>OZ016541.1:17917143-20633810 GCA_963966675.1 Lasioglossum calceatum
AATACGATCGCGCCGCGCGATCCTTCGGGATTAAGTCGGGAAGGAGCAGGTGTAATCGACCGTTTCCATGCTGCCGGCGAGACCTTACCAGGTTATATTCCGGCTGGGATCGTACGAACGCGGAAGCGTTTTCGAAGCGGCTTTTTGCCGCCTTCCTCTCTCAGCATTTCTGCTGTCGCGGCAAGGGTCTCCCTCGTGAACCTGCTGTAGGTTCCCGGTGGAATTCGACCTGCGCGCAGGGAAATGAATGGCTCGCGCTCAACCGTCTAACGGGTACCGCGTTTTCGAACGAATGAATCACGATTTTTCGTCGATCGGACGCCACACGGCCAAGTACATTCCCCGTATCTATGCTAGAATCTAATTAGCGACGCTGGCGAGTGAGAAGAAGCAGCTAGCAACTGCCTCGCCTCGCCTCGCCGCCTCGCGCCACGCTGCGCTGGGGTGTGAGTTCTCTCTGGCATTAGGAAAATCGATGAAACAAGAGGGAGAGAGAGAGAGAGAGAGAGAGAGAGAGAGAGAGAGAGAGAGAGAGAGAGGGAGGAAGCAACAGAGAAGGAGTTGAGAGCGCAGGTTGGTTCGTGATCGAGCTAACGATTCAAGAAATTTCATTCCTCGGGAACCGTAAAAA
Source organism: Lasioglossum calceatum (assembly GCA_963966675.1). Taxonomy (NCBI): domain Eukaryota; kingdom Metazoa; phylum Arthropoda; class Insecta; order Hymenoptera; family Halictidae; genus Lasioglossum; species Lasioglossum calceatum. Next base: position 17,917,775 of record OZ016541.1, read on the forward strand.
CCACGGGAGACCGACGGGTTCCCGGTGAAATCTCGAGTTCTTCTTTCTTCGCGCGTGGCGTCATTTCCAAAGGTGCTTCAATCTCCGTGGAAAATAATTTCAAGAAAATGAAGATTACCTTCGTAACAAGCCCCATGAATATTCACGGGGCGCAGTCGCGCAATCTCGACGGCTCGCGAGAAAGAAAACAATCCGGCTCTCCCCCTGATCGTTCCGTTTTCCGTGGCCAAGGAAGAAGCCAGCGTGAGACAGGGAGGGAGAGGGGGAGAGACTGTGTTGTGTTGTCCGTCGCCGAAGCGAAGCGGAATAACCATGAATCTTTAGCCGGTACGTTTCGAAGACGAAATCATGGCATTAACCATCCCGCGAGGGGATCAGGAGAAGCACACGGGGCCAGAATAAAGCGGGTAGAAACGGATGGCTTCCGTTCCAGACGGACAGGCGGACAGGCATCGAGAGCGGAGCCCGGCGGATTCGTTGATTGGCTACACCGGCGGAAGGATGAAGCAACGCGGCCGGTAGCTACGTCCATCGTTGTTGCAGCAACCGCTTCTTACCTATCCCTAGCTCCTCTTTCGACAGCGATATACTACGTACCGTTTGTATAACCCCACCCGGCCGACTACGTGCCGGTGGCTTCCAAATAAGACACGTACAAGACGCTCCAATTTCAGCTGACACCTGCGTTTCACGCCAGCCGTGAAACGCTTCCGAAACCGCGTCCCTCTTGCTTCGACCTTCCACAGCTTCCCCTCTCGCTTCCGCGTGCCCGCGAACGTCGCCGAGGATGATACACTGCCAGGACGGACAGGTTCCATCGTGCACGTGCGAGGGCGACAACCGGCCGAGATAAAGATTGCAAGGACTCCGAGCTGATACTCTATCGTGCCTGTAGCCAAGAATCCTGAGAGCTGGGTATCAATTCGAAAATTTCTCCCCAAACTAAGTACACTAATGTCTCAATATACAGGGTGTTTCTTTTATCTGATAACGGAAATACCTTGTGACGCACTGAAGTTACGAAAAAAATTTGTTTACAAAAATTGTTCTGCAGGAAGAGTACAATCATATAGTCTAATTTTTTTGACGGTTAGAATGGTCGGGATGGTGGATTTCAAAGTCAAATTAAGTTTTTTATCAAATTCTGAGTACAATAGTGTTGACCTTCATATGTCCTACACCTAATAGTTAACGAGATATTATCCAAAGAAAAAAGAAAATTGTTTCGATAATATCTCGTTAACTATTAGATTTAGGACATATGGAGGTCAACACTATTGTACTCAGAATTTGATACTCTATCGATCTATGGTATAAAGAATAGGACATTCCCTTTAAAAAACTTAATTTGACTTTGAAATCCCCCATCCCCACCATTCTGGTCCTCAAAACAATAAGACTATATGATTGTACCCTTTATACCGAACAATTTTTGTGAACAAGGTTTTTTCGTAACTTCAGCGCTTCACAAGATATTTCCGTTATCAGATAAACGAAACACCCTGTATGTGCCGTTCAATGAAAATGCGGTGTATGTCAAAAAGATTGCCTACTGGATATCGAGAATAAAACAAGTTGTAATTCCTCGGATAGAAAACATTGTGTTGAAAAAGAGTCGACTTTTTGGATAGATTGGAACGGCTTTTTAGCCCGTAGATAGTTACCGAAGGTACAGGCACTAATAAAGTACAGGTACTAAATTAACAGATTGGTACTCCTACGAGCACTCAGAACCGTGTTCATTTAAGATTCATTTATGCCCATCTCCACTGCAGTTTGTTTCGAACCAAGCGTAAGACGGTGACCGTGGACGCGGAAAAACTTCGTGCTCTTGTTATTGCGAAGATTCTTACAAAAAAGGAGAACGTTGAAGCCACGGATGCTGGGTAAAGCCGCAAATTCAGCGTAGAGAGGAACTACTTTGTTGCAAGTTCGTTTAATATTTTATTATTTTTATCGCGATTACTGTGCTCCCCGTTCTTTGTGTCCTATAATATTGTCTTCTCTTCGTAATACAGTAGAACTTCGTTTATTCTCGCCTCGTTATTGAGCAAGTTTTCGTTTAGCGTCGGTTATATGAACTCATAAATGAGTCTCTGTCATCTGGTTAACCCAGCTTACTTTTACTTACAGAAACGTACAATAGGTGTAGGTTGGCGAATTGATATTAAAAGAAAATTTTGATGCATTCATGATAATGAGCAGGTGAAACATCTTTTTTCTCTTTGATAGATATTGTATTATGTTAGGGATGTTACTGTAATCTGCTGGTGATTCAGACTCTTTGATATCTTCTATATCATGTTCAAATTTTAGAAAATAAATGATAAAGTATGAAAGCGTATCGCGTCTAATAATATGACCGTGTATAATCAATTTTTAAATATTCTTAGAGTCAGTATGATGTACTGATGTCGTCCATGAAGGGTTAAGTTGAAACGGCGGTTCTCAGAGCAGATTCTACGATGCTCCATTATGCCGAACGATGCTCGCGGACAGTCTAAACGCAGTGTTTATGAGAAATAGTCTGGGGAGCAGCCCGCGATAGTTTTACTATCAAATGGACACCCAGCTTAAGTTTAATCGCGCGCTAGGATTTAATGATCGACGGCGGCGGCGCGGAGAGACCTTTAATTCCGAAGAACGCGCCGACACGTCTCTATCTCCCTGCCCAGGTGAAAGGTTCGCCCGATGAATATACCTGAATCCGCAGACGAGCAGCTTTCGAGGGAGTGGCGGACTCTCCTCGCTGGTCGGATAGGTGCTTTATTATTCTGGGAATCGCGGCGTACGTGTGGCATTCCTCTGTTATTTCCGACTGGCTCCTCTCCACCCATCGCCGCGCCGTCCGATTATCCGGCTCATTAAAACCGTGGGGATTCAGACTCGCAGACGGGCCCGCACCGCAACCGAACCGCCGAATGACCGAGAGAATCTTCGGGGATAACCGGAGCATCGAAAGAACCGACCACCTTCCGCGCTGGAATGAAACATTCAACGGGGGGAAGATCTAGATTCAACTACCTCCTCCATGCATAAGGTATTTGAGGCTTTTATGGACCATTTCCTTCCCAATGTTCGGCCATTTCAACGTTTCCATTGTTGCCCCCGCGCCGCGTCCCGGGTAGGTCTCGCTACGACCGTCGCGTCGGTGCGGTTTTATTAGTCGGTCGATTAAAAATTGAGGGACACGCCCGATAAGGGGGACCTTTGTCAGGGAACCAGTATGCTGTCGGCGAAGGGACATCTCCGTGACTTCGTTAAACTTCGCGCAAGGAACTTCGCGACAGACGAAGTCTGCAGTTTCTAATCGCTTGGACAGTTACCGAGGGTTCAGTGGCCGAGCGGGGAGAGACTCGATATCAATTATAATTTATGACGAGCTATTTTGGGAGAGTGATTAATAAGGGATGAAGAGAGCGCGGTTTCAGGGAATGCAGGCAATATCAAAAAACTTCGGCGGGTATTCGACTTCTCCGTGAATTGGCAATTTACGGGGTATAGCCACATAGAAAGTTTGGCCAAATGATTGCATGAACTCCGAGTGGAAGTACTTTTCGGCCAATCCGAAAGGCTTTTCGCGATATTTTACCGGCGCGGCTCGGAGCGGCGACCGTGGCCATACAGCATAGTGCACGAGAGAGCCACGGGGTTCGTGATCAGACCGCTCCCCGTCAGGCGAACCAATTTTAATCAGAACTCGTCCGCGCCGCGCGTCATTCGGAACAGTCGGCATTTAACGATGCTCTTCAAACCGGCCGATGTGTACGTGCGCCTGTCTACGCGTGTACCGGGCTATTGCAGCGTATCGAACAGCGTGAAGTGCATCAGCCGCTCGATTCTCGGCCGCAAAATTTGCCCATTTGCAATTCCGCGGTCCATGGACCGACTGTAAGTCGATATCGCGCCGTGACCAGACCTGCACGCTTTTACGCTTAACTCGATACCAATAACTTATTTTTTTTCAAACACGCGTGTTCCCACAAGTTATGCGACACATATGTGCCGACCTATGTACTTTTATTCCCGCGTGTATTTGTGCATTCATACCCGAGTCCGTGTACCAAAGCTGTCCAATGAGCATCGAAATACGCACCTGAAACCAGAAATAAACCATCGCGTTAAATTTTGGAAAATTGGCAAGCATTAACAAATAAAGTAGTAGGGTAAAGTGCCCAAATGTGGTATAGTCGCCTATTATGACACTACCTTATATCTTGTAAAGGAGAAGTCGCATTCTAGTGAGAAAATCCTCAAACAATAGTTTACCATGTTTACTCAACAGTGTGCACTGCAATCGCACCATTCTATAGATTTTCGTATCGATCCTCCGCCAGTTGTGTCTCCACGTGTTGAATATTTTTGTGGTCAGATTTTCGATTGTATCTTTTTCGTGGAGGGTAAGTGATTTTGAAATGTTTGTAGTGAAATCTGTAGTTTAAGTTTATTTATATTAATGTTTGCCAACTGTTGGTTTAGGCTGAAATTCATTTTCTCTTTATCAGTAGCTTGTATATTATCAGTCCACGTGGAGTTCCCAATATGACACTACCAAGAGTTCCCTAATACGGTATAGCTATTGACATCCTTGGTGTGGGTGCCGAACATGGCACTAGGTGTCATATTAGGGACTCAAGGTGTACCATATTAAGAAACCCTTCCGCTGGAACCTGCAAATGATACACCGCAAAAAAATATTTTTCCCAAGCTATATTAATTTATGAACAAACTTGACCCCAGAATCTTATAGGAAGGAAATTGCATCTACAACTGGTAATTTTTTAGTCGAAAAAGAGCATTCTAAACTAATCAAAAAATGACATCAACAAAAAGTTCCCCTTTCGCTGGAACATACAAATGACACACCTCAAAAAATAATATTTTTCCCAAGTTATATTAATTTTTGAACAAACGACCCCAAAATCTTGTAGGGACTAAATGCATCTACAAGTGGTAATTTCTTGGGCGAGAAAGAGCATTTTGAAATAAACAAAGAATGAAAAGTGGTTCATATTTGGGCACCTCATCCTATTAAAAAGAATATGTAGATCCTAAGATTCGAAAATAAATATGAGAACTTCGTTATTCTTACTACTTTCCTAAAAGAAGAACAAAATCAATGTTTATTGTGTCTGCAGTTACTTTACTGCGTCGATATACATAAATCAGAATAAAATACAATTGCATTTCGAATTAAAATCGCAAATGATTAGCGCTCGCGAAAGAAACAAGGGAACAAGTTCGATGTAGCATGAAGGCTCCGCAGTATGTATTTGCGGTGCAAGCGATCGCGTATTCCTATCAAAGCCGAGGTATTTAAACCATTTCTTCCCGTCCGAGGACTTTGATCGGAGCTCGTGTCTGTAATCCACAAACACCTAGCGCGGAGATGAATCGCGGGGCGCATTGTGCGTGCGCGTACGCAGCTGCAGAGCACGCGTCTGTTTGCGCGGGCAGGTGGGTCGCGAGTTCGCCGCAAGACAATACTGCAACGGGGCAGAGTCATCGTTAATTAGCGATCCTCGGCGCTCGGTTAAGACGTGTGAGTGATGGCTGGACGCGTGTACGTGCACCGTTCGCGAGCGTGTACGTTTCAGCGAACAATGCTGGGCCGAGTCAATGGCTTGTCTTTTAAAACGATGATTGCGGACCTCCACAATCCACCCCGTGCCCCTCCCCGCATTCCACATTCAGCCAATCGCGAATTTATGAACCGCGTATACCAACTTCCTTCGGACAGTGTCTCCGTTTTTCTTTTGCCAACTGTAAATGGTCATCGGTTAATTAGCTCGATAATTAAAGGGAGGAGGGATGGCGCGCGTGGTGACGTTAAATATGACGCGGGCGGGCTGAAGGCAATCGCAATGCAATTTTCTACGATCGTGGCCGCCTACGGTATTCAGAAACTGTGTCGCTATGAATTAACAGCGTTGATACACGCGTTAAGACACAGAATTATTAATATTATTATTATTTATTATAGACGGACCGAAGTCCTCTTACATAAATGTTTACAATAGAAAAAGATAGAGGACTACACGTATAATAACAAAGAAGGGACATGCACAGAAACTAATGGTACAAACGATATGGTATTATCCTATGATCCTGCGTAATTGATTTTTAAAAGTGTGCAAAGACTCAGTAAAGAAATCAATACGATTATAGAGAGTACTAGAGTCTGCAATAATATTAATTTATCTTAATAATGTATCGCAATAAAATTGTAAAATCCAACATCTGTATTTAACAAACTAATAGAAAGTCAGCAAAATGATGACTCCCACCACTTTCTCGTGCCCTGTATTATATTTGATTTCGAAGGATGGCGGGGACAGTACAAATGCGAAAATCGATAGACCGATGGGGAGTGGCATCGATACAGTGCCGATAACCGGACAACGCCACGGAGACGACACAATTTCAGTCCTTCAGCGCTAAGGGCTCGAGCAAACAGTGGTGTCCGCGGTTCCGGCGTCCGACGGCGTATCTACGAGACACGTAGCCAGCGCACGTAACCCAGGAGCGCCTTAAATCACGTTAAATAGAAGGTAACTAGCGTCGGTTGTAGCTGTCGTCAGGCCTTTAATCCTCGATAGGTCTGTCGATAGAGGGTACAGCCGAGTGACTCCTCGCGATCGATCGTACGCGGTCGGGGCCACGACGACGGAAACCGAAAGATTTACGGCCGTTCGATTTATCGATGCACACCGACGACGACGATCCCACGGAGCCGGCGTGGATGCGCCGCGCGTTGCATACAGACGCGCGCCCGTTCCATCCACACGCGAACATAGGGGAAACGAGGAATCACCGACGAGCAGATTCGGCCCGGTCGCACGTAACGCATTGATAACGAGAGTTAATGTAGCGAGACGAGGATCCTCCGACGCGTTCCGAGTCCTACGGAAAGTCAGAGCGCGGAGAAACGGAACCGTTCTCGTGCCGCTCAATGAAACGTGCTCGGCCTGCCGTCGTATTTTATACGGCGCACCGATAATGCACCGAGCAAACCGTCACGTTATGTTCCGCATCGCTCTGGTTATCCCAGTCCACCCACTAACCGTTTCCTCCTTGAATAACCGCTACCATCCGCCGACCAATGTCTCCGGACCACGGTATGCTAACGCAAGCTTTGCGTCGAATCGAGTGAACCACGAAATCGCACTGCTCATTATCCTAGGAATGGTCAGAGGATAAATAAGCGGTCACTGATCTTAATTTTCCTGAATCATTTTCGTTTCGAAACGACCAGAGATATGTTTTTTGCAAGTCAATCGAAGCTTAGCCTCGATGACTTCTTGAGACACGGAATTAAAACTGCACTGGAGCGCCGACGGCTCTATGCTCGTATCTAGGCCTCGTAACCGGCCCAGATAGCTATCAGAACGACAATCGCTGGCGGCGTGGTATTAATTGCAGCGTATAATCGGCCGGAGTACCTGTGCCAGCATCGATACTCGTCGCGACCCTGTCAATCATTGGTCCCCGCGTGGATCCAGCAACGGGCGAGCATTGTTCCGCGTCGAACAAAAGTCGTTCGACTTTTAACCAGGCCGACGATAGATTGGGCGAGGACGCGCGATCCCCGGCCGAGCTATTGATCGAGGAACGGAGACATTAGCGGGAGACGTTAATACCGAATTGAAACGGAAACCACGCGGCTCCTTTGATCAGGTCGGATGGGAAGTAGCTACCCTCCTAGCCTTTATCAGGCTGTAGCCTGGGCATCGATCAAAGACAGAAACGGAACGTTGACGGAACGATTGGACAGATCGAAGGTACACAGAGACTAGACCAGAGCAGACCGGGCCAAACGTAGGCTAGGCCAGGCCAGACCAGACACAGACGTCTCACGTCGCCCTGTGCTACCACGCAACAAGCCAGACTCGCAATATCCGGCGAACGTAGGAAGGATCCCGCGCTTTCTCTTACCGGCGGGGGTTATTATCGTTGCACGCTGTGGAGACGTGCCAGCAACAACGCTATCCATGACAAGCCCCGAGACAAAAGGAACCTTTCATCGTCGAAAGGGAGGAGCTTGTATACCTTCCTGTGCCCCGGACTGTCTCTCGTCTTCCTGTGTAATCGTTCCGCCGCTCCGCGGTGGAAAGGATGATCGCGTGTGCCACGCGTTTCCGAGCAGAAACGATCGAGCCCTCGTAATTCTTCCCGCGAATTGCTTCTTTTCGAGTGCTCGCGTGCTTTGTGCTCGCCTGTTTAACATAGTCTCTCTCCCCTCCAGGCCGCGCCGCGCCACATCGGTCGATGAGAGGCTCCGCGCGATCAAACGACCAGGAATCTAACACCCCGGCCCAACGAAACCGCAAGAATCCCGCACGCATCTATCGTCGCGGAACCTTCGAACTGGGATAAAATTATTCCTCGGCCGGGAATCACACGACACGGTAGTTAGTCACTCGAAGTGGCGTGTTGTGTCCGGCTTCGCTTCTCTCTCTCGCCCCGAAATTCTCTTCCCTCGTCGAACCAAAGGGATTTGTGGTCCCGTTGGACTTTTCAACCATTAGTCTCGGACCGTCTCGGCACGTGTGCGCTGGGAACGAGGCGGTCGATTCAGGAAGAGCAGGAAGACCAAAGAGACAGGTGGCTCGAGCGTATTTATACGCCGGTTTTGCGTGTGACGGGAGCGTCTAGGGAATTCACGGCGAGTGCCAAACAGCGTGTTTCTGGCGGGCAGCGCGTTCATTCATTCCGCCGGCCGGACCCACCTATGAATAGACGCTATTTAAAGGACACGGCCGGTTACGGGGCGAGAGTGCAATGGCTCGTGTTTTCGAACGCCACGGAATTCCCGTCTTCCAAGCCCAGTTTACGCGACTACTTTTCTCGAATTTTACGGCGGGGAGGACCGTCAACCAGAGACCGTTAGACATCGCCCCGTGTGCTCTCTCGGACGAGATGAGTTACGGGACGCGAGCTCCATTCGTTCGGCACCCGGACCCCTCGTTGACGCTTTAATGCGCGTAATGGGCCCGCCGCGGCCAAATATTCCGCGCATTTTAATTGACCGTACCAGGCATCCGAATTCCCAGGTGCTCCGCGTCTGCGCTCTGTCGCGTGGTTCCTGTTTTCTGGCTGCGAGAACGCGTGTTTTATTACCCGGACAATGATCGGGCTGGATATTTCTGAGCGGAAACCGCGTTCCCCAGACGAAACTCGCCGAATTTAGAGGAGCTGAATGAGCAGCCGGCTGGCTCAACCCCTGCACATTCCTTGGAATTAGATGCCTGTTATAATTAGGCGCGTGTTATGATTAGACAGCAGTTCTTTAGAAAAAATTAAAATTCTCTGGTTCTGTTTAAAAAAAATCAAATCAAAAAGGTTTGATTTTCTTCAAAGTCCAGAATTAATCGCCATTCCAGAATTACACTACAGTCACAAATGAAATGATAGCTCCGAAGACAGTCGCTGCTAATTACCGTCGGTGTCGGGTAATGACGAAGCCGCGCAGGTGCATTCGACTTTCTTCGATCAGGAGTCTGGTCGATTTCCCGGTCCAGTTCCGCGGTTCTAGCGGGCACAATCAGTTTTTACGGAGCGGTCGGGCGAAGTTCGAGATGATCGAAGTAATTGCACTCCGCGCGGCCGGGCTTTAATTAACTTCGACCGAATAGAGCGGCGCTAAACATTCTTTCGGAGATTGGTGCCGAGGCGGTGTTCTCGAGGCGTCCCCTAATTGCAGCGGCGCGAGACACACGTCGAAGCTCGTGCGAGACCAGCTCGTACATCCGCGCGGGCGCTCGCCTGTCCGCGAAACGTATAATTTACCGGGGCTAAAAGGAGGACGGGGCAAACGGTCCCGATGTATTATCTCGTTCCGCCCCGGCACAATGGGCTTTGTTTGCGAAACTTTTGAAACGCGGAATCGAGCCGAAGGACCACCTATTCCTCGCACCCCCTGACTCCGTCGCGAGGCTACCGTCGTCGCGTCGCGACGCGCGAAGGGGAGCTGAAATTCGCACGAGTAAGCGAGTTAGCGAACAAGCGAGTTAGCGAGCAAGAGAGTCGGCGAGGTAGTGAATGTTCGTCGCCATTCAAGAATAGAAGGCCAAAAGGAAAGACGAGAACTGAAACTCGTAGCTCGGCGAACAGCTCGAGCAAAATGATGTTTCCCTTGGGTACATTGATGGACGAGATAGGCCTAAGTACCTTCGAGTGGTATTTTCTGCGCAAGATTAAATCCTCTTTCCTCGTTTTACCCTCACCGAGAACAACCGCTAATTCACACTCCGCGACAGAACTATAAGACACCTACGATCGTTGAATATCGCGTCGCGGCTCTGCGATTTTCCTTAATCTGGGGAGTGTCGTTAGCGCTGGCAAAAGAAGTAATTTTTTTATTGGATATGGGTGTAAATAAATGCACACACTGGTACTTTATTTCACGGCACGGAAGGAAGCCCTTCGCTATACGAAATCCTAGCGTCAACTGATCCGAAGGAAACCAGGGTCCCCTTGTATCTCTAGACTGTTTAGGTTAGGCCCCACAGTCCGGCTCTTGAAACAAACTAACAAATGGGACACTTCGAAATCTCTGTTTAGAAACGACTCTGAGATCAGTACTTCGTAATCTCTGTTTATTTATACGACTCTGAGATCGTTGATTCATTTTCGACAACGAACAATAAGTTCATTGTGCCGGTAACTCATCGATAATCCAACATTCTTCTTAATCTTTTGTAGAAACATCTAATATTTAGTTGATCGATAGACGTAATGGTTTGTTTTCTGTAAGAGATCCTTTCGCGAATGGTACACCGATTTCTCTTTGAATCTTCAGCATATCTGGCATCGAGAAACTCGATTCTGCAATCGCTGATCAATTAGACCCCGCGATCAGCATGATTCGCCTCGATAAGAATCGCGGCCGGTAGCGAAAGAAGTTCTAGCTCCCAGGTAGCGATCGGCGCGGCACGGCGGTAGCGTCTGGGCTCAGCCGGGCGTATCGCGTATCGGAGTCAGTTTTGATGTGTTCGGCGCTACCAATAGAAACCAGTTTGTACGACTCATTCGCGTGGTCACGAATAAAGTAACTTATCGCACGGTGTGTCGTACAACCGGGCAATATATTTTCGTGCGGCTGGGATGCCGGTCGGGGATCGCGTCGGTTCAAAGCTCACGAACACGCGGTTCAGTAATGCCACGAGAAGCGGCCCCCCCCCCCTCGGAACAGTCTTTCGATAACGGTAATGGAATGCATTCTGTCCTTTGCTGGCTGGCTGGCTGGCGCGATCCCCGTGCCGGCTACCGGTAAGGAGCGAACTTTATCGAGAGGCAGATGAGAGAGTTACCGGTAACGTTTGTACGTCCGCGGATACCGATCTATGGAGCAGATCGTGGTAGCAGTCTTTACCTCTACATATCCCTGGGCCCGTTTCCAAAGAGCCGCGCGCAGTCCACCGTTGCAGGTACGACTCGCAAGGCTTTCGATCGATAAACCGGACCGTATAAATAATTGATAATTCCGCCCGTGGCGACTGTTAATTGCAGCTATAATTAATTCGACGTTTAACGGTGACGGATTTTTTAATTACGCTCGAACGAACGCTGCCGGCGAACTACGCCGATATGTACTGCGTCCCCGTCCTCCTCCTTCCCTCCTCCTCGTCCTCGTCGTCGTCGCCATCGCATCGTCGTCGTCGTCTATACCAACACGCTCGATATCGGACACGAATCGTGCATGCAGACTGCACGAGCACCAAGAGTTCTCTCGAGAACGGTACTCCCGACCGAGTCGGACACAAATCTTGGAAACGTCTCGTGGAATCCGCGGTGCAGCCAGTCAGCGTATTCCTCCGCTGTATAGATACATATTTAGACGTCGACGAACTTTTCGGTAAAGCGATTTGCAAAGGTGTGTACTCTTCGCGGGTTGGGAGGCGGCGCGCGCCCCGATCGTGTGGCACGCTTCCAAATTCGATAAGGATCCAGCAGACGCGGAACGAGGAACGGGGCGAAACGCGCTCCCGGTGCGGATCTCCATGGCGAAAAGAAAAGCAAGATGAACGGGCAGATAGAGGAATTTATTGCCATCCTAGATCCCAGACTTCGCCCCGCGACCGATAACCGATTCCGAACGATTAAAAGTAAAACCGACCACGGAAACGATCCCGACGAATATGTTGTAGATTTAGATAACGCGGCTCGAGGGAGAATGGATCGGCGGAGAAACGATTTCGCTGCTCGGAGAGTAATGGCCTGTTTTTCACGAGCTCGGAAACTGTTTTCTGAAATTAATAATGAAAGAGACTGTGCTATCGCACATCTCTTATGTTTTTCTCCAAATGTCAGGAACCCTTGCAATGATCCAATCATTTCCGTTATGAAGTCTATCGGAAGATGTATACATAGAGTACGCGAGAATCAGTATCATTAGTATTTTCAATCAGTGAACATTAATAATATCAAACTTTCAATCGTAGTTGGTTGAAGTCCATTTGTGTAGGATGTGAAAACAATTCAGTGAACTGGTGGACGCAATACATATAGGTAGAAAGTAGCATGGGTGTTCGTGTGTTCGTACGAACGCTTCACTAGATTGGCATCGATATTTTACGTCTTTCGACACAAGTTTCACGGGTCCGCGAGGCTCGGAACAAAGGGATCGACGCGGGAACGACCATTTATATCGTAAAAAGAGAAAATAAATGACGAGCATCCCCTTCGCGGAGCTGGCGCAGCCCCTGGACGATTGTCTGCGGCGGGTTTCCGGTATATCGGCACTGTATTCGGTAACGAAGAACGATCGAGGCAGGAAGGAGAAGGAGTTTCGCGCGTTCGCAAGGGGTAGAGAAAGAGAGAGCCGTCATATTGACGTACATGCATTCCGGTCGGCGCATATTTGTAATGCAAATCTTCTCGGAGGTCGAACGTGGTGGTGGCGGCGGGTTTGGGGGAGTTAGCCGGTGCAGATAGAAAGGGCCGTCCATGATATACACGCCGATGACAAATAGCCAGGGAGAGAGAGTCCGCTCGGTGCGGTTCGCGCACGATATTACCGAGGGCTACGCCCATACATTTCGCTCTGCTACCACCGCCAACGTCGACCATTGGATTTCCTTCCGTTTTCCGTGGAAATTCTGCCCCGCGTCCACCTCCGACCCCGTCGCGTTCCCTTTTCTACGCAACCTAGAACCGGTATCACCGGGTCGCGAACCCATTGTCATCGCCTCTAATTGAACGCTGCTACGTTACTTTTACTTCCTACCATCGAACAAACCAACGAAACGTCCGATCGCATGCACTGTCGGTCATCCACGTCGACGATCGTGACAATTTCGACACGTGACAGTTCCCTAAGAAACTCTGGTCGAATCTGAGGATTTGCCTTCAAATGACTCTCCGATTATATGCGTCTCTTGTTCTACTAAATTTATCAGAAGCCGGGTAAGTAGGCGATCGAAGCTTCGATGTCACAGCCAGTCGTGGTACGATCGAAGTGACATTTATCAGTCGTGTTTCTGAAAAACACCAGCGTTCGAGGGAGACACTTGCTCGCGCGACGCGGAGCGCGTTATTGTGTCGCGTCGGTGCGAAGTGTCAGTCAAGCCTGTAATTCCATCACGCACGGTGAATTTGCTCCGGCGAGATTAACGTTGACCATGCAAAGTACAAGGAATCTCTGGGGTTCGGCGACCTACCTTCCTCCGCGGAGCCTTTCACGAGCTGCTCTGTCGTTTAGAACGGTTCGTTTGCGTCCTGATCGACAGCACATCCTTCCCGTGGACCGCTCCGCCTGTATCTTCGAGCATTGCGAGGAGATTCCGCGAGTGTTTCGCTCTTTTCGTGTCCGATTCCCGAAGTGCGGAATATAAATACATCCCGAGGGAGGTTCATTGACCTGGCTCCGTCCATTTATAAACTCTTTTATAACCCTCTCTCGAACGTCGCGCGCCCGTGACGCTTCATTTATCCCCTGATCAGTCCTACACACGGGGGGATCCCATCCCTCTTCTGGCCGCGCCGTGTGGCAGAAAATTATGTAAGCATCGCGTCTAAAAACCGACAAAAGGCGTCCAGCTAAACGCAGCGGCGGCGGGGTATTGTCAAAGGGGGCGGCCGACGTCGACCCCTGCCACTACCCCCCTTTCCGCCCTCGCACGAGCCGGTCGTTCGTCAAAGCCTCGCCGGCAACCCCTTCGAAAAGATGGAAAGAGACGCAGGGGGTTAGGTCGCGCGCGCGTTTTGCTGCTAGGAACGCGCCGCCACGAAAGGATCCTCTCTTTTATCTCTCGACCCTTTCTCTTCCCGCTCTCGAGACCGTCGACTCTCTTGTTTCACCATGAAGATTCGAACCAGCGGAGCTAAAGGGCCGCGGCGCGCACGGCTTCCAGAAACAGCCGGGGAAAAAGGAAGGAGACCGCTCAAGACTGAGGGCTCTGTGTTCTCGACCACACGGTCACCGCCCATTCTAAGTACACAAAGGTGCACGACGATGTCCATGCTACACTATCTACTCGCCAAAAATCAGCTCTTCGGCCTCTACGCTGAATAATCGAATAAAAAAAAAAGTACCTAATATAAGTATATCAGGAGAGAATAGGTGATGTGAAGCTTGTGTACCGCAAACACATTTTCCAATTGAAAGCGAAGTCTCACTCCCGAAGCCACAGCCAATAATTTCTTCACCCCGGCCACTCCCCTGGAATGCCAAAGGGTTCATTCCAATCAGCGATCGTCCACTGTCACGCGACTAATTCTTCCGTAATTGCATTACACCCCGAGCATTTTATGTTTCCGGCAACAGTTAATATTCCAGAAAATCCACGGTATAACAATGTTAATATAGGAATGCCGCGCTTTTGGAGGAATCCGCCCGAAATCATGCAGATTCCGGGCATTAAATTATCCAAAAGTTGATGTAACATGCGTTTGTGAAAGGAATGCGTATAAATTTGCATTAACGCATGCATAATACGATATCCCGGTTCCCAGGGCAGCGTATGGCGAGCCGGATTGGTGTCTGCATATTGTCCATCGTAAATCCGTAGAAAATTTTGTTCCCCACCCTCCAGGTTATTTACAGCCTACAGGTTTAACGATCTGCGATAACAGAGAGAAAGAGACAGAGATCGTCTTCGATCCTCGCGATCCGTGTCGGCGAATCCTGTCAATCCTGAACGCGACGGTGAAACTGTGGCGTGTTATCTGAGCGTCCGCCTCCTGTCAATCGATTTTCCACGTACCCACCCCCCTGCTATAAATGCAGTATTCGCTGTTATAAATGCAGTGTCCCTTAATACCTTACACAGGGCCAGTTTCGCCGAGCTGTTGCACGTCGTTGCATATGGATACGCGTTTACTTTGTTAACGCGGACACGGCCGGAACGATCCGGACACGAAAGGTGACGCGGCCGACGATTTCTCTCTCTCTCTCTCTCTCTCTCTCTCTCTCTCTCTCTCTCTCTCTTTCTATTCGTGTCTCTCCTCGGAACGCGGTGTATCGCGCCGCGGCGGAACCCGCGGAGATGCGTCGCGATAAAAAGTTCATTTCCGCAGCCGCGGCCGTATGTCGTTGCAACGACCCGTGGGGAAGGTCAGGAGGCGGCCCGCCGTGCCGTAACACCGCGTTCCTTTCTCCGTTCCGTGGAATTCCGTTACGATTTGCTCGCTGATGCCATCGCTGTTCCGCGAATCGCCGCCTCTCCTCTTTCTCTCCACTCGATTCGGCATCATCCTCTCCGCATCTATCCTATTTAGCATCCGCTTCCTAAATTACATAGACATCCTAAGCATCCAGTACAGACGAAATAAGATTCTGATTCTAATTGAAGTAACTTTTTCCTTTGCGAACTCCGTGGCTTTGTTAAGGAGTTATTGACGGAAAACACGGACCAATCGAAGCACGGCGAGAGCTGTGCGAGGCACTGATTGGTCCGTGTTTTTCGTTAATAGCTTCTTAACAGAGCCACGGAGAACATTTTCGGAAAGGAAATGTTACTTCGAACGATTCCAGGAATCATCCCTTTCAAGGAAGTACAACATTTTTTGAGCTGCCTGTATTGAGAGTTTCAAGATCTGAATTGAATGGTCTAGGGGCGTGTGTTGCATTTAGTGAAAGAAGAAGACGTGTCTCGGCAGGTTGCACCGAGTACGACTGGTTGGAGATCTCTTCGGAGAATTCGAAGGACAGACAACCGTCCTCGGTCCAAATGGGCCCTTTTAGGCACGCGTGCAGCTAAACAGACCTCCTCGAAGCTAAATAAGCCGTCAGGCTCTCGACCAGAACGAAATTCTAGACTAAACTTTGCTCCCCACACTTGATATCTCTGCTTGGCCGAGAGGGACCGTCCGAGACCACCCAGCACGTGAAATTTCACGATACCCAATTAACGGGTAAGTAAGCGGGTTGTATCGGACCCGCTTCCTGGAGAGGGGTCGAAGAATTCGCGTCCGACGACAGCGTTCCGGACGTTGACAGTAGTTCGTTACTCCGCCGGTGTCATCGCATTTTTCTTCTGGCGTTTCGTCGTCTGGAGCCGCGGGCGGAGCCGGGGGGAGCCGAGTTCGGGATTATTGTGAAGCCGATCTCGGAAGTAGTTAAAAACTTGGAGCTCGATGCCGTCACCGGTGTAGCGTCTGCCGGCGACGGTACCTTAATATTCTATATCCGGCGATGTCCGCGAGGTAATTGACTTGCGAGAGGAGAAAGATCCATCCCGAACAACGGGGGGAAGAAGAAGATCGCGGACAAACGGGGAGAACGAAAGTTGCCGGCCGAAAGGTATTTATATTGTCGCGATAGGGTGGGCCAGAAAAACGGAATATGCTGTGGAAGAACGAAAATTAGGGCTGCTGGAGACGTCTGGACCGGCGCGGCGCGCGAGGATATCTTCTCCGGAGGATCGTCGGAGTTCTAACGGGATTAAAAAGGAGCGGCTCGGGAGGCCTGATTGAATTGCAACCGACACAGGAAGAGGCCTCGAGATAACGCTTGATGAATAAGTTATTCGTAATTCCGCGGGTGAGTTTCGCGGCGGCGCCGGCGCGGGAACGACCACCTCTTGGGAGGGGCGCTCGGGCATAAAATTATAATAAATTTGCCACTTTATGTAAAATTTAATCTGGCCTGATCGCCGGTTGTATTATCGTTTTATGAATAGCCCCGGCTGTGTTGTATTTAGATGAGCGCGAGCAAGGAATAATGTCTGAATACGGGTGCACGCGTAACTATGAATAGTCAGGCGTTTTAATCTGCGAGATCACCGGTACAGGTTTTTCCGAGGCTAATGAAAAGTTTCTCAATTTCGCATCATTAAAGCCTTCCAGTGAAATGAGAGACCCGTTCGCTCGCTCTCGCGCAAGCGTCCTCGCGATAACCTGTAGCCTAGGGGGGTAGGCCGCTAGAAATTCAACTGCGAATTCCGCGTCGTCGAGGTTTCCGGAGCGAATGCAATACAGTAAAAGCTCCTTCGTTGTCCAAAGGCCGGGGGGCTGAGCGGACAACGAGCGTGCCCGGACACTATTTTTGATTTATGACTGCGTCTAGATATCGCGCCGACCGCGCCGAGCGACTTCAATAGGAAGCCGAACATAGAGAAGGACAGAATGAGATACGGATCGGGTGACCGAAGCGTGTCGCCGTCGCCGGCACAGTTTAAAGGCCCACATTGTTGCTGTTGCTCGTTGCCTTCGAAACTTTGACCGTCGATTAAACCACTAAATACAGTTGAAATTATATCGTGTTTGGTGTCATTTTAATCAGAGAAATGCCAGAAATAAGTTAGTGAAAGTCCCATAAAGAAATAATGAAAATTAAGAAGTTTGAAAATTCGGTTTACTCGAGTCAATGTGTGGTGTTCACACCGATATACCCGAGCCGACATCAATCGACGCCGCCTACGGAGCGACTCGGCGTTGACAGGCAGTGGAATGGGTAGGCACTGGACAACGATCGTGCCCTTGATTTTGGACAACGAAGGAGCGATTACTGTAAAACGATTCCTCGTAAAACACGAAATGGCCGATGTCGCGATCACCATTGTCCTTAATATTCTCTTCTATCGACGAAAGGTCAATTCCAAAAATCGTGACGAGAAATCGATAAATCCCAATCGATAGTTCAGAGGGACACGATTGGATTATGCGGGGTTGTTCCAATTTTAAAGGCATTTCCCGGCGGGAATTAATGAACAATCGCGGCCTCGATTAATTTCGGCGAGTTTCCGCCGACCCGTTTTCATCAACGTCACTCGCGTCGCTTCTTGTGCCCGGACGACCAGCGAATGGCCGTTCCCCGGAACAAATTGTTGTGGCCTCCGCGGAGTTGCTAAATGAAGACCCCTTACGAAATCGATCGATGACTGTCCACGGTTGTTACGGTAATTGCGTTAAGTTTTCAACGTTCGTTAACGATTTTTCTCATTTTACTCGCCGGGTGCTTGACCTCTTCCGAACGGCCGGGCCAGGCGAGCGAAAAATCCTGAATTTGTTTCATGCGTATCTTCACAAATTAATACAGTCGCCTGGGAGAGCCCTACAATTAAGATTTAATTATTTTCGCTGAAGTCTATAAATAATTAATAATATAAATGAATTCGCGTTCCCAAGATTTCTCTGTTAATTGGAAGGATCTGGATATCTTGAATGTTGTTTAGTCCTTTCATTTTCATAAAGATAATCTTGTTTCTCGAGCGTCGATACGTGTTAATTCGGTGGCGGTGGAGTGTGTACGCAAGCTCGCGAGCCGCGGGCTGGTCACGGATAATATAATGACCACTATTTACACAGCTGGATCCGAATCATAATCCCTAACCAACCGCGGACGAATGCGCCGCATGTTTGTTCCATTTACTCAAGGGTGCTCTTCGAGGAGGAACTTTACGACCGACCTGAACCGCCACCGCCGCTCCGCTGTCCGCGGTTCTCGGCATTCCGTTCTGTATTTCTGCAAGAAAGGGTCAGGACGTCGTTCCAGGGCGGCGGACCCCTTGTCCGGACGCTTTGTTAAGCACAATAACTGTGCCCGACGACTGCGAAACTCTAATTGTTACTTGGCACCCAAATCGGATGGAGGATCCGAGGACTTGGACACTTGGACCATTGCATCGACAGGAGTAACTCTGAAGTGACGACACAGTGGACTGTACTAACGAATTTAGGCTACAGGCGACTTCAGAAAAGCTGTTTCCCCTATGTTGGTTTATGAATCACACACACGAGTTTACATAAAAATTTAAAAACAATTTACTGTCCTATACCTCCTACTTCAACAAATGTACTTTTCCATCCTGAACTGTGGCTTGAGCAAAATCACGATCACTAATGTGATCCTAACCTTTTTACCTCGAATCATAGTAATTCTTCATCTTTGGGTTAAAAATGTAATTAGTAGAAAGGTATAGACAATTTCTTATTTAAATACCAATACCAGGCAATACACGTTACTTAATAATGATAATTCGTAGATCGTGATTATTTCCGGATCACGACTGTGATCCTATCTTTGAGTTAAAAATTTGTAGATTTGTTACATTCTTTATTTCTTTCTTTTATTGGATTTCTATTTTGCTATTTAGGTTAAGTATTTTTACATATTTTTGTGTTACATATTGTTTATATGAAACATAAATATATTTACTAATTTTTCATATTTTTGACTATAAGCTATTATATATTTGTGTATATCTTTTATATATACAATATACCACACGATATGAAACATTTCGCAAGGTTTAAAGTTTGAAAAAATTTTGAACTGGACTTTCTTTTACAATTATTACTAACTATTAATTTATTAATTATTCTCCCTGTTTTTATTTTTTGCTATGTAACATGTCCCGAGTGACCAAGAACAGTTTGTTATGTTCCCATGCCCTCCACCAACCAGAAGCGATTAAGAAAAATCACGGATCACTGTGAAGAATCACCGTGATTGGAACGAACGTGATCGAATCACGAGTGATTCGGAAGTAGCAGTTCACCCATCTCTACTTGCGCAGTCACTAAGAATTATATTTCACTATACCGTGTTGTAAACCGCTGGCTCCATAAATCGTAAAAGTTGATCTGTTACTTTACATACCTGAAACAGAAAAAAAATAGTCGAGATTAGAACAAGGCGGACAATTAAACAGCTACGGAATAATTCGTATCGAGTCGGAATTAATCCTAAAACCAACAAGCCCGTCAAGCACTTATCGAAATACGTGATTCGAAGCCGGGATGGTTACAACTTGATTATACCCGGGGGTTTTAGTCCAGCGGCTTTAAAATCCGAGGATATACAGTAGCTGGTTGTTTGATGAACACAAGGAAACGATCAACAACCGAACAGTTAATCGGATCGCGAAACTGTTTCGTAATAGTTTCCGGCTACGGTATAGAAAATCGGTGTTGGGCGAGTCGATGACCCAATTACCGCGTGCCCGCCCCGGGTCCACAATTAGAAGCCGACCATTTAAATCGCCGGGGGAATTGTATTCTAAGAGGGCGCGGTGTATCGCGATCATCGATCCCGAGGAAACTAGAGGAACCGGACACGAAGGTGGCTGTTTATCGCCCGAGAAATTCCTGTAATCCTGGTGACAGTAATCGTTGCGGATAAATTAGTGCCGCGCACGAAGTTCCCCTGGCCCTATCGTTCGCCGGTTATCAACGACAGAGGGACGGTGTACCGTGCTCGGTGTACAATTAAGAAGAGATTAGGAGTTGCTCGCGATCAGCGATTAGCCGCCGCTCTGGAAAAATAAGAGAGAGAGAGAGAGAGAGGAGGGCGACTCGGTCGCGGAAGCGGGCCCGAGGATGTCGAAAAGTATTAGCATCGCGGTCGCTTGATCTCTAATTGATAGGCTCGGTACAAACAGGAGCGAGCGCGAAATCTCAATTACCGATCCCGGGTTGGACCCTAATTACGGTCCCACTCGGTTCCGTGTAATTAAAATCAACCGGTGTTCTCTGTGACGATTAAATCTTTCGACGGATGGGATCTATTCATTCCATCGAGTCGTGTACGAGATGATCCTCGAGCTGATCCGTTTCCCCCCGTGGAAGAGGAAACGCGAACGTTTATCAACGTCATCAACGATATTTAACGCTCCACCGAAATTCGATTCTCCTGCGTTCGAGATATTAAACGTGCGGTTAATTGCAACTGGACGGGCAAAAGAAGGCGCTGATGTATCCCGTCGGTGTCCTGTGCGAGGTGGAATTAACTAAAAACGGCGGACCGGCGAGTGGACGTGATCGTTCCGTCGGCTAAGACCAATTTTTACGATTACTATTTTCTGGTACTTCGTTAATTTTTGTCGACGCGTTTCTCGCCGAGAGAAGAGGGGCAAAGACGGTCCGGCAGCATCCTCCGACGGAACCCGATTCTTTAAAGTGCAGTAAAATTTACTTCGGTATTACTCCAGCCGATTTTACGATCATTCGAGATCAGGAATAAAACCCGCCGGTCAGCGCGGCGGACGGTCTTTTCAGAGAGAAAAGCAGCCGGGAGAGTCGGGGTTTGCTTTTATTTTCGAGCTGGGGAACTTATATACCGGGGAGGCTTTTAAATCGAGGCCGCGGCTTAAGAAACCGAGCGTCGGTAATCCGTTCGTTCCGATGCTACCAAACCGAACTGGTTTCAGCCCGTCCGATGACGACGCACACGCACACACACACACACCCTCCCTCATTCAGAGACGCGGGGATCGACCGTGCAATTTGAAATTCCCGGGCAATAACGGCTACGCTATCGCGATTACACCAGGTTTAATCGCCGCCCCGATGATCCTTTACGACGCCAGAGACCGCTGCCAGAAAGCCCGCGAAACGACGAAGACGCGATAAATTGCGAAGGAGGTGGCGACCGAGGAAATCGTTGAAATGGAAACGAGGGCTCCCTCGTTTACGCCGTATCTGAAATTAAATATCGAATCGTTGCCCGCGCGATTCGAAAATACCGTGTTCCCATTATCCCCTCCTTAAGTCTCCATTCACACTCCATTCGATCGCCGTTCCACCATGGTTTTCTATCTCTCTATCGCGCGGAGTTAACAACTTCACAGAGTATTCTAGCGTAACAGGTACAAGAGAGCGATACTTTTTGCCTGCGTCCAAAGCACAGCGCCTTCACGCTTCGGGGACGGCATGGATTGCCAGTTTGCTTCTGGATGATCGGCGAAATTATAATTCGTTTAGCGACATCTCTAAAAATAGTGTACTTATCGAACTCAAATTTTGCATATGTCTTCAGCACATCTGTGGCCATTGTCGTTTGAAACAGCAATCGAAAATATAGAAACCTGGGGATGCGTAAAATTTACTAGGAGACGGAGCGAGTGTTGGCAAACTGTACCGCAACGTTAGCTACGAACATCATTGTTCTCCGAGTTTAGGGTACGATGTTTCTCCCCCCCGGAAACGACTCTACCTCTTTCGTAGACCATAATAGAGCGATACAGGCGACAAAAGAGCCAAATATTTTCCTCGAATAGGCCAACCCGTGCCCGTTTAGGGGCCGGCGTAAATTACCCCAGGTGTTCCTTCCTCGATCTGTATTTCGAAGTCTAAAACACGCGATCATCTATTAGACTCGTACCGGTTTGTCGTCATGGCGAACATATCCGGATCGGGCTCTAATGCCTGGAAACGGAGTTTAAGCCTCGTGCAACGGCATGACTCGAAAAGTTAGGGAGGGCGGTACAAAAGGTTCACGAAGAAAAGGGGAGAGAGAGAGAGAGAGAGAGAGAGAGAGAGACTGGCACACACAGTTGCCGGGGGAAAAGAATCTACCTGTGTCGGCCCGGTGCTACCGGGAAAAATGCGTTTTCCATTGCCGAAGAAATTTATGGGCCTTGGACAATACGAGGACCGATGCGCTCGTTCCACGACAAAGCTACGCGTTCCGCTCTTCTTCCCTTTGAATTCGCTGCACGTTAGCGTCCTCCCCGGCGCTGTTTTCCCTTGCCCTTTTCATCGCGCCACCCGTCGTTTCAATAATTTCTGCCGTGTGTTTGCGTAAGCACGTCGCACAATGCCGGCGCCGGACATCTCAATTTTCCGTCGCGCTCGCGTCGTTAGGAACCCCTCTTTTTCTTTTCTTTTGCCTCCTGAAATTCGTTAATCTAGCCCCGAGGGGATCTGACCAAAGAAAATCGAGTCAATTCTCAAAGCTCGTCAGGCCTTCTCGTGCCTCACACATTTAGATACAGAATCAAAAGGTAAATTTCTGATGCAGCCTTCGTTTTTAACCCTCATTCATCGCTTGCGTCAATTTAACATGTTTTTCACCACTGTCAGATTGACATAGAGGGGTGTGTTACGAATTAAACTGAGTACGTTTCGAATAATCGAAAGAATATTCTTTAAGGATAACAATCTAGTATACATATACAGTATACAGGGTATGGCACGTAACTGTCGCCTCTCGAAGATCATCGAAACTGTTTTTCAAACGAAATGATAGACGATTCCTGTAGATTTTCACATTCCGCGTCTTTTCTGTCATATCACTTTTCCTCGTAAAACGAACGGTTTTCGAGAAAATTGAGAAAACGTTAATGTTAAATTCATTTTTCTGGAATATCTTCTAAACTACCTATCGCATCGAAAAATGTGTTGAACAAAACCTGTAGATCTCCACATTGCGGCAGTCTGATAAAAAACTGTTTCCACAACGAAAGTTAATCAATATTTAGTCGGCTACATGTTAAAATGTACAAAATTACAGAAACTATTTTTTTTCGATATAAAGTCAAACATACAGGGTGCTATCTAAAAAAGTCAAGGTGACCTTGACGTGGCGAAGCGAATTGACGAGGAGAAGTTGACACACAAGCTCGGCAAATATTGTCCGCCGATAAATTGCGAGAGCATGGAGTGAAACGGAGTTTCCTCGGTTAGCAGGTTAAAGAATGTCCGCTCTAAAATGCAAAAAGTAAAATTGAACTGGCCCGGAGATATAGACACGTCGAGCGAGTCAGCTCGGCGTCGCTGTGTTTCGATTACAAACTCGGAATCGTGTTCCGGTGTTTATACACCGTGGCGAGGTGCGCCCCCGGTCGCATTAAAAAAGATGAAATATCCCGAACAGCGACGCAATGCGACAGCGTATCTTTTTGCGGGGGCGGAGGTTCAAAGTGGGAATCGCGACGAAGAAGAACATGGACCTTCGATCCAGACCAGTTCTTTCGCGATTCTTCGACGAATTATGCGGATTGTGAAATTACGTGAAACTCGACCGAGAGACAACGAAGGGACTTTTCGGCGAGAGGGTGGAAAGGTGCGTGGAAGGCTGGAGAAATAAAAAAAAATTGGACCGCGCGTGCACTAGCGAATTTATAAGCCGGCGCACCGAAACCGAGCGCAGAATTGTGAAATATTCGAACGCTTGCTGTAACTCGGGCGTCATCATCAAAGCGCGCGACGTTGTTTCCCCGACTCTTCTTTTTATGGCGTATCGGATTTTGTTGCGTTCCGCGTGTACCCGAGCGAATCGTGACTCTCCGTCGATACCCGACCAATACCGGCCTCGCGAATTTATCGGACCCGCCAAATCCGAAAAATATAATTCGCGTCGATCGATCGACCGGCAACAGTTGCCTGAATTTTGACGGACAAGAAGAACGCCGATCGACTGGATTGCGCCGGAAAATAACATCTGAAACGCTCGAAAAACGTTCGTACACTTCATTAACCGTGCTGGCCACCAGAACTCGGCAGTGGGTTATCAACAAATTAAATTACGCGACTCGCGAAAAATATACGCGGCAAAGCAGGATGAATGGACTCCCCACGGCAAATGCATATTTCAAAAATTTCACGGCGCAGGAGAAATTCCAGCGGAGATTTCGCGTCGGAGTTTTCCTTCAATTACGCGCTGTCCTCGAAGTATGCGAACGCACACGGTGTTTTCAAATTCTGTTGGAAAAGGATTTAACATTTTTAGTTGGCGAATTCGTGTTTTATACATGTTGGATGGAAATAGAGATTTCTCTAGTCTGTTGGGCGAATTATTGTTGTAAAACCAAGATATACAGGGTGAGTCACCTAACGTTGCCACCTCAATATCTCTGTTGTTTTTAAAGTCTAAGTATGAAGTCTACAAATTAGGGGCTTCGAAAATTTTAGTGAGTGATTAACGAGTAGACTGCGAATTTTTAATGGTTAATACAAAATAATAATGTTTTGTGTCTGTTATATGAACTACGAGCTACTTAGAAAGTTTATATGTGCATGGGCAATTATAGTCACTGAATTCCTAATGAAAGGGACTATCATTGTAGGTGTTTAGAAAATGGTGCTTCCATTTAAAAAAATGAAGGTGACCTTGATATCTCTAAAAAAATCACATAAAAACAAAAATATTTTTGGTATCATGTGACCCCACTGAACCATTCAACTTCGTCCTGCAGACATTTGACGTATCTTTAAAAACAACAAAGATATTTGCGGTGGCAACGTTGGGTGACTCACCCTGTATAAATGCACGTTCTATCGAGTTCTAAAAACGTGCAGACGCGATAAACGCATAAAGATCGACTGGTGACGGAGGCAGCTAGATTGACAGTGTCGATCGATTCGGTTGGAATCAAAGTCGTCGGAATCCGGGGAAGCATCGCAGCCAGGCAGTTTATTCAATTTCACGGGCAACGGAGTCGCCGACTCCGGAAGCTCCTTGCGTGGCGCTGGTCAGGGCAAAGTGGCTTGCGGGGGTGCCCGTTGGGAGCGAGTAAAAACCGTCCAACTATCAAATTCCGTGGAACTGTCGTCGTGGGTACGATAAATACGGGCGGTTTGCGTTTAATGCGCCTCACGGCGTGTCCCCACAATTCCGTCGAAAATTCAGGCATTCAGGGAGGTCGCGTCACGTGGAATTGACCGTGTTCGCGGCCGGAAGGCCACCGGCGAGCTTCCGGCATCGAAATCGCCGGGCAGAACGATCAGGAAGGGCGCTCGTCTCCAAGAGAGAAGGGGGCCGTCGCTTGTCCCGTAACAACTGGCTTCCTTTCTTGTCCCCGTCGCGTCGTCGTCTTCTCTGGCCACGAATCGAACCCGCGGACGTGCATTTCACGCTCGTAGTTCGTGGTCCCTTCGCGTAATGGGTAATCGTAAACTGGCCAAGATTTCCAGTCACGTACGGGAAGTCCGTTCGAAGCGGCGCGTCCCGTCTCTCTCGTTCTCTCTCTCTCTCTCTTCACTCTCTTCGGGGTTCGTGCTATCGAAGCGGTTTAGTGCAGCAGCAGCTTTGGACCCCTTCGACCGAACACAACCGCCGGAAAACATGCTTACTCTTCGTTTCCGCGGCTAGAAAAAGACGAAAAGAAATCCACGGGCACGGGATCGCGCGACACTTTGCGGCCAGCAGTTTCTGTCGCTCGCGGTCCCGATGTTAACGACCGCGACACTCTTGTAATCAACCCGTGCCACCGGATTCGTAGCCTTTATTGTCGCCGTAATGTGTAATCGTAAATTAGGCGGCCGGTTTCCAGTCACGTACCGGTTGACCAAGACAAGGTTCTCTCTCTCGCTCAGTCTCTCTTTCTGGCGTTGGAGTAGTTCGCCCGCCACCCCTCGTCCGCGTATGGTTATCCACGTAGCCGAGGAAATGAGGAGAGGGATACGTCGAGGGGCTAAGGGAGATAAGAGATCGATGGAGATGAGCGCGCATAAAACGTGATCGGGTAATGCAATAGATGAGAGATCGATTGCGTTTTCATCCTCTCCGCGAGTCAACATCCCCCAGTGTCTGTCTCCGTCCGGCCAGTCCGGCAGCTTCGGTCTTTGTCCGCCCCCCTTCCTGTTCGTCTATCATGGTCTCCTTTCACCTTCATATCCGTACGTGACTCGTACCTACCGGGTAGTCGGGCTACGAGTACGTGCATCCTGTTATATAAGGAGTTTAAATTGAGTATCAATTTTCACCAGCCAACCAACCAGCCAGCCGGTGCGCGTGTTCGTGCTGGCGCGTTTCAACACACGGGGAACAAGCCTGGACAGCCAAGCGACTTCGAACGAAGCACCGCCATCTCGATTTTCTAGCTACCGATCGTTAAGAGAACGAATGCCTTTCAACGGTTTTTTTCCCCTATTCGATCCGGCAGCGTAATCAAACCGGCGCGGCGCGGCGCTGCGACGCCTCTTCATCGGATCGACTACAATCGTTCAATCACCTTATCTGCTTTCCCTGTTCGCGGGACGCGTTTCCCATTTATTGTTTCCTCTCGCGCTGTTTTCCGAGGTTTTTTTTTCATTTGGATCGCTGACCCCGATTCTTCCGTTACCAGCGAGAGCGGCAGTCATTTCATTGAAATAGTTGGATGCGCACCGGCCCGGCGACTGCGGTCCTTTGTCCCCAATTTCAGCCGGGTTTTTATGCCGCCGCGTTTTTAACCCGCGTCCCGGGAAAGTTTGAAAAACATCCGAGAATCGAAAGAGTTGCTGGAAAATGCCTGGGATCGTTGAAACAACTCGGAGAGCCGTTTGTGTGTCGAGAGAGAAAGAGAAAGAGAAAGAGAGAGCTAACGCAAAAATAAGTAGGCTAGGCCGCGGTTAGTTAGACTCTCTGCCAAAAATGGAGCCGGCTAAAACTGTTTCCAGAATGAAATTCCGATTCGGCCCGAACGCGAATGGTGTTCCACGGATGATCGATCGGACCGCGATCGCCGTGCAGGTTCGCGACTTTCCCCGCCGAGGAGCATCACGTGCGCGTAATGGGTCGCGAAAGCGGATCGGCCGGGAAAAAGAGTGTCGGTATCTGCTCGTGGCGATCTGCGGAAGCGCAAAGTGTCAAAGGAGCGTGGAAAAGTGTGTCACGCGAGCGAACCCCGAGCTAGAAGTTCTCCATCACGGAAATTCAGAGAGCCGTCGCTTTCGCGAGCAAACAGCTGGGAAGCTATCGGCGCGGTGGCCTTTCAAGAAGTTTGCGATACTAGGAACCGGTAGGAGTACAGATGATTTTTTCGCGAAATTAAAAATGTGCCGGTGATTAATTGTTTCTCGCGAGTTCGAGGGACTACGAGAAAGGGGGAGCACGGGAGAAAGTCGAAGAAGTCCTCGAGGAATTTCCGTCGTCGTTGAAACGGCCTTGCGCGTGGTTCACGAACAAATGGCGCGGCGGTCGCGATATTTCACGCGAAGTCCTCGTTACCGAGGGAGCAACGGTCACGGAGGCTCGTCGTACGCGACGAATAATCCCTCCCCCGTCACGGGGAGAACGACGACTCCTTTAATCGTCGCAGGAATCGTTTAATTACACGTTACGCGAACACGATTTCCGTGACGAGGCTCGCGGGGCAGGAAGATGAGGAGGAGGGAATAAAGGCTCGCGGGAGTGGTTCTTTTCGAGGGTGAGAGCTCTCAGGCGCTCTCTCTCTCTCTCTCTCCCTTTTTCTCTCTTGGTTCGCGCCAGACGAACACGTTTGATCCCTTTCATTCGAGAACGCCGGGATAAATATCCCTAGCATTATAATATTTCTCGAGGGTCGGCCCGCGCCTCGTCAGGGGAGTATTAGATGGTCGCGGAGGGTCCACCCGCCTCCGGGTGCTCCCTCTGCTCGCGTGTCCTCCTCCTGTGCACCCGCTCGCGGAACCGACGTCTCGTTTAGCCGTTGCCGCGGGACAACGGCGTGGCGGCAGCTTACCATGTGCATTTTAATTACGACATTAAGTCCCGGGCTCGTTCCGAGCAGCACCGAGAGTCCAGCCTCGACCCTTGAAAGGGAGCCGGGTTGCGCCCGGTACCGGCCGCCAGGAAAATGGCGGAACACGCACAAACCGTCTTCACGAATCGACCGAACGATCCCGCTAGCACTAACCAGCGTTGTCTCATGAATTTTCGAAAGCACACCTTTCTATTTCGAACGAAACTTAACTCTCCGTCTTATTTTTATCGACGTCTCGTCTGCAATCATATCCAAACATACAGGCTAGTTCTTCTACCCTCCTTAAAGTTGTCAAAAGTTGTCTGAGGGCACAGTTGTTTTCGAATCCACCACATACGTAGCCGTGAGGTTGAATTAGGAAGGAAACAATGATATTCTAGGTAGACTCCGGACCTCTGTGCACTCGTTTCTATTTTTCTGAAGCCGAACAACGAATGTAAAATCTGGTATAGCAGCCGAGAGGTAGCTCGAGAACCATTAATATCGTAGACAGAGAGCCCGAAGAATCTCGGACAGACAGAATAGCAAACCAGTCTCACAATTTGCTTTCCACGGGGTTCATAGATCACAGATTCCCGGAAGCCTGTGAGTCGAGGACACAGGCAGTTTCGCGTAATGGCCGACAAAAGGCGCGAGCCGAGTGAAGTTTAAAGAAACCTCGGACCCCTTCAGATATTCGACCAATAACGTGGCAGGGCTGCTTGTATACCGGCAGCCGGTGAAATCGGGGGGTGGAATCTTTATCGATGGCCCGAAGTCGTCCTCTCCGCTGGCCGTGTGTACCTCTGGCCCTCCCGTTCGTTTGAAAAGCAATACAAACGCCTCGAGCTAGTCGGCACGACACTCCTCTCTGGCCTTTTTCAGCGCAGCCGGACCGATGGAACGCGAAAAGGGGAGTCGAAAGAAACAGGCAAAAGGCAGATCGTGCACCTCATAAAGTGTCGCAATTTCCGACAGCCATCGCAACCGTCCTCCTCCGCCTCGGCAAATCGAACCCGTACCCCGTGCGTGTATTTTAAATCGCGAGCCTCGTCGACGGTTCTTGTTTCCCGAATCGTGCCTCGAGAAAGTTCCTCGTTTCGGGGCAAGTTTCCGTGGAAGACGATCCATTCTAAACCCCCCCTCGACGAGGTTCTCGTTACCAGATGTTTCTTCCTGTAAACGATTTTCGTCGAAATTTCGTCCTCCGGAAGATGGATCGGTACGTTCGAGGAGCCAGCCAAGAGCGGCGTGATGAATGAACAGGCATCTCTTTGGTCACGTACTTTCAAGTGGCTGCTCATCTTTGGCCCGAGTTTTTGCGCCGCGAGAGACAGTCTTGGAATATAAAGCGGAGCTCTCGGGAGATGTTTTTCTTCGTTATTAGGCTGACGGATGGCGTTTCGAATTTCAATCCGAGTCCGTCAGGACTCCACGAACGCGCGCTGCTTCTATCTTTCCCAAGGCCTTCGCGATCCTCCGAGCGCGTCGATAGTTATCAAGTGTCTTCGAATGAATCGCGCGCGTTCATTTTATGCTCTATCAAAGATATATTAACAGTCGCATGACAGTCGTTCGACGAGTACGCCTATATCCGCCCGGACTTTGAACATACGGTCGTACGAGATCATGCTTTTCTTTGTGCGAGTCGCCGGATGTATTTCTCATCGCTCTAAGAAATAACGAATGCGTTTTACATCTACACCGCTGAGAATTATATTTGAAAATGGTGTTTACCAAAAACTCGACACTCTGGAAACTTTGTTGGACCCAAACATTCTTACGTAAAGTTTTCGCGGCGAGCTGCCAGAACGTTCGCGCATTGATAGGTCCGGCAACGTGGAATTTCGTTGGCTCTTTTCCCTCGTCTCGTTTCTGCCACTCTTTTTTAATAATTAGTGGCATCGCAGGAAGCGGTGGAGGGGATTAGGGAACAATGAGAATTAATGAAAAGGGCAAGACGAGGGGCGCGACTACGCGAGCGAGGAATAATTTCGATGGGCGTCGAGTTCACGTTGCGAGGGTAACACTTGTAATTTCGTTCTCGTTGGGAAACAACTGCCGGCATCCCGTTCGTCGTTCTCTTTTTCCGCGGGCTCTTCCTCTCGCGCGTTTTCCACCCTCGTCCCATGCAACGCTGCTCTCGTGGGCAGCGGCAATTATAAATTGTCCGTAATTTCGTTTACTTTGCCGCGGCCGTGTCTCAAAAAATAACACAATGCAGCCGACGCGTCGGTTCTCGCGGATTGTCTCGTGCACGCTAATTTACACCATCGTTTCGCAGAATTTCTGGCTGACGAATGGACGAGGATTCAGCGTACGTAGAAGCACAATTAGATCTGCATTATTCAAACGCGTTCCTTGACCCACGAATTGAACATTTACAGCGACAACCGCTAGTAAAACTCGCCGAAATTCCGCTGAAACGACACGATGGCTAGAAACGAGAGATTCGAATAAAAAGATCTTTAGATTTCAAAAGACAGGAGGGAAATGAGGCGTGCGCCGCGGCCAACTATGTAAATTCAGGATTACATAATTAAACAGTTACCGCGAGGTGCTGGGAATTCTGTTCCTAGTAATATCTACCCTCTATCCCTTATCGCGCCGATACCGCTTCCCCTCACATAATTTCCGCGTTACATAAATTCACAAGTCACGGTTTAATTTCGAGTTACATCTCGCGCCAGCTGGTAGCGTTCTTTTTCCACGGGGTCGTTCTCCTAATCGCTTTATATTTGTCCGCAATTAGAAAAGTGTGGGAATCAGCACTGGCCGCTGCCAACGACGGCCGGCTGCCTCTCGAGGAATTAATTATTAATCTTAATCCAACTGCACCGGTCCGTTATTCCCCTAATTCTTATTTCAGGAGAACACGGTAAGACGTGGTTGAGCGTGTTAAAAATACATTAAACCGTGACTGTTGACTGTCCCGCAGAGAGAGAGAGAGAGAGAGAGAGAGAGAGAGAGAGGGGGGAGAGCGCGTTCCATTAATTATCGAGTGCATTTATCGCCCGGTCGGATTAAGATGTCGCGATCGCGGCCCGAAGCCGCCGTTCGTTTCCCCGGTGAGAACGAAATTCCATTGTGTGGAGGGTGCGCGTTCGAAATCCGTGTTCCCTCGGCGGGGCCCGTGAAAGGACCCGCGAAAAGGAGCAGCGCGTTGGAAGACGAATGGCCGGGCGTAATGAAGAATAAAAGCCCGCGCGAGCCGGCCGCGCTCCACTGAAAACTCTTTTAAAAAATGACTGCACGCGCCCGGACCACCTAGGTGGCAGCGGGCCGAGGTGAAACGTATACGCACACGAGAGAGCGAAAGACAGAGAGAGAGAGAGAGAGAGAGTGAGAGCACACGCCGGGGATCGACGTCGGAGAGTCTCGATCGTGTTGTCTCACTCGGCGAGGGAGATCCTGCCGGCAAGAAGTCGACAGTCTGCCGGGGATTAATTAAAGAAATTCCCGGGGCATTGTCGACGCTTTCCCAGCGCGAGACGGATCTTTTCCAGGGCCGGGCCCTCTCTCCCCCGATCGCCGGGAGCAGCCACGTCGGCCGGCCACGACTGCTGAAGACAAATCGCCGGTATTTGCATTTTTAAGCGACATAAATTAAGCCTCGCTCCGAAAAACCACCGGCAAATGTCGAGCGCCGGTGACACGCGCCCCCCTTCTGTGCTTGTCCCTAAGCGGAGGACGAGCTGTTCATGCACACGCACATTTATCAGCCAGCTGATAGTCCATCGACGTTGACGTCGTCGTCAAGGACGGGGAACGGCGAGGATCGAATCCGGACCGTGCGTAAAAGAGCCGATCGACGCCATTTTTTTGCGGCTCTCTATTTTATTCGGCTGTAAAGCAGCGTCGGCCTCAACACGGCGGTATAAAGTGCAGGCCATAAGCGGACAAGAGGCGGTGGAGGACGACCGGGATGACCAGCTGGAACGCAGCCACCGATTGGTGGAGAGACCGTTCGAGGATTCACCGTTAAAAAATCAAAAACTGCTGCTGCGTTTTGCAATTATGCGCGCGAGAGGGTTCGATCACCTCCGAGTATCGTTACGACTTCCTCGTTACAACGGGCCTGCTCGACGCAGAACCTTTTCGGCGGTCACGAGATCGTGGACGAACACATGCGACCTTGGACTTGCGAGGTAACAAAATACTCGATTCAATTAGCAAAGGGACTCCACGCTGGAATCTGACCGCCGGATAAACGAACTGCTCCGAGCGAGTCAATTCAATTAAATACTCCTCGTTAACTCCGATCGCAGAACGGGGCTCACCTCGAAACGTTAATGGCTGTGACTGGCACCGTGCATTGCTGTTTCTTGCTTCGCCGGTTTTTGCGTGCGGGTGATTATAACGTCAACGCGTTCGCTACATGATCGGCTATGCTCCAATTCACGGGACTACTATGGGCTTTTTCTGGAGGTGTCACGAGCTTGGCCTATTGCTTTTGAAAAAGTCTGCAGGGGCATTTTGATCGTAATGTTCATTCTCCTAATCTACAAAGACTTGGAGCAATATTTCATATACAATGTGATGTTTTAACTGTACCCCAAAGATTAACTTCAAATCACCGAAACCAGTATACAGGACGTGGTACACGATTCGGTCAGCTAATAGAGAACGCGTAATCACTTTGCATTTTAACATCCCTATCGGATGGGAGACTGAATGGAGGATTTTTCCGGAAAACAAATAGAAGAGGCAACCGCGGCAGTCGACCGCGATTAATTACTTAACGCTTGCGGAACATGTACACGGGCACGGTAGTGCTGAGAACGGGCGTTAATTTTCTTTCGCCGGGACTCGATTTCGATTTCTATCGGGTCTCTGTGGGACGGTTTGACCACCGCTTAAATTCGTTCGATCCCGGGCGCGGCGGTGGCGTTCGGGCTCTCTTTGAAGCCCGATCAAGCCCGGATTCCCTTCAGGTGAATGGCACTTTCATCGCGTGAAATGAGCAGTCGACGACGCGGCACGGAATGATCGGAATCGGACCGACGAAGGCTTACGATAATCTCGCCTGGAACACGCCGATTACGCCCGGTACTCGTTTCACGGTGTTTCCCGACAAGCGTTCGGCGATTCGCGCGGGCGTTCTCCGGCGCCCCTACAATTCAACGCCGTTGTACACGAGTCGCCCACCGGGACGCTCCGCACCGACCGCACGGAACACCGCCATCCCCTGATGAGATTGCGAGAAAGAGGGTGCCGAGAGGGAGGGCGAGAGAAACGAAGAGGAAGGGAGAAAAAGAGAAAGAGAGAGAGAGAGAGAGAGAGAGAGAGAGAGAGAGGCAGGCGGTTGCGATTCGGGCGGTGCGGTCCAAAGTTTCGAACGCTGGCAAAGATGCAACGGCGATAGGATGAGCCCGGGGAGACGCCGGAAATACGAGGCCCGTGGTAAAATACCTGTTCGGCGGAAAAAGCAGAAGATACAGCGGAAACGGAACGGCGAAGTGGTCCGTGAGCGAAATGATCGGCGAATTTCTCTCCCCGTAATGTTTCCCTCGGACTCTCGCCGGGACCTCTTCCTGTGCCCGTTGCCACGAGAGCGGGAGGTGGACGACCAGTGAAAAAATGAGGAAGAAAACAGAGACGAAAGAGATAGAGAGGAAGAGAGATCACAGCTTTGACCTGGCTTCGATTTGGAACAGGCAGCAGCACCAGCAGGCACGGCACGCTGGTTGCTCGGGCCAGGCCTGGCGTGGCCTGGCTCTGGCTCCCCGAGGCGAACGGGAGCACTCTCCGAGGAAATGGACAGATGGTCTG
This sequence comes from Lasioglossum calceatum, assembly GCA_963966675.1. Classification (NCBI taxonomy): domain Eukaryota; kingdom Metazoa; phylum Arthropoda; class Insecta; order Hymenoptera; family Halictidae; genus Lasioglossum; species Lasioglossum calceatum. Next base: position 17,952,136 of record OZ016541.1, read on the forward strand.
GAAGCTGCTCAATTCCACCTCGAGCAGAATCAGAATCCCGTTGTGTATATTCCCGCACGTTCGTTTCCCCGGCGCACCGTGTTCGAGTTCGGCCACCGACCGACCGGCCGATGGAAAATCCGGGCGAGGCCGGTTTACGTTCGCTTCGATCTGACAGTGGCTCCTGTTGGGTGCCAAATGCAATTTAGACCGGGGAAAACTTGCGCCATTGCGCAATACGCCCCGAGGAATCTCGACCCATGCGGCGCATGTAATTAATCACATTGTCCGGGCAAGTTTGATGGCGCACTGCAAGCGCCAAAGACGCCACCAACCTCGACGACGACACCATATTTTCACTCGACGTACTTCCATCAGTTGAAATTGAAAGACGTCCTGTCGCGGTGACTTGTTCAGAATCACACCCTCGGACCGCCTTATATTTGCTTTTCGATCTCGCTAAAAGGCGGCCACGCTAAAATCCCATTTAAAAAACATTGGCGAGATCAGCGGCTCGGAAAGATATCATCTGGAGAAAATGTTTACTCTATCGCTAAATGTGCGCCCCAAAATAGCGCTGTGTCCTTGAAAGCTTACGGTCACAAAAACTGGAGATATTTAATGGTCACACGCTGATCATTAGACTGCGGATTTTATGCATTTATGACACAAAATGGATGCATGTAATTTAAAACAGTAAAAACATTAAGACGATTTAAGAAGGCCCATATGATATTTCCAATTTACAGAAATCGTTAAAGATAGGAAGAAATTTTTATAACGGTTCTTGGGTTTTGTAATTGACGAACAAAATTTTTATTTTGCATAAAGATCCGCAGTCTACTGATCAGTGTAAAAATCCGTCCATTTTCTATTTCTCCTTAAACTGTGGAATCATAGCATTCTTCATAGAACTATTTCTAGAGAACATATGAAACTAAATTAAATTATTATATACTTAACGATATTGAAAAGATATTTCTGAAGCGACTTCTATTCTTGAGCGGAACGCTGCATTTTCGAAGAAGAGCGAGGTAGGCCAAGTTACATGAACGATGGCATACGCGATCTCAACTGACTATTTTCTACCAGGAATGGCAAACGAATGGAGGAAAGTCGGTCAAAAGATATTTAATATTCGCCACCGATTGACGGTATCAGTTTTCGAATCACAGACGCTGGGGAGGGTGCGCGGTGGTTTCTCGCCCGGTTTCCAACAACGGGTATAAATCATATCTCGATGGTGGAAAGCGCGATGGTCCGCGAAGGACGACATCGAGCGGCCCTCCTCGAATTAATAATCCCGAGAGCAACTCCGGCGCGGAGCAGCGTCTTGCTCGCTTTTGCCACGAGCACGGTGATCGAAGAGATCCGTTTCTTTTGGCACGAGGTTAGAGAACCTCCTCCCCCATCCTCGAGGGCGGACGAACCCTACGGGGTGGGGGACAGATACAAATGGAATACACGGAATTCCGGGGCCATTAATGTGACCAATGATAAATCGCAGGCAATACTTTAAACGATGACTGCCGAGGCACCGTTCTTGTTCGTATTTTTGCCAAGAGCACCGCGCAGTCTGTCAAGAAGACATTCGCCCCCACCACCTTTGTCCTCCACCCGGTGCGCGTCCTGGCCTGGCCGGCAACCTTAATTCCATTCTGTCTCGCGGCGAGTACAGGCTGCTTCGCCAGACGTTCGCCACAGTGTCCCCGACTAATTCAATTCAAATCACTTATTCCTTGCCTAGGAAAAAGAATTGCATCTGCAATTCTTTGTATAATTGCAGACCTAGTTCTTTGTCCTGACGGGTCATCAATGAACATACATTTTTTTTCAAACACTTGGAACAAAATTGTATCAAAGCCTATAATAATTGAAACGTATCCACAACTCATCGCAGCGTCAGTGGCGTAATTTAGACGCCGCACCTGTGTAATTACAAAAATTTCAATTCCAGTGTGAACCCGACGTTTTCCGCGTGTAGGGACTAGATTTTTTCGGTCTAAACGGAAGGTAGAACAGTAATGGGATTTTCGATGCCGGCGAAGCATCCTGTACCCACACGAGTCCGTGCGCGCGCTTGTCCGAGTCAACGAACGTCGCTCTCGTCTTTGATTTATCGTCCGGCAATGACGGCTAAGTGCTCCTTTGACTTTCGTCCCAGGGCACCGGGAACCGCATCGTTCGTTCGCAAAGGGAGCCTGTAAATCACGCCACGCTGATAACCGATCGCGGGACACCGACGTACGCTTCCGTGCGCTGCGTGACAGCCGTCTGGATTTTCGGCTTAATGTCGCGCCGTATCGATAGAATCCGGACCGCGTTATGCGTTCGACGACCTGCTTTCTCTCGCCTTTTTTCTTCCCTCGTGGGGCTCACTCGAGATTTCGACCGACTCCGAATCGACGCTTCCTAGAACGAGACGAGCAACTCGTATCTGATTTCGCGACGAGGGGGGCCGAGTTCCACGGAAAATTAGAAAGGTTTATCGTATTGTTTGCGCAGGGAGGAAGGACAGATCTGTTTGCCGCAATTGGAGCCGCTGTTTGACAAACGATTATCAACCGATATTCAGCGACGTACGATTGATTCCCGTCTCCCCTTTCCTAATACGTCGAAGAGCCGGGATCGTCTTCCGTGCCTTTTATGATAAACGACGATCCAGGGGCGGCACGAATCGACACAATGCTCGACAAAGGGAGCGATTTTTCAGGATGTCGGCGCGGGGCGGCTGCGACGAAAACCCGCGGCTTGAAACTTTAATACGCGGTTTCGCCGCGCGCGAACAGGACATTAAAGCGTCCGCGAGCAGAGCGAATTTTTCACTCGGCCGGAAATCGTCGAATGGGCTAAAAATCCGTGATTTACGACGGGCGGCCGGCGTGTCGAGCGGAGATCCATCCAATTATTTCTGTACCAACGTCAACGCATTTGCAATTTGATTTATCGCACGGCTCGCCAGCGATACCGGCCGTTTGGCGCGAGTCCAAATGCGCCGAATTCCCGTACGGAAATCTTTTTTCTAAGACGGCCGCGGCGTAAAGCTGTCGAGCCGGAACATTGCGAAACGGGCGAAAACACCGGGGTTCAAATGGATCCGCGGACGCCGCGCCGCGTCGGGGCCTCTCTTCAAACAAACTCGTCGGCTCTCGAACAACAATCCCGCACGATGCCAGCGGGGAAAAAGTAGCCTCGATTCGCCGCTAAAGATAACTAATTCCCCGGGCTTCGTCCCGGACGTGTAATTCCGCTCGGAGCACGGTGATCGACGACACTCCGGACGATCCCGACATCCGTCTCGCACGGGAGGGTACGACGTCGACAGGGGGACGACGTTATTTCGGAGCGGAAGCCCCTCAAACCAAGGCAAACAAGGGGAGAATCGTAATTTCTTTCTACGTTCCGGGTGGACCCGCTCGGAAGACCGATCCCGGAAGAGCAGATCGGTTTCCCGACAGGTTGACAGGCGTTGGTGGGCCCACGCGCGAAATCTCGAGCACCCAGTAAATGGGTGGGGGGCACGAGGATCCACTGTGAAAACGCGGACTAATGACGCGAGTGGGCCGTCCACGGTTAGTCGAGCGAACCAGGACAAGGCGGGGGTGATTCTGGTAAGGGAAAAAGCTGCGGGAGGAGCGGAGCGGAGCTGAAGAGGGTAGCGTTTGGTTACCGGGACAGGGGCCGAGGGCCTGGACAGCTCCGGACACGAGAAGGTCTTCCCAATTCCAGGAGTCAATACACGCGGATATTGCAGCTATTTGAAGCCCCTTCCCGTTCGAATGAGAGTAAACGAGAAAGCGGAGCCGAGTGGAAATCAGGGTGGCGGGCGAGGGGGACCGGCGGGAGCAGAAAGAGGTGGCCGAGCGAAGGTTCGGGGGCTCGCACGGAGGGAAAGAGCGCTAGTGTCACATCCAATAAAATTGCCTGCTCACCCCCAGGGCCGAGGCCACCCTCGTGGAATAAAATGCAGTATCGGCCTGCAGCGAGTACCGATTGTAAAATGAGAGCCATCGAGAAAGAGAGAGAGAGAGAGCGAGAGAGGGAGAGAAAGAGAGAGTGAGCAGGGTCGAACGAAGGAGACCGGTGGAAGAGCGGCGAAGGGCGAGGAACCAGGCAAATGTAATATAGAAACGTACCCGTCCGCTATTCCGCTCTCCCTTCCCTCCGCTGATCTATAATAGTTCCTGTTTCTCTCCGGCGCACGGTCGATTTACGGGATACTGGGCCGTTCTCATGACGCCGGCAACGCTACAAACGTGTGCACGAGGCGCGTGCATGTATTTATGGCTCGTGGCCGAGGGATGAAAGTCGTTCGCGCGCGTCCACGGGGCCCCTCCGCTCGTGAATAAACGAAGGAAACCGGGGGAGATCTTATTTCTAGAACAAGGCGATCCTTCTTTGGACGTGGTGCGCGCCGCTAGGAAAACAGAGGAGTTACGACGAAACCGGGGCCATTTAAATGGAGGAATGTTACGTTCGATTGGACAAGCGATCGCGGAAGCCGCTTTGACAGCCAGCGAGTCGAAAGGTGAGGCGGTTCTCGGTGTCTCCCTCTTCGAGTGCCCTTCGTTGATCCCCCGCTCTTTAACCGAGTTAAACGTCATTCGACGGAGTGACAGTCGAGCCGACGAAACTTCCAGGCGACCGGCTCGGAAACCGATCCCACCCCAGCTGTCACCGATCTTCCCATCCCCCTCCGGTCCCTCGTGGTCGGGACGCGAATTATGATTCACGGGCAAAACATTTCACTGGAAGCTACTTTTTCTCCCGGCTCGTTGTCAACGGCTCCCGGCGGGGAAGGACGGAGGGGACACGACGGAGAAAAATTGCGAATAAGGCGTCGCCGGATCCTTTTGTACACGATCCTCGTCGATGTCGACGTCGAAACGGGGTGGGTGGCCAGGCGAACGCGCCCCAGAGCAAATGATTTGTGGCGTTAGGCGGCTCGTCTCGTCCCGATTCCCAGTGGCGTACGGAGACGACCTTCTGCCTTGGAATCGACGCCCGGTTCTCTGAACAAGACTACTTAATAAGACGCAGACGCATCGGGACGCGAGCGAGTGTCACAATTATCAGGACTCTCGAGCCTCGACGACTTGCTTCTTCGGCTACACGCTTCACCGACTCTCCATCTCTCTCTCCCTCTCTCTCTCTTTCTTTCATCCTTCTCGCCGGGGTAGTTCGGGACAGTCTCGTCCCGAGAGGTGGAGTTTCCAGCCAGACTTCCACTACTCGATCCTCTGGCCTCCAAGTGGTTCGCCCGTCTTCCTCTGTCAACCCCCTGACGCCCCACCCTTACCCCCCTTTAACCCGCCGCCACCGTACGTGGAATCGCTCCTGAGTGGCTTCGCGATTGGGGTACTTAAGCGGGACACGGACGAAGCGTTAATGAATCTCCGTCGGGACTCGTTCGCGCCACCAGGTCGATACCCTTTAGCGCACCCGAGCTTCGACGAAGAACGGTGCTGGAATACTCGAAAGGGACGAATCAATTTGGGCATCGTCACGCTCTTCTGCCCGTTGCGAACATGCCACTGCGCTTCCCCGCGAGACGCTCCCGCGATCGATAACCTGGGGAAATGATCGTTTCGAACATTGGCTGGACAAATTCGTTCCTGGCCCCTGAAGTTAATCCTTTGAAGACGACGATCGATTCTTGGTTTCTTTTTGCACGACCGTCGTCGCATAATGTTGCAGCCGTATATGCTGATTAATCAGATTTTTTTCATGGTGCTCGGGCTAGATTTCAATTTTATTTATGTGTTTGAACCTGTTTCCTCGATCGAAGAATTTTTTCAATTCACTGTATCCATTCGAATTCACCTGACTTCAAGCTGAGAAAATGATTTGTTCCGCATCCAGGGGAGCTTTATTCCGAAGCTGGCATCGTTCGAGTGAAATAGTCTGTGTTAAATACACCTGTAACAGTAGATGACAGTGCGGAGAGCCGTCCGCAGAGCGATAAATAAGCGGGATCGTAGGGGAACCATTAATTCGCATGGATTCTGCACGTTCGCCGGGGAGAAATTGCTCGTCAAGATACCATTACGCGTCTGGGATCGTCCAAATCGGGCAGTCGATCCGAGCAATGGACCAGACCAGCGACGGAATAGCATTCGAAGCGCATTCCATTCGTAATCCCTGCTCGCTGCCGGAAACCGGTATAACGCGGCGCAGCTCTTCCGCGGATCTCCGTTTAAGGGCATCCTAATTGTGCGGCGCGAAGATCGGGGATGCGATCGGCGACCCTTCAAGTCCGCGGCCGCTAGAAAATCGTCCTGGTACGTAAAGGAGCGGGAGAACGCGTGTCGCTGTGGCGCATGGAAAGGAGATGCAATCGGCCATGTAAAACAGGGTTGCCGGTAGCGTACATCTCCTCCGCTCCTTTGCTGGTGTTCGTGGCGTTCCCGCGGACCGCCACCGTCGAGCAGTCACGAACCCAGCAAACGGGAACCGGCGAAACCACGTACCCCGGCTTCGCGCTTCTTTCGGAATTAATTTTACAACCTCCGCGTGTTAATTCTCCGACTCGAGGCCGGTATTAAAAGTTCCGGAGATAGGGACCTTCCCTCTAATGAGCGTCGCCTTCGAATAATATTAGTCCGCTCGGCCGCTTTGCCGATCCGAGAATACGCTATTCACGAATCCACTTTCTTCTTGATCGATCGTGAGAAACAAACACCTTTCCTCTTCAAGATCTTCTGTCGGAAATCTTTGGTTCGCTGGTCCATTACTTACACCGGATATTCAATGGTGAGGACATTTCGCAGTAACGGATGTTTACCATCGCTCATAAATTAAAGATTCGATACTTGATCGATCGCGAGAGAGAAACGTCTTTTGCCTGAAGTCTTCGTTGGACAATTAGCTACTCCGGATCGGGAAGATTCGTGGGAACCATCCGTCCGTGACTGCCGTAACGACATTTCGGAACAAGGGATGAGCTTGTTCGCCTGCAGAATCCCCAATAAATGCATCCTCGGCGCAGCAGAATCGGAGCTATTCGTTCCCGGCGTGTACCTTCCGCGTTTCAGTCGGTTGTAGGGACTCTGATTTCAATCTGACCATTCGTGTTTCGAGCTTGCGGTAACATGGGGCTGGAACGGCTGCGATGGCGACGGTAGCAGCGAGAACGGAGCCGAAGGGGAGGAAGTCGTAGGAGACGAAGGAGGCGGAAAAGGTGGCGGCGCGCAGAGGGTGCCAGCCGCACTTGCCTCGCACGAAACACGACTGCATTACGCTCCGCGCCGTACATTAGGCGAGCAGACGACGAGTTTCCAGGTTGCACACACGATTGGCCGGTAATGCGCCTGGAATTTCCGACCTTCAGCCGCGGTTACAGATGTTCCTCTTACCGAACACTTCCGGGACACTCCCGAATACGTTCCCGCTAATGCTTCCGGCCCATTCTTATCGGAGATAAGCGAACGATTGCGTCGAGAGATTACGGCGATTCCCTTGAACCACTCGGCGAGCTGCAGTCCGGGAAGACTTACGGACTACCCGCAACAAAGAAGAATTTCCAATGGCTTTCAATTTCGGGATTATTTTCGGAATTGAAATTTAGAGTGTGAGTTTTTCAATGGATTATCTAAGGCCAGTAATGCTTCAAGTCTCCTGCTAAATTGTTCTAATGTTTCATAGAGAAGGTATGCTCCATTTAATATAACATTGTACCAAAGAAGATAAACAGCAAAACACACGAACGTGTTAACGGGTGTGCAGATGTTTTTTCAACATTCTCTCGAACCAGACAACCTTGCGGCACCTCGAGCGAATAAAAAGCGAGCAATAAGCAGAGGAACGAGCGAGCCAAACAAATTGCAACGTCACTTCGCGATCAGATCATTCGGCCGAAGCGTTCAATGAAGAGATACCTGACTCGGCTGTCAAGATGTTTGCTCGAGAAACTATACCGCCGGCTAGAACCCACAAGCGAGACCGGATGTGTTTTCGACAGTGAACCGGTTCAGTTTTCGCTCAATTATCGAGGCGAGGTCCGTACGACTGCAACGAACGCGTGCAATTACAGATAAATACACCGCCATTGTCCGGTCGGCCGAGGTAGTTGTAAATTTGCCGAAGAATTCGCGCCGGGTGAAATACCAACGGCACCCCCGTCGTTCGTCCAGTTCCTTTTCTTTTTCTTTCTGTCTAGTACAATGGGAAATCCATCGACGTGGCTCGCGAGCCGCGTTAGTTATTTTATCGGGAGCGAGGAGAGAGAGAGAGAAAGGGGTGAGGGCGTCGCGCGCGATCCGAACGGGACGAAAGTCGAGGACGGAACGCGGGAATGTTGCTCCTGGTGATTTCGATCCGGTCGGGCATTATCATCGGGTCCATGTACGGTATTGCCACCGGCGGGAATAATAGTTAAGGACAATGGAATCTCGTGGCGCGATAGCGCCGGCGACGACCGTTGACGGGCCGCTGATATAACGTATACGTTACTGCCGGTGACGGACAATGGCCGGTAATTAATTACCTACAAAGTACAGAGGGGGTCGCATTGTAGTGTGTATCTGGTATTTATCTTGAAACATCAACAATGCGCGGGACACCGGTGCGCCGCGCCGCGCAGAAAGAGAGCCGGCCCGGGTAGAATCCGTGTGCCCGTTTCTCGCAAGGAATCGCACACCGTGCGTCGTTATCGTTCCATCTAACCCTTTTTCTTTTCTCCCCTTTTCTCTTATTCCGTCCACGCCAGGTTTATCGAGCGTTGATAAGTGACGCGGCGCGGCGCTCCCCCGTTTTCCATCCCAACCAACCATGCACGCGTTTATGCATTCTACCACGCGCGCCGATTACTCAGCGTTTTTCCCTCGGTCCTGTCCGCGTCGATATTGTTCGCGAACCGCTGTCGGGGATTTTCGTTTAGATCATCCCAGAGAAAGCCCCGGAAACACGCGAGCCCCGCGATCAAGATGAAGGACTCGAGCGTCGAACGGCGATAGCGGCTGACCACGAACTCGCGATCGACCTGGCGATAATCAAACATGTGTAACACCGATCCTAATCTCTGTTGCATGGACGGCGGATTATTATTTCATTCGTGGGATTCGAGCATCGAGGTTCTCCCTTTCGCGTGGTCATCGATAAGCGACTCTAAGCTTTCCCCATGCGACTGACCACGCACTCAGTCGTTACAGATAATAAGATCCCAGCGAAGGGAGGAAAAAGGAATTCTGAAATTGCCGGTTTCTTTTCCCAGCCCCTCGTAGGTTAAATTGATCGATGAAAATGTGGAAAAAGTTTTTCTGGTTCTGCCGTAGGGTTTCCCTCTGTAATTTCCTTCCATTTCAAGACAGCTGGGAGAATCGTGCTTCCCGACGATCGATGCTAACGTTGCGTCGCAGTCTCTAATGGTGATCGTTCGACGATTTGTCAGAAGTGCTCCTCGTTGAGCGAGCAACAAACGAGAATCGCGAACAGAGTTTATAAAATAGTGTCGCTCTCCGAATCGATTAACCGAACGAGCCTCATTTACACCGATGAGCCCCCAATACGATAATCCTCCAGCAACTATGGCTGTATAATCTTTCAACGAACGAGCGGATCAAAGTTTCAGACGAGACGAGGAGAGACTCGTCTTCGCAAGTACATACTAGGACTCTTCAGCCCGATGCGGGAACTGTTAGCCTAGTTTGATCTATCGATCACTTGAACTCCGAGAAATCTCGACCGACTAAATGGCAATATTCTCTACATTCGGAATTAGGTGGCGTTTCATTCCGCGGCCCGTGATATCCTTGACATTATTAGGAAGTGGAGCGCGCTCTCCGGAACACAGTTTCATTATACTCGAGTGTTATTATCAATTATAAACTTCCGGCCGACGACCACGCAAAGTCTACTTAACAATGTGCTTTTCGGAAGCCTTAGGAACGGCCTACCCTCCGGCTCCTCTTCGTCCGGGTCGAAGGTCAAGTATCCTGCTGTCCATAACTCCATCAGCCATTTCATTCCTCTTTTAATCGGGAAATTCCGATAATGCTGTAAACGTTTCTACGATAGCTTGACTTTATCATGGAAATCTGAGAAAATAGCCCTTTCTGATGCAGGGCATTCTTTGTAATATCCTCAGCCTAGATAAACGTTTAAAAATATTCCTGCTGTAGTTTCTCATTAAATTCAATAACACAGTTAATTGCGGGGATATTGTCGTCGTTCCTGGCGCTACAGACGTTTTAGAGGATTGCGAGTTAAAAGGGGTTAAGTGGCCATAGTTTCGACGGAGGAGATCGTGTCGAGGCTGTTTCGGAGATGCTGGTTTTCCGTGGCCGCCTATTTTCGCCGTCACAAATCATTCACCGCCCGAGAAAATATGTTTCGGCGGTCTGGCGTCGGTGCCGCGGGCTTCACACGTTTGTAAACCCATTAACGGATTTAAGGCGGTGCTTCTGACTCTTCTCGAAACCCCTTCACCCCGTCTCGGTCTGCTCCTTCCATCCCGGAAGAAAGATTTATGGGCCACTAAACGATTCCACGGAATTTAATTGCCACGTCGCCGGTTATTATCGCGCCCCAACTTCGTTACGCATCGCTGCTTATATATTAGATGTCGGCTCGATGAACGTCGATCCCGAGGAACTAGGGACACGGAATTGCTTGAACACGCGGGAGGGCCGTTTGGAAGATTGAATCGCGAAATTTGATTCGGGGAGATGGGACCTGGAGCTTTCCAATCTATATCCGAGTCGAACCTTGAATACTTTCTGTCTAGGCGCCTCGGTCATCAAGAACGCGATCACCGTTATCGGTTCGAAAATATTATCTCGGTCGCGATCGTGCGATCCGTTTATTCCTGTCGACCCGCGGAGTGACCCGCACGTTCGTTCGCGTGACAAAAGACATCAGCGGAACAGCATTCTACTTGTCACCCGGCTCTCGCGGCGTTATGCGAGTCCGGTTAATAGATTACCTTCCCGTTAATCCTTGCGCGAATCTCCGACGGCTGCGAAAAGGCGCGGAGTCCGACGTGGGCGCGCGACCGATTCGAATTAATTAAGAACAGACAATCGTATTCGATTCGGTCGACGAGTCTAAGACGAGGATTTAAGGCACGCCGAAACGAGAGAGGGCAGACTTAACGCCGTCGAGAGACTTCTTTATAGAGCTCGTTTCTCTCCGAAGTCGAGAAACTGGCCTTAAAGCACACCGAAGAGCCATCGACGCCAAACCGGAGGTTCGCTAGAAGTGTTTTATTTAAAGATTTTCCCGATCGAACGAAACGCTTCGGCCGCAGGAAGGTCGTTAAGGGATCTCTCGCCATTCGTTGCTTCTCGCGGACTCACCGGAGAATTCAGCTTGCGGGCCAACCATGTTACAGACCAGCAAATTCTAATATACGGCCGCAGTTTGTGTGCTCTCTCTCTCTCTCTCTCTCTCTCTCTCTCTCTCTCTCTCGCTCTTTCTCGAACGACACACCACGATTTTCGAAGTGCTCCGCGCTAACACAGTCGCTTTACCTACGAACTCTTTGGTTTCCCGTTTACCCCGCCCAGTTCTCGTCCCTCTTGTAAAGCTAACAATGGGAACAAGCTTCGGGGACGAGCGCTTTTCCAACCGTGCTTAAAACGGCGCAGGCGATGCGTGCAATTGGCGAAACTCTGACGAAAGATGGCTACAAACGGTTCTCCAAATATTGGAACAAATCGTACCCCAATTGACATCACTGTATTTTAACATTCTCACTATCGGCAGTGTTTTCGTATTTTTCTGAAGACAATCACACGTCGTTATTCAGTTACAGCATATTGTTATCGTGACAAATTTTGGTAACTAATGTGTTAAATGATCTCTACCAAGTCAGTGGAGCTTGTGGACTGGAGAAATTGAAATTTATTTTATAAATATCCACTGCACTGCATTCCTCTAAATGTTTCTAACAATAAGTTCAGCCTCCTGCCAGACAGAAATTTTCTATTTTTTCAAGAAAGTTGTCACACGCTGTCACCGCCCATCTCTTCGCACCTTTTAGCGAATTTTCTGAAGCGGTTCGAAACGCGCGCAAGAGAAAAGAAAACGCCCGAGCGTGGCATCTGGCGCGCGACTTTCTCGTTAAAAATACATCTTTTTCCCGGCGACCCGTTCTGTCAAAAGACAAGAACGTCGGACAGCTGTAAAAAACGCGGCGTCTCCCTCCAGTTATGATCTCGCGGCCGGCCGCCCCGGCAAGAATTACGCGTCTCAAGAAGTTCATCGACTCTAATAATGAAACGCGGGTGTCGTCGTCCGCGTTAGCTCGATGACATTCCCCCTTTGTTGCCGGCTCGCAACTAGCGCAATTAATTAGACGCATGTTCCTTAGGCGTATGCCAGAAAACAATCTCCAAGGGGACTTTACTCGAGCCTGTTGCCACCACGAGCGACAGACGTTATTAATATAGTATATTTTCCCAGGGTCGACAGCTTTGAGACAATCGTAATCGCGGCTAAAAATACGAGCGTTTTATGGGACAACGTTCTATTTCACTTCCGCTCGTCAGGCTCGACAAATAACTCGGGTTTCATCTTCTTTCCTGGAAACCGCGACCTTCGGATACGAGGCCTTTCATTAACGCGCCGCCGGTAGCCTGGAATTATTCCAATAATAATAACGTGCTCTGAGCTCGCGGAGTATCGGTGTTCTATCGCTACTTAGTTTGAATGATAGTTTCCCTTGAGACACTCTTTCATTATGTGATTGCCTGTCAGCTTATACGGTCGTTGACATTGCTGTCCAGGAGCATTGCGGAAAAGTCGCGGCTATGATTGCTTCCTGGATATGCAACGTTCTCGACGAGTGTCTAACATTAGTTGTACAAATAAGTTGTCGCGGTTTTTGTGAAATGTTCCGGTTGCTAAAAAGGAGACGACAGAAAGGATAGAATTATGTTTTGCAAATCAAGTTAGAATCCAGAATTTCACAAAACCTGCGAGTTTGTCAAAAGTCGACGACTATCCGTCGAATTCCCATCACAAATATGAACTTGTTTATACACCTACCACATTCTTCGGGGATCCACGATTTCCAATTCCCGAAATTGTCAACACTCGAGGCTGGAAATTACTTTGCCGGGGTATCGTGGGGGCAGAGGACTTCTCATTTCGAGGCGGCTTTGACTCTCTTCGCGAAGAATATTCGGAAGCAATCAGGCGTCCCATTTCCATCGATCACCGTTCGAGCCGACACCCAATCGTTCCCAGCGAATAACTCTAATCTAGCGTGCTCGAAATAATTCCGGGCGCCGCGTCGCGTCGCGCAGCGTCGAGCGGATTCGTCGCGAGAAATCGACGAGAGATGGGAAGAGAAGCGACGCGGATCAGACGCGTGTGTGACGAGGGGGCGAGAGGGGTTTGCACGACGAAGGAACGCGGATGCATCGACCAACGGGGACGGGGTGGCTTCATGGAAGTTTACAGCTGTTTGCGTCGGATATCGATGATCGTGGGGGAGGCGGCGATGCAATAAAATGCGACGGGAAACGCGGCTAAGATAGAACGAGAGCGGCGCGCAGACGTTCCGAGAGAGGCAGAAGGTACGAAGGGAATGAGGGAACGAGATAGAGGCGGGATCGGGAGGCAGACGAAGAAGGAGGAAAAGAAATTTGCCTCTAAATTCCAGCGCGACACGGGCAAGCACGGCGAGGAGTCGGGGGCGTCCTCCACCCCTCGATAGAATAAGTAGATCGAGATTCGAAGCGCGCCTTTGCTGACGCTACTCGGCTCGATGCCGTTGGAACGCAATAGAATCCCTTCCGCCAACAAGATCCTCGAGGATACCACGATATCACGGCTAAACGAAGCGCTTTCCGACTGATTTATCCACTACCCCCTCTCTCCTCCGTCTTCCTCCCTCATCTCCCCACCACCGATGTCTGATTCCTCGATTTCGAGGGTGCCCCGCGGTCGCACCCCTCTCTGCGTATTTTTTCTCGAGTCCGAGGAGGATCGAACGCCGGGCAGAGCTTTCAGCCTGATTTCACGCGTTATAGAGACGTTAAGGTCGTCCCTTTCCCGTGATAAATAAAACTGCCACGATGGGAGGGTCTCCTAGCCCTTTGGTATCACGGCGTTAGACCCACGAGTCTGAATATCGCGAGTCGCTTTTGACGGGGGCCGGAGTGAGGGACTATTTTTCAAGGCGGAGCGAAGGAGCCCGGAAAACGAGGGGGATGAGATTATCCCGAATAGCCGAAGAAGCAACGAGATGTCTAGACCACTTAACCGCGCGGCAAAAGTAAAAACAAACGAAAATTCATCTCTCCCGAAAAGTGACGCTCGTTGCTCGAACTCCGCCTCCCGCCCCCCCCCCCCCGACCCCACGCAACTAATTAGTGCCCTCCGGTGATATTACACGCGTCGATACAGTTGTTCAGCAGCACCCGCGCAAGCAAGAATTTTCCGCGGCGTAAGCCACCAGGAGCCACCCTCCCAGCTGGGGTGGATTTTATCAGGAACGTCGGAGAGCCCTTTGAAGGGTTCGGAGTCACCCTTTCCTCGCGGTGCACGGCCCTGTATATACAAACCAGCGGGTCCTTCGTTTTCCCGGCAGCGAAATCTCGACCTCCCGGTGTGGAAGAACGCGCCCCGAACTACCCCTTCCATTTGCCCTTCTGTTTCTCTCTCAGTTCCTCTCCACGCTCCCGACAAATTCATCAACCCTCTTCAGCGGCGATTGCTAACGTCACGGTCGGTATGCACGCACCAGAACAAATATCCCCCATAAACGTTCTCTCCCGTCTAGTTATACATATTTGCTGGTGGCTTTATAATATATTGCTTGCTAGCATCCGCAACCGAACGCAGGATAGATCAAAATTCGCGAACCGTAACACGAATTTGTTCGCCGAGCGTCTACATTTACTTCCAGACGCGACCGTTCCCGACGAAATTATTTCAATCTGTTTCGCGGTTAGGAATAAACCACCCAACCCGATCATGTTACGCTCGCGCTTTTGTTCGTTGATCTCCGAACCCCGCGCATACCGCGAAACGCGGAGATGCGAATTCTAGAAATATTTCCATGGACGTTGTTTCGATTGTTCCTCCGCTTTCACTCTAATTCCACCCCCGAAATATTTCAGCCGGTGTCAAACGCATCCCCTTGTGCTCGTTCTGTTTACGAGCTCGCGGAAAACGAGCACCGGGGAGTAATTCTGTGCTTGGCTGGTCGAGTGACCATCTTTTGTTGCGATTCCCGTTCGTATTTACGAGAACTCGTTACGCGCAGCGAGTGTCCCGAGGGTATGCTCGATCCACACCAGCGAAAATTGACTTCCCGTGGATCCTTACGTGTTCTCGTTCGAACTGTTCCATTTCCTAATCATTCGAAAAATTAACGAGCACAGTGAAAATTCCTACGAAATCTGCTGCAGCGATTTGGAATTGCTACACAGAGAGAACCCATCTTTGAAAGCAAGATTGCATTGTGGAAATTGCAGCGGTCATTTCCCAATTACAGAGAGCAGTCCGCAGCCGCTGAAAGAAACGTCATTCGAACGCGGAGACAAGGGAAGACATCGAGGTGGTGTCGCGGGGGTGGGCGAGGGGTAAGGGTCGCGCGGTCTCGCAGACAAAGTCGGCTTCGCAGCTCGCCGGCGCGGCGCGGCGTGTATGCAAGCAAAGTGAGTTATGGAGTAACGAGCGAGGCTGACGAGCCCGGCAACGTTCTGGTGTGAGCGCGTTGCACATGCACGTGTACTGCGACGCACACGAGTGTATACCTCTCGCGCGCGCATTCTCTTGCATTCTGCGGCCGCACACGTACGAGAGCCGCGCCGCGCCGGTTCCCCACTCCGTTGCCGACGCCATCGCCGCGCAAGAACTTATCTGTGGAAGCGGGAAACGCAATAGAAGTAATAACATCCCTTATTACGACGTTACACGCGATACGGGATCGCGAGTTCGTGTTTCACGAGCGTACCGCGTCGACCGTGCACCCGTTCCCTGTACTTAGCTCACCCTGCACACGTGCACACACGCACACACGCGACCGCCGTTCGCCTTATTTGCATGTCCGAATAACGTGCTCGCGGCCCCGTGGCTAGTTATCTATCCATAAATAAGCCCGCGCGACAACGGCCGGGCAGCCCTTCGCGTTACGTATTTAATTCGCGACGCTTCCCAGCCCTCCAGGATATCTTCCTAATGCGGTTTCATACGCGGACCGGTCACGCCGTCCGAGCCCGCGCAAGCCCACGTTCGATTAGTGGCCCCGCGAGCCTAGCGCACGGCCCCCGAGAGCGATTCCGAAGGGCTACCCGCGAGCTATGTCTATCCGCATACCATTCGCCACTGAGATACCGTCGTGCGCGAATCCAACGTGGTATTAGCGAAGCAATTCGCGTGCTTCTCACTTAGCTTGTCCTGTCACGAGCTGGATTTTTACTCGGCGTCTCTTGCCCCGGGACCGAATGCACGTTATTCGTCCCGCTTTCCAACCATTTTGCAGGAAATGCTCCGCTGTAAGTCACATACGTGAAAACTTTTCACTGTATCGTAAAGCGTTGCATTTCAAACTTTCAGCCACTGTGGGTCTGAACACGTGGTGTTACGCGGACTGCGTGTAAATGACATGGTAACATTTTTATACAACCGCATGTTAAAAATTTAATGCGAAAACAAGTTACTGTAATGTAACAACTAAATATTATACACTTGCTGCAACGTGATTCACGAATTAGTAAAAGTGAAAATTCCTTGAAACCTGCTTGCTTATGTTACAGAATAGTTGCGCACTCATCGCGACTGATTGACAGAGCACAAGTCATCGTTGCGGTTTGCCGATCGAAAATATGTTACGCACGGTGCTGAACTTGGTGTTCACTGTTTTTATGCATTCACTGTGTCGCATATTAAGGAGGACTCGACTCGTCAAAGTAGTTCTTAACAGGACACCGAACACTGCTAGATATCTTTGACGCGCAGAGTCACGGTACGCTGATAATCGCGAGAGACAGCCGTCAACCCTTCCGTCCATAAACTCCGACGAGTCCGCAGCAAGGCGAATCTAGCCAGCCCAGTCGGTATCAGCCGACATCATCTGGATACACGCGTGGTTTTTACGACTGCTGAACGCGACACGTCCAACTCCATCTTTTTTACATATCACGCGGCCGGTCTGATAGGATCGCGTAATTCCCCCCCCCCCCCCCAACCAGCCGGCGTGAATATTTCACAAAGAGTCTTTCTTTCCACGAGCGCGATAAGTGGACGAAACCGTTGCCCTCGCGTGCGAATCACGGGAATCCCCCGCAAGGATCTCAATCTTCCTACGAAATATCGATCGGCTGCATCTTCGCAAACCGATTCTCCAGGACAGAATACAATCAACCGAACCCGGCGAGTATTTAAATTAATTCGATTTCCTAGATTAATTAGCAGCTGGTGCTAGCCATATGCGGGCAGCAAATGGAGAGAACGCGTTTCGAGCACACACCCGGACACGGACAGACACACGCTCTCGACCTCAAAAGTCCACAGTTGATTTTTCCGAGTGGACTCGACCATTGCGGTATCGATTGTCACGCGCTTAGTCCAGGCTTAACGACGAAAACTCGGTAAGTCGAGAATCGGGTCATGGGAAAGCCAGATGGCGGGCTTTATCAGCTCGTCCCGCGTGTGTCTCTTTCGTCCCTTCTCTCTCTCTCTCTCTCTCTCCCTCTTTTGTTCGTGCTCGAATACACACGTAGTGGGTGGTTGGGGAACGGCATGTACGCGAACAGGAAGCGCACGAGGGTCGGTGGTCAGCAGGAGGGTTGGTCTTGACTGACGCGTAACATGACTTAAGGATGTTGTCACAGGTCGCGCGTGCGTTGCACTTGTCAGAGACGCGCTCGCGGGTTGGAGCGTGCCGGCGAGTGCGTGAGGGATACGTGACCACCCGGGTCACCCGACGTCGAAGCACAGATCATGCGAACGCGTCGGAAACGCGTTCCTGAGCTCGCTCGCGCGAGCAACCCGTGTGCAGAGACGATTACACGCGCGGGAAACGGCGGACGATAGTGGTTGCCGATGCTACATCTCGATCTCGAATGTCCCGTACACGCCGCGCCGCTGCAAATGGGCAACGTAGTTGCACCGGTAGCTACGTTAGCACAGTTACGCGGGGGCTTACGGCAAATATATGATTACCGCGAGCCTTACCGAGCTTGTTAATTGTCCCGCCGGGAATTCGAATTTCCTCGGTCAGAACCGAGAACTTCGCCCGCCTGCTGGTTACGGTTGCGGAAATTCTACGCTACCTGTGTGCGCGCGAACTGCCGGCGGTTGCATGTTCCTGTGCCTGCTCGAGCATCCCGGCTTAGTTAGACGTGCAAGATTCTGTTTCTGTTCGGTGATCGATCGACAAACACTTAGAAGAATATTGATAATTCGATGTGGGCATGTTAGACGACATTGAGACGTTATTTATTAATTAATGTCTTAAGATCCGTGTACACCAAAATTATTTAAATACTGTTTTCTCAGCCAATACGTATTACTGCATATAATTAGCCAGTTATAGATTTTGCACCACGTTATAAGAGGATTGTATTTCATGGTTTCTGATTATTCGCGATGTTAGAACGCGCGAGGATGAACCGAAATCCGTGCAGGGTGCGTACCCTCGAAATTTGAACGCGGAGTGATAGCTCTGGTGATTATCAGGAAACGATACACTGTAGCAGAGCGATAAAATAAATCGCGAGGGTCGTTTGTTGCCCCCGGTGGACCTCCTCGTGAAGCTCCGAGGAGGTTGCAATTTTTCAGGGAGTACTTTCGATGCCCCGGTCCGCGGGGGGTGGCCTATTCACGAGGGCGGTCACGAGTCGTACGTTAGAGTTCGGTAAGTCGTTTATACTCAGCTTTGGGGAGGTTGGGAGACCGCTAGTGCTCTCTTCCTGCGGGCGACCATTGGCGTCGTCCTGTACGAAAGAATAAGAACGATTTTCGGTGGCGGGTTTCTGCTGCAAAGGGAGGAAGCTGCCAGCCCGTCGGATAAAACCGTACCCTTTCGGTCTGACAGGAGCTTTCTGCGGCGCAATTGCGGCTCTCTCTCTCTCTCTCTCTCTCTCTCTCTTCGCGTTCATCCGAGCAATTTGAACTTAATGGTCTCGCGGTCGATCCGTCCGACGTACAGCTTTCCAGATTGTTGCTATTCCATATATTTGTTTAAGACGATTCTGTGTTGTCGAGAATAATACACGTAGTCACAACACCGTGTATTTTAGTATAAATTCATTTTTGTTTATAATTGGACTGCGGCTTTGATGCATTTCTGACAAAAATGGGTGCGTACAATTTCAAACAATGGACATGTAAAAAATATTTAAGGACATCAATGTGTTAGTTTCAGCCTAATAAGAAAATTAAAAGAAGAATACAATTTTTATTTGGCTCCTGTGTCCTGCAATGAATACAAACATTTTCTATCTTGCATAAAGATCCGCAGTCTAGTTATAATACACGAAAGCATTTTGCTGTTGCAATCAAGGAAGTTATGTGCAGCTCCAGACCAAAAATTAGGATAAAAAGTAAATAAATAATTTGCACGATTGTAAGTTGATTATGATCGCCCCTCTTTTAAAAATAACTTAAAAAATGTGAAGATATGCGCACACAGATCCAATCTACTTGGACTCATATTACGGTTGAAATTTTCCGCAGTAAGATCAAGTGTCTGGTAACCTAGGAACGAGGGATTAGGTCCATATATTACAAGGATCCTCCCCCGATCCACTGGAGAGTATAAAATATTCTCCTCCCGTAGCCCGCCTATAGATTTCCAGATTGACGTTTCCGGTAACGAGCATCGTACACGCGAAACGGTAAAAAATAAAGTCTGTGGAACGATTATCGAGGCTATTCGCGTTTTTAACGAGCCGTATAAAGTTTATGGGCCGCGATGGGGCGTGCCGTTCGATCCCGAACACCTTAATCGAAGCGGCGCAGCGCGGCGGCGGCGTGGCTGCGGCGCGTCGCACGGTAAAATCCGGCTGGCTGCGATAGAAGTTGAAGGCCGGGCTGTATATATACCTTGCAATCTCCTTTCAGCTTTTCCACGGATACGTTTGCTCGTGGTGCCGTTCCCAGGGGTAACATTATCTAGATTACCGAGTGGAGTTAGCTAACCCGAGAGAACCTCCCCAAGCAGGCGCGAGGACATTGTAATTATGTATTCTCGTTGCTCGCATCTGGGACCCTTGCGGGGCAAGCTACGTCCCTGGCCGGGATACACGGTGCTTCTGCGTCGGTTTGCGTGTGGAGGCACGTGTTAGTCTTTCCGACATTCCCTTTTCCGATGCCGAGCTCCTTCATCCCCTGGCCACCAGCCCTTGGAAACCTTTCTCCCGCCCTCTCCGACACCTACCGCCTTTCTTCTCTTTCTCTCTATCTCTCTATCTCGTCGTTTCTCCAAGGACCCGTCTCCTGCCCGCCCTCCATCAGGCCGGAGAAACCCCCCGATGACTAGAAGATTCAGCTGATTAAGTGACTCCCTGTTCCCGTTTTTCTAGCTCGTGTAATTTAATCCGATTCCTCTTGTCGTCCAACGATTCTCGCACGGTCGGACGGGCTCGAATAATCGCGCCATTTATTCAAACTTCCCGCCACCGGCCGGCCCTGTAATAATTCTTCCTCTCGAGGAATCGATTAACCACGGTCCGCCGGGCACGGATATATTATAGATTAGAGCGGATCCCGTGTAACCGGCGACGTTATTACACGATTTCGAGTGACACCCAGGTCCAACGGTGTGTCTCGAGGGTGTCCGCCTCTTTCGATTCGCCAGCGAAGAGGACGCCTTCGATCCGCGGTCAGAACCGCACAGCTCTCCCCGAGTCTTGTGCAATCTGTACGCTTATCTCGTGCGCCATACGTCAAGTGCAGCTCTGTCGGTACCGTCTTTTTCTCCGTTTTCCCTATCCGGTTTTTCCCGCTGACCCCGGCTGCACCTGTCCAGGCCGTTGGTTATCCACCGACTTTTTCCCCGCCACCACGCCGCGCCGTTCCCGCTTGTTCTATCGGCTTTTTTTCCTTTCTTTTCCGCTCGCCGAGCCGCCCTCTTTCGCTCTCTTTCTCTTTCTCTCTGTTCCCCTTTAACGGGTCTCGCGAGGAGGGAGAGGGCCGGCTGGCAGCTCGTCCGGTGGAAAATATTCGCCCATATGGTCGATTCGCTTGATAATATGTACAATGGAACACGCTGAATACCGCGCGCGCCGAGTAAACCACCCCTACGGAAATGGAAACCATCCCCGCGGCGGAAGAAACACGCGGAGACGCGACTAGACGCGTCTGCATTCGATTAACGAGCTCAGAATGTTTCGCGGACTACAGACCATCATTCCAGCCAGGCTAGTTGCAGGCAATTGCTGAAGTTTCACGTACACGAACATGTAGAGAATCGTGTCAAACCCTTGAGTTTTATGCGACAATGAATTGCAGGTCACATCGAAATTCCTGAAAAAGTTAACGACACGGTGACAGCCGGCAATTGGTTACGACTCAACGCAATAATAACCAGTCGATAGGAGGAACGTGCCGTTCGTGCGCCAGCTTCGGAAAAGGGGACCGCCTCAGTAAGAAGGAGATGGCGGAAGACCGATCGTTCAATCGATCTACCCGCGTCGCCGTCGAGGAAACAAGTATCGCCTCGTAAAACGGGGCTTATCCGCAAAATTCTAATATTTATTCATACCCGTGGTGGTGCGGGACGCCGGTGGCGTCGGCGGTGGCGGTCGACCGGGCGGAAAAGCGTTCTCGAAATCCCTGGAGGGACGAAAAGTGGATGGCGGGATTACCCTTTTCTATAAGGCACAGCCAGCAGAGCTGATGCGTATATATGTACCCCTATATACACACCTATAGATACAGGGTGGTCCATGAAACGGTCTCCGCCATATTTCACCCTCCTCCGAATAGATGGACAAAAAAAAATACTTCGAACGAAACTGCATTGGTATTGAATACAGAATTATATTTATTAAAAATATCACGTTTGATACACGACAGGAATCACTTTGTACGGCGTCGTACAGCTGCTTTGTCGTATTTTTTAATTACAAAGAGGAATGAAGTACAAGAATGTGTGAACAACTCCGATAGAAATGTGAATTATTTCTTGATTTATTATCTACGACTTGGCGATGATGTTTCCTGGCCCACCCTATATACGCACAGCTACGTCAGTATTGACAAAGTGGCTGTATCCGAGGGTACAGGTACGGCGTGCTCTTTCAGGGAAGAGGAACGCAGAGCGAGGAGAAACTCGAAGAGATTTCTTCTGTTCCTTGGTCGGGAAAAAGTGTTGGCGCACTCTTGCGCTGCGAAGCGCGCCTGCTAAGTGGCTGGGCTTTCAAGGTCTATCGAAAACACCGGACGTCCACCCTCTTCTCTGTTTCTCCGGTTTTCTCCCTTATTCATCTTGCTCCAGCCACGGAGTCAGCAAGATCCGACGGGCGACCCCCTTGTAACCTCGTAATAAACTGGCCTCGGCTCGGGTCCATCGTCGCGACCCCTATCGGGCCGACAGCGATGACACCGTCGCTATAAAAGCTCGCCGAAGAAGGCCGACTTCTCCTTTGTCACCCTCCATCAAGTGCGCCGAGAATAAGAGCGCGGAAAGCGGAGGAGAATGAGAGGTCGAGAGGCCTCGCGAGACCGTTTCCCAACCTGGAGAGCCGAAATTGCTCGACTCCGCGGCGAGTCTTCTCTCTTTCTCGCCCTCCCTCCCTCTGTCGTCTGTTTTCATGAATTTCGTCGACGTCTGCACTGAATTATAATCAGCGGTAGCGCGCGCTTTGTCACGGTTTACCCGCGGCGGGAGTTAATCATTCCGAACGCGGGGATCAGCCTGATGAAACCCGTAAGATGGATTTACGGCGTCGGGACAAAAGAGCGGATCCCGCGCGCCCCCGGATCGGTTCCGAGGATGCTCTCCTATCAGATTAGGTTACCGGATTCTGTCCTCTTTTCTGCGTGCCTCACCCTCCCCTGGGAACCGCGGTCTGATTTTACGAAACACTGTGGGAAGACTCCCTTTCCTGCACGGGATCGGAAAAACGGGAGAATAGAAACGATGATGGTCTCCCGTTGTTCCGAGAGCCGCGTTCCACAGCTTTTCTACCTGGCAGATATAATCGAGAGGTAAGCCAACCCCGGGAGAAGCCGTCGAAGATTGCCGACGAAACCTACGCTGTAACGAAAATTGCCTAAAGGTCTGCCGTCGGTATGAAATAACACACCCCGGCTGTGCCGCTGGTGCCTCGCTCGCGAGCTACGAGAAACGTAAAACTTCTCTCAGCCACGCACATAGGATCGTCTAGCCTCGCGGAACTTTCCTCCTTTTCCGTTTGCAGTACGCGACACGCACCCCGGGGAAACGGATCCCCTAGATAACAATCCCCTGGCGAGAATCGAGCGAGAAAGGCGTAGCAACGAGAACGAAATCGTTTCCTCGGGAGAGAGACCGTACTCGAATTAAACGACGCGACGCAACGTTCGGGACATCCTCGTCAGGAGCGTCCGAGATGGCTTTCCAGTCCATCGACCAAGTCGTCTGCTCGACTCCCGGAAGAACTCGTTTTTAATTGGGCGGAAGAGACCGATAAGGGAGGGTCCTGTCTCGTCCTCGGACTCGCCGAACGAAATCTCGTCGGGGCCGACGACCGTGCCAGAAATATTCCGGTCGAAGGATTTTTTCATACCTCCGCGGCAAAGGAAAAAGAAACACTAGAAAAAAGCGAAAGGGGTGCGGAGATGAAAATTGCGGCGAGGTGTGCGACCGATGCGTAATCCTCAGCTCTTTTTCCCTCGCACGATGTCTCCCTGCCTGACCCGCCCTTCGCTTTCGCGCATTCGTTACGGTCAACTTTTAATTAAACGTCGATGAGAATAAAAAATACGCCGCGCGGTTATATTTCAACCCTCCGGCGAGCGGACGCCCTTCAAAAAAACATTTGGCCACTTAGAATTTCCTCGTCGATGGATGAAATGACTAGTTTGCCAAGCAAATCATTCTAGTCAAAATATACTTACATAGTTTGTATGAACACAAGTGGTTCATATTGTATCTTGTATATTGACAATCGTAACTATTTTTAACTGACCGCGATTAAGTGCACATACTTTTGAACCGCAGTGTAGATGGTCGATACCTTCGATGCCTATCGTGGAAAAATCAGGCAGCTTGATGGGAGCTTGATTAACCATTAAAGTCAATTTGCGTCCGTCCATCGGCGTCTTTCGGGAGCGTCGTCCTCTCGGAGACGTAGCTATGATGAATTGGAAATCGATCGACCCCCGTAGCCGGTGAATTAATCAGCGCGGGCGTTGAATGGTAATTTATAATAGTAATTCGGGCCACCGATTTCCAGCAGGGCTCAGGAAAATTCGCGGGAATCGACGCGGTGCGGTGGTGCGAATTCAAAGCCGCGATTTTCCTCGGGAGATCGGGGGTGCGTGACGCTCGAGGAGCTCCACGGATTAAGCCCCCATCTCGTCCCGCATTAATTGCGTCCTGGCAGGCGAGCAACGTTCGGCTGTTCGGCGTTATTCCGTTGTCCGTGGGCCCGCCATTTTGCGGTACAATGCGACGCAGCAGCCCGGGAGACCCGGGGAAAGGCCAAGAACGAAGAAAGACGCCGCCGGGAAACACAAGGTTGAAGACGAGGAGAGCGTTTGTCGTCTTGCTTCTCGGAGGAGAAGACGCGGGAGCAGGCGGAGGCGGTGAGAAACGACGGGGCAAAATAAAACGACGCTCTATGCGACGCCTTTTTTTGCCACGGAACAGCCGCCACTTCAATTTGACCTGTACAGCCCTCCGCGAGGAACTTTTGCGCGCCCTTTCTTAAGCATCGAGCGCCCTTTGTCGCGCGACGAGCGCCCTTAAACGAGGTCAATTGTTCGAAAAGTAGCTGGGGGCCACGCCACGCGATTTTACTCGCTGCAAATCTCTCTTATTGATGCGCCGGTGCAGTGTGAAATTTGTTGACATTTTAAGGGAAGCATCGTCTTGGACGGTTCGAAGATACGCGTGTTCGAATTGCGGAGCATTCGAATTACCACGATTGATTTGTTCGCGAGGCGCGGACGCTAAAGAAACGAGCAACGCGACACGCAGCGCGAATTATTAATCCCTCTCGGGTCGGGAACGAATAGTAAACAATACGCGCGCACAATTAATTTGCTAGCGTTGCGGCGCGCCTTTTAATTAAAGGGCTCTCTCGCCAGCTAGGAACGGAAGTCGCCGGGCAAACAAACGCGCGAGAGCGCATGCGACCACGTCCGCGCGGACTGGCGCCCTAATTAAAAAAGATTCAATTCATCGGTATTATTAATAGTGTTACAGCAGTGGCGCGGCCCGGCCCGGCCCGACCCGGCACAGCGACGGCTGCCCTCGTTTTCTTCGACGTTAAAAATCACGAAAGGCGAGAGAAAGTTTTTTTTGTACGTTCCCTTTCATTCGGGTGTCCCCATTGAAACCCCTCGCAACGGTGCCATCTCGAAATCCCCGGCAACGAATCCGCGAATTTATTTTCATTCGCCAGTTTACCTTTATTCCATTTAACACTACCCCCGCCGCACCGTTTACGGCCAACCAGGAGAGGTTAATTTTTTCCTCCTTTCATCCCCATAGAGACGACACACCTTTGTTCTATTTACTTAATGCCTCTTACCCGTAGCCCTTCCTTCCCTCTCAACCTTCCTACCGACACAGAAGTATCCTGTGCGATGAATATACTGGGTTAACTGCGAATACAAGCTCCACCGACGTGTGGAATTTCAAAACATTTCATCTATAAGCACTTCGCTGTCTGGTAGAGTTAAATCCAGAACTGTTTTAGTATCAATGGATCTTTATACTTCTACAGGATTTGTGAATTTATGAAAAATGGGAAACACGAATATATTACCGCAGAATAGGTACACAGCGATTTTCGATTCAATCTTTTGTCTACTATACACCTTTCACGAACAACGCTCTGCCGCTGCGTTTGCAATTCGCCAACAATAAACGCATTAAATATACGAAAGTGGAAATGAACAGAGTTTCAGAATTTCGGAGATTTTGGCAACCACCCATTGTTCATGCACGCCTTCATTTATAGCTCCTGAACGATAGACCATTATGCACCGTCAAGCTATCTGACCAGCCCCATTGCCTCTTTACCAAGTTTACGAATTTCAGTCTCATGGCCCACATGATCAAATGAACTATTTATTTCCCCCAATCTCTCTCCCTCTCCCCCCCTCTCTCTCTATCTTTCGGTCAGACACGCAACGCACATACACCCGCTCGCGCACACCCTCTGTACACCGTACTACTGCAGAGAAATACTAGAGTAAATTCGGTCGATTCAGTCGAGGTTCGCCGATTGTTTTTCGTTCTCGTCCCTCGAACAAATAACCGAGTGCGCGGCGAGTGCACACTCGAGGACCAAATGGCGTTCGTTAGTAAAAGCCACCTCGTTCCTGAACCTCCCCGAGGTTTCGCCCTCCCTTCCCCGTTCAATTATACACGGACATTCTGTTCCCGATCGTTCGACCCCTGGAGCTTATTCTTTCACGTCGCGGCCGCATAGATTCCTGCGAAAAAATTAATTTCGACCCGAAATGCTAATCAACCGGGAGGCCCTTCGCCGCTTCGACACGGTTCTTGTTTTCTATCTTTGTTCGAACATGGAGTTTTGAAACGAATCACGCGGAGTCTCGGCGAGATTTCGAACCGGGAAAACAGCAGGATTAATAGGTTACGCGCGTGTCGGTGGAAAGGCGGGAATTCATGAAATTCGCGGACGAAGCGAAAAGAAAGCCAGGGATAACAAAGAACCCGCGGAGGACCGATTCGTCGCGCGGATTCATCCTTTGTCCCGGATCCCGACTTCTGCAAACAACTTTTCGACGCGGCAATTCTCGCGGCCGCGGATCACCGCTCCCAGCCCACGCTAAATGCCCTATTCGCGCGACGCTCGGCGTCGCGACGCCAACATGGAAGCCGCAGCCTGCGGTGGGACCTGCTCATTTAACTGCGCGAACACCCCCGGGCCGTATGCAGATACGCGTTCACGCTGCGACCGACCGGCCATCGCTAAATGATGCATTTTAAAGGGCTGCGCGAATGCAGCTCGAAGAAACGAATCGCTTTTACCAGAACCTCTGCATCGTTGCAGTGCTCTCCACTTTTTGAGAAACGTGGATGAAAAGCAAAAATAGTATTTTTTAGTAATTATGTAAAACAATATTTTATAAAACGACAATGGTGTAGGTATATTTATAAAGTCGAAAGGATTGAATAAAAATTCATGGTATATGTATCACTAATTAGAACTGTTTTTTTAATCTCTTTTTCAAGTCAGCCAAGTTGCCAGGAATAACCCGCGCACAATGCTTTAATTAACCTCTTCGCTCTGCATGATGAATATATTCATCGTGATTATCGATTTTTAAAATAGAACTCGTGCCAGTTCGTTATAATTTAATCCATTTGTACAGCTGCTGCATGTACTACCCCGAAAAAATTCGACCAAAATTGTGAATGTAATTGTTGAGAAAGTTGTATGTTATATATAGGATGTATCCAGTAACTGAGCCGAATAATAACGAGGTCATTATAGAAGATAGAACAAATTTTAACAAGCTGTATTCAATTTCAGTAATGGTAATTTTAAATTCATCAAAACTTTTTCCTCTTTCTGTACTTCATTGATTGTGATAAATTCACAAAATCTGCAACGTAATATAAAGTTCGGTCTGCTGTATACGTGGAAACCTGCACACTCCAGCAAAGAACAATTGATCGTCGAAAAATAGAGTGGGAAGACACTCGAAGTCGCGGCGAAAGTTGAAATACATATATTCCCGAATTTGCCGACTTCGATGAGGAGGGTAGGGATCGTGGTAGCTCTCGGTGGCGAGTGCGGGGGAGGGCACGATAATGCTGCTCGAATTTTCGCCAATCAGCTTTGTGCGCGCTCGGTCGGTAAGCAGAGCACGGCAAACGAGGCGCGAGCGAAACCAGCGCGCGCGGTGGTACCCCTTTTTTTTAACCCTCCCGGTTTTTATTTGTCCTCCTTCTTTTTTGTACTTCAAACGCAATTAGTGCAGTCAACGTTGGGCTGCGCCCGCCGACGGGGGATTATAATGGCAGTGCGTGCACTCGCGCGGCTAATGAGATCCGGAAAAATCAGGGCTTCGGTTTGCGCGCGCCGAAGCGACGCTTGTTAAATGACGCTCGTTTGAAGCCGGTTTCCGTGTTTTCGGCCGCGATCGCCTCCACCCCTCTTTTCCGACTACATGCGCGCCACGCCGCGCCGGCCAGCAGCCCCTCTGTTCCAACTGTGATTTCTTGTCGCATATTTCCTACGGGCCCGAAACGCGCAAGCGCCCCCACACCCCCCGGGGGCTGCACGGATGAAAGGGTGCGAGAGTAACCGCGATGATCATTTACCCGCTGACGAAGTAATTACTTCCGTTCGTAAATGAGTGCCCGGCGCTCTGCTTTCATCGGATAAGTGTTTGTTAATTACACGATATCAATCGCACCAATATTTATCCGAACCTTCCACTTCGCGTCAATCCATCCTCGTCTTCTCTTCCATCGAGTCCCATAAAAACCGCTCCGGAAGACTCGACTCTCGGCCGTATTTTTATCAATATCACTGCCATCCTTTCGTCTGAAACTCCTATCAACCCTTGCTACTCGGCTGACGTCGTTAAATTAATCGAGTCCCGACGATTAATTCAACCCTCCCATTGCGCTCCCTTAATTGCTACGTTCCTGTCACTAGACTAGCGGATTTCAGGCACTTGTTACAAAAATGAGACCGATGCGATACATTCGCCAGAGGGGCTTATGAATACCGTTACTTTCAATTTATCGGATCTGTTCAAGAATTAAATAGATTTTTATTCGCTTTTCGTTCTTTCTACAGCTGTGGTAGAAAATTGTTACTTAACCAGATTTAATATCTAGGCAGTCCAGGATGGAACTGGCAGTCCACCAAAAGAAACAGAGAAGCGAAGTGCGTTTAAA
This sequence comes from Lasioglossum calceatum, assembly GCA_963966675.1. NCBI lineage: Eukaryota > Metazoa > Arthropoda > Insecta > Hymenoptera > Halictidae > Lasioglossum > Lasioglossum calceatum. The sequence continues at coordinate 17,981,111 of OZ016541.1, forward strand.
AATGTAGGTGCCAAAAAGAGTTAGTAAAGGGACCCGAGCGTCGCCAGCTGTAATCAGAAGCGTCCGCTAATTAGCCCAGGGGAATTTCGAGAAAGTTAAACGAAATGATAGCAATTTTTATTTTAAGGTTTAGGGACCATGTGGCGCCCTGAGCGGGAACCGTGTTGGTATTATAAATCGTGGTGGAACATTCGCTCCCACGTGATCCGGAGCATAATAGGCGGGTTAACAGCGTCGGTTGGCCCGAAAGTTCGTGCAAACTTCGGCCGGCTAATTAATTGTCCATTTCAGACGTCCGCGGGTACGGGCACGAAACTCTTCGACGGCGGTGCTTTTCCGCGAGCGGACCTCTAAACTGACACAGTTTTCCCAACCTCCCGCGGCGACGACGGGGAAATTGATCGCGGTTCGTGCCTTCTTCCGACGCTTTCAAATTATCGCGAGGGGGCCTATCGGAAGCGTCCGCTCGTTAAAATTCTGTTGCACCGACGGAGATTCCTCCGCGGCCGGGGTTGTTTGAACTCGATTAAAACGAGATTTCGCGTGTTCCGTCGAACGACGATAAAACGACCGAGCGAGAGCGAAACGGGCCGACACGAGGGCCGAGCACACAAACGAGCGCAAAAGAAACAACGGGACTGTGCAAAAGCGCACTCCCTCCGCTAGCATCTGGCCGAAAATATTCCGAACATTCATTTACCCTTCTCGCGGGCCGACCGCAAACGCGGCCAAAACGGTTTCTGATTCCGATTTTACGACGGAAACGAATTAGCTTTCACGAAAAGAGGCGAAACAAACCGGTGGCCGTGGTTTTCGAAAGAGATACCGCTTTCTCGCGCCTCCGCCCAAAACGGTTGCGGAAGAGAGGCTGGGCCCCGAACGAGAAAATCTTTTTCATCGGCACCGGCGATTTTTTCGAGGTTAAAAGCTGGATAAGCGAGTAAAAGGAACGTGCGCGTAAGAGAGAGGGAACAGGCCGAGGCGGAGAAGGAACAGGTTGACGCGAGCCCGGCTTCAAAAGCGCAAAACACTACACACGAAGTAGGGCCGAGGCGCGCCTCCCTCGGCATTCCACCTCCGTCTTCTGCCTCCCTCTCTTATCCGTCTTCCTCCGACCTCTTCTCTTGTCTTTGTGAAGCGGTAACGCCGGGTTGCCGACCTTCCCTCCTCGTCCAGCTTCTGTCCACCGGTTTACGCTCGTCCTTTGCCTCCCCTTTACCACCTGCTCGATGCTCGCGCCTCATTCTCGCGGGTCTCGGAATGCACTCGTCGCTCGTCTTTTCTCTTCCCTTCATTCCAGCGATTGTCTCGGTTCCGTGGGCACGCACACAGCCCGCGACCCCTACCAAGACCGCTCTCTGCCTGCAGCCGACGCGACGATGGGAAGAAATATTTCCACGACCGGCGGGAAGTCACTCGATGACCGTATTATTCGATGCCGGGAGAATCGACGCTTCCTTAGACCTGCTACGTCCACTATTCTTCACATTGCGTGCGAGACGCGGACATCTTTTCTTTCCTGAATAGATCAATCGCCATAGTTTGACCGAACATCTTAAATGCTACCGTTAATGTGTTATGTTTCCACTTATGTAAGAAGAATGCACGGTGGCAGTATTGATCGACGTCGAAATAAGATGTACTCAAAAGTAAAATTAGATGTGCTAATTTAAAACTACTGAAGATGGAACCGTAAAGATCAACTTTGTACCTTACGACGATGTGTACTAAACTTGAAGACTGTATTTCTAGATCGAGACGCTTTATAACTATTGCATTCTAAAATCGGACATTTCATTAGCGAAAACCTAATGAAATGAATAATATGAATAGAATTTCAGTTGTGACGAAAATGGTCTTACTAGAAGCTCTTGCCAGTTCTCGGAAAGTGTGTGGAAGGTTCAGAAGTCTATCTCCGACGCTGTTAATGAATTCAATTCCGCAAGTATTGATAGATTCGTCGATGTATACAACGCACTTAACGAAGTTTGCATGTGCTACGTCTGTTGTAGCCTATCGCACCACCCGTCAGTCGATCTATCACTGAAAAAGAACGCGGACAGCAATATCCCCGTTATCGACATCCTCGGATCTAAAACGAACGCGGTAATTAAATTACTGTCGGCGGTTATCATTCTTCGGTAATTCTATCGTGAGATAGAGGCGAGCATTGGCCGGGCAAGTTCACGGCTCGCGCGGATTCCTGGGAGTCGGGAGCTGGCGAAAGACGGCTGGTGCAATTAAAGCCGGTTACATTGTTCCCGGGAAGGTTACGCCGCGTGGCGAACACAGGAAGACCTGGCGTTTCTTCTCTCGCGAGAAGAGAGGGCGTCTATCATACGGAATCTTTCATTGCCTCTAGACTTCGGGCTGATCGCATCCCCTCGAGAAGTTCTTAATCTAAAGTTCATCTCCGAAATATGCGATAAAACCATTCGTACGTACTTGCGCTATTGTTTCCATCCCTGCATCCTAACAATTAGATTATTCGGGCCTCGGCGGACCTCGAGAAGTTCTTAATCTAAAGTTCATCTTTGAAAAATCTGATGGAACTATTCATATGTGCTATTGTTTCCATTGTTGTTATCCCAGCAATTAGATTATTGCGGTTACGGTACTATAAAGTGGTGCTCATTCTGTTGTTGGGACAATGTAGAATTCCGTAGATCACAGTTTCCTGGCATGTTTTCGCTCGTAACTCAAAGTTTCTTTTATTCTGTCGCCGAGGGGTAGTTGTAACTTTTGAGTCTTGGAAAGTTGGGCTATGTAGCTACCGTGTCTAGGACCAGCAATGTCTCCCGGAACAGTAAACATTCTCGAGATGGTGGAAGTTTAGAATAGTGGGCCAGTCAAACTAGTCCAGAGAAATGTGAATGTTAATTTTTCGCGTTATCTTATCTCTTACTATCGAAACACTGGATCAATGTTCATAGTTTAAGCTTACAGGGAATTGGCAGGGATTCCGATAAAGGTATTTGCCGAGTGGAATGAAGGTATCAAAGTATGTTCTCGCGAGGGAAGAAGGGACTGAAGCGGAATCAGCCGCGCCTTCGATCGCCCGAGGTCTGCGTTCGCGTCCCGAGAGGAGGCGCGTAATAAATTGCAATTAAACGTTCGCCATTTAGCCGGCCACGGGTTTCGGGGATTTCGCGGACACGCGTCTCGGCCGCCCCCTCGGCCGGGACCACACACCGTGTCCGATTAAATTGCGCGCCTCGTCGCGAAAGACCTCTTCATTAGAACGATTCAAATTAGCTACATCGACCGGCAAGCAATAACGGCGCGCGACCGTTCGCGATTTTAATTGGTCCGGATTTTTCGGGGCCGCGCGTCCTACCGATACCTTCTCTCTGACTGCCCCCCTCGCTCGCCCCCCCACACACACCGCCCCCGGATCCGACCGATGCCCCTACCACGTACCGCGATGTCTGTTATGTTAATTAAAACCGGTTACGAGGTCTTTGAGGCGAACGACACGCAACAATGCTCGCTTAAAGCGAACAAATTTAATGGACCGTGTTGCGAGCGAGCGAGCCCCCTTCTCGAAGTCGCTCCGCTCGGTTCTTCGTCGCAGAGATCGACATCAGCTGTTTTATCTTAAAGATCCGCGCAAGTGGGTTCGAAGGTAGTCTCATCAAATTCCTCGGCGTCTTCCACCCACCGGAAAGTCGACAATTCGCACGATGAACGTCTACGCTCGGAAAACTCTATTATTGCCCGGGGTTCGTATGGCCCGGCGAACCCTTCAGTACTGGGAAAATAAATTACTGTTTCAGTTTTAGCAGTAATTAATGCTTGCAACCCTTCATTAATGGCGTAGAATGGAAGAGCAATTGAATTTGATCCCCGAGACGCTTTATACTAGCAGTGTAAACGTCAATGGTGGTAGTCGGTACTACTTAGGGGTTGAAAGAAACCATCCCTCGTTTCATAATTCTTCGACGCTTCGACTGCCACGTCAGTCGTACGTAGCTGACACAATTCTCCACCTACAGTGGGTGCAGAAAGTGTTCGTACACTGATCAATTTCAAACAAAACTTTGTGCATTTGTTGTTTAATAAAGTAACAAGGAAAAACAAAAAGTCGACTGAAATACATCAGCAAAAAGTATTACAATCAAAATTTCACAAAGATTTGTTTGATATTCAGTGTACGAATACTTTCTACTGTAGGTTTCTTTGTGAACAGTTGGCTCTTCGCACGTGAGCTTTAACGGTGACCAGAGCTTTGTAGTTATAAAGTTCCCATGACACGTCAGAGACAACACAAGACCGATAAGGGGGAGAATGAAAGTTTTATAAAGCCACGAGTACCTACGACACACCGTGACTTTATGGAGTCAACAGATCTACGATGACTATTCGTTTTACAATCCTCGTCAAATTAACGTTGCACTTAATTCGACGGTAACACGAGAATAAAGCGGGGCAGTTTCGATTGAAAATGGAGTAGGAAGAAGCACGGGAGAATATTTCGATGGTGCGACGCGCGATACCGGGTGCAACCAAATCGCTCGGAGCTTCGATACCTTTTCGGGAGACCTCTTCATTATGCGATCCCGATGTTTCCGTGCAATTAAGTCGGCGTGCGGGCAGGTAGGCCCGTTAGTCGGCGCATGTTACGACTGCGTAATAAACGTCGCGCGGAAAAGTTATCGCGTCGCTTCGTTTGAATTTGTGATCTTTTTCAGAATGGACCACTGCCTCCTTCTCTCTCCCGCTTCGTCTCGTTCTCCGTCTATCCCAGGGGCTCTCCGCGCCGATGCTCGATAATAAAAACGGCCGAAATCGCGCGCCGGTTAACGACTCCGACCGGCAAGAAGCTCTCGCCGTAAAAGCCTCTAAAACCCTGGCCCGTTCGCCGTAAAGAATGTACATGCGCGTTCCCAGTGTAACCAAACGGGCATACGTTGTCTCCTCGATTTTACTAGCTGTCCCCGGAGCCACTCGGATCCGTTCGTTTCGCGCCAGGTGTCTCCTACCAGCCAGCTGATTGGCAGCTTTCTGGAAGACACACGCTCCGAGATGGGGCCATAAAAGAATTTTAATCCCGCGATTTATGCCCCGAGTTTATGGAAATTGGTTCCGGGACGGGCGGAAACGGCACCTGGCGCCATCCCGGCCCGTCCTCTTATCGATGTTATCCAATTAAAACGGCGCAATTTTATTATAATTGCTAGGTTCGTGCATACGCAATGTCCCTTTCTTCAGGTACGTGTCCATTTGAGAGTAAAACTATCGCGAGCTACTCTCGAGAGTCAAATTCGTCAGTGTACACGGTATTGAGAGTGCAAGTGGAGAGCTGTACAAATGGACACTTCAATTTTTCCCTCGATGAGTCACAATACAATTTCCTAGAGTTGACTCTCACGTCAATCTCCGAGAGCAACGAATTTCTGAAGTACTCTCAAATGGACTCGCAAATAGGGAGTACTCTCGAGAGCTTCCTCGCCCAATGAAAAATTAAATCAGATGTCACTTGTTGCGGACGAACCCACTATCTTTAGTCAACCTCAAGTTTTATAGGCAGGGTAGATCGTCGGTTTTCAAATAAGATCGTATAGAGTATAGGTGCTCAATTCGAAGCCTCATTCCCAATTCGGTCGTTCCACGCGCACGAACCTAATGCGTCTCAGCCGAATAAAGAAAACAACGGAAGGTTGAGACAAAATGGCGATAATCCGGAAAATTTCGCGTCAGCAGCCGAAATGAAAGTGCAGATCCTTGAACGATTGAATTCTGGTTGCACAGGGGATGGAAGTCACGTGGTTATTAACGGAACTGGTACAACGATTCGAACCCGCGCCACGTAGTCCGACAATGGCGGCCAGGACAAACTTTTTAACGCGTTCCAATAGCGATTCCGATAACCGAGTCGAATAAAAATCAGCCGAGTCGGTTTAACGACGCGTCGGGGTCGTGAGCCAGCCGATTGCGAACGCGAGAAAGCGGCGCAGCGGGGTCGCAATCGAAACAGTTTAACCGGGAATTACGGGCCGGGTTGCTCCACGCGCGTGGGGCACAGTTTAAAAGATAATTTCGCCGGGGCGCGTTACGAACGTTCATTCCGCGAGAAGAAGTTTCGCAGTTTTACGATTTCGATTTTATCGGGGCCGCGCGCCGCTCGCCCGGAGAACCGGAAACGCGTACCATTACATTTTTAGGAGGACTTTCCCGCGATAAAGGAAACTGTTCTCGAACACCTTCGCGACAGTTCACGCTCGTAGACACTCTCTGTCTCGTTGAGAAACGAGAATTTATAAACCCGAGAGGGAACTGTAAAGTCCCTCGGACATGTTTGTATTCCCAGTCTTTCCCTCGCGTAAGATTCAGTGCTTTAATCTGGTTAACGTTAGCACTGTTTCCTATTTGAAAAAGTCCTCTTAATTCTCGAGTTAATTCTCGAAAATGTTAAGTGCAGCTCGGCGTGCTTGCTAAATTACAAGAGCAGCTTCAGAATGTCCATAATTGTAGAACAAAAGATTAAACACGCGATGTTTTCAAACATCTGTTAGCCCCGACGTTAAAATTCGCGGATCAACACTAAAAAAAAAGAACTCGGAACGAAAAGCTATGAAAATGTTGCCTAGCCTACCTTTACCCGGTAACGACTGCGCACGGTTTACGATGGGCCAGAGTGTCAAGTAACAATGCGTCGGATTTCGGAGTTCGCCTCGAAATTGAAGAGCAATTTGTTGTCACCGATAACGATCTCGCCGGTTCTTTACGAGGATTCCGAAGAGTTCGCGAGTGCTTTACGATCGGAGGTGTGTGTCCGCCACCGCGCCCCGTGATCGAGCGTGCCGTCGCGAATCAATCGCGGGCGTGGTCGAGAACAGAGCGAGCGGTAGGAATTCGCGTACGTGAACAATCGTTAACTGGGATGCATCGCGGGACGGTGATCGTTACCGATCGCACAATGAGATTCCGGGCAGATGGTGTAAATGAGACGCGAAACGAGCCCCTCGTAAACCCGCCGGTTCACGCTGCCGGTCGGATCGTGACTCCGCGGAGCTCTTTGATGCTACCGAACGGGACACGGAATCGAGCATTCCGACGTTAACAGTTCGCCGAGTTTCCGCTGAGTGAGAAATATGAAATGGCCGTCGCGTGTCCGTTGCCGGAACGATTCTTCCATAGCGGCACGGTTTATCGTGCGCGCGTGACGCGAAACGCTGCACTTTTATTGCCCCGGGGACAGTGTATATTCCGTTGATCACTGGACCTAAGAGTTTTTCAAGGCGCGTTGCCTCGCGTTTCCTGGATTGATTGAAACGGCAACGTTCTATTCGCAGCGGCACAGGAGAAATCGATTCGGAAGCGGCCTGGGACGATCGCGCGACAACTAACGAGGCAGGGGCAGTCAAACAGGCGGCGTAACGACTCCGTCTTTCTCACCTTCGTTAATAGACGGAGGCCGTCTGCTCGGTAACCTGGCTCCGGATTCCTCGCATTAAGCCTTAATTAACACCAGCCGGATCGGGGGCGTCGCGAAAAATCCTCGGTGAACGAATCATATCCTGGATCGGCGAGCGGTAATTAAGCGGAAACGCGTCGCCCGGAGGGAAATACGAGGCTCGCATGCGGCCCTATAAGCGGAGGCGCGATTCAACAAATAATCCTTATCAGTCGAGCTCAGAATACGTGTAAAAAAGACTCGGGACGCGGCTACCGGCAGAGCCGGGGATCAGATTATAAGCCCGTTGCGCTCGCGCGTTACATTAATTTAGCGCGCCGAGCCGCGCCGACTCTCGCACGGCACTCTGTTCCTACATTCGTTCTCGCGGCCAACCCGGTTGGTATGCGTGGATTACAAGGAGCTCGTGTGCGCTTCCTGCCTGCACGCGGCCGGCTTTTTCAAAGCGAACACCTTCCTCTTTTTTCCATCGTCTGGCCTCTGGTAGCGTTCGCGAGGAATGAACCCCGGCACGCGGCTCTCCGCTTGCGGGAAGCGATGTAACGATCCCGGCCGCGATCATTTAGGGGATTTCGCCTAATGCCGGACAGCACTTAACGCCCAACGCTACCGTTTTCCTGGGTGCGTCGAAATAACCCGGTTTCGATCTTTAAATTCATTTTGTTGCGGAACGATGAATCCGAAAACCAACAAAACAGCGCACTAAGAGTTTTAAAGTATTTTTAATGTTGGCGACGTTCTATTTAAGCAAACAATTGTTGGAAGATTAAATTGATTAACGTTTATTCGACAGGCTAGAAATCAATACAATATTTGTACCGTGAAAGTATAAAGATACGTAGATTAAATCATCGAAGACGCGAAAGGTTGTATAGCATAGACTCGGTTACGGTACATTCGTGCTAGACCACCTGCATATTCAACTCCGTTTCTAACTTCGTTATTTTGATGCTGTATCAGACAGTTGAAATATCACGGACAGATTCTACCCGTGAAAAATGTGAAGAAATACGAATATACACTGGAACGATAAAAATTGGATTCAATTTTTCAGTTCGAATTCCTGAAATCGTATCTCCGATGGGTTAGATGATTCGGTCAGCTTGCGCTAAATATACTTGATCAATTTCGGAGCTGTCCTCCACAAGATGTCATTTTATTATCCTCAAAATCCGTAAATCATAGTTTCATTATATAGCATTGTGTCAGCGAATGCTGATGTAACTATGTTTCGAAACGCGAACAATTTGTCCAACTAATTGCGTTATCATTTTCTGCTAAAAAGTGTCAATTTTCCGCGGGTTACTTCATCCCTTAAATTTAAATTTCAGCAACTAAATTACGTCAGAATATTTTGCCGCTCGTTACCGGAAATAACACGATCATTATGTCCGAACGCTTGCTGGGAAGAAATTGATCGTCGAACGCGATGCATAGGCCTGTCGATCGATGGAAGATGAAAGGCTCTCGAAGGGAAGAAGTTGATTAACAAGGTAGCGTTACCAAACGCCAACAGTGGCTTTCAAGGGAAATCGTAAATAAGGGATGAAGCGTATCGCATAGCAGAAGAATTCGAGCAGCGTGAAGCGAGGGAAGCGGCGATATCGATATCAGCTTTGAAATTTGAGAGAATATAACACCATTAAGGGAAGTTTGCCGGCGTAACGGTCCCGTTCTTCTGCGCTTCTATTGATTTTTTAATAAGCGTGCCTCTCTTCCCGAGCGATCGGCAAGATGAAAAAGGACGCAGAAGAATGAACAAAAAGAACGAACGGTAAGTGAGATGATGGATAGAGAAAAAGAGAGAGGGGGGGGGGGTTGGGAAAAGAGGAAGAGAGAAAGTGTGTGTGTGTAGCGTGGCTTAGTAACGGGTTCGAACTTTCCGTCGAAGTTTCTCAGGTGCATTAATGCGCGCCAAATTAAACCGAAATTCTTCTCTCGCTGTAACTTCGTTAAACCGCTTTGTAAATTCCTGTCTGGCCGGTTGCTTGCCCGTGGAAGTGTAAAACGGGCCCCGACAAAATATCGCGCGCGGCACGGTTGCTCCCGCCTTTGTATCGACGGATCGAGGAACTGAGGGCTGATACCGATTACCCCCTGAATTTCGTGGGAACCTCCCCTCTTCACCCCGAAGAGCCCGTCTGTTTATTGTGGAAGCGGAACCGTCCGCGCGATGAATAGCTCGCGCTCACCTTAAGAAACACCGGGTTATCCGCGCTCCGCGCCGGTTAACCGTGGCTTCTTTGTCCGCGTGAAATTAACATCGGTCTCGTGCCGCTTTGTTCAATTTCGTGGGGGAAAAAACCGCGGACGTTATTGCCGCTTCTCCCCCTCTCCTTTCATTTCATTATCTTGCCCTGTGCTTCTTTTAATAACGCACCGCGACATTTCTTCAAGCAATCCTTTTACTCGGCAACTGCATTCCCCGCGATCTCGCAACTGCAACTTTATGCACTCGGCAGCGCATAAAAATCACGCAATTAAACTTTCGCGAAACTGGCTACTAGATTGATTACAGTGTTTCAGCTTAAGAAGGTCTTTAAAATGTTAGAATGGATAATAAATAACTTCCGTTGAGGACTTTCTTAAAGTGCCACTGTAAAAATGTTATCGTTCCAGTTGAGAGTAAAACGGTACCAAAATCAATTTCAGCTTGCGTTCCGCTTCCAATATTGGAGCCCGTATAATAGAGGCGTTACTTTCCCATCGTTATTTCCGGTGTAGTCTAGCCATGAAAACCGGGTTGATGGAGCGACGGTGTATTCGAAAAATGTTTCCATACCGATTTTCCCGATCGCCGGCCATAACACTCGAACGCTTATTAGCGAGGATCGGGCGTTCAAAGGGAATCCGAGCCCTCGAGCGGCTTTCACGCGAATTTAACTCCCGAAAAAAAGTACGGCAGTGTGTGAAGGTGCGATTGTGCTCGGTAGGTACGCGGAGGCGAACGTCGGTGCCGGGGGTGGTTGGCGGCGTCGGCGGTTACCCCAGAGACCGGAGAGCCTCTTTTCTCTCTTTGAGGGGCGAGTCGACTTAGCAAAAAGGTCCCGGGTTCACTCGTATGAATGTTAACGAGAGCGTGATCGAGAAAAAGGGAGGGAGAAAGCGATAGAGAGAGAGAGAGAGAGAGAAAGAGAGATGAGGGCCGGGAGGGTTGGTTTGGTGAAACGAGAGGGTGAAACGGCGGGGGTTGCCCTCCGGGTTAGAACGAAATGGGAAACGATTTCGAGTGTGTCGACTGTTTTCCATCGTCGGCGGGAACCAGGAAGCGGGTCAAGTGCGGGCGGAAGGAAAACCAGAGAGTGAGAAACGAAGAGAAAGGAGGGAAGAGTAGAAACGCGGTGCAATGATAAAGGGAGAAAGGGAATCGAACGTCCGGGGGTGTGCATTAGCGAGGAACAATGGAGCGATCGCGCGAGTTCCACCGGAGAGATCGTTTTATTATCGTGAACGGCTCCACCCCCGCATTTTGTGCGTCTTAATAAAGCTCCGTTTCTCCCATCCTACGTCTCCTCCTCTTTAGCCTCGGCTTTTTGCTGAAAAGCAGCTTGGTTACCACCCCATGACGTGCCTCCTCTGCCCCCTCGTAAGCCGCCTATTATCCTCTTTTTATCGTGGCCGCACCGGCTCGCCGTCGGAAGCAGTTAACACGGGCCAAAAAGTAAAGCCGAACGTAATCTATTAAATAGATAACGCCAACCCCTTCGTCTGCCCCTCCCCCCCCCCCGTCTTCGATTCCATGGGAAAACGGAATGCATTCAACCGGGACGGTTAGGTTAAACGGCGAGAACCGCGGAAGGGAGGGAAGATCCTCCCGAAGACGGAAACAAAAGCCGCGCGCGTCTGGATAGCTTTTCATAAGGCATCCGTGCGAGGGCGGAACGAGGCAACGAGAGGGGAGTCGAGGGGGAACGACGGTGTCTCGCGGCGGAAAGCACGGCTTATTCCGGAGTTATTTTTCACGGAGCGTTGAAAAATTGCCGCCACTAAGAAATCGGAAATCGATTACGTCCGGAAATCCGGGGTGGGGCGGCGCCCGACGCGGCGCGAGCACAGAAACTGATGGCTGCTCCGCTCGAGAGACACCGGCGGCTCCGGTCTCGCGGAACGAGAAATCGATCTTCGAGCCGTGCGTCGTGTCACGCGATCGTCGACAGCCACTCCGCCCGCTGCCGTCGAATTAAAAGGAGCCCGCCTCGCGGCGCCGCGAAAAAGAACGGCTTTCCCCGAGGAAAGCGACGCGTGTTCGCGGAGTAAAGGTCCCTGAACGATCAATCCTTTACTCGGCGCTCGAACGAACAGAAAGCGACGAGCCGAGAGAAAGACGAGCCGAAGAACGCGAGAGGAGGAAGGAAGCGGTCCCGAGCATCTTCATCGGGGTGCATCGCGGCAGGAAACTGTTCCTCGGACTGGTGAGCGATTTAACGCGGCGAGAACTATGTCACGACCTCGATAAAAAGGGAATGATAATCCGAGCAGCGAGCGCCTCAACGATTGCTCTATGCAAATGCCGGCGCCGCGCCGCACCGAGAGAACACGGCGAGAGGGAGAGAACAGAGGAGACGGAGGCGAAGGGTAGAAGATTTTCAATTACGGTCAAAAACCCTGGGCTGATCCTGCGCGAATAGAAAACAGGTTGAAATAGGGGGGCGGGCGAGCGTTGGAAGCAATTTTTGAGAAGCTCGCTGGAACTGGGTCACGTACGCCGGAAGTAAACGTCACGAGAATTAAAAGTCCTCTTTCTATTCGGCGTCGAACAGCCGCGTCGAGGAATTCCGGCTGAAAGAAGAAGCTTCTCTGTTCTCGTCGTACCCGTTCTCTCTCCTTCTTGGCGACCCAACCCCCGCGCTCGTCTTCACCGAGTGTCCTCTTCCTCCACAGGCAGCCACGGTCTCTCGCTCCCTTCTCGACCCACGATGGAGAGAGGTTGTGCAACCACGGGACGCCGGGAAGATCGCGGCAATCTCTTATTTTCCGCGCGACCGATCCATTCGACGCGAATTGGAAAACGCGAGCGGCAAGGAAACGAAGTTCCACGCGAACCGGGGCGAAAAGAAGCGATGGAAGGAGGCCAGGAACCGGGGACCAGGGAGCGGCTGCTTGCTTGCTTGCTCTCCGCGGGATTTCGCTCGGTCGTTTCCTATCAGGCCGGAAGATAGTTTTCGGCGGATATGAAGCGCGCAGTATCGGCCATTACAGAAATTTGCCGTCTCCTGCCGGTATCAACCACCGAGAACCGTGTAACAGATTCTTCTCTCACATCTCACGCCTCGTACAAATTCGATCTTTAGGTATATCACCGTAATGTTAACAATAATTAGAGTGTTCACGATTCTTCGTATTCGTTGAGAGAAGAAGAGGGAATCAAATGAAATCTTACTTGTTGTGGCGCAATCATCAAAGTGGCAGTGAAAGTGGAGTCGAGGTATATGGATACGCTTTTAGCAGTACATTCGGATAAGTTAGACGTGTTGGCGGAGGATATTATCGATACCAACAATAGCCATCGATAATTTTCGATAATTTCGACGTGAGACAAGCCGTTAACGGCGAAGAACTCTGCGGACTCGACGGAAACGCGTCGCTGGCCCGGTGCGGGCAGAATCTGGCCTCGTAGCGACCGCTCGTGCACGATTGGAAATTAGATTAGTCACGTTGTAGCGGTTTTGAACAAGGATTAATGCGGGAGGGCGATCGTCGACGCCCGTGCTCGGGTATCATTAACCGCTTTGTTACGTGGTTAAAATATGAACCATGAAACGGTGTTGCAGCAGCCGGTGCTCTCGACGGATACATGTGTTTGCCCTGAATCCTTCGAGGCAGGGCGTGAACGATAATATTATGACCAGACTGCGTTCCCGATCTACTTAACCTAAAAGATATATCAATTTATCTGGTCGCTTAATGTCTTCCACGAATATTTCAACAAAGAAGGAAGTGGACAGAAATTATATTAAGTTAATATACTAGTTGCAATGCTGAATAAACAAAAATTATTATTATTATATTATTTCTTCCACAGCAGAGCATTAAAAATAAAAATAAAATTAATGGTGTAGTTTCCACTTAAAAGTCGTATTAGATAAAAAGCTGAATCGGAAATAAATCGAAAAGGAACTCGAGCAGAAATATTGAAAAGTTTAGTATACACTTTTCATTTAGAGGTAGCAGCTCTCCAGATACTTGAAATATTGACTATACTATGGATCGAGCACAGAACGAAGGCGATCGACACGACGTGAGAAAGGTTCAGCGAGAAAATTGACGCTGGTAAGAGCGTAGTAAAATGGCAGCGAAGGTGGTTGTAGGGCAATGAAGGGCAAAATGGCCGAGGGACTGGAGGAATGGGAAGGGTCGAAGGGAGGGTATTGGCCGAGAAACAACCGGGAAAAGCGGCGTAATGCTCTGTAAATTGGGTTGCCACCGTGTGTTGCCGATATACCACAAATCTTAGACACGCCGAGTTCCGCGGCGAGTTACGGTCGTTGGGTTAGCCGGGTGGCGTTGTGTAGGAGAAGGTCATAGGTTTCGAAGTACTAGGTTGTTTGTCCAGTCGTTGGCGAGCGACGTTGAGCGGGTTCCAGTTCCGTTAGCAGCTGCGAAACGTTCCTCAGTGCGGCGACGCGCGCTCGAAGTTATGTTTCTTATCGGCTCGACGCGCGGATCTCTCTCGAGGAGGGGGTTTGGGGGGTTCGCGGGAAGGGGGTGGGTTGTTCCGCGCGAATTCAAACCCGACTTATCTCCGGTCGGTGTATTTTTCATCGGGCGATCGACGATTTTTAACCGGTCAAGGGAGAGGCCCGACCCGGGGCCGACTGCGTAATTCATTTATTATTATCTGCGGATCTAACGACGAGGAGGAAGAAGGTAGCCCCCCCGATGCGCTTCGAGAAATAATTAAAGGCGGATTACGGCCGCGAGTAAATAAGGGGAGTCAGAATGGTACTCGCGAGGATTTTTCATTCTGCACGCAACCGTGAGAAATTTTTCGCTTGGCAATCTTTATCCTTCGAAGGACACCGGGCACCGTCGCCTTGCATGCTCGCCAGCTCGCTCGCCTCGGGGACGACGCCGCGCACCCTATAATCACGCACTGTCCACGATGCTTATTATCCCGATATTGTGCCGAGTGTATAATAGGATTACCGATCTATCCTACATAAATATTAATTGCGCAGAACGCGCCGCCGCGACCTAAGTGCTGGCTGTAAATTGCTCACCGCTGCCCCCGTCCCCGTCTCGCTGCCGCGCGTATATAAATCTTCGTCGATACCGAGAGAAGCGAGAAAGAAAGAGAGAGAGAGAGAGAAGCGGAGGAGGAGCAACGGAGGATACTCCGTGATCGGTGTCCCAGGTGGTCCACAGCTGCAAAGAGTATTTCTACTCGAGTAAGACGTACGCCACGACCTGTCGGGAATAAATGTCTTGCCCGACGCGGTATCTACCGTTGCTTAAACTTCGTCCGGAGGTCTTGATCGAGCGGATTATTCGTTTACGATTCGAGGCACCGTATCGACTCGACCTGTAATAACGCATCGATCGATTATTTGTAATCGTTTCTCGCCGCGGAGACACAAGTTATCGGTAATGTTATTTAAATACATACGTGCGCGATACCGCGGGCTGACGTCGCCTGATTGTTCAGCTATGAATTTTACATCGTTCCGGTTACTCTCATGAATACTGCAAAGTACCTACATTAGGGACGTCGCTAATGAGAACTATTTGTTACAGGTATTCTAGTTAGGAGGGGAATCTCGTTGGAATTCTCCCTGGGAATTTTTCAGAGTCCCTCGAATAACATCGCGCGGGTGAGGTAAATAAAGGATAGAGCCTGCCGGGAACGGTCACGTCACGATCACTCTCAGCCCTTTATCTAGTTTCTTCCATTTTTCTCCGGGCCGGGACGGAATCAAAGACGCGGCCAAAGCCGTCTGAGCCGTCGATCGCACGCCACACAATGCCGGCCGATTTTGATTTATCTATCCGGCACGAGTTCGCGCGCGGTTTTCCTGGCAAACACGTTCGACTCGCGCGAGAAGGGGACCGATACCAACCAGCCGGAGTCGGACCAAGTCTCTCTCTCTCTCTCTCTCTCTCGCTCGCTCGCTTTCGGAGAAGGGCTCGGAAACGATGGAAACGCGCGGAGGGACCCGGCTGCGCGGATTAGGCGCACCGAAGTGTGCGATAATCGCGAAGGAATAGAGGAACTCTTCTCTCCCCTTGGCCCCGGTCTCCTTCCGCGACCCTTCACAACTCGAAATCGCTCTTGAGACTGCCGCTCGTTAATGCTCGGTTCCGCTCCGGCGTGTATGTAACACGCGTTCCTGAACTTCGGCTCGGTTGCGCAGCCAGCCGAATCTCCACCCTTTTTGCTGGACCGTTTCGTGTGTTCATGCGTGGAATACCACCCCCCGAGTATTGTTCCAGCGCACCACTTCGGTACAACCCCGAGGAAAGGTCTTCCAAGATCTTGCGCCGTCTTTAACCCGATTCTGCGAACCTGAACTAACTAATTTTGAAATATTAACCCTCTGCAGGGTTTGCCAACGGTACGGGGTGCATTTAATTATTTATCAAATTAAGACAGTCAAAGAAGAATCTGAACTGTGAAAACGAAAGACAGAGACAGAGAACGATAGTTACAGAAGTTACAATAAGGACAAAATCTAGAAGCGGTAGGATCTCTTTTGACTACCTCTAGTTAACTCAGACGTTGCTATGCACGTTGTCAGACGCGTAGCAGGTACTTCCGTCGAGTTTTACAATGGAGGGGGTTGCAGCTCCAAGGAACCACCCTCGTCGAGCAAACATTTCGTACCCTCGACCAAGGCATAGCGACTAAACAAGCTACTCGAGGGCCTGCATCTGCCACAAAACATTTCCAAATATTTGACCAAAGACCCGCGCGATGGCTGTTTGGCCTTTAATTACACCGCGGCTCGAAGAACAGCCGGCCGTCGATTCTTCCCGCAACAATATCACTTCACACGCGGCTTCGCCTAAATCAATTAGCGTGGAGAATGAGTTAATTCTCGGCCTAACCCTGCGCACACAATCGACCGGCTAAGCTCGTACCCGCGCACAGTCCTCCTCGCTCGGTCGTGGAGGGTCTCTCTCGAGGGGTTCGAAGGACGATCTTCACCGCGATAGCAGAATTCAGCGGCAGTGTACACATGTTCAGCTACTTCCATCCTCTTTATTAAACACACCGTGTGTTTGCTTCTCTATAAATGTTTCAATGATCGACCCGCGAGCTGCGGTTTCGACCCGACCGGATATGCAATGGCAATGCGTCGATCTGCGTCCACTACCCTCCGCCAACGGCCAAACCGCTGCTCGGAAACGCGACGCGTTGTCCGCGAATCAGACTATCGGATACCATTGTGTCGAAACCTTCTGACGGAGGGCCTGTCCTGGCTAGCATACTTTTCACGCTCGTTTACCAGCGCATCCGCAAGACCACAGCTCCATCGTTCTTTGTCCTCAGTTTTTACAGTTTCTCATGACGCATGTAAAATACAATCTTTTTGTTATGAATGATAAAGCAGCTGAATCAGTAATCCACTTATTGCAACCGACTCTCAATATATTACTGAATGTTCCTCTTGACGTCTTTGAACAGATGACAATAGTGTAGATCAAAAGAGACCATTTGCAACTGAGATGTCTGAAGCTAGACAATCCAGATATTAAAGTAGTGATATAATTTTCTGTGGACGAGGTCGGCGATCCCGCAGCTTAGGCGGTGAACCTCGTTTGCCAAGGTGGTCTTGCAGTCCGAGACGTTTTTACCGTCAAAGGCCCGAAGAAAGTTCCGTAATCTAGTTCTCTTAGTACACAGGAGCGGTAAAAGAGCACTTGGCATTCCGAAATCGACAAGAAGCGAATTTCCATCTCTCGCCAGGCTCGTTACCAATTACCATCGGCCGGCCAAAAGAAGGTATACAAAGTAGAAGCAGCGAACACGAGCACCCTCAACTCCATCCAAAATGCCTTCGATGTAGAACCGCGGTAGTGGGAATGCCCGTTCGGGGCCTCTTTCTCTCTCCCGGGCCGGGGAATAATTTTTCTACCGAGCACGAACACGCTCGCCTCGTGCTGCACGTAAATATTGGCGCGTAGTTCCCTTGCGCGCATGGTGTTGCACGGAGGCTTAATTGGCACAAGGACAGAGCCGGAGGGCCCGCGGACAGGTTGCAAAGGAGGAATCGGCGCGCACTGCTATCGTAAATACTTTCGCACTTACCTATATTTCGCGCCGCGACGGTACAACCGCTGGTTAGGAGCCACGCAAACACCAGGCCACTGAGTAGACCTTTCCGTCGACCCTTGCGGCACTCCATCGTGAAGTTCCGAGCTCCGACTACGCCTGGAAAACAAAATAAACCGCATCGTTAGGAGGTCAGAGTAATTACTACCGCGACCGACGCGACGCGGAGTCGACTCGACTCGCCTGAACGCGACGACGCGACGCGATGCGAGGAATAGCCTAAGAATTTTTTGATCGTGTTCCCCGATTGCTGCGCGAATATTTTCGCACGCCGGCATGTGCCTCCCTTGATTCGTTCCGGTTAACGAATGCCGGCCGTGATATCTTGATCTCGGCACCGCTGCCATAACGAACGTACTTACAGAATTACGAATGTAAAACGGAATTTTCAGTCTTATTTCCATTTTCCGTATATCTGCTTTCAGTGATTGCGTCTAGTCGAGCTTGACGCAGGTTTTTTTTTAAATATTGTGTCGCCAGTATCTTATCGAATACAAGTACACACGTGCACGAGTGTAGCAAAATGTATTTCCGTCTTTGCGGAGCGTGTTCATTTGAAATGTTACGGTCTCGGGCCCTGAAAAAATTGGTAGCCGGACAAAACCGTTTCTAAATTCGGTGATCCGGCGGATCATCGCGCCGCCAGCCCGACCGGGCCATGTTTACGAGCGTCCGACACTGTGCACGCGTTTTTTCCGGGGAGATTTAAACTCGATGTCAGTCGCGTCCTCGCGAAATCCCTTTGTCGGGCGGTATTACCGAAGGAAAACATGTTATCCGCGCGATTTCCCACCTAATCCAACTGGCGCACCTGCTCTCCACGCTTGGCGATGACGGCGTCTCGTCGTGGATTTTTGCGTGGAGGCGGCCCCATGACAAAACGCCCGCCCCGACAAATTTGATTCGGCGTATGCACCCGCCCTTTCTTTCCTGCTTTCGTTTTTGCAGCCGCAGCAGCAGCGAGTCCCGCGCCGCACGCGAAAGGGATAATTGTGTACCATTGTCGGTAAACACAACAAATCGGCTCGGCTCACAGCCCGAACAAGGTAAACCAGCGCGAAAGGGCTCGCGAGGGCGTGCAACAGCAACAACACGCGGGGTGCATGTGTGTGTGTTGCGCGCGTGCTTGCACTCGCCGCGACCGGGTTCCAGAGACGCAGGTTCGACCAAACCAAACCGAACCGAACCGAACCGTGAATGTGGGTTAACGAAGGCAAAAAAGGAAAACAGTTTTCGCATCAGCGTTTCGGCATTTACCGGGCGCCGCACAATAGGGTGCCGTCGAATGGAAACATTCGGACCGATGACTGGAGCGACGGAGAAGGAGCGTAGAAAGCGAAACGAAGCGCCAGCAAAGAGAAAAAGGGCTCCGAAAAACAGAGGGACGGAAATAGAGCGAGGCAACGCCAATACCGTGTTTCCCTCCGCCCGCTCCTAGCAACCGGAATCCTAGCAGAAACTCCCAACTATTTATTTCCGTTCCACGGTGCACAGTCATACATTCGTTTCTTGCCGTCGAAATTGTACGTCAAGGCCTTCGAGCGCCTTTCACGTTACTTCCGAAACTAGAACGAGTGTCAATCCTTTATAGAGATAGCTCCCGGGACAAGGCAAACCCGTGTGCGTGAATTTGGGTGCCGTACTTTATTCGCGAATACTTAAAAATTATTACCCATTCATGCTGTGTAGTGCCGTTCACTGATATAGCAAAGGGTTCGGGACTCTAGAAGACATTAGGAAAAAATTAAAATTCTTTTCAACCCGTGTGTTAGCAATTTTCAGTGATTTGAAAATGGTACTACTAAAAGTCGTGAGGGTCTGTTGGCATGGGTTATGGGTCTAGGGAAGGGAACGTTCTAAGGAGGAATCTACATAGAAGAGGGATTAGGAAAGGTGAGGATCTTGGGATGGGAGAGGAATAGGAATACGAGGAATAGGAAATTGGGTAAGATGAAAGTAGAAAGGAGAGAGGAAGGGCAGGGTGTCCATCAAAGGGAAGGTGTCCGTCAGGGTCCGGCACTTTAGAGCTAGAAGTCAGACTCTAAGGCTCGCATGAGCTCCCAGTGGGGTCCATCCACCCTTTCAGTTCCAGAGGGACTGGCAATTTTTAGTGCAAATCCAATTGAGCGCACCAGTGACCGTGAACATTCCTGGCAACAGTCTAAAGTTGTCTCAAAAATGAACCGAAGTCTAGGTTCATTTTAGGACGACTGACAACGAAGAAATCTACAATGGTATCAGCAGATTCGTGGAAGTTTTTCTGACTAACCCGACTCTATCGTAATTAAGTCGCGTGTCCGAGTCAGCGGCTCGTATCATCACAGTTGTTTCGATCGCTGCCTCGGCAATGGCGTCGGCGTCGGCATCGCATTAGCCCGAGTGGCGTGCACCGGGTCCTCTCTCGTTACCGTTGCCATTCAATGGCGGTTAATACGGGCCGGCAGGATAAACGTGCAATCGGCCAGCAGCGTGATTATCGCGGAAACATCTGTAAACTCTCGGAGCAACAATGATAATTGAATGCGTTAGCCGGCAGCGGAGCGAGCATGGTCTTCGTACGCGCGCGCGCGTCGCAAACGCACGTACGCGGACCCACGTCCGACGCATTACGCATAATTAATCCGACGATGCTTATCTCGTCTAACCTTGTACCCGCGCGCGTTCATCGCGTGAATAGAATCCACCGAGGACGATTCTCCTTTCATCGACACACCGGCGTTATCCGCCCCTTATTCTTCCCCTCGCCACCCTCATCCACCAAATATACCTCTGCCCAAACCAGGCCGCGCTGGCCGCTAAAAGTGTACTTGCGGTTTTCGCTCCGCTGATTGCTCGAGTGACTTCGAGAACTATCCGGTCTGTCACTTTCACCTGCTTTCTCGTCTACTTTGAGAGACGCCTGATTCCCCGCATTGACTATCGGTGAACACTATTTTTAACAAGGATTCAGGAACGACGTCTGATTCTTCGCTCCTTTTTTGACGATCTATGTTCAGTATTATAGATGCTATCACAATAGGGTGATCGATTAGACTGTTTCTGAAAATTGGATTCGCAGCCTTCTCAAGCAAGGAAGAATTTTAAAGGAGAGATGATTCCGCTGGAAATCTAAAGTAGTAGCTGCATTTGCTAGAAGAGCGCGAATACGAGACCAGACTGGACGGTAGATTGCACGTTTCCCGCCCGGAATAATTGAAATAAAACTCGTTGACGTTCATTTAATGGAAGCGAAACGACATGCACCGGGTAGGCGCATCGTTATCGAGGGTATCTGGAAAAATCTCGGATTCGCCCGTACCCCACACACTTTCCTCTGTTCGCAGCGGTTATTGTTTGCCACGGCATGGCAGTCCAGAGCTAATTACATTCCCACGGACGCGTACGCTCGCGCGTATTTGCACAAGCGCTACGATAATTGCGATAAACCCGATGACAACGCGATTCCCATCTCGGAAGTGCATCGCGTGGCGAAACAGCCTCTCGAAGGTAAGTGGAGCCTAAGCGTTCCTCGCATCCGATACAATTGGATGGTCGCACGAAGAGAGAGGGAGAGAGAGAGAGAGCCAGGCGTAATCTCCGCCGAGCGATTTTTCCGGCGTTGAATACGATTCCTTGGAAACCACCGCCGCGGACCCGACTAGCTTGCGGATTTTTGAAGATCGGTAATCGAGACTCTCTAGTCCGCTCGCGAAGGGAACGCATTCCCGACGCGGCTTCCAACGCGGTGAAATTCTAAGAACCCGCTTATCTCCTCGCTGCATCGTCCTGCTCCGTTTCGATTCGCGAACCGATCTTCGGAAAATGCCGCCCCGTTCAACGGTTGCACGTTTCGCCCTTGGAATTCGTGATCTGCGATGAGCTCGACCGACGAAAAGTTCTGCTGAACCTTGATTCCATCTCGCTGGTTAGTCACTTCAATCCGCCGTCCTCTGTGAATCTTGATTTTCGAGAAATTTTACAAGAAAACTTGATTGAGAGTGTCGTACCCTAAATCATGAAGGAAGAATTGAATTTATCGTGCAGATTGGCCGCTTGAAATTCTTCCAACGCGTGCGTCCCCAGCGAGGATCGAGCAATAATTACCTCTCTGCAGGCAGTGAACGGTTGCACACCGCGATTTCGCGATGATTCCCGTTACAAAATGCGTTAATGATCGGGCAGACCCTCCGCGAGTCTCGTCAGGCGTGCGGAAGCCTTGTGTTCCAGACACGAAACCGACTAGGGGTCGACCTACACGAAATTATTTGTTGAAAATCACATTATCGAATCGGCGGACAGAGGCGTGGGGCCCGTGTACGCGCGGATCGACGGATTTGCAGGTTTCAATTTTACACCCAGACGCATTTTAATGCGGCCGCGGAAACCCCGGATGCGATCGTTCCCCCGTGCAATTAAAAATAATTGCATATTCGCGTGTTACCCGGTCGACCTCGTGCGCCACTGTTTTAGGCGTCTGCGTCGACCCCCGCGGACCTCCTCTCCCGCCCCCATGACGAGTTTTGTTTCGTCGGTGGTCGGATTAGCCTGGAATTTCCTGTACGACACTGCGGTTTTACAGCGAGGAAAACGCCCGCCGATTTTCTACCCATTTAATGGCTGAAAATACTGGCTCCACAGCTGCACGAGTTCATTATTCCATGGCCGCTCGATAGCGCAGATACCGTCGAACACGTATTTCATACTCTAGCTCTCCTCTACTTTTTTCCCAAAATTTTTACGCACTTTATATCCTTTCCAGCTGGAAGAGTCAATGCTAGTCTGAAATTGATTTTACCGCTTTCGATTAACCGTTTCGCAATTCCTGCTGGGCTTGGATATATTTTTTCAAAAATGTACACTTCATACAAGAGATTAATTTTAATCCTCGCACATTCCCAAAAATAGTTGCTCAAATAATATTCATGTGTGATGTGTCATTCGTGAATTATATAAGGAAAATGCAAAAATTTTTAGTTACGCAAGGTGAAGTTTAACCGAAAAAAGTATAGGTTAAGTAAAGGCAGAGTTGTGCTAATTCAATTAGATTGTAATTCATTTCGCAATCATCAATTACGCAATTGAATTACATTGCATTTCAATTATATAGTAATTCAATTACGTCGTAACTGAATTACGTAATTCAAACAAAATTAATCAAATGTGTAATTGAAATACAACATAAGTGAAGTACAATATAATTGAAATACAATATACTTAAAATACAGCTCTCCAAATTATAGCCCAGATCTTTGAAGAAGTGCGATATATTTTTATGTTTTTGTTTCATATACTTGTTTGCTGTCTGTGAGGTGTAGTTTCTATTCCTCGTCCTCGTTCATAATACGTAACGCTATTTCATGTTTACGGTTGAAATTTAAAAAATGTGTTAAATTTTAAAAATAAATTCGTTCTGTTTAAAACCTTCACATGGATTTTTCAACCTCTTCTTACCTGTTACTTTATTATTCTGTAATTGTTAATTTTAATTTAATTATATCGTAATTCGTAATTAATGTAATTTAATTACAATGTATTTTATAATTGTACTCTAATTGCAATTACGAATTGCATTGTAATTTAATTACAATGTATTTTATAATTGTACTCCAATTGCAATCACGAATTACATCGTAATTTAATTGAATGAAGATCCGAATTATAAATTACAATATAATTCAATTACTTTGTAATTATAATTCATGGATTAATTCAATTGTAATTCTGCACAACTCTGAGTAAAAGTTTTCTAAGAATAGTGTGATTAATCATTAAAATTGTATTTTTTGGTCTAAAGATAATCCCCATTGGTTCAGATCCAATCCCATTCGATCCAAGCCAACCTTAATTCGCAACAGTATTATTCAACGAACGCGATAGCTAGAAAAGCCACAGTGTGCCGTGTTGTGTATGAAGTGCTCGGATCTTCGACAGTTAAACCCCGTTGACAGTTTCATCGACCGCCTGACAAATTCCGTGTCCACCGACAATCGCTTAAAGCCGCTCGAACTTGTAGTTGCTCATTTCCCTCGTGTTCGCCCTTTCTCTCTTTTTCCTCGCCGCGGAGCATAATAACCCGGCGAGCTTAAGAATCACCGTCGCCGTGGCATGCACAAAGGACGCTTAATTGCCGGCCGCGATCGCCGATTTTCTTTGAGCAACCCTGCAAATGAATTGTTCCGGGTCCCGATAAACGCGAGGGACGTGCGTGCGAGCGCGTGCATGCGCATGAGAACACAGCAGCTTTGTTCGGTGCATGCGAGAGCCCACGGATTACTATTACACTCGTCGTGACGCATGGTGTTCGACGAAATCGGCCACAGTTCACTTTTGTCGAACTTGTTCAAGATAAAGCTCGTACAACCTTTTGTTCTAAATATTGTGAAATGTCTCATTTGCCGCTGTATTGATGTCGGCTCAAAATATGAAATTGCTAGTGAAACTAAAAGGTTTATACTGTTTCGTATTGCATTGCACCATTTAGTTGTAACGTGTAAAATCCGCAGTCTACCTGTAAGTATATATTGGCGTAAAATATTGGATACAATAATAGCAATTATTACCAGAAACATATCATCATCCCAGGAGGACATTTGTTTTGAATTTATACCAAAATCCATTGATAAGCTTACACGAACGATAAGACCAGTAACAAATAGTATTCCTGGTCATATAGAATTTCATTTAATATACGGGTTAAACGAATGGCTCTCGAAGTTTGTTTGATAAAAATGAGGAATCCTTGGTGAGTCAATTGGAAGATCGTTTATGCTAACCGGCGAAGAGCATTGCTGATTATTTTGGGAGCCGGTGCTTGTCACAGAAGTCACGCGTCGAGGCAATAAAATTACGAAAATCATTTTGGATCGAGTCTTTTTCTACAGTGTCTGTCTCTCTCGCGCTGCCATTCGCGATTTCGTCAGTCCCGCGGATGTAACGCGTGTCTTCGTTGAGAACGCCCGACGCGCCACCCTCGGCTACGGTCGCTTCCTTCCGATGCACCGTCGCATATATGCACGTCACGGAATGCAAGCTGCCAGACGCGCACGTGCACCGCGGCGGAACGCTGCGAGAGGACAATCGGGAACGGGGTCACGTCACGGAACAAGATGGAACGGAATAAAGAGGAGCTCCGAGCAGAGATGTATTGCGACTAAATTTTATTTTCGCACGGGGAGGACGCTGTCGCCCCGCATTCACTGTCGCCGTGGACTTATGCGACCTACACGAATCACAATCCGACGTGATCGTTGTCTGCGCACTCTACCAGAAGCCTTTTGTCCGCGTCCAATTTACATCGGTCGCTTCACGCAAACTTGTTCTGTCAATTAGAAAGATGCACTTTTCACATCCCACGGATGCACGAAACTCCGAAATTTAAATCATAATCGACATCTGCGAGTGCAATCCCTTATACTAGTATGTTGCGTAGAAATAGAAACTTCGAGTTTACCAACTGTTTTTTCTCTTGAGCCCTCTGTTAACCCTCTGAAAAATACAAATAACAGATGCGTCACTTCAGTGTCGCATTTATAAAAGGTTAATACGAATGGAATATTAACAATGTTTAATCGTTAGAGCAAACGCAGACTAGCAACTAGACATCTTCCCGACTGCAGAAAATTATCAAAAAACAGGGTAGTTTTGACGAGGGTAACAGTGAAAGAGATCTCGAACGAAGGGGTTGAGTGAAAGACACGGCACTTCGATAGGAAACAATGGGCCTGATTGTGCATTTCAAAGAGGAGAGATCCCGGAGGGGCGTTTCCTGAGTGGCCCCCTTCAATTTTGATGAAACTTGCGTATAATATACCCTATCGTTCACCCCTATCGTTCGTATTCAAAGAGAGGAGGTGGCTCTCAAACTTGCGGCTGCGTATAGTATCTTAAAAATCAGTTTGCTCTTCCAAATCAGTAGGGTTACTCTCCCAGCTGGAAAACTGATATTGCACATAAATTTCGTGGGGATCGAGGGAGTAACTCTGCGGTGGGCACTTCTGGAGACTCTCGGACCCGACTGCGATCGGTTTCCGAAATATCGAACGTTAGAAATCGCGCCACGAGCAACATTTACCCTCGATATACTTTCGAGCAGGTTAGAATGGCGGCGGAAGCAAGACAGAGTTCGAACGAAGACGGGGCTTCGGGGGTAGGGGAGAAATTCTCTTACAGATTGGCGGACAAGGAGGGGTGAAAGGAGGACGCGGAGGGGTGTAGCGCGGCATTTGAGTGGCAGGGGGAAGCGACACGATGGAATTTCAGAAATTGCGCTTGACATTTTCGCGTGCATCGGTATATACCGGCTCTTCCACTGCACCCCTCTCCACTCCCTCCGGAGCTGATGCTTTCGTTGCAGCCTTCTATTTTCACCCGCGGCGTTCTTGATGTTTGCTCTCTCTCGGAGTTTCGCACCTCCTCGTTTCTCCCTCTCGCTCTCTCTCTCTCGAACGCGGAGAAAGATCGAAGCGCGCCCCCATGTATAATATCGACGCGCGACCAACGCATTCCTAGACGTGCCCGGCAACGGCGATGACGCGTTTGGAGCCGCAACGCGACGACCAGCGGAAGCTATGGAGAATCTAAGTGGAACATAAAGTTTGATCGCACGGCGGCTTCCCGGTTTGTACGCGCGCCTCGGCCCCCGGGCGTTTTGCTCGATTACGCTCCATGCGAAATTGCGGCCGCTGCAAACGACCAACAACCGAAATTCGTCGCGAAATGCTGTCCCCCGAATCCGACTGCAACCTTCATTTCACTTTTCAATAAAAGTATACCTACGATTAATCAGGAACCATCATCTAATAATTTAAGGTAAGATCATAAGTAATGAATTAAACCAGCATTTCGTCGTTTGTCTGATGCATAGGAGTGGTACAGTTGTAATCTAGTTGATCGAATAGAATGTTGACTACGTAGAAAGATTTAAAGTAAAGGGTTTAATCGATCGATTGGAGGTTGTTCCCCTTTTGCTCGACTGCTTGGCCCCGAAAGGCTCGCGAAAGTATTCGCTCGAGTGCACGGTCCTTTCATCGAGCAGCCCGAGACGAAATCGACAGTCTGAAAATACGATTGCAGGATCCAAGAGAAGGAAAGAATTCGCCGGACGACAACGACGCATGCCGCACCGCCGCCACCGGCACTCGGTCCGAGCCCCAGGACCGTACATATCAGAAATCGAATGTTATTGCAGGCGGCACAGATGAAAACTGCAAAGTGCTGCACTCGATTATCGTAGTGGAGCGTTTCTGGCTCGGACAGAACGCGTTTTAACCTTTTTTTATCGTCCTCCACCGTCCTGGACATCGAACAATCCCGAAATGTGTTATTACACCGCTCGCCTCTACCTACCCCTCGAAACGAAATGCTGCCGCGCGGCCAGAATCGAACCTGACCCGCCGAATTAGAAAAATATTTCACGTCGCCCGGACGATTTTGGTATCGGCCGCACGTTCGCCACCCGACCATACAAATTCCACGGAATCGAACCAGTTTACTTAGCGAAACAGAAAAGCTCAGATTTATTCGACCTATTGCTCTTTCAACCCTCTCGCGGAACCACGCTGCGTTTCGGTTTGCTCGGAAACGAGTTTGCACCTGTTTAGCTTTATCCAATCGTTTATTAGGTTGTTCAATGGTTTTTGAAACCCCATGAACCACGGCAATGCTCTGTAACCAAATTTATACATACAGAATTGAAGACGGAGTGATAAATATTTCTGGATTATCAGCAAGCTACCTGCTGAAACGTAATTTAATCGTTTCATTTGAGGTGGAAACGTAATTTAATCGTTTCTTTTGAGGTGTCCTTTAGCAGACTCGCGGTGGCGGAAGCGTTAAGATTCGAAGAACAGCAAAGATTTCGTACGTTTCAAGAGACATTTTCGTTACAATTAGACTACTGTGTCTCCAATAACGAAGCTAACGAGACGCGCCGCTGTCGGGCTCAGCGGTCCGTTAGAAATTTGTTTAGGCGAGGCGAAAATTCGCGCGAAACGGAGGACCGGCGCGGCGAGGCCTGTCGCAGTTATCCGCGTTGTTTGAGCTAGAAACAAAAGAGACCGGGGGTTGTTCGCGTCGCGAGAGGAAGCGGATGAGAGAACATAAAATACTTACGAGCGAATCCGTGTGGAGCTGATAATTTCGCAAGGGGTGAAGGGAGGGAGTAAAGGAGGAAAGGAAGAAGGGGAGGGAGAAGAGTGGCGACGAGGCAGGAAGGAAGAAAGGAAAAAGAAGCAGGGAAAAAGGAAGGAGGTTAGAGGGAAAGGAACGTGCAGCGTACCGAAAGATCGTTCTCGCCGTCGATGGCGAATACCTGGAGTTCCAGAGTGGTCGAGCGTGGCGCACAGCTCGGCGGGCATCGTCGAGGAAAATAAATAGAATCGAGCCAGCCCGTGCGGAAAGACTGAAGGCGGGACAGAGAAACAATTAAAAGAACACACGACGTTTCCGTCTCGCGAGATAAAATAATTAAACCCGGCCGGTTGCAGGAGAGCGCACGCTCGGCGCGGCGTGGCGCGTCCATTGTCCCGAGTTTTCCTTTTCTCTTATTATAGCCTTTCAACCGGAGGCCGCCTCTCGCTCGTTTTCCGGAGGAGTTGAGATCGATGATAGAGAGAAGAACGTGGCCGAGCGCGATTGTTAAAAAAGAAAAAAGGGAAAAGAAAAGTAGAAACGTGCTAACGGAACGAAGTCGCGAGAAAGAGAGAGAGAGATAGAGAGGGTGGTGCTCGGGGTGGAAAAAAAGGGGAGCCACGAGTGCGCCGAGAGAGCGAACGCATATAAATTGATACAAACGAGACGGGTGGAGCGCGGCATCGCCACGGTTACGTGAAATATTTTACCGGAGAGGCGAGGAAACGCCGCGAAAAGGACAAGAGGCAGCGTAACGATTGTATTATTCGACCCCTTTTACAAAACTCACTCCCCGTCCGTACTTCCTTCGCTCTCTCCTTTCCCCGGCGTGTTCGGCGTGCCCGAGCCTGGCTTAGGGATCTACTCCACGGAACGAGGGCTCACTTTTCACTTAAGAACGGGAAGGGCAGGCCCTCTAACTGCTCGGCATTATTCGTTATTACCGCGTGCGTGACGCTTTGCGCCCGGCAAAACGGTATCGCCGATAAATCTCGGGGAGCCGGACGACCGACCGGATAAAGCTGGATATACGAGTGAGAAAACGAGCCTCTACCCCCTGAGCCACTCGTGTCGGAAGATCCTCCGTTTTCTCCCGTTTCTATCGTCGTCGGCCGCCACCCACCCCCGCAAGATTTCCGTCGGGACGCCAGCCGCCGCCGGAACCAGGCTTCTGCGAATCCGCCGCCGGAAAAAGGGGCTGCGAGTATGTGCACAGTCTGAGAGAAAGAAACCACCTTCGAGAAGCCAGTCGTTTGCTCCGGTGACGATGAGAATAACGCGAGTTAAGCCACCTTCGACCCACACCCCCTTCTGTTTCTCCGTCCTCTCCGCAGCCTTTGAAAAATGTACTCGCGTCTCCTGCCGCGTGCTTGGTTACTTATTCGCTTCCTACGTGCGACATTATGCGGGTCTCCTTCCGTTTAGCCTCGACGCTATCCCCGCTGAAAACCAGGAAGGGCGTCGACTGCTTTTGAAATATCACCCACGCACGTGCGTTAATTTCATAGAGTCTCTAGGCGGCCATCTACATCCCCTGCCAAGGGCACACTTACTCCGCGTAGCGGAATCGGTGAATCAGGAGTCTCGTGTACGCGTGGAAATTGAAGTGCTGCTGTTCGAAAATATTTTTAGACTGATGTCGAAATAATCTCTGAATTCGTTCAAAGTCAGTTTTTCACTTTCATCGCAAGGCTGCGATGCATTTATATAATCGAAACAGTTTCCTCGAGATCGATTTGCCACTTCTCCCAGTCTGATCAGCGGTGAAAAGGGTGTCGCATAGACGAAAGGGTGCAGCGATTCGCAAGCATGCTTGCCCGGGTTACAAGCGCGGGGACAAAGAAAATCAGGGTAGCGGTGAAGGAGGCGTTACCTTGGCCAACTACCGGTGTTTCCAGTAAAGCCGTTCCGGTGGAGCCATTGGCATTAAGGCTTTCCCCATCGACACTCGTAAATTTCACGCGGACAGAGCCTCGCCGGTGCAGTCTGTTCGGCGTCAGTGCGGCTGCGGGGATGTGGGAGGGTTCGCGCGAGGCGCAGGGTGCGGGTTAGGGTGTTCGATTAAGCCCTCTGGCACGAAGTCGATTCTCGTTGCGCCGATACGAATAGAAAGCCGGGTGGAGAGAGTGTTAGAGAGAGAGAGAGAGAGAGAGAGAGGGCAGAGCCCCGAATTCCCGGCTTCCGCACGATAAATCCTCAGGAACAGCGTCTATTTCGCGTTACATCTAATGATTCCGATCCGGCAGCGCCCTCTCTCTCTCGGGTCCCCCTTGTTCCGCGCGCGACATTAACCCCGGCGACATTATATGGCGTGTCTGAATGGCAGTAACGATTCCCTTAAAACAATTTATGCGCATTGATTAATAGGATAAAGCTCGGAGAGCCGCGGCGCGGTGGGAGAGCTGGTGCTCTCCCAGAAGGTGGGAGGGGCACACGGAGAGACGATAGGGAGAGCTATCGGGTACACGCAGCGCGAAATGCAAGGGACCGTGAAGCCATCAATTTAAATGCGCGTTGCCGCCATGCCGGATCGGTCCAGGCTTAAATTCGGCAGAAAAGGCGAGTGCCCCCGGTCTGGTCCCTCTCTCTCTCTCTCTCTCTCTCTCTCTCTCTCTCTCTCTCTCTCTCTCTCTCGCTCGCTCTCTCAAGGAGCAGCCGGCATCGCCGAGAATACGGAAAGCTTTTAATCCACCGAAGCCGACTCTTCGATACGATTAATCCCGAGCGGAGAAGGGAATTTATTATACTATCCCGGGACCCGGTACGCGTCTTCTCGCAAAACGGCCCCGCTCGTACTCAAATATTTTCCTCCGGCTCCTTATTAAAAACGGATTTTCGGTAAGGGGACAGGGACGCGGCTCATCTTACCCGGCGATGATTCCGCAGACCCCCCACAACTGGCTTCGCCATTAAACCAGAAAATGAAACACGGTTCAATGAACACTGGTATTCTCATTTCGAGGGCCCTGAAAAACTGATCGGACGGCGTCTTGGGAACGTTCAATGAGCGATCGAATTTTTAAAGGTCAATTTTTTAATGGAAACCTTGGTACTCTGAATTTTGATTGTTCCTTTACCGACTATTCAGTGTATTCGGCTGTGTAGGTCCGAACTAGATTACCACTTTAAAATTTATTCGATCGGGTTGTTCGTGGTAATTAGCGACCCTTTGGATTTCGCACCGGTATCGTCTGATTAAACTAAGAGCGATGTCTGGCCCCGAAAAACCACTGTCAATCCAGACACGGTTGTTTACGCGGAACAGCAAACTGTTTCGTGCAAATGTTAGCTGCTGGGGTCTAAACCAGCCGCCGCGCTGTTCTTCCGTATTTTCGAAAACAATGATCCACAGTATTGCGGTTACGTGCAGGAGAACGCGATATACACTCGATACGCGGTAACCAGGGAAAACCAGTAATGTGTACACGGCACGGTTCCGTGAACACACACGAGTTGCGGGGGCGTATGAAAGCTCCGAAAAGCAGAACTGCATTACGAGCTGCTACAGTGCGGCGCGGCCGCTACGCGCGCAGTTGCATTAACTCCGCTCACACGTGCGAGCTCTCGCAAACACTCGCCAGTCGATTTTGTCGGGCCTCTTTTTTCCCACCCCCCATCGGCGATCCGCTAATCCCCTGAACGATTCTTCCATTCCATTCGCTTTTCGAACTAGAAAATCGCCAACTTATTTTCCCCGTTGTTCCGTCCCCGGTGTGCATGCTCCTTTTCCTTCGGCTTGTTCATTCCCGTTCGATTAAACCTGACCCAGAAATAAATTTGCTCGATTTGCGGATTCCCTATTCATCCTCTCTCCTTATTTCGGATCTTATCGGATTTTAATTAACCCCTTAACGAGTAGGTGACTTATCTGGTTACTCGTTCCCGACGAGACCAACGTTTCTAATTGCTCATGAATAAAATCAAATTAAATGACTTCGGCCGAACGAAAAATTAACAAGGGAGGATTTTATACCGCTTCGGTAAAGAGGCTTTCTATAGTGTAATGGGAAGAAACAATTTGTGTATTGATTCATATATAGAGGTAGGTATAACTGTCGCTGTTAGGGCTGGTACAACTAGCTATCGTAATGGTGCCACTTACCTAACCACTGTATAAAGACATTGGAAAGTCTAGGAAAACATTAATAAAATCGTTCTGCTGGACGCAGTTATGCATCGTTCGCTGTCATGCCAGTAAATAATCAGCAACGGCATCGTTATTCATAAGCGTTTCGTTTATGTGCTTTATACTGGAACTGAGTGAAAGAAATGGATTCATATGAAAAATATGAAACCGGTCGATAGGTCCTTGTCCTTTAACCAAGTCAAGATCTAACGAACAACCATCATCTCTTTTACTACAGATTTTTCACTAGACACAGTTCGAAACGGAGCCAGCCCCGGTTACATGTTGGTCGATACAGCGGCAACAAAGAGCACGACGCCTCGCCCTAATGAAACGGTCTTACCCTGTCGTGTTTCCTTGCTTATCCTCGCGGCTCGTCGAGGGAGCCGCGTTAGATCGGAGATAAGATACGACAGAAACGCGCGTATCGAATCGTGTCGAACAAATAATTCGGCGAAGTTGTTTCGGGCCGAGTACAAAGCGGGCGAGCTCGGTGGTTGAAGAAGGGCGGGCGAGGTCTGAACAAGTAGTAGGGGCGAGGGGGAGAGACGGCGTGGAACGAGAAGGAAAGAGTATGGTGGCCGTCGAGAGCATAGCAGGGTTATTAATTCTCGGGCAGTGTCAGTGGCGTGACAAAGCCATCTGGTGTAATGGGCTTTTGCCCGAGCCGATTACACGCGCCACGAGAAAAAGAGAGCGAGCCAGTTCAGAGAAAGAGGGACGGAGAGATCGAGGCGGAACAGAGCCGGAGGCTCGCGAAGATTGTTCACTTAAACGCAGGAAAAATGTTCTCGCTTGTTCGCGCCGATCCAACCGGTGGCTGGATCGATCACTCGACTGCGATCGGTCCAATAATATCCGCCTGGTGGGAACGTCTCATTAAATATCGATATATACCGGCACGTCGTGGAAGGGAACGATTCGCGCCGATCTGCTAGATTACAATGTAGCCGACGACAAGACACGCTGTGGTTCGACAAGTTTCGTGCGGACACACTTCGCCTTGGTCGAAAGAAATGCGTGAGGCAAAGAAGAGCGAAGAGGAGGGAGAGGGCTATCGAAGCGATTATTGACGCCACGAGATGCGATTCGTATTCCAACGATTCGATCGACGCCGATTCGTGGCCAATCCTCTGCGGTCCACGGCCAGCTGCGGTTTCGATTCGCAACAGGCAAATGGAATCACGCATCTTCGCCTGGTAATCGAGGCCGACCGGGTGATTCGTCTTCGTACCCGGCGTGAATCGGCCCCCGTTGCATCCTGTCCCCGCGAGTCCTCCAAAACGAACAGGAAGTCGCGTAATCAAATCAATTTCTTGAGCCTCCTCGTCCCCAGCGACGCTTTTTCATCTCGAACGACGTCCGGACAATGGAGACCTCTGTTCTCTATCGGGATTTTACGATTATCGACGGAATCCAGTTACACGAGCAAACGAAAGGGACGATTACTCGGGTGAACGACCGGTTCGATGCATTTTTCAAAAATCAAACGGGAGCAAGCTCCCTAACTTAATAAATATGCAATGAACATCCCCGGATGAGTCGCGAGCTTCTTGCCTCGTAATGGCGTCGAGATTGACATGTACATCATAAAACACCTTCTTGCCCCGTAGCGTCGCGTCAGGACACCATTAGCTCGGTACACCCTCGGGGCCGCCAACGACACAGCCGTGCAATAAACCTCTGCATGCACACGGTGTAAATAATCATCGATACGATGACAGGCCGCTCGTAATTAAGCAGACCGCTGATGTATAGAAAATCGTAAAGCACTGAGATTTATGCCCAGCCAGGAAGCATAAACACAGTCGGAAAAAGGCGGTGTAGAACAAGCATTCCTATAATCCATTAATGGCCGGGTCATTTACCCGACTGCCGCGCGAACGGGACTCAGGAACTCAGTTTCCTTGGACCGGGAATCACGGTGTCCTTCGCGATGATGACTTTTAACACCGAACCTACCACTGCCGGTCAAATGACCGGTTCTATATTTTTCATTTTACAATTACTGATATAATGAAATCGCTTACATGGGAATTGATTCGATAAGATTCTCTATCCAAGCACATATTGTAATAAAAATTGCATAAGATCTAAATGGACAGAGCCTTGTCATTTTTGTAAGCTGAAACATTTTAATCGCTTTTAGTGCACGGTAGGTTTAGCGTTATCTTTCAACCCTGTAAAGTTGTTTGGACATTACGTTCAACTCGAGCGTCAAACAACTGTCAAGCGGTATTTCACCTTTTTTAATTATGTAAAAAAGTTCGTCTAATTTTCGATTAATGAAATTGAAATTGTCAGATAATTGACAATTTATAGACACGGATATAGACATTGATCTTGAACGTTATAATTGATGAGTCTATGAGTTCCAGTACATTCTTAGCTAGCCAGTGAAGAGATTAAACCGCAGATTTACCGTTCAGAAAAAAATGATACAATTTTTCGTCGAAGAGTTTGCAGTGCGGTATCGCCGTTGATGTTTGCCGTGGACAAACTTGTAGCAGCTGCAGGGAATACGCATCGACGACAGCGAATGGTGGTGAAGGGCAGCGATGGAACTTGAAAATTTCGTTTTTCCTCGCGTAGGAATCAGGCGGCGGCGGTAAGGGGGCGAAGGGGTAGGTTAGGGAGATGGAAAGGGGAAGCAGAGGCCGGAAAACGCGAAGTAACCAGGGACCACCGACCACTTTGCGTAATTACCAGCTACCCAGCCAGGACCGTACTATTTAATCGGGCTAAAGTGCAGGCCCAATCTCTCTTTCTCCCTTTCTTTTCCCCGTCCGGTTTTCTCTGTTGGTCGGTGTTCCGCCTGGTGCTTTTCCTCTCCGGCCGCGCACAATCTTCGTTGATGCAACGTGCGTGCACTGCCCCGAAAAAAGAGCGGGAAGGTCGAAAAGCGGTGTAGCGAAAAGACGGGACTCTCATTCCCGGGGCTACTCAAACATTTGAGCGAGAAAATGATATTTCCCCATTTTGCGATCTCCACGGTCGGGGAGAGAGGACGCCGGGCAAGCATTTTTCGGCAGGTCCGGAAGGATTTTTTTCTCCCCTTTGGTCGGCTCGCCGCCGGCTCTGCCCCGGCCCTCTTTTCACAATCTCTTTCACGCGGCGGTGCTCCCATGCTGGTCTTGCACTGCGGAAACATGACGGCGAAAGAATTCCCGATTCACCTACGATTCTCCCTGTCTCTCTCTCTCTTCATTCCCGGTTCCTCTGGCGAATGAAAGTCACCGGAATGGACGCAGCGATTTCGGCCAGAAGAGGGTGGAACACGAAAGGAGCTCCGATCCCGAGGACTTTCAAGATTGAAAACCCGCTAACTACCGCTGGTAATTGATTCCACGGGCCGGAAACAATTTTCCTATTCGACGATCGCCGATTACGTGGCCCCCGAAAAAAATCGTCCGCGATCTCCCGCGTTTCTTCACGGAAAAATGTCTGCTCGAGAAGAAAGAGCCTCGCGCGAGGAGGAATCGAAAAAGACTGGATAAAGTTCCACGACGAGGAAAACTGGGTTTCCCGGCTCGTTGGGCAGATTAAAACTGCAATTACGAGAAGAATGGCTTGCTACACGATGGCCGTTCAACGGCCGACACGACGTAAAATTCAAATAATTTCACAGTCCGCTCCCGGTATCTGGCCACCTTTGTTCGGCCCTTTGAATCGTTCCGATCATCAGTTTCTTTCTTTCGTCGTTAGCGCGACTCCGCGTTGCTTTGTCTCGAGGAGGACATCCTCGCCCGGGATATCCTCTCCCACTGAAATTCGCGGCGTCGTCCTCGTTCCCGCGGATGACGAATTCTCGAGGCTGCTTCTCTCGGGCTCACTCGGCGAACCTTCTTTCTTTACGAAGTCGTGACTCCGGCCACAGTCTTCATTGCATTTTCATGTCTTCGGGTGTTCCGTTTCTCGCCCGGCACCCTCATATTTATGCAACGGCCCCCGACGTGAACCACAATCCTAGATTTTATGCGGCGTAATTGTTCCACGGCTTCACGGACCGGCGCGGCGCGGCGCGGTGTGTGGGAAATTCGCTCCCGTTCGTCGTTGCGAGAACACGTATTAATTCCAATACTTTGTGGCCACTCGTCCGATCATAATCTGGTAGAAGTACTCCTACAACTTTCGTCCACTTACCGATTTAACAGGAAATTAAGTTGACGATTTTAGACTCTGAACCCCTTGATGTATTATTTTATATTTGGTAAAAAGACAAGAGCTCGTTTCATAAGTATTTTTAAGAAACATCGTTGGCGACTGTATCATATTTATCCAACGTATATATGCAATATCGTTTCTCATCAATGTTTAAATAATTGTTTCAACAGTCACATTTCCGAATTTGATCCGGTATATTATGGTCGGGATGGTATTTACAGAAAAAGACGAATGCAGCTCTTTCATCTCTTTAACTTCCGTTTCGGTCTCGGATACGAATTATCTCTTTTACTCAGGCGATCCTGATTCGAATTTTAATTATTTTCGCCAGGACGCGGAGGAATTTCTTGATAAGAGGGACAAGGTTCGCAGGCGGGGGTTTGAATTTTTCAAACGCGACACGGAATTCCGACCAGACGATTTTCATCGTGGCCGAAATTCGCGACGCCTGTCCCGCTCCGTGTCTCACGATGAGAAATTCGAGCCCGCGCTGCACCCCGCCATACCCCCGTGCTCTCCACCCCCGAGATCCTCTCGCCACCGCTTCTCTGTCATCGGCGAAACCTTCATCGCATTTTCATGTCGCCGCGTGCTCCGCTCCTCGCGCAGTTCCCTCATATTTATGCAACGGTTGCACGGCCGGACACGGATCTCGCCGGGGAAACGTTTTCCGTGCTCGTATTTCTCCGGGAAAAACGCTCGCCCGCCACCCTCGCTCAAAGGCGGCTTTCGCGTTTACGCGCCCGGCCTTAGTTTAAAATTCAGGTGTGAAAAAAAGGGTGAAGGGCCACTCGTCGCTTCTGCTCGCCAACCTTTTCCTTCCACGATTTCCAAAACGAGCGTGCGTGTTATTGTCGCCAATCCATCGAGAAAACGTACGACGAATGCAGAAATACTGAGCAAAAGTTCGGAAGAGCTTCAATTTTACGATTCTCGTTTCAGGCGGCTCCTTTCAGAGACGCACAGTGGCGGCATAAAATACTAGAACACTGAATTTGAACTGGTGACTTCTTTAGTCAAGTACATATTATTGGGTTGTTTTTAACTTCTAAATAAAGTTAATTTCAATGTCAACTAATGTGATTGTCGTGAATACTTTAGTAGTAGGGAAAAGTGCCCAAATATGGTATAGTCGCCTATTATGGCACTACCATAACTTATATCTTGTAAAGGAGAAGTCACACTCTAGTGAGAAAATCCTAAAAGAATAGTTTACTATGTTTACTCAACAGTGTGCAGTGCAATCGCACCATTCTACAGGGTGTGCCAAAATTACCTTAGTTTAATGAAATGGGAGGTTCCCGAGATCATTTGAAGCGACATTTTCCTTTGCAAAAATGTTATCCGCGGCTTTGTTTAGGAGTTATTAACGAAAAACACGGACCAATCAGAGCGCGACCTAGACGCGCGCCGGGCGCCAACTGTTTATTGGCCGACTGTGCCAACTCGCGTCTAGGTCGCGCTCTGATTGGTCCGTGTTTTTCGTTAATAACTCCTAAACAAAGCCGCGGATAACATTTTTGCAAAGGAAAATGTCGCTTCAAATGATCTCGGGAACCTCCCATTTCATTAAACTAAGGTAATTTTGGGACACCCTGTATACATAGATTTTAGTATCGATCCTCCGCCAGTTGTCTCCACGTGTTGAATATTTTTGTGATTAGATTTTCGATTGTATCTGTTTCGAGGAAGGTGAGTGATTTTGAAATGTTTGAACATATCTGTAGTTCCAGTTTACCTATATCAATGTTAGCCAACTGTTGGTTTGGGCTGAAATTCATTTTCTCTTTGTCAGTAGCTAGTATTATCAGTCCACGTGGAGTTCCCAATATGGCACCACCAAGGGTTTGTCTTATATGGGTACAGCTGTTGACATTCTTGATGTGGGTGCCAAATATGACACTAGGTGTCATATTAGCTGTATTAATTTTTGAACAAACTTCAAAGATTTTATTTTTGGAGAACAAAAGCCTCAACGGCTTTTGTTTTCAGGTGGCGAACGATTCATCGTTTCAGTCGGTCTAGTCGAGAAATGTGATTCGCCTCGATCAATTAAGTTGGTTTGAAGGCTGGTTGGTCCGGATCAAAATGGCACCTGTAACTGCGCACGCAGAACGCGTTGCAGCTATGCGATGCGGGGAAGGAACGCGCGACTGTAACACAATCTCGATCACCGGCTACCGTATGAAACTCAATCAGAGTTTCCGTGCGTGTTCGACGCGGGGGTAGGGGTCCCGTGCCGTTTATTGCGAGCGGGGGTGGCAGCGTAATATTCCGCGGCTCGTAGAACTTATTTGGACAAAGCCGGGACCGGCGGTGGGGAAGGAGGAGGAGGGAGGTTGCCGGTAGGTTGTTGGAATACCCGGTGTGCACTCGTACGAATTCCCTACTATCAAATATCATTCAAAAATTGCCCGAAGGAATTCGATATTCGTGAAATGGCGGGTAGATGCCCGTGACGGACCGCGCTCGGTGAAGCCACACCGAGGGGATCGGCAGTTATTTGCGACTGACAGCTTGTGGGTACACGTACTCGCCGAGGAAACCTTACGAACCGGTGCCCGTTCGGGAATTCATTAACTCTCTCGCTCGCCTAGCGTCCTCGGTAGGAAAGGACGAGGCGCAGAAAGCGGGAGAGCAGGAGAGGAATGAAAGTTCTCGTTCGCAGGGAGAGAGATAGTGTCAGCTCTCTCTCTCTCTCTCTCGCTCGTCTCTCGCGTTTTCTGCCGTTTCGTTCTCTATCCTGCTCGCCCGGTCGTTCCATCGATTTGCATCGTCGTCGTTCACGGTGCCCGGGTCGTTGAATAGATTAAACGAATACACGCCGGTAAGCCGGCGTAACGTCGTCCCCGGATTCGAACGTTGAATTTCAACCGTGAAAATATGCTCGCGCTCTTTGTACGGAGGCCGGGAGAGAGACGCGCAGCCAGGATAATCCGCCGAAACGAACAAACTCGTTTCCAACCGCTTCTTCCGACCGTAGAGACCACTCGACATAATGCTAGATTATGGTTAGAGGCCGGGCTACTCCTCCTCTCGACGCCACAGCCGCAGCCGCTTCTTCGCCGGCACACCGCTCTCTCTCTCTCTCTCTTTCTTTCCCTCTCATCCTCGTGTCGAGACCCGTCCCAGCTTTTATACAACCTCCGGGCTGCTACGCCGCCGCCGCTCATCGTCGCGTTCTTGGAAACTCCGCGACCCAGACACTTTATACGTCAATTATATCGCTCGAGGGGGCCGCGAGTTTTCCGACCGACGACAGCCACGGATGATCCAACCGGCGAATACCCGCTCACTCACGACCACGTCTCCGGTTTCCTTCGGTTGTTGAAATAATAATCTGCTTTCATCCATCCGTGGCTTTTCAACTCTATTTCTGGTTAGTTCGCACGTGGCACGGACGGAGAACCAAGTATTTCGTCTTTGATTCTTGTGAAAAATTTGATATGTGATTTTTATACTTTATATGTGTATACAATCAGTAAAAAAATACTAGATAAAAACGAACAGAAAATTCATTTGAGTAAATTGTACGCATGTTCGATACAATCAGCACCTTTCACGAAAATTGCAACTGTGACCAACAGACAATGCGCGAAATCTGGCGAGGTACGTCTTCCGAGGTTGGATGTTATCACGGTGTATAGCATAATGCTAAAAACGGGGCTGAAAGGATAAGCAAGTTTCGGAGTGAAGCTGCAGAGACTTGAGAGAAGACTCGGAGGAGGACCGCGTTGGGGAACCAAGTAATTTGCGATGGAAAGATCAAAGCGCGGCGCGTTTTCGCACGCTGCGCTTTCGCGGCGGCACACCCCGCGATGGAAATATTTCGGGGAGTAGTCTGGCCTGTGCGTTTGAAGCTCGCACGCGAAAATGAAAAACCGTCGGGGCATCGCTCTGCCCATTTTCGTTCGGACCTGGGCGCGGTGGCACGTGGTGGGCTCAGACCCGACGGAGCAACGATGCGTCAAAATTGATTTTCGAGCGAGTGCGCCGCATTGACCTCAGGGTTCATTAAGCACAGCCGCGCCTCGCGTTACGAATTAATTATACATTCGGTTTTCGCCTGGCTCCCATCCCCCTCCGCAAGATAATGCGCCTTTGCCGCTGCGCTTTTGCGCGTTTCGCGCGATTTCCCGTTGCCCGCTGGAATCCCAGCCGATATACACCACCGCCGCATCGCTCCGCGCCGGCTCGTCGGATAAAACCTCTCTTTCGTTCGGAGCCGGAGGTCGTGGAATTCCTCGAACGGTTAAACAGACTCTGATTAAGGCGAAACTCCTGAGTGGAAGAAAAACGAACTAGAGGTGAACAATAAATCAACCACTGCGCCGCTCGAAACGCCAATCCCCGGCGAAAGAAGCGCGTGCGTGTCAAGAGCGCTGTAATGTAATTATACAACGAACAGGTTAATGGTAATGAAAACGGTAATAACTTCTACTGAAATGGGCGTCGCCTACAATAATTGCTGTTATAAAACCTAACCAGACAATAATATCGTACCACTTTCCAATTAAAATCCTGTTTATTTTCAGATACCGCGGCTAGATATCATGGTGTAGATGTGAACCGGGATTAGGCGGAAACGCGAGGAACAGCTGGCCGTCAAAGTGACCATAACTAGGCGTGCTTAGGCTCGTATAAGGTGTTCCATCTATCAAGACCATCGTTCGTGTAATTGCCTGCTACCATCGAACGAGTGATCGGTAAGAAGATATGCCGGATTGCCGGGCGTATTCTTCGGTCTTTGAACAGAAAACGAAAACGTCGAAACCAGTTTACGCGTCCCAAAATTTCCAGCTTCCATGATGGGGCGGGCCTTATCGTTCGCGAGTGAATAAATGCGAACGCGGTTCTTTTCTGTTCGCAACAACGACAGTACGATCGGTTCCAGGTAAGGGACGCAATCACGGTCGCGCGTCCCCTGTAATTTTCTACTTCCGAAGGCATCCGCGGCTCCCACGCGGCTTTACAGTCGCATAAACACGGGATCCGTGCAAGGAAATCGCCTGGTATCGTGTAAAAAACCGAGCGTCCTTAACGACGTTCGACGAGCGCGAGCGGCTGCAAAAGGACCAACCGAGCGCGACTTCCTCGATCGCCTGCACGCGTGTGCGTTCATTAATCCGCGAAGGTAGCAGCTCTTCACGGTAGTTAGGCGTCGCGATACGTGCATCCAACCGCGACCGGCGATCCTTCCAATTATTAATAGTTGACCGTGCTCATTGGTAGCCGTTCTCCTTATCCTCGCCGAGGAGGCACGCGAGATTTCACCAACCGACTCCGCCGCTCCTCGCCGAGCTTCCGAGCGACGCGCACATATACGCATACCCGAACCATTAATTACAACTCATTAGGAGAGCAACCGCCATCTGTCCCGAGCGGGCTGTGAATCACTCTTAATCATTTCATCTAGAGTCCAACCGCGGTGACTACACCAACCGACCTCGCACCACCTTACCCCTCCCGCTTCTCCCCTCGACCGCGCGTCATTGTTCGTCCAGAGCTTCTTCGCTATCTGTCGTCATACTACCGCCGAATATGTTTCATTCCAACCGGAAGGGGGCTTCAGCTATCTACGCTTCTCGAAAATTGTTGCACGAAGAATTCTCCGTTAATACGCATCCAATTACAAACCTCGTCCGTTCCTCAATTTCCTTCTGTACGACCGAGTTTCCGAGTACATTGGTTAATTAGACTTAATTCAAATCATACTGTTCGTATCTGTCCTTCACTGCAGTTTAGATATTTATTGAATTCCACAACTTGTAATTTCGTTTAGAATTTCAAAATTTAACATATCCAGCAATACAGAAACAAATGAAATATCTTCGAGTGTGTAGAAACGAACGATCTGGCGAGTAAAGGGTTGAAAACTGTAGGCGAGCAGACCGGGGTCAGAGTACAGCCGCGTTACAAGTGTACTAATCGACGTGACGAATCGCCCGGAGTCACTCGGGCCGCTCGGCGTTCATTGCTTCGTTAGGGAAACCGATCGCGGCTAATGTATCGAGTTGCCCCGGATTGATCGGCGATCACGGCCGGCCGGTAATTAAGTTATTGCGCCTACAGGGCAGCGCCGGCCCTTGACCGGATGCTAACCGATCTCTGTCCACCGTCGACGATTCGCATTACTGCTAAACAGAGTCTATTATTCGTGGAAATTAGTTGCGAGCGCGCGTCTCTACCTGCGGGAAAAGACGACCGCTGACAGAGCCCGATACACCGTGAAATATGGCGAGCGCCGAGGCGGAAAGCAGCGCAACCAGCCCAACGATCGTGATCGATTCGACAATAACCGGTCATACGAACGGCGGAGATCGGTAAGAGAAACCGGACGGAACAAACGAAAGATATTAGTTATTGTCGCGGCACGCCATTTCCCACG
Organism: Lasioglossum calceatum; assembly: GCA_963966675.1. Lineage (NCBI taxonomy): Eukaryota > Metazoa > Arthropoda > Insecta > Hymenoptera > Halictidae > Lasioglossum > Lasioglossum calceatum. The sequence goes on from OZ016541.1 coordinate 18,023,586, forward strand.
AAGCGAACGCGACGCGAATTGTGTTCGAAATCATGGAAAAGTCGTGGAGAAGCGCGAGTCATCACGGAAGATTCCAACGACGGTTGAAAAATGAAAGAGGAACCGTCGCGGGGGTGGTTCGAACGACCCCGTCGTCGCGAGACGTCACGAATCTAGAGGAACGATGAACCCAAGAGTAGTCGACCTTCGCGACAAATTAGTTTCGCTCCCCTTTAAAGAAACGCGCCGCCGCTGGCATTTTCTCCTCATCATGGGAATCGCGGAGCAACGCCGCTTTCGTGGCCGGCGACTATTCGTTTTGGTGTTCACGCGATCCGAGACTACCTGCGACCCTGATACGCTGATCGACCAGTAATTTTCTCCCTTTATTCTTCTTTCTTCGAGCCTGATCCTCGTGCATTTAGCCGTCATTACCGGCAGCACACCGCTCCGTTTTAACATTTTTGCTGCGGGACCGATCGTGTATCGTTCTCGAATCGCGGACATTTGCATCGGCAAGAGACCCCGATCATTCTGCCCAACTCCTTTTATGCGCTCGTTGGAAAATGTTCAGAAATCATTTTGTGCTCCGAGCAGGTTCCCGTCGGCTTGATGAGCTTGTCGCAGCCGGAACCAGCTCTTTACATGTTGTACGAAGAGGATTTTAAATTATGTTTTACTTTCTTCTAAATATCTGTACGATTCTTTAAATGAGCTTGTTAGGAAATATTCAGTACTCGATTATTTTGTAATTCGAGCTGGTTTCTACTCATTTGCCAACCTTATAACCACGTTGTACTTTTGAAATGTAGCACGAAAACTTTCCTCCAAATTCGTGTACAATTACGTGACTAAGGCGAAAAAATATTCCGAATTATTTTGTACAGGTTTTTAGTGTTTTAACGAGTCCAGTCGAGATCAACGCCGTACTCATTGTATGAAAAGGATTTTTAACTTTCTCCTGAATGCCTGCGTAATTCCATAAACACTGCAGTTAGTAAATGATTCGTTTCAACCATTTTACTCAGTTTGTTCTAGTCGAGTTTTCAACTTTCATCTAAAAGCCTGCACATACAATTCCATAAATAGGGTTGTTAGAAAATGTTCAGTAATTATCTCATGCCACGAGCAGATTTTATCCATTTCCCGACTTTATACGTATCGAAACCGACCATGTTGAATGTCAGAAGAATTTTCAACTATTCTCCATCGAGTATAATCGTGCAATCTATTTGAGCTCCTGCTGAATACAACTACATAAATAGTGTTTACCGACATAATCCAGTGATCATTTTGCTCTAACCCATCGAATAGCATTTCTATAATAATTCAAATAATTATTAGCATGCTCTCGGGTGGCTGGAAACGGTATTGTCGACCAGGCATGTCGCAGCGGCCACGAAATATGGCGAAATCCGTATCGAGCGAGGCCGAGAAGGGTCAATGTTAATAGTTGCCGGCAGAAATAGAGTTTGGCCGCGGCGCGTTATTTATAACAGCCAAGAGAACGGAATCCTGCGTGATTTGTCAGCGTTATAATGGCCGGCGAGTTTGTGTTCGGAGTTTCCCGAACACTAAGCCTTCATTGTAGTTCGGCGTAGTTTCGGGTGGGGGGGGGGAGGGGCGGTCGGATGGCGCTCCCAATTAATTTTACAACGACAGAATAATACTAATTGGACTAGAAATAATATTGGGCGGGAGAGGGGACGGACGCGACGCGGGGCTACCGAAACCGGGCAGCACGCAGCGCATTGTGTTTAATTATCAATTATAGCGGCACGACAACGATACCCGGACGTTATTGTTTCTCCGGTGGCAGTTCCGCATCGATGAGGCCGCGCGAGCATGATCGAAATAATTACACGGAAAATTAAATCATCGGAAGGATTGCATCGCTGGTGCTCGGGTGCGTGTCAGTGCCACCCACATAGAGTGTTGAATTGACGTAAACGACGGACTGCTTTTTCCTGCGAGAGGATCCGCCGGCTGACATTTCGCTGGAAGGATGGTCGGTTGTTAGACGACCGGGATGAAACGTGGGGAGGGGCGGAAGGAGTTGGATGACGAGGGAGACCAGCATGGCGAAGCAAAATACGAAAAGGCAGACACTCTGCCGATGGCGCGAGCAGGCCCGTTATTTAAAGGCCATTAAAATCTTTCGTGTAGCCGAGAAAGGGCTCCGGCACGACTTGAAGAACGAATTTGTAGGGAGCCTTCGAAGATCGAGTATCGCGAGTGCCGGAATAGAAACGAAAGAGTGGTGAACCGTGTTTTTTCCCCCGCGCGGGCTGGAAATTCGTCTCTCTCTTTGTCTTTCTCTCCGTCGATAGGCGAGATTTACGAGCTGAAAAACCTTGGTGCTTAGAAACTGGAGTTCTTCAACGTCTAGTTAACTTCCAGTTGACTTTTAACGTTTTAGATTGTAACTCGCCCCGATTTTCCGTCTGGTAGAACGGGGAAAACGCGGACCTCCCTCGATCGGAGTTCTCCTGCTCGACTCCATTCGATCGTAATCGCCGACTCCAGTCGCCGTATTCCGCTCCCGTCCGTAAATCTTCGAACTTGTTTGAAAGCCCCGGCAAAGTTTTTCGACGTGTGAAGCTCAAAGGAACAAAAATAAACGTCGAAATAATTCCGTCTGCGCGATCACCGGGGGCTTTAGAATAAAGTTTTTAATATACGAGCTTGTACACGCTCAAAGCCTCGAAAACATTTCCATTCATTCACGGTCGCCCCTTTGTTCGTACCCTTCCCAGGCTACTGTTTCCATTTTTTCCCACCCCCTGCGCTTCCCTGCACAACCCCGCGCGCGCGTGTCCCGCTCTTTTGGCGCCGCTGGTGTTTCGATCCGACTATGCGTCCCGTGGATACCCGCCCTCCACGAAGAATCGTTCGCCCACATATGGACGATCGGCTCCACGACGTTTAATAGACGATCGCCGAGGAAGGAGACAAGCGTCAACGACCGTTCGACCCCTCGAACCGACGAAAGACATTTCCTCCCCGGGCGAAGGGAACCGAACCCGCTCTAATCCACGATATCGTTCGTACTTCATTAAGGGTCGTTTCCAACGGACCGAAGTGATCCCTGATTTATCGACTCGATCCACTTCATTCGACCCCTCCGATGTCCGCGTCCGGTTCTCTGCCAGTTATTCGAGTCGAGTGCCCGCGCGACCATTTCGCCGAAATTCGGGAAAATCCTCCGCCAACGTCTTCGAGGGTTATTTCTTTCTTGTGCCGGTAAGATGGACGAGAAACTAGTGAGATTAAAATGTTCCACCAGCTCTACCGAACCCATTTATTAACATTCTCAATGGTATTTGCATGCAAATCTCTACGACTTCAATCGTAATCCTCAATTGTCCATAATCCATTTATCAAAGTTGGAACAAAACATACAGTCAGTGATCAAACAATTTACATATTGAACGGACTGACCAATTACAAAAGGTTAATCAGAAACAATGACATAATGTAAGCAGTAATACAGACAGAAGACACTGAAATGCTATAGAATAAGGCACCCAGCAGGCATTTTTCAAGCGTCTCCGCAGGAAGCTTGGACCCTCCGCGATCAGGGACATTTCCCTCCGGTGGAGGTTACTCGAGCGAGACTAATCCGAGATATCGTTTCTACTTTGTTAAGGGTCCATTCTCCGTGAAGCAGTCCGATACGTGATTTACCGACCCCCGCAGCACGAATTATCCTCCTCTTTCTCTGCCCCGCTCGAGCGTTTCTTATCCAGGAATTCCGCCCGTAACGAATCAATTCCTCCCGTTGTCGAATATGACGATCTCCTTTCGGTTCTCCCGTCCCGCGACCTAGCTTTCCGTGATCTCCGCCGCGAAAACATGAAATCGTAATGAAGCCGTTCGATCGGAGGCATCCTGAGAGCGAGGAGATAAAGGGGGGCCTCGTCGAGGGCGATTTAATCGAGGGAGCCTAAGCCGCAAATGAACCGAGCCGAGCTCGAGAAGGCCGCGGGCTGATGGCGACGCGACGGAAGGGGTTCGGATAGATAGCAAGTAGTTGGATCTCGGAAACTGACGAGACGAGACTGTGCCGGACTCTTGGCTCGGCGAAGAAAAGACAAGGACCGACCGATCGATTAGGGATCGGCCTGCGGAAAGGAGAACTTATATATAATCCACCCTCGACGCGATGCTCGGAGACGTTCGCAGCGAGCACCAGGACCCGCCCTAGCTCGTTCTCGCTGGGACGTGGCATTTTTTAATTAATACCCGAGTATTTTTTATGAGAATTCCGCGACGCGATCGTGCCGGCGCGGAGCTCGTGTGGTTTTCGCGTGTGCGTGCGTCTCTGTGCGCGCGTGGAAAAATTCATACGAAGGTGGACGTCGGTGTGCGTGCAAGGTACGAGGAAGGACCCCTTGGCCCAGGGGTTGCGGGGACCTGTAGGTGCGCTCTCTAGTCGGCCCCCGGAGGGGTTGGCAGGGGGCTGAAAGGAGGTAAATAACGCGCAGCGAAGGGGCGAGGGTACGTCAGCCTAGTATGATTAATATCGTTGCGGCATGCAATCAGATCGGACATATATATGTATGCGCGCGCGGCCGGCCATTCGAATTACACCCGCCGTTGGGAGGAACGTCCTTTTCCCTACACCCTTCTCGCCGCCCAACACCCCTCCTTCCCCCCTCTCTCTCTCTCCAGTCCTTTCTCTCGCTTTCTCTCTCTCAGCTTCTCTTCCGTGGCCTCTCTGTTTTCTCGAGGCGGCGGATACGAGCGGAAAACACGAGCGCAGGGGCAGCGCACCCTCCGATGATTCACGTGGTCGAACCGACGACGAATTAATTCCTTGTTCGACCACTGCCGGCACTTAATTAATCCTAATTTCATTTTCATTCCTTGATTCAATTTCCTCCCTTTGTATCGCCGGACCGAGCCCTTTCCTGTGGTCCCAACCGCTTTGTACGACGCGACCTCGTGAATTAATTCATACCGGAACGCCGAAAACATCGCGAAGTGCTGCCCACCGCGCGTTCCACCCTACGATTTCGTGGCCGAAGCATTTCGGCGAACAACCCGAAGGGCTCCGGAACGCTTCAAGTTTTCTGCCGAGAGGCCACCGACCGGCCAAAGGGTCGCGCGACCCGCCAAACAACCCGCGACCGGCGTCTCGAACCGGCGACCATTCGAATGCCATTAATACGATACCAGCGCGTGCAAATGTTGACGGGACAAACACGACCGCATAACCTGTGGACACGCGTGTCCACGTTGGTCCTGGTAAATATGCGACAGCGCGACTTAATGGATGCAGGGACACATGGTTTGACGTAAGCGGTTCTTTAGAGACGTATCATACTATTGGAAACATTTTAATCCCTTTGATCTGAAGGATGGTCAAGATGAGTCCATTACGAAACCTGATTGAAGATAAAAACTCAATTTGTATTTTTCTTCAGTTTGTTGCAATGGAAGTAGAACATTTCTTCTTGCATGAAAATCGATGCGTCCGAAATGCACACCACTTACAATATGGAAAACCCTTGTCAGCATCAGATAGACGAGACGTTTCAAACTCAGCTCGGTGAAATGTTTAAATCTACAGCGAATAAAGAAGCCAATTTATGGAGGCAGTAAGAAATTCTAAGAAAGTCGAACAGGAATGAAAGAATAAAGCTCGTCTTCGTGTCAGCGTGCAGATTATTTCCAGTCGCGGATGAACTAATTTCTCTCGTCCGAAATATTGTATTAAGGGTGTCTAAAATACGTTGAAATTAACGAACTGAGAATAGTACGATGTCGTGAGCGAGTATTCACACTCCGCCGAAGCCAAGACTGAAAATAACCGTGACTAACCTATAGGAATACGTCTATGACAAATGAACGCCGACTTGTAGTCGTGTTTTTCGTGTCCGTATAGAGTGCTGCGCGTCTCACGCGACATTATAAGACAAAGAGTTCCACGGGTTAGAGCGACGAGGACAAATAATTATTTACGTGTTTGCCGGGAGGCAATGCGCTCGCTCGAAAATTGGCCAAAGTAGATAGTTTGCGAGTGCGGGTGCGGGCTGAAAAGTAACGCGCGGCGCGGGTCGACCCAATTCGCGAACTACCTCCATTACTCAATACGCTTAATTATTCAGCCGTATTAACCCGGTAATTAACTCCGGAACAATAAACCGCCGAGACACTTCCTTCGCGGAATTTTAGGCACAATATGATATGGAGAGAGAGGGAGAGGGAGCTTGTAAGGGATGCTTAGGTGACGCCGGTAATCCGCGTGCGACGGAGGCGAGTCTATAGCGAGATTCCTCGCGGCGATACTAATTTTCTAACCTAATTACCGGCGACCGCTTTCCCCGATAGCTCGGGAAAAGGTGGCGGTAAGGCGGAGGATGCGCGCCGGTCCAGGAAAGTAAAAGGAAAAAAGGGGCCGGCAGGGCTGAAAAAAAGTAGACGTAATTTCCATCGGAGAGAGGGTACGTTCGAACGCTAATCGCTGGCGCGAAATCGCGCGCCGCAAGATTTATGCGCGAAAGGCGTACGTACACGGGCGTCGTCTCTATTATTAAAAGCTGCGTAATAACCGGGGGGCACCCCCCGCCAACGTTCCAACAGACGAAACGATCGTAAATCATTGGCAAATTGGACGACATGTTAATCGCGTTTCGCCTCGAATCCAATGCGCGCGCGAAAAGAATGAACGGCCGCGGAACGCTTCAATATGTTTCATTCAATTGCTCGTACACTCGGCCGCGGGAGAATTTTAAATAACCAGCCGACGAATGCCGACGCAAGATTTGCACGGCGATTTCCGACCGCGGCTGAACATTTCAATTCTGCACGGTTCAATTCGAAATACCCGAACATTGTCGTATTGTGTATACCCGGAAAGGAATTCGGAAAATTTCTATTGTTTATTCACCGGATCCCAAGATTATTATTTTGTCAAGCTATCCGCGGCTTCAATGTTCTGCTCCATTCAGTCCGACGAAAAGTTATAATTGTTTTACCAGTATATTGTAACCATAGTCCACTGACGTTTCACATGAAACACGATTCAGGAAGGCAGAATTTCTGTCTCGTTCTTGTTTTGGTAGATTGCTCTATGAAAATGGAAATTTGCTAGGAAATCTAGATGAGCAATAATTCTTTATTTTTTAAATTTCAAAATAAAAATGTAAAAAACTATGCTCGTGATAATGGCATCTCGTGCATTAAATAGCTTTCAAGCTATAAATTACCCGTTACGTATGGTCCAAACGAGGTTGAAGCCAGTAAAATGACGACCGCTCTGATTTTCTATTCCCCACGTTATATTTGAATTTGAACACCTGACCTAGATGTTCAAAAATATAGCAGCATTCTACGAACAAATGTGGGAGTGACAATAGATCGTAGAGAATTGTCGCAGAATAATTTCGCCGATCGATTCGCAGCGTATCGTCCCGGTTTTTGTTCTGGTTCCCAAATTTCCGAGCGTGTCCCGCGCGAGGGGCTCGCACGGCGCGGCGGAGAAATGAAGAGTTATCCATCTCCTCGATCGCAATTATGATCTCACGTCTCGGCGCACCGTTCTTTCCGAGCGAATCCATTACGGCGGTCCTCGGAATCGCTTCTCGCGGCGCCGCGGCGAATTACAGCGAGCGGAGAGGAGGAGGCGGAGGGATCATCGCGTTCCTGATCGGGCCTCTCGGGCCGGTATCGTCGGCGAAGCTATTAAAGGGACGTTAATCGTCGCAGCGGACGAACAATGGCGACATCGAAATTACAGGTATACGGCCGACGAGCCTGTTCCGCACCGCTCCGCGCCGATCCGCGTCCTCTCCGATGCACTCCGCATCGCGTCGCGCCACGCCGAGCCACGCCGCGTGTGTACCGACGTGTACCCCCGATGTCTACGTGTGTACACTCGTAAAGCACGGGTGGAACGGGCCGGTGAGAGGATTTTACGCGTTGCTACGTGCGTACGTGCGTGCACGCGTTCGCCCGCGCGAGCAAGCGAGCAAGCGAGCGAGTAAACGCTCTCGTCCTCACGGTCCTGGAATGTCGGACGGTGCCTACGGACGCGATACGTGTCCTCGTGCAACCGACCCCGAGCTGCATCCTTGTTCCAGACGCTACTGGAATTTCAGGCTCGAGCCTATCGATTGTTTGGAAATTGTTTTCGGAATACCGTGGAATTTGCCGAATTGTTTCGGTAATTGTTGACGGGTTTTATTGGTTCCGCTGGAACGTTCTGATCATTTTTTCTACGCCCGGGCAAGTTCCGCTCTCTGCTCACTTGTTCCGAACCTCACTGGACCAAAATCGATTTACGTTTCTGCATGTTCTTACGCACCCTGCAACCTGACCAGCTTCGAGGTTTTGTCTTGATTAACTCTTCGCTGTCGGACCTGTTTCAACTACGGAATCCAGACATTTGATCTTTTTGCAATTGAATATTTCAAATCTATTTTGAACGAGGAAGTAACACATGTTCGTTTTACGTGTCTATTTGGCAACGAAAACGCGCACCCAAAAAAAGAACTAACTCAATGATGAACGAAACGAACCGTAAGACGAGCTAGCCGCATTCGAGATCGAAAAACGCAGATTTCCAGTGAAATATGCAGAGCTGTTTTTCAGCAGAAAATCTTTCTCTCTCTTTTGTTCCCCGGTCTCCAAACAATGAGAGCCGTGGCTGGCGCAGGACGGATCAGATTTGGCAAGGCTGAGTCGCGACACAGATTGCGTTATCTCCGGGACGAGCTTATGCGAAGAGGGTAACCGTGTCGCGGGGATTCGGAATTGTCCGCGACGACAGTCGAGACGAATCTATAAAGCGCGTTGTCATCGGCCAGGTCGTTGTTACGAGACGTTTCCCCGAAGATACGGTCGCGCCCCAAAGAGCATCGAGGAGAGCCTGGGCGCCGACGATGCCCGTGGTTGATTCCATCGCATCGCATCGGCGCGGCGAGACTGGAGAAAGTGGTCGCGAGAGTGGATTATGACCGACGCACACGAGGATTTTGCATAAACGCGGCAAAATTATTCGCCGGGGCCCCGGCGCGTCTCGGCCTACGGGGCCGCATTAGACTTCCTATCGGGCCCCGTGGTCCCAGTTTTATGGCGAATCGCTTTTAGCAAGTATCTAAATGACGATTTCTCGGCTAAACGGCTCGTATATACGCCGGGGCCCCGTCCCCGAGCGATCGGCTCCGCTCGCGCGCTGGCCTCGACGCGGCCGCTGCCGCCAACGACTCATCTTTATGCTCCTTCTTCGATGGTCGGGACTTTTTTAATGCCTTACATTACCGGCGAGCGGATAAGCCGGCTCCGGAGATGTAGACACTAGCGGAATATACGATCGGCGGAAGAATGCCGTTTTTGCCCGGGTCCCTCTACGTTTCTCACGGGGAAACGACTTCTCGTTTCTGGCGTTGTCGATCGGGGTAGCTGCCACCGCACCGTCTCGACTTTGCCGATGAAATCTAGGCCATGTTGCATTTCGCTCCATCCCGCGGAACGTCGCAGACGTTAACGCCTCCACGTCGCCAGCAGACGCCCGCGAATATTTTGTCTCCGCGCGAGATTTCATCCCCCGTCCGTCCGTCTACGACACACACATACACACTTCTTTCATCTCGAAGACGACTCCAACCGGAAACCGTATTCGCGAAAATCTTTTCCAATACGCCGCCGCGCCGACGCGATGAACGAACGTGTCCCCGGGGAACAGATCGGAATTAATAATTGTTAAGTTGATAATCGGAATCGATAGAACGCACGCCCGGAAATCGTAATATCTATACAGCTGTCGCGTCATATTAGCAATCTCGTTTATTCGAAACGAATCGGTTTTTCGTTCGGATCCGTGACAAATAAAACTACATACATGCAAATTTGATTTTGCGCGAAATTAAATTCGTTATTTCTGGATATCTCGAGAGCAGGTCGCGAGACACGGGAACTGATTAATGGAAAAATGAATTCGCTGCGCGGCCCGGCTCGCAGGTTCGTTCTGAAAAACTAATTTGTACACAGGTTACTACACGGTTGACGGCGATCGATTCAGCACAGGGACTCGGAACCGTAATAATTACGTTTACGATTATACAAGCACGGCTGAAGGGAGCATGCATTTTTACGCGAACGTTGTGCCGTTTTTTCATCCGATTTTCGATGACCCGCCGGGTATAATAATAATCGGCAGTGGCGGGGACGATTCCGGAAGGAACTGAAATAAATCCGGCGCGCGAAAAGCTTCTGTCGCCCGGCCAGTTACACGTCGATTACGCGAACGCGTTTCCAAGTTATTAAGCGCAGGTGATAGCCGCACAAAAGTGAGAACTTAGGTAGCACGGCCCGAAATGACCGAGCATAAATCCGCTTATCCCCGCGGTGACGTCCGGCAAACAAAGCTACGGATTTCCCGTGGGACTATGTATGCGTACCGACACAACGTGCCGGGCAGTGTATTCTCAGGTAGATTTCAGGTAATCCCGATGTCTGCGCCGAATCTTTTCCGAAAGACACGACCTTTTCCTAAGAGTCGTGAACACAGTCTGGATACCCGGAACTTGGTGACGTAAAGCACCATAGTGAACTACAGTGAATTACAGTGAACGGTATCCGCGCGATACATGTTGCTGTCGACGTAATGAAGGGTCGAGGCACTTTCACGCTTTTCAACCTACGAGCCCGTTGTTGTCGCCATTTTCCCGGAGGAAGGCTTTCGTCGCGCGCCATCTTGCGCTTCATTGCTACAAACCAGCAGGAAACATGCTTCGTTCCTTTCACTTCGGTCGAGGATAATCTTCGTGTACTTGATTGAGACTTCAAGATCTAATCCCGTGATTCATGTCGGATGGTTAGACGTGTACGATGATTAGGCCGCTGATGCTTTTGTGAACTGATTCATAGAAATTGAGGTTGGATAGCAGCTTGTTCAGTTGTTGGGACAATCATACATGATATTTCATAACGCTTGTACCAAATTGTATATAATGATTTGTATATTTTTCTAATTCCTTCATCAACCTCTTTGAATAAAGGAAATCGCTCGGTCTCATGCGAGATCGAAAATCATCGTTGCTGAAGAGCTCGTACGAGTTTAAATCGCGGTCAGAGAGATCAACAGCGCCGGAAGCTTGCCTAGGATAGGTTCGGTCGTGAGTGGGTCGATAAAACTAAAAACAGGCAATTTAATAGTGGAAACACGAGCACCCTCTGAAAGAGTTATTAGACGGGCAACGAGGCGGAGGAACTCAATTTACGGCGCTTTACGGTTGCGTTTATACGGATGCGCTTCTAACGAAACGCTGCTTGTTCTGAAAACAAAAAGTACGGTTGGAGAGCGAAGGAAAGCGAGGAAGGGAAGCAAACGCGTAAAACTACGCCGGCGGAACACTTGGAGAATTTCGCGTAGACGACGCGACGTGAGAGACGCGAGCGTCTTGCTCTGTTTCTTTCTCCCTCTTCTGTCCCTCTGTCTCTTTCTTCGCGTCCCATGGTTGAAGATGGGCCCCCTCCCTCGTGAGCAGCAACGCGACTGTCTTTAATAAGACGCTTCCTTATTCTCCTGGCCATAAAGCAAACATAAATTACGAAGGGGCACGCCGAGGCCACGATGGAGAAGATGGTACTGACCGGAACACACGACGCTGGCCCCACCCTGCGGTTTTTCATCCTCTACCGACTCTCTTTCTCTCTCTTTCCCACTCTCTGTGGTTCCCTTCGTTTAGCTCTCGGGTCCTCCCTTTGCTTCCCTACGGCGGCACAAGAGGTAACGCGAGAATGGCGTGTCTTTCTGGCAAACGACGAGGGTGGCCGATTAAACGAACGTTAACGCCGCGTCGCCGTGAAAACGTCGACGGGCAGAAAAACGCGCGCCGGCATCGGCGATCGATCCGCAACACGCCTCTGGAATGAATCGGTTTTGCTCCTTTTATTTATTCGGGACTGCGACGAGACGCGTGGCCCGTCGGAACGGTCAACAACCGTTGCAGCACAACGCGCGCACGCGGATTATATGGGAAATACAACGACGAAAGCGGATTTGCGCGGGTGAGAGAACCCGCGCGGACTCTCTCCGCGATGTAAACAGCCGGAACGCAATCCCAGCCCTCCCGCTCCTTTACGACGGCTTTTAAAACACTGCTTGAATTTTAGTTACGCGTTGTTTACGGGAACAACCGATTACCCAGGCACCGGGATACAAGGATTTTACGCTCTCCTGAAAGCCGAAGCCAGCCAGCCAGAGCCCCTAACCTCCGTTTTATCCGACAGCGAAAGGTCCGAGGTAACGGTCCGTCCCGTCGAACCGTCGCGTCGGTCTCGCCACTGCATCGCTCGGATTTTTCTCTGCTACGGATTCCTACGGCGCGACTCGATGACCGGAAGCGGCTTTGACGTTGCTAGATATGCGCCCGACGAGCGGCCATCGCGACGTCCTTTCCAACGCCTCCACTACGGACACTGGAACGTCCCTCTTGCTGTTTACAATTTATCCGCGTCTCAACCTTTTTAAACCGACAGCTTCTGTCTAACGATGGTAAATTCAGTCCACAACCTTTCAGTCGAAGCGCCACTTTTGGGTCATTCGAACATTTAGGTTATCCCGTACGTCATATGAGCTGTGCTCCATGTTTTTGAAAGGTGAACTATTAAAAAGCAGTCGTCACAATGGATTGTATTAGATTGTTCGGAAAAAAGTAATCTCGTTTTTCGTGTAATACGAAACAGTGAAAACATTAGAAGAATTTAAAAATACTGTTGTATTATTTTCGACCTATTGATCATACTAAGAAAGAAAGAAATTTTGATTTCACTCCAGTTGATTGCAAATCAATTATAAAATTTTTATTTTGCATAAAAAGACCCGCTGTCTAGTCATTACTTAACCTTATTTTAAATCACAAAATCGTGGTGTATCTTGGCAGCTGATTTTTGTCAGATTTTATTTCCGCGGAGATACAAATGCAGTGCACAACAGAAAAAATGTATGCGGTGCAAATTTCATTTCAAATAAAGTAATTTTTGAGTCTCGTGCAAAGGTTCGATGGTGAAATATCAGGTGGATTAAAGTATCAGAAGGCTTCCGCGAGAGGATCGATAACAGCAGATTTAGAGACGCGTAGGAATGACTTGGGAAACTATGTCGACGCGAAGCGGAACATGGAGCAGGGAACTGCGAGAACGAAACATCACTTCCAGAGGCAGAGCGGAGCGGAGCGTGTACGCGGCGCGCTTGCTCGCTGTGCCATTTTCCTGGGGCGCTTCTTTTACGACGACCAGTTTCGTTCAAAATCCGTGACGCGTGTACCGGTTGAATAATTTTATAGCGCGCCGCGAAACCAAGCCCCGGAGCGCGTATCCAGATTCAACGGCGTCCCTTGTAAAAACGGAGGGCGCGCTCGAGAAAATGGCAAACGCCCGGCACGAACCACCCTTTAGAGGAGCATCCGAGCTTTACGGCGAGGCGAAAGAGTAAATTCGAAACACGGTATTTGTCATCGTGGCACAACGCCGAGCTGCTTCCTTCGAAAGCAACGCTTGTCGGGAAATTCGCCGGACTTCGGACGAACGCTCGCGACTTGCGTTTCAACCGGTTACTCCTTCTATGGAATTTCTTTTCTCATGACTATCGCCCTGTTCGCTTGTTTTCACCTTTCTCACGAAAACTTCCCTCCGTAGATTTACAATATAATGGTTAAAATATTTGTTATATTACAGCTTTTGGTGGTTCGCTTTCAGTTACTTTACAACTCGCCCCTTACAATTTTAACCCAACCTAGATAAGATGTATCAAAACACACGTTTCAGGATGTATTTCTGCGAAAATACGAAAATATAAATGAAATACAATTTGTCGAATTAGAATGTAAAGTATGATCTTTTATGCAGCTGTGTTCGAGGAGCGCGCAAGGGTGGGTAATAAGAGGGGCCGGGTAATTCTCCGACAAACTAAATATGCTGATTAAACGAGGCTCATCGGGTATCGATCGGCTCGTAAATCGGCATATTCGTGCAATCAAGCCGTCAGCATCGCGGAGCGACGCGTTGACTTTCCGCGGAAATGTCGCTCGGGTTTTAGTCTGGATCAAAGTGGGCCACGGGGGCTGGGAAAGTCGCGGGAAAATCGCGAGTGGAGAGTGGAAAACCGTCGCGCGGCCTGCAGAACCCGGGAGGTCGTCGTAAATGCGCTTTATTGCCGTCGCTGAATACCGTGACGGAGGAACGCTATTCGCGGTGCGCACGGGGCCGCGAAGGCTTTATTAGCCCGCGATTTGATATAGGGTGCATCATCCTGTCTCGGTTTCGAGACATCATAAACGTATATATAACGTTGATACCCGGCATCAGGGCCGCATAAGGCGGCTGCAATAACGATAAATCTGACAGGGGCGGACGCCGCGGAGGGGGTTGATGTGTTCGAGGGGGAGCGGAGAGGGGAGAGACAGGGGACCGGTTCGACGCTGATCGCAAAATTAATTACGCCCCAGAAAAACCGAGCTAATCTCGCCGCGGTTCTAAAGGCGACACATAATAATAAAAGATCGCGCGGGCGAGATACCGATAAATTTATTAACGCCGCGATAAAAAGGGGACGGTATTAACTCATCCAGCGATCTGATACTGCGAGCAGCGCTGCAAACGACGAAATCAGGGGCCGCACAGTAGCAAATTTCCCTGGATAATCGGGAAAGGGTGTTTTCATTTGTTTAATTTTTACAAAATTACTACCTCAACCCGTCCACCCCTGTAAAGCGAACTCGCACATTCATAATCCCCTTTTGTTAGGTCTGATCTCCTTTTTTTAGTTTCATTGTTACATCAGTTCCTCTTAACTAAAGAACTTTTTCATCCTCATTGTGTAGGTTTCTCGACTCCAACTACGTGTTAATTTGTTTAATAAAGTATCCTATAAAATTGGGAATGAAGATCCGCAGTCGATTTCTCTTAGCGTCACGATTAGGAACCGAACTTTCATCCATTTCTCGGGGTTCATCAGGAATCGAGCAGCGCACGCATCGCACAGATCGATCCTCTGGGGAGCCATTATTGATATAATCACCGTAGCCGTGCGTGTCACCCCTGGTGCATCGCCGGTGATCCACCTTAGTCCCCTCCGTGTCGGTGTATTATCGCGGAGCTCAGGAATCATCTGAGCGTGGCCGAATCGTGAAGCGTCGGCCAGGGAATCGGTTTTTATCAGAGCCGTTACGCTATCGCGCGTCGAAGCCCCCTTTGGAAAATTGAAACAAAAGATTCCGAGACCCTGTCTCAGAGGAGGGTGAACTTTATGGATTTCATCCGGCGAATTCGTAAAATCGGCTCGTAAAGCGCTTTCGTCCCGGGGCCAGGAGGACTCGGGGGCGAAGGGAAATCGATTTCTCCCCGTTATCAACGGAATCGCTTAGGCGACCGGTGCGTGTCGATCCCGCTATCACGGCAGTCTGGCCTGGGAGGTGACTGCCTCCTTTACGTTAGCATCGATAATGCCAACCGACGACGAGTATCGTCGCGATGCACCCCGCGGCGCGTGTTACACCGCTCGAAACGCCACGAGGCAGCTTCCTGCCTCCTTCATTCTTCTCCTTCACCTTCGTCTTCGTCTTCGACGATCATCCACTACCTCCAGCCCACGACACTCCTCGGGGAAAAAAGTGCAACGCCTTGCCGGAACGCTGACGCCGACGATCGTTTACATAAAAGTCGATCCTCCGGCCCGGAAGGGTTGCTCGATCCCCCGCGATCCGCGCGCTATTTTTATCGCGCCGTTCATCGCTCGATACACCTGACAGCCCTCTGTCCCGCCGTAAGGGTCTCTTCTCGGATCTTTGTCCCGCCAGAAGGACGACGGACCCGGCGAGAGAGAACGTGCTCCAGGAAACTCCGAACAAAAAGGAGGAATCCCGGCGACAGTCTCTTCGGGGCAAAAGGAATGCTGGATCACTGGCGCCGATAACTTTCCGACGAAAGTTCTCGAATTCGCTCGATAAAGGACCCCGCGCAGATAAATCCGCTCGCGAAAGAGATACACCCCTGGAGAAAAGCTCGATCGAACAAATCAAGCGTCTGTCAGTGCGCGACGCTTCCTTGAATAACGCGGTTTCGATTGCTCGCGGATTTCCTCTCGTTTCCACGTTTACTTCGAACCTGTTTACGTAGTTAACATACCTTTACATTTCAATGGAACCCGAGATTACGGGCAGAGTTGGGCAAAAATTTAATCAACGAATTGACGAATATATTTCTACTTCAATCGTTAATCGCAATTAAAAATTAATCTCCTAGTTTAGTCGTCAATTGCGGTTAACGATAACATTCCCAAATGTAATCTTCAATCGGATAATTGATTAATGATTAACTGCTGAAACTTCGAAATGAAATACGGAATCAAAACTGTATGAATATTGAAAAAAATGTAAATCGGGCTTTTGTTGAGATATATTTCTGTCAATTCTCCATCTCCGCTCTCTGTCTCTATCTCCCTTCTTATTACAATTTATGGATAGACCGTATGGCGATTAACTTCAACAATCGATTGAATCAGTCTCCGATTTTTCGATGATTACTTTTTTAATCGTACACATTAATCAATCAATCTTGATTAAAATTTTAATCGATTAATGCCCAACTCTGATTACGAGTCTATGTTATATGTATAACTCATGAAACGTAGGCTCTGATTCGAGGTTTCGATTCAATAGTCTTTATCATGGCAAGTGGTCAGGAGTGCGAATTCGTTTGTGTAAAAACAACATATCGTATTGATTTCTTTACTGAGTTTGCACAATTTTAAAAAACAATTACGCAGGATTATAGGATAATACCATATCGTTTGTACCATTATTTTCTGTGCACGTGCCTTCTTTGTTATTCTTTGTTATTATGCGTGTAGTCCCTTATCCTTTTCTATTGTAAACATTTATGTAAAAGGACCTCGGTCCGTCTATAATAAATAATAATAATAATAATAACATGAGAACGTTGCGACATTTCACACGCAACAATAATTACAAGTACGAAATTGAGTTGCAGTAAGAAACAAGCGTATGAACTCTGAAATAATTCGTTCAACAACCACTATAATAGTATGTACTACTAGAATAGAATGTATGAAGAGCCGGAAAACCAGAATCGCGTGTGTCCTAGGAGCGTAAGTAGCAGGCTCTCGAGACTTTGTTTACGAGGTAACCATTGTTAAGCAAGTTCCCGAAAAGAAGCCGGTTTCTTTTCGCGATTTACTTCGGCGAACAGTTTCCCCAGGAGAAGTTCGAGCGATTGCTCGTGCGCCAATCCGTATCGGCGAAACCAATCGGTATTGGCTCTCCGGTTCGTTGCTCCGCTCAAGTTTCCAGCCCTCGAAACTTTTCGCGCACCCTTTCTCTGTTTCCACGCTCGGTTCGAAGCTAACGTCTCGGGCGGGAATCCTGCGATACGGTCACTGGGCGAACAGCCAATAAGACGAAACACGGCTTGGTCAGGGGAAAAGTCATTGCCAAAGAAAATATTTTCGGAACCGAGCCGGTTGCGTGCTCTTCCTGGAACCGGAGGACTCGATCCGTAACGGCCCAGCTGACCAGCCTGCGCAGGTCTCGATTTCAGGTAGACCCAGCTCGAGAGGGTCCTGTCCTGCCATTATTGGCCGAGTCATTGCCGATCGAGTCATTCGAAATATGACGGGCAAAATTAACCTGGGAAACTGGACCGAAACTAGTGTACAACAACGTGGCTTATTTGAAAACATAAAATTTATGCTTATTATTACCCTCTATTATGGAACTGTAACTGTTTATAGATTAAGCTGGTGCCTTGTAACATTGTAGAGCAGAATTCATTTTCATTTGCGAAATCGTGAAGAATCTACATTAAGTGAATTTAAGAATCAACAAAAATCTTGCGTAGCCAACGGGATTGCTGTTTAGCAGCTAGACAAACGCCAGGCGTCGCCATCGGATTCTATGGATCCGGATGGACTCGTTCCCTAATGTGTTCGCATGGATGTGAGGATCGATCGTTGAGATTCCGTGTCGATGAGACCGAAGGATGTCTCTCGCACACACACACACACACACAGAAAGGGAGAGAAAGAGAGAGCGGCGGTCGCTTATTCTCGAAGGGAGTCTTTCGAGAGGAGCGAGGGAATAGCTCCGATGTTCTCTGTCTCTGTCTACCTTTCTGAACTATTGCCGCTGCGAGGCAACGAAGGCCAATGAAAGGAGATAATGGCGAGTAGGTACGGGTAAGAACGAGAGAAGGAAAAAAGGGCTCGCTCAGGAAGGGCCGTGCTGAATAAGAGGAGGGAAAGGGAGAGAGACGCGTTCGAAGGAGGAGTGCCGTGAGGGCCGCCGGAGAAAAGGAGAACCGTCGAGAGAACGAGAAAGGAGGAATATACACGGTGAGCTGGTGAGAAGGATGGGCGGACGAGACGACGCCGAGGAGAGCGAAAGAGAGTCGAGAGAGGGCACAGGGAGAGAGGAACAGAGATCTTCTGTATACGTGTGTATGCAGCTTGTGTTTACGTGTATGCAACACATAGACGCCACACGGACCGAGAGTCCAAGAGAGAATCGAGAGGGAAAGGGATGCGAGCGACCGTGTGCACGAAGAAAGAAAAAGAGGGTCAAGTCGGGAACACACCGAGACACGCGGAGAGAAAGAGAGAAAGAGGGGGCTCGAAGGGGGGCGGGAGAGAGTTGCGTGAGATGGAGCTGGGTGCGCCCCGGGGGCACATCCTGTTCCCCTTCGAGGCTCCCGATAAATCAAACGCGGCCGAATGCATAATACGCTAATTATCGAACACGTCATTCTTTGCTTTCTCTCGGTGCCTTCTTCCTCTCTCCTTCGCCGTATTTACCCGACCCACGGTCCTCCGGGTCGGGAATTCAGCGACATCTTGCTGAAAATCAATTTCCGTCTCCTACCAGATTCGTTCATTAATCTCAAACTCGGTTAAGTGATTCTTCAAAAATGACCTTTCTTCTTCCAGAGAGACACATTTATTGTGTGTTTTTCTCCTCAGAAAAGGTCTTCAGGTCTCTGAGAGTCGGTTACGAACTTTTCCAATGATCTAGTTATGTATATGGTGAGAAAACAATGATTTCTTAATATTTCTGAGTAAAAATGCCCGTCACTGTGAGGCCCCCCGCCGTCCCGCGGTTCCGTTCCCATGTTTCGCGGTAAGGCCGCGGATCTCATTGGAGATCGAAGGCAACGATCGGCCACGGTCCATAGATCTGCTCTTACGCCCCCGCCCGATATCGAGAAACGGCCGGCTAATTGTCCGTTATCCGTATCGGCTGGTACGATCTCTGGCGCGGGCGATGCCGACGGTGGAATTCGTCGAGGTACACGTTGCGTTCCGCGTCGATTTTTCTGATCCCCGTAGAGAGAAGCACGGGAGAGCAATGCAATCGCGCGTTCGATTAACCGTGAAATTCCCGTTTCGAGTGTGACGTACGTACATTATATCTCTCACTCCATTTCCCGTTCTTTGGACGGGTTGCTCGCGGGTCAGCTCGATATCCTTTGTCGACGAGTGCAAACACGGATACACGCAGAGGGGCCGGTCGTTATTAACAATGGAGCGATCGCGAAGGAAACCTAATGCAGTACCCGGCAACGCGTTACAACATAATTACGGAGCTCTCCGGCTCCCGCGGAAAGAATAACATTTTTATTCTGTCGCACGGCGCGGCGCGGTGCGCACGTTCAACGCTCTCTCCCGCTTATTAGACGGCGAGCTAACAAGTGCGAGAACCGCGCGCCCGGCAAATAAAAAATTTGACGAATCCGCGTACATACGGGGTAACTGGGCTGGCAATTAGGAGCAAGCCGCGGCTCGGTGTGCGCCCGTCGTCGGTGTGTATCGCGACGAAATATCTGGAACAGCGAGCGCAACCCGAGCCCGCCGCGCTTGTGTACCTTCGCAGGAAAAATCTGGGGCGAGAGTGCGGACCTGAATAACCAAGGGAAACACACTGAAAATTCCATCCTCGTGGCTCTGGGATATATAGTCGGCGCTTTCGTTAGCTGTGTAAAACGAGACGGAGAAAGAGAGAGAGAGAGAGAGAGAGAGAGAGAGAGAGAGAGAGAGAGAGAGAGAGAGAGAGAGAGGAAGGGAGCCGGAGAGCAGAGAGATTTGAAAGAACGAAGAGGGGAGTAGAAAGTCAGATGGCTGAGGGAAAGTCTAAACAGAACCAGCCCAGCAGAGAGAAAGAGAGAGAGAGAGAGAGAGAGAGAGAGAGAGAGAGAGAGAGAGAGAGAGAGAGAGAGAGAGTCAGGGACGCCTACAGACGCAGCACTAAAGGGTCGATCTTCGGTCTTGAGCCTCAAACTTTGTTGAACCGTGACACAGCGCCGCACTAACGAGATAATAGCGCTGCGAGAAAGAGACGGGCCAGAAGGTGGGAGATCGATGTTCCAAAAAAGAACCGTCTTACAGGATGAATTCGGCGTCTTTTAGACCGACGATATTGTGCATCGCGCATTCTTGATCCTCGACGGAGATACACAAGCGTCGATCGTCTCTCGAGCTCTAGTCATTCAGACACATTCAGCTGCTGCGATGATTAACCCTTCACCAGTCCCAGATGAAATGGAACTCGAAGAGTTTGGGGCTGTTCGAAGTCTCACACTATTTTGAAGGGGGGGGGGGGGAGGGGCAGCAGAGAGATGAAAGAATGATAAACGTTCGATGGTTTATACAGCTACAGTTGATCCAAGCAGTGCCTTTACACCCAGTTTTGTTGTTTCGAATTATTCGAAAATAATTATATAAAAATTAAAAACTGCATAAATGTCCTCAGTATTATAGCGGAGTACTAAAAAGTATGCATTAATTTTATCGTATGTCTGTACGGTATGTTATGTCTAAAGATCTGGGTGTATAAATGGTTGCTTGACTCACTACGTGAATAATTAGATTCTCTTGCATTTATGATTCATAAAGGTTTACCAGAACTGAATTATAAATGCCGCAGGAATTCTAGAACTGTTACTAATCTATGAATCATCGCACAGATATGTTGGGAACCCAAGAAAGTTCGTGCCGTATCAACCAGCCGAGATAAATGATCTAGAAAGTGGATCAAGCAGTATTCAGAAAAACTAATCTCTGACTTTCTTATCCCAAGGGCTAACAATGTTCCTATTCGTTTCTCATGAAAATACTTGCTTTTCACATTAGAACAATATTCCAACACGAACCAGACAGATTTTTATTTTGCACGCAAATCCATAGTCTAGTACATAATGACAAAACTTACAGCTGAAGAAGCACGAGCTTCTTCGATCGCATATTTTTCCACGGTGGGACTATTACCACAGTTTCCAAGAGCTCTGCAAATTAATATCCAGCAGCGTATGGAAACTGCGCCGAGCATCTCCCCGGTGGCCTTGGTTAGTCAATTGATTTCGTCGCGACTATGTTCGCGGCAAGTTCGTTCGCCTCGCCCGCCGCGTCCCCCGACTATAGTACTCGCCTATGCGTGCAGGGAACTTGTTCGTCGAAACTTGGAAGCCGCGATACCGGCATTGCGCGGCGTCTATCATTAGTACTCGTCTCGCGGAAGGTTCGAGGGCTGGGGTTTTTGTAAGGGTACGGTCTCGGAGAGCCATTAATGGCCTCGGCTTTTCCCCGAGTAGAAATCTGCCGGCGGAAACGGTCGAGCAACAAACAAAATCGAGATACAAGAGATGGAGAAAAGAGCGAGAGAGGGAGAGGGGAGAGGAGAGCGAAAACAGAAATCGGTCGGAAAGAAATCGTTTTGCCGAGGTCGACGTGTTTCGGGAACGCATCCGGCCTGAAGGGAATTATTAATAACCGGCCGAAGCGTGAATAGTGGCTGGAAGTTTATCGGCGTTGAGAAGACGGCGTGGAAATTAGTAATTTATCGGCATCTTACGGAGCGGGGCGAATTTATCGGCACTCGTAAAGTTCCTCCGGCCCGAGGAAAATACGCCGGGAAATAGGGGGAGAGAAAGAAAGAGAGAGAGAGAGAGAGACAGATAGAGAGCCAAGGCAAAAACGAAAGGCGTGCGGCTATGGAATGACGCAATCCCGCGATTTTTACTACTATTACCAGGGTATTCTCCACGGTCCGACATACGTATCGTACTTTTTGAATTACGCGCCCCGGTATCTCACTCCCGGGATCTGCTATTATTATTATGCTCCTTTCTCCGCAGACCTTCCCCCGTTGCTCCCTGCCTATTTGGGTCGGGCTGTAAAGTGGCCGGCTTGCCCTGAAACCTTTGTTCACGCGCGGCAATAAAAACGACTATTACTATTGTTATTGTTGTTGTTATTGCCGTCGTTATTAGTAAGCCGCCGTTCGGAATTTCACGGGCTGCTTAATCGCGCTTGTCACCCCTTTCTGCCTTCTGTGCTTGCCGCACAGCGGATCCCGGAAATTTCGGAACTGAAATACAATTTTGCACAATTCATTCCTTCCATCTTTCGACGTATTGAAACAATCTATGTGCTCGTGTCATGATAATGAATATTTTCGGAAGATTGAAACAATTCGAGGAAGAGAGACAGAAACTTGTATCTTGCAACAAAAATTTATTTTTCACGTACAAACCGCGTCACTTCGAGAACTTTGACAGCGTCGAGAGGATTCGAATCCGTCTGTCCGTGTTATTCGGAGGAGTATCCGACGATGCAGCGCTCTAATTATCGAGCTGCTGCTCCGTTTCGAGCAGGATCGAGCGCATAAAGCGGCTAACACCTCGGAACAGCGGGGCGAGTACCGTTTTCCGCGAAGGATCGCTGCTACTCATCTTAGTAGCTCCTCGGAGAGGCGGCAGTATACTGTTTTATGCCCGAGAGCCTGCGCGATCACCAACTAAACTTGAGCTACGGGACGTGTAATTTTGGCCTTCTACTTGAAACAGGTTTTATGTTCACCCCCGTAGGGTTACCGGTATAGCTTCCAGGATTGTATATACGGGCGGGGCGTATATCTCGGCGCGATGGTGGCCTTTAAAAAATTTCATAACAACCGGCTCTCGAGAGCTCACGGAAAGCTCGTAGGAACGACGATACGCACGCATTTCGAAAACCGTTTCTACGTTAATTGGAGCCTGAGCTTCGACCCCTATCTTTAGCGTTTTTAGAGATTCCGTTGAGCTATTCTTTTAGTCTTTCATTAGATCCACTTCTGACAGTCATTTCACTTTATTTGCAAGTTTATGAATTTTTTAAGATTCAAAAATCTGTTTCTACAGGTTGATCGGTGAATTGGTGATCACTAAAATTGGATAAGATCAGAGCTGTTTAAAGGACCTTCAGATTCAAATTCATCTCGCGTTGCACCCGATTCCTCGAAAAAGGGACGACAGGCATGCTTCACAGCAATGGAACGGAAGGTTGTCGCACGGTATGCACGCGTGTGTGTACGCGTGCCTAATAAGACGAGACTGGTTAAATACCCGTCGATCGAAATCGAATGCCTCCGGAGAGCGCATCGGGAGAGGCTTGTTCCACAAGAAACAAGAGTTATTGTAACGAATCGGGATTGCGAGTATCCCCCAGCTGGTTTTCTCTTTCTCCAAGGGTACAACGCAACGGGAGCCCGGAGAGCGCAGCCTTTTTCTTCCTCATGACGATGACAGATACAAATAGAAGATCGCGCGAGCACGACCTTCCTCCGCTCTCGACGCCGCGCCGCGCTCAAAACTACCTCCTTCCAGCGGACATATTGAAAAATAATGATCGCGTGTCTACCGGTGCATTAACCCTCGAACGCCGCGTCGTCTATCAGTCATCCTCAAACGGCCTACGCTGCGAACACACCGGTGATCTTGGAACTATCCGCGCTGGGGACGACTGTTTCCAAACTTGATTCTTACAGACGATGGTCTAGGTTAGAACAGTTGTTCTGGACAAGAATTTTTATATTATATTTATCAAAACTCGGCTCATACATCAGAGAATCTATGTATGTCTACAGTGTCATCGGTTTTCAAGAGGAGAATTAGATTTTCGTGCACGTTTTTACGGATGCGCCGGGCCGAGCATCACGGGGAGATTTATCTATGTACGAGATCTCGTATCGTATGTGGCCGTCTCTGATCGAAGATAAGGATATATCCCGATGCGGACGAGGGTTCTTTCATGGCCACGTGACATCTGCCGAGGCGCGTACAATGTTAGAATACGGCATTACAATCGTCAAACCGCACGACCGTCACGGGATCCGATTGTAATTGCAACAAGGGAACGAGCGTCGCTTGTCCCCTTGCGTCTCGTCGCGTCTCGTCGCGTCGCCGGCATTCATTACCGATACGAATCTGATACTTTGGTTCATCATCGAGTCAATGACAATCATTGTTCGGGGGCCGAGGCATTCTATAATCGACAATGCATTATTCATGGCGGTTCGGTAATAGCTGTGACTAGCGGTCGCCGCGAATTACGACCGCGGTAATCCAATTATAAGCCTATCGAACCGAAAGCCCGCGGAACTATTCCCTCCTTCGACAAAGTATTATACGAGACGTCCTTGTCGGGCGTGGCTCAAGAGAGAGAGAGAGAGAGAGGGATAGAGAAAAGTCGAGAAGAGAATTCCTCTTTCCAACACTATTCGCAGCTGATCCGTGTCTCGCCGGGAAACCTTGACTCTCGGTCCATCGGGACGTTAAACACAGGATTGCTTTCAGAATCCGAGGCTCTCATTTGCATAAATACCTGAGAAAAACCGTGGGGAACGGGTTTCCTAATCTGAGGCTGGCCCGGGGCGCGCTTCCGACCTAGAACAAAGCCGCTCGGAAACGCCACCCCCGCGATTAGACGCGAACAACCCCGATTAACTGTCCCCGTTACCTTTGACCCTCGGCCAACCGGCCGAAGAAGATCGCAACGGATACACCACTCTCCCACGCCGCAGATTTTCGCGGAACACAGCACCCCCTGCTCGGGGGTGCGACCTTTTTGTGCGTATCAAGCTGGAAAAGTATTAAAGGGTGCACGAAGCAGAAGCGCAAGGTGGAGAGCAGGACAAAGAAGTACGACGAGGGTTACTGAAAGCGAAACGTGCGAATTAAGGGCTGGGGAAGCCTACCGAATGCTGTTCGCCTAAATCGCACCCGGAATTAATTCTGTGTTATTTATTGCATACAGTGAGAAATAGCTACAGTCTCTGTAATACTATTCGCCCTTTCATGGCTTTGTGCTGTTCTCTGTGCTGAATTTTGTGCCCTCCGTCTTTCATCAACTACGCAGGGTGGTTTCAACAGATTAGTACAGACTGCTTCCTCCGAGACTATAGCTGGCATTGGCTGCAGTCTTCTTTCAATTAAATGCTTCAGGGGGCTGATTATTGACGAACTATGGAAAATAAAGAAAGCACGTACTTCGCGATTATTCATGATCAGAAAGCAGCTTTCTCTTGCTCCCTGAGGGACGTAAATGAAGAATTCATGTTTGAAGAGAAGACATCAATTCGAGTCTATACCACCATCAATTTTATTGAATGTACAAGACAACATCTTAAAAGAATGAACAAATATTTGCAAGTAAATAGGCTCTTTAAAGAAGAACTTATCGTATTTTCGGTGTGTCGTCGTCTCCAAACAGTACGATTAATAATTGAGATTATGAGGACCATAAAAACGAGATGCCAGCCAAAGAGCCAACTTAAATTTTCTCGAGTATTCAAGATCTCTGGAGAGGCACGAAATTGACAACTTTCCCCTGAAATTCGGGCTTATCAAGCAGGAGTTGGTCCCCGTCCTCCGAAAAGCCGTTGTGTCGTGTACCACGGACCATAACGCGAAAACCGGGGGTGGTTTTATAACACTTACATTAGGACAATAACGATTAAAAGCGAGTCGGTCGTGTTTCGCGAGGGGAGAATGCCCAGTCGTGGTGTAGCTACTCAACGTTTTCTCCATGGAGTTCGGCCAGGCAGGATTTCCGGGGTGAAGAGAGAGAGAGAGAGAGAGAGAGAGAGAGAGAGAGAGCGAGATGAGAGGAGCAAGAGAAAGATAAGGAGGAAAAGGTAGGAAAGCCTCGGGGGCGAAGGGAATTCAGATGCTGGTGGAAAAAAACGAAGCGGGAAAGAAGCGTTCGGTGTCTCCTCCGAGCCGTCAACGACTTATGGTTTATTGCCTGTCTACACAGCTCCTGGAGGATCCTCGGGGAGGCGAAGGAACGAGTACACAGATGTTCCTAGCGCGATATTTCTCAGGAGGAGAGGCGGGCAAAGTTCCTCGGCGTTCTTTGTTCCCGGGGAACCTGGGATTCGCAGGCCGGCCCGTGGTCGATCGAACGAGACGCAACGAGGGGAAAGAATAACTAGAAGTGGCCTTTCCGTGACTTCCGATCACGAGTGAATCGTGACGGGACAATTAGCACGGTGACACGGACGCGTTGAATACCCTCGGCAACGTTCCTCGACGCTTTTTCTCGCCCGGACGACGTTATCTCTGCTCGGATCGGCTGCGAATCGTGTTATATTTTCGCAGACAACGATCAGGAGAGGCGGTCGCGAGGACGACTCGTGTACAGATACGTGGAAACAGCGATTCGATGGAAAAAGCTGCCGGAGACACGTGTAATCACGAACAAAAGTGAAATAGAATTTCATTTCAATGTTGCCGCGACAGTGGACGCTTTAAGAAGAGTTCCAACGAATTCAACAAATTTTCTTCAATAATATTGTTTCTATTAGGTTGTTGCAAACGTTTCGATCAAGAAACGCTGTTACAGTCTATAGGTTTGTTATATAAAACTTTGAGGTACAAAGCTAATCCTTAACACCAAACGTACCACGACCGGTCAAACGACCGCATCTGGATTTTTTATTTCACAATTAATGAAATTATAAAGATGCTTTCATAAGAAATGATTTAATAAATCTGTTTATCAAAGCACATACATATTATAATAAGAACCGCGCGAAGTCTAAGTAAATTAATTCTTGTCATTTTTATAAGGCAACCACGTGCCTGTTGCTTTTGTAGCTCGGTACGTTTAGTGTTAATATCCTATGTTCAATTTTGATTTAGATGTATAATTTTACTTTTAAATCAAGTTTGTGTTTCAACGATAACCAACAACGCGACTGTCGTGTACTCCTTTTAGGTCTGGAAAAAGAACTTTTATGTGATTTTTGGGAAAAATGTGGCGATTAATTAACTTACTAGTCGTTGATGGTAAAACAGATCTACAAAATTAAGATAACAATCTTGTAAATGAAAAACGTGAATGACCATAATATCCTATTTTTACCGTAATACCATCAAGAAACTTGAAATTTGTAGATAAAATACATTGGGTACAAAATTGCGTTTGTTTCGCGTCATTGCTAAAAATCGGACATTTCATATGCAACACTCAAATAGAAATTAGAATTCTTTCTATTCTTTCTGTGCCTTCTTTAAAATGGAGGATTTTAATGGATTAATGAAAGAAAAAGCACGATACATTTTGTATTGCCGACCGTTTCAATATATAGAGTTCGATGAATCGGATTCTCGATTACTCGAACGCTCGAGGGTCGAAAAGGGTGGAACGAGAGAAACGCGAGTAGAAAAATAATCGTTAATTGCTATTCTCGAGACCGCTGTAGCCGATCGCCGTTCAATCGACTTATTAACTATAATAAACTGTGGCTATCGACGGTCGGCAGAGCACGGCGTTTACCTATCCCGAAATGAACGCTCCCTTCTCGTAATAGAGCTGAAAATAAATTAATTATAATTACAAATAAACGAGCATTGTTCGCGGTCGTAGGATGCCTATAATGCTCGGTTCCGGAAGCGCGCGTCTATCGACACGCACGCGGAATATACGGTATGGCTTGACAATTACGGTTCGATCGATAGTTATCAGGCTGTCGATTCGGCTACTTCGTTCCGTTAACGTTTACTGTGAAGCAATAACGATCATTTTCATTGTCTGCCGGGAAGAGAAAGAAATTTCTAGTACGTTATACATGTGCGAATACCGTGAATAAATAATAATGTTGTGAGAGAGGATATAGGCCGATACGCTATACCCTTCATTTTTAAAAACACGGAAACGAAAACAAGTCTCGTCTTCGTAACATGTTCTTCGCCGATGCACTGAGGAAACACCGCATTCAAGGTACACAATATCTTCGGCTAACTATGGGATTTCTTACCATTAAATTGCGGAACATTTTGTGTACATTCTCATTTACGGTCTAACAAGATCCACAAATTCTTGCACCCATCGAGGATCGAAAGTGAGCTTGGTATGTACGATATATCGGTGAAAGAAAGTAATTGGAGCGTCCTAATGACTGATTCTTTTTTGGAAATTTTACCAGCATATACAGTACAAGATTATATAATTTAAAGGAGCAATGAAAATGAAAAATTCCGAACACGGGGCTCGAATCGAATGCAACTGGAGCGTTCATCGCCGGGGCACAAAAGGTGTAGCCTTATCGTTGTCGCCCGAACGCGGGAGCGGGGTGGGAAAAAGTGTTGCGGGTCGCGAGAAAGAAATTATCCGCGAAACAACGCCGTTAACGGGAGCGGGCGAGTGCGCGGAATATTCGAATGAGACACAAACGCGCCGATATTAAAAGCGGGCACGAAGCGCCGCGGCGGGCAACGTTAATTAGTCGAAAACACAGCGTGGCCCGTATGCCTACGGGCTCCCGGCGACCCGTTTTATTACCTCCTGTAATGAGTACAGTGGCGCGCACGCGGCGTTTCTAAATAAAATTACCTCGAAGCATTCGCCGCCGCCCTTTTCCACGACAACGACGACGACGACGGTCTCCCGTGTCGTCGACCATGCTCTTTCTCTCGCTCTCGAGAACCCGCCTAGCGCAAATTGCCCGATACCACGTGGGAAACTCTGGACTCGGCGAGGATACGCGGAAAGACAATTGCACGCCTGCCAGTTTCGACGACTATTATCACTCGCCGGTTACGGTTATAGTTAACAGCCCGGTGAATCGTGCCGCCGTTCCACGGGAAATCTTCCGGCGATCTTGCCAGCGTTACGTTAACACTGATCGACTCAATCCTCCCTCTTTTAACTTTTATCCTACCCTTCCATTCGACAGATTTCAGAGACTTTTAGGGGTTGAAATAGGCTCGCTAATAAGCAAAATTAATTATAGATTCAAGCAAGATTTCTGTGAAACAGTGCATGAAGAGTGGAAGTGTTTTTTCAGGAGAGAACGAAATGTTTAAGTTGAAAATATGTTTTATTACTAGGCTATGTCGAGTGTGAACGCTGACTGTTCTTCCAAAACGGTTTCATTGGAACGGAGGCCTGGTTGTCCGCGGTTATTTACTATACATATTTGGCCTTAGAGCGCGAGTCGTTGTTGGTCAGCTGCAGAGCTGGAGAAAATAGTATTTGAAATAGTAAATAATAAATAATCCTATTTGTCTTAAAGTATGTGTACAACTTTGAAAATAAAATATTTTATTTGATGCAGTAATTTTTGAAAATAAAATAATTTACTTGAGGCAGTAATTTGTGAAAATAGTATTTTATTTGAAGAATATTGAAAATATTTGTATTTTGTCTTTATTTTCAATTTCAATTTTAAAAATTATTGCTGAAATAATGATTCGAATTCAATACATTCATGAGTGTAAATCGTCTCTTAACGATAAGATAGACTGTATGTTCATGCGGTTTCTCAGAGTATTATAACAATGCAAAAAGTAAAATATTTTATTTCGTGTTTCAGATTGTTAAAATACAAAAAATTTTATTTTGTGAATCAAATTGTTGAGATAGAAATACTTTAATTTGAGGTTCCGATCGTTAGAATAGAAATATTTTATTTTCGAAATTGTGTATCTTATTTAAAATACTATTTTCTTTAAGCAAAATATAATCTAAAATATTAAATAGTATTTGAAATATTTGTTTCGCCAAATAATGCCCAGGTGACCTCTGGTCAGCTATTTGCCCTGTGACGTTGATGTGGCGACTACCGCGCGTCATAATATTGTTCGAGGAACGATAATTTTTCGCATAACAGCACACGGTGTTTCCTTAACATGCATCACCTTATTCCGGGACGCGGAGAATATGTTTCGCAGCTACATCGCCAATGATTCATGGAATCTTTTTCCCCGATTTCCATCCGGATCCCCTCTTAAATGCGCGTTTACGACCGGGAAGTTTCAATTCACGCACTATCCGGCCGCTTAATTACTTCGCGATGCGTGCCCGCCTCGGAAGAAAGTCTGTAGCGTACAGAACACGCATTGTTCTAATGAAAATATTTTATTCGGGAACAAAAGAATCGGTATTCCGCAACCGGGGCGAAATTAGCGGCGCACGGTGAGCAACGCGGGTAGGGCGCAATCGCAAGGTGCACTCCATTTGCAATTCATAGCCGGGGCGAGGAGTTATGAAAACTGTATGGGAGGAAAAAGGGTGGATTAAAAAGACCGCGTTTCCTTCACGATTCTCGCACAGTGATTTTAGGATGCGGAGGAGGAGGAGAAGAGACCGAGAAAGGAGAGACGAAGAAAGAAGCAAGCATTTCAACGGATTCCAAAGTGAAAGGGACCGGCAACGGGTGTACGCGTGCTGCGTGATTACGTGCAGTTACAACCCCCTTAAATCGCGTAAAAGATAAGACCGGCTTTACATTAAACGCGCGCCCGACAGAAATGCGCGCAACCCCTATAAATAACATCGGGGGTCCCTCTCGTTCACCCCTGTGTCCGTTTCTCGCTTTTCGTCTCGTTTGGCCCGTCGCTTTTCCAGCGAAACCACGATCGTGCGAGACACTGCACGAATAGCGATTCTGGCGAATAAAAAATGTAGAATGTTCTTAGAACTGAAAATGTTCCAGGTAGACAGTGACTAGTTTCGCATCATAAAATAATGGCTTTTTCCGTATGCGCGCCACGAGCTTCAGGTTAAATCGACAGCATTTGCCTGCCAATCTCTATTTGCGCGTTTCACGATTCCCATTGTGTGCGGTTTCAAATAGTTCGCTACGTATTGTCAGGGGTTTCATACTATCTCATATTTAAATTCTCTATACGAACACTAAGATAATAACTATACTTTCATGAGAAATATTTCGGTGATTCTAGTCTTTATGATAATACAAAAAGTAATAGGAAACTGGCTCTAATGCTTAACGAATTCCTAGCTGCATCGAAAGTTCTCCGTGTCATGCCGAGACTCGGAGAATTCTTTTTCCGTGGGCAAGAGATTCGCGGTCGCGAAAGGAACGACAGGTAATAACGAGCGCGTTTCGCAGGTGCTGTTCAATTAATTCGCCCGCGGTTCCCCGCAATTGGGTCATCAGTATCGGGTACAAGCGAATTCGATTTCGCAACGGAGCCGCGCAGCAACGGCAACAATTCCCTTTTTCGGGGAGCACCACTTTCCACGGTGCGCGGCATTCGCTCCAAGTTTAGTAAAGCCACGTTATGCCGGAATTCTGCCGTGGAAAAAATTCCCGCTATAAATCAACGGCCGCCCGGAGCGTCTAAGGCCGATTTAAATGCCGCGGGACTTTTCCCTGGGCCCGAGACGCGTTCGAGTGCCTCTCGAGAGGAGAGTTATTTCCATCGTTCTTCCGGCACTCGAAAACGTCGAAAAAGAGGAAGAGTCACGAAAAAAAACACCCGTTTCAACATCTGCGAAGATAGTGGCGCGTCTCTCGGGCGACAGGGGCAACGAAAAAACGAGCCTAATTGCGAGAATCCGGAGCATCGTCGGGGAACGAAGAAGAGAGTTCCGTCGATACCGGAGATATGGAAGAAATTAATTGGCTCGCGAACAGAGTGGAGAAACGAGGAGGAGATCGAAATCCGGGGTAAAGTTTAAACTCGGCCTGCTCTCTAAATGCCTGTTTGAGCGAAAAATTAGCCCGGACTGCTTTGAATATCGTTTCTTCTCGTCGGGCTGGAAACTAACTTTCGCGTCACTCCGTGGAATATAAATTGGATACTTGGCCGATGCGTCTGTGTCCGCCGTTCCCGAAGCGCGACGAATAAGAAGAAGTTGTTTCTCCCTGTCGTTTCTTTTTCGATAATCGCGTAACCGTGCAATCTGGCTTGCGAGTACCGCCCGTGGGAGCCGTTCGTGGGATCAAACGTACCGTTTTTCAGGAATTAAAAGCGCAGGGGTACAAAAGTCGCGTACGGCGTGTATCGATTGTCGGACCCCATTGGCGCCGGCACACGCCGAGAGCTGACAAGGCATTTAGCAGGCTCCACTTTATCGTGTGTCGGCTGCGCTTGTTGCAAAGTGGGTCTCGGCGCGAGAGCGTGGGCGTAGACTGCGACCCTCCGCGCGCGTTTTCCATACACGAATTTTCCGTTGCGGCTGCCTGTGTATTCACGGACCGACTCTCTTTTGACGCAACCGGTGAGCACTGTAGCACGGTTCGTTTTCAGGTCGTCAAAAGGTTGTATCGACCGGCCAGATACACGTCTATGCCAGGCACTCCCGTTCAACCTGGTAGCGAGGCCAGGCTCCATTACCAAACTGTCAACGCGTGACTCGCACTTCTAAGGTGTTCCCGGCGAATGGAAACCGGTAAATTTTCTTCGCTCGGGGACCGGCTACGACGAACCTTTCGCGAGCTAGCAACTCACATTCTATAGGGGAACCGGTGGATGAAAGGGTTCCTCGCACGCGTTACACTCGGTTCGTTATTTTATCAGGACACGGAACATCGGGGACGCGGCTTTAATGTACCTGTTGTGCGCCTGGTTCGTTATTACCTGTTTCTCATTTTCGGAGAAAATGATTTATCGTAGAAGAAAATTCGCCGGTCGAGTGTGTCCCCGATGTTCTGTTCCAAATCCTGGAATGGAAGCTACTTAGGGTAATATCGGGAGAGATGCACCAGTTTTTATTGTGGCAATACTGGACGATTTTTAACTGTTTTTCGCGTGTCATTTACATCGTATTAACCTATGCAAATAACCTCGTTTCGAAGAACACGTGTATCACATCATTTACGTGTAACAGAAGCATAAAACCTTCTCAGTGCTCCGAACTGCTGACGAAATATTGTTGTAAGTGATAAGTATTTACAAATGTTATTACGTTCTTATTGTATGGTTTTAACTATCAGTATCGGCTTAAATGGGGACAATGGTTTCTCCTTTACGATTTTCCATCGTGTTATGACAAAATTTTTTGTACTGGTTCTTGTTTTTGTATAGGTGCGTCTCTCCCTCAATTAGGCCCTAGGAAGAGATGCACCTTTTCGACCTTTTTTAAACAGTATATTAATAAATAAATATAAAAGTTTTACTCATATGCAAGTTATATTTTATTAAGGAAATTTAAATAAAGAATTCAACTATACCTGTCTACACTTACAATTCTTTTCGATAAAATTTTTATAAGCAGAAAACAAAATATGGTGCATCTCTCCCTCAATTAGGCCCTAGGAAGAGATGCACTTTTTCGACTATTTTAAAACAGTATATTAATTAGTAATTAGTAATTCAACTATACCTGTTTACAGATCCAATTCTTTTTGATAAAATTTTTATAAGCAGAAAACTCTCCCGACATTACCCTACTTGGAACGATCGAGTAATTCCAGGATTCTACTTGTTACAGAGTGGCAGGTAATAGATAGCAAAAGTACTTAAACCGGTAATTGCGACTGGTTCGCCCGAGATTACCGGGTGTCTCGCACTTATTGGATGGAGGACAGTATTTTTCAGTCTAGTCCTCGATAGAGAGTCCCGGTCACAATTACAGATAACGTGTAACCGGCATTAGTGGCGTTTCATGGCGCGTCGGTCGATAAAAAATCACTCAAAGGGGAGTCTAATGGCACATAAATTATGTCCAGCACAAAGTACTATGTGTGGGTATTCAGTGAAGCGCGTCGCGTCGCGGATATATCAAGCGCCTACGAGCAGCAGCAGCGGCGGCGGTGTACGCGGTGTCGCCGTTACCACGCCGCGCCGGACCGGTCGTGCATCTCGTTTTTTTTCTCTGTTCGTTTCTCGCGGACTGTCGCGATTTCGCAAACGAGAGAAAAAGAGAGAGAGAGAGAGAGAGAGAGAGCTTGATTTTACAAAATGTCAGTCGCACGCGTAGCGACGCGGCTGCCGGTGCGGCGCGTCGGCCCGGACACAAAAAGCCAACGATCTGATACAACCAGATTAAAACCTTTGACGCACGCCTCGCTGACACATTGGACACCATCATCCCTGCCGCGTTTTCTGCGGTGATGCGTTAGCCGTGATTATAACGTGCAGAGAAAATAGGCCGGACTGAGCCGGCTTCGAAAAACACCGCAGAAAACGTTTCATCGAGCCAGCTTACTAATTCGACTCAGTGCAGCGTGTTCATCGATTAAAAGGAACAATACCGATCGGCGTGTGTACCTATCCCTCGCGCCCCGCAATGCGCCCCCGAATTTACGCTTTTACGCCATCACCGCAAAAAGCTGCCTCGAAAAGTGCCAAACTAGATCGCGCTGTTTCCGTATTAAGTCGTTTCGAAAGCTCATTTCTGTTTCGACGAATACAGTCGTTCGCGGGTTTACACTGACAAGCGTTCATATCAAATAATAAATTTGTGCAATTTAATACGTGATTGTATAGTAGTGCGGCGTTGTCGATGTTTAAAAAAGGTCGTTCTGGCGCGCGAAGGGGTGGTAGTCAAATCGTCGGGTCGTTTCGCAGCGGGTAACGGGTGGAAACAGGGTTCACGGTTGAAGAGGCGCATCTATCGAAAGTAATATTTTTCGTCGGGCGCGAGCCGGTTCGCTGAAGAGAACGGAAGGAAGCAAAGCGAGCTGTGAGAGGGAGGAGAGAGGCGAGAGTACAAGAGAAAAGAGGTCTGAGTGACGTCGAGGCTCGAGGTGGATGTCTGGTTGACGGCGGCGGGTACAGAGAGGGTACGCGCGCGTCGATGGCCAGGACGAGTCGTCCCCGGTCGTCCTCTTGAATTTCTCACGATTCATTTTCGCGATGGTTCGCTTCCCTCGCTCTGGTTTGTGCTCTGTCCTTTCTCTCTCCCCTGGGGAATTCGGAATCGCAGATTGCTGCGGGGGGACGCGTGCAAAGGAGGGCACACCGGGGCATCGTTCAAGGTATTCCGGATCCTGGCGTGCGGGACAGAGGGAGAAGAAGGAGGAGGAGGAGGATGAGGATAAGGGCGAGAGGGGGTAGGAGGTATGAGAGGGGGAGAGCGGCGAGCGCACAGGTAGACAACAAGAAACCGGGGGTCCGAGGGGCATGGGCACGGGGGCGGGGGACGGGCGCAACGCGGCCGAAGGATGCAAAACTTCCGAAAAAGAGCACTGGGAAAGCGTGAAGTGCGCCA
Organism: Lasioglossum calceatum; assembly: GCA_963966675.1. Taxonomy (NCBI): domain Eukaryota; kingdom Metazoa; phylum Arthropoda; class Insecta; order Hymenoptera; family Halictidae; genus Lasioglossum; species Lasioglossum calceatum. The sequence continues at coordinate 18,058,804 of OZ016541.1, forward strand.
ATCACGGGCCGTTATTGGCGGCAATTATGATAATAGCATACCTCGCGCGAGAGCCCTTGTATATACCCACGTAGGTGCACGAGCGTGTGCGTGGGGCCCCGCGTGCAGGTACACGAGCCCGCCATCGCCCCGAAACAGACGAACCCGAGGGGCCCGCAGGCCTCGGCCGACTTCCGGCCTCTATTAATCTCAGAAACGCCGCGCGACCAGAAATATCGCGGACCCGTGATAATTACGCGCGATATACCGCTCGCGGAAATCAGACTGGATCCTCGCAGCCACCGGGAGACACGTGCTTTCACGGGAATGAAGCCCCACCGATCCGAAATCAACGTCCCCGCCGCCGAGAGGAAGCTGATATCCCAGACGAGTCCACTCCGAGTAATGAACCTCCGTGCCGGATCCTTTGAAAATATTAATGCTACACCAGCTCGAATCGGCCACGTCGATTTTCTTCTCGATTATCCGACGCCTCGGGTTTTCTTATTTAGCTTGCGCCGATCCAATTCGATCGATTACGTTCGACTTCACTGGGTGAGGGTCGGTTAAATTTAAAAGACGTTGCTCAACTTGTCACTGGCGAGATTACTCGCCGAGCGAGCGGAGAGTTTAAGCAGATTAGGACGAAGAAAATTGTTACGGTAGTTGATACAGGCAAATTGGAGAGAGATGAAATACTCCGCGCAAATTGCAGATGGCGTGTTCTAGGACTTGGATTCGTTCTTGCAGAAGAAGATTTTCAATCAAAACGAAGCAGACAAAAATTCGTTGAAATATTTCAATTGATACACGAAGATAGAACTCTCATCGTATCTTCTAATCTCCAAACAACGATCACTCACATCCACGAGAATTAAACATATTCCTATCATCATTAGATGTTCTACGAGAATAACTATAATTTTATAGAATATTCTCTGTAATTGTTATCATCGAAAGATCAAGCTCCGAACTCGAAGCCAAAGTTCAATTGGAAGAATGACAGAGGTCTAACCGCATTCTGGCGTCGCGACGCATCTCGTAGCATCGGGAAACCGTTCCGTGTTTCTAATTGGACACATGTAGTTGTTTGCAGCATAGGCTCGATCACCGATGCCAGGTCGCCACCGACACAAAGTAGCTGGTACAATACGCACGCACGAGCGGCGCTGTGTTCGACGGAACACACGGGTTACGGCCATAAAAGCCCGTGGACACCATAACTTCGCAATCACGCCTCCTACATACGCGGGTACGCGCGTTCTTCCACCCGATAAGAGGCCACTTGTATTCCCTCTTTGTATGTACAACATGTGTGTGCGTGTAGAAGCATTGTGCCGCGCTCCGAAACGCGCCAGGCTCGAATCGACCGCCATAAACGCGACTCCACGGTCTCGTTCTTGTTAAAAGTTCCCCGTTACGTCGAACGGAATTCACCGGGAATTCAAGAAACCGACAGCGTTCACGCGAGTCCGCTACGATCGGCTGGGGCTACCTGCTAGTTTCGACGCGAAACGCCCGGTTTTCGTAATTAACCCGAGAGAAAACTCGTCGCACGCTTCAGGGTTAATTGAAACATTGTTAACGCGGCTCTACTCCCATGACGCGTATCTGGGTCACGACAATTTTAAATAAAACGCTAACGAGTCCCGCGAAATGGTGCGCGACGAGCGAGCATAATTAACCTGGCCGTTCCGGGAGCGGACACTTTGCCCGATCCTCGAACTAGATATCGGCCCTTCAGCTTTACAAAGCAAACTTTTTTTCTCGGAAATTGTCATAGCTTCGAACAGTGCACAGCGGAAATTACAAACACAAAACGTTTACAGATTTACGCTGCCTCAGATGTATTGGAATTCTCAACGAAATGAAGGATGCATTTATTGCAATACTACTAGGTAGGCCACAGTATTAGAACTTTCCACTGTTTTGAGATTAACCATTCATCTGCGTTATAAATGGATAAATCTGCAGTCTAATCACGAACAATATCAGTTGCACTCGGATAGAGTCAAGCGTCAGAAATGTAAAAATCTGCAGTCTGATCACGAACAATATCAAATGCACGCGGATAGACTGAAACGTCACAAATGTAAAACTCTGCAGTCCGATCACGGAGAATATCAGATACACCGAAAGATGATAAGCTGTCGAATGAAGCGCGACGCAACGAAGTGGAATTTGTCTTGTACTCGGGCCCAGTATTTCAGGGACTGTTGAAACGGCGCGCCGATAGATCGTGCCCAATCGTTTCGCCGTAGATAGCGTAAATTGTGAATCCCGTTAACGTTAGTTTCGGGATTATGTTTCCGACGGGCGGTGCGCCTTCCCCTCAGGAAATTCTCGTTGCACCGTCCCGGCCGAGACGAGTCGGAGCGGGTACGCACAAATCTCCGCGAGGGGAAGAAGATCGCAACTCGAACCTACCACTTAGAAGCGTGCATGCCCGAGAAGGATAATGTTACGCATTTTCCGGACTCATGCTCGGCCAACTATTTCGAAGCACAGGCAAGTCGTGCCGTGAAAACAATCGATATCGCGAAACCGCCATCGGCCGAGACACCGTTACGTGCATTCTCTTCGTCGTCGTCGAGCCGGCTTGAAGTTTCTTCAGAAAAATGAACGAAAGTGGGAGAACAGGCGATAATAAACCGCTCGGGAAACAACACGACGAAAACATTTTAATAACACTGTGCTCGAAACAAACATGAAAATTTTAACTTGCGTTTAAATTTCCGCCTGTCAGACGTTTAACCCCGTTTAACGCTCGCGAATTGTTGTGATCCAAGATCAAATTTCTGGTTTCGCATTTCTTATTCATTAGATTAATTTTAATCATTCGTGAAACAGGTAAACACGAAAGTTCGTTGTACGATTACGTTTCATTATTAATATGCTGTTGGTGTACGCTCTGCATAAATTGAAAATGAGGTTTTGTATGCTCAAACAAAAGTTTATTTAACGGAAAATTGTAAAAACAACTATTAACTTATTAACCATTGTTCTATACCGGGCAATCATTTTCGAAATTAACGATATCGAAGCTGGCAAAATGTCAAAAGGGGATTCAAAAATGTCAATACGACCAAGTTGTAGTTTTTACATCATTTCGCCATATTATAAACAGCCGTAAAAATTATATGCAATCCATTCGAAACATGGTAACAGGGCATGTCAAAGTGTCATTCCACCTATACGAGTTTAAATTCAGCTCCGTAACTCGGAAGCTAAGCAATTCCCATTTCAAACTTTCTGCGCTTCACACCAGAGGCTTCTAACTACCATTTAGAGCAAAAACTTCGGATTTTCGATACTTCTACAGCAGTCTAATCCGTTAAAGGCTCACGCCACGATTTCTTTGGTTCGACCGTCGAGAGTCGTTCTAGCAGCAGTACGATCCGGGCAGCTCTCGATCCGATCTCGGCCCGGACTGAACACGTTCGATCGCAGTTTTCGATACCCGTTGAACGCAATAACCGTTCTAACTGTTGTTGCGAGCCGGGCGCAGAGACAGTTGCAGTCGATTTTCCGTCCGGTCCGCGAGAATAAAATCGTAATATCCCGGCGATCCCGATATCCGCGAACAATGGGCTCCTATAATCCCGGTGGAATTCAACAGTTTCGACATTCGATACGGATGATCCGCGGAACAGGGCTCTCTCTCTCGCCGTAGCGGCGTTTCGTTTTTCTTCAAGGCTGCGAGAGGAGGATTCCTGCTCGATCCGCATCGGGACCGTTGGAAAGCGGAGGAGAGATAGCGAAAGAGAGAGGTCGCGTCCGCGATTTAACGTTAATTTCCGATTCGACATGACGATTATCTCGACCGGTCTCTTGACACGACGGGCCCGAGACTGCTCGCGCTGCCTCGCTCGCTCGCTCGCTTATAGACAATGAACTGCCTCGGGTTCCCAGGAACGGATAGCTACGGTAGATGGAACGGGACGCGGAGGGCCGAAGGAACGGCAATTACGCGTAATTCGCAGGTGTTGTGAGAAAATGCCGGTTGCCGGTTGTGTTTTCAGCCCTAATCGTCGCAATTTTTCTACCATTACCAAGTTTATCGGCGGAGCCGGCGCGATACGTTTCGATTTTACAGAGCGATCGCGAAACTGCGCGCGAAGCTCGAGGAAGCGAACGCGTGACAAATAGTCGTCGTTGCTACGCTACCACTCGCGGACGCGAGGCCGGAAACCTGTTATTCGCGAAACGGTGCGCGCCCGCCGTGTTTTCGCGCAACTCAGTTGATTCATGGTTTCGGGGACGTGTATTAAGCAATGGATAATTGAAGGCCGTCGACGGAACTTTTACCGGTTTGCAAAATTGTTTCCCCGCGATCGTCCGCGGCGGAATGTCACCGGCAGTTACCCGTCGACCTGTCGATCCGAGCGACGATGACAGCGACCGGACTCGTTTCTGATAATTTAGACAAACTTGCGGTCGCGCGAGGATCGATCGGACGCGATGAAATTCGTCGAACGGAAACGGATAACTGCTACGAGCGCGACAAAAGGCTGTCAACGGAGGAAGAAACGATGAAGTGGACGCAATTAAACGTCGATTATCTGCATCGGACGAATAATCAATGAACACCGGGTAAAAAGCACACCGTTCAAACGATAAAACGTGATTTCGCGAACAGCGGACGAATAAAAGTACAAAGTTATTCGAGGCAACGATACTCTCTCTTTTTCTCCCGTCGATGGCTTTGCGCGATCACTTGTTCCGATTCGATGAGGGTTATCTGACCCGGAAGCGGCTAATAAAGCTGGAAACTTATCGATTCCGGATCGGAGTTTTACCGGAGCGTCTTTCTCGCAACTATCGCGTGCAAAAGAGAGAGGGAGAGAAAGAGAGAGAGAGAGAGAGAGAGAGAGAGAGAGAGAGAGAGAGGTTGTCGCGCGCGCGTCTTTCCGGTCGCGGGGTTCAGCGAATTGGAGCAAACGGGGGTCCTCGATGTGTCACGACTCGATGGGCGAGCGATATTAAAGTGAGAGAGAGGCAGTTTCGACTCGCGGCAAAGTAAATATGCCAACGGTGAAGCGAGGTGGCAGCAGCGGAGGCGGCCGCTCGTTCTCCGAGAAATACGATCGGCCGAAACGATTCAGGTATTTCCTGTTTCCTCGTATATCTTCGCCACCTGCACCCGTTTCTCAACTTTTTCGTCGGGATGTCCTCTGCATGTTTCATAAGGACTGTGCGCGGAGGAGGTGTAAAAACTCGAATCGACAACGAATCGGATATAAATTAAGCGGTAAGCCACTGCCGGTGACACTGAGATCGAACCGGCGACGATGTGGGAAATCGAGAGGAGTGGCCGTAGCACTCGATCAAGAATTTTCGTCGCGCGTTGCGTAATCCACGGACGCCTATTAAACGGAGCGGCACAGTTAAGATGCACAGTCACGTCCGCGAATGTACAAGTGTCCGACAAAACACGCGCGGAAACACAATTCCGACAGAAAATCCGAGGCACGGTGGCCCCCGGGGTAAGCGAGCGACACGACGACGGAGAGATAGCGGAGGCACGAGACGCCGCGAATCTTTCTACAAAAACAGCCACTTGTAAGTCTAATTAGCTCGTCGTGCCGTCGACCGACCGTGTAAACCAGCGCGAACACGGTCGATTTAATTGACCGAACAAACGCGAAAATTCGCCGAGCGTCGCGTCCCGGCCGCCATTTTCGACGTTTCGTTCTCGAACAACGAGTCGAAAACCGCTCAGGATCACCAGAACGAAAACCATTCGACATGACGTAATTCTTTTCGATTAGTAGCCAGATGGAGAGGCTCGGGAGCGTGATTCTCGTTTCCCAGAAAAGATTAATCGACTATCTAAATCCCGAGTAAAAGGTTCCCGATTGCGAAAGCGGTTGAGCGCGAGTTATCGAAGAATTCCGACGGGCAAATGTCATCGAAGGCCGCTCGAGACCAGCTAGCAAACGATGCTCCGACGATCACGGTGGATCCGGTTCGTCGCAGACAACGATTCCGAGGCGCACACTGTTTATACTCGTTAAACAACCACGATTGATATCCGCTCGTTGCGATCCGACGTGCCGAAGAGCAAAGAGAGAGCCGACGCCTTGGCTAATCGCTGCGCGCTCCAATATTGATATAAATGAATCACACGGCGCTCCTCTCGAGAGGCCTTCGATCACCGGCGTCACCTAAATTTCAAGCAACTTCCATCGGAACTTTCTCACGGCCGTAACTTATTCTCCCCGAGGAGTTGGCAGCGGGGCGCGTTCCCTCCGTGGCGCGCGCGACTCACGAAATTTCACGAGTTTCTTTGCGAGATTGGGTCCACGCGTTTACCATCCAGCGTGGAATCAGAGAAACTTGAGCAACCAACATGCAAGTCCACTGGATATTCTGCGAGCATTTTGGAACCGAACCGAACGATTTCATCTTTGAGAAAGCACTCGTGGATGGAAACTAAAGAGGCTCGTCGCATCCTTTCGAGGTCAAGTCTGGCCGAGCGTGCTCCGAAGTACGTGCACGAGGGCCCAGCTGTAGGCGCATAGATTCTCGGGGTCACGTGTACACACACAACGCGTCCGTGGTCGCGGGCTAAGCCCCGGCGTGCTGGGCTTTGAGCGCTCGCTTGTAAAACGAGACCTAATGCGAGCTCTTCCCGCGGGAGACGCGTCAAAGTCACCGGCGGCGGGGCCGTCGCTTCTCGTGACCTTTGCTGGCGCACGATGCAACGGCACGCTGCTGCACCACCTCGCGTTCACCTCTCTTGTTCCCTTTTCGGAGCACACTCGGGCCGAGGATCGCACGTTTATCCCCCGTGCGAAATCCATAGCCTGTGAAATAATCGACGAATCGGGTGTCGATCGCGCCAGGTGTACTTACAAGATGGGAAACGAAGACGGCTAGGTCGATGTACATCGCACGGAATTTCAGCCAAACACACAGAACCGTCACTGACACATGAAACGCACACTCCGGGTTCCGTTGGTATCCGTTCGGAGCGAGCTGAGGCGGCGGAACGACGCTAGATCCCGAGGATCGATCGCAGTTGGCGCGCGGGGTCGAAGCCGATCTCTCGATCCTCCCCGGCGTCCGACGGCTGGCTCGGCGACCGCTCGAGCCGTGGCGAGTTCTCCGAAAAATCCGTTCGATCAGCGATCCGTTGCTGCTTCGAGTACTCCACACGATCGTCGTTCACTTTCCGCGATCTAGTCTCACTGCGCTGCGATCCACGATGCAAAACACTCCGAAACCGCGAAACGGGGGTGGCGCGCACACCAACTCTTCACCCAGTACACACGTTTGCTAGAACTATTCCCCTTCAGGGGTCTCACGCACTTTGCAAATATCTATTCACCTTGATGGTTCGGTCCGCGCCGAGCGCGATCTATCCTCCGCGCTTATTGCACGCGTATATCCCGTTCGATCGCTCTCGATCGTCACACTGTCGAGGACCGCGGAACGCGCTCGGAACCGCGAGTCTCCATGCTGATCATCCAGGACCCGAGCCGCCGCGACGGTGCAGAGTCACCTGGCCACCGAGGGTAGCGATGCAGAGGAGGCGCACCAGGTCACCGCGCGGAGATCGACGAGGAAGAACAACGAGACGCTCGATCCGCTTGCAGCGGCGTCGACGGAGAAACTAACCGAACCAAGGGGCAGAGAGAGCGTCGCCCCCCACCACTGACGCCCAGAGAACATCCCCACCGCTCGGTCGACCCGTGATTCCCCTCGTGCGCTAGACATCCACCCCATCGCCTCTCCTTGCCGTCCACGGCAACCGGCTCGCTTCTAGCCACCGCTCGCCCCTCCAAGTTCCTTCTCGCTCGCAAACCCGACAGGACGCACTGTCTCCCCTCCCTCGTATCCGACTCTACCCGTTCGGCATCCCCTCCCTCTCACGTCTCCCCCCCCCCTTTGTGCTCACTCTTTCGCGGTCTTGCTCTCTCCGCTTGCCCTCGCCTCTGAACTCTCAAGGTGGTGGCACTCGGCGACCGGAGGAGATGCGCTCTCTTGGTATCTTCTGGTTCTGCCTCTCGCTCGCCGGCATTTCTACGTGTCGAGGAGAGCGCGCTCGAACGTGTGTGTTCGTGTGCACGAGCGCGAGAAAGGTGAACCGTTAGGTGGTAAAATCCGAGGGTGTTCTAATGACTGGTGGAGACGATGATGTTTGACGTGTCGCGTGGGTCGGCCGGTTTCTTTTGAATTTCAATTGGCCCAGAATGAAAGGAGCCTCTCCTTTCCTCGTGCCCCGCGATTGAACGTTCACCTATTTCAGGATCAAGGGCTCCGGGCTTGCGTTATCTTTTTAATTGGACTCCGACGATGCGATCCCGAACGGTTGCATAATTCCTCGATAGAGCGTGAAAGCGACGTATCCGCGAAGTATCTGCATGCGAGAATGTGTGTCGCGCGCGAGATACGATACGTCGAAAATACGCAACGCCATTGGCTGTCCGTACCCGATTGTCGCGGAATAAAATTGTCGTCGGAGACCGCTGACGCTGAAAGATTTTCCCGTTTCTTTACCGGTTCCGTCCGACGGATTTCTGACCAGGGCAAGCCGTCTAATCCAATTCCATTTTAATTTACATGGCATTGTTTCCCGCGATGCAAGTGACAGACGAATCAACCGAATAATTCAGACATTTCATCCTACCCTCGACTTGCCGGACTATATTCCCCGCGACCTTTCGAACCGCTCGAAGCATCGGTGCATGAGGGAAAATACGCTGACCTGGTCTAACAAAATATGACGTGCGGATGCTGATAGCATGACCGCTATCATTTAATTATATCGCACTGTTTCTTTTCCGCCTTTTCTTCGCAGTTCTTCACTGATCCGAGTTGAGTCGGTCAAGACTGTCTTTAGCGCGGCCAATGGGGACGGATTGGGGACAATAATTCTGCTCCATGGTTTAATAACTCGGTTCTGTGTATTTTCAGATGAAGAGTACCTACGCCAATGATTCAGACCGTTCAAAAAATTCTTCATCGAGATCTTGCAAATACCTCTAAGTAATTATTATCGATGCAATTATTAAAAAGTACAATATTCACAAAAATTGTCAAAAATTTGGCGATTTTAGCTCTAACTATTTTGGTGTGCATTTTTTATTTTCCTTTATGCTGTAATTTGATGCAGTTGCATAAAATTTTTTTAGTCAAACTAAAATGAATGGAAATTACGTGTGGGGATTAAACTGTGGAATTGTGAGTATCTCTTGTGGAATAGTTTCTGAGGAGTGCACGAAGGTTAAGAGAACGTGAACGGAGAAAGAAGCTAAGATAGAAACGAAGATGCTTTGTGAATGCGTTATGTAGAGAGTCTAGAAAGGAGAGGTTGTCGCAAAGTGTGTTCACGAGGCCAGTTCGTGAAATACGTCCCCGAAATTTCTTCATTCGTGTCTCCTGCGAACGCCGAAGCCCACCCCTGGACAAAAGAGCACCCCTATCTCGGGGTATCGCATAAACAACCGAGATCGCGATCTTCCACGAGGATGTACGATCGCTTACCCCGTCAACCCTTCCTCACCGTCTCCTCCCCCGCACGTTTTGCGTCCTCTCGAACAGTTTCGAGAGAGTGATCTCACAAAGGAGACGCTCTCGACGATGGTGCAGGTCGCTCCCGGGTCCCTTCTCTCCAACTTGCCCTCTCCCGCTAATCCCAAAAGTCCATAAATACTGGGAGGGAGTTTATTCTCGAAAGGGTCGTTTACAGGATCACAGTTGTACCCTGACACGGGCCGGTGATGACGCTTTAATCCAGCGCCGGTATGCGCGTCCCCGGGAATGTCGCCGAATTTGCGACAGCGTTTCGGTCCGCCGATAACGCTTCAATTACTGTCGCTCGGCGAATTCATTCGAGTGCTGTTCGCCCGTGTGAACCGCGATGCTAGAAGCTGACAGCTGCTGGACGACGACGGCTACACGATGAACCGGATCGATTACCATCATAGCGAAACCTTGTCCGTTTATTCAACCATGCTTCAAGAATATTCAGACATTTCTTCCACCCAGAAACCCCACTCCATTTAAAGTTATAATATCGTAAAAAAAGGCGACTTGAAAAATGTTCCTTCGGAATAAGGAAATTTGAAAAAATTGTTACGCATATCATCCTGAAAATTTGTCGGTTTATTAGTCAATTGTTGAAGAACGTGCAGCAATTTTTATGAGTGAAATAATCGATTCGATTCAACACATTGCAGCACCGTAAAGACAGGGGCTCCGAAAATGTTTTTTTGGACTATGACCCAGGCAAGAGATAATTTTTTTAAGGATAACAAAAATACTGCTCTGTATATTGTTTTGTGGTTTTTTTAACCGATATTTGGGGTATCTACAGAAATTTTAATGACTCGGAATAGTCGCTGAATGCAAAGTGACAGCATTGTAAAGAGTGTGCCTTGCATAAAGTTTTTTCTAGATTGTGGTTCAGCTAGATAATAATTTATGGTGATTATATGAAAGATCTATTGCGTTTATCAATCTGATACTTTGTCCCTTTACTCGTGCTGACTAGGGTGCCACGAATCGTCAAAACCACTTCCAACTACTGAAAAATCGATTTCCATTAAAATTTCAACTTCGTACTTTCAGTTTCCAATTGTCTTCGACTCTGCGGGATCCTTCGAAGGAGTGATTAACATCGAACAACACATTGAACACATAATGGTACAGTACAGCGACCGAGGGCGTTAGAAAGCCGCCAGTTTCCAGGACGCCTCGCAGACAATTGTGTAATGTAAATACCGTCATGTTCGACGTTACGTAAAGCGTACGTAAAACATGATCCATGCGAATGATTACAACAAAACGCGCCCAGGAATACCAATAATGCACGACTCCTTGGCACGTTTTACGGTTGATCTGAGGACAAATCGGTGCTTGTTGCCGTGGATCTACTGCCACGATGCATTTTCAATCTCTCTGGCTCTAATCTCGACAAGTCGGCTCGTGAAACGGCGACCTTGTGGTTTTCTCGCTGTCAATCGCGTTTGATAAGTGTGTAAAATTTTAATTAATTCTGTTCACTCAAACCTATTTTGACTCGAAAATTAAACATTTCTTCCGATCTAGAATAATTCCATTCGACAGGGTGTCTCAGCTGGAGGAGGCGACCTAAATATCTCCTTTATTTTTACTGGCACAAAAAAATGTTCGTGGCATAATTGAAATGGTAACAATTTTTTTTGTCCGGTTATTTTTTCAGTTTTTCAAGGTCATCGTTATTTTTAATCGGGAAAAGTTATTTCTTTTATTCTATCTTGTTACAGCCGCTGTAAGATGGAATAAAAAAATACATTCTCCCGATAAAAAAATTACGATGACCTCGAAAAAACTATGAAAAAGTAACCGGACAAAAGAAATTGTTCTCCTATGATATTCCTCCTTCGATACCATTTAAATTATGCCATAAATATTTTTTATGCCATTAGAAACGGAGGAGATATTTAGTTGGCCTGCTTCAGCTATTTGTAAGACACCCTGTATATGATTTTTTTTATTTTATGGATATAAAATGGATATATCACCTCATGCAATACTTACATAAATGTTTAGTAGTTGATTAGATACCAACTTATTTTATAATGTAAACAATATTCTGAATAATGGTACAGCAATTTTTGTGGTGACTCAGAGTCACCACTCGACTGCTAATGGTTAAATCTGTTTGTGAGATGAAGGATGTGTGGGGATCTGGGCCCGGATATTTGTCGGTCAGCGAATCTCGCGGGTGTAGTCTCGAATCCGAAAACTCGTCGTAGGTGAAACAGGACTCGCTCGGTCGACGCTGAATAGCGTTGCTTACACCCGGGAACGTCAACACTCGCGCATCCGGGGGCGATTTCGGATTCGGCTCCGGCAAGTTTCTAACGCTTCACAGTTCACGGGACTACGACAATCGCGAGCAGCGTTACATTCGGTTCCACGGCATTAGCGCAGCTGCCCGAAACGAGATTTCGGTGGTATCCGAGGCGTGGTGGGGCGGAGGGGGTCAGAGGGGAAGGGGAGTAGGTGGCCCATTGTCGAGGCGAGCTCGCATTCACCTTAACCTGCGTGAACACTCGTTCCCCCATTCACTATTTCACGGTCCGTCCGGGGGCGAAAAAAAACCGAGTAGCTTTAAACAGGCTCGGGAAGAGGTAATAAAGCGATCGACTCATCCAACGACGTGTTGCTCGCACAACGCTCGAATATTACGCCGTATTACCATTACTCATTGTTCCCCGGGCCCTGTGAATGCCGGACGCTGAACCAGTTCAAGCAAAGTGTCCTAATTCACGAGGAAAACAGTTTCGTTCACGATAACAACAGGTATAAACAGAAAATGTTTGTTTTTACTTGCTTACTAACCTATGTATGTCGAAAAGTTAGTAGTTCAGGAGATGTTTCAATTTAAATAACTCTAAAACACCATTACTGTCGCACTAAGCCGTTAGCGTTTATTTACTAGTGTCCAGCTGCATCGATTGATGTATTAAAAATATCTCATTCCATTAAAAAAAAAATGAATGTGACCTTGATATCTTTAAAAAAAATGACATAAAAACAAAAATCTTTTTGATATCGTATGAGCCCCATTTTACCATTCAACTTTGTCCTTCAGACATTTGACGTATCTTTAAAAACAACAAAGATATTTGAGGTGGCAACGTTAGGTGACACACCCTGTATGTCTGTCTTTTAATAAATTTTTATAACATTTTCGAAATGATCTCAGTGTATAAGTTTGAACCGACTAAGGGAATTAGGTCCTTTTAAGAACAACATAGTTTTTCATTCCAACGTAGACTTTAATTTTTTAACAAAAAGGGTTCTGAAACAATCTCCACTTACAATTTTCGTTCAACACAATATTATTTTTAGAAATATATAATGTTCCCTGAAGCTCCCCTTACAAAATCCACCGCAGAAAATCGTGTAAACATTCGCGGTATAATTGCGGATCCTGTTCCATTAGAAAAAGGAGAAGCGAGGTAGATTATCGGAGAGGATAAATGAAATTTCTAAGGCGAGAGGCGAGGTACGGCAGTAAGCTATTTGCGGCGTAACCTTGGGCTTTCAATCACCGTTTATCGAGAATGAGAAGACAAGGGATACCTGAACGCAACCGGATAGCGGGATATAAGTCGAAGATAATATTCTAAGACACCCAAGTCTCTGCTGCGGAGCGCAGGACACTCTTTCGAGAGCACAATCGTCGGAGAGTATTAAACGGCTGGATAGAAAAACCACAACAAGTTTACGAGGTTGTTCGCGTAACCGCAGCATTCGCGATTTTATTGAGGCTGGCCCCGCGAGCACGTATCGCCACACGAGTCACGCTTATCGTTCCGCGAGCGGCGAAACTTCGACTGATTCCGCGAATTATGACGGTGGATGTGGCCATGGCGAGAAATTGCCTGAACTTGTTTGACGCTCTAACTAGATACAGGAGAACAACGGGCACGTAAAACCGGAAACTTTCCCGCAGAGATGGAACTTTTAATGCGTTCCTCGACGGTGACTCGTGCGTTACGCGTCACTTGGAACAGCTGGCGATCGGGAATTACCCGCGCGTTGATTGGCAGTCTGCGGATCTCCATTTTCCATGGGTCGTTCCGTGAAAATCAGAATAAACGAAGACTCCGATCGAAATAAAGTAAAAACGCTATTAGCTCGGCCGGTAGAAAAGGAGAGCCACGAGCAGACGCGTTCGCGGATTCTCATTGAACGGCACGGCGCGGTCGTATTCGACTTTTTACAAGCAGTCTTTCCAACCAAAATATTGGAAAAAATTCCCTAGTATTGGAAACTGCAACGTGCCAGATTTTTCCCGGGAATTTTTTTGTTTACAATTACACAGAGAGAATCCGAACGAAAACTGATACGATGTTTGTCTGTAATAATTCTCCGGATCGAGACAAAGGGATCAAGCTGAGTAGAGAAATGAATTCCTGTTTCCTGCCAATTGCGTTTTCGAAAAGCTGGTAGAACGAAATTCAGGACGGTTCTACTTTCAGAATGGAATATTTCTCTCGAGAGTGATAAGATTCGGCCAATGTCGCGTGTCGGTGGAGCTCGGTCCGTTACATCCCGAGAAACTTCGCCGTTTCGGTTGAAGCTCGCGCCCCAGAGGGCAGTCGTTTCCTCGGCCATCTTCGAAATAACTTCATTTACTGAACGCTCTCGCGGCGATGCCGGGGCATATCCATAGCGACGCGCCATAAACCGACACCTGCGCGTGGGAAAGAATTTTCTTTGTCTCTCGGTGCAGGCAGGACGCGATCGAGAAGCGAGGTCGCACTGTGCTGTGCTGTGCGGTGCGGTGCGTGCGTGCGTGCGAACGCGTGTGCGTGGCCGTCGTCGCTTAGCGAGAGACGAGCCCGCGGAATGACACGGCGAAAAGCGAGAGGATAAGCGACGATACGATCTAACGATATCGATTAAATATCAACGGCCGGTGAAACTGCGCTCTGGCATACTCACGGAATTTTTCCAGGCTGCTCGCCGCGCTCGTCCCAAGCTGCTGACGTGTGTCTGCAACAGAAAACGACCTGGTCATTAACGCTGTATCGGGCCCGGGGACCCGCGGACCAGACTATTTATGCGGCTGGGCCCCCGTGTGTACAGTCTGCAACACAAGAGCGCTGTTGAGTCCTCGCGAGGCCTCAACGGATGATCGTGGTCGCTCAAATCGATTACAGTAGTGCTCGGTTAAATTTGACTAAATTCGTTACTTAGTGCCTCGAGCTTTCGGCGGAGCTCCATCTCAGTAGATACGGAAAGACAATAAAATTTTCAATCGATTTTTCAGCGTACGAGACAGAACGATGCATATCTTTCTAATTAGACGCACTAATGGGTCTACCGCTAAATTAGTTTTCCTCGGAGCTTCTGTTTCGTAATAGCTGAAACATTTTCGAAGGGATTTATGTACATTAGGGCTGGCAACGCCGTGATGTAATTTCTCGCTCTCCATTCGGAACAAACGGACCATTGTCTTCGCGAAGAAGCCATCTATTACTAGTTTGATTAAACCACTGTTTCACCGATGCTAACGGCCCTCTTTGACATAGTTTCATCATATTTAGTGCGTTTGAGTTTCCTGCAAAAACGTGGACTTTTACGTGCGTATTTTATAGTTCTTTAATAAACTAGATGGCCGTGATTAGACCAGGAGCACTGAACAATGAAGACGACAGTACTCCGATTTTTACACTCGCACAGCCGGTTTTCGATTTGCTCGAAGATTCTCGACGAATGCGTATCTCGGTTGCCTGTATACGTTCGGATGATCGCAGTCCTCGCTTCATTACGTATCAACAGTCGAAGATATCGCATCCTGTTGTGTTGCAGACTGTACGTGGCTCGCGCGTCCGCGAGATCGAATCTCGAAACTCGTTCGGTACACGAGCAATAGGGACGGTTAATTTAAACGCGTTCCCTTTAATCGTAGTATT
Source organism: Lasioglossum calceatum (assembly GCA_963966675.1). Taxonomy (NCBI): domain Eukaryota; kingdom Metazoa; phylum Arthropoda; class Insecta; order Hymenoptera; family Halictidae; genus Lasioglossum; species Lasioglossum calceatum. Next base: position 18,074,208 of record OZ016541.1, read on the forward strand.
TATTTCATTATAATCCCGCCTCGGACGGTGGTATACCGTCCCATTTGCGTTAACTGCTCACATTACCTGCGTACGGCCGAAGGATAATTCCACCGTGGAACACACGGATCGGACGGCTAGAGGAGCGGCCTCATCTCACAACAGGTGGAACGGAGAAAACCGTCGGACCCTTGCCTCGGACGTTGTTTATTCCACGGCGGTTTTCGTCTCTGAGAACCGGGCCTACCGGACGATACTCGCCGTCCTGTTCACCCTTCGGCCCACCGTAGCTAACCGTGTCCAAGATACGGGAACGTTGTACCAGATTATCGTAAGGTTTTGCATTCGAGGGATTTCAGTAATCCATTCGCTATGTGTAATCCCATTATCGGGCGTTTTCCTCGCGCGAACGCGACTGCTTTCGACTCGACGTGCTCGTCACGCGTCTTCAACCCTGGCCAAACATGGCTCCCGATCAGATCTCAGCAAAGGAGCCACAGTTTTGCTCTCCGAAAATTCACCCATTCTCTCTTTTACCGGTTTGTACTCCAAAGTCACCCTTTTGCAAATCAAATTCGTCGTTTTGTGAATCATGCTCGTTTTGAATTCGTTGAGCTCGCACAAATGTTGAATTAAAATGTAAATGGTATCTTATGTACGACGTTGAATCTCATCTAAGTCATACATATTCCATTCGAACAGCTTTCACATGGTCTACAACAGCCCCAACAGCTAATCTGCATGTATCGGTTGACTTTGTCTGTGAACTCTGTCCAAATGGTCCCAAATGTGTTTCACAATATTCAAATCAGGCCTCCCAGGAGGAGGCACAACAAGTAATGTTTCTAAAGCTTGTAAACACTTTTCTGCAACTCCACATTCAAAGAGAAAATCGATAATCATTAGACTGCGGATTTTATGCATATTTAACAAAAACAAATAGATGAGACACAAAAGAGTGAAACCCTCGGACGCCTTCAAAAATACGGTGATGTAATTTGTTACTTACTAAAATCATGAACACAAGAAATAAATGTCTATTGAACTCTCCTTTCTTGCAATCGATGTAGAAAATTTGTATTTCGCACAAAGGTCTGCAGTCTAGCAATCACTCATTGGTTACACTGCTGTGCACGCTGCTGCAGACTGTCCAGGTGTCATTACACCATACTCGCACATTCCATGCAGTCGAACCATAGAACCCCAAGTACAAGTCACGACAATTCGACTTGTCTGTGAAGTTGATCAATTTATTACCCGCGTTTCCAGTCTATCGACGGCGTTCGAACAGGCGGACTTAATTTTTCAGGATCATCCACGGCCAATTAAATCGGCATGAATGTTGAGTCGACGCACCTTCGCGGCCGTGGTAACATTTTCCATAAATCAATGATTAATTCCGTGGAATCGGAGCGGCGAGCCGCTCCATTGACCGCGCGAACACACGAGCTCGTGTGCACACGATACGGACACGTGCGCGTGCGAGTCTAGCGTTCGCGTGGCTATGGCCGGCACACGCAAACGCACGCACACGCCGAGGCTAACAAACGGAACCCAGCGATTGTGACACGTATCGAATGCATTGATTTCGCGTAGGTAACGTCTCACTCGAGGTAGCGACACTAGCGAACGGTCCGGAAGAGGGTAGGGTCACGCATGATCGTGTACGCACTGATACAATGGACCCTCGGGACCAACGGCCCTTTCCGAGACCCTCGCAACGGGGCATCGGAGATCGACTCGAATCGAAAGGGAACGGAGAGGGAACCGGGGGTCCCGGGAGTGGTGCCAACTTAATGAGGGACCACCTAGCTTCAACTGTTTGTTTTTCGTGAGATCGGCCCACGGAGAAAACACCGCGGCGCGATCCAGCCGATCCCGTTTACGGCCCCGTATCCCCGGCCCCACCCCCCTACATTCGCCATAACTTCCGCGATTTACCCGTGAAATTACACAAGCCAGAATCGACGCCGGGAATACCGACAGTTCGATAAAGATCCGCCACCTTTTTCGATTACGATTTCGCGTTCCTTTCTCTCGCCGCGCTGTCTCTCTCTCTTTTTCAGTTCTCTGGATCCGATCCACCGGAGACAGTATCGATTCGTCGCGTCGCGTTATCCGGTGCTTGAACGATTCCCCGTGACCGACGTCGTGATTCATTCGATCGCGGAGACGTTAAGTCCGAAAGACGCGCTTCTTTTTCTGGTTCCTCGAAGCAACGACCGATCGAAACATTCGAGCCTGCCGCAGCAGGTTAAAGACATCGACTTTTTTTCGGACGAATCGATAGCGTGGCCAAGCGGAAATAGCATGCCGAAGAAAACTTAAATGTTTGCCCGAAATATTTCTGGATTCTCTGGCATTTTTGTCGAATGCGAGAAACTTCAGAAAAGTACAAAATAAAGTTTCCAACAGGCTCTAAACTTCAGGGACATAATCTGCAAACGTGTATCTGTCGATTAAAGTAAAAAAATTTGATTTTTAAAATTAGCGAGCCAGGCAGGCCTCTTAACGGCTGCGCGGAGTGTCGTGTTCGTTAATTCGCCGGGACACAGCGTTTTTCGTAATTCGCGGCCATAAATTAATCCGGGCCGCGTATTAACGGTGCGCAAATTACACACGCGGCCGAGATATTTAATCCCGAAGACACGCTATAATTATCGCGGGTCGCGCGCGACGTCGCCCGACCGTTTTTTTCATAAATGGATACCCGGCTAACGCGATGTAACGCATTTATAACAAGGTTCGATGGTAGCTCCGGACACAGAGCCACGGCGTTACCCGGTCTCCTAATGTCGTCTTCTTTTTCTTCTTTTCTTTTTTTTTCGTTTTTTGTTCCACAACACGCTTCTGCAGCACACCGGCTACCTCGCTCCCTTGGCGCGGACTTTCACCGTTGTTTTCTTCAGACCACGTCGCCCGGCCAACCCGGTAGGGAATCCTCAACGCTTTATCACCTTCCAAATGTATTCTTGCGCAGTTTCCCCGGATTTCTCGCGTATTTGTCTCTTTCTTTTGTGTCGACCGCGGCTTCCCCCCGCTCGAATACATTTGGACTCGTAATGCGAACGCTACTCGAGCAAATACATACTTCGATGCTTGCGCCGTGAAACCCGTTTCAGAATGTTTATACGAGCCTCGCGCGGTAACGTTGGTCAAGAAGATTTAATGTTTCCGAGAGTTATAATCAAGACTAACAGAGATTTCTGGTCTTGGATGTGTAGTCAAGATTTTATACTTTCTTAGTACAGTGCCTTGATCTAACAATAAGAAAAACTGTTTACACTTTGCACTGCTGCACGACCGAGCCAGCTTGAGCTCCTTGGCCCCTCGCGGGGTACATTCGTTTTTCTTAGATCGTACAGTTCCCGTTTTCTTAGATCACGGCTTTACTGCATCTAGTTTTTCTATTTATATTACGGACAATAGAGGTGTAGCCTCTTTCATCTAATTGCGCAAGGGAAAGACTGGAGTCAAAGGAGCAATAAATATCGGTCAAAATTCCTCTTGATTCGACAGTAATCGGTCCCAGTGTAATAACGTCACAGCGATAATGATTCCTAAAAACTAATCGATCAAATTTCAAGCGAGCTGTAATTACGGACAATTATTACGCCTCGATATCGCCGGAGTATTTATTAGCGCAAGTGGTGGTGCACGGTGCTTCCTGCAGAAGAGCATCCATTCGGGGCACGCCGCGATACATTCCGGCAGACGATGTATCGATTATGCCGTCACATTCCACGCTAAAAACGATCAAGTGCCGCTCGAGCATGAATACGTCCCCGTTGTTTGCGGTTCGACTGACAACGATACCGTCGCCGAGCCATGGGATCCGGTTCTATTGCTACACTCAGCCGTTTCTTCTCGAGATTTCGAGTTGATTCGGTATTCCCTCGTTATTCGCCGTCGATACTGATCTGTCCACTAGGATGGATCGCGGTTTCTTTCGCGGCACTATTTTTATCCGTTCTCTCCCTATTAGAAAATTATTATTATTCCACTAACATCGTGTGACAAATACTCTCTCGATGCTGATATTTATCTAGTGCTATTTCAAGAGTGCTACGATTTTGTCAACTAACTTTTGTACTAATGAATGTTTATATTTAATATGAAATCGATCATACTGTTTCTACTCGTAAATTTCTACCTTTTCTAAACGTCTAGGACTATTCCAAAAGTGTTATGAGTTCATGGTCAATTAACGTTCGTCCATTGGATATAAAACCTTTTCTACTGTTCCAATAAATGCAATTTATACATGCATTTGAGTTGCTTCCTTTTGAATCAGATGCTGGCACGATACACTGGAATACAAAGTTTATGGAACTACCTTTTTATTAAAGCAAACATATTGAATGCTATATCAAACGCTCCATAAATGTTCTTTTACGTTGAAGATAAAAAGAATACCTCCCTCACTGTTCCAATACATTTTATATTTTCGATCTGGCTCCTCGTTGTGTCAGATGTTTTAACGATATAATGGAATATAAGTTTATGGAGCTACCTCTTTATTGTACAAAACCAAGTAAACGCTAGCTTAAATGCTCTTCAATTGACACGTCTTCGTGTCTATCGATTCGAACACACAAAGAAAATCGTTAAATTCCTACGGGATCAGCAAGTTTGAGGTCCGTCGAGTCAACGAATAAGATAGCTTCGCTATTAGCAGTCTCTAAATGCGACGTCGACGTCGCGACACGGACATCATCCGACTTACAACAAGGTGGATTACACGGAGCGAAGACGGCGCGAATTATTCGACTAAATACGGAAACGGGATTAAAGTTTCACTGCGTCGCGATGACGTGATCGCGAGGAATATAACCGTTGGAACACGTTCTCGCATCTGTGCCGACGTGCGCGGGGGATGCGGGGGTGTGCGGACCAGTCTCGTGGAGGGAGATAGGTCAGCGTGTGCACAGGTTATATCGGTTATTGTGAATAATACACGAGTCTTGGAATTTTATTTGTAGTTGACAGGTTCGGCGAGATAGCGCGACAGAATCTGGCACGGTGTTTGACTATTCAGCACGATCGCGAGTATCATTCAGGATTTTTGCGCGTGACGCCCCGGTGAAAAATGTTTCAGGAATTCTGTGAAAAATGTCGGATTTCGGGGAGGGGCGGGTTTGTATCCGACGGGGAAAATTGATTAATCAAAATTCCCCCTTTTTTCCCCGGGCTCGAATCGGGAAGGATGAACTTCCTCTCGCTCGACAACGAGAGCGAGAGATCGACCGGCCTCGGGTCGACGCGAAACTCGACGGCAAGAGAGGGAGAGAGACAGAGAGAACCCGCTTTCGTATCCACGGGCCGGTCCAAGGACGATTTGTTCCTATTAGCGGGCATGTGTTAATCCTCATGGGCGTATAAACTTCCTCGCTAATGAGTCGACGTCTCATTCGTACGGCGCGAACGTATTCCGGTCCGGGCAAACGCCCGGGACTGTATTAATTCAAGGATCGCCGTCTCTCACGAGATGAATCTCGATCCGAGCGAGAATTATTATCCCCCGATGCGATTGCGCCTTTTATTCGACAAATCACGCGCTACCGTCGTAAAGCTACCGGCACCTTTTCAGGCGCTGTTAAAACAAATTCGTTTTATTGCCGTCATCACGTCGAACGTTCTCTTCCTTTTAAACGACGGCTACTATCGCCGTGGTGTTACGCGCGGCTTATATTTATCTTCTCTATCCGAACGTTTAACCGATCGCAATTATCCGGCCGCGTTACACGGTTCGGGAGAAATTTCGGATTTTTCATGAAGAAGCGGTGCGAATCGACTTGTTGCTTCTTAGGCTTGCCGTGCCTCCGAACTACCTATGCACTATCTTTCTTGTACTCGCGTTAAATCGATATGGTTGCCGAGCAAAATAACATCAAACAACCAGAGCGTTAAACGACCTGGACAGTCGAGGCAATTTCGAGAAGTCTTTCCAAATAAAGTAGTTCGACTTGTTGCTTCTTAGGGTAATACTCTCTTCTCGATGCCATGTTCGTGTACCTAACTTGCTTATGTTAACATTACTCCTATCTCTCTGCGGGTTGCAGTGAAATTAAGCAAGCGCGGCACGGAATGGCCTAGTTAGGCCAGTTTCAGAATTAATTCCAAACGAATGACGCAAATAAAATTTTTGCTTCATTCGATTGATTCGTTTTATTACAAGGTCTGTCAAATACGTTGGCATAACATACAGTTTCTTCGAAACGGAAAATACTGGTTTAAGCTCGAAGAAGATTTTCTACAACGAAGGTAAAACATCTTCCAATTTTTCAATCAAAGATGGTTTACTAAAAACCCATACACTAACCGTGAGAATTGGAAAATCCACTTTTTCGGTCCTATCGACACCCGCAGGAAGACTCGAACTTGTCGGTCCCTGGACTAGAAAAATCTACTTTCCCGGAGTCTACGTGGACCATAACTCGAGCACGTTCGGATCGCTTTCTCCGAAATTCCTTATCGGGAGCGTCGGGAAGATAAAAAGAATGGAACGAGCCGTTTGCCCCGAAGAATTATGAGTTATGGGTCCAATATTTTCCCAAAGTAATTTCAAATGAAAGGCAATTGCCCTCCGCAACACTCGGACAATCGACAGTCCTATCACGGGATCGCTCCAATTTATAGATCCCGTTGACTTACGGTCGCGATCAATACGCGTCCGCAGACGGCGAAGACGCGGGCCGGGTAGCGTCGTCCCGCGGAGCGAAACTTGCTCGACGCACCTTCAAACGAGCATATTTTTATTTAGCATGTCCTCCGAGCGTCGGCGAAATCTTCCGCGAGACGAAACATGAAATGTCACTTACTTGGGAACATCATTCTCCCGTAGATACGTCCGCTCCTCTCATTCTCCGGCGTTCTCGCTTTGATCAATGCCTGGTATGTAGCGTTTCTCGCGAGGGTTCTTCGAGGAAACTCGCGAATCTGTTATTTCTACGATGCTCGAAATTACTCGGTGCTTTAATAGAACAGTGTTTCAACCCTTGCGTGGACTGCCAAAATATGTAGATCATTTTAAAGCGTTCGTAAACATCTTCTTTCACACAATGATCCCAAACAAAATGATTAGATTACGTTATTGAGGGCGAGTTGTTGGTTTATGATTGAAGTTGCTGTTGCTGTATCTATTAAAACATCCTGCCTCAGTCGTAGATGCCTCACAGTGTTTCTGAATAAAGGACATTAAAAAAATTGGTAAAACAAACGAGGGTTGTGGGTTGAAATTCTTCTGATCATCATTTTCGCGATGAATGCAGAAAATCCGCGGTCTACTCGCGAGATCCTCGGGACAATTCTTGTTTACCGAGTATAAATGAACCGGTTTGCTGGGAACATCCGCCATTTCGCGACGATGCTCCGTCAACGGACCGGGTGAAAGTCGGAAAGTCGTCGGTAACTAGCTCGTCGGTCTCTGATTATCGCCGGTGGAAGAGAAAGGGGTTGGCCGCCGACAAAAGGCGGTTTGACGAAGGAAAATGTTAACGAGGGTCCCGTCTGTTTCCTGGGACGTCAGAATCCGAGTGCCAGGCCAAATCAGCCCTCTTTGTGCGTCAGCCGTATCGTGCATTTTTATTAAGCCCCGGCCGAATAATCGACGCGAAATTCGAGATCGCCAAAGGCATTTCGTTGGATGTCGCTAGCGCGCGCACACGAGCACACTCGCACGCTCTCTTCTTGTTACCAGAGCGCAGAGGCCTTTGATACCCGGTGACCTGTTCCAGGCCATATGCCGGGTTTCAATAATTTCCAATTAGATCAAAAAGAATCGCGGACGCGTTCGCACGCGCTCGCCGCTCTCCGACGAATTTTAATTCAACCGGGTTCCCAACCCTCTCGGCTTTCTCGCTCGCAACTTTCCGGAACTCGTTCCCGACGCGAAACGTTCCGTCGCTATTCAACGAGTTAGCCCCCCGTCGCCGGGATAGTCGCATTATTCTTGGCAAACATCGTTCCACCCGGTGTGTTTGTCCGTGAACCGATATCGTTTGACAATGTTGACCAATATCATTTCGCGTACACAATATTCGGTGCCGGCCAACTGCGACGTCGCTGCGCCACCGCCAACCTGGATTGTTCAGCTACGTTTCACGCTGCGGCTGCTCGCGGACAAATAGTTGGCGACTTTACCGTCGATGGTAACAAGATTACCGGATAGTGTCTGCGAATCGTTTTGCCTTTATGCTCCAATTACCCCTTCGTCCGACTGCTGCTGGCGGCGCAGCGCTCAGTCAACTTCCGGAAGTACCTGATTGACTAAACAGCTTTGTCGTTCAATTTTCGCGACGTTTGTTCGAGGATTGTCCGCAGGATGTCACGGATAACTCCAGCATTTTAAGTGTCCCTTATTTTTCACGACGCGAGAAAATGTTTCTGAAACGCACACGTTTTTATTTCATCCGAACTAAATCATATGTAATCATTCTTCGCAGAACAAAGATACGACTATGTAGATCAAGTTAATAGGTTTTCTAACATTTGTCGCAATCAATAAAACTTTTTTGTATGGCGTTTGCTCACGGTGCGTCGTATCAGAGAGACATAAAGGCGAGACGACGTTAGACGTGAATGCAAATCGCGGCGATAGCACGGCAATGACGCTTGGCAGATGTGTGTCCATTGTTTCATGGTTGTGACACAGAAACGCAAATGACATTTCGTCGTGTCCTCGTCTCTGCCGTGAACAGAAGAGCTAAGTTTGATCGGTGAACAAATCCTGGAACAATGCGAAAACACCAGCTAATCCGATCTGTAGACAATTGAGCAGAAGAGTCCTCTGTTTGGAAACAAAAGACAGCGGACATCTTTCCTAGCCATCGGAACCATGAAAACGTAGTATTGAGTCATCGATGCGCGGGAAACTGAACAGGGGATGAATCCGGGACTAGTGTCCAGAGTCCAGACGTGTTGAAAAGCGTGGAGCAGACGTGGGACAGCGGACACAATTGTTCCGTTGCTGAGAGAGCAATCGTCATCGGTTTGGTCGCGTATCCGCGTGGATCGGCGGGTACTCGATCCATGGGGCTGGCAGGTACGCGGGTACGCCTATGTCTCGACTGTTTCCGCGAGAGTCCGCGGAATAATTGCCGGTGAATCGTTTTGATCGCGAGCCACGGATATGTATATATTATCGTTACATCTGCGGAATCGTGGCGGTGAACGCAAACACGCTCTCTCGGTGGTGGTTGGTCGTGGTGCGCATCGAAACCATGGGGGTCTGTAGGGGTTTGTGGGGGTCTGCAGGGGGGTGGGGCTAAGGGGTGGGAAGGGTTTAATAGAGCCAGCCGGCGTACAGCCGCGATATAGGATGTTTCGCAACAGCGTCGCGGTGCATCGACGCGGTGCACAATAAACCAATGTATATTCGAAGGGGCTTAACTAGACGAACTATTCCGCGTAGTTTCTATTAGTAAATCACCCGCGTACTGCACGGCATAGATAACAAGGCCTGTAGCCGCGCTACAATGCCGCCGTCGCAGAAACTTAATTAAGTATATATTAATTAAAATCCGCTGCTGCCAGTGCCACCATGCAACACCGGGCCCTGGCTTTTCCCTGTATCAACGTTCAAATCCGACTGTTGTCTTCGTGTTCGTTCTTCCACGATCGAAGCCCATGTGCGTCACCGGCCCGACACTGCAGGATTTTTATCTAGGATAACGAAGTTCGTCGCGAAGATGCGCGGTTAAAATTGTCTGAAACATTCCCTGTGTAATTGTAGTAGCTTCAACTTGGAATTATAGCAGTGCGAAGTCTAATTAGAATGGATTTGTGAAGGTGTACTTAAAGAAACAGACCGCAGTAGTTATGTAGATAAATTAGCCAGCTCATTGTCGTCATAGAATGTAGTCTACTCAGTGCTCATTATCTACGACAGTGTAAGAACACTCGTATCCCTTATGTGCAACTGCTGCGGTGTTTTGTTGCGTACACTTGGGTTCTAGGATGTGAACTTGGGTTCTGAAATAACGCATGCAATGGAGGAGGCAGCGCTGACAGCTGGACGAAGCTATGCAGATTTTGGCTGTATAATTCTGCGGGAGAAAAATTGCCGCAATTTGTGGTTATCGTGATACCGTCAGGATGGGTCCGAAAGGATGCTTTTAAAGAGAGAGAGAGGCCGCGTCAGTCATTTAGATAAACCTGACAAAGTTTTGTTGTAGAATGTCGTCTGTTCGGTAGACAATATCCATTACAGTGTAAGAATAGTAGCCTCCATTATTTACTGTTACCGTGGCGTTTGGTTGGTTGCACTCAGGACCTGGCCAAAAGGGCGCTCGTATCGGGAGGCAGAGAGACAGAAAGAGAGGGAGAGAGTCCAGGACAGCTGTTTAGATAAGGCAAGGATCGGTTGAAGCGAAAGACAGGTCGAAGCGAGATTGAAATCGCTTCGAGGAAACAGCATGAGCGACTGTCGTCAAAACCCATTCGTCGAAGTAGATTTCGGTGTGCAGTCGGGTGCATTTACTGCCTTCAGGTCAAAATCAGAAGTTTGTCTTCGCTGCTATTAAGATAGGCGAGTTTGTAATGGTAGAGATGGGCTCGAGCGGTTCATCGGAACACGCGAACTCCACGGAAGCGGTGAACTTAGGGTTCTGACCTGGAAGGTATTAATGTACTCGGCTGCGCACCAATATCTACTTCGCCGTACGCGTTCCCGCCGTGCCGCAGTCACTCTTATTTCTTCTGCGAAGCGATACCGTGCTTCCTTCGACCTGATTCTCGAGGAGTCGTGATGCTTCTCTGCAAAGTAAGTAGTAGTCGGTGTTCGGTGCGAATAGAACGTTTCCCCGACTTGAACTTCACCGTTGATATCCTGTTACCGAAATTAACGATGGACGCGGTTCCGTCCCGCTTGTCCTCGATGCTTGCTCGCAAGCCCGCGCGACTCGAATTCGCCGGAATAAGCTGTCACTTTGGGAACAGCCGGCTCGTTAATTGCTTCGTTTCCTCGATCGGCGCAATCAACGGTGGCTTTAATGCTATCCTGTCGATCGAAACGCCATCGAGCGAAACGCCCGACGAATTTATTCCCCCCGGTGGTGGCTAGCAGGAAAGAAGAATGCCGCCGAAAGGGGACCCAGCGCTGCCACCGACGGGCCCGTTTAAAGCCCGACGACTGCGTTCGCTCCTTATCGCGTATACATTGTAAGTACGTAAAGCAGATTCTCGTTTTGCATAAAATCGAGGCGACACCGCGCGGCCCGGCTCCCGGTTTGGATTGCACGCGCGTGCACTTACACCTACACGCGCGCACATGCAACGGCAACATGCACCCGTACGCAACCCGGCCCCGCCGCGCCGCTGCGCTTGCACACGAATTTCTTTTACGGCCAGTTACTGAAGACATTAAAGTCCACGAGGGGGCAAGCGAGCCGGAGATTTCGACGGCTGAGTGCCGTGGGCTCCCGCGGTCCTGCGCTAACAAGACGATCTTTAAAGGAGGAAAGCGTTTCCCCAATCACCAGTTAACATCTTTGTCTTGTACCTCTGCGGCCGGCTGCGCCGCTTGTGAATGTATTCATGAGAGACCGACGCCGCTATCGACCGCGCCGCCCGTCCAAACTTTCTACCGTTTTGAATCACGGCGACGAAGCCACCGGAACCGTGAAATTTCGGAGTCCCGTGATCACGATCGCGACCGATCAAAGTCCCCAATTATCGACGATACGCGATTCCGCCTTCCCATCAAAATTTATTATTATTGCTGATCCACAGACAAAACCGTCGAAGACCAATAAAACCATATCAAAAGGCCGAAGCCGTTCGAGGGAACTTTATGCATTCATCCCGAAGAGCTCACTTCAATCTCTGAACCTACGGTGGTTTCTGCAGCGAGCAAAATTATTATACTTCACGAAGTATCTTCAGACAAACCTGAACACTCGGTTACTCGCGTTCGACAACGAGTAGCGTATTTAATCTAATTCAATATATAATTACGAAAGATTAATTCTTACGAATGAAGCTTCTTGTCTCGTTTTCATTTTTACAGGCTTATACGGAGCTGATGGACTTTGGTTTGCAAACCACAGAGTTAGCATTGGGAATCAGTCGGGGATTTGAACGGTGTAGGATCGGATCGAACAATTTCCTTTTTCGTTTCGGCGTGTTTAACGAAGATTATCAGACGATAGAATTGGCACCGGTTCCATTAAAGCGTCGGGTCCGCCCGGAAACACCTCCGGTGAATGGACCAAGCTTGATTTATTTCCATCGCGGAGTCCCGCCTGCAACGCTCGCTTCCGGCGCTATCTTGATTCCGAACCGACCCACCCTCTACAAATTTTTTCCATACCGAAAACGCGCGCGCCCTCCGCAGGCCACGCGATTCGACCGATATATATAATCGCAACCGTTTCGCTCTATCGAAAACACCCATTTACCGGGAATAATAATCTTCGGTGGAGAGGGCGCGCACCCTCAACTGCCGCTGAATTATAATTCGACGGAGTTCTGCTCGGCCGGATTTTACCGCTCCCGGAGTCCCCCGGGAATTGTTTTTAATAGCTATGCTGCGAGATCGATATGGCTTGTATTATGTACTACACGGAGAAAAATCTTCAAAATCATTCTTTACTGTCCTACCTGCCAAGATCTCGGAATGGTACTCGCTCGCTTTTAGTCAGCTTTTGAAGTCCCCGTGTTCCATCGTGGTCGGGAATTATAAAACAAGTATTCTATCATCGACGAGCACACTCTAACTATTTCTTATCTGTTGAACGTTAATATTTGCCGCGATAGAATGTCGCGCGACGACAGCTGTCGATAGTCGGCGGGCACTTGGACACCCGGGAAAATATGATGCACCGACGATGAAACAGCACCACACCGTTCCTGTTTTCCGGTGTAATCGTGTAACACCGATGTCTCTCGGTGACCAGGGGACTTTGCGAAACTTCGGAAACGGCCGGACTATTATTTGAACGGCTCCGCAGCGAGGGGTGCGCAAGATTATATCAGATAATCTCCTAGCAGCTGTAAAATCTTATCGTCCTCGGACTTCGTATGAGTCGAGTGTCATCGCGGCTGGATGTCGAAAATCTGGTCACGATTTTCCTCGTTCTTCAATAGACAAGCGTTAATCAAGCCATAGGAAGAAGATAGGACCATTTCGGACGGGTGAGAGATCGAGATTGCGAATCTCGATAATTTTAACTCCCGTGGGAGCTAATCTATTCGTCATCATTGGCTTTGATATACTGCGGCAGAGACACTGGCTAAATAAACAGATTCGACGAGAACCGGATGAGGCGGGAGCAAAGTTTTCGATATCTTCGAGAAGTACAAAAATATATTTTCCTATCTCTTCGAGGCATTCTTATCCGTTTCTTCGGGTAGAGCTCCCACAGACTCGCGTGATCGGCTCACTACCGTGACAGCGCTGTTCCTCACAAATGGACGATAAAGTTTTATCGGTCTTGTTGTCAGCTTCAAAATGTAGACTGCTAGTCTCGCACACAACCGCGTCTCCGAGTCTGAAACGCAACGTTCGTCGGTCGCACTATCTGCCCGGACGCTCTTCGCACTTGACGTACATTCTGTGGACGTTATTCGACCTTACCTTGGCTCTCCGCTAGCCCGTCAAATTTATTTACCACGTTGGCCAGTTTTGAGATGATTTCATTTATAATTCACTAGTCAAGAGTTCAACACACAATTTACGGAAAGTTTATTATATTTTATTGAATTCTTTAATATCTATTTTCATTTGGAGACGAACAAAGAAAAGACGTATTTTTATGCAATTATACGGTTTTATCTTCGCAAGAAAATGACAATTGTGCAATGGATAAAGACGTGATGGTTGAAAAACTTTCTCGCTGGAGTTTATAATCTCACCAATGATAAACAATCTTGTAAATCTCTTGAGATTCTTAAGGTACACGTCTCCAGCGGAAGTGGAAATAATCCATGTTGCATCATATAAAGTATGTATTGCTGAAGTGTTGATATCGAGTTCTGCGTTAGGAAATTGTTGCGTCCCGTACTACAAATTTCGACGAGAAAAAATGTCCATAGTTGATACTTTATGCTGTCATACGTAGTTGGAATGATTTTAGACGTGCATGGAAAATGCTCCGACGAATCCGCGTGTATTACAAAATTGTGAAAAGACACCAGGTTCACGAGACGGGAAATTTTTTGGAAGGGTAGAAGTTATCGAATCAATGATATATTCTGCGAGATACTTGCACAGAGCCGAGTGCAGAATACTCGGGCGCGTACGTGTTCCGCTCGCTTTAATTTAATGCGGATTTCGCAGTTGAAATATTAAGGGCGCGGCCCTCCCATCCTCCACATTAATATCACGTTCAGAAATGTAAAAAATTGAATTGCTAATTTTGTCGACGTATTCCCAAGCAGGATGATATACGGGGAGAGTTCTAATTTGATTCAACCTGACTGTAAATATATGTATGTGACTCCTCCGTTCCGTGCTTCGGTCCGCAATGTTCTACGATTAACAATGCGCACGTGGTAAATGGAGGCAAACCCCTTACGAAATGTCACGGAAATTATTAAACGAAATACAGAGACTGCAGCCACGATCTTGGGAGCGTAATATCGCCTGTGTTGACCTAACTGCGGACGTGTGACATCATAATTGTAGTTACATTTATCAGAAGCACGCCTATGTGCTGTCATGGCCGATTAAATAATTCATTATTTAGACAGCGGATCTTTAAGCAAAATAAAACCTTTGTATCTGAATTGCAACAATCTGGAGTGAAGTGGAAGTTTATTTTCTTTCTTAATATGTTCAAAACGATTGAAAGTAATGTAACAGTATTTTTAACCGACTTCGAAACAGGAAAAGGTTACTCAATTCGATCTGTGTCCCTTTTTTTTCGCTTTTTTTCTATGTATGTTCACCGATTACGCAGAAATGGATGGACCAATCAGGACGAAACCCTTTTGCATTTTGTAGATTGTAGGGTATGTCTCCCGATTGATCCCTTGAAAACAAATTTTGCATTTTTTCATTCTTTGCGGTTTTTATTGCAAATAACCAATGAGACTGAAAAGCCATCCTACGGTGTTCTACAAATTCTGCTCGTTCCACTAAAAAGTGTGAAATAAAAAAATTTTATAAAAAAATTAAATCGACTTCGAAAAAACGCACTAAAAAGTATGAAATAATTTCCATTTAATTTATGTGAATACACACGAACTTAAATACAATACAATCTTTTCGGAGGCGGCGCAAAATTGAAAATTTTCGACACTGGAAATTATGAAAATCCTTAAATTCTTCTACATACTTTCACATATTAATGTATCTTCTCTTCCGACCTACTGATTTCCAAGTCTACCAAATTCCAATGAAATCATATTCAGCAACATCTGTCATTTGGAAAATTTTCAATTTTGCGCCGCCTCCGAAAAGATTGTATTGTATTTAAGTCCGTGTGTATTCACATAAATTAAATGGAAATTATTTCATAGTTATTAGTGCATTTTTTCGAAGTCGGTTTAATTTTCTTTTTTAATTTTCCTAATGGTTTTACTTGTTCAAATTACACCCACTCCATTTTGTCATGAATGAATAAAACCCGCTGTCTAGTCATAACAAATGAAACATAATTTGTGGAAGCAAACATCAGTGAAATGCAATTAAAGCAGTGGACAGATTAGAAGAATGTGGAATGTGAGTTTCGGCTGATTAGAATTTTGCAGAAAGATCCGCAGTCTAGATTATAACGCTCGCATGTTGTACGCAATTATTTCTGAGTTAGCTCGCAAAGTGTTACGTCGATCGCAGCCGCGCTGGCCTTGGTTCTGCGGCCGAGAGGTCGCCGAAAACATCTTCGGGGTTAGGTCTAGGTTAACCACGTACCGGCCATTCGACGGGATGCCTTTCCCCCCGTAGCGTGATGCCGGAAGCGTGAAAATAACCCCGAAGAATGATCCCGAGAAACCAATTATGTTTTCATCGTTATTGTTGGAAAAGAGGAGGCTCGGGTTACCCACGAAGTAGGCGGGCTCCTGGCCGTAAGTAGAACGTCGGCCGTCGGCCATCGGCCAAGTGGTTAGCCGAGGGTTGCCGGTGCATCGTTGCGTCCGGTTTTACGGGTTCAGACAGCGAGTATGATGACAGACATGTAAACGACATGTTTCCGGCTTTCACGACCTCGTTGCGCGGGGACACGTGGTGCTGCTCGCGGAGTAGGTACCTGAAGAGCGGGTACACGTACACGGTAACAGTCAGTCGCTCGAGAAGCGTCACATGCGTGGAACAATGATCACTGTCATTTCGCGGGATTGAAAAGCGGGTCGGCTCTTGCATACTAGCAGTACGCTAACGAAATCCCGCAAAGCAGCACCGGCTAAAAAGAAACACGCGCAATTATATTCGGCGACGGTATACTCGAATAAATGTTATTTGTCCTGGGACAGGCCGTAATTAGGTGCTCGGATTAAATGCAATCAGGATACGGACAATTATGACATCACGAGCTGGCGCACGGTCTGACGACGATGAATGGGACGAGCGCATTCTTTCGAGAACGCGGCTCCCTCCGGGGAAAACGCGAAGTTCGAGGGACATGTTCACTTCGGAGGAATAACTCTGCCTTTGAGAACCGAAGCTCGCTGCCAATTCCGAAGCACGAGGTAAGGGACATCGTCGAGGGCAGTACTCGCCTTTGGACTGCCTGCGATGAAGCCGTAAAACGAGAATCGCGATGGGTAGCCGATAGACCAGAAAGGAGTTGTGCAATGACAAAAATTACTATGGTAATTTACCAGTGGGATATCCTTTAAACATATGTATACATATTATCCACGATCCCGTTCTACTGAACTGGGGCCAATCATAGTCGACTCCTGTCTCCCCGCGCTTCCTGAAAGTTCTCGCGCTAACGTCGCGCGTCGATGCAGAAGTATCCAGAGAGTTCGGAAGACAGGAGCCATCGGAGGCTAGCTGTAGGATTACACAGCCAGTGGGGCAGGAAGAGGAATCTCGGAATCCACAAATCCTGGTCCTTTCGAGACGCGGAAACAACGGTATTCTCCGTTATTCCGGTAGCGCTTGAGCGGGCGTCGGGAAACAGATTGCATGGCTCAAAATCAATAGGCATCTGATTTATTCCCATGCGCGCAGCCAGGCGTCCTGCGCGCGGGCGTCGAATTTACGTGCACCGATGTCTACGTGGACGCGCGAACCGTTCAGCCAACGTCTTGCATCCACGTTGCGGAATTCCATCGATTTGTGTCGCCGTTCGCGCGGTCGTTCCTTCCGCGGGGGCCGAGAGCAAAATAAAAAAAAAAGAAAACCGGCGGAGTAGAACGGAGGATGGGTGGTGTTTTGACGGATCGACGTTATGAATATTAATGGCGGCAGTCTGGCGGAGGCACATTGTAGTAATTATGCGTCCCGCGCGCGAGGATACCGCGCTCGGCCTCTGGGAAGGGCTCCACCAGTCGATAACGAAAGTATGTTGTAAGGAGATAAGGACGAGAGGGATCGATAATAAATCCTCCGGCGCCGAGATGCGCCGCGTCTACGCCCGCTCGATAACTTCCTCCGCTTCCTTTTTACATAGGCGAACTCCTTGTTCTGGCCCGTTCCCGTTATTCCCGGTGGAAGAACCAGGGAGAGAGGGCTTTGAGAATTTTGTAACATTTGATCTCGACGCGTGTTCCGGTTTTTGCGCGTTTGTTGGCCGTGTGTGGTAAAGTTTCCCGTGGTGAATTTTATCTTTGGAGTTCGACGACGGTAGAGGAGGATCGAGAGACAGAAAACGAGTCGTACGATCGGGTACGATGCGATGCGGTAGCTGCGAATGAACAATAAGATCGTTCGGCTCAATTTGCCGATGCTCGGGCATGCGCGGGGCACGATGTTTATCGCGCGATTATTATCGAAACTTACGTGCCCGGCAAATTCCCCGCGAGCAGCCCGCTCCTCGGCCAGCTTGTTCCGCTTTCTACGCGGAGCGCTCCCGCATTCCACCCTATTATTCGAGGCATTGAATAGCATTATTACGGGCCACGGTGTATATCGTGTTACGGGGTAAAATATTTGTTAACAAATGTCGCGGATGTGCCCCCTGCCGAGCGGCGCGGGGACCGGACGTGTCGGGTAGCCCGATAAGGCCCGGCGTCGAGCGGATTGTGCCGGCTCCGCGCGCTCCATCCAGAGAAAACGCCTAACCACCGAGGGAAAGGCTCCGTTGTAGCCCTTTATGTCTACGGTTGCCGCACCGAGTTTCTTTCTCCTCCCTTCTCTTCCTCTCTCTCTCTCTTTTACTCTCCTCTCCGCTCTCCATCCCTCTCTGTTTCTCTCCCCCTCGGCCGTTCTAATAATTTCGCGCTGGAATTATTATAATTTAATACGATACTACCCCTCCCGTTCTTCGGCGTTCTCGCGCTCTATTGCCAGGCCACGGCCATTATTCGGCGTGTTTGTAGCCTCCGGCGTCGCGTAATAAGCCGGCTTATACCTACGTATCTCTCTTTGTCGTGCACACGCACGTACAACGCACCTAACGTCGCTGCGACACGCCTACCTTATTCTTCCCTTCGCCTGGTTGCCCGCCAGTGCCCAGCCGGTATCTGCATCTGCCCGTTGCGGCCTGCGCGACCGCTGCAATGCATTCTGAGAGATAGGAGCTGCCTGGACAAACCTATGCTTTTTTTTATGGCTGCCACTCGAAATTGAATCTCAATGAATTTTTCGTTTGATTATTGCTAATGTACTCTGCATTTATTATTCCCGATGTCTTTTTAAGATTGTCTAAGTATAAGAGTAAAAAGTCCTTCCCTCCATCCTCCCAGTTATTGTATATTACCCCCTATTTAAATTTGCATTACTCACCGAATGATTCATACTCTTATAAGCTCGATAAGAACTGGGAACGATGTGCATCAGAGTGTGCCGAATGTTAAGGCGGTAGGATACTAAAGAGGAAGGTCCATCACATCCGGGGCTGGTCATCACAGCAGTCAAAAAAGTCTTTAGTGTCAGAAAAATACATTGGAATCTGCGGGTATTTTTTCTCGATTTTTCCTCTACTTTGGACACTCATATTATTATATACAATAAGCATAATTTCGTTAGCGCTGATGCCGGATGCGCTGAACCTTCCTCTTTAGATTGAGCCCTCACCCAGCCCAAAATTTGCTCAAATAACGACAACAAACGCAATCCCGCAAACTCTTGTTTCGACACAAAATCTAGTAAGATTCTAGTTCCTTTCTAGTTACAATTCTCAGTATCCTCCGCCTTAAATTCCAATTTGCGATACTCAAGGAAGCATAACGACGAGACGCAGTCTTGGAGTATGTACTCTTCGGAGGACTACATTCACAGTTTGTCCTCTGTCTTCGATTTAAAAACGAATTGTGGACTAGCCCCCGCGGAATTGTGTCAAGTGCGCGCATGTCATGTAAATATGATTATTATCGACTGCCGACAATTGCAACGGCATCAATTATTGCTTGGTACAAACGACCACCAACTAGATTCGGGTTACCTTATTAGTTGAATATGTATGACCATTAAATCGCGCGGATGCGTGTTGCAATCGGGAGCCATTAAAACTGCTGAAATCGCGTCGAAAAGTCGGCCACGTGTACGCCGCGCCGGTGGGTCACGTTCGTATCGCGTAATGAATAATAATAGTTCTCCAGGTACGTCGTAATCACCGATTCATCGTGTTCTATGTAAATCATGGATCGACTTAAGTGGATCCGGTGGAGTCTGCATTTTTCAGAGCGGATGTACGTTAACCGCGAGTCTGGTAATTGAAACACTGAAAAGATGCCAATATCCTACCGCTTGATAAACATCTTCAACAATGCATATAGGATGCAACATTTAAATGGGAATATCCGAATATTTCCAATATTTTTGGTTTCATGAAAAAAGTGGCCAGGGCAATGTTGCCGTCTCCGGATGGAAGCGGCGGCATCGAGTCGGAAGTACGACGATTCAATTATTCTTCTCTCGTGCCGGCCGCCTGCGGATTAAACAGATGCCACCTTTCCCCGGAGATAATTAATCGCTGTTATTTCTAATTAGAAGGAATTAAAAGGTCGCGTCTCTGAGAGTGCGTGCGCCGCTCCGTCGCCAAGAAGGGACAAACCGACCGGAAGAAACAAGAAAACAAGTTGCCCGACGAACGGAAACGGTGCCTCGGAGTGGGACAGGCAACGGGACGACACGGTTATTAGACTGGAGTGGAGAGTCCCGTCTATAAATATGACCATCGCTTATTACTGAATGCCAGCGTCGGAACGTAAATTATTAAGACGGCTGAGTGCGCCGATAGAATTCCGCAGCACGTTTCCCCGTTTATTTCGGGATTCGAGCGCGCCGATAGTGCCCGCAAACAGATCCCCTCGACCGTAATACTAATTGTTATCGGAAAACTGCGAGCAAGCCTTTGAAGGCTTTTCAAAGATTCCGACAATGAGCCTGCTGGATTGAAAAATAAATGATCGCGCCACGGAAAATATACCTTACAGCATGCTTTCCACAGAAACGGTACGAAGCAATTAAATCATTGCAAAGATTAGTCGCGAGCGCGATAGGTCGCAATAAATCTTCCGGGCGAAGGCGCCGCCGGGCCGGATTAATCCCCGGCTCGGTGAAACGCCTCGGCACAAAGAATTCCGCGAAAGTTAAATTACCGCGGACAATTAGTTGCCGTATGTTATCGTAACTCGTGCGTTTAAAGCGGATCCAGCCGTGCAAACAAGGGAAGAAAGGCGGAAGCATAAACGAGCACTTTTAGGAGCGCACTCGTTACCTCGTTTCGACCCGCGCCGCTTTCGTCGGACGACGAAAAACGCGGCTTTTTCCCGGGCTTCCGTTCCCGACGACACGATGCGACGCTACGCGCAGCTCTTTTCTAAACACGAGACATGCGAAGCTCGACCGCTGCATTATCACCAGTCCTAAAATTTTAATTCATCACCGGCATTACGGACGAGCCTCCCGGGTATTACAGTGCGTCTGTTTTTGCCGACCGGTAAGCATTGCGAGCGACCCACGGAACAAGAAACGCGTCACGTTACTTCTCCGTAAACACGCTCCGGAAATGCTTTAATGTAATTGAGCACATTGTTCTTTAATCACGCGGCTCCGTATTCTGCAAATGACTTGGCCAAGGCATCGCGGACAAAGGAATTCTGAATGCATACTCCGTATCATTAGAGGACGATGTATTATTGTCCAAATCTCGCAGCGTGGTCACTGACGTTCGTCATTGTGATCACTGACCAATCATGATCGATGACCAATTTTTAACTTTAAAAAAATTACTCTGAAACGACTAATATCGATTAGGATATGATAAAAAATAGCTAACTAACAGCGTGTAATAATCGTCTGAAATAGAAGAAAGCTAATTGCTGGTGTAATTTACTATGTCCGCTAATTTTCCTGTCGAACCGGCACGGAATTTTCCGATTATCGAGCATCACCGCCACGAACGTGAGAGAAAATAGCGTGAATTTGAAAAGTCCCAGTCATATCGTGCTCCCTAATGACCAGAATATATTACAGGGGAACAACGGGGCCCCGGTAGCTCGGTCCGCAACTTACAGATTGAAATCCACCCTTCGGCCCCTTTGTTCTCATTGTTATCGTCGTTCGCTGCACGCCACGAAGCCGGCCAGTACCGTCTCACCCGGTGGTTATTAATGCAGCGCGGTCGGCCTTCCCGGGCAACTTTGAAAAATGGCCGGCCCGCGATGATTCAGAGTTTTGCGCGGACTGAGCAATATCGTGGCGACGGACGCACGCTTCCGAAGAAACGTTCAGCGAAACAGGTGGCGGAGTTCACATCGGCTGAGCCCTCGACACCGGATGACCTTTTCCGAGACCTTTTGGTCTGCGATTCTGAATACGGGCTCGATAATGAACGGACTCGGCGAAGGAGCTGGCAAAGCACCCGACCCCCAGCTCGGTCACACTTATAATTAACCCTTGTACACTCCTTGAGGAAAAATCCACTCGTTTCCTCTGCGATTGTGTCGTAACTCAACATAGTTTGTTTACTATGTTAGGGTATTTTGTGTGACTCTTTACGAGGATTAACTATGCTTGTGAGACCCAGAAATTTGCAATGTCGATGCAGGGACCTTGAAAATCCGTTAGATTTCAATATCTTTTGGACTTGGAGATTTCCAAGCAGTGAAAGGAGGCTGACATTATCAGTCTCCTCCTTCCCGATCCGCCTGCATAGATTCCTCCGTTTTTCTGTTCGCGCAGCTAGTGTTCCATGTTTTAAAAAGAGTCGACGTCTAATTCGAGCCCTGGCGAAGCGGTTCAGCGATTTCAATCACAATCCCCGGCGAAATTCTGTCGTCGGCCACGGCGGAGCGCGCGATTCCGATCCGCGACGCACAAAAGAAGCTTCCCCGGGCTTATATTCCGCCGCCACCCCACCCCGGCAGCTCCGTTTTTAGAAAATGATACACACCGCTGCGTTTCCTTTTGGCCGTTGCCGTCTTTCCAAAATCAATATACCCCAGCAGATTGTTATTTATACCGGTAAGAAGATACGGTATTCCGTTTGAAGTCCTCTTCTCCTGGCATTATCCTCGAAGAGCGGTTAGCGGGGCTGTAGTACAGATAGATAAGAGAACCAACCAACAGGGTGGGGCGGAGGTGGGACCGAGGGAGAACAAGGCTGGGGGGTGGATCGGAGGGCGGAGAGGACGGATTACAAGAAGCGTCTCGGGTGCTTCTAAGCTCGGTAATGCGAGGCGGGGAACGAGGGCTCTTTGATAAATGCGAAATGTACCATTCGAGTTTGTTATGGTCCCCGCAATCCACTATTTACGGGGTTTTCTTTGAACTTCCGGGGGAAAGGCGGCCGCCCGGCGCGGCGTCCGCCGTGGTCGGAGTAAACGATGCGGTTGCCACCGGAACCTCGCCCCGCGCCGCTAAGACAAAAGGAAAAACCGACGGGCAGCTAATACACCGAAATAACGTTTGTTTCGCAGATTTGTTTAACGTTAATCGCGAACCTGTACCCAAGACATAGCGCACCCTGAGTGGCCTCTCAACCCTTTGCGGCGCGTCTCGCGATGAAAAATTTATCGATCGCGAAGAGTTGACCGACGTCCGCAATTTTTGCAGCTTTCGAGGTCACCTTTCTTGAAGCCACTGTAATTTCGGATTAAAGTCTTGTTTCTGTTTAGACAAGTGCCACGAATTGTCGCATCATACATTGATATGTAGTATGAATAAAAAAAATTAATGCTACCCTTGTTTTTTGTTAGAATACTGAATATTTTCAGAACCTCAAGTTCGAAGGTAACATATTTGTTTGTTGCATCGTTATCTCGAGCTGGGGGTAATTATAATAAAAGCAGTCGATCGGAATCAAACGGCAGACGGAGCTCGTGAAATCCGACCAATTTCGCGGTACGCAGTGTTTCGCTGCTGATAAGATTTCGCTCGGCCAGCGTTCCGGGAACAAGCTTCCCACTCTCGAAAGTATCAATTGCCGGGGCAGAGAAAAAAAAGAAGGCGGAAGCCGTGAAAGTGCTGAAAAGAAAATTCCGCCGTGAACGTTGCTCGGGGAATATGGTTGCTGTGCTACGAAACTCGACCGAAGAAGAGAGCTCCGACTCGACTCGACTCGGCGGGGGCGCAGGAAAATGAATTTGGAAAGTTCAGGAAGTCGGGAATGAAATTTATAAAACTCGGGGAACGATGGGTCGGAGGGAAACCGTGGTTAATTGCGATTCGATTACATCGTTGCCGCGTTCGGTTCCCTCGTTGTCGGTGGGAAATAACCATCGGACTCGCTTAAGAAAATTAAGCGACTGGCGCGACGACCGTGCGATTCCCGACGTGTCGCAATTAATATCGGCGCCTTGCCTCGGAGCTCGAATCGGGACAACTGTGGCCGTGTTCTGTGTTCGGAACGCGGCGAAGGGGCGGGGGACACGGTTCCGTGTGTCCCTTGAAAAGTGTCACGAAACGAGCGCAAAGCCCGCTGAAAAGCTTGCCAGCGATAACAACGAAGGGGAAAACGCGAGCTCGCGGAGCACAACGCGCACCGAGCCAGCCTTTTTTCCTCAGATTACACCGCCACGACGCGACGGTCGACCCTTTTCTACGCTATACGTCCATTATTATTTCGTTCTCTCCTGGCAACACGTTATCTCCTTGCCAGCGACAGGAACGCCGCGCCGGGATCCGGGTCGGAACCGCGCCGTCCCCGTTCCCAATCTTTTGCTCGCGGTGTGTCTTCTGAATTTCCAGTCCTCGTCACTCCAGCAGCCCTGCTATTTACAGACAGAAGGACACAGTCCTCGCCCTTTTTATTCTACGCAATAGTAACGGCTTGTATCCCCAAAGCTTCAAGCAGAAACTCAAAGTCGTTATGCAAATAAAATTCATGACGTACCCACGAATCTACTGAAAAATAAAAAAGCCTACCTTCGTCTCTGCACTATTGAAGTAAACTAAGCAAATCCAACTGTTCCTGATTAAATCAGGCTACCCGTTGAGTACGAGACGAATGCTGGAAGTTTGGAAAAGAGTCGCGCGATTGTGTCTGAAAAAGCAAATGTCGTGAGGATCGGCCTATTTTTAGCATTCCAAACCCCTTAATTTGTCCGGCTCGCGGGACCGCGTCGATACCGGCGTGCTCGCACGCGATTCAATTAAAAATAACGCGCAAGTTATTCGACGAGTGGGCCGCGCGTGTCGTTTTCTAATTGGATGCTTCTCGCCGGTAAGTGAGAAACACCTGATCGCAAGGATGAAGACGAGCGGGATAAAACTCGAACGACGCCGACTGGTCTGCGCTCATTAACAGATTGAAAGGGAAAAATGATACGTGCCGGGTGTTTTACATCGGGGTGAATTGCACGAGCTTTCCCGCGGACGCGAGGCGGCTCGAATCCAGGTCGGGGGATACGCGGGAAGAACACGTACGAGCCGTGTTTTTCTCGCCGTTATGACCCTGTACAAGTTATTACGAGGGTGCACGAGGACTCCGGTGAGGATCCTTTAGAAAATTCCCAGGGTTAATAACAAAAATAAAATATCGCCCCCTTTTAAAAATGCAGCCGCGTATCCATGAACGTAACGCCGGAACGGCTCGTTAACTGATAACGCGCCTCTATTTTCCCTCTCTCCCTTGCTCTTTTTCTCCCGCTTATGCTCCTCCCTTTCTTTTTCCCTCCCTCCCGACAAGGCTTGTTTACATGGCCGGTGTTTGCGAGGCTACGTTGATCTAGATTGGCGGAAAAAAGGGGGAGGATACGAGCGAACACCGAGTAATTAATACGATTGATTGAGCATACCGCTCCCCCTGGAAACTATCATTTCAGAGGCTGCCGACCAAAGATTTTATTATATTTTAAGGCCGCGCGATATCGCTCCGGCTCGTATTTACCCGCGCCGGAACTAACGTGCGCGCACCCGGCAAGGGTGGATATACCCGATCCCGACGTAGATGGCCAACATTCACAAATAACGACGTGCGCACTTCCAGTTAGTATTAACAGGATTATTTAACGTTCGATTAATGGAAAAAGACCCGGGGGTTTGTTTGAGCGCAGTCGTACACATCTACGTACACTCGCGCGCACGTCGAAAAATACGGGGCTGAAAGGCACAAAGCGACCGGTCGCACTGCATCGGTAAATTAAAGAAAACCGAGGGAACAAGTGAATAATTATACCTAGTCCACTCTCCGAAACCGATTCGAATCGTTGCAGGAAAGACATCGCGGCTATACATACTTCACTTTCCACGAACCGACACCAACGGTAAACTGTTCCCAGAATTCACACGAAATATCAATATTTGTTGAAACGCGGCAAGTTTTTCCTATAAAAGATAAGATACCTGATTAGATGTGGTTGCTTGAGACTGGTTATCGAAGCTATCACGGCTACGTGAATTTTTATTGGGAAAGGATATCTAAAAATATATGCTAGAACGGGCGATCGGTAGGCTTGTACCGTCGTTGATAAGCAGAAAGCGCTATATCGGATTATGTCGCGGCTTTAGGCTTTGGTTCGACGTAATACCATGAAGAGCAGTTGCAAAAGTTGGAAAAAGGTCTTTGTAAATGTTATCGAAGCTCTCCGAGCTAATTGAGCGACTATTGAATAAGCTCAGACACGTAAAGCGTTAAATTACAGTTACCGAGGGCGTGTACAAATTATGCAAAACGGCAATGAAAATCGGTTGCCGGTTGATTTAGAAAAACCGTTCGAGCAGCGAACATAATTGATACAAGAACCTCGAAACACGACCCGAACAGTTAGGCTCGACCGACCCGCCTCGGTGTTCGTCTAATTAACTAATCGTCACCGCGATCTTATCGATCTAATCCCGCATGCGACAGTTAGCAAGCCGAGCAAGAGGTATCTGCTCGTGGAATCGAAACGTGTGCCCGGCCTCGTCGGTTCGTTGGTCGATTCTTTACGGTGTTCTGCACCCAGAGACCCGTTATTACCAAAGCTGCGCGTTTTACTGGTCATCTAGTTTCCGGTTCAGCGTTTTGTTCATTTCCGCGCACTAACCACGATAATGACAAGATTGAATTTATACAGATCTCCTGAGGGGTTTCCTAAAATTTCTCATGAAAATATTCGAACAAATTCAATAATTGAAAAGATGAAATTTGTTTTCGGGCCAGCTCGTTGTGACCTGTCTGGCACATAGTTGTAACGCTAATGGCGTGACCATAAGCCTCATCCAACAATGAACGAACACAATTAATCTAGCGCCCGTTTCCTATTCCCATCAGAGACGCCACTGATAGCGACTTTTACGAGATACAAGCCGCACGATTACATCATAAATGAAAGCATCGAATGATAAACCTATCAAAGCCCAGTTTTCCATTTCACGTTTCGAAAGTCTAATCGCGCAATAATTCATGCGGGCCCCAGTTACTCGTTTCTATCTATCATCGTATTTATCGCCGACGCGTTCCCTCCTAGTCATCGAAGTCTAGCAAAGTTTTTCGTTTGTTTTGTGTATTGCAAACCACGAGATCCACGCAGCTTCTGGCTGCTGCCCCGTCGAAACTGTGTCTGACGTATTAGAAAAAGTGCGCGGTCGAGCGCGGGGTCAGATAACCTTCGGGTTAAATATTAAAAGTCGCATGAATAAACGCGATAGTGCTCGTATCTTAGTGGCCAGCGTCCCATACATATTCATGTCTCTGTGCTCTTAAGTTCCTGGCGCCGCACAGTGGAGAGGTACATATGAGCCAGATGGACAAAACTCTACTTTCCTGCCCTTCGACCTCAAATTGAATGCGAAATTTTCGACCCACATTTAGTCGAATGACAAACGGGCCGTTTGAAACGGCATTTTCCAAACAATTTTTACAGAATCTTGAAACAGTGAAAATGTAATCAAATGAAGATGCGATATACACGAATCATGATTATTTCGTTGCGAGCATTGAATATAACTTTTAAATGTGAAAACACAAAACATATGTTACACGTAATCTGTACAGGGTGGTCCGCCTAAATACGGCCACCTAAATATCTCCTCCAATTGTGGGCGTACAAAAAATATTTTGTGTACTATTTGAATGGTTTGAAGGAACCATTATATTGGAAACAATATTTTTTTCCGGAGGTCATTTTTTTCGGAGTTATCAAGGTCATCGATGTTTTTTGATACATAACTGCATTTCACATGACTTTGACCTTGATCTGAAGATAAAACTTTAATTTTCGAAGATCAAGGTCATTTCAAGGTCATGTTATTATACATATCTAACCTTGAAATTTCCTTCAAACCATTCAAATAGTACACAAAATATGTTTTGTACCCCCACAATTGGAGGAGATATTTAGGTGGCCGTATTTAGGTGGACCACCCTGTATACTGTATACGATTAACAAATGATATTGAACCTCGAAAACGAAGGTCAAATTCTGCTTTTCACATTCATTGTGTACGATGAACAATAATTAAATGTTTTTATGTGTGACAGTCTCTTAAAAAGAAGATGTCAGCACACGGTCTAGGAGCTTTCGCGGAACCCGTTGTTTATTATAGATTTTTCTGCTGCACCTTGAATTTAGTACCTCAGAGTTGGGCGATATCGGCGCGAGGTGTTTGCGACCCGCTGTTGTGCCGGTGAAAACACGCGAAACACCCCGGAAATTTACGTCGAATCCACCGAGGAATTTTATGTCGCCGGGTCACGTGCCGGCGGTGGTTGCCCGAGCGTGCACCGTGCACCCTGGATGCACCTCATTCCGACAGCTCAGACGCCAGCAATCATCTCTCTAAAATTTTCGAAAAGTCGACAGCTGCGGCCAGTCATTTCCCGCGAAAGGGGACGGTTTACGATCGATAACGGACACAAACGCCCGGAGGACTATTGCGTAGATGGAGTTGTTTCCATAAAAATGTGTATTTGAAAAAGTGTACTCAGTCCAACACTCTGTCGATTTTTTTTGAGTGTCGTGTACCTGTCGGCTGTCAACTTGCAATGGAGCCAGTAACTAATTTCGCAGGAGATTGCGCATGTCCGCCGCCTCCTAATAAACAGAGAGACCGAGACGACGAAGCTATCTTTCCATCGACGAACGACCATAATGGCTGTCAAAAGCGTAATGTAGAGGCCACCGGGCGGACAGGAGAACGCGCCAGCGTGTGTCTCGTTCGAGCGTTCGCGATACCGCGCGAAACTGCGCGGAGATGCCGATAACGACGTCGTTACGTACGCACAGGCGTGACGACTGATTAGGATCGGTCGTACGTTCTTGCTCGGCGTTACTAATCGCGGGTCAACGATGTTACCTGCTACGATACGGCTTGTTCCGGCTTTAAAGCGGCAGTGGCAATAATTCGCTTCGGGGAATATATCGCGACGTGTCCGATTGCTCGACGAGCGTGTCACTAATCCCGCCTTGTCGATCTTCCGCGTTCGTTTCGCTCCCTTTTCCACAGAAAAATCCTACAGGTCTACATCAGTCTCACTTCTACTCCACAATTTCGACAGTACTACTGACAGCACTATTTGTGCTTTGCTGTATCGAGCACAATCTTACGCTCGTGTCGCAGCTCTGCTCTTAATTAATGCTCGAAATGAGTACCAGCTCCGAGTTGTGAATATCTGGGTTGTCAAACAGGCAAGTTATGGTCGAAGATAGTCCCTCCCAAGTGAAACAGACTCCTTCGAGAGAGCGGAGTTTTGTAAAAGTAGTTAATGCACTCGGCGCAAGCCTGTCCCGCCAGGTGCACTTACGATAAATTACTCGTATAAGGGGTAGTGTAACGATGTTTGACTTGAGAATTGTGCGGATGCATTACAATAGAAGCGTGAATGCGCGAGTCCTGTACGCGTGGTCTTCAATGCGCGCCTGATGATAACTAAGTGCGTTCCTGGTGGTATCCGACTATGCTCTCTGACAACTGAATGTGTTCCTGGTGACGTTCCGCTGTGTTCTTAGCGATAACTTTTGTTTCTTTCCTCTGGCCGTTTCGCGTGCTCCGGAGGTGGGTGTTCCGGAGAGTTCGCCGGCGAGTTGGGCGTGCCTAATGTATGTATCAGATCTGTTCCTTCTCCTAAGTACTATTCTAGAATCTGTGAAAATCTCCGAGCGAAGATATGCAGAGAACGCCTTCGAACTCGGAAATCGTTATCGGGCAACAAATTCTAGCTAGAATAAATGTTCAAACTCTGCGTTCCACGAGGAAGGTCTGCATACACTTGCTAAAAAAGATCCTTCTCTCAAATTCGGAGAAGAGGGGACGGTACGCGCTGATCTTTCGTTGAGTGCACAACTAAATTTTGTACATGCAATTTCAGGAATTAGATGCACAGCTGGAGTGTGGACGTTGGATACGCGGACTTTCTGTGTGCTTTGAGGTTTCTGAGATGCGGAGCGCGGGCAACTAAACAATTCTAATTATTATTCATTAGCGGGAATAGTTGTCGCGGGGGTCTCGAATTCCGTCAATCGGGGCGGTCGACTGGATTGAAAATTTAGCCGGTAGCATTAGCATTGCGGTGCGGAGGCGCGGTGGACAGGTGCGAACGATCGTGCGGAACGAAGCGGAGCGGATCTCGCCGCGTCCCGTCGCGTCGGCGTCTATTTATTTATTAACGGCTCGCATCTCGTCGGATTCGGGATTATACGGGGCGGCGTGGCATGGGGCGATCCCCAGCGTCCTCGTTACCGGCTTTAATCTTTTCGCTCTATCGTACGGATGATTTACTGGCGGCCGGACCGCATTACGCCACTCGATTTTCGCCGGGAATCAGTCGGCGCGTTAACACGGCCGCGCCGTAACGCTCCGCGCCCCGAACAACGTTCCAGCTCGCGTACGTCCGGGCCGTGTTCGAATTTCGGCTCGCGTGTTGACGGCCAGCACCGTGTTTTCGTGTGCGAGAGGACCGGAGAGCGCGATCCACGCTGATAGCAGCCGGGTAGCAGAGGACGCGTCGTCGCAGACCGACCGGCTGCGTCGCGTCCCGTCGCGTCGATGTGTGACGCGCGAGCTCGGAGATCGTGTGCGACAAGCCGACCGTTCGCCCCGTTAACCCTGGTGTGGGTACGACAATGTTTTCATTAACTGAATACACGCCAGCCGTGGCTCTACGATCGGCCTCGACGTCGCCGCGTGGCTCTCACGAGGAACCCAGGCCAACGCAATTTTCACCTGGTTCTAGATCTACCGCTGGTGTCGTTACACACGCGTCAGAAAACAAGGTCTGAGAAATGACAGAAAGCACTGCTTCGTCAATGATTTCTACGTCCGAGTCGACGATGTGACAGTGGTAACGGAACGATTCCTTTGTCTTCGATGCAGTATCTGAGAGACCTAATTTACGACACCCTCAAACGTTCACGTCACTTTCAGTTCCCGGGTTCTACGACGACGAATGCCAAGTTATCGTCGAAACGCCTCAAAGTCCGCGTTTTCTTACACACGCGCCATTTAGAACGATTCTAGTTCAGTACCAGGCTTAATAAACGTCTTACGACCCTGAGCGAGTTAAGCGTCGGCCGTGCCATAAATCGCCTATACTGTTTGCAGTGGACGTTAACGGCGAACAGAATTGTTATACCTGCGGCGAAAATTTTTGATCATTCCGAATGAAATATCGAGTTGTATCCTGACATAATTATCCAACCTACCGTGAAAGTCTCCCATCTAATTAATGATTCGCACCTGAAGCTACTGTTCAAGAGGAGGTGCAGCAAAATTTAATATGTAGTAGCTTTTTATAAAACGCCAAAAATCTCAAATTTTTTTTCAGCCGACTCCTATTCGATAGCACGTGTAGACATTCACGCATATAGTGAGATCAAATTAATTTTCTGAAGACGTTCTAAAACGGTTTTCAAATATTTAACTCCTTCCAGATCAAACACAAGTTCAGTGTGCCTGGTGCAGCACAAATCCAGCATCGTTGAGAGTAAGAGCAACGATGCCACGCCTCCCTCGGAGAAACCACACCCACTCTGTTCAACGAGAGCTGTATGGACAGTCTTCCACCTCTTCCTTTAATATCACTTGTTCCAGAAGGCAACTCTGAGCATTCCCAGACTAAAAATCGTTCCTTTCCTGTCTTACAATTCGGTTCTCCGTATTCTAGTGGCGTAGCCGTTGCCAAAACGGCATGTATGTTTAATTCGGTTTCCATATACACGCCCTGGCCACGTTTTTTCGTCGCGAGAGAGACTTTCCGGGATCGCGCGGCCGTTCGTCGGAATACATTTGCATGGTTCGCTTTTTCCGCGTGTTTATTTACGCTGCCGGCGGAAATTTGTGGTTCCCTCCTTTTCCAGGCCGTGTTGCGAATTCTCAGCCGAGTTTCCGAGTGGCTGGGGTCTAGCAGTGCCACCCCCACCGGGAACGGATTTACACGATAACCCCCCGTCGCGAGGTGTCGCGTTCGTTTCTTATTAATTAGCAGGACGGACGCGTGCCGGTGAAACGGAACACGAGCGGCGATCGTGGCCGACGATCGGCGAAAGTTTACGTCCCGGATCGCTTATGAATGCCGATCGCGGGGCCGCGAACTTCAACCGGTGTTCTTATCAGCGCGCTAGATTTACATTCGCAACAAGAACACGGTGGCGGGGGAACGCTGGCTGCGATACCGGCGCGTTTACAAACGAGCGGAACGCCGCTGTTGAATTAACAGGCGATCGATATTTCATCAACGTTAATGTATTAATTGCCCGTTTAATTGCCCCGTACTTTGATCCTCGTGTTCTGTCGTACCGAGTGCAAATCGAGGAGAAATCGCTTGCTCTCGATCGCCAAGGATCCCGATCTGGAATTCCTTGTCGGGACTTTTTTCGGTCGGTCATGCAACGTCGTTACAGTTCGCTGCTCGCGTTCAGGCACCGTGAGACTTGCCTCGAGCTGACTCGCACTGGATATGATAGCAGCTCGAGTGATTAATGCATGCTAATTCGGAAGTGTTAATTTGTAGACCCGAACGAGACGTCTCGACGTCAATCAACTCTTCCGACCCGGTGGAGGTACGCCGTCTGTCCCCTTGCACGACCGACTTCACTATCGCTATCTGTATCACTATGTACTACGTTCGCATTCATTTTCAATTTCACAAAATAAAAAAACCCGCGCCTGAGTGAGTTTAGTAAGAAACAGCAGAAACGACATTCTTCCATATTTTGATATAAAAATATAGTATTCCATTTAAAAAAACGAAATTGATCTCCAAATCTCCGAAACGCTTTCACCCGTAAAAAAAAATACACTACATAATGTACCCCTTCAGACCATGCAACTTCTGTATACAAAACTTTTTCGTGCAACGCATACTTTTAAAGTTATTATTGGTGTGCAAGTTGCGTGGACCACCCTGTATATAATAATAACAATACAGTTTTTATTCATAATATTGTTTTTTACAGTGGAATAAATCACAAAAACAGAACGAACTTATTTGCCAACCCAATATGTATCGCAGAATCATTTAAAGACACTGTACCACATTAAAAGACGATGTTCCTCCGTACAGTTCTATAATTTTTGGAGAAAAATAAAATATCGAAATATCAGATATTTGGCATTTTGAACGAGCATGATCCTTTAATAGATTCCCGTCTATCCGATCGGTTTCGAAACGGATCGGCGACACGACGAAAGAAGTTCGGCGCGACGGCCTGTCTGGTGCAGCCGTAGCCGCATTAATATTTCGTGTCTGCGCGCATTATTCTTCGCGGCTGGCCTCCGCCGTGTCCTAGATTTCGGTTCTTCTTGTCGTAACGCGATATTAATGCGCGGAAAGATATGAAAGTGTCGTTCCCTTTTACCCGGGACGGTGGCGTTCTGCGTTATGAAATAACGACGCCCCGCGTCTCGCGCGCGCGTTCCACGCCGGGATCTCGCGCTGTTTGAAGCCGCGGAATATTTTTCACGGTATACTGCCTCGAGCGGAGAATGCGCTCGCGCGCTCACTCGCGAGTTTTGTGCGGCGGTATAAAACGGTCAAGATTACCGGCGACTCTTTTCACGGAACAACCGACGATATATCTTTTTAATATATACGTTGTTTTTGAAGCGCCGCAACGCCGTGGCCACCCCGGTGCCCATCATATTTATTATTCCTCCGCGAAGAAATTAAGTGATAGCTCGGAATAAAAAAGGATATCCCGCGGCGAGATATCCTTTTCTCCGCGCGAAAAATAACGCGTCCAGGCCGCTTTTGTTCGCCGTCGGATGGCTAAACTCCTCGGACATCATGGCGGCCATCGCCCACCCTGAATTACTTCCGAACTGATCGTTACAATTAATAAATTTAGGAATTAATAGGAAATGTTAGGCGCAGAACGAACTTCATAGTTCGACGAGAAAGTAAAACAAATGAACCTGTATCAGAAGGTCCCCTTGACGCTGTACAACTTTCATTTGAAGTACTCTTTCGAATAACAAACAGTTTACAGGTAATGCACGGTGGCAGAGTTAGGCGACTCACTCTGTATAGGGTGTTTTGGGAAATGACCGAGTGGAAACTAGGACACCGTCGCGGAAACGTTCTGGAAACAGCGTGCATAAACTGACGAGTGGTCCTTTTAGAAGCTGTGGAAACTGTTGGCCCTTTAGCCTGCGCAATCCCAGTCGAGTAACCTGTAATCGGTTTCGTTGAGCATGTTCAATGGTGGACCGATTTTCGCATTGGTCCCATCGGTGCACAATGGACCGGAATATGGTCGTTCAGAAAGACCATAATTCCAATTTCAATATTGCGAAAACTGTCTCGTACGGTAACAAATCGAACCTGTTTATTTTAAAACTTTACGCGAACACGAATTGTTCTAGATCCTTTTCGTACGCATCAAATAAAGGTCTACAAATAATATTATATTATTAACGGCATTAGAATTCTGTACAGGAGAGTTTAATAAACGTTGAAATAATTATAATTAAATAACAATCGTTGTTATCAATAATTACTTAATTGTGCATAAATATGACGACTGAAGTAAAACGCAATATACGAGCGTTGCAATGAATAACCTCTTAATTAAATAATTCAAGCAGAAATATAGACATTAGACTCAGGATAGCTTCGATTGCAAAATAATCCTGCATAGAAATCGACGGGAGAAAC
This sequence comes from Lasioglossum calceatum, assembly GCA_963966675.1. Taxonomy (NCBI): domain Eukaryota; kingdom Metazoa; phylum Arthropoda; class Insecta; order Hymenoptera; family Halictidae; genus Lasioglossum; species Lasioglossum calceatum. Next base: position 18,108,758 of record OZ016541.1, read on the forward strand.
ATACTTAAAGTTTAAAATGCTTACTTTTGAGGGTTAAATGGTATCCGCACTTCCGGCCAGCTATTTGGCTGGATAATATTAGCGAAGTGATTAAAAAGAAAGTGATCAGGGTCCGATCCTTAAGTATTAGTCAGCGTGATTGGGGAAGAAGAGGGTGAAGCAAGGAAACGTCGAACAAACCCTGGTTCGGCGGGTCGGTCGGGGCGATTAAACTCGTCGCGAAAAACCCCTTTAATACTTCGCCGTTCCTTCGATTCCTCTTTCGAACGGATTAAAGGCCGAGCAAATAACCGATTCTGTCACGGTTTCTGCAAATCAGCTTTCGCGAAGGACTCTGGTCGGAGAGCAGGAGGAACGAGGACGCCAAGGACACCCGGAGGCGTGGACGAGGAGGATGCCGAAGGTCGAAGAACCCGAAAAGCAGCTAGGTGGACTTGTACAGTCGACGACACGACAAATGATCTCTCTCCCCTCGTGTTTCCCCGGCTGGACACGGGAAGAATCGGGGGGGTGGTTGTGCGACCAGGGGTGAATGCAGGAAGTTCCAGAAAAAGTTCCACCCTGCTCTGACGATTGCACTGGTCGGGGTCGAGGGCGACACGAAACCCTCGCGTTAAGCGAAATGTTTATTTTTAATGCACGACCAGGTCGCCGCGATTAGATGGTTATCGGTCGTTCCATGCGGCGCACGTCGCCGAACAAGCTTTGTCCTGCTCGAAAAGCGCAGATTCCACCGAATCCGGTTTGTTACGTTCGATCCTTTTTTTACAGCCGAGCTTGAACGACCCTGGAACAGCTTAAAAGAATCAGGGGAATAAAGCGACGCGGGGTGGTCGGATAGGGGTGGGCGCACCTGTCGAACGGCTACGAAAGTTAGACTCCAGCGAGACGATCGAACTTTGGAATAAACGTCGAGAAGAAAGTTTCCGTTACGCTGCTTCCTCTGTTCCACGTGTCCTCCGGCTGCGTGGGAGACGAATTGAATATATTTCTGCGAAAATATCGTCTTGGGAGTCGTGTCTCTGTGATTTCTGACGGGTGTAATAAACTCTCCTATTACGTGTTAGACACTTTTTTCAACAGGAACAGTTCTTTTTCTGTCCGACGCGTTGTCGATATTTGCGGGTCGATACGTATACCGAAGACGATCAAAGGATGAAAAAATTTTTCGGGAAACGGGAGAAAGGAGTCACTAACGGAGAAATGTGAAGCGTTTCGCACCAGCTGGAACGGTCGGGCACTCGTTGCAGACGATCGTGGGCCCGCAGGAACGTAAAACGCAACGGGAATGATAATTTATATCCCGGCGATTGTTTTTATCCCGATAAAACAGTACATTGAAAACGCGGCTCGCACGGGCGCCGGCTATAAAATTAATGGCCGTCCTATCTCAAAATTATCGACATCAATACGTAATAACGACGCGGAAAAAAGAGAACGGCGCCCGTGCGCTTGAATTTGACTGCGAACCTGCTGTCTCGGTGTATAAACCGAAAGATTTGCTGGAAGAGTTTTACAATTTTTAGCGGATTGCATGCTTTTGTGATTTAGCTACAGCTGCAGTACGAGATTGACCGAATGAACAATTCAAACGTCAGTTCGGATAATCGACTGAATCCATCAATTGCACAAGAAAGTACATTCGGAATTATGTCATGATTGGACTCGTTTGAACCAGAAAAAAGTCAGAAATATTTTAGCGAAAATTTTATAATCATAGCATGCACATGTTACTTCAGATACCGAAATATTATTGTATTCCCGAGGTGCTTACAAGGTTTCAGCGATGCGGGTCTCGTTGCTACGATTAAAAACAAGGGACGCATTTAAACGTGTCTCGACAGGGAGGCTGAACCGCTAAAAAGGGAGAAATATTTTCCAGATAGAAAACGGACGGTGATCGGGCAACGTTAGCGCAGAAAACAGCTCTCGCAATCAGCTACCGCCTGCAAACTTTCTGTCAGCAGTGTAAATACGCCGACAGTTCACGGAACGCGCGGCTGAGGCCAAGACTCGATGGCCAGGGTCGTGTTTCTCTTGCGTTGAGCGTCGGGCGTGGATCGTGCAATATGAGCGAGGCGAAAGGGCTGGGTGAAACGGGCGAGCGAAGGGAGAAAGAAAGACGGTGATACGGGGAGCGGGAGATATACGGCCTCATAATTCGCTTCTAAACATCGCTAATTGCACCGCTGACCCTCTAAATCTTTTGGGATGCTATCTGCTCGCCTCGAAAATACTCTCTCCTCCCGTCCGCGTTCAGCATTGCCTTCTGGCTGGCCGACCTTTGTTCCGGCGGGTTCGAGGTGGCGCGAGGTACCCGGCTTACACCGGGTTCTCTATTAATCCGGCCACGGTTCATCCGTTTCTCAGATCGATGCGAGATACCGGCTCACCTTGCTCCTTTTCAGATTAAGCAGGGGAGCCTGGGCCATGTTGATCCATTTTTCAGTTTTTCACCTCTGCGATTCTTCTTTGAAGCGACGCCCGACGTACAGGAAAGTATTCTAAAACATTGACCTTGACCTTGACCTTGACCTTTCTCAAGTAACCTTTCAGTGGATTTAGCTGTCGCTCATTATTCCTTAAAAAGTTACTAACCGCTTGACTATTAATTATTGAAATGATATAGATGCTTCCATTAGGAAATATTAATTGAATTATTGAGGGTAGATACTCTAAAGGCGAACAATGGGAGCATTATTTGGGGATTGTTCTTCACGTTGGAAATACACTTCGGACACCTTGTGCGCCGTGGAAAATAAAACGGGACAAGGGCGTGAAGAGTGGTTGTCTCAGGTAGGACGACCCGCGATGGACGCGCAGGTATCACGGACCCGCCGGCTACCCGGATAAAGTGCCCCCACGCACGATAAACTCCGCCGCGATGGGGGAAATTGGATGAAAATTGAAAATTGAGTCACGAAACGGCAAACCGGCCCGGCCGGGCGCGGTCCGACCTGACCCAGCTATAGCGTAATTATTTTGAATTGCGCTATTAATTCTAAGCAGCCGCGGTGGAAACGCGTTTTCAACGGGCAAGAAAAATGGTGCATGGTTCTTTCCGCGAAAATTACGACCACACGTGACGCGATAGCCGGCAATTTTCGTAAAAGTATATTCTCGATGCTCAGAAACATCGAATTAGCTCCATCTCTCTGGAAATTGCTGGGACGAGCACGGGGGCAGGGAGGAATTTTTTAATTTAATTTTCCGCAGCCGAGAGTTTAATGGGTTTGAAACTACCGTATGGAATAACTTTTTTCATTCGTTCGCTTCCGGAAATAGATTTTAACGGTATTAAATCGCCCGAGTGTTTCGTATCACTAAAAAATCTCTTGTTTCGCGCTCATAACTCAAGGCGAATTAGCTGCCCTCCCCACCCCCTTACCTCGGTTTTCGCTGACGTTCGTTGGGCCGCGTTTCTAACGGGTCGAGCGGGCAAAGCCGTTTTGTTTAACCGAATTAATGCGATAACCTTAATGCAAATTGTGAGAGTTCATCAACCGCGTGACGAAACTCGCAAGAACACCGCCGATGCTTCGGGCTTACACGACTCCTTGGAACTTTTCCGTGGGATCAGACCGAGCTGGGGTTGATTGAAAGAGGGTGAGAGGTATCTCGTTTAGTAATCTTGTCTTTTGTCGGTGGCGGCGGTTGGTGGATGTCCTTCCGTCTGGCCCCGGTGGCTTAACTTCTAAAGGCAAACGCCGGGTCGGCAACTTGTCGCATTGTCAATGAATCTCCATTTTGTTTCTTTGATTTCGCAATGCCTCTCCGCAAGAACCGAGCGCTCTCGGACATTTCCATCGACTGCAAACCCTGCGGCTGAACCGGTACGTCCTCATTAACCGCGTAAACTGCTAATGTAAATATAAACGTCATTCACTTCTTTTATATCGAAAAAAATTTCTACATTTCTGTTATGAATACTGCAGCGTTACAGTAAATGTAGAAGCAGAATAAATATAATTTCTTTGCCTCCTTCTTTGAAATTATTATAGAGAAAGAAATTCTATTTATTACAGCCGGGAAAAATATCATGCGGCAAGAGATATTGAAAAGAGAACCTGGTTATTAAAAATAATATAATTTTTTCAATGTTTTTCTTGAAACATTATCAAGCTGTTTTATTAAATATATTTATAATTTCTTAGGGCAGTGTTATTTTCAAAATAGCATAATAGCTTTTGGTTAAAACATGGGAACCAATGGCAGTGTCTATTAGAATGTTTTTGTATATTCATTTTGTGTGTACATGTACTCGCCTCTAATTACTTGGAAATCGTAATCGTGTGGATTTTAATTTATACTCCCTTTTCATGTAGGACAATCTTTTATGAGCTGCACTCACATAACTGCATCGAATTTCTATTTGAAACATGTGTGCTCCCGTTGATTAAAGCAAGAAGAGTTGACTCTTTGAACCGAGCTGCTTCCTTATCATCGGAAATAGCAACATTCACTCACAGTTACACGAACCGCCTGCGAATGGGTCGATTTTTCTTGCTACCTCAGCGAAAGACACAGAGAAGCTGATGACAGAGTGCAAGACAAGAGACACTATGGCAGCGCTTTTCAATTTACTTTACGAGACGCTCCCCGAATCGAAAGGGATTTCTCGGTTTTATCGAGTCATAATGAAATGCGAGCCAGCGAATTACTCGAATAGGAAGCTGGAACGATCTTCGGGGCTTCCTCCGACCCCTTCATCGTCGTTGTCGTCGTCCCGGTACCGGTTAATAGAACGCGGTTCTTGGCTCCTCATGTTTTCTCTTTGTCGTCGCACACCGGTGTAAATAATCGTTTCCTACTGACTGGCTCCCTTTGACAACCGTGGCTAAACACTCTTGGCTTCGTCGTTAAATATTTTAATTAAGTCACGTTCTGGGAACAAATGTTTTGCCGGCAGCGGAGTCTTGTTTGGAATATCGACGCCACGTTTCCCTGGGGACCTTCGGGATTCCTGGGTAAAATACCTCCTGCTGCCGAGACGACTGAGTCTGTCGTTCGTGTCGGGAGCGGCGGACAAGAGATTTTCTTTATTGAGCTGCGACGGGATTCTTTCGATAGCCCGCGAACTGTTTGATTCAATCTTTATCTTGGATTGCAGAACGCCACCACAAAAACTTGCAACTCTTCCTGCATATCACCGTCATCTTGCGCATAGCACTGGTGAGAAGGATTTTGTAAGCCACAAACATTCGAGACAATGGAACAAGCAGAAAAGTTGAAAATGATAATTGTAGATTTTTGAAATTTTTGGGGTGGATTATTTCAAAATCGTGTAGCTACGATAAAAATGAACGAATGAGAAAAACAAACTACACTACATTATCCAGCAACTGTTTGAGTCTGTCGGTAGAAAATTTCGTGATGGTTGCGGTATATTTGAAGGATTTTTTAAGTAGCTCGGAATGCGTTGATTTGAGGAAATACATTTGCAATCGGCGATTGGTGGCGTCGTCATCGATCAATTCCAAACACTTCAGCATCATTGGTTCGGTTTATCTTTTCCCTCTGGTATTTGCACGCGGCTCATTTCACGACGGCCCATAGGGGCACCGTTTAAACGCGCGCGTAAACCTGCGGGGCCGAAGCGGAACGACTGCCGGATCCTGTTTGCCGAACTTATTTTGGTTAAGTCACGTCTTCAAAACAAACCCCGGGCCGAGTGTGTATAGGATCGGGGCCGGGCGATAAGTCCGGTTTCGTGACGAGTGCCGTTTCTTTGAGGAAAAGTCTCCTCGGAGACGGTTCTCCTCGAGGGCATGTTTTTCCTTTTAACGCGACGAGACGGAATGCGCTGCGACCTCCCGAAAGGTACCTTCGCCGGACCACAGAGATCGTTCCCTAGAAATATCGCAAGGAGTTTTAACCCGGACATCGCAGTCCGTAGCGCGAGAGTGAAACGTTCCGCGCGCATTCAAAGCCGCCGTGATACACGCGCCAAGCCCGGAGGCGCATCCGTCTAAATTACCCGGCACTCGCGGCGCGAATAAATATTTGCCGAAACGCCGACAACCGGGCTCGTTTCCGCTTTTTAAATTGCCACGAAAATTCGCCGACTTTCCTCGCGCACCCTCTTTGTCGGGCGTCGACTTTCCCGCTTAAACCTCGTACGTCCATTCTGCCAATTTGGTACGCTCTTCACTGATTCTTGGACGGGTGCTGTGTTTCTGTAGTCAGTATTCAGACCCGCGAGGGTTCTCCCTTGTAGCGACAGTGAATCACCGTGGCACTAGTCGCTGAAATCCGGGCTAGAATATTTTGGAACAGTTCTACTAGTTGCCAGTTACCCAGTTCTTTTTATTTACCCCGGGAAACAATGTCTGGCGAAGTGGGTCACCCGTAAGACAAGAACAATCAGAGCCGTCCGCGGTTTAAAATCCCGTGTCGCCAGAAGTAAGTCCTCGCATTTGCATGTAACGAGGCTCGATATTGCCGCGCGTTCTCCCGTCACGGTGAAACAATGGCGGCGAGCCCTTCGGGTACAATGGCTGGCAAAAATAATTCATATTCCGTATTATTGCGGGGCAGGACGTTTAACGTTGATCGTCGCGCAAGAATCACGGGACGGAAAACAGCGCGGCGAGACCCGTATTTAATTTAAATAACCTTCATTAATCAAGCCCCACCCTCTGCCCCTGCTGGGACACATTCTCCGGCCCTCGCGAATCTTCGCGGAACGAGAGAAGAACCGTCCCCTATTTTCTAAAGGACGCAATTCCGGAATCGGCCCACAATTTTGAACATCTCTGTCAGGCGGCTCTCGCTAACGTAAGGGGTCGAGACCGGCACGCAATTACGATCCGGTAATCTTCTTTAAATCGGCGCCGCGTCCTTTGAGGGACAAGGCAAACACACTGTAATTGCCGGATGAATGAAGTATGCCGCGGCGCGATATGCTCGCGTATACCGTACGCGTATCGCGTGCATCCTTTCCCGCCGTAACGCCGTCAATTACGGCGTTCTTGCTCCTTGCCCGACAATTAATTAAACATCACGCGGTTCAGACAATTCCCTGTCCCACGAATTCAGGCTCTCGTGTGCGCTGCGACCAGGCCCGTGAACACCCGACAGTTTCAGCCGGTTTTATCTAAGGAATTGTAGCGAGGGGTTATCGCGAATCGCCGCGGATTAATCGCCGGACCCAGATACTTTTGAAACCTCCCCCTGCCCGATCCGCAACAAAACAAGTTATCGCTGCAGATATATAGCGGTCGCAAACACGAACGACATTCCTCTTTCTCTCACTCTCACTACCGCCTCTCTGTTCCGTTTTCGCTCCTCCAACTCGAGGCTTTTTACGCGCGCGCACGCACGTACGCTCGTAAAAGGGGTGGCTGGGCTCGCGGCGTGGTCGCACAGCCAGCTGGAAATATCATTCCACGATTAGGGGCGCGTCGCGTTCCACGGCAAGCAGGGCGACGTCGCTTTAACTCGGCGTCACGGCACGGTATGGCAATGGGAAACGTTATTTCTCATGTTTTCGCGATACGTTAACAGAAAACACGAGAGTTTCTAGTACGTACATATTACCGGCCACCCCCGCAGCACACCCTCGGCCCCCAGGCGAACCGTGGCCTGGCCTGGCCTGGAATCTAATTGTTCGGATACACGCATTTCACCGAGCGCCACCGAGTACACACCCACACTATTCGTTCTCTCTCCCTCTCTCCCTCTCTCTCTCTCTCGCTCTCTCTCTCCGACGCCATCGCCGCACCGACCGGCGCGGCGCGGCGTTCCGCTTTTCCCGTCGCGGCACGCACGTACGCGAACCACACCGACCGTCGAATTTGAAGCCCTTTGCATACCGGATTCCGACCGATTTGATGAATTATTAATTGATCGTTAAGCGCCGGAATTTTGTTCCGGCGCTCGCTCTGGGGAGCACCGACGCGGCGGCACGACCAGACGTGTCATTCGAACGCGAGACGGAAGTTTGCTTGCGCCAGACCAACCCCTAACTGCATCACGCTCGACGACCAACGCGAGGCTTGGATTCGAACGAGTGTACGGCAAAAACCAGCTTCGCAAGTTATTTAAATAATTAGTCCTTCTGAGCTTTTCTGTTTGATCTTCTTCGTTCTATTCTGCCAGGGGAAGGGTGAAACGAATTTTGTATCCCATATGAATATTCTATATTTATATAATACTCCATACGTGAATGATTTTAAGAATCTTTTGTTACTTGCGATTTATAAGAAAGACATCAGCAAAAGCACTGTTTCCCTCGAACAATTTCAAATTACTGTTTTCCATCGTCCAACTTCGGTAACGAAAACTCATTTAAAGCGATCCCCTAGTTTCCAGAAAACTCGAACAGCAATAAATCTTTTCCCCTTTCGATGCTAATGTCCCTAGAAAGGGCGATCGTCCAGCTCTTATCATTGCAAATTAACATAATTACACGTAGTTGCGCGACATCGACTCGCGAAGCGATACCATGGTTTCGGCGGGAGCAGCGGGTCGCGTTTATTTGCTGTCGCGGAGCGATTTCTATTTACAGAAAACGACGATGACGAGGTTCCCGCGGCACCGGCGATGATTAATTTATGAAGCGGTTCGCGTTTCGTTGGAACGAACCACCGTAATCGTTCGACGTCCGTACGTTCTGACGAATAGCCTCTGGAAACGGGGAGGGAAAAATGCGAGGTCCGCGCGATTAGATCCACTCGAACGATCGGTACGATGTGGTGTATCGTAACTGGAACACGAGTCGCGTTTTACATAATGCTTTATTAATAGTCCGTTTCGTCGCGAGCACCGCGACGATTGCGGCACGAAAGGAGAACGATCCTTGCCCGGCCGTTTAAGGCTCAGCTAATTAGCTACTCACGCAAAACGGTGAATTACGATAACGCCGGGGCCCGGGTAGAAAGTTTCGATTGTGTTCACCCCGGGAAAGTTAATCCGGCGTGTTCGGTGTGTAGGAGCCTTTAGCCAGGTCCACGAACACACAGGTGGCCGTGTGCAAGTGCACTAGCACATGCGCCGGGGACACACGCTCATTATTCTGTACACGGGGTTTCGATCAAGCGCCACGAGCCACCGGGATTGTTTTAATGAAACCATTTCCTCCTCCCGTGTTCCGTTAACCTCGCCCCGGCGGCGACTCGGTCCGCCATCTTCCACGGTTTTCGAACCGTTTGCCGGTTTTCCCTCTTCTTTCTCCTCTCGCTTTCTTTCGCTACTCGAGCCTCCCGCACGCTCGCCAAAGAAAACTCGCCGATTGATGGAGCAGATAATGGAGCTGCCAAGACCCAAAGACGGTCACGTCCGCGAAAAACGACAAGCTGGCTCGACAGCTTGTCCCCGATTGAAACCCGCTGCTCGATAAAAACCAGGATACTTGATTGCACTTTGAACCGGGCGAGACGCAGCCGCGCGAATAACGCATCATCCTGCCCGATTATTACTCACGCCACTGACGCGGAAGATTTTAAGGCTGAACGCCGATTAATTGGCACCCTTAATGCGAACGTTTAATTGGCAACCGGCGCGGCGCTCGCTACCGATCCGGATGCAGTCCGACGACGTGAACTTTCGAGCCGAATCGTTCACCCCTCGATGACTGTGGTTATAATGTAATTTTCGATCGTGTGCGACACGTACTGATCGTGGTGTTTGATTTCGACGAGGCTGAACCGTTCTTGAGATAGTCTGTCCTCAATCGGACAGACCCAACGATCTAATCGAGGCAAATGAAATAATCGCATAGTTGCCCAGCGGAACAGAATTTTTTGAGATTGTGATTCGTCACTCGACGTGTTAACAGTTTGAAACGTTCAGATCAGGCGCGACGTCCTGTAGGTGTAAAACCGACACGATAGCCGACCCGTACAGAATGCATCAGAAATGAGATCAAAGGATCGAGTGCTCGATACGAATCTGCTTTCTCGCAGCGAGATTCAATTTTCTGTTGGCCGGGCGCGGGGGATATCGGTCAGTGATCTTGGTGTCGTTAATGGCATCTTTCGGAAAAATTTCACGGGTAACGCGACACCGTATGCAACGGTGGATCGCGGTCATATTATTCGTTGGAGTATTGCGTGCGTCGAGGGTCCCAGTAATTGGATCTACGATCGAACCAGCAGTTTTCGCGATGACGAAATCCGATGCGAAGCCCGGATCCAGAAGCAGTTTCGTGGAGCGGCGCGCACCTGCCCCTTTTGACAGGTTACGATATCGCTGACGATAGAGCAACGTATTCGATGTGGCATTGCCATCGGGGTCGCAGGGAGCCCCGGTATGTGCAAGAGAACGCGTGTGTCCGCCGGTCAACGATATCTCGTATCGTCGCATACTCCGGCTTTAACGTACGAAAGGGACATCTATACCGGGATCGTGTTCCTCCCCCCCCCCTTCCCTGTTGCACAACCCACCCGTTGCATCCTCTCTCGGTTGCACCGTGCACGTTGCCGCGGCCACGGTGGTACCGGATCGACCAGAGTACTTTCGCAGATGACGCGATAAAACCCTCGAAGTCATCAATACTTTTCAGTGCGACGATTTGAATGAAATATCGTCGCTGCGGTCAGGAGCCCGCGACGATTCGTATTCGTATTCGCGTCGCGATGTATCGGCCGTGGGGACCAAACCGATCGGACGCATGGACGGACGAGCACGCCGGAATGCAATCGAAGAAAAACGAACGGGACGGCCGCGAGTTAATGACATTGTAATGAAAAAAGGATCGATTAGAGAATCTGGTCCGCGCACGAGACCACTCCTTGGTATTCCGCTGGCGCAGCATTTTGAATTCATTCCGCGGGATCGTCCGTGGACCATTCGCTGCTCCGAGCGGGAAGATGGTTCCGTGGAATCGAATCGGAAAATTGGAGAACAGTTGCACCGTTTTTCGAGATGTCCTAGGCTTCTGTAGGCTACATCGCGATAACACAGGATTCTGTAACGAGTTCAATATGTACTATTACGTTGTTGCATATGAAATGTCCGATTTTTAGCAATGCCATTAAACAAACGCGATTTCGTACCCAATGTGTTCTATCTAGTTTCTTTCTAGTTTCTTGATTGTATTACGGTAAAAATACATTCTCGTTTTCCATTAACGTGATCGTTATCTTGATTTTGAAGTTCTTTGTTACCATCAATGACTAGCAAGTTAATTAATCACCACAAAAGGAATACACGACAGTCGCGTTGGTTGACGTTGAGATAAACATTGTCTAAAACTAAAATTATACATCTGAATTAAAATTGAACATTTATTAAATCATTTCTTATGAAAGCATATTTACAATTTCATTAATTGTAAAATAAAAATAACTAGAACCGTTCATTTGAGACCGGTCGTGGTACGTTTAGTGTTAAAGATTAGCTTTGCACCTCAAAGTTTTATATAATAAACTTATAGACTGTAACAGCATTTTTTAGACTTATAGACTGCGGATCTTTGTGCAAAATAAAAAATGTTCGCATTGATTGCAGGACACAGGAGTCACATAAAAAATTGAATTCTTCTTTTAATTATCCTATTCGGCTGAGACTAATAGACCGATGTGCTTAAATAGTTTTTACATACTGCTTTTACTTGTACGTGCTCATTTTTGTCATAAATACATAAAATCCGTAGTCCAATAGTTAGTCCAATAGTTATCCAATTAGTTATTGAAAACTGTATTGCTAGTTGGATATCGCCTTGTTGGAAACGTGTTGAACAGTAGGATGGACGATTTATCGAGCGGTTCCAGTCCCGATTGCTTAAGCACCGACATGTAACCGATGATTTGGCTGCACGGAGAAATGAGTAAATGTATCCGGTGATTGGGTTATACGGCGCCATGAACTGTCGATTAGCGGGCTTATTTAATCTCGATGAACACATCGACGCGTTATGATTATTCGCGTATTAATGGTGCCGGCCTAGGGGGGAAGCGAAAAAGAGTAGTTGGTCGACAGTGAGAATTAAACGGCCGGTTCCGTGCGACCGGCCCAACCACTTTGCATCTTCGAAAATCGATTACGGGTCTGGCACGAGTGATTAACTTTAGGTTTAATGAGTCGCCAGGTTATTTTCCGAATTCGACGCTCCCGCGGTCCGGCGGTAATGAACCGATCGTACTTAATGTAGCGGTAATTAAATTTAAACGCAATACTAGTCGCCGGCACACTAAAACCCCGCAATTCGATCAAAGATATTAAATTAGGGGATTCCGGACTGGCCTCTATATCACCGACGCCGAACGGATTCTATTGTTACACGCGGCCGTGATCGGATTCACCACCTTGCGATCCGATGCATCAAATGCTCCCCCAATATACGACGAAACAGCTCGTTATTCCTTAAATGAACTTGAATTTATTTCTATGAATTTATAAAACATAATATAAGTACATTATCGTGCATTTAAAGTGGTTCATTGTGTTCCTGAAACAGTTGAGAGTCGGTGTTATAATCATTACAACATTATCAAATGAGAACCTCTTGCCTGGCAATTATAAGCTAATAAAGGATCAGCTGAAGCTTTGAATAGTTATACCTATGCTCATGGTACGATTGTAGCTCTAAAGCTGTGCAGATTTCGATAGCCCACTGAAGCCTGAAGTTTGACATCGTCTTTCAAGGAAGAACTCGAGGACGTAAGCTACTTGCACAATATTTGTCCTCCGATACTTTTTGCTTTTCTGTACCACAAAAATCGAGAGCACTATCCTGTTGACTTCACAGCTAGATAACAAATATACAATTCTCAATCAAAACTGTGTTGTACGTTTACTATTTCGTCTTTGAACTAAAACGCTGCGGTCGTTTTCTGTTAACAGTTAATCAAACCTTATCCCATAGCACCTCGTTCGTAGGGCTATCGTAGCACGGAACGGTGGGAAATCGAAAATCGCGGAAAGCCATTTCGTGGAAGAATGATCGCGTGATAAAATCACCGCGAATCGGCGCGAACGTGAGCTTTTAAATCGTCGAGTCGCGCAGGATCGTGTTTGGCCGGTTCTAATGAAGAAATTACGCGGTGTAAACGAACGATTGGTCGGTCCGAAACGCGGCGGCGGACGCTCGAAGCGATCGTTCGACAATTCCGTAAAAACGAGAACTATCGAGGTGTCGTTTCCCGGCCGTTCGCGGCTCGATAGTTTCATATCGACGCGATATTGCTGCAGTTACAACGATACGATGTGCTCCGGCGATCGTACCTCGGCCCTCGAAGTGGCTATGCAAATTAACATGAGTTCTAGCGAACAAGATTGCCCAGAGAGCGAAAGAGAAACAGCACAGAACGAGGGGAGAGAGACAGAGAGAGACTCGAAACGAGAACGCGCTCGCTCAGTAAGAAAAGGAACCAGTCGGAACGACAGCGCGAGGGCCCGGTAAAAGGAGAACTCCCCGTGAACTTCGTTCTCTCGCTCGATTAACAAACGCGATTTTTTTCCCATCGGGCACGCGATATTTATGCTCGTGCAAAATAAGATATTAATAACGAACGGTAGATCGACCGTGGCGATACACGACGTCGCTGCACGCACCGTTCCCGCTGGATCCCCGGTCCCATTCGCGTTGCCGTCTTGTATTTTCCGCTTCACGTTGCACTATTATACAGTAGGTACGCAACCATTATCCATACAACACCGTAGTTGCGTCCGAAATGAGCTGTGTTTTGCGAATTGCTACTACACGAACGAAACTAGTACGAAACATGAGGTCAGGTCCCACAAATCAGCGAATTTTTCATAATCTGCCTTTTCAGCATATAAGAATTCTTGAGCTTCTCTCTTAAACTGTAAGTTTCTTTGAGTAAAAAGTAATTACAATTGTTTGACCAAGTTTATCTTGGACATCCTCAGGATTCGAAGACATCCTCTGATAGAATACTTGTTGGACATCTTCAGCATTCAAGTCATCAGAACTCAATCATCTTAGAAATCTTTTAAAAGAACAAGTTCTTCAGCTGATTCGAATCATACATTTTCCAACAGACATTCCACGTTGATGACTCTATTCCTTCTACAGATGAAGATGCGAGGTTAACATAGAGAAGAGTTCCCACGTCTCCATGACTTCGATGGGTCGTTTATTTCTTGCTGAACGAAAACCGCATGGCCAGAATACCGTAAGGGTTGGAACGACGATCTGCTTTAACTTGATCCACCTGGCCGACCGATTTTCATAATGTTCGCGCACTTGTAACTGAGCCATTCTCGCATTCCGTCCCGTTAATGGGGTCTTTAACCCCGCATAGTTCACTGGTACACGCGGTACACCTGCTATTTCTACGCTGTGCGATGTCTATGTAAGTTATCAAGCTTTATGGTCTCGATCATAGAAACAGCTAATAAAAATCAGCTCGTTCCATTAGCACTTTGAGTGATACGTCGTCTAAACTCACTTTTGACTTTGACCCAGCACTTAGGGGGGTAGACTCCTTTTTCCAGGATTGCAGGGTGCGGGATTCGCCTTCTCATTTCTCGATAATACAAACCAGGGGTGTTTTCAGTAGTCAAAAACGCTAGATAAAAGATCCATCACCCACAAAAGTTCTATTTTTTCGTTTACGAGGCGTAATTTGCATTATTCGGCAGGGTAATTTGCATTATTCGGAAGCATACAACAGCGCATGTAGCTATCCCAAAGTCCTATTTTTTCGTTTACCAGGCGTAATTTGCATTATTCGGGAGCATACAACAGCGCACGTAGCTATCTTCATAGCTACATGCTGCCGAATAATGTAAATTACGTCTCGTAAACGAAAAAATAGGAGTTTTGAGGGAGATAGCGCCCCAGATCGATCTTTTATTTAGCGTTTTTCACTACTGGAAAACCTCGTGTTTGTATTATCGAGAAATGAGAAGGCGCATCCCGCACCCTTGCAATCCTGGAAACGAGTCTATTTTAAATGTTTGTGTGTGTAGAGAAAAAAAATAGTACTAAATTCTATCGAGCTTGATGCTCCAGCATTTTTAAAGATTCGCAGTCTAATAATCATGTACGTTAGAGAACAAAAATACCTAGTGATACAAATGACGGTATTTGGCAATGAACACTTTTGCAATGTTTAGTGGCATGACTGATTACGATTATAGTCATAAATTAGATCCAGTCTAGGTCTTTTATTTTTTCCAGATGAGCAGCATGTGTGTCGACCAGATCGACCGACCGTCGAATTACCGCAAACGTGCGGTTTTATTTCGCCGGACAATGATCCACAGTTTTTGCTATGAACTTTTATACTGAGTTATAATTGGCCTCTCGTTTCGTTGCCGATACAGTGAAGCAGGCCGGGAGTGCGGCGCGGAGTAAGCAAGCCAAAAAGTGGAGTTTTATGGTGACCCTCGAGGGATCCGGTCGCAAATTACTTTTTCGCGTATCCGCGAGCCGATCTTCCTCCGAAGGAGGAGGCTGGTCGCGCCGTTATTCCTGCGAGGAACTTGGCCAATAATTCACCGCGGTTCTATACGTGTACACAGTGTCCTCGCGTTAGACCGCCATCCACCAACGAGCCAATCGTCCGTGAAAGCAAATGTCTGGCGCGCGGGTTTCTCCGCGGTGCTCCGCCATTTTTCAGTGATCTTTATTCACAGGCACGGAAAATCAACCGCGTACCGCGCGATAAAGAACGGCACGTTGTAAAGCCGGTGTAACAAATTCGCCCTGGTTGGATCGATTCGCACCGAGGGAAAAACAGTTTTATCAGACGAGGCCGCAGCATCCGAGAAGAACGACGCGTGAAGTAATCGCGCGGCGAGACCAATAAACCGGAGTTTCGCCGTAAAAAAGAGCGAATTAAATGAACGATCGGCGAGCGCGAGAAGCTGTCTCGAAAGTTTATGGGGGAACGTAATACCATCCCCGCGGTAAGTCATCACAATTGGATTGCTTGATTATGGCCGGAAAGAAAATCTACGTTTCATTGTTCGTGGGGACCGGCGTCTCCGGGAAACACGATCCGATCGTTAGACGGTCGGTTTTATTATTACATCGTTATGACCTGACAATGGCTTCGGTTTCGACGAGACTGCCGTCGAAGAAGTTCTTAACTAGCTGTGGGATCACACTGTACACTGCCCCGCTCGTTTCCTCCCTGGCTTCTTCTTTGAACTTTTACCTCGCCTATTTTCCGCGAAATTCTGTCCCCGGATTGTTAGTAGACAATCCGAAACCGAGAACGAAGTCAACGGCCTTCTAGCGCGATTCAGCTCCGAAACTCGTAAATACCGAATACGTTTCATTCAGTTCTCTATTGACGGCACGCAACCTTGTCGGTTTCAAAACATTTTAAAACTCCTTTTTATCCCTCGGATATTTTATTCACAGGAACTCTTATGTCGAACGCGGATCGATATCTTTAAATTGGCAGTTTAAATATGCATTATGTTTTACAACATTATTTTCGTTTAACTAGATAAGCAGTATACGTGTATTTAGCTATGTACTGGGTTGGCAAATAAGTTCGTTCGGCTTTTTACAGTGGAATAAATCACAAAAACCGAACGAACTTATTTGCCAACCCAATACTTTACAAAAAAAATATGTAAAATTAATTGTTTCAAATTAGTACCAATCGAGAAACTATCGTTCGAAATACATTTTAATATTATTCGATAGTTCATTGATGTTCTATAAATGTTTATGGTTGATTTTCTCAGGTACATCGGGGACAAAAATATTTTCGAGATGCGTCGATTAGACCCCATAAAAATAGCTCAGATAGCTACCAAAAGATAAGAAGTTAAATGGATTCTCTAGAGAGTTGGATCAAAGTGGACCCGAAGACCGTTGTCCGAGGGTTAAAGGTCGCTTACTTAATCCCGAGATTGCGGAAATTTATGCACTCATAAAATAAAGATCCCACGAAAGTTTAACACTGCGCGTCGCGTCCGCTAAAACGGGCAGGATAAAATCCCGAAAATAGTTAGTTTTTCACTGGACAGAATGCTCTCTAAAATTCTGTCCAGTATCATACGTAACAAGTATTAACTAGTAAGCTGGCAACTAGTTAGTATCAAAATGGCATATTTACCATTTCGGAAATATTCGTAATAAGACTGTTGATTTCTTAAGATTATTAATCGGAGCAGTGAACCTCCTGTGAAAATCCTCCGTTGTCCGAGGGTTAAGGGGTTAACATCTCGGGACAAGGAGTATCGGAGTGCAGCGAGCGCAATCTTTCGCGTTGCGTATAGGTACGGTGGAGCAAATGCAGTCCTGCTAAATTGTATTCGGGCCAAGCGTCTGGCAAAAGGTTCGACAGCGCGCGGAATGGAAACGGTTTAAACGGAACGGTTGCCAAGTTGGTCAGAGTTTCGGCGTGGCGCATGGCGCTGAGAGTCGCTCGAAAATAGTTTTCGATCTTTGCACTTTGCCAGGGAAATGCCCGTTCCGGGTTGTTCGAAATTCCGGCTGTGGACTGCTTATTCGACTATCAGCGACGCGATAGTGGCAGATCGGGGGGACAGAGAGGGCCTGACGATTCGCTGACGTCACTGGCTGGACACAAACACGAGAGAAACGAGCGTCGGATAGAGGTCGTTTTGCGCTTACGCAGAAAACCTGCGACCAGTCGGACTCCTACTTGGACTCGGACTGGGTGCAAGCTAAATATTGTCTTTCGATATTTCTCCCAGTCTTACTTTCGGCGCATTACGCGCTGTTTGCTCGGACACTGAATAGATCCGGATGGAGATACACGGCAGCCGTGGAATACGACTGTACTAACAAGCATTTTAAGGGCTTATCGTGAACCGGCGTTCATTGTGTTCCGCTTTAAACACGGTAAGCAGAATCACTGTTATCTCTGTTCTCTTTGCTCAGCGCTAGCCAAATACCAATTAGAGCACCTCTGTTTTGACGAAGGGAACCCCTCGACTCGACAACATGCTATCGATTTTTCAAAACCGCTACGCTGTTAACCGGCGATCCTTCGTCAGACCGAATATTTGGAAAAGAAAATGTGCCACGAAGCTTGTTTGCGCGTAGCCTCGTTCGCGAGAAAATGAGATTTGAAATTAGAGCAGCGGTTTCAGCGCTACTAGACGCATCTATGGCGATGCAGCTTTTTCTTTCCGATTTAATAATCGGACGGTGGGATCGATACCGTGCTGACAGTGTGATAAATGATGGCGTAATGTCATCAATACCTGTTACCTGTGGAATCATGCAGGTATACGCAGACTATATTAATACGTGTGCGGAGCCTTTAGACGAAGAGATTCACCTTGGCTCTGGCGATTCCGGGGCGCGTGTGACCCATACCTTCACTGATCACTCGGATGCATTTGTAGAAAATTCCTTTGGTTGGAAAACGCTTGGTTCGATGCAGAAATGGTTTCTCAAGTTTCGAACGAGAATATTTTTCCACAAATCAGTAATTGTAAAAGGAGATTCGAAATGTGTCATTTTGATTTCCAGTGTATTTCGAGCGTTAAAATATTATTTCGTTTCGTCTACAGGATCTTTTTTCTGCGAAGTGTATCGACCCTGTCCAGTCCCTACACCGCAACGCACTCGTAACTAGTATTTGCGTACGAGTATGACAGAGCCGGGCCGGGCGGCGCGCTTTTAGAATTCCAGCTCGTGGCAGAGGGAATCCGGAAAAGACCGGAGGAGGTTGCACCCGGGGCAGATGTAGCGGAAAGTAATATTAATCTCTGCAATTGAGGTAATTCGTTCTCGGCGAAACGCATTAACAAGGATTTTTCGTGCTCGAATTTCCGTTTCTCCGCGGGGCAAACGAGACGGAAGAGAGACTGAGAGAATAGGAGGAAACATAGAGGAGCGAGAGGGAGAGAGAGAGAGAGAGAGCGAAGTTTTGCGCGTCTGATAGGCGGGTAAATGATTCCCGGGTACATTTGTAATCCGGACAAACAGTCAGCCGACCGAAATTCGCAAACGCGATCCGTGCCGGCCCATAATTTCAGGCATTACCACGCGAAATTTTCCTATCTTCCGAGATAAACGTGTTGCGAAGTTTAATGCGGCACTTGCTGCTAATTTCGCCGGAATTATTATAATGTCGTTCCGGTTATCACGCGGCCTCGGTTATTAGTCTGGGCTCGTTACGCCTGTGTACGCGACCCGGCTGTGATTCCCGATCGATCACTATCTACGCGTAATCCAGAAACGGGGATAGGGAACGGCCACGGAAATCCGGTTCGTCCTCCGTGGAGGCCGGGGCGCCATGACGATCGCCGAGCGATCGCTCGATCCCGTAATGAAAATTCCAGGCTGCATTGATATGCATCTACAAGATTCCGGCTGCGCCCGGCGCGCACTCCGCGTTCATTTCGCGCGATTTCAAGACTTTCCGGCGGAATCTCGTAAAAGCGAATTCTTCGCGACCAGACACCGCCTGGTTCCCCTGCGCACCTCGCGCTTGCACTCCCGTCCACTCTCTAAGAACACCTCTAAATCGTGAGAAAACGCCGGCTCACAGATATTCTGAAACGAATCTCGTTTGCCAACTGTTTCGAATACACTCCCGGGGTTAAGGATCCTTTTCGAAACGGAAGTCAGCGGGTGGCCGCCCGTAACGAATACTCTTCGGGTTTTGCCAAACGATTTCTTTGAACCGTATCCCCCACGTTTCATAAAATTCTTTTTACTTCTTGTAAACTTTGAAGATCGGCCGTTCTGGACAAGTGGCGGCGATAATGTACCTTTCAATCTTCATTTATCAATTTTTATTGGTCGTATTTTTCAGGTGTGCTGCACCCCTTGTTTGTCGATTTTGATTAATTTAGAATGCTCTTTTTCGACCAAAAAATTACCAGTTGTAGATGCATTTCCTCCCTATAAGATTCTGGGGTCAAGTTCGTTTAAAAATTACTACAGCTTGGGAAAAATATTTTTTTTGTGGTGTTTCATTTGCAGATTCCAGCGAAAGGGGGTCTTAATATGGTACACCTTGAGTCCTAGTGTCATATTCAACACCCACACCAAGAATGTCAATAGCCATACTCATATTAGGGAACCCTTGGTAGTGGGAATTTCACAAAGAGAAAATGAATTTCAGCCCAAATCAACAGTTGGCAAACATTAATATAAATAAACTGAAACTACAGACATGTTCAAACATTTCCAGATCACTTACCTTCCTCGAAAAAGATACAATCGAAAATCTAACCACAAAAATATTCAACACGTGGAGACACAACTGGCGGAGCATCGATACTAAAATCATAGATATGGTGCGACTGCACACTGTTGAGTAAACATGGTAAACTATTGTTTGAGGATTTTCTCACTAGAGTGCGACTTCTCCTTTACAAGATACAAGGTAGAGACATAGTAGACGACTATACCACATTTGGGCACTTTACTCTACAGGGTGTCCCAAAATTCCTTCAACAGCCGGAAATGGGAGGTACCTGACGTCATTTGAAGCGACATTTTTCTTAGCAAAAATGTTATCCGCGGCTTTGGTTAGGAGTTATTAACGAAAAACACGGACCAATCAGAGCGCGACCTAGACGTGAATTGGCACAGTCAGCCAATAGACAGTTGGCGTGCCGACTAGACTGTGCCAACTCGCGTCTAGATCGCGCTCTGATTGGTCCGTGTTTTTCGTTAATAACTCCTAAACAAAGCCGCGGATAACATTTTTGCAAAGAAAAATGTTGCTTCAAATATTCTCAGGAACCTCCCATTTCCGGCTGTTGAAGGGATTTTGGGACACCCTGTATATTTCGGACGCGTTTCGAGCCCTATTCGCTAATTTTCATTGATCGTATTTTCTAGATAAGTTTCAACCCTTACGATTTTCACATTATACATTACGCAGCCCAGACTAGAATTTCGTTCTTTCTCCCTAGCTAACGGGACCTTAATTTTCGACTCTCGCCGATTTATTTCCACTCTCCGAGACTCATTATCGGAGAGTGACCTTGGCAGTGGTGGAGGAGATTAAAGTCTGAATTAGAGGTTCGCTGGTCTAATTCAACGGGCCGGTGTGCAGGCGATGCAGAGTGCACCATACCTGGAGTCGAAGTGGACGAATCGATCCGATCGTCGGTGCCGGGCCGTGGGAATATCAATTCGTTTAAAAAATACGTTTGCAGAGTGCACATTTCGTTACGGCTGTTATATGGTTGTGTGTCGCGCTGTCCTCACGGTTTTCGGTTCGGTGCGTGGCGGGATAGAAAAAAAAAGAGAGTCCGGGAGAAAGAGCGCGATAGAGAGAAGGTGGCGGTGTCTGTGTCCTAGCGGCACTTTCGCTCTCGGAATCCCATCCATTTCATCGGCGAATCGACTGCGGATCCGTTCGCAACGGTTTCGAGTGTCCGGCCGTGTGGCGTGTGTGTACACACGGCCGCACACTGCTCGCGCGCGCGGAACGCGGACGCGTGTGTTTTCGGCGGTTGTTTTTGCAAATTCCGCATTCCACCGATACCGAATCCGATGAAACGCGCCCGTGACAAAACGCTCCGGGTATCGGGGGAGAAAAAACCGCTCGGCTGGATCTTGTCGGCGATCGGGACTCGGTGACAAATAATCGGCCGACAGCGACGATAATCGCTGGGACCGGCGCTCGCGCGTACACACCGACGTGTTCGCACATACGCGTGTATCGGCCCGGTAATAGCGGCGCACTCGAGCGAGCAGTGAGCCTCTGTAATTTGCGCTCTAATTAGCTACACGATTCTGGGAATTAATTGAACCGAGTGTTGTCACGGACAGTATTTATATTAATAGCGTATCGCGACGCGACAACGCCGACTCGCTGCGCTCGAAAAGTATTTCGACGACGATTGCGCTGCCGGTTCGCGTATCCAAAATAATTGAGAACGGCCCCGATGAAAAAAACAAGGAGTCCACGGAGTGGGATTCGCGCGCACGTGCTATTATTCAATTCGGCGATAAATAACCGGCGATGATAATCGATGACCGATATAGCGTCGCACCGGTGCATCGAACCGGGGAGAGACTCTGTAATTTGTGCAGTAATTAGTCCATTCTAGATATTAATTGGACCGGGTATTGTCGCGGGAAGAATTTATAGTGACCACCGCTTCGCATCATAATAACGTTGTAATGGTGATAAACATCGTTTTAAGGCAACGATCGCGCCGTGAATTATCGATCCCGTCAATCTCGTCGACGATTCGTTCACTGTTCCTTGCATCCGGTTATGTTACGTCGAGATAACGTTCGCGGTCTGGAGGAAGTTTCCGAACAGAACGCCAGATTCAAATCCGAAATTTACGGAGCCGACGCGCGCTGATTTTCTTCTGTGTTCGAGATTCAAATTTCCTGCTGAACCGACCGCCTTTCCAGAATTCCTTTCTCGTGTAATTGCGCGAGATTCCCACGGAATTAGATTTCACCCGGCCGACTTCGATTCAATAGGTACCTACCGGTAACGTCGTCTGCATAAGACAAAAAAAATGAACAGACTCTTGTGCAAATCGAAATTTGCAACCGATGTGCACCACTGTATTAAGGACGGTTGGTTTTTAACGTGTTTACGGCTGAAAAGGGCTCTGCAAAGCTCAACACAGATTTTGCAACGAACGTTTTTTCTGAGAGCATCGTTACGTATAATAACGATGCAGTGTTTTGTTGTAATCATAATACCGAAATAAAAACTCGAACATCATTTTTCCGTACTGAGTTTCTCTTTATAATCGATATTGAAAGGCTGCCTGTTGCACACCTATCCGTCCGCTGTCAATAAGTAGAAACGGCAAACAATGGACAGACACGCTAGCCGAGCCCTATTCATTAGAACCCGTACGCAACCGAAATTCGAACAAAATTTTTCCGCAACACAAAGCGAACCACAAAAAGATTGCATCCTGCATTCCCTCGTATTTTTTCATGTCTTTGAGCTGTGTCATCACACGTGCCGCGTGCTCTAACGTCCCTAAGTGTTAGTGACTCACTATCACAACGTGGGTTTTATCCTTTTTCACAGTACATATATAGTAGATAAAATCGTGTATTTCCTCCTTGCAGGGAGAAAAGTATAATCAGTCTCTTATCCCATGATGAATAATTAATTTATTCAATACGAATTTTTATGAACTTATTGTAATTTGTTTCGTTGTGCACAGAAGAAAATTTGAACTAACAATGCTGATAACAGATTTATGACGTTTGACATTTGTCATTCTTAGCTACAGCAAATCAGGAAACATTGTAGGCGTAGTTATGATCCATGATAGGTGGAAGAAAAGTTGGTCTATCTTTGCGCCATTGATCGGGAAGAAGCGGCGATGCTAAAAGAAGAAGAAGTCGAAGGTGACTGAAAATGTAGAACCCTGAAGATCTCGAAGTGCGCCAAAATATATGACCTTGGGATCTGCACAGTGTTACGTCTCAACACATATGTATATTTACATACGTAGAAATCGAATGAATAGTAATGTTCATACGTTCCATTTACGGTCCGGAGTACAGAATATTCAATAACATTGACCTTTTGCTTGCGAAGACTAAACCGTCTTTTAATAAAGATTGAAAGATCAAAGGCAAGTGACGCGCGCGTAACTATCCCGATTTAAAATTAACCGCGACGATGCTCGACTTGGAGGCACCGATTAGGCGTGTGAAACGGCTTCGCTAGATGTAACCAATTTCCGGATGGTGACCGTGTCTGGCCGATTAGGGGACTTCCTTGAAACGCGAAAGAATCTGCAGCTCGTCCTCGCCGGAAACCAAACCTGATCTTCAGCCGTCCGGTCTCGTTCGATCGGGCCCGCGTCATTCGTATCTCCGGCGATCTCTTTACAATGTCTCGGGGCCCGGGGCCCGAGGGCAGTCCCAATTTCGTCCAATTATAACGACACCGCGGCCCGGAATCCCTGGCCAAGGCAATCGAAAAACCGCCGCCGCCGGGCAACGAGGCTTCCCGGCTGGTATTTTTCCGAACTAATAGACCGTGTGATCAGGTTTGGCAGGATTGGATATATAACGCGAATAAATTGAAATTAAGTGCGCATCCAGCGGGGAGGCCGCGCACGCCGATGTTACCGCGCGGTGTATTATTTGATTTTTTTCCTTGTCGGATTCGGGCGCGGCGAGTTGCGTCGCGTTTCGATTGGCCGCGAGACCGCCATTCTATCCAATTATAGCGATACGCGCCGCGTCCCGGCCCGACCCGGCCCGGATATCAATAATACACCGACACTCGATCAAATTTACAGTAGCGTCCGCGTTGAAAAGCGCGGAGGGGTGAGGGGGTGGCGGATCGCAGCGGGTCGGAATTTTTTAAACGTTTTTTGACTAATAGACCGGGATCACGGGCGGCGTGCCAATTCGTCGCTCGGTTTTCAACCGTGTACCCGTCGAATGACGTCGTTGAACCGACGCGGCGCGTTTCTATGGGAGGCATTCGGAGCTCGGACCGCAGCGTTTGGTAAATTTGGCCACCCAGAGGTAAAGCAACGGTAATAAATGAGCGGCGAGCGCGCTGCCAGCGTGCCCGCTTCCAGGTCCAATTTCCCAGGAGGGTACACCGGGCAAAACCGCAGCCTAAAAACAATATCCTACTGGTACGGGCCAGTGACAGTGCCCGATAGGCGACTATGCCGCCGCGATAACTTATCGCCGTCCATCTAACATCCAAAAAGGTAATAACCTCCGTGACGGCGGCCGGCTGCCGCAAAAACCGGCGCCGTGATTTCGGAGATCGACGAGCCGATCCGACGATCGCCGAAGAAAAACACGACGGTTATAGCCGACGGAAATGGAACTTCGTTTCCGGAGACTTCGATCGCGTTCGCTTCTCTATCGCACGTTCCTCGAAAATACTGGCGCAAATGGTATCAGGAAAATACTGTAGCAACTTATGATTTACGTTCTGGCAGGTTGTGTTTCATTTGTAGTAGGAGTACAAATATATTTACACGAATTATAATTATAATTATACACGAGTTATAACACGTGAAATATTTTTTAAGGCTCATGTTAACACATTACACTCGGAGCTTGAATCGTGTCCAGACGATTTTTGGAAAGACAAAAGAACTAATCGAAGTGGTACAACCACCTAGTCCAATACTGTTCGTAAGAGATACTTTTGAAAGCGATTGTTCGAGCGTATCGCGGCCGCCCGAGCAAGCCCAGGGATGAGTTAGGGTGCCCCCGCAGGAATTATCATGCAATCGTGGAGAAATCTTCGGAGTTTTATTTGGCCGTGCCGTCTCGTCGACTCCTCGAGTTTTCCACTTGTGTGTACCGGCAAGTTCTCTCGAAAAATTCCAACGGCAAGTCAAGCGTGTGTTCGTACAGTTTCCGTCTCGCGACATTCGAGGCTGCAGTAACCGAGCGTTTCTTAGGAGAGAAGGGGGATGGAAACGCTTCAGATGGGGGGTAGCTAGGAGGAAGGCAAAGAAAGAGGGAGAGAGAGAGAGAGAGAGAGAGAGCGAAAGAGAGGATCCGAAGATGCACGTCGAAAGAGCGGTGAATTCTGGAGGGTTTGTCGATTTACTACTCGAAGATAGATAGTTTACTCGAAGTCTGAGCACGAAATGATTTCGGAGCTACGGGTGCGGCAAGCACTTGCCCCTTCTATCTATTTCGACCCCTGTTTTCCTCCACTCTCTCCTCATCTCTCTGTCTCCTTCTTCTCTCTCTTTCTCGCTTCTTCATTGGGAGCGCTCCATCAATGTGGACGTCTACCGCCCCTTCTTTCCTCTGAAAGCAGTCGAGCTCCCCGCGAGCAAAGAGCCACTGCGGACATTGGGTTGTATTTCATAAAGTGAGAAGCCAAGTTCAGGCTCGGGCTCGGAACTTCGCGGAGGTCCGACCAGGACGAACACTTTAATACAAGTTTTCCATTCAGACCGAGGGGACCCTCGGCTCCCTGTTTCTCTCGCGGCGTGTTAGTTTATTAACTAGCAAAGAGAAACCGGCGCCGCCAGCCGAGACACGCGAGCGTGCAAACGCTGCCAGCGCGGTCCGGCACTCGCGCGACCACCGAGACCCGGCAAAAACCCCGCTGAAACCGAGCCCGTGTTGAGGGAAGACGTTACGCGACACCCTCGCGCAACTGTTATTTACGAGAGCAACAATCTACACAGGCTGCAGCGTACGCGGTGCAACGCGCTCGCTCCCCGGAAAACCTAAAAACCCGGCACCGGTGATCTCGTTGCTTCTAATTTCGCTCTGAATTCTTCTCGTTCCGAGTCCTCTATTTTATAATTATGGCCTCTACAAAGATGTCTGTGTAAAAATTACTAATACGTTAAGTGCCGAATATCAACCCCGAAAATTTCCACAAAATTTCCACAAAATCGTAGCGGACGTAATTTCGACGCCTTCTCAGTTAAAAATTCTGATGTATGTGAATCATCGTATCCAAAGTAACTAAACGTCCACGTCCATTTTCCTAAAAAAATTGCGCGGAGGAATTTGATTTGTCGCTCGATTGACCCCGTTTTTCTAAATTAAGCACGGTTATAGAGAGACCTCATTTACCCAAGTAATTAAAATTTCAATCGCCACATATTCGCGTTTTCCATGTTCACTATTGATTCCGAATCGTCGAAATGTTAGATATTAGCGCCGTCCTTCCATCCATACACGGTTCTTAATATGCGAAACGTCCGCAAACGAAATGAAACTTGTTTGACGGTATCCCAGCACATTTCATGCGGAATTCTGCCCGATGTATACGCTGGTCCAATCAGCGTTTAATCACTTTTCACGTTAATTTATCTCCTCGAGCAAATTCGAAGTTCACAAAGCGATCCGGGGCGAAAGTATTACGATCGAGATACCGAACCAGCGACGATTCTGATGTATAATAAACGAACATGAATTACCTGAGAGGTGAAATATACATGTATCATGGGTGACCTTATTCCGCTATCCTGGTTACATTACGATAAAGAGAGCGAGTGGATTAACGAGATTAACCCTCGATAAATACCTTCTCGCTCCAATTTCTATATCCCTTTTATATGTCCACGTTCCATGGAACAATTTACAGTTTTATGGATAATTTACCGTCTGCAGACTATTTATAGTTATCATACGATTATCTTGACGATCTAATAATATTACCAAATTTTGTCCGGCGAATTTATCGAAACTAATCGAAGAGACAGAGGAACAGTTGTGCAAGGTTCCCAGAGTCTCTCGAGCCTTTCCGAGAGAGGTATATCTCTGAAATGAAGATGCTCTCGCAGGGATGTCCGCTCGAAATCATCGCGGAACGTCCGCGTAGATTGTAATTCCAGGCGAGCTCGGCACGCGCAGCGGGATAACCAGCGACCACTCATTACTAGTTAGATGTACAGCCGTAGAAAAATGCTGCGATAATTACCTGGCACTGTCCGGGTAATGAAAAATTATTGGCAATAATTATTCGCGGTCGTTGCATGCCAGCGTTGCTCGGTTTTCCCGGCGGCTTTCGGGATCTCAGCCGGTGTTCGACGTCCGCGGAAGAATTCTAATCAAATACCGGGGAGAGTGGAGCAATTAACCATTTCTCAATGTTTCGAAAACACGCTGGCTCACCCCAGGCTGTTCCTCGCGCGTCTACTCCCTCGCCTTTCTATCCCTGTTCGAGCTCTATCGCTCTCGGTTCGTTCTCGCGCGCCTTGCCGGCACGTTTCACGAGCTTGCATAATTAAGGCACATAATTTCTGGAACCGTTAAGGAATTACTGCAGATACTCCGGCCCGACCGTTCGCTTCTTTTCTTGAACTGGTTCATCGGTATATTATCCAGCCGGCGAGCCGCCCGCGGTGAGCGAAAGCTAAGGGAGGTTTAGACATTTTTCTACCTTACACCGAGAAACCTGTTCTTATTTCGCGTTTACGTGCACGGTGTGCGCTCTCTCTCTCTCTATCTATCTTTTTTCTCGCTTTGTCTCTCTCTCTCTATCTCGGGTGTCGTTCGAGTTCACTGCCTTCGGCGCTCGTACTCGTCCCTCGCATGCATTACTCCGCTAATTATCTTCCATACGATGGAATCGTTATTGCCACACTCGCGTGGAATTCGCTGACGCGGCTTCGCTGACGCTAATGGACGCGCACCTGGTCAAATAAATGTAGTCGATTCGAGGGAACGCTGGGGTGCCCGACGACAGCCTTCCTCGAACCGATAGAAAAATACCCTGCTGCTGCACTCTGATTCATCGGACTTGTATCCCGCATGGGGCTGACCATGCAGATGTAAAAATAGGTGTAACTTTTTTATTCCTTGTACGAAAGAAACAGTATTCTAGCAAAACAAGTGTACCATCTTGTTGTTCCCATTAAAAGTTTGCAATTATCCACGACGCCTCGTGACGATAATTCTCTGGAAAAAATAATCATTTCCAAGAGATACGAGGTAACGCAATCCGGATTGGAAAATCACGGCAAATAATTAATAGATGGCATATTAATCGTCCGGATTTCATCGAGGACGGAAATTTCCAGTCTCACTGCGTTGTCATAGATGTGCAATCCTATTAACGACTGAGCCGGTCTTACTAAAGATCGAGATTTCCCGGAGACCCTCTTTTCTCGTCGCTTTCTTCTCCTCCCTGGCAATTGCTTCCCTCCGCGAGGATAAAATATCGAGCACAAGTTAGCCACTCGTGTTCCGATGGATCACTCGAATACTTGAAAAAGTTCGGAGAATACAATTCTCGAGCTCGCCTTTTATTTTCCAAAATGAAATGAGTAAACAAGACGAAAAAAGAAGTAGAAGGTAAAGGAATCGCGGAAACGTTTCATCGGCGGTCTCGTTAGCGCAACAAACCTTCTTCAATGGAGAGGGAGAACACATCGAGTTCTTGTCCCGGAAGAAATAAATTCTTGATCAAATATATCTCGGGGAACGATCTTTGCTTTTCTCTAACGGTTTTGATGAATCAATCCGGTGAAAACAAGTCTCGCAATCTTCTTACAGCGTTTTTACCCGATTCCATATTTCATCGTTCTCTTGTTCCAGACGTCGCGGGACTGTGTGTGCCCGCTCGATTCCTATCTCTCTTGAACCATCGGGCTTAAATCTTCCTTTTATTTCTGTTGCGCCGTGTGACAACCGAATGGGCTATACCGTTTTTACACGCGGAACACAGTAATCCAGCGAAATGATTCAGTATTAAATCACCCGGTGGTTTCTTCGCGGCGATTCGCTGTTACTAGAATTCTCGTCGCCGCGGATTCTCTCCCTCTCTGCTTCTCTCCCTCCATCCCCGGCCGATTCTAAAAAACCGACGCTATCTCCTGGATCGATCAAAAATGAATTAGGGTCCTCCTGCGGCCGATTCGACTCGAATACGCTTCCGCCTCATTTTTCTCTCCGCCGCCGTGCTCCTTCGACACCCGGGCAATATTTCATCCGCGGTTATTCTCAAATGTCTATTAACGATGTCATCATAAATTTGTCTTCTATTTCGTCGGTAATAACCGTACATCATCGTTGAAACGCAATGAGGAAAACAGTGTCGTAAAATTTGCGGTCTCGCCTCGCCTAACCTCGCTGTGCGGAACTCATTTTCTGTTATGTTAAATTCGAGGAAACACGACCTCGTACCCTCACATGCATCAGTCACGCACTCCGATACAGTTTCACTCTTTGACGCTCGTTCCCTTTCAAAAACGATGATTAAAGAATTCATTCAGTTAGTTCTGTGGTTATCAAGAAAAACGCCGCACGTGACAATTTCAAAAAATTTGAGTTTATGCATTAATTAAACTTTATAGTACAGGATGTACGTATTTACCAGAAAAAAAGTCATGAAAATAAATTCGAAAGGTTCAAAAACATAATGCAATTTCACCGATGTCCTATGCCAAAGCATTAGTGAACAAAACTTTAAACGGCAATATATTCTTCTTGACAACATTATCTTAACGTCCAATATCTCAAAAACATAATCCCAGAATGATTTAGTTCATCCCGTAATTTGTTCAGCGATTATATTTCTGATATTTGCAAAACTCGAATATTGAGACTCAAAATAATATCGCAATTATGTTATATTTTAATATTTTTTATCCATTCCTATACAGGTTGAGAATATATTAGGATGTTTGGGTACTACACGATCTAAGGAACAGCACGGACCCGAGGGTTCTTCTTAGCTCAAGGCATTACTTTATATCGACATCAACAAAATAGAATTTTATTTTCACTCAAAGGAGATTAATAAGATACATATTTAGCAGATTCTGGATGAAATCTTACACCAGAAAGTTCCTTCATTAAAAATAACAGAAGACCATTGAATTCGCTGTGTGATTTGATAACCTCGTCCCACTTAGCTTCGTTGTCTCTGTGAAATCATTCGAAATACTAATTTAGCTAATTCGTAGCCGGCGCGATTCGTTAGGTCCAGTTCCTCCGAGCACGCGTCTCGTTTCCCAATCTTCGTAATTATCCAATCCATTTGCCGCGTTAATTGGAGATGCTAAACGTTATACACCATGTCATCTGAATCGTTAGTGTCTCAGTGAAAGCTGCTCCCGGTTTTAATCACGTGTAACTACACGCCGTCGGGCGCGTGTACACGTTTCACCGGTACACGCGAGTGTCATATTCATAATCTGTCCGGTACGATTTCTCGGCGACGACGGTACGTGGCCCCAATTTTATATCCCGGCTCTGCCATCGGAGAGCGAATCTCTCTTTGTTCCTCGTGCAAGTGCCTTCATTCAGCTCTATTTCTCGCTGACTAATGACATTAACCTGCACCCGCCAGTTATAGATCGGTACTAATTATTCTTGGTGCTCGTAGACGCAGCTACCTCGCGACGAAAAGGTTGTCGGTCAAACGAAATATGCAACTCGCCCACTTAAAATACATTTAACACTCGTATCTTTTCACTTTTTCATTCTGTCATGATTCCGCTATATTTTATGACTCAGCTGAATTCTCGCTTCCACAGAAATGAATTTTATAAAAATTTGCGGAAATAATTAGTAACAGTTTTACTTGTCTCACGCTTTCCTTTTGATATTTAAAATAATTTAGAATATCCGATTTTACATTTTACTCGAATTTTCGTGTAAAAGTCGACTGGAAGCGCAACAAACCGACTCAAAAATTCATAAATACACAATCGAACTTCCTTATTCGAAATAAATTCAAGATTTCAAATAAAGCGACTGGTTTTGACGTCGCTGATCTTCCGCGTTCCCTTTGACGCACAAAGCGAACAGACTTCAAAAATTCTTGTAGGTATATTCAATGCCTGGCAGCCGTACCTTTCCAAGAAAATTTTCAAGGATTTTCACCAGACAGAAGCAACATCCACTGGCCGTCAGGACGCCTTCCACCGCTGAAGCATCGTGAGAACCCTGGCAGAAAATGCGAACCGGGATACAGGACTCTCGGAAAATTTCCCTGGCCGATTTCTAGATTCCCAGAGAATTTATTGCGGAGCCACTGGGCGATCGTCTTGCCCACCATTGCCGCCGAAACTTGTTATCGTTGGTCCCGGTTCAGCGGAAAATGAGGAAAACCGTCGGTGAATCGGGAGAACAAACGGAGATGTACGAGCCACGAATGAGCATTCGAGAAAAAGCGTAAGGGATTGTTTGTAAGAGAATGTCGAAGCATGTGTCGAGTAAGGGATGGTGAGTAAGAGGAAGTAAAAGAGGCAGCGTAACAGGGAGAGAGAACAGTGGGTTGGTACGGATTGTAGATGTGCAGCGGAGGGGAGTGGAGGAAGAAAGGGAGGGGGTCTCGAGAAATCTTTTAAGAGATGCGACGCTTTAAAGACGTATTAAAAATGGCAGGCGGCGGAGAGGCCCGAGGTGCAGCCTGCAGTTTACTGTGGTATAAATTAGACTCGCTGTTCCAGCATAATCTGATATATTAACGAGTCAAACCTCGGTTCTGCGCGCCCTCTCCCCGGCGTTCCCGCGCGAGAGAGAGGGAGAAAGAGAGAGAGAGAGAGAGAGAGAGAGAGAGAGAGAGAGAGAGAGAGAGAGAGAGAGAGAGAAGCTCGGAGAGTTGGTTCAGGTGAAAAGAGAGCGGGAAAAACGAACGGAGAGAAAGAGCAAGAGAGGAGCGTGGAGTTCGCAAGGCCGCGGAGGGGCGGGAGGGAAGCCCGCGGGACGTATCGTCGATTTTTACTTGCTTAGTATCTCGGTTATAGTCTCGCAGTTTTTACGGTCCGACGATCTCGCCGGGCTTAACGCCGTAATTGAAATTGTGGCCTTGCTTATCGGCCTGTCGTAACACTGAGAAATGGATCTTTATTAGGGAGCCGCGCCGGGCTCAGAAGTACGCGCCGTGATGAAGGGCGCTGAGAATATTCGTTGGCTGCGAAACAGAGAGAGAGAGAGAGAAAGACAAAGAACTGTGGGGAGGGCGAGGGGGGCACAGATGGAAATGGGGATTAAGATAAAGAGGGAGGAAAGGGGCTTCGACAGAAACAAAATGATATCGAGTACGCCGAGCGAGGAGGGAATCGACTACGCGCAGACTTAAATACTCCGCTTTACAGCGCTCGCCTCGGGCTACGCTCGGCCGGTCGTGGGCGTCTCGATCTTTTAAGCGAGACGCGAGCTCCTCCGAGGAAACACCGACTCCTGAAGTTACCTGGGAATTATCGAAATTCTAGTGCCATTCTGTTGCTACAGAGGTTCCGATTTTGTAGTTGGCTGATTTTCCAGGGTTAGAAAATATTAGCTGTTATCATTTTCTTATACTCGACATGCGAGGTACCTGTCAATAATGAAGTTGGTTATTGAAAGGTGGACGTTATGTCATACCCAATCGCAATCGGTCAGATTTTCATCGACTCATGTCCATGTTGGATCTAAGAACAAACCTTCAGACGATACGTTCTTTGTTTCTCTTCTCTTTCATTTTCTTATCGATTCTAATCCAGCAAACGCAGCGGCCGTCGACCCGACGAGGTCGCGTCTAATTAACGGCATTATGAATTACAACGAAATAGTAATTACCAGGACAGGACGAAGAAAAAGAGCGGAGGAGACCCACGTAATTACCGGTGCGCCGTAAACAGATTACGTCGGGAGGTCGATGAGAATTTACTTTCGAGTCGGGCGAACGATGATCGGCGAATGGTGATGAAGATTGCGTAAAAGCGTGACGCTCGCTAGTAATGAGAAAGAAGCCGCCTCATTATGATTTATTTGTCGCGGTCAATTAGAGCGGTCGGTCGGTCCGCTCCGCTCGGCTCCGCTCGGCACACCGAGCCGGTCAACGATGGAAGAGAAGGAGAAGAAGGCGATGAAGGAATTACGTGGACTCTCGTAAAACAGCTTAACGGTCTCTCGGGATAGTATCGAGTGCGAGTTAAGTGGGTAAAAAAATTGCTACGCCTGAACGGAGAGACGCGTTTTTCTCGGCCGCCTCTGATAATTCGTCGAAGCACTCGTTGCCCCGACCTTTCATGCCCCTCTTCCTCTCCTCCGTGGGCTTTGTTCGCTCTCGGTCTTCCTCCTGATTAACTTACGTCTAAATCAGACCAGCCCCAGCCGAGAAAATCCTGACTACTTCGCAACTGCCCACCGACAAGGGTCGTACTCGCAATTGTTCCCGTATTTACGATCGTCTTGCAATTGTAACCGCGATTTCATTGCGTTTCACCGATAATATTCCGTCTCGTGTAAACAAACGTCCGATTACACGATCGCGTGATTATGCGTTTGTCGTGCGATTTACGCGGTCGATTGATAACAATTATCGACGCGGTCGACCGACGTCGATCGAGATTTTCGGAATCCCGTGGAAGAAATGCCGTGCGCACCTCTTCGACCATTTACCCGGGAATAATGATCTCCCGCTCTGTACGGTACGGTGTCTCGCTTCGACCGTATCAGCTTCATACATCGTTAGGTATACCTTGTCCCTAATTATAAGTCTCATTAATGAAGATTGATTTCGAATTCAACGCCCGTAATAAACACCCGATTGTACAGCGGGCGCCGCGTAATCACGGATACCCTGACGCTCGGAGGGCAGGCTATTAATTCTTATTAAAAATCGTTAGCGGAAGCGTCTACCGGCTCGTCGGAAAGCTCAATTTGTTAATCACGAGACTGGCTCGAGCGGTGATCCGTGAATCGCGTTTCTCGCAGACGCCGCGACGCCACAACTCAGCCGAGGATGGTAACTATGCACCTCGTTGTGACTTGCAGAGTCCAACTTTTCATGCGCATCCTGCGGCACTGACATGCATCAGTCTATCTGTACGCTTGACTCGGTAAGCAATCTTGCAGCAACATTCTAAACCTTCCTAAGACATTTACTGCCGCGTCGCTCGATATATTTTTCGATTTTTGAAAAATTATTAACTTGTCGAGCCCGTTTTAAAGCTAGAAGTCTCTATTCTCATAATACATCATTCGTTTTTTCTAAGATGCTTTTCCATGGTACGACGGATGAAAAACAGAGGACAGGAAATTTTTTCATGACTTATTCATTATCTCAGTTTTCATGTTGAGGGACTTACATTGATTGGCGTCTGAGCCCTCCGTACACACAGACCACCGTCCTGTTATTTTCTCGACTTACCGTTTCTTAACGAAATTAAGTTAAAAGTGACTCCGTAATAATGGCGCGCATGGTAATCGTCCTGTGACCGATGTAATGCGGCTGAGAACCGCGATATGAAATCCTGATTGGCCGAATGAAAATTCCCACAGGGTCCGGGCACCGATGCGAGTAGGCCAACCGATGATGGGAACCGGCTGGGAGGAACGGAGGAGAGAGAGAAGGAGATGGATGAAGAAGCCGGTAGAAGGGGGAAGAGAGAAAGTGTCTTTCAGTGAATCGCAAGTAGAGGAGAGGGAACGATAAAATCTGTCGTTTCTATTCCGTTCGAGGCGGCGCGGCGTGGCGGCGGCGCCGCGACGGGATAACGACCGTGCATTGTCCGGCGTCGCCGGTCTGATTGGTGCATTTCCGCAGGTGCAACAAGGCGCGACACGAAACGTAACGAGAGCCTTTTCGACGAATGTCCCGGCGTCACTTTTATTCCGAGGCCTCTGGCCGAGCAGCTCGCGAGGCCTCTTACGTATGTATCGTAAGCATCGGCGTGCGGCGCGTAAGCGCACGGAAATACTCGTTAACGTCACTTCTCGTCGCTGTCGTAATTCAAACCGCTCTCCGGCTTCTTCTTCTTCTTCTTCTTCCTCTTCTTCTTGTCCCCCCGCCCTCCCGTCTCTTCCCGTGGCTCTCTTCCCCCTCGTGCACGGTGCCCCGCGTACGCATTCTCGTCCCCCGCTATCGTTTTGCGTGGCACGGACAACGAAACCGCGACCGACCGTACCAACGAAAGGGGGACAAAACATTCCACGCCATTTACATACCTTTCTTACGCTATCTCCATGAGCGTTCCCAGTTATCGTATTAGTCTACTCGAGTCCCACTGTCTTCTGGGGCCCGGTCAAGGACCTCTGCTAATCGGCCTTTATCTCCGATGCAAATTGAGCCTCGTTCGAACACTTCATATAGAAAGAATCTTCGTTGATAACGGAGAAAACCAATTGCTGGCGGTCGCCTTCCTCCATGCTACAGCTCTATTTATCGCGATATTTCCCTGCAAAATGTCTCCAAACGTGGACCAAAGCTTTCCGAATTCTGCTGCAAGTTCAACTTTGCTCCTTGCTGCGAAGTGATCACCTCTGTTCAAACATTCGAAATTCTTTCTGCTAATTCGAAGAGGGAAGAAAGGCGAAGAATCGATCGCTACAAGGTATCTTCAAAAACGTTTCTCGATTTGTACCAATGGTTTCTCAAGATTGTAGCCAACTTCAACAGTGACCCAGGTCTGGGTTACACAATAATCTGAAGTTTGATTCGGTTGTATGTAGACCACTAGGATTCATGTTGTATCTCATATGCAATACGTGCACCAAAACAATCTATGTTTTATATTCGAACTATCCACTCTTGCCATGAATTCACGAAGCGTCTCGAGCCCTAACCACAATCGCATGATCGTTACCAGATACGGTTAATCATGAATGATCTCATCGGCGGAGCCAAAGCGAGGAGGAAAGAACGGCGAGGAATCGGTTGCTCCCGTTTCCGAGATACATCAAGGTCCATTCAGCTGCGCTTCGGAGCGAAGGTTGAGCGCATTGGCGAATATTACGACCGGACAATGGGACGGGCGGATTCACGAGCATAGGGGAGCGAGGCCTTGTCTCGTATAAAGTCTTCTCGGATACCGAAAACGTCTTTTTGCATCGGCTTGTGCCCGCGCGCTGAAATAAGTGCGCACTTGTCGCACGGAAATCCTCGTTAACGTCAATTCTCGTCGGCGTTGTAATTCAGGGAACGTATCCTCGCTCTGCCTCGGCGGTTTCCTTTTTTCTGTCACGTACCGGCGCGAGTATATACGTCCCGCTGTCGCGACGCGAACTTTCCGCCTGGCAATTCGCGCGCGCATAATGGAAACATGCATTCGTTTCGCTAGAAAGGTGAAACGAAACGAGCCGAACCGAGTCGAGCCCGTACAATGCCGGCTCCTTCGACGCCGATACAAATTTAGTATTAAATGGATACGTCCGAGAAGTTCCGTCTCGTTACGCTGCGCTCGTTGTCCCCTTTTTTCCCCCCGTTGCCTGTTTATCCGAACCGTGAATTCCCGAACGATAGAGATACAGGCGCGGAGAGTAGGCTGGCCGTTCGACTACGACGCGGATAAATACAAGCTGACCGATATAACGAGCGCGGCGAGCGCGGACAGAGCCGCGCCAGCACCCCTAAGTGACCGTACACTACGAACAATGGCGGGAATATTTTCAGCAGTCGCCATAGCCGGCTTTTCGCGAGTCGTTAAGCGCATTGTGCCAACTTTCCGGCTGTTTTCATGCGTTCAAGATCGCTGGAAAACGGTCGCGGATAGCGTTAAAAGGCAGTTATCAGCGTGCAAGGTCTCGGGGACTATGCAGAGGACCCTTATGCGGTGGGATGGTCGATCTTATACCCGGACGAGATATTGCTGATTCAAAATCTTCCAAACCTGGAGCATCTTCGTTTCTTGCTTTGGAAAATGCGAGGGGGGATAAAAAACTGAAACGGTTTGGATAAGGAACATCCTGTCGAACAAAGTATTGTTTCGGAGAGTCTTTCATACAGTTTTTATCGTTGATATACTCGACATCTGTGCCATTCGGACCCCCGATGAAGCTAGCCGCTGTATTCGTTTGGAAAAACAATTCCAAAAGAACTCGGCTTACGCCCGAAAGCCTCGACAGTGAAAACCGTATAAACCGATGGACGTGGTGTTTCGAAAAATATATTGATCCCGATATCGTGATCCTGGCCGATTCCTCGCGATCATTCGGCCGGCATAGTTTTCGGCGCAGAAATTCGAACGGGCGCGCGAGTTTCTTTTCACACGGGACCGAGTTTCTCAGAAGTCGATTCACCGACGGATAATGGCAGCTCGGTGCCGGGGCCCGTTACACCCAGGA
This sequence comes from Lasioglossum calceatum, assembly GCA_963966675.1. Taxonomy (NCBI): domain Eukaryota; kingdom Metazoa; phylum Arthropoda; class Insecta; order Hymenoptera; family Halictidae; genus Lasioglossum; species Lasioglossum calceatum. The sequence continues at coordinate 18,146,073 of OZ016541.1, forward strand.
CGGCGGCGGTGTTTCGGAAAGCGAAAGAAAGTGGCGGTTTTTCTTGTTTCTCGCTTTTTTTACGGATCCCAAGTGTCAGAACGAACAAGCCGGATTTGCACGCGGACCTCCGTGCAGGTAGCAATCGGCTTATTTCCAATCGATTCGGTCCACGGTCAGCTACCACCTCTCCTTCCATTCGTTGCTCTCCTCCCCATGTCTCACTCACTCTCTCTCTCTCTTTCTCTCTCTACCTGGTCCCTTCGTCTACCATTCAACAACGCGCAACATCGTTCCCTTTTCTCTTCTCGCGTCCTCGTTCATCCTTCGTTCGCGATTACTTCGGTCCCTGCGGTTTCTCGAAGCGTTCGCGTACGAAGATCACCACTTTCTGCCCGCGACGTGCTACTCTCCTTATCATGTTCAAAAAATCGATATTTTCCCATTTACAAAGAATTGAGTGTTCAGAACTTCATTTTTTGAACGAATAGACATTTACGAAACTAGTAACTACATAAAAATAAAGTGCAAACGAGCTAGTTAATTTTTCGACGAAATGAAATTTCTTCTTGCTTGGCCCATAGTGCGGTGATTTCGCGAACGAAAGCGTAGGGTCTGCCTTTATCTCTGCGGAGTTCATCGAGAGGAAGATGGTTATTTACGATCGTACGTGCGGCGCCGCAGAACACACGTCGGCGGAATTAGCGTTTTTAGATCGAACAATTTCCCGCGCGTATAAAATTCGTTTCCCGAACGCAGTTATTTTATCGTTAACCGCAACCCGTCTGAACAAACGATTGCGCGCGATCGCTTAGTGCCTCGGGTAGGTAGGAAGGTAGAAAGGTATCTTCGGGGTCGAGGTATCCTTAGATTCGTTCCTTATCAGACGGCGGCATAAATTCCGGTTGCATGCGAGTCTCCATTCACGGGCCGCTTTACATACCCGTAACATTCGACTTATCTACTTGTCCCGGATCGTGTCCGGGCGACGTAGACGCTCGTTTTCGAGGGTCCACTCGTTTCGCCGTAAGTGGTTCGATAGTCCAGGGCTAGGGACTATTCCTCCTTATCTCGATACGAGGGAAACGTTCTCGCGGGCCCCCTATTCGCGAGGCCGGGCCTCCGCGTATTGACTCGTCTCGCCCTTATTTCTAATCGGATACTAATAGGTCCTCGAGGACGATAGCGGGCGAAGAACGCCTACGCGATCCAGCCAGTCGGAGGATTTCACCGCACGATTCTCGTTTGCGTCCAATTACGCCGTACAAATATATATACGAGTGCGCGCCAGATCCCTTTTGGTTTTCCCCCTTTGCGCGATACATACTACTTCCTACGCCACCGGTCCTCCGTTACGCTACGTAGGCAAACTGCCCACGGGCCCTTGGATCCACGTAGAAAGAAAATTAGGATACGTCGGGCCGAGGCGGACACGCCGAGGCAACCGTCCCATGGCAAATGTTTGAATTAACCGGGGTGTAATAGAGCCGTCGTTCCCCGGGATACACAGACAGCTATTTCTCTCTCTCTCTCTCTCTCTCTCTCTCTCTCTCTCTCTCTCTCACTTTTCGTGTTCGGTATCTCGCGATACAATCGTGCAACCGGGATTTCGGAGGCTGGAATTGGACAAAGGGGAGCCGAGTCCGGCGAGTCGTTAAAACACCGATACTTCGGGAAATGAAGCCGCGGCCAGATCGCCGTGGACGGAATACCGAAGGGGAATTAGACCGCGTGGAGCAGACGGTCGCGCCAAGACGATCCTAGCTCAGCGGAATTCCGAAGAACAATGATTCCGGATGTACAGTGGCTTACAGAATATTCTCCAACGTCTACAAATACTGTCCACCCAACATAATAACCTTATCAACTCTCGATCCAGAATACTAAAATTTAGATAGAATGTTCGCGAGTCTGGTTGCAAACGAGTCCGAATCTCGGGGCCCAAGGGTTATCATCACAAACGATGTTCGAATCGCGCAACAATGCCAGCGCCGAAAAAAATCGAAAGGCGGATGGAGGATAAAGGTGGAGGTGTGGGTGCGTTGCGATCGGGCCGGGTGACGAGCCTTGCAAAAAGGAGGAGCCCCGGCCGGGCAGTGGTTATTCCGAGAAACGGCTCCATTAACGAAATGGCCGGACAAACGAAACCGAACGGTGCCCCGCGCGATCGTGCGCAATACACGCAGTCCGTGGGTCCGGCAGCTTGTGTATCGCTAGAACGATCGACTACCTCTCTTACCGGCGGCCTCGAGCAACAGAGAAAGTGAGTTAAGAGAGTGGCGGGGTCCGAGAGGAGATGCAGCGATGCGGTGGATTCCAGCATCAAGGCGGTGAGGCCTCTTTGAAGGTTGCATCTGTTCCTCGTTGCTTGGCAAGGCGCGCACCGACGATTCCCGCTGCCCTCGCAGAATTTTATTATCAACGTCCGACGAGCTCAAAGAGCCCACGTATTTCGACGCCGAGCATCGACTTTCGCGCGAGCGCGCGCGCACGCCGATAGAAATCGACGTTTCGGAGTTCGTTTACTTTTTACGGGAAAGAAATTGCGAACCGAGCAACTCCACCTTTCTCACCTCCGCTCGACAGTGATCCTCCTATTCGAGGAATTTCGGCGTCTCTTGCCGAAGAACACTGTGTCCGACAATCTGCTTCCTGCGCGCTGTCTCTATTATCTCTATTTTCTCCGCGAAATCAAATCTCGTTTGACTCGGCGTGCAATCTTCCGGGAATGCTTTGCGTGCATGCTCCGCGTAGATCGGACGGGGCTCCTTTTATTTTTTATGGAACACATCATACCGTTATAGTCGACGAGAGGAGAAAAATCGCGATGCTACGGGAAATTTGATCTTTGGAAATCCGTGCGCGTCTGATCGCGAATAATCGTCGGAAATGTTATTTGTTTCTTTTTACTTATTTTTGCAATTATCATACTATAGCATATGCTTGTACGACCTGTTCTGAGACTAACAGAGACACACCTCGTTCGAAACAGAAGTTATGTGGTGGTTCGGATTGCAGATTGTGTGATCCTCGTATTTACATACCACGCTTACATTCCAGCAGGTTCTCGAACACAAAGAATTGAACAGCGAGAAGACCGTTTGAAATTGTGGCAGGTTCATTTTTAGTGTCTCCTCCGTGTAGTCATTCGAGTGTCTTAACAAAATTAAGAGTATGTTCTATGCCGGAGCAAGGTGCAACAAATTGTTTGAGCCTCGGTATCGAGGATCCTCGCGTGAAATTCGTCGGTGTCGGCGCGTCCCTGGTTGAGGGAACGCGTGTAGGCTGGATCGTAAAAGCGGGAACACCGATCCTCGACTTGTCGCCCGGTTGTTCGCGCGTTTTTCTCGCGTCGGGAAGGATATTCCCGGGTGCAGGATAATACCGGTGCTTCGGAGCGTGCGTTACACGCGTTCTGCTTACGCATTTAGCAGACATCCTGGCGGAGGTAGCCTGGGAGGAACGTTAAGCCAGCTATTAAAAGCGCGATAGACCGTAATACCCGTAGTTAACCGAACGCGGGCAGCTCACTGCATTTAGCCCAGGGAACTGCGAAAGTTACGGGCATTATTATCCATCCGCTCTACCGACCGGCCTTTTTCTATCGGGGGCCGTGGAAACGCGATGCCGCCCCGCCGCAATAAAAGCTATTTTACTTCTTAATCCAAACCACTGTAATTTTCCGTCGCTTCGAGTTAACTACCCACCCCGCCCGCGTTCACCTCCGAACCGCATTTTTCCCCATTACGGCCCGACGTCATTCCCGAAATCGAATTTCATCGATACAAGCGAGAGATCCCGCCCAGGCTCAAACGATGTTTCATTAAAATCGCGTTTTCGCCGCGAGCCGGTAGAAAATGTGACGCTGATGCACAGCAGCAAGGACTCCAACTAATTATAAATTATTCGGGATCGACACAACGCTACGCTATTTTCACATAAGTTATCGATAGATATCGCACATCTTCATGACATCGTAAGTCGCAACAAGCAACAGTCCCAGATAACGTTAGTGACAAGATTCGCGAACAAGCTTGTCACATAACTTAACAGAATTAGACAGTACTTGTGAGTGTTGTGCTGGATCCCACGATCTAGATCACGTCATTTGGCAACGTCCAAAATATGAAGATGAACGCGATACACTCCTATCAGCTCTTCTCCGTTGCAAGTACTGCCTCCCGACTTGTATAAAATGCTTCTTATGTCGCCCAGATATTAAAGGCCCGTCAATTACCTCCGATTTTATTAAGCGATGTGCAATTAAAATCTAATCTCATTAAATTAACCAAGTAGAAGCTGTATAAACTAATAGCTGTAAGTTAAGTTAAGTTAAAAGGTGCTATTATGTATTGCTAATTGTAAGAGAACTAATGTGTAATATGACAATATATTCATGTATTGTATATGCTACATAAACTATACTTGGTGTAAAGGCTTTATTTATATAAGCGAGAAACGCTCAGAACTTTTTACTTCACCTAATAATAACTTAACAGAATCATACGTTTTATGTGTGACAACCTAATAGTTTGTGTCTCTCGTGTACGCTATTTTGAAACCGATGCACTGGGGGGTGCGCGCACGAGACGTCACTCATCAGGCAGACGCAAAGATGCAATTTGATCAATTATCGGGGCGACTGGGAGCCGCGTATCTCCGGCAGCGATACAGCCATTATCTGTCATATTCAGGGTTCAATTGCCGGGTTGAGCAAGGCTTTTCTCTGGCGTGGCGCGTTTATCAAACTAAGGCGCAGCAGTGTCATCTGATAGGGGCGTGCATGAGTCACTGTTTCGCGCGTATGTGTGTACGTATCCGATAGTCGCGGCGAGACTGCGAACCGAAAACACGAAAAATGCGACTTCTAGTAATTTGCATTCGAAAAGGCCGCGGCCGAGAGTAAGACAGATGTAAAACGGTGCTGGGGAAAGAGAAAGAGAGAAAGAGAGAGGAGAGCGAGAGAGGACACCGGGTTACGAGAGAGGTATGCAAAACACGGGGAAGTATCTTTCTGAGAATAAACGGGCCGGGCTACCTGCGGTGCTCTTAGCCGTTCTGTAATTGGCCGTGCAAAGTGAAGCGCATTCTTATTTTCCCCGTTACGCTCGCTCCCGTTCGGAGAGCGGGTTGCATTGCGCGTTGCGAGAGTTGCGTCGCGCCTCTTGAATGCCGCGGCTTCTAAGCACCGGATATACGATAATTGCTTGGCAGTGACGGCCCCGCGATTGTAAAAACAACGCTCTTTCCATCCTCTTTCCAGAAAGAGGCCACTTCCGCGGCCTACCTGCTACGATTTCCAGAATTGCCGGTGCTCGGCCCCCGGTAATTGCCGGGCGAAATGATCGGCTCGGTGACCTGGCCGGATCAGCTTTGTGTTTCATAGGACCGAACAATATTAATTCCACGACCGGCTACCAGGGAGGGACACACTGTGGAAAAATAAAGCCGGGCGAATATGGAATTACTTCCGCGTTCCGAAACCCGACACCGTAAACTGGGAAATTTATTATCGAACGGTACATTGATCTTCGCGGCTGGGATAAGAATCGCGGAAGCTCGCGCGCAAGCATCGTCGTCGTCCGTTGGGTAATACAGAAGGGGAAGAAAAGGGAGTGAGTTAGGTTCCATTCTCGAAAATACTTTCCCCCCGATATTTTTTCCCGACGGGAGCGGGCGGTTCGCGCGAAGCCTACGGAATCGTATGCATTATGGATTCGCCGAGTGACGGGGCCGTCTCAAATAAATCGGCGTACAAAGTGCGGCGGGAGCAAAAGTTGGTCTATTCCGAAGCCGCCGCGTATATGTATAGTATATACGGCTCGACGGGATCGCTGGCGACGCTCGTAACGCGAGCAATTTATTCGTTACAGTCGGGCTGATTCGAGTTCGACACGGCGACCCCGTTCCCCACGGTCCTCTTATTCAAATCGTATCTTCCAGGAGCCATTTTCGATCACAACAACGGTATTGACAAAACCGTTCCCTCATGTGAAATGCATGAGGACAGATTTTTTCTCGTCGCGTCGCGTCGGCCCGGCCTGGAAAAGTCGCGGGAATTTCCACCGACACACCGGAAAAGCGGCCCCGTCGCGAGAATCGCCGAAATTCCGGCGAAAATGAATATCTCCCATTCGGAAGCAATATGTTCAAATATTCGATGTACAAAGCAATTCGTGATTGTCACAATTAAACAATTGTAACTTGACTTTCAATTCAAACCTTTTACCTGCTAAATTGTAGATTCGGTAATTATTTATAAGATAGAGTAAATGTAACATTAAACAATTATAACAGTTTAATTAAAATCCTGAACGTTGTATGTACGTAATATCCGGTGCTCATTCTTTTTCGTTGAATAAATCCGACGGTATTATACACGAAGTACAATACCATTTGAATTACCATCACGCTCGCGTTTGCTGGAGTGAATACAATAAACCCAATTTTCGATGACTCTGACAGATTAATCAGGTCATATCTCACCAATAACACGAATGATATTTGCTTTGAGATCGTCAACAGATGTGGTTTGGTGGAATAAACGGGAGATTTAACATGATTCCGCAAGAAAAAATCCAATGGTGTCAAGTTGCCAGAATTCGGCTAGTTGACATCAAACATCGTTCGCGAAACGTTTTCCAATGTAAACAAGACATTTGATAACAATATTTGACAATTCATGAATACTATCCACTGCGAGACGATTTGTATCTTCTGCGTTTTTCTATCCGTGTAAAACCTCTGCGAGATTTTCTATAAGTACCTGTTTCTTGCTCTAGTTTTTCTATACATGGGGAGTGATGGGTCTGCGGGGGGTCCCCGCGATGGCGAAACGAGTTAATTTAGACGGGGTCCAGAGATTTTTCAAGTTCGCGGGACGCGCAGGTATTTACACGGCGGTGGGGTGTTTATGAGCGGTGGTACGCGCAATTTAACATCGACTAGTTGATTAGCATGCGAGGAGGAGCCGTGGCGCGCGGCACGGATGAGGCGTTGAATGATCGCCGCTCGAAAAACCGTGTCAGCTCGGACGTCAACGATTTTAGCATAAGAATACTGGGTTCTCGGGACAAGCGCGGCTCCGGTCTGCGTTCGTACGCTCATTGTCCCGACCGGATGCTAACACGGGGAACGGGCCGCGAAGAAAAATAGACGGCGTCGCCGGCCCCGTGAACTACACCGTGATCGAGTGCAGTTATGACGCCCGGGACGGCGCATTTGTATTCGAATAAACACGAGCGTGGGAGGTGAGAGACTGAATAATAACTGTCGGATAGCGTCTCGCTGTCAGAGGCGAACTTCGCTCGCGCGTGGCCGAGCGAACGTTGCAAGCTCTCTCCTCGCGTCTTCATCCGCGGAAAACGCCTCGCCGACAAAAGGATTCCATTAAAAGCCAAGCGACGTCGCTCGGTTTCGTAATTCGAAATTAAACGCTTAAAGCTTATGGGACGCACAATTTAATAGGCGGCCGCGTTCTCCCATAACGATCCATTCTCAACCGTCGCGGAACGGGAGAACAACTCGCTTGTTCGCCGCTGACAACTCTTTACAGATAATAAACCGGGCAGTGGCGTTACGCGGATCACGTTTGGGCAAACAAGATAGACTACTCTAAACTTATAGTTGCTGGACCTAATAATGAAACATAAAGCAAAATATAGTTTCATTGAAAATTTAAGTCGGGATAAACGTTATAAATAATCCAATTTGGTTCCTACATATGACGACGTGTCAAACCCATCATATCACGCAAAAGAAATGAGAGACACTACTATTTGCAGAAATAAACATAACACATACTAACCTTTTGGGCGTAACCTTAATGAATTATTAGACTTATATTAATGTATATAGACTTATATAAATCTAGCTTTATGCAATATGAGAAGTAGATTAGCACCAGGATACTAATAAAACACTGCGATCACTAATTTCAGCAGACATGCAGCTTAAGCGTTCACTGGACAGGTCATCCGACGTTGACGGTTTTTCAGCGAGTGTCGAGGAGACTGTCGTTGAGTAGGAATGGAAATTACCGTTGTCAACGTGATCGCGAACGAGCCGGATTCGCGGGGCCAATTTGACGGGCGTCGGCTCCCGACGGTGGTGTAAAATCATCGGACGTTGTATCTAACGCGGCGGCGTCCGCTCCGTTGACTGACAGGTGAGGCTACATTCAATTTTTGTAATCGAGCCCGGGAGGGCTCTATTCGGGCGCTCGCTCCTCGGGAAGCTCCGGCGCGTGGATTCGGCAGTTTCGACCCCCCTTTTGTTCCTGACAGTTAAACCACAACCATTATTCTCCCCCCGTTCCCGTCCCCGGGTCCTCTCGCCACCCTTTCACGGCCCTGGTAGTGCGCGCTGTAACCTTTTCTGCTGGCTCCGCGGGCTGGTAGCCGGTCCGGGTCCGGTCGTGCGCTTCGATAGCGGTAGATAACCGACACGAGCTGGGTACAGAGCGAAGCACCAATTAGGAATTAGATTTCTCTGGGATGCCGGATCTCTTTATTTGCTCTCTTGGCGTGTCTCTATGTTCCCCGCTGCGATCTCCGCGGCTCTGCCAACGACCACACGTACAAACCCACACGTACAAAACCCGCCTTCTGCTCTCCGTTCCTGATGGTGGCTCTCTCGCAGAACTGTTCGTGTATGTTGGCCGGCCGGTCTCGCTACGTGTCCCGCGAGAACAAGACAGAGAACAGAGAAAGGAACAGAGAGAAAGGGGGAACAGAGAGTACCAGCTCTAATGAACGCTGAAAATTAGCCGCTATCTATTCATCTGGCTGGTAGCTCTCCGCGTCCTGCCGCGAAGAAACGAACCCCGAAGAGGCAGAGAACGGAAGAAAAAGAGGAGCAACGAGAACACCCGAAGCTACCGGCTCTCCTGTCGTGTGCCCCGAGCTTCCATCGGGATTTAATTCGATCGTCCATCGCGGGACGCAGACGGTGAAATCGTTGCAAAATCGTACCGCCCTACGACTTCTAATCAAATTAGCGACTACGGCGAGCCAGAACCGACGAGCAACGACACGATCGTACTCGCGTTCGCACCGGATTTCTGTCTCGGAATTGCTCGCTTGTATTCGGCACAAGCCCACCTACGTTTACCATGAGTCTGCTTCTGTACAGAGTACGAAATACACTTAGGCGAAAGTAGGGGAAAACCGGAACCTTCGGGACAAAATGATGCAACTCTGAGCGTAACGCAGTTAGCTCTCACGTGATCCTTGGAAATAGCTGCAGCGAGGTCCTTTTGCGATTTTCCGCGAATTCGACGAACACATAAAATTGTCCGAACGATTCGAAGTCTGAAATTCGGTTAGGTCCGAAGTGGTGGGGCGGATGGAGGCGTGATAGTAATTTTTTGATTCGGTGAGTTGCAGCGGCGAGGGGGCGGCACAAAGAAGCTGTAGATTACGGTTGACAAGAGAAGGAAAACAGCTTCCGCGGAGACAACGAGTTTACGAGGTAAAACCACGCGCATAAGAAGATATAAAACACCGCTCCCGGAGAGCCTACGTTATTCCAGGCTGGATAGAGAAGGCAGGACTAAAAGCGGAATGTCGTTCAGCGGCATAACTCCAGGAAATTTGTAGCGCGACGGGAAATATATTCGCCGGTGCTGGTCGTTGGTTCTTGCGCGACAGGCATAACTCAGTCGTTCGTTATTTCCCGGCAATAAAATTATTGCTTATTTATCGGGGGCGCGACGAGCAAGCGGAGAGCCAGACGACACTCCGATCGCGCTTTTGCTACCTGTTTTCCGCGCGAATCATCGGATTATTTATCGCGGCGCGCGATAATTAACCCAGGGGTTGGCTCGCCGAGCCAATTGATATCAACGATTGTGCAGCGGCAGCGTGGCCGTGTTCCGTCGAGGCGAGGCTAACGTCTGCCCATAAAACTGCTCCGGCAAAGCGTGCAGAACCGCTGGCTCGGAATGAAATTTCCATCGTCATTGTTTTTCGACAATGTTTATCCGCCGGCATGAAATTCGTCACTCGAGTTTAATCGAACGCTAGCCTGGGCTAGAGAGCACGCGAGCGCGTCGCCGGAAACAAAGCCGATGCTTTCTTTCCAGCAACCCCAGCCATCGATATTGGCGAGCCACGATCGAACGTGCAGATTCTATTATCATGAGCAGGGACCAGCAGCATGACCAAAGCATCCGCCGACGCCGACATCGACGCTGCCGCTGCTGCCTAGTCGAGCAGAGTTGGTCAATCGGGGATCTCTCTTGGATTACGCTTTACACGGATCCAATCCCCGTTCCTACCCCTCCTACCTAATTAAACGGAACTAATACTGACGGTGCACGTAGTCACTGAAAACGCCTATCACCCTGTCCTTCTCCAACACCCGCACATCTATATGGTTCCACTCTCTTTACGCCGCGATGGGAGCATATATACACATACAGAAATTGACTCGTGTTCGGTTCATTCGCGCGTTCATCGGCCCGTTCAATAAGACAAAGTGAATTGAATCGCGACCTACGAATTTATGAACACCTTTTTAGTCGCATCATCGCGATCCCCGACTTCTTTCACCTCGGTAATTCGTGAAATTCTGGCTGTGGATAATTGTGTGGATTTATTTCTCGAATTCCTATTGTTGTCGATTTTGTCAATGTACTTGTATCTACGAGAGGGATTTACACGGAACTGACTTCCACTAGATCTAGTAGCTCCTTCCGGGCTGATTTAAAACGATACTTTTAACCTTTTCTTTGGCGCAATCGTTGCAGAACTGTTGAAAAAGCATCCAATATCAGTGAAAGAAGGTTTAACTATTTAATAATTTATAAGAAGAATTTATATAATGAGAGTTCCCCAGGCAAATTGACATTCTTCCTCGGAATACTTCTCAGTTCACATTAATCAAAGAAAATTGAACTTGCGCAATAAAGGCGTACTCTCAAGAAACATACATTTTCTGCTCCCTGGAAAATTATGGAGTGCAGGCGCAGTGACGAAACAATAAAGCGAGACTTAGATTTATCTTGGGTTCGATCACGTTCGTTTCACAACGTTATCGAACGTCCGTTCCGAATTGGCAATATTTTCCACATTGTGTGACGCTTATAACGTGCCAAACAATTTTTTAAATCCTTCTCGGCTGTCAATCATAAGCGTTTAAAATCTATTAAATAGTCGCTGGTAAGTAATGCGTTAAGGAGGTTTATTTACCAATACAGGCCTTCGTACGCACTTACGCGCGCACTAATGAAGCTGAAGCAGAAGCAGACGCGTTCGTCTGCCGGCTATTATAAGGTCGTGCGTTTAGCATTAGCTTTATTAAATAAAATAGGATCAAGAGGATCGTATAGACCGAGGTTAATTGAATGATTGGTGCTGGTGAACCCGGGTCGGGTCGCCTCGCGTTTTCCTACCGAGCGTGTCGTCTATTCGACCACTCGAAATGTGCAGTGGTCTTCTGCACGCAATACACACGCACGCACACGCACACGCGGTATAACAAAACGAAGGAGCAGTCTTCTCAAACGCCTCTATTCATATTACGTAACCGCACACACACATGGCCAGACTCATTCATACGGCATATAACACTTCGGCGTGTTTCGTTTGACGCAGTTTGCGTATTAGTAATGCAAATTCCATGAGTTGCCAGAGATAGCACTTACCCATGGAAATTCGGGGGCGCGTCGATTTTCATCCCCGAGCACAAATCGAGCGAATTCTACGCACAGAATCTTCGACACGATACGCGAGTCTCTGCCTATTTCGCCAATACTCGATCGAATATTTCTCTTCATTAACGGATCAGTAATATTGCCTGACGCGAGACCCCTTTCTTTAAAAAATCGTAATTTCCAATTAAAAACACTTTTTATTTTTCGTGTAAAGATTCTCATTATTAATCTACGCACCTGTATGTGAATTTTATATAATAATTCCATCAGGTCGAAAGTGATGTAACAATTAACAATACTCTTAAAAGCTTTCAATCTGTCTATTGTTTAAAATTAAAGCCGCTGCTTTTTATTTCATAAATGCATAAAATTCGCAGTCTGTTCATTCTATTCAGATTATAAATATTATAAAAATCACAACATAAAATTTTTCAAATGTCATAAGGGTCAACATTGAAAACACGGTTTGAAAGTAAAACATAATATCCAAACGTGGAATATCATTTTGTATTTCAGTCGCAACAAAAATTCTTATGTTCACCGACCATGCTTATTAACAATGCTTTAATTGACTGCAACCTCCTTAATCGCACGATATTATTCACACACAGTTAATTACGAAATAAAAAACTTGATTGCTTCGACCTTGAAGATTCCGCACCGAAGGCTAAAGTCGCAAATTAGGTAACTTCGCCCTATGTTGCCCCCTTTCTCATTGACTTCTTGCGTTGTCTCATTACGTTCAACGGGCAAGTCGCCGATTTTACGATCACCGTTGCACAATGCAAAACCTTCGTCGCTGTTTTTCAGCGATCCAGACTACGGGTAATCATCCAGTCCGTTATCGAGCACACTTTTTGTCCGGCGCCGCGAGTTTAGGATCGCTTTTAATCGTAAGATGGATCATCCAATATCCCGTTCTTGCCGGCCTCCTGAAGGACGCGGGGAAACAAAGGGTGGCATTAATTCGATTATCATCGCTGCTTTCATTACGTTAATGCGCTCCCAACGCGTTGCCCTTTCTGTTCGATTATTCCGTTGCTATGATCGACTTTTCTTTTAGAGCCTTGGGAAAACTGTGTGCCGTTATGTTCCTTCAAACATACGCAAGCTCAATTGTAATTTATACACTGTGTACAACTCATTCATTAAAATTCTTTCAATGACTCCACAGTTTTGTATTTTACTGATTCAGTTTTCTCATAAATGCATCAAATCCACAGTTTAATAATGACAAAACATAGAAGTGTCACGAACTTTGATTACCCGATAATTAATAAGTACACAGATAATTTTTTGGAAACATTACAAAATATTTATTTTATAAATGTACACATAATTCCACCGAGGACCTCTTTCTTAATTGTTGCGATGTTAGCAACTTTCAGACGACAGCGAGGTAATGCTATTTACTGATTAGTTCGACCTCTTTAATTGGTCGGAAGCGTTAAAGAGTCGAATAGTTTCCGGGGAGTGGGGTAGCGCAAGAAAAAAGGAAGTAAAGGGGAAAGTCTGGGCGGTAAACGGCCGAGCGAAATCCGCCGGGCGGGTCTTATCGTGTCACGTGGAAAGTCAAATGAAATTCCTGAGAAAGAATTAATTACACGCCGGCATTGCGCCGTCGGCGTCGGCGTCGGCGTCGAGGCCGTCAGCGTTGTCGACCAGGGAAAGTATTTCGATGGATCAATAGAATCCGGCTGAATTGCATTGGAATCGAGCAAAATGCTAATAATGCCGGCACCGCATTGTTCGACGGACATGTAGAAGTGATTCACCGATACGCCAGACGACAATGCCTTTTTTAATATCGGCCCTCGAGAGGCGCGACTGTTACACTCGCGGAATTATTCTAATGAGGACTTCTGGAGTATCTAGTTACCGCAACCTCCACCTCCGCGCCGTCGATTCACGTCAAATATTTCATCGAGTCAGTACAGTCAACATATTTCCTCTATACGCCATTCGTTAACTTTTGCGGAGCTGCAATCGATAGACTGTTGGTCACCATGCAAATTTTCAATGTCACAGCTGATTTTGTGGTCGGGAACGAAGTACAGTAAAGCCTTACTCTAAGAAAAACTCCCGGATCCGTGCTGTTTCTTAGATTGTGTAGTTCTACGATTTCTTGTGTAATTCTGTGAATTTGAAGTAAAAATGTTCACAACAATTTCGAGCACTGAATCAAACGTCCTAGAATATATGTACGCGCAAACATCGAATGTCTGGAGCTCGGGGGGTTCGTTTGTTAAATTCGCGAAAATCGGCGTCCGAATCACCTCGGCGGCTCGCAATCCGCAAGAAAGCGGCCATTAAAATGCAATCACGCGGCCCGTGGTTTGGTGCCAGCGTTCCACGAACGTGTTAAAGCAGAAGCGATAAGAATCGACGTGCGACACGATGGAATCAATTTTTTCGCCGGCCGGTAATGGGCGATTTAATTAAGATTGAGGCTCGCGTGGATAGGATGGGCCCGCGAATTGTTCGCGGCTTGATTTTCGAGAATCGAGCGCGCCGTATATTGAACATAGTCGTCGAGGATCGGACCACCCGATGATTCGAGTGAAAGGATAGTGTGGAGATTACTTTTGAATCGCGGCACAATCGCCGCCTACTCGGAAATATTAATGCCTCGTCGGCGGGAACGTTGACTCGCTTGGAAAGTCGAAGATATCGTCTCTATCGGCTTCGGCTGTGCGCTCGGCGCGGCGCGGTGCGTCCGAGTGAAACGTTGATGTACGTTAATTGCTCGAACACGATCGGCAATTTGTATACCCTCGACAAATATGGATACCCGTAAAGTGCATTATCGGTGGAAACTATTAGAAGACAAAGCCGCCACGAACAATGGACCCGGCATAAGGAAGAAGGCGCATCACGGGGGCCGCGGCTCCGGCCAGCTCTCCAAGAAACATTTATTGCTCGAAAGGGAACCTTGGCATACATATCTATCTGTCACGATTCCCGATCACGATCCTTTCGTCGATTTCATAGGATACGGGGCCCGGCGAGATCACCGGGAAAAATAATATAATATCCCCGGCCCCATCTTCGGGGCCCGTTGAAAAGCTGGTCGAATCGAGCCGCGCGCGGGCCCTATTATCCATTTATATTATACGTAGAGCGGATCGATCGCCTCCATCTCGACAATTACACCTCCCTCGATCCGCTTTGCCATATTTCGAAAGGTCACCGTCGCGAAATAGGCTGCCATGCCGGGAGGTTAGGCGAGGGCCTGGTCGCGTCTCGCTCGCACGATCGCCTCCGCGGGGAGCGCAGAAGACCGATTCGAAGATAGCGGTGCCGGACGGCTCACGTCATAATAAAATTAAATTCATATCTGGGATCAAGGGAACGCGATAGCTACTGCGACATGACCTCCCGCTCATTGTAAGCAAACACGTATGTCCCCGTTCGTCTCTTCTCTCCTCTTCCCGATCCCGTTTAGCGTCTACCGTCCCCCTACCCTGTTCTCTCGCGCTCTTCGTTCCGTTCTCTCCTATCTCTTTCTCCGTCTCGAATAGTTTTGATTCATGAGAAGGGTGTAACCCGAGCATGCGTGTAACACGCTCGCGAGTGTGTGCGTTAGGCTCGCACACCTTCGGCCGTGTATCTCCGCTCGTCTCCGAGCGGCTCGTTCCGTTCTCGCGCTCCGTCTAGCGCGTTCTTCCGACGGACAAGGCGAAATCCGACACTGCATACCAGTAATTCGACTTCCAACCCGGCGCCCACCCTCTTTCTTCTCTCGCCTTCTCTTCTGCCTCCTCTCCTGCAGCCTCTCGTCGACGAAGACCCGTCTGCGAGCTCGCTCTCGCTCTCACTCTCACTCTCAACTCGCGCGAGCGGCCTACGTTTGAACACGTGTCAACATGTCGGTTGACATAGATTTTTCGCCGAGATAGAACCTCGAAAATAAGACGAGAGGCCCCGAAACGCACCCGGCAGAGCCTCGATCGGCTCTCCGTCATGGGAGCCGGTCCCGTGTGAGAAAGAGAATCGCCCGAGAGAGACCATGGGGGAGGAGAGAATCCCGAAAACCAGTTTGTACGTTTCGAGGAGAGGCGAGCGCCGCGCCGTTCGTAATACCACGGGCCTCTTACAGGCCCGCCCGTGGGCCCGCGTTTAACACCGGCAGGCATTGGTGTTGCATTGTTGGCCCCGCTCCGCTTTTAGAATCCTTACGCTCTCTCTCTCTCTCTCTCTCTCTCTCTATCTTTCTTTGTTCCTTAATTGACGACTCCCTCTAACACTTCCTACGATGCGACGCGATGGTGCTATTAGCATTACGCGCACGTTACGCTGCCGGCTACCTCGACGAGATTAACGTGAGATCTTCGAACACCTGTCAAGGGAATTGCAGTTTTTGTAGCAATCTAACTGCAAACTGTTTCATTAACGCGTTCTCCGAAATGCGGAGAATTTTTATTTTGAATATAAATTCGCAGTCTGATTACAGCACAGTTCTTCGAAAATTTTGGAAACCGACCGACTATCAAACGATCCAAGGATCACCCCCGATTTGCATCGAAATTTCGGAACGGTGGAAAGCCAAACCGAAAAATCCCGGGACTCTATGCGACCATCTGAAATCGATTAGGTTTTAATCGAGTAGTCGACATCGACAATATTTTTGGGTGGCACACTGCAGTGTCGGACGATCCATATACCCGGTTCGATAATTTTCTTCGCGCGATGCCATCCACGTGATTCATCGGTCCGCGGCGAAAGACCAAGGTGTACACGTATGTACACGTACACGTACACGTATTACGTGTACATTGCGCCCGGGTACCCCTAGGTGAAAGTTGTGATATATCCGTTATAATTTCGTACGGTCGGCGTATTGCTTCCGTATGTAGGAACCATTTGTTCCGGAAAATGGCGCAATTTTGTCTCCCTCGGCCGCGCGGCTACAAGCGCAATACCTCCGTGGATATAATTTAAACAAGGGCTCTTTATGTAACACGCTCTATTTATTTGGGCATACCTGCCGCCTGTCCGCCGTATACAATGTCCATGCGAAACGTCACACAATTTCTGTTAAACGTCCCCGCCCTCTAATGGACGTGTCGACTGCGAAAGCTCCCGGACCTCCAGCAGAAATATATTATATTTTGCTGCTTCGACCAGAGACAATGGCTTTGAACGGCGATTGCCAATGCGTGCTAGCCGCGGACACGATTTTTCGCGACCCTCGACGACAGACTGTGGCCCCCTCGTTGCGAAAATCAATCCCCGTAACCCTCTGTTCGAGTCTTGTTCAAGCATCAGCTTGTTGCTCGCGAAATATTCGTTTTTAGAATGTCAATTCTATAAAGCTTTTTCGCGAAATATCCCTAGTAAAATCAAAGTAGAGCTAACAAAATCGAAACCGGAAGGGTGCAATGTAACAATTGGTACTTTAATTTGTTATGTTACGGCAAAAATTAAATTCTAAATATGCGCAAACAATTGTGTCGGCCAAATATGAACGACGTGTGGCGAACAATGTGTTAATGCAGCAACGTCACTCTGTGGTCTTTCGATTTTCCACAGTATTTTCCAAAATAATTGCGGCAATTACAACACGAAGTATATTAATGGACTTTTACAGAATATTTCGTACATTTTAGACGCGCAAAAATTTCGTATGGAAAAACCAGCGTGAAGACTTGACATTTAGGAAAGTGCTATGTAGTTACTTCGAAAGTGTGACCTTTGCATGCATTTGATTCTTTTTGGATGTCATTTGGTGCAATGAAACTTAGAAAGTGTATACTGGTTTGTCACACCATAGGATTAGAAGTGAAATTATTTTAGAAACCGTATTAGTTGTTGTAGTTTGATCTTCTTTCTAATAACCCGTGACTATAATTTATAGATTCTTCTTCGGTATCCAAAACAGGAGTACATCCAATTAGAAACGGCAAATATAAGAATGTACAAAAACTCGCACGATATACGATTATGGAGTTCCCTGACAGGTAGTACGTATATCGAAGCACCGCGCATCGATGCGGCAAGTAGAAAATGCCGCAACGGTCGGACAAAATGGTCTGAATAATAGGCAATACAAAGTCAGCGTAATCTACAGCTAGTAGAATTAGTCACCGACGACGTGCACGATAAGTCCTGGCATGGCGGTCGGTTTTTACCAGAGTGGTTGCCAGGTGAAAGGGGGGAAACCACTTCGAGAAATCTGCAGAAGTAAGTTTGAAGAGCGCGGAGTGGCGGCGCGGGACTGCCGAGGCGCGGTGGCACGACTGCTCGCTTCTTTTTCTTGGGAACGGTTTGCTATTAGCCAATCCGAGGTTCCAGATTCGGGCAAAGAAATCTCAAGGATAAAGTCCCGGCTCGTTCCCATGCAGCGGTACAATCGCGATTTCATAAGTCGCATGCGAGTAAATTGCACGGAAACGCCGACACACGAAATCGGCACGCTCGTCCGACACACAGTACTTTCTCTCCCCCTTTTCCTCGGAGCTTGGCGACGACGTACGAAATTTCCCTCGACCCGGGTCCGGCACTCTCTGCTCTGTGCCCCCCTTTCCACTATACCCGCTGTCCCCAAGAGGACCCTCGTCTCGGAAAATTCGATTTCGAGGATTTGCCGGCGACAGACGCGAGCTCGCGTCTTTCACGGAGCAGCGCGACACCAACGAAGACGGTGTTCTTCTACACGTACAAAAGCTATTGCTGGCTCTCTTCGCCGGCGACGACATGCCCCGCGTGGTACACACACATACACATTACACGTACACACGCACACTCTCTCTTTCTCTCTCTCTCTTTCGATGCCTACGATATTTCGCGACTCGGGTAACACCTAAGTATCGAGATTGGTCAGCGAGAAACGAAATTGACCCCTGCGCATATCGCAGCGTCAACTCGACTGAGGATCTTAGCAACGCGGGACGAAGGTATTGTGCATTTTCCGTTCAAATAAAACTACAAACTTATATTTGAATAATTTGTTGATTCCCGATTGACGTCGCCATTGAAAAATGTAAGAATTCACAGGTGCACAAAAGATACATAACTGCCACCGACAGGAAATGTGCTAATTTCCTCATATAATCGCGAAAGACGCTAAATCACTTTCTGCCATCACAGACGAGACTAACAAATTATTCCTTCTCAAGTTATTTAACGACGTTCATAAAACAAGATCAAGCTATCAGGACTTTAAGTTCACGTCGCGGAAGATAACTTCAAGGCAGAAGGAATGCCCGGACCAGCCTTCAAGTTCTATTAGAGACCGCGTCGAAACGTTATCTTATTCCCCCGCCAAGATTGAATTATCGCGCGTCCCACGCGCTTTCTTCGCCGCGTCTCGAGGGTCTCAAAAGAACCGCGTACTCCAGATATCGTTCGAACCGATATCGAACCGCTGGGTAATATCGAACAGCGGCCGAATCCGAGACACGGTTGAAAAATAGTCGCTCACCTTGGTACGGCGTTTAGTAGTCAAAGAAACGATCCAAAAGCGGGCACACTCCAAGGAAAACGATCAGAGACACCCCACCAAGAAATCAAGAATCCCCGATGGCGCGTTTCTCTCGATCCTCTCGTTCTCGAAAGGGGTGCGTGGCTGCGTGCGTGTCTGCGTGCTTAAGGTCCCTCTCGCGTGCTGCGTAAGAACTCTTACTCGGTGTCCGCGAATCGTAGCAAAAAGTAGACGACGAGGACACGGCCGAGTTCTCTCCTCGCCACGGTTCGTTTTCTGGCGGTTTCTCTCCGGTCGGATCCCCTCTCCCCCTTCTCTCTTTCTCTCTATCTCTCTCTCTTCCCGCTTTAATTGCCCTCCTTAATATGCGAAACGGTGCACGAATTTCAATGGGTTCGCGTGATTATTAATTAAGATGTTCCACCGAATCGCGGATCGGGACCGGTGCGTCTACACGGTAAGGTGATCAGCTCGGCCCGGCCCGGTGATTGGTCAAGCGGAATCAATGTCTTCTCTCTCCCTCTCTCTCTCTCGGAGCCTGATTAATTATCCGTTCGAGTAATCGGCGTCGTTCATTTACTTTATCCGCGAGTCCACGTCCGGCACAGCGGATTTGAAATATCGCCGGTGGCAGCCGGCCGGGCTAATTAACTTCGCGGCGAGCCTTCGACCGAGTCCTCTTCCAGTGGAGACCACGCTGCTCGGAAAAACCGTTTTTATCCCGGACTCTCTCCAGATCGTCGCCGCTCCGGCAGGTGACATGGGCCAGTGTCGGGGAGCCACGAATCCGAGGATTAGTCGGCCGTGTTTGGAGAAAGATGTCCGCCCCGGCTCGAAAACTGTTTATCAACGTGAGACGCGTCAGTCAGCGGCGAAGGGTACGTCGATATCGGCACGTCGAGCCTGCCAATATCGCGTCTGGTCGTGCCGCGCTTTTTTTATTTTAATTAACTTGGACCGGGTAATCGGCGCTCTCCGGTCCACCGGCTCAAGTTATCCGCTAGACGGGGACCGTTGACGTGCCGCGGACGTTAACGAACGGTAGATCGGGCTCAATTGTTCACGAGCGAACAACTCGAAACATCCAGTCCCGGCGAACATCCCGTTGCACGCGTTTTTCTTGTTTATTAATGAAACCTTCTCGGGGGGACTAGGTGTTGTGTCTCTCTCTTGATCCTCTCGAGGGCACACTGAGGCTCGGAGACCTCGGAATTGGGATCGGGATCGAATTCGGAATCACAAGGTCCGACGCCGATGATTGACTCTGTGCGGTGGAACGGGGACGGTCTGTCCGCACATACGTCGGATTAATTACTCCGGCGGTTGGTCGGGCACGGTACAGTCACTCTTGGCCAAGTAACCGGGCGCATACGCGAGCACACCGGCCTCCGATTGCAGTTACTCGTGGCTGACGCACCGCAGGACGCATCTCGGAACCCGCACGCAGACGGCCACCCCGGATCTCGCACTAGAAACACCCTCGCCGGCACTCCAGAGTACTCGATCGCACTCGCGTCGACGGATCATGATGTTTCGAACGGGCACTGATTCAATGTAAACACACACACATACGTATATATATATATTATATATACATATAGATACGGATATACACGTTGGTCGCACACACGCGCACGCAGGATACTGTTATACTACAAGCCACGAATCCTTGACAGCTCTCACCAAGGCCTGTCGAGGCCCGCTAATCGACGCACCGGATCGATCCCGGAAGACGAAC
Organism: Lasioglossum calceatum; assembly: GCA_963966675.1. NCBI lineage: Eukaryota > Metazoa > Arthropoda > Insecta > Hymenoptera > Halictidae > Lasioglossum > Lasioglossum calceatum. The sequence goes on from OZ016541.1 coordinate 18,166,869, forward strand.
GGAAGATGACACTTGGCGTAGAATATCCTCTAGCGGTGCGTAGTCGCGGTTCACGTGCACACCGGGGTCTCGGGATAGTGATCGACGGTGTGGAACGATGATATTGTTGTGTTATGGAGCACTGTAAACAACCGATGCACACGGTTCACGTGGACGGATCTATCGGGCTCGCTCGCTCGGTCTCTCTCTCCCGCTCTCCTGGTCGAGGATCGTTCACCGCCGATCGATAAACGTCAACGGCTCACGCGGGCCTCGAGTGATCGCGGACACGCGGACACGTCGAAACGATCGTGGAAAATCTGCACGCGAATCGGCCCTCTGGACCACCGTGATCCGGCCTCGGAACACACGCTCGTTGAACTGTCGTTCGGAGCTGCTCGGCCCACGGTTTAGTATCAACGTTCGTTCTTGGCTGGCGTCGCGCCCCTCCCGGGACGCCGGTCGACGCCAATCGAGTGCGCGTATACCTATGTGCACGTACCTGCGAACCTCAGAGTGGAGCTCACCTATACCTTGCCGCCTGAATCTCGACTGCGCGCACCTCCGCTAGGCCCTCATCCACAACTGCAGCCCTTTCGTCTTCGCGGAGCATCGCGACTCAAGACAAATTTGAAAAATCAGGCTGGAAAGTGGCGATGTAACGGACGTTCGGATTGGTTCGCTTGCGAGTCGTGTTATTGTTTCGTGGCGGTCGTAGCGCACGTGGCGTTCATTACTCAATGCAAATATGTATCTTATAAAATGTTGCCCTATATTCTATATACAGTGGGTACCGAAAGTATTCGAACTCCCTTTAAAACAGAATAACATTTTTAGAATTGTACCAAACTACCTGATTTTTTATAATCAATTGGAAGTATTGGTTCATGAAATGATGTGCAAAAAAGATTTTCCAAAAATCATAATTTACAAGGTTACATGCAAAAATAAAAAAGGCATTTTTTAAAACATTTTTATTTGGGCCCTTACTGAAAATTTAAAATGTATGTTTTGTAGATCTATGTTAGTTACACACATGCTGAAAATTTCATCGAAATCGGTTGACGCAGGAAAAAACGACACCCATCGAAAGATGTACGATTCTGTGGATTTTAAGCAGAAACTGATCAAAAGTCGTGTAGAACTACGATTTTCACCATTTTTAACCGCTTGTAACTCGTATGTATGTTAATCGATTTCGATGAAATTTTCTGCATGTGTGTAACTACTATAGATCTACAAAAGATATATTTAAAATTTTCGTTAAGGTCCCAAATATTGTAAAAAAGTTTTAAAAAATTCCTTTTTTATTTTTGCATGCAACCTTGTAAATTATAATTTTTGGAAAATCTTTTTTGCACATCATTTCATAAACCAATACTTCTAATTGATTATAAAAAATCAGGTTGTTTGGTATAATTATAAGAAAGTTATTTTGTTTTAAAGAGCGTTCGAATACTTTCGTTACCCACTGACGTATATAGAGTGATAAATTGAAACATTTTGATATTATTTTCTATATTTTGAATGAGTGAAATATTTGATCCTGCAATAATATTTGGATAGCTGAAACGAGGGTGCAATAAATAAAAATGATATTTCCTTCAATCACTGTTTTTCTTAGAAATCGGATATCGAGGTTTTTGGATAGGAGAACGCGGAAGGTTTTTGTACCAATTATTTCAGAGCTGCTTCGACCATTTCGAAAATTCGCGATAGCTATACTCTCTGTGTTCAAGCATCGATGTGTTTTCGTTCGGTCTAGTTATACGGGGAATTCGAATATTTTTATCCGATTTATTTGATGGACTTTCACTGTGCATCCAGATTTGTCGCAGCCCCATGGGAAATTTTTTGTAGGAATACTGGCGGGCCGTAATGCGTTGAAACTTCTGTAAAATTTTATTTTATTGTTACCCGCCAGCAAATATTTGTTTCGAATTTTGTTGGCTCGTCAAACAGAGAGCCGTCGTTTTCATGGAAGAACATTAATTGGTATTCAATTTCATATCCCTATTACTCCCATTTCCGAATTAGTTCGTGGGATTTCGATGGTATAAACTAATAATGTTATCAAAGAGTTTGTTTGCCGTGGACAAAGTGTTACGTGGAAGCACAGAATCAAATTTGCTCAGCTTTATTTTCGAGGGAATCGATTTTCAAAATGCATCGGACGCGCGCACGTTGATGTACGCGAGAAGTGAAAACAGTCAGCCATACACGGACACGTTGGCAACACCTACATATTCAAAAGCTCGTGTGCTTTAAAAGATCTTTTGAAATCGTTTTCAAATGAATTTGGTTCTATATTTACGCCTTATTTTTGCTGACAATATCGCCTCTTCATAATTTTAAATTATGAATCATTCCAATTGATTTCTGTTTCTATTTTAGAAATAGTAATTAAGTGAAAATTGGTAGGAAGGCAAACTAAGCATTAATAATAGAATTGATTATTTTATTCGATTCCCAAATAATGAAGCAATCTCTAGACAAGAATCAGTTTCATATTCAAATTAACTAACGCACATTTCAGAATAACGTTTAACCAAATGAGATGATTATTCTCAAAATGTATTGTTTGCTGAATGGAACAATGTGCTCCCAGCAACGAAGTGACAAAGAAAGATGATGAAATATTAAAAAAGAGGAAGAATAACGGGACAGAATGTTTGTTTGAACGATTGAGTAATTGCTCGATTTATAGGATAATTAGAGAGGAGTTCTTCTATTGTGTCTGAACGGGTTTCCGGTCCGTTTTCTGCTATAACTTTCCACCGAAGAAGCAGGCAAGTATAAACGATTCAAAGGTAGAGAAACACAGACCGTGGACAGATCAAAGCTCGCGGCGGGCACATTAAGGGTTTACATCTCAGGTGGCTCAATTTAATTGAAGAACAGCAGGTACACCGAGACCCGTTTTCCTTCTCATCGTATTACCATAGTTGAGTAGCACGCGCTCGGACAGCGAACAAGGAATTCACAGCGCTGCCTCGACCTTGCTCCCGCTCTAATTGGCAGACGGTGATCTAAAGTATCGAATTTAAGCGTCCGTTTAATGACAAAACTGCTATTATTCTTCACAGTCGCCTCGACCGTACCCCGGCACCTTGTTATAGTCTGCCTGGCTGCCTTCAGTCCGATCGATAAAACCGAGTGAATTAATTTAACAATGCCCTTTTGTTCCATAATTTTCCATTCGCAAACGGCAATCGGACAGCGGGAAAATCGAGTCTCCTTTACACGATTGAGACGTTAACTCTCATTCCACGGCAGTTATTCATTTTTTCCTACGATCAGTTTGCCAGTTAAGAAAATTTCCCACGATGCATCTTTTACTATGGCCATTACATTATTTGTCGTTCGACACGTTCTAATAAATTATAATAAATTCTCATAGACCAAGTATGTGTAAATATCATAATATTATGAATGCATCAGTGTAAGAATCGCCTAATTTCCTGTATTTGAACCAGAGTTGTGCAGAATTACAATTGAATTGCTCCAGGAATTATAATTACAAAGTAATTGAATTAATCGTAATTCAGTAATATTGTAATTTATAATTCAGATCTTCATACAATTAAATTACAATGTAATTCGTAATTGCAATTGGAGTACAATTATAAAATACTTTGTAATTAAATTAAATTGTAATTCATAATTGCAATTGGAGTACAATTATAAAATAGCGTTACGTATTATGAACGACGACGAGGAATAGAAACTTCGCCGCATAGACAGCAAACAAGGATATGAAAGAAAAACATAAAAATGTATCGCACTTCTCCAAAGTTCTGGGATATAATGTGGAGAGCTGTATTTGAATTATATTGTATATTTCAATTACACATCTGATTAAAATACTTAGTAATTGAATTAATTGAAAGGTTTGAATTATGTAATTCAGTTACGACGTAATTGAATTACTATATAATTGAAGTACAGTGTAATTGAATTAAAATGTAATTGAATCAGCACAACTCTGATTTGAAGTACAGTAAATATTCGATCTAAGAAACGGGAAATGTACGGCCTAAAAGAAACGAATATCCCCTCCACTGTGTTTGCACGCGCTGACCTTTTCTACGTACGGCGAAGTCACGAAAAAGTGTTAGGACTGGACGAGCTGAAAAACATCACAGACCCGAGGATTTCTGTTGGATCGAATCTTTACTGTAATATTAAAAGGAACAGAGTTTTTCTATGAAAGATATGCGCCGACGAGTCTTTGTTGAACACACAAACAAGAAGAGGTGTAGCATTCTGGGAGTCGGTGATGAGAAAAATTGGCCGTTTAATCATGTTGCCGGTGCGTGTCATAACAGGTCCATTCCAGTTGGCGATCGCTTTCGTTTCAACGGGCATACTCAGCCCGTAGTAGGTATGTATCGAGCACGCTGAAAGTATCCCCGTTGAACTTCCGAGCACTCGATTCCACCGGCGCGTACGGCGGTGTTAGCGGTTCACATAAATGGAGAGAGAAGCCAGCACACGCCGCATGCAGTATACACACGCATGTGCGCCCGTCGGCGAAGAGATTTCATAGTCCATGTAGTTTGGCATCAATGCGAGATCTGGGGTTGGTTTCAAACGCGCGATAAAGCCATTTCAAATTGAATAACAGATTTCTGAGCACACAACAAAATGCACTTGCCGCGAAACGCTTCTGAAACCTGGAAAAGAGGGTGGAACAATAGTGCGCCGGTTTTACCCTCCGCCTGCACTTTCCATCCGGCCTTGCGACCTGAATTTATCTTCTCGAGGACTCCTCGCAACCGGAAATCATCCACGCAAGGATCAGCAGAAATTTTGGACTTGGCAATACAAATTTTCATGCAATAACTATGACACACTAAAAATACGGAAATTTTTCAGAGGTTTTGGATACTGTACACCGTCATTATTTCAAACTAAAAAAATAAAAAATATTTTTTTAGAATTTATAGGCTCACATATAATAGACTGCATTATTCTGAATGTGTGCAAAATTTCAAATACACATGTTTCATTTTTCCATCTCTTTTTAACACGTCTGAGCATAATCATTTACCTTGGAGACGACCAGAGACTCGTAAAAGATAAACGTAAACATGGAAATGTAGTTGTAGTAAAACTTGTTAATGAATCATGTAATGATTCGCGGAATAAGCAGATTCATTAAAGTGGCGTCGATGATATCCCGGGGACCATAAAATTGTTACGCGAGCCTCATTATCGGCGACCATTTATCTTTGAATTTACAATTACAGACAATGTTTGAATAGAATATTTCAGAAACTTCCATTATCGGCCATGCCCGAAATTAAGCAATAACCTCTATATTTGTCCTTTAGGCACCGTAAAATTTGAACAAAATCATTTCTGTTCGAAAGAGATCTAAGGTAACGATCGCACCGTATCATAAACGTGTTTTAATTGTTAGAATAATTTGAAAACATCGCGTTGTTCTTGCTGCGTTCAACTCGGCGATTTCGAGCGAGCAGGATCGACTAATTAACTTATCTTTGAAAGCGCTCGGGCTGGTTGTACTTAAGTCGATTCAATCGTAATATTTTCGTGCATTCATGGGACATTGGAGGCCGTTCAAGGCAAAGCGACAAGCAGACACTGTGATTAGTGTCACCGAAGGCCGACAGCAAATATCTCCTTGGTAATTAAGAAGCCGTCGTTACATTAAGTCCGCATCTACATGCAATTAATATTACACGCCGAGCCGTATCCTTTGATTCATTGACGATTTAATGAGGCAGGACAATTAAAAAAACAGGTTTTCCGATCGAGCGCGTGGTTCTCTCCTGGAACCGTCATATTGGATTGTTGTTATTTAAAGCATCGCAGCACGGTGGTTGGATGCGGAAGCGACTTTTTCCAAAAATATTATTAAGCTAAAATCGATACTTCGAAATGCAATATTCAATCCGCTGTAGTCCACCAATTTCCAACCCGATGACGGAATCGTAAAAAGAAGACGAGCATAATTTATTTACACGTATCGAATGCTTGATGAAGCTTTTTATCAATACTCCGTTGCAATTCGATTGAATAGAATAGTGCGGTGACGCCGCTGGCGGCTTGTCGCCGGAACCGCCATTAAAAATCAACGCGATCGCATGAATAATAATTATTTATGCATAAAGGGACGACCATTGTCGATCGTCGACGGGAACATTATTTTTAAACGCGGCGCGTCGCCGGAACAATAACATTGCACCTATAAAAAGACAATTGCATCGGGATTTTGTAAAACAATAATTACGAATTCATACTATTGTTACGCCACTGTGATCAGCGGACATACCGATATCCATTAAATATCTAATATATACGTTAATCACACCATTCAACGCATTGAACAATAATTTAGTACGGTTCCCGGTCTGTTTTGCACGACAAAGTGAAATTGGGTCAATTAATAATAGCTTCAATGTGTAATTTCCCTGTTCCATCGCGCGGCCGCCGCTCTTATGAACCATTCGAATTGCTCGTGTGCAACCGTGTTACAAGATTACCGGGCGCAATAATTTCTGCTAAACGACCCCCCGCTTTAAAATTCCAGCTTTTTGCAAATTTCGCTGAAAAATTGTCCAACACAACCCACAACTAAACAGGAAAATCTACCAAACGTATTATATCCAGACATTTGAGAAAGATCGTGTCTGAACAAAAGAACAACGCAAAATTCTGTTACATGTAAAATTGTTGTTCACAATTGTGCTAACTAATTTCATACACTTTCGAATGACGTGGTGGGAATTGAATTAATTTCATTCGGCAAAAGACACCTGGTTTTTCGGCCGGCTCGTGAATCCCGAATGATTCTTTTTCAGTAGCGTGTAGATTTCTTAGAAAAAAATAGAGGGCAGAGCGGCGCGCTGGCTCGCCGTGTTCGGTAGCAGTCGGGCTGGGAACTTCCGGGGAAACTAATATTCCGAAAGTTTCCAGGGTTGACACGTTCGAGGGCTGGCTGGGCCGGGTTTGCGAGAGGGATTGGGCGATGCGGGAATTTTACGGCGGGAGTTTCGAAGCCCGCAGTCACCAACACTCGCCAGCGAGAAAGCGGCGGCAGGGAAGTTTGCGCCTCGCGATCGGTCGAAAGCGTCTCGCCGGCTACGTGTTATGTAGATGTCGTCGTCGGACGGATGGTTATATAGCTTTCCACAGGTACTAGGAGCCTGTTGTACGAAATTAGCATGGCCGTGATAGAATTGAATTTATTCATGTACGATTTAAACTAGCTGACGAGGGTAGCGCGCCTTTGTTGAGCGTCCTCGAGCGTTCCTCGCCTTTCTTCCTCCCTCTGCTCGTCTTCGTTTCTCTCTCTCTCTCTCGCAGGTTCGTACATCCCCCACCCCCTCTTCCATGGTTCCATGCAAACTATTCTCTCGTTCGTCCTTCTCAGACTCGCATGACCCGCCGGACACTTAGGTGTGTTCTGCTCGCGACACGATCGCCGCTCCTCTCTGTGCCAGTGCAAAACCGCGCGGCCAGTGCCGGCACAAACTGTGCATGCCCTCCCGCGCGTGCCACTCGTGCATTCTTTGCACCGATCGAACCTTATGCAGATCCGCCCTCGGCTGAATTTGTGCCCGGTGCAAGGTCGTGCATCCGCCGACTCAGTGACCGAGAGAGTCCACTTCGCTCCTTGTCACTGCTACGGGGATGGCTTTCTCCAACGTGGTCGAACGCATCTTTTGCTAACTTCCGACTCTGTATTGTATGATAATTGTTCGTTGTATTTATTTGTGGAAGGAACACACCGACCCGAACACAATCGCATTCGTTGTGTCAATAATCGAGCGGAGGCCGTCGCAACGTCGGAAAGGAATCTGAATGGGCTGCATTAATCGCTCACCGTTTGTTATCGCATAAATTGCGCATTCTTGTCGCGGAATGAATTTCCCACGTTCCCTAATCGAGTGGAAATGATTTAATGGCGCATTTAATCGGCGAATAATGCGGAACGATGAAACCATTCTTCGTCGCTGGATGCGGGAGCAGGTTGGAGGAAAGTATCGACCGATTAAAAGCCAGAAAGGATCGATCAAGCATCAAGGACAGCGGTGAGCTCGGTGTTCGACGTCGTGTTCACTGCATTCGACAATATCGTGGAATGAGAGACATTTCGGTGACCCGATTGACGAGAGAGAGCGGGCGAGAGAGGGATGAAATAAATATTGCAAAGACGATGTCAGACGAATCGACAGGGAAATCTACTTCGCAAAATACCGCCGGAAACGGCGGGGTACGCGAGTCACGTGTACGTGTTCTCACCGAATCAGCTACGAGTAGTATTTACGAACAACAGTAAACACGTGTCGCGCCTTACTAAACAATGTACTGTCTCAACACGACGGCGATCACGTTAATTGCCTCGGAATAAATCCCAAGGGGGAACGAAACTTTTACCGGGCGTGAGAGGATCGCGAACTCGCTTCGTTTCCTCGCTGAAATTACCAATCTAGTTTCATGTAGATTCGAGAAATGGTATACTTGCAAATCGGCTTAGGAAATGTTTATGACAAGCCTTTCATGGACAGAGAAAATATTGTTCTTCTCTGTTCTATTCTGCATTTCTGCCAAGTGGTTCATTGAGCTAGATGAGGGGTTGGGAATTAATTAAATTGCAAAAGAATTGTATGCCAACAGTACTAATCGCTCGACGCTATTTAACTTCGGGGATCGGACGAGAACCGGTTCTTTGCAGCGAGATGTGACCGTTGGCTGCAATACGAACTTTTTTGTCAAATTTTCAGTCGAAGCTTGTGCAATACTGCACAACTAACACCTCGTGTGTACAAAATTCAATTATTCTTCATTCATGGTGAAACAGTCACAAATGTATTTGTACGCCGGGTATACAGCTTTCTTGGTCATCTGTTGACAAGCTAGTTGAACTCGTTGGACAATATATGTAACAAAATCCAGCGCAGAGCGAGAGCCGGGTTTTGCGAACGTGGTTTAATGCTGGCAGGTTTCGCAGTCTAGAGCCCCGATCGCTGTAACAGCCGTGATAATGACGACGTAAAGTCACCCCCGCGTTGCGAACCGGGACAATGGTGTCCCACGGTGACGTCGAAGCGGGTCAGAGAGGAAAGCGCGTGCGCCTGACTCATCGGCGAAGAATTATCGTCGTCCGAGATTTAATCGCGACCGTTGTCGCTGTTTGCGCACTGTAGTTAAGACTCGGTTGTTTCCTCGTTTTAAGAGCGTTACCGCGCTGGCGCGAGCCTGCCGCTCTTAATTTAGTTAGCCCGCCGAGTCGGAGCGAGAGGTCCGACCATAAAGACACTTTATCATTAAGGAGACCTTTCCGGCTCGTTCCGTCCGCAGGAGATTTCCAAGACGCGGGTTCCGGGAGGGAATTTTTCATTTGAACCTCGGCGGCTCGAGAATGGGGTGCTAAGCAGCGAACCGTTTTTCAACCCCGTGGCACCACTGCGTGTCTTTTGTTTCGCCCTCCCTTAGTTACTTCTTAATTTCATCGCGGCGGCTTTTCTCGTTTCGACGAGAGACCACTTCGAGATTCCACTGCCATCGATTCTCGCCCTGCGTGGATGGAAATCGGATAGCAGAAGAGGATCGAATTAAAATTTTAATCAAGCACGGCGCAATTTTTCCTGAAGTTTTCGACGCACACGGGGAAACCCTTGCACCAGCCGATTATTTTATGATAGACAGATGAATGTCTCTATTAATATTCATTTCATGTATTTATAAGACAAGTGAGGAGACAGAGCTTGAGCACGTTGTGTAAGCACGGAGTCGGTGACGTAAAATCGGGTACTCTGACTCGGCTGCAGCCAGTCGCGGCAAGTTCGGACAGCCACGGAACCGATACTACGTCATCTACTCTTCGTGTTTACCCGCGCTGTCCATTTCTACGTTTGGCGAGGTCACAAAAACATACTAGAACTGTACGAGCTGAGGAGCAGCACAGAACGAACGAGGGTTTTTCTTGACTCTGAAAATATTCGATTTTCGGTTTTTTATTAGCTGGGATTGCTGTTTGGCTCAGTGCGCGGGTGAGACGCGATCAGGGCAGCAAAATAGAGGAGCGGGAGAGTTATGTGTTTGTAACTAGCTCTTGGCGGCTTTACGGCCGCCGCTGGCGTTGCAGGATGCAGGTATTCGCGGGAGATTTAGATGTTTTCCCCGATATGAAAATGAACGAACCCAGGGAAACCGTGGCTGGAAGTCGAAAGGCAGCCTGAATTTCGAGTGTTGAATATCGCTCGGTTCTTCCCGAACTAACCGTGGCGCGGGCTCGCGATAAACACCGACTGCCGAGAGGAATAACGTTTCGTCGCCCGACTGTTCGCCCGTAAATAAAATAGAAGCGACGAGAGATTCGGTCTTTCGATTTCGAGAATAGAACCCGCGGCTCATTCCTCTTGCCGTTATTGTTATCGAGGAGGATGTCGGTCCGCGCGAGCGCGCTGGCGACCGTTCCCGCCGGGAATTACTGTCCGTGAGTTTACGATCCGCGGCAGCGAGTTACATTAAGCGTCGCGATAAAACGCCGGAATTAAAAACTGATTTAAAAAAGATAGCCGCCTGCGACTTTCGTAATAAAAGCGTGAGTCCTTCGAGCAATTACCCTCCCGGGGTAATAAGAAGCAAACGCCCACGCATCCCGGCGAAAACGTTTACCTGGGGAGCATTTAATGCGCTCTCTCACAGAAAAAACTCGCCGCGTTTTATCGACCGCGACGTGACAAGTCAAATTTAATGCGGGAGAGAGAGAGAGAGAGAGAGAGAGAGAGAGAGAGATATTCTCGCCTAGTAAGCCCGAAACTTCAAAACATTATAATGACGCATTATGTATACCCAAACTACGTGATGTGAATGACTACAAGTCATAGAAAATAAGGGCGAATATATTTATACACTTTACAATTAAAGCCATAAGTTAAGTAGACAAGTCCATGAAGCAGATTGAGTGTAAAGCATGTCTACTTGAACTCCCACTTGATCTTATCTAGCTAAGAACAACTTTTGTACAATACAAAATCCGGTTATCTTCATATCTAAGTGGCTACCAAAATGCTTGAAAGCATTTGTTCGCGATGCAAATCACGATGAACTCAAAGGTTCAATTCTTCCTTTTATAACATCCTCTGAGAGGACGCAATAGAACGATGCTCCTAACGAGTACGATGTTTCATAAGCCGCTGTTTGGCCACTTATGGATGTTTCGCGCGACGAAAGGGACAATTTGCTCGGGTTTCCGCGGGCGAGCCCGGCCGCGACGATGAAAACGCTCCAAGTAGTCTCGTATCATGCATATATCCATGTTCGTTTTTCCCCGGTGTCGCCTTTGACGACAACACGAAGCATAATGGGTCGGGTTCGATTTAATGAGGCGCGTCGATTCGAAAAACGTTTGATCGCGTACCTTCTGCAAGGATCCTGGCTTGTATTCGCGCGTCAATTGGTCTGCTCTCTCCGCCTCTACGACGATTTGACTTGAACGTGGACCACCTTCAAGCGACAGAAGCCGGGCGTGCACCGGCTCGAGCAGCTCCGCGACCGGTCCGATAATTATCTCGAACCGGAGGTGTACTATTAGTGATCGCGGTTTGACGTGTATACCGGGCTCTTATCATCCCGCCTCGCCCCGTCCCAAGCCCTTTGCATCCTTCCTCGTCGTTAAAAGCTATCCTCCTACCGGCACCGAACACTCATTACTGTATACTTACGACACATTACGCGATAATTAATACATCATACGTACCCGGCGACGGATATCCACCGGCGATAGTCAGGAGCTTTCGGCCTGGCGCAAATTCGAAATGGTCTCGAACGAAACGCTAAAACTAAAATATCGCGTGTAGATATACGCTCTTTTCACGCGTCTTCATTCAACCAAGTTATAGGACTCTCGTCACTCTGCACTTCTATTAGAACGGAAAGAAAATTCTTACAGTTTTGCATTTGAATTTGATAGTTAAAAACCGCAAGAACTTTCTTTCCAACCTAATACAGGGTGTCCCACGTTAAACTTTTCACGATTTTTCAAGTACTTGCGATAATCTGATAAAAAAATATTTTCAACAAAAGTTGATCAGTTTTCGATTGGCTATACATTGCAATAAAAATGTTCGAAAATTTTCTTTTTAAATATTGCCAAGGCCACCTTCGTTTTTTAAAATGGTACTTCAAAGTCATCCGAAGGTCATAGTATACTAGGTCGTTGAATTCGTCTTGATGCGGGCTATAATACTGTTATGTCAAAAATACCAAGTGCCATTTTAAGAAATGAATGTGGCCTTGACATTACCAAGAAAGAAAAAAATGTCGAACTTTTTTTTATTGCAATATATAGTCAATCGCGCGCGCGCGACAACTGATCATCTTTTGTTTAAAATATTTTTCTGTCGGATTATCGCAAGTACTTGAAAAATCGTGAAAAGTGTTATGTGGGCGAGTGTCACGTCAATTATAAATACTCCTGACAAAATGGCTGGTAAAATACAAAATTTTTTTCAGTTATTGAAATCAGGAATTTCTATTGAACAAATTTCATCGTATCAGATTCATTGTATCCAAGATTTCCAAGATTATGATGCAAAGGTACATGAGAATGTAGGTGGAACAATTCGAGAATCCTGTTCCACCGTGTTCGCACTCGAGGAACACGGAGATCCGGAGGAAGCGCATGGGAAAGCATTGTTGCGGTAGGATTCGATGCATCCGTGTATTTTACGAACGATTCGACATGCACCGCGGTGTATTGAGATCGGTGCGCTCGTAGCCGTTGCGCGGGGGTGTGCGATAACGCGCTACGAAAATTGATAATATTTCACGGGCGGAGTGGCCAGGGACTCCCTTTTATAATTGGTTGGCATTTGCATGCGGTTTTTACACTTATTGAGGTTTAGCCGCGAACCGGTCGCTCCTCCTGTCCGTTTTTATCATTTATGCCGGCTACACAACCGGCTCGTAGCACGCGATCCCGACCCCCCTCCGTCCCCCCACGGAGCCCTCTTTACCTTTCTATCCTCTCTGGCACCCTCTCTCGTCTCCCCTAACACCCCCTCGGCCCTCGTCGACAGTCGACTCGCTGCCATTTCACAGCCGCGTGGGACGTTTCAGACCACTTACGTCCCCTGTCTCAACGGCCGTGACTTCAAACAATTTGCAACCTGTTACCACCGACGATTCCGACACATTTTTCTCTATCGGCGCGCGCGCGCCAATTAAGGATAATTAACCGGCGAGCCGGATCAATTTTTCGACTGCGACTCCTAGCGACGCTTAACGAGCGAAGAGGTGACCAGCGTTCTGCACCGCTTTTCAATAAGAACCGTGAATTATTTCGGCTCCGGTGCGATTCCAGAATCTCCAGAATGACGGTCGGAACGCGCGATTTTATTTGCGTTTGGAACAGGACTCCATTTCATGAGAGAAATTGTGAACTCGTTGGTGAGACTCTGATCTAGATGCTGGAGATAATTGCTAAGTGTGAATTCAATCTATACCTGGAACAGAAAAATATTTCTGCGAAAATAGACACACAAGTTACCTGATATTATTGTTAAGCTATGTCCACACTGAAGCAACACCGAGCAACTTGCCCTCTTCTTCTTGTATTCGGTGTAGAAATGATAAAAATTGGGAAAGGAGAACTGTGTGAACAGTAAACTTGAGAAATGTATGAAATTGCCGACATCTGACATTGATAGTGAAAGAGGCTCGAAGATTGCAATGCCGCGTAAGTCGACGCGCAGAGGAGAATGTAATGATTGAGATCCTTTGTTCGTTGATCGAACTGTAATTATTGCCGGCGAGCGTAATTTTCTTGGTCGCCCGGCGATTCGGTGGGAATAAAAGGAACAAAGGTAGCGTACGCTAGTTGCGTAATACAAATAACGAACTATTCCGCGAGCCGATGAGAGGTAGCTCGTGACAAGGATTAATGGGTCCCGGGATCGGCGTTGCTTATTATTAGTAGTACTACTCGCGTAATTAGCTATGGGAAAACGTGTAAGCAATGATCGATTCGAACGTCGACTTTCGAGTTTCGCTCTGTTAGTCTCTCCTCTCTCGAAGGAGGTATCGCTGGCTTCTTTTTCTCGTCCTCTAAAGAGGCTCTTCTTGCCCCGCCGGTATTCCACCGGCGTGCAACTCGTCGATCTGACAGTGATCGAGCACTGTCATTCGAGTCGACGCGGCATACCTTACAAGATTCTGTACGCGCCGGCAATTATGCTATCTTGGGAATGCCTTGTATCACTCGATTCTCGCTTTTCGCGGCATTAACAAAAGTACGAACACATCCTAGCGGCTACTGGAAACGGCGCGGTATGCCGTGCGCGCCGCGGTTATTCGCGGTAATGCCACACCACCAAATATGAACCGAAGCTTAATTAACGTACAAGCAATTAACCGTAGAATTATCGTGCCCGGTTTTGCCCCGGCGATTATCGGGAGGAGTGGGATTCCTCGAAACCGGAACGGAACAACTCACCGGAGGAAATTATTACCATCGGTTTTTGTTCTCCGTTACGTTGAAAATCGCCGCGACGCGACGCGACGAGAGGGGAGAGAGAAGGGAACCGCCCGAGCTCGAGGACCACGGTCAGTTTTGAGCAGTTCGCGGCCGTTGTACATTCAAACTTAATTGTTCGTGCGAAGAACGGTTTTTACAGGAACAGTCCGAGGGCCCGTTCAAATATTAACATTTCATTATGCCCGGCCAGCCAGGGACTTGTAAGAATATCACGCCGGAACCTTACGATGCACGGAAAGAGTCACGTAGAACCGTAATTTTCGTGTTTCTAAAGGACCCTCGGTTTTGCGAAGACGATAACGAGAATCTCCACTCGTTCGCTTGTTAAGGACATTATAAGTAATCTACCGTATTATAAACATAGTGGGGGCTGTAGCCATGACTACCTGTGTTATAGATCGTCATCCAAATAATACCATCCTAAGACCGCTCAGTTGAATCAGGAAAGTCGTACGGTACGTGTCGACCCCGTTCTGACGCGATTTTTGCAGTGTTTGAAGTTTCTGGTAATGCATAAGCGTTTAATCAATACAATAATATAATTCCACTATTTTTCGTGCTTAAAAGAGGCAAGGGACATTATAATAGATTGTCACCACTTCACCTTGAAATTATTTCCAAAATTGGATATGGCGAAGAACAATTTAATTAGAAGATCATAGTAGAAATATTTGTTTCAATTGTTCCCTCACCCTATAAGTTGGCTCTTAAAAGACCCATAACTTCCATAGTCGAGGAAATATTTATCCACAATTCTCCCAAAATGTGCTCAAAGATCGAGCAATAAAAAAGATCAACAAAATTAAATTGAATGTGTTTTATCCGGGTGTAGAAGCACTTTCGCGATCCGTTGTGTGTTACTTTCGTGCGGCGAGCGTCCGCAAATTTGTCAAGCGGCCGCTGGCTTTGTCGCGAGGCGGACATTCCGCGAAAGTTTGCCGAGATAAGTCCTGTCCGAAATTCGTTTCCGATTTCGTGTAGCGAGAGAGTGGAGGGCGACTTTTCGCGGATTATTACCGCTTTGAAAGCCAGTGGCGCACACGGACGGAATCCGGTCGAACGATTCGCGGACGGAAACGCGGGCACGATCGGGACCACCCTCTCTGGATCCTGGTGGGCGAGGACTTTTCACAAGGTCTGCGAGCCGGCTGCGAAGAATTCGCGGAATGTCGTCTCGCGATCGCTTCTCCACTATCGAGACAGAAAGGGAGCGAACGAGAGGAAGAGACAGAATGGTTCGGGGCGTCGGCGGGCAGCGACGAAACTTTTTGAAACAGAAAAATTAGATATCCGTTGTCTGTCCGGGAGATTCGTGGCTCCGCCACGTGAATTTCCTCGGCGAGATGGCGGCGCGACGCGGAACCGACGAGAAACAGATAGGGAGTGAGAGAACGGGGGCTGGAAAAGAGAAGCGTATGATGTATGGGAGTCTAAATCGAATTTTCGTTCGTTTGTGAACTTCGTTTGCCCGAAGAGTACGAAGCTAAAAGGATCTTCCAGCCGGGAATGAAATTTTTCCGCTATCCGAGGAAACTTAACGGCGGAGGTTACGGTTTCGCTCGTGTTCCGGCTTCGCTCCGCGTTCGAGAATGCTTTCCCTCTCCTCTCAGCCCGCAGCTCGTTATCGCGATGTAAAAATTAATCAAAGTTTCCGCGTGGGCCGGCACCATGACGCATTTCGGCTGTAAACGGAGACCCGCGAGAACCGTTGCGTTGTCTCGAACGCGGAATCTTCCTTTTATTATTTATACGATAATTATTAAGACCGAAAGTTTCGTCGTATTTCTGGCGAAACGGCCCACTGTGTTCGCGGATCGTGGGCGGACCGAGATTTTACGAGCGCGGGTGGGGGCACCGGTCTATAAAAATGGAATTAATAAAGGACCCACAAGTTCCCATGGAAGATGAGCACGACCTGATTCAGCTGATTCAGGACCGCGCTTCTTCCTGTTTTTCTGTATATCCCTTTTTTCACCCTCCTCGCCACGATCAGAGGGCAGAGACCTCCGGCATCTTCCTCCGCTCTCGCGTCCCCGAGGATGAAGAGTACAGAAACTCGGGAAGGGTAGATGGATCTCCTAACTGAGTTATAAACGCGACTATAAAAATCAAATTTGCGGCGTCTCCTCCGGACCAAATTGCCTTAGACATTATTTCAATCTATCGGAACCCGGCCCCCGACGAAGCAATTTTCTGGCTGCGACACTAGACTCCAAGCGATGTAAATCGCTGGATAAACAATCGTTCTTGACACCCGTTTATTCAAGCATTTTAGCTTGAACTTCTTTATCCTCTATAAAAGAAAATTTATATTTATTGTATGCCTACATCTACTGTATCCCCGTGGGGATGAATGTCAGCATATTAAATTTAAATAACAAAAAATCAGTATAAGTTGTTCATTTTTCTCATTATCTACGCAGTATTTTAACTGGATGAGTATTGCCGAGGCCGAGATTTAAAAAAATACGCCCATTTCCGTAACTTGACCGTCCAGAGAAGCAAGTTGGAATTTTTTGCAGGATCCAAAATCGGGCAACGTTTGGCGAAAAATCGGCAATCGCGGGGTCGGCCCTTGCGTGCAATAAAAGAAGCACGATCAAATATTCATTAGTCTGCTCGTGACGGTACGGAGCCTTTTCCACGAATCGGTGAAATTAATACACCCCAGTGGATCGAAAAATTCGATTAAAAAATAGAGTTACACGTGACCGGGGCCGGGGCACACGTTATCTTCCACCTATGCGCTCCGGTCGCTCAATAAAATAATAACGTTGACAGAACAAGCAGTTAAAATCTGCATACTACTTAGGTACGTGTCTACACGCGAGCTCTTTCTCCGCGGAGCCAAGGCTGTCGGTCGGTTGCATCCCGGCTGCAACAACCATTCTCAACAGGGTCTGCCACACGGCCCGTTCATAATAACGCCCGGCAATAAATCGTGCGCCCTGGGAACGCGGAATGACGCTGTTCTAAATTATCCCCATTGACCACGAAATCTCATAAAGATTGACAGTGGCCGACGACCACAGCCATTTATTGGAGGCGAAGTTCGTCGGCCGACTTCTCCCGTTCACGGAACGGTTCTCGTCGTTGCGAAGCGCTTTATGTTTCGCGAGGCACGTCACTCACCGACCGAAACGAGAAAAGAACCACTCACGGGCACGTGCACTCAAAAATTGACCGGCCGAATGGAAAGGAAACGATTCGACAGTCCGCTCGGCGGCTTTGCGCTGCGAAAATATCGCGACCGTTTCATGGAACGCTCAACACATTCTTGTAAACCATCTCTTGGGGATCTCTCAAAGGAAAATTTCAGCGAACAGCGCCGTTCGAAATATCCCTTAAAAATCTCGGTCTGGAATTTTGAAAATTCGATTCTCCTAAATCGGTCACCAATTACAGAACCCGGAAGATCCAAAATCGCATTCCTCCTAGCAGATAAACTTAAAATGCCGGCGGCGAGTGTGATTTTCGGAGAGCAGGACCGCGGGGTCGATGATCTTTCGTTTTTTAAATCTTTGGTCAGGCACTTTGAAATTTTTCCACAAGCTCGTAAATTTCCGGGACGCAGTTCTAAAATCAGCTCGCCGTGAAAGTTTGCGCGGCCGCGAAAGAAATTGGACGTGCTCCCAATTTAACGGTGTTATCTCGGCGGAAAGGTGAGAGGCGACGCGGGTGGACGCGGATCCGAGGCGCAGAGGCTGCGATATAAATTCCGAGGAAAGTGTAACGGAAGCGATTTGCAGCGCGCGGCGGTCTATCCGGAGGCAGTTATGATCCGTTGCCAATAGCTAATGCGACGATGGCGTGCAAATCGACGTAGACAGGACATAATTCAGTTGACTCGAAGTTGGCGCGGCCCCTCGCTCCGACTCGGGACTCCGCCAATCGATCCTGAATCTCTGCATAAGCTTATGCGGCCGCCTGCAACCGGTGCAGCCGGGGTTCGCGGGCCAAAACTGCAGCGAGTCAATACGCAGATGCGCCGACGACGATTAAGGAACTTGTTCCAACGTCGGCGAACTTCCGGCGATAAAGCGAGTAACGATTCTCTTCGTTTCCGACTCCGTCGCCCGTCTACCGTTCCAAAAACAGGCCTCGTGTTTTACGGCGACTGATAGTCGATCGCTGCTCTTCTGGAGCAAACACTTTTTGACAGTGGTGGCGCGGCGGAACGGCGGCCGTGGGAACAGCGCAGATGCCACGCGATGTTGAGTTTTACACGCGTCGAATGGAATCGGCGGATCGAAACGTGATGAGCAGCATGTAGATCTTTCCATCTCCTGTTCCACTTGTGTTACATCTTTATACTAGGGTAATTTCGGGAGAGATGCACCAGTTTTTATTGTGGCAACTCTGGACGATTTTTAACTGTTTTTCGCGTGTCATTTGCATCGTATTAACCTATGCAAATAACCTCGTTTCGAAGTACACGTTTATCATTTACTTGTAACAGAAGCATAAAAACGTCTTACTACTGCTCATCAATAAATAAATAATTAATTAATTAACTTCTTACTGCTCCAAATTCCTACCGAAATATTTTTGTAAGTGGTAAGTACACATGTTATTACTAGACTGCGGATCCTTATGCATTTATAGCAAAATTGAGTAGATGAAATTCAAAATTGTTGGACAATTTTAAATATTGAGAATGCCAATATACGATTTCTCCTCTATTAAAATGATTGAGGGAAGACATAACGTTCAATTTGGTTTCTATTTCTTGCTAATCGATGCAGACAATTTTTATTTTGGATAAAGATCCGCTGTCTAGTTATTACGTTCTTATTGTATGGTTTTAACTATCAGTATGTTCATCGTGTTATGACAAGATTTTTTGTACTGGTTCTGGATAGACGTAACCAGTAATTTATGTAAGTACCATATACTAGGCTGTCGTTTTCGTCATGAGCCTTTTACATAAATTGAGAAAGCCTGATAAATTAAAACTGAGACTTGTTGTTTGACACACTATTTGTTAACATCATACACTTTAATTAATTAATATTGGTAATTATTTAGAAAGAGGTACTCCTCTCCGATTTTTATGAAATTTAAGTTTGTTATAGATGTCGAGATTTTGAACAACTTTGTCCTGTTCATATATAATATGAGGGGATCTCTTTTAGTTTTCGAGATATTCGCAAAAATCGTGCACGCTCCATGAAACATGTACAATGTATACTACTTTCTGTAACATGTGTGGTAGAGAAAAAAAAAGAATAGAAGTAGGGCGAAGAGGCTATAAATAAAGGAGTGCATCTATCCCCAATTAGGAGTGATCTCACCCCAGGCACTAGGGAGAGATGCACTTTTCCGACCTTTTTTAAACATTATATTAACATATTAATGTACAAGTTTTACTCATATAACGTTATATTTAATTAAACCGATTTAAATAACACTTACAATTCTTTTTAATAAAATTTTTATAAGCAGAAAACAAAAGATGCTACCCAGCATTTTTAATCCGTGCGAAACTGATCTTTCAAAGATTCTTAATTAATCTTAATCTTCCTTATTATACGGGGTGTCTCAGCTGATTTAAATTATGTCATAAATATTTTTTGTGGCATTAAAAATAAAGGAGATATTTAGGTGGCCTCCTTCAGCTGAGACACCCTGTATTATACTGTAAACCTTAAAATGATTTTTCTTGAAAACATGCAAGTTTCATACCTTACTGTTCGTACACGGACGGCAATGATCGTTAAATTTGACATTAAATTCCTGACCCAGTAAAATTGTTGATGTAAATAAACCGAAGATTGGTCTTTTACAGCAGCACCGATTAAATTCGATTTCACAGACAGATCCGCGATCCATGCCGCGCCGTGTCACGTGCGGGACCGATGATCGGACAAAGCCTAATACGTCTACTTTCGCGTTTATTAATTTGACAGTCGGACAGCGTGCCCGATTAGCGCGGAAGTAGCGCCGGCATATCAATAGCTCGGCCGTATCCACAAATTGCTGATCTGCTTGGAAATGACGCACGCCAACAAACACCGGGCAAGCAGATCGATGTGCATAAACAGTCAAGTGAGCATAAGGCGAGCAAGCACGGCGAGCCTAACGTGTAGGCACATTTGTTTGCGAGCAAATATAGGGTGTGCGCTAGAAAATTCATCCCCGTGCAAACGATAAAATAATATCCACTTGTCGCCGGGATATTAATCGATCGCGTGTCACGCAATGATTCTGCCGATTATGCCACTGGGAGCGTGTTTCCAGCAATATCTAAACATTTACGTGGAAAAAGCAGCAAAGCGATACAGGGAATCTGTTGCCCCCACTAATTGAACCTATTTTTTCCTGTGGTCACTTTTGACGTGTTCCATTTATAATTCCATTTACGATGCGCTGAAATCGGTAAAAACGTAGCAGATGTTTTATTCTTCGAATTGTTTTCTGTTTTAGTAAAAATGACGTGGAAAAGTTAATAGTTGAGAAACCACAAAAGTTGGTGGATTTCAAAAAACAGAACGATACTGTGCGTATAGGACCACACGAACGAAGTGAAAACTTCTATGGCGATTGCACACCTGTCTATCTGGATAAACTCGAAGGAGCCAAATAGTGTTTCACCTCGGAGCGTGACGGAGTAAACTCATTCACTGCTCAGCAATTTTGTACACGGTGGGCTTAAAGAAGTTTTCACTTCTACAATAAAGAATAAATTACGAAACTACCACAGAGGAAGCTGTCTTTACATATATAATCATTAGACTGCGAATTTTATGCATTTATGACAAAAATAGGTACGTACAATTTAAAGCAGTGAACATATTGAAAAGATTTAAGGACATCAGTGTATTAGTTTCAATTGTATAAGATAATTAGAAGAAGAACAAAGTTTTTAGGTGGCCTCTGTCTTTTGCAGTAGATGTAGAAATTTTTATTTTGCATAAAGATCCGCAGTCTAACAATCACCGTGTGGAGAAATGTGTTTAATTTAGTCGCGCGTCGATGAGACACGATCCTAGCCTAGGAGTGATTAATCGAAAATGAATTGGTGCGTAATGACAAACACGGCTCCGTTGTTTTTTCGTACAAATTACGACCGGTGTTTTCCAGCGATCCGGTGCCCGAAAAAGGTGGCCGTGAACACGGTGTTTCGCTTATTTCCTGTAACAGGTGACAGGAACCCCACGATAAAACAGAATTCCAATTGCGATCGGCATTTATCAGCTGTCATTCGGGACACGTAAACACAGGCGGCCGCTAGTTTTTCCATCGGGCCGGGCCGGGCCGGATTCGCGACGCGCATTCAACCGACATGCATCGACCGGCCGCGATCAGCACGTTACAATGTGCAATATTATGCAACGGCATTCAGCCGTGAAACAATTATATGCGTTTCCAGCGGGCCGACGTTCGGCCTCGTAATCGTCGTAAATCTATTTTCGTGGCGCATTGTTTGCCGTGCATATTAACTCGTTAGCCGGATTTCTAAACGAACGATAGGCACCGAACGCCAATAATGTACCGACCGGTGATCGACCGCACGCGAAGCACGGTGGAAAAAATATTTTTCGAACAATACCGCGGCGAAACTCCGTTCGACAGCATCACGGGATCGCGAAGGTGTTGGTGCACGGAAATTTTGCAATAACACCAAAGAACACTTCATGAAACCGTGCGAACTGGTATTTTCCAATCGAGTTAAATTCCTATGTATTTCGGTTAAGATAGTTTAACACATTGTAAGATTTTTCCTTCTGAAAAAAATTAGCAGTGTCCAGTATAGCAATCGGATATCGTTTTGTCGTTTTGGAAAACGAACGCTAGTAAAACAATAGATTCAGCGAAACGGCGCTCGAGAAGGGCGTGAATTGCAGTCGTACGCGTCCGTTCAGCGACGCCCGCCAGATAAAAAACACCTGCAAGTGGAGCATCAAGGTTCCAATCGAACTCTGAAACGTTCAATTCCGCCGGTCGTAAAGTTTTTCGTGATCCGAGGGGTGGTCGTGGAAAAGGGCGAAGCCTCGTGACGAATATGGAGCTCTTCTCGCGTCTTCGGAACGCCTTTCCCGAGCTTTTCACTCTGGCCCTCCTTTTTTTCTAATCCCGGCGTCGCTGAAAGCTCGGCTCGTCCATTGTCCACCGAACGAAAAGCTCGCGGAGAACCCATTCATCCGGAGCAAGGTTGACGGATCGTCTCTCACGGCGAATCAAACGACGATAAAATCTGTCTGGATACGAATTCCTCTATGGAGGATTGCGCGGGGAATAGACTGTGATTGCAGACTCTCGAGTTCTGTCAAGCATCAGCGACGTGACTTCATATTTTCTTGTTTCGTTGATGTTGGATCATTGCTCGAAATTTGTTAGTAATCAAAATCATAATCTTATCGATTAAATCTTAAATTGAGCGACAATTTAAGAGACAACCAAATTTTTCTATCTTTTCAAACTTTTCTTCGATCTGCACCGAAATTCATCAGAAATCGAAATCTCAACTGGAAGTTCTTTTCGTAAGCTTCTGGCCTGTTGATTAAGCGTATGACCTCTCTGTTGGTCTCTGGGACGAATCCGCCGAGCAACATTCGAGGAAACAGGACTTTTCACCTCTCCTTCGTCCCATACCGAAAAAATCTTGTGTTCGTCGGCAGAGGAGTACTCCGAAGCAGTTTCCGCTCGAGAGGAGAACGGAACGGTCCTTGAGACAGCGCAGAACTCCGAGTTCTGACGAACGTTGGATGGCGACGCGCGAATTGCAATCTTCTCTCCCCCGCGGTAAACTGATTTACACTCGTTGATGCGAGTCTCTCTCCGCTTTCATACGGAACTGTTTCATCCACCGACGAGGGCCTGCATTCTCTTGTCTGCCAGAATTTCCCACGTGTCGCGAGACCACTTTATTTTCTGGCAGTGGGAGCCTTTTCCCTTATTCAACCTCTTTGCTTCCTCATACTTTTCCTCCACCCCGATGCGACGTGTACCTGCAGAGGCTGTGCACTATATGGTATCCCTGTCTGTCTGCAGTTCCTTTTGTATTTCGATTCGAGAGACACGTTTCCCCATAGGCTAGTCGATCGGTAATTTTCCGGTACAATCGGGGAATCCTCCGGCGTTTGGTTTCTTGCGCAGCGAGCCGCGCACGAGTATTTGGATTTCATTAGCCCGGTCGCATTTAATTAACGCAATCTATTCGGGGTTCGAGATAACCGAAATCCCAACGCGGCGTAGCATTTAAAGGCACCCACACTAATTCCCTTTCGGCGCGTACACACGTGCGGTAACGGTATGACGCGGTTTTATATCGCGCGGAGAACCCGACGCCGCGATACCGCGGCGAAATAAAAAGGAAATTTATATTTCGCGCGATCGTGTTTCGAATCGGTAAAGATACGGGGATCCGGCAATAAAGTTTCACCGGCGAAAATTCTTGCTTCGGTTCCCGGCCGAAATAAACGTGTCTCGTTGATCACTATACGGGGTGTTTCCGCACAAATTGTTTTCCTCGCGATTACCAGACATTTTACACGAACGTCTATCAAAATAAATGTTTATAATCGATATTAAATAACGAAATACTTCGATACGTAGTGGACGCATTTTCTTTGCAATATTTTAGAATTTAAAGAAACCGATCGAATTTAGAGAATTGTTTACGGTGAAACATATATACAGGGTGTTCATTTGAAAACTTTCCAGCCGAATATCTCGAAAAGTATGGAAGATATTAAAAAAGTGTAAAAGACGTGTCTAAGGATTTCGAGGGGGAAAGAGGGGGACAGTATCAGTTTTTAGGGCGATGGCGTTTTCAAGGTCATTTGAAGGTCAACTTTGTTTTTTCAAATGGAAACCTATATTTTTTATTATGGGATCTTATTGTACGTAAAAAGACCAGCAATTTTCGTAGGATACTCTGTTTTATCCGCGCACTAGTTTCGGAGATATTTAAAGAGAAATAGAGATACTTATACTGCGAGAAAGTTTGTCATTTCTTTAGAACTATAACAAATTTTCTAAATGTTGTCCGTTGTTTTCTATACAATAATACAGACGTATAGTACAGACATATATAATTTACCGGTATTTCCATCGTTAACTGTTAGCACAAAGGAAAAAATAATTTCCTCGAAAAGTTTGCGTCGCGATGCATACTGTCAAGCATAGTCAGTACTTCTACTGAAACGAAATATCTACAATCAATACTCGAGGACAGATGTCCACTCGCATCCCCGTTGAAAACGATGGTATTTTTGCGAACTTTGCAAACTGCAAGCCCTCGAGAGGAACTTCGATCGTTTCTGAGGACAACCGACCGGGAATTGCTTCGGTCATCACCTTAAACTAGCTCTGGCCATCAAATCACGGTCTCCACGCAAAATCCACTGTCACCGGCCAGACAGTTCCTCTTTCGACACCCAGTACGATACGAGGCCGGATTGTTCGTGAGCGTGGCGGGCCCGGTTTCACGCAGACAGTCGCGCCGAGGTTCCTTTGAATCGGACCATGCGCGTTTATGGACGTTGTCCACTTTGATGTTCGTACTGACGCCGTGGAATCGGGCAGGCCGCATCGATGGATTTCCACAAAGTAAATGTCGGCGGCAGGTGGCTGCCAGGCGGCCGCTGCTCCACGGAATTCCCTGCGAAATTGTCGACCGCGTAATCGTAGCCGGCCTTTACGTACTGCGGGACGACCTGCCCGTTTGCACTGAATTCGCAATAAGGCTATCGTTTGTCGGAAAGATTTCACTCAATCTACGCAGCCGCTGCGAAACTCCGACACGCTATTTTCTGGTCGGTAGGCCTGAAGAGTCGCCTTGATTCCGGTCCCTGAAGTCAACACTGGGGACACAGCAAAGTCCCCATCCCCATTAGATCAGAGATTTGAGGAAGACCTTAAAATTTTTCAATGGATTTTTTCGCATCAAAAAATAGTTCGAGAAAAAATGCTGTTACTTAAATGACTCCTTTGTAGAATATACAATAACATTTGTGGTTAGACGCGTGCGTCTGATGAAAGGTTAATCTTGACAGCAAGGGCGGGCGCTTTGCTAACCGAGAGATAAGACTAAAGTTTGAGACGGTGGAGAACGAAAGGTGAAATTCGCGTGAAAAGTGTTGGCGAACGAGGAGAAGAACTCTGCCGCAGACAAACGTGAAAATAAGTGGATTCAGAGAAAAGTCAAATAAGAGGCGGCGGAGACAGCGGGAACTTCACCGACGGATCTAATACTTATCGCCGGGGTCTCCGGGGTGGCGCTATTCATCGTCGCCGTCGTTATCAACGCCGCGGAATTCCGTTGGAAGACACCCCTTTTTGATTATTCATCGACGGTGGAAAAGGAGAAACCGCAGAGGCCGGCTTGCCAAAATGATTTCGTCGGCGAATAAGGACCCCGGCGGCGGGAGGGGGAGGGGTGGAATGATGGTAGGCAGACAACCACGCGGACAGAAAGGGTTGGAAGACACGGAGAATGAGAGAGGGAAAGAGCGAGAGACGGGAGGGGGTAGTGAACGGAGAGCAGAGAGAGGAACCGGAGGTCGGAAGAGGGAAAGAGGACCAAGAACGAAGTGAAATTTATTCGCGTACAAACGGATGTAAATTTATTTAAATTACGCGATTTCGACCGGGGGTTTATTGTGACGCGGCGCGAGCGGCTTTATTTGCTTTATCACTGCGTGGGACAAGGGATGGGCGTGGACCGCAGCTAGAGCGCGAGAAGGATTCTATTTTGCGGGAAATTAAAAACCCTCTGCACCGCGGGGTCGGTTCCCGTTAGAGTCCACCGACGGAAGTCCACCATTCCTGGTCGCCTTATAATTCAACCATTAAGCTATCCGATTACCAAACTTCTGGAGAACTTGCTGGAAGGTTCTTAACAATTTACGTGAACTGTTTAACTCTCTCGTCAACCCTTTCAAATGGCACGTTGCGTTCAATAAATCATTTTGACGATGAAGATGAACGTGTTAACCTATCAGAGCTCCACTTGGCCGTAGTTCGAAAACAGTTTAGAATTTCGTATCGTTTCGCAAGCGCGTAAGGTTCAGTGAAAATCGACCGACAGTTCTGATAGTTAGCGAATCTCCAACAAAGGCGATAGGATCTCGTGGAAGGGGTGGTGGATGTCGGCCATTGCGGAAGTCAGCTTTAGAAGAAGCTCTCCCCCAGACGACGTAAACTCGAAACGCATCCGATGGTATCGCGTTCGGGCCCCCAAAGTCCATGGCTGCCGACAGTTCAGATAGGAAGCATTATTTACGGGGAGAACAGTGACACGGGAGGGTGGCGCTAAAAGAGACAGGCACCGGTTCCAAGCCTATTCTACGGTGGATCGCATTGTGTCCGGGGCCGAATGTTGCACGGCAGGCAACGTTTCTCTCTCTCCCTCTATTCCCCTATGTCGGAGGCGTCGTCGCGCAGTGAAACAAGCCTAGTCAACGCAGAATCAATGAAGACCGAGAATGATATACGACGCGAAGATGAGAGCTGCGGCAGAGTACGTTCTCTTTCCGCTAAACCCTATCGTGCCGCGGCGAACGCGAGCGTTCGACGGCCGACGAGGGACGTAATAAAGTCGATAATAACACACAGCCACGGATATTTAGTGCCAGCTGTAAATCTCGGAGCAAATCGACGCCGCCGTTCCATCCGGCCGATCCTCGGCATACATTACTACCTTGGTAGCGATCCGACTCGTTCTTTCTTCCTCGCCTCGACTCCCCTCTCGTTCCGCGTGTCTCCGCGTAAAACAGACATAAAATTTCATGTGGAGCGCACAACGACTTAGTATACCCAAAGGTTTCTGCCACATCAGCCGCGGAATTCCTCGCTAATGGCAGCTAGACGACGCCGCGCCGCGCGCAATCAGCATCGCGATTAGTTCCTTCTGTTACACCCAGGATTGTTCGACAAGTTTGGTAAATCTCTGTGGAACGCTGCCAATATTCACAAGTAATTTCACGTGGCATTGTATCATGTTCGTAGCCATAGAGCTATGAAATTTTCGTCGGTAGATTATGTGTCAACACAGGTCTTCGTGGTTCTAGTCGGAATTCTCTGTCGGAGGCGCGTCAGCGGGGGAGAAAGAGGGTGTGGCGGTGAAACTTGGGAACGATAGCGTTGACAGTGTAGGATAAAGAATTTGTGAGCGTTCCGGGGACAATTTTTCGATAGCTGGATACGGTCAGCGAGTGGACGACTGTCGTCAAGATGGTGGGCGGACAGGGAACGGTCTAGGCCCGAGGAGGAGAAGATATTCGATTGTTTCGTAAGCGTGCTGGTCGCAGCGGGGCCTAGATTCCTCAAATTTTCGTGAAAGGCCCGGCCCGGGCCCGAACGCGCGGCTTGTTTGGCCGCTGAAACGAGCCGGGACATTACCGGTCCCATTAGCGATGACATTCAGATATCCATTAAACGTGCCAGATAAGCATACATTATGCAAATAGGATCGGCCGGTACACTTGACTCGTTAATACAATTTATAGTCGCCCCGTCGTTTAACCAAATGGAGTCGCTTTTATTTTACGCGACCGGCCTCCGATTAAGCGGAGCTGGTGATCCTTCTTGGCCGGGGTAGAGCCAAGCGCGAGGATAAGAGAGGCTGACGGTGCAGAAAACAGGATCGATAGCGAGAGCCGGGGATAAATACTAACCGCGATGATCGTTCCGACCGAATTAGCGTTGATCATCGTGCATCCCGGGATAGGAATAAATGAAATCCGCAGTGGAGAACGGTCGTTCGATTTTTTCGGTCGACCGTGGATATTATGCTAGCTGATATCGCACGGTCGAAAAAAGTCGCATGGAAAGAGGACCACAGCTGCTCGTTACTCAGCCACTGTCTCGGACGATCCTAGGCACCGCGTACACGTGAACGTTCCGCGAAAGAAACTCGACGCTGCGCTGGCCTCTCTCGAGTGGCTCTAACAATATAATTACGCCAGCGAGCATGTAATACAAACGGCGGAACTTAATGACAGTCGGCCAGACGGGCCGCTTAAGTGGCTCGAGGATGGGGCTTCCATGGTGGCCTTTGTGCATACGTGCTTCAATTCTACCAGGCTAGCTCGATCGAGCTGCTCTAGCCACGATCATTCTACGGAATTAGGAACTCACGTGCACACGATCGCTGGTTTTTCCCTAACAACTCGTGGCAATCAGCAAAACACCGAGAACTCACGATCTTGCGAATACGACGTTTCATCGCTGAGGATTGGGGTCTTTTTTGCCATATTCTCGCGTGGCTTCAGATTAACTTGATCTGTTCTATCCTTGTGTCAATACCCAAGCAGCTGGGTACCTGTTTTCGATAATATTATGCCAGACACAAAAGATTCTACACCTCCAATAATAAAACAAAGAGAACTTTTTGAGACAGCGTAACAATTGCTTCAGACGTTCGAGTGGTGTCGATTTTGCGACAGTAGCCAGCACGATCGATCGATCGACCGTCGAGCCGAGCCGATTAACTCGAGAACAGTTTAATATTCAAACATCGGAGCATTCGTAGCTCTCGCGCATTTCGATCCCGGCTCGACTAACGGACGAAAGAAGATTATTTATCGGGAGCTCGGTCTCCTCTGTTCGCGTCGCTCACGGTTCTGCTATTAAAACTTCCCGCGCGCAAACGTTCCGCGAAACAAAGAGCGACTTTACGTAATTATCGGAAAATACTTCTCTCCCTTAACCTTCGACCGGTTTTTTTCTCCCTCTCTCTTTCTCACTGTCCCGACGTTCCTCCCCCGCGACGCCGCGCCGCCGCCGTCTTCGGTACCTGGCAACTTTGTCGATCATAGAAGCGTATTCTTTCACATCGCCGGCGCTTGTTACAGACAGCCACGTTCGCCGCGAACACGCCGATGATGGATGGCAGTTGGACCGAGAACGATTTGTCTCTCGCGGTCTAGGAAATGTGGGAATGCAAACAACCGGGGAGCTTGTGAAAGTTTTCTCGGACGGCAGACACCGGCTTTGGGCTCGGATCGACCGAAGGTCTAACGCAATCGACGGTTTCTTTTCGATGGTAATGGTAATCGACTGAAATCGAGGTCCGCCGGATCTTCTGTCCCGAGCGTACGCAGCCAAAATGTTCGTTAAAAGCGTCGATAGTTCGTAAAAATCGGCACTCAAAATGAAAAATATATTTGTAGGAGAAAAAGTCAGCAGACAAAATTATCAATGCGGATTGTAAATGAGAAAAGTGAAAATAGTCTGACACAAATATCAAATGCATGTCAAATGCTAAAAACGGGCATCGAATGTTCCACATTTCTTCAGCAGACTGGTAATGATAATGTTGTTTTTGTCGCGTACAACAGACTGGACGGTTGTACAAGAAGGTAAAACACGCGAGAAAAAAAATGGATTATTCAATGAATGAGGTAAAACGAAGCATAATACTGCATACATGGAGGGTGCTCGGAGCATCCGCATTTCGTCCATTTTATGGAATGCATAAACGGAGAGAACGAACGGATTTTTTGTTAACCTTCGCCTGGCAAATGGAGAGGCCACTATACAGCATGACACATAAAAATACGAATACTGTAATGACCCTCTGCATCGCATGTTCTCCGTTTAAAATTAACAAATCTGACTTGCAAACAGATGTACATAAAATACGAAATTCAACTAAATCTGCTACATATACCTGTGAATCCAATGAGAACAAGTACATTTATATTCACAGCTGCATCGAAAATTCGTGTTTCGATGCAAATTTAAGATCGGATCAAACGCAGAAAATGCGCGAACTAAATACAGTAGAAATCTTTGATAAGAAGGTGCAGACGAGTATCGAGTCCGAATGTGTAAGAGCTAAATCAATTTTATCTCAGCTAGAGATCCGCGATCTAATAACAACGTAGGAAAAGGAATTCGTGACTCGGCTCCGAGCGAAACTGGGTCAGACATTAAAACCGTGGCACACGATAAAATGATTAATTCGCGCGATTAAGCGGATCCGGGGGGGGGGGGGGGAAGAAATTTGAGGGAAAAACGAATGTGTCGCGGGCACGAGGACGAAATTAATGAAACGGGGAATCCCCGATGCTGGCACCTGGGACCGAAGTCAAGTGTTCCGTGCCGGTACAAGTATCGCGCGCGTGTTTGCGCCGGTGTGTCGTGTTTCACGACAGAAATTTCCGTGGACGGTACCCACGAGAAGGGTAACGGTAACGGAAATGCTAATGCGGCGCCCGGCTACAGGAAATACCTAAGCAAAGGAACACTCGACCGACGACAAAGACGCAGAAGCCCGTAGATATCTCGCCGCGGTGACTACATCTTCATCCCCTGGCACTTCTTGCGACGTCCACCGCGCAAAGTGGATGCGGTGAATCACGATGAAAGGCCGTCCGGTCATCGAGTTTGGCCGAGGCAGTAATATGTGCATTAAGCGAAGAACCTCCGGCTCGAAAACGTCTCGACACATCAACACGAATTATTTCTGCACCTGTACACTGGCCAGGAATAGATTAGATGAACCTTGCTGCGATATCACGCCGAGTAGAGCGTCTAGCTTCTTTAAAATAATAATACTGCATATACATACATGTATGGCTGACACTCTAAGAAATTCAATTGATAGAGGGTTAAAGCACGGGGAATGGGTTGTTAATTGGCTCTCGCGGATGTAGAAGTGCTGATAGATTGCGCGGCCTTTCAGGGCGATCCTGCGGAAGGAAAACCGTCGGAACCCGTTGGCGTGGCGAACGCGTGCCAGAATTTACTTGAGCGAACGGCCTTGAAGACGGTGGCCGTTCTCCCGGCGGGTTTCTATTCCTGGTTGTTGGTCGGGCATTTGCGTTCCCCTTGCATTTGCACGGAGGTGTGCAAGACGGCCGGACGCAACACGGACGTGCACTCAGCGTTTTCGATTATTCAGGAACGAGGAAGGACACGCCCGACGATCCTGTCGAATCCCGGCGGAGCAGTCGCGTACATATCCGGGCCTCGCACACGCTCCTACCGTGCAGAGATCGCAAGTTGCCGAGGATCTATAAACGGATCAGCGCAGGATCGAGGGGACTAGGCTACTGGTTCTACTTAGTCCTCTCCAGGGAACACCGTTTACTAGATTGTTAATAATAATACATGTAGCTTAACATTATCTTTTACTAGATTGTTCACAACAGACGACAGCCTCGCACGCTCGTGGTACCCGCTCGCTCTCGTCATCGATCCGCTCGGTGGGCAGGGGACCGGGCTCGAAGATGATGATCGAACCCGAGACCAAGAGCAACAATGGCCTGATTGATATCTGGCGGCCGGCATCAAAATAATATCACGGCGATAGCCACGACGGGACGAGGTTAAAAGCTTAACGAGTTACAGGCATGATATTGGATCCAAAGAAATTTATGGTCCTTGTAGTACCGGCGGGGCCCGTTTGCCTCCCGCGGCGCGGTCCACGGACCTTGCGGTCCACCGTTACATCAATAAGATACCGCGCCGAAATAAATTCGCTGTTTTGACGGCGTTTAATAATAATTCGCCAATCGTACCCGCGAGGAGGCCGCGGGCGGGGGTGTGCGCCTGTCACGGGCCGCCACTCGCGAAATATCACTGGCGCTTCTGCGAGCACGAACCTCTCGCACGAACCTCGCGGTTTCCCGACCCTCGGTGCTTCCACGACACTGAAACACCATACCGGTGGGAGAAAGTTACAACACATCCTGAAAATTTGCAGGGACAACAGCTTCGTATTGCTTTTATAATCTAATAAATATAATCAATTAAAACCCGTTGCATAAATTGACAATTTTTCTATGAATGTCCTACATCTTACTAATATCAACTTCTAGATCTTCAAATCCTTAAAAGTATGTAGTAATGCTTGAAAATGTGTCACACCGAATAATTTGATCCTGGGTAACAAATTGTGAAGTATTCTTTAGCGCAGGCATGTCAAACTCATTTATCACCGAGGGCCTCATTAAGTATTATAAATTAATTCAAGGGCCACAATAAAAAAACAGCAGACTCAAAATAAAGAAGAAACACATTTTTTTAATTAACATTGTGCAGTTAGACATACAAAGTAACATAGTGCAAACACAACAATATTACAAAAATACATATGAAGTATAAAAGTTATTTTTTTTTCAAGTTTACTTTATATGAATAAAATTATTTCATTTTTTTGTTTCGAAGAAACTTGGAAACGGTTTTCAGTAACGAAATTTTCAAAATTCGGTTGAATTTGTTGAGTTGTAATTATTTTTTAAATTGATTGCACACGCTGGTCTGTTAATCTCGATATTTCCTCAGGTTTATTATTTTTTAACGTTGAAAATAGTGGGACGCACATAGCTGAAATTCGCCTAGTGGCACATAACATATTGGGAAATCGTTCGACAGATAAATAATTGTAGAAATCTGGAATCCCATCATACATTTTTAGTTCCAATACGGAATCACACTGCATTTCGATTAATTCCGATTAATAAGTTGTAAATTGTTTGCAACAGTTTCAAAGTTTTTGGTCGGGCCGCAGCAGCGATAGAGTACTCGTCGACGGGCCGCATGTTTGACATATCTGCTTTAGGGTCAGTACCGTACACAGACGTCGTCCACGCGGTTCGCATAGGCCCCACGCTATCACAATGGATTGTTTTACTTATGAAGTTTCGCGAAGCAGGTGAACGAGCATCGACAGAATCGGTCCGTGGATGCGAGACGCTTGGCATTAGCATCTTTTGCGTTTCGTCGTGTGTCGCGTGGCGTCGCGAAGACGATGTCTACCGGCAGTATCAACGGTGATTACGGTATCCACGGTATCTTGATTAGTTCCTCGGCGTCGTCTCGAAACTTTCGTCGTTAGCTAATTGGCGCCCGCGTGAAACCGCGTTGTTTGCACGGGAGCACGGTGCATACATATGCCGGCGGAGCTGACATCCGACGGCGTGACTTTGTTTTAACACGGCCGACCGTGTACCAGCAATCTCGAGCTGCGAGAGCTAGCTCTCTGATAAACGTGCCGAAGTAAAACTGCAATTTGCTCCCTTGACAAGGCGCCTCTAAGCGTTTCCACTTTGCGACTGGCGTCTGCTAATTGCCCCCCACCCACGATCACGCCGCGCGAAGAATTTCGACGCTTTTCCTCTGTTTGTCTTTCGCCCCTGTGGCACTCGATCTTGGTAATCTTATTGTTGAGATAGTCGACGATGCAGCTGACGTCAGTTCCGTACACACTGACGTACGGGGATTTCCGACCCCTTTCGCGACATGTATTCACAGACCTTTTTCTTCAATACCTTCTTCTCATACACTGTCCCTATTATCAACATTTCAGAGTTTATCTCGTGTGCATTAGCTAAAACTATGCATTTGACAATTTGTGTTAGAGGTACAAGCTACAAGAAACTGAAATTTTTAAATTTCAACTACGGTCCATGAAACCTAAAGAAGAGTCAGCGAAGAATTCGAAGACGGGTCCTTGGCGTTACGGGGACTTGGTGGTTATCTGGGCTCCGTGACGTGCAAGTAGGAGAAATAATAATTATGGTAATCGCGCGGTTTAAACGGAACGCGCGAGTATGCGCGGCACGCCATTTAATCAATTCGCATTTCGTAATAGTCGTCTCGTATTAAGGATTACCGCTTAAGCTTAATTTATTCGTATTTGCGGAAGGCCTTATCTGTTCATTAACGACGCTACGCCGCGTCGCACAGTGGTGCCCAGACGGCAAAAAATCCATTTTATACATTTTCGGCTTTAAATAAAAAAATATTATTCTGTATTGCCTTATAGTTAAAAAAAGTTGTATTTACCGATATACGTATACGCATGATAAATAACTTTTAATCCCTCCACGGAATTCATCAGTTTTCATCAGGTTTCTACAAGTCGAGATAGCTGTTGAAGATTAAGTGATGTGGGCTAACCGGAAGTCGCTTTGCGATGCCGTGATAAATGTCAACGGCGCAGAATGACTGCTGCGTTTCGCCTCAAAGACAGTCGTCATTGAATTCAGTGTCGCATTCACAAAAGAGGGATGGTCTGGCGGGTCTGAATGGTTCGCGTTATTTCAAAGACCCGTTTCATCGAATACCGTCTCTTCCGAGGCATTGGTATAAACGTTAAATTCCAGCGTTTAATTTGGTAATTAGCTCGTCCTCTTGCGCTGTTCAAATAAACATTCGGGTGCTTCATCGAATGTCTTTATTCGTTTATGGATCCGCAAATGGTATAAGTGCACGATGCAAATATTGAGTGTAAGGCATTCATACGAAATAACAGCGAACTGAAACAAGAGTCGCCGAGCAGCTTCTGTTTCGATTCAAGGTTGGTAGCTTTGCTGTTTCGACAGAGGAAATCCTTTCGGGATCATGCGTTCGAAAGGTTAAAGTTTCAGCTAATGGGACCGTTCGGAGAGGTCGCAGCAGGTATACCCCTTAAAGATTCACACGGCGCCGGCTGCACGCACGCCTGTTTGCACAGTTTCTGATAAACCGAACCGTGTAATCACGTATCGATTCACGCGGCCCGTTTCGTTATCGCGATACCGTGACTCCCCCGCACGCCGTTGAAGCGGTCAGCGACGATAAAGCATTCCTTGCAACTCGTCCGCAGACGATAGCACACACGGTGCGCGAGTTGCCGGTGCCGGCGATGTTGTTGTACGCAAAAGGGGCAGGCAAAGGGAAGAAAGAAGGAGGTTAATAATGCAGAAGCGCGGACGAGCAGGAAAAAACCCGGAGGATGAAGCGAGGCGAGCACGCGAGAGACGAGAGCCGGGGCTATAACTCCCACGGAGAAATGTTTCATACCGGCGGTATTAATTAAAGATCGTCGCCGCTGGAATCGAGTTCTCGGAACACGTCGATGCATTAACCGCCCATCGGAAGAAAAAACAAGACCGAGGGGAAAAATCGAGTAGGAACAACAACCGCGCTCGCCAGCCTTTTAATATTGTTTCTCGACGCGCCAGCGCGCATCTCGATTCTCGACTGATGAATAAACGGACACAGGCCGACCGATGCTTTTGAATAATTAACAGCCGATGCGACGACCGTCCAAGGCGTAGCTTGGTGTATCGAGCGCAGGTGGGATCTCTAGTTCGACTTCGGAGTGCCGAACATTTTAATCCGGCTTTGTGTCACGTGTTGTTGCGCCATTCAGAAAATATTTCTACCCAGCGACGGACGATGGCCGCTTGTCGATAATATTCATGATCCGTCGCGACGGCCGTCAGACGTCTTAAAATACGATGCTCCGGACCGTCCTGTCGAGACTTCCAGTAGAAAATCATTTCTCCTGTTTTTTCGGATTTGTTCGAAAATTTGTTTCTATAAATCCGAGGATTTTCGGACCTCTCTATAGGAAGTCGTCGTTGTAATTACAGGCGAAAAAATAGTTTCGACAACTCCAGTCTTCTTAACTTCCGGGTAAAATGATCATTTCTCGTTATTCGAAACGTTTCAATATAGTCTACTTTAGCAGTTATTGCAACGCTGATAGTCGCGATCGAGCAGGACGGAAATGTATCGATCTGTAATACGTCGAGCATAATAGTCGCATCGTCAACATCGACGGAAGAAGTGCATCCGGGTAGCGAAATTTTTTCGCGTGCCGCTGTCGGATAGCAGATAAATTGATTTGTGATTGGATCACGGTCCGGTCAGCCCGGCTTAAAGTCAGCTTTTATTGACGATTGGCGGACGAGCGCTTTGCCGCAGCCTTCTCGTGGCCGCGCTTTTTTCGACGAAACACGACCAAGACCAAACTGACATCGAAATATCGTTCGCTCCAAATAGACCCCTGCCTACGATCGTTTAAACGTAAAGCTAGTCCGACGTTCCTCGTACGTCATATTTCGTACTGTGCGAGTGCAAGGTTGTCAGCGGTCGCGTTAAACGCTATTATTAATCACTCATAAAGTAATACCACTGAACTAGCGCGCCGCAGGACGCCGAAGTAGCAATTACTTCCTACCGGAGGCTAGAATTTCCAATTGATATTCATCATTACGCAGAAGAGGATGTCTTCATTTTTCTCGGCGGAGATTATATTCAAGACAGGTTGCATCTACGCCGCGCAGAAAACGAAACACGTGCAACGAATCGAACGTTGCATCTCTCGCGCCGGCAAGAAGCTGGGAGAGGTTAGAAGAAGCGGAATTGCTATCTCGCATGCAGAAACGTCTTGGTTGACGAGGCTACTCGATCCATTCATTATCAGCGATTCTTCACACGCGGTCCCATTGATTCCTGGATCCAGTCCGGCGGATCCAGGGACGTCTTAATCACGGCGCATGGAAGGGCCGCGGCTTCGGCCCCGATACTCTGTAAATCCAGTGGCGAGTCAACTTCTTTTACACGATCGGAAAAAGGAGTTCTCCGTACGTGTCGTGTATATCCGGCGAGGCTGTCCTTCTCGCTCGCTCGTTCTGGTTCCCTTCTCTCTCTCTCTCTCTCCGATTCTCTCGTTCGTTCGTCTCTCCACTCTCTTTCCGTACGTCTCTTTCCCGGTTTCGCGTGCACACGGGGGCAGATTAACGTCGATGGGGCGCCACGCGTGCCGTTTTTCTGTCGGACGTTCGCATCCACCGTATCGTTCTCGCGGCCGGCTCTATTTGTCCTTATTTATCGGTCTGTCCGCGCGACTTTTTCTCCGATTCCCAATGCATTATCTTGATCGATTACTCGTTACGACGCTGATTTATATTCCCGTGCGTTTTCTGCCGGTGGAACTCGAATACCGACGTCGCCGCGCCGATCCCCGATCGAACGTCCAAGAGCGGTTTCTGGATCGCGAAGCCAAAGGGAAACCAGCTCCCGATCGGCCGACACGATTCCTAGCATCGATACACTTGGCAGGAATATACGATCTGCGCAGACACGCGCTATTAATATGCCTGAACGAAGATTCGCGGTACCTTGCGTTACACTGATGCTCGATTTTGTCAATTTTCTGCCGCGACCCGGGCGTCTGCGAAGATTGGTTCAACCCGTTAGTTACAGCGCTAAAGTGTGAGATTATGAATAAATTACAATTGATCAAATTGAAGTGTAAAATATACAATGTATATGAATGAATGTTGAGAGCTTAAGTGTAAATAATTATATACGTGAACGATGGAAGAAATATTATATATTGAAGTAAAGGAAGACGTTGTCGGAGGTGTCTACAAGACGGGTGCACGATTAGAACTGCACGCCAGAGTTGGGCATTAATCGATTAAAATTTTAATCATGATTGATTGATTAATGTGTACGATTAAAAAAAGAAATCGTCGAAAAATCGGCAATTGATTTAATCGATTGATTTAATCGTCAATCGTTGATTAAAAAAAGAAATCCTCGAAAAATCGGAGACTGATTTAATCAATTGTTAAAGTTAATCGCCGCCACACGGTCTATCCATACATTGTAATAAGGGGGGAGAGAGAGACAGAGAGAGGGAGCAGAGAACGGATGGAGAATTGACAGAAATAATAATATATTTCAACAAAAACATGTTTATTTTCAATAGTTTTTTTTTTAGGAAATCTCTTATGAGATTTAATACAACATATAGTACATTGCAGTAACTTTGTTTAATGGTAAATGCTACGATGGTCGTAGCTTTCCAGGAATAATAACTTCAAACATAAAAGCACGTAAACAGAGTTTGTATTATAGACCAAATGACAATACACCTAAACTCAGTTTACATTTTTTTCAGTACTCATACAGTTTTGATTACGTATTTCATTTCGAAATTTCAGCAGTTAATCATTAATTAATTATCCGATTGACGATTAATAATCGCGTTAATCGCAATTAACGATTAATAAGTATTTAAGCAATTAACGAGTAAACTAGGAGATTAATTGTTAATTGCGATTAACGATTGAAGTAAACATTTAGTCGTCAATCGTTGATTAATTTTTTGCCCAACTCTGCTGCACGCCCAAACGCAAGGGCGGCGGTACGTACCTTCGTACCTGAAGGGAGGACGACATACCATAAACGAAGGGGAATCAGGTATTTCCCAATATTTCAAGGATGTGGGGTTTTTTACAAAGTATGTTAAAACGACTAACGTTTTACCTTGAGAGTATATGAATTGAAATTTTCGGGTTGAACTATTTTCAAACATCGTACGAGGGAATTAATTAATAATTACGAGTCTTCTGCATTTATTATAAAATTACCTCAACTGGATTGTACGATTCAATTTCAGAAAGTTATAACAGTTTCAATATTAATGCATATGCCATTTTTTACATTTTAATTTTGCATGCCAGTGCATTTACAATCTAGATACTATTTTCCCCAGATTTATTCAAGCTGAATAATAATTAATATTCATTAAATTCAGTTTAATATCACCAGGAGGAGCTCACTCGACGTTACAAGGCAAGAAGATATAGTCTAAGTGAATTCTTCTTTTACTTGAATCGATTTTATGCAACGAAGAACAACCCCGTTGCAAGCAAAGGAGCCGTGTATCTATTAATAAACGAACAGATAAAACATTGAATCACGTGCTTTTCGATCGTATATGAAAAAGCTTCTCGATTCGATAGAAAATCTGGTCTACTCTGAAACCACAGAAAAGAATGGGATTCATTAAATTCGTCGAGGGTCCCAGTCAAAATTTCGCAATTTCGTGGATCTACTGTTCCACTTCCGCGGATATTGAATATATATTCCAATCATTGAAAGTAGACACGTCACGTTGCTGCCATTTCAACATAATGTTTCCGCGATAGCACTAATTGCAGTGGCTCGTGTAATCACGTTGTTATATTCGGGCAAAGGAATCAGTGCCACGGCACGAGGGTGGTTGCAATTAACAAACCATTGCGGAAATTTTAATGAAATATTCGAGCCGATGCGTTCGAAACCGATCCGAAGATGGAAGCCCGCGTGTATTTTTATAGGATTTCAATTACGTCTCTTTACACCGCTCGGCTGGCCGATGCTTTCAATAATGGTTTCCCGGTGTTTCGTCCGGTCTCCGGGATGCTCGACGCGCGTCAAAATATTGTTCCCGACACGCGCGCGTCCAATTTCGTATTCGAAAATGCAAATATCGTCCGGGGGCCCAGGCGATATTGCGTTTTAAATAAAAAGCGCTACATTATCGTTCGCGTGGCCGCGTAATTCCTCTTATTTTTTGTCAAACACGCGCCCAGCCGAATTCTTTTTTTCCCCCGACGAGTCATAAATTCGGAGAATATCGGGAGGGTGAGAGCGGGAGAGAGGGAGAGGATTCTATGAAAATGAATTTTCGTCCGGTACCGATTACATCGAGCGTCGGGTGGCGTGTTGCCGCGGCGTTTAGGTATGCGATGCGCGTCCGTAAAAATATAAAAATAATCGAGACAGCAAGAGAGAAAGAGATGGAACGCTGCAGTACAGAATCACATGGATCGCCCCCTTTTTCTCCCCCCTTTCAATCGAAAATTGCGCTTTTTTTGCATAACCCGCCGGACGCATCGATCCCTGCGAATTTAATTTGGGAACGCGCGAGACATTCGTTGAACTACAAGAAATTCTACGTTGCAACGGTACTTATTCCCACCGCGAAAATAATTTCATCGTCCTCCACTGAGAGCCAACGCTGAAGCCCCACGGTGAAGCTTGAATCGTTATTAAGGACGGGTATTGCAATTCGGCCGCGTAGTTAATGGAGATACAGAAACTAGTTGCCAAGATAGATAGGAACCGTTGTATTAACTTCCCTACGTGCCGCGTATTTGTCGTTTATTAAGCGATGATCGATAACGAACTGCTGCCGGACCGAGCAACAGCCGCTCGTCCCTGGTTGTATAACGTGGCAACTTGAACGTGTCGAAATTCATATAATTCTCTTGCAATTTTGAACTGACGTTTCTGATAAAACGTAGAAGCCGAAAGGAAATTTGGAATATTCACTGCACTATTTGTATGTAATATATGAAACGAAACGACTATATGGAGTATAGTTTATTTTTACCCTATATATAAACAGACCACAAGCATACCAACTTCCTCTCCCTGCGATCCGAAGCGAGACGACCTTAATTCTTAATACAGTCCAACCTCGTCGAGCAGAAATTATCCGCGAGAATCGAACTGCTGAACGGAGCGAGATATCCGAGGAATTTTCGGATACCTTTACAAGTCTCGGTGCCCTCCACCCAGTGCTTCGATCTTCCTTTTCTAATGCATGACGTTCGAGAGGGACCACCGTTTTCTGATTAGGTTATTACGAATTCAAAAGGAACAGTGGTCTCGCGCCGGCGCTCATGAGCCATCGACGTCGTCCGTTGGCTTCATCTTCCGTCTGGTAACGTCAGTTCTTTCCGAGTCGAATTCCCGGGGCTTATCGAAGGCCGCCCCCCGTTCCCCTGCTCGAAGATAAACTCCGTAAAAGGCAGGAGCGGACCTTAATTAGGCGGCGCCCCGTTAATTAGGCATCAGGGGCCGAGAGAGCACTTTCGTATCGTGACGAAGAATCGGTAGCGGAAAACAGAGAGGCGGGCCCCGTGGAATTATAAGATAACTGTCTGCCAGCGGTTCAGCCCTATGACACACGGGGTCCTGGTGTCTTCGCGCGTGTCGTCCTGAACCGACGCCGACGCCTATAAATCCCCAGGACGCTCCTATAATTAGTAGTCGCAGCGGTCTCGTAATTAGTAGTGGTGCGTCCCGGGTCAATTAACAGCGATTCACTCGTGGAAGAGATACGCGACGGCTCGGCGTGCTAGCGCCGACGTGTTTTAAATAAAATTGGCCGTCGAAGGATTTACTATGACAGGGTCTTGAATGAGGACTGCTTGGGACTATAACAGAATTGTGAAAGTTCGAAATGGCAAGCGACCTGATATTAAGGTGGCGCAAGAATTAATCCTTCAGGATCTGACCACGGAATAGAGAACGCGAGGGTGGCTTCTGGTAAGCGGACTGTGTTTCACAGAAGGACAAAGTTCTAAATCCATCCCGGCGAACAATACTCGCAACGCGAAGCTGAGAGGAGGAGGAGGAAAATTCATGAAAACGACGAGAGCGCGCGCCTTCCAATCAATACTATCGCTTTCGAGAAATCGGGAACATCGATTCCCATGGAGCAGCTAACCCAGACTCGAGCCGAGGAGCAGGTAGATCCGATCTAGCCCCGATCGCATCCGCCTCCTCGATGGCATCTCTCTGTTCCGGCCGTTTCCGAGCCCGGTGCAACGAACCCGATCCTCAGCAATCACCGGTCGTTTTCTGCGAGGACGTTCGCGCCGCGAGGGGGCACACGCGTGTGCGTCTCGTGCGTGCGTCGTCCCCTCTGTATCTCGATCCTCTCTTTCCTCGAGAAAAAGTGCCGGCCAGGTCCGTAAATCAATCGTCGACGCGAGCAGCCCGAGCCCGGACCGCGTGGAAATCGGACGGTGGGCCGGGCTTAATGGCGGTTCGGCTCGCGTGTTAAACACCAGTTATCTTGCCGATCGGTAAGTTTTACGTTCGTCCTTAGCCCAACTGGTCGCGTGCTCACCGTGGGTTCAGATCTTCATTGGTAGACCCGTGGTTCCTCTCAAACCGGGCGGAGCTTTAGCCACGATATCGTGTAAGTCCGCTTGTTGCCGGGGCTCCGAACGGGGGGACGTTACACCACAGCTTCTTCGGCAGACTGGCCTACCACCGTGGGCTTCGATCTTAGGGAAAACGAAATCGTTTAGCCACCCTCTAAGACTTTTTTTAAATTCGGTCTGCTGTCCGGCTAACAGCGTCATTCAGGCTGAAGGCGAGGGTGGAAATAAGCCAACACATTGCAGGGTCGTATATTTTCGAATAAAATCGTTTACTGAAGAATAGTTTATCATCTCGCGCCAGGACGCCAGCGAAACGTGGGTCAAGCATGGTTTCTGGATCGTCAATCAAGTTTTCTAGCGGCGGCACTAAAATCTGCAGGGAAGAAGGGACCACGTTTCCGATTTCTACGAGATCGTCCGATTCCCGTTCCCCCACGCGTTCCGGTCGACGTGCATGGAGCTTGTGTACACGGCTCAAGGTACTTAGGCGAGCATTACACGACTGCGTGCCAGGTTCCACGAGGGTCGGTGATTATTGATGAAGCGGTGGCCGCGTACGAGCACGCATACTCCTTCGTCGGGATACAGTTATGATTGCTACAAGCTACAGGACCCGGCGATCCATTGACGTTTCACCTTGTGGCGTTATTAACGTGAGAAAATGTGGTTACACGGTGCTCCTCAGGCCGCTCCTCCCCGCTGCCGCCGCCGTCGAATCACGGTAATGGATATGATTTTCCATACTCCGGGAACCGTGGGGGCATCCCTGCGCGTGTACCGTGAACACGCCGCGTTCCCGGTGCGTGTAGGTCATCAACGCGAATCCTGTTTTAGCTGATTCGTTCATTTCGAGTACGTGTTGCAGCCGCTCCCGCGGACGATCCTCCTTTTTTGCTAGTTCGATCCCGCCGGAGGGAATGCGCCGCGAGACTACAGCCTGCAACCCGTACACGCACGCACCTATGGTCAGATTTTTCTT
Source organism: Lasioglossum calceatum (assembly GCA_963966675.1). Classification (NCBI taxonomy): domain Eukaryota; kingdom Metazoa; phylum Arthropoda; class Insecta; order Hymenoptera; family Halictidae; genus Lasioglossum; species Lasioglossum calceatum. The sequence continues at coordinate 18,209,806 of OZ016541.1, forward strand.
CGAAAGTGACGAACACCCCCCAAGAAAATTGTTCGGAGGAGAATTGCTTCGGCACTGGCGGCGCGGCCAACTTGTTTTCGACGCTTAAGTGAATTGCACGCTGAAGGAGTAAGTAATCGGTCCGTTTTTCAGAAAATTTCCGACTATTCCGGTAATCTCCGAGTCACGAGCCCCGAGGATCCTTGGAACGAGTCCATGTTTCACGATTTTCGGTGTTGCTCTTGCCGGAGGCCTCGTATCGATTGTAAAAAGCTTCGGAATCTTGATCTAGGACTCGGATTGGCTCATGGCATCGTTCTTTGCTAGGACGAGTGATCGTTGCCTGGGAAAGATCAGACCGCATTCCAGAGAAACCGCGGCCACGACGAATGATGAATACGAGGCAATGAAACTGTTCCGCGAACGTAGCTCCCAGGAAGATGCGTATCTCGGTGGACGCACTGTTTGAAACAATTTCAAGGCGTTCGCGGTAATAAGGTCTTACGGACGAAGTTACGAGCGCCGGCTCGCACCGCGAAAGGGCTCGCTCCAGACGATTTTAATCGGAACAACCGGATCGATTCTCGAAATGAGATTAGATAAGACTTGGGATAAGAGGCACCTACGGGTCCCGGGGTACCTAATATAACTCCGGCCGGAGGAGTTCTTTCTGTGCGCCGCAATTGCGCCGTGAGTCACGTGTTAAAATTCAGTCGCGGCCCCGAAACCGCCCCCTCATAAAGGAAGCGTCAGTTCATAAATTGCCCCCGTCCCCCTCGGCCCCCCCCTCGTGTACCCTCCGCCTCTGACCCTTCCCGCCGACGGTGCAGCGATCTCAATTTTGAGGGTGCCAGCAGGAAACTACCACCCTCGACAAAACTTACTGAATTCATTATGGAGCGAACAAAGGCTTCATGGAAAAGCCTTGGGCGACGTATAACCCGCCGCGGGAAGGAAGACACGCGGGAACACAACAAGTCGCACTGTCTGACCGTCTACATCGTCGTCGACCTTGGTATCGACTGATATCAGAACACTGCCGACGTGCCGCGATACCAATCATGTTTTATCGTCGGCACGGTTTCGATCTTTTAGCGGTGATTGGTCGAACATGAACTCAAGTAGAGATTGTCGCATGTCTTTATTGGTTTGTGGGTGTCTCGACGACAGTCTCGACCGGAGAAGTGGGAACTTGTCAATGAAAATCCTGCCCTATTGTATCGTGTTGCTTAAACAAACCAGAATCGCTCCGAGAGCGGAGACTAACGTCGAACAGCTGGATTTTCGCCAGAAAAGAGATCGCGAGCGAATCGCGAGTGGTGACGCAACGAATAAGGACGCGATCGAAGATAATGAAACGATAAATCGTGGTGCACGCGGCGCCAGGAGATCTAGGGCGTGCAGGCATCGGTAGCTCCGGCGCGGCGCGTTGCGGCTGAAAAATCCCGTCGATTGCGTAAGAAGTCCCTGGTCTCGGAGTGTCTTGGACGAGTTCCACGACAGATACAGGTCCTCGATAGCGTGTAAAATATTTTGAAGCCGGGGTCCTGGCCGGGCCGCGAGATAACCGTCCGAGGATCGATCGTCCGGATCGCTCCGGGGTCCGGAGGAGAGCTTTCTCCTGGCATTAATCCCGATTTAAGCCGCGGCATTGTGGCTCGTGCACGGAACGAAAGGATATCCCTCTAGGAGACAAGTATTCAATTACAATAATAATGTCGATTCACAAAAGAATCGACTTCAAAGGCTTGAACAGGTGAGCAAGCGGTGATAGTCGCGGCCGAAAGGATCGCGGGAGGTCGCGGGGGTGAACGGGGGATGGAGAGGCAAAAGGGAACGAGAAAATGAGAGGACGTTCGGCGGGGGACGGAGGAGGGCAGCGGGGGCGTTGAGGAGAGAGGAAGAGAGACGAGAGCGTGCGAGGGAATAGGCGAAGGTCGAGAGACCGGAGAGAAGTAAAGATCACCGTGCGAGGAGAGCACGAAAGGGTCTCTCTCTCCCTCTCTCTCTCTCTCTCTCTCTCTCTCTCTCTCTCTCTCTCTCTCTCTCTCTCGTGGCCGATAAGCCACCGAGGAGAGACAAGGAGAGACAGTTTACCTGCAAGAGAAGTTGAGAGAGAACAAGAGAAAGGGTAGCGGGGAGATCGGTGCGGGCCGAGAGAGAGTGTATCCGTTTTGTTGGCTGCGTCGATGCCTCCTGGATTATATACGACGTCCAACGACAATACGTTTCTGAGATCACTATCGGGCCACTATTGTCGGCCATTAAAAATACCTTCTCAACATTTATTCGGCAAATAAATCTCGATCCGATGGAATGCGACCCTCCTGTCCTCTCCCGGTCCATCGGCGGGATCCCTCTCTCCCTGTCATCGTTGATATTCCCCGCTTGTTCCTCGCGGCGGAACAAATGAATGGGCACCGTGTTAGCGCGACGGAAATCGTCTTCATTAAGAATCCGCAGCGATTAGACTCTCACGGGCGCCAACAACCCTGCGACGTCTCTTTCCATGAGGTCCTAAAATCAACGATTCGAAAATTCATTCATTCTTATAATGATATACTTGATGATGTTCAGGACCATTCACTGCTATGTAGGTATATGGAATGTCCTCAGCACGAAATCGGAAAAAATACTTTCCACAGTTTCGATATCTGTAGTTTGTTCAGGAGTGGGCCGAAAGCTTGCCAAGGCCGCAAATCATTTAATCGTCGTTCCCCATTCAGTCTCCTTCTTCCGGGTGCATCGTTGCAAGCGCGGTGCATCGTCCGATCGTTGTGTGCGGCAGTGGTTGCACGTTCGCGCGGGAAACTAGTTCTGAAACATTTCGACGGGGATGCAGCGGGCGAGGAGCGAACAAATTGAAGCGAGGTTTATGAATGTTTCGTTCGGGCAACTTCATTATACAGCGCCGAGGCGCGTGGGCGGAAAAGGGCTTGGAAGCGAGTCGCTGTAAAAAGGAAAGCTCGGGGATGCTTTGGTTCCCTTTTAAACCGCCATATTTTCGCGGAGCTCGGCGGCGCGGCGGAACCTCTGGCGAGTAGCAGCGGCTCGATAAAATAAACTATACCATCCGAGAGTATTTCGCGTTCCGTTTATCGTGCTGTAAAATAGATTCTACCGGCGAGATTAATCTCGTTCTTGGCCCCTCGAGTTTATTCGCGGCGCGCACACTGGGTCCACCTGTATACTTATTTTGCGGGAGGGGGGGAGAGGAAGAAAATGCATTCCTAAGGCGTCGATATAATCTGCGTTACCCTCCCCGAGCTGTAACGACGTCCGCGAACGGCAGGGAAAAGACTTTAAGCGCGGAATTTACTCGTTCAATCTGGGGGCCGGAGTCGGATCGGTATCGCACGGATATCTGCGCTCGTCTCGTTGCCGTCTCTCTTCGAACTCGACTCGACTCGACTCAACTCGATTCGACCCGACTCGGTTCACGGGCATCGGCGCAATAACGGTAACGACGGCTCGATAACAAGAGGGACAACGATAAAGCGAGTACTCGGTTATAAATACTCCTCGCGCCGAGCCACCTGGGTTGTCATCGAACTTCTTCTTCGTCCTCCTCCTCCTCCTCATCCGCCCGATACTTCTCTCCCTGTTGTTGTTCCAGTATAACCGTGCTCGACGTCGTCGTCGTCTACGAAGGGCGGAAACACGACTGCAACGCTGGGGAAGAGCCTCGTCACTGGTTCTACGCATCGAGGTGTGAAGTAAAGCGACGCAACAACAACGCGACAGTTCGGCGCAAACTGTAATACGCGGGAAATGACTTGCTACCACCCTGGGACTGCGAGAGGCGGCTGCGCGTCCGTCCAAGCGTAAACAATAATTAGCTTAATTAATCCGTCGGTCTGGCGAGGCGTTTGATAATTTGATACAATGTTAAAGTGACATTAGCCGATAAGCCTCCCTCGCGATGCCGCCTCTCCGTCTTTCTTATCAGCCATCCTTATCCTTCGACTCTTCCAACGGAACGCGTTGCTCAGCTCTCCAAGCTTTCTCCTAATTCCAGCTCCTGGAAGTCGTCCAATTAAACGTACCATCCACACTCCGCAACCCTTCCATACCCTCCCTTCTCTCCTCTCCTGTCCCAGCTCGCTCCCACACACCGTCTCTCGCCCCTTCCGCGTCTTATCCGTCCGTATTCTCTTTCAACCGGCAAGTTCTGTATTCTCGAGCACCGCCAAAACGGATATTTCTAACTTTCCAGCAAGACACGGACGGCGCACGCTAATGCGCTCGTAAGCTCGACCAGTTTCCCAGGAGCCGAACCGAACGTTGCGGATTATAAGAGCGCTAAGAACAGAACCGCCGGACCAAGCTCGTTCGATCGACGCTGATCCCTCGACTCGATCCGAATTGATAATAAACTTCAGGCTACGAAATTTATTTACGGGTTGGGGGATAGTTTCACGAGACTGCGGGCACCTACGACGTAGTGGCTTCTAGAAGACTACGATCATTCGTTGGGTTTATTATTTCAGTACAGAACAGATCTAATCAGATTTTTAATTCTTTTGTAATTCTCCAATTTTTTCGTTCTTTTCTCGCTTTACTGCTTCAATAACTTCTTTTGAATTGCTACAGGTTTACACTTTGATATTCCGTATTGCATTGAATTGATTCTAGCTTGTTAGTTAGACGTATCTCTTTGTAGATAATTTTTACATTGCATAATTGAAAACTGTCTGTTTAAATTCACGTTGTCCCACGACTGATGCCCGGCGACAGGTTTCTAGTAATCGGATTACAGATTGTACATTTACATCGTAAATGTAGATAACAAACGGGAACCAGTAGTAATTTCCCGGTGCACCGAGATAATCTCCGGTTAAAATATAATTTCTTTTAACTATGACGTCGCGCGCTGATTAACTAACCTGGAGAACATGAAATATAATGTCTGGCGCGGAATACAGGAGGGTAGCTCGCACCCCGCAATTTTTTCCAACCGACTTTAAGGTCGTTCTGAACGTTCTCATTCTGTATTCTACAATGTCGGCAGAATATCCCCAGTTTTCAGGCGTGACTGGCGCTTATGCCGGTGTAAACTCGCAGCGTTTCCCGCTGAGACGACAGAGAGAAAGAGGAGAGAGAGAGAGATGCAAGGAGGAAAAAGAGGGTTTGTGGATCCTTCGTGAAGCCCGAAGCAACGTGGATTACGTGCGGACTGGAAAATGAGGGACGATACGAATTCCATCGAAGTAGTTCAACATATTCGAGCAACGGAATGCACATTGTTTGCATTGTAATTTGTAAACGCAAGTAATACAACGGTTTTCTTCACGGGTTTCGGGTCGAATTCCTCGCGGCGCGGCAATGGTATCAATCGACCAGAGCGCCGGCAAATTCAAATAAATGAAGTAACGGGGCGCGCAAAGTATCGTTAATCTACTTAATTCGCTAAACAATGAAACGCACACAAGCCGATTATCCAGTTATCCACGCGATACGGTGGAATTACGATCGCCGCATAATCTGTTCCCAGCGATCGCCACCGATCGTAATAATCTATTCCTTTGAAGAACAACCACGGACGTTCGAACAGCGAACACGTACATACACGTGGTAACTCCCTTTTACGAATTATTTGAAACGTGTCGCGATCAATTAAAAGATAACGCGAATGCGTTACGATAAAAAACGTGAAAATCACCGTGATCCCACCCGACCCCGAGGTGCGTCGAAACCTCTTGAATCAACGTGCATCAACCCTCGTTTGACGAGCGTATACTCGGACGAGGGGGTTGCAAACTTTTGGTCTTGTTTTTGGGAAATCTATACTATACGGTTACAAACAAATTTTTAAATTCAACTTCACAGTGATAAGTGAAACTTTCATCTCAAAAAGATACTCCGTTGTAGGTAGAAAAAATTTACGTTCAACAATCATTTGCACCTTGATCGTTGAAACAATTGATTTTTGCGTGCATGGTATGAAGTTGTGCATCTCTAACAGAAGTAATCGATTAAAAAATGTATACAATTCTTCATCAACAGTGCCTGGCGACTAAGTGCCCCGACGATCTAATACCACACTTTTGTTAGAAGAATATTTACAAGCATAAAAATCCGCAATCTAATATAATTAAAGACAAAGTGAAATGTCTATCTGGCTCCGTCGTCTTGCCATTGACGCAGAAAATCTGCAGTTTGCAGAAACATCCACAGTCTATTTCGAAGGTGCAAGGATCAATGGCTAAAGAGAAAGCATCGAGTGCAAATGTCAACGAAATCGGAGGGGATCGTTAGAGTGACGTGGACAGTTAACCCGGAACAGTTCACGGAACGATCGGCTGACACTTAGGCCGTCTGAGAGGGACGCTGAAGAAGTTGGTGTCCTCTCGGTTGAAGAATGGAGGGCATCTTGGCCGGTCGGTGGCACAGATCAACTATCAATTACGGGGACGGTCTTAATCGCAGCCATTGCGCGTTCACGTCTCGGTTGGCAGCGATCTTGACGTTTCTACATGGGAAATAAAGGAAAGGGTCGCGGTGTGGGTGGACGGGAGGGTGAGGGGGAGGGTGAGGGCATAGGTCAGAACTGCGCCGGTGTGATTATCCGAGGGTAAAACTGATCACGTACGGCCGGGTGGCGCGCACAATGGCCAACTTTATCCAACTTAAGGGCTATTAGGAGCAACCCCTTTCGCTCTGTCTGCGTCCCTTCAGGTTTCGGTCTCTCCGGAGCGGCTCGGCTTCGCCGAGACCCTGTCGGGCTGCCGGAGATAACCGCACACGGAGGTCCCCGCTCGTCTTCCAATAAAGTTACACAGCGATTCAGTGGTACGTGAGCTAACGCCGGTTCTACACGTCGACGCAGATTATATTACGATGCCCGATTACTATACCGGGCACGATGTTGCACGCGCACGCGCGCGACACGCGCGTTATATACGAACGCCGAGCCCGGGCGCACTGGAAATTACAATTACGCGGCGAACACGACCCCCTGTCGCATCCCCCTTCCTCACTGAATAAACGATAAAGTCTACGCGACGCGGTTATTTACGATTCCGTAATTGCTACGGCAAACGCCACCTACCGCCTGATTATCGTTATTATTGCCCGGCAACTATAATAAATTAAATCGGTGCTGTTTAGGGTGCATCTTCGTGGTTACGCTGGGTCCCGGCACGATTCGTGCGATTAAATCGTGAATGCCATTCAGAACATTATTAAAAAATATTAAATTAATGAGTTGAATTGATTTTAAAAACAAGATTATTACATTATGAATATTTAATCGTCGTTCGTAAAATGTCGTAGAATTCGAAGATGAACGTTCCAGTTACAGTTTCATTTTGCGTAGCGGAGCACGTCGTTAGCGTAGCCTCCTTAGGGAACGAATGGACAAAAGTCAGCAGCAAATATCGACGTTATTCGATCCCACGGATAATTACGTATTGACAAGAACATGTTAGTACGCAGCAGTCGCAGCAGAATCGCCTCGGACCCCTATATTTCCATGTCGGTTCCCGTCGCAGTCGTGGCTCGCAGGTGTTATGGCACGTGAAATCGAGCAGCACGTGTTAATGATTCCGGCAGGTTTGTACACACCGGCCGCGTACATTGTTAAGCATCGCCCACAAAGAGCGTTAAACCGTACCGACGACGATGACCTAGCTGCCAGTCATCGTCGATAATGACCGTTTCTCCGGCGGCCTGCACCCCCCTTCCAACCCTCCCCTTCCGCGGGGGGGCTTTTTCTTTCGTGTACACGCACGCCACAGAGATTCGGTCCGCTTCCTAATAACTATCGTCATTAGCGCTCGAACGACGTCGACGAACGGGGTGAACCCGCGCTCTTTTTTTTTCGTGCTTCGTGGCCGGAGCCACACGAGGATTTCACAATACCGCACGTAATTTTTTCGAGGCACGGGAGGGGGACAGAAAACGCGTGTGGCCGCCGGATTAACGACATGTTTTAACGGCGCGCCGCGTATGTTCCGTTTGTTCGAACACATTCGTCATAAGGGGCGGTAGGCGGCTTTGAATATAGCGACGCGCACTCCGCGCCGGCTGATTTTAGTTTTCGTTTCGCCATTACCGCCTCTCGGCCACCCTTCCCCCTTTTTCGTTATTATTAATAATGCAGTTTCGTTTCCTCTGCGGCCGTGCGTTACGGCTTGATTTTTACGTTCCTTTTGCCCGTTCGACACAAATTATTCGAACGCCCACCCACCCCTGTACAGCCGAACTCCGGATACGGGGACGTTTTCCGTCTGGAACAGCATCCCCGATAATGCTACTACCGAGCTGTGCGGAGACGACTTGTTCCACTTGTTTGTTAAGCTGTGTTAGTGGTTGTCGAGAACGACACCTCTACTTTGTCGCCTTTTAAAATAACAAATTCGTCATTTAATTATTCATATTTATGTTCCAACTTCATAAAATGTATTTTCATTACCCCAACCAGTGAATGACCTAGAGATGTCTCTGAAAAATGATGTAATTATTTGACTATAATTATTACCATTTTTGAGTCCAAATTAAAAGTTCACTTGTCCACGCAGGTGCATGAAGTTTGCCTATTGGAACATCAGCGAAGAGTTGATCACTGTTTGCCCGAGAAAGACGCGAAATAACGAGGAGATAGGGATCGCGCGTCGGATAACAATTTTTAGCCTTAGCCGTCGCGTCGCGTCCGGACAGTGCTCGGGGTCGGCGTGTTTCCGAAACGAGCGTTCACACGGGAAATTGGATCGCGATCTAACTCTCCCGTGAAAAATCGTACTATCCGTAATCGAGCGTGGCAGCGAAGCGCGCGCGTTTCCGAAGGGATGATCGTTGTTCAAACGATGCCCGGAATCAACGCCGGCTGATTCGCGTTCACGGGGCCGTCCGTGAATCCTACGCGCGTGTATATTCCTACCCGGAGCGGTACATCAAAAGAGTTTTTGCGTCGCGCTTTCGAGCGAGCATTTCCAGCCGTTCATCACAGCCGAGTGATTTGGATTATAAATTTCGTGCGAGAAGAGAGAGAGAGAGAGAAAGCAAGAGAAGCACGATGCGCCCGCAGAGGAAAGATCCGAGGCGGGTTTCACCGTGCCCGAGCGTCCACTCCTGACAAATCAATAATCCATTATCCGAATGATTTATTCCGCGGCACGGAGCGATAATTAATTTAGCCGAACTAAGCGCAGTTTTGACAGCGGCGTGACTGTTTAATAAACCCGGGCCGCGACACGCCGCGCCGCGGAACGTGTAAGATGTAAATGAAATAACGTAACCGATCGCGGGTTAACGAACGCGGAATGTGCAATTCCCGTTGCGAGCACAACTTTCACGATATAAGCGCTCTTATAAATGCACTAATAAATAATCCAAAAGCTACGACGGCCAGAAATACCCAAGGAACAAGTTGAACGTCCGTGGGAATGCTGTGACTGATTTAACGCGCTTGATAAATTCCTTTTTATTAAATAATCGCGAAAGTTCCGGTCCGACTTGAAAATAACACACGAGCGGTTACAATCGAAAGCATAGTTTCACCACTCCTTTCGTAAGTTAAAATTATTGAGATTGCAAAGCTCCTTCCATGAGGAATTATTTAACGTATTCCTTTGGATATATATTATTAACAAATCCTTCATTTTTAAATTTTATAATCATAAATTAATGTAAAGTAAATGAAATTTTAGTAAAACTTAGGAGAAAAATTATCTTAGGGATAACAGCATTATATCTTTAGAAAGATCATATTTATAAAGATGTTTGTAACCTCGATGTTGAATTAAGATATATTTTAAATACAGGAGTTTAAAGATTGAGTCTGTTCGACTTATAAAATCTTACATGATTTGAGTTCAGATCGGTTTCTATCTTTAAAAAATTAGAATGTTTTTGTACGAGAGAGAGGAAGGACTAAATATTTTTAAAATTCCTCCTCCTACTAAGAAAGGTTTTAGGTCTCTAAACATCTGTCACCATCTTTTGCAATCATCTAATATCTAATACTTCTCTGCGACTAGGACGCTTAACAATAAATCTGAAAATATTCCAGAACAATATAAGTACATATGCTACTAGAATATTGGAAATAATCGTCTGATTCGTACGTCTAATTTTCCTGATCTTCACTGGAAAATTGTGACTGATCATTCGTGAAGCGAATTCATTCTCTTTTCTTCCCCGTTCGCCGAGGTCATTGCGGAGAACTGGTAGGCCCGAGCCAAGAGCACGTACAAAAGATTAGACAAGTTCGCCTTTAATAAGTCTAATGCCGCTCGTGTTTGCCCGGCCGAATCCCGGCTGAATGAAAAGTGCCCGGTAACCGTGAGCCAGGTGTCTCGCGATCGCATACGCACACGCGTTCCCTCGAATCAACGGGTCATTACGCTCCCACGCACTCAATCCGGGTCGAATGATCTCCCTGACTTAACAGCCACAAAAAATCCCATTTCCTTTTGCACGTCCCTGCGGCGAAACGCATTCCACCTTTTCTAATAGGTCTGATTTTTGCCTAACAAATGCCTCGCTCTTCTCACCTCTGGTTCTGAGATCCTATCCATTGTTTGCAGCACCTCTGTACATTTTCCATAACCTCTCTAATCTAATTGGTAGACTGTAGATCTTTACGAAAGATACTAGGATCCTCGATTTAGAAAAGAGGATATTTCAATTAATTTAAATGATAAAATTTCTAGGTCTTTTCACTGCATTTTATTTGAAACAGTTCCCCCTTTCCTTATTCTAGATCTTGCTACGAAAAGTTACGATACCCTAAAGGAACGTTGTCACGTTTGATAACCCGAAGAATACCCATCAAATCGATACTGTATTATCTATATGTATAGAGTGTTACAATAGGTATTGTAACGACGGCGGGATTCCGTTGCAGAGAGGACAGTTTAGTGTTATTTTAAGAACTGCTACGGGATATAGATCCTTCTGAAATGCGCATAGAGGAAAGTGTGCGAGGCAGAAGGCAGAGGAGGATCGATTTATCGCATGAATGATGCATAGCCCCGCTGGGCAAAGTGCTGATAGTTCTGATAGTTCCTGCTGCGTTTAAAATAGGTGTTCGATCTAGAGTCGATCTTTATAACAGATATCTGTTACTTCCTTAAAGGTATTGGCACGGAAATGTCGTTGCGCGAACTATGTCGGACACGGTATTACGCTAATAAATAGCTCATAAGTTCATAAGATCGTAACCTGAATTCGCAGCATTCTCTTGCAACGTTTCGCTTCGATTTTCCTTACACTATCTTCCGCTTCAGAAGTAATACTCACTCTCTAGCTATACTGACCTAACGTTATCCTCGATTGATAGCAAATTCGAACCTGCAGTTTATGTTTCGTTTAATCACAGAACATATAGAAAGTCAAAGCGGTACACTCAAGAAGATTTATGGTATGAGTTACCCTTTCAATCATGTTGCGTTACGCGAATACTAAACATGTTTGATATTCGATTTATTAGAGCAGGAATTAATTTTTAATGTTTTGTTTTTGATAGAAAGTTATGCTCGGATCATTCCAAAGATCCTAAATGATACTGTCGATCTATTAGAGTGGGAATTAAATCTTGATGCTTTATTCTTGGACAGAATGTTCTATACAATGCATTTGAGAAATATATTCAACGCATTTAGCAAGAATTTAATTATAATGCATTATTTTTTAACAAAAAGTTGTGTTCAGCAAGCGGTTTGTAAGGGATCGGTTGTTTTGCTGGCTCGTAGTAATTTTGTATCATAAATTGGAGCGATCGTTGTTTCTCCGTGGAATAAATGTTACTTGGATGGTAAAAGTTGGGAGGATTTACCGACAGGAATTGTTTTCGACGATAGGATCAAAGTTTCGAGGGATCCAGCGGATTCGCGGGGGCGAAAGAAGTTTCGATCGGGATCGGAGTTCACGAACCGTCGCGACGCCGACGCCGACGCCGACGCCACCGCGGTCCCCGCCTGTGCAATAAATCGTCGATATCACAATGAGCACGTATTGAGCCGTCGGCCGTGCGTTGTAATGGCGCAATGAATCATGCAAAAACTTATCGTTCCCGTCTAGGAGATGAGCGAACGCATGTTTTCATTAGTCACCGTTATTCGCTGCGCCCTTGCAGATGCACCGCGATGCAACTCGCGATGCAGCCCGAGCGAGCATTCGCCGACAACCTTGGATCCGGCCACAGGTACTGCCGAGGCATTTCCCTTTTATCTTCTTATCGGTAATCTATCGGTTACGGACCTCATCGCGGTATCGACGGCCCTCTGCCGACTCCGACAGAAAAATAGATCGGCGTGGAACAAGAACTCGATTTATGTAAATGGAATATGATGCGTGTAAAATCCGAGATGAATCCGCGTTTCTCATCTGAGACAGAGATATGTTTAACCTCAATTCAACTTTATTCATAATTTTTTATATTTGTAAAGATTCACCAAATGTTTTATTTTATCATCTCCAAACAAGAACGACCTCATGCCGTCCGTTTTTGTCTCATTTCTCTTCAACAAAGGAATTTCAAAACGCAACTATTTATCTTTCTGCCAAGGAAAGACTTGAGTTCTTAAGGATTGAGAGGTTGAACGAATTGAGTTTTTGTTAGTTAGAACCCAATCAGTTTCCGATGATTATAAACAGAATTCTCCGTGGGAGCATCGCCTCGCATCGTCGAGAAACAGACGAAGTAACTCCTTATTTCAGAATGCATAGAACCTGCCGCAGCGTTCCATTTATCCGACTCGGTGATTAGCACGGGATACAATTGATTATTGTGAGCGGTACACGAGCGCAAAACTGCGCGTGAGATGAGAGCCTGCACGTTTTCATTAGTCACCGTTATTTGTGACGCGCGGCTCCGCGAAGCGCGATGTAACGCCGATGCACCGTGTAAATGCATGTTGCCCCGAGGGCTTCGTCGAGACCCTGCTTCGAACCGTCTCTCCCTGTAACTCTACTAATAATAGCAATGTATCTTCCCCTGTTCCATAATAATGCGCTGAATTATTCCGATTTCGCACCTGGCAACTAAGTGCATAATGCAATTCTAACGAAGGCGGCGCGGCGCGGCGGCGATAAATGTCTAACTAAAAACTGTGACCGAATCAAACAAAAACATCACGGATTGCAGACGTATGTACAATCAGTATTCTCCAACTGTGTACACTTGTTTTAGCTGCATTTCCAGTGCTCAAAACGGTGCCATAAGACGTTGCCATAAGCGACCGGCTTATCTCATGTCGGTAAAATTTCGCCCGTTTATGGATAAGACTATAAACAATGTTTCTTTCTGAAACAGATGGCTGCAGCGTTGACGAGGAGGCAGTAAAAAAATCATTCGAATAAATTCGAAGAAAGTGGCTCTAGTGGTTCCTTATTACCATTCGCTGCGCGTTGGTCCGCGTGTATCTAATCCGCATTATCACTGCATCCAGCGTTTAATAATAGTCGGAATATTTTAAACAAAGTTGCGAACGCCGGCCCACTCGTGCGATACGCGAGCCGCATATACATTTTCATTAGTCACCGTTATTTGCGACGCCCTCGGCCGATGCAGCGCCGATGCACCGTCGATGCACCGCCACGTTGCGCGCCGATGCATAGCTAGCGTGTGTGTGCGATGCCTCCGAGGTATTCTTTTGAGTATGCATGCCCGGCCTAGCCGAAGCGAGGCTCGGCCGGGTCGCGAGTGTTTTGATATCTCGCGGGTACACGAGAGCCTCGTCATTCCTCTTGTAGCATGTGTGCATAAACAAGTGGAATGATCGAAGGGAAAGGAAGGAGCGAGAACATGCTGTTTTATTAAAATAATGCCCGAGAAATGATTGTACTATGTATAGTAGATGTCAGTCGTTTGAATAGAAAAATTGTTCTATTAAAATGAAAGTGATCTTGTACATGTGGTTATTTATAATTGCAACGCATAGGAATAACCAAATAATTTCCGAGCAATTGACTTGGCAATGGACACTACAGAGATTAATAGAATGTTAATGTCCGACGTTAGTCGAATTGCTCTTAAACGCGTTCCGAAAGAATCGAGGGTTGAGCGAAACGACCTCATCGCGCGGAGCAATTAAAGGCGAGCCAGTTATGGTAATTAGCTGTGCGCATAGGCGAGCCGTAATCGTCACCCCTTTGACTCTGATTCCGCCATCGCGCACCCGTATACCCACGCGGATCTTTCGAAAAGGAATTTCATAGCTATCTCTCTCTCCCTCTCTCCCTCTCTCCTGCGTCGAGTAACATAATACTCGGTGCAGGATGCGTTTGCCCATGGTCGTTAGAGGATAAATCCCATCCAGGCTGATGATCCCCCTTATCCGAAAGGGCATGCCTGTATGAAAACGATCCAGAGACAGTCGAAGTTGATACGACCGGGCAACAACTTGTTCGCGCTAATTAGCCTCGCCGAGAATCGATGTGTTTACCAGGAAAGCAACGGCACGTTGACTTCTAACCGCGTTCCCAGTTTAACGCGGCTGGTTTCGGGGCAACCTTGAAGGGGCAGGGGATCCCGTTAACGGTCGTTACTTCGTTAAGCTACTAGGAAGTGTATCGCTTAGGAGGCGTGTATTACAATTTATAACGATGAATCCCGGCCGCGTGTGATCGGCGCCGATTAATTGCCGGCCCGATGCGATCTCGATAAAACGGTGCCGAGCGGATCGGATCGGTTCTCTTGCTGCCTTGCTCGATCCTCTCTCGATCCGCTCGAACCGCTCGAGGGGAACCGATCGGTTCGTAATTTTCGACAAGACCGTTACCCACGCACTGCGCCGCCTGTTTCCGCGATCATGAGCAACAGCTACTTAATGCGTGCGCGATCTTTATGCGGGCTCTCTTGCAGCCCGTACCCATATCAAGGGCGAATTCCAGCGTGCCAGCGATGCTAAAATGGATTGGTAAAACTTGAAAACGAGATCCAGACGGGAGAAGCATGGTTGAAGGTTGACGTGAATGACGCTAGAGCGCAATCCGCGTTCCACGGGCCTCTTCCACGATTGTATAACATTGAGTTTATTTTTGACCTGCGGAAGAGGTATCAATTAACCACATTTCTCTTTGACGGTCGGTCGACGAGCCGAGCAAAAACTGCTGATAGCTCTTCGAGCCTTGATTCGAGCTATTCGAGAGTCCGTGCTCGTTCGAACGACCGAACTCGTCAAACATCGACGAAGGTTTTCCGACGGAATTGATTCCAGCTGACGTATGTGCGGCCCCCGTCGGGATATGACGACCTCTGTCATTACGTACGTCGTTATTCATTAAACTGACATTCTAGACACTTCAGTCGGTCAAACGATAATCGATGCGGACGTGCGCCGGATCCGACCCCGTCGCAGAACTTTGTTCTCCGATTCCTCTCGCAAAATCACCGAGTCCCGCGGATTTCCTTGATCTCCGACAACCGATCGAGTTCATTGATCATATCCCGCGCGCCGAACGATCAAACTTCCTTCACTGTCAGCGTCGTCGCGCGCGTCGACATGGTTGTCACTTCTCGGAGATCTTGCTGTCGGAACTTTCCCAAACACTCGCTTTCTCTCTCTCTCTCTCTTTCTCTCTTAGAGACGTTGGAACTTGGAATCGATATTCTTTTCTACAAAAATTAATGTATGTACAGTGTGAGTCTCCTAACGTTGCCACCTCAAATATATTTGTTGTTTTTAAAGATACGTCAAATGTCTGAAGGACAAAGTTGAATGGTTCAGTGGGGCTTACATGATACCAAAAATATTTTTGATTTTATGTGATTGTTTTAGAAATATCAAGGTCACCTTCATTTTTTTTAAATGGAATGAGGTATTTTTTAATATATCAATCGATGCAGCTGGACATTCGTTATAATACTATATATTAAAAAATACCTCATTCCATATAAAAAATGAAGGTGACCTTGATATCTCTAAGAAAAAACCACATAAAAACAAAATATTTTTGCTATCATGTGAGACCCACTGAACCATTCAACTTTGTCCTTCAGCCATTTGAAGTATCTTTAAAAACAACAAAGATATTTGAGGTGGCAACGTTAGGTGACTCACCCTGTATGTATTTCAAATCTAGGCGAATGACTTCAGAAAGTTTCAAAGTGATATGTGCGATGGTCGTTCTTTAATCACTGAAAATTTGTTAGACTGCTGTTCAGACGAATGTTGTTCAGGATGTGGTACACAAATTACTATGTATAACTTAAAAAACAACGATGTTCGAACCTCGTGATTTACGACATATCAATCCTTCTGTTCTGCTTCGCTGATGCTAGAAAATTTCTTGGAGGATTTTCCTTTTTAGCAGAAACACTAACGCGGGTACTATTTATTGGAGGCTTCTCCCCGAAAGCGCAAATATAAAGTTTAATCTGCGAGATCAGAAGCATCGGCGAGCATCGGTGTAAGTGCATCGTCTATCGCGTACAGAGCACAGCGGCGATGCAGTTGCTCAAACCTTGGGTTTGGAAAAATTTCGATTCAATTACAGCGAGCCAACTACCCTCGTGATCTCCGGTATCACCGAGGTATCGAGCGGCAAGTTACCGTATTCCCGTGGCGAAACGATAAATTTCTAACCCAATTACACGTTATACCAACTCGAAACTTGTAATACACGGTCTCGCAGAGCGCCGGCTACACCGGTGCATTATCTCGCACAGGACGCGAAGCGATGCGACGCGACGCGAAACGGCCGAGCGGGTCGTCTCCACGCTCGACAATCCCTCGCGTTTCTGCCATCCACGGTTCTCTCTTGTAACGCTATTACCGTGTCACCCTGTATCGACTGGAGACCTTCAGAGCTGGGTACCAGGGCCTTCTCGGCCCATCGTAAGTGCCGTGTACCCGCGCTGTCCACCGCAGCAACACCTACACCGTTCCGCATTACTTATCGAGCCATGGCCGGTGTCCATCGAGAATAGAACCCGGGAACATGCAGGAAGCTGAAATGCCCGATGCAACTGACAGGTGCTCACGTATTCACGGACAGACAGCCCTTCACTCGCGGCGCATCAATCTCCACTAGCCGGTCGCCGGTCAAAGAAACAGACCCGGCCGTCGATCCTCGACGATCGGATCGAACGTTTCCGAAACGGCGTGTAAGGAAACCGTGATTCACTCGCCATCCATGATTTTTTTGCACAAATCGATCATCATTCCGAAGAAAAATGTATTAAGGCGCGATCGTGAAAAACCTTTTACCTTTCGAAATATTTTCCTTCTCTCCCAGCATCCACATGTTCAAACATTTCGCCATCACGGCGGTATTGTCATTGTTTGAAGAGAGATTCATATTTGTTAGGCTTTTTATCCCAGGTTTTTAATATATTCAATATTTTGTGTATCAATCGGAGGTATTTTACCGAGAAATTATGCAACGAATTATTATATGCGAATATTGCATTATTTGTGTCACTGTTTTACACTTTTTACGCTTTGGCATCCCGCGTGGCGTCATTTAACGTTCTCTATCGCTGGTAATTACGAGTAATTGTAATGTGATTCTAATTATTAAATAATTGATAACAGGGAATCATTAAGCAGCCATTTTGCAGAGCATCGAAATAAATAATTCTATTTATTACGAAGATTAACAAGCTTATCGTTGCGCGAGAGCGATTCGGCGATACAATGAATAAACACGGACATCGCGAAACAAATAGCCGTCCCTTTTCATCGCAGAAAATATTTCGTGGTATTTGATTTATTTCTTCCGAAACGGGCGGCTCGCTTCGATGAAAAATCTCGATCGTGTTCGTAACAGATGGAGATCATTTTCTGAGGGAAAAGAAAACACGCGGAAAATTTCACGCGATACGGCCCGGCCACGCTAATTATCATTGCCGTCGATATCTCACCGGTCGCGCAGAGCAAATAAATTAACGCGTTATACCATAATAAACAATTCATCATTGGCCGGCCATGGAACACGATCGATCGATTCGTCGCGTCGGGCCGCGCCGACGGCGTTCGATTTAATTCGATACGGACTTTTGCAAGAAAAGTACGCGAAAATAACCATCGAGAGGGTGGAGCTTGGTGAACGTGCTGCAGAGCACATAGGATTGAACTGCGAATTAATTTTTCTAGGGGATGGTATTTGCTGTTTTCAAGTCACATACATTTTTGTATATTCACAACGAAAGTTAAAAAGGGTGAAATGACCGGTTACAGGGCAGCGTGAATCAACAAGACGCACAAAGAGGCGGCGCGGCGGAGATCGCGACGAAAAGCGGCCTGTGTCGCGAATAGCATTCACGGAAGGGAGCACAAAGTGTTCTTTCAGGGACAAGAGCGCTCTGTCGGCTCGGACGAGCCGCAGCGCAATGACACATCAGCGAAGGGGCCGATCGCGATCATGGACCGACAGAAATCATGCGAGTCTCCCCGTGACCTGTGTGGTCCTGTTGAAAACAAAGTTCCCCGGTTACGTTGCACAATCTCGGCTATGTGAGGTCATTGTCTAAAGAGCCATTGACCTGCGCACCAAACAAAAAACCTTCGACTAGTTAAAGAAGAGACATCCACCTCTCATAAACAATTTCATGCTCGAAGCTCTTATTCCTCGGTTGTGCAGCTTTATAGCAACCTGACAAGTTGGAGTAGATGCTGTGAAGAATAATTTGAGTCCTTTAGAGCGAAACAAACCAAAATCGGATGAAAAGTATTTATTTAAAAAAAACACAGAAGTTTATCGTCATCAAGTTCACCATTTTTGCTGGACCCAATATGCACTGCATCAATGAAAAGTGAGTATTTTGAATCCAAAAGAACGAAACACCATTTATCGTCCCATTTCGAACGTCGGTGATTAACAACAGCTATTTAGCGATACTTATCGACCGATGATGCAAAAATCGCGCCTTTGAATCGACCAGAGAGATGCAATCGCTCGCATCGTGCGCCTTTGACTCTGCCGTTTTGAAATCCTAGGCCCGATAACACGGACGACGACAATGCGCCAATCGCTCGGCGATCGTATGCGATTTCCCCGACGGTCGTGCAAGTCATTAGGCTAAAACGACCAACAGATGGTTTTTCGTCCGCGACGGATCGCCAGATAATCGAAGGATAAACTGGCCCGTAATTAAAACCTAACTCATCCAGCAGATCGCATGGACGCTTTGAAAAACAAATATCAAAGCGACGACGACGAATCGATTAAAGGACGCAATTAGCCGCTTTGTCCGGCGTCTTTTCAGCTGACTGTTTGCGAAACAGTGTGTCCGTCGCATAAAACGCTCTTTAACGAACGGACTTCTTAAAAAAAATCGAGGGGATCCCATTCGTCGGCTGGATCCCGTTATGGCAGTCTCTTCTTCCGTGCCAATCATTAGCGTATTTTCTTCTTTTTTTCTTCGTGGATTTCCTCTTTGCGATCTTCAGCCTCGGTCGGCTACTTCTTCTCACTGTTTGCTGAGTTTTTGTCGCTGCGTTCAACTTTCTATTTTAGGTATTTGATGCATTACACATTCCTGAGTCACAGAAGATGCTCGGTAGAGTGAAGTGATGTCGATTAAAAAGGGGTCATCCTTTGAAGAATTTTATTGACTAATAGACTGCGGATCTTTATGCAAAATAAAAATTTTCTACGCCGATTACAAGAAATAAAACCTAACTTGAATGTTACTTCTTCCTGTAATTTTCAAAATTTTTGAACTTCGATTTTCATATATTCAATTTTGCTATGAATGCATAAAGATCCGCAGTCTATTGATTAATGAGAAATAATGGATGTCCACAGACAACGTCTTAATATAAAAATGCAAGAGTTAATTATTGCGACCATCGAATCGGTAGACAGCACATTAATTGTTTCGCGAAATACGACTTTCGCATGATAAAATATTTTTAAAGATCTTTATCCAACAGAAAAAAAGTGTCGGGGTGTCCAAAAAGTCTGTTTTTATAATACATTAGGCATCCATTTCGGATGTCAACCGAATGTGTTTGGCATGTCGCAACATCGTTCTAAATCTGTTACATTTGCGTTGACGTCACCGCGTTGCCATCCGACAGAAAAAAGAACGAATTATGCAAATGACCGGTGATCGAGATCCGTAATAAGACACAAATACGCTACCGTCGGGAGCGTCAATTACCTGCTACTCCTTCATGAATATTAATCTACGCGCATTAAAATCTGTACGGCTTCGCATTACGAAAAATTACAGAGACCATAAAACTTATCTCGCTTACTTTCTGCCTGATTTCGCCGGGTGGATGAAGCAACGAACTGTTCATTTGCTTCCACGAACATTTCCTTCGCGCTCGGAGCCAGGTTCTGCGACTGTCTTCGCTGTTTACCGGGCGTCGATGTCTCCAAAGTCTGTGCCTACGCAAAAATTAATTCGATTCCCACGACGAGAGTTAGATTCTTTTTAACTGACGCCCAACAATTTATGGAATGTTTTAGTGGACTCTAAACATCGATTTTTAGTGGATTGAAACGTGGACTGAGGAGCTTTTTTTTAAAAAAAGAAACGTCCTCACATTATAAATATCGATGAGGACGAATCAACAAATATTTTGGAAAGTAAAATCATCAAATTGAATGTTTACTAATGACATCTTGTTCAACGGTGCTAAAGAAGTTCTCAGTCATTAAATAGACGATTAGATTTTATGTATTTACGTATCATATCAGTAAAAAAAGCATGAAATTCTCATTTCTGTGGAAATCGAATGGCGATACGCCGAAGATCGAACTCCGATCGATTGAGAAAGACTTGGCAACCGTCGACGGACGCGCCGGTGTCTCAACCTTTGTCCATGGAAAGGATAACGATGGATTTCAGCATGGCGAAAAGGGGAAGTGCCGAGGCGCGAGTGCAGCGCGCGTAAATTCCGACTTGTTGATGGTTCGCGCGTACCTCTCCGGTAATAGCGAGGGTTTCGTAACTGGTTTCGAGCACCGATTAATTTCGATTCGATCGGTACGTGTTAGAGTGGCTGGTATTTGCAGTGCTCCCATGATACATTACGCAACAATTTTGCGACCGCGTACGGGAACATTTAACATGGCCAGTGAATAATTGCCTGTGCCCGAGCACGATACGTGCACACGCACTCGTAGCTGCTCGCTTTCTACGGCGCGGCCCGCACCACGCGGCCTGGGCTCCAAGACCTTAATTAGATTCGTTGTAGATGCGATCCAACCGCGTCGTCTTTAAATACCCCCGCGAGTACTCGTAACGAGATAAATACTCGCGGCCGGGACCAGTCCGTCGTATAAAGACCGCAGGGACCGTTGATTCTCTCGTTACTTAAGGGGAGCGACTCGTGTAACCACTTGGAAAAATCAAATTTCTTTTTATTGAAATAAACAGCACTGTAACCTCAAGATTATGCTCCTACAATGCAAAATTCGACGCACCGAGTACAATCGATTTTACGGCTGCTCGCACAAGTTAACGCGTTCGCTGTCTTCTGCGTCATGTGTGATTCGCAGAGTTAGAATCAGCATTCTAAGATTCAATTATGAATCAAGAATATCTTCAAGCATTCAAGAATATCTTATAAGGGTTATACATACGGTGACGAGCAAGAGTGTAAACACACTACGTTTGTTTTACATAAAACATGATAATACAAGCTATTTTTCAATTGAATGATAAAGATTAGGTAATAATAATTGTATGGTGAATGTGTGATAAACAAAACATAACAGTTTATATTCGATAATATTAACAATATACAGGGTGTCCCAAAATTACCTTAGTTTAATGAAATGGGAGGTTCCCGAGATCATTTGAAGCGACATTTTCCTTTGCAAAAATGTTATCCGCGGCTTTGTTTAGGAGTTATTAACGAAAAACACGGACCAATGAGAGCGCGATCTAGGCGCGAGTTGGCACAGTCGGCCAATAAACAGTTGGCGCGCCGGGCCGACTGTGCCAACTCGCGCCTAGATCGCGCTCTCATTGGTCCGTGTTTTTCGTTAATAACTCCTAAACAAAGCCGCGGATAACATTTTTGCAAAGGAAAATGTCGCTTCAAATGATCTCGGGAACCTCCCATTTCATTAAACTAAGGTAATTTTGGGACACCCTGTATAGAATATTTTACAAAAATAAGGATCGGTAGCAATGTTTACAGTTTTGCAGGTATCATCAGGAACGAATAAGATAGTACACAAATGCTAGGGAAATGAAATTGTCAATAAACACTGAAAGTCAACTGTCATAAGACACGTTTAGACTAGTGTTTACGTAGTTATTCTTCAGTGTGAAAGTTACTTGACTCGCGAGAGGCAAGATGCAACGAAACCACTTACGTTAGTGCAGACAAGAGGAACAGTATAATTTCATTGTGCCAAATATTAGGTGTTTATGATTTGTGGAAAAGAACAGAACAAGAATGGTACAATATCGAGCCGGAAATTATTAAAAATTTAATAGATACATAGTATGCCAGGCAGGCTGGAGCCAGTACAAAAAAGTAAAGGAAAATCGACAAAATATTAATTGAAAGCTTTATTTCGACGTGCACAATTAAACTGCAAAACTGTAAACATTGCTACAAATCCTTATTTTTGTAAAATATTCTATATATTGTTAATATTATCGAACATAAACTGTTATGTTTTGTTTATCACATTCACCATATAATTATTATTATCT
The DNA here is from genome assembly GCA_963966675.1 of Lasioglossum calceatum. Taxonomy (NCBI): domain Eukaryota; kingdom Metazoa; phylum Arthropoda; class Insecta; order Hymenoptera; family Halictidae; genus Lasioglossum; species Lasioglossum calceatum. Next base: position 18,232,361 of record OZ016541.1, read on the forward strand.
AATCTTTATCATTCAATTAAAAAATAGCTTGTATTATCCGTTTTATGTAAAACAAACGAAGTGTGTTTACACTTTTGCTCGTCACGGTATGTACTATCGACGTAGACAACCAAAAATCGGCATTTTCTGCAGCTCCCTCTTCGGTCTGAAGAGTCGGTCGCAGGGTCCGCCGCGATATTAATATCCGGACAGCCGGGTATTAACGAGTCGGTGAAACGGACGTCGCCGTAGCCGTCGTGGATTATGGCCGCGGAAACGGCGCGTTAAATATCGTGCGTGTGCGAGGGTCGAGCGGTCGCCACCGCTTTAACGAGATAAATAGTTCGTAAATAGGATAGATGCCTTATAACTCAGAGGCATCGATTAGCTTGTTACCTTGCCCGGCTGAGATATGGCCTCGCGCTCGAACTTGTTGAAACGCTCCCGCATGGGATACCGATACCAACGGCCGTTGAATATTTAATAGTGCACCGGCGTGTACCCGCTAGCCGAGAACTTGAGACAACTAGTCGTACCTGTCGCTCCGGCTTGACACGCTTCCAGCGTCCCATGAATCATGCCGGGAGTTAACGTTTTCAAAGTCCGCGGCGGTACGAGGATGACACGCGTCCGACCAACCAATTAAACTTGATGCGTGTCAATTTCACTGGTGATGGGTCATCAACGAACGGAGAAAAGCAGTTTTAAATCGTGAAATCAACGCTATTATTCGGGTCCAATTTACAGGGTGGGTTTCACTCGGTTTTGGATAAAAATAAAACGATGGAGAAGCTGTTTGACCATATTGGTTGCAGCTTCTCTCCTAACTTTATCTAGCGATACTAGCGAGCGTCTTCTGGTTTTATCAGGGATTAGGCGACATGCTTCTAATAACGTTCAAACGGCTCAGGTACGCGAAAGACGTCGAGCCGACAGCGTCGATCGATTATGTCCTTTCTGGCTGTGGCTAGGAGAAATAAACCAGAACGGAGGATTTGCATGTTGGTGCATAGTCGCGAATCCTCTACCGAAACCGCGGCGAGCAGTGTCAGCGTGGGGCAATTCGGACGAGACTAAACAATGCTCGGCGATGGGCTATCGCGGGGAGCAGCAGCGGCCGCGTCCGCGGTGTTTCATCTCGGGAGCGGGAGAGCGAGCGGTCCGCGGTCTCGTATTCGATTGAATTATTTCATGCCATCGATGCGGAGTCTTCCGAGAGACCGGCGTATATCGGAAGCCCGGGCACACACCGGCTCTTCGCCAGGACGAACGAGGAAAAAAGCGGAGCACGGGAAGGGAAACGCGGGGGAAGACAACGGACAAGGACGAAGCGGAATAAGAATAAGTGGTGGAGCGAGAGGTGGACCACTCGACGTTCTATACCTCCGGCTACTGCATACGCATTTATTATAATCCACGAATTCCCGAGGAGAACGATTCTGAACGGGATGCTGGGCGGTGGAGGGCAGAACGGAGGAGAGAATGGCGGGAGGGGGGACTCGATGGGGGCCGAAGAGAAGCGTTTCCCTCGCTCCCTCTGCGTATCGCGGTCGGGCCGAAGGAAGACGGAAGAGAGATAGATAAAAGAGCGATGAGAAAGAGGTAGCAGGCGAGGGAACGATCTCTCCCGATGCGAAGAGAAAATATATCGTCGAAACAAAAGCAAGGAGAGAGGCTCGGAGGGTACCCCGGCTGCGTTCGACCGACAGAGACGGGACTAAAGTGCTTCGGACGAAAGAGAGAAAGCCATCGACGGGGAGAGGGGGGCGAAGGAGGGAATAAAGGAGAAAGAGGGATCGAGAAGTAGCTCCTCGCGGTGGCTTGGCAGTCCTGGGCCTGGGGTAACCTCAATTTTTGAGCATAACTCATGTGCGAGAGAGCTGCGCTTAAATCTTCTGTCCGAATAATAAGAGGAGCGCATTTACTTTGGGGCTACTGCGGTGACAACCTATCCGAGGCCCGTCCATGCACCGGCGATCTACGCTGCAGAGGATCCACGAGACTGACCGATCGAGAGGGAACGAGACCGAGAGACGGGGCCAGGGGGCCGGGAGCCAGCGGCAGGCAGAGTAGAACGTATTCCTGTTTGGCAAGGCCGAAAGAATCGTTATTCTCCGCTGGCACAGGTTGGTCGGCAACCTGCCTTATACCTTATAGTCCTTTGATTTCACCGATCCCGCGGACTGTCCGGCCCCGCTCGCTCGCTGCTTTCCGACTCGTCTTCTTTTCATAAGATCGTCGAAACGCGGTTGCGTGAAGCCGCGGTTAGCTGTCCACCGGCCCACCGATGCACGCCGCAGATTTGCGAGCCCCGTCAACCATGCTCCGGCCACTCTTCATCATCGATTGCCTACCGTGGGAGAACAATCAGACCCGCGCCGAATTCTACTTTTCTTCTCGATGAAAACTCCGAGGAAAGTTTACACCCTCCAAACGGGTGCAACAGGTCATGTCAACTCTCCTGGTACTCCTTACATTCATGTTAAATGTTTGCTTTGATGTATCCGATTAAGTCGCTTCCCTAGGATCCACGAGATATGGCAAGTACAATCTTCTAGTTTGATCACTATTAAATGGAGTACTTCGATGTTATGGTAGCTCAACAGCGAACGTATTGAACTAATCCCCGGTAGAGGATTAGTGAACAAAGTAAAATCGTACAAGCATTCGATTCCCACTTGAAGGTAGCAATTGATTAGACTTTACGTCTGCGTAACCGCGAGGAGAATTATTTTCGACGTTAATTTTACGAACTTAACAAACTGGTTCGGTGATTTGCCAAACGATGGTAGCCGGCGTGCAAATCTAGAATCTCGATGCAATTCCGTGCCCGTACTTATTTTAATGCTTAGCGGTCGAGAGTATACTACGTAGCGGGGTCCACTTTCGCAGACAGATAAACGTTGAGAGTGGACGATCCTGTATCGTGGTCTCGAATCCTGCGGCGCCGCGGCCGGTTGCCGTTTAATCTTCGCAAATATCCGAGAAAGCCTCGCTAACTCACGATATATAGACACTAAAAGTCGGCGAAAGAATTCGAAACGCATTCCAGTCGCCCAATATTCCGGGCTGATTCCTCAGGATTGAGAAGAACACGTGTCCGACGTCGCAGACGGCAAAAGGGTATGACGATGGATCGAGCGGAATCCGCGAGTTCCGCGAATCGGCTCGAATCGGACCCCTTTCGCAAGGCACGTACGCCAGGATCGAACCGTACCGGGGATCAACAAAATTCCGCGATAGGGTGGACAAGACGGGCAAGAAGCCCGGCAGCGTAACTGGCTCGCCTTTTAATCGGCCTCCGCAGGAACGCCGGGGATTAATGAGCCTGTCCGAGCCGCTTCGGGACGTGTCGACAATGAGGAATACCCCCACTGAAAAAGGGATTAACAAGGACACGGAAAATCGTACGCAACCGAGAGCTCGATCGAGATCAATCGACCTGGCGAAGTTTTAATCGTTCCGCCTACCTCGGTAAAAACCGTCCTCCCTGCGGTGCCGCCGCGCCGCGGCGAAGCCACGTAGTCGATGAACAGGCCGAACTTGCACCAAGTTACGCCGTAGCGCAACTAATGCAAACGCAGTCTACCCCCGGGTTCTATTTGTTGTTGCTAACAAGGTTTACTGGCAGAGCCGCCGGCTGTCGTACAAGGGAATCGGAGCGCGCATTTTTCGGGACTCGTGTTTCGAATACGTGGCGAATTTTCACGAGGAAAATGATGGTTCGGTACAGGATGCGGTGACGCTACTACCTATTTGTTTTGTCCCACGTTTTTATTGAAACGATCGGTCAAAGCAAATTTGCCTCGATTTGACTTGACGATGTTATTCAACAGATAACTTGTAAACAGAGTTGGGCATTAATCAATTAAAATTTTAATCGTGATTGATTAATTAATGTGTACGATTAAAAAAAGAAATCATGGAAAAATCGACGATTGATTCAATCGATTGATGAAGTTAATCATCAATCGTTGATTAAAAAAGAAATCATAAAAAAAAACATAAAAGCACGTAAGCAGAGCTTGTATTATATGTATATAGACCAAATGACAATACACCTAAACTCAGTTTACATTTTTTTCAGTATTTATACAGTTTTGATTACGTATATCATTTCGAAATTTCAGATTACAATTGAAAGGAATGTAATCGTTAATCGCAATTAACGACTAAAATAGAAATTTCATCTTCAGCTAGCCGCAATTAACGATTAGTCTAGTTTAGACTAGGAGATTAATTGTTAATTACGATTAACGATTGAAGTAGAAATTTAGTTGTCAATCGTTGATTAAATTTTTGCCCAACTCTGGTTGTAAATACATGCATTCATCTATTTCCAATATAATTAGTAAAAAAGTTGTTCAAAATCTCTACCAATCTCGCAATTGTCTTCAGAAGTACATTTTACATAAAACTAATGACAGAGACTTGTCGGGACCAAAATATAAAAAAATTCGTCATGCAAAGTGTCGATACCTATTACCTAATTTCTTCAGGTGAATGAGAATTGTCAACACATCCGCAAGAGCATGTCCAGCAATAAGCTCGAGTGGCGAGCGATTCGAGTTTCAGTAGATTCAGCAGTGGTCGCGGTGGCGATTATCTTGGTATTGGAATGCGGGAGTTTCGGAGTGTTTCGAAAGTTGCGCCACACTCGGGATAATTGGAATATTAAACGGCTAGATGTGTTCGGTAGGAGAGAAAGTTCGTCAAATTATCCGCGGCTAAATATTTCAGCGGTGACGTCGCCGTGAACCGCGATCGGGTGGAGGATAATTAAAAACGAGCAAGTTTTCAATCGCTGGGTCTCGAAAAAGGCGTTTAGCAAAAAGTTTTTGATGCCTTAGACAGCACGTATCGGTGAAGTTTTGGCGTCTGCTAACTTGCTCGGTAGTTATATAGAGATCAGAACTAAAGAGAGAAAGAGAGAGAGAGAGAGGAAAGAAGTGTAAGAGTAGACGAGTGGCGAGTAGCTTGGAAAAGCGCTTATAAATATCGCTTGTATGATGGTTTCGCCGACTCTTCCGCAACTTTGGTAATTAGTTCGAGCATAGTTTAGCATCCCGTCTGCTCACCTTTCGCCGGCCTCGTTTCTTCCTTGCCTACACAATCACAGTCCACTAAAATCCGACTGCGATCCTGCTCTGCGGTTCGATAGCGGGGCTGGCTGCTGCCAACAAGTGGCCGTGAGATCAAAGGCTCCCGGTAATGGAAACTCAACATTAAATATTTCGAATATTCGCCGAACAAATATTACTCTTCAAAATTTGGAATATGATCCGTCTTATTGTTCAGCAGTGGTTAATCGTCTCAATAGACATGGAGACATGCATTCTGAAAAGCACTATTCCGATATAAACGCGTTTCACGTTCTGTAATTCCTGAACATTCCTCATTCTGTTCCAGAGATTTCGAACTTTAAGGGTGAAAGAAATTTTTGAATAATTGTATGGCGGCCACCCTTTAATGTCTACGGTGGAGTCGAAAAGAAAAATATCTACGAGAACTGGATTCTCCGGAGGATTTACAGGTGCCGATAGAAGAAGACCACAGCAGATCGAGGCCGGTAGTCGGATAATTGACGCTCTCGCATGACGCGCTCCGAGACGTTCCCAATAACATGCCGAGGAGGTAGCTATATCGTAACAGCTCGCCGGCTGCCGCGGTGTTACCGATTCGATCGATTTATCAATCATAAGTTATCCGTGCCGGCGATCGGATCTGATCGGTCTGGCCGACATTGTAAGTTACGCATGCGTCTCCTGTCGGTTCGCCCTTGCATTACGTATATTTCCGTGCGTGTCGACGCGCGCGCACACAGGGACGGGATCGAGAGAGATCGGATCGTGCGAATCAATGAATCGGGATCGCGTCACGTAACGCGAGGAAATTATTGTGCATCCTGTTGAACCGCCGCGCCGCGCGCGCGAAACACCGTGATTCTACCCTGGAAAGTAATGGGATCGTTATTGATATGCCGGATCGATAAACTATTTCTTCGATCCTTTCGCGAGATCGAAGATACCGGGAACCTGCGCGAAAACAGATTCTAATCGATTCCCTTCAACATAGACGCCGAGCAATCAAGCAGATCACCACCTGTATGCAGTTTCCGATCATCTGAATAATGCAAATTGATTTGTTACTAGTAGACTGCGAATTCTGTGATAAAATTAAGTGATCATAAATGGATCACAATCCCTTGCCTTAAACAATGAAGCGAAAATAGATGGAGCGTTACTCTGGGATCTCTTGCGTCACTGCTTCTACTATGAAGATGAAAATGTGCAGGCTCGATTTGAAAATGCCTGGAGTAGCTTGGCATGCTATACGCTGCGACCAACATCGTCAAGGCGTTAGGCAGCATGAATACGACTTAACACCGCACAGACGGCAAAAAAGACCTTTGTGCCACCGTTCCGCGAAAGTGTGTCAAGATCAGGACGCACTTTCGAGCCCCGGGTAGTTCGCTGGTTGGAAACAAATGGGGACACTTTGCGGAGGCGCGATAGACGAGATTCGTCCGAGGAATGAATCTGCGTGGCCCGTTCGTCGACGGAATTTCGGCTTTATCTGCGTTGATAAACATGTTCCCTGGCGTGGTTTTACATCCGGCGTACAAGGTACGCGTTTCTTCTGTTGATAAGGCGTCCGTACATGAGTTCGAGGATGCGCGAATCTCGAGATTGAGATTGCGTCGTGTATCAACCGTATCTCCTGCTGAAGATCTGAAGCGTGTCATCGATACTCCCGCCAGCAGCGTGGACCTCTCCGGCACATTAGTCATCTTTCTTTCGCTAGCCGCATCGTATGCGAATCGCGCCTTTGACCCATTAGTGCCCGGACGCGGCTCTGTTTAATTGATTAATCAATCCGACCGGACGTCCAGCTTTATTCGATCTCGCTCGATTAAAACCAGTGGTCCAATTATGGCGATCCTTTTGCGTTACCGACTATCTATTGCATTGAAAGACTGTGATGTCAATTAAGGTCCCTTTGAATCTTACTGATGATGAACATTTCCTAGGAGACACTGTTTTTTTTGTTCAATCTTGTTGTTTTTAGTTGTATAAATGAGTATGGAAATGATACAATCTACTAAATGAATTTCTACAGGAGCATATTTATTCCAGCTTCCAAAAAATTGTTCAATTTCTACTGTTACTATTTGAATTCGACAGTCCACATTGGCTGGCGGTGGCATGGATTCGGATCGGAAATAAATATCGTTCGGACCGATTGCTCGGCTGAGAAGGACAAAACAAACGATCGCAGCGAACGATCCAATAGATTTGCATCTGTAATCGCGGCGGTGCATCGGAAGCACGTGGATCGGTGGCCCGTGCCTTCTGGACAAAGATGAGCGGCGCCTCGTGCTTGTCGTTCTATCGAGCAGCAGACACAGGGAGCCTCGGTCGGCCAGCAAGTAGCAAAAGTCGCTTTGAAAGCGATCGTTCCGCGGGATCGGCGGCGGCGAGGTAGCAGGCCGAAACTCAATCGTAACTTGGAAACGCGCTGTATAATTAGCACGACTGTTGCGACCGATATCCCACCGTGCGGTTTCGCTTCGCATCGCAGAAACTAATTGACTGTTGAAAGGTGGTTTCGCGGGATCGATTCGCAGCGGAGTTTCCGCAGATACCGTGCAAGATGATATTAACATGATATCAATAATTTGCCGGGGCGATTGTAATTGATTGGAGTTAATTAGACGGCCAGATGCGCCGCGCCGGCGCTTGTCCTGGAATTCCATGAACGACCCAAGACTTACAATGTTGGTTCCCGCAGCGGAATGCGACCAGGCTCGACGACAGCCAGACACGCGGAGATAAAATTAGTTATTTATGTAGGGAGCTTCGCTGTTTGACGAGGCTACGCCCGGATGAACCGGCGGGAAATGGATGTCGCGCCCCGGAACACCGGCTCTCGGCTCCAAATCGATGGCTTAGCGTCGAATCACCTGCTCGGACCACCGAGTCTTTAGCTGCCATACGACCGCCGCTAGGGATCACCGGAAATCTCCGGATATTTTATGACTAGCCGAACGGTGATCTCGAGTGCAACGGTGGATCTGAAAAAGCACCAAAGTCCCGGGGAAAATCGCGGCCGTAAAAACCACGCAGGAAATCATGACTTCATGGTGCACGTACCGGCTTCCGCATTGTCGGACGACCGACAGCCTTGGATCTGATTCTGCGTTCGAAGATGACCGTACACTTTCTGCCACGGAAGTCTATAACCATAAATACAGTAGGAGTTTTCAGAAGACAGAAAGTTGTAGGCTGATGCAATTTACCTTTTTGCGTCGGCCTCGTATTTCGAATCGAGGAAATTGGGAGGAAGGGAGGGAGGACAACGGCGGGCCAGTCGAAAGAAGGATTCCGGGACAAAAGAAGAGGGCAATCGAAAAAGCTGAGGGCCCTATCCGACGGTGCCACCGGGCCGAGGCACCGCAGCAACGCACGCTCCTCATGTATCGCTCCGCGGGCGGCTGGTCGCAGACATGGGCGCTACAAATGGGCGGGCCGGGCCGTGGTGCCCTCGGGTCACGAGGAGGAAACGCACGGCCCTGCCGGCCACATTGGGCCCGGGTGCGAGCAGGACACGCTCGACGGGCCCGGGAAGACAGGTGAGAGAAAGCGAAACAGGGAGGCAAGCGATCAACGGGAAGAGGAACGCCGAAGAGAGGGAGTCGGAACGTTGACGCCGAGAGGGGATGATAGGGCTCCGGAAACGGGGTGGGAGGGGGCCGGAGGTGCTCACGGAGAATCGGAGGAGGGAATCCGGAGGGGGGACCAGAGGTGATTGTCTGGCCAGGAGAGGGGGAAGACGGCTCGCGAAAGTGGTAGGAGTGCTTCGAGGCGGACGCGGGGAAGGGGAAGGACCCCGAGGTAAAGAGGGCCCTATCAAGGTGAACCACTTACACTTTACCGACTGGATTACACTAAGCGATCGAACTCGGGCTCCGAGCGCATAAGGAAGGCTCGCTCGCATTGCGTGCGATCCCCCGATCTACAGAGAAACCGTACTAGTGACGGGTCCGAGCGCATTAAACCGCGTGCACTTGAATCCTGTATCGGTGTTCTGGAAAATAGTTGCGCCTTTGCGAGCATTACGCCATTACCGGCATCGTTTCAAGCCAGTCGTCCACTCGGTACTTTAGTTTATCGTTTAATTAAATCGAAGCTATCCCTCCGATAGAAAGTGATCGCGGACTTGTCTGCGTTCTATTTTTTGCTGTAATGGAACTGCATCTTTCTGTCATGTCGCTCTTAAAATCGATAAATTGGAGTGACAAGCGAAATAATTTCAGTTTATAAAATGATACATGATTTAAAAAATTATGTAATAGCACAACGTTTTTAAAAACTATTTGATCAAACAAACCAAGCAGGAGACACGGGTCATCCAGATCAGCAAGATGAACATTGAGCACCACAGAACTGAACTGTTTTCGCACATACTGATCCAATGTTACCCGATCGGTAATTGGCGGTGCTCCGCTGCAGCTTAGGCGAAAAGGAATGGAAAGATCTCTACCGGATCTTTACATCTGGCAATCACTTGATCGTTGATCGTCCGAGCCGGCGATCGGGGATAAAATAGTTTATTGCTTAATCTGGATACGCTTTTACGTGACAGTTTTATGGAAAGTTATGCGAAACGATCGAAGCTGAGGCAATGGGAATTGGGGATAGTGCAAGCGTCGCGAGCCGGGGTGCAGTCTCAGCCCCTGGGAGGTTTATTATGCATAAATTTACGAGCGGAGAGTTTATTTGTACGAATCCTAGGAGCGTTCCGTCGAGGTGGGGGCGTTCGATAAAGTTTACAAGCGACCTCCGCTACGTTGGCACCGGGAATTCGAATAAACGCACTGAAATCTGCTAGCTTTTACGGTCATTCCTCCGGGGCAACGATCAACTCCGCTACTGTGGCCAACGTCTCAGGGGGGAATCCGATGCGTACGTGTTCCCACTGTCGATGTTTAATTCCGTTTTCTGGCTGAAGCGCCGGATCGCCTATTATTCGGTGTCCCTAGCATGAACGCCGCGCCGGCGGAAAATGCCCGGCAGGAGAACGGACATTCACCGATGAGAACTGGAGGACATTCGAAAGACAGGCCACGATCAACCGGCGACTCTACGCCCTCCAGTATCTACAGCAGGACTCGAGTGACCATCAACTAGAGATAGGCATAATGAAACTCTCGTTTCTGTTCATTATCCCGACACCATGCCGCGCTATTATGTATTTCCTCTGCTCCGTAACTGTTTATCTTCGCTTCGAGAATATATGACCTTGAAAAAGCCAAAGGGCTACACTTCCTGTACCATTAATCGAGGATGTGCCTGCAATCATCGTACATTGCGTCCATATTTTGCGTACATAGCTTGAATACATTATTCCTTTAACCCTCGGACGTTCCTCGCGTGAAGACTCATTTATTTTATGTTTTAGATGCTGTGGAACTTGTTATTTCTCGAGGATTGTATCATAACTTGATGGTCGAATCCATACATACAATGAAGAGAAGGAATCGTAATAGTCCGGAAAATTCAGACATCGTGTGGACATCGCGACATCGAACTAAAATTAGTGACAAATGCTAAATTTAACAGACACTTCGATTCGGAGTAGTCGTACATATAACGTTTCTCAGCAGGTTCGAGAGCTCGTTTTCGGAATCGTGGGTTGTCGAGGTAGAATCGGGGTTTAAAGGTCGTTCGACGGAAGCATAAGCTGGTCCAAAAAGATCTTTAGCATTGGATTGCATCGCGAGTGACCAGAAAATCGTCTCGGTAACAGCATACGGTGAAACGAAACGAGAAAACGCGTCCCCCCACGTCTCACGTACGTAGGCGTGTCTCGGAAATTTTCCAAATTCGCGCGTGTTTCGCCTAGCTTGCTTATCCAGCTAAAGGCAGAAACACAACGGCCACGGTTTCTCCCCCGTTGGAATTCCGCGAAGAATGAACGGCTGATTTATTAAGCGGCGAGTCGATTGAAAACACCTGCAATTCCACCAGCTTCCCGCATTGCGGTTTCGCAATCGATCCGTCGAGATCGATTAATATGCCCGTTACACGATTAGTAGGTTGCACGAAGTTTATTACCCGGACGAGGTGGAAAAATTGCGACGTGGGAGACTCGGGGCCTCTAATAAATTCCCTGCCCCGAGAACCCGTCAGAAATCGAACCCAATTGTCGGGAATCGATTCGACCCGTTATCGAGACCCGCCGAGATCTTCCAATCTCCTCTTGCCGATACGATTAACGGAACGATTGAGCACGGTCTTGCGCGGACGATGCAACAAACCGTCAAATATTCGCGCACACTATTAATACCAAATCTGGAAATATACTAATTTCACATTTTAATATCGGGGACCGCTTCTATCTGTTTAAAATGAACACCAGTAAATGAAAAAATACATTTCAAATATTTTCACGAGTTCTACGGAGAATTCGCTTTGATTAAATCTGCTGCAAGTCGAAGGATAACTCTATCAAGATCGGGCGGGACCGATATCGTGCCCGGTATACCGCTCGATATTACAAAAGGCTTTCAAGTCGGCCGTGTAACACGCAGGAAACAATGTCTGGACCATAAAGCACAAGACACTGGGCGTTCATGTATCAAAGTGTAGCCGGGCATATTGGCAGATTACGCGTCCTCGGGAAACATATATTAAAAGCCTCGGCCCCCGAAGGACACTTTAATCGAATAATTTCTTTCAGAGCAGTACTTTATGGTGCTCCATATTGATCCGATAAGTGTTTTAATGAAACGCCCGGTCGCAAATTCCGGCCGAAATTCCGACGAACAGCCGTGCCTCATTCCCGTGACATAAATCGAACTATATTATCGCGCATCGGAAATTATCGCAGTCTCTCGCCGGCTTACCTTCCTGCGGAGCCGAAGATCACGTCGAAGATCCTCGCGTGAGAAACGCAAACTGTAATTACGAGCGGGCGTGCGCGCACGACATTTTACGTCTTCCGTCTCCGTCTGGAATTCCTTCTTCTCCGTCGTTCGCGTCTACAACGTATTTCTCCCTCCTTCTTCTCCACGATCCCTCTGTCTCTCTTTCTCCGCCTCGGTTTCTCTCTTCTTCGTTCGTGGACCCTTCTCTCCGGAGCTGCATCAGCTCGAGAAAGTTACGCCGGCACGTATGCGTTCACGCGTTCATAAAGCCCTCGGTTTTCAGCGGCGCGAGCGAACATTTTTTTTTGCAGCTGCGGACGATTTCGCGAACCCTGAAATTTGTCCGAGCCCCGGCTCTTTTTCGGCGCCCGACGCTGAATTTTTCAACCGTACCACCCTCCCCGTCTCCTTCTCTCGTTTTCGCTCGCTGGAAGTGCAAAGTTCGGAGGAAACGAAAGAAAATCTCATTCACCGAGAGTTAAGACGGGCAAACAACTTTCGCGCAGAATGAGTCTTCGTTGAATCGCGTGATCACCAGTTAGATATTAATGCGAAAGTCGTGTTCTTCGGACGTCTTATTATATTAGATTTAAACCAACGTTTCCGTATTCAGGGCGACGCGCGTCCTAATGCTAATGAGCCGCGACGCTTCCATTGTTATTCGCTTGTGATTTTACAAAGGACTACGCTGAACTGTACACCATTTGATGAAACTTTAAATTGTCGAAAAAATATCTTTTCGATCACTGTTCATGTTGGAGGCCTTGGAAGCATAATAAGAAAGAAATTAAAGAAATCATGAAGTAATAATTTCTGTCCAGAGATTTTCGTATCGACCTACTATCAGTAAGTTGACACAGTGCTCTACATTCAAACCGAACTTCTTACTTGTTTTGTAACTGAAACGAGTGAGACTTCGAAATTGGATATTGTCTCGCGTCTTAAAGGAACGCGATACGTTAGATCGGTGTTTGGCGTTTTAACGCGGATATTAAACATCCGGAATCCTCTGTGGAGGACGTTTACGAGCAGGTCCTCGAGCCCTGCTCGAGTCGAATTCTAGTGTATAGTTGGTATCGCGGCGTCGGCGTCTGCTGCACGATCAAAAGCTTTATCGTGCGCATTAAAAAAGAGGAGGCGGGGTCGTATTGCGGAAAAATCGCCGGGGTATTAGCGCGATTACGTGGCTCAGCCCCTGGAGTCCATTTAATTACCGATAATAACAATAAAACCGAAAACACTTGTAGAGAGTGTGTCGACCGCGACGCTTGTTATTTTACGGTCTGAAATGTCGTACGCTGCGTCGTCGGGGCCCGTTCCTTTAACGCGGCGGAATGGGAAACATTTCGCGAGACGTTTCGAACTTTGCTGATGCAATAATTCCCGGGGCATTACCACTAGCGAGCTAGAACATCGGATTTTTCGGCGATCAGAGCATTCCCGCGCCGCGTAACGTGTTCCGAGCGGCGTGAACCGGCGTTCTTTGATTTTATCGCTGGAATCCGAAATGAACGTCCGCGGCCGGCCACTTTGCGCGCGGTTCCGTGTAATTCGCGATCCCGCCACGGTTTCCACGCATACTCCCGCGAATGCTTAAAATCGCCGCCGGGCAAAAACCGGCCGGGAAGGCGCACGCTCGCAGAAACACACCAATCTCTTTTACACAGTGATATGCAATCCGCGGGGCTGGCCTCGACGTCACTTTGTCCCGCCGCGGCAAGAAAACGCATCCGATTTTTACGTTGTTTCGCCTCAGCAATGCCTCGATACGTGTGAAACGTTCGGGATCGAAATGGTATTTCAGTAGACTGCGGATTTTATGCATTTTAACAAAATCGGGTTTGCACAATTTAAGAACGCAATGTGTTAAAATGATTGAAGAAGGAAGTACATAAATGTATACAGGGTATGGCATTTATCCTGGCTACCTGAAATATCTCGAAAACTAAATTCCAGAGAAAAAAATATTTCAAATCAAAAGTTTAAGTGAAGGAGGACCTTGAAAACATGATGAAAATTTAGAATGGATATGACTGCTGCATCAGCCCCTCCTTCACCTAAACTTTTTATTTGAAATATTTTTTTCTCTGGAATTTAGTTTTCGAGATATTCCAGGTGGCCAGGATAAATGCCCCACCCTGTATATAACTTTTACACGAACATTAATATGGTAAACGCTTACTTCATACTATATTATAATCGACAAAAAACCTTTCTTGAAGTCGAGTCGGAATGAATACTCCATTCAGAAATTCATTTCATTAATATGTAGGAAATAAAGTGAACTAGAAGTTTCAAAGCAGAAAGCTCAGCTGGTACTAAATTATAATATAAGTAAACTGTTGACAGTAAATCAATGAATATATTTTCATAACAGATCCCCTGCTATTATGAAAGATAAATCCGCTGTCGGGAGAAATTGATGGACGGCGCAGAAGGGTTAATTCAAGTCGCCCTTCTTCGATTAATCGATCGCGGAGCCCGATGAACCCGGGGAGTTAATGATTTGTTAGAGACACGCGGATCCAGGGGAATCGTTAAAACGCGAACGCGCGTGGAACGCGAGAGGATCGAACTGCGGAATGGCCGAGTGAAATTTGAACCTGGCACACGGTCGAAGGGTATTTAAAGCGGAATATATCGTAAAAGCGGGAACGAGGAGGAGGAGGATATAAGTCGGCGGTGCTCGTAAACGTCGTCTCGAAATGAGTTGGTTTTATTCCTCGATATAACCTTCTTTCGCGAGAACAATGCGCGTTATCTGATGCTTTCCAGAGAGAAACGTTTCCGCGGCGCACGATAACGATCTCGCATAAATACGGATCATAATTCCGTCGTTTCGCGGACTCCGAACAATATCTCTACGCAGAAAACCCCAGGATCGGTTGATTGGCAGGGGCCCTCGTCGATTATCTCGATTGCGTCGATTGTCTTTCTGGAATTATGCCTCGCACCGATCCGAGGGCCGACGTTCGCCTTTTTCTCCAGACGCTATCAGGCTCCGCTGTAAATTGAAAATCAGCTCGGGGAACGGAAATCCTGACCATGTAGCCGGCCCTGGAGGAACGCTGAATAGAAATCGAGCGATCAATCTCAGATAACAGCTGCGTTTCGCGTGTCTCGCCATTTTTCCTCTCCGCCTCCGTTTCACGCTCTTCTGATGGACGAGCATCGCATAATACTTAATAGTTTATTCTTTGCACATTATGTCTCGCAATAAACGAACCAGAAGCGTGAGGTAAGTCGACGATCATTTTAGAACTCATCCGCAACGATTTTCGCACTCTCTTCTTTAATGCTTTAATGTCAAATTTTTTAATTTAAATGTGAAATTAAGAAACTTTAATTGCTTCCAGTGTTTTGTTCCTCTGCCGTTTCAAATGGTTCCGTTTTTAATGAGGGTAGTTGTTGAGCACGAGGCACAAGGGGCAATATTTTGAGTGCATCGTTACGAGTTCACCCCCCTAAAAAACGATCCTTTATTCGTCGATCAACGAGCCATGGGGAGATCGTTTTGCGAGCTCCTTGAATCGTTTTCGCGATGGCAGGTCGCACGTGCGCGTGCCATTCGAGCGCGTCGAGAGCTTGCAAACATGAAGAATGAGGCGATTTCGATGTTTGGCTCTTGCAGAACAATGGGCGGGTCCGTCTCGACCCATACTCTGAATTCGATATTGACAACAAACACGTTTCGTCTCTCAGACTTCGACAAGAAACAGTAACCTCGTATTATCTTCATGCTTTCTAACATGGCGACGCTCACTGTTGACGTTTCACTGACATAATTAAAAAGGTGACTGGCAAATAGATTGTATGTATCGAATGTGCGAAACGTTTCTGTTCGTCTAAAATCACACGCGCGCCACGCACGAAATTTGCTGGTGCAATTAATTAACACAAAGGTCACAATCGATGAAAAATTTGATCACGCGGAGCGGATGCAAAGCTAACAGCGGCGAATGTGTTCCGTTTGTTTAACAGGATCAAAAAAGCATCTGCTTGATTGAAAATTAATAAACTTCGCGGCGAGCTGTCGTTTATCGGCGGGGCCGAATTCGCCGCGGCTTTGTTTTCTTTTAATATCACCCAGTTTCGACGGTGGAACGTAATAATAATGTCCTGTTGAACTTTCACCCCGACAGCGAATGGTTTATACGACCGCGGTTGTCTGATGTTTGCTGCTGCCTTTACTTTCTGCCCACGGTGACTATCTGAAGAGACAATGAGTGGTCATCGCGGATATTATTTTCGCGGGTTACCGTGAATTTCGTCGCCTACTGGAGCGAATCGGACGACCCTCTCGTACGTTTCAACCCTTCGACGCTTCGGCCGCTGATCCGCGCCACTCGTCGGGTTTCTGACCAGCCAATTTTTGCACCCCTACACACGCACCGTACCACCAACCGTTAATTATGCCGCTTAATGGGAAACGGAACGGGAGAAAATGACGTTTCATAAATTTCCAGAACGGAAGTCGCGATCGAGGGTGCAATGGACCGCGCGCGTTTAAACGTTTTCACTTAATTACACGATTCGCTCGTGGGGCCTGAACGCGTTTAACGCCAATTTTATGCGCCGATGAAGTGAAACGTGGGCTCACCGCCGGTGATTCATGTTCCGGATTGATACTCTGACGGTGCACGATCCCCGCGGAATAGATTGTCGCGACACGTCCTCTTCCGCGAGAGCTGCGAAATTCTTCGAGCAGAAGGCTATTGTCGGGATCCGGGCCGCGTGAACCAACTCTGTCACTCTATGACGGTGTAGCGCCATTCAAACTACGAAAACCGATATTTTTTTCTATTATTAATTATACTTTTCTCGTAGATAATCAAGTAAAAATTGCAATCGAAAACGCATGCTCTACTTAACGGGACGTCTGACGACTATACTCGGGCGGGCAGAGTAGCCCGACGTTGCTCATTAAACAATTTCACGATTCACGCAAACGAAAACTCATTATTGTCCAAAGCGGAGCCCCGGGAAAAACACGAGGCCGCGTTTAATCAGAGCGATGCCGATGGCGTCGGCTCGTGAACGCGGAAATTATGCGATCGACGGGTCGCGGTATCCGTTTTTACCGGAGGGGACGTTTTTAATTTGCTCGATCGGGAATAATTAGTTTGTTAACTGTAGCGTGACGACATCGCGCGTACCGAGCTCCCTCCAGCCGGGACAGGGTTATCCGGGGGCCGGGTTCTCGAAAAAAATCACGTCGCGATCGGTGCCCGGGCGGTTTTATTTGCCACGGGGCCGTCCCGTGAGGCGAAAAGTCATTCCGTCGAATGACGGAGATCTGGTGGGATGATTGGGCGCGGTGAAACGGGGAGCCCTGTGGCCCAGGGGCCCGCGTGCCCCCGTGCAGCGTCTAATGAGGCCCGGACCGCCCTGCAGGCGAAGCGTTTTGGCCCCTGTGGCCCGCGGGACTCCTTCGGAACAGCACAGGGCCCCGGTGTGTGTTCACGTATGCAAGAATCCAGCCGGGCTCCGCAGCCAGTTGTAAATAGTTATTCAGAATGACAGTTGAATTTCGTCCGCGGCCCGGGAACTTCGTCGCGGGAGAGCTGGATCTTCTTCTCTCCCCTCTTCCTATTTCATCTCTACTCTTCGAGTGGCAGGTCCGCTGCCCTCTCTCTCTCTCTCTCTCTCTCTTTGCCTCTCCGATCATCTCTTCTGATGGCTCGCGAAATGCATTGGGACGTGGGACATGGTGCACTGTGGTTAGAGAGGCAGGAACTAGATTGACTAATCTGTACTTATGCTTTGTAGCCCGTTGCGGTCGAATGTATTTTCTCCCTGTTACTTATACATAACGAATAGCACTGTAATAACATTATATAATTTGTATTATATAATTTTTAACTTAATATTACCAATTGAATGAATTGGACAATATTTATATATACTACAGTGCATTCATTACAGGAACGTACAAAATCTAGGCAGGAAGTAAATGATAATTTTGGATAATTTTCAATGCATAAAGTATAGCATTAATCTCTTCACTTCTTGGTCACGCTTAATTGAATAAAATCCAGTGTCATTTTAACTAGTTGACCTCTTGCTGTATAATGTCCAGTGACACCCGTAATGGAACTTTTAAATAGAAATCTGCTGAATATGAATCTGGGTTACATTTGCAGCGAAGGCATTTTCTTCGGTTGTCTCTCCTGCATAGTGAAGGAGATTGTCAGCTCTTGCTTGACACATGCAAGTTTTTGAATGTTTTTGGTTAATATTTCCCATGTCGTACAAACTGTGCGGGCCAAAAAGAGTGTGCCAGCTCTGAAAAGATGAATAAAACGAAATATGAGGATCATGTGGACCGTCGCGACAGGCCCCAAAACGGGGTCCATCAGCGGGGAACCAGGGGGACGACAGATCAGCCAGTTCGTTCGAGAATATACAAATGTGGATTTGGCGGATCGTATCTTCGACTCGCGGCCAAGTTTATCTTTTGTCTCCCGATGTCGTCCATTCCTCTATCCCCCTCTCTCTTCCCGCAGATTGTGCCTCTTTTCTCTTGTGTCCCGTCTCCACGGTTTCGATCGAGAAATCAGAGGTTTCTTATTATGCCCCCGCCGTGCGCCATTGTGCCCGCTGGACAAAGCGCCACGAAGCCGACCCCGGCCTTATCCGCCCGAGATATTCGGCAATATCCGAATGAACGCTCGACCGGAGAGAAACGGCCTGGAAAGGGACACGGCCAGGAAAGGACGTATTAAAAGCAGAAAAGGGAGGTCCCGCCGGCAGCCCGGGAAACTGCGATCGTTGATAATCCACCCTGGGAACGCGATTTAATTAATGGACTGCTTGTAATTGTTCGTAATGCGGCTGCTGACTGAACGAGATTGGACGCTTCTAACCGTCTCGTTGCTGCGGCCGTGATACAAATCGCCTCGAGAATACTTTAACAGCTCCTCTGTGGACGGAACGAGCCTTCCTGGGTGTAGTTGCTTTATTCAAGCTGTTGGTCAGTTTTCTAGCGCCTACAGATATCTGTGCATTCTATTGTATGTAACAACATATAAAATACAGGAAAGTCTTGAGCTAAGGAAAACCCTTGGGCCCGCACTGTTTCTTAGATCGTGTAGTTCTACTATTTTTTTTGTGACGTCGTTATAGTTTTGAGTACGGTTCATTACGAAACCCTGTATATTTTTACGTGTGAGTACGTGCACGTTGAGTTCAATAAGAATAAATCCGAGCCACAAGGAAGGTCAGACTGTCACGGGATCCGTTCCGATGATCTAGGACAGAGGTAAAAGATTATCCAAGAGCGTGAAAGTACACAGATTGCTCCGGACGCGGAATCCCGATTATTTTCGCGGCAAATTTGTCAGAGTGCATCAAGTTTCCTGACAGCTTAAGCAAACCCGGCGGCACGTATCGACACGGCAATCCTAATATATATTCGTATATATATATACGAATGTTCAGCGTCCTGGATTCTAGCTTTACTGACAAGAGATGCTTAGTTTTTTAATGACCTGAACAGGTTCATGAACTGGTAACCTGAAAACGAAGAATACACTGTGGTACAGATCTAATTGCATGTTTTATTGAAGTTTTACTGTGTCGGCAAAAAGTATTCATTCGAATATCATATACTACTTTAAAATTCGCGAATCTTAATGTAAGCCAATAAATCCGTATAGGTCTCAAGCTGTTGTCTTACAAAGGCAACCGATGTTCCCCGACCCCTTTACAAATTTCGTTGCGTAAGCGTTACACGCCGAAACCCGGTGTTATATTAATGTTCCTTTTTTCAGCGATATATCATCGTTTCTCGGCAGCATCATTCATCTAGCATCCACTTTGCACGGTCGATATCACGAGTAGAAGACATCCTGCCGCGACATCCGACGATTATAATCATTTATTTCGGTCCTGGTTATTCTTTGATTCGGAATGGACAAAGGAGAGCCATATTCAGACACATTCATTTAGCACGAAGAGAAGCTAATTGCAGGCTTCCAATGCGAAAAATTAAAAAATTAAATTCTAAGATGTCTTTGTGCATCAAGTAGGTTCCAGTCTTTACAACTTTAAATAATTCTTAAAAGTGACAAACGAGTAAGATTCGTTTGTGGACGTGTTCGGCATTAGAAATACGTTTCAGATCGCAGTGCGGATTGGTCGGAATTCCACGGGCGATATCGGATCGATCGATGATGGAGCAACCAAGCGACCACGGTCGGAGTTTCCTGTCTCAACGGCGAAATTCAAAATAACACGCGGGTTTCCGCAGTTACGAGCACAGGGACGACCGCGCAACCCTCGTCTGTAATAACTCTCACTCTGTCGCTTTGTTCTTTTCACGGTGGACGGTCCTTTCCTTGTTCATCCTCCTTGTTCGTCCTCCTTGTTCATCCTCCGGCGGTCCTTCTCGTGGTCTCCGGAGGTCCAGCGAAACCTGCCCCACTGGTCCACTACCGTTGCTCCGAGGCTGAACTCCTCTGCTCGTCTACCGTTTACACGGCCAGCACACTGTTCCGGCCCCTTACCGACCTTGTTGTCCCGATACTATCGCCGAACACGCGTGGACACATTTTGTCTTCTAATGATCCAAATAGAAATTATTCCGGGGCCGCCCCCGACGCTCGGCCCGACACTCGACCGTCCCTTCCACGAACATCTCGGCCCCTGTAAAATTAGCTTAATATCTCTCGATAGCCTGACCACCTATGCTTCACCTAACCATCCGTTTCCGATACGTTTGCCACGCTGAATAGTCTCACAGGACTTTTAGCGTCCAGCACAATTGGAATCTTTTCCAAGTACAGCAATTATTAAATTGGGGACAAAGTTTCTTCGTATTTTAATACAGAAATGAATCAAGTTTTCTCCATATTTTAAATGATGTTCATTAAATCGAGTATGTGCCGTTTTGATCGACCACCTTTTGCCATTTTCGAGGTAAAACCATAATCCCATCACTGTAGAACTTCTGTGATTTCTAGGCGAAAAACTGCGACACGAGATTTCCACAGGCCTCTTTTGAAGTCAACTTCACACCACTAAGAAAGTTCTGGAGAGACCGAAACAAATGGTATGATGGTGCAATATCAGGACTATACGGTGGATGCATCAAAGCTTCCCAGTCAAGCTCTCTTAATTTTTGACAGGTCAATGTTAACTCATGAGGCATCCAAACATCGAGCTGTTTTTTTGTATCTGGACTTCTTTAAATGGTTTAGAACTGTTTTGTCGATGTTTAGTTCCTTACCGATATCACGATGATTTCATCGACTTTTTCAGTGACCGATCGACCAGAACGAGGTGTATCTTTGACATCAAAATTTCCAGATTCGAAACGCTTAAACGAACTTTGCGCCACACGTACTGATACTGTATCACGTCCATAAACATCACAATTTTTTTTAGCAGTTTGAGTCGCATTCTTTCCTTTTTGTAATGAAATTTCAAAATGTATCGAATTTCTTCTTTGTTTTCACTCATTTTCAAGACGTAATAACTTTTGACTAAATAAACAAATATCACAACTTCTTGTTTGTAATTACTCTATGATATATCACCTTTCAGACGCACTCAAGTAATGCCAGATCCAATTAATATTAACAGAGTTATGCCATGGTAAGACCATCTATCGGGAGGATACGAAGAAACTTTTTCCCCAAATCAATATTTGAACTTGTTGAGTCTGAGGTGGTTTGGATACTAGAATTCTTCTGATAGCGGAATGCGCATGTATTAGGCGATTGCAGATGTTTGGGATCAATTTAAAAAAAAAGCTCTTCTTGTATTTTTGTGCAGTTTCAAACATCCATTTATGATAGTTTCAGATGTAAGTGTAACCCATTATAACTCA
Organism: Lasioglossum calceatum; assembly: GCA_963966675.1. Classification (NCBI taxonomy): domain Eukaryota; kingdom Metazoa; phylum Arthropoda; class Insecta; order Hymenoptera; family Halictidae; genus Lasioglossum; species Lasioglossum calceatum. The sequence continues at coordinate 18,254,101 of OZ016541.1, forward strand.
AGTGGAACTTATCGCACTCTTGTCGAAATATACAATGCGATCTTCCAATTACGGCTTGTAATTGTTGATCGTAACTATTATATAATTAATTACTTCTGTGCCTTCAGCGGATACGGTAAGAAATTTTTAGGGCCTGTTGAGACTGAAATGAGTCCAATTATCAGGAGCTAACGAGGCTCGTCTGGGGGCAACGTTTCGCCGGGATCATGGCTGCCGAGAATCTGTGTCGCCTCGCTGGCTATAGTATCAGCGGAAATCCACGTATTATTCCGCCGGTGGTAAACAGAGATTCGCGTCACGGTGTTTAGCTCGGCGAGGAGACATGTATCAAGCCACTTACCGAAATTTCCTCGCGATGAGACGTTTCTGCGGTTCGTATCGCCGCGCAACAGCCTCGCTGCGTATTTCCGCGAGGCAAAACAAACCGTTGTTGCAGGAACAGAAGACACCAGACACGCGTGGGTGTTGCGGAGATGGCGTCCCGACGCTATACAATGCATAGTGCGTCGCCTACATGGCAAAAATGAAACCAACTTTCTTGTCGGTGCCTGTAAACTTTACGTAATTGAAACTGCATTTAAAGGACTGACGCTCGAGCCTTGCGAAGAGACGTCATTGCTTGTAAATGAACTGTAAGTGAAATAATGCAGTGCCGTTCTTAAATCCTCATATTTTTATTGTTTTAAATTGTACCTACTTGTTTTTACCATAAATGCACAAAAATCACAGTCTGCTTATTGGTTAATTTAATAATATTCTGCAGCATCGCAATCGTATGGATAACTAGAAAAACCATTCGGATTGTTTTAATGCATTGCAGAGGAACGATGTTATTGTACTTCCGCTTAACAAGTGATGAAAAAGTCCTTCATTAACAATGAAGCTGCACAACGGAAATATCGAGAGTGGGGGTTGTATACATACATATTTCTCGAATCGCTTCCGCCCTAGATATTTTCATTACAAGACAATAAACAATCCCTTGGATGTGTACCACCACACAGCGTTATATTCGTTATATTTCTCTCGTTCATCATTTTCTTTAATTTCTACATTTTTCCATTACTCGTCAGAACACCGTAATTCACTCGAACACTGGTACACTGTCAAATATTTGAAATTGCTCCCCAAACTCTGGTGCACGTTTTTTTGCTGATCCGAGATATTGCATGGAAAACGGTATTTTGTTGAGGAATTCCAGATGTGCGTTTTTTAAAACGAATTCATCGTGCTCTACGCATTCGCGTGATCTTTTCAGCAACACGGATCAGTTGCATAATTTTTTCACCGAAACTGCAGTTGACTGACTCGATCACGCAATCGGGGACAGCAAACTTAGCAGTTCCGGTGGTTGTATTTTCCGAGTACTTTCCCCCAGCTGCCACTTCATCGTTTTAACGAGCCAGGCTCCGCTTTAAGAACCATCGCTTCCCCAAATTCAACAAAATGTAAATGTCGCGGACCCTGCTTCATTGTCGAGGCGAATGCAAATTGCTGACGGAAATTTCGGCCCACGTAGAAATAGAATGGGGTGGTCGCGGAAAAGAGTCATAAAGACAGAGAGAGAGAGAGAGAGAGAGAGAGAGAGAGAGAAAGAGGGAGGAAGAGATCGAAAAAAGTCAAAGTAGAAACGAACTGTCGTAAATCCGGCGCAGAGCAGCGCGCGTGCCACTCGCTCGTCCATATCGGAAGCAATTTACAAATACGTCTGTGCCACGTGGCAGGAAAAAGGTTCACGTACTGGGTTCCCGAAATCCCTCCGTCCACTATGTCGTCACTATTTTTCGGTGGTACCTCCGCGTCGGCCATAAATAATCCCGTAATTCGCCACCCTAGTCGAGAACGGGCCTCGTATCCTCCGCACTCTACTTTGTCTTTTAATGCCTTCCGCTCTAACCATAGATTATTATTTTGATATACAACGGTGCTAGGGGTCGCGGGGGGTGAAGTCACCCCATTTCACGGAACAGGGCTCCTGCGTCCCGGTCCGAGTATCCTCGAAGCATTATTCAAACCGTATACTCGAAAAATGATTTTTCAGAATAATATTAAGTACTCGACATTTTTCGATTTATATAATAATCTTTTATAATTCCATCATCTTAGAAAAGAATGAATGCAGAGCTTAATATGAACCCAGCTTCATCGTTGCGCGATTTTGTTTTACAAAATCGTCACAGTTTAAATATCGACAATTTTCCATGTGCTATTTCTGAATCAAAAATAATAGATTAATTGTAACAATTTGTTATTTGAAATCGCTATTCCACACGAAACGTGTCCAAGCCTGGTGCAAGCTCGCACACGATTTTATCGCGCTTACGAATAATTACCCTGGATATTTGCGCGATAAGTATGTCTCGGCAGCGTCGCGAACACTTCAAGAAAATTGATCGCGCGAAATTACGCGATTCCGCCCGGCGAGTCAATCGATTAATTAAATTGCGCTGGAATGTCGCAGTATTGTAGTGATCGCGAGATAAAGTCGTTCGATTAATTCGCTTTGGCGAGCGAGATATTCGTTATTAACTCTGGTTCTATATTGCTAAACTTCGCACGATCTATAAATGGATAGTCGATGTTTGTCCAATTCTCGCCTCGTTTGCAAGTTAAGCTTCGTTAACACCATAAGTAATTAATCTAGAATGTCTGTAATATTACGGGAATGCATTTACTGATCCCCGTACGATATTTGGATATACAGGGTTATCCAAAAGTACCTTTAGGATGTTGAATGGGAATATCTGTCAAACGCCATGTTTGTTTCTTGTCACTTTCTTGTATTTCTAACCTACAATGATAGACAATTTTAACAATGGAGTTGTATACGATTGAAGAGCGTGTTGAAGTTATTAAAATTTATTTTGCAAATCAGTGTTCAATAAAAGATACCCATCGTAAATAACGTGATTTTTTCAGAATACATAATCGTCCATCAGAGCAAACAATTCGAAATTTGGTTAAAAATTTGATGAAACTGGATCTGTTCACGATAAACCAAAGTCTGGCAGACCAAAAACAGCTCGTTCGAATGAAAACATTGCTGCTGTTCGTGTAAGTGTTGCTAATGAGTCATTAGTAATGACCCATCAACATCAATTCGTTCTCAAAAATTGAGCATTTCTTCGAATTGATGTCTATAAACGTATATCGTCTCTCACACATAATTGCCATAGATGATACCTGATAATTAATTTAAAAAACCAATAAAATTAAAAATTGTATGTTTTTTATTAAAAAAAAAACTTCCTATAGTCTATTTTGGATAACCCGTTAGTTACACAAAAGAAAATCTAGTAAAATAGTTCATCCATTTTTGCTTAACGTTCCGATATATCAAATTTTGGTTCCATTATAATACCAGAAATCAAAAAATTTACTATAACACGAATAGAACATAGACTGTCGTTTCGCACTATTTAGAAACTTATGTATTTCATTTTATGGTTCACTAGAATTTCCGGAGTGGCGTTACAACGATGCGTTTCAGATCTTTTCTTTCACAATTACCGTATTCGGTAATGACAGCTATTCGACAAACGCGGTTAAACTGTTTCGAGCGATCGTGAGTTCGTTTAACAGGTGTCCGGAGCGATCGAGGTGCCGTCGTGTCGTCCCTGTTATTTATAAATTTGCAGATAACAATTTGTTGCACGGCTGGCCGCTCCAACAACCGATATTTTTGGCAAGTAACAGTTGTGCGTGAACGATAGCGACGTCGAGAATTTCCATGGAATGTTTCACCGCGATAATCACTCTGGAAATGGACAATGTTTTTTGCAGCTCGTTCTTCTTCCCACGTGGCACGCTGTTGGCCTTTATGGCTGCGCTGATGCATCGTTGTAAATATCGACAATGGTATCGTTTCGATCTTTTTCAATATTTTTTACCCCACAGTTTTTTGGAAGCTGCAGTAATTAGAACTTGTTCGTTTCCAAGTATTTTAATGCACTAGTTTATAAGCATACTCTCGCATCGAGTTTCTATTCTGACATTTTCTCCACGTTCACGTTGTAACGACGTTGGATAGGCTTCGACAGAGAATGAGCAACGTTTACAAGGGAAACAGGACGCTATAAAGTGCGGTGGGTTCGAGAAGGAAAATGGTGGGCGTACCTCGAAACAGAGGGATCCTTCGAAGGATCCTCCTTGTAATCGTTCGAACGAGATAAAATCGGAGCGTAAGCCGCAATAAAATTGTAACGAGATTGCGTAGCGTGGGCGTGCTTTAATTATTTCAGGAAGCGTGCTAGAAGGGCGGCAGAAACGAAGGGATGCTTCGAATTGTTCCAACAATTTTTAAATAATTCTATCCACCGAAGAAATTCGCGTTCAAGTTGAACGCATTACAGTCACTGCCTTCCAGTTTGAATTCCTGCGAACTATTTAGAGCGAGGTCTTTTGTCAAACCTTAACAGGAAGTCTTAGCAGGCGGGGGTGGGTTCTGACGTAACCCAATTTCTTTTCCCTTGGACGGTGAAATGTTATTTCCTTCGCAACAGTGCAGCGCAATATTTTACCGATTCAGGTGGACATAATTGAATTTAGATCCATGCCAAATCGATAGTTTAATGTCCATTTCACCGGAATAAATGATTATACAATGACAACAGTTATTGTGTAATAGTATTTTATTATGATGAACTTTTCTAGCAATTAAGATGTAATTTAATTTTTGTTCCGAACTGCAACTAATTCCTCTAACACTTAAAAGAAATCCAAGTGGTTCGGTCCGCTTTGTAAAAAGTCATTCTAATTTGAAGAGCATGCGAATATTAATGCGAGTCACTTTATGGCATGGCGAACAGGTGGCCAAAAGTATGGTGGTCACGGCGCAACGATATTAATTTCGTCTTGGTAATGACTTGAAACGAAGCCGCGAACGGTGTTCTTCGAATGTAATTATTCATCCCGGCGAATAATTAAACGATGAATCGGGGGGAACTCGTTTTCGCGCGTGCTACGGGCGCGCACCACCACCAGGGCTGTCAGATCTCGTATTTACAAAGGATTACCGATCCTCTCTGTGAATATTTTGGATAATGAACGTACCGCGGAGTCCCGACAGCAAAAATGCAACACAGTAATTACTCGGCACCCGTCTCCCGTGTAACTTTGTGGCCCGGGACTTACGCAACCGGTCGCGTTTGCATAATCAGATCCGCGCGCCAAGCCGCGCCGCACCACGCCGCGCTGGTCGAAACGTCTTTATCGTTGCCGCTCGTTTTACATAATTGTGCCATTCCGTGTCACATTTTTGCGGCGCCGGTCCCGCCCCGAATAATTAAATACGCGGAAAACAAAGCGGACTGTACGCTCGCGATACCGCCGCTGCGAATCAGGATACTTCGTCTAATTCGTTCGCCACTCGTTCCGTTTCGCGATTCAGAGGGGATGACGTCACGGTTACAGAGAGATCCACACGTCCAAAAGATAGTAGTAAGGGTATATTACAACTTATAGTAAATATTAACATCGTGTGCGAAGCTAATTTGCTTCAATTTGACTGCGTTGGAAAAGGACTTTAAAAATTTGTACCAATTACCAATGCATGTATTTTTATTATCTTCACCATCATTATTTTATGAACTCATTTTATAAAATATTATTTTATGCAAATCGAGCTGCGCGTCTTCATTTCAACCGAAAATTTACAGAAAATATTTTGCATACAGTGTGCTAACAAAAATTTTTAATACATAGAAAAAAACTTTTACGCGTAGACACGTAACAGATACGGGCAGTGAGCAAAATAACTCTTTGATATACTAAATTAATTTTTTCTTAATGATTGTAACATTAAATTGCAACATACATATTCCCGTTGCAACTGACCTTTTTTCGAAGTAAATACTGCCTCGTTAGTCAAAAATTATAATTTATGTTCAGAAATATGATCGAGTACGATTGTAACATCAGAAGCCGGGTCGGTTGTAAGTTGTAACACTTTCTCCACTTCTCTGTTCTCATTAATAACCTGGTTATTACTTGACATACGGCTAAATTAATGCGACCCAATAATGTCGGATAAGTAAATTACGGTTTAAACATGTACGGAACTTTTATATTAAATATAATGATTCTCGAGTAATTCTAGTACAAAATCAAAGTGTTGGTACTACCTCTAATTCGAGTTAGGTCTATTTCCTGATTTTTCTATGAAAATTGACAAACACTGTGTATTTATTCTGCTACGCCAAAATTGTTGTACGCGAATATGGAAAAGAAATCGACACACATAGGTATATGGAATTGAATTGCGTTCGAAATGATCGTTGTGGTAAATGCACATGTATGCCTGGCTTCTTGATTAGCATGTACAGCTATTTCCTATGAACGCCACGTTAATCCCTGTCAAATTCCCTAATACATGAATATCGAAACGAAATCGACACACGTGCGTGGTAATGTAATAAGCTGGAGTTCGAAATTATCGCTCAGGAAAATGCATGTACCTATGTACATAGTTACTACGACTAATTTCTACGAATTCCATATTAAACCCCATTAAAATCTCTCCATTATGAATGCACCGATATTCTGATACAGTGATTCGCATTGATATTTGAAGGACATTGATTTCTTGTTAAATAGAGTTAAATAGATTTCTTTCTTTTTATGACTTTTTCATCTGAATTTGTATTGAAGACGATCGGACCAAAAACGATTAGCTATTCTGTTGAAATAAATCTGCTATGAGATTTTCTACAATAAAAAGAAAAGACAATTAGCGATTTCGGACGTTGGCGTTGGAGGAGCGAGGCTGCAGCATGTTGACGTCCGGGTATTGTCAGTCGAAGACAAGCTAGAGCCACGTTTGAATGTCGTCGTGGGTGGACTCGGTGTTACGAGGCTTAGGAGGCAAGAAAAAGGGGAAGATTACAAGAAGCCAGTCGTTGGTCGGTCCGCTCGAGCTCGCACGCTACGGGAGCGTGCGAGTCGCGCAGGTAACAGAGCCTCGGGATTAATTCCAGTCGAGCGTTCCGAGTCGCGGTTGTCTCGCGCGACTCTCAGCTTGTTTTGAGTTTAAATACTTTCGCTCGAGCGGGCCGGAAAGAGGGTCCGGCTTAATTTATCGTGCGGTTTAAATACCGTTTCAGGGGCTCGCGGGAGTCCCACGTAAGGAGCGGCAAAAGGACCGAGCAAAGAATCGCGCGTCGGGCAACCGTCCCCGAGCGATTCCGCTCGAGCGACCGCAGGGACCGAGGCGGACAGTCTCCACGCCTCCTCGCCGCGCCGCACCGTGAAAACGCTTTAAGAATCTCGGAACATCTGCTGCCACGACCGAGACCGGGACCCCGTGAAACACACAATCGGTCCACACGTTTCCTGGCCCGTTCCCGATCCCGATTTTATCGCGCCGATGCGCCTGTTACCGGCGATACCGGACTCCTCCCGATCCTCTCGATAGACCGACTTTTTGCTTCCACCAAACGGGAAGCTGAGTTTTCTGACTAAAGTATCGCCGCTCTCGATCCTGCCCTACACGGTGTCCCGTTTAATCCTGTCAGAAATATTCAATATTCCGACAGCTTCCTCGCACGTTCCCCGAGCAAACTCACTCGAGCGTTCACCTTTTTTCTGATTCTAGATACCTACTACAAAGCGTCTAATTTCCTTGCCGGTATTATGAATTGACGATATAAAGTCCGACGGAAAGTAAAAGGGTGAGCGAAAGGGTGCGAGGGTTGATTAAAAGAAAAACTGCATAATTTAGTGGGAGGTTAGAGGGTTCGTCGGCAGAGATTGGGAAGAGCGTTTAGCAAAAGGAATCGGCGAGGAGCGGCATCTACAATCTAAATTCTTCCATGAAGGATAGCGCGGGGCCGATGAGTTAGGCTTTCCTTTAATTAAGACAGCATGCATATGCAAGAATTTCAATCAAAGGGAGAAGCGAGATCGTCGTCACAAAGAAACGATCGTCGCGGTTGGGTCCGAGGCAGTCCGTTCCTCCGATCGTTAATCACAGATAAGCGGAACGGTGACCGTGAGCACCGGGTAACGGATTTCTTGCGAGCTTATAATATTTATTGCGCGAGCTTAATGACTTCCGATCGAGGATTCATCCGAGCCGAACGAGGACTCGTGTACAGTGTACATGGAATCGGTACCGTTCGCGTTACAGTCTGTTTCATAAGCAAAACCAGATACTGGATACCCAATAGGACAGTTTCTTTCGATACGCGATTATTTAAAATCTCTTAGGACATGCTTCTTTTGCCACTAGGACCTACGGACCATTTAGAGAGAAACATTGTACAGGAACATTTCAATAATTAATTTCTATAACGTGGACACTCTGGAGACACAGTCATTTTAATTTCTTGAAATTCTTCGCGGAAAGAATTCATTTTATATCGGACCCAGACTAATGCGAAACAGACTGTAGACGTGGCAGGATCGCAAAAGGATTAGCAAAAACCCTTCGTTCCGATTTTTCTCGGTGTTCGGAGCGCGGCGCCGCAATGAGCGCAATTACCAATCTCGATCGGCTTATCTGCACGGTCAGATAACATTGCGACCGGTCCCGGCTTTTGTATCTACCTGTTAGCTTTCCTTGAATAGCCAACGGCCGCGGAGGCACACCGACTTGAAAATTTCACCGGAAGCGCCGTGTCGATGACAAACGCCCGCGCATCTCGTTAATTAGTATCGGCGAGCATTAACGAGCTCCAGGAAGCCGATAAGAGGCGCGCGCCGGCCTACCTCGTAGTTTCTACTAGTTCGCCGAACGAGATAAGGGTTGCGAACGCTAGTCAAAGGCGAACGCGAAACGTTCCTATCCTTTATTTTGCCCCCGCGTCCCGCGGATGAATGCCGAGATTATTCCGTATCGCGTAGATCCGCTCCGATTAAATGCGATAAAACGCAGCCCCGCCGATTCGAAGCCGATTCTCTAACCCTCGAGGATTGCGTCGAATTGCGGAGTACTTTTCCTTTAAGAACATCCGTTTTGAATTTTTTCTTCCTCGTAAGAATGGTTCTTCATTATAAATTTCGATAATCATAAAGCACAGAGTTGGAAGAAATCAAATCCCTACTGTTTTAGTGCCGCAAAAAACACCTGCAGGTCACGCTCTGTACAGGGTGTATAAAAAGTAATGGTCATCCGTTTTAGGGGTGAATCTATATCCCTCGATCGGTGGACATTTGTAAGAGAAACTTGCGCGTAATTGTTTATAACAAAGAAAATTGTTGGTAAAGTTGTTTCTTACGTCCACACCTGCATCCAACATCCAGCAGAGAAAAAGTTTGAAAGGAGCCACATGTCGCAAACAAATAGTTATTGAGATATAAGCTGTTAATCTTCTTGCAAAATTTGATTGTGTAGAAGTAAACGTATGTATACCATACACAAAAGCGTACTACTACAGTCCACCTGACTGATAATCGTATGCGGTCCCTCTCCACCGCATAAAAAAAATTTCTTGAATACGTTGTGAAAAATTATTTGTTATAGCTATTTATGAAGTTTGTGAATATTTTTTTTCTGCGGTCCCTATCTACCGCACGAAAACAGGTTTGACTGTATTTGTTTGCGACATGTGGCTCCTTTCAAACTTTTTCTCTTCTGGATGAGTGGAAGGTGTTGACGTAGGAACAAATTTAACAACAATTTTCTTTGTTGTAAACAATTTTGCGGCAAGTTTCTCTTACAAATGTCTAGAGGCGTAGATTCACCCCTAGGACGGATGATCATTACTTTTCATACATCTATAATAAATATTGTTCATCTCCTCTTTTGCAGTCTTTCGACGATCCTCGCCGTTGGAGATCAATCGTAACTTCGTTATCTTTCCCCATCCAGTTAAATAGTCTTTTCACAGTACGCGTTGGTGGTAGCCGAGGAAAAGATGGCACCAGACCAGGGATGTTTCGAGGGGTGATGTTGATGCTCATCGGTCATATTTAATCCCCCGCGTGCGTTCACGCAGCCCCGGGACGGACGTTGACAAATCTGCGTTCGCGTTGCCTTTGAAAATTGATTGATTCCCGAACGCTGGGCCTCGGGGAAAGACAAAAGCGAAAGAGCGGTCGGATGAGGAGAAACGCGTTTCGGTATGCAGCACTGTCTCATTTCGCCGCTCGTTAGAAATGACATGGCGACCATGCGGCGACGGAGGGACCAACGGCCACGAGAGCAGAGGCCAAGAGTCCCGGTTTGATGAAATGGTAGCCGAGTAATTGAAATCTCGTGTTCCTCACCGAGTTGATACGATGTTCAAGGGATCCTTGCCTCCTCTTCTCTCTCTCTCTCTCTCCTCTCCTCACTCCATCAGTCTCCCTCTTTTCTCTGTCTCTCTCCATCTGCACCTCTCAGTTCCTCGATCGTGGCCCCGGTGCTTCTGTTATTCTTTCCACCGAGATATCCGGATCCGTTCACATGTCACGTTCATGGAACGCGAGCAGCCAGGTAGGGCCCCGTCCTAAGTTACCATCCGGAGACTATAAGCCGATTATATCTTCCCAAATATTGAGACGTGGCTGCTGTACATCGAAACCAGCTCTGGGAATCGACCAGCGATCGCACGATGCCGTTGGTTGCTCGTCAATCCTTCGACGACAGATTCCCTCCGATAAACCAGCGATTTTTCCTCGAGCTGGTCGCTTCGCAATCTTACAAAATTACGCCATTGGCCGAAGAATTTTTCACTGGCAGCTGTACATTTTAGGAATAATTTCATAACATCAATTGGTATAAAATATTACAGATCAATATGGAAACGAATTACTATCCTTCAGGAATTCTACATTGGTTGCAGGGATGACTACTTTCGTTACTAGTTGGAGAGGATTCACGCTGTTAGATTCTTCACACGTGGAGTCTAAAGTGCATCGATTGCTGCTCTTTTGAGAAAGTTACAAATTCACTATCCAAATAGCGAGCAGATTGGGGCACGCCGGAGTTAGTCAAACTCCCGCAACCGTAGAATAATTATCGCAGAACTAGCTGGAACTTCTAGAACTTTTCCGAATATCCTCGTTCCGCATCACCCGTGGGAGAATTATGATATTAGGTTGTCCTGAAAGTTCTTTTCGTAATATGCTTCCTCAACCATCGCGTACGCCATTAATATCTTATTTTACATGAATCACAAAATTGTTGGACAGGATCTAATGTTTCGAAGTACGTCTAACTCATGCCAGACTTCCATCGTGTTCTAAAAACAAAGGGCCTCGTTGATGTAATACAACAATGTAATTGGGACTCGGGACTCATTCCTCTGCCAATCGAGAACCAGGGAGTAAACAGTTCGCCGGTGTCTACATCTCGTACGGGATTTTTATGGTTTCTGCTTCCTCTCTCGCGTCTGCGGCCGCTTATTCGCGTATAACGATATTAGCCCGTAGCGTAGCCGGCTTCTCCTCTTATCGTGCTCTTCCCGTGGACGGGACCCAGGGAACGCGGACGACGATCACGCACGCATAAAATAAATGGCTCGTAATGGAATTTCGATCCGGATGAAATAAAAGTAAGGGGAAAAAAGCAGAACAGAACGGCGGCAGCGGGGAGGAGAGAGCAGGAGATGCGAGACGAACAGAGACGGAAATGGGAAAGGGACGAACGATGGAGAAGGTAAGAGAAAAAGAGAGAGGGAGAGAGAGAGAGAGAGAGAGAGAGAGAGAGAGAGAAGGAGAGAGAAAAAAAGCGGAACGCCGCGCGTCCCGATAGCGGTTAATTATATTGGGGGGACTACGAGTGTATTTTATCTGCGCGGGCGACTGAGCCGAGTAAAAGCCCGAGTGAGCCTTGGCCAGATAACGGCTGAAAGCTTGCCCCATTAAAGGTATCTAGATACCCCGGACATTCTTCTCGGGAATATCTGAATAATTATCCGACGTGTTGGCAAGATTACGATTTTGTCGCTCAGGCCCTTCTTCTGCTGGCCTCTTCTCGGACGTCGTCTCGCGTGACGTCCTCCTGCGTCAAGACTTTACGATCTTTTCTGCTCGATGCATTCTTTCGACGTCCATCCGACGATTCTCCTTTTTGTCGTTCGTCTCGTCTCGCTCGTACCGCTCGTCTCAGTTCGCCCATCGCTGCACCGTGTAATCTCCCTTTAATCGCAAACGTTTCGGTTTAAACGAGCTCGACGCACTCTAATTCTGGTTTTACTGTGCCGTAACGCGAACGCCGATTTCCTCCAGACGCACTACGTCCATTAAGACGCGCCCGATTCTGGCCGAAAATCACGCCTGAACTCATGCAGAGGCCACCAGATGCCTCCAAAAAATCGGCGGAGATTTACTGTGCACCGACTTTCCTCCTTAAATGCGAATATGAACCTTTTGAAATTAAGTTCTAACAAACGGACTCGGGAAATACGGGTGTAGTTGATTGGGGGTTCTGAAATGTTCCAGTGGGAAGACAGAAAGCTTGTCGAATTGTGGGAGCTGGCTGATGTCAGATTCAAATCGAAGGGCCAGTCAAGATTGAAACATGTGCTCTGAGGCTCCATTCGGGATCCTGATTTCTCAGGGATCTCGGTCGGAGCTTTTCGACGGTCACGTTTCATGGGTCGACGTAAAGATCGTGTTCCGGTTTCTATTACGAAAGAGCGCGACAACGTGTTTGATTACGAGCCTCCCCGGGGAGAAAGGGCGAGATCCTAACACGCGAGATTACACGAAAGATCGGTCGGAGGCGGCGGCGATCACGGTTTGATATTTTCGGTTGACCGAAGTTGCCGTCCGGCTCCGAGAACGAATTCGTCTCCGCGAGGTAATCCAACGGGACTACGGTTAATCCTGCCGGATTATGTAACACCGCAGTGTTTAAACGGCAGGCCTGAAACTCCGGAACACTCTCCCTAGCCGTTCTTAGCTCCAGGAAATTACCGTCGCTCCTTCGGAAACCTCTGAATACATCTCTGACTAACGTAAATGTAGAATGAACACGCAATCCACGAAAACTCGACACATATCCATCCGGTATTTTTTCTCCTTTCATATTTCTATCCGTTCTTAAATTTTCTAATGAATTGTAATTTTATCTGTCTTTCTGTCCATGAATTATTTTAATTCATTTTAATTGGACATATCTATGAATCGAATTATAACTTATTGCTAGTTGTTATCGAAGAGACAAAATGTGGAAGAACGTGCTGCCTGGTTTCTTGTAACGCGATTTTTTAAAAATCCGAACGCGTTCGAACCAGGTCCAATAAAGTTTTATTTCCAGATCGACGGTATCTAAACAGGCAACGAAACGAATGAGTAACGAGAGGGGTGAGTTCCAAATTGAAGGTTGAAACAAATGGAGAAGGATCGAGAGTGGAAGGAAAGAGAGAAAGAGAATGAGTGCATAGAGACGAGAGAACGAGAGAAAGATCGGTTGAAACGCCGCGAGAGCGAGACACGGTCGAATAGCCGGTCCTCGGACGTCCTCGGCCGGTTATCGGTTGGATCGTGACAGTCCATAATTTCCCGCGGAGGCCGCGTGCACGTTGCGGACGCGTGCAGAGTGGCGAGCACGGGGATCGGCGGGCCGATCGTCAGGTGATAACCGCGTAGGAAGAGCGCCGTGGCCATTGTGTTATCGCTCGTGGTAACGACGCGTCTTAGCAGCGGTCGTAGCAGCTGTCGTTGCCCGGTAAGAAAGAAGAAACGGTCGTAGGCCCCCCGATACGGAATGCACGCAAGTGCCCGGGCCCCCTCATATTAATGCGTCCTTCTCGCGCGGCCCTTTCCGTGATTTTTTCCGAGAGCGTCGCGGGCGTGAACAGAGGCGCAGCGAGACAGAGCAGGGACCGGAGATAGAGAAAGAGAAAGAGAGAGGAGGGAGTGTGAGTGAAAGTGGAAGAGGGCGCGAAAGGACCGAGGGGACCGCAGGAATATCAATTTTGAATCCGATCGGTGGATACGCTCAGCCGTTCCATCTCCAATCCCGGCAGAAGAGAAGTTCCCTCTTTCTTCGGGACCGGTCCCAAACTGGTTCCCACTCTTCCCTCCGGAAAGCTCCTCCCGATACAGCTCGCGGCGGACATCGACGAACGATTCGTTATGATTGTCGCCGTGGACGGCGCTATCTAGATCCACCGTGAAAAAAACGAGCAGACCGAGGCGGGCCCTGCTAATTGGTGATCCGACGCGACGGCAGAACCGTCTGCCGTTCCCTCCTTTTGCCCTCTTTCCAGTCCTCCGTCGTGTCTCGTTGTGTCCCCCGATTGTTGGTTAATTTAATTAATCACTGACTACGCCCTCGCGCGCTCCGTTACTTCGTCGGAAATGCGACTTCGTATCGACGACATCACGAGTATACCCGTTCTTTCCAATTTTTGAGACTGATACGCAATCGAATTCTCCGAAAATAAAATTTTTAGCACGTTAGAAAATTTTCAACCTCCTAACGTTCAAGGAATGAAATTATCAAAGGAACGTTTACCTACGAAGAATTAATAGTTTAAGTTAAGGTGTGTCAATTGTATGGAATTATGACGAATTGATGGTTCAGGATGATTTCTAAGAGGCGTCGGGATACGACAAACTGGGCGCCTGCATTTTCCATTGCACCGGGGCGGATTTGTTGAAGAATCGGCGAGCCGATCTCGCTCCCGGCCTCGCGAGGAAAATATTCCGAGCGCGATACACCGAGAGGTAGCCTGAGTCTCTCTCGACCGTTATTTATTTGGGGTTGGACGACTCCCGCATCAACATAGTATCTGCGTCGAGCATCCGTCGCCGTTCTTCTTCGCCCGAGCTGATTAATGAGCTGCCTCGGTCCGTTCTCGTGCGCTGGAATCGGATACGCGAAAACGGCCGGCTAACATTAATAACGACATGCTAAAGTTTGTCGGACGTGCGTCGCTGATCTCGGACCCGATATCACGAGAAACAAGAGCAACGACGTTGGTTACATCGTAATTAAGCCTTCCGTGGGACCACTTCCGCTTCTGCCCAACCTCGTTCCGCGCCCTCTCCGAGGACGCCCCGGCCCGAGATCAAAGGCTCGAACTTTGACTCCATCGAAACAATCGGTCTTGTCCTGTTTATCTTGAGATCATCGGAACTCCGTTGCTTTGTACTGCGATTCTCCCCTAGTCGTCGTCGTCGCAGTCGCCGCCTCGTTAATCGCCGCTTCGATGCGTTTGCGTCTGCGATCGAACTCGATTTGACTGCTACATTTATCTCTTCTTGAACCATCTTCTTCTTTCGTTTCGTCTTCATTTCTATTCTAAACTCTGCTTTATGTCCTTTTCTGTGTTAAATAAAAGATAGAAATTTGAACAGTAACAGGACTTTCTCAGTGACACGATATTAAAATATCTGCGCTGCAGATATCGTAAACAACGGACGCAGCCGCGACAGGCGAGCGGCGGATTTTCCTTGGCTTAATAAACCGCTCATTCGATTTGTGGCAGTGGCATTATCCGTCTCGAGCGGGTCCACGTTCGAGGTTTCCCGAGCAGTGAGCAGACGATGGGTTGGTATGAGATGCGGCGAGGAAAGAGGACGCGGGAGGTGTAGAGCAAACGAGGGCCACCGGGATAGACAAAGCTGGCCGCGCTTCCACGATTTTCTCTCCGTGGAGAAGGAGAAGAACGGTCCTATAAGAAACGAGGAACTTAAGCGGAGTTGGTCTGCGCGCGGGACGGGTGGCGAGAGGCGAAAAGAAACGAGAACGGACTCGGTTCTTTCTTCGACTTTTCATCAGCCGCGAGAATGGTTTTCGATTAAGGTGCCGGATTGGCGGAAGTGGAGATGGAACGGGATCTCGAGGAGGCAGGGAACGAAAAGGAAACGAGCACCAGGGACAAGTGGTTAATTACGATCACCGGCTATAAGCCGTCGCGACGGCTAACCTCTCGCTTAAGTCGCTGGCCGTGCCTCTCAATTAGCCGAACAGCTATTTGTCTATTACCGTCCGCGAGATACGCCTCGAGAGTCGTCCGAGGACGATCCATCGATCGCTCTGTATCGCTTCATCCTGTTTTCAGGGGAAAAAAACGGAGACCGGCCACCGCACCGTCGCGTCGGGAAAATGGAACGACGAGACCGCTGGCGCGTTCGAAGTTTTCGTATGAATGAAAGGTAATCTGATTTCGGTCAATGTTCCTTGGAAATTGCGGTGACTGATCCCGCCGCCTCGGTCTCCCGTGAACCGAAAGAAGATTAAAGTCCGGGGAGCTCGAATTCCGAGCGATCCCCGGAACTTGGAAACTATGACGCCTCCGCGCGGATCCTCCCGCATCAACACTACAACCCGGTAATTACGTAGCGTGAAACCATTTCGAACACGACCCCCTGTTTCCCCGAGGAAACGACATCAGCTGCAGGTGTAAACACCGTCGGACCTCTTGCGAGCACTAAGGAGAAGAAAGTTCGCCGATTTTCCGTCGTCGCGTGTAGGTGTCTCGCCCCCGCAACTTTTCCGCCGAAGCAAGGAGAATAGGTTCGTCGAGTATCAGCCCTCGCAACAAGATAGCGAAACCTTCGCGGAATTACCTCTCAGGTTGCTGAGGGTTCGACCCCTCGAGATGTCGATTCTCGCAATTGCGGGTGTCCAGTTACGACGCGCGTGCGAGAGTCAGCATTTGAACGAATTGATCAACGATTCCCCGTCGTCAACGGCGATACACTCGCCCTGCGAATATCGAGCCACTTAATCGCCGGGATTCGTCTATGAAGGTGTCGGGCCACGGGGATCTAGCGCAAGTGATTATTTAACCCTTCCGGCGTCCGAAACACTGGCGAAGCGACAGGGAAAAATTTCTGTTCCAATCTTCTTCGAAGAATTTTACGAAAAATTCTGTTACTCGACATTTTTACATTTAAATTGCCACATTTTTGTAAAAAAGGATCATCTTGCTTTGTGCACCTGATCGAAACATCAGCTCTCTAATCATCGTCGTCCAACTTTGATTGAACGGGAATCGATCGAGCCTCGACCGTGTTACCAGAAACAATTTTTTCAGTCGGCATGGCGTCTAAAAGAGCAGTCGAGCAGAAATCGTTTTAAGGTAACACCTTCAATAAAACAATTTTCCTGGAATCGGAAGGAGCCGAAGAATCACACAGATTTCTGCAGGGCTTCCCCTTTTACGGCCTGACTGTGGAACGAGGAGCAAAAAGGCGACGTAAAATCGTAGCAGAGACCGAGGGCTGTCGCCCCCGTAAAATTAGTGTATTCTTCGGTAGTAGCCGGTTGTCGGCGTGCTCGCTTATGGCGGCGGAAGCAATCGCTATTCCATGAATAGCAAAAATTTACTACTTGCCGAGGGCACGCCTACCGAACGTCTTTTCTCCCCTTGTCCTCCCCAACGCCGTTGGCTCTGCTCCTCTACGTAGGGGTTGAAAAAGCGCATCCCGTGGCAGAGACACGGCGCGACAAGAAACCGGAAAATAAGTAAATGTCTCGTGCACGCGTTCTCCGAGTTCTCGAAGAAATTAACACGGAGCAAAGACACGGACGTCGAAGGCGCCGGTAAAACTGGGCGAGCTGCAAACAATTGCAACGGATGCAGGCGGTCGGAGGGGGTTGTGGAGGAACAGGGACGCGTACACCTACGATGCAATAATTCATCGGGAGTTTTTGCAATCCAGTTATTTCCCGTTCGATTTACGATCGCGCAGTAAAACACAAGTTATACCCCCTCGATTAAGCGTGACACTGTCAATTCCGTAATGCACCATAAAATTGAATCATTGCGACGCTCTTCCAATGCAAACGGATAAATAAACGGGCTCTCGCGTTCGCAGCTCGAAAATAGAGAGGCCGAGAGGGATAGGTCGACGAGGTCACGAACGGCAGCCGGGTCTTTTCTTAATTCGGAAAAACAATCGATCGCTAATGGCAGCCGGTTCCGTAGCTCGTTCCGAGGGGAAAAAAGGGTGGCGGAGGGTGGAGGTAGAAGAGTGAAGAGGAAAGCGCTCCGTAAGACCGTCGACGAGAACGAGGGCTTCTTAATCCCTCCTAAATAAGTGCGACCATTGGCGTAGGTGCCGAACGTTTGTCACTAGGGCGACCCGACGAATTACGGGGGACCGTCTCAAACCCCCTTCTGCCCCCTGTTTATCCCAGCGTTTGCCCCGTCTCGACCAATTGAATTAAAACAGATCGCTTCGATCTCGGGAAGGAACTTCCCGACGTGCAAGCTCGTATATCCGCTACGAGCGTTGAGGAGAGTTCTATTAATTCCGGCAGTTCGTTAGTAATGGAAATTATTCTAGCTACGGCGCGGCGCGGCGCCCGATGCGCAAACACCTCCGAGCTTTATCGCTACTTTAATCAACGACTACTTCGATTAATTATGCCGTACATAATTCATAGCGGTGTAGAGCACCGGCCTCCGATCCCATTCGCTGCCGTCGCGCGGATTGGCCGTCGAACACGTATAATGTCCGTAATAATAGCCGCATCGGTAAATCGTGTGTACACAAACAACGGTAACAGACCGATTCACGGGATGCAAAGGTATTGCGATCGCCTTTGGCGGACTCGTTGCGGATTAGTTTGTAAGTGCTACCACCTTCGGCCACGCTGCTGTATTAATCGAGCCTTGCATTTCCTAGTCCCATCAGAAATACGAATCCCTTTGCCATGTGTCTTCGGACCAGGCCAGCGAATCCTCCGTGAGAAATGTTGCGCAAGATCCTCGCCGTTTCATCTTCAAAACTCCGACTACTTGGAACTCGGTCTCGATTTCTGATTCAGTTCTGATTTCTATGCCGTCTAAAAGTTGTGGAGATTGCCGAGACATCTTCTATTAAAGAATAGAAGCTAAGAGTGAAAGTCTTAGTAAAAGATTCAATAGCTTTGCTGTAAAAAAGTCCAAAAGTTGGCCTGAAGTTTCATTATTGCTTTCCTGTGTCTCACCCCTGAAAATGAGGTATAAAAATTGTAGCTGAGTTAGGCCCTTGTTATCACGATCCATAATTGCACGTTTAACGATCAAAGTTAGGCTGCTAATAAGATAATCTAACACCTTGTAATTGCGAGGCGAGTTAGGCGTAGCAGCGAACACAGTGTTCGAGCGTCGGAGGTGGGCGAAAACGCTTCGTACGATAGAAATCTGTGGAACACGGTTTAATTTTTGTTGCTTTATACCGGGCGTCGATGCGTGCCTAGTATCATAACAAGTTCTCGCATAATTATAAGTGTCAGACGTGCCGGTGCTCTCGCGTTCCCAAGTTCGCAGCACGAGGCGGCAAACTTTCGAGACGCGTTCGCCCATCAGACTGACCCCCACGAGTTCCTGAAACAATTACAATCCATGTTCGTGCATCATTCTTTCCCCTTCTCGTGTACGCCTCGAAACGGTATCGTATAACGCGGTGCCTAAGTGCAACGCTGACATCGCTTACAAGCGTAACGGAGCTTTTTGCGGGTTGTCTTTGCACACGCAACGGCGAACACGCGATTCCGACGACGCGACGCCAGAATCTATGAGCGCCGAGCGACTTCGCAATTCCGAACCTCGGCAAAAACGCACCCCTTATGTTTTACCCCCGCCGTTCTTGGACACCCATGCGTAAATTACAGGACGTTTCCACCGTGCTCACGAACACCTTCAGCAATTAACAGTCGCCAGGGCTGAACAGGCGATCATCGATTCCACGCATTCTTCGGGGGAACTTGACGCCGTTTAACCGAGACACGTGTAGCACGTGTTAATTATTTGACTTGGATGTGCTAAGTGCCTTGATCGATTTTCACCCCTTGGCATACAAACACTTCCCCGGTGCGTTATGCGTTTCGTACGCTATTCTGCTTTCAGTATAGCCAGACAACACGTATTACTAGACTGCGAATTTTATACATTTATGATTGTGCACTTAGGCTCCTTGGCCCCTCGCGGGGTATGGCCCGCAGTGGAAGGGATATTCATTTTTCTTAGATCGTGCAGTTCTCGTTTCCGTGATATAGTTTCTGCGCCTTGCAGACCAAGCAGACAATTTCTATTTTAGCCTAAATATTACGAAGAAATATTAATATTAAATAAAGCGGTATCTTCAAAGGGTATTTGCTTCTGAAAATATTTTAGTTTTCGGTATTCAGCATCGAACTATTTAAGAAGTATTCTCGAGCACAATAAAGCCTCCGTTCTTCGTGTTAATTTAAGCGAGAAGCGATTAAAACTTCCGTTTCTCTCGTGACCCGATACACCGAAGAAAATTGATTCTCCGAGCGAAAGTACCGGGCGAATCGCCATGGGAAAAGTGCTTGGGACGCGTGTAATCGGCGAACAGGCGACGCCGTATCGACGCCGGTGAATTTGCATACAGAGCGAAATCGTTGTTTGTCAAAATCCCTCGTTTACATTCTACCGCGGCGCGAAAAACGCGCAAACACTTGGCGGCTCGGTGTGTTGTTGGCGGTGCGGGGGCGACGGGCCGCGGGGCGGGGGCGTTGCACACGCGTATGGAAATTTAATTATCTATCTGGTTTAACGTGATAATTCAGTTCGTCGAGATTAATAGAATACAACGAAATATAAGCGGGCCGCTTTTAATATTGACACACACTAAACCCGTTTAAAACCAGCCACCGTTCGATTATTTAATTAAAATACTCGGGGGCTGTCGCGTCGCGTCGTTCGCTTTTCACGGTTCGCCGTGTGCTCGCGCGGAAGAATGTAAAACACGGTGTTCCGATGCTGTCCGATCAGAGAAATGGAAAAAAAGAGAGAGAGAGAGAGAGAATAAACGGGTGGCGCGACAGATTGTTTCGCGAGCACGTTTGCAAACGAATGGTCCCAATTATACGTCGACGAGGCCCCGATCTCGAAAACCGGCGACTCGATTTTCTGGATCCGGACGCATCGCGTCGCGCGAAGTAGCACGCCTTATGTCATAACAGCCGACCGGTTGATCCAGCCGGTGATAAATGCGAGCGTCACGCAGCCGGCGCAATAAATCATGCGACCCTGTCCCTTTCGACGGAGAAGATTTTTGCTCCGGACTCTCCGCGTGACAACGCTCCGCCGCGCCGGATGAAATAATAAATCGACGCAACGAATCGGCTACCACAGAACCAGAACGTTTCCCGATGGTTTGCGTGCTGCCGGAATCGCGGAACGAAATTGATTCTAACAATCTCGTCCCAAGCGTAGGTGGCAACCACCGTGCCGTCCACCATATTTTATGGCCAGGCCGAGAACAACTTTACATCTATATCGAGCATAGAGGATGCAAGCGAACGCGGTGCTTCGAAGGAAAATATTTTTCTTATTAACGCGCTGTTGGTGGATGTTTAACAATCTTTTTGGGATACGACATTTTAGGATACGTTTGTGTTGCGTTTGTAAACTAGTTCATACAAATTGTATACTTGCATAAAGACTCGTTACAGTGGAATCTAACTCTGCACCTTGTCTTCTTAAAATCATTTATCGTCGCACGTTTCCATTCGATTTAACGTCACGTTAATGCCAATCGTCGTTGAAACAACACTTTAGATCATTATTCTCTGTTCGCCTGGTCGGCCTTGTTGCTATTGAGTTCCGAGGATATTTTCCATTGTCGAATCTTGCAGAAACTTCTACTTGTTGGCAATGTTTCAGAGTTCTTTGCTTAGTTGGCAATTTCTTCGGACGCGGATGGGATTTGCAAGTCGATCGCGGTTTGTGATGCGATAAATCCGCTATTATTATTATTGTTCGAACCCGGGAATCCGTTCCTTTTGCTTGCGAAGCAAAACAAGCCTCGCCGGGCGCGGCGCACCACCATTATTGGACAGAAAAATATGTCTCGTTTAAGTTTCTATTTGTCAGTGAGCTTTGGCGTGGCTTTAAAACAGGGCCGTCACTGTTCCCGGGTTTGACGGCCCTTAACGACGAAGCGCCGCTCAGCTCGGCGTCGTCGTAGTCGGGGAAGAAAATCTTTGACTGTCGTGAGATCAGGTTGAAGGCCGGAACCGTCAATCGGATTCATCCTCTCGGATCATCCTTCGGTAGGATTGAAAGCGAAGGACAAGACGGTTGCCTCCTAAGAGACGCGCTCGCGCGCGAGAGCACTGCTCCTGTGTTTGGACAAAGATCACGGATTGTCCCTTGGGCTAATGAGATTCCCCTTGTCACTGTGCACGATCTGACGATGCGGCGGCGAAGGATTTCGCAAGGAGAAATTCTGCCGGGAACTCCTTGTTAGCTCCGGCAGGCTGCCCGTGCGCAGGAATACAGCGGTCCGGTGTCGATTTCCCGGAAGGTCAAACCTTCCTACCGGTGTTGTTGAATTAAATTTATTAGCCTGGCCGACGATTGATTTCTCGAAATACGACGCCAGTGACAATCCCTCGTACACAATTTCCAGAAACACATTTTTATATTAGATAGCCCAATAGTTTTTCTCTCTGCCTTTTACTAATCTCGGCTGCTCTTTACATTACCAGACTCAAAATTTGTGCCTTTCTCCTATAAATTATGATGTATTTGGAATGTAAACCAGTAGATTTGTACCCGAGGCAGCTGCAGATCGAAGTTTCGATCCTGTAGGATCAATGGTTCAGAAGTTATGCTTCCTTAAAGTTGTGCATTTTTCAGTGTTTTTGACAGGTAAGGGCGCCGCCATATTGCTTTGTAGTGTCGCGCCCCGCATACCGAGCAGAGCCGCTAGGTGGTATGTAGTTGGTTAGCGATTAGGTCGGGGGGGGGCGGCAAGGTAAGCGGCTCGCGATCGTCACTACCAACCAATATGGCGGCGCCTTTACCTGTCAAAAACACTGCAAATTGCTCCACTTTAAGCAAACATAACTCCTGAACCATTGATCCTACAGGATCGACACTTCGATCTGCAGCTGCCTCGGGTACAAATCTACTGGATTACATACCAAATACATCATAATTTATAGGATAAAGGTACAAATTTTGAGTCCGGTAAAGTAAAGTTTACCCCTAATCTCTGTAAAGCCTTTACTTTTATATTATTTCCAATTTTTTATTTATATTTTGTTGTTAATCATTGGACCGTATAAAGTCTGGAAGGAGGAAGAAAACCGTCTGTAAGAAGAGCGGTGCATCGAAGGAGCCGCGAAACATCATCATCGGTCGTACGACGTTTTTGCAAAAGCCTCGAGTCAGCTATTATCACGGCAGTGTTCAATTTCACTGCCGAAGCCACGGAGCGATCGGGGGACCTCGAAGGACTCACAGATTACTTTTTCTGTCTTCCATCCCTGTGATACCTGATATATTCAGGCACATCCGGCACGGAGGACGGCTGATGTTTTATGAAACGCGACGTGGTCTCGGCGTCGGCTTTTAATGAGGATCGAGGGAAAGTTTCCCGGAGCTTTTGAGGGACCCGGTATCTCCCGCGCGTATTATCCATCCACTGGACGTCTCGTGGCTACGTCACCGGCTATATATTCCTCCCCCGGACATCCCCCTCCGACCCCGCAGACGGCTACGCTTTCATTAAGAAGACCTCTCGGACGATATTAACTTATTAGCCATGCGAAGTGCGAGTATTAACTCGGCCAGACCGGAAGCGTCACGGTCAAGACCCCTCCTCGTGTCACCGAGAAATTCGTCCCAGGGTATTACTCGTACCTTGGACACGTTGGGCCACGTTGCAGCCATAATTATCGATTAAACGCGCGATTACGCATGCTTGTTTATGAGGATGTCGAGGATCTTTCCCTGAGGCAGTTTGCTAACTATAACTGGAACGACTTGGGCTACAGTGTGTTGAATAGTCCATGACTTCTCACTTACTACCTCTATCAATTTTATTTCATTTAAAATTTTGTATACTGAATAAATCAAATGTATCGAAGTTCGATATGTCAAAATATGAAGCTCCATAAGTCAACAAATGGACATAGCATTGGTGCGTAACAACTGATGCTGGAAGCAAAAATTGTAGAATTTATGAATATCTTCGATCTCTATTATAGCGACAGGAATTACAATCGAGTGTTGTTTCGGTTTACAATATCGATTTAATACGAGGTCGGCCAGGACCAAAGAGCGGTGCTTCGTCGGCGAGAAAGCGAGCCGAAGGGACAGAACCCAGTGGCTGATTTCCCCCGGAAATAACTTGAAGAAAGTTCCATTACGAGTCGGGTAAGGTTTGTAAACAGCACATCCACTGCGTGGGTAGGGTGGCCGAGGCGGGGTGAAGGTGTCGGAGGTGATTCGACGGAGGGAAACGACGAGTGGGACTATTTGGCGGATGGGCGGCGGGTGCCGGGGCTGCGGAGACTCCCTTTGGTAACTGAACTTTTGAAAACAGTGAAAGTCATTTAAAGTTTGCCCCGTGTTCGCGTCACCTCTCTCATTTTCCGTACCCTCGAACGTTGCAGCTCCTTCTTCCCCGTTCTTCTACTTCGCCCCGTCCTTCCGTTCTACCTCCGTCCACCCCCGTTGGTTCACCCTCGAACCGACTCGGTTCAGGATCAAGCGTACGAGACACGACCCGAGGCGGCCCGATCGCTAAATCCTCGCCGCCGCGCCGCTTCGCTTCGGCCTGAAAGCTACGTTTGAAATTTCACATTCGAGTTAGCTTTTTACTCGAGCCGGTTCCCCGGCTAGATCGACTTCCTGTGGCATGAGGCTTGCGTAATGCGATGGGGAGGCCGGCGAATGCGTGTTAGGACCGCGTCCTTACATTTCACCGCCTTGCAGACGCCATTCCTACTTCCCCCGTATCGGCAAGTCTAACCGAGAATACCGATCCCGAACTTCGATTCCGCGAATCTTTCCATCCCCCTCCCTTACCCGGTTAATGCACGCTCCGGGGAGCGCTATGCAAAGCTGCGGGAAACGGTTTCAAAACGATCCTCGTAATTGTTTCGCCACGCGAACTTTCCGGCAGGATTTAAGCGATTTTCCGGGCTTTCTTTGCGATTCTTTAATGTTCGGAGATGGGAACTCTGTAATTATTGGTTCTACGTATAATACATACGCCTCACGCATCACTTTTCTAAAGCAGTTTTTTACATTTCATTGTACCGTGTAAAGAAATGTTTACTGTGACTATACCAGGCCTCACATGAACAAACTGTCAAATCGTTCATCCTTTCCGAAGTCCGTAGTCTTCCGACGAGCACGTTCACGGCCTAACGAGTCCCGTCCACGAGTCATTAGTATTTCAAATATCGTCCTCAGCCTCGATTACCATCATCGCATGCGAAACTTCCGGCAGGCTATATTACCCTGATCGATTCGCGGTGCCTGTGCGCGGTTGTCGCAAATTGTTCCAGGTCCAAACAACGGCAGACAGCACTCCCTGCCATCGAACGAAGAAAGTAAACAACCCCGGAAGACACAACACCGTCCTCCCGGAACGATATCGGGGAGCCGCTTCGTATCCGGCGCGGTGCGTCGCGACGCGTTTCGAGCAATCGGCTCATACGTCGCAACCACACTCGGCAGCGCGCCTGGCATTACCATACAGGGACCAGTTCAAACAGACGTAGACTGATGTATGCACAGTTCGTCAGCGTATTCGAATTTCGTATTCAAATGGCACATCTCTCCCGGAGAGTCTAGATGGCTGTCGGGGGTGGCTGGATACCCGGTGCGAGAGGGAGCCTGTTACCAGGACAAGAGACAATGGGAAAGGGATGGAAGAACACCACCACCGGGATGGGCCACCGGGCACGATCAAACCATGGGGCGGCATGTTCAACGATCGCGATTCTACCGAGTCCCCCCACTTAGTGTTTCGGCAGTCGGTGTTAACGGCGCAACGCGTAAACGCAAACACGCGGAGACGAACCGGGAGGAACAAGGGGCCACCAGCCGACCCTCGTCTTCCCCCTTTTCCTCGTGCCCCCTTCTGCGCTACGAGCCCGGAATATTTAGTGGCAAAGGGGTAAGTCGATGCGAGAGAGCAACGCCACTTTTCGGCGTACCCAAGGCGCTCCGCCCGGGACAGGTGGCTAGGATCGGCGCATTAATAATTGAACGATCCAGGTGTCCCGCAATCGTAACTCCGGTCGAGAGAAACGACTCAGGCGCTGCCTCCAGAGATCATGCCTCAATTTCACTTTTTCGAGAGACTGCCATCCACGTATTTTGCAATTGCGTATCGTACACGGGGCGTCCTATTTTCCAATAAAACTCACTAACCTCGAACGCGTTAAACGTTCAACAACATTTTACCGAACATTTCCCGGCCTTTTAATTTCGTCCAGCGTGGCTTTCGGTTTGCCTAATTAAACGAATATGTCGGGTATTGGCAATACAGAAGGTACAGGCCATGGGATCGAAAACCCGGATGTTTGATATCGCATCGACGCTCTCGCAAAAACTGGGTCAAATTGATTCTTGCGAACGCATGCAGCGGAGCGAGTCCGAGTTGAACAGCTCGGAAAAATGTTGAAGCATCTCTCGAAGCTGCGGTCTGTCCTCGGTATCGGGGCTGAAAAAGGAGCCTCCGCGGTAGTGGAGTGTATGTTCAAAGGGCCCGGTTCTCTCTGCGAGAGACCGTTCGTTTGGAGCGGCGGCGGTTTGTCTGTTTGGCTCTTTCGATTTATCACGGGGATCGTTTTGGTGGTTGCCGGGCGAAATATTTGGGTGACATTGCGTTCCGGTTGGCCGGCGCGGCGCGGCGAGAGAGAGAGAGAGAGAGAGAGAGTAAAGTGTAAAGTGTAAACTGCGGGAGCGGGCAACTTTCCGGGAGTCGTTCTGCTCCACATAACAAACATTTCGTCGCGGGATCAGCGCCCGGTAACTAACGGAAAACTATCCCGTCGTCCTCTTTTCTCTAGGATAACCGGGCCATTCCATCGTCGTCGTTGTCGCGAGAGAGCACCGTCCTCGTCGTTTCGCGGATCCTTTAGCCGGTTTTCGCGCGGCTGCCGCAAAACTTACGCTCGGAAACTTGCACTCGTCCTCGCAGCCATTTCCTCGAGCTCGTGAGAGACGGTAGCCCTCGCCGAAGTTTATCTCCGCGCCGGCCTTAAAGTTCACTTTATTAAAGACCCCCGTGACTACTTGAACGCTGCTGCCCGGCTACCAGAGCCAGGATCAGTTTCCCGCGGTCCCTTCCACCCACGCCTTTCCTTCCCCCCACCAACCTCCGCACGCTTTCCCGTGAAATTAAAAGCTTGTAGAGTTCCGCCCAACCTTCCTGGAGCTTTATTAATGGGGTCGATGCCGGCTTGTAAACAGACAATAAGAGCGGGCAATAAGGAAACGCTGGCGCGCCGCCCGCTCCACCTTCTCCTTCTCCTTCTTCGGAAAACCGGGAAATCGCCCGGTTGCGAGAATTGTGGCCGCGACTACCATTTTCCAGCGTTTCGAGTGCTCCAGAAAGAACGGGACTCCGAACCCGTGTTTTAGAAGAATCTCTCTGGGAAACCGTCGGCGAGGCTATTTGTTAAAGAATTATATGCTTTCGCGAGATTGGAAGCTAAGAATTGTTTGGAGAGGATCGTTCCACCGTTCGCCGGGAAATTATCTATTTTTCTGTCGGTCTTCTTCATGTTTCCAACAGTCCCTGTGAACTATTAGGTGTACGAGAAGAAAGCTGGCTTACACTCGTGAAATTGGAATTTTGCTTAACCCTCGTGCGTTTATCGAATAAACATTCACCTATTTTCTGGTTTATACTGCACGACACATTTTATTTTTGTGGCGTTTCAATTTGCTACTTTGTTCAATCGATCGCGTTAAAGTGTCGATAGGAATTCTTGTTATATTTCTTCTATGCTACCGCTCAATTTGAATTAAGTTAAGATTTATCAATCCTTGAGGGGATTCGTGAACTGTGTCACGTGTAACAAATGTCCCTTTCGAAACGGACGGCCGAACTTGATAGCAGAGGACTCGGCTATACACGTTCATCCACTTTCCTCTAATGCTCTAATAGCTTCTTTCAATACCTACTTCCTTCAAGTCTCACGATCTAACCAAGCAATTTCTCGATCGCGAGTTGATGAAGACTTCAACCGTTAAACTGGAACGTCGATATCACCCTTCGCAAACTTCGGCGAATGGCCGAGAACTCGAACAGAATAAGCCTGAGACAATAAATTGAGAAGCCGGTGATATTGTACTGATAAAAAGCCGGATTACACAGCAACCGTTAAATATTGATACCGTGAAATTTCGATTCAATGCACTCGCTGAACGTTGTGCACCGGGCGTCTACGCCGCATTGGATCGCAGCGTTCTGGAAAGTAATTCTATGTACCGAAGCTTCTACTTAAATTCTCTCAGCCCGTTCTCGTGCATTGCCAATTGCACTGACCTGTGAGTACTGGCATTACCATTTTCAACGTGTCCGGAAAATTAATATCCACTACCGTGCAAAGTTAAAAGACCACTAAAGAATCAACTCTTTGCAAAGTTGTTAATACTCAAATTATTATAACCTCGGAAAACAATTTAAAAAATTTTAGGTTTACTTTGTCTAAAAATATTTTTACATCATATACAGAATGGGAAATTGTAGGTACTTTTCATTTGGTAATTTTAAATACTTAAACGTGTTTATAGACGTCATTCCAGATTCAATAACATAAACCAATTCCAGTCAGCACTTATGAAAACGCGAGCAGACACGTCTCAACGCGAATTGCGTCTTTTCGGAGGCTATTCGCTCGATATTTCGTCAGCATTGTGCGCATTACCTCAAGAAGCGTTATATATCCAAAAATTGAGTCATTCGTATGTCGGTGTGGCCCGAGGCGACGTCTACGATGCCCGGCATTGCACAGCCCGGTCAAAATTGACCGGCTAGGATCGGCTAGTGCCATCTAAAGCAACGAAATTGAATTCTTCGCGGGAGGAAAGCTTCACCAGGTCGAATTTCTCCCGCGGCGAAATAATTTCATTTGCGGGATCGTCGGATCGATTGCTGAGGACACGCTGTATTATATGTAATAAGTTCTATAGAAATATTCAAATAATATTACGAACCGCATCTGTTATCTAAATAATTTTTCTGCTGTTGTACTATTTTGAAACCATATTTTCAGTTTCTTAAACAATTCGGAACATATTCAGTTGCGCAGAAGAGATACATGATCAATCGATTTTTAATAATTTCCTCAGATATACAGGTTGGTCCACGCAACTTGAACACCTATATAACGTCCAAAGTATGCGTTGCTCGAGAAAGTTTTGTATACAGAAGTTGCATGGTCTGAAGGGGTACATTATGTAGTGTATTTATTGTTTTTTACAGGTGGAAGCGTTTCGGAGATTTGAAGGTCGACTTTGTTTTTTTAAATGGATACTGTATTTTTTATACCAAAATATAGAAGAATGTCGAATTCTGAGTAAAAAAGTATTGATCTTCATTAGCCCTAAACCTAATAATTAACGAGTAATCTCACTTCATTTCCTGAAAATGTTACTTGTTAATTATTAGGTTTAGGGCTAATGAAGGTCAATACTTTTTTCCTCAGAATTCGACATTCTTCCATATTTCGGTATAAAAAATATAGTATTCCATTTAAAAAAACAAAGTCGACCTTCAAATCTCCGAAACGCTTCCACCTGTAAAAAACGATAAATACACTGCATAATGTACCCCTTCAGACCATTCAGTATACAAAACTTTTTCGTGCAACGCATACTTTGGAAGAAATTCAATCGTTTTATTATTTTTGTCCCGGTTTTGATACTTGCCGACCACTGTGGCGGTCTACGATGAAATTCGGAAGGGTAAAAAAATGCGAACGAGAGACGATAGGGAACAAATCGCGTAGGTGAGTGGCGGTTATCCATATTTCGAGTCGTTGGGCCGTGCAGAGGGGTTGCCGGAGTTCATTACGGTAATCTGCCCTCCTGAGTAACGCACCGATGAAAATGTATAATCGCATCTAGCACCCCCGTTCGTCGATCTCGAGCGATACCCCGGGTACAGGCGAGCCTATGTAAGGTGTACATAGGTAACCCCATCAACTGATCCGAGATAATTATCGTTCCCGTGGAGATTCTGATCGTGTCCCGGTCTGTG
Source organism: Lasioglossum calceatum (assembly GCA_963966675.1). NCBI lineage: Eukaryota > Metazoa > Arthropoda > Insecta > Hymenoptera > Halictidae > Lasioglossum > Lasioglossum calceatum. Next base: position 18,283,957 of record OZ016541.1, read on the forward strand.
CGTCCCGATAATCCTGATGCGTGGCTACGGGGGATTACCCCGTCGCGAGACCGTCCACAGAATTTTTCTCTAACGTATATCGCCCCATAATGCTCGACCCCGGCTCGATTATCGATATAACGACGGCTAACTGCGATACCGGGCCGCCTACGAGACTCAATCAACGCTGCAACAACAACCCCGTGCTCTCCAAGACACCTTCGTCGGAAGCTCAGAGCGGATTCGACGGAGCTAACAGGTTGTTTCGTAAATTTTTTAGAGGACGTCGCCTTTTCACCGGATCCGCTTTCCGCGTCGCGGTTACTCTTGTCGGGGGATTAACCGGAATGTTGATGCCACAATGTAATTCGTGATCGTAATCCCTTAAAAATCCTCGCAAATTATTTCATAGGCGAATGAATGAAACAGGAGTCGAGTGGTTTCCTCCACAGTAATCCGTTTCTTATTGATTCGATTATTATAGAGGTATGGGGCACGACAACATGCGCTCCTCAAGTGAAAATTCATCCATTTTAATTAATCCAAATAATTCTAATTTTATTTGCTCGAGATGAGAAATCGAATTTTAATGCAAATTATGCGTCGGAGTTACCGTAAAATTAGATGATTCACGGCTATTGAACAGTACTATAATCCATCGTGCTACATACGGGTCGCTCGATACCTGAACCGGACGGTTAAAAGTATCGGTGAACGTTCGTTTTCGCAACATCGAATCGAGCGACCGAGTTTCACGTTTTTGTGGCGCGTTTATAATTTCCGCGGTAGCATTAGGCATCGGTGATTATCTCGGAAGCAAGCGGTGTTTGTTGCACGATTACACGAACCGTTCAACCCGTAATCGATCCGACAGATTCCAATACCGGGGAGCGATTGGTGTACAGAGGAAACGCGCAGGCGAGTTTCCGCGTCAGTTTCGAAGTGCCTCTGGGAAAACCCGGCGGCTATGTAAACGTGCGTGTTTTCCGGCTGTTAGGAGCTCTTTTTATGTCAAACGAGCGTAGACTTTGCATCGGCGGTCGCACGAACGCGCGCCATGTAACGGCTCCGCTCGTGTCACGTTCGATGCCACCTCGTTGTAAAACACCCTCCGAGGCAGCCGTCGAATAACACGATAAATGTCAGGAGACGAATCCACTACGATACGTTTTCCACGACCGGCCAAATAAAAGCTTGGATGAAACGTATGGAGTTTGGACGAGAATTCTAGAAACTGCTTGCGTCACTCCCCTCAGCTACTTGTGAATTGCTCAATTTATTACGTATAATGTATAAATTGCCACACTTCTTCAACGTATATTAATAAATGTAGAAAAGTTTAAAATCGCTACGCCGGGTGGTCCGTTAAATAAAAATCATCGTACCTAACGTTTGTGCTGTTACTAGTGCTGTACCTAATGTTTGAGTCGCCGGTGAGACCGCTTAAGTAGAATATAACTTTAGCCAGACACACACGCGGCTGCCGCTCCGAAGTTGCAAAGCGTCTTCGAAGAAAGTCGAAGCCCGCAGGGAAGTGTTCGAGTGTGTTACACACGGTTCCGATCGCGGATACACCGTGGATCGCATAAAAAAAATTTACCACCCGCGGTTACGTATGCCGGGAACTTCTCGAAAGGCGGTCGTCGAAAGAAGAATTCGTTTCTTCCGGCGACGTTATTCCCCCGACCAGCCGGTTTCCGCTTTATATCGTTTCCCTTTCTATTTTTATGCCCACCCTACCGTTACATAATACCGGTCGCCCCTTTTTCCCACCCCGTCACCGCCCGCTTCCCACCCCTTTTCCCGCGAACTTATCCGACTTCCACGTAGGCGTACGCGCTTTTATGGATATCCATTTAAGTTTAGCGGCGGCTGGTGTTCGAGCGACGCTTGTATAGTCGACGGAGCTTTCGTAGCGCGTACCAACGCTGGTATTCGCATTCTTTTTTTAGTTTTCGCAGGAGTGTGATAAAGTAGGCGGGCGGGCGGGCGGGGGGAGGGATAGAGGGCAACGGCGCAGCGTAAACGCGGGCACGTAGTATTTTCCTGCTCGTATCGCCGACACCATTTGTCTGCTCTCACGGTGTCCCCGGCGACGTGTCGTTAACGTTTAGACCCCCCGATCGATGCAAATTATAGAGAAACCCCGAAGAAATTACACGTCCGGCGAGATTCTTGCTACGGAGATACTCAGAAACAGCGCGGAATTGTGTTTCTGCCCCGGCGAACTACCGGCCAGGCTATATTTGCCTCGATCGCGCGACGCTCCTGCAAATATGTTTTCGCTGCGGAATAAATTTCCCTTCTACACGCACCCGCCGGCTACGCCCATCGCAATTTATGCCCGTGATAAATTCTGTCGTTCCGCGAAACAAGGAATTCTTTTATTAAGATGGATCTCCGCGGGATATTCCGGCCATTCTTATCCGAACGGGGTCACTCCGCGAATATACATACATCTTATTCCCGACTTTATTATGGAGTTCCATCGTTGTTTAATCACGTCTGTTTTATCAGCGTTTTTAATCACTCCGTTTGTCGTCGAATGAACAATCCATTTTATGGAACACCGCCACTCCTGAAAGTTGTTCAAGTATAGCACACGGAGAATGCTTTCAATAAATTTTCCTTTCAATTTAGTATCTTGACGATATATTATCTGCTGGGAATTGACTTATGCATGAACGTTTGTTTCTAATAAAAATCTCAATGCAAATGATAAATTAGAAAAGAAAATTACAATATGGGTTCTAGCATAGGAAAAATTGCTGAAGACAGATAATTTAGCACAGTGAAGGCACGCAACCGCTCAAGACAGAGAGCCCTCGGCCACCGTGGATCACGAGCATAATCCGTCGCGTTTCGATCGAGATGCTCCGCGGAATCGAAGATACAACGGGAATTAAAAAGGGATTCGAACAAACGGACGAGATGAAATCAACTGTCCGTGAAATCCTGTCGCCGCGAAATGGAGCGGCAGAAATATGAAAAAAACCGTCGAGCGAGAGAGAAAACGCAGAGAAACAGCGCGGCGTGTGCACGCGTGTACGTGCCCCTCTGTATGCTAAAGAGGGGGTGGGTACGAAAGGAAAAAAGGAAAAAAACCGGAGGATGAGCGAGAGGGAGAGTCAGCCGGGAAAAGGATAGAAGAGGACCGTCCAAAAGGGAGTAAAACAGAGACGGAGCGGCTGCGGTCGTTCGGGCGATAACACGGGATCGCGCTTCTCTCCCGTTCCCATCGGCTACTTCGGAGGCCGACTGACAAAATTGCCGAACGAATTATTTTCCCGTGTAAATCGGCGCCGCCGCCATGATTATTTCGACGAGCGCCTCGGTGTAACAATCGCCATTACGCTTGCATATCGACCAGCCGCCCATAAATATTTATCGACGATTTTGTGCCAGCCCGGCTAATTATTTATACGCCGCGGCCCGGATGATTAATTCATGGCGAGAGGAAGCAGCGTCTCCCGGTTCGCGCGCGACGACGACCATGTCAAGACCCTTTTCCCTCGGCGACTTACATAACTCAGCGTAAGTGACAACGCATTACGCTTCATGGCGACTACGTCCCGAACGGTCCACGCCGGGGAAAGAACCAGCCTGATGGCCCGACGTCCATCAGAACCCGAGATCCTATGACGTCGACGCGTCGATCAAAGAAAATGAATGACGAGCCCGAGCTTGATCCCTCGTCGCACCTCCGGGTGGATCCGTCACCGGCGTCGACGTTTCCGCTGCTCGTGGACGTCGCGCTGCTCAGACGGGATTCACGTAAAACTGTTCCAACACCTAGTGATTTTTAGCAATTCTTTTCGCGGTAACTAGGGTAAAGTGCCCAAATATGAACAACTTTTGGTTGGTGGCATTTTTTTATTATTTTAGAATGCTCTTTTTCGATCAAAAAATTACCAGTTGTAGATGCATTTCCTCCCTATAAGATTCTGAGGTCAAGTTTGTTAAAGAATTAATGCAGCTTGGGAAAAATATTTTTTTGTGCTGTGTCATTTGCAGGTTCCAGCGAAAGGGGTTCTTAAGATGGTACACCTTGAAGCCCTAATATGTCACCTAGTCCCATATTCGGTACCCACACCAAGAATGTCAATAGCTACACCCATATTAGGGAACCTTTGGTAGTGCCATATTGGGAACACCACGTGGACTAATAATACTAGCTACTGACAAAGAGAAAATGAATTTCAGCCCAAACCAACAGTTGGTAAATATTGATATAAATAAAATGAAACTACAGATATGTTCAAACATTTCAAAATCACTTACCGTCCTCGAAAAAGATACAATCAAAAATCTAATCACAAAAATATTCAACACTTGGAGATCTATATGTAGAATGGTGCGAATGCACTGCACACTGTTGAGTAAACATGGCAAACTATTGTTTGAGGATTTTCTCACTAGAGTGCGACTTCTCCTTTACAAGATATAACGTAGTGCCATAGTAGGCGACTATACCATATTTGGGCACTTCACCCTATTCGTTGTATGGGAATGAACTTTATTGGGGTGTGTAAAGACTGTCACGTTCTTATCCATTAGGAAGGCGACGCTCCTGGCTGACGCCTAACGCGTTCATGTATTGGACATTGTAGAATCGTGTCAACCTTCTCGACGCCCGAGTGGAAATTCTACTGGTATAATGGGTATAGGAGTGCATATTAAAGCCACCAGATGATCGCATCGCGATTTCCGCTGTTGCAACGGGCAACTATGTCCGTATTCGAATCCATCTTGCGTTCGGTGGTCGTGGGTGCTCCTCCAATTTGTTACGGGAGACCTATGACACGGGATTAGTCAATAGCAGCGATGCAGAGGCTCGACACAGCGACAGACACACGAGCGCACCCGGAGCGACAAGCTTATCGCGAGCTCTTAATCAAAGAGCGACGACACAATTCGAATTCTCCTTTGCCCAGCTTCCCCCTCGCCCCCCTGGTTTCTTTTGTCCCGTTGGCTAGCCACGTTTTAATTTATTCCGATGGTGTTCCCCGTGCCGGATCACGAGTCAAAGAAACATCGGGACGGTTAATAGCTGGTATGGCCGAGACTTTAAGAAGGAACAGAACGACCCTCTCTCTGCGAAAGTATGCCCGGTTTTAACGATCAAAGGGGACGTGGGTGTATATTAGCCGGGGCAGATGGAACGACGAAAAAAGAAAGGAGACAGGCAAATAACGCTGGGCGCAAAAAGGCGAGAGAAACTCCGTGCGGAGAGTGATCTCTCTCTCCGTGGCGAGGGAGAGAGAGAGAGGCCGTGGGGGAGAGACCCTAAAGGTAGAACTCGAACCACCCGTGGTGTCCGTTATTGGAGGACATTAAGTCATTATTGATTACCTCTTCGTACAGGCATCTATTGCGGTCTACCATAGGCCGCGTAAGGAGAAGCGAACGAGAATTAAAAAAGGAAAACGAACCAGAGAGAAAAAGAAAGGAAAAGAACGAACGAGACACCGCCACGGTGGAAAGAGAAAACGCTCGGAGATGCGGGTACACGTGCTCGTGGCACTTGCCCCATACGAGGGCACGTCCGCTCGATGGATATTGCAATAATTTGTTATTTTTCACGGCCACTTGTTCCCCTTCCGTCATAAGTCACTCATGAAACTCGCCAATGTATCATGACCAGAAAAAGTTACCCGTGCCCTTGTTCCTCGTTTAAAATCATACTCGGCTGTCCTGTCCTCCGTCGTCCGGCGCGCTGTCGATTCTCAGTGACAACTCTCGACAGATATTTTCGTTGAACTTTCATGGGGCAACCTACTGCAGCGGGTTCAAGATCGAATTTTTCTTCTGCAGAAACGTGTAGTGCATCATTAAAAAGAGCTGGAATATCTGCAATGAATAATTATTAAAACGTGGCATACGAATTTTCACAAGATTAGTTATTAATGAAATAGCATCAGCTTGGAGTGTGTAAACTAAACCTCTTTTCATTAAGTACAGTCGGAATTGTTACCTGGCGAATGAATTTTTAATCGTATCAAGAGACTAATTCATAGGTTCCCCGCGTTCCGCAAATATTTTCGCGTGTCTTTGGCTCGGAAATTCGTCGGAAAAACGATCGGCACTTGAAAATTCATGCCGTCTCGGGCTCGGTTTTTCGGCCGGGCCAGAGGACGGCGAGAAAACAATTCAACCGGTCGAAATGAAAGAGTCGACCGACCTAACTAAATTTTTAACGAATCGACGAACTTCTGCCTCGAATCCAATTAAAAAACTGACGGAGAGAGGTCCGAGGTAACTTTTTCGAATGTTCGTTTCGCTTGGTCGCGCGGGGTCTCGTCGCCGGTGGCTCTTTCGTTCGATGTTTAAACATTCGTTATACGGGCCAAAGAACTCCCGGGCACCCTGGATAATTCGACGTTCTAATTAGCAATGGCCGAGAGATGCGTATATCGCTTCCGCGCTGAAGTTAATTACCGAAAGGAAATTCGGGCAAGGGCCATTTAACGTGTTACACCGTGAACCTTGCGCGGGGCATTACGCTACACGACTGGTCAGGGCTACGCTCGCTAACCGAGCGCGTTTAACGATACACGGTGTACGAGATACAATTGCTCGCAAAGCTCGCCGGTATCCGCGCGAGAACGCGTGCACAGGATATCCGATAAATTCGAGGCGAGACGAGCCGCGATAATTCCTTCCCGCCGATCGATCCTCTTCAGAACGCCCTCCCCACGCGTTTAAGAACACGATTAAATACGCTGCGTTCCGGAATCAATTGGAACGCTCGCGATCGAAATTAAACGACCCCCGAATCTTCGATGAAAAATTCCTATCGTTTCATTGTTTGTTTTTTCTAAGAAAAAAATCGGACGATAAAGTCCCTGAGCTCATCTTAAAGATTGGAGCCTTTATTTTGTTCATAGATTCCTCAATGTTCGAAATGAACCAAAAAATGTAAAATGATTTTCCCTTTAATTTTCTCATATTCCAACGCCTCCATGAAATTCCAAAAAATGTGAAGAAATTCACAGCGAATCAAAAAAATTGTACGATTTTTGTTGCCGTTTTATTACACATCAAAACCCGACCCCACGACCTCGCTTCTAATTATCAATTTTATCCTCGTCCTAATTTCAAGATGAAGCTATTATTTATCGCCTGTAAAAAGTAAGACAAGAGTGTATATTTGCAAGTACATGTTCGGTCGAGCAGCGATGGCAATAATAATTAGTTATAATGGTCGATTATCGTCGGTTTGGTCATTGTAGCAGGAACAATAAGGCTCGATAAGAGTTAAGGGGTGAGTACGATTGGACTCGTTCCAAACCAGCATTTCAGCCGGGTGAATTACAAGCTGATTAACCCGATGCGATAATAATACGACTTAGATTATTCCAGATTGGTAGACGCTTCGAGATATACATAGATATCGGCGATGTGATTAAAATGTTTACATATGTAGGTCCTAGACAAACGTGTGCCAGCCGTATGCATATTCATTGTATAGGAATTCACACGTACGCTGGCGCACACATCGGACAGTCTGCACGTGAGAGACGCACACATCTCTGAGCGCGCTTGCATGCGGTGCATATGCATGTGCATTACATGTTTATCTGGCCGGGCGAACAATATTTTTGCGAAGTAACAAGTTTGCGGTGCTGGCTCGGACGCTTTTTCTTCTTCTGAATTATTCACAACACATTTGCAGTATTTGCTCGGGATAAATAGATTTACAGCACGCCGAAGTTTGCTCTGCTAGGTACCACGGGAAAATTGAAACAATCTACTTAATTGATCGATCTATTGTTATCACAACGATTTCATAGTTTCCCTTCACAGTTCCGAACAGAAAGTGCTAACTCTGAAGTTTAAACGGATTACAGCGTTCTTCGCGAAGACAGGTACTTTCCTGGAGATATTTGATCTCAACACAACTGAATAGCTTATTAATTAAGAGCTGAATAATTAATTTTGGCTGGTTTTTCAGCGATTTTCGGCAGGATGCGTCCAGAACGGGTTCGCGCGTGAAAACGAAGCTAGTTGGCCGACGTATGTGACACGGTTCGGTTAAAACCCTCATAAACCCAGTATTATCGAGTCAGTGTCATGGCAGACTGGGCCCGGGCTGTATTAATTGAAGCCTATCAATTTGAAGCGTATTGGCCGGTATCCGCGAGCGGAATATCGCCCGGTTCCATGGCGGCCGATACACGTATCGCGGCTCCACATTAGACAATTACAGCGAGCAGCGAACGTGAATCGCACGCGCTGGCCTACACGGCCAACTGTAGCGCGAGTGCGCCAACTGTATAATAGAGTTTCTACGCGCGATAAATGTGGAAACGCTAAGCCATATCGGCCGCGATGAACGCGACCATCGAAGCTGCAGCCCAGGACTGGCGAAAATATTTGATGGGTTCGATTGGTTTATATCGCAAACGGATCGTTCGTTCGCTTGTTATTAGTTTAACCGACCGACACAGCGGAAATCGGTCTCGCTGAGCGATATGGGCGAACCTTTCGCCCAAGGTCATTGATCAAGCCGATTCACGAGAGAAACCGACGCCGGTGTGTATTTCTAGACAGCGTCTGCTTATTACGGAGTTCCAGTGAACGCAAACTGCACGCGACTAGCTATAAATGTAACGTGATTGCGACAATGACGTCTAGACCGACTATAGACTCGGAAATCACGGTGCGTCACTCGATACGAACCGAGGTAGAAATGTCGTAGAAGTAGAAATTGTTTCCACGTATCTAAATTTGTACTTCCTTACAATCGTTGTTGCCATCGTTCCAAAACGCAGTCTGAACTACAAGTATCAGAAAATTGCATTGAGAAATATTGAAAAACGGCGGAGATATAGAGTATAGAGGAACGGCGAAATGGTTCGAACGAAAATCGAATGGTACTATTTGTAATGCCGTTCGGAATCGAAATACAACCGAAGTCCGTGATCCCTTCTTGTTTACCTATCGTTTCCAAGTCGTCCATTTGCCCTCCTTAGCCTTTTATCTCGGTTTGCGTGGGTGTATCCGCGATCGTCGAGCGTGCGAACAACCGCGGTGCATTTTGGCCTTGATCCAAACGTCCGTTATAGAATTTAATAATCCCTTGTAATGGACTAGCGGCACTTTACACGGATTCGGATAACGATACGATACAAAACGGGCCGCAGTATTCAGCCTCGTTAACGAATTTACGCCTGCTGAAACGCTTTAATTACGAATTTAATGAGTCGCGCCCCGGAATCAATGTTCTCGTTCGATAATCTCGTACTTCTTTGCCCACTAAATTTCACTTATATCGCTCGTTGGATCTCGTTTCTCATCTTTATCCGTCTCTTGCCAATTTGACCAGTTGTGTTAATTTTTACATTCTATTTATATTTACTCGTATATTTTATACCCAAGGTAGTTTAAACGTATCTCGCAGCGCGTTTTAATTTTTCGTTTTCGAAGAAGGAAATTACAGAGTTAATTAGTGGTCTTTTTACCTTAATTTTTGGCATTGTTCAAATTGATATTAAGGGCTACGTTCCATCTACAATGTACTGAACTCTCCACTAAGTTAAATTAAATTTTATAAAAGACAATTGTTACCATTTTATTTTATCACGTTCTGCTATTTTTCGGTATATTTATTCAAGTATAATATTTATCTTTCCACATAGTGTCATCACAAAGCCGAAAAGAAAAACAACGAGCCACAGTGGCCCGTCCAATATTTTCAAAAGCCTGATAACGAGATAAAAAGTATAGAGGGGAATATAACAAATGGTTTAATCATGTTTGCAATATTTAACCAAGCAATATATGGAACGCGTAATTTGTGCGTGAATTATAACTAAATGGAATGAATAAGTAACTAAACCAATCAATATTGTACAGTTATTATACAGTCACAATACAGTTATTGTTTAATAATAAAAAAACTGCATTGATATAAAGGAAAAAATGTTTGACCAGAAGGATTGCCTAATAAACTTGTAAAATGTAGATGACTATATAAAGTATTAATAAAACTGTCATTTTGGAATGTAACTATTTGTAACTATTTTTCTCGTCCTAATTGGAACTAATAATACTAGAACATTTTGAGAAACTGTTCCAGGTTTCCATATTTCAATGGAGCCTATTAAAGGGTTCCATAACTCTTTCGATCCGTGTAGAACGACCACGCACCGTTCGAGAATTATTTCCCGTCATTACTGAACACACTTTACCGTGGCGCAACACTGTAGTCCCCGAAGCTAATGCCACTTATGTTAAGGTCCCGAACCCAGCGATTTAGGTAATTCCGCGTGGCAGCTGCCGGCGCGGAAAGCATACAAAATATCAGCGCGGATGTCGCAGAAAAAGGTCTCCGTTTCCCTGGGAAGCTACCGTAAAGGATACCCTTAAGGGCCCGTGGTCCTGGGAATATACATCTCCGCGGTAAAGAGTGTTATTAATCCGAAACGAGGACTCGTTCGCCGGCATCGATTCTCACGTCAGCCCGAAGGATGCATTCTTCTCTGGCCCCGGTACTATTATTCCGGGCTATATAGCCGAAGCACAAACCACCATAGGGTACAGGTGTATGTATATCGAAGATACACGAGGGCCGCAGCATCTTCACCGGAGTACGAGGCCAGTCTGGTCCCTCCGGTTTCTCGAAGGGACCTGTAACCTCGAGGCTATTAGGGCGGTCCAAGTATTTGAACCTCACACCTCGATCTCGTGGCCGAGAGGCACCTGCTCTTTTGGGACTGGGCGGTCCGTAATTACCTACCCTATGTTTCGCCCACCGGTCCGTGCGTAGATGTAATCAAAACGAATGATTTGAAAACTCAATTACCCTCATTACGTCTATTAAAGTGTCTATCCTGCGCAGACCCCGGTATCGCCTCATGCTGCACCGTCGTCGTCTGCCTGTTCGCCATCGTAACTTCCTATACCTACCTCTCGCGTTGCACAGTGGTCCGAATCGAAGGATTTAGCGAAATTTCTGGGCAACTGTCGAACAATACAAGCTGAAATTAATTTTCTCTTTTTACTTAAATAAAAAGCACGATGCTAATTAGCATTACATCATCTTTCGAATCAACTTTGTACCCTAAAATGATGTATAATGAACTTAGAGAATGCTTCATAGCATTTGCCATCTAAAATCGGATATTTCATATGCAACAATCTAATGTAATGGATTATAAAAGGAAAAGTAACGAGATGGGCAGTGCGAATAGGAAATTGCGATTATTCTCCCGAACGCGGCGGTAAACGCCGAATAGTGTGGGATGAAGGGTTGTCGATATTGGGCCGGTTACCATACAGATGGCTCACTCGTAGCTGTTTTCCGCGGACAACGATCGTTTAAGAGCGACTCGGTCGATCCTCGAGCGTTTCACCTCGTGAGAATCGGGCGCCGGTGGAATCTTATTGCTTTACGACACGCTGCAACCGTGCAAACGGGGCCCGGCCGCGTGCCCCTCCGCGCGTTACGTGCCCCGCCAACGAGCCCGGAGCTTTGTAATTTCGCCCGTTCATCCGGAACACAAACCCGGCATAATACGATAGAAGCGTGGAATAAATAAAAACGGGGTAGGTATCGCGCCGCTGATACTTCGGGGTCCCGCAATGCGTTCGCTAGCGCAAACCCGTTCCGCGAGCCGGTTCGAGGAAGAAGACGAGGAAAGAGAAAAAGAGCGAGAAAGAGAGAAAGAGGGGCCTCTCGTTGTTGCCGGGTTACCTGTAGGTTACCGCGTAGGTAGTAACGCGATCTTTCTCTTCTCGTGGATCCGTGGCCTCCTCTCGTTGCACGCCTGCCAACATCAAAGCGAAGACGAACGGAACGAAACGTCCGACGATGTCAATTAACGAAATGGAAACCGCGGGGGCCGTCTGACTTGCGTGGCGGCGCGCGGCAGTGGTTGCAGAAACAGAAACGGCTACGGTCCAGCCAACCAGAAAAGAAGCCGGAGGACGCGAACGCATACACATGCATTGGCGCCCTCCGATCCGGACCGAATTTCGTGGTACTGAAAAATTAATTTTGCTCGTCTCCATTGCTACGGGACTCGTAGCATTGTAGAACCTCTGTTACAAATAACATTACTGACTGCAGTTCGTTATTAATATATTACATTAACAATATATTAATATATTTTTACACTGAAATTTTTTATTTCTGGCAAAACCCCGTGCATTGCCAGGTCATTCGTCGTTTCCGTGCCTTTCTAAAACGCGAGGGCAGCGCACGTGTTTCTGCATTGGGGAATTACCTAACCGGTCGAAATGAACATGTTCGGCTCCTTTTTCTTTCTCTGGTCCCCGCCGACACCCTCTCCGTCCTTTATCTTTTCTCTTAGCGCCGTCTTTCTTTCCTCAAACCATGTACGCGAACCAAAGCATCGCGGTCCGTGTTACGCGCTATGTTCCGCGATATCTCTATTCGCGATTGCACGCGAGCCTCACTCATTCCCAAGCGTTAATCACCCTCTCTCTCGCTCGCTCTTTCTCTCGCTTAGGTTCTTCTAACCGTAACCCATCTCTGTCCGCGGCTCGCATGATCCTACTTCGAGGGGGACAAAAGCCACGACCGGATCATTTAGCGAGCAAGAAACAGGAAATCGTAATTGCTAGCCCGGCTGGTTATTAGAACCAGCGATCTAAGGCATTAACTTATTCGTGAACGCTATTCGCCATTTGCATAGCCGCTGTGTGGGTCGAGAGCCGACGATAGAACTGTTACACTCTGACTCCGGTAATTAAATCTATCGCCGAGTGAAAGTGTTTCTACGCTGCAATCACTTCGTGTTGAACCATGCGATCTTTGGGAATTTCCTGAAACAAAACTGGTGGACCTGTCTACTTGAAATTTGTTGGATGTGTTTACTGATCTTTGGACGGTATGTATGAACTATTTTAGAACCGGTGCTCTTTGTTCTCGATGATCAAGTCGAACTATGTGATCTTTGGGAATTTCTTTAAAATAAAACTGGTGGACCGATCTAGTTGAAATTTTGTGGAGACGATTACTGACCTTTGGTGAGTATAGACAGATTTTTATAGAACCGTGGCAATTTGTTCGTGATGATTAAATCTACAGCCAAGTGAAAGTCTGCACACCGACAAAAACACGTAACCTTTGAGAATTTCTTGAAACGAACTCAGCAGACCTGTCAATTTCGAACTCCGTGTATATAATTTCTCAATCTCTGTATAGCTTGAGTACATTTTATTTTTGCGAAAATAGAGTTCTCTGGCTAACGAAGTCGAGCCGACGCGCGACGTGACGTTTAATAATTGATGAAAATTCAAGGGAAGGCGGTCGAGTTGGGGACATCGCGAAGTTTCTTTTTATAAACTAGTCATCCGATTGTAGTTGCATACATTCCGCCTGCTATTAACAGGTATTTATTCCAACAAAAGCAAACTTCCTTTCCTCTCGCTTCCGCAGAGGAATATTTGATTTCGCTCGAAAACTCTTTGAAACCTCCATTTCCAACTGTCAGTTCCGTGACAGGTTCTCTCATTAGTTCCTCCCTCAGCTTAATACGAGTGGAACAATTAGAGAAACACGTATGCATATGTGTGAGGAGAAGGGGCGAGTTGAGACGTAGTTTAAAGCGAGCGTTCAGCTGTTCGCCACTCACCGACGCTGTCCTATAATAAACTAATCGTCGACTCCGACGAAATGTCGGCAGCAGTAGCTCGTGTTCTATTTTTCCGTTGGATCGATCTGCAACACCTGCTTGCCGCTCGGATGAAATGATAGAGTGCGATTTGTTGCTCGATCTAACACGATATACCGAAAGCGCGGCCTCGAGAATTAATTCGCAGTCCCGCGCGGCAGAAGGTATCTGAAACATCTTGCATTGTGACGAGTTGGCAACGATCTGTAATTTATAATGTTACCGGTAACATCTCACCACGTGCACCAATTTGTCATGAAAATTGAAGCGCGAAGTCTAATGCAAGAATTAACCCTCCGACGCACTGCTATAATCCTCCTGTTGCATTGGGTATATCGGAAAGCCTAATGTGTCTGCACGAAACATCACCAAAAGTACATTTTTTAAAATTATTAATTAGAGCTGTGAACGGTCCTAAGTAAAGATGGGATCAAGTACTTCGCAAACAGGTTCGAACTTTGTTTGATTGAATTCGAACTCTCCACAAGTACTTCGAAAAACAGAAACAGTACTCCTAAGTATACTCGAACCTATGCCAGACAGTTTCGAACCTTTTACAAGTACTTTGGTAAACGGAAATATTATAATACTTGCAAGTATATTCGAATCTTGGTCGAACAGATTCGAAACTTTTCTGAATATCGTACCGGAAATTCTCTGATTTTTCTAATCATTATTTTTCACCTTTAAAATCAATTATGTTGTCCTCTAATGCATAATTTAATTCAACATGCATAACTATAATTTCATAATCTATCGGAAATATTATTCTTAAATAGTCACGAATTTAATAAAGAAAGCGCTTAAAACCTACTATGTATGCAGTTCCGATTTCCAAAATTCGAGTATTACTTGTGAAAGATTCGATTCCTTTCAACATCGAAGTACTCATAAATATTTTTTCGAAACTTGTAAGTCCTCATTCCGAGGTTCGATATCAGTTTGTATAAAATGAATACTGTTCAAATATAATCATTGAAACATTATTGCTTTTAAATAGTGATCGAAACCCATGAAATGAAACTTGGTTATTGAAATTGACTCGGATTCGTGAGTACATATTGAAGTTGATCCCATCCCTAGTCCTATAAGCGTCGTCAATTATTTAGTTATAAAAATCGTCCGTTGTCCGAAGGTTAACGCGTTTTTTCCGATAGTGTTTCGTGCGAATACGAAGTTGTGATTTTCGTGCGATCGCGTGACATTTCCTCGCGTTGAATGCGAAAGCTTAGGGCACGGAAATTAAGCGAGAAAGAGAGGGCGAGGAGACGGAAACCGGCTGATATGGCAGGTGCTCGATGCGCTGATATAATTATCCAGGATCGAGCACGCGAGCTGAGAACGATTTCTCACGCGGAGTTCGATCTTCTCTAGCACTCGAGGAGGAACGGAAACCCGCGGCCGGGAGCGCAAGAAACAGGAAATCGTAATTGCCCGGTCGGTTATTATGGCACGTGACGCCTCGATATTGAGACGTTTGCGATACGATCGCGCGCGAAACGCGATCGGCCGACGATTACGCGGCGAAACGGCGTCATTCGGTTCCTGTTAATTAGCATCCCGGCCCCGTTAAAAGCTATCCCCGGATCCGACCGAACGAATCCGCGCCGATCGTCGCGTCGCGCGAATACCCGTGCGCTTCTAGATCAACCAAGTTAGGAGGCTTTCGAAACACGACGCGATAACGCGCTGCTTCGAGCTTGCTCTCGATGCGGACTCACCATTCCTTCCAACTTAGTTCCGAGACACTTTTCAATTACAATTGAGCAAACAGTGCACGATACCGTAAGTCAAGACATTCTTCTGAAGCACTAAAATGTATTATTTTACACACATATAAATTCCTTACCGCTCGAAGTGGTTTCAATTTTAATGAATTTGATTCCACCCTAAAATAATCTAGCGACTTTCGAGCCGGCCTGTATTTAGTGCTCCGTTAAATTTACACGAGTTCCTACTCTTTTCCTAAAATTCACTTGTCGGTGGCTTGAGCTCGGCAAAGCTACCTCGGTAGATAAGGATAGAGGATAAATGCGATGTAAAGAAGTGGGACAGAAGAGATGTCTTGCTGCCGAGCATTTAACTGCTGGCTCCAGAACTGATGTAAATTTAACCGAGAAATCCTGTACAAGAACCTGCTGCCTTGAAAAAAAGAAACGTGGGCTATCACCCAACGATTTATCTCGGCAATAAGAAGCGAAAGCGGGTGAATGTCGCGATATGAACTTCTAGATTCAAGTAGGAAGTAGTAGCGAGTACAAACGCGAGACCGCCATGAAGGCTAGCGAAACCTGTTCGCTCCGGGTGGAAACATTTCAGGTTCGAACACCGGTAACACGAGCAGCGTAGTCCTTAATCCCATTCCTGGAGAAACGAGCGGGCTCGCGTCGCGCGTTCCAATCGATGGCTCGCCGTCGAATGAACATTTTCCGCGATATCTCGAGCCAATTTCGGGAGTTTACGCACTCGTTCGAACCCATACACGCCGGATTTCCGGACAGGTACGTGGGCGGTCCGCGTTCTCGCTCTCGCTGACACGTTGGCGCGCTCGCGCACCTGTGCGCGCATACCCGTTTTACGAGGACAATAAAAACTAAATAGTATCTCGCGCCAGGTTTTACCGATCCGGGCGACCCGGAATCGCAATTTTACAGCGTGATAAAAAAGAAGGGAAAAGGCAAGAAGAAAGACAAAGTAGTATACGGCGCGGCGGACGGGGAGGTAGGGGGCAGACACGAAAACCCGACAGACAGAGACAGCGCGCGGCCGCGTATGAATAACCGAGTGGATGTTTTCAGACGAACGTTTTCCCAGAAATAAACGCGCACGGGTATTTTCTATAATGGCCCGTCGGGGATGGATAGCGGTTTTGGACTTTTTACAGGCACGCTCCTCTGCCCCCCCCCCCCGAAGCTTTCCCGTCGGTATGAGCCTGTTGGTGGGATGCCAAGTTGCATTGCGGACCGGTATTCTATTTTTTATGGAGCAGATGCGCGTCGACGCTCGCTTCTTCGCGGTAAGACTGCATCCCGGGACCAGATTCCGCGATCGTAAAGATCGATCCAGGATACTTTCGATCTCGCTCCTATCTATAAAAATCGGAAACACTATTTCTGGTAGGTTCTTATCGACTTTCAAGCCTTGCCCCGATGTACTTGGTGTAATTGAAACAAACATTAACTTCCTGGCAATTCGATTTTTCTAAAATACACACCTGCTTCGTGTTGCAAAAATTTCCAAGTATTGGATTAGTATAAACATGTTCGGTTGCATTCAGTATCTGTTTTTTATTTAGTCGTATGTGGTCCAGTTAGTTTCCAAATCGTTCAACTTCGTTCTCATTTTTATACGGCAACTTACGAGATCGGTTAGATGACGATTTTTATACTCTCAACGCGAAACATTCTGGAACACTTAATTCTGAAAAAATCGGATAAGTACACGTGCAAGCGAATTCTACAAAGATGAAAGTGAATTTTTGTCCTTCTTCGGTCGCGCGGTGTGGCAAGATGAAACGAAAGGGACTGACAGCCGGCTGTCCGGTGGATCGTTGCTGTTCTAAGCGGCGAGTGATCCATTTACGAAACAATCTAGGTAGCTGGATGATTGCGATATAATGCGAGGTCTGTCAAGCAGGCGCAGGAACGCGCGAACCCGGGACGAAAACGGTGATTCCCCCTTCGGCGATTCCTCATTTAGAGCCGAGCCGAGCTAGATAATGAGAATTTATAAGCTTCCGAGCGAGCCGAACGCCTGGAACAGAATCACCGCGTATGTACGTACGTGCGTACATACGCGCGAGCAACGGGTAGGAATCGATCGTAGAGTCGACCGAGATCACTGTAATCTCCGGATCATTGAAAACTCGAAAGCTGATCGCATACTATTGCCGCGGTTCCGCGCCGCGCGTAAGTGCTCCGCGGCTTCGGAACTGGCCGGCCCCATGACGTAACAGCTTTTTAATGACATAACGACGCCGAGCTGTTGGCCCGTTAACGCTTCTAATGGTCGGCCGTGAATTAGGGACGGATTAAAAGCTGTTACGTTTATGGCATAAATCGAGACCGGCTTTCCCTATACGAGCGATAGCAAGAGTCTAGGAGAGCTACGGATCGAGGCAGACCATTTTCCGAGAAATTGACCCTGAGGTTTTAGGCGTCCCATGACTTGTGCCTTGATGAAGCAACCATACAAACGAAAAATATAAATGTTCCGACAAATATATAGGGTGTCTCAACTGAAGGAGGCCACCTAAATATCTCCTTTATTTTTTAAGGCACAAAAAATATTTATGGCATAATTTAAATGGTATCGAAGGAGGAATATCATAGAAGAACAATTTCCTTTGTCCGGTTATTTTTTCATAGTTTTTTCAAGGTCCTCGTTATTTTTTTATCGGGAAAACATGTATTTTTTTTATTCCATCTTATAGCGGCTGAAAGTCATTAACAAGATGGAATAAAAAAATAAGTTTTCCTAATAAAAAATAACGATGACCTTGAAAAAACCATGACCAAATAACCGGACGAAAAAAATTGTTCTATGATATTGCTCCTTAAATACCATTTGAGTTATGCCATAAATATAGTTTTTGTGCCATTGAAAATAAAGGAGATATTTAGGTGGCCTCCTTCAGGTGAGACACCCTGTATAAATCGTATCCAAAGTAATTTTTGAAGTGAAAGTACCCAGAAAAATTCCAAAAAATCACAGTCTAAACAACCTGTTCACAAAAGGTACACGAGGCAACTACCTTAAAAACTAAGTGAACGGAGGAGTGATATAAATCGTCTGGGAGGTAATTAATCCGAGGAAAAGCAGACTGAGGCTAACTAAAAAAACTCCAAAAAATCCCAAACTAAACAACTTGACCGTGCAGGAACGTGGGCGGGTGTTACGCACGATTGACACGTCAGATGATAGAAACGCAATTTCGCGGGAGGTGATCGCGGTCGAACGATCGGAGTTCGATGGGCAGCCCGGGCGGCAATCAACGGGCAACCACAGACGAAATTATATCAGGAGATGAAAGTATCGGGGATGGAAGTTGGAAGAAGTCGATTGGCCACTGTGCGTGGCCTCTTATTTAACTGCTTTTGTCTCGGGCGATCGCGCTATCGGCCGCAGAACGCATTCGACTTGTTTATTACAGCAATCAGTGCCGGATCGGCCGGTTGCAATCTGGGAAATTTTCGATCCCCCTCCTCTTCCTCCTCGTGCAATATCGTGGCTGGTGCGTTACGGAACAAAACCTTGAAGCCGAGTTAACTTGCGCGATTTCTTTCGCGGAATAGACGGGCCGAGGGAACGCTTTGCTTGTCCGCGTTCACAGCTGAAAATTGTATGAAAAGCAGAAACGCTGACGTACAAAAATCAGTTCAATTTTATCGCCGGGCTTTACATTTCAAATACGAACGTACCCGCGGCGGAATCGTGTTTAAACTCCTGACGTGACTCGGGTTTCGTGTCTCGTTGGACGTTGAATGATCCATGCGCACGCCCCGCTGCACTGTAGACACATCCCGACGCAGAGACGTGTTCCCGTCAGAGGAAAAACCATGAATCTTCAATGGAAATCCGAAAATTCTACAGACGACAACGCCGCCGCCACACCAGTGAACGTTATCGTTTTACCAACCACCGACAACTCGTCGCTGCGCGATTTGTTCTTTGCGAAGCGAATTAAGGTACCCCTGCGATATTGGATACCTAAAATCAATGGGTACCTTTCATTGGGTCACTTCGACACGGTTCGATGAATATATTAACACCTTTTACTAATTGTGGACACATTCAGCAGTACTTTGAAAATTGTTATAGCTATGCAGTGATGGTCGTGCAGAGATTTTGTAGTTTCCAGAATGAATAACAAAAAGTAGAAGTATAAGTAAGAAATAAGTGCGGGAAAGCTTCCGATTGCTCCTAAACTCGATCATATTTTAGCATCGTACAGGGCAATACTGACTCGATTTTCCCGAATGGTCATTTTTATGAATTTCCCCGGGACGCCTAATACTTCTCTTGACCCTTTCCGAGCTGATCCGGTGGGAACAGCGTTTTCCTTTCATCTTTTATTTCCGTATAAATAAGCGGTCGTTAAATAAACGACACCGGGTAGCACGTATACGGTCGATGAAAGATCACGATACGGGCGAGGATAAATTCGCCCCGACGGGCGCAGATTCTATTCTTTCCGAAATGGCTACCGGTCCCGGCGTCCGTCCCGCTGTAATTCAATTGTTAAGGGTATCAAACACACAACCCTTTCATTAGGCGGAGCCCTTCATCAGCGTAAGAGTCGTGGGCCGGCCCGGGTAGGCAGAGAGACAACGAAGTTACCTCGCAGAAGTACTTAAAGCGAAAATTCCACAGATCGATAAGAACCTCGTGGAGATCGGGCTTTACCTTCGCCGTCAAACCTCGACGAGTCAGAAATTATTAACCCTCGTGCGTGGCTCCTCAGCCTGAAAATTCAACGATTTTCTGTTTCTAGATACCGCCAAACCTCTAATTTTTTCGTGCCCATTCTTGAAATTGTACTTCTTTTACCTGTGGAATTATATTATATTCACGTCCATCTCTAAAAGTCTGGCCCATTTAATTATTTGGTTCAATCACAAATAACCATTGCCGTAGGTAATGAAAAATAATTGAACATCAATTATCAGGTTGGCGAATATGGGTTATTATTAAATATTCCGCGCGGATATAATTCGGCGAAACGAAACGGAAATATTTGATTGAAACTAATAAAGATATAATTGAACCGGAGCCTAGAGAAACGGATCGACTGTGTCGCTGCACGAAATTCGGGGATTGAGCGTGGCGTACGAACACGGGGATCAATGGATCGTATAACAGAGACGGGTCCATGTTTTATTCTCGGATAATTAAACAGTAAATGCAACTCAATGACGGTCTCACGCGAAGGAAACGGTAGTTTGCCAGTGTGACACGACGGGAATACGCGAGATGGAACACCGGGAAAATATTTTTAATTAATACATTTAGTCCGCGGACACGGCGCCGGGCGAAATGTAAAGAGCTCCCTCGCCGTGCTCCGCGGTCCACATTCATCGAGAAACTATTTTATTCCCCGAGATTTCGTTTAGCCGTACGTAGAAGCGCGTCAGAAATGTATTCCGCGGCAGCGCTCTTGAATTTCTCGAATTGTCAAACTTTTACGAGCGCGCGGCAGTCCGATATGCGCGCCGTTGCTCACTTTATCTCGTGAATTCGGGTCGGCGACCGGCCAGCGCACGGTTAAAAAGCCCGCAATTATCATACGAATGCACGCAATAATATGCAGAAGCATCGTTTTCCATCTCTTCGTGCGGTCGCTCCGCCCGGATACCGCACGAGCTCGAAAATCTGCAATTAAATTCGTCGTTCGTTCTAAACGAATAACACTCGTAAAAGGTGCGTTTCTATCGTTCATCGCCGACCGGAACGCGGAAAACTCTGGCCTCCGACTCGTTGCGAATTGCAGCCGCTCGTCGTTGACCCTGGTGCATCCCAGAAATTTTTGCAAATTTCCCACGCATCCAAGAAAATCGATCTCTTTTTAGGTTTGGTCTCTGTTCAACGGTATCGGCACAGAATCGATTTAAAAAAATTATTTAACAGAGAATTCAATTGTCTCCTTTCAGTAGACAATCGTTCACGAAATTGCCGACTCCAAATGTTGAAACCATTCCCTGTTACCAGGAAGAAGAACTTTTATGAGGAAGGAACTGAATCGCTGGAGAAAGATAATAGTATTGTTTGATCCACTTCTTGGTTAACTAGTAACAAGACTGCGGATCTTTGTGCAAAACATAAATGGGCTGTATCTATTGCAAGAGACAGGTGCCAGATACAGATTTCATTCTTTCTCTGAATTTCTACCGTTTTAAACGCGTTTTGGACAAAAATTTTCTTGCTTCAAAGTCCTCCGAAGTGCAACTTTTTATATTGACATTAAAATGGTTCCACAAGTTCCAAGACAAATAAAAAGTGACGCGAAACACGTTTACAACGGGCTGACTCGGAAAACTCGACCGTTCAGAACGTTTTCTTGCACTTCGGTGCATGATCATCGCAAGCCTTGAACGTCTTTATAAATCATTAAGCACGCTTTAAGAGGTATGGCGAGGCATTACGAACACCGTGGTCCATTATACGAAGGAAAACAAGAGGAGCATAATTCCATCTTGATGCTACTATTAGAAAATGGTCGACAGTGTAGCATAGTGAAGTTTCGTAGGGATCGATTCGCCTTTATCGTTCGTTTCGAGCATTTGATACTTATCAGAAGGGTTGTGCATTGTTCAAGGTCTAGGGGGAACATAAGTTGAGTTATTATTGATTGATCATAATCGCGAGGAGTCGACAGGTGTAGATTTTGTAGGGTACGTAATATTAACCCTTTCAGCTGTCTGATCATCTGTGGGACAGTATGCGTCACATGCATACATATAATATTTTGTACTCTTTTAGTGTGTTTGTCCCAATTTATAACGCTAATGTTAATTTTCGTGCGCCAGAAAAATCCGTGAGTCATAAAGCACGCGGCGTTTCCTGTGACACGCGTGCGGGTGTACGAGAATCGGGGCCTCACGGGGCCCTACGGATCCCGACGGGACACAAGACGCACGAGCCACGAGGTCGCTCCACATTGTCCGGTTGCATAAAACGTGCTTGGCCGATCTGGCAAAAATCGAACGGATCGTCGTTGTGCGACGGTGGAGAGAGTCCTCGGGCCCAGCGTGGCGAGCGAGAGGCCCCGGCCAGGGACGTTCCGTGAAATTTATCGGTCCTAGGAACACATCGCGAAACCTTGTAACCCGTTCCATGCCGTCACAATATTCATCCTCCGCCGGTTAAATCATTCGATTTTTATCACCCCTACCACCGAGGCCTGCTCGTAAACGCGCGTTATGGCCTTCGCGGAGAAACAGAGAGGGGGCCCGGTGTGCATGGGACCCCGCGCAGGATCACGGAATCAAACATTTTCATGCGTGCGTCCTGTGTGCACGTGTTAATATGGTGATTTAGGGCTTTACGCGAAGATCCTTCGGCGCACAGGAAGTCGAAGGGCCTCGTGTGTGCGTGCGTGCGTGGGTCCAGAGCCCGCTACGGCCCGCTTTGGCCCGGTTCGGCCCGTTACCACCGGTGTGGTAGTGTCAGTGGATGGCGAATGGTGATCGTGCGGTACCAGACGCGTGGTAAGACACCGGGGTGACAAAGCATTAATTAAGTCGTACACGTTTATCGGATATTCCGGCGTCGGCTTATGGGCCACGAGCAGCCACGGCCGAGGCAGAAAATCGCCCGCTACAACGCAACCCTTAATGAAATATGTCGGTCGTGGAATGACAGTGGCTCGTAAAGGGCCGAGATTAAACTTTACGGACGAATAAAAAAGTTTATATGATCGAATGTATATCACCGCCAGATGGTTTATCAGCTTTCCCACGCGATTCCCGACGTACCGCAACCGCTCCCGCGATTTTTACTGTCACTGTTTCTCAAAGTGCATCTTCCAGACGCGAGTTGGATCCTTCAAATTCTTGTCAGGTTATCCATCTTTTATTACTCCTGGAATAACGTTCCAATCGGAAACGTTTGGAAATGTTCCGTAAGGTATATTTTATTTGACTGTGATTATTTACTTTACTGTGACTCTATGCATTTCTAGTGCACTGAAACAAAAGTGTATTGTGAAAGAACTCGTTCAGAAATGTGCCATACAATTTTTACATTATTTTAAAGAATGGCAACAACCTATATCATATATGCTGTTTTGTATGAATATCCACAAAAATGTATCGCATGATCTCGGAAAGGGAGGTTTCAAAATATATAAAACAAAATTGATGTTTTCAATTCCATCAACAACTAAAGTGTTCCACAATATTGATTTACCACCGAAAAAGGCAACATTCTACCGCAGGTGCTCTTTCTGCATACGTATCTGTAAAAATGTATCATATGTTTGATCCAACCAGAATATCAACACTGTTCTCAAACGGGTGGGTTCCAGAATATATAAAAAAAATCGTGTTCTGAAATCCATCGACAACTAAAGTGCTCAGTGGTATTGATTGGCCAGTGAAAACAGCACTAGTCTGCCAGCCGTGCTCTGTTTCAATTCGAATAGATCTAGTCATGGTTGCCATGAGACGATCAAAAGCGTCCACCATCAACCGTAGCTAAAGTTAAGCAACGGAGCCAATTTCAACCGGGATTCTCGCGTTTATGCGATCTTCTCGCGGCGGGATCGCCTTAATCTGTTTACAGATCGGCGCGTTTACGTAATTGAACCGCTGGCAAGGTTCGCGGGCGCGTTAATGGCGCGAAATGGAGGAAAAAAGAGGCGAGAGATCGCATCGAAGAGCTCGCGCGCCAGAAGTAGATTTCGCGAGGCGGGGCCGAGACAATAATCTATGTTTATGAATATGGATGACGCTCTAATTAAAGACGTGGTTCGTGCAGCGATTTCAGGAAACAAGATCCAGTGTTGAGCGGTGGTGGGAGGAGGAAGGGGGGAGGTGGGGACAATCTATCAGGTTCGGAATGCAATTTCCGCGAGCCGACTCTCGGTGAAGTGTCGCCTCGTTCCGACGCACAGACAGACGTCGATGTAGCCCAACAAAGAGGGGCCGTGTATTAATTAACGTATGCCAATTAACGAGCGAACCCGTCGCGCCTTTGTGTCCTCATTTGCGTGATTGGCTATTTCCTTTCTGACTTCTCTCCCCGTTCCTTGTCCGCCACTCGACGCCCAACACCCCGAGAGCCCCGGCGTCGTGTGAACTCATTTTCTAAAGAGTTCTCGTGTACACGCGTCTGGCTACGGTACGCGAGTGGCTCGATAATAAGTTGCACGGGAGAATCGGTCGCGATTCATCGTGTCTGCCAGCGAATGGAATTAATTTTGTAAGGGCCGGGCGACAAGCGTCTGCGCCACGATACCCCGAGCATTAAACTGTGACAAAGCCCTTCTGCCGCCCCCGGGTGTCGCGTTTCCCAATGCCGCTAATCTGCGTAACAACGTGTCCCGTGTTTTTGTTCCCGAGCGCAAAATGGCACTGCACTGTTTATGCGAACCGCGTTCTTGTTACACCGTGCATTGACTGCCGTCGAACGCAACGCGCCCGCTCCCAGATAATAACGTTTTGATTGCTGTATCGGTAGCTTGTAATTCGAGGAATCAACGACCACAATGGGCTCCGCAGAATTGTAGTTGCCCGCTCGGTGAAACCGAAACTGAAGAAAATTCGACCAACCGATCACTGCTCGGATGATTTGGTGATCATTTTTTTTTTCGAATGGACTAGACAATTTTTGTAGACATTACTCTTTCCGGCGTAATTGTTTCACATCGTTAGGGATACGGTGAGTTTTCCGCCGCTTATCCTGCAGACGCGATCCTGAGGCCTCAATTGGGTTTCGGCTGCCTCGAAGACGATTCGCGGCGGATTGAATCGTGACAGGATTTTCGGAACGTGTGAGATTCGAACGTACGATATTTGAACGTGTAAGAGTGTCTCGCTGGCACCGGTAAACCTCCCCCGACGGTGGCGTGCAAACGATACATTAACGTACCGGTACAATCCAGCGGCAAATGAGAGGCCCAGGCCCGGTCTCTCCGCGTCGAATGAGCGAGCGCCGCCGCGGCTGATGGACTCTAAACACGCCTTCGAAATTTTGCGATTCCGCGAACTTTTCGGTCGCCTGGGCACACTTTCGTGCCGATGTCTTCCGGTCGATCGGTCCCTGTGTTCCTTCTCGGCGTCGCACACCTACACCTTGCTCGAACATTAATTAGAGGAGGGGCTCACTCGTATATCACACTTGTCAAAGGTTACGATTCGTGTCGTGCGTAAATTTGTAAAATGCAAGAAAACATCGACATACATAAATATTTATATAGCGTCTGTATCTTGCGATTAACACAGACAATTATTATTTTGTATAAAAATCCACAGTCTACTAATGACACTTTTTTAACGTGATACTATCCCACATTAAAACTAACAAACCAAAAATAAAGGCTATAGAGTAAAATGGCCAAATATGGTTTAGTCGCCTATTATGACACTACCTTATATATTGTAAAGGAGAAGTCGCACTCTAGTGAGATAATCCTAAAACAATACTTTACCACGTTTACTCAACAGTGTGCGGTGCAATCGCACCATTTTATAGATTTTAGTATCGATCCTCCGCCAGATGTGTCTCCACGCATTGAATATTTTTGTGATTAGATTTTCGATTGTATCTTTTTTGAGGGAGGTAAGTGATTTTGAAATGTTTGAACATATCTGTAGTTTCAGTTTATTTATATTGTTACGACGGCAAGAGATGAAGTTGCCTCCCCCTGAAGATATCGCAGAGATCTACAGAAGTCGTCTCTCGATCGATTCTGCGGTTTCCGAACAACAAGGTTGTTGTTGTCAAGAGGACAGCAGACAGACACTCTCGAGCCTTTCAAGCGAGAACACGCGCTTACGATTACATTATCCTATCATTATTCGTAGTTATCTGTGTTACGCCAATAAAGTAGCGTTGTTGTTCTGTATTTGTTAATCATTATGTCTCGCCGGCGAGACGGGGCCGAAGCCTCCGCAACAATATTAATGTTTGCCAACTGTTGGTTTGGGCTGAAATTCATTTTCTCTTTGTCAGTAGCTAGTATTATCAGTCCACGTGGAGTTCCCTAATATGGGTATAGCTATTGACATTTTTGGTGTGGGTGCCGAATATGGCACTAGGTGTCATATTAGGGATTCAAGGTGTACCATATTAAGAACCCCTTTCGCTGGAACCTTCAAATGACACACTACAAACAAAATATTTTTCGCAAGCTGTATTCATTTTTTAACAAACTTGACCCCAGAATCGTATAGGGAGGAAATGCATCTACAACTAGTAATTTTATGGTCGAAAAAGAGCATTCTAAAATAATCAAAAAATGACACTAACGAAAAGTGGTTCATATTTGGGCACTTTACCCTATCGCATAAAAAGCTAGATAGCTAGATCACAGACAAAGTGGAAGCTGTTCCTTTGGCACATTAAAATACACAACCGGGACACGCAATACACATATCACGAGAGGGTAGAACGAACTGTAAAAAGATACGTTTACGAGGCGTTCATCATGAGCCGTTACCAGTTCCTTTATTCGGTCGAAATTGCGCAAGTAGTTGCGTTCCAGGAATGTTCTCGTTGGTTTGCCGTTTAATCGAGGCCGGCGATCGTACGGAACAATGAGATCGATCAACGGTGTCGATCAGGAGACAGGAGGGCCGCCGTAAAAGCTGTCCCAGAAGACCGCTGCCCTCGTTTAGACATTTCGTGTAAACCGAACGGTTAATTTTTGTTCTCGGCGTAAGGAGGGAGAGAGGAAGAGCAATGGAGAACCGGAGAGCGAGAGAGGTGGGCAGAGAGAAACGGGCTCGCCTCGATTCTTAATCTATAGCAAAAATTACATGCAATTACCGCCGCCACCCAGCGCGCCGGCATCTGCGAGTCGAAGGTAGCGGTGCGGCGGCGGCGATCGCGTGATTTGCACGTCCATCCGCCTTCAGAATGTCGAAGCACACACGCCGCGCACGGTATCGTCAGCCAGAATATTGCGGCGTGTCACGTTTCCCCTTTCCACGTCACGGCACAGCGAAATAATAATACGCCTTTGAAGTACTTACATTCGAAATGATACATTGACTACGCTACAGCTTCATCCGACTTCCTCCATCTAAGACGCGACGCTTCCTTCCTTCACCATCCACTTAATTATCGTTCTTAACCATTTATTCTGCAACCTCTATAAACAGTAACAACAATTTTAAAAATCTTGTTTCGTTTCATCCCCGAAAATTCACCTTAACATCTTCTTTTTCCGCCACCCCTTTGTAACCAAACTTTCTTTACTGTGATTTTTTAGAAAGTGAAAGAAAGTGGGTTATCACGAAGGGTCGTTTCAGTTCCTCCATCATCGATTCTTGCACCACGAGTCCCTCCGCAAATGCAATCCCCGCCGTGAATACAATAATTCATCCTTAACGCAGGGCTTTGCGTGAATTAAACAATTTTTTTCTCTTGGAGAAAGATAAAAACAGAGAGAGAGAGAGAGAGAGAGAGAGAGAGAGCACTGGTGCTGCTGCAGGAATTAGCATAAACGTGGAACGTTTCGATCCGACGGTGCATAAATTTATTAAACCCGCAGGATTTTTGTAAATGCAAAAACACGCGAGACTTTCCAGGTCGATCGTACCTTTTCCGAAAACCGAGATACACTCTGTGATTTACTGTGGCGTTATCAGTGGAGCCACTTGCAATCAGAAATTAAACAATTACGTACTTTATTGATACACAACAAAAAGAGATACCGAATACATTATTATACTGGCAGTGATCGTTAAAATGTAACCTTTCAGTCAGTAATTCTCCACGCTAATAAATGCTTCCTCGAGAGCAGAACAACTGCATAATGCGAACAACCGTCGAGCACAGTCCAGCGAATTTCTTGGTGGCGACGGCGAGCCATTAAATTGAAAAGTGAAAGTGCCTACACAGATTTCAAATGCAAATGATTATTAAGTTAGAGTCGAAACGGCTACGCTTCTAATCGACCAGTGTCGGTTTAATTGACCCACATTCCCCGCGCGACACACAGCGCGCGACTTCGCGGGAGCGCTTTATTAGCGGCACATTAATTATCCGACGGGGAGGGAATATTTAAATATTTACATCGGGGCCCGGGCTCTATGTTCGTGTGCGCGCGGTGTGTGTGCCGACCGCCGAGACGGTTTTAAAAAATTGCCCACGACGCGATACGGTGTACCCACCACCCGCATGGACACCGTAAATCTTAAAAACGGTGCAATATCATGAAACGCTAATGAGGATACCATTGGGACATTTTATATTCATTTCGTGGAATTAGCCTTTCGGTTACTTGTTTCGGAAACTGGGGACGTGATGAATAGTCGGCCGCGATAATAAAATCTTTCGTGTCGAGTGCGCAGCGTAAATTTAAGTCCGCATTCACCGGCGGCCATGTTGCCGAAGGAAAAGTGTTCGCACGAGGACCTACAGGATACATACACAATTTCGCGGTGAGCTCGGAAACCGATGCCCTATACCGGGTGGCACACAACTAACAGGCTATTCTTCATATACTAGGTCATTCAGAAAGTTCGTAGCTTAACAATGAAATGACACGAAATAATGAGTCAAAATACATTTATTCTTCGGTATATTCTCCCTTAAGTTCAATACATTTTCTATGAAATGATTTTCCTCGAGACCTCTAAAATACTCATCTACGGCTGCTACAACTTCTTCATTTGATGAAAAACGCCTGCCACGTAGGAATTTTTAGAGGTTTGAATAAGGTGGATGCTGCAACAATTCATAGCGTAACTCCTTCAATTTGGTCATTGCAAGAACATCTTTGTGAGCCTGTGCATTGTCCTAGTGAAAAATGACTTTTTTCTTCGCTAAGCCAGGTCTTTTCTCTCCTGAATTTGTGCATCCAGTTGATCCAAAAGGTTTGAGTAATACACTCCTGTTATTGTTTTCCTGATTTGAAGGTAATCAATTCACAAAATTCCTTTTGCATTCCAAAAAAACGGATGCCATGACATTCTTTGTCGATTTTGACCACTTTGGCTGCAGGATCATATTGGTAAATCCAAGTCTCATCCATGGTTTTTCTTGCAAACGATTCAAATGTTGTTGAGAACATTTCACGCGAATGCGTTTTTGGTCCGAATTTAACGCGGATGTGGCACCCATCTTGTCAATAGCTTTCTCATACCTAATTCATTAGTTAAGATCTCATGAACTGATCCAGTTGAGATGCCTGTGGCCACAGCTAAATCAACTACAGTTAATCGGCAATCTTCCAAAACCAAATCATGGACATGATGAATCACTTCTGAAGTGGTTGCAGTTCTTGGACGTCCTGATCGTGGATCATCATTAATGCCTGTACGATCATGTTTAAATAGAGCAACCCATTTTTGTACCATTTTATATAAAGAAGCACTGTCCCCTAGCACATTCACCGTATCATCAAAAATTTCCTTTCCGCTTAATCCTTTTTTTATATAAATATTCAATGACTGCACGATTTATCAAATTTTCCATTTTTCTAACCAAAGGAAACGCGTCTACTTTAATCAGCTGCTTGAAGTAAGCTACTTGACAGATCATTTGAAATGTATGGTATGTTCACATCAAGAACAGTTGTTTTTGACCAACGATACGTTTTTGCGAAAATGAGGCCGTATAGAAACTATAATTTGCTGGTAGCGATTAGCCTGAATCGCGGCTAGAATTCACGGGATTAGCATAATAAGACGGTCGGGATCCGCTCGGATTGTTTCCGGAGGACAACGGACGAGCCTCGGAACTCACCTGCCGTTCTTCTCGTCCATTATTTCGCGGTGAGGAGCGTTGAAACAACGCGGGCCCCTGTCAGCGAAGTGGGTCCGGGTTCTGGGGGGATCAAAAGGGACGAAAACCGGACGAAAGGTGGGAAGGAAATACGAGGAACGACGGAATGAAATAGCCGCGCAGTCCAGCGATGCAAACGTATTACGGTCTAGCTGGGGTTGCACGTGACAGGACCACTGGCCGGATAGATTTATATTTACAATGGACTTATATTTACAGCGCCGCGTGTACAAGGGTAATCTCGCTACCAGGACGAAACACTCCGTCCATCTAAGTGGCGCGAGCTTTAACGCACTCGGTTGCATGCCATAACCAGATTAATCCCTCGGTCCTTTTGCCTAACCAATCAGCTGGGCCCCCTTACATCTGCCACTCTCTTTTCTACCGTTTCCTTTCTCTCTCCTTCTCACTTGATCGCTGCTGATTTCTACACGAGCCGTAAAGGTCGTGGTACACGCGCTTGTCCCCGGGGGACACGCGAGCCCCTGTGTCGCTCTCGATAGGAACAAATCCGTGGACAGGAAGCCATCAAACCGAGGAACGTGTTTGCGTGGAGAGAAGGCTGAACCGGGAGCCGCGGGGAACGCGACCATTGCGGTTTCGTCTAATGGATCGTTGAAAGCGAATCGACGGCCGAGTGGAAAAGGAATTAATCTGGGACCATTGTCCGAGAACCTCCGCACTCGAGCCTGTCCCTTCGACAATCCCGTGATTTTTCTTCGAGGGGCCTCTCTACCCTGACAGCTTGTGAAAATCGTTTTTCCATTTCTTTCGTCTTCTTCACTTTCGACGTCGTAAAATCACGTTTCCGTAGCGACTATGGTAACACTGGAATTGCTCATTATACACCCTGAAACAATATCTGAATGACTGAACATTTACATTTTCAACCGACTTAGAAAAAGGAGGAGGTTACTCAACTCGATCTCTTTGTGCCGTTTTTTTTCGCTGTTTTTTCTATGTACCATATGTTTATGCCGAGTATGAATTTAAGGATTTTCGTAATTTCCAGTGTCGAAAATTTTCAATTTCGCGCCGTCTCCGAAAGATTGTATTGTATTTAAGTTCGTGTATATTCACATAAATTACATGGAAATTGTTTCATACTTTTGTGCGTTTTTGCGAAGTCGGTTTAATATTTTTTACCAACTCTATCCTACATATACATTCTAACTTGTTGAGATGCATGTGGCAGCATGGACATCAATGTATCAATTTTAGTTTGTCTAGTTAGCCATTGAATTATTCAATTTCTGGCGGTTAAATCGAATATTACTAGACCGCTATGGACAGGAAGATAGTTAACCAAAAGAAAGAAATTTTCATCTACGCTGGACCTAATACAGAATTCCTATTTCTACATCTACACTGCAACATGCATCATGAAGCGTAGCAACTTGTACGAACATGTGTAGGGACCTCGGCGTTTCCTATGAACTTCCAGGGGCAAGAAAACGGCCAGGAGGAATTCCACCGGACGGAAAACGCAGGAAACACAGAGCTGCGTGTCCGCCTGCGGTCGGTAGTTTTACATATCCTTTTTCTAACCGACATCGTGGAGGAATTTAATCAGCTGTGGCGGTGGTTTGTGCCGGTGGATACGGGGTCCGTCGACGTGGCCGGGCGCAGTTAGCCAAAGAAAGATAATTCTGTAAACCGGGTTAAGATGGCGTTTCGTACTGAGGCGAAACGTTTCGAAGCCTCGAGGAAAATATGCCACAAAGGTGCCACAAAGATGCCACGAAGCCGCGGTTTCGCCGCTGCGAGCGTACACGGATCGCTCGGATATTTTTGGTCTTGGAATTCCTGCATACAAGAAAGCCAGTGTCGGTCGCCGCGGAGAGGAAGTGTTCAACGATCAACGGAAAGAGAGGAGAGACAGAACGAAAGAGAGAGAGAGAGAGAGAGAGAGAGAGAGAGAGAGAGAGAGAGAAATCGACAAACGGAATTATTGACTGTGTTCGTTGACGCGTGTGCGCAGACTTTGAAACCATTTGCGAATTTGCGAACTTTAAACGCAGTCTATATGTTGGTGGCGTCCCGATGGAATCAGGTCAGTATTCTCACTAAAATAATCTGTTGTTTTGACTCTGGTGATTTAATCAAATAAAAAGATTTCGTAAATATGAACGTTATTAACTTCTCTGGAGTTGAAATAAAATTCTATCGTTTCGTTATGAACATTTAGCCACTAAAGTAAATGTAGACATGTAATAAATATAAATTTCTCTCTCCTTTACCTAATATAAGAGATGATCACCGGTAAGAAATTTTAATTATTGAAGCTATAAAAGAAATCGTTCGGCAAGCTACCAAATCGAAGTTACGAAAATAATTTCGTTGAAGATACAATTAAGACCATAGCAATAACGATTTCGGTGCATCGAAACCACCAGCTTTTGGGGAATAAAAGTTTTATTGGCAGATAATAATTATCAACTACCTAAATTGGCTCGTGATTTATAAATAATCGTTAAAAAGGAGCTGTTATAAAAATTTAGTACAAGGGTATACCATTCTCCAGTTTCCGGAAGGCGGAACTGCAATTAGGAGGTAGGAGGTATTAAGAGATCAAATCGTAGCGGGATCGCGAATAAAAGAAAAGTAATTAGCGCGGACCCACTTCGATCTACCGGCGGTGTGTGTGCGTTTAATACAACCGGGGAGGGACATGATCGCGATTACCCGCTCTTTGGACACTCGGGAGGGCCATTCGGACTGGGCCGGGAGAACACATGCGCATTATATACCTCTACGTATACGTACATATATGTATTTCTCTTTCATTTCTTTTTTCTCCTTATTTTTATCGTATACGCGGCGCGTACAGGATTCCTGTGTGTACGCCATAAGGGGAGGTGTGACGTCGGCCGCACCATGAAAATTTATCAGCCGATTCAATGCCGCGGCGTTACTCGCGCTAATTTATATACACTCGCCGAAACCACAAACCGCCAGTGGTACTCCTGCCTGGCTCCTCCCTTCGAAGGGCCCCGGCCTTTCGGCCTCAGTATTTAAACCTCTGCCTTTGGGACTGACGATGAACCGCTGGACTGCTTCGAAAAGGAATGAAAAAATGTATAAAGCGTGGGACTTTTCCCAAAAACATTGTATACTGACGAGATTCGCGACGAGAGTTTGTGTATCTAATTTTCTTCATCGGCTCGATGCAAATTTTTATCGATTGTTTTATAATGGTCAAAAAAGTATTACGGTTTGAACCATTTTCACACTCAAGTGGTCAAGTGTCTGTAGCATACCATGAATTTTCTTTGAACAAATTATAAAATATCTATTACCAGGGATTTTCTCCAAAAAAATACTGTACATTGACGAGGAAAGTGTCTGAACATCTTCGTATGGTATGTAGAATTTTTTACCGACTATTTTTGCGAAGAGGACCTCAAATCAAGGGTTGATAGAATTTGCAGAACCGTGACACGATGTCTGTAACACGTAATTGCCTCACATCCAGTACACCGAAGCGTAAGAGATCTCCCCGCAATATTGTTTATGTTTTTCTCCGGGTAAAATAATGAAAGTCACGTTTGATCGGGAGGTACGCTTAGTCTTTTTCATAGGCGAATATCTCGGGATCCCGAAATGATCGCCGCGGGATGATGGGGGGGCAGAAGGGGGCAGAGAAGCGAGTTCGCCAGCCCCCGGGAATTAATGTACATTTCGTCGAAGACGCCCGGCCAGGGAAACGTATGCGGCCACGGGGGGATTAAATCATTTTCTAACCGCGCGACGGCTGCAATTTACAATGCTTTCAGTGGTTTTACGACTGTCCGCTTCCTCCTGCGATTGCTTTCTTCATTAACAATGTACACGACGGGGTTCGTCTTTCCGCTATATTGAATTACGCCCGTTGACGGCGGACACCGCGCGCCGTTCGCTCGGAACGAACGATGTCGGTGCGACTATTATGAAATATCTTCCCTTTCATGGAAGCAACAGATTCCATTCAATTTTGAAGAATCCGATTTACGCTGCATCGATTCCGCCGAGACTGCCTCGTCGCCAGACGTGATTATAAAAATTAATAACTGAAAGCGCCGTGGAAAATTCTCTTTTGCTGTCTATAAAATTCCTCGCAGTATAAATAAAACTGCACGGTATATATATGTTAAATATACCCGTCATTTTGAACATTATCGC
Organism: Lasioglossum calceatum; assembly: GCA_963966675.1. Lineage (NCBI taxonomy): Eukaryota > Metazoa > Arthropoda > Insecta > Hymenoptera > Halictidae > Lasioglossum > Lasioglossum calceatum. The sequence continues at coordinate 18,318,192 of OZ016541.1, forward strand.
ATCGACGACTAGTAAAGAAATCATCTAAACGAATCGGTAATAAAACAAGAGCAACTTAATTGACTTGACGCGATAACATGGTCGTGCACAGCGCGACCGGGTTGTATGAAAATTCTTCCGCTTAAGACGTTCGGCAATAAATTCGGCGAGCGTATAATCCGCTCCAGAATCCTACCGTTCGTTAACCGTGTTCATTACAAGCTTAGCGCGGCATTCAAATGGAATTGATGGGAATCGTTCGATGTTAAACGAATGATCCGGCGAAAAACCGAGCAAAACGAAAGATAACGCCGGATTATAAGTTGACGATAAAAGGTGGCTGCGATGAAATACGTCGCGGCAAGGTGCCACGGTTTTTCAGCACCGGCGGTTAATGCACATTTCATCGAAGAAGCCCGCCCGGCAAATTAATACGCCGGGGAGAGGGTTAAATCATGCTTCACCCCGTGTCGCATCCGTGATTTACAAGCCGTTTAATGGTTTTACGACTGTCCACCTGGGTTTCGATTGCTTCCTTCATTAATAACCGCCGCTTTCGGTTCTGCGACCCATAAATCTCGTCCTTTGGCCCGAGAAAAATATGTCGTTCCGTAGCAAAAATTTTACCAAACACAAGCTCCGCTTTGTTGCGACGAATACGCTCCGAATTTGTGCGATCAGTCGCTTGGTGTCTGCACTTCGTGAACTTCCGCTGTCGATAATATACTACTGCAGTCACTGTTTGGAGTTCATGCGCGATTGCTTTCCACTAATTTAATCGCGAGCGTCTGCACCCATTTCGCGGATAAATGATCCCGGTGTTCCGGAAAACACGAAATATATAAATGTATTTCTTAGTTCACTCAAATTTCGAAATTAATTCTCTACTCAATTTACGTTTTAATAGTGCCGCTAACAAGAAATTCTAATATACATCTACTAGTAGCAGCTCGAAAATGCTGCCTCAACAAATTACTTTAAAAAATAAGTGGAGAAACAGACTCTCGTATAGCGGAAAAAGATAAAATTTGTTGAAAAGCACGTTATTTGTTTGGTTAGGCAGGTCGCACGACTCTTCCTCATCGCGAATGAATTCCAGATCGTGCAATTATAGTTCCGATGCGTCGTGTGTCCCATAACAACGGACTTTCCGGGAAAAAACTGGACAGTGCACCCCTTGGATCGATCGTCGAAGTAGCTCACGGGCGCATGGTTTTTTGCCTTGAAACGGTAATTGTTGACGAGAGTCGGTCCCCCAGGGGGCGGAAGCGGCGTTAAAAGCGAAAACACACAGAGGTAAATTAATTTACGGCGTGCCGAGCGTCGCGACGCGTCGCGGCCTGTTCTTGCCGTTCTCGCAATTAGTATCGAGGGCTGGCGTTCGTGTGTGTCGTTCCACTAATCCACGAATAATAAATGTGGCCCGAGGAGCTTTCGTCACGCATACAGCTCGGTTCTCAACGGGAGAAGGGCGAAGAAACTAGCGTGAAATGAAAACACATCGTTGGGTTTCGAGTGATTCTTCTTTTTGGGGGGTAGGAATCATAACTGGCAACGGCTCTCGTCTTTTCGTGAGCGGCGAGGGGTCACGGGAATTGTTCTGGGTTCGGGGGAAATAAGCGAGAATGACGCGGGAACGCGTTCATATTAATCTTTGAAAATTCGGCTAGTATGTTGCTTGCAAATTGCAAAATATCGAATAAAAATTTCGAGACAAATAGTACTTGTTTTCTGGTACTTAAAAATTATTTTTGGATCTGTAAATTCTACCTGAAAATAGTTACCGCACGTGTTAAGCTGTTTGTCGAACAACGTCGCGAACATCATCGAAGCAAAGATTGATCCGGATCGATTCTTCTTGATCAAGAGAGCCCGACGGACGGGTGAGTGTATTTACTAAAATTCATTAGACAACGTCGTCGCCTTCTTTTTTCGAGGATGCAGGCACCTTCGTGGCGGCGAGATTTATTCACCGGATCGACGATGAAAGAACGATAAATAGTTAGGAAGGAGAGCCTGCCAAGTTTCATCTATCGCGTATTGTGAAACCGTTTAATGAACGTAACGGATGCACATACGGGGCCGTGGCCGTAGTTAATTTTGATTCGGCGAGGTGCCGTGGAAAGACGAGGAATCCGGCCGCGGCGGCGGCGGCGGTCGAATGAAAAATTACCTGACGTCACGGTTTTCAAATTTCCGCCCGCGGTACATCAATAAAGACGCTGACGATTATTAAGCGGCTGCGCGCCCCCGTGCTTGTTACGGGGCATTGTTTCTTCCCCCCCGGTATTGTGGCTCCGTCGATGGAGAAAGTGAAACACCGGCTGTGTTCGACTTAATGACACGACGAGCCTGTGTGGAGGAAAGTCCGTGTGCGAGCTACACCTGAAAATCGTGCTTAGGTTCGGGCTAGCTGGTTACAGACACGTACCAACGATGCTTTTAAGTCAGTCGTGATTAATCTACAGAGGAAAGGCATCGATCCCGCTTTCTGCCCTCGGATTTCGACCCGCAAACGTTTCCTCGAATGCGTTCCATTGTCGGAAATTAAACAAAAGGACTTACCGAAGAATTAATCCCTAATCACCTCGTAAAATCGTTGAATTACGCAGAGTTTGCCTAACATGATATTTATTTAACATCTTTATAAAATTTTATATTTTTCTCAGGCACCGAATGTTTCTGCCAATTTCTAAAATCTTCGGACAGCGAAGACTATAATTTTACAAGAAGATCAACGCCGGCAATCAGCGAAACGATCCCAACGTGCTCCTCGATCGCCCACCAGGCGAAAGAATGATCGGAATCGATCTCCGCTTGGGCAAAGAGAAAAACGTAATCGATCACATCGCGCAAAGAACAGGCCGTTATGGCAACGTTAGCCACGTTTAATATCTATCATTTTGTATATTGATCGTTGCTTTTCACGAGGAGGGCAACGCGCTATCCTGCCGCGACGACAACGCGTGTACCACGGCGCAACGCATGCACTGGGTGTCTTTCAAGCAGCGAGATCAGTCTTCATTCTGCTTTATTTCTACTGTTTCTAGATAAATAACAGGAAGAGAAGGCACTGAATTAATTCATACACGTAATATCTCGTCTGTTTTATTGGTAGGATTAACAACAGTGTGCCGCAATTCAAGTTAAAAAAAACACAGAAAGAGCAACAACTCGAACTACGAAGACAAGGAACATCTGTATATGGAAAACCGCGAAAGTTGCCGATAGTCAACAGTTTCTGGGTTAGACCTGACGAAGATTAAGTCGACAAAACACGTCGAAGAATCTCACGTCCTCAGATTTCGTTTCACAACGTGATACAATGTTTCTGGTTCCGTGATCGCGGCGGGGGTTTCGTGTCGAGAGATTCATAGCTCAGTCATTAATTATGATCGTCTACGTTCGTGCCACGAGTATCCGCACCGGTAAGCATTCTATTAACGGTATTTCCATAATATTCGATCATTGTACCTGAAGTTCGAGGTTCGTTGCGATTTCACGGACACCCAGTAGAGAGGCCCTACTTTTCTCGCGCGCGCGAGAGAGAGCACGCTGTAGGGTTGGGGACAGAGAGTTTCGGGCCCGACTACAAATCTATAGATCGGTTGGTAGCCGGCGCAAGTAAGCATTCTAAAACATAATGTCAGTAATTAATTGTCTGCCAAGAAATGATGCGGCTATCTCACGCGACCGATACGAGAGAGGCCGTCTATGGCCATCTTTTTCTCTCTTTCTCTCTCTCGCTCTTTCTCTCTGTGTTTCTGCCGGTTTTTTCTTTTTCAACCGTGTCTCCCAACCTTCTTCGAGCCCTCTACCCATCTCTCCTTCCAGGACTGTCCGTCCTGTAGGTCCTTTTGTCCGGACCTCTCTCGCATCGGCCGGTCCCACCTTTCGATCTCGTTCGTTCGTTTCTTTCTTTCGATTGGGACCCGGACTAGTAATGCATTTAAACAATCTCTTTATCTCGGATTCGACACTACGAGCGACACGGCCGCTCGTAATAATGAGAGGAAAACATTCCCGGCGCCGCGCCGCGAGAACGTGTCAGGTGGATTTTTATCCCGTGACCGCTGGCGAGCTTCGCTGTTTCACCCGCGTTTGGACACGCGCGACGAACGATTATCGCGATTAGGCTGCCCCGAGATATCCGCATCAGCCACCGGCTAGAAAGTGGAAAATTAAAATTATGGCTGCACGTGATTCGTGTCGCACCGATTGACACGTTCTTAGAATGCTGAATGTCTACAAGCCTTCCGCGAGGAATAGAAGACGGGAGAACGTCAGAAGTAATGCCAAAAGGGCACAGCTTGCAATTGAAAACTAACAGTAAAAACTGTAGCCTGTTTAGAGGATTGATGAACATCAGTGGACACCTGTCATCCCTGGATTTTCATTGACTGACCGAGAGATTGCATTCGGTTCGAGGATTTCTCGCTAGAGCCGGTTATCGACACCAGGCCCTGGATCCAGGGTCCCTGGATCGAACACTCAACGGCCCGGTTTTAAAAATTTTTGATCGATCGGGGGTCCTCGCGGACGTCCTGGGCCCGTTTCGTTCTCCCGGTGGGTCTATGCATTCCATTCCGCGGCGGTACACGCTCCCCGGCCGGGGCCCGTACAATAACTTTACCCAGCCATTGTACAATTTGATAATCATTTTGCCGTTGAAGTCACCCGTTCATTAGCATATTTAATTATGAATATTTAAGATTTTTGGCCCAGCGGGACGCGGCGTCCTAACCGAGAGCCGTTCCCCCGGCGTATTAAAATAAAGCCTGCATGGTGCATGAGGCTCCGTCGTAAATTTTGTCGGACACACAAGGACTGGTTGTTGCTCCGATCTTGCAGCAAAAGACGAGTAAAAAGGTATCTGGAAGACAGGCATACGATACGTATTGCCACTAGCGGCGTAACACGAGGAAAAAAAATCCCAGTCGGAGCCCACCTCTACACGTATACGCACGCTGCGTGCCACGCCAAACCGAGCCGAGCCGAGCGGATTCGAGCTGACCGCGTACGCGACGCTATCAAATTTGCGTTTCGTGAAAGGGAGTCTTCTTCGGCCCTTCGCTACGTTCTTTGACAGTTCCCTGACAATTTGAGCCCTATCAGTGATTTGCAATTTTTATTTGCGGATATGTCTACGATTTAAGAAAACAACAGTTTCCAAGTCCTTTTCGACCCTGATAGGACATATGGTATATGTTCCCACACTTTTTCGAGTGAATTTTTCAACTTCTTGTTTTGTTTTTGAATTTCACAGATGTGTGTGTGTGTTAATTTTCAAAAAGATTTCAATACTCTTGTAAATTTGTTTATATTAATCATGATGAATATATGGTACACGTCATGCACAACTTTTGCAAAGTTGCTTCTATTGATCCTGCAGCACGATATAGAAATCTCGTGTGCACAATGCTTCTACCTTCTGTAGACTGTAGAATCGAACTATTTATCTTGCAAAAGCTGGTAGAAACCAGTTCGATTGTTTATTGAAAACAAAGGTGATCCCAGCATAGGGAAATATCGAGTCCAAACGATTTTTAACACGATTTATGGCGAGCACGGGCACGATTCTTTTAATTCTACAACTTTCAGCTTTTGCGATATAAATTATTCGTTTGATCACTATAAATCGACACATGGAAAATATATTCTTTTCAACGCTGGGAACCGTTTTTCCCATTGTTACAAATGGTTCAATCTTTCCGGCTCGATTTTGAATTGAGCAACAAAGAAGTACATTGCTGAAAAAAATAGTTAGATTCCGCGCAATGTTCAAATTGAAATGCGATTAACACTATCCAATTCAGTAGAAGTTGTATTATAATTTCTGCAACGAAAAGAAAGAATCGACTTTTTAAACCTGAAAAACGTACGCCCTTGATAGAAAAGGTGTGGAGATATTAATTGTGAAGCAGGCTCGCTCGAAAGTTTCTTCCGGTGGATTTACAGGAGCAGGTCCGACAAGAATTTCGTTGTTTTTTGTTTATCACGGCTATTGTTCCGCAGTGGCCCCGGCATCGACGTTCACCGAGAAGAACAGAATCCGAGCGACGTTGTTCAGAGAGACGTCGCTTGATTTCTGAAGCGGGTTTCTTGCACGGCTGTTTTCTCCGTTTCGTTGCCCACGCATTATAATAGCGGCACTTTAAAAGGGAAAACGATGAATAAGGTGTATATAGAGGCTCCTAGCACCTGCGGTCCATTATAATGAGAGGGTCTGGACGCCTGCTTCTTTAAATAATACGTAATGGGCCCTAATAATTAGTCGGCGGAACATCGCCGGGGTGTGTAAAACTAATGCTGGCCAAACGACTGCCGAGCCCGAAATCATTTACATGACCGGCCATTTATACACTTTTTTCGTCGCTTTTTAATTGCCTCGTCCCGCTCCCCTCTAGGCCCACGTGTTTGATCCCGCGAGCAGTTAGTATCGTTCGGATCATCGGTCGATCGATCATCGACGCTGGGATCTTATTTCAGAAACAGTTTGCTAATAAGATATCCGACATTGTACGCAAAGGAATTCGTGATCGATCGAAATCGTCCGCGAGGAATTTCATTCATTTGTGCTCTACTTGAACAGTCGAGCAGGCTCTCGCTCCTCCGTGTAATTAATCTCGAAAGCGTCTTGGAATTTTTCGAATCCCGCAGGACCAAGGGCTGTACCAGCACAAAGGTAGAAAAGAAATTCCACCGCCTTTCTCCGACTTCCATATTCCGCTTGCTTCTCGATGCTGATTTCATCGTGACCTCTCCGGCGAAAGCTGCCGAGTTTCTCAGTCGCATTCTGCACTTCAATTATTTTATTGGGTGTACAAAATAATTCGTGGCCCTCACAATTAATTGTAATTTTATTTGAAATTCAGATCTTCTTTTGAATTTAGAAGGCGAAAGTGAATACATAGTTATCGTATTTCGCGTGTTACTAAAGAACACATATTTCAGATAGACTCGCTGACAAAAGCGCACATCATCGATTTTAATAAAATTCGAGGGTGCGCTATCATTTTGTAGCCCAGTGTATAAAGTCCTCTAATTATTTTCACTGCCATAGAGACAAGTTAAGGGGCGATTCGGTGAAATTTAATATGACAATATAAACGAAGATTCGGGGGAGGACAGGGGGTCGGAGTTATGAATGCCCGTGGCGAATCCTGTTGCCCTTGCTCTGTCCCCACCTACGAGTCACTTTCGCCGTTCGCGAAATTAAAGATCGCTTTTTACTGTAATTATGGCAGAATCGCGTCTTCGGAACGGGTCGCTGCGGGGCGCCAACTTAGTGCAGCAGTTAAATAAATATCGCCATAGGCGCCCCATTCGTTTCTTCGGAAGAGGCGCGACGGTGCACGGACCCGCTCGCAGGATTAACGCTTTCTGACCATTGTATCCTTTCTCGTAAACGTCACGGCGTAACGATCCTCCGTATCCTCCCGCGGCCGACCGGTGTTCACGGGTGCGCGTTACGCACCCTATAAAATCCAATTGAATTTACCGCATTGTCGGCGGTTCAATCAATAACCACGCCACTAAAGTAAAACACCCCGCGACGGCACTCTTGCGAGGGGGTTCACTCGTATTTCACGCGAGTCTTTCAAATCTCTAGTCGATCTATCGCCCAAGTTGTATCTGAATTTATTCTGCTCAGTTTTAGATCACTGACAAATCAGAAAAATGATGGGAAATGAAAACATTCAAAATTTATTATCGAGGACCCAAAAATAACAGTTATTCTAAAATTTTCTACGATAAAAATCATTAAGAAAAAGTTGATCATTATTGAAATTTAAGATAATGTACACAAAATATAAAGAAAAAAATTCGAAGAACAGAATGAATGAGAAATATCGATTTTTATACTTTTCGGTTACAAATAACAGTTATTAGTGTTCAAAAAGCTGGATCCTCCTCGATAACTGTTATCGATGAAGAAAAACTGTTTCGATTGATCAAAGCAATTATCGATGAGGGAAGTTCATTTCGATCGCTCACAACAGTTATCGACGAGATAAATTTAGTTCGATCGCTCATAACAGTTATCGATGATCGAATTTCTTTTCACTTGTTCATAATAATTATTAATGAGAAAATTCATTTTGGTTGCTTATTTATTTAGTTGTCTACTCTTTTTCGGATGGAGCTAGCCTGTGCAATTCATTGAGAAGGTTTCGAATAATATGCCGAATCAACATAACGACAACATAAGGACAACACAAAATCTGTTTGTTCGTCACATTAAATTTTGATTGTGGCAATTAATTTTACGCATAAAAAATTTATGAAATAATTGATTGTCTACCATTTGAAAGTTGTACTATTTAATATTAACTGTTACAAATTTCTTTCATCAATGACTGTTATGAGCGATCGAAATGAATTTCTCTCATTGATAACGCTGATATGAGCGATCAAATTAATTTATTTCATCGAATAACTGTTATGAGCGATCGAAATTAATTTCTTTTATCGATAACTGTTATGAACGATCGAAATAAATTTCTCTCATCGACAACTATTATGAGTGACCGAAATAAACTTCTACCATTGATAACTGTTACAAGTGATCGAAATGAATTTCTCTCAACGATAACATTTACCAACAAGAGAAAAAATTTTCGGTTACTTATAATTCTTATTTGTAACCAATACGACTTTAGTCGATGAAATAAATACTTGTTATTCTGTTATAGACTTTTTTTCTTTTTTGTTATAACAGTTATGGTCCCTGATTTATTTTGTAACCAAAAGTCGACGGTTATATTATGCATAAAATGTGGTCTGGTATATATTATATAAAAAAATGTATAGAATATATAAAAACGTTCAAGTATATCAGAAGGGCCGAAAACTATCAAATAAAGGGCCAACAAATCTTTTTCGGCTTTCCCACAACGAATGCAGTTCTCACAGAAATGTGTATAGGTGCATAAACTCGCGTTCTTCTGTTACAGCCGCAAAAATCGAGCCCGGGGCAATTAATCCCGACAACAGGGCCATTGTACCGCGTGACACTCGTATATCGTCGATACCTCGGAATCATCGGCGCGTAATCCTGACAAAAGTTTGTTTGCAGGCTGCTCGTGTAACATGTTAATGCAGACGCGTCTGGCCGACACCGGGCTTCCCAGTAATGACAATCCAGATAATAAATCAAGGGGGTCCGGCTGGGTTGACTATGGGCCCAGGGGTTGGTGCACGGGAGGGTGCAATATGCGGGTTTCGAGAGATCCGCGCTAACAAATGTCTCTATTCGGCTGCGACGTGTTCCCATACACGGTGGTCCTCGAAGAGCCGTAAAAGTCACGGGGCTTGGGGTAGTTCCTTGCTGCACATGCTGTTAACTATCCGTGCGCGATTATGCTACCGAGACGGAGCCAACCCTCGCGAGCGATTATCGCGTCAGCAGTGAGATATGGCAGTATTATACCATTCTGCGAGTGTTGTGACGTTTGCGATTTTCGGTGAAGTTAAAGATTTAAAACGATCTTATATAGTAGAAAGATTGATTTTTAAAAACACAACCATCATCATATTACTATATTTGAACCTGGTTTGCGGAGGTTTGAATAAATTTCTATGAAACCACTGCTATAGCTTCAGTATTCGCAAAACCAGAAATAGATCGTGTCGTTCCCTCGGGTAGATAATAAACCCATCCACGACGCACACAACCTGTTGCAGTCGACTAGGATGTTATTAAAAAGTAATGTTTATGTACCTTGTTTATGTACACTGTTGACACTACTTCCGAGAATCCGCTGATAGCACACCGTGCTATCTTGTTGTCCAGGCGAGTACGTCTTAATAAAGTAGCACAGGGTGGAGGTGGCTCGGTTCGAGTACCGTTCGGAGGGCTATCGAAGTTCGTCCTTGATCATTTGCATAAGAGATATCTCTAATCTCCGTCGGTTGTCCGGTCTTTCCGATTCCCGATTCGGTTGGCCGGCACGTGCGATCGGAATGTCCGCGAGACTCGAGGAATGCGGCGGCGAAAAATTCGCCGGTTTTTTTCCGAACCGCGGGTACACATGTTCCGTTGCCAGAAATTAATTGCTAATGGTGCACGTCGTACAAATGAGAACGGACGGGCGCAAGATTGTTGAACGTATTCCTCGGTGTCCGAAGAGATTCTCCGGTTTTCTCTCTCGCTTACTCCCGAACTGCGCGGAGCCGGCTTAATCCTCCAGTCTGATCCCGAGGAACCGGTTGTCCCTCTTATCTCGACGTATTTGAATAACTTTCGGACAATAATTTCTACTTTGCGTACATAAAGTATCAACTTAGTGCGAGGGAAGTCGGTACAAAGCCGCGTCGGCGAGTAATGATTCTCTGGGAGCCGCTTTTAAGTGGACACAATCCAGCTCGGAGGGAGAACCATCGGGTATCATCGAAAAACCGGACGAGCGTGTAAATGCGTTTCGAGAACCGGAGGAATTAAGATAAAACGACCGCGCCAGGACGACCGTGCTTGTCAACCAGTGAAACACAGGCAAGTTGCCCCGAAAACGAATCAAATGCTTTTGTATGTAGGTGGAATTGTCGAGTTCGAGTGAGCTGGCCTGGCCAATGAGTCTCCGGGCTTCCAAAACGTGTTCCGAGCCTAGCTATCAGAGGCTTTCCAAGGAAGAAACTCCTTTTTCTTTTTAACAGAGACATCGACATTTCAGAATTTATTAACTCCTCGGGGACGACGCCCAATCGAAGGATTCTTTCTGTTTGATTGACGTTCCACAATGTTACAGAATCTGTTGATGGTTCAGGCTTTTTGATATTCTACTGTCTCCAAACAGTGTAGCAAATCTGTAATTCAACATACAATATGAACAGACCTAATACACGTGAAACGAAAACGGCTCGTTCTCAAACCGCGGATAACTTCTCGGAAAAAAATCCGAAGCGTTTAAAAACCGTACTTTAACGAGCGTATTTTACGCTTAACAACTTTGTAACCGAGCCGTCTGGCTGTCTTCGCAGTATTTATTAAACAACAGGCAGGTTAACCGATTCCGGCGGATCCAACGGGAAATAAGTAGGACTTACAACGGGCGAAAAATCCGAGACATTATGGCAGAGCGAGGAAGATGATCTTCTTAAGGTGGACGGCCGTAAGGGGTGGTTGAGAAATGGAGTATTAAAGGCTGCGTCGAAAGCACGTATCCACCGGAAAAGATTACGCTCGTTTGATCGTCGGAGCTTTCGGCGTGGCTGTTCTAGAACGTAATAATTTGGCCAGCAGGCGAAGGAGCGCTAAATATTCATGGGTTCTTTTTTTCCATATGAATTTTTCATACGACACTTTTCTCGACGGCCAGCAGAAAAACTGCCACCCCCGCCGAGTTATTCGTCCGTTCGATCGTTAATACGATCGGATGGCCGCGTTTCTTTACACGCGAGGTCGCCGGATTAATTTCGCGGGATCGAAGACCGATCTAAAAATCGCACGATTGCGATCCGAGGCGAGTCGAGGCAAGCCGAAGAGGGAGAACGGTGCCGCTCGCGTGAAAATTGGAGCGGGCTAATCGCGCGCGACGCCGCGAAAGTCGCCGTTAATCGAGCGGCGTATACGAGAAGCTTTAAAGGGCCGACACGATAAAGGTAATCGGCACTCTCGGCTAATGTAAGTGGCGATTTAGCGCGCGGAATCGATGGAAATTAAAATACATCGGTTAAACGGCCGGCCGGCTGCTCCGGGACCAAATTGTCGTTTAAGTATAGTCCGCGCGCGCCTCTCGTTTCATCGTGTGCCACGGTTATCGAGGAACACGCTACCCGATTCCAACCAATAATTTAACCGGGCTAATTCGATTCGCTGTTGAACGCACGGTCGATCTTCGATTGCAATTTCTGCTCGGGACAGGGAACAAGAATTCAATTGGAACTTGTACACAGGATAGCCGGTCGACGTATCTTCCCGTCCGCGTTACAGCCGTAAAATTCTACCGATCTCGAAGTAATTATCATCGTTCCCTCAACAATTTTTCGATTCCGACTTCTGACTAATTCCCAACAAATCGCGTACAAAATATTGTTCGTATGATTGCAAATGAACGAGATATTTTCAAACCATGGCCACGCAAAAATAAAAGGAGCAGGTTGTAGTATCCAGATTTCAACGAGATAAAGTTTGCATTTTTACGAGATAAACAACAGACGAATCACATTAGGAGAGTCTAAGGACACTGTTAGACCGTCTTCACCTCGAGAAGATTGTTAGGGGAGGAAATAAATTTTGATTTGGCTCCCATACCTCGCGAGCAAAACATTTTTCTTTCGCGCAAGAGATCCGCGGTCTAATAATGATATACTGTTTACGGCGTGCAGAATTAAAAGATGGTTGTAAGAACGCGAATAGAATGCAATACGACGGGAACGAACATGGCGATGGGATCCGAGCTCGTGTAGAACCGTGGCGAGGGGGTTGGCTCCGTTACAAACTGGTGCTCCGGCTACTTGCCGTGTATTAACGTTCCATCATGCTACCGGCGTTACCGGCGTGACTCTGCGTTCCGACGTAAATCATCGGCGAGCGCCAGGATCATCAACCGCGGGACCGGTCACTGTACACGAGGGGAGAGGGTAGAACACAATCATCGACGTTGATCGGATTTTTTGCCAGGGACCCCTCTGCGCCGCGATTTTTGTGCGAAATTTCTGATTGGATCGCGTCGATTACGATCCTGTGCACGCGTTTCAATGACTAATTCGCTTTTGTATCTACGATAGCGACGTATTAATTGCCCTGTCGTTGTTTTATTGGACCGGCACCGCGCACGGCTCACCGTCGAAAAATTACCAGTCGTGATTATTCGAGCGAGCATACAGACTGCCGGTACCGTTGCTTGCTGGATATTGTTGTCGAACGCCCGCAAATGAACTCCGTTCTGGGATTAATTTAATGGCAGAGATGCAAATCGCTCGCTCGACGATTAAATAATACAACTGGAAGATCCGGAATTGAAATTTAATCGATTCCATAGGTTCATGGGTAAATACTGTTTTTCCTTTGAAGTTTTAGAATTACCGTTCGACTATTTGCCATAGAATTTCAGAGACGTATACAAGATTTTGAACGATCGATCTCGCGCAGAACTCGAGGAATCTTGAGAGCTTCCGGCTAGCTTCCGAGTACGTTTGAATTACACTATTCTACGTAATAGCGAGCCCTGTCTCGCTGCTCGACGATTTGGACGTCTTTCAATCGAACGGTATTAAATTCGGGACTCCGTCTATCTGAGACAATTAGTTCGTGGAACGGGATCGTTCGTGTAATGAGACCTGGCCGATTGTTCCTACTAATTAGACTTCTTTGCTTCAATAACTGAATGTGTTTACATCATGTTCTTGTAACTAATATCTCAAATTGTACATTTAGTTGAGCAATGATGAACATTCTTTATTACTTATTACTCAAAGAATTGAAGACTGTGCTGATCTCATCGAAAAGACGATCAACATTTCTAGGATTGAAGATATACTGTAAGGAATTCTTCGGAGGACCTTTCTTATCTGGAATCGGTTATGGGACCCCATAAACGGGCCCAGAAGATTCAAACGTCCTCTACCTACTTGATAGAGGGTCTGAAACACGGTAATGCCATTCCAGAAAGCTGAGAACAGTCTCACCAGAAAATTCATTGTAACAATTTCCGTTCACGATTTTCCTTAGCAGATACGGATTACAGAGACCCATGATCGGATCCTGGAGATTCGGACGTCCTCTTTGTCTCCGACACGGCGATCCAAACACGGTAGCCGTTTATCTATCGCGGCGCGGTGTGAAACGCACCGGTGCAAACGCAATGAAAGGCTTATTGCTTAACCGCGCTAAGCCATCCTGTAAACGTGACCTGATTAACAAGCGATTCGACGTCATAGACCATGCACAGCTGAATGGGCACGCCGAGGTTCGGGAGATCGAATCGGCGCGCACCGGGCCCTGAATCGTTGCACACGTGGGCGCACGCTCGAAAATTCTCATCGTTGGGTAATTAAACGCTTGTAGTCCCAACGCCGCGCGACAATGAAGACGCGGCTGGTCCCGAGCGACACAATCAACGTTCTGCGCCTCTCGCGATCAACAATGACGGTTTAATATAGAAAACGTCCCATTCGCGTCTGTCCTCGCTCATCAATTTTCGGCGCCGGACAACCGCGGCAACACGCTCTCGAGAATGACGCGGGCGGGAATGAATGCGCGCGAGTCGCGTGGGCGGTTCGCTGCCCCCCGCTCTCCGTTTCCTTTTTACGAGGCGACTTACACTCGCGGGGATATCATCTGAAGCTATCGATCATCGATACCAGATTCAATTACCCTATTGTATTCCCAAGCCAGCCTCGAGTGTGTCTTACTCGGCCGTCGGGATTGCCCAAGCACTTTCACAATGGAACGGACGGAATGCCGCGTGATTAATCAAAGACTATCGAAATGCATCGGTTTAATTAATGCGCTCGCGTGTTCCGGACCCCGCCACTTAAGTCGCACAGCTCGTGTAACCCGCTGAAAATCAAGCAATACTCGGGAATCTTTTCTGGAGTAGATGTACACCTTGTCGCTTTGAAACTTTCACGGAATATTGCTACATATTTTTCAACCGAAGTAACCAATGAAGTATCATTTTAATAGAGCTTATAAATTACCATTGATTCCATCAAAGACACATCATTGATGCAAGAAAAAATGCTCGATTATGGAACGAAAGATATTCGACTTTTCGAAGCAGTTACATGAACTGCTCTTCTTAATGCTTCCACCTACGATTTCAACTCGTAGCCAACTCAAAGCTAGAGCGTCGCTGTCACAGAAACACTTCGATGATGGATGCCGAGTGTAAATTTACATTCGGTCTGCTCTTTACGGCGTTTAGCAATCGAAGCTCAGACCCCCGATATGTTAGACATCACGGTACAGATTAGCATGACACATTGCTCTCGCGTGTGTCCATACTTTCCCTCTCCGAATCGTTGTGCAAGGGTAACAGCGAACGGAAACGCGCTAAACGATACACGATCAAACAGAGGGACAAGGTGAATGGCAGCCGTTGCAACACTGGAAACCAGTCGAATCGCAAACATACATCGACTCCTTTGTGTCTGCGCCCTACGCTCTAATTCGCAACCATAAAAACGGCGCCGGCATCAGCTGTTAAATGAAGGATAACGCTGCCGATGTTTCTTAAAGGGGTACGGTTCAGCATTGTACCAGCGATACTGTTTGATGGCTGTAATCAATCGTTCCTTCAATTACTTTTGAGCTGGATTGCTTTAATTCGATGTAATCAACATGTTTCTCGTTGTTTCTCGTTCTTCCAGGACATTTCTATGAAAAAATACGGGATGATTATTCACCTGCCAGGAGAATATCTAATTTTCTGATGATGCGTCACTGTTATCCAACGCTAGAATCGGTGGCCTCCGAAGACGAACAGTAGGAATTTTTGAGAAACACTTCGAGCCTGAGTAGTTCAAAACGCCGACCACCGCTACCCCGGATATTAACCTTGATCTTAATCGCGGGACACGTCGGACCCGGTTGTCGAAACGACGCTGTTGACCCTAATTCTGTCTGTAATCCTTTCACGGCTCCGTTTGGACGCGCCGCGGACATAAATCGTCGGCGGAAAACCTAGCGGCGGCTGGACCGAGTCTTAAACGACGCGCATCGTTTCTAAGATGATAAATACCAGCTGATAAATTTCCATCTGGTGTGATTCACGTGTTCTAGCGTGATACACGAGCGACTTTGTCAGGGTAGACGTGAATGCGTCGTATTTAACGCGATGCGTTCTCGTTTGAATTGAGCAATGCGGGGAGAAAGGTGAACGCAAACGAGATTCCTCGCGTCCTGATCTCAAGTCGATTCTGGTTGATTGGAGGAAATTAGATGGCTGAGAAATGTCGACAATGAATCAAGTGCTTTCTTTTATAGTTCTACTGTCTTTGCTGCACTGTTTTGCATTCATTGTGTTTCATCCACCTATTTTCTCCATAAATGCGCAAAATCCACAGACTGATTATTAGCATACATTTGAGTCGCTTAAGGGCTAAGAAAGTACGCAGAAGAAAAATCAATTTTTATGAGGTTCTAGATCGGAAGATCCCCTTAAAAGAGTACACGGAATTATGACTGATAGTGGAAAGTCTTCGCCCCGAAGGAATTGCAGCGCGCGGAATAACTGAATGAAGTCCAATAAAGATCGTTCGCCAGCGGCTGGCTATTGTGTCAGTAGAATAATCGGCTGAGGAACGTCGATCGCCCCATTCTACTGGAAGAAACACAATGGCGGCGGGTGGCGCGTGGCGAGAGCGTGCGTACTGTTAAGATTTTCACGGAACAACGATTATTTACGGCGACGTTGAAAAATGAGGCGGCCGCAACCAGCTCTTAATTACATATCGGCGGATTGAATTCGCGCGAATCGACCGTCTCGCGGGCGATATAAAGGCGAGACTTCCTTCGTGCCGCTTATAAATCAACAGTAATAATCCCCGAAAAATCGAGAGCCGCGCATAAATTTCAGGATTTCCGCTTTATCGGCCCCGCGACCGTTCATCAACCGCCGCGCAAAAACTCCTTCGCGATGCGTTACAATGGCCGCCGGTTAATCCGCGATTCTTTATCGTTTAGGTACCCTGGTGGAACGAAAATTTAACGGTCGAGTTAGGAGCTATGAAGCTGCGACCGATCGGGACAATTTTCTGAAACAAAGGTGTTCAGAATTTGTCGAAAATTGGTTGGCGACGAAATCTTTATATTTTTAGGTCATTGAGGACATTTCTAGGTCGAAATAAGTATCTTCGCGATGGAATTAGGTATTTTTGAGTGCACTAGACTCTAGTGACTAGAGCAAAAAAGATGTTTTGCTATAGCAGCGAAGATTACGGGAACGTCCCGAACTATGAGGGGTGCGCGACTCGTTCCGAGGGTTATGCTAATGAGGGGCGATCGTTCGTGAGAGGAGCAGCTAAGTGATACCGGGCGAATCTTTTTCTACGTAATTACAAGCGCCGAGTCCACGTAGAAACCCGATCTAAGCCCGACGAACCGAGATCATGGGCTGATCTTAATCCTATCAGTTACGCGGCATTGCGAGGCACCCGTTTTCGAGGGAGGTGACCAAGACGACGACGGAGACCGACGCGCAAATGGACTGTCTATCGCTAGGATAAGCGGTCACGGGTATAGACAAACTGTACGTGTTCATTCGTAGCGTTTGTTTAGATCGCATTCCCTTGTAACTCGTGAAATGCTGTGCATAATCTTCATGAACAAGTGTAGTGCTCACGATCGTTAACAGCTCGTTACACCGTCAATTACGTCGTATTGAGATAAAGCTTATTTTATGGAAGTGATATTTCAGAGAATATTAGACAATATTTTTCGGAATTTTTAAGTACACCTTTAGACTATAATAAAATTAGTGTGATTTAAATTGAGATTATTTTCAAATGAACACTTCACTATTTCGCAGGTTTTTGGTGAGAGCGTCAAGTTTTACGTCGTCAGAAAGGCGATGAGGCTCGTCGACGTTCCCCAAGCTTAGCAACAGAGTGTTCGACCAGCTCCCCGGGTCCTGCAATTTGTATAAATTCCCGAAATCATTTGCCGGCGCGGATTTCACGTGAAGGCGGAATGGCATGCACTTAAAGGTTCCAGCGGCTTAATCCCATAGGTTACCCTTCGGAATGTAAAATCTAAGCTGCGAGCGCGACGGAACGGCGGCGGCAGATACGAGAAGAGGAAGACGAGGCAAATCCGGAGAGGAAGAGACGCGCGGATCGGTTCTCAATCCATTTATACGAAGGGGAATTCTTATCCCGGATTAATCGGTCGTTCGCGACAGTTCGCCGCGCCAGCTAAGACAAGCTTAATGCATCGGGAAGGTGCACCGGTGGTTCGGTGCAACAACGTGTCGCCTCCCGTTGCTGGTCCGGTTACAGTTTCGCTTTTGCCGGAGCCGCCATTAAGATCGGACGCGGCTCTTACGGGCTCGCGCGCCCGCTCCGAGGCCCGACTCGGGCCCGACCCCCGAATGAATTAAAGCGTGAAGGCCAGAAGGGATTATCTCCGAGCGATAAAACATTGGCCAAATATGTTGCTCCGCGGTTGCCATTAAGTGTTACGGCCGTCGGCGACCCGGGTCGCCTTTTTGGACGAGCGCGACAAGAAGTGACAACCGTCGCGCTGCAACAGCTCCGCAACCTTGCTGCATTCCGCGTGCGCCCTCTACGTCGAAGATTCTTTTTAATTGGCTCAATCGGACTTGAAAAACCCGCAGACGGGCCCCGCAGGCCCGCGCGATACACCGTCGCGATAAAACGTTGATCGAAAATCTTGTTCCGTGTGATCAACGCGCCTATTAACTCGTCCCCGGCGATTGTTTGTTTTCAGGGTGGTCGTAAATAGTTTCACTTATCCGTGTCCGTGGTACGGCAGCCCCGGAGAGCTGGTAACGAGGCTGCTTCGGTGTCCTTTAATTCGCCAGCGAAGCGCTGCCGCCGCGTGACGCGCGTCATTTATAAGGAAACGCACGCTCGCTCGTCGGCAAACTACTTCCCGCTAAAAATGATCCCGGTTCCGAGGCATTTTTTATTGCAGCCACTTGCGCCGCGCCGTGGCGTGCCCGAAACGACGCACGCGTTTCGAAAAGAATTCACAAAACCGCCGCCCCGGTTTCCGCGGTCGAGCGCCGCGCCGCCTGGTTGGAACTGGTTTTCCGATTCCTGGTTTGCCCGCTCGATTCGGGTTCGTTTCCTTGCTTTTTCGAAGGTGCTCCGAAAATTACGGCACTTGGGGGATTTCCGCGTTAGGACACCGAAAACGAGGTAGACCTGATCTTTTTCTAGAAACAAGAACGCAAGGGACAAATCACTTTTTAATATGAATTTTTTAAATTCTCGCATTATTGAAAACATCTTGGTATTGTCTAACAGTATCTATGCTGCCATTGGCTCGTGGTGAGAGGATCGGAATATAAAATCCGTCTAGTGTTCCAGCGTTGAAATGTTGAAACGTTCGTAAAATTGATTTAACTCGCGTCGCAAGGAGCTCTGACAAAAGGGGCATTATTCAAAGATTACACGTCGCTTATGCGAGACTATTCGCGGACGGAAGTCGCGCGTTAATTTGTCGTCTAAGGGGGTGGGAGAGAAAGGTTGAAAGACAAGGGGGTCTAGGGGCGGAAAAAGGTAGGGGGAGAACTAACGGGGAACGTCGAGGCGAAACGCTCTGCAAAGAGAAAAGCCGCTTATACGGGAGCTTGGAGGAGTTTTTCAGCTACGTAGCAGAATATACGATCGAGGATATAATGTAACGTTGTACGCGCTACAATTCTATTGAATACTTCACCGTTCTTTCGTCTTTGCTCTTTATTCTTTACTTATACGCCGATCCATGGCCACGTTTCCGCCCGCAATTTGCGGCGGTGCCCAGCCAACCAGCGCCGGAACATCGTACTCTCTTGTCTCTCGGTTTTATTATCGTTCCCAACGTTACGCATTATATCGTTACGAGAACTTTATCATACCGTAAATACCTTGAACTCGCGACAAGCCCACCTTTGTGAACGTAACTCGCATAACTGCATTACGATTTAAACCTTGAGATCTGTTGCGAGAGTGACTCCTTTGAGGGCCACGATTCGTTGAGATGTTCCCTTTAAACAGGACCCTCAAAAATACGTATTTGTTGATCGAATGTTTGCCTTTCCGACACTGTGATTTTCATTAACTGTTTACTTTGTTTCAGCTAAACAAGTCATATTTGTTAGTATGTTACGAGTATGGTACGAAACGCTGTTTGAATTCGTACAACTTAGTGTAGAAAAGACTAACCACGTTCTGTTTGTACCCATTTTAAAAAGTGAAGTCTCAACTTTTACACCTTTAATCTTAGATTTTTTCAAAGAGCCTTTCACGTTTGTTATAAAACGTAAATAAGAGACCGAAGTTGCCTTCTTCCCTTTGTGCTCCACGTTGAAACGATTCTGCGGTCTGTAATAAATGTTACTCCACATTTGTTTTAACGTGTTCTTGCGAAGGAAAGTTTCCTCCTTACAATGACCTCTCAAAAATTGACCTGCGACTTTTACTATCACATTTCAAAATTTCGACCGTTTCAACCTTGCGTTTTACAACGAGAAAGGATATTTAAAAAATCGAAGTTTAAAGATTTCAGCGTTTAAGCAGGGGATAGGCAGATCATCGTAAGACTATTACCGACGATGTTAATTTCGCGATGGTGGTTTTAATCGTCCTTTCTCCTAGGCACACCTTTGAAAAATTCGTCCGGCATTCCCATGATGAATAAAGGAAGAGGTCCGCTACCTGACGTGTGCACCGATGCGACGTAAAACGCGAGGGAACGACGATGTTTAAAATAAGAACGATTAAGCGCTCTCGCTCTCTTCCGTCTTGCCACCCTCTCCCCCACACCTGTTCTGCCCTCCACTTCGCATAACGTTGCCCCTTAGGTAGCTTACGTTATCCGATACTCGAGAGTCGGGCAACACAATCTCCTCGAGACGCGGTAATCTTATTAAATAGGGCCTTCCTTTGTTTTACGACCTTTTTGCACAGGCTTTAAGGCCTTAAGCCTGACGCCTCCGGCCTCGTGTCGACCGGTCACCGCACACCACCGCCCCGGCATACACGTCGCCTGCGTATATACTTGCGTTTTACCCCCTGGATCAGCCTGGGAAAATCCCGTTTTACCGATATTGAACGAGCCCAACGCCCCCGCGACCCGGAACGGTCAATTATTTACGAGCTGTGATTGAATTTTTTTCTTTGAACAGCCACGCACGTTGCACCGCTGCGCGTTTCTCGCGATTCTTCCCGCCTCCTAACGCCACAAAATATTCTAACAACCGGAAATGTGAATATATTACTCTTATAGGAGATATCAGGCGTTCCATTATAAATATTAAGGTTACCTTCATATCTCCATAAAAAAAGCATAAATAAAATGTTGAAAGCATTTCAATGGGTGGACATCCTGCACGATAGCAGTAGATGCACTTTGAAATACTATTTATGCAAGAGAACTCGAGCGAAAAGTAATGGATATTTTAATATGGCATCTCTGTGGGGTAACACATTACTTCGGTCGGAACGAGCCCATTCGCGTTCGAATAACTGTTTAATCGAGTGAGGTTAATATTGGTACGGCTAATCTCTGCTAAACAATGAATTCGGTGGAGCCGGGCTGTTAACGAGACTGAAAATGCTTCGATAATGGTAATAAACAGCCCACGGAACAACGTGCAAATTTACATTTTTATAGAACGATCTAAAAGCATAAAAATTAGTTGCATTTTATTCAAGGTAAATTATCTACGAATTTTCAAGATTTTCCTTCGGCGTGAATGCATACAGCGCTTGCAGTCTACTGGCAAATGGTTTATTGAGCGAACACTAGTAGAAGGAAAAGCGGGATAAACGATTGGGGCAACGTTGTTCCCCGTATCACCCGGTACACGATTCTCTTTATTAAGAATTCAATCTAAACATCGCCGACGGAGACGGCGCGCGGCGCAGCCATTGCTACGGCATTAATTTATCTGAAAGAGCAACGGGTTACAGGAGAAGATAAGCTCGAACAGAGCGTCGTGTTCGCGAATCTGTACCCGCCGAGAGTTTTCAGCGGACGCTTCTGTTGCTTAAGCGAATTAATCGCGAAACCAATCAAGCTTTCTCGTGCACGGCTCCTCCGTCCGGGTCGAGTAATTCTGCTCATTCCGTGCCCCTCCTATCAGATACTCGATTCGACTTCGGATACGTGGCCGGCGACGATTCAAATTCACGATTTTAATTGCCCGTTCGAGAAATAACGCAGTCCTTAATCATTTTCTTTATCTGTCCTCGTTGACGCTTCAACTGGCTCCGGATAATTTGTGATCCGTGTTGCGATCGCACCGGAGCGTAATCACTCGCTTTTTTACGTCTTTTTTTTTATCAAACTTCCGTCTCCCTTTTATCGTACGCATTGGTAGATAGTAATTTATTTTAAAGGATACGGGCGAGGAACACGTTGGCCCGCTGTATAATTAGTTTTTTGTAATTTATTCTTACACCGTGGGAGTTTACACATTTGTAGCACCTTCAAGTTTGTCGATAATATTTTATTTATAGCTTTGTGAAAGGAAACATTCAACAAACGGCTCTCCCGAGGATCAGACTCATTCACTGCCCAGCAATTGTGCATGCGGTGCGCTTAAAGAATTTTTCATTTCAATAAGTTCAATTAATTAAGAGCGACCACGAGACAATAAAAATTTCAAGGTCCGCCAATTTTTTAATTAAACCTGAGCCTCCATCCTGCACCCGGAGTTTCGTCAGTGGTAGAGTATCGGTTCGGTCGATCCGCTGGCTATTTATCATCGGCGTTACGGAATCCGCGCTTAGAGGCCGAGCATTTTATGGAAAATGATAAATTAGCGAAGGCGAAAATGATACGTCTCGGGCATATCTTCCGTCCGGGTCCGGTAATAAGATTAAAAGTCGAGATACGGTTAAGGCCTGGGTTCTCTCGGTCCAATGATGCGTCCTCCCTGTGTGCACTGGTTCGGTCGCTTACTCGCTTCCTCTTGTGCGTGCTTGTTCGTGTACCAGCAACCGTGGCCTCCGAGAGAGATGAGTGGAGAGGAGCGGCGAGGAGAGAGAGAGAGGGAGCAGGGCTACGGCATTCCCGGATTAAACCGCGTACAGTTTGATGTAAATTTAAGGTAGCTCACGGGAGGGATCCTTGTCTTTTTTCGGCGGAAACATCGCGACACGGTATATGACTTAAATCAGATTTAAGCCCGCCGTTGTAGCTGCGTCGGCCTCAGTTTTTTCAGAGTCGTTCCAAGGGGGTCCTCGCTCTAATCCGGTTCCAAAAAATCCACTTTCGAAAACGCTCGCTTGCCAGGATGTAACGCGAAAGTTTCATACGGAAAGTGTTTCGACTTTTGCGCTCGACGGTAGCCAGCTAAATTCTGCAGAACTTTGAACACGATCTCTTCTGCTGCTCGAGAAAAATAAAAGAGGTTCTACCGATCCGGCTGCAGGTTTTTATTCTACGAACCATTGGGCATTGGTGGTTCCCAAGCGAGGCTCTAAATTGAACGTCGAATACCGTTTTTAAGACTGGCAGCTTGGGAATCGGAGCTTTTGGTAATAGAATTTCGACCGCGCGCCGTTTCGTGAAATTTTTTAGGGTTCAGTATACTTTTCAGACTTATCCAGCTTTCGTGGCGGAATATTTTAATGCTGTTAACTTAATCCACTCGCATCAAGTTTGTCTCGGCTGAAATCATAAGCTACACATTTTGCAATAAACATTTCTAGTGCTCTGACCATGTGCAATGTGCATTTATATCGAGCAATGCGGTGCAGTGTTTAGAGTTGAACTCGTCTGTTTAGAGTCGAATGGGTTAATAACGCATTTAACTCTGGAAAATCTTACATGAAAACCAAGTAATTTAGTTAGCAAACCCGGGACTGTAAAAAGATCGCGATAACATTAATTTTGATTGGATGTATGACGGTGAAAATGAGTTTTTAGAACCGATCAAGGAATCGTGTCACGGATATGTAACTGGGGTGGCCGCGGACGTGTCAAATATTGAGTTGACGCAAAGCCTGCGACAAAATTCCCGCGGATTTTCACTCGACCCCCTTTGCGACCGACGCCCCCGCGGCGTTCCTCGTTTCCTTTTTTTTCTCCCACGCTCGTTTTTGTTTAGTTTAATTAAACCCACGCGCTGGCGGGTTGCGCGAAATTGTATCCCGCGTCCGGAAAACTCGCAGCGGCGGAGTTTTCGGGGTTTAATTAATTCGTGCTTTTTAGAGGCGGTAATTAGGAAATCGCAGCGGCCGTTCTCGCAGTGCGTGAAAACGCGGCCGAGCCGCGCGTCGCCCGCGATTATAACCGGTATCGCCGAGAAGTTTATAGAACCGGCGCTCTCTCGTCGTTCTTCTGTTCGTTTCGTTGCCAGCAACGAACCCTTTTTACCGTTCCACGGGTCCCGGGCCAGAGCTGCGGCGGAACGTTTGAATTTCCCTGGAACTTCCGCGTGAACTGGAGTGTCATCCTGCGCCCCCGAATCCACCGTATAATTTGAATAACACGGAACCGGCACTCGTTGCGAATTTATTTACGTCGCGCGCATTGTTCCGCCTGTATTTCGGCTGCACGCGTTGCACTCAGCCACCCCCCCCCCCCCCCCCGCCCTCTCTCACTCGATTCTCGCTCGAGCTATAGCTGAAAACGAAGCCTCCAAAACGAGGCTCCGACAAATCCTCTAACCGCTATTCAATTACTTTTCTAAATTTATCATTAGGTTGTTACACACGAAATTTCTGATTTTAAGATTCTGAATTTAATATCCTGGATTATTTATTGTAGAATTGGTGAAATTATAGAGACTCTTCCTCGATTTCCTAATTCCTGGTTTAGATTTTGGTCAAATAATCGAGCAGATTCAGATCTGCGAATAGCAGGTCCCCGTTCCCTGATGGAATTACGAGTGTCATTAGCGAGTTGAAGAAATTGCTCTGCAGGGTCGAAAGATGGAGAAAGTGAGAGAGAAAGAAAGAGAGAGAGAGAGAACGGAGTGTATCGTGTGAAACGCGGGGGACGGTGGCGGTGACTTAATAAGAGCCCGCGAATATACAACAACGGCCGACTTGGACGATATTAAAAGCCGCGTTCCAATCTTTTTTCCTGCGAGTCATAAGTCAGAACGCAGCGAGCGTGCCGCGGGACGAGAGACGCGTTCCTCTGATCTCGGTTTAATTGCATTTCTCTCTTGGCGGGGTCAGAAAAAGATACTGTCCGACTTAATTCGGCAGAAACGCGCGCAGGGCCCCGGGGCCAACGACGCTCTTCCCGAACGCAGGGGGCGGGAGGGCTGAGCGGGGTCTGAGGGGGTGCAAAGAGGGGGGAATAGGACCGGCGCTCGCCGCGCAGAAATCATTCGTTCGCCGATTTATTACTTTTAATTAGTATTAAATTCAATCCGGCCCGTCTCGCCGTAGGTGGCGCGTTTACATCATGTAATTCGTGTCTTCCGTTATGGTCATTTTCTCGTGGCGTGCCCACGCTTTATCAGAACGGCCGCCTCTGGAGAGTCCATTATATCAGTCGGCACGGAACGATACGCGAGAAAAAAGAATCCCGCCAGAGAAAGAAAGAGAAGGCATAAACGAATAAACGCACCGGTGCACCGAGAGGAACAACCGACAACCGGGCTACGTTGGACGTTCGATGACGCTGATTCGCTGCGGACGCTGATCCTGCGCTCGCGTGCAGTGAAAATGACGAGCCAGGGACCCTCTCGAAAAATTATCCTTCTTGGTATTCCCTCCATCAATAGTACGGGCCAATATTTACTTATGAATAATCCTGAAATTGATACTCATTCTTCAACCGCTTGCGATGATTAGAACTCCTTTATCCTTAATAATTTCACAGGGGAGGGATAAACTTTACAATTCTTCTATACCCTACTTTAAAGCTTAAATCTGTGGTTGTCAGGAAGAACGCCGCATGTCACATACTTTCACTTTCGAGATATTGCCGTTTAAAGTTTCGATCACTAATGCCTCGACATAGGACATCGGTTACATTACATTATGTTTTTGAGCTCTTCGAATTTATTTTCAAGACTTTTTTTTGTAAATACGTAAATCGTATACTGTAAAGCACAATTAATGCATAATCTCGAATTTTTTGAAATTGTGACATGCGGCGTTTTTCCTGACAAACACAGAAATATTGGTTGCAATACAGTACAAATTTATTTCGTCCTAAAAGCAAGGCGTTACATAAATTCTTGCTTTGAAGTGATCATTGCGAAGGTCGCTCGTCCTCGTAGTATTTTCAACATGTTATGTAACAGCCTGTAGGTACATGTAATTTCGTGAGACGATACGAGAAGGACAATGTTATCCGCGTCGCCATAACCCAGCTATCCGGTAATCCTCCGATCTTGAACGAGACGATGGATAGGTGGGCCGTGGCTCGGACCAACTGCCCATGAAACCAGCTTACGCGCTGCCCGGTCTAGTCGGACGTTTTGATGGCCGTGTAAATAACGGCCGGAAGAATATTTCTACAAACAATCGTGGATCGCGCCGTGGCTCGGTCAGGGCCTAAGCCGGGCTAAAGATAAAATCCCGGTTAAACTCTACTGTAAGTCGTAGGTGAGGGCTGACATTCGGTCGCGACGCCGATTATGCGCTGCTAACGCGAGGGACGGGGCCGATAATCTACGATAATACGCCCTTTTACGCGAAGGCAGTAAATTAAACGCGATGATCGTAGGAACATTTTCGGACGCGCGATCGTGTTATCGCAAGACTGATTAAGTAAAATATTGCGAAAAGAAATATTTTTCATATGTCCATTTATTTAATAGACAGCGTACAGTCGTGTCACTCTTTACAGTGTTCGAGCCCTTGTCGACGTGGTGTGTAGTACCTGTCACAACCATGTGACTGCGAATAACATGACGAAAAGCGAATAACTTTCTTAAAATTGCATACTTTACGATGCGATTATTCCAGCTTCTAACACAAGCTTTACAAATTGGAAGAAATGCAACATTCGGAAGAGGAATGATTATTTCTCTCATAAATTGTAAACGGGTTAACTAAACCAGAAAAACAAACCATCGCGGGTACTGACGGTTGGAAAATAAAAATACGAGAATATCGAGGCCACACTCACATTCTCTGTCAATCAAACAGACAGATTGCTTATCGAAAGCCGGTCAATAATGAGAGAGAGAGAACTATGTATCCCATAGAATGAATAGGTGCGAGCAGGAATGCAACAACAAGACAAAGCAGAAGAGAAACTAGTTTAATTCTGATCTCACAGCTAGCTATACGCGAAGAAAACGAACTATTCTGCCTCGATTACAGAATATCCTTTGCGTCTTTTGCATCAACTGCTCGGTTTTTGCCGGGCCGAATTCTTCGAGCATAACAAACGACGGGGTTTGCAAGGAGATACGAATTTGTCGGAGTTTACGTTTAACGTTAAATTACGTTCAAGACGTACCGGCAACATCACCAAGAGCGAGAAGAGCAGAGAGTGCGGGGGAGTAGCGCGCGAGTAATCTGGCCAGAATAAACGAACGGTTTAACGCGGTTCGTTTCAAGGATTCCAGGCTCTCGCAGCATTTTGAATTCAACTTTCAGCTACGTTAGGAACAGAGCGCAGAAGGGGCTCGTCTCTTTGCGATCAATCACGAGATAACCAAGGAAAAGGGAAGCTATTAAACCGGAGGAGATTTAGGTTCTCGAATGAAGCGCAAGAACACCGAATAATCCCGCCCTCTTCCCAACCCCCTTACTTCCCGTTTTCCTTCGCCTTGCGAATGAAATAGCTGCAAAATTGCGAGAAACGCGACCGGTCTTTGAGCGCTAAGCAGAATCCTTTCACCGGGCTGCCCTTAATATTCTTCGAATTCGCCGAGCGTTAATATAACCTTGTCAGGAACACGAATATTCTGAATATCACCGGGACGTATACTACGTATCCTAAGAGCTGAAATTGTGTCTGCAAAAACACCGAATGCGAATACAACTTGCAAGGGAAAAATTTTATGTAAAGTCGTGTTCATGTTCAGTTGTTTTTCAGAGACATTTGCAGAAAAGATTCCAGCAATAAATAAATTTCCCCCATTAGACGTCGTCAAGAATTTAGCGGAACATAGAGCCACGTTTTCTGGTCGAATTCGGAACCGACAAATCGAGCACATTCTCTTTTGACGCTCGGAGGAATTTCAAATGGCCGTAACATCGAAAATACGGCGGGAGCGGCGCGAAAAAGCTCGACGAGGCTGCGGCGCACTCGATATTTTCGTTCCGGCCGATATAAAATATAGATTACGATTTCCTGTGCGCGGGCACCGTTACCGGTACACGGTACACGTCTCGGTTTCCTGCACGTGTGTTTTGCGTCGTCTGCGGGACGGTTTTCTTGCATATATGCGCGGGCTCTTCTTGCCACCGTTATTTATACGGCCGGGAACAGTGCACGCGGTGAACGAGAGACTCGACTGCACTCGCGAGCGCATCCGTTACATATTTTACAGCGACCGTGACCAACGACGTTCCCCCCTTCTTTTTTTTTATTATGCGATGATTAATCGACCAGAGAGTTCCACTCGCCCTCCTGAAAATGGCGTTCGCGAAAAACGATGTGGTTTCCCGAGATTTTGCTCTACCGCCGCGATCATTTACACAGGAGAGAGTCTTTGACGTCGTAACACTTAATGAATTTGGAGTCCACCATTAGTTAGTATGTTCTTGAATAGAGAAATGTATCCAATCATGTCAATCATCCCATGATTTATTCAAATTTTTAGCGATTTTTATCTGACATTAAAACGTAAGAATTTTCTACGGTACTTTGAATGTGCTTGACAATTGTCGTCGGACAGCTTGACTTCGAGTGGCTGCGAAAAAAGTTCGAGGACCACGCGTGCCGTCGATTCGGGTCCGCAATAAAACGTGACCGTCGCGAGGTAATCTCGATTCGACCTGAACCAGTCGCCAGTCCGAAGAATAGGCTCGACCCTCTTGGCGAACGCGTAACCGGGGATGCTGCTAACAATCCGGATGTGCGGTGTAGGGTGCGAAGTCATGGTTGTCCGGGCCGGAGGGCCTAGCCATCTCGAAGGAAGGTACCGATCCCTCGAGGCTGATGCTAGGAACCGCGTTTCGTGTAAGCGGAGATCCTCCAACGACCACTTCGAGTTACGAAATAGCGATACCGCAGGCCCTTCAACCGGAGACTGACAGCTCTTCTAGGAATTTGCGCCCTTAAAGGGAGCGAGTAATCAACAATGGCATTGTTCGAATCACGGCGCAGGACGAGTTATTACTTTCGCGGTCCCGTCGCTCGAATTTCGCGCGGTCGTTACCGAAAATTCTGCACGGCCTGCTCGATAACTGGGGTAACAAAGAATGCAAGTGTAATGTTTCGTTTCTGCTGGAAATACCTTCGGCGAATAAAAATTCTCATTGTGCTTTCGCGTGGAATGGTGCAGATTATTATCAGAAGCAAAGATATATTCAACGTTCATTTACTGTCATTTAGAGCCACTTGCATGAATTAACGATTTATACTAAAGTGAATTGTTAAATGAAAACCACATGTTAGGATAAACGTCAGTGGCATGACATCAAATTTCAGTCGTTTCGAGTAAGAAATTATTCAATCCTACAGCTGCATAATAAATTCATTTTACAGGTGAACTAATGTACAGTGAACTCAAAATACCGTCTAGCCGAAGAATATATTCTGGTATTAAAACCTTCGTTTCGCCGTGTAATTACCCCGCGAAGAATGACGCGGCTGGCGGAAAGTCGAGACAGCGAAACCTTGAAACCGTGACGTTTATTATGGGAATGGCAGAATGGGGTGGCAGTCTACGTTGAAGTCGAAGGACAACGTGGCCAACGACAATGCGCTCGCAAAACCATCCCCAGCCTCTTCTTTTCCACGCGTCTGTGCAACGCGACAAAAGCAGCCCTTCCTCACGGCCGCAAAGTGTGCAGAGGAAAGCCACCCCCGTTCTCTCCCCAACGCTCGGTCTCGAACCCCGCGACGAATCGGTACCCGTCGACGTAACAATTTCGCCATATGATAAACGGCCTTTGTACGACGCGATGATAAGCCGCGCGCCGCCTCGCAATAACTCTCGCGACACCCCCGCGAACGAGGGGTTGAATTTCGCCTCGAGCCGATACCTACGCGAGCCGAACCTTCTCGCCGGCAGAAGATAGGTCTATGGAAGAACTCCGTCGCCTTTACGAGGCGTTTAAGCGGCTTCCAACGAACGATAGCACTTTACGAGGTACACATGTTCCATCCGTTAACGATAAACTCTCTCTTTGCCGCTTTTTGTTCGGCTCGGCGACACTTATTTTCGTGATATATTTACTCGAGCACGTGAAACTGAAAAAAAATTACATAAAAAACGTGTCGATCGATGTTGACAAGGTCATGGGGAGAATCGAATTAAACTCAAGGACGTTGGGAATATGGCAAATAAGAGAGTTAGATTTAAAAAAAGAAACAGGCGGAACTTTCAGAATTGTCCATGAAATTTAAGAAGAATTTCTTGTCAATTGGGAAAATCAAGGAATGGTTCATAAATAAGATGTCATGGAAAGTAACAAATGAACTACATGAGCTTTAACCTTCTCTCTGTGTATGGGGTGACAAAACTGGAAATAAAACGTTGACGAATGGAAAATTTTCAAAAATTGTGTAGGAATGCTATCTGTGATATGTACCAAGTTTTTAAAAAGTATTGTATACTTATCTTTTAAAAATGTATAAAATTTCACAAATACTTATATCGACAAATGTTTTCTTCCATTTTGCTCGAAAAATGTATGGGGTCCAATTACAACGCTGCAAACGATTAACATTAGAAAAGCAGTACACAGAGAGAAGGTTAATATCAGTCGGGCGACAAGAGGGAAGTAGTTGAATCGAACGTATGGGAACGCGATAGTTGAAAATCCAATTAAGACGTTTATTCGGTGTCAGGGTTCAGAAAGTCCGTGCTCCCCGAGGGAGTCAGGTTCAATACGAACGTCAAATATCGCCGGCGACCCTGCCCCGGCGAATATTTCGACGTGGACCTGGCCCGCCTCTAATTCCGTCCGCATCCAATTCAAAAATCTTGTTCGCAATCGAATCGCTGTTTAAATGTCAGCGACCCGTGAAATCGTGGGATCCCGTTGACCCAGTTTGCGGGCGCCGCGTTAGATTTACCCCAGCGAACAAGAAGGAACGGAGACTGGCAAGCGCAGAGAGAATTGGCTCGTAGCTGGAAGGTATCAACGTTTAATCCAGCGTGATTGCATTCGGTCGTGCGACGATTTTACGAGCGCTCTCTCAAAACGGCCGGGCAAACACATTTTCCTTTCCGTGAATTTTTTCCCCGCAATTACGGCCGGGACGGGTAAACGTTTCGCGAAGCCAGACGAAAGGCACCGCGGCACACGTCGACGCTCGTTTGCCGTCGTTTTCCCTTCCCAGTTTTACGGGACACGGATAATTCTGCGCGGCCGGGAAAGAAACCGTGGAAAACCTGCTTACCGGTTACCAAAACCCCGCGGAAACTTGACGAATTAATGCCCGGAAAATCGATGCGTTCACCGCTGACGCGAAACCAGCTGGAAGCGAGTTTCAAAGCTGCTGGGGCCGGCTAATCACCAGTATTTATTTTATACGCCCCTTGACGTTCACGACTCATTCTTTTATTGACGCTAGAACCACCGAGCGTTAAAGTGGACTGTGAGAAGTGGAAGCTAATCTATCGGCAAGTAGTTTTCAAGATCAAAATTTTTATAGACAGAGTGCTTCCAAGAAAATGGGCTGAAATTGCGGTACTCGAAGAACTGTATTTTTGAAACACATTCAAAGACAGTGACTAAATTTTGAACAAAACCCCATCATCGAGAAATATTGATCTCGTTGAGATGTCAACTTTCGAAAGGGAAAATCGGGTGACGCCCTTTAGCTCCTTAAAAGGGACACAATCATGCTCGCCGACAAAGAGGCAACGGTCTCTCTCGATCCAGGCTTGTCGAGATGACTTTTTTGTTTCTGGCGGTGATACGGTCCCCCCTAAAATGCCTTTACGACGTTTCCCATCGAAATCAAATGTTCCCTGCGCGATCGAGAGTCGGATGATGCAAGATGAAAGACGAGGGGTAGGGCCGGTCGGAGTCTGTCAGAAAAGGGCGGGAGGGGGTTAAAGCAGGTATAGGTAATGTACCAAAATTGCTTTACCGCCGGTCCATTTACGGAGATGAAAAGCACTCTCTGCCAAGTACACCGGTGGTGGCTCCACCCAGGGTTCACGACAGCCCAGAAGCGTCGTATCCCGCCTCTGCCCTTCTGATGTTGGGTACTGCGACGTCCAACCCCTCTCAATTTCAGTATGAAGTCAACCCTTTCACCAATTTGCCGACATTGCCCGACAGAACTTTCGGCCTGGCATTGTCGCTGACGTCGATATACCCGTAGTTCGTCTTCAATCAAGCTAATCACGAACAAATGCGACTAAGCAGCGGCCGTTATGCGCGTGTAATCCTACTCCCGGGGTATAATGTCGGATCGATGCTTTATATACCCCGGGACAGCTAACGAGGGTCGCTCGTGTGTGCCACGTTTCTACGCGACTGCTTCTCAGAATTATACAACGCTCTCATAATTTACCCTTTACATCAATCTCCCGTAATTATGCTGATCGAAAAACGCACGGGATCAAGCGTTGATCTCCGTGAAAACACGGTGGGATATGGTTGTCGGGCAAGTGTGTATGGTGGTCAACGTCTTATCCACACGCGGCGTTAGGAAAATAAAGCCGGTTTCATCGCTCCCCGTGTCCATCAGATAGCGTTCGTTCGCCTGAACGCCAAGAAGCTCGGAATCGGACGGCTTTAAATTGCCGGCGCGGCCCGCGAGAAATTTAAGGCGACCATTGTTCTTGCCGGCTGAATTTACAGGGGTTGTAAACCGCTTTGAGCTACGACACGCTGCAACGCCACTAGCGCCGGCCGGCCGCTCTGACAGCATCCCCATCAACAGCCCCGGCTTAATTAATGCGTTCTCTATTTTATACGAGAGAGATACGAGGGCACCGAGTTCCGTGATCGGAAGATAATAGGACCGTTTTTCCGCCGAAGGAGGGAGCGGCGAGATAGTTTTTAGACTCCGTTGAAATCGAGAGGGGTCAATGATAATAAAACTCATATAAATGTGCTAACAAGGCAATAATACGATGGGCTATGGCAAAAGTGTCTTGTCGGGAGATTCCAGGATTTATATGTATGTCCCCTGACGGTGAAACATCCTGTGCAACTGTAATATGGGAGCAATCTATGATGAGAGTGCTCGGTATCGGTAGCCAGCATTACAACAGAGTTTCGCTGCCACTGGAATTCTTACGAATCCTCGGCAGTCGTCTCGGAAACATCGTCCCACGATTCCACTCGGAACAAAGGGCGGCCAAGACCAGGGGTCGGATGGTTCGCGATCCAAACCCTTAAATCATCAGCCAAAACGTCGTTAATTACGTGGCGAACGGCAGTAATCTCGAATACTTAAGCTAATTCCATCCCGACCGAGCGACCAAGATCAGGATCATTACAGGCCGATTAGACCTTAAGGAATTAATTCAGCCATTGTCTGCGGGATTTCTGTCCGCGCCATAAACCCTTTTGACTGGAGGGTATATACGGCGGGAGAGATCTCTGGAAGTCGCTTTTCCTATCTGGACTCCTTTCACCCTTCGCCGTATCAGAAACGGTTCATTTATTCTCGCCACCCGAGGCTATTGTGATCTCCGGTTGCGTGACCGATTACCGCGTCGTCAATCGCCCTCGGGGATCTTAAATCTGCGAATCAGTCGTTTAATCACAGACGGGGTATAGGTGTACCTTATAGACCGATCGCCATATGAAGTTTCGTGTCGCAGGACCTCGGATACTGAAGTTGCTGAAAATCGTTGGTTTCGTTGGTGTTCTCACTGAAAGTACAAGACTCTATTCTCACGAGCGACCGGGAAATCTAGTTATGTATGTATTGGACAACGTATTCAACTGTCTCAGATTGTCACCAGACAATCCTCCCCTACACCGTTTTCTACATCCATCCCTTCCCTGCTGCAGGTCGATCCCTCCTCTTCCTAAATTCTTGCCTTTGAAATAAAAAAAAAAATTCTGCATCGGCCATTACGCGACTCTGAAAGTGAAAGGGTCACAGCGACTCGGTACAATCGATAAATCATATTAGCGGATCGCGTCACCATAAACGCATACGCGTGTGCACCGGCCGCGCCATTTCCATGGGCACCGTCGCGTCGCCGCGGCCCGAATTTAATCTCACACACGTGTCTTATCCATATATCAGTCATAAGCTCTTTATCCGCAGCTCTCGGTTCGAGAATGCTCGAGGTTCCGGGGCGATAATCGTTTTACACGATCTTGAGCCACGTGACGAAGTGCTCGCCAACCCGTATCGCAGTTTCAACTGTTGCAACTAGCCAGTTATTGCTCCGCCGTTGCTTTTATCTACGAGCAATTACGTGTGACGAGGCTCGGATTACCCGCTCGCCCGGTATCGCGATCCACGCCGTTAAATTCATTAACCGATACGACTTTCGAATTGCCTCGGCGACCCTGGAAACTGTAACTTTGCATTATCTCGCCGAAAGAAACTGGAACAAGAGCCTCCGTTCGATTTCTCCTTACGACCCACCCCTTTGTCCCATTGATACCGCCGCCCTGTCAACGAGCTAATCCACATTTTCACACCCCGATTTAGGCACCCAGAAGATCACGATGGAGTATAAGATGATGCTGTATTAATATATGTACATACTTCA
This sequence comes from Lasioglossum calceatum, assembly GCA_963966675.1. NCBI lineage: Eukaryota > Metazoa > Arthropoda > Insecta > Hymenoptera > Halictidae > Lasioglossum > Lasioglossum calceatum. Next base: position 18,352,580 of record OZ016541.1, read on the forward strand.
GATTTCGTCTGATCGATTCCGGGTCGAGTTGGACTCGGACGTGATCGATCACAATAAAATGGCATTACAGTCGGTCACAATAATATTGGGACACTCTTAAAAAGACGATAACTTTTTAAATATTGGACCATGCGATATATACTTTATTGGAAAGCAAGAGCAATTAGTTTACTACAGGATGTGAAAAGAAATTTTTTCAAAAATTGCAATAGATCGGAATTGTAGAAAAAATACCAACAATTGCATTTTTAACTTTTTTATGTGGGCCTATATTGAAAATTTAAAAAGTACATTTTGTAGATCTGTGTCGATTATATGCACTGTGAAAGTTTCATCGAAATCGGTTGATGCGGCAAAAAATAACAGGCATCAAAAGATGAATCCTTACATTTATTGCAGTTACATGCCGAAAATCGTGAAAAATTGCAATTTCCACCATCTTTAAACGTTTGTAATTGCAACGTCGATCGATTTTGACGAAATTTTCCGAATATGTTTAATTGACATAGATCTACAAAACGTACTTTTTAAGTTTTCAATATAGGTCCACATCAAAAAGTTGTAAACTGCAACTTTTAGTATTTTTTCTACAATTCCGATCTATTGCAATTTTGTCCCAAAATTTTCGTGACCGACTGTATATGACTTTAGTCTCTAAAAGAGCGATTTCGAGTAGGAAAAAACTGAAACAGGTTTGTAAAAGAGTGCATTTGGACAGCACAGGCTGCAAATAGAAACATCATATATTGTTTGTTACATTCGAACGAGGTATTATAGAACATCGTAACCCTTTAGTGAGCAAACAGCAACGAGCTGGGACCGCGAGTTAACCCGAAGCGACAGGTCGGGTCGATTAGTGTTCCGGGTGTGTTCGTTTCCTCGGCTCTTCTATTTCCCCGGCGAGGAGGAAGCTAATACAGATCCTTGTATCCAGCGTCGCCATCTTGTCTTATCTGGTCCTTTACGGTCGGACGTTGGACGTTGTTCAGCAGGACATATCATTTTACCCCGTAGCTCGAAGGCACGCCGGTATGCCTGCGCGGTTAGGCGAAGAGGAGAGAGGCGGGGGAACGGTTCGGAGAGAGAGAGAGTGAGAGGTCCCGAAGAAAAATAATAACAGAGACCTGCTTCTTCAACCCCGGAACACAGAACCACACTCCGGCGGACATTAGTGTGATAGCGCGGCGACGGTTCTTACCTTCGTGAACTATTTTTGCCGGCGCCGGCGACCTGGCGGGGATTACATCGTCTCGAGGACTCCGTCCAGCATCTTGATGCTCCGTCGGAGAACCGTGCGGACGTGAGACTCCATCGGCCGTATCGCCACGATGTGTGATAGCGACGGGACAAGGCTGTCCCATGAAATTGCGAGTACTTCGCGGAGATTCTATTTCGTCGCTCCTCGTTCCTCTCTTGCTCCGTCCATATGAGAAAATAAAACTCGTTGCTGTAATCACAGACTCCAGCAGACCGCAGACCCTTTATTACCTTTTAATATATCGGCGACTGGTGTGGACGACAATCTACGTCTGCGTAGAGATCGGCAGTCCGATGATTAGCAGATTGATTAAAAAAGATAGTCGCAGGTTTCGCGTTGATGATGAAATTTATTTACGCGATCCGGTGTTTTCCAATGGAATCCGCGCAGTTTCCAGGGACCGTGCAGAGGAAAATTGGCCAGACAGGAGAGAGATCTTTGTCGAAGCTTAACCGTGGTTAATCGCGCGACCTATTCTGTTTCGATCGGCCGATAGAGAGTTCTTCGTGGTTTGTAGGTGACAGGCGATTACTCCGCAGCAGCTGGTGGTCATTCATTGACCGAAGAGGGTCATTGTCGTTTAGGCAGTAGCGCAATCGAGGCAACCCGTCGGCCGGTTGCCTGTAATCATCCTACAAGCCCTGTTGTTCGATCACAAAGGATCCGGTTGGTTCGTTGATTTGATGGGTTGAAGATATCAGTCTCCATCTCTCATCGCGCATGCAAAAATGTCGGGCTTTGCCGATGAAACTTCTAGATCGATCCTGTTCAAATTATAAGCTGGCTATCCTCGGCTGGCCGAAAGTCTTGAGAATGTATCGAATGTAATATACAGAGTGTCCCATTTCAAGGTTCAAGGTGACAAGGTAGTATTATTATGTGTTCAAATAAATTGCCTGTTTCAACGCAACTGTTTTCAATGGAGAAAGACACGAGAGTAAAGGGATCCTTTTTTATTCGGCAGGAGTTGTAAAGTTGCAGGCAAGGACGTTTCCTCGAGCGTTCCCGGGGCCCGTCATAAAAAGCTGATAGGAGACTCTTGCGATGGTCATCCGGAGAAGATTCCAGCGAGCGTGGCTCGGTGCGAAATGCCACTGCAGTTGCGACGTTAAAGCATCCTATGAATCTCGACGAAAGCTGGCGAGCTTCGATTATTCAGCGGGGCGGAGGCCGGGGAGGGACAAAGGGGAAAGGAGGATCCTGACGCGCTAATCAACGAGCCATCGACGCTTTCGCGTTCCTATCGGTGTTGCCAACTTCCTTACGAGCGACGTGGAAAGCATCGTCGACGATTACGCTCGCGTAGTCACGCAGAGGGGCCCCCGTCTCGGCCCCCCTCGGGCATGTTTACGGCCCTGCCGCGCGTAAACGAAAGTATTTGCAGCGGGCTTCCGCCTCCAGCGCCTACGGTATTCAGACCGCCTATGATATTTTCCTCCGTTTGACGCGTGCTAGTCTGGTGATTCTCTTTTACGAGCATCGAAGATACTATCTCCGCCGATGCCGTTCGCCTCGCGGTTAAATCATCGGCAAAGTGAAACGCTCGGCGCTCGTTTCCTGCTTCGCGAAAACAGGATGCCAACCGATTGGTCCTGTTTAACTCGATCCTCGCGAACACCTTTTCTCCCTCCCTGATCGGGGTCGAGGATGCACTGACAAATAGAGGGATTCATTGAGATTACATATCTACGCGGCCGGGGCGATCGCGAATTTTCTAGGCACGGAAAAACGTGTTGACGTTCATTTTCTTTCGAAGAAAATGGTCTTCGTTCTGGAAATTAATGGACACCATTCTTATTTTGATAAGAATCGTCCGCCATCCAGAGGTGGGCATTATTTGGCGAAACAAATATTGCACATACTGTTTCATCTTTTAGATTTTATTTTGCCTAAAAAAACAGTATTTTACATAAGATACACAATTTCGAAAATGAAATATTTCTATTTTAATAATCTGAACCTCAAAATAAAATATTTCTATTGCAACAATTTGATCCAGAAAATAAAATATTCCTATTTTAACAATCTGAAACACAAAATAAAATATTTTACTTTCTGCATCATTATAATACTCTGAGAAACCGCATAAACACTCATAAATGTATTGAATCCGAATCATTATTTTCAGCAATAGTATTTAAAATTAAAATTAAAAATAAAGACAAAATACAAATATTTGCAGTATATTATTCAAATAAAATACTATTTTCAGAAATTACTGCCTTTCTCAAATAAATTATTTTATTTTCAAAAATTACTACATCAGATAAAATATTTCATTTCGAAAGTTGTACGCATACTTTAAAATAAATAGGATTATTTATTATTGACTACTTAAAATACTATTTTCTCCAGCTCTGCCGCCATTCCATTGCAGTCGAAGCTATTTAAACTTGAAAATGAAACATTTCTTCCGACCTAGAATAATTCCATTGTATATGATTTTTTTCATCTTATGAATATGAAATTGATATAATACCTCATACAATACTTAAATGTGTAGTAATTGGTGAGATACGAACATATTTAGTAATGTAAACCATAGTGAATAATGGTCCAGCAATTTTTAATGGTGACTCTGAGTCACCCCTCGACTGCTAAGGGCTAATACATTCGTAAAATGATGCATGAACGTAGGACCTCGCGGATCGATTGCAGCGGAGTGCAACGCCCCATGCGCCGGACCAGCGGCCTTGACAGAGAGCATACGAATTGTGGGTCACCTCGTAACGAGACCACGGCCGAAAAACCAGCATCAAGAAGCTTTTTCCGTTCGCGAAGGAAGCGGGATTCTCCGCGGTGCTCGGATGCTCGCTCCCGTCAAGGTGAGCCGGCATCCTTTTTGCGCGCGTAATAACAAAACAGGAGCAACAAAAAGACGGGAAGTAATCGAACGTCGAAGTGGCGTGGATCGTATAAAATTTACCCGACAGGAATTCCGCTTTTTACCTGGGCATTTATCCCGGGTTGTCCATAGAATATTTACGGTGCGATAACACGTGTCGCGCGGTTTTGCAACAGCAAGGTCGGCATTCCGCAGGAAATCGGTGAATCGATGCCACCCCCGTTTCCTCTGTTCCTTTACTCACCGAAAAAACTAGATTTCATCGGTCGATCCGGCCGATTTTCCAGTTTCCCTTTCGCGAATCGGTTCGAACCCTTCCAAAGGTCGTATGATTATAAAACTGGTTCCTGTGATCGATCGAGTCGATTTCCTGCCTCTCCCGTACAAATAGGATGCAGCGATCCTTCTTCCTCTCGCGGTGTCATTAACAAACAGGATTTCATCGCTATAATCGACTCGATTTTCCCTATCGGTTACAGCGATGCTTCGTCGTTAAAAAACTGGAGCTCATCGCTCGGTATCAGCTGATTTCCCGCTCACTTTGCGAATCGGTTTTACGAACACGCTGTATTATTGTGCAACTGGATTGCATCGCTATAGTTCTGTTCGGAGAATCAATTACAGTGATCCTCTTCCACGTGGGTTCATTAAAAACCGGATTCTATCGCTTGATCGAGTCGATTTTCCATCTTGTCTTCACAAATCGATTGCAACAACTCCCTCTCCCACATCAAACTCAGCTTGTATTTTCGATGCAAACGGTTTAGAATAAATATTTGAGTAACCTAAAAATGAGGTTAGGTGAAGATTTTCGATAAGGTGCAACTTCGTGCGATAGGGTTGAACAACTGGATTTTATAGCTCGAAACGTATCGATTTCCAGTTCCTCTCGGCAAATCGGTTCTGGGGGCCTCGGCGCGATGGAAATCCGAGTTCCAGGAGACAAAGGGTAGTCCGGTACCACGGATCGGCCCATCGCGAGATACGCTTTCGCTAAATTACTCGGACGCGCGGCATTAAGATTCCCCTCCCCGAGGCTGTTCGCCGCCGCCGTTAAGTATGCCGATACAAAAGGGCCGGCCCGAGGCAAATAAATCTGCACGACCAGTCCCGGGCTGGCTCTCTTTCTTGCGCTGGCTCGCGGTCGCTCGATCAGCCCTCACCGTGGAATCGTCGAATTGTAAAATGGTTGAATTGCGACTTCATTAGCCGTGACTTTGCGCTCGCCGTAATTCCGCGCGGCGTTCCCCTCCGACTCGAGAAGAAGCGAGCGGTAGGATGCATGAACCATCGCATCGCATCAACGATCGCCACCTCCACCGATTTTCGCATGGTCGTACCGAAAACATAGAATTATACGATTACCCTTCGGTTTTAAATTGAAGCGTACATAGAACAGGGAGGCGAGGGCAATGACCTCCACTTCCATGGATTTTGCATCACAATGCTTTAGAAGCAAAAATAATTTTACGGTTATCCTTTCGTTGAAAACGATTAAGTCATACTGCCGATTCGTAGATGTTGCACGAAAGAAAATCGCTCCACGTCGCCACCATAGAAGGAAAAAATAACACAGGCAGTCTTACCCTGATCGGCCGCGTACGTATCCCGAAAAAGCGAGCGGAGATTCGACAAAAGAATGGACAGGTACGGACCGTGGTGGAGGAGGCTGCGATCCCGATGGCGGTGGTGCTGAAGGGGGGGGGGGAGGAGGGCGAGAGGGTAAAAAGCGAGAAGCACAAGAACCGGCGGAAAGAAAAACGAGAAAGAGAGAAGGCGAACGAAGATGGAGCACGCGCACACGTACACGTGTGCAGCCGCCGCTCCGCACCGCTCCGACGAAGACGAAGAGAAAGGAAGGAAGACAGGGGTGGGTGAGAGGAAAGAGCTGGAATGAAAGCCGAAGAAAAAAATCGAGCGTTCTGTAGATCGCACGCCATGGGACGGCGAGCGGCCTCTCTCTCTCTCTCTCTCTCGATCCCCTTGTCTTTCTCTCGCCCTTTCGTTCTTTCGCTTTCTTTCTTGTTCCTACGGGTTTGTCTCGACTGTCTGTCTCTTCTACCTTCTTCTCCTTCGTTCGCCGCCACGGCTTCATCCTGTACAGTGCGTGACGCAAACGCAGCCTGTCGCGGAACCGCAACTCGCGACTCCACTGCGACCGCGTTCCCGCTTTCGCCTCGGTGACCTTGGCCAGGTGGTCCACCTTCGATCTCTGATCTCCGAGATATTGCTATCCGTCGGCGCTAATGGTTGCGACCAGCTCTGTGCCAAATCCCATCGCTATAGCCAAATTTCTAAGAGAAGCGGAACTAGGTCTAAAGCAAATCGTTGAACTGAAACAGAAACTGAAGTATTTACACCCAACGACAGTTCTTTCTGGAACAAGAAATGCAATCGTTAAATTATGTACAATGGATTAAATCTATGCACGACACACTTTTGGATGCGGCACGACTTAGTAGACTAGAACAATATTGAGTATTAATTGCAAATATTTGTGGGTCTGCTTCAATCCAATGAAGTACAAATATTTATTAGCAAAAGCTCCCAAAATCTAATCGCTGGTCTTCGAGGCGCAATGTAGGATTTACAAGCAGCGTTTCTATAGGTTTCCCGAGCTCTCGTAGGATACTACGTTGACAATCCGGAAGTGGAGTAGCGTGGTCGAGTCGAGTCGGGCCTCGGAAATTAAAGGTCGATCCGGAAGTCATTATTTACGCGGGGACCGCTTGGATCGTGAGAACTAAGAGACTCGCGAGGAGAAAATCGGAGGAACGTACCCGGCGAAAAGAAAGAGAGAAAGGACAGAGGGAGATAGCGGGAGAAAGAGAATGAGAAGGAGAGAAAGAGCGACGTTTACACGGAGGGAGTGGTCTCGCCGGAGAAAGGTGAGAGGAGCCGGTGGAGAGAAAGACACGCAGTTTCATCTCTGCCAAGTTTTCGTGGCGGATAATGGCGAGAATACAATGCACCAACGCGAATTCCAGAAGTTCTGCCGAATGCGGGGCGCCTTTTGATTATCTCGACTGTACCCGGGGCCCCGGAGTTTGTATCGAAAGAGACGAGCGCCGGCTGCGGGAACGAGCGAAAAAGGATGGACATTGGTTCGAAGGAGGATGGAACGAGGCACGGCGAGGTACGTGGAGACGTAGAACGACGACGAGTGCCAACCGCGTGCACGATGGACCGATCAACCATACGGGGCCAGGCTCATTATAACCTTTATGACTGGTCATTTGGCCGGCCCCGAGCTTTAACGTGGACGCCGACATGCAAAGAACGCATCACCGGCCGATACGCGGATGCACAGAATGGATTTATTCGTACGACATCTCCGTGCTGCGCGCTTTGCTAATTATAGGAAGTAAGGGCACCGAGTCTCTTTATTTATTGGGAGCTCGGACGCGCGGACAGCGCGAGAATGTTGCCGCATCTTAATCGTTTTATTTAACAAAGTAGTCGCCACTCGTTTCTGGAGGCCTTTCCTCCAATCGGCGTGCTTGTCGGTTACAGTTGTTGGTAACGCTGTATGTAATACCTCAGTACATCTGAATTACCCAGCATAAATCGTTTTAATTGTCCAATATTAAAAACTAGTTACATCATTTACATCTTCGGATCAACCTACCAGCTAGACAAGAAGTAGATTAACTCGCAGGAAGGATTAACGTAGACAAAAATAAATGATAGTCGCATGGGAACAGGTCCGGACAACAAAGAGGATGTAGTAAAACTTCCGACGTTCTTTAGTTCGTAACGAAGTCGAGTTTCCGAGTGACATTATCTTCTTCGGTTCAAACTTGCGAAGGTTTCAAACTGACATTAACCAACCCGAGCACTATCTGTTCTTCCTGACAGCTTGACTGTTTTCTTTTTTGCACTCGTTAACATAGTTGTTCAGCGTGTTCTCCGCAATTATCAACTGAAACAACACATCGATTAAAATGAAAGAATTATGGAGAAAGCGTGTCACATAGCAAACGTTGTTCCCATGTTCCAGCGGTCGTATGGGCCTAGATGGTTTCGCGACCTCGTAGAAACGTAATTTCTTCTCTGCGCTTGGATCGGCCAGTATCGCGATCGTGAGTCCGTAATCACGTTTCTACTTTCCAGGAGCATGTGACCTGTTCCGCAGCGATCCGATTTGCTGATTGAAAGTCATACCCGGTGGCTGTGCATAACGATGTTGATAATTATCTGATGATTATCGAATCTCCCTTCTGTATTGTACCGCAACATCCTCCTGCCAGGGAATGGAAATATTTCCAACCATCCTGTACGATGGCAGCTAACTCGAGGAGGAATAGAAATATAGGAGAAGCAAATTCGGCCTTATATTTCGGGACGTCTGGATCGCAGGACATTAGATCGCGACAAGGGCTGGATCGCACGCGGTCCGATCGAGATTGGAGGAGGGTTACGCGCGAATTTATCCCTCTCGCAGAAACGCGTCTGCATTAAAGCCGATAGGAAACGATATCGTTGTGGAAAACGATATAGTGGTGGGCACGCATGCGCAGCAACTTCATCGATTCGCTGGGAGGTGTATACTGTATACCCATACTCACGCACTTGGGGCGCGTGTGCGCGCGCGAACGTTTGTACAAGGATCCGCGTGCACCTGTGCGCGTCCCGATTCTGTTTACGTGTTGGTATCTATAGTGTTTCATGGGGTCGGCCGAGGAGATGAGTACAATAACCGAAGGTACTTTCATTAATGCGGCTGAGGAAGGGGAAAGGCGCGCGACAGGGACGAAGGGTGTAGGTAAACGACGGGGTGTAATCGATCGAGGGCCGAGCACCCTTCATCGCGATATTTTCTTTCCATTTTTCTCGCCGAGCCCCTCGTTCACCTATTTCTCGTCGACATCTAAATTTCGGAGCACCGAAAGATCAGACATGACCCGGGACACCCTGGAACGATTCATTAAATACTCTTTCCGCGACACGATCCCGAATAACTCGGCCGGTGTATTAATCAGCTTCTGGTTCTCCGTATTTGTACTCATTATGGAAATTTTATTTTCTCGGTTATCGATTTCCCCGAACGAAAGGCCGAAACTGAATTGGATTTCGCTGTTAAAGAGGCCTCGAGAATCGCAGTTGTTGTGCACGCGTTGCAAATAAAATCAAGAGATGAGATTACAATACAATTAGCGTTCGAATGAAATAATACAGAATAAATTTATTATTCATCGCGCTGCAAGAGAATTATGTGTAAACCCTGCAATATCCCTGCATCGACGAGCGCCGTTCACGATGGGAAAAAGGTCGATCGGTTAAGCGAACCGAACGATAGCATCGCCAATTAGTTTCGGTATTGTCAAGCTTCCCATCGAGAAACCCGCGCGTACAGAGCTCGCAAATATAACTGGAAAGACGTCTAACTCGGAATCGATATTAAGTTCCGGTAGTAGTTGATTAATTGAAACCAGACAGCCGCAAGTTCCTCGTTCCCTGAATTTAACAGCACGCCGCGCCGTTCCGCTTATTATAGATGACGATGCTTTCCCGTCGTTCACCGTTCGCCATGATACTCCCACGCTTTTCATTTTCCTTCTTTTCTTCTCTCGTCGTTGCGTCCCCCAGGAACGAGCCGTCGAAACACGTAGCAGGACAAGGGTACTGACAATCCTTTAGACAGCACTTAGTGGCACTTCGTTCGAGAAGATAGACAGCCAATGATCAACACCTGATCGCCTACAGCGAAACTTCGGCGAAAGACTGTTGCAGCAACTTGCAGTTCTTTGGAACGCCAAACAAACTTTTGGTTCGAACAGTCGAGACATTTATCGTGTATTGTAGCATTAATATTTCTATCCTTTCTTTCTAAAAATTCTTTCAACGTTGTTTCGACCAAGTCTTATCGAAATATTTTTAATCCACAAAAAGTCCCAAGCGAGTGAAACTAACTTTTCTGCTGACCCTCGTATTTTGACTTGCAGAGTCTCCTGGTCACTTGAAGCCCCTACAACTGGCGCCGAACAGCTCGTTCGCTATCAGTAAAAGTTACTAGCGAAGGAACGAGGTGGAAGTGGAGCGTTTTGAAATTCCAACGAGCAGCTGGAACGCGTAGAAGCGGTTCGCGAGAGTGTCCAATGGCCGAATGACCGTAAAACGATAGAGCATGACATCGGGCCATCGATGGCCTCTTTCGACGGGAATCTTTTCCGGCGGCGAAATGGACTTGTGGCTTTCCGGAACGACAAGTCCAATCGACGAGCACGGCTCTGCTCTCTACGCTCCTGGAAAAAATGGTAGCGCATGACATCTTTAATTTCTCGATGATTACAGTCTACAGTGGAGTCTCACTCGTTGCGTGAAGCGGGACCGAAAATTCGAGGTGTCACACACGATTTGTTTTCCCACTTTCCTACTCTGTATCCCCACCATTATCCCCACCATGACTACCAGAACTTGTAACAACTCGTGGAGAAGAAACTTGTCGGTAAATAAAATTCATCTAGCTGCCCTTCTAGACGAGCAGAAGGGAAACGAATTCTGGAGGTCCGAGAGTGTAGGAGCCGAGATGTGGAAGTAGAGGACGAACAAGAAAATACGCGAGTTTCACGCTGGGACCCGATGGAAACAGATGCGTCGGTATCCCCTTTGTGACTGGGAGCACAGTCAATATTCCCGCGAGATCCGGTTGATCAGTCTCTATCGTAGAGGCCCGTGCAACGTTGGGGGCGCAACCCCCGCCGCCCCCCGCCGGAATCCCCTGGAAGGATAAATGCGAATGAAAAAAAAGCAAAGCGTCGAATCGCGACGGGAAAATTTTGACTCCTCTTCTGCTCGAACCCTCGACAATGTCACCGGCAATACAACGGAGAAGAATACGCCTTGCCAGTGAATCGGATCGTAATAAGGGGCGGCGGTCTCCCGAGACTCGATTGATCGGTTGTTCTGGAGACCGAGAACCCTTGCGCAAGGGTTTGCTAATCGCGTATCGAGACTTCAATCTCTGCTGCTCCATGAACGGGGGTGGCTGGATGGGTGGTCGAACGGATCGCGGGGAAAATAAGAAATAATAACTCGCGACCGTTGGGATATTGAAATCTGTTGCCTTCCGACGACGGTCGGACCGTCGCGACGAGATCGTTTACCGTACTTCAATTTCTGTACAACGGCTGGTGTATCGCGACGATGAAGCCGGGCGTCGTGAAATTTCACAACTTCCCTCCACGCGTAGTTTTTTAATGAAGGGATCGGAAAGTTAGTGTTGCAATACGATAACTGCCTTAATCGATATTGGGATTGCGTCGAAAAATAGTTTAAAAACCTTCTACCATACATGGAGCAAAACATTTGATTGCTAAAGTTACAGTCACAACCCGAGTTGAAGCGAGTTATTCCGTCCGTAGAAATCAACTGCAATTGCCGTGCATCATTTAGCACGGTGCAAGCGAACTACATTCCCCTCGTTGAAGACCGCCGGCGAATTAATTGAAACAAATAATAAAAATTCATAAAGACGCATTTGCATCGGGCGGCGCTCGCAATGAAACGTAAAGAAACCGGAATATTGCAAAGTGCATTCAAATTGAAGGGTTGCGGGATAGAAACGAGGTAACCGGATACTTAACGACAATTGATTAACGTCCGAAAGTTGGCCGTGCGCGTCGGCCTTAACAAACCCGATCGACGGGTTGCATAATATCGTTGAATATTTTAAAGAAAACACGGCGGCACCGGGTGCACACTGGTAGCCGCCAACTCTTTTCCGCGGGCTGCCCCTTTTTCTCTCGGGGGCCCCTATTTAAATAAGAACGTTCGGGATGTAAATCTTCTTTCGAGCGAGATAGCAAGACGGATAGAAAACCGGTCGAAGTAGAAGCCGCGGATACACGGGCCGGAATTACACAAAAGTACAATAGAAGGAAACCTTTTATCGCGAGTGGCCCGCTAGAAGTCCAGAAGGATACTTTTCCATTCGCTTTCACCGTTTGCATGTATTCCGGCCGGCTTTTTCCCCGCGGATGTCGAACCGGGACCGAGAGGAATCTTGTTGGGGAAGGACTTCATGGGATCGACCACGGTAGATTTATTTGTGCGCTGTGCTCGGGCCCGCGCTATTCCACCGAGCCCGCGTTTCTCCCGTTCCACCACGAGGAAAGGTAAAGGGCCGATATATACCGTAGGAATTGGAAGGAGATCGACATCCATCACTCGGTTAACCGAGATAAGAGGATCCTCGTCTGGATGAGCTATCGACGGTGCACGAGCCTCCACTTAGGAAAATACAATTGGATGGTCCAAATAAATTTTCCCAGTCTTCGCCCCATCCCCACCACCCCCGCTCGCGTCTTCGGGGTTACATCGGTTGTCTGTTCCTTGGCTGTGCCTCCGCGGCATTTGTTTTCTCGGCTACGAGACCGATGATAGCGGTATATTACCCGGTTCCGGTTCCCGCGCATCTGCCTCCGCACTCGCACCCCCTCCGCGCCAGACGGATGGAAGTATTCGATAAAGTGAACGCCAGAATTGGTCGGACCCGGTGAAATCCGTCAAACATTTCGAATTGATAACCGATATCGCAATTTTCCCGAATGGGGCTTTTAATTTGAACGAGAGGCGGGCTTCAGCCTGAATTGGATCGCGATCGGGACGCTCGGAAATTTTGCATTTCTAGCCGGGGCGCGCCGCCACGAATACCTTTCGAATCAATCGGGAGAAATGAAAAATTACAAGGAAGTCGGTTCGTGCCGACTGACGTTCTTTTAATCCTCGCGCGTTCCCCTGAACATTCTCCTCATATTGTACAACGTTGATTTTTTCTATTTGCGTTTCAACACGTACTTAAATGTGCTCGTAATCCTTAGTAGTTATTGTATTTATCCGATTGGAATTTAGAACCTTTGCAGTGCCAATACTAATTGTGGATATCTAGAATTCCGAAGCGGGCCATTTCGAAGCCGCGTAAACATAAATTGTAGTCACATTGTGCTTCGAACATTGGATTAACTACGTGTGAAAACTGTTTTGATGACTCGGCACTGGTAGGAGGACATTTTATCTTGTATCGAAATACCACAGAGAGCGCGTCGCTCTCGCTGTCAAAGTCGTTGACAGGGTTTGTAGAGGTGAGGGGATACCTGCCAGCGATCGGGACACGCGTCAAGGGGCAGGTTTATAGAAAAACAAGCGACACGTGTAATTTTTATCGTTCGCGGCAGCCGAGGAGACCGCTCGCCACGTGGCGAGATAAACGCGTCCCCTCGGCCGGTTCGAGGGCCTGGGTCTGCATTTCCGGTGTACGCGGACAATTCGACGTGTCGTCCTATCGTTTCACGTTTTCATTGTTATGTATCCCGACAACCGCCTCTCGGGCCCCGACCGATACGGGAAACACGGAACAGAACGCCGCGGGGTGTCTGGCTTCAAAAAGGAAGCCGCTGAATGAAATCTCCGCCGAGCAGAAGACCGAGAAAGGGAGGAAAACTGCGGGGGTTGCATCCGCCGGTGTTTCCCATTCCGGCGAGCTCAACTTTAATTGGCCAATCAACGCGAGAGTCAGCCATCGACCGGCCGAAACCCTAGCAACTCTTTATTTTCTTCAACGATTATGGTTTCGGGCTGGTTAATTATTTCCCTGCGTTTGCCGCGTTCCAACGTATCCATTTCGCAATAAATTCGCAGGACACCCCATGGATTCTTCATGTTTCTCAAAACCAATTTCTGGAATGTTAAATTCCGAAACAGCTTCCCTTCCCCTTACATTACTATACTTTTCAACTAATCAATAGGACACCCCATGGATTTTTCATGTTTCTCAAATCCAATTTCTGGACCGGTTAATTATTACTAGACTGCGGATTTTATGCATTTGTGACAAAAATGGTTACGTACGATTTAAGACAGTGGAGGTATTAAAAAGATTTAAGGCCACCAGTGTATTAGTTCCACAGTAACAAGATAATCAAGAGAAGAATGAAATTTTTATTTGGATCTACAAAGATCCGCAGTCTAATTATTACCTTGCATTCGTCGCGTTCGAAAATACCTACTTTTCGCCATAGATGATTTCACTTTTCAACTAAGTTATAGGACATTCCTGGATATCTGAAGGTTCTCGAAATCAATTTCTGGTTTTGTAACTTAAAGGTTAGAAGTTCCTTGTGCAATTCTTTGTGCAACATCGCGAATATTAGACAGGCTTGGTAGGGCTCGTAGAAATTTGATTTCCTGAAAGAATTGGATCCACAGCGTAGAACGTCCTCGATCCCGGCGGCCTCCTTCTGAATGGGACCGGTTAATTGATAGAAACGCGGGGATCGTTCTTTTCCTTTGCTTCCGGTCGACTTATTTTAACTACCGTCCTAGGATTAATTTGTCTCTGTAACGAGAACAGGAAGGAATCGTCGAAGGGACGGTGAATCTCGGCAACGATCATGAAGAGCGTCGGAACTCTTTCGCTAACAAGGGGAGGAGTCCCGGACGAGTGCTCTTTGAATGCGTCGAGGGGCTGAAATTGTAGAGGTTGCCGGGTATAAATAAACTGTAGAAAAGATTTCCGATCGCAATCGCTTCGAGGGAATTCACCGGAATCGGAACTTTTGTCGAAAATCATCCCCGTTATAATAAGATCCCCGTCGCTATTAAACCGTCGGACGGTCAATTAGAGTCGATTCGGAGCATTATCAGGATAACCCAGCCCGCGACACCTGAAGCATCGTATATAAATCGTTCCTCGGACGAGTTCATTAAAAAATCTCGAGTGGCCCCGAGAAGGGTGGCGTGCTCGAACCCCCTTGCTGGGAAAAATAATGATCGCGACAGCCAGCATTTGATGTTTCCGCTCGATCACCTCCAGCAATTAATCAATGCTCGTTCTCTACCATCGACGCACTAGTGTAATCTCCTCACTCTCTCCATCTTTTCCGTCTTGCTGGAGAAGACAACTGTAGCCGAACAGACGGAGAAAGCATCCCTCGACTGCCATAAACCGATGTCTTGTTGCGTAGTCCGCAACAACGCCCAACAGGACAATAAATGCGCGTGTTTACATACATGTGTACACGCAGGGAGTAAGTCGTAACGCCGACTTTACGACCCCGTTACTTAAACAGCGTATACAATCTGCGCGGTAACACCCGCTAATTTCAAAACAAATAGAGGATACTCGACTCTCGAAATTGTCATCGTTGTGACCACTGCTTTTATAAGTGCAATCCACAAATTATCACGAAAAATCATTTATTTTCTTCATCCGGATCGAACGTAACGAGCTAGCCTAGATCACAGAGAACGGTTAGCATGCAATCATAGTTTGGTTCTGCGTGAACCGTGAGCCCTGAAATCGGAAAGGGTTCCGGGGGCGTCGCTGAGGGGTCGTGTAGAAAATTTCATAGATGTCTCGCAGTCCTCGCAGTGTTTTGGGGGTGTGTGTGGGCGGACAATGTGGATCCGTCCCCGCGAGCATGTACGTCTGTAAAATAAATGTATACACGTCGAACCGTAGGTTGTGCGGTGCACAGAAGTCCGGCGAGTGATAAATGTGTTTGACTAACCCAATGAGCTTTGCCGGGGCCTGCGGACAAAAGCTCTTGAAATACGCGTAGCATAAATACTGAAAGGAGGACAGGAACTTTCGGGGCTTAAAACTCCCGGGCGCTGCCGAGTTTCAAGCTTTAATACTGTACAAATACACGTACAGATCTGATATCGGGGTGGAACGGGGGCGGCGCGACGCCGCGCTGTTTCGAATCCTCCGGGGTTTTTCGCAACACAACTTACCATCGGGAACTCTTACGCGTTCCTGTTTTCTTTCGAACACCCCCTTCCGCCACATTATTGTTATTCGCCACCCCTCAACCCTCTCTCTCTCTCCCTCGTGTCGAAACAAGTTTTCCACTCTCCGGAGCCAGCCGGCGCAACTAAAGCGGCTTATAACTGGTCCTGTGTATTCATATTGCCGGCAGTCATCGCTCGACTTAAATGAATCCCGATAAGTACTCGAGGAGGACTACTTATTTCCTATCGAACGCGAAAATTGTCTCGCCCGGCCACAGCGGAAACAATCTGTTGCCGTCTCTTCGAACCGATAATTTGCGCACATTAGCTCGGAAATTCTATGGTTGCGAGGAGAAAGTATCGCGTGATTTCACTTCAGAAATGATCCTCTTACTAGCTTTCTTGTTTCCTTTCGGGGCACACAGCCTGTCAAAGAAGTTGGGAAATAGAAATAACAAAAAGACTAAAAAAATTGATAAATGAGGCAGCGAATAGTCCTGAACATGATCAATCATAAAACTGTATATGGTAAACAAATCGTAGCGTAATTTGAACGACAGCCAGTTTTCGTTCAAGAGCGAAATAATTAAAGTTCCGGTCGAGCGGCCGATGCAGTTTCAAAGTGAAATTTGTCTTGAACGCCTCCGCCGTCGGAAACACAGACATCAGAAAGGCCGACGAACGTTTAAGCAATGTAAAACACTTTTGATAAAACTTTTTAAAGATCCCCAGCCCCTCCGCGGACATAAATTTCCCTTGTACTACACAAATATTTCACGTAGCGCTTCCCATTTAAAGTTAGTTCGAGAAACTGCTTAGCATCTACTTATTCACTAGATTTTTCAGCATGAACATCTTGCTCGGAGGTATCCAGCCAGTCTGCGCTCTCTCGCCCAGACAGACGTATGGATCGCGGACCATAAATATGGCGAGGAGCCACCGGGGCCCCCGTCTTTTAATGCGGTGCCCGTTTCCCGAACTCATAACGGCCCCGATCTTGTCGAAATGCAGCGAGGAGAACGCATCAGGTTCACTGGTTTCCACCATCGGAATCGTCGATAACGTAATTTCCAGATTTACGACGCTTTCGTGCGGACTGAAATTGAAGCTGTTGAACGCGTCGCTGGCGGAACGTCTCCATAAAAATGACTGTTCCCACATTAAACGCATTTGTCGTACGATACAATTCACCCGGTGAAATACTATCTCCCAGAGCCGCAGAAGTTAGCAGTATATTGCGTGAAAAAACATTTCTGAAGAAAATATTTCTTGAAAAAATGTGAAACCCGCCATCGACACGGGCTGGGTAGTGTTCGGAAGTGTGTCACCATATAAAAATGAGAAAATTGAATTTATTCAGATCTCGTACAGATTTCATTATAATGTAAGCGTTAGAGATGGAATTTATTTCTCATAAATTCTGTATAATTTCAATAATTGTGGAACAGAAAACTCGAGAAATAGAATTGACGGTGTCTAGGCCAATTCGCTCTCAGAGGAGCATATGAATATTAAAAATTACATTAGTGGTAATAATAACACTTCACATAGTATTACTGTTAAATTGAAGCTTCGAAAACGATAAATCCACTTGTTAAACACGCTAGACGCTTTCGCCGCGCATCAGCTGTATTTTACCAGCGAAACAGGAGGTTAGAGCGTGGCATCGCAGATTTTCGCTTGATCAAATAGAATAATAGAGTCCGGGAGTAGCGGGCGATTCGAGGCAGCCGACAAGAAATTGAGAATCACGTTTCCTCATTAAAATTACATCGACGTTCGCGTGCAAGATGCACGATATATTCAACAAACGCCGTAGACAAAGCCGGGACCCGCGCAGCAGCGTTACCAAACTATACAACATACATTTTGACAAGTTCCAGTTTCGCTTCGCAAGCAGCCGGAAATTGAACGTACATACACACGCTCCTTAGGAATCTCGTTTAATGAAATGTCAATATCCGTGACCGAGGCTTTGGTCTTGTAGACTACCTGTGTTTCCTGTTACCCCGGCGTGCAGAGCCAAGCCGGATTCCCGGCGACGTAGTTTTCCCATGCTTTGAAGACAAACCGACAACGCGACGGAACGGATTTGCGCGTAGACAGACGGATGATTGTTGCGACAATATTTTACAGGGCCCTCGCACCCCCTCGCCGCATCCACGATTAAATATTTCGTCCCCTAATCGCGCCACTTTAAATCGCTTCGACGCGATCGATATCACCGGGCTGAACAAAACGAGAGTATGATATACCATTAAATTGAATGATATGAAACTCGAACACTGTCCACAGTGTCAGAAACTGATCCCCCACTTTTTATATTCTGTATGTTTATCAATATTTATTTTTTTATGGCTTTTGTTGACACAAAACACCATAATCCTCAATATTCCTCAATGAATTTTTGCTTTTCTCATAGCAGTTTTATCGAATACAAAAATAATCGTATTGCGTACGAGGAGCTCGGAATATTTACAAGAAGCATAAACGAAAATGTCGGTAAAGTTTGGCCCATTGTAGTGGTGAGTTAACACTTGTAAAACCGCAATTATTTTCGCATCAGCTCGATAGGATGGTCTGCGCGAGTGGCACCTCGCCTATTCGGCTCAGCTGGAACTGTGGACGGTGGCCGGAAGTGGCGTGCTATCGTTTCAAGGGCATCGTGCGTTCAAGGTCCGTTCCTTTTGTAGGCGGCCGGTATTTCACGGGGCAGCGTCGGAATAAAATGATAACGCTTTACATAATTCTCTTCCAGAAAGTTGCGGAGCATAAAAGCTTGGTCCCGCCTCCCCCACGGCGCGGCATCCGGCTGGAAATCTTGGTTCGGCCTTAGTCGGCGGGATCCCCGGGCTCGCTGGGACGTAAAAGAATTCGAGCTCGTTCGATAGCACGCATGGACGGGCCCCGGTTTTATTCGTTTTATGAGGTTTGCGTGCGTCGGCGGGGAAAAACCGAGGCCGTGGCTCTTTCCATCGGCATCGCATCGCGACTCGACTCGATTCGACTCGCCTCGACTAGGCGCCGAATCAAAATGCCAGACACGTCGACGATCGCGCGGCCACCACCGACGGGATTCGTTTGACGCGCGACGATTGATCGCGGTCGAGACAGTTTCGTCTCGCCCGCCTACGCACCCTCTCCTCGCCCGCACACCGGTGCCTCCCGTCTCCCCGTCCATTACCTAATTGCTGCGCGTAAGTAATTATCGAACGATGCCGAAGACGAACCGGCTGCGATCGGCCCGTCCGCAATCGCCCAACTCGCCGGACACCACTGCGGTCTGAAACGCGATTTTCTTTCTGGTCGAAATTTAATCGACCATTTAATTTTCGAATATTAATCCTCCGTGGGAAACCTAGCTCGTTTATAAAATTTCACTTTTTAACTTTTTTCTGTCCAATATTTATTTTTTCCCATTAACGCTTTAAACACTTAACTCGTTTGCTGTAGGTGATACAAAGAAAACTTGCTGGCTTTCGAGGGTGGCATAATCTCAGGTTGATAGTATTTTTCTGGGTGGCCGTGTACAGGACAAATGAAGGTCAATTGAAAGAAAAATATTTTCCATCCTCGTTGATCCCGTTGCTTTTGCACTTCAAATTCAGCGCGCTTTAGGGCCTGTTCAGACACGGCGGAAACCGCAAAAGCATAGACGCTAAGAGCCTGTTCAGACACGGCGGAAACTGCGCGGATCTTATTACATTAGCGTTTATGCATTCGTTCACACGCATCCGCGCGGTCGAACAATCAAAAACAAAAATCGCGCGGTCGAAAACGCGCGGTTTCCGCCGTGTCTGAACAGGCTCTTAAGATTTCTCCTTTTAAACAATTCGGTTTCGAAGTTGTAGGTTTTTTTTTGAATTTACATACTTTCGAGACCGACTGTATTACGATACCGTCATTGTTTGCATACACACCGCCGGAGCAAACTGGCTATGAATTCGCATATCCCTGATTGCCATTTGCGAAATTAAATTTCATAGCCGGTGATCGCCTGACCCGAGGGTCACCTGCAGGTTGCGTGTCACTTTTTTATATTCAGCCCCTGCAACTTCATACGCGACTTGATCTTTATTATTTTCGGTTTCAGTGTTTTACTATTTCCTTTAAGAACTGTATCGCAGATATTGGTATACATATAAGAGCGTTTATTAACCACTTGACATAGGAATTAAATAAAAAAACAGATATATTCTTGAAATGACAATAAGTAGATAATAGACAGTGCTCTAAATGTACATATTAATTATACGTACATGAGACAAATGGTTAGTATGCAGAGAACAATTTCTTTCCATTCTCGAATATCTTGAACATTTCTATTTCGACGAATATATGAATGATTGATCGAAACGGTTCCGCAGGAATTTGACAGCGTTCCCTCCGCACAGAGGTAATTGAAATTTTATATTACGCTACATACGTATATACATATATTTCCTCATTACAGTGGTCATTACAGCGAGAATGATTATTCCATAATAATTACAATATCCAAATTAGTGGTTGAATAATAAAACAGCGTCCAGTTGAGCGTCGCCGTTAATGCAGTTGGATGGTCCGCGAGCTGACGTTACAATTTATACGATACCGTTTTCAATGGTGATCGATGATGCCGGAATGATTTCGGAAACAAAAACAGGAAGACCGGTCGGTCGTGTTTCGGTTGCCGAAAGAATGCAGCCAAGTATTTCGGGGCAGAATTGTTTGCATGTAACCGCTTAATGCGAAACCCGTCCGCGCTGGTTACCAACGATGGCCATTTATGAAATTAAATTTGATGGTCTGCGGTCGGCCAGCTGCCATTGGTATATTCGAGTCGACTGCTGAATTTCCGCGGAATAACAACGAACGTTTCAGGCGGTCACCATGGCCAGGGATCAGGAGTCGCACGGCAGAAGGATTATTTGTTCATTTGCGAAACGTTCCCGCGATCGAACATTTTCCGCGGCTAATTGTCGATCGAAACGCCGACTAGGTATTCCGCTCTGTTTAAAAGCCAGTGGCCAGCTGTTCGACGTCGCATTTCCGTCATTTTCCAAAATATCCGCGAACTCGAGGAATGAATATCGTTTGTTCTTACATTGTTCCAATTATATCTGTGGTTGTAAGGAAAAACGCCGCATGTCACAATTTCAACAAATTTTAGTTTATGCATTAATCGAGCTTTAGAGTACAGGATTTACGTATTTACCATAAAACAAGTCATGAAAACACATTCGAAAGGCTCAGAAAACTATGCAATTTAACCAACGTGCTATGTCAATGCATTAGTGATCAAAACTTTAAACGGCAATAAATATTTCGTTATATCGACCGTAAATTTGTTTATAAAAGCTGTATTAAAAGCAATTTTGCAAATTACAACATTAACTTCAACGTTTCGATCTAAATGCAGATCATTTTCAAGAAATCATTGCGTCTATAATTATGATATATTCCTGACAACCACAGATATAATCTCTTCAACTTCAACACATCTTCAACACGTGTGTAAAATTTCGTAAAGAGATATTTTTTAATCTAATTCCAAAAGGAGCTGAGGAAGAGTATATCGATATTATACCGGACACATGGGTTAACGAACACTGTTCACATCGTTCGACGTCGAGAAAGTATTTCAGCGTTTAATTTGCGAGACAAACGTTCGCTTTCCCAACAAATCCTACAAGCCCACCCCCTGCACGCTCCACGAGGTAAAAAAGTACAGTTTGTCGTCGATTGTCTGACGTCCGCGTTAGACGGCAGCGCAAGGGCGAATTCCCATGGCGGCGATACTTTTCAGGCATCGGGCCAACGAGAACGGGTACACAGATGCGTACGCGGCGCGTAATTAAATAAAAAGTCCATCAGTTATAGTGGTGCTCCTCGGCCGTTGTCGGGCGCCGACAGGATCAAGGACTCGCGGGAGTTTAGGCGATGCCATCGCTATCGATCTTCCATTATCTGCGAACGCAATTCCTACGAATGAAATTTACGGGTGAGCAGGCGATCAAACGAAACGGCTCATCCGATTTTTCGAATGTTTTTAGAAATGATCAGCATAACATAAAATATTCCTCCGAACTTTTGCATTATTTTGAACATAATCATACTTTTTACGGTGCAAACACATTTCTCGTCACTGCCAACCATCGTTTATTCTGCCTTGTCTTATTTACAGTTCGGCCAGTAAAAACACGGGAAGAACCGGCAGAGTAACGACATCGATTCGCCGATCGGATGCCCGTCACTCCCAGGTTTCATTATTTCGCGAAAACGCGAAAACAAAAATTCGTTACGTCGGTTTCCGGCTAGTCTGACGAGCGCGCGATAAAATATGCTTTTCGGGATTGTTTAGCCGCGGATCGAACGGAAACGCGCGGTTCCAGCGTGCAATTTGTTGTCCGCGATTCGCGCATCGTTCGATTAAAGTTGCCCCGGTTCGTTGTTCCGGCCGGAGGAAACACCGTGAAAAAGTTCCGGCGGATGCAGCTTCTCCCGCGTTTTAAATACATCTCCCGGGTATTCGGCAGCGTGCTAAAAACTCCGTTGAATTCACTTTTTTGTCTCCAGTCGAGCAAATCGTTCTAAGAGAACCTGGCGTCTCGATAACTTCGCATGATCGATCTTTGATCGCTTTTGTCACTAACCAAAATTTTCTACGATATTCAATGATGTTTCAAATTAATTTGTGATCACGCGAGCACCTAAAAATCAACGAAAACATTAAAGAAGTTTTAAAAGGAAAGTGAAAGTGAGTTTCAAAGTACCCAATTATTGACACAAGATTATCTTTGCAATCATTCGGAATCGTTTCTCTGTATGATGTGGCGGAGAGCTCGATGGAAACGTTAATGCTTGTCGTCAGACGCTGCTGTTTTCGCGAACAGCCAGAAAGATTGAACAAAATGGCCGAGCAATAGAAACGCCGTTCCGTAAATCGACGTCGATGCTCCACGGTCGCCTCTCCCTGGGAAATCTCTCGTATCTCCCGTTTGGTTTCACCCTAATCGACCTCGAGGCTCTCCGGAATTCGGTCCAATCCATTTCTAGGGGTAGTTTTCTTTAGCGCACCTGATCCCACGGCTCGCTCGGGGGTCGCGCGACGTTCGATCATTATTTAAACGTCACCGGTATCATTGTTTAAGGATCAGACCTGTAATTGGATAAACAGAGCCGCCGAGACCCATCCGAGATAAGAAATAAGGAAAACATCCATTAAACGGACTCGGTGATGTAGCTAAATTCAATTACATTTAACCCGAAGGCATCTCTGCCAAATTTAAACCAGCCTTGGGCGTTACATAAACAATATTATTTAGGAAATGAAGTTTTGCGAACAATATATTATCTCATTCAACTAAACAATTTATATGGAAATTATATACTGAGAAATGGAATATTTTGATGTCGTAGCGGTCGCCATTAGTTTTCCTCCTCGATCATTTAGTTTTGTGCTTTATAAGACTACCATTTATCCTGCATTTCAATGTTCTGAATCAATTGCGGCAGCATTGAAACATTAAATGATTTGGAATCGATTTGATGAAACAGCGCAAAATGAATATTAACATTTGCTGCGTCTCGGTTGTTTTCGATTCACAGCGATGTGAATTTATACGTAGAACTCGAGCCGGGGTTCTGGGATGAAAGAGGTCAGTTTTCAGTTTCCCCCGAAATGAATTAAACCAAGCGTTTTTTTGCAACGCCACCGCGGCTCGTATATCGGAAATTTAATGGGTCACTGGTATCTGCGACCTAATTGTACCGATCCGAACGATTAAACAATGGAAAAATGCGATTTAAAGGTAATCGAGGGTACGCGGTCGCAGACCTCGACAGACCCCGCCTTATTTTTCAATTACCGCGCATTAATGATCTAGTTCCGACGATCGTTCGTGCGCGATGACGCCGTTTCCGCATCAGCAACCGAGTAAACTGAAACCACTGGTTGAATAATCGCGATGATATCTCGTGCATTCGAAATGCCATTATTTTCATTGAATGCATACGTATCTTGAGATCGCCGACGTTACTGAACGATCTAACAATCGCTTGCAAAGTGGATCGAACGACACTAAAGACGAAGACAGGGCGCTAACTTCGAGAAACCATGATTAACCCGTAAGTGGACTTTCAAGATGGCTTTCAAAACTGTAATAACTTAATTAATATAGAGGAGAGTAGCCAAATTTGGATCAGGGAGTGGGTTCGTCCTAATTTATGATTCAGACCCTTACTTAGTACCACTAATAACACTGTAAATATTCTTCTTCTTGAAATTATAGGTAAACCAATCCCAAGACATAAGTTATAAGGTTGCAAATAGTTTTCTTCTTCAAGATATACAGTCGTTCCATAGGCATAGGACCAAATGATTTCCTTACATTTTTATAAATTCTTTAATTTCGTGGACAGAAACTCGAGATATTGCTCTTGACTTCAATCTGATTTAAAACTCGCAGAATAGCAGGTGCTAAAATCTTATGAATATCAGTGTGCATTAAATCGTCATCAACGTGGATTTGAATGCAGCCGCTGTTATCGCAATGGTCCACTTAAGCGTCAAAGAAAAGATGAAGCGAGATGACACAGAAATTGAGAAGAGCAGAGCAGTAACAGGGCCTCGTGCCGTTAAAACGAAGAACCATTCGGTTCGATTAACCGTTATTATAACCATAGGCAGCCATATTGGAGCATTAGCCCATGTGGGTCAATGGCTACTGAAACGATCCACCAGACACTCAACATTCCACTTAAAAGTCAGACACACGTGTCTTCTAAAATACAATAGATCGTTCACTTTTATTTCAAGCACAACCTCGGGGACACCGAAAGCTCTACTTCCAACGGTCAATTAAACCAGATTAGACTCGGTAATATCGGACAGGACTCCAAAAACTAACTAACCTGTACGTAATTGCACTCATACAATTCAATGCCAAAAAAAAAGAAAATTCAAACCAGACGGAAGAAATGAAAATCGACAATTCCACGGATGGTGTCCAACGAGTATCATAAATGGTGCGGTAAGTCTTTTATTAACGCTCATACATTTCTCAGTATGAAAATTCATACCATTCTGCAAAATATTTGATTTCTTCCTCTTTGTGTTAGAAGATGTATTTGAAAACGAGCTGGATAAACGAAACACAACTTATTGGTGTAAAGTGTAAGAACTCGCCTCCCAAATTTTGTTGAATCTAACCCAATCAGAAGCTAAAGCAACCCCTTCTTCTTCGCAACAAACGAACAACCGCCTGGAGCAAAGTGTCCTCATCGTCTCGCGAGTCTCATCGACGGGCACCTTGACGAGCTTGAATGGGGTGGGAATCGCGAAACAAAGGAACCAAGAGGAAGTCGGGGGATGGGATCCGTCAGTCGGCTACCGAATCAGCGTTTATCTGGTCGGCTTTTAATGGGCTGTTCGAAAACTGTGTGAAATAATCTGGCGCGTTGTTTGCGGAGGGAGGAGGGTTGCTCGAAGGGCAGAAGGTAATACTCGCTCGATGACTGTTACGGTGGTAGTGATTGTACAGCAGCGGTGGTTCTGGGGTTTCGGAAAGGCAGCGGAGGGTGGCCAACAACCCCCGGACGACAATGCCTTACGGTTCGGCGCACTCTCGGCTCGGGATCAGCGGGTTTGAATCGGGAACGCGACGATGGTGATGGTGGTGGTGTTGGTGACGGTGCTGCTATGGGTTTTCGGCCACGGGGAACCCTTCGCGGCTCTGTTTAAAGTAGACACGTGGCCCCGTTTACGTTTCGAGGGCACGCATGCGTGCGTACCAACCAATCCCCCTCCCCGCGGGTCGGTGCACGCGCGTATATCTCGTTGGTCCTTTGAAAACCAAAATCAAATACATTATTTGAGAGGCACGGGCCCGCGGGATCGTCCCATTGTTGGCCGCTGTCAGCCTGGAAGAGATTGCGCGACTTTATTGGCCGTTTAACAATCGGCCCGACTGGAAACGCGGTGCCGGGATTTCGGGCTGACGCTTCCCTGATTAAGACTCTGCGCCACTGCGATTACGCCAACGGATTCCGCCACCACCGCGCTGGAATTCATTATTGTGCCTCGTCTTTGTACGAGCCTGTTTGGACGCTGCCTTGTTTGGTCTAGCTTTAATCATTTTAATATTGGGACCGACGAGACAACGGAGCTTCCCTGGTTCTTGGCAAGTTTGAAGTGTCCGGCTGAAAGCAATGGCGCCTTCTTACAAGCAAGAAAATTTGAAATTTTTTATCGTTTTATCCGACAGTTACCAAACAAATTAACGTTTCACATCGAGCCGCATATAACAGTAAAATTATTTACAACATTTATAAATAATACTAAAATACTGTCTCTCTTTGTATTAGACCGTAGACTGACTCTTGTGAAACTGTCTGAAATGGCGAATAGAAATCTGAAGGACAGGTTCCGCAGACGTTTTAGTGATTTATTTATTTGGGCGGTTTTGTCGTCGAGTTCCCGGATTCAGTTATCGTTTTCAGCTCACAACAGACGAGCGAATAACAAAACGGGCCGGTATCCCTCGAACGCTGTAACCATATAAAAGCCGAGTTTTCAATAGCATGAACTCGCCGTCACCCTTATTCACTCAGCTCACGGAGAGCCACAAATTAACTCGAGCCACAATCCCTCGAATTTATTAAACTTGCCACAATTCTGTAGCACGTAAATTGGATCCCGCCAAGGATATCTACTTAATTCACTTTCCCCTAAACATTTCGCTGGCAATATGCGCGGTGTGCCTCGCCGTCGACAATTACCTGTCGCGTTTACTTCGCCGAATCGCATCCGTCTCTCCGCGTGCGTTCCTGTTTGTTCCCAGCGAACTTATGGCGTTCTGTTCCGCGTGACGAAACATCAGGGCTAAATCAGAGTTGTCAGGGGCGGGGCACCCTTAAATATCTGAAACATCTTGGGCACGTGCACGCTACCGTTCTAAATTAATTTTTAATAAAACCATCCGACGATCATCCATTTATACGGCTTCAATCTCCATCCATTATTTCATAAAAATCTGAGGCAAGAACGCAGCCCGTCTACTGAAGCTACATTCTTCTTTTTATTGTTTTAATACGATGAACCTAATTACATTGATGTCCTCAATTTTGTCATAGTTGAATAAAATCCGCAGTCTACTGATAAATGAAGCATAATTTGTTAATTCAAAGTGTACGTTAAAATATGTAATTAAAAAAAATTTTTTAATATACCACGTTTTTTTAAAACGGACTAAAAAGTATAAAATAAGTTTTCCTAGCCCCGTACAGATTCCTAACCCCATACAGATAATCCTGAAAATTTGTGATTGTGAATTTTTAAGAGCTATGAAAATACTTATGAGATTTAAAACGAAAAACGTGGGGCGCATGCAATAGATAATTGATGCATGAATAGTTCATCTAACAATAAGTCACTAACAATTTTATTGCACTGCAAATGGTATGAATTGTTGTGTGAGTATTCTCAACGGCAGCTACTCTCTACACTCCTTACTATTATCTTACGCCCCACGTTTTTCGTTTTAAATCTTACGTTTTCAATCGTATTTTAAAAACGTGGTATATTAAAAATTTTTTTTTATTTAAATATTATTTTCTGCTTTTTAATCTTGTGTGTGTGAAATTTTTCAATCGTTTTTAAACATTTTCATGAGATTATAACAGAGACATGTAGTATATTTCAGGTTTATTTCAGTTTGGCATATCAAAAACAAACGCGAGCGGGTGCGAGAACGAACGCAAATTCAAACGGACTAAATAAATCTAGAACGTTCGATCGAGGAACCGATAAAATATTGCATTGTCATCCAGTTCTGAGCTATGTTTAAAGTTTCAAGTTTCTAGCTCGTCGGGAAGTTAGTTTAAAATCAATTGCAAAAGTACGAACAGACAAACAAACAAACAGACAGATAAGATAGCGAGTTAATAAAAACGTGGCAAAAATGTGTGAAGTATTGTGCTGGAATCTTGTATGCAACTATTTTTGAGAAGCCGTATGGGGGTTGACATTAGTATGAAGTGCGAATTCCGCGTCACCAATTTCGAATCGGCCTGTAGGATCCGCAGATACATCTATAGGAGGGCCGTGTATAGATCGAGTAGGCATAGCATCGTCGGTCCATTATCATACAGCGGAGTTGGCAACCCTCCCACGTTGCTCGGCTGAATTGCAAGGTTGCCCTTCCAGCCGCCGCGGCAAGATACGACTTTCACTCCCACGTCCGCCGGTAGTAACGCACAAAAAGATGCTCTGAATAGAAACTTCGCGGCATTAGGGGACAATTGGGCTCTGTCGTCACGTTATTATTCCTACCGCTGCCACGAGAGGCACCAGCACTCCAGAAATTGCTAAAATTTATGGACTCTGCCCGTGGAACACGGGGGAAGAGGGACTCTCAGCTCAGCGCCGCGCCGCGCCGCGACGTCCGCGGGGGTGAAAGAGAAATTCTTCGAGATCGTCGAAGAAAGTTTTCTCTTAACGCGCTGCCTTTTTCCGTGAATCGCATCCTTTCCAGCTTTTCTCAGCTCGACATCAACGCGACTCGTAGAAAACTTACGGAGAAACAACTATTATCTCCTATCACACAAGCCTATTTAGGGCTGCCGTTTCGGGAAGTTCATTCTAGCGGACTTTGAAAATTTTTTTGAAACTTTGCAAGCTTGTAGAGAATGGACAAAAGTGTCGGGTAATTTTAGTGTTGATCTTTCTCAATTTTGTACGGTGTTCCTCGAATGGAAATCAAATAAATGATTGTCATAAGAATTGAATGGTTTTTATGCTTCACACGTGCACGCTAACTCGTGAGAAAGTTGAACGAGAACATTGATCAAAGAGCTAGCCATTTAAGAATCGCCGCGACGTTGACTCTTACCAAATTGTTTATTGCGGTGTCGCTGAGATAATGGAGAATTGCCTAAGCTTGAGAGAAGACGCGGATCAAGGCCCTTCACCAGAGAAAAATGGAGAAAAAATTGTTCGAAATTGCCAGCCGATATTCCCCGATCAGAAGGGAGGCGCGAGGGATTGGCGTTATTTGTCAACGAGCAGCAATCTCGGTCTCCACGACGGAATCGGGCTACAGGGATCATTATCGGCGTAAACTCCTCGACAGGGGCGTAAAGGAAGACAAATTTCGTGGGTTCTCCTTCTCTCCTCCCGCGTCGAATCTTTTCGAGAGACGCGGAAGCGTAATCCGGGCACCCCGTCGCGATAATAAAAATTGTAGGGCGGAAAATTACGGGGCGAGCTGCGTCCGTATTCCCGCGTAATACCGACGCCAATTAGCCTCATTAGTTTCGGCCCGGGTGTAATCTGTTAGCTGGCAAGATGAGCAACGCCAGAGGCTGGATAAAGATCGTCTTAGAATCGGATACTTTGCGGGGGGCAAGAACAATGTTTCATACTAGGTTCTACGATATGAAATATTGAGCAGTGTTTTAAAAATACCTGAAATAGAAAGATGACTATTTCAGTTATTTCGAAAATCGACTGCATTCTGTTTGTTTTTATTTTAATATCGCTAAGTCCTACTTCAAAGGACCGATCTCGTGGAAATAGCTATCAATATGATGCTTTTAATTTCCACCAAATGATATCTATTCAGTGCACTCTTTTGAGAGAATTGTTTTGACAGATGAAAGGTCTAACTCGAAAATCTCTGCAATTCATGTGTCGTCGATGTCATTCATCGATCACTCGAGCTCACTTCTTTTTAGCTATTTTTCGTTCTGGACATCTATTATTTTGAATCCTTTCTGCTTATTTCTAATTAACTCTATTTACTGAAAAATTAAAAAAAAAATATTGATCCACGATAACATAAAAATTGTGTAGCTCATAAATTGTCTAAAATCGGCAGTTCCGATTGGGAACGCGCTCTTAAACGCCGTGCTCAGCGAAAATGGATGAAGCATAATCTTAGGATGGTAATCTCTGGTGATCAGTGTCACCGAGATGCGGCCACCAATTTCGGTGCCATAAATCTACATTCGGCTGCATAATGTGAACATATTACTACGCACCGTGCATCGTTGCATCGATAAGAATAGAAACGCATCGGTTTGCGCTTGCGTTCGGCAAGCACACCACGGCCGACTGGAATCAACGATGACCTATAATTTAGGCAGCAATTTGTCGGACCGTGCCGCTGGTACTTCCGGTCTTCTCCCGGCCAACGAACGCCAGGCCAGCTGTGACGTTTCGATGAATAATTAGAACGGGAAACGAGCCGATGATCGAGCCTGGAATCGATCGATCCCTGGTTGCCGGCAAGCATATCCGTCCTTCTCCCTCTCCCTTGCGTCCCGTGATTATTTGAATGAGCCAGAAATGCCGGGCGCGGCGGACGTTGAAAAGACGGTCAGGTATAAATGAATAAAGCAATTTCTCGATTGACCGGTGAAAACCACTTCCATGTAATGGTACCGATGAAAATTGCCGCTTTTCGTTTGACTTATGAAGCATTAAACCGAGTTTAGAGGCTTTTGCCTAGGCCGGCCGCGCCGGCCTGCCGCACGGCACTGCACGGCACGGCCTTCTAAAAATAAACCGGTAAATAGGCTGAGCTCGTCCCTCGGAAAGAGTTTTCCCGGTAGCGTTTTCCTTTAATGAGACCATTCACCATTACCCCCCAAGCCTTTCTATCTTCCCGACAGCACCAGCGCCGTTTGAAGTGCAAAAACTCCGAGCTTTGTACGTGTCAATATTCCACGCCTGCACATAAAGACGGCCGTCGCGTCTCCCGCTAAAGGGACGAATAAAAACGTTAAATCGCGCACAAAGCTACGGGAGCAACACGAATTAACGGGTCTATTAAAGGCGAATCGAGCCGCGGCAGATTGACAGGCGTAAACGCCTTGCTAAAATTATCGGGGCGAGCGCACATTTTTCTCAGTTAGAAACAGCTCTCCTCAAACTTCGCCTCGTTAACTAAATCTACCACCGCAGCGCCGGTCGCACATCGGTTTTATTTATACTCCTTATTCTATAATCATTGAAACTATAAAGACCTTTCCGTAGGAAACGATTCCATCTAGATTCTAATGAGTTCAGTCAAGAACAAATATCGTGTTTCTATGGCAAATGGTAATTCTATTTGGAAAGATAAGTATGATACGTATTAAGGTAGTTGGTATGCTTATTGGAGGGAAAGAATGATATGTTTATGTATCTGGTAAAAATAAACTATGTTCTTTATAACGATAGAAATGTACATATTAGATGTAATATAGCACAAGCAACTGCCTAAAATTCAACATTGTAAACGATTAAAACAGCGGTAAGATTTTTATTTAATTGAAAAATCCCTATTGAACCTTGCAAAGTATTGCATCAACAACAAGAACAACGAAAACATTTATGAACACGATAGGACAAAGGAAGATAAATAATGGAGGCTGTGTTTGCGAGAGTTCAAGTTGAAAAGAATGTTAAAATTGGAACCGGGGTGTCGATTATTAGCACAAGAGTAACAATCATCAAGACCGGCGGCGCCGATGACGCAACGGTGGCGCTGGGTACGCGGGGGTTGCAGGATTACCGAATAAAAGTGCAGTGAGCCAAGGCAAACACGACGTTGGACATAACAGTGTACACAATTTCTGTACGCCCTCAAATATTTATTCTCTTTCTCGTTTGAAATAAATCGACAATAAACTCGCGAGTAGTGCGACGGGTCCAACAATACGGCGGATTCGGACGGGGACTCGTGGACGAGCCAACATTATTGTCCAATTTCCGTGAAGTTTTGCCCGGGCTATGACAAACAGAATCCTGATGAATGCGTTTAACGATACGTCGTGGAATACGCCATTCGTTAGGCAGACGTTCGGCAACGAACGGGTCGGAATCGACATTGAACATCGACGTACTGACGGACGGTGCAAGAAAACGGGTCACAAAGATGGATGAAAAAGGGAAACGAGGTTGAAAAACGACGGATGTCCGTCGAGATGGCTTCCGTTACGACGACCGGGGGTACGAATGGTAATTTCAATCTGTAAGGATTATCCGGATAACCGGGGTAATCGATATTTATATCGAAGTCGGGACGCAGGAGCCGGTGGAAGGAAGGATCCAGCGACGGTTCTGATTCAGGAGACGGTTTTAAGCCGCAGATATTGTGATTCCTAAACCTTTGCGGAAATACTTAATGCCCCCCGGGTATATTGTTACCCCCTCGCGCCGCGCCGCGCCGTTTTGTTGCCGGATTTCTCGAGTATCGAGACGCCAACTTTAATCGCAACCGCCCGCGTAAATATGTACGGAAAGATTGATTATATCGAATATCTTGCCACGACAATGTCAGTGAATGCAATCGTTACACGATAACAGTGATATTCGTAGAATTGGCTCGCCGTCTGCTAGTTTCTAGTTGGTAGATATTTCTACTCGACTACGGTTCATTTAACGGGCCGGCCGTTTCAGCTCCCGAGTCGATAGACATTCTTATTTTGTTTGCACAGAGTGCGCGGGGCCCTTGCGGAGCCATTGTTTGCTTGGTTACGCGATATTTGCACAGAATCATGGACTCCAATTATATATGAGGAGGAGAGGAAGAACGAAATACTTGGAACGTTAGGGTCACGGATGCCCGGAGGCTTGTTATTTCACTGGGAAGCATCTCCGGATCTTCGATCGTTCCTGCAAGATTGCTCCGCGGGCGGACACTTTGCTGCCGTGTTCCGGGAAAATGATGTTCGTTAACAGACCGACAAATTGTCTCATTCGATTATATTCTATCGACCACGTTTCATTCAGATACCCTTTGGTTAGCTGTCTTTATTGCGTCAAATAAATCGAAAGAATTTTCATTTCATTTTTATAACGAAAAATAGATTAGTTACATTTAGTACTCGGTATGCTTACTGCTTAAACATTTTTGTACTGAAACAATTTGCATGTAGTCACTGTGGACACAGTAAGACATACAGTATTGACTTCTGACCACCGTACTGGACCTTGACGGTCCGACAAGCGTCACTCGTTGTAATAAAGACTGGCATAAGCAGCGACACGAGTTGTGGCGCTACTTGTGCAATATCCTAAGAGAACCTCTCCCTTAACAACACTTAATAGTAAACGAAGAGTTACTGAGAAGTAATTGCAAACGCGAATAACGAGTTAACGCGTCTCCGTCGGTTGAGGGGTTGAAGAAATTAGTCTGCGAAGTTCTCGAAGAGCCTGTGCATTACACGCTGCGTGTGGCAGCTTTTACAAGCTCCGCGACTGTAGAAAGCGAAACTATCGAAAATCGAGGTTCCGTGGAATGGGGTGGTCTTGTTGTAGCGTTTTTTACCGGCGGCATCGAGAACAGCCACTTTCGAGATCAACGATCGAGCACCGGCGGAAACAAAAGAGCCGGGTGACTTTATGGTCGGCGGTGGCGGCGTGGTTCGAACCGAAAAATCTATCGACGGACCCTTCTCCTGAAGAACGACACGGGGGATGAAGGGGGTGGCCGGAAGGCAGCCGCGGGCGAGACAGCACAGCCACCCCTCCGCAACAAGCGGTATTGACGAAATTGATTGCGGAGGGTGTATAACCGAGCCTCGACTCGGCGTGCGGAGGCGGCAGCGCAACCCGTGGGTGTCCGGGGGTGGAAAGAGGGTTCTCCAACCCCGACTTCACCTCCCCCCTGCGCCTCCGCTTTCCGCCGCTAAAACGCAAAAGGGTGAGAAAACATTGTTACTAGCAGTTACTCTTGCGCGGCTCCCTACCCATCCCCGCGCCCTAGCTTCGCAACCCCCGTTGATTCCGCCCCTGCAGACGATCTTCCCCGTACCGCGCACGTGTTACACAGCCCCCGGGGATCAACGGGAGAATCGAACGGATGTAGGATTCGGGAGAGACGAAGGAGGACGAGTGGAAGCCTCAAGGGCACCGGCTAGATCACAAGTCAGACGGCTCGTTTCTTTCTCACCCCCGAACCAACCCCACCTCCGTCCCTCGCCTCTTTCTTCTATTTCTTCCCTTCGCAGTCCCGCTCCAGCATTCCGGAAGATTGTTAAAAGGAGTCGAGCAGGAAGGCGAGCATCTGTTTATCGGGTGATGACGCCGTAAATGCGGATAATGTCGAACAGGAATATGGAACACTGTGGCACCTTAAAGATAATCGGGTATACAGGGTAGACAAACATTCGGATGAAATCAGTGCGAGATAGTTCGACTTAAAATAAGACGAGTACTATGAATATAACGAAACCGTTTGAGCGGCATCGTTTCTGCGAAAAATTCCGTGAACCTGGAGCGAACAGGAGTTTGCGTCGGAAGGCGAGGGCAGGCAGTGGGAAGAAAATTACGGGCAAGCCGAGATTTCGGCTCTGGGTAAGTTCAGGCAAGCAAATAAGCGGGTGGGAAGTGAGCATCTTAAACGGAATCGTCGATCTATCAAGTTTGAGGATAGTTCGGCGTCCAAACAAAGAAAACTTTTCGAGGCGGACGTTTACGCGGCCGGATAGCTCAGGGAAACGATTTTGCATACAAATTACTGTCACGTTATTACGAAGTCAATAATATAGGGGAGGGCACGGTGCATCCAAAGTGTATTACCGCGTACACCATTTTGATGGAAGTAAATTGAATCTCATCGGCCGTAGCCCGCCGCCACCGACGCCCGCTCCCGCCCCTGGATCCTTTAGACAAAGAGGGACGATAGTCCTAACAATTTGCATATTTACAGCCGGCCGGAATAAAGAGCGAGATAGGGAGACGGGGGGCGAGGGGGGGGAGAGGAAGAGAGAGAGAGAGAGAGTTCAGGAAACTCGAGTGTTTTATTTGCTAGGCACCGACATTACGACTATCGTGCTTCTCCTCCTTGTCCTCGAGCACGCTCCGCGATGACTTCCGGGACGTTTAATTCGAGTGCGGCCTTCCAGCGGAATTAAATCTTAACATAATCTCCTTTTTAACGTAACGGAGTCTGTCCTGACTTCCCCTTTCTTCTCCTCTCTCTCTCTCCCCCTTCTTCGGTTTCTCGGACCTTCTTTTTCTGCTGCCTCGATTCTCCCCGACGCGACGCAACCCCAAACGATTACTATATTTTTCGATAAGGTCGAGCGATTTAAGTGGCTCTCGCGGCGGATAAATTATGTTAGCCAGCCTGATCAATTATACTCAGAAAGACGACCAGGCCACCCGATTACGCTGCCGAACGGGAATTAAGGCTCCGACCAGAAGAATTGCTTTATTTCCGTCCACGTATACTGCGACCCGGGTAATTAGGCTGAGTTGCTTTACTACGAAATATCTAATTTCGTGCACATATTTTATTTGTTTGCGTGAACATCAGTTTAGACAATGTAATATTAAAACGTGAAATAATAAAAGAAAGAAATTATCTGAATTCTCGAGAGTTGTGAAAGTTTGTTAGGAGTCTCCTAATCTTTCTATTATTTTAATATCATTTTGCAAATATATGCAATGTTCTTTGAGCCCTCTGGATATGCTCACTAGCTGAAAACACAATAGATGTCAGGATTTTCTAGTATCGTGGTACAGCACATTAGGCACGTATTTGGTACTAGAGCAACTGACCGAACAGTTTGGTAGTCGATTCTCCGTTGTACCTCATTAGAGATTACTCACGCCGACCCCATTAAGCCGCGTCCACGTGCCCCAGATCGCCATCGGATCGCGTTCGGTACGGTACACCACAATTATAACGACGTTAATACGTAAACAGCTTTCCGAGTAACACAAAAAACCTTTTTCGGAGAACAGAACCGGAAATAACCTTCGCGGGACAAATATACTTTTATTAGAGGAAATGCGCGGGACAGGAGAGACACATTTGGTCCATTATCGTGCGGCATGTTTTTAACTCTAGCACGCGTCAACGTAACCTTTATACTAAACCGACCCCTTCGGTAATGCGCGATACGCGCTTGAGGAAAAATGTTTATAAGTGCACGCGCAGTAGATTGAGTCTGTGGTCGTCGGACAGGCTATAAAGTAGATTAGACATCGAACAGATCTCTGTTGAACATAATTGAACCACTGCGGATCCTTTTACATTTTCTGTAAACTTGTGGGGTTAATCGATTTGTAAACTGAAAATATGGAATTATGAGTTCTTGTATAGTGGCAGCTATTAGCAGGAAATGAAATAATATGTTCCATGACACGCGAATCATCAATTCTTTTTCCTGGAACGTGACGGGCTCGTCAGATATGCAATTTCATTTTAATATAGCACCCAGAGCCTCAAATTACCATATTCAATTTACTTATCTCCAATGATGTCCATTAACGCCAATCATTCTTTATTCATCAATTGGCTTCATTTTTCTCCGGGGTACGATTAAATCAATCGTTTACTAGGACATTACCACAATATCTCAAAACATAAACGACGTGTCAGAACTGCAAACGCTAATATAAGTGAACAAGTTATAACGAGGGCAGGAGAATCATTAGTAAATATTTGATAAAAATGTATTAATGTAACCGAATATCATCTTGAACATTTGTTACAACTATTCTACTTGCTAGTGTCCCCGAGGAATCAATTTTGAAACATCGTTAAATTTTCTGCCAACAGTTGACGAATATCCTGGGACACAAAAGGTGGAAGCTTACCCTCTTCGATTTCTATTTTGATCGTCGACAACGGGCACGCAGTCGAACCACGCGGTCAGAATCGGTCCAGCGGCCATTATAACCCATTTTCTCGCGGGTCCTGCCTTGTTCCGTTTGTTTCCGCGATGTGTCCGAGGCCGCCGCGGCGGTGTGTTTCTATTAAAAATATTCAAAGCGGTCCCTGCCAACTGGAGCAAGAAATTGCGCGGGTACCGGCTCGTCACACGAGGACTCCGCGCGTTTCCAACAGAGTGACGGTTTGATGCATCACTTTGGCGCGGAGCGTTTCAGAATTTTTATTGTTGTGTATCTTGAAAAGCCGATATGCGAAACACAAAACGGATCGCTGCGGGGTATCCGCTTCGAAAAGGAAGCCAGTGAACCAAATACGAGCGGCGCGAGGAGAGACAGCAACGCACAGAGAGGAGGATGAGGAGAGGATGAGGTTGTAGGGGCACGGTGGATCGGGGAAACCGAGAACGAAGAATATAAAAGAGAGAACTAATCGGAAATCGAACCGGCGTTTGCGACCCTAACGAGTCGGGCTTTTAATAACTCGCTCGAAAGTCAACGAAAATTCGTCCAGTGTGCGTTCCACTTTTTATTTCAATGAACCGGACCGCTTGGCTACGTGTATTGCAGCCCGTTGAACCCGATGGACGCGCTAACTGGCCCGAAAAAATTCGGAAAGCATATTGGCCCGACCTCGTCCTTTCATACAAAGTCAAATATCCTGTTGGCCGGCTCCCCAAACTTTTGAAAACTCAAGCCCGACGTTTCTC
Organism: Lasioglossum calceatum; assembly: GCA_963966675.1. NCBI lineage: Eukaryota > Metazoa > Arthropoda > Insecta > Hymenoptera > Halictidae > Lasioglossum > Lasioglossum calceatum. Next base: position 18,389,776 of record OZ016541.1, read on the forward strand.
TTCGTGCGTGTGCGCGACTTGCGAGCGGTAATTAGTGACGTCTCTCTAATTTTGTGTCATTTGAAATCGTCTAAAGACGGCCCCAGAAGGATTAATTCTCAGTCGGACCAGAAAGAATAAAAATAAGAAATATTGAATAAAAGTATCATTATAGGGTTGAAGTACGGATGATGTATGTGTGTATGTGTGCGAGTTGACAGCCAGCCCTATATATGACTGAATTTGTAATAGCAGAGAATCGTAAATAACACTAGAGTTGTAGTAAACCATCGCCAACGAATCGCAAGAAGAAGAACAGATCGAAACGAACGCTGCGAGAAGAAACATATCTGTCACCAACAATTGGGTATCCTTGCGCGTCCTTACGGCTTTTTACAAATAAGTACGGCTTTTCCTTACATCATGAATGGAAACAACGTGCTAGTTTGGAAGCATTGTTAATTCACCATTAAAAAGTACTGTACATTTATAAGCGTGGCGTTCTGCAGTAATGAAAAAAATTCGTTCATTTCGGACGGTGTGCATCATGCTCCTTAAGTTAGACGCCGCGAGATCCGCGGCACGGCGGGCCGCGCGCGCAAAAAACCGTCGTGATTCGTTTGTATGCAAATGTTTTCTTGTAGCCGGTGGCTTGCACGGCCGGCCCCGTGCCTTTGTTGGATAAAATGTACCCCCGTAAGCGACGAGTGTACACAGGTAGCACGGGTATGCCATAAAGCGCGCCAACTTACCATGTATATTGCGAAGGTCTTCCTGAATTTCCATTGAATGATCAGTGTATCGGGCGTGTTTGTGTGTTTTTGTGCGCTGCTGCTGTATGCCTCCGGTTGCACCGCTGGGAGAAGGGACCCACGGGTCGTGTCGCTTAATGTATTCCTGGCGATAAAACCGCATGGTTAAAATATAGGTCGGTTTCTAGGTCGACCGGAGCCTCCTGTTACTTTGGTGGTACCTGGCTGGCCGCCTGTCTGCCATATGAACTACAAGGGCCACGCGTGCCCGTGATATAAACCAGTCACCTGTAAACCCGCTCTCGCGCTTTTCACGTCGGAACGCGACGCGAGGAACGACCCGAAACTCTGTCGTCTGTATTTCCAGAACAACGCATGATCTACGAACAGACCGAACATCGAACTGGATTCCTATTCTACCTCGCCACTGGCTCTGGACTTGCGATGACCCCAAGCGATGAACAATACTTTCCAGATCATTTTTAAAACCGTGGACGCCCGGTTAAATCGTTATAACTATTCCTATATTTCCTAAATTTTTTAGATGTGGATATGAAGCTATACAATTCGAGTGAGGAATAATCTGACCATGCTGAGCATTAACTGGTAGACATATGTCTTAATGCTAATTAGCGTTCGGAATCGATATTTCTAGTTTGCCGCATGAAACGAACGTTGGCCGGAATTTATGGAGAACAAGAGCAGTTTGCTAGCGCAAACCGGAAGCTACTAGCAAGAAACATGGGCCGGGGCCGGCAGATTGTGCGAATAGCAGCGCTCAAGGGGATCTTTGGCAACGGCCGGATGAAATTAACAAGGACATTATCGTTCGAGTCCATTGCCGATGATAGCGATCCGGGCCGTGCTCCAGGGCAAACCGCCGTTTCGGACGTTTCTCTGATTGGTTCGGATACGCGGTGGAATCAAGGGGCAAGTCGCGGCTGCGGTGGCCCGATCATGGCGGAATTTAATAAACGGAATGATTACCTTCACCGCAAATCAGCATCGAAATGCATTCGACTGACTTTGATGAATCGCGGGAGCAAGCGCTCCGTACGCCGCTGCTCCCCGACCGGGCTCCAAGATAAACCAATTTAATTAATCCCGTGAAATATATCAGGATTGATCGAAATGATGGATCTCCCCCGGCACAATTGCATCGGAGAGACACCACCCGCTTGCGATACTTTGACACGACGCGTGATTATGTCGGTGCCTGGCCGTTTCACCGGGGCAATTATTGGAACACCCCTTTGTTGACCGCGGCCAACAGTATGGTCGGGATCTTTTCGCGTTGCGACGCTTTGCTCCGGCCAAAATCACTCACGAAATTCACTTATTTTTAGCATCCTGGCTTCTCCCTTTATTTTAGAAAGAGAATCTTAACCTTTTTGAATCTCCTGTCAGCCCTCCCCCCAATCGACAAAGGAATCGATTCCATCTGGTAGAAAAGAAATGGTATATCTTCATTTAAAAATTCCGACTTGTCTGGGTTAGGTTGCGATCGATCTGAATAAGGTCTGGGTTACGAAGATAAGACAGTAATTCCCGTTACCGATGAAGAAGTTATTTTCACTTCGTAGAAAATGTAGACGACCTTCTCTTCAATATTCTCACAGATCCGAATGAGATCTGTGTAGTATCGATAGTGGATACTATCGTTACATATTCAAGCATCGAATCTCCCCAAGAACGGGAAGATAGGGTATAAGAAGATGACATAGCGAAAGTAACAATCGATAGAGGAATTATTTACAGTTCGCAGACATTGTGGTGTACCTGCCTTTCGAAGAACTTGCAAGTCTGGTTCAAGTCTGTGTAAAGTCTGGCCTAGGAAAAGAGAAATTGTTTCTATCTCGCAGAAAATACTATGTATTCGAGCTGTGCATTTTCATCTGGACTGCGGATTTGATGTAGAAAGATTAAAAGAATTGAAATTCGACGAATTAAAAATATTCTTAAGTGGCTCCTGTTTCTTTTAACCAATGGCGAAAATATTTATTTTGCCTAAAGATCCACAGTCTGCTCATTAGACTGCAGACACACCTCTTCTTTTCCAAAGATTCTTGCTGATCTACGTTCTCCCTGCGAAGAGAACAGTGGGCACGAAAGTATTTCTCTCGATTCATTGTGTACAATTGTTTCTGCTCGTATAGACGCTTAACAAGGCGAGCGGAGGCTGTCCGCTGTAGGCCGCACGAATGTGTATCTAGGTCTGATGAAAGAACAATAGAATGGATGAACAAGGAGGAATGATTTAACGACGCCGTAACAGAGAATCATCGTCTTTCAGTTCCCGTTCATCGTTTTTACATTGCGATCGAGACATCTGCTGCTTCCCTGGACGTCGTGGAGGAAACGGCGGATCGAAGAAAGGGGCCGAACAACTTGCGGAAGAAAAGCATTATTGCGAGCTGCATCGTGCATGCGAGTCGGCGATTAGCCGGAACGTTCCGCGCCGAGAACGATCCGAAAAATAATAGAAATGTACCGTTAAATGAAACATTTCACAATGGGTATACGTTCCGCGAACAGATAAATCCTCGCAACAATAAGCACGAACCGCGGAACTGTAATAACTGCAAGATAAAGACGTCTGGATCAAACAATTACCATTCTTGTCGATGCTTATCACGGACTGCGGAATTTTTCGCAAAAGAATATTTTTTTGGGTCAATTGCAAGAAACAAGATCCAAGTCAGCTTTATTTCAGTTTCTTAAATCTCTGTTCAATCGAAATGAAAGTATTAGGTGTATGCAACAGTGATTAACTCTGTTATTTTTAAATATTTTGTTCTGAAAAAATTGAGAATAAAAAGATAAGCGTTATGTTAATATCACTGCAAAACATCGAAATTTTTCACTTACTAATTATTCTCCAAAAAAATTGGATAGTCAGGGTTGTGTATCCCCCTAAGGAGCTCGGATCTCGGTCTCCAGTTTTCCGAATTGTCGCGTGATTTTTGTGAACGATTTGCGTTTTTATATTCTCAGGGCAACTTTGTAGGTACGCGGGCAAACTGTAGATGAGAGAGTCGAGTCGGCGAGCAGAGAAACGGAGCCTAAGGGACGAGGACACAATGGAAAGGGACGGCACATCGCGTGCGTTTGGGCGTAGGCAAAATGACACGGGGGCAGCCGGTCGAGAGGGCCCCCCACATACATCGGACCCTTTTGAGAAAGCGTCACGGATCAGAAAAGACGTAAAGGTTTGCTGAGGAGGCAGGTGGAAGAGAGGTACGGAACGACGGACGGAGGTGGGAACTCTGTATCGAATTTTATTCGCGCTTCGTTGTCGATGTTCATGTACGGCTCCGGGAGGATCTATCCCATGGCCTTGTTTCTCTCTTTTTCGAACGAGCAGCTAGGAACCCCCTTAGGTAGCGGAGAGATGCCTAATACAAGAAAAAAGAACGACTACTTTCATGTCGGTACTAATGAACCCTGCAGGCGCATTTCCAGCAGGTATAATTGAGACGAACACTAACTGAAGAACAAACCAGCTTCAATCGCTTTGGGATCGTGTTGCTTGCAGCCAAACTGCGGATGCTGATGCAGTTATAGCATGTACAACTAACGATATCAATCAACATTCTCATTTTTCGGATCGAAACCAGAAAACAATAGCCACGATCGTAATTATCACTGTCTCCGAGGTTCGAGACGCGAGTGACATGTTCGCAAAGGTTTCTCGATCAGCAGGAAACGACGCATTTATTAAGTAGTCCGAGAGTATGCGAAAGCGACGCATGATTGAGGAGGCAATTAGAGAGGCAACAGCGCGCCGTGCGTTTCTATTTGATCAAAGAAATTTGTATTAGAATCGGCAAGGCAAACACGAACTCCCGAATTCCTGTTTGCCTTCCTAATTGAGACCGCCCGCGAGATAATACCACGGGAATGTACCTAGGAGGTCCTCGCAAGGTTCTCCACCTGCAAAATGAAAGACTCGCGAGAATGGATGAGGGATTGTGGGTAGCGTTACGCGAGATATCGGCAAGCACGTTAACCCAGTTGCTTCGACCTGCCACCTTGTCCCGAGATATGCAACTGAGGAGCTACATCGACGATTTTCCATGCCAAGAATGTAGCCGAGTGTACATACTTTCGGGAGCTCTTTGCATTAATACGTTCGCGGCGCTTGATACAACTTGGTGCATATGCAATATCGAATTTCAACTACGCATAAATTTTTGTGTCCCTGTTTCCGTTTCCCTGTACTATTCGGATTGCATTCACGAAACAGGGGTAGTTGGTAGAAAATCTGAAAGAAAAATTTGTTTATTGTAATTGCTTTCCAGGCTCTTTTGACAACGAACATTTACGGAATGATTTCGAGTGAGAGATTTTCGATGTGCATATTCAGAATTTGATTTCGAAGATGTTCTAATTCAGATAAGGCGCGTTTGAAGCTAACCAGGTCATACTGATAAGCGCAAAGAAGAGGACAACCTCTAATTCAGAGGAGGACTGATCCGTAAGACGCAAGTCGCGCTTGCTGCGTGGCAAGAAGGTTGAAAAGAGCAGCGTGTTTCCCGACGGAGCGGCGTCTCTGACTTTTATTTTTTATGAAAGTCCGGTAATTCATTCTTCCGCTCTCCTTCGTTCCCTTTTTCTATCTCACCAGCGCGGCGCGGCAGCACCCTCGCGGGCCCGTCTTTGAAAAGGACCGGGTTAAGGACATGTTTGAAATCGTTCGCGCGAAATGCTCGCGCCCATGAGCTCTCTCTCTCTCTCTCTCTCTCTCTCTCTCTCTCTCTCTCTCTCTCTCTCTCTCTCCGCGTAAATCCTTCCCCTTTGAGCCACGAAAGTGGGCTATACTCGGGTCGCACCTGCCTTTGCAGCCCGTAATCTAGGCGGCTCTTCGAGTGGAGTGCCCCCGAGTGAAGTGCGTTTCACTGTATTGTGCGACACCCGCAACGGATTCGCGGCTCGCAGCGTCCACATCGACCCATGCATGTTACCACCTAGAGAAACGTGTGACCTTCGGCCTCTGACTGCTCCAGAGAAAATCGCGACAATTTTTCTGACGAGATTGCCCTGCCCCTTCGTGCATTCCATTTGCGAATGCACGGTCCAGTGCATCGAGGTTCTGGACCGCTGTTTTGCAGAATTACTGTTAGGTTTCTGCAAAGATTTTACAAATATCATTTATAGCATTTCAAAATATCATTTATAGCATTTCCAAATATCATTTACAGTAGTTATACAAATTTGCCTCGAACGTTACGCGACTGATATTAATTGCAGTAAGGAGTTCCGTGACGGGCGATGTACACCCTAGAAATTTCATACTTCATCGCAGGCTCGATTTCCCGGGTCCCCAGCGAGCCTGCGGCTCGATCGGCGGAGTTTTAAACGAGTCAGTTTGATTCCCAGCGAGCGAAGAATGTGTCCACCTGTGATAACTGTACTGCTTTCCGATGAAAACTTGAAAAGAGCTTTCCTGCCGGAGAAAAAGAACAGCAAGCGGCGGAAGCGGAGGCGGGGCGGGCGGGATGACCAATGCCGAATGGTCGAAAGTATTATTGGAGAAGTTCGCGACCGCTGTACCGATTTCTTACCGGAGAATGGTATGAAGTGGAGACCGTCCGTTGTGTCCGGGGCGAAAGAACGCCACTTTCTGGTGCAGTTCGAGGGGTTCGTTGCGTGTAGGAGTTTAAGTGGGTATCCCCGGAAGAAAACGAACCGATGGAAAACGTAGAGCTACGAAACGCGAGCTCGAGGCCGCGTGGGAATTATGGACGAAGAAATTGATCCTGGAATAAACTGGGAGAACGCTGCACTCGTCACAGTGGAATAATAAATAAATACGTGAGCGGAGAAGGAGGGCAGCGACATTAAAATGTTCTAAAATTGTTCACGACCCACCTCCCGTTCCTTTTATTGCCCCGGTGTATAAGAAGTGGCGGATTTTCTCGGCGAATCACGGAAACGTATCACGTATTATACATTCCTAAAACAGTTTATGGTCGTGAAATCAATAAACTCGGGCGGGTAGTCTTTTTAAAGCCGTTCATATGCGACGGGGTTGTTTTTGCAAAAGTAATCACGACTTTTGGGAAATTGGCGAGATTTGGGACTGGCGGCTCCATTTTGACGCGGACACTAAAAGTCGTCATTTTACTGCTCTGTTTCTGGGGAAGCATTGTTTCCGTCTGTTTCATTATCACAGTTATGAAAATACTGCGTCGTAATTGGAAGACAGTAAAACCATAACGCAGACAGATTTAATTATCTGAGGCAGCCGGTCTGAATCGTACAGATCGAGAAGCAGCGAAATAAAAGCGGCGACGCGTACGGAATTTTACGAGCCGGATCCCGGGCGTTCATTCCGGGGCCCGAGACACCGGTCAAAACTTAGACACCGGTGTCATTAATATTCTCACGCGGTTCTACGTATTCCTGGGGCGGAGAGGAAGGAAGGTGGGACGAGCGAGGGCGCATCACCCGAAACTGGCGTCATCGTTTTGCATTTTTGCAAGAGGCTGCAGCCCCCGATGCAGCCGCGGCGCAGCGTCGCGGAGCTTGACCCCTCTAAACTTGATTTCGCCGTAGCGCACCGCGAGGGTCTCCCGGTGCTCTTAAGAGAAAAAGGACCCCCATAAACGATGCGAGTTGGCACTTAGGCTTTATTGCCGGAACTTAGGCTTTCATTGCTATCAAGCGAAACGGGGGAGAGCGAGTGTGTCTGTACGCCAGTCTGCGGCAGCCTACGTGTATGTGTATGCGCGTGAAGGGTGGTGAAAGAGAGAGAGGGGGGGACGAAGATAGAGCTCGCACACGCATATGCACCTACCGTACGAAACGTGTCGGTTTATGTTCATTTTTATGGTCGCTGATTACCAGGTACGCTAAATAACTATCGCGTCCGATCGTCCATTCTGTCGTAACCGGATCGGAACGATCAGGCCACAATGCTCCCGCTCGATATTCTTCCTCGCACGCCACGTGTACGCCGCGATACACACGATAATCTATGGTTACCGGATTCCGGTGTGTGCGTCGCCGTCCGTGATGCGGATTTCATCGCAACGTATCCGTGAAGACGTTCCCGAAATCCGCTTGAACAAATTTCGGTACGTTTCGCCGTCGCCGAAACGGCGAACACAGGAGGACTTACCGTTCGGTTTTTCTGTATGTATTTCGATGACGCGTTTCGACGTCGACGCCGATTCCGACGCCGATGCTCTCGGCTCCGATTCGTTCCATTTCGATTTTAGTATGGGCATCCTCTGGCCACGCGGCCATCGAAACGGCGCGGTGCGGCTGCAACACGCTTTTCTGCCGGATTTAATCCTTTGCGGTTCGTCTGTCTCACGCGATCGACCGCCGGCAGCTTCGATTTATTTCGGGGCAGTGCACCCGGCAAAGCGCTTTTCGGATTTAAACCCGTGTAAAAAGGGTAATACGAAGCGGATTTTTCAATTGGATAACTCCTGGAAATTTATTTACACTCCGTACGAGCCCAGCGTGTTACACTCTGTCCGAGCGCTGCCGACTACGCGGACATTTATACTTGATGAATCGACTGATTGAGAATGGATAAATCAATTCTGACGAGACTACTCGTCTATTTCCCGGTGCGATCGAATCTTTTGTGGGATGCAACGCGTTTCGCGTGGATTGGCGCACGGCCGAGTGAATGCAATTTTTAAGCTGCGAATATATGATAACTAGACTGCGGATCTTTATGCAACATAAAAAATGTTTGCATTGATTGCAAGACACAGGATCCAAATAGAAATTTCTTTCTTCTTTTGATCGTCTTATTAAGCTGAAATTAATACACAGAGGTCCTTAAATCATCTTAATTCATTCACTGTTTTAAATTGTACGTGCCCATTTTTGTCATAAATGCATAAAATCCGCAGTCTAATTAATGATAACATAAAAATTGAGGGAACAAATAGAATCTTCTTTATGCAATCATTTTAAGGATTCCATCAATTGGGCTCCCTCTTCTATGTATATATTCCTATTGTTAGACGTCATGAATTTTGCATGGATCGAATCAATCCACCTTTTAAAGTGTGAACAAACAGATACAATAATATTACCTGCTATAACAATGCTCTCCCGACTATTTTGGTATTCCGCGTGCAAAATGAAACAGATCCGGCGACGAAAGCAGTCACACTCGCGGTAGATCGTAACCAGGGTAACTTCATGAGCAGACAGAAGAAAGACAATGCAGCCTTGAAGTCGAGACTCGTGGTCGTAGGTTCCATCGGGGCCCCACTGTCACGGGCCCCGGTTAATCACGGTTAATACTTAATCAAAGCGCGGGGCCGCGTATCCACCTCCGAGATTGAGATACGCCGCGTTCCGTTTGGTTTGGTCCTGCTGCGCGCGATCGGTGGCTCTTGCCTTGGTCTCTTGTCCTTCTTGTCCTCCTTGCGGAGGACTCGAGATCGAGAGACCGTGCAAAGAGGACGTCGGCCATGCGTAGCCGGCAGTGACGCATAAATCTGCGCTACGTTCCTCTATACGCGCATTTAATTGCAGTGCTTCGGTGCATCTGCGAGGCACCGCCTCGCTGCGCCGACGTCAGTTGCGCTTCGAGCCTCCGCAACGAGGCTGTTCGCCGCTGCCGTTCTTCCTATGTCCCGCGGCTCCGTAGATCCCGCTCGATAAAAATCCCACGCCACATATTATTTATAACAATACTGGCGAGCACTTTGTTCTTTTAAACCCATTGAAGAATAATTGTTCAGAAAAAAGTTTATGTGGGTTTCAAACACGAACTACTTTATGCAAGATCAAAATTTTCCACATCAATTGCAAGAGGCAAACTTTTTTCCTTGTTTAATATAGCTTTGCCGCGCTGGGGGATTAAGTGGAGTGCGATTAGAGGAGCTGAATTCGCTCGTGCCAATAGGTGAGAGCAATTCTCGAATGGGGTACGAGGTCCCCGCGGAATTATGCTATTGCAGACGGCCGGACAAATTCACGTGGTTGTAGCCCCTTATACATGGAAGCCGGATTTTATCCTCGGAGCGGGAGCCAGGTAGCGAGCGACTCGTGGAAGAAGACTCGTATTAGGCAGCGAAACAAATTGCGCTCCCGACAATCTCCACGGACGATCTATCCTTGGGCCCGACCGGGATAGTCAAGAATCATGTTTCGCCGTGAACACGCTGTCCCGCTCTCTCCCGGGAGCGAGGAAGGTAGACGCCCGTCCGAGGACCGGTCCTACCCCCTTCCCTTCGTGTCCTTCGTCCTTCCTTAAGCATCGGTGAAACTGGGTCGTCCCTTAAGATGGTTATTAATTGTTCTTGCAACACTCGGAATGACGGCCTCCGGCTAATCGCTGTCGCGTGTGCCCGCCCGACAGGTACAGCGCGAGAATCTCCGTTCAGGATTGAACACCTAGCCCGAGAAGCTGTGTTTCTGGTCCACGATGTTTCCGATTTGGTTAAAGGATGCTCCAATCATTTCTACGATCAGGTTTTACCTCGTCTTATTTTGCAATGTTATACTTCACGATTGAAATAAAGCAATTCTGAGGTAAGAACATTTTATAAATCAGGTTCACTACTAGTTTTTGTTAAACTATATATTTATAGTGAAGAGGATACGAATCAGGAAATAAAAGGAAGTTCGTCGAAAGTCTCAGTACCAGCTGGGAGGAATACGATATTCTGAAATCCGTCTGTCTAGCAAGAGCGTGTGCAGCAAAATTTGCACTCGCAGTCACGTACCCCGATCCTTTCTCCGTGATGCACCGTAGAGGTAAGTTTTTGGTAAGCGTGCGAGCTTCGCAAGGTATTGGCGTTTTGAAGCGCGAGCGGTATGTGAAACGAGATTCGGTGCAGTCTTCTTCTCGAAAATTAGGCTAGCTAAACATATTCTGTTTCATGTATAATTCGGGATCGGATAAAACAATCGAAACATTTTGATCCGGGTTACTCGCACGGGACAAATATATTTCTGGTAAAAATACCAAGAACAAAACCGAATTGTGGTCCACCTGAAAAGTAGCTGCCTAAATTTCTTCTTCAATCGTTGAATTAATAAATCTACATTAATAAAGAATTTTTTAATGCATAAAATGTTTCTATTATATTCCGAATAACCGTTCAGAATAAAATTTCTCCTGATTCACGGTATTCGTGTTCCGTTTCTCAGACAGCGGAGGCATCAATTATTTTCGCGGTCAATTCCAGCTACCACCCACGTTCCAAGCGACGTAACACGGTCGAGGTGGAACCCGAAAGTGACTTCATTGCCCGGACTCACGAGACATTTGCATCCGGGGCCAGCGTCGGCTAATTTTGGCCATCGATGCTCGGCCGTGTCCATTTCTTCCGTTTTTCCAAGAAGACGGGCGGGGGCCTAATCCATCGGATCGGCGACCGTATTATATCCGAAGGGATATCTCTTTTTCTCTCTCGGCGGGGTTGGGTATGATTTATTAAAAAACTTTCATTACGTTTCCTGCCACGTTCCTCTTGCCGACTGCTAACTACAAAGGACTCCGGAAAAATCTCGATATTCAGAGAGGAACGACTACTCGAGTGATTCTGCAATCGGACGACGAAGAAGATTCCAGTGGCCTTAAGCGGCTTTATGCTACCGGGAAAAAATACAGAAAGAGCGAGTGAGAGAGAGAGAGAAAGATAGATAGATGGAGAGAGCCATGCACTTACCATTCGCAAGGTAATTTCAATTAGTCGCAGACAGTCGGCACAACCCATCGACATTATTAGCAAAAGACTTCGCCGGTATTTCTATGAAAAGTGCATCGGTCGAGGTTCATTTAAATCGGATACCGAACAAAAGTACCTTTACTCTTCTAACCCCGCGAAAAAATATTTCATCGAGGACGTATAACTTCCGGTGGAACGTTTTAAAAGTGTACCGAGTGTACTATTACCTTGTACGAGCGTGGAATCAATTATGGACATTCGAATCGTGTATCGAATATTCTCTCAGTTTGCACGTCTTCTATGGTATCGGGGAAATTGAAAATTTATCACGGGAATATCGTACGCAACCGATGGATGCGGCCGGTTACCTTGACTTTTACGAGCCATCGATCTTTCTCGGTGCATCGAAACCGTTGCATCTCGAAACGGATCGGGGAGCAAGGTGTTTACGAGCGGGAAAGAAAGGATCCGTTGCAACAAGAACTGCGGCTGAAATGCACATCTATAATTACTCGACTGGGAAGTTCAATGAAATGCAATGTTCGCTCCTATTCGAAGAAGAAAACATTATTTAATCCTTTGGAGTCGGAGCTATTTTAACTTGTAACTTAAGCATTTCTTCGACCTGGAATAATTCCATTGTATATGATTTTTTCGCCGTGAGAGGACTTGCAAATATAATTAACACTAGGCATGCATCTCGCGTTTAACTGAAACATAATAATAATTTGCACATTCAGAGCTCTGCCACTAATCTGATACAGTGAACGTTTAGAGCATCCCGCGTCACAGGACAAACAAGAGGAACGACTGGTTGCCGCAACAATATGCAGGAAGGTTGCAAGATCGCCCGCGGCCAAATTTCGCATTTCCATTTGCGTAGCGTTAATAAACCAGCGAAGAAAAAGAACGCGATCAACAAAGGCGCCGACGAGCGTGTTCGAGAGGAAAGCCGGGGCACCGCGTCGAATCCTTGTGATTGATTGGCGCGTTGTTGCACTATTTTTCCCGGGGCGCGAGCGAATTAGCGGGCGATTCGCGGGAGGTCCGCCGAGAAATTAAAAGAGCGGAGGTAAAAAGAAGAGGGCCGAGAAAGAGCATCGTCCTGTAAGAAGCCGGACGAAGGACGAAACAGGTGGACGAATGGAAGAAACGAGAGGAGTGGGGCTGGTTGGAGAATCGCGCAAGGAAATCAACCGAGGTCCTAATTACCGCCGAAACACGAACGCGCTTGCACATGGGCGCTTTCGCGGCGGTCTGCACACCCACGGGCCGTGTGTGAAGCGGGGGAGAAAAAATAAAACGAGGAAATTGCACGTACGCGAAAGAGAGAAAGGGAGAAAGAGAGGGAGAGAGTGCGGGGCGGGGGTGGAGAGCCGTGGGTGCTCTGTGATATTCATGTTTCCAGATTATTTATGACTCGCGGAACGAGTGGCCGCACGCGTGCTACGGGGCAACAAAACGCAACCCGTGCGCCTAACACGTACATTATACCGGGGGCAGAAGAAAGCAGTCGGGAAAAAATAGAAAGAACTCGGTGCGCAGGGGCGGCCCGCGTTCTCGTGCTCCCCGAGCTTAACGCCGCCTCGCGCGCCGGTCATTCCAATAAATGAGCCGATCTGCAACGGTGTGCGTTCTCTATACTATAGTGTCGTTGGCTGCGTGCATAGGCAACGCTGGTCGCCGATGGTGAGAGTAACATAATGCTTGGCAGATAGAACAGCAGGTATAAGGGGAGGTGTGGCATCAGCACGCGTTACGGGCATAATTCATCCGCGGCAACGCGCGCCGAGCCGAGCCGCGTTGCGACCGGTCGCCGGGATACACGTGTACGAATGTACGTTTTATCGTACGATTCCGATAAGGGCGAACGTCCGCGGACCACGATCCGCTCAAAGCCAGTCGCGAGTCGCTTCGGGCCGGCCTGCGTGCCCGTCATTCCATGCCACACCGTTCCTGACCACGGCAATCGATATTTAATGAACATGACGAATGCGTGCCGCCAACGATCAGGCGTGATGCTCTCGCTCATGCCTCGCCTGCGATCAATGCGAAAGCTCGCGCCCGATTCTCAGGAAGTTAGTACGATCTCCATCTAATCCTCGGATAGTGGCAGTCGATTTTGATCCAGGCTGGTGAAAGATCCAGCTGAATTCCAATTTTGGTGCATCCAGTTTAAATCATGAACTATTTGCATTAAGTCCAATGTAACACAAAATAAGAGCTTGACTGGATCTAGTTATGACGATCATAAATAGTCAAACGTATACGCTGCCTAAGGGTTAATTTTCGATAACTATAATATTTAGTAGGTGAAATCACAGAACTGTCTTGATCGTTTGACAATTTCAAATTCCAGTTAAACCATCATCGTAGATCGACATTCGTAGACCCCAAGACAGGATCGGAATGTCTGCTCGCCCAGTGAAATAGCAAATCGCATTAGACAGAGGTCAGCTCGTTCCGTCCCGGCGCGGCAGCGCAAGTGGCAAAAACTTAACGACTGAACGTGTTTTCAGCCGGAACAATTATCGCGAAAAACTTCCCGGTCGCAAATCTTTGTCCGTGGCTCGACCCTCTCCTTCTTGCAACGCGAACCCCATTGACAGACGGAAGATTGCTTCTTCCTGTCGATTCGCCGCTCGGTAAAGTAATTAAGACTTTAATTGCTGTTACGCACTTCCCAACGAGAACCTGTCCCTTGTGTCGATCGCAACGAAGGAACGCAGCCTCGGGGAGAATCGGACTTCCCGTTTCATTGTCAGCGGATTCAGTTTACATTGCAGTGGGCGTGGACAAGCTCGAAAATATCGTTTGTTGATTTTACAACGATTACTCTCGGATACGTTTCTCGATTTACAGGAATTATACAAGCGTCGCGTTTATTAATCCTCGCGCATACACTGGCTCATTTTGCACACGTGATATTTATAAAATACTACTTATGATATTTATCAAACAATTCAACAACCTTACCCCCGGATCACGGTGTTCCTCTTGTGGATTGAATCCCTGCTCTGATTTAATTTAGTTAATAAATAATTGAAAAATCGAAACACGTTATATCTTTCGTCCACAGTGGACGAAATCAGCTCGGAGGAGCTCGCGACGAAAACAGGTACGTTCGAACACGTTATTTAGAATCACAGGCGCATTTAAAGTCTGACAATTATCGCGAGAAACTTTTGCTCGCTTTCGTACTCCCCCAATCTCTCGGGCTGCTTGTCCGCCTCCGCACGTTTCCGTCCTTGTCGCACCGGCGCGACGCAAATCTTTGTCAAAGTGCACGGTGCAGTTTCTTTGTCGGTTGCACCGTGAACTCCTCCGTTTAGTACGACCCGGGATTATTTCACCTCCTCCGACTGCTCTCCCTCTCGGTCCCGACTGTTCCTTACTTTCGACAAATCTAATTAACAAAGTCGTTTACTTATCTAAATGGATTCTGTACTCGTTCGTTTCGCCGTGGCAAGACGACCCCATCTTGAGGAATATCCTGGATCGCGTTCACGGACCTTCTGCAACTCTGCGCATCCACGAACGCTATTGGCGAATTTTAATTTTCGATTTCGCGTCTCGAATCAACAGATTCTTTCGTAATTAGAGGATCATCTCATAAGTTCGATAATTATTTGGCTATGAAGAAAGAAAATTGTTTACAAACGCGTGTAAACGTAAATAATGTATACAATTTTTTAAAAGATACTATTAAAATACTATTTTGAGGAGCGTAGAGGGTGAAATGAGACGCCGGGTTAAGCGAATATTTTACTGAAGATTCTTTAGGAAATCAAGGTGACGCGGAGACATCAAGCAATTTTGAATCACCGTGGAGTAGTAAACGCAGCCTCGACAGTTCTTCCGACAGCGTCTCCTTGGCTGTGCTTGTTTTAACTCCGCGCCTAATCAAATTATTCTTAGACCCGGGCCGAGCTTTGGACGTCTTTTTAATTGCGGTAGATACCTCGAGATTCCAGTTTCGCCCGGGTAGATTTCCCGTAAAATTCTATTCATTACAATGGCCGCGTGTGCAGGTCGGCGAAGTGTATATATGTGTAACGCGACTTTAATAACTCAACATTATACCGGGGAGGAGAGTAGGTGCTCCAAGGACGGGCCGACGTTGAGTTGCACACGTTACGCGCGTGTAGGTAAATGGACTGGGATGAAAAACTAATTTCCTTGTTTCGTGCCGTTTTATTGGAACGTTATAACATTATGGCTCTCTCAGGAGTATATATCTCCGCAATATTGCGCCGGGCTTCCCGTATGTACCTTGTCTCTGGAACGTTTTCAAATTAAAGGGAAAAAGAGGCAACGACATTCCTTCAAAAACGTTTACCTTCGTTGCTTAACGAGAATCGTTCGGAGAATTGCGAATTTTTTCCAAACGGACTTGCCTTCGACACCGCGAAAAATGCTTATCGAGATATCGAGTTCTACAGGAGGTTTCGACAAATTCTTACGCGTCAATATTCGTATTATTTTTCTATCTACTCCTTGAATCATGATTTCCGTGTTGGGTGTAATATAAATAGTTAATAATGTAGACTGGTTGCTAAAAAATTGGACTTTAAATGGGTACGTTCGCAACTGGCTCAAAATGAACTCGAGTCATGCCATCCGCAGATTAGAAGGGAATGTTATTTTAATCTTGATGAAACATGTAATTTCTTAATTAATCGTACGACATACAATGGTGGGCACAAGTCTGGTAAGATAGATTTCATAATCTCTTTTTTAAAAACGATACTCGAAACCTATACTGTAAATCTTTTGTACGCTAATCCTTAGAAATAAATACATAATTTCGTTTCTTTTTCTAAAAATAACCGCTTAAAGTTACATGGAGCTATGGAAGGCTAAACTATCTTCAATCGCCAAAGGGTTAGAAACCGTCGGCGATGACGTCGATTCCGTTTCCGCCGACAGAAACAGGTCGCGTGTGTATCTAACCCATCCGCGTGAAAATCGTCTTCAGGCGTTGCCGCCGCAGCTTGACCCGTTGTCCCGCGATAACCGACGCGGTCATTATTGGTATAATTTGTAAGCGACGCTTGTAGCCCCGTGTAAACACGCGACCGCGTTATTAATTTATTTACGGCGGGGACGACAATACGAGAGCGGGGGCCGGCTTCGCTCCCGCGCGTACCGCTGCGAATCAATTAATATCGGCCGTTTTATGCTCTCGCGGATGCCGGGGCTCCGCTTCATTCGCGATTAAACAAAATCATCAGGCGATTCGACAAATACTGCCTGGTTCGGCCCGGCTCCGCGCTCCGAAACGTATGCAAACAGAGGAATCAAACAGCGGCGGGTTCCACGGTTTCTCCGTGGGGATCGAAATCGCCCCCGCGATAAAACACACTCGCACGGAAACCTGCAGAATTCTTCCCGCGGCCGTAATTCTACGTATTAAAACTGGCATACGTCGAAACGAGTGGTTTAATAAAATTATTGAGATACGGAATAAATGTCTAAGCAGCTTCTGTGCCTCGTGAATTAGAAAATGTTTATTTTGCGTGGAAATCCGCGGTCTAAGTATCGCCAATGTAATGAGTAAAATAATTTCGGTGATCCTTCTTGTGTGGTTTCGATCAGTTTCGGAGATGTTGCGCGTGCGGACACCCTGTAGACCCGACGCGTGCAGAAAGTCGAAAGCAAGGCACATGTTCGAAGCCGTTTCCGCGAAACTGTCGCCCGCAGACGGTCTCGGTGAACCGCGAACAAAGAGCCTCGGTGGAAGAGGACGAAGAAGTCGGTGGCCGACGAAAGGAAACGCGGTGCGCCGTAACGGCAGATAACGATCGTGGGGATCGCGGATCTAGTACCGATTCAGGGTCCCCCGTTCTCTCGAACAGGGCCATACGTATGCCCCTTTACGCATACATCTACCAGCCGCGAGATTCCAGCTCCGTGGAAGTAGCTGCCCCTGCAGTTAAGACCTCAGGGTATCAGGTTTCCTCGATTGTATCATCAAACGGTCCCTGCTCGGTTTCTTCGTCATCTTCCACCGCGGCGAGGTTATTTTCAGCCCTCCCCTCGCCGCGAGACGGTGCACGCTCTCTCCTGCTTTCTATGATTCCTTTCCTTTCTTTGCCATTCCCTTTCCGTGGCGGCGCGACGCGTCCCGCCGCGTCGTGCTTTTGAGAAACAACCTTAATCCGTAAGGACATCTCCCGCGAAAGGGGTCAACGCCAGCTGCACACCCTGGGCGACGCGCGACGCGACGACTCGCCTTTTCCACTCTTAAGCCGCCTGCACACTCCTGCAATTGCCTCTTAAAAGTTCGCAGAAGATCGTCAAACCGTGGCTCAGTCACTTTGCCGACTAGGTCACCCAGGAACGACTGCCGCAACATTTTGTCGGAAATACCGAATAAACAAATATTTTTACACGTCTTACTGCAGCTACCATGCGACGGTCTAAACGAATTTTCTGTTTGCTTCTTTGTTCTCGTAGGAAAAATTGTCAGGCCATTTGTCACGTCCAAAGTATGTCGCCGTTACTGCCATTTTGCCGGAAAAACGAAACGGAAAAATATTTTTGTGTACCTCACGACAGTCAGTGTACAAGGTACTAACTAGATTTTCTGTTTATTTTTTGGTTTTCTCCGGAGAAAATTCCCATCATCGATTACAGTGGTTCTGTTCGCGGTGCACCTCGGAACATTTCGTGTTTGTAACCTGTTGAACAGAATGCAAATGTACAGCCTACGCTGGACACGGTTAGGCATGTTGCATTTGCGATTGGCCAGTTAATAATACAACTTGGAATTGTTACGGGTCAACAAGCCGAAATTTCGATGTTTCGAATGGGTCACAGTTTTCTCGCGATCGCGAATCGTTCCAGCGGCTGTGTCGCTTTGATCCAACGCGTTCCAGGCTCGAGAATAATTAAAGCAGCCAACAGAATTAGCCTGAAATTCGAGGCGAACCTCGGGACCCGAGGCCAGCCGGTCTAATTGACCTATTTTCGCGGTAATAGATCATCAGCCAAGGTTGGAGGTATCCATTACACGCTGCGAGACGGAAAGAACAGCTACCACGAGACCTAGGCTAATTCCGCGATAAACTCGTTACGAATACACGGTACTTCGTACGTTTTCCAATAACGAGGCTGTTTAATTCTCCCTGGTAATCGACTCGTTAACACCAGTCAACTACAGTTCTTTTCTCGAGTGTTTTCCATCGTTCTTGCTCAAAATGGACCTTTTATACCGCGCTTGAAACAGAGTGGACTGCGGAAAGCTTTTTCGTGTTGGTCTTCAGAAATAAATTTCTTCAGGATTATGTTCTAAATAAACTCACCATTACCCATCCTTGGGTATTAAATATTATTATTATTATTATTATTATTTATTATAGACGGACCGAGGTCCTTTTACATAAGTGTTTACAATAGAAAAGGATAAGGGACTACACGCATAATAACAAAGAATAACAAAGAAGGGACGTGCACAGAAAATAATGATACAAACGATATGGTATTATCCTATAATCCTGCGTAATTGTTTTTTAAAATTGTGCAAAGACTCAGTAAAGAAACCAATACGATTATAGAGAGTGCTAGAGTCTGCTATGATGCGATTTATTGAATTAATTAATCCATAAGTAAATCTGGCTTTAAGTGTTTGAAATCCTGCTCTAGTTCTCAATATTACATCGTTTAATTTAATATTGTTGATTTGTTTCGACACAATACTGCTAGAAGTAGTTGAATTGTGTTCGTTCTGATTTAATTTCGACCACTGCATCGTTAGATAGACATCATTGATTTTGTATTTATTGTGAACAAGGCCTAGAATAAATTCTTTCGTTTGATCCAACAGGGCCAGTGTGAAATCTTGCGCGATTTGACGCAGAATGGCACGATAGTGGCGGTTATCGTTCGAATATCTTGGAGCATCGTAAGATTTCGCCGACGCAGGGTTGTGTATGAAAGAGATCAATGCATCTTTGGAGATTTGGTAAGTAAACCTTTGGCAGGGTGTAATAGGTGGGTTCGGGTTGCCGGGTTTTCGTGGAGCAGCACACGGAGTTCGCGCCGGCGGAATGTAACTGGTCGATAGGTAGAGTGCGAAGATCGTGTTACCGGGGAGAGGGTAGAAAATTAAGTGTTCGCGTGTGTTCGACGCTTCGTGTAATTTTACTTTGTGCGCGGCGCCGCGGCGGCCAAGCTGGAATTTCATTGAAGCTTCCAACCGACCGGGTGAACTTTCTTTGTAAAATGTACACAGGTCGGATGCGGATGCGGTGTGGATGCGCTCAGGAAACGGAGTTTCAGGCGGGAAGATAATTTCGAGCGCGGCCAAGTTAAATGCCGGAATGGCGAGCCCGCGATAAAGTGATCAGACAAACAGGAAGTTACGCCCGGAACTTGTATCGGGATTGTTTCTTCGACGTTTTTTCGAAATTGACCGGCGTCTGCACGATTCCCAATCAAACCTCCCACTTTTCATTTTTATCCTCATTTTACCCCGCAACGCATTCATTTATTAATATAACAACACCTTTCAAATTTTGAGATGTAGAAGTTAGGATCTCAAATTAAACTAGCTGTTTCAAGTTATAAAAATCACCAAACAGTTTAAATGTTATCCTATTTTATATTATATTATATTCAGATCATAATGTGTATGTTCAGTGATTTTGACAACTTTAACACGGCTTGTTTCATTTAACACCGTTACACATACAGTTGATATTATAAATTAATTACATCTCTTGCTTTGGTACAAGGTATAAGGTAGCAGCTATAATTCAATCTCTGATTCCAAATATGAGTTGTTTTATGGATTTCCACATGTAGAGTTGATTAAAACGCATGCATATTGTATCTCACGGGAACTTCAAATTTCCAGACCGTGTTTTCATGATAATTTGTATCAGAAGTCAAAAGTTTGCTAATTGCATATTATATTATATTATAAAGAATAATAAAAAAATGTTTTTAAATCCGTGAAAGGTTTTAATAAATTATACATAGTACTTCTTATCATTTTTTACAGTTTGTGGCATTTTTTAAATAAGATATGACAAATGATAGATGAAATTCGTTGAAAAGCATTAGGTACTATTTTAATCTGTGGACGAATCTAGAGACCGTAGAGGATGATTTTCCAAAAGCTTAACTGAAGTGTCGATTCAATCGGGAATACAGTTAAATCTTTAATAGACAAATCGTTGGTTTCGTAATTTTATTTCGAGCACAATTTCGGTGTTTAACGAGTGCTTCGATGGTTCCACAACAACGGACATTTATCGAGCTAACAAGGTTATTTTATGAAGTTTCAAGTTTGTCCATGTAATTAATTAAATCGAATTCTATTTGTATTGTACACATGAATAATATGGGCTCTCGGTACTGGCGATAAACTATTAAACGGTGACCATAGCGTTCCGTGTTTAATGACCCGACAAGCGTGATCACACTATATTTATTACGGTACGCGAACTATTCGAGGCTTAATTAAATGTTTATGACGTATTATTCCTAGAGGATATTAAATCCTCAATTTGCATCGAATATTCGTTTGCACTATGCAAACCAATCTCGGCTCTCTAGTCGAGATCGCGACCTCAATTAAACGCATTGTCGAATTTTAATCGCTTTCGGAATTTAAAGCTCATATCAATGGATTCGAAACCGGTCCACGACACGTCGCAGATTATATATATATAATCATATAACCATAATATAACCATAATATAACCATAATATAACCATAATACAGTAAAAACTCCTTCGTTGTCCAAAGGCCGGGGGGTTTGAGCGGACAACGACCGTGCCCGGACACTATTTTTGATTTATGACTGCGTCTTTAGTGAAACGGCTAGTTAAATGACAAAAAAAAGCATTCGCAGTCAAAAGCAGTCAACTGTCTGGCTTTAAAAAACTCCTTATTTCCTTGCCATATTCCTTTCCTATTGTTCTCCGTTCTGCGCGGGTCTAGACAGTCCTGGGACACATCTGGCGACCAGATCCACGCAGGCCTAATCCTCTCGTTGACAGGCAGTGGAGTGGGTAGGCACTGGACAACGATCGTGCCCACGATTCAGGACAACGAAGAAGCGATTACTGTATAGGTACATTTCTCGGATACTTCGTTGGTTTCGAATGTTGTCAGACTCAAGACAATCTTGGAAAAAACGTATTATCCTTTCAGATCATTGCGAGCCTGGTCTGAACAACAAACGAATTTTCACTAAATTCTTCTGTGAAATGTGAGATGTTCTTCAAATATGAAATTCGGATTGATGTCAGAGATTAAATGCTATTGGAAATGTTTGCACTGATCTATGAGAAAGTGTTTGCGCGCGTAAAAGGCAATTTAGCAACGCGATAAAAATTAATTTTCCAGACTGAACAAAGGACGGAGTCACCTATACAGTACATATGGCGAACGCGACAGTCAACGTGTTAATGAAATTGTTTCTAGGTATATCTGGCGTCACCATCGGCCATGTTTGCGTCGGTCTGGCCGGGTCGCATTATGTGGCGGACGTGTACGTGTATATTTGTTGTGTTAAAGTGAAAACGCGTGTTCGTGGCGTGTTAATCATAGTCGACGCATTTCACGTGGGCTGGCTCGGCACCGGACAGACGTAAAACCTTTACAAGATCGAAACTTTAGGGGTTAAGGGGTCTTTCTAGGTTGACGCTCCGATCGTAAGAAAACTATCGGGTGTGAGTATTATTCCAACTCCAAAGTTCCACTTATTAGCTAACATTCAAACAATTATTTTTATCGTGTATAAAATAGGAAAAGCGTGTGAAAAGAATTCTGTTGCTGATGAATCTATCTGACCAATTATAGTTCATTACATACGATAATGTATTTAATTGACATATGCACAAATTGGAAACAGAATTATTTGACGTTTTTATGTCAGAAAAAGCTATACTGAGTAGAAAGCATTTAACGCGTCAGGTACTGATTCAGAGCGTATGACAGGTAATTACGATTCATCGGCTATGTTAGAGCCGTGGAGGTAAACATACACTATATGTATACTGCATCTAGAGTGGCCTCTATAACCGTATGACGTCATGTAGTATTTTGATGCAATGGTTAGCCATTGCCATTAGCACCAATCACTACGATTTATACTTGCGCGTCTGGTCGCGCTACAATTTCACCTCTCGACGTTACCACTCTAACTCGTTATAATGGCTCGAGAATATGTCTTTCAAGATATCGACCCTCACACCAGAGATATCCCTTAACTTCCTTGGGATTGTTGTTACTATTATTCGTACCATTCGTTATAATTTTCATACTGTACTCCGCGCGATATTCGACGAGATATTCTTCTCTCCGATTTCAATAAGCGAACGATATTAAAAAACATTTCTGGAAACCGAACAAAAATATATTTTTATTTCCGCGCTGCAGAAATCGTTTGTCCCTTCGGTGCGGATATATTTTCGGCCACGTAATTTCGAAACAGCGTGTCGATTGCGCTCCGGGAAAGCCAAATCGCGATCGGATGGGTTCTACGTGTTCGTTATTATTGGAAATTGAAATATCCGAACGCTATAGGTTTCCATTTCAACCGTCACGGTTGCCAACGTCTGCCTCGAATCTCGCCGGGAGATATTACAACGTGGAAACATCGTTTATTCGTTCGATAATTCGTTAAGACGGCTTCCTTCGGCCTGTGTCCGCCATTAAGGAGGTCAACCCGTGTACACGCTGAAAATAGGACAATTATGAGTCATTTTTATCAGAAAAACTGCAGCCTGTATTTTTCAAAGTATTAGGGTGTTTTGTTACACATCTCGGTAAGTGAAGAGATTTTTGTTGTTTAAGAAATATGGTTATTATCAAGATAATCCACTTAAGAGAGTTTATGTACGTAACACGCGGAAACTAGGGCATTTATTATGAAAGCAAATGCACACCGTATTTCTTGAGGTGTCAGGGTACGTTATTACAGATCTCAGTATGTGAAAAGATTTTTTTGTTTAAGAAATACGGAGTACACACTTAGTTTTATCACTATTTTATCATCCCAATGAAATTATGTGGGAACAACGATTAAATATGATAATGTAAAGATTGATTTACGCAAGGAAGGAACTTCCTTTGGACTGAAACTTCCGTTTGGTGTCGCGAATTAGTCGGCCCCGTCGGATTATCGCGTTCATTTCGCAGCATTTCGACTGCGTCGAAAGCATCAGGTGCAACAATATTTCTGGCGCATGTGGCGCGTTATATTGCTCTATAAAGACGTACTTTCTCATTAAGAAGTTTCATGCCATTCGCCATTAACGGGAGAGACCTGTACGAGGCATGCGTTCACGTGCCAGTTGTTAATAAATTCATCGCGCCTTCGCTATAAATAACAATCATTTTCGCGCGGTGGAAACGGCGCGAGCCGGTAGCCGGCACAAGTGGAAATCGACCCGAAAGAAAATTGGAGGGAGAGAGAGAGAGAGAGAGGACGAAGGGCCGTCGGTTCGCACGGCAGAAGGCATTATTCTTCTAATCTGTTTCGATCCTGTTCAACCGTAAATCGCATTAAGCCTATGTTTTACGGCCCTACTACAGATTAGTTTTATTTATATTCAACCACGAGACAAGATGTTGGAAATCTGGCCCTACTGGCCTAACTGGCCCCGGTCGCCGAGTATTACTTTTATCGTCAGCGATAGTGTTAAAGAATTGGCCCCTAACACGACAGAATTACTTGTGAACTCGACACTCTGCTCTCATCGCGTGCTCTTGTCGAAAACCATCTCGATTTTGTCCGAAACCGTTCGAAACTTGGACCATTATCTCACTGTAAAGGTGGGACATCCTTCGCGCATCTCACTTGCGGAACTTATTTCTTTTTAATTGTAGATTATTTTGCAGAATATTCCATATATGTGCTTTTTTAAAGTCTTAAAAATTTTCAGGTTCCACTTTCTCAAGGGTTGAGGTCTTATAAAGAGAACTGCGTTTTAAAAAATCCTGTAAAATGAACCATTAAATAAATATGAGCAAATCCGTGGTCTGAATCGGCCGGGCGAGGCAAGCAATGCGATAACGTGTTGTTTGCCGCGGCGAGGCAACGTGTATTATTTGCCTCGCCCGGATAATTTCCCAGGCAGCTCAGGCCTGTCCGGCGGGTAAAAACCCCGTCCCCGTTCCCTGGTAAGTTTCGCCCCCTCCTGGAGGGGTGGATTCTTACGCGCGGGTACGGGGAATGCATTTTTCCTATGTAGAAAAAACGTGAAAAGGTCGCGAAATATCGGTCTATTTGGCAATACCGAAATCAGCCGAAATCCACTCGCGACGAGACATTTTGACCGCTGCGCGAAAAGCCGAAACGTGCCTCGGGCCGCGGCAGGCTGACGTGGCAAGGGTGGGGGAACAGTGTCGTGGAAGGGGAAGGCGGAAGACTAGTCTCAATCTGGCGCTACAGTGGCCTGGATCGAGAAGTACGGTGACATTTTACTTTAACTTTCAAACCGTAAACGATATCAGGATGAAATTTCCACTAAAATTCATTAAAAAATTATTCCTACCTACTGATAATTATCGTAATAAATATATTTTTTATAATCATTTTTTAATTGATTCTTTAAATTTTGTCAAAATAAAATTAAAAATTGTTCATTTGTTACTTATTTAGTAGTTTTTCAGATAATTTAATCACCGATTGCTTTGGTTATAAATTTCTCGGTATTTCTTAAAATATACATAATATGAAGAATAAATGTTGAATAGAAATGAATACTGCTCCTAAAAACTCATTTTCCTCGGATTGCTAGTTCAGCTATTATAATGTAAAGGAAGAAATGTTGACGCTTTATTTTACACGTCTGTGAAACCAACAAGTTTTAAGATATCGAAAAATTCTCTGAAATACGTTTAGATATCATTACAAATTACAACATATCCAAATTATGAAGAAAATCCGAAACAGTAGTCCGAAAAGTATTCTGAAGCAGTGGGTCGACAAACGCACGGCTCCTGCGTCTGGACTCTGGACTGCCTCGGAACCAGTGGATCAAAAAACGCTTGCGTTTGGGTCTGGCACAACATTCGGAGGTCTCGAAGCGAAAATACAAACTCAAACGTGTGCATCGAACACATATCGTAAATCGATGGACACACGTGTTTGAGTTTGGGCGATGTTTTTTCGCTTTTCTTCGCAAGTGAAATGCAAGGAGAGACATACCAAATCGCATCATAGGAACTCAAACTTGTGCGTCCAGAGGCACAGCAGAGAGCTACGACGAATGGAGTATGGAAACTGAAACCTATTAATGGATAGTTTGAGAAACGAATTTTTAATGTCCGTACAGTAAATGTTCGATCTAAGAAAGTGGGAACTGTACGATCTCTGAAAAACGTATATCCCCTCCACTGCAGGGCATACGTAAAATGTAAAATACCAATGTTCAATCCTCGTTATCCATACAATGATAATTCCACTCGCAAACCCATCAAATCTGGTCTAGTATTAATAAAGCAACCGTTCTTCTCCTCGTATTTGGTTTGTTAGTTTTACTTTGGTTGTGGTTGAGAAAAGGGAATTCTTGGGAACGCAGATTTTTCCAGGTGGTCTGAGAAAACTGAAATCCAGTTGGCCGGCGAGCGTTAAATCCTCCCTGCGAGCTGGAAATGTCCGTTCTCCCCGGGACGAAGGTCGATTTATACGGGCCGATACAATGATGCAATAACGCGGCGCATACACATGCATTCGGGGGACTGGAAATTCGAAATGTAACCGGTTCGAGCGGCTCTTAGAAATGCCGGACACGTAAAAGCCGGGACCCGTAGGGTTTACCGGCTGCGCCGCGAATATGTATGCCGTGCGGGGCGGCCGTGTACGGCAAATCGCGATCCCCGGGATACGTATGTATTATCCGTATAACCTCTAACGTCGATTGTGGCTTATGATATTACGTACTCCCGATTACGAGACACACGGCCAAGAACCACTGCCCTCACGGTGTAACGAGCAAATTGCTACATCGTTACACTTTCCGCGGCGGTGCGGCACCTTTACCGCTTTGTTAATTATCGTAACGAGCAGCCGGCGAATCGCGCCTCTCGAATCGCGATTGTCGATTTCAATCGATGCCTTTCGAACATTGCTCTGCTCATTTGACAATGTCCTTAAAGGTGGCTAAAATTCTTCGGGAAAAACCTCCGTACAACTAATTTGGATTTTATCTACGGTGTTTCACGTAATTATTCAAACAACTTTTGATCTTAGATAATTACGACGTGTAAGGAAAATTTAAACAGAGGTGCTATTTTATGTTGTAGATTGTGAAGTAGAGATTAACTACACTACCGTAACACATTCCCCAATATTTCGTAAAAAAATTGCAAATCGCTCATTTTGCGATTAAAATAGTTCGTGTTCGTTTCAAGAAAACCAACCTAAAATATCAATTACAGAAATCTCGTATTTAGAATTTCGATCTGATACACTCGATACCTTCGAAACACGTCGCATAATGATTTCAGCAAAAAGCGGAACAATTTCCTTTCTGTGATTTCCATCACGGTCCCCCGTAACAAGTTCCCTTGTCGTCGCGCTATCCTCTTCGAATCTTGGTAAATTCTCTCGGTATAAGGGACGGACAATCCACGGAGATAACAGTCGATTCGTCGGGCTCCGGGGAACGAATGCAGAAAGCATTAAACTTCGATTTCCCGGCAAGTAGGAGCCGACAGCGCTTTATTGCGCTAACTAATTTACGAGCACGTCGATTGCCGATGAGCCCTGGCGGTCGGTAAACCACGACGCCGCGGATCTAACGGTACCTGGAATCGATTCGTGTACGATACCGGCGAATCATCGGCGAATGAATATGCATTTCGAGGGGGTTGGTCGGCGCCGATGGTAGCCTATGACCGATTAAAATCGACACCGGGTCGTGAGCTGCCATCGCGTCGTTTCGGCCCCTCCCGAAACTCCCGAGACTTATATGCATACGACAAAATATCGTTTGATCGACCCTCGCAGCGCGAATCGTGGTCCAGTTCCCACTTTGAAAGGCCGACACAACCGCCGTCAATTTTTTTTACTCTCCTCCCTCCTGTCTTCTCTCTACCGGTAGTTTTATTGCCCGCTCGGGCTTGTCTCCTTCGATCGAGCGCAATTTATTCGCCGAAGCCAGCTGAAAATTTAATAAGCAGCCTGCGACCTCCCTGTATCTGCCATCGCGACAAACGGTCCCTTTCTGAGGCAGCCTGCCCATCAATGGAGAACGCCAATAACTGCGTTCAGAAAATTTCTACTCAGCTATTTCTGCTGTTTTATTGCTTTCGATAGGATCGAGAATTATACTGATCATTTCGTTGAGACATTTCAATGAATTTGTCGACGATCTGAAAATTGTGTCTTCATGAATATTTTCATCTAAAGTCAGGAAATTGTCTCTGGAAACATTTATTCGAATCAAAAGTGAATTAATAAGTGAGCACTGAAATAATTTGGTGAGCAACTATTGGCTACTTTATTGGTTCATATAAATTCACTGTACGGACATAGCAACGCTAATGTACAATTAATACACCGGTTTATTATACGTATATTTCAGCTTAATTGTATCCGCTGTTTTAATAATTCCTCCGTTGGAATGTTCAACGAGATAGCGGTATATAAATGGAAGCAGAAAGCAGTAGAAATAATGGAGAAATAATGGAACATTATTTGCGTCTTATTAAAATGAATAGTAAAAAAGAACTCTCCGATACTGATGCAGAAAATATCCATTTTGTATAGAGCGAGTTCATTTTCTGTTTGGTATTAAATCGTTTTCTTCCGAAGTTCAACGGTGATCTTCAGGACCAATATCTGCGAACATTTCTAAAATAAATAAATAGACAATGGAAGAACTCGGTGATGAATCACTTACTGGTTCGATCAGGCGAACGTATGATTAACTTTTCGATGTTCCGCTATCCGGGCTTCGTTTCGAATTTTTCTCTAGTCCGGTTGCAATCAGTTTCTCTAATCAGTTTTTATTTGCTCTCCGGTGGAAGATTTACTGGTAGATCTCTATCTGGTATACGTTCGCGGGCACACGGTACGAGTGGAGCATAGGTGAGGCGAGTTTTCTGTCGCTGCGAAAACCAACCGCAGCAAATAAAAGGCGGGTCTGGAGTCGCGTCGAGGAAAGAAACACGCTCTCACACGCGAGGATAGCGGCCCTTTGCGCACCTCCCCGACGATGCAATAAATCCTCGCCGATGATCGAGGGATCCAGTTTATCGGCTCGCGCCCGTCCGGAGAGGTCACGACGCTGCATGCACCGGGACATTCATTACGGGGCATGCTGGATGTAAAGTGCCGGCCGATTCGCAGCAGAGAATTTCCATCTCGGGACTATGTTGCGCTTGTGAACAAAGCGTTAACACACCGTCAATTTGTCTTGCCAGCGACTTGGCCACGATCCTTCGACGAAACGCGCCGATTCCGAACGGAGAAACTGCGAATGCAGTTCTTCCTCGTTACGATCCGGAAACAGAAATCGTTCCCTTGAATTTTTCGAACGGCATTCTAGGAACGTTGCGGAACATGGCAATTTTAGTTCAACCAGTGGATGGAATTATCAATGTTTATAAATGTACCATGTATTTAACAAAACATATTCCATACATATAACACAAACGATGTTCACTCAACGACATTTCTTTATTTCACACTTTTATTTCACATTTATGCCTCTCACTCATTATGTTTCTTTCTCATTCTCACCACACGTATTCACACAATTGTCATGAACGTCATGAATGCTTTTATGATAACGCATAACGCGTTGAAACTTGGAAATGTAACGTGCAACATCATTGAATGTTACAAAAAATGTGCCTGTTGACCTAAGGGTTAATTTGGAGTGGTTCTTGTATGGTCGACGCTGTTCGAACTTTTTACAATTTCGTAGCAGGTGATACGGTAGCAGCGGTCCGTCACGTACGGCATAGTTCATCCGCCAGCGTTCTCGCCGAGACATAAATCTGCATCTTCGTGCATAGTTGTTTCTGCATACGAAACGTCGGAAAAGTGAAACGAGCCACCAGGTTTGAAGCCGAAGGACACGGAACTTCCGGCGACCGATAAATCACGGATGCCTTTGCCGAACAGCGACCGCATTCCTGGTAAGTTTCGAGGTGGGCGAGGTTCGGAGAAAATAAATTTCTAGATCGATAGAAGCTGGATCTTCCTCTCTCTCTCTTTCTCTGAATTCGCCCGTGCGTTCTCGCGCGCGTTGCTTTTATCGATCAAGGTCGGCGAGAAGAGGAGATCGGAACGAACGCCTCTGGAATCGGTGAACGAGGACGAACGAACCGTTCGGATGTTCCTGAATGTAAATGCAAGTGCAATGAGCCGGAGACGAGCTGAACGGACTCTTCGTAGAGAGAGGAGGGGCCGATGGGAGACAGAGAGGATGGGAGGATCTTGAAAGCGGGCGCGAAAGAGAGTGCACGGAACGATGATATTTGATTTATGCTCGTCGTGGGCCGCGGGCCGCAAAAGAAATGATTGTAACTAAGATTTATTTCAAGCTCTTTACTGTCACAACACCGACTTACCGGGGGTAATATCCCAACCGAGCCGGGCCCGTTTCGCGCTAAGTACAAGCTCGTTGGATAAAAGTCCATTATTGAATGGAGACCAGTTCCTCCGAAGGCGAGGGCGATTATTTAATGCCATGGAGTCGAGTGTTAAATTGGAATAGATTGCCGGAGTGAACTCTCCCTTTCTCTCTTTCTCATCGTCTCTGTCCCTTCTCACCTCTTCTCTTCTTACTCCTTCTCTCTCTCTCTCTCTCTCTCTCTCAATCTTTGAGTACAGACAGTTTTATTTTCTCTCAGGTTCCCGACGATACTAGGCTCTGCTTACTTTCCTGGTAACTATGGCCACTTGAAGGTCAGGCAACTCAGAGAATGATTTTGTTCCAATCCCCAAAACCACCCGTTTGATCTTCAGTTTGTTCTTCTTTCTCCTGTAGATACCGAACAGCCCGCCAGGAATGCGCTCTCGACCCTCATACGTTCCTCAGGGTGAAAATTCACCTATTTACCTTTTTTAGATATTGTAAAGATTTATTTTTGTCAGTGTTGCAAAATGTATTTCCTTGAAATGTATAATTGAAGCATAATTCGTAGATTTAAAATGTGAAGTCAGAAGGGATGAAATGTTATTCTAGGAGCTTTTATGCAACAACAAAAATTTATGTTAAACTACCGGACTACCGGAACTTCACGAGCAACAAGTTGTAATATTAAATACTGTGAAAGAAGGAATAACAAACTTACTCAGTCTTATGATGGAAAACGTCCCACTTCCTGAAAGGAATATGAAAAGCCCATAAAACCTCCTTAGCTTAATCTTCCCAAATAGAATCGAGGAGTAGCCTGCTACCCTTAGCAAAATCGCTCTTTTCTTGGCTCATGATCGTTAATAGCCAATCGCGAGGACCCCGCGACGATCGTATCGGGAACGAGGGGGCAAAAGTTCGCCGATCTTTCCGCGATAGAATGGATTCCCGGAGTTTCGGATAGGGGAGAAAGAGATCCGTCGGTCGTGTAACTAGGTGTAGTTACCAGCTCGGTGGAATTCGCCGGCGAAGAAGCTCGAAATTATCACTAATTCCCGGGTAATCTTTCGGCTGCGTAATCCGAAAGTTTTGTAATAGTTAGAAACTTAGACTCTCTCCCTCTCTCTCACTCACTCACTCTTGCAGTCTCTATCTAGCAGCATAGGAGGTATCGGCGCGTCGTCTGAGACAGCACCGTGACACCGTGAATCATTAGCCCGCAGAAACATTCTTCTATCCAGGAAAATTTAATGGTTCTTCTCTTCTCTCATCGCCCGTAGACCGTGACGATCCATCTTCGAGAGGATACGCGAAGTTTGCCGTTTGCATCGGCCAGTGACAACGATCGTTTTATCATCCCCCAGCAAATATTTAGAATATTCATGCTGCGAGCTAGCTCGAGGCTTTCGCCGCTTAGCTACCCGAGGATTAGTTTCTGTTGGTCAAAGTTCTGTTTACTTAGACACCGGCGCACACCGAGACTGTTAAACCCATTGCTACCGTTTCTGCGGTTGCCGCGCGCGCCTTCGTCGTTTTGCTGGCTGTTTATCGCTCGCCGCAGTTCGACGATCCTGCCCCAGGACTGTCTGAATTTTAGGTAACGCGATAGTCGAAACAACCAACTAGCTGGATCAAGCGAAACATCTAACGCAATGGTCAAGCAACCGATTGTTCTGACTTCTTACCACCGGGTTCTGCTGGATCAACGTTTCCACCGAATTCAACTATTCCAGCTTTGTATTTTCATCATTGGACTGCGTATTTTTATTAGGTTAAAGATCCGTTGTCCACAAATCTAGAATTAGGGTCCTCTCTGTATGTGCAAGGATGTTTTATTGAAACACGGAAACACGCGCGAACAGGACGCGAAATCGATTCTAGCTTCTCCGCGGAATCAATCTCTGGCCATCGACCACAATGGACCAGCAGGAAAATCGTGGCCGAAGTAGGCTGCGCCATCCTCGTTCCCCGATTCGATCATAAAATTGCATTAAAAGGCACTCTGGTCGAGGCGACTCGATTTTCTAGCACAAATGACAGCACTCCAGGGTCGTTCTTCGCCCGCCACTGCTATTAGCCCTGCTAATTTTCAATTACCCGTCTCGCCGAACGATATTTGCAAGCCGCAATCCATCTCGGACGCCCACCTGCAACAATTTACTGGGTTAATGTGTCTTGGACCGGGCAGAAAAGTGCAGAAACCGAAACACAGCCTTTCACAATGCAGCCAAGTCCCTGCTAATTGTGCCTCACGCGAAATTACTAACCGATGAACGATTATAAACTGTAAAAACTTGTTGAACCTCTAAATTAATTAACACGATACAATCGTAAATTTTCAATTTTGTAAAAGTACTGATGTATTTAATACTCTTTCGTAATTATTTCACAAGAATTATCGATACGTTCTACGATATCGGTGATTTAGGCAATTATAGATAATCTTGTGTACCTGGAACGTCACTACAGTGTCCACAATGCAATCTACGTTCTTCGGCGTTGTCTGGGAACCGTCTCGTCAGCGTTTGTTCATTACCGAAGTTTGTTGGAGCAAAGTGCGTTGGCGACGAGGGTGGCAGAGATAAACGCCCCCTTCGCCGGTTCTTTCCCCCGAAATTTCCACGGGCAGGCATTATCGCGACGCGACACGGTGGACCAACAAACCAACAAGGGTTAACCTAATTATTTAGCTGCCGAACTCCTTGACTACTGGCGGGAAACCAGTTGCTATTCCACTCGAACGACGCTCGTGGGACACCGGTTCGGAAAGAGCGCAGCAGAGAAGAAAGGGGTGGGCCGCAAAAAAAGGACAAACAGGATGAATCCGTGAATCCCTGTTGGGCCGAGATAAAGACATAGATCTTTGACCTCCGGTGTCTCCGGACTATCTCCTTTCCGCCACGAATCGGTCAATAAACTCTTATGAGCTGAACTGGTCAATTCGCAGGAGTGAATCGTTCGGGGTGGAAATGGTACGTGCTCTCCCTCGTAGGATCTTCTTCAGATAAGCTTCGGCTCTATTCTGTGTCGCTTTAACCCTCTATAATGCTGCGATCAAATCATCCGTGATTGCTTCTAACTGTATAAAATTATTTTAAAATACATGTTTATGTGTATCTTGGAATTAATGCAATTTGTATTTTGCATGAAGGTCCGCAGACTAATCGTGACAAAATCAGATTCGGTGAGTCGGTTAGCGAAGGAAATTCGGTTGTGTCAAGTCAGGTTTCCACCCTTTCCCCCAGTTTATTGCCAGGGAAAGTTGCCGATCCCCGGAGTGTCTGTGAAAGTATAGAATCGTCTGTTGGTCCCGCCCCCTCGGGTGCCGTGCAAGTTTACACGGCTAAATCCCCCCCCCCCCCCCCAGAATGCTAATTCATAAAATTCTTAAAACGAGGAGCGTTCAACTTTCAGAGCTACAGGATCGAGTTGGAAATTCGTTTAGCAGTTCCGCGGCGCATCCATTCCCTGTTTATACAGCTATTCTTTTCTCTGCCAAATTCCGCGGATATTAAGCGCGGCAGCGTTTCTCGCCGTAAAACCACTCGAACCAGTACGTTCCCGGTTATGACGCGAAGTTCGTAATTAACGAAGTTTTTACTGTGCAACATATTACGGCGGGGCCGGCGCACATGCGCCAAGATGGACGAGGATCAGGTGCGCCGGACGCGTATCCACTTTATATGGACACGTGGGTCCAGCCTGGACAATTATTGATTGACTGTTCCTAAGAAATGTCCGAGACGCTCTCTCCCGGAGGAACGGTCTACCGAGCGTAATAACTTTAGGGATTTCCCGGTAGAGCCGTCCCGAAATTTACGATAATCAGCCGCAGCATATTGGGGGTCCGCAGTTCCGAGGGACACTTCGTTGCTACATCTTGTTAGAACGACGGTCGGCCTTGTTGATCGCTTCGGTACATGTCGTGATCGACCCTGGAACTTTGGAAATTGATTACACATCTGAATCTCTTTTACCTTGCTCTATTTCTCACAACTTTGCTTTGAACTTACAAGCAATCCAAGTTTTGAATGTATGAAGCTGTCCCGGTCAAAGTCATTCATACAGCGACATTTCTCACGGTGAGTCGCGATCAGAGGTGGGCATTATTTGGCGAAACAAATATTTGAAATACCATTTAATATTTTAGATTTTATTTTGCTTAAAGAAAATAGTATTTTAAATAAGACATACAATTTTGAAAATAAAATATTTGTATTTTAACAATCTGAACCTCAAAATAAAATATTTCTATTTCAACCATTTGATCCCCCAAATAAAATATTTTTATTTTAACAATCAGAAACACAAAATAAAATATTTTACTTTTTGCGTTGTTATAATACTCTGAGAAACCGCGTAAACATACAGTCTTATCGTTAAGAAACGATTTATGTACACCCATGAATGTATTGAATTCGAACCATTATTTTCAGCAATAATATTTAAAATTGAAATTGAAAATAAAGACAAAATACAAATATTTTCAATATTCTTCAAATAAAATACTATTTTCAAAAATATTACTGCCTCAAATAAATGATTTTATTTTCAAAAATTACTGCATCAAATAAAATATGTTATTTTCAAAGTTGTACACTTACTTTAAAATAAATAGGATTATTTACTATTTACTATTTAAAATACTATTTTCCCCAGCTCTGGTCGCGATTGTGATTTTACAGGGGTTCAACACTAAATCTACCGCGCATTGAAAGCGATTAAAATGTCTTAATTTCTAAAAACAACGAAACTCTGTTTATTTAAATTTTGTGCAATTTTTAGTACAATATGTGCTTGGATTAAGAAATTTATTGAATTAATTTCCATGTAAAGAAACAGACAATTGCAACGATTGTCAAATGGAAAATATATAACCGGTCATTTGTCCGGCAGGGGTTGGTTTAATGTTAAATCTCAAAAAACGTCGTCGTCGTCGTCGTCGTCTATTCGGCGATCGGAGTCGCCGCTGGCAACTTAATTTTTAACTATCAGAGTCCTTCCAGCGTGACGCCAAGGTGACGAAACCGCCGACACATGTCAACCGGGAATTTCGCGTTTCATCCGTCATGGTGAATGGCCGACAGTGCCGTACCGTGTCGGGCCTCGCCAGGGTGGCCCTGACAGTGACACGCGGACAGGAGGAAAACAGAGAGGGGTGTACCTGAAAATTCCAGGAATCCTCTGATCGCCGTCGGAACAGAGAGCCAATCACTCCGTGCCAAATGAAATTGGCATCTCGGTCTCGGACAAGACAAAAATTGCAGATCCTACGGTGAGTCGTGGTATCCTAGAGCCTCATCAGTCGGCGACAGTGTCTGCGACTGTCGCCGCGGCCAATCTCACTGACGTGAGACGTGTACGAATGATTGATACACCAGCCGGAACTGTTTGTCACGCATCTGTCGCGTCCTTTGTGTCGGTCTTTTAAACAGAATTCAGCTTATGGCAATTCACTTTTCAGGGTTCAGTTGGATTTCAACAATTTCGCATATTTTTCAACAATCTAAAATTTAAAATTTACGATTATTGAGATCGTAAAGTAGCATCTGTAGGATGTATCTGCTGAATATAAATTATAATATAAATTTCAGGTCTCGTTATTTATTGCAGTCTTGATATTTTTATAAAGTAGTGTAAGGATTTCACTTGTAACCGTCTTGTGGTGGAATCTTTGACACAATAAAGGCAATAGAAAGGAAATAGTAAATAATAGTTGGAATCCGAG
The DNA here is from genome assembly GCA_963966675.1 of Lasioglossum calceatum. Taxonomy (NCBI): domain Eukaryota; kingdom Metazoa; phylum Arthropoda; class Insecta; order Hymenoptera; family Halictidae; genus Lasioglossum; species Lasioglossum calceatum. Next base: position 18,425,442 of record OZ016541.1, read on the forward strand.
ATCAGCCGTCACAGGGAAAGAACAATATTTTCAGGCAGACAACAGTTCGACAGAGAAATCGCGCGTTCGCGGCGACAAACCGCGGGGGAAGAGAGATTTCGGAGAGCGTTCGCAATAATCAGCGTTTCCCCGTAAACGGTTGCTGACTTTTGAGTGAATTTGTTCCCGGGACGGATAAAAGGAAAACGTACGAAGAAGAAGAATCCAATCTCGAGATCTCGGAATGTTATACATTCCCCGTTTCCGTTGGAACGCTTGATTTCTCCGCGAGAATTCGAATCAATCCCGTCGAGTCGTACGATCCGGATTTTATTCATGCAGGTGCGTTTGTACACATCGAAGTAATAAACCTGTCGCTCGCGAAGTAAATCAATGTACCCTCGTCCCACCTCGAATTCCCCTGCTTCTCCTCCCCGCACTCTCTCTCTTTCTATCTCTTTCTCTTTCTCTCTCTGCCCCTTCTACCAACCCCTTTCGCTATCGAGGATGGCAAAGGCCACATCGATTTGGCGCGAGATTAAAGTTGGTAGTTTCAGAGATGCCGGAATGGAAGAACCAATTTCCACTTACCCGCGCGAGAAATGTAAAGCGTGCAATTTCGCCCGGCAAGTCGGTCGGGATTTATAGCACGGGTCCGGCCAGAACCGAGCGCAGTCTCGATTCTAAAAAGGAATTTTTAAAATATCGATAACGCCGCGCATCAACCGCCACGACGTTCCTCGCGAATAATTCCTCCTTCTCCAGCTCCTGTGACGGTGATCGTAAATTTTGTTCAGAATAATGCGACCGGCGCTACCGCGGTACAAACTCGTCACACCGAGCGATTCGTATTTCGTAAACCTTCTCAAATATTCTTATCTGCAGAATCATTAATTTTATTTTAACCTTCGGAAATGGTTGCGCGGCAAGGAGTTCATAAAATCATAACGCAATTATCATATATATAAATGAATCAAATATATTACACTGTCCATATACAGGAATTAAATGCACGGGGGTTAAATACTTCCCACAGAGCAAACCACAGATGCAGTAATCGAAGCGGAAAGCTCGAAAGTCAGCTGAATGAATCAACGCGTGTTTCTCCGCGGAACGGTAGAATTGAATTTCATTGTTTCACACGTATTTTGGATGATTAACAATTCCTCCACGCGAGGCATTTAAATCATAATGGTCAGTTCGAACCGTGTCTGTGAGCATAAACCGGCGTTGCATAGGCGTCGTTGCAACAGCAGAACGACGAAACAACGCAACGGTCCATTTTACGAGGCAAAGTGGTGTATTACGCGGTGCTGCGATAAGAACTGAGTGCTGCTACCGGGGGTTAAAAAATCCATCTCGCCCTTTCGTTTCATTTATTCACGCTTCCGCTGCAGCCTGGCTCGGGTGGATGAGAGGAGAAGAAAAAGGAAGGCCAATTTGCGTGCAACGCACGCGATCCGAAGCGGTAGCGAACGGTATCTATTAGGCGTATATCAATATAGGATCTTGTAGAAATCGCGGGCTAATGGGCATATCGGCATGCGGCATATGGCAGAAGCGGCGCGGCGGTTTGCGTCTGAGGGAACGCTTGCGATGAGAGCGCTCGCAGGCTGCGCTGAAACCTCAGGATGATCGTGACGAAGGAACATAGCGTACGTGGCCTTTGTACGGATGCTTAGAAGCGTGAAGGCTCGCATAGACATTATTACATTATCCGCGTAAATGCGCGGCCGACCGACGTTGCGCTGGTGCGCGCGTGTCTTTATTATAACAGCGCCGAGGATCTTTCCCGCACTTGCGCATCGCCCACTGAAATAACTCCCGTGAACCACACCTTCGTAATCGACGGGATTCGTGCCGGCGCAAACCATTCCCGAGGATCCCATTTTTCCGCGTTTCTGCCCCTCGATGATGGAAAATCCCCATCCCAGTTATGATCCTACGGGATTGATAAGACCCGCGCAGATGCTGACAACAGTTTTGCTATTGATCGAAGTGATAACGCCAACGAATCTAATCATGAACATTTTTATTATAACTTCAAAACCGTGAAATTCGTCATTGTCCTATTGTGGTGTTGCAATATTTGCAACAGTGGTGCACTCGTTTAAAATATGGAATTCCGAATAAAACACGATTTTTTAAAGAGAAATGTAAAACGAAACTGGCTGAATGTTCTACCATTTTACCCAACGGCATCAAAGAAACCTCGCGGTACGACCCAGTTTTATTTATTTGAGTGAACGTATTCTTAGCAAAGCAGCTAAGGGGGACGGGCGTCAGCGGCGAGGATAAATTTGCCGCGGTTAAATTACATTGTAAATAATATGTAGACTATTTTTCCATGTTCCCGACGACGGTTCGCGGGGCAAAATCGTGGTGGTAATATCGCCGAGGCGACACGGCGGAGCAGTCGGTTCCGATAAACGGCGACGTCGATTCCGAAAATGATTCGAGGCAATCGGTAGCCAGGTGATCACGGAACGCCCCGAGGAATCGAGCGCCGGGTTGAAAGCGTTGCTGCCGGGTTGCTGCGGCGTCGATTGCCCCGCGACATGTTGATTCGAGACGTTTTCGCGACTTTTCATCGTGACACTTTCGTCGGGCAAACGCGGTTCTTTGTGCGGCGGGAGTTAAAGAGAACTTCGCGCCCCGAGGCAATCTGCCGGAGGAGATTTCGAATTTCGTCCCGCATCACGGCCCCCTCCCCTCCCCGTTCACCAGCTCCCGCGTCACCTTGCCACCCTCATCCTACCGTTCTGAAATCCGTTTCCTCGGAGAATCGAGACGGTTGCCGCCAGTCGATCCGACCTATCGATCCGGCGAACAAGAGAACGGTGAATCCGCGCCCGTTCCTCCGCTCCGCCTCGGAGACCTGCATTGCACCACTGTCGTAAACCATATTTTACAATTCCTTCGGGCATCTGTCGCTTTGTCCGGATATCTATATATATAATACCTTTCTCGATTCACGCGTCTCCGATCCTGTCGTGCTTATTAGAAAACTTCGAGCCCGACACTCGTTATCTGTCACCGATCGACGGATAATTAAACTTGCGGCTCTGTCTTCGCTTCGGTTTCGAGATCACCCATAATCACATCGTGAATATGCAAATTCCAATTTTCTATAAAAGAATCCTTGTTCTTAGAACATTTCTCACAATTAACTGTCTTTGGACGCACTGTTTCAAGAGTATTGGACATTCAGTTGAAGCATAAAGAGAGTTCCTTCCTATCTGATCCTATCGTGAGCAAATTATTATAATGCGGTCGCCATTGACCGACATTTTTCCGTTAACAACGGTTCCGGAAGCTAAATAATTATAAACCTGGAATAGAGGTATTGATATCTTCGATAATTGTATAATGCAAGTCCTTTGGATTGGTAATATTTCGCTAGGTAGAGATGATGAAATTATGCTATCGGTATACCGTGCTTAACTAATTGTTTGTTGCTTTAACTTGGCCGAATTGCGATTGTTACTCGGCTGTAGTCGGAGCTGCTTATCGAGTCCTCCCTTTGCGATCGCATTTAATAGCCCCGACCCGTTTGTTATCGTTTTATGCATTCGTTATCGATCGGCATTAACGAGGGAACTCGAGACGGTCGTATACGAAGGCGGGGAATAAAAGGATGCAAAACGGGCGGTTCGCAGCTTGAAAATTTCAGGGTGCATGGCCAGCATCGGCCCATCCGGGACGGCTGGTTATGATGTTGGGAGCCCGGGGAGTTCCGCAGCTGGCGCCACATGGCTCTTCTCTGCCCCCTGTGCTCTCTCTGGCCAACTTTCCTCATTTGCCATAATCTATGACCCCCCATTAAGGACAGGGCCTAGCGGCGGCTTACTAAGGACCAGGTAACACGGATCTGTGCAAGATGTCTCCGGTAACAACGAAGAAATTAGCGGAAACTCGAATTGCGTCGCTCCGGTAGCAATCGGCAGTTCCACTGGCAAAGATAAGGACACCAGTCGGATGCTGTAGGATCACAAACCGCGACAAATGGAGTACGCGTGTCTTTTCCGAGGTGGATTTGTCGAACTTATTGAAATATCGACGGTCTAATCTCCTTTAAATTACTCTAAGCACTCGCACACCGCCGCGCCGCCAGAGTTGAATTCGTCGCGAGTTTGCTGTTTCAGAGCCCAACACGCTTCAGTGATCCGTAGACTGCGGATTTTTATGCGAGAAAAAAATTGTCTCGCAATCATCTCGTAAAATATGACGTTTCTTCGTTCAGTTTATTGCTTGTATTTGTACAATAAGAACTGTAGTTATATCAAAATAGATGTTAAAACGAAACATTTGATTCGTCGAGCAATAATTGTGCCCTGTTTTCATCAGTTGTTAATTGTAATTAAATACGTACGAAACGTGATATAATTGATACGTATCGGTACGATAGTTTGTTTCTGCGCACCGAGAATCATTTGCGAGCGTAACGTACGATAGATTGATACGAGAATATTAATTTGAAATTCAATTTGGTTGAAAAATTAAAGGAAATTCGAAACTGCACGAATCTAGTTCACGTGATTCTGATAACTGAACAATGTTTTTATAAACATTCTTGGAGGTGAAAACACCTATAAAAAAGTCTTGTCTTTTCGCATTATGAATGTAGAATAACGAAACGATGAAAATGAATTTTGCATAAAGATTCACAGAATAACAATAGTAAAGGCTTGATTTATTTGATCGAATGCTTCTCGTCTCAACGGTATTATATTATACTCCACGTACTTCAGACACAACAGACCTCGAGCAGACCAATTAGCATCCCGGCGCGAAAAAGCGACGCCTTCCTTAAAACCGTCGCGACAAACACCGTTTACAATTCCCTTCGCGAGCTTCTTTCACGGTTATTCCTCGGCGACACTTTGTCCAACGATTCGCGGTTGACGTTAATAGCAAGATCCGTCTTCGGGGGAGCAGACGTCTCGCGAGGAACGCGTCTAACTCTTCCGCGCAGCTTCAATTAAGCAGACTTCCAATTATCCGTTATTTAAACGAGGTCTTCCCTCCGTTTTGTCGTTGAGCCGCCGCGCCGAGTGAAACCACGGCGAAATAAACGCTGCGAGGGGTGGATGAATCGGAGGAAGAGAGAAGAAAAGGGAGGAGGGCCGGATCCGGCATTCTAAGATAATGATACGTTTCCGATTTCTGCGTAACGAATATCTGGCCGAGGTCGCCATTAGCCGGATTAACCGAACCCGTGATTCGGGCAACGCTTTTACGAGGAAAAACGTGGACGACGCAGCGCGGCTCCAGCGTCACTGGCAAAAAGGGGGATGAAAAGTGGCGGGTGTCGTGCGTCTGACAAAAGCGATTTATTTGTCGCAGCTTTATACACGGGGAATCGGGTCCCGCATTAACTCTCGCGAGGAAAGAGTCGGGGAAACGGAAGACGGAAGCGGGAGAGGTCGGCGCCGAGCGAAATCTTGGCTAACTCTTCTAGCCCGACGATCCCCGCGGCGCTTCAATTAACAGACCCGGCAATTATCTGTTATTTAAATGAGGCCCGGGCACGGAGGCGTGCCTGTCTTTGTGCCCGTCCGACCTGGAACGAGACACCGGCTAGGAAACTGAAATTTTGATCGCCCTGGTTACCGAGGGTGCTGTACTGGCTGCATCGTTTGCCACGATCAACTTCTACCCCGTCTTCGTTAACCCCTCGGTGCACGGATTGGCTCTGCGAGATGCACCAATTCAATGTTTACTGTTTCAAGTGTCTTGTATTTTCAATTTCTTACCATACGAATCTACGATTAGTACAAGAATCTATAAAGTAGATAAATCTTGATATAGTCAGACACGGCAGTGAGGCTCTTAAAATTTTATATCAGATTTTCCATTGAGGATAAAGTAATCGAAGGTGATTATATTCGGTGGTCCACTCTGTATACCGAGAGTTATCCGTTCCATCCGTTCTCGACGTCGATGTCTTTATACCCTTTCCTCGGTGCACAGACAGCGTCGTCGACCGAACAAATCAACCCTCAGCCAGCTTCGCAGACCGGAAGAGGGTTGACAGCATAAACCCAGCTCCGGGAAGCACGATTCCGACAGCAGTTCCCGAACGCATGAATTTTTAATAAAATCACCTACGCCAGACGTCGCCTCTTCCAGGGGCTGCCTTTCTGCTGCGGGATGCAGAGATCAGCGCCCCTAACCGGGGCTAACCTCTCTCTTCTTGTCTCTGCAGCTTATCGACAGAGACTCCGTTTCACCTTGCTTTCTTAATAAACAGCTGGAACTCGTCGAAATTCACGGAGATTGAACTGTACTCCCGGCCTCGATCTGCCGAGACTCTCCGTGACCTTCCCAATAGACAAACTCGAGAAAGAGGTTGAATTCTTCCAATCCGTTCATTGCAGTTCCTTCGTGAGCCATCTGCCTACACACTACACATGGGTATTTCCGAAATCATGGTGCATGCGACCGAGTGGTGATTCTACGTCCAAAAACAAGTCGAGAAGTATTAATTATCTAAAACCTACTAATCTAAACACATATCATTTGGATACAATTTAAAATTGTACAACTATTGTACACCAAAACAGTGCGTTACAAAATTATGAAAACTGCTGATTGCTGTCTTGTTCATCAATGTCTGAAATATCAATTTTCTAGGCTCATAGTCCGAGACCTCCGCTTCAACTTCCGACTTGGTTCATCCAATAAGCAGCGTGCAACCCTCGTGAAATCCGTGCTCGGTTAGATCTCGGTGGCCTATCCCAACCTTTGCCGTCTCCCCTTCCGCACTTAGCGCGACCCTTGTCTTGGCAGGTCGAGGATGATCGATTCCGCTAGCATTCGGTATTATTGCTGACATTACGTTATCGCGGTCGGACATCTGTCGAAGACGTCGTGTTCACCTCCGCTCGAACTCGTTGACATCGATCCGTGTTTTTGTGTAGAGGCGTGCAATCTCGGTGACCCAGAATCATCGAAACACACGGCGATCATCCGGCGGTGGACGGGGCTGTGAATCTATTAGGAGGTTGCGCGAATTTGTGCCGCGGAACATCGAGACATCAGAATTCGGAGTTAACAAATATACGGAAACGGCTATACGCCCTCCGAAAAAATCCGAAAAGTAAAAAAAGACGATATTAATTCAAGCACCTTGCAGTATCGATTCCTCGAGAGTAGGTGAAGTCGCGCAATAAATTCCAGATAAAAAAGGCGGGAAAAAGGGGCGGACGATTGAAAAGGAGTAATAAAGGAAAGAGAGAGAGAGAGAGGGCATTGTTGAAAACTTAGGTTCGTCCCATATGGCATCAAAATGACGCACCAGGGAGGAAACTGTCGAAGCAGGCGCCTTGCAGCAAACTTCGCCGACTGCGAAATCCGTGGTCCCCCTTTCTCTCTACGCATCGTTTCGCTGGACCCCTTCGATGCGTATTGTGCGACACGCATCGCGCTCTTCTCGCTATTAACGCGCTCGTTCAGCCACGAGTGCCCCGTCGTTCTTTTTGAATGATTGAGAGCTAAGACAACGCGACAGATTTCACCGGCGAGAACTCAAGGATCGGTCCTCGTGCAGCTCGAACGCTTTAACGAGACTCCTTTTCAACGAACGAGCCGCTGCTAATTTCTCGTCCCGACGAGGTCTGGGGATCTCGAACTTTCTGCCGACGTTTACCCCGCCTCCGATTTAAGGAGCGTGTCGTCGATCGTTCAGATTGCAACGGGAAATATGCTATTTGTATTGGTAAGCCGAGATCGGTGTGTCCCGGTCAATTTTCTGTACCTATTTAATAAACTTGATACAGTCTCCGTACTCACCCTATATTTCATGGAACAGAGAATAGTAGCAGTTGGGTTTGTATCATTCACTGTCTTCATCGAACAAGGGTTTCGAGCAATTGTCCGAGATCCATCGATCCCGGTGCAGCATCTCGCGGCGTCGAAAGGAGCATCTGTTTCTAGAATGGAGCCAAATCGACTTCAGGTGCAGCTCGAATTACACACTGTTCGATCCGAGGGTATCGTGGCTGGCGTCGGGGTAGAACCAGTTTAGATAAGGCGATCAGTGACACGTTGTAGGAGAAAAATGGTGGAGTAACGGCTTTGAATGACGTGACCCCGATCTTTCGGCCGGTCCGTGACGTTTATTATACAAAGAGTGGAGCGCGCTCCCGCGATTTCGGCTATAATTGACGCGACGTTGGAAATGTTCATTCAGCCGTTCTCGGGTCCGCCGAGCCGGGATTTTCCACATAATTTCTGTCAAAACGACGAAAGAGATAGTCCATTCTTACTGGACGAGGATCAACGTCGCCCATTACGTCCGTATATATATATATATATATTCTTTTTTCCTGTCCCATCCCCTCGGCACGAAGGAGGGAGGCAAGAGAATAAAGTACAAGAGCAAAGTTGCGCTGCGAGTCCACTCCCGGCCGACGATTCATGGACTCAGCGCGATCTCATCTTAAAGATTACATCCGAGAAGACTATAACGGATCCTCTCCCTCCGTCCGCGACTGCTCCGATTCCTACTACCCTTTATGACATCGCTTTATCCCCCATCTTGCTCTCTCGTACTTCCCATCTTGTGCTTCCCCCCCTCTCTCTCTCTCGAACCTTCGAAGAGAAAAAAAGTACTTGGAACTATTCTTTGATGACGATGCGTCGCCGACTCGTGCTGTAGCTTTATTTTATAGGCGTCTCCCGATGTAGATATTGATTGAGATTCTCCGGACTCCCCAAAAGGCCCTCCCTAAATCGTTGAACGGGATCTAGGAGGGTGGCTTCGCGCTCGGTATTCCAAGAACGTTCAAAGTGGTTTACTCGCAATCGCGGATTTGCAGGAAGCGGATGCCATTCTATCGGGGAATAGAGATGAAAAGCTTATTGCCGGGAAAACAATGATCTCTATCGGTGCCGGCGGTGTTCCCCTCTGAACAGTCGCGAACAAATTGCTTTCCGGTGCACGCCATTGTTGACTCGCATCGCCTCAAACGTTTCAACAAATTCAACGCTGCGTGTAGACACGGAAGACTAATGCTAAAACGACCGGTCCCCTGGTACAATCACACTCGCAATGTTATTAGATTTTCATAGAGATCTCAACTAGGAACGCAGTCCACCTCTCAAACTATTGGGTTGGCAAGAAAGTAATTTCGGTATTTTAAGGAGAAATAGAGCCCAATTTTCTTATCCAAGCAATGAATTTTAATAAATAAAATATTCTCCCTTTCGTTCGATGATCTTTTGTCAAAAAGAATAAATAAGAAAATATTTTATTACTCAAAGATCGCTTGAATAAAGAAATTCGGTTTTATTTTACCTTAACATACCGAAATTACTTTCTTGCCAACCCAATATATTTATATTAGATTATTTGACGTTCGATTTCATGCGATTTTTATATAACACATTTTTATCACCAATAACAACCGAGATTGATCAGCAAGATAGAAATGCATAATAAATATACATTTTCTCGTTTCTAATTACTGCAGCTCAACAGAAAATTCGATGCCAAGGTGTTAATAGGTGTATTTAGATCGATGCCCAGCCGCGGTGCCAAAAAACTGGAGTGCAGCCGAAAATTATCTAAAACGATCGATTCTAACGAGTGTAAGGTCCGAGACGAGTCTCGCTTTCCCGTCCAATGGAAATATCTTTCAAGGGAGACATTTTCTGGTTTTGATACGGCGTCGGTCGATCGTCGTGGCGTTTTGAGGGAACGAAGCAGGCAGTGGGACGACGCGATAAATTTCGTTTGAGTATAACTGGCCGTCACTCGGTTGAAATATCAACGCGGCGCGGCTCGGCGCAAGAACACAGCTTTTCTCCCCCATGTCGGAGTATCTAATTAACAACGTCGCGGAACAAGTGCGCATAATGAACGCTTCAAGTGCTCGTTGAGCGCGTAACCCCCTCTGAATGGCCGTTCACGCCTTGCGCGTACGCGCAATTAGCGCACGCATTTAAATAGAGTAGTTTAGATTCGTCTTCATTCCGACGATACACGACGAGAGCGGAACGGCAGAAGCCCGCCGTGACACGAGAGTGAGAAAGAGAGATGGAGAGAGAGAGAGAGAGAGAGAGAGAGAGAGAGAGAGAGAGAGAGAGAGAGAGAGAGAGAGGCTGGAGAACCGAATGGAGCCGCATTAGCGCGCGCTCGGGATGCGCGCTCCTTTTTCGCGGCGCGGAGCGGCAGTAATTGCGATACACTCGCGAACAATGCCCTTATCGTTTGCGCGGCAACCTTAATTGCAACATTATATCGCGGCGAGCGCATAAATTACAAGCTCCTTTTTGCTCCCTTTGAATGACCATTCTCACAGTCCCGACCGACTGCGCAACGCACCGCTCTGGAGCTGTTTTAGAGCCTGTCCTTCTTCATAGCGCGGCAAGACCCTGCGAGAGGTTACTGAAAAGAGAGAAAAGAATTATCATCCTTTCTCAAAGATACATGCAACCACTAGGGGAAAAAGGTACATTCTGTTCCTACAAATTATAACTCGCGGAGAGAAAAAGTAATTAACTCTCTACGCAATCTAGGTTTTCAATTACCTCTAAACATACATATATTGTTTAGCGAAACCTAAAGACTGTATTCGCACCTTCCTCATAGATTGAAATAATTATGGAATAGGAAGAATTTTCAGGCTCGATCATTTATTAAAAATTATTAATTGCTAGACTTTATGCATTTATGATAAAAGTGGGCAGGTCTAATTTTTGACAGTAAAATACTTTGAAGAATTTCAATGTACTACTATATTATTTTCAACCTGTTAAACATATTCAGCAAGAAATTGAATATTTTTCCATCCCAGTTTGTTACGATTCAGGTAGAAAGGTTTTATTTTGCATGAAGATCCGCAGTCTATTAATTACAGACTCCGTGTGTTAGTATTTATTTGGAAACGAGCGCTCACCGGTGCTCAGTCACTAGTCCATTCGCCCTACCAAGGGTCAGATTGTTTATACTTTAGACCCCATTTCTTGCGACGGACATGGAAGACCTGTATTTTACGTAGAAATCCGATAACGAGTTATCGGTCCTGTGCACGGTGCACGTGTCGCAGGTGATGCGTTTTATCATTAATAAGCGAGGGGGACGGCTTTCGGGCCGGTGACGGCTGCAATTTCCCGGGTCGTTCCGGCATTGCTAAACGATCGGAGGGCCAGCGGGACAGATTAAGGGCACCCGGTAAACACGCTGGGCAAATATTGGTCCGTCGCGCGGTCTTAAAAATAACAGGCTTTCCTGAAAGCACGATAAACGCGTCGGCTGACGTGCCACTCGAAACGGTCGTGGGTGGGTGGAGCTCGCTCGTCGCTCTTTTTACGGTGGAACGGGTGCACATGTTATGATACCGAGGCGACTCCACGTGTTTGCTTTCTCACGAGGAAAAAGAAATCGCGGAGGGTCTACCGAAATCGACGCGTCTCGTTGACCGGCCATCACGCTTTTAATTTTCGTGTTGCAGCCGCCGCGCCGCGCCGCTCCGGTCGAGAATCGGAAATTCCTTTGCTGGTGTTCGAGGAGTGGCTCCGCGAGGATAAATACCTTCCGCGCTTTCTCAGAAAATAATCTTGCCCTTACGAATGCAGATTACGGGACAATCGATCTCGATTCTGTGAAAACGATATCAACCGGCGGCATTGTCGAACGATTAAACGCGTTTATAGTCGCAGTTACAGATATCTGACGTCTACAATCCCGCAGTTCACTTAGAGATGGACCAATTAATTTCGAAACTTTCACACACTCTTTCGATCCTTCACCAAAGTAATTCAACTAAAAAGTAACCATGTCAAAAGCGTGACGCAGAGGGGAAAGAAAATTCGTATCAGCACAGCGGGAAACAATGTTTCTTTTCCGTCGCGGAGGAGATCGGAGGCAATCGATGCGCCGTGAAGTGGAGGGATCTTTGATTTTCGTTTGTCAGTAGCTGGGCCACATCTAGGGTTTGTTAATTTATCCGTGAAACAGCCGCGGCGTAGACAATGGGCTTTATCGGGTGCAGAAGGGCCGTCGTCGACGCGGTGCTGGTGTGCGTCCCGTGCGTGTTCCGCGATTCAGAATTGAATAGTCCTCGCAATTACGCTGGTATCTTTAGAATACAGCCGGGCCGGCGCGGCGGCTCGGTAAGCGGAGCATTCAATTTTTATCGTCGTAGAATATTCAGTTCTGGAGCGGCGGGGGAAGCACCGGCAATATAATCGCATTTGACGGTTCGGAGCACTCAGGAATTAACTGGTTCAGCGGCTTTAAAATAATTATGAAACGCTTCCTTCGCGGGTCCATCGGTTCCGAACCGTTCGCTGAATTTTCCAAGGGGGAGGAAAAAACTCGCGAACCGCGACTTTCGATTATTCGGGAGCCACCCCCGCGAGAACAGGCGGTGGTTGAAGAAGGGTCGCCGGAAGAATGAGCCGGAGCTCGTGCAAGAGTAATGGAAATTTCTGCTTGTCAGAAACGGAACGTTCGCCTGCTGGAAAAATTACTCTTCCCCGGGCTGATAATACGTTCCGCCTCTTTCGCGGGTAAATGTTCGAGGTCCAGAGGAATCGCTGACTCCTCGCTGCCACAGTGCGTTACATTCTTCCAGCAAGGAAATTTTTAATTTCCTGAAGGAAAGCGATGAAGCTGCCCTTCCTCCTAGCGAGCGCACCGCCACTGTAAACTTCGTGAATTAACCGGGGTATAAATAACGCATTCACTGGGCACACATTGTCCGCCGGAAGTACTGGAAGAGATAGGCAGCCCCCGTCGAATTCGAGAAGTTAAGTGTGCACTTTCAACGTCGCGGGAAAAAGGGCTTCCTCGAGAATTTATCCTGGGAACGCTGCTCGGTACACCTGCTTCATTTTTGTATTCGCAGAAAGAGGATACGTTGTTGATTATTTAATCATTGCTCTTTATCTATGAATGACAGCGTGGAAGATTAATTAAGCAAAAAAAGGAATCGATATTTCGGAGCTCACGAAAACCTAAATGTTCCGTGAAGGACATATCGAAGAATGAGTACGAATTTTCGAAGATACGTTGAAATAATGGTGGGAAACCGGTGCGAGGAAAGTCGTGGGCTCACAAAAAAGACCTGTTGAGTCGAGTATAATCGACTGGCCGGATTTTCATTAGAGCGCGAGAGCGGGACTTCGGATTCCAGTTTGAATTTCCGTCTGATTCGGATTACTTTTCATCGAGGAGCCGGGGCGCGAATGAAATCGGGCCAAGTCCCGGCACCCTAAATGCAGTCGCGGAACCGGGTCGTGGAGCGACCGGGGTTCGAGTGGCAGGCAATTTCATGACTTACAGGCCACTTCGGCAAAGTAAAACGAAATTGCATTCGTTACATCGCGGACGGACCGACCCGACGCGACGCGCGACGGGACGCGACGGAACGGGACGGGTCGGGACGTCGCAAACTTTTCTACGGCGGGCTATTTACAACTTCGTTACAACTTCCGCGAAACTTGCTCGGAAAATACGAGTGGGGGAGTAATTTTTCGGATTTAACGGCACGAACTATGGACCCACGGGTCGATACCTGGCTGAATGCGCGATTTTTCACCCGACCCTTTGGCAGCCTATGCAGAAACGTCGAACGCGCTGAAATACGGGGAACGCGTCTTGAATACCATCGAAAATTAAACGTCCTCCCGCTTCCGGACTCCTCGAAATCTCATCGGCGCGACGCTTTTAATTGGAAGAGACCGTTCAGCGACGACTCCCTCGCCTCCACATGTAACGAGCCCGTCCGGGTCGACCTAAATCTTAATGATCTTTCTGAAAAGAACATCCCTCCGGATCCGCTCGGTTAAAAAGATAACAAGTTCCTTGGAGTCGCCGTGAAAGAAATAACGAGCGGCCTCAGGGATCGCAAAGCGATTCGCGGGAAAGACCGGTTCGAAAATCTCTGACACGCGATAGTTCAGCGATAGAAATATCCGACACGATGTTCACAGCTTCTGTGCATCGTACTAATCAAATCGTACACGCGAGAAGTAAATCAAGGTGTTTTATATTTCACGCGTCACCTATTTTTCCACCGAAAGCGTCCTCGAGGAAACTGACTAGAAACTGATCGCCTTGCGGACCAAACTACTCGACCCATGAAATTTTAACGATGTCGGAACTTCTCCTTTTAAAATATAATATGAAACGATTGCACCAGTTCCTGGGGAACTCCCGATTACGAAACAAATCAGATCATTTCCTTAAATCGTGTTAGGAACGAAGAGGCTGTGAACTCTGTGCGCTTGTGAGATCAAAACAACTTTTAAATAGATAGAATATTCTTGTACTTTGCAAGATGTGACACACATTCTAAAAGTTTAAAAGAACGGCAGACTGCAGATCTTTCGAAATAAAATTCCTAAAAATTGTACCATTTCTAGTTCTATGGATTTATCCCTTAAATTTAGCAGTCCAATAATCAAGAATCTGATATTATTGGATCGTGAAGTTTCAGGACAAGAGAACGCTAAAAGGCTGCCGGGAGGTTTGCCTGTGCGCTGAGAAACGGAGGCCACTGGAATCCAAAAGGACCTAAATAATCAATTCCCTTCTTGCCTTTCTCCCTCGATCATGTTCATCCCGTGCAGCAGCGATCGCTTGGTTTGCCCTTCCCCGGTAATCCTATCTTGTGCATCGTTCGTTCGTTTCCCGGTGCAATTGTCGAAGTCGAGTTCGAAACTGCATCGCACGCAAAGCGGGCGTGCACTTCCTTTCGATGCTTCTTGCAAAATCGATTGCGACGAGGTTAAAGAAATTTTGTTTAATCATCCATGGAAACGTTTTTATAATTTCAATAATTGCTGCAAGATGAAAAATCAGGAGAGTAATGGATCGTAACGGAAGATTTACATGGCATAATACGAGGTGTGATCTGGCAGCAGAAATTTTGGAAGCGACATGGCAAAATTCTGGAGGAAAGCAGCTGCGGAATTTCTGCGGGCATCTGTCTGCATCGGGCATCTTTCTGTGTGTGCTCGTCAGTTTCGCGCGAGAGCCGACGGATCATGGAATTTTTCGAATCGACGAGTCCGAGGCCTCGTTAAAGCGACGACAAAGCCCGGATAACGATATTTTGAAATCGTGTTGCGGTCCGTGCTCGGTCGTTTGTGTAATTATAACTGAATGAGCCAATAACTCTGGGAATAATAACGATCGGGAATTAAAATTTGAAAACCAATTTATCCGTTGCGCTGTCGAAATTATTACCGCGTTAATTGGAGGACTAATGAATTCTGTGCAATTACAATTACATTTCGTTGCTTGCAATCGCCGAGTCGACCCCCCCCCCCCCACCTTCTCTCTACTCCCTTTCTCCCGCAGTCTATAATAATCATTTATTTGTCAAATTGGCCTCGGCGTTGGCCTGCGGGCCACAGGAAAGCCTGGTTAAACACGAAACATTTATCGGCTGGCCGTGATAAGTTTTTGTTTGGCCAGACGCGGCCGATACGCCGAGCAGCTGCGCTGCAATTTGCCAAGATATTCCCGTCCGGTTGATAACAATCGACAAACAGTGGAAAATTGTATCAAGATTCGATGCAATCCGTGAGAGGTCCGATCGGAAATCCAATGATTTGACAGTTTACTGCTGTGACGTGGCTTTATCGGATCGAGACGAGTCGTACCCGATATAAACGTCTAATTCACTTCAGTATGGGAAAATCTAACAATAAACTCGGAACAAACTGCTGTTTCTTGAAATAAATTTCATAAACTTTTCAAGGAAACAAACTACGCACCTTTGTATAAAACGGGAATATTCTGCGGCAACCACAAGCTGCAGGCATGAAATACAAATGTATTTGTTCTTTTAATAATAATTGCTACAAATTCAAATTAATATGACAGCATCCCCAAATTTCAACAATACAACCGAACGTGAATAATTGACCTGATTAATTTACTGTAGAAATTTTATTGCAGAAATAATGGATTTTTTTATTCTATGCTTATCTACCTATATCTACCTTTCTCTATATGTTTGATATTTATCGCGAAAAAAGTCCTGCTGGAAAAGGATAGGTGTAAGTACGTGTTTAGTTTCGGTATTAGCGATCACTGTGCAGCACCGTGAAGAAATATTTAAAGGAAACGGTGTCTCCTCAGTGATTGAACGAGGATCCTTATTATTCGAGCGACTAGCATGACCGTCGCAGAGGCTGAAAGTTCCGTAGAATTAGGGTAAGACCGGCTTACAAGCTGAGATAGCTTAGAAACTTCTAAGAGGATCCAAAGAATAATTGCGCTTTCGATTTCGCGAGGAGTTAGAATGGCTTTTCATCCGTCTATTTTCTGCTCTGAAATTGGCTGAATTCACGAATCCGAATCAACTTTCAAGTTTCATGTCACGAGTTTCGAGTGCTACTCGAATGGAATGGAATTTTAATGAGTATAATACACTATACTTATTTTTATATCAGATGCTATCGAGTTCTAGAGGAAATATTTTAACGATTTGGATCTTTTACAAGTACTACTTACTTAAATCAAACAAATCAAAATTCAGTAACCCATTTAATTATAAGTATAATTTATAATGCATAATTTATATAATTTAATGTATAATTTAAAAGTATAATACATTATAAATATAATTATAGGGATCTATATGAACTATTTAAAATGATATAATACATCATGAGATAAGGGTGGTTAAGTATTCGCTAAAGCCAATAAAGTGGCTCGTGCGAACCTGTCTCTTCCATTAATTGTGAGACAGAGGAGCGAAGAACCGGAAACTCATGCGAATGTGTTAAGTGTTTGAAACAGTCTAATCAGATTCGAACGCATTTGCAATGCACTTCGCTGCATCTGTGCTAGAGTTTGCAGCGACAAGGCAGGTCGCAGCGTAGCAGGGAGGTGTCGTTGTTGTGGCGGTGCACAAAAGTGTTCTAAAAGCAGCCTGGCGAGCGGAGGAGGGACGCGGGAAATCCAATTTTCTGTTCGACGGTGCATTTTATAATCTTGAATGGGCAGGGGGTCGGGGGTGCGGGTGGTGTGATTACGGGAACGCAAGCAGCGATAGCTGGCGGGATCCAGATTAATTCCGGAGGTCGTCGGATTTTCTAGGAAGAACGAGAGGCTATCGTAGGGATGCAGCGGCCGAAAGGGCCTACCAGCTCGCCAGATTGCCGGGCACGACAATGAATAACGTTTGCGAAAGAAATTGCGGCGAAATTTTGAAATAAGTTTAATTAGGTTCGTTGCCCCCCCCCCCTACCCGTCACCCCGCCCGCGATTCTTACCCCTGGGGATAATTGAAAAAAATTTTCGGGATTAAGGAGCCATTGTCCCCCGCTGACGATCCTGAATAGCAGCCTCCGCCGCCACCGGCTGGCTAAGAATATTATATAGTCGCTATACGGGGACGCGGTCTAAACTGGGCTCCTTCACAAAGGATTATTAATTGACTTCTGTCTCGTATCAGAGGGTCGCAGACGTCCCGAGGATCCTTAATTATCTTTGAAAACGGACGATCTTTACCGTCTGAGATTACCGCTGCACCGTCAGCCTGGTTTATCCTCTGAATGGCCGCGATATTCATAACAGGTTACACCGTTCGACGACATTTTGTCCCTGACGAGGGATATTGAATTAAATTCTGCCCTGTTCCCGCTTTCTCTCGCCCGTGTCTTTTTTCCGTAGCCAAGGACCCGACAGAGACTAACTTCATTTCCTTAATGCTTCTTGTTAGACCCTGTACAACAGAAATCTCGCCACGGCGCGGCGACTCGGGATTTTTGAAGGGCGCGCTCCCGAATTAACCCCGGCGAATTTAAAGGGCGCGCGCATTCTTCCGGCGCGACGCAACGAGATCGAGCTGGTTTCATTTTTATTTATTTAACGCGAGCACATACTTCCATGCAATTCATTAATTTATTTTCAGTGGACTTTCACGTGGGGTCCACGTGTCCTTATATTTTCTGCTCTGTATTCTAAGGATTCCAAATTTTCGGGGATGTCACTGTCGGTCAAGTAGGACCCTTCAAATCGAACAGCAATGACTTTCCCGCCCTTGTCGAATCCAGAAATCCCGAATCCCCCATTCTTTCTGCAGCGCTTTCGCTTTCGATGCAAATTTTTCGCCCGAAGCGCGGAACAAGAGGCATCTTTTAATATAGGGAACAGTTGCTCGATCACGCTTTCCGGTGACGATTCTGCGTGTATCAGCTCGTTCCCTTCCCGCGTATTGACCTTGCCGGCTTAAATGAGGAATCCTGATGAACGGAGGTTCTCGTAGAAAAGGGCTATCGGCACCGCGGGCGTCGCGGCGCTAATATCGACCCTCGTTTCGAAACGAGGAAAAAAACCAACGGGAGGGAGAGAAATTGCACGAGGGTGTCTCCGACCCGTGAACCTACCGGGTGGGTTTCGAGAACCAGGAACTCGGTAGCTCATTCCGCGACGAAATTAATATTTACAATCTGCCGTCCATAATGGTGGACGTTTTATGGCAAATTGACGCGGGCGTATCGACAATATTTGCCGTTGCAGCCGCGCGCATCTGTTAATCTCAATTACGCGGTTACAAGTGGCGCTCGCGCTGCCACGCTAATGTCAACTCGTTTCCATCATTAAACCGAGAATGCCATTTTTTACGCCACCCTTTGGGAGTGGCGAAAATGCTTTCGGGAGCTGAATCAACTTTGATTGTCCTTTCTCGATGCTCCTTTGGACTCTGTAGCTCTTGGTCGGCTACTTGGAATGATTTTCAAAAGTTGCAAGTGAAGTCTTCGTTACTATAGTGGTTCCCAATATGTATTTAAACGTTCAATTCCGATTTTCTGTTCGGTTCATTCATTTGAAGAAAATGGGATTTTGCAGTGAATGCAATGGGATTTTCTGCTCGTGAAATAGAATCGTTTTTATTGTATCGTAACGAAACGTGCACAAAGAAAATTACTTAAATTCTGTATAGAGATGAAACACAAATGTTTCATATTGCAGAGGAGTATGTCTTAAGTGTTAGTCCAAATAGTAGAACAAAAAGGGAACGAACTTACGGGATGGTTTGACGTATGTACCATAGCCACACGCATATTTATTGATATAGTGAGTCGGTCTAGTACGTCGCATTGTGTTCGGTCATGCGACAGCGCATACAGCCAGTTTCTGTTTTTAAAGCACAACTATCAACGAAGCGTTGAAATCCCCCGGGGCCGTTTCACCGCACCACCGGCGAAGAACACTGGAAACGAAGTCGAAACGCAAGAATGGCGATGATGAGAATTACAGAACGCAAACAGGAAATAAACGAATATACGCGAGAGCCCGGAGGGTGAGCCGCGCGGGGCGAAGGGGGACGGAAAAAATATCGCCCGGTAAAAACGAACACGGTACGTTAGGCTCTGTTTCCACGATCCATGCGTCGTGACGCGACGCGACGCGACGTCTCTCCGTCCGACGAGGCTGAATTGTTTCCGAAAAAACAATGCTTCGCAATCACAATCGCGCGTCGGGACGCCAGGCACGTCGGTCGACATTCGTTAGGCGGCTTCTAACGCATTCGTGGAAACGCATAAACGGAGACGGCCGCCGGTAATCGTGGCACCTGAAATCTCATGTGGGTCATTCCGACTCCTACGGCTATTTTAATATTAAACACTTGAAAAAAAGACGTAGTAAAATGATGTGTTTGCTTTCACGTTGCAATCTCCTAAAAAATTACAAAGGACGCGTGACGCTAGGCTTATACCGCGTCATTTATCTCAAAGCACCCATACGATTATGTTGTGCCTCATTGACACGATCAACTGAAATGTAGTAGTAAATGTTTAACACCAATTTCCTTTGTTCCGAACAATTTTGCGACAAGTTTCTTCACGAATGTCCATCGCGCCACTAGATTCAACCCTAGTACCGGTGGCCATTTCTTTGCTTATATCCTGTACAATATACTGATGCGTCTAAAAAAAGGAGGGGCTCACCACTCGCTAAC
The DNA here is from genome assembly GCA_963966675.1 of Lasioglossum calceatum. Lineage (NCBI taxonomy): Eukaryota > Metazoa > Arthropoda > Insecta > Hymenoptera > Halictidae > Lasioglossum > Lasioglossum calceatum. The sequence goes on from OZ016541.1 coordinate 18,445,355, forward strand.
AGTCTAAATCAACTATCCAAAAACTGTCTTGTCTCCTCCGTTTGACCGATGATACAGCCGCGTTCCCCAGAATCTGGCTTAGATTCCACGATATCATTTCCAGAAGCCGGTGCCCCGACTCGTCGACCTCTCGAAATTGGATACTTTTTTATCTGCAACGCGATCAAAAGTAAACTACCTGTGTAACAGTTCCCCAGCAATTCTTCGAGATGTATCGCCGCGCCGTGGGATAGATGACAAAGGGAAACCTGTCGTGTTCCCGTCAGGAGAGTGGGGGGGGGGTCGGTGGGGGACCGAGCAAAAGAAGGAAGGAAGGGAGAGAAAAGAAGGGACGTGAGCCTTTATGAGGCGAAACACTTGAGCCGGAGGGCGGAGTACACGCCTCGCCACGTCTCGCCTCGGCCTCGCTATCCTTCGATTTAAGCATTTGTCTCGCGCCAAATAACGCGTGTTATTCAGGCTAAGAGACAATAAAGCGCACATGTTAAGTTCCGTCGAAGTTTCCCATTCCGTTTCGGTCGCGTCCTCTTTCTCGGCCACCCCCGCAAGACGATCTACGATCCGGACGGTTTTCTCTCGAACCGTTGTGTATATCCGACCGAATTCGGCGTGTTTCCAACCGACGAGGGGAACCAGCTCTCTCTCTCCTCCTTAGCTCGAAAAAAACGAGGGTTCTCGACGAAGAATCGAGGCAATGGTTACAGAATATAAACGTCTTGATCTATAGCGCGACGGGGAAACTTTGGCATCGGCCCGGCAACTTCGTCGGATCGTGAATAATAATATTTCTCTTCGCGTGCTCCCCTCCCCACTCTGCTCTACAACGAGAACTTCACCGGCAATTCCACTATAACCGTATTGGAGCTGTTCGACATGTTTATGCACTGCGAATGGGGGATCCAGGAGATAATCCGCTGATACTTTATTGGCAGACGATCGGCAGTCAATTGCCGGGACATCTTGCCGCCGCGTAAAACGCGCGACACGATTTTCCGGAGAGCTCGCTGCAGATCCACTTTCCAGTACTTTCGAATCTACAAAAAGGTATTGGCAAGCAAGCATTGTTTCGATTCTACTGGAAAAAGATCAACTGTCCGCGTTACTGAACTTCCACGTCGAATATTGCAACTCTCTTGCTGTTCCAATAAATACGGTTTACACATTGGAGCTGCCTACCTTTCGAGACAAAGTGGAATAGTATGTGTTTGAGCAGCTATCGAGATATTTTACGTTCGAATACTTTCACGAACGCATTATTCCCGGATTATTTGTTAGATCGTTAAAATAACAGGCAGCATGCCATCTCTTTGGCAGGCAGCGAACAATTAGTCCACTTTGTTCCCGGGAAACACGATCGTTCAAGAGAATCTAATTGAAACGACGCGACGGGGAAGACGGTGCGTACGTTTAAATGCGAGAAACACTAAATGTTTAATGAATTCCGGAGCGGGCGTTTAAAGCGTAATGAAAAAGTAACTGCTCTTGTATGAGCACACGAAAATAGGAATATAATCCGCGGCAACGGGGGGTCGGTGTGTCCGTGTCGATGTGTGCGGCCTGTGCATGCGGAACGGGAAGCAACTACTACGCCTCGCTTTTAATCCAGGCCAAACACACTTCACGGTATTCCCGTGATGAAAATTGCTGCGGCTGCAATTTCAATCTTACGAATTCCTGTTTCGCCGAAATATTAAATTCAGCTCGTGGGTCTCGTCAAACGCGTCACGGGGCCGTCCTTGCGTACAAAACACGAAAAAACCGCGTTTAAATTGCTGTTCCCGGATAGGACTTTGCACTTTCCGTCGGAATCGTGTAACTATTAGGTGTTTGCCAAGCTTCCGCTTTTAAACCAAATTTATTGATTTTGCTATGAACGTTTCTGTCAATTGTAAACCAAATTTTTCAATTTTCATATTCCCTCTCATTGTTTTCTTTGGTCATGCTCGGCACATGTCAGCATAAAAAATTTTCAGTGAATCAAAGAATCTCACATTAATTTATATCACTGTTACCTCCATTATCAAATAATGAAATAAAAACAATAGCTAACAGAACTAACGCCACTACCGGAACTTCAGCCTATCCGCTAAAACCTAATAGCTTCGAGGGGCGAATTGTAGGCCCGGGATTCAATTAACTCCTTCTTAAACGTCGACAACTCCAGAATCAGGCTTCGCAGGTTTCATTCAGCCTCCTTGCAATATTTTCCGTTAGCCGCGAACAAAAGCGTCGTGACGTTGCCATGAGCGCGTTACCAGGCTCTCGTTATCCGTCCCCCTTCTTTCTAGGAAGCTGCCTCGTTCGTTGCACCTCTCTACCCCCGCTGCGTCATCTGCGCCGGGATTTTTAATCCGGGAATATTTTCGCTCGTACATTTTTCGTCATGTATCGCGTGTTGCACACACGCTGGATTATTAGCCGGTATAAGGGCTTGTACTCGCTGCTTTGTGTTCGCGGCTGCGTCGACGAGGAACGAGAAGACTACTATCGGATTCCTATTATTGGAGGCTTTCGTCATTTCGTTCCGACGCTTTACTATTCACCGAATTCACTATTTCACTTTACTATTCACTATTACACCGAAGATTTTTATGCTTTTGTGCAATTTTTTTGTGTATTTGTTCTAATGGTACCACAAATTCGGCAAAAACTATTTATTTCAGACCGGTGATGTACTTGAATGACGTACTTTTTCCTATTTTGAATCTCCAATACGACCGTCCAGCAATCAGGATCGAGAGCGACGTTATTCTAGTGGTTTCCAATCACCTAATGAAGCAGGTTCTTTTTTAATACTACCGGTATCGTTCGCTCGACGAAATAACTGAAGGGTGAAAGTTCACTATAACATCAAGGCAATCTTTAAAATAGACGAACTCCGACCCCACTTGGAATATTCTTTTCCGAGCATGATTTGTTTTTATCCCAAGTCACGGCAAATGCATTAGACTATCTTTAAACGTCAGTTTCGGTTCGGCTGCAGAAATAATTTTTTAAATCTGGCTGATGTTGTCTTCAACACAATTTGGTGTACACTTCAAGAAAGCAAAGAGCACATTTTCAACAGTACAATATATTGTACTTTGATTGTGTATCAACAAATACCAAATTTATAAAGAAGCAGAGAGGAACTAATTTGTACACCTAATATGAAACGGAACGAGTCACGGCACAAAGAACGGGCGTGCGAGCGCGCCGGGGCGAGAAACAGGAGAAAAGAAGGGAAAAGAAAAGCAGTGGTCCCTGGTAACACGATACGATGTATTCATCATAAACCATAACGCGGAACACCTCGAATATTCAAGGCCCGTCAAAAGTCCTCAAAGAAAATTTCACAGGAAGCCCGTTCGAAAAGGGGCTATTATTATTTCTGCCGGGCCTACGGGAACTTTGTCGGTCCGGCGTTTTTCTATTATTCTTCTGGATCTAGGAAGACGGCCCCGTCCCCCTCGGCAATAATTATCGCGTATCTATGTATGTGCGTGGCTGTGTGCACAATCGTTCTGCTTTCGCTCGATATCGGATACTGCACGTCGAACGAAATCGGAGACGTTTTTATGAAAAGCAATTACGTTCGGCCGCCGCGGAAAATTGAGATTAATGCTCGGAACTGCCGTGCGGATTAAACGCGCGTTTAATGGCGCCATTTTTTCCCCAGTATTCTGCCGCGGGATTCGAACGGAATTCTGATATCGATATCAGAAACCGCGGGCCACTCTGACAACCGCGGAACGAAAACTTTAAATTGCGAGATATGCGAATTTATGCGGTTCTCTTAGGTTGCGTAATTAATGTGCTGGACAATTTTAAAACAGCAAAAAAATGTATGAATGACCTTCTATGACCTTGAAGACGATTGTGTCGGCATGAATTCGTTTTGGCACATGCTTTCATATGATATAAGAAATATGTATACGTAGCATTCCATTTAGAAAATTGAGAAGAAACACCTTCGTCTCTAAAAAAAATAATGCAGATCAAAAATATTACAGACACCATTACATTGCTTTCAAAAACAATATACCTTTTTCCTGTTTCATTCAAACGCTATGTTAGGTTTGAACACCCTGTATGACGCATCTAGAAAGGCCTCTATACCAGAAGAGCACCATGTGGTGCTTTGATGTAATGGACAGTCATCACTATGAGTGCCAAGCACTTTGATTTATAGTTACGTGCTCGATCAGGCAACTGGTTTCCATATTTTTCAGCTTTATCAAACATTGAAATTCAGCTATAATGCGTTTCATCATCTTCTGGAGTTATTAAGCTGCAGGGAAATGCAAGAGAAACCCGTTTTTTATAAACCTAGGGAAAGTGCTCGATTGCTCGGGATTCTTCTGCGTATACGGTATGCGAGACGCGCGCACCGCTGCGCATTGCGTGGAATATTAATTCCTCGGATTTAATTAACCGATTAGCGGATGTCGACTTGACGCCGGTTCAACCCAGTCACGTAGACAAGTTAGACTGCGTTTTCGATGCGACGCGTCAACAGCAATTAAACGAGCGCGCAAGAGCTGCACGAGTCGTAAACTGTTGATCACCGTTTAACGTCTTCATCGAGGCTGACTGCATCAGTGATTCGTCGGATCTCAATCTACAAGTAATCGTCCATTTGAGTTTAAAATTAAACATGTCGTTAGATCTTCTGAAAATTCTAGCGCGGCTTGGTAGCGACGCACAGTGTGGGATTTCAGCAATCTAGCTTTACGTTATTCAAACATCGAATGTCTTCATACAGTCTACATTGAATTATAGTAAATTTATATGAAAGAGAAAAAAAAGAAGATTTACATTTACTGGAAGTGTGTATTTATTCGAATGAGTAAACATTGATGCCAGAACATTCGAATTTCATTTCTATTATAGTATTTGGTAAAATCTGTTCGAAGTCTCGGGAGGCTGACTCTCGATACTAGAAATCGATGGTTTAAAAGAGGATCGGTTCGAAAGCGAGATTTCTCGTCGCTGACTAATCGGGTCAGTCGCTAAGTTGACTCCTGGCTGGAAGCCGCGCAGCGCGGCGCGGCGGTTCTCGTTCGTTTTACTCTTTTCCGTATCAATGCTATCTTTGTAATCTCGTTGAATCGCTTACAAGCCCGCTGGTATAGAAGCGACGCGCTACGGAGTTTCTGTTCTCTGTCCCGATTCATCCGTCCTGATTTACATCACAACAAGTTACTCCGCCGCGCTATTTCCACCCCGAATACACGTTGATTCATTGTGGGATAAAGTTTCGCGCGCTGATACATTATTTATCGGCTTTGCAAATTCGAACGCGCCCGCCGCGACGCGGATGTAACTACAGGAAATTGCCGGCGAGAGGAAACAGATTTCGACGGCGAGCTTGCGGCATTAGGACTGTGTTCGATTTACCCCTCTGGAATCATTTTCGTCATCCACTCGCCTGTCCTTGTCGTCAAACATTTATTTTCGATTCTACCATTAAACCCCCTCGATTCCAACAAAAAACGAACAGCTCCAGTTGCGTAAACTCGTCCAAAAAATGTATTTAACACTTTACATACCAGCATTTTTCTAATAGTATTTTTAGATCCAAAGATCAACAGTTGACATTTCCTCAATAAATTGTTCAAAAGTTTCAATATTTATGTCGTAAATCAATTTTTAACCGACTTTCCAACTTTCCCAGGAAAAACCGGGTAGAACGACTTGAATTTTTTGGCGCACAGCGGACCCTCATTTTGAAGATTCCTAATTAGTTACCGATCGGCAGAAAAACAGGGAAATAGTGAGCACCGCGAGCGAATTATAATTTAACCAGGATCACGCGGTCCAGTTTCCTGGGTCCTAATTATAAATTATATCAATACGTTTCCGTCGGCCACATACCTGGAGCAGAAAAACACAGACAGGTGTTCGCGCATTAATTAATCGAATTAAATTCGTCGGGAGGTCAGGCTAATTTGCACGGCCGCTCCCCCTTTTTTCGTTGTGTTTCTAATTAATGCATTGTGTTAATTCCGCGCGGGGGGTTGCGCGGTCCGACGCCAGAACGACGGCTAACGAAGATCGTTAACGGCCGCTGGAAACGAGCAAGTGCCCGGCGACACTTCGCGAATTGGTCCGGGGACAATATCGAATCGCGTCGAATGCGTCTGCACCGGATTGCACCCGCGTTTTCCAGCAAGATAAACGGGTCGTTCCGCGGCAATCGACGTCAGGGATTTCGCGCGAAATAAAATATTGCGCGACGCAGTCTACGAGAAATTAGAGGACGGTTTAAGTCATCATTTTTCTGCTCTCGAATTCGTTCCTTGTGTCTTTTAACTATGAACCATTTCTCTGAATTTTGGAACTTTAAATTTCTCTACTCACCTTTTACTTTCACTTATTCTATAAATATCACTTGAAAAATTTATATCTAATAATGTGAAAAACAAGATCATATTCTCCAATATGTCCTCTGCAAAATGATGTTTGTTTCAGTCGGATATTTCCAAAATTGATGCTGCAATGCGATTGTCGCGCCTGCCGCTTGTTGCGACGAAAATCCCCGATGTCGCGAGGAAAAAAAGTGATCGATCAGGCGTGTAACGAGCGAACCGTCACTCTCGGTGCATAACAGGCCCGCCTAACTGTAGTACCGTCGCAGCTTACACTCCCGCGACGCGACGCGTTCACAGGGAAGAAAGGAGTCGTGCGATCGCCTCGGATTGAATTACTTGAATAATGGCGATCTATCCTTCATTAAATTAGCCCCGCCGCTAATTTATTATCGGTGTAACTCGAGAACGCAGTTCTTGCTCTATAGCTGGACGCGATTAACGGACAAGTACGTCCGGTAGATCCTTTGCTTATGCATATGAAGGTGCTCTCCGTGTAGAAATCGTCCTCTAGATCGTGCCTCGTCTCGCGAGACTATAAAATGGCGAGCGGAATGCAGATTATAAGCCTGCGGAAGCGAAGTGAAAAGAATCGCCATCTGCAGATTAACTCGTCGCTCGAGAGAAACAAGAACTCGAGCAATTTTTTCCAATGTCGATGCAGGAAACTACTCTTTATACCGATACCATCCTTTTTCTACTTATTTGCACACTCGTTCAGGTCATAAGAGATTTTTTAGCGAATAGTTACGAAAAATTATATTCACTGATTAGAAAATTAATGCACGCATCGGGACAGCGCGGTTCAAATATAAATTTAAGAAACAGGTGTGCGGATCGTTAGCATAAAGATTGCTCGTGGTTCGATTATTACGGGAGCGAGAGAAGGATACTTTTCGACAATGTATTTCCCCGGCGAGCGATAACGTCCGCGAAAAATGTGAAAGATCAACGACGGAGGAGGTGGTTCCGCGACGCCTTGTATAATGGGGTACAGGAATACGGATAAAGGACGAGCAGGCGCGAGCCGAGAGCAATAGACTACGAAAATGTTGGGAGGTCGAACGATAAACGTCAACGGGATGGTTGTACAGTACAGTAATTGTACGATAACTTTTACGATGGGCTTGCGCCATTCGTGCGAGCACGCTTCCACGTGAGAAACCGCGATTCGAGGCTCGAGTATCGTCTTACGCGGATACCTTTAATTAAGCCGTGCACTGTGGTCCGAGGACCCGTCGCGATGACGTTTCGCTCTGCCACGAACTTTTTCATCGGGAATATCAAGACTTCCGACCATAACTCGGCCAGCAGATTAGAAAGTTAGGCATCGAAGCGAAGAAACGATTCTAAATTCAATCTTCTCTAAAATTCAGTGTATGTTCTTGTGGACAAGCAGTAAAGTTATTTAGATTTTTACTTTGTTGGATGATTATAAATTCATTCCTTTTTCAAATTTCTTGCAAATTTCAGTGTTCATAGGTTCTTCGTAATAGTTCCATTAAAATGGCTGTATTGTCCAGCGATTTCCACAGTCCAGTTGCAATTCCATCGAGATTGATCAATCAGGTGACTCGCAGCAGCTGGGAATGCGTACGGTCAGCCACGGATCAGCAACAAGAGCAGAAAGGAAGATGGAAAAGTTCCACGACAAGAAGCAGCAAAAGCGCTCAATCAAACGGGGATAATTAAAGAGTCGGAATCATCCGTCAAAGAAGCGTCGACTAATCGCTCACGGCCGATCTGAAAGCGGCTGCTATTCGATTATGATTAAGCTAATTCGAGTTTGATCCGCGTCACGCGGAAATAATGGAGGTCTCGGTAATTACATATAAATCAAATTATACTTCGAGCCGACAGCTCCATTTGATAACTGGTGGCGTGCCATGTCAAGTGATCGAGTCAATTAGGTCGCCGCTTATGCACGCTGAAAATGTTACCCGCGACTCCCGCCATTAAAACGCGATGCCGCGCCGGCACGTCGAAAATAAATTTCTTATCGGCGCCGCTCGCCGAAGTGCATCCGAACGCATTTATAATTCAATCTAGTCTACCTTGCAAAATTAATTCGAATTCGACTTCGAGCCTCGACGAGCATTCTGTAAAAATCAATGAAATCAGAATATAACCGGGAGAGTGTCCGAGTTTCAATTGCAACCTTGAATCATTAAATCCTGACATTGACATGAAAATCATTCCGAGATCGAAACACTTAAAAAATGTTGGCGAGTGTCGGTGTTTCGACTGTTCCACAATGGAATTGCAATAAGAAAACCTGCTTATTCGACATTCAAAATATTCCAAACCCTTTTTCTACGTTCGAACCACCGTGCGCCGCGGGCGTATCTGACGGACGATACGATAAATCAACAGTAACTCTTCCACGGCGGTGTCTGGCCACGTTTTCCATGGGAACTATGGCTACAGACATGGCAAGGAGCGACGGGGGCGACGCATTCGAGATGAACGGGCAGGAAACCAAAATTACGGCCGCTTTGCGCCGCTGCTATGGATCTAATTTATCGTCTTTAAATGCAGATCCCTAAGGCTAGATCCGCGGCGCGCGAGACGCAGTTTCTTCTCTCTCTCGCTCTCTCTCTCTCTCTCTCTCTCTCTCTCGCTCGCTCGCTCGCAACGTTTGCAGTATGCAACGTGTGTGCAATTAGACAAGCCAGTCTCAGGAAGCAGCCGAAGCTAAAGAACTTTCGGCCCGAGATTCGCCTCTGGCGATCAACGATTTCGCATCGGGCCGAGATCTCTTTCCGAATGCGTCGTAGATCCGACTCCGATAACCAGAACGCTCGATACAACCAACCGCCTTTTACGTGTACTCCGAGCTAAGGACATGGGAAGACGAGCTTCTTTCAGCCAGCCACCTGATGCCTGGATACGTCGATCACTCGAAATATCAGATCGATGCTCCTTTACGTTTCCCGGGTAATGTATGTTAATTGTCGGTTAGACCTCGTTTTCGTTTGTTCTAATTGGACGCCTCCGGATACGCGAAATCAGACCGATCCCTCGGGGTTATTAACACGTACCGGTGATTATTCATTTTTTCCGAAATCTTTGATTCATAAGAATTCATTTCAGTGGATCTCCGAAGCAACAGCAATCTCAAGCTCAGTAATCTGATCTCGAGATCAGTAAAAGTACGTAGACTGTAAATCTGTGTCATCTAGATTCTAGGATGGATTAAACAATTTTCACTTTATTTCCAAACCAACCACAACGTTTTGAACGTTGTTGTTTCGAGTTCACTGGATACCATCGGAAGCGTTCGGCGTTTTATTAATGGTTTTGTTATACCACTGACGAAGGATCGTAACGGGCAGGGTTCGTTCGCCGTTCGATACCGCTTGCGAATCGCGCACTAAAATAATTCCCGTGCAGATAAGAATTTTTCGAGCGGTTTACGAGCACTCGCGTCCGAATTCAAATTGGTCGGCTTTGCTTGCTGGTCGCGCAATTGATTCGATGTCCTCGGCACGAGCGAGCATCGGAAATGCTCGCCACAATTGACCATTTCCGGAATCTGGCCGTAGCGTTTCGTCCAAGAAAATTATGCCGGACAGGAAGTCACGGGCGCAGCCTGGACCCAAACGAGTACTGCGAACGGTTATGGCTGACATCGAAATGCCCGTTGCAAATATCGCACGGGGTACTTAGTTCTTCGATTCCCATCTTCCCCTCTTTGCTCCTCGCTTTTTCACTTTGCGGACGCGCGTTATTACGAGTACGACCGCTCCGTTCCCTTTCGATTTGCCTCTACGAACAAAGAATTTTTGTGTCTCGTGAATTTTTCGGTTGTAAACGAAAATCTGTGAACAAAGGCGTGAGTTACTGTATGCGACGAAACACCCACGGGGATCTTTCGTTTGTCGCATTGTTCGCTTCGTCCACTTTCCTCCATTGATTCTCAGCTGAAAAAGGATTGGAACGCAACGGATCGGAGACGATAGAAATTATAAATGATTAGGTCGGCAACAATAGGCCCGTGTAACGGGATACGCAAATATTTGTTATTACTTTCACAATGTCGGCGATGGGGGCGGGCTAAACGTCTCGAAACACGCATTGGGGACTAGCGGCCGAACTTTTCCCGGAAGAGGTCGATCATCCGTAATCACCGATGCAAATCTAACACCTTGGTAGAGCGGTACACGGTGAACCGTTCTGTACGGCTCTCAAACCCGGGAGAAAGTACGATTTTCGCATCGTTCGCGTCTGAAGAGGCTCCGTACACCGTATTCGTAGAGCTCTCGCGCGTCGATAGAAATCGCATTCGCCGTATGTTTCGCGCGCCCGATTAGGAAAAATATTCGCCTCATCTTGAAGCGTGCTACATGCTGATTCCCCCGACTGCCATTGCGCAACCTGCTGCCACGGAGATGCCGTCTGCCAATCGGCCAATTACGGCATCGATGCGGTCAGAGGTCTGCCGAGTCGAACGAAACCGCGATTGTTCGACGATCGAGAGTATTTCTAATGAGAGTCACACGCGTCGTTCTGACTTCTGCGATCGTGAGACGGGAAATTAGAAATAACGAAACTACACGAGAAACGTCCAGGCTTTAACTTCTTACTAGATATACTGGAACTGGGAATGGTCTGTCAAGAGTTAAACGGCTCTGGATACGAGAAATTAGAAATAACGAAGCAACATAAGAAGCGCTCCTTAATTTGTTAAAAATGCTGGTGCATGAGGTAACAGGATTTGTGCTGAAAATCCTCCCAACGATTCGATTGATCAATTATAACTTGAGATGTAGTGGCAACAGTTCCGAGAAAAACGCGTTTAAATTCTTCAAACGCTTACAACTACGTACATCCTTTAGCACACGTATTCCATGACACTTATGCTTGAAGAAAATGCAAAAAAAATTTTGAAAACCAGAATACCCCCTTAACCACTTTAACGCACCAATTAAACATTCAAAAGCGGTCGTTTTTCCACCAATTTTTGTTACACCAACGAGTATATTCGGCTGTATTTTTATGGAAAACCAAAACAGCAGGTCTCACTGTGCAGTTAACTCGGACGCGCGGAAAAAGATCGTTTTCTTAAACCCGACTTAACTCGGCGAGTGCGCTAAGAGGTTAAAAAGGAAAATGATGCTGAATAGTTGGCTAGTGTCCTTTAGGGCGTTAGATTTGGCGCCCGGTTTGCGCCAGTGGAGTGTTTGGAGCGATTATGTATAAGGCAGCACGAATGTTTCGAGTTTGATTGGTTCGACGTGTATTTATAGATATCGAGATTCATCGAGGTTGGCTAGCCGGCGCTGTTTACGGCCGACGATTCCCGTTTCACCGCGGTTAATTCATTTAGCCGTCGGACGGTGCGCCGAGCGCGAATCGAGTTAATATCGAGTGTACCCGCCGTCCCTGGCTCCCGGTTATCCCTCTCTTCGTTATCTGGCCACTGAAAAAAGAGTACTCTGTTACCATGGCAGTCAAATCGATTACTGATTGGCAGGTAATGCGCGTGTAATGCGTCGACCGGCGCGGCGCCCGCGCAACCCTACCCTCGTACTCTCCACGTACCCGATGTTGAAACGTGTGCACTTGTTGAACGGAACCGGTCAAAGGATCCGTCCGATGCAATCGTCTGCACCGCTGGCATCCGAATTGAATCCACGTAATTGCGATGAAAACGATGGGGAGGGGGTACTTAATTTGGTAATTTTAGAATTACGTACGAGCACCGGCTCCGTACAGACAACCACTATCAAATCGACCGGTCAAATTCAATGAAGGGTGAAGCGAAAGATGCGCCGCGCGCCATCCACCGTTACTTTCACTCGCCAACTTCCGGCTGCCATCGCGAACCAGGTCTTGGTCTCCCGACCAGCCAACCATGCAATTTTATTATATATTTAATGGATTGTTTACTCGCTTCACAGTATTTTATCTCCTAAACGCCCGTGCATCGACAAGCGAACAGAACTCCGTGACTTATACAGGAGAGAATTTCTACAAGAGAAAATAAGTCGAAAATATAAAATAAATAGTTTCCTAAAAGCAAAATTTCGTAAGTTGAAGATCTTACAATCGCAGATTCAGAAGGAGGACGAATTTTACAAGCGGCAGAACTCGTCGAGCAACAATTACCTCGCAATATGCGACCACCGCCTTTTCTACGAACGTCGCTGCACAGTCATTTCATTCGTCATTATCGGGGTCGAGAGCCGGGCGAAACGCGTTTGACAGACGATACAGTCGCGAAGCTATTTCGCGATCCATCAGACATAACGATTTTTCGAGTTGATCCGCGGCCGAATGTGTTGTAAATTAACGTTTCCATTGTTCGCATTGTCGGCGTCGTTATAGCGGTTGTCAGCGCGTGTAAAGTTTATATCGCGCGTAGACGCTCACAACCAGCATCAAATTGACACGCCGTTTTCCAATTGGAGTCGTGGCAATGATACAGAAACAACGGGGCCGCGTTTTTCATCGACGTTGATTCGCCGCACGCCGCCGTCGACAGCTCTAAATACACACCCGGTCGTAATTGCGATTAATATTATTCGCGAGGATGCCGCTTTTCCAGCGCCGACGCGTTAATTACTCAAACGACGCGATGACGGCTCGCGAGTGTAAATTACGAATGCCTGGTCTAACAATGGGAGCGAATTTCGATGATTTCTTAATGTCTACCGCTCAAACATTTATTCGTATTGTGAATATTTATCCGTTTGACGAGCGGAATGCAGTAGCTTTCACTTTGAAGGAAAATCATCTTTGAATGAACCTCGAGAAGTGGAAGTAAATTTTATTGATAAAAAAATATCCACTTAAGTCTTAAGTATGTCCATCTATGGTCGTCTTTCTCTACTTGGTTCCCATCGTAAAAGTATTTTTCAAAATAAAATAATTGCAGGACGCGAAAGCCGAGTATTCTAAAATGAATGCAGGTAGATCGTTGCTCAATTATTTCTGTGAAGCAACAGCAGCTGAATGTTAGCAGACGAGGTGATAAACGAAGCTGTGTTTCGAAGAAAACGGACGCAATCGCGTAACAAATGGGGAGGCAGCTGCAGGGAAAAATCAGCGATTAGAAGCACAGATGACCAGTTTATAATTAGCGGAGTACCTGTACGCGTGAGTTTGAGTCGTCTCCGACTGCGGTGAACGTGCGATTAAGGTTGCTCCTTTTTCAATTCCCACCGGCTGGTGCCAGTCACGCAGCGGCCGGGCTCGGGCCCGATGGTCTGTTCCGCAGACAGTTGCCCCGAGATAATAATGCTAATTACAAGTGAGGACGTCGCGACGGAGCCCCGATGCGATATTTAAAAAAAACTTTAATTCCATTTACATGCCGTCCGTTCCAGGAATCCGAGATTCGGACGCTCTCAGCCACTCTATGCGTTCCGCGATACGCGGCGGGTCCTTCTTTTTCGTTAACTTCTCCTTTATTTCACCGGTCTGCCATCGGGCCGGGAGAAAATGAAATTCAACAATTTATATTCCACGCGACTTTTGCCTCGAAATCCCCGCGTCTCTCCCCCTCGATCTCCCTTTTTTCTCCGTCCCTTTTATGAAATCGAGCGCACGCTTTCGTCTTTCATGTGGCCCAGTCGATCTCTGAAAAACTTAATCGAGGAGCTCCGTATCGACTCGGGATTACTACGTCCGATTACGTCTTTTATTTATGTTCGACTCTGTCGACTGGGCGAAACTTCTTTAAAAGCTCGCGCGATCCCGCGATTCTCTCTATCAGTCTTTCTCATTCTCCCTCTCCCTCTCTCTCTCTCTCTCTGTTTCTCTTGAACCTTCTCTCTTTTTAAATCTCATCCCGTATTCCGCAGGAAAGACGAAATAAGAGAACCTCGAACAGTACGACTGATTAAGCCGTACTCCGCCGCTGTACTTTCCATTTCTAGAAGCTGTCTTCGTTTTCATTTCTTTCGTTCATTTGCGTAAGACTTTAGAAACGCCTGGTTAACTCGAACTTGTTATTCTAGCCGGAGGTACAAAGACTAATGAGCGAAGTCTGAGCATTTTCCACTTTTCCAGGCCGCCCTAAGTTTTCCACCCCCGCCAGTAACCAACGCCTTGCTCTGTATTTACCCGCAACGCGATTACTTCCAATCTTCTTTTTGGCCCACCGTGTATATTCGTGATTTCCTTGATCGAGATCAGAGTGTGAGGGTTCGCGAGACTCGTCCGAGGATTATATTTTGTTAAAAATCAGCATGACCGACGTCCACGACACGGAGCCGCGATCATGTTAAGGTAGAAACCGACGCATGCACGTTGCTCGTGCGACCGCGGCCTTAGACTTAAATCGGTTACACACCGATTACCTCTCCAGCATGTGTATCCTCCGCTAAACGTATGGGTATAGTCGACGTATGGACGTATATGTATATTCGCCGCATGTTTCATGCTCATTGGTTCCCCTTTCACATGAACTTTGTGCCGCTCGCTCCGGCCGGTCTCGTCGTCGTTCAGAAATCGCGTACACGTTGGCCCGCAATCGGCATAGGACACGTACGGCATAGATCGCCTGACGTTTCTATTCCATTTACGGACGGATAATTAGTTCCAGCTAGCTTCCACGTACGATACAGCACAGTTCTCGCGTCGGTCTTTCTCTCTTTCGCCGCTCGGTTTCTCCGATTCCCAAGGAACGACCTCATGGAGCACTACAGCCGATTTTATTACCACGGTTATGGCAACTTCAGTCGCCTGTCGGCCGAGGAAAATCAGTTGACTGCGGATCTTTACGCAATATAAAAATTGCGAAAAACTCAAGAATTGTTATTTGTCACGAAACACGACCTCGAAACTAGTAATTCGTGGCTCCGGTGCGTGCTTTGATCCGCGCGCTTAAAAATCCGACGTCCATGTGTAACATCGTAACATAACCGTGCGGAGGTTCGCGGAGGGGTCTAATAATGAAGATTTATTGGTTTGCAGATCTCCGCGCGTCTCCCCGTTGGGGACTGACTGAGACGTCCGCGAAATTTAAGATGTCTCTGTACAGCGTGTGAAATCGTTCGTAAATTGTTCGGCGAATGGTCCAGGAATTGTAGAGCCGCGTGTTGATTTATGTTTAGACGGTGCGCAGGCAGAATCGTGTTCCTGTTACTCATGAAATTCCATTTGCGAGCTGCGAGGTGCTGCAGATTGTCACGACTTTGATAGAGTATATAGAGAATCGAGAACGTCTTCTCTGTTGGGACTTGAATCTGTTGATTGAATCGGTATGAAGCGCGGCGTGCGAGTTCAGTCGATTTCATTCGCGCGATTGCGCAAGCTGGAACAAAGCAAGAATTTATTGTAAACTAATGCAAAGTGTTCGGCAAGCTTCTTCGAAAGAAGGATTCGTCTCTCGGAGTGTCGCTCCACGAAAAACTTCGCGAACAACCTTAAGACCTGTTTCGACGTTACCGGGGACACGATCGTGACGCGTTAACGAATTCGCCGAGAAACCGAAACAATTTAATGGCCGGGGATCGACAAATTGCGCTTCTTTCGCGATTAAACGATGCACTTGCATCCCCCTGGGGTATAATCGAGGTCCCCGTTCGAAAAAAAAGGATACTTCGACTTGGCTGGCTGGCTGTATCCGCGTGTTTTCGTGCCAGCTCGTCGCTGTGCAATGGAAAAAACCAATTTCCCCTGTGGCGAACGGACGGCTGGAGGTTAAAAAAGGAACTGCAAGAGAAAACTGGAAGAGAGGGAGAGAGAGAGAGAGAGAGAGAGAGAGAGAGAGAGAGACTGGGAGGTAAAAAGAAATTAACGTGCGATTTCCTAGACTCCGACTGTGCTTGCCAAAGGGAACAAACACGCCTCAATTTAACACTTTGACTGCAACCTGTATAACGAAACACCGGCTAAACGTCACGGTTCAACGTTCTGAGGCTGCTTCCGGGCGAATGTGTTGAGAGCTATGCACTATAAAAATTGATCGAAACTATCCAAAAGTTCAATCTATCTAAAAATCTTCAAAATGCGTAGACTGTAGAAGTTGCTAAAAATGGTCCATCTATTGTGAGAGTAAAAACTCTGAAATCTTGGTACCTCACAGTCTTGAAGAACCTGGACGAAGTACCTGATTCTGCAAACCGAGGGTCCAGGTGCAATTTGGTCATCTAACTCGCATTAGGTATACCTTTCGGGAAAAGTTTTCTAGAAGTACGAAGTTAGAAGATCCAGATGGAATCTCGAGGTGTCCGACCGGGAGCTAACGATCACGATGGATTTCCGTTGATGTGTCAATCGAATGATCGCGAGAAGCACGCGCTGCACAAGGTGGATCGAGAGGAGGGACAGCGAGTTAGGCGGAGACGTTGGTCGGAGAAGGACCTGGCCAGAGACGAAGAAAGGTCGGCAAGCAGGAGCACCAGCAGGCGAGGACGATGAGAGGCAGGAAGAAGGGAGAGACCGGGTTCTGGAGAGGGTTTCAGTATGGGCATGCACGATGCACGTAGCGAGATAACTGGTTTCGCGCAGCCTGCTATCATGGCACTCTAATTACCAGCCATTACACCCGGCGAACCCCTCTGAATTGTTGCGTTCTCTACCTACACTCGTACTAACCACTCGACCACCGAGTCCGGTGTGCCCTGACCGCAGCTTTAAATGCAGAATTAATATACCGGCCGGCACTCATTTCGCGCTGGCGTTGTTGCCCGTGGTTTTCTTTTACCTTGCGCCCCCTTTTCTGCTTTCCTGCTCGTACCCCCGTGTCGTACGGCTTTCTCGACTCTTGCGGTACCTCCACCAGTTCCTGGACCATCGTCTGCAAGCTCGAACCATCACCGAACGAATCGAGCAGATTTTGGTGCTTCGATCTCGGCTGCTTTGTAAACAGAAATCAATTTCACTGTTGCAAGGAAGCTCCCGACTGTGTATTCTGTATTATGTACTGCGAACATTATTTTATACAGGATACATTTCTTCTTTCCATGATTGTTACAGACCACGTATCACACAATTAATTAAAAACACATCGAACAAACCTACAATTTGACTTACAAGAGTCAAAACAACCAGGCAACGATACGAAGAAATGGTCCGAGCTAAAGCAAAAGGGGCTGAGACATGACGAGAATAGCCCGCAATCCACGAACTAGGCCCATTTAAATAAGGAATTTCCATTTCGTTGAAGAAAGCGAGAAGATTGGTCTGGCCCGGTCCGAGACGAGCTTTCCGATGCGGCCGCTTTGAAAAATCGCGGTATTAAAGCGAACCTTTGGGCCCTTATCTAAGTTATTGTCCAGGCCAGCCAGGACCTTCGGAGATTGTACTACCACACGGGCGGACGTCGTTGTATAGGTGACGTCTGATCGAGACGGCGTGAGAGGATTCCGGACGAAGGAGAAGACGTCGGTCCACGAGGATTCCCCCGTTATCAATGTCTTATGACGTGCATTAAAGGATTGAAAATGCCAAAGATTGTCAACGAGGCCCTTTATCTGTCCATTAGCCAAACAGCCTCGAACGAATTTCACGCGCCATTCACCGTGATGGACTCTGGCTCTCCTTTTCTCGGTACCGATCCTCTCTATAAACAGACACCGGCACATTTCGATGGGGTTTTCGGGGTTCTCGTCCTAACGTCGTCCAACGTGTTCCACTCGAACCGACATTAACAAGATATTTCATATACCTATATGTACATATATATATTCGGGATTCTCGACCGTGTCCGACGTAAAAACTCGAGATTACCTTCGGCTCCTCCGATTCCCATGGCAAATCGAGCAGAACCTTGGCTCGGCTGATCACGGGGCCTCTTAGGGACACAAGGGCGGAGAGCCGTTCGGGCAAAGTGCGTGTCTACGACGGAAAAAGCTGAATAAACGGCCGATGGGAGTGACGAGGAGTCGTTCCGCGGCGCAAAAACCCGACAGGAAGAGAAATCCCTCGCCGGGGCGAATATATTCCGGGATCTGTTCGGTGAAAAAGTGCCCGTACCGGTGACAAAATGGACGGGAATCGGTCGCGACGTTCGTATAATATCCGAACGGTGAATGGGAGCGCCTTTATGGTCAGCCGGGGTTCCGAGGCGTAAATGTATGTCTCAACTTTCCTTCTTTTCGCGATTGTTCGCGTATATACCTACCCGTCGCGCCGCGCGCCGTCTTCCTGCTCGTGACGAAATGGTCGGGCGTTAAAAGTGCTACATCCGCAGTAAGTACATCGGGGGCGAAAGAAAAAGGGGCCGAAAGCAGTGAGGAGGGAAAAGAACGGCCACGGTTCCTTTTTATTCGTCCGGTTACGGCCCGGAGAGCCGCTTCCTCCTTGCGGACGAAAACCGATTAAGCCCGACTGTCCTGCCACCGGGCTTGTACCGAAAATGAAATTGCTCTAGGAAGTGTCTGCATTATCTTTCGCGCGTTAGGAGCCCCGTGGCAGTCGGTTTTTTTCTTCCAAGGAGAAAAAGACTCGGCCCGGTTCCGCGTGGGAATTCGGGCTCCGTACTCCTTCCTGTCTGTCCGACAATGCCCGCCGATTTAGGAACGAGTATTTACACGGCCGGAACGGCCCGTGGGGAACGCGAATCTCACCAAAATATTCAGGAATGAATTTTCCATTGCTCCGAGGCGTGTCGGCTAGCTTCTGTTTGCTCAACCGTGGAAATTCCTTCCGAAAATTCACTTTGTAGAGATAAGAAGGTGGAACGTCCGATCGCGTCAGTAATTAACTCTTTGAGGATAAATGTCTATACACTGATGACATCAGGTTCGCGTGTCCAGGTGGCAAAGTTCCATGCAAATAATTTAATCATTTAAATAATAAAAGATTGGTGTATAAGTCTTTCGTAGATAATCTAGTGCTTTTAGGAAAATATTTCTAATTAATTATAAATATTTGTAGCAATACTAGAAGAATTCTTCTTTCCCACGATTCATGGTGGTTGATCGTTGAAGCTGCAGGTCCAAATTGAACCATTTTCTCCTAACGATTGAAATGTGTGTATAATTTTCTTGACAGTGGCGAACGAGGCAGAGAAATCGGGTTAAGGAATCGACGGAACAAGTAATTCCAGCGGGTAAACAAGTTTCGGGAACACATTGGCTTTCTCATACCGGCGCGATTCATTTGCAGCGAACGAGGCTGCAATTTCCCGAGCGCAATTCGTTACGCAACCATTTGTAATTTCGTTTTTCCCCGGTTGAAAATTGAACAGTGTGAAAATCAGGCCGCCAGGCCAGGCCCTATCTCGATTATCTCGTACGCCGAAAAGTGTACCAACGTACAGTTTCAGAACCAGTTGATTTTCTGAATTAAGATAGCCAACGGCGCGGCGCGGCGGCGGATAGTTGCAAAGTGGTAGCGGTTGAACAGTGTCGATCAGATAGCGGTACCCGGGGATCGATTTTGCCAGTCGTTGTTTAACAAAACTACAACGTTGAGCTGACGGTGCACAGGTCGGGACGGTGATTTATAGTAATTTGCATGATTGTAGAAAATGAGGAAACACGGGACGGTCTGTGTCTACGATCGACGGGAGAAGGAGGACACGGCGAAGAGAGAGAGAGAGAGAGAGAGAGAGAGAGAGAGAGAGAGAGAGAGAGAGAGAGAACAGGAGAGAAATCGGAGAAAGAAAAAGCACGGAACGCAATTGGCATTCTGTAGCGTGGCAAACAGCTCCCACTCGGGGTGTGTAACAGGTATACGTACGAAGGTACTAACGTAATTACCACGTACGTACAGACCCGGCAACGTTTGTATATTCGCTCTCATAGAAATCGCATATACGCCGTGCCTAATTCAATTAAATAGCCAATCAGATGCCCGATACCGCCCGGTTAATTAACTGCGCCTTCTTATGCATGTACCCAGTAATCTTGATAGGTCATATATACACTGCCGTGCAAAAGTCCCGGGACTGATGTCATCAAATTGTCGATGGTACTCTGAAAAATGATCGTTCGCTTTCGGAATCGAACTCCACAACTTTAAAACCAGTATCGACATTTTTTTATTGATTGTGCTGTATCTAAAAACGATGCACAGTCTTACAAAAACAATGAGCATGTTAAAAAGTACATTACTCCAATTTCTTTCCTCCCAGTATGAGCAATTTGTGCGAAAATAAATATTGTAAATAAATAAGTACACATAAGCTGTGGCAGAACGATTTCGAAAAGAAGTGAACAGAAACAGATCCAGACCCGTTAAAAAATATATTGTTACAGCATCGACGCATTATTTACCCGGCTGCCAGGTGTCAGTGTACTTCTGGCCGGTAGTGTACAGGCGTCCACCATGGTGGATCTACTTATCATCATACAAGGTGTCCCAAATAGCCAAGCGACCGAAGCTGCGCCCATAGGTCGCCCATGGACCACGGAAACACAAGCTGGCCACGCTGGAGCTGCTCTTGCACGACCGGTGGTTCCGTTTTCAGAGTAAGCTCATAAATATGGAGTTTGTTATTCCGCGGCGCGTTAGTATATACGCTGGCTCCGCTTCTTTTTTCTCTTGCTATAACGCGTTGCTCTTCGACGTGTTGCGCGCGAGGCGATTGAAAATTCATACAGGCCGGGTCTTCAGGGACACCGGCGTGTTTATCTTAAACCGATGCATCGCGATGAAGGAACGGTGGCTCGGAGATGATTCGCGGTCCAGAGAAGAATAATATTTAATCGCGGATCGTTTCTCGCCTCGTAGCTGATTCAAAAAAGATTTTCGATCTCGTCCGAACGCTCTTTCAAGCTCGAATTAATACAGTGGGAATATTCTGGCGTTTCAGTGGCCAAAAATCTATAACTTTTGAACGGATGAAGATGATGTAATATTTCCTGTTTCTTTGATAAAGTTGACGTATTCTCCATTGCGTACGATATGCCATTGGGTACGTTATTTACATTAAATAGTGCCTAATTACATTAACCAATTGGCCATCCCACGCGAAATCGGACACTTTTTCGAGTACTGTTTCGGATTTTGTTCATGAACGAATCTCAAAGGATTTTTCGATATCTTAAAAATTGTTGATTTCACAAACGACATCTTTTTCGTTAAATTATAACATTAGGACTAACAAACTGATGAAAATGAGTTTCCAGGAGCTTATAGTGAAAATATAAGAGTATCTACGAAAAATGTTGTTGTTTGAAAAAACCGTCCATTTCATAATATATTTTGCAGTTCTTTCAAATAAATGCAATTTTTTGCATAGCAGTGAACTTTTTAAAAATTTGAAGAAAACGAGGATATAGCTCCAGTGTCCCCTTAACGGATCTATTTTAAAAAGACAGAATTTTAAAATTTACGAAATTACTATACAGGTATATAGCTGCGGTGCAGCGTTCCACTTCAAATAGTTATTAATTTCTTTGCCAAATAAGCGTTGTACCTGTGGCATGCTTTCCACAAATTTTAAAATAAATTCGTTAGGTAGTTTGATTCGTACGGATTTTTCTTCCTCTTTGGCCTAAAGGCACCTCTGTGCGCCCAGTGGTATTAAAACGGTTAAATTTTTTTATTTTATAGAGACGGTTAAAGACGCGATTATCATTTTTCGTACACGAGGCTTAACTTGCGTTTATTCCGCGTAGACAGAGTCCTCATAATCTGTGATTATTCATCTCGAGTGATTAGCGAATACATAATAACGTGTGCGACGATCCCATAGACAGAGTCGGCTACCGTCGTCGGTGCGTTTCCCGTCGTTCGCGCGACGTAAAATCAGTACGCTGACAACCCCCATAGTGCTTCGCGGGGGCGAGCTCGCGGAATAGAAGCCTGCGTTCCTGGACAATGAAGACGACGCATAAAACGAGCCGGCGCGGCGAGGCGAACATTTAAAGGTCGTTCGCGACGCGGAATGAAGCATTGGAAAGCAAACGAGCGCCGCGTGGGTGTTACCGTGAGCTTTCCACGCGTGCGTGTCTTTCTCTTCTCGCGCGCACACGCGAGCAGTCGCCCGTTTCACCAAGAAAGCCTGACGCATGATGTAATGACGCCGTAACCATTGGTTGATTTACAACGAAACGAAATCGTAAATACGCCGCACGGTAATTTGGCCATTCGCTGGTTGGCGCCGTCAAATTCCGACCCAATGTGTCCCGTATACGCGCGTCTTTAGAGCTTCCGGTTTACGCACGTTTGCACCCGACATCTTCCCCCGAATCTCGCCGGAAAAGCTGCTTCATTCGCGCTTCATTCTTGCACAGTAGAGTTTTAACACCCTGAGCTTCAATAAAATAATCAACAGATACGTATTGTCTCTTAAAAAATTAGATCAGGTAGTTAAGCAATGAACGTTACATGTACGTAACACGTGACTGCGGATCACATAGTGACCGTGTTAAAACTATTTTGATTTCGCACTGTGCGTATTAGTCGAAAACGAAACGAACTTTTGCGGTAACGCAATTTGCAGTCTACTTATCATACACTGCAATGCACAATTTCATTCGTACATCCGGAGACTTCAAAAAGCGATAGTAAAATAAATCCACGAGACAGGCGTCCCGAGGGGCCGGGTTAATTTCACGTCGGCGAAAATGAATCAAAGGCCGTGTCGCGTCGCCTAAAAATATTTGTTTCTCATGACATGTCGCGGAGATTACAAAAAGAATAATTACTTTTCCGGGTGGAGGGCCTCTAGCTTGTCGGACTCCCCTGTCGCGGTGTATTGTTCCCCCCCGACGTTCATTACAATTTTAGCACCGCGGTAACGAGTGGAATTTGAGTCAAAGGAACAAAAACCCCACACATCCGACTACGTATCGTGTGACAATAGATATTCGGCGGGTCTCGTAGACGACAACGTGGGCAGACTACACGTTGAAAATCGTCGGTCGTACTGTTAACGTGTGTCACCGTTGCCGCTCGCCGTGGCAACGATCGTAAATATGTATATATCTCCTTGCGTTTCACGGTACGTATTTTGTTGTATAATGGCATTTGCGAAGCAGCGCGGAGCCCGGTTTCTTAATAGAATAAACGGTCCCGGGCTTTTCATGCTTGCCCGGTGTGTCAGGAGAACTCTCTCGTTGTCACCGGTCTTGTCGCTGGACTGCTCGAACGCCGGCATTGTACAGGAAAAACGTGCTCATTTTGTAATACTTTATACCTTTTTTCATCGTTCCCTCTCTTTCTCTCTCTGTCTCTCTCTCGTTGAGCGCACAAGACTCCATAAAACCGTTTACGGTCTTCCGGCCCGCGAACCCGTTTCGCAGAATGCAAGCACGCTCCGGGGACAGTTTTAAGTGAAATGTTTACTAGCTGCGAGAACAATATGGAACTATTTATTCAACTTCTGTGTAGTTTATTGCGTTTATCGCGGGCGGTTGCGTGTAGACGATAGCAGCCTGCTTCGAAATAGATATGCATGTATTATTAGCACGAGTTGGGATTGGCAACAACGAACGAATGATTGAATGAATGAGTCTAGTTGTACTTTGTGTTCCCCACAGATTCGATCGGAGAATTATTTCGTTGAAATCCCCCGATGGGCATCGAATGGATAATAAATAGAACGAGGTTCGCGAGAGCCCGTCAAATTGACGCGTCGCCCAGCGCGCCTTTTAAATCGCGGAGAAGATAGCGCGGTATTATCGCGAACGTTAATCAGGATATTGTAAAATGAATTTGGCGCGGGGCAGTTCCGCAGCAGCTGCGCGCGCTTCGCCGTTTCGGAACTGTTAATTGTCCCATTTTTCCAGCGTCCGCCATAAATACAATACGGAACCGAAGCGATATGATGTATGGCGCGACACACATAAATATCGCCAGGAAAAGCGCCGGTATATACCAACAGCGCAAATATCAGCGGACCTGTAACTCACTGCCCCTATCACCCTCTCCCCCACCTGACCGACAAATAATTTTTTCAGTTAGCCCCGGTTACCACGGCATAAATAATTATTCCTTGACAGGCAATCGTTAACGAGACCTAATGGCGTACAAAGTAGCTCGATCATTTACTTCTAACACTTCCCATATAGCAGCCCGATCCATTCACGATCCGTGCTAGATCAACTTGCTGTCCTTCTGTGATAGAGTGGCTGTAAAACAACCCGACTTGTACGATTTTCTAAAAATTCTATTTCAGATATTGCAGGGAAGAGTTGTCGAATTTGTAAGAGACATGCAGCTTAATGGAGTGGACTCCTTTTTCCAGGATTGCAAGGGTTGCGCGATTCGCCTTCTCATTTCTCGATGATACAAACACGGGGTTTTTCACTAGTCAAAAACGTAAAAGATCGATCTAGGGCGCTATTTGCCTCAAAAGTCATATTTTTCCGTTTACGAGGCGTAATTTGCATTTTTCGGAAGCATACAACTGCGCATGTACAGTGAACCGGATTAATATTCGGACGCTCCAACAGAGACGATAACTTTTTAAATATTATACTATACGATTTGAATTTCTTTGTGAAGCTAGAGTAATTAGTTTACAACAGGATGTGAAAAGAAATTTGTTCAAAAATTGCAATTTATCGGATTGTAGAAGAAATACTAAAAGTTGCATTTTACAACTTTTTTATGTGGGCCTATATCGAAAATTTAAAAAATACGTTTTGTAGATCTGTATCAATTATATGCACTGTGAAAGTTTCATCGCAATCGGTTGATGTGGGAAAAAACGACAGGCTTTTAAAGATGTAAGAATTCTTAGATTTATTACATTTAGAGGACGGAAATCGTAAAAATCACATAAAAAATTGGTAAAATGCAACTGTTAGTATTTTTTCTACAATTCCGATTAATTGTAATTTTTGAAAAAATTTCTTTTCACATCCTGTAGTAAACTAATTGCTCCGTACAATATTTAAACAGTTATCGTCCTTTTTGGAGCGTCCGAATATTAATCCGGTTCACTGTAGCTATTTTCATAGCTACACGTTGCCGAATAATGCAAATTACGCCTCATGAACGGAAAAATAGGACTTTTCAGGCAGATAGCGCCCTAGATCAATCTTTTATCTAACGTTTCGGACTAGTGAAAAACCCGGAGTTTGTATTATCGAGAATTGAGAAGGCGAATCCCGCACCCTTGCAATCCTGGAAAAAGGAGTCTAACCCCTTTAAGTGTCCATTTAGTGGACAGGTCAGCCTATTTTCGATCGAAACAAAAATTCCACGCGATCCTATCATAAATTGAATAGCGTCTGTTGTAAGCGACTCGACTGTCTCCTGGAAATCAAACGGCGGAGGGTAGAGGGTGATAGTATTAAGGGCGACGCACTCGGCATTCGGATGGATACAATATCCGTACGTGGGTAGACCGGCTTACATATTAATGTAATACATAATCACGCGGAGATTGGAGAGGCAAGGAGAGAGAGAGAGAGAGAGGGAGAGAGGGAGAGAGACATGGACCCCAAGATGAATGAGTGTTGCCGTTCTGAAAAGGCATGCGGTTGATCCAATGTGTCGTAATCCTGACCCCGTGAGCCAGCACGGTCGCTCCGTTCGACCGTACCCCGTGTCTTACCTGTATATAGCACACGTATCCGTTTAATCTGTTCGGCATACATCGACAGCCGGCATGCGAGCCTGCTCGCTCGCCTACACGTTATACAGTAAATAATACCGGCGATCGGAGAGAAAACTCCGATTGTAGTTAGCCGCTATCAGATCTTGGCTAAGTGAACAAGGAGTGTCTGGGAAAACGCATTTACCGTTTATGCATGCGCCAGTCGAAGCCGGTGTCTCCTGATCGCCTGGCGACGTCCGACCACGTGAGACTCCCGCGATTTTTCCCGTTTCGGGTTCAACGACACTTTTTCCCAGCCGAGAAGAGAGATCCAAGACCCGGGACCCGACGAGTTTATGGTTCCCGAGCGTGTCCACCACCGAGGGCCAACAGAGGACCGTGCGTGGTTACGCGCTGTGATTCTTGTCCACCACCAAAGAAATAGTGGTACTTTCGTCCCCGCGTAGTTTTAAATTCTTCCCGGAGAAGTTCTCCAATCGCTCTTACTTTATTGTCGTGCCCGTCGCCCCTTCTCGGGAACGCTCCCTCCTGACGCGACGCCTCGTCGTTCATGATCCTGATTTACGTTTCGACGAATACCCAGACGATTCCGAAACTCGTTGTTACCAGCGGCGAAATCAGCTGAGAATGTCCCGTCACTCGCTGCTATGAGCTTTCCGGCGGTTCGAGCGTCGTCTCTGCCTCGTTTCTCCGTTTTCATATCAAATTGATAACGTGCTAAAAACTCGATAACATAGAAAGTTTAATAACTGTAAAGTTCTTCTTTGCGAATGGTGAATTGAGTTGAAGCCGGAGTTGTTTATTTTATCACATGCTGGTGGATTCCATTTTCGTAAGAGCTGCGTGGTTTTCTCTTTAAAACGATGTGCAAAATGTACTATTACGATTCTGGTGAAGGATGAATTGGAGTAGAGGTAGGTTATCGAACCTGCGAACTTTCTACGTACTATACACTTCTGTTATATCAGTTGCGTGTTTTGTGAATATCGTAGTTCTCGCGTTTGCTCGCACGGATACTGTCATACTGTCAATAAGGATTAAATCCCACTCGAAAGCGATTCGAAGCTTACCAAATTTTTCGACTCCTGTATTAGGCGTGTATCGAATACTCGGAATAAGCTCTTTAGTGTACAACGTACAGCGTGACACGACGTTTCTATGAAAATCGAAGCTGATATTCTTATACCGAATAGTGTAAATGCGCTTTGCTGCATCGAGTCTAAATTGATAAACCAATTTTACTATTTCCAACCGTGTACAGACTATAGAATAGGGAAACAAGTAGAATGTTCAGAGGTACACGCGACTCCCATCAGTTTCCTATGGGACCAGGAAGCGGTACGCATATTAGGCAACGCGTCTGGGTGTGAATTACGATTGGCCAACGCACGGCGTTTGATAGAACGTGTCCTTTACGGCGATCCGACTGAGAAAGTAAGTGACGCAAGGCGTACACGAGGCTCGCATCGCTGCCGGAGATAAAGTAATCTCTATTGTCTAAAGCGACAATGAATAATTCGTAGGTAGGCGATAACGACGGCCGAAGCCGTCTTCAGCCGGCTGTTGCCAGCGAGTTCGAGATTTCACGAGGAAAGCTTGCGTTCCGAGACGCCTCCTTGCTATCTGCCTCGCATCGTTCAACAGCGAATCGAACGTGTACGTTTGCAAAGGTATATCCGTTAGGTAACACGCGAAAATGTAATTACGATACACCGTTAAGAGAGCCGTGAGCTCTTTGTGTCGTCTCGTTGCGGATAATTCGCGGAAAACCGCTTTGTTGCTGCTGAAACACGCGGATCGCGAAACGATCTTTCCGCACGGAACTCCGGCGAATTAAGAGGAGCAGCTGGCCGAGTCGGTTGAAAAGAATCGAATTTTTTGCATGAATCTTTAATGTCGAGTCTGAAGAATATGCTCCTCGAGTTTCATTGCGAAATTCTAATTACGAGTGTCGATGGAGTATTTTAAATACTCCTGTAAGAACCACATTTCTAAAAAAAAAGGATAAAAATGTTCTCCACTTTCCAAGACTTGCAGTAGTACATTCTAAATGTTTCGAGTAAATACGGTGTATAGATTTTCCGAAAAAAATTGCCGAAGTTACTTTATATCGAGAGCGTTACAGAGTTGCAGCCTCGATCGCTGTCGTCTCAATTACAGAGACTTGTGTATCCTACGGAGCCTATTTGCGGGACTATTTGTAGCAAGCGGGTTGCAACGGAAAGTGAGAAATGGCGGCTGTAACGAAGGGAAGCGAGAAGTTTAAAGGCTTTTCGCGGCGGCGTCGGATGAAACCGGCAGGAATAAATTTTCCCCGGTAAATTCATGATCGAGCTGCCCCGAACGATATCTTCTCCACGTTCGTTTTCCCTCTCGTTAAAAGATTCACCGTGCTCGCGTCCCCTCCCCTCTAATACGTTTCTCACTCGCTCCCCCGTGTTCATCCATCCTCTGCTCGCCGATGTTCGTTCTCTTTCGGAGATGCGCGAAATCGTAAAACCCGACGGGATTAAACAAACGGACATTTCCGTGACACGGGAGACCGCGTGTTCTGGTAACGTATTAATGGTACGGTGGGAGTTATGTGCAACGGGCAATTGTGTTTTATTGACCAGCCGACACACGGCCACGCGTGAAAATTCCAGTCGCAATTTTGCCCAGCATTATACGGCGCGCGTCCCGCGCATTATTTAAAATATGCGGCCCCGGGAACGGGCCTGGAATAATGACGGACGCGTTTTTCGGACGGTCTCCGGCCAATTTACCAGCGAAAGAGGGAGAGAGAGGGAGAGAGAGAGAGATAGTGAGAGTGAGCGAGCTATTTTCTCCGTCGATTATAATTTCATGGATTATCAGCAGAAAGATTTCGTTATTCGCAATTAAAACGCCTGATCTGGATGCAGGGCCGAACAGCGGGAAAATTAATATTTATTCACGAAAAATATTAATCCGCCGTTTAATTCCGGCAACCGCGCGGCCGCGCACGTTCCTACACCCCCTCTGTTTCCGCCTAATTTGTCAAATTTCCCCTGAACCGATTCTAGATGGACGGGACGTGTAAATACCGGCGTTCGTTTCATGAAATTTTCCACTCTAATTTCGCGTTTCGTCTCTCCCAGTGTGGCCTCTTGTCTCCTTTTATTCCGCTCCTGCTTTGTATGCGACGCGCCGATGAAACCTACGCTGCCTCATTTAACGGGGATATCGATTGCATGCGTTTTTCTCGCTCGTCAAACGCCGCTACGGTGACCCGCAACAGTCAAGCATCACAAAATTATAACCGAAAAATTGTCGATTTTTGAACGCCTGTCGCCCTGTGTAAAAATGTGTTACAACGTTGTCTGTGCTCGTTTTACAGCGTAAAATCTCCGCTTTCACGCTTCTGAATTGATTTTCAAAATTGCGTCTCTGTGAGAATTCGGGAACGTCGATCCTTCACCTTCGTATGTTAAATGCTAAGTCTAAAAAGAAGACTAAACAGAAAGAGAACAACCAATACAGATGAGAACTGTGAATGGGATGTAAAATGGCGACGTCACAACTGTCATAGCGTAAAGCAAGTTTCACGAAAAGCGGCGTTTGTCATTTAAGTATTAAATTTATATCCTTGGCTTGTATCAGCAGACACGTATTCACGGTGGCGTCCTCCACAGATATATGTTGGACAACGGTTCTTGTTGTCGAGTACAGAGCAGCAGCAACGAAAATATCTCGGGCATTGTCGACGACTCGGTCCGAGAAAAAAAAGCGCGAGTAGTCTCCTTGCCAGGTCTTGCTAACGAACTATTCGCGTCTGAGAAATTACCCGTTCATACCGTCCCGCTGTCAGTTCTGGGTCAGCACGGTGTATCAGAGTTTCCCGGGGCCGACATTAATAACCCATAAATAGCGGTCCCCCGCGCAGGACCACCGTGCCAAGCTAACTTCGCCGACGCGGCGAGACGTTATGCACATGCACGTTTGTGCACGTGTTACACCGAAGAATTCATTTCACCGGCTTGCTACGGGATAAGGAATGGGGTCCCGACCTGCCCGACCGTTTCACGCCTAACACGGCGCGAGCCAGCCACAGCGTTGTAATAATAAACATCGCAATTGCCATGCATTGCTTTCGCGGTAGTCACGAGACCACTCCCAAAGTCGTTTGTCGGTATCGGCTTGTTGCTATTCCGGTGCCTCCCGACACCACTTCCGAGAGAAACTGGTCTATTCACCATGAAATTAGGCTACCGACACACTGTGAATCAGCCTACTTATCAGCCCTTGATAGTTTGGAAATAGTAACCCCTAAGAAGACTACTTTTCTCTTGAAATATCAAGAAAGAAATCTTTCAAACGCAGGAACGCTTTTCATGTAACAGCTGTAAAAGTGAATGACTTTTATAGACACACTCTTAAATTACAAGAACATGTTTTTTTTTGTTGCATTTGCTCATTTATTTATTGGACAGCGTACAATCATGTTAATCTGATCGGCAGTAAGCCCGTGTTTGCGTGACGTGCAGCGCCTGTCGTAGTCATGTAAATGTAAAAATGAATAATTTTCCCAAAGTGAGATAGTTCACGTTGGGATTAAAATAACTCTCCAAAAATAACACGAAAAATTGAACGAGTTATAACGTTTGGTAGAAAAATGACCTTTTCGTGTTTAAAAAGTGGACTATGCGTTCTGAAAAAATAGTATACGTACAAAATAAACACGTATTAATGCGGAGGGTGAAGTACGCAGCAGACTTATTACGTTACCATTCGTACAAAGGGGAAGAAAGGAATCACTTTTTGGCTCCTGTTTCATGCAAATCATTCAGACTAGACTTTTATTTTGCATCTCTAATCAGATCTGGCTCTTTTAAATTTAATTCTTGTGTCATTTCTATAAAACCATTCTAATACATTCGATAAAATAAATAACTAAAAGCTTCCAATCTTGTTTTCCAACTTTGTTCTTATTCTAACGCTAGACAGCCACATTAGAATCGTGAAATATGATTAGCACCATTCCCGGTCCGTCATTAACCGCGTGTTTCGCATATTTCACTGCTTCGAATAATTACGTAAAAATCGAAGGTATCGGTGGCGGGTTCCAAGCCGTGGCCGGAAATGAAATGTTAAGTTAGCTACCGGGTTAACGGGGACGCTCGAAAAATTCCGGTCGAAATAATTTACGGTGAGCATTCACGCGCGCAAAACGTCGAGGCTCGGGGTAATAATATGAAATTCAGTTCTAATTTCCTCGGTCCCTGATTCTTATTCGTTTCCAAAGTGTTTAGTAGCCGCGGCGAGGGTGTGCATTACTCAGATAAGCGGCTCGGCCCTTTGCAGATCGCGTGCGTTTTGTAACTGAAACGGTCACGAGGATAATAACAACGAACCACTGTAAATTTTATCGTTCTGCTGATAGCGGAGCTGTCTGTCTTTGCTCCCGTTCACGTTCTCGATGCCGTAGATATGCGAGAACATTCGCCTTTATTACCGAAGCTTATCGGGGCTAAAAAATATTAACAATCGGCGAAAAGCGTGGTTGAAAACGCTGCTTGAATCGGGACTGCGCAGCATTCGCATCAACACACTTGCGAATTGGAAACGAGGCCAGCAGGGTTCGTTAGTAGCCGCAGTGATATCTGCCGACATTAATCAGACGCGTGATCTTTGGCATACTCGGGACTGTGCTTTTCTTAAATTGTTTTAATTTGGATAATACTTTAAATTGCACTTACTCATCTTTGCCATAAATGCATAAAATCCGCAGTCTTAATTATGTGTAAATTATATACAGATCTCTCGGTACCCTTTGGACACGAACAGGCTATAAACGCGTAAAGACCAGTCTGCAATCAAGTTGAATGATTGCTCGCAATAAAAATAAATCGAATACATCGAATAGAATAATATACAAGTGTTTACTGTACGTCTTTTTTTCGCGAAGTCACGTCTCATTGGCTAAGAAACGCTTTCACCGTTGCGGATCGCTATCAGCCCGATACGACGATAATCTATCCGTCCGTCGATCTAGCATTCTGCGCGTGTAGGATATATCGTTAAGCTTAAGACTGGTACGGTATAATAGCCAGCCGCGAAACGGGTTAATGATTTCTAAATAGAGAACGATGTCACGAGCGCTCAAATGAACGCGATGGGCTCCGCCGATACCGCGATACGCTCGCGATTTCACTTGCGGATCACGGTTCCGCCAGCACCGTTCTGACTATACCGTGTACGTGTGCGTGGGTGTGGGTGTGTGTGTGTGTGTGTGGCGCGCGGTACGCGTTTCGACGTATGCATTCGAGCCGGTGAAGTTTAAATAGATTTTTATCACGACCCCGTCGTCAGGGACCCGATTAGACGTCGATGGAATTCGTGTGAGTCAAACCCGGACGACTATGGCAGCGCAGGAAGTTTTATTACGGAAAGCAACCATGCGTGCGGTACTACGACGCAAACGTGCTACATTGGAACCAGTTAAATATTAAAGCGACGCTCGTCGCTACGTTCGGGAAATTGCTCGTCCTGAAAAACAGGATTTCCAGCGAAATTTTACTTTTGTTACCGGAGGCGGCAAATATTTGCTCGGATACCACCACTTTCAAAATGTATTCATTTCTCCAACCTCTTATATTTGCATTTCTTTGTTCACATAGTGGACAGTGAAACCCTGACCATGCCCTTTCTTTTAGCAGTCTGTATACGTTCCAACTCGGAAGTATCGAGCACGGAAGGCATTCGGCTTATCGAGAATTAAGGGTAGTTAATGAGTATTGCTTTATGGAAGTAACAGGATTCAATTCATTTGTATTTGGGGCAAGAGTTCCTTTTAGCACCCACCTCCGATTGCCTTCAAACTTACTCTGCAGAGGTCCCACGAGGTGTCTGACAAAATGAAGGTAGCTCGGAAATCAAATAAATGTTTTGCTGTCGAAACACAATTTTAATGCCGAATTGAGGTATAAAAGTACAAGTCAGAATTATTAAGCAAACCCCGAGCACACTAAACCTAACCTCACCTAATATTGCTAATAAATAACCTAACCTATATTCTTTCCCAATTCCATGCCATTGGTCTCACTAAACACGCGCAACACGTTGAGCCACTTCTTGCTGCTTCCACTCGGGATCATTATGATTTCATTCATCAGAATTATCACTCATTGTAACTTATTAAATTTATTAAAGACAAGAAGCGACAGTTTAGGATGCGTTAATAAGTGAAAATGACGGGTACGAGTCATTAACGGAAACAGTTTGTTGCGCATGCACAGAGCATTTCCGCGTCACGTGACCAACCCACATGACTCTACTGAGCATGGGCAATATTTCGGGTAAGTTGGGAGGCAATCGGAGGTGGATGCTAAAAGGAACTTCGCCCGTATTTGGATTTGGAAATCAATGAATACATTGTTTTTGGATATCTCAATAACAGTTATGTTCGGGAACCCGGGACTAATTTAGGTTTAGGAGTGGACTGTATGGAAAAACGAAAGGATCGGGTGCGAACACAGACGGGAGCTCGGATTGGGGTATCGTGTGGGAAGCGTGAGTTAGTTGTTGAAACGTGGTTTATTAAACGCAATCGCGTAAACGACAAACAAGTCCAGACGAATGGGCGCGATCGGGACGAGCGCAATTGTCGATCCCGTATGGCAGAACTAAACGACTTGAGCAAAGGGCGCGATTGACGTGTGAAGCGTTTGGATTGTAGAACGAATCTGCCGAGCGAGGCAATGCGAGCGATTAACGGTGGTTCTCGGTAATCACGCGATCACGCATCGCGAGCGCGTCACCGGGAATCGCCAACACCATGGACTTCGCGTACAGCTGATCGTCAGGAGCGTAAATCCTGGGTACGTGTAACGCGGGGGGGGGGGGGGGGGGGACTACTGAGGGCCGTATCGCTCGAACTCGACATCTTGAAACTAAGTTAAATCTAAGCTGAATCCTAAACAAGTTAATTTTTCTTACCGCTGAACCCCAATCCTTCTGTACGTAGACTGATGAGTGGTACCTAACTATGTAGAAGAAAGTGTGCATTTCCGAAGAAAAACCATCATCCTGCGGAAGTAGCACGTTCCGTACCATTTGTCTTTCTCTTTTGACACTTCCGTGTAATTGCACTGGTAACGTAGTTGTAATCCGTACAAATTGCACGAGCCACCCTATACACACCTCTGCTCAAACAAAAGCTGGAGGGTGCAGGTGTAGTTCACCTAACGAGTGATCCTTGTAGATTCTGGTTAATCGCGCAGATGAACGCGAAGGATCCCGTATTGAAGAACGAGTGCGCGAGGAGACACGTGTCAAACGTCGGCAATTAACGCCGGCCAATGGGATCGAAGCGTGTTAAGCGACAGGTCGTGATAGCTCTGGAACGGCAAACACCTTGAGTGTACACAGCACACGGGGCCGGGAGAATTATTGCGTCTGTGATAAACGGCTCGGCAGATTACGCGATTATGGAAGTAGGTCTGCGGCCAGGAGGCTCGAGCCGAGAGAGAGAGTGAGTGAGAGAGAGAGAGAGAGAGATAGAGACAGAGAGAGCGGGTTGCAATCTCGGAGAAGCGGTTTTGCACGGACATCGAAACGCGCCGCCTATCCTAGGCGAGCACTCGTTAAAAAGGAACCTTAAGGTCTAAGGGCATTGCCAGGCTGCCTCGAGTGCCGAGTGATTTACGATCGAGCTTCCCGGGGGCAGGAAATTCGTTAGGGGAATCTCTTGGATTCGAGATGGGCTCCCGCACGCACCGCGCGCGCACCGACGCTCGAGATAATGTTAACGAGTCCGTTGGATAAACTGCGCGCCCTGCTCTATGGTTCCTCCTTAATAACCCCATGTCGTGACTTCCTCGTTCGAGTGGCGGAATCCACGGTGCTCGACTCCGAGGAGAGGAGAAGCGGAACGCTCGTCGATAAAGCGCTACGAATTCATCAGGGCCGGGGCTCCCGCAAAAACGCCGGTAATTCGCCGAGGATGAACGATGATAAGCCTTCTTTCGCCGCCTTCGGCTGCAACCGATGGGATTACGTAACGAGCGCTTTCATTGTTCCGTTTGTACCCGCTGCTTCTGAATTCGCGGGCACCGTCGTCGTTAAGAACCGCATTTGCTGGATGATGATCGAATATGGTGGACCGAGGCGAATCGGATCGAAATAAGCAGTCTGCCCATACTTCTTCCATCGCCACGGAACATTTTAATCATTCGCATTGCTCATCCCTCTCTCCCACATCTACTTCGTTTGTTCGTCAACTGTTTCAGCCGGTTACTAAGTACCTGAGCTTATTACTCAGACGAACTATGTCTCGTCCAAATAAACGATCCTTCATATTATTTCCAAGAATACACAGCGATGTCCGGATTGTTGGACTTCGGATATATACAGTATCCCATTTGAAAGCAAGTTAAGATGTTTCAGTAAAAATTTCGGTGTCGACATCCCTTCTATTTCGGAAGTTCTAGCAATGTGTGTCTGAACTGTTAGATCCAGACAACGGCGGGGTGCAAAGAAATTCGAAACACAGGCGAGAACACCCCGCGGACAGATGGAGGACTCGTAGGGGAGGAAACGTTTTATTCGAGACCGTGGAGAAGTGTAGTTCCACGGGCAAAAACGTGGAGCCAGACACAAATTAAACGGCTGTTAAGGTTCGAGGTTATCCATCGTCGTGGCAGTGAATCCAAGGGAGGTCGTGGCCGTTGAATGAAAGAAGACAGAAGAAGGGTAGTCGAGAGGAGGGGGCGACGATGGTGGTGCTGCTGGAAGAAGAAGACGGTGGAAAAAGGCTTGACGCGCAGTCTATTAGTGGACAGGGGCATGTGGCAAGATTGTCTTGGCCGGGTCGGTATCGTTTAGAACGCGCCCACTCTTCGGCTTTACCCATTTCTCTTTTCCCCGGGACGTTTTCCACCCGAACGTTTCACTTCGTAGCCAGGGATAATTTTCTTTCTTGCCTCGCGCTCTGCAACTCCGGACGAAGATAAAGAAACACTTACTCGGACGGCCGTTGATTTATCATTCCGCGGGGTCTGTCACGGGAAACATTGCAACGATAAAAGAGAAGTTCTCAACTTTGTTTGCCTACCGGTAGAACGTCGGACAATAAACGCGTTCGGCAGAAATACCACTCAGCAACCCGGAAATTAAAACGACTCGACGATACTTTGGAACACGATCACGCGAAAATGTTACTGATGTATTCAACAATTTCGTTTTGCATCTACAAAGATGAGGTCCTACACAGGGTGTCCGAAAAACGGTGTACTTCCTTGAATAAGACTTCCCGAACACAGAAATTAATTTTTTCCTAAAAAATAAGAAAATTTCTTCCATCCTTTCAGAGAGCTCAAAGTTTTCAGCAGCCAGAGAAGCTAAAAAATGAAATCTGAGTACTGTTTCACGTGCCGAACATCTTTCCGAGGGAACGTTTACTGGAACAGACAACAGAATCGTAGAGAATGTTCGAACTGCGTTTCCTTAATTTCCATGCATCAGGTCAGTGATATCTCGATGTAATGAGCAGTTCACAAGCCCGCGAATAATGACGTTTCGTCCGTCATCCGCGGAGCATTTGCATAAACGTCTCCGTCGGGGGTGAAAAGTCGAATAATTCATCCCGTGGAACGTCGGCAGTCGGATCAGACGGTCTTCCGTGGCGCCCCGTGTCTCGCGCGACATTTCGTAATTTCTAGACAGCGGTTGGAAGATCTAATTTCCTAGTCTGCCATTCACAGCGAGTAACGCCGGCTCCGTCGGTGGCGTGGACACGTACGGCTACGGATAGTTTCGAGGATCCATTTAAATCGTGGGACGTGTTGCTGATACCTCCCCAAAATGTCATTCATCAGCTGCGTCCCCTCCGAACAGACAGCCGAGCGTCTTTCGCTTAAATCATTTTTTCTATTTTCGATTCGCTCCAACAATTGTCTTTTAACCATTCAGGGGCTATGTGTGTACACCTTGCTGACTTTATCGAGCGTTCACAAAAGAATTTTTGTTTCCATCTCCAGGACGGAAGGAATCAGGCGTAGGCATCTCGAAGACGCAAAAATTTCCAACGCAAATTATAAATTTAATTCGCCGCGCCGCGCCGGTAGATAGAGACGCAAATTAAATAACAGAGAAGGCACGACAAACAAGCAGCCAGCAACGGGCTGACTAAATTCCGCGCGAACAGTAGTTTGCAGCAACAGCTGCGACGTGTTTACAAGCTTTAAATTTATTTTTCGTCCATACCAGAACGCGTCTCCGTTCCCTGCCAGTTTTCGTTCCTCCAGCTTTCGCCCCCGCGCGTTTCCGCGCTTTCCATCGCCGGATTCGTACACAATGTTGCGTCGTAAGCTCATAATACCGCTTTACAAATTTGCATAAGACTTTTTCACGCGCTCGTCTTGCTTACATCCCCCGCCCGGGAATCGCTGAATCACGAAAGAATTGGAAACACGCGTCGACACGCACGAGCTTTTTTCATGCGAGAGAGGAATCAAAATATCAAATTCCAAGGTTGCACGGACATCAACAAGTTAAAAGAACTCTTCAATGTCCAGGAAATATTTCTCAAACCGAAAGTCCTACTCTTGATAAAAAATATTGTATCGAAATCGTGAATATGGCTGTTGGAAGAAATATTTGAACGTCTATGAATAACAAAATGCAGTTTCACTTTAGACTACTCGGCGACCGAGGCAGCTGAAGCTTCTTGGCTCGTCGCGGGGAGTACTCCACTCGTTTTTCTTAGATCGTGCAGTTCCAGTTTACTTAGATCAAGACTTTACTGTAGTTCTAATCCTAGAGGCTTGATTGATTGGGTCTTATACTTTTCACCGAAGATATAATTGCCGAGGATTATAAAGCTGCAGCGGCCTCGAATCGGTTCGGTATCGTTTCGGATAAACGCGAGGAGAAATGGCCCGCGATTTGTTGGATCGCGTTCAGATCGAACTCGAGCAGCCTCACGGCTCACGGAATTACCGGTTGAGAAGTTTTCGCGTTAAGAGGGATGGACGAAGGAGCGGACAAGAGCCAATCGGTGAAACGAATGGTCTAATTTAATCTTGACTAAGCTCGCGGGGAAAATTGGTCCACGGTTCGAAATGGCTGTCCTTGGGATCCCCGGCCGCTCCTTCCCGATACTCGATATTAAGAGGTCCGGACCGGCTCAAGTTTCCACATAAATCCCGTGACGAACTGTTTAAAACACGAGCTTCCCGGGGTCGCGCTGTAAATTCTAATTAAGCGCAGCGGAAGATTAATTGCGCGGAAAATGCGCGAAACTTCGCGAATAAGTAATCGGCACGTTCAATGAACTCGAAGACGATTTATCCTTGCAGGAGTGACGTCGGATGACTCGCGGGAGTTAATGAAATTCGAGTGGCCTTCGAGCCTCCCTATTCTAATCTAGTCGTTGTCAATTTACGCGTTTCGATCACGATTTCGGCTTGAACGCTTATTCCGTAATTTTTCTCAGCGAGTTTCAATTGTTCCATTTTAATCGGAAAATTTCGGTCTGCTATGAGTACATTGTGTCGTGAACAAACCAGTTTTACATCACAAATTTTTCGAATTTTCGGCAGCATTCGTTCCGGACACGAATCCATCAAACAAGGATCAGCGGAAAAGAAAGGGAGAATCTGGAAGAAGAAAGACGAAAACGTTGTGAACAGGGGAGGAAGCTCACCACACACGTTTTCGTTCCTAATGCGGCCGAAATTAAAGCCGTAATACGGAAAGATACAAGTTGTAGATCCGGTAGAAATTGCTGTGTATCTTGCAGCGTCCCGCGAGACAAGTCTGAGGAAGGAACGCGCATGCATATAAAGTGGAGCGAGGATACGCGGCTGGGGATGGTAAGCCTTACCTCGGCAGAAATTGTGTTTATACCGACGCGTAAAGAACGTTACGAAACGCGGTTCACGAAAACAGGAAACGTCTCGAGGAAATTTAAGGAACTACCTGTCGGCCGGTAAATAAAACCGACGCCGGCGCGCCAGCGTGCGAAAATGTTAACGCGAATCGATCGCCGTGAATTAATTCACGACCGATCATATTTTGCACACATTATTGCTGCGTCGGCACGGATTATGGTTTCGCACGCGTGCAAATGTAAAACGTGATGAAATCGTTACCTATATGAGTTCATTCAATTTTTCAGGGGTCAGTCCTGGAACCGCTGCATGAATCATTAAGAGCCTCGGCGCTGAATCTAAAGTTCTCTTTGCATATCTACATTCCTGATAGTAAGTATTCGATCAAACAAATCACACTTCTCTCACTGTAATTATTCGTATATTTGACAGGGAACAAGTGCGTAGTTTAATTAACTCCGAGCACTGGGAAAATTTTTTTATAACTTTCACAGAACGGTAGACAGCGTAGTATTTTATATTTGATAGAAATACACGAAAATTTACCTAACCATTTTATACCTGCACTTTGTTAATATTTTTTTAGATGTCGTTGGTATTTCCACCATATTTGACTAGTGCGTATGGAATATAGCTTTTCATTTTTAATATAAGCTCAAATGATTCTTTCAATGAATACTATTTTTCAGGGGATGTATTACTGAAATTTTTAAAGTTTGATTATTATTTTAGGCTCAGATTAGAAATGATCGAGACTGTAATTGTAGTTGTTGTTCAAGATTGCCGCTTCTTTATTCCATCCATGGTTAACACTGCCACAATGTGTACATATATATTCGTTGACGCTCGCAGGGCGCGCAGTGTAATATTTTGATGCGGTCCACGTTCCACGGCAGAATATAAGGAATATTGCTTTTCTCATTCGACTGATTTCGTTCACGCTTGATTGTTTACAAAACTGCGTGTCTCTCCCCGAGGAGAGAGCCGTGCTCGCTGATTCGACCGATATTTATGAGACGTCCTGTACAAACAGACAGCCATGATCAGGCCGGGGACGTCTTTTAGAAGAAAATCCTCGCGGAGAGAGTGGATACGTTCATTGTGCCGCGTTGTGTGTCATCGTGAAGCAAGCAAGACGTTCCCTTGCCAATTTATCCCAACGATAGTGGCTGTCATTCCTCGTTTCAAAGAATATTCCGATGGGGATACGAATGAATGGACCTCCCTCCGTTCCTTTCCTCGGATGCTCTTGATTATTACCGAGAAACAATGACTCGCGAACTAAAAATCGCTCGTCACGGAAATGGTTGTGTGGCGAGGGGTATCGATCGTGCAACGATTGAAGACTTAATCCTACATATAGTCGAGCAAACATTTTTTAAATATTTCCACAAAGAGGAATTTGCGTTCTAATTAATCTCTATCATCAAACAACACTACGTTGTGCGCATAATATTCATATATGGTATTTCATCGTGCATACGATAAACGGAATATTTATTTCAATTAACTGTTTCAAAGTTAATTCATGTTAAAAAGCATATACACGACTGAAATACGCATTGCTCGTTTATCTACGAAATAAACATTTTCAAATGGCACTTCGGTTGTTGTACAAATCAATTATTATTTAAAAAGTGAATTCAGAGAAGCAGAAATTTGATTTTTTTCCTCTTCCATTCGACCCATAAATCTTCGCTTAAAGTGGTAGTAGCCAACACTTTTAACGTAAGTTTCAGCCGCGGATAGGGGAAGTTCGGCTCGCAAGAATGTAGATTAGTTTCCGCCATAAAGAAAATATGTACTCTTCGGCGGTCGGAGGAGTTAGCTCGCCGGTGCTCGAAAGTATGAAGTACCCTTCGTTCATTAGACCAACTTTTTCGACGTGGACAAGTTTATTTTATTCGAAGTATAACACGCCGCGGTAGGAATTAGTTGGCGGAAACTTGTAATTGCATCGTGAATATATTTCGCGAAGTTTCCCCGATACCGGGGGAATAGTTCTTCCTCGGCGATGTCGGTCAAACGATGTATCCCAAAATTGTGGGACGCGCCGTGCTGCTCGGGTCTCTTCGCGAAAACGGCCGCGTCAGACACTCGTATCCAGACAATTTCGACTTTACGCGGGTGCGTAGACGGTCCCGACGATTCCACGGGGAGATTCTGCGAGCTCTGAGCTCGTTCATAAATTGTAATACTCACTTTTGGATTGCTTCCAGACGGCGCGATGTAACCGGGAGCCGGGCGCAGCCGGATGAGCGAGCGCGAGAACGATCCCCGGAGCAAGAATGCCCCTCGTACACTCCATTTCGATGTCACAGCTTGCGTTTATAAGCGCGAGACCGTATTATAGTAACTGACTGCGCCGGTAATGACCGAAACATTCGCGCGCTCATGCCGCCGTCGCACATTTCCCCGTTCTTTCCGCCGAGAGTGCATCGACGGCGGAGGTGCTTAAATCGTTGAAACGAGATGGGCCGGTCGATTTTTTAT
Source organism: Lasioglossum calceatum (assembly GCA_963966675.1). Taxonomy (NCBI): domain Eukaryota; kingdom Metazoa; phylum Arthropoda; class Insecta; order Hymenoptera; family Halictidae; genus Lasioglossum; species Lasioglossum calceatum. Next base: position 18,486,463 of record OZ016541.1, read on the forward strand.
CGCGTCGGGGTTTTTTCTTGTCGCCTACGATCTGTATAATATCACACTCAACGGTGTCGAGTGTGTTTCCGTGCTTGGAACGATTGATACTCGGTGTCGAAATCCATTCGGCACGCTTCTCGAAGAAAAATTCTACATCTTTTCTACGTCGAAGATTTGCTGCTATCTTTTTCATGTTGTCAAAGCTCTGTCAGCCTAGTACATATTTCAATTATGTGGTACTGAAATTAACCAGTAGACAATCCTACAGTTCACAGAAACGTGGAATTTTCAATTTGAACGCGTTGAGCGTCGCGCAAATTTGAATAACAAATAAAATATGGAACATATTTAAACATGATTGAAGGAACGCCTTTAACCTGTAATTATTGTACTAAAGACCAGCATTTTCTGTAAACATCAGAAATGCAAGCAGTAAAATGAAAGGATCAATCCATAGTGTGTGTTTCATCAAGTTTCGTTTATACGCCTCTGAAAGTCAGCATTGCTTCGTCGTGTTTCTCGTGAGACGCACAACTGAATCACCACAATGCACATAATGCTCGATGCTCCTCGCAAGGAAGTAGATACCGCTGTTGCATCACGATGCAACGATTCTCGGGTTATTGTAGGCAATTCGAATGGTGTATATTGGACGGCAAATAGCAATATCACCGGAATAAATAAATGTTTGTCGAATTCACGCCGTGATACTCGTTACGCGATTAAACCACGCTCAGCGTGTTAAATACACAACGACCTTCAGTAATTTATTTCTATGGAAGAATGAAATTCATGAAAAATGCGAGACCATTGAAATTCTTACTGTATTCAGAAAAAATCCTGTCTTAGCTATTTTCTTAAAAAGGAAGAAAAAATACACAAATATTCTTGAAAACAATAAAAACTCCGTTCTCTTATAATCAAAAATTCTTTCACATTGCTCTCAACCGAGGAGGGGCACCGCTTCCAAAATGTTTACGCCTTCGGCGGACTTAATGACTCGTCCCACAAAGTAATTTCGATGCAGCGCGCATTAATATCGAGGGTGAGGTAATAATTAATCACGCAATTCGATTTCTGCCGCGCGCGCGCTAAACATTTCCGCGTTTGATAATGACGTTAAAATCATCCGATGCGTGCCGACGATTTACGCAATTCGGGCGAAACTGCTGATAACCAGGCCGAAGTAATGATTTTCATTTTGAACACGGTATTGTTGTACGGTTCGTATGAATTCGCGAGACCTCCCCTCCCTCTCGCGGCATGCATCGGGGAAGCGCGCACACAACCACTCGAACTTCGATATTATTAGCAAATAATTATATACCGAATCCGATCTGCAGAGTTTACACATTTCATTGAGCAAAATTCCGGAGTTTGCCCGTGGGGTGTTTTATCGTACGAATTCCCCGAATTTTATTCCCCTTCCAGACGCATAACGTGAGATATAAAAAGCTGAAAATAACTTAACGACGATTTATTCAGAGCGAAAATATGTTCAAATTATTTTTCATTGGATTAGCGTGCTCCTATTCAATTTTTTGGAGTTCATTCTTTTCTGTAAACAAACGATATTTGTCATTTTCCCAAGCCAATTAATAAGAAAAAAATTGGCAATATGAATTTTTATAAATGCCGATATAATTTGCGTATCAATCCTTTCAAATTGAGAACGTGGAATCTAAGAATAAAAATTTCGTCGAGTTGTCTCTCGGATACAATGTACGGGGATTGCATTTTATTGGGTGCGAAATGAGACGGCAGACAGACATCGTTGATCCAAAGGCGGAAAAGGAGCGAGAGTTAAACGGCGATAATCCTTGATCGCCGCGTTTCCTCATTACAAGATCGGCCGCTTTCATTCGCGCGCGATCAGTCCCGCGCTCTTTTCTTGGTACACGACGTCCCTCAAAGGGACACGTACCAGGGGTCCCATGGAAATAATTTTTTGCGGGGTCCGTCCGGCGAGCCCGGTCATTTAAGTCCCGGATTTTCTTGAGGACATCACGCGTACATAGCAAAAAATAATATTTACGGGCGCGTACAATATGTTCAAGCCGTGGCCCCCGGCTCGTTCTTGTTCCTTTATTTGCCATAACTCAGGTCATGCGAGAAAAAAGACAGCCGCGAGACGATGGGCCAGAAGAAGGAGAAGAAGAAGGCGAGAAAGAGGAGGCAGACGAGGCAGAAGAAGAGGAAGAATAAGAAGAAGAGGAGGAAGCAGGGAAAGAGGTGCCCTCGCGCAGGAACGCACCGGGGCCTTTCCCAAAGTGATTTATTTCGTTTGGTGGCCGCGAGTATGCGCGAGCATTCGAACTTGGCAATTTTTGCCCGGGCTAATCTGAAGAAGCATGAGCGTTTAACGCGCGCTAAGATGTTATTAATCATTCGCGGCCGTATAACGTGTAGGAAGACGAAAACCGTGCTGCCAGAACGGGGCAGTGAGAAGAAACTGGGCGGGAGGGGGCACGCGGGGCGTAAAGGGGCTGTTTAACGTCGACTTTTACACGCCGGTACCCCGGGGCGACCGGCAACCGGCCGCCTTGTATTCCATCGGGCCCGTTCAAACCCCGATTCCCCTAGAATTGAAATAATTCAAGTCCTCTGGGGGACGGTTCCCCGGTTTCTGCCCGCTCGCTCGCGGAAAAAGATCCTCCGCGTTCCGGGAGTGAGCGGCCAGATTCCGTTGCTCCGAGGAAACTAATGGGGGGACGAAGCAATGCGCCGCGAAGATTAACGATCCAACCGTGAATGCTCGATCTGTCGTTCGTTGGCCGGTAAGGAAACGCGCGGAAATCAAAGGCCGAACAACGTGGAAGCTGGAAATAACCGGGGGCCCCGCGGATTTATTCAATCCTGGCGCCTGAGTGGCCATTCAAGCTTCCAGGAACACACCTAACTCAGACCGTGCGATGTTTCTTTTTAGCAATCTAACTAAGTGGTCCTAATAGAATTTCCATAATGATCCAGGTAGATGTATACTCATTCCAGAAAAGATTCGTGAGATGCCTCGGTCTCGTACACTACGTTACAAACGAATTCCAATGTTTTGCTTCTCATTGCAGATCTATTATTTCAATGATCAGCCATCTTAAAATGTTATCCTTTTCCAACTAATTTCGGCACGTAAAATCATTACCCAATTGCTTGTACCATGATTTCAGAAACTAAGTACTGCAGACTATAGAGTTACAATAAATATAAACTCTCTCCTTCTTCTGAGAAATTATAAACGTCAAAGATGTTCTAATCAGCTCCAAAATAAATCACAAGGCAAGGGTTTAATACATGGGAACTACCAGCGAACCTTGTTCACTCCACCCCAAGTTAGTTCAAAGGATGAAGTCCTAACGAGTCGGTGGCGGTGTTCTCGCGATATTATTGCCACGACATCGGCGAAGGTGGAATTCCCGGCGACGAGGGGAAGACAGATGGGGGCGTATGGTTCTACGCCATTGTCGGCAGAAACATTAGCAAGAAAGTCGGAATACCCGGGCTGCGACCACACGGGCACACCCTTTTGTATATTTGTTCGTTGCTAGCATTGTGTTCGGTCCCGGGAACAGACTCGTCTTCATTATGCGATACCCAAATGTTAGAAAATTGCGAGGGGCGAGGGACGGTCGGGCTTGGCTTGGCTGACTCTGAGAGAGCGAGGCAAAAATTATGCGTGCGCCTCGTTTGTTCACCGCGATAGAAGGGGTTACACCCTCCAGAAGGTCCCTCTTACGTCGTTACGCATGTGACACGGTTTGCCGATTCTCCGCCGGCCCGTGTGTTTTGACTTGCTGCATGCCTGTTCTCCGTGTGCAAAATTACGGCGAAGGGTCCCCGGTAAAAGACCGCCATTACCCAAATGCCGCGCTGTCCTTTTTCGCGCGCCGAGGCTTTGTGCACTTTTGAACACGAGAAAATTGTCGACGCTGCGCCGTTACCTCGTTACCATTCCAAAACCCGCGATCTTTATGCATCCTTGGACGCAACGCATCGGGCGGGTCCTTACCGGCTGCAACTCTGCATTCCGCCATGCCATTGCACACCGTTCTTCTCGTTGCAGTTCAAATCAAAATTCTTTGAACGAATCGAGGCGAGGGGAATCGCTTCGTTATAATTACAGAAGACAACCAAATTTAAAAAGTGTAATTTGTAAAAGGAGAAAAACCTATTTTTAAATGTTGTAATTCGGAGCGAAATCAATTTTCTTAACGAGATCGAAATTATAAAGCTAGATTGCTTTAGTATATCCGAATCTTACAAATTAGAATCATTCGATGTAGATACGATATGACGACATTTTTTTTAAAGAAGGAAAATAGAGTTGATCGTGTGTGGCCAACATGGCGGTCACTGTGTCAACAGTCCCGCAGGAGTATCATCGGCGAAATATCAGTTTGACTTTTTAGCGTGGTTTATTCCGGCACTTCCTCCGAAAATAACGAAAGCGCGTCGCCCGCGGAAGTAGCGCGAATGAAAGCTACCGTAAGAGTTTACAGCGCGATAAATTTCTCTGTAATTGTTTTATACTGCCTTCCAGGGGGCGTTCGTAAATTCGCGCGCGCCGAACGGCTTCATCCTGGCTGAGTAATTGAATCAAAATGACCCTCGTAAACATAAACCCACGCCGGCTTCGGAACTATTCTTTTGAAAAACTTGCGAGCTGGAATTGTTCGCGGGCGACTCTATCCGCGAGAAATCTCCGGTTCCAGTAAAATGTCTTCCTATTTATTTCGGACGCGTCGTCCCGCTTTGGTGATTGGACGTCGGGATCGTTCTTAGAAGATGATGATCGGAATTAGAGTCATCGCGACGGGAATTGCGTCGGTAAATCGCACGATTCTCGCGGCGAGGGTTCCCATGATGGGCTTGTAGACATTATCGATTCAAGGAGGATTCAAAGACGACGTTCCGGCGTCGAATCGGGTCGTTACGTATGTAATCGTGGCAATTCGATTTATCTATTTGTTTCGACATTCGAGCCAATGTTTGGCCGCGAACGCGTCGCTCCGGCGCGTGTGTGTACTTTCGCTGTCAAATATTGAACGTTTATTGACCGGCAGAATGTTTTTAGATTGCGTCAGGATCATTTATAACCGTGTCCACGGAACGCCGAACCCGCGACTATTTCATACCGCAGTGCACATTTGGCGCACGGAAGGGTTGGTTTAATCACTTTTTAACTACATTAGCACCAGTAACTGCCCCCCTCCCCTCTACTCCTCTCCCACCTCGGGGTAACTTTCCGTCGGGGACCCTCGTTGCATCAAAAATAGATTACATCGCGTCGTTCATATCTGAATTCATTTGCCTCGATGGATATTCCCTTGATCATGCTTTAATGGCGATTTAGGAACCAGCATTTATATCCTCGGAACTATTCAACGCACCGAATGCTACCAAAACGTTCGAGAAATCCGTTTCCCGTTCGAACTGGTCGATTCTTCGATGTATTTAAACGTTCCAGTGAAGTAGAACTTCTTTGGACACTGCAACTCTCTTTCGCGCGTTTTTCGAGTCGATGAACAAACTTGCGACTGTGTTAATCTTCTTCGTCTCTTTCGCATTGACGTTGTAATTAAATAACACAATATAAATTTTATTGACCATAACAAAGTTTTACTTGATTCCTACACCTTGTAGACGATACAGTTTTTATTTTGCCGTCATTAACGACGTCGTCGCAGTCGTGAAGGTAGAAATCGCGAATATATGGCGAGTGCGAAGGGTTAAACGAGAAAATATACGTTGCAAAATGCGCGTGATCGAACGAGCACGATTCCGAGAACGCCGTCACTTCAGGTGGGTGCCGTTGGACAAAATAGCGTCGGGCAGGTGTGTTTTAAGCTTGAAACGCGTTATCGTCGCGCTTCCGAATTCGTCAAGAAGCTCGGGGGGTAGTTTTCGCGTGCAAAGCAGCAAGGGTCGCGTTCTTCCGTTTCCCGGGGTCTAGGTTTTACGACCCGGACGAAAAGAGGTGGGGACACCGAGCCACGATCGTAACTGCTAATGCCAACTTGCTCTCCAGCCACCCCTTGTCGAGTTTTAAACGTGGCCATTAAACGAAATGTTACAGTGCGCGGACGCGGTATCTGGCCGGGCTGGTGCGTGTTGTCAAAATTCTCCTGCCATGAATTATTAATACCGACCCGCAAATTATCCGCAGCTACGCGTAATTTTTCTCCGCGCGCTTATCAAGCCCCCTTCGTCCCATAACACCATCGTGGTTTCGTTAACGACGCCTGTATTCTGTCGCGGCTAGTCGAACTATTTTAATCTTTGCAAATACTTTTCCGAAATCGGAAATTGGATTGCACTGCAATAATGTACCAGCGTGTTTAATTTTCAGGCCGTAATCAACGTACTTTGCTCGAATTCAGCGGCGTTGTCCTCGAAAATTGAGTCGCAGGGGATGACAAGCCGGGATCCTTGTGTCTACGCCAATGTCAGTTAGTCCTCGGCGCTTTCCATCGTCAGTGACGCACTCTCTTCCTTCGAATTCACCTACTTCATCTTCTCTCTCTCTCTCTCTCTCTCTCTCTCTCTCTCTCCGTGTCTTTGTCTGGCTTTATACTTCCTTGTATACGTGAGGCGTACGCACACTTTTAAGGGGAGACGTGTGGCGGCTCCAAGGGAAACCGAAGCACTACCCTTAATGACTCTGACGACAACCTACCGGCTCCGCACTTACTTCGCCTCCCTTTATTTATAGACGCGAAGGTGAGGCAGCCAGAAGAGGTCTGAGAGGACTGTCGAAGGTTGCGGGGAACCGTGGGCTGCAGGAAGACGAGGCTAACAGCCCCCCGGGCTCACCTGTCTTGGAAAATGAAAAACGTTCGAGGATATCTGTCCTCGCCGACGCCATTGAATCAACTATAAAGATCCATTGATTATTCAGATAAAGAAACAACACAGTTGGATCTAGTTTGCGAGTACTACTCTTCTCGTGCATGAACTCGATTAACAAGATACTGACTGATTAAGTTCACGAGCAGTTTTTCATTCCTTCTGGTAAGAGGGTGCGATATTTTGTTCAAATCGCCACGCTGTCGCTATAAAGCGTGCGATACAACGGCGAATGAAGTCCAGGACGTTTTCTCCCATAAAGCAGGTTCTTCAATTAAGGAACACGCGTTTCTGTCGATCTCCGTGTCACGTTTTTACGACGGGAAATAGCTTTTTATTGCGGTTTGGTGGCGCGAGACGCGGAAGGGGCCAGCCTGTTCCCCGTGTCCGATTCCCCAGTCTCGGTGGAAAGCGACCCCTCTCGAAACACGCTTAATCGTCCCTACATACTTGTAGTACAAGCGATAAGTGATAACGGTCACGTAAATTCTGCTGATTTCTCCGGTTACGTCGCGATATCGGGACGACGAAAGCCGCCACGGCGCGGCGGGGGAGAGAAACTGAGAAAGCCTTGGAAAGAGAGACGGTGGCCGATTAGTGGGTTCGTGCGATGCACGGAGACTTATCTTTTCATCGATTCCTTGTTAAATGTCAAGCCGTTTCGCTTTTACGAGTCGCGCTTGCTAATGAACGCCACGTAACCGGCCGCGCCGTATCGACTCGAAGCGGCGCGACGATTCGACGTCGGGACGTGTGTGCGTCCGCCCCCCCGACGCACACGCCACGTCATATTTACCCCAGGACCCAGACCGAGTGACGCGATGATGGATAGACACCGCGATTTTTCCGCGTGCCGTTTCAGAAAACCAAGAGGGACTAGCGTCTCCCCCGCGCACCGCGCCCCCCACCTTGCATAAATTCCAACTATGACGCCTCGGGACAGGTGTACTGGCTGTCTTAGGACTGGTTGATCACTCGCCAGGTGGCAATCATGCGGCCAATTACACGCGATGCTGTTTCCTCGCGCGTCTCGCTATCGAAGTCTTCAATTATTATACAATCCCAACTGCGTTTCTTAATTCGAACACTTTTTAACAGGGTCTGGAGCGTCATATTGTAAATCATGTTTAGAAATTTTTGGAAATTTTTTAGAAGTTTCATTTATTCGCTTGCACGTTATGCCCGGACGTTTAATCAGAATTCTCGTTCGCCGAGGAAGGTTTTGGATCCGGTGACGTCGTGTCGGCAAGTTTGCCAGGCTCCGCGACACTCTAATTGAAGAAACTTCCGGGAACTCATTAGCCATCGATGTCACCTATTTTCCCAGCAACCTAGGCGCAATTAAAAAACTCGAGGCGAGGGTAGTTTCCGGGCGTTGGGCGTTGAAGAAGATGGTCCGCCGTGTCTTTTTTCGTTCCTTTTCCGGGCCCTCTACGGTCCGCAGGGCAAGAAGTATCCGGCATTAGCTCTCGTTAGTCTTGATCGCGGCCACTTGCGTAAATCACCCCGGGAATTCCACATTTGCTGGGCGTCAGCCTGTCTCCGAACGCGAGGGGGTAAGTGCACGCGAGATTACAACACCCCGCGAAATTTATTCTATTAATTAAGCCTGCTCCCGACCCCACGTTCTCCTGACGGACCGAACGACGGTCACCGACGTCCTGTGCAACTCGAAAACCGTCGAAACGCTCCACAAATGTTGCGACGCAAGAAACATCAGACACAGTCTCTTTCTCTCACGCATTGCATAGATTGTAGATCATGGAAAAATATCATCAGATAATGTAGACATGGTACGACCTACAAATGGCCTTGAATCTCGAAGATGAATTCCATTCCACTTCTCAGATCAGAGAAGTTGATTGAACTATTTGCTGTTCATTCAGTGAACAGACTCTAAGAGTAAGATAACCGATTCCTTTCAAAATATAAATAAAATACTGGTGCCTGCAGTGCTCGATGACAATGCGACAACTGTTGAGATTCCAAGTGTTTCTTCAATGTTCTCGAGAGATTAAATACATTTTTGGATCGGATGTTCCTTTGATCGCAACGGGAGATCCACTCGAACGCAGTTCGACGACCGTCTGTTTACCCCTCGAACAGAACGATATAATTTCGAATTCAGACAGAGAATAACTTTGATCCGGATTCCGTAGTACAGTGGAGGGAGTGTTCCATTTCCATTCAGGCAAAAGAATGACGCCGGTTCATTTGGCCCCGGCCTCTCTCTCTGGTGCCCGGTCGCGAACTTCAGCAACGCTGGAACTTTCCATGTTAATCTCTTACTCGCACCCCAAAGGGCCTGTTCCCCGGCATAGAATAACATAAAACTTTTCGTTTCTCGCGCTCCCTTCCGGACACCATCGTTCCCGCCCTTCTCGGTGACGTCGCTCAAGACTTCTACTTTTAAATCATTCAGCCCGATGCCCGTTACATTATTCAACCGCTAAGACCAGGGCGACGCGGATTTCTCGATGGATCCTGCCTTCTCGCGTTCGCCGATGTTTTCGCGAGCCCAGAACCGCAAGAATTACTGCGAACGAATGCCCGCTAGGATCTAACACATGGATTCTAATCAGCTGGCTAAACCTTTCATTCTTAATATCATCGTTTTTTGAAATTAAACATGTTAGGTGACACTTCAAATGATACCCTCAAACCAGTTTTTGTGCGGTCTTTTTTTATGCGATTTTTTTTATGCGGTGTATGACTATCGAGATTCTGTTCGCCATATGTAATTTCGCCGCGAGGTTAGGTCAATCTCAACGGTGTTGGCATCACTTTTTTTTCTATCAGTGTGTATGCACATATTGCATCAGCCAATTTCATTAGGTGACCTTGAAATGTCCGCCACCACTCCACCCACAAGAAAACAATTAATACTACGTAATGTAGCCCGTCATACCAAACAACTTTTGTAGGAACACTTTTTTGGTAACTTACCAATTGTAAGTGAGACCTTTTTTATGCGGTCCCTCTCCATCAGATAAAAAAATTTTCTTTAATATGTTGTGAAAAATTATTTGTTATAGCTATGAAGTTTGTGAATATTTCTTTTTGTGCGGTTTTTTTTTCTGCGGTCCCTATCTACCGCACAAAAACAGGTTGACTGTACGATATAAGTACACTTATATCGTGTAGATCAATTGTTGTCTATTGAACAAGCAAATGTACTGCGAATTATACCGTGTTTGGGCTCATTTGAATCGTAAAAATACCACGCATTTGTTGGTAAAAGTATTATAAAAAAATAATTTTTTTCCCTCTTGCTGGCCTAATCTATGTTTGATGTCAGTGTTCATGCCAGTATTGCATGGTATTCATTGAGGCTTCTTCACTTCCGTGTTTTGAAATTTCCCGCGGCCGAATTACGGTTTCCGCCCCCGCTCGGCAGTTCATTTGATAGTTGGCGTCCGTCAGGTGGGAACGGGCAACGAGTATCGCTTGCAAACCGCGCGCAAAAGGCCGACGCAACCGATCCGGCATTTAATTATCGCTTCGCGTTTGACGAGCGCACGACTAATGGCTGTCAGGGATCAGGAGAATTTTCATCCGGCTCGTAGAATGCAACATCGCATAATGAACGGGGCGCGAGCCGCGCGAGCCCGAGGCCGATCGACGCCGGCAACATGATTCAATAGAGACGAGAGGAGGTCTATCGCGTTTTAAACGACTTTTCGACCTACCGGGTCACGTTGCTCGTAAACTCATCCTTTCGATTATTGTGTATACGGCGATTGTTTGCCTTTATGAGAACTCGATTGGCCAAGTCGCGACGAAGAACTGGGACAGATAATATCACGGTCCGAGATCGTATGCGTACGATTTCAAATTTCTGATTAAGCTTCACCCAGTTAACCGAGTCCGATAACTAGAAGGTTATTCTGTAATATACCACCTGTCAATTACCGTCTTAGACTCATGAGATTTATTATGCTTGCATAACGACGTACGAAACAATTGCGATCAAACTGGAATCGCGTTAGTCTTGAGCATCATTGCTAGAGACGAACGTCTTGCAAAACTATTTTATTCGGATTTTGAAAGTGAAATGTGATTTACAAATTCTACGATCGCTGATAAAAATGATTTCACCCTCAGACTAACGAGTGTGCAGAATTACAATCGAATTACTCCAGGAATTATAACTACCAAGTAATTGAATTACATTGCAATTTAATTATATTGTAATTTATAATTCAGATTTTCATTCAATTAGATTACAATGTAATTCGTAATTGCAATGGAGTACAATTATAAAATACATTGTAATTAAATTACAATGTAATTCATAATTGCAATTGCAGTAAAATTATGAAATACATTGTAATTAAATTACATTAATTACGAATTACGATGTAATTAAATTAAAATTAAAAAAATTAAAGAATGATAAAGTAATAGGTAAGAAGAGGTTGGAAAATCCATATGTAGGTGTTCCAATCAGAAGGAATTTATTATTTATAAATTTATAATATCTGAACACAGAAATAACTCCTGCGTTACACATTTTTTAAATTTCAACCATAAAGTAAACGAGTATATGAAAGAAAAACATAAAAATATATCGCACTTCTTCAAAGTTCTGAGCTATAATTTGGAGAGCTGTATTTTAATTATATTGTATTTCAATTATATTGTATTTCAATTACGCATCTGATTAAAATACTTAAAATTAAAAATACTCAATTGCGTAATTGAATTAGCACAACTCTGTTTTTATCTGGGATGAGGAATTTGACGCAATCGACTTTTGGCCAGCTAGATCGGAGAAATACCCCACCGTGCGTCGGAGGGTTAATCATGTTTCGCATCGTCTGCTATGTCTCGATCAAGGCCAAAGCGATCCGGCGATGGTCCCGCGATCTATCTTTTGTCAGCTGCGTCGCGAACAGACAGAGTATGTACTTCCTCCCTCGTATTCAGCAAGTCGTTATAATCACGATACCAATTCCAATTCTATCTAGCGGATCAAGCCATTCGGTGGAATGTGTCCCGGTGACACGTGATGAGGGTAATCCCGTAGGATATTCCACGTCCTATATCAGCCGACCGCGAATGGTCTTATTCGGGGCTTGGAAGGTGACGCCAATACGGTGTGTATCCGAGAGTGGCTTTCCCGGGGCTGTTCGTAAGCAATAAACGCTGATACAGGCTGGAACGTGGCCGCTCGTGTTGGAGGCTCGCGTGTCGAGGGTGCCGTGCGATCATGCGATACCGTTTCTCGCCAGGGGTAACATTATTGAACATTACGTTTATAGATTTGTCGCAGCTTGCACTCGGCGTGCCGCTCGGGCTCAGCCGTTGCACCCTCGCACAGACTTTTCTCCCTGTTCCTCGCACTCGTCAGGAAGTCATTACCCCTGGTTCGACGTCTCGCGACCGTTCTTAGGGGATTACCTAGAACCTCGACAGCAAACGTGTAACTGAAATCCAGTCATGGCAACTGAAATCCATCTATGGTGACCCGTTTGTCCACTGGAATCGCTGGCTCCACCTCCTTTCTTCTTTCCCAACTGTAAAGTCGAATTTTATCACACGGAGCCTCTTATTGAATAAAATTGAAAGATTGTTTTTAATTTAAAAATTTGCAGAACACTGCGGAGCAACGTGCTACCACGTGCGTGCTGCACGGCTATTTACCGGGCACCGTCAATTACCGGCTATTAAGAGGCAAGTGTTAGAAACGGTGAGTCGATTTGACTGCGACATGGCCTGGCGACTATCGTCGACCAACCACGGCTGCGGTTTCTTTCGTTTTCGATTAAACGAGTTAATAAAAGAGGAACACAACGTGTTCTTTCAGCCAGGATCTACGAGTTTGTAGAAATTGCTCTGCTGATCGCGGGAGATTCTTACAGCTTTTACTGTTCAGTCTTTCGAGTGCAACCTGTGTTCTATGGGAATTGTTCTGCTAAAGTCTTGCAAGTTTTGCGGATGACTTCATCGGAAGTCGGAAAACATTTCAGCAAGCTTAATAAGTGGATACTGTACATCACGGGAGCTTCTTATTTTTGCGGAACTTTGCCAAATTAAATCGAATGCACTGGTTGCACGAGTCAGTATATCGAAGAACTAAAAACTTGGAACATTGCGAGAAATTCGGGTCGAAATCGAAGAAGCGGGGACGGAACAAGCAGGCGGACGGCTGTCACAATTTCCGGATTTCAATATTGACGAGCGGCGGGGCTCGCCCGTTATCCAATGTGTAAACTTTCGTGCTGTATTTTAATTTCGCGACGCTCAATACGTAATAAACCGTCGACGGGCGTCGTCATCCACGGGCGCTCGCGCCGCGGAAAGTTTGCAATAACAGTTTAATCCCCGATGATGAGAGACTGGAGGCCTCTTACCTCTCACCCTTTACCCCTTTCGGCCGAGTGCACTTCAATCAAGCCGTGTGTTTGATTTAGAGCTATCCAAGATGCACCCGATAATAATCGATAAATCCCCGGCTCCGCGTCGTGGCTTAAAATCTTACCGCGTTTCGAACGTCTCTGCCGCAACGACAGGATTAATATAATTGGCGAAATCGGTCGGAACCGATCACAGAAAAACGTCCAAATCCTGGCCTGAAGTCGAAACTTGTTTACCGTAAAGTTACAAAATTGATTGTACTTGTTTTATGAGTTTGGCGCGTCTCATAAATATACCGAGCCCATCGAAGTGAAATAACCTTATGTTTTAAATTTCGACGTAATGTTACCTTCCATTACAGAAAAGGATTACAAAGTGACCTATGAAAAAGACAATTCCATGAACTGAATTAAGTTCTTTAAGTAGAGGTACAAGAAAACTAATGTTTAATTATTGTTTCATGAATGTAACAACCGTAGCTACTTTTAATGTAATACTCTGTCACATTTCCCCTTTTATGAATTATTTATTTTTATCATTTTCTCATCCATACTGTTCCACGTTTCCACCTTTATTATAATTCCTGCATATTTCATACGTCTGTGTTTTTTAAAAATATTTTATGAACTAGAACGACCCGTACATTTTTATCGGATTAATACCGAGAGAATATGCGCGGGTCATGTTAAAACAGAAATATTGTTATTGGAATCCAACGTAAGCTATGCGCTGATTTATGCACGCGTGCATAATCATGCATTATCTTCCATAACAATTGAATTTTCAATATTATTGACGGTCCAAACGGGGTTTCAAATAATCGTGCAGCATGTCGGAATAACGAATGTCGTTTATTTTTTGCGAAATAACATTGCAATAGAACTTCTGTGAAAAGTTGAAAAGCTCGTGATTTTTATTAATATTAACGAACTATAATAAATACAAATTCAATCTCTGACAAATAAAATATTCTGTTGCCTCCTTGGAGATGCTATATTATGTATATTCTAATAATGTAGAACACGCTGAAGATATTGTTCGATGCACAGTTTCATTAATTCCGTAACAGTCGACGAAGACGGAAACATAAATCCGTCAAATGAATACACTGATCCAGTTCCGTGAATAAACCCGAAAAGGTTAAGCAGGTTGTGATAATCGTGATTACTTAATACAGCAAAGTAATATTTTAACTTCTAGACGGTCAATCCTCCGAGCGTCTGACTTAATACTGTTCCGCGTGGGATAATGGAAAGCTTCATGGAAAGATTCATTTAAAATTAACAATCGCAACCGCATTAATACATTTCATTTGCGAGAGAGTCTGCCTCGAAAAGACTAGAACTATCTCTCAGATTCAAATAAGCGTATTAATCGAGTAAAAATGGCTGAGCAATACCAGGACCCAGCCACGAAATCATCAAAATCCCGCTCCGCAGGGTCATTTTTTCCCCTGTTTGCTCGTCTGAGTAGAAAGGAGTGTTCCCTGAAAATCCGTTCGAGGACAGTAATCGAACGATCAATCGAATCCTCCACGCTTCGTCGTCCTCTCTGGTTTCGAACGGCGATAGTCTTTATTCAGTTTCCAGAAGAGTCCACTCTGGACCCCGAGTGGAAAAAGGCGGCGCGGCAAAAGTGGCATCGGCGACGACGACGACGACGATGGAGGGACAGGAGGTGGAGAGGGTTCCGCAAGGTTGGAGAGAGATGTGGGGAGCTAGCCGGATAGGTAAGCTTCGGATTCCCGTTTCTGGGAAACCGTGAAATCTCGCAGTTTACTCCGGGCTCGGGCGGAGACAGTTCGCGGCGCGATAAAACCTGCTCCTTCACCCTTCGACGCAACCACCGGCTAATGGAAGGTGTCGATAGGGCTCGCGGGGGTCGAAGTTTACATAGGAGGGTGGTCTGGAAAGGGGAAAGGGCGAGGGAGAGACTTAGAACGATGAAAAGAGAAAGAGTCAGAAGAGAGATAGACGGGGAAAGGCGACTGCAATCTCGACGCGGCAGGATGACTACCCGCAGCCATGCTGGATTTCATTTTCAGTTCTGACGGAGCTCGATCGGGCTGCTGTATTTTTCAGAGATTTATCGAGTCGTAGACAATACTTTTAATTCGAAAGAAATTTTCATTCGAAAAATGTTAAAAATCGGTTTCGACGAAATCTCTAACAGTCCATAATAGCTCACTGAACGTATTCAGGATTATGCAAGTGTCAGAGTCCTCATTGTGATGTTCAGAGTCATGTATCCGATCGACGATGTTTCGGCAGACCTGGAAATCGGGAAAGCAACGTTGGTTCTCGGGAATCGGTCTCGAATTTGCCAAGAATCTCTAGGCGCGCTTACCCTAACGGGGGCCCCTCTGTTTACGTATGCAAATGAGTGCGGATCAATGCCGTTAATTAGGATTCTCGATCCTGCTCCCTTCGCCCTTCATTCTTCTCCTTCCAAGGACGACCGACCAACTGTCTGTCTGTCTGTTTCCCCTCTCCCGAGGTTCGCATACCTCGAGCCCGCCACCTATCGCTCTCGGCCCCCAGCACTCGCTTCTATCTCAATTTAGCGGCCCGTAGCTATCTTATACGCCTACGATAAGCTTGTAATGCGGTGCATGCACCGGTCTCGCACGGCCGAACGACCATAATCGTAAGTGATGGTGTATAATCATACGTGCCAACCTCTCCTCTTCTCCTCCCGCATTCTTCCCCACCCACCGGAGCAAGCCTTTCTCCTCTCCTCTCTCTCTCTCTCCCCGTTTATCCTTCTCCTCCTCCTCCTACTCAGGAGAGAAACGGAGGGAGAGAGAGAGAGATAAAGAGAGAAGATCGTCTTCTTTTTCGCGCCGCTTTTGCTTCCACTTCCTTCTGGATTCCTACGGATCCAGCGACCACCTCCCTCGCCCCTGTTGTTCTTCACAGTTCCTGGAAATTTGTTGAGACACCTCGCAACTTTCTTCAACCTTCCTCCAGCCACTTCAAAGCGTTCCCATCTTCGTCGTCTTCTTCTTCTTTGGACTCGCAGGCCCTCCGCCCCGCGCGTATCGATTTACTTTCTAGCCTTTTTAAGTTTCCTCGGGAATCCTTGGATCGCTCGGCCTCCCCTCGAACCCCTCTAATTTCTCCGATATTTGTCTTTCAACTTTTCCCGCCTGCGTGCCCCTCCATGTCCCTCTTTTTACTCAGGTGCCGAGCCCTTTGCTGCCTTTGCCTTCCCAGAGTCCTCTGTGCTCTCGGTACTCTGTTTTTCTCCGAAGCCCTTTGCTACCGCGCAAGCTCTGCCAAGCTACATTGTTCCCTTTTTGCGTCCTTGCTCCAGAGATGTTGATAATCAACGGATCTGACATAAGCAAAAGATCCGCCATCTTACCGATTATTTTTGAAGCATATGCGCCTGATTCTATTTTGTACGAATCAACGAGGAGATCAAATCTTCCACTTTTTGGAACGAAGTGTCCTGGCTCATCACCGAATGCCAAGAAACATTGACATCTTAGTCAGTAATTAAAATAAATGACGGTCCAGTTCTTCGAATCTATTTATTGCTGTTGGTTCATTCTTCGTAAATTTCGGCCCCTTACGCTCTTTCTCATCTGATACCCTCCCCAACCGTGAAGAATCCCGAATTACAACATTGTTTTCTTCTTGCGACCACTAACCAGAGATTACGATTTCAACTACCGCAGATAACGATGACAATCAAGCTGGAAAGTCCTCACTGTCAGCTGCTTTCGTGAACCTCTGCGTCGTGAAATCATTGAACGATTTGCTCAAGGCAAGTAAGTGATTGATTTACTCTCGCCCGTATTCCAACGCAACAGTTAGCGTATCCAAGGCTGCAAGAACGTCTCCGTGTACTCGGCGCAATTTTTCGATGTTTGCATTCGGAATTACCCTAATTTAGACCGACGTCCGTCAGTCTCGACTGTTTTGTCTAACGTCGCTCGCGTGTCGCGTGAATAGTCTCTCGGTAGGTCTACTCACCTTCAAACAAAGACATTATACCCGGCCGACATGATTACCGTCATTAGCCAGTGGACATCCTGTTGCGCCTCTGCCGATATAATTTCCGCGACACCCTCCACCACGAACGAAGACATCAGTCTGTCGTGCTTTCGTAATACCCGGCTAGATTGTCGGCAGGCGAAGCCTCCAGGCCTGCGGCTATCATTCCGAGAGATTACGAAATCACGGCGTCCCCAGCATACATCATTATAGCGTTACGATCATTTTAAATATCGTCTTTTCGTCCGAGCCCTGCGTGTCGATAGAAACTCTCTTATCCGTCCATGTCGTCCTCTTCTGCAATTATTTCTGAACGTTCCTTTATTATTTAACCATCGTACGCAAATCACATCCATTTTCAGTTTTTACATAGTGTAAAATTTGATCATGTATTCCTTAAAACGTAATTTACGTTTTACACAGCACTTTAAGTAGTATAAGACTATTAAAAGCACAACGAGGCATGAATTAGTTATTCCCACTCGTTCCTCAAGGATAGAGCAACAAATTGCAGAATGGTGTCTTTATTGAATAATTACTGGACGAGAGCGTGGCCACGCAAAACGTTTGGTCGGAAGTGGAAATCGTTCGGGACCGAACAACAGCGGGCCGGTGTTTTCGTAACCAAACACAATTAGGTATTCCCTTTATTGATATTTCGCGTGTACACGACGTATTTGAACGTACTTACAATACCCATTGCTTTGGTTCTTCATAGTGAGCGCGCACCACCGGGGAGAATTATCGTTTCACCGGGAACCACCACCACCGGTTCTACCATCGTTGCCGCGGAGCGGCGGAGTTACCATCGAAATTAATGGGCGTGTAACATTGTCGAGGAAAAGTCCCTTCCATTGTGAGAGAACCGCGCCGCTAGATGAGTTTCAGTGGCAATGAAAATCATCGCGGCTGCCGGGGCTGGTAATTAAAAGGTAATGAGCTCACGGTTATGCAGATTGCGGCGAAGTTGACGCGCGCTGTGTACCTCCGGGTTATATTGCAAGGCCCTCGCTGCATTTATCGTGCCTCACCGCTATTGATCGGCGAGAAGTTGTGCTAAAGGATTACGCCCCCGGTTCTATTCTATCAGGTCATCCCGTAAGTGACATTTCTTATTGCCACAATGCGAAACTCTATGATAATAAATGTAACAAACTATTCAACGGGGGTCATCTAATATTTTCCTCGCAAAAGTTCGAAGGAGCTTTTTTATCTCTTTCGACGATTGTTTATTAAATCGTCGAGAGTTGATCATTTGAGTCAGAGTAAGTTTCACGAGCATCATTAATAAAACACACTTTGGAAAGGGAAAATTCGTTCAACAAAGTTCAAAGTAGATTTTCTGTTACCGACGAGAACGAACTCCGTGGGATATTCATGAATTTCTGCATCAGTTGCAAGGAACAGAAGTACAATTTTTTTTCAATTTTTAATCAATTGAACGAACCACGATTTTCTGAGAATCAGTGGCCGTCACAAATGCCTCGCAAGATGAAACTGCCAGTTACTCGCAGGTATGTAAGTGTGCATTGGCTAGTTTCGCGACACCTTTTCCAGCAGAGCACTCTTCCTATGACTGAGGGATGATGGAAGGAGGACAAGGGAGGATCCTCGCGAGTAGGGTGTCCTTTTTAATAAAACAGTCACACATCCGATTTATCGCTGACCGTGCCCATCCCGAAGATCACTGTTCCCCACTTCCGTTGGTCACGTATAGTCAGCGGGCTGCGTGCACGAGTGCGTGGGTGGTGGATCGTGATTTGTCGGCTACACGGCCGCATATTTACGGTTCGCTTGACCGGTCAGGGCTACCCGGGTCTCGGTCGCATGTATTTTCTGAATTTCACATTTCCCGAGGCGTTTCCAAAGGGATATCGAGTCCTCGTCCCCGGAGGAGGGTTACCGTACTCGAGCCGGCCGCCTAAGTCGATAAGGGCTTTGATATGCTAAGTCCGAATGATCCGACTGGTGGATGTGCGTGGTCCGACCACGCGTCTACACAATTCGAGGCCGAAGACTCTGCCAAGTGTATCCGTGGCCGTGTCGGCCACGAAATTGTACGGCCTATCCTCTCCGCCAGGCCCTCCTCAACTCTTGTGATGAAAATCGAGACACTCCTGCCGACGTATCTCGTGCGAGCTGATCGAAAATGGCTGTCGAGGACTTCTGATCCTGCTCGATGGAGCTGCACACGATCATGGTCGCTTTTTTGGAAAAGTGATTTCGTCCTGACAATACTAATCCTGGAAATACTGATTATTTCTCTCCTTTCCTTTCAACCTCGACAGAGAAGATGAAGGCTGAACCCGATAGTGGAAGAGCTCCGTTGAAAAATTAAAAATCAACTCTAATCGAGTCGCTGGGTCAGAAACGACCAATCAGGGAACCAAGTCGGTGTTTCGAGTTCAATCGATGTTGTCGTTCGGTTGGTTAGGAAGACGTTTTGAATAATTCACGGCTCACCCCTGCAATCTATTTCTGTCCGAAGGGAGCCAGCGCTGTTTATTTCTGATTACGCCGACGAAAGAGGGCTGCTCGATGAATGACGCTTGTCAGGCACGACGAACACTTCAACAAACCCATTCGGTAATTCCTTGTAAAAGCAGCTTCGTAATTGCTGTAATTGCAAAATCCGAAACCTGGTATTCCTATGAAAAAATGGTCTTGTCATGTTCACGTGATAAAACGTTCCTTCTTTTGAGGGTTCTTCCAGCGGTGGAACTATGAATTGACTTTTGCCAAAAACTAGTAATAACATAAAGAAAACTTTAAAAAGTGCAAGAAGTTTTTGTCACGGACTGCAGTAACAATTAACCCTAGTACACTCTTCAGAGCGCAATTATTTTTGAACAGGCTCAGAGGGCTTTGGCAAACAAATGAATTAGTAACTGGACAAACTCCGGTGTCGGCCGCCGATAACATTATTATTCGGAAATCCGTGGTGGAGGGTTCTCGATGATCCTCGTCGGCCGCATTCCGCCCACAAAATTCCCACAAGCTTGTGCTACCGTGCAGGTGTAGCAGAAGAGGAGGATGAGGGCTCTGCGGGCCACGAGTCAGTCCTCGTTCGCACATCATCTTTATTTATTCGCGCGCAACCTCGTATTATACGCGCTTCGTGTAGATGTATCACTCGAAACTTTTAACACGTCGTGTCTTATCGAGCCGGGTCCCCCGACGAGCGTTAATACAACCCGATGCCGCTAAATATGGTTCAGTGAGTTCTTCATGCTCGAATGGCTCGGGACCTGCTCCTAACGCGAGTCCCAAGAGAGAGAAGAGAGCCGTTCCTTCGCTACTGGTCCCCGGTACCTGGGGCCCGAACGACGACGACGACGACGACGACGACGACAAGTGTTGGGGCCCCTTCGCGTGCGTGGATTGTGTTCCCCGGGTTTCCTATACGTCCGTTCTGGACATCGCAACATCGCGCGCGACGTGTCACGGCCACGGAACACAGCCGATTCCGCGTGTTTCCGCGGCGATCCTCTACTCTCGGAGCTGTCCCCTTGCACCGTACGCGACAGGAACACCTTTTATTTGCGTATACATGTGTTACAATGTTCCCGCCGCCACAGCTGCGACGCGCTCTCTGAAATTGAAAAGCGTGAATGAACCGGATAGGATACCGACTGATCGGGACCGAAGGGTTTAACGACCGAGGCCGATCTTCTTGATCTATCCTCCGATTTTCTAGCTCCTCGTTACCCACACCCGAAAATTGTAATAACATTTTCTAAGTCTTCAGCATCCTGCACAACATTAAGGATGTTCTGGAGGTAATATAAAAACGCAACAAAATTTTTGAAAATTTGACAAGATATAATTCCTACTAAATTAATACAATTACCAAAGTTTGGGTTCGATTCACTGCACCGTTTAAGAATTATAGCAACTTAAAGTTTTCGCATTTTAACACGTCTTCTTATGGAGAATTCACAAAATTCCACTTCAAACCCTATTTAAACCTTGAAAAAACGCAACTAGAAACTCCAGTTTTTTTATATGTAGTAAAAATTATGTAATTAATTATGTTCAAAATTTATTAGGATTCACTAAACAGTTACGGAGCAAAAAAATTATAAACTGTTACAAAACGTCAAATTTATCGTGTTGTCTCTCGCTAGCATGGAAGCGCGAGAAGTGTAGACCACTGAATGTAACTACAGAGGGTACAGTATTCGCAAAAGTTTAATGCAAAATATACTCATGAATGGCTTTCATTGCCCATATATTGATGGATTTCGAATTTCTTGTACTTTTGTCTCCCATTGTACCTCCAGAACATCCTTAAAAAGTGATCCATTTTTCCTATTTTTAACCCTGGGCCAGCAATACGGATCGCCGAGTTCCAGGCCATTCCGTCGGATTTTTATTTTTATTGCGAAAAGGTTCGAGCATTTGCTCAAAATAGCTCTTGTAGACTGAATTAAAGACTACAATAGGTATTTCGGAATTTTTTCAGATTTTTCGAATGCCCAAAACAACAAGAAATCAGAGCCTCGACACAGAGGTTCTCAACTGACAGTATAAAAACCAATTGCTCGAAAAGCAGAAAATCGAGAATTGAATATTTGAGAACCGTTTACACGTGTCCGAGTAATTCTGAACTTGAAGAGTTTAAGAGAGCTGTTTATGGGGATTGGAAAGATTTTGCGCGTGCCGGAGATCGCCGAGCTTTTTGCGAGAAGGTTGACGGGGAACGAAGAGGGTCATCGTGCGTCACATACTGATAAAAGAGGAAGACGAATGGCCGGGTAGAGTGGCTAGACCCCAAATCTGTTCGGGATTTGGCAGGACCAGAACTTAAAACGAGGCTCACGTTCCCTATTGGTAAAGGACGATGGGCACACTTCTCTGGCAGTCGCCTAGAGCGGTCAGAAATGTACTCACGTACGAATTCCTTTTCTCTTTCCCACTGGGGATTGCCCAGCTACTTCTGATTCGGCCGATATTCCTGCGCTTATTGATTGATCGGCCCGTCAAATTGCCTTCGAGCGCTTGGTAGAGACGTGCTCCCGCCATCTTTGCACCTTGCTATACTAAGTAAATTCGGTTCGACCTCGTAGCTCGCGTAGAATAACCCTCTTTCTTAATCCCCAAACGTTCCTCCGGTGAAAATGACTCATTTTCAAATTAATCAGGGGAACCCGTGTGTTCGAATAATGTAATAGTTACTCAGATAAAGTGCTAGATGAAATCGTTATTGAGTTGTATAATACGTCGTTTTGTATACCGAATGTATCGCAAGTATCGTGGACACGCGTTTTTCCGATCTCGCTCGGCGGTTCGCGCATCGGGAATCAATTGGCAGCGTGCTTTGCGCGAATCAAGAAAAACGGGGGTGGAAGAAGTAACTGGAAAATCGGGAGGTAGCGTCTGTTTGAACGGTATTTAAACGGGGACGCTGCGAGCGATCCATCAAACGATCCGACGGCTTAAGAGCAGATCGACGCGCAGATTTATAACGCCGCGACTCGAAACGCTCCCCGATAAATTCTCTCCCGTGTTCGTTCGATCGCGAGATATCGCCGCGTAAATCCGGGGCTACGGCCCCGCGAACTATGAAGAACCATCGCGTCGCGAGAAAATAATACCGCGGCTAATGGATCCCGTACGAATTATAATTATAACGCGTTCGGCCGTCTATACGAAGACCGTGAATAACAATTTACGAGTCCCGGCGCCGCGCCGTTTAACGAGTTCGAAGCCTGTTACGGAGCGCGTCAGCTCGCGTAGTGGCCGGATGTTGAGACTCGATAATTAAAACAACTTGCAAATCACGCCTAATCACCTCGGCAATTCCCCTTTCTTTCGCCGATACAGGTTGTTATGGCCGACACCTCTAATTCCCTGAAAATGAAGCAATTTATAGGGACGATTTTTTTCAGAGAAACTGGACGCTTATATCTTTTCTGATACTTCGATGCGTAGCCATTCATCTCGGTTCTTGATCTTCGATTTTGAATGGAACTGTTACTTCATAGTAGTGCAAGAACCTGAAAATGCAACAATCTTTGTTAATTCAATTCACATTGAATCGTCGGGGTTATATTTGCAAGATACCTATAATTTATTCATTCAAAATCCCTCTATTATTTCAACCAATTGTATCATAGTCTCAATCCACAAAATCTCAAAACGTCCTGAGTATTGGCAAAGAGTTTGAGCTCGACCTACCAAAGCGTATGTAGTCTCAACAAATGTAGAAACTCGTGCGCAGACAACAACGGAGTTTGCAATTCCCGTGAAGATTAGGAAAACCGATACGAAGTGTTTTGCTTGTGTGCAGCAACGCGTGTATCGGTCAGAGAGGCAATATTCCCTTGAAAGGGAACCACTATCGAGAATCGCCCTACAGGAAAGGACGAGATCGGCCCTGCTCCGTCACTGTAGGACTATCTATCGGTCCAGTGAGGCATGTATACCCCGGACTACAGAGAAAGATCACGGCCACCCCACATAATGGACTGCGGCCCGTAATGCACCCGGATCCCTTTTCATTATTTTATGGTAATAATGCGTCTCTCGACCACCTCTCCCCTTCCTTGCAGTGGACGCCATTTCCATTTCTGAGTCGCGCAGGAATAGCTGGCGGACTTCTTTCTCTTCGACCGATGAAACCACTCCATATTTAAGACGAGTAATGAACTTTCTCGATAAAACAGAGAAATCGTCTGCCTCGTGTTCGAGAGGATAGAATTAACACTGTCACATCGATCGGTGACTGGTGCCTATTTTATTATGGACGCGGTCATGCGTGGTTTGACCACGACAAACGAGATAACAGCATCCAAGAATTTTGAACAACAGTTATTAGGAGTGTATATCGAAAGAACGCGCGTGTGTTTCTTTTCCGACGTCTCTCGTACGGCCTGTAAAAGCCCTTGGACGCAGTTGTTCCCGTTCCCCGAGCAGCTCGATCGAAATTTTACGATAGCTCGATTCCATTCGGCGTCGCGGCGATAGTTATTTCATCGTAAATAGATTGCATGCGAGCCTGTAAAACGATATATTAACGCCGATCCATTGCAGTAAATCCACGACGATAACTCGACTTAACCTTAACGGCTGTTCCAGCGAAGTGGCATCGTTCTTCCTGTCCCTTCGATGTTCGTTTACGACCTCACCGCCATTTTATTCGTCGGAAAACACTCGGGGCCGATAAAAAACTGGAGGCTACCGTAAATCGATGATCGCTAATTTTCTCTTGCGATATATTGCCCGGCACGGAAAAAGCTTATTCTCGGGTCCCGTCTAACTGATAGAATTTTCGAACGTAAAAAGAACCAACCTCTAATCGTGCAACGGTATCTCATACTATAACGCGCCGAGGAACCTAGTGAAACGATAATATTAGATCGTCCCAAAAGCTTTTTTCGCGATACGCGCGCCTGATGCTGTCAGACAACGGCGCGATTAGCTTTTTGCTAATGTCTTATCAATCCGCGGGCATTCGCTTGTTCAATAGGGCCGTTTGCTTCGGGTCGTTTAATTTCTATTTGCTACCGAGCGAATCGCTGGGCAAAATAGCTTCCTCATGATTGAATCTATAAATAAATGTAAAACACATTTACTAAGTAGGCGAGGGCTCGTTACTATCGCCAGACTGTCTTTATGTGTCCATAAATTGATGAAGAATTTCGTTGGACATTGAAATAAATTTTTTCACGACTCTATCACGAGTCAGGCTCCAGATAAAACAACCTTTTAAAACACGTTTCGTAAAACATAGTTGCAATATTTAAAAAATATAAAACTACATAGTTAGTGGTTCAAATAAATTGATATGCGAAAATTGGACGAAAAGAGTACTGATGTCCAGCCATACGAAACAGGGTCCGAATCCAAGATATCTTGTCCGCCGTGGGCGTCTCGCGAGAAATGATATCACGTACGTCAAACAATCGCCGAGTCCGTAGCTGGAGGACGAAACGGCGCGACGGTTATCTTCGTTTTCGACGGTGTCTCCGACGCGACGCGACGGCCGAATCTTTATCCGCCGGGTCATCCTCGATCCCGTGGTTTTAGTGCGCTGTAAAGCCTCCGTTCCCGCGACATGCTTTATATCTGCGACGCAACCGTATTTCAAACGCGGATAGTCTGCCATTCCCTCCACCAGCTGGACGATGCATCTCCTCGCGACTCTATCCGCTCCTTTTTTTCCCTTGGAGACCGCTCGCGGCTAGCTCTAGAACGCGTCAAATGCTTTACGGCCGTGCGCACGAAGATGAACGGCAACGAGAAGCAGCCGAGGTGCCAGTCTGATTGTCCCTGCGCCCCTTGGCCCTGCAAAAGTTTGCCACGAGACAGGAAGCGAGTCGCGGTTCCTGTCCACGAGCGGCGCGAATCCTGCCGCGGTATAAAATCAGCCGGCCACGTTCCTGGATTCATAATTCCTGAAAAGTTCATAACTTCCGAGAACCGAGCGGAGGAAGACGGTAAACGTCAGCGCGCGAACTTGCCGCCATTAATATTGGGTCGACGCTCGTTTATACGCGCCACCGACGTATGTAGTCCCCGCACAGAGATAATAACGCGGACGACACGTCAGCCTCGCGATTAAATGTCCCCCGCGCTGTCGTATTTTTGGACGTGTCTCGAGAATTTCAACCATGCGCGATGCCAACCCGATCCTTGTCTTGGAACGGTGTCTGTATTTCATTTCGGATCACCTCGTGACCGTGATTCGCTTTATGCTCGCGATGAACGTTTGCGTAACGTCTCGTCTCTACCGCCTTCACATTTCGATCAACTTCTTAAGGTACGTGTCCATCCGAGCGTAAAACTATCGCGAGTTACTCTTCAGAGTCAAATTCATCAGTGTACACAGTATTGGGAGCGCTAGCGGAGAGCTGCACGAAAAACTTTCGGTGAGCGAACAGTAAGTTGAAACTCGCATTTGGACACGTCCAATTTTTCCCTCGGCGAGTAACTATCAGCTATATGGACGCCATTCGTATAGATAAGACTCTTCTATTAGGTTGT
The DNA here is from genome assembly GCA_963966675.1 of Lasioglossum calceatum. Lineage (NCBI taxonomy): Eukaryota > Metazoa > Arthropoda > Insecta > Hymenoptera > Halictidae > Lasioglossum > Lasioglossum calceatum. Next base: position 18,512,634 of record OZ016541.1, read on the forward strand.
TGCAGATGAAATGTCCGAATTTTAGCAATGACATTAACCAAACGTAATTTTGTACCCAATGTATCCTATCTACGAATTTCAAGTTTCCTGATGGGTTACGGTAAAAATAAGATATGGTCACTCGCGTTTTTCATTTACAAGATTATCTTGATTTTGTAGATCTTTTTTACCATCAACGACTAGTAAGTTAATTAATCACCACGTTTTCACCAAAAATCACATAAAAGTTATTTCTCCAGACATATAAAAGGAGTACACGACAGTCGCGATGGTTGACGTTGAAATAAACTTCGTTCAAAAATAAAATTATACATCTAAATTAAAATTGCACATAGAATATTAACACTAAACCTACCGACCATCAAAAGTGACTGATGTGTATAGTATTCTAAAAATAACAAGATTAAATTTATTGATATTTTGTGCGATTTTTACTATAATATATACTGGAGTCAAAAAATATATTCAATAAATTCCCACATGAAAACACCTTTACAATTTCAATAATTGTTAAATGAAAAATCTAAAATGGGTCATATGACTCCTCGTGGGAGGTTTAGTGTTAACACTAAATGTACCGAGCTATAAAAGCAACAAACACGTGGTTGCCTTCTAAAAATGACAAGAATTAATTTATTTAGACTTTGTGCGGTTCTTATTATAATATGTGCTCTAATAAAGATATTTATTACATCATTTACGTCGTGGTACGTTTAGCGTAAAGTTAGCTTTGTACCTTAAAGTTTTATATTATAGACTGTAACAACATTTCCGGATCGAAACGTTTTATAAGAGTCGCATTCTAAAACCAGACATCTCATATGCAACAACCTAATAGTTAGTTTTCTTTGTCATTATACATACAGGGTGTCCCAAAATTCTTTCAACAGACGGAAATGGTAGGTTCCTGACGTCATTTGAAGCGACATTTTCCTTTGCAAAAATGTTATCCGCGACTTTGTTTAGGAGTTATTAACGAAAAACACGGACCAATCAGAGCGCGATCTAGACGCTGATTGGCACAGCCGGCCTGGCGCGCCAACTGTCTATTGGCTGACTGTGTCAACTCGCGTCTAGGTCGCGCTATGATTGGTTCGTGTTTTTCGTTAATAACTCCTAAACAAAGCCGCGGATAACATTTTTGCAAAGGAAAATGTTGCTTCAAATGATCTCGGGATCCTCCCATTTCCGGTTGTTGAAGGAATTTTGGGACACCCTGTATACATACAGGGTGTGGCCGGACGGGTGGTACAACCGAGCAGGGGGTGATACTACATGTAAAAATAAGTCGAAAAAAAGAAATAACATTTTTATGTTTGACGCTTCGTTTTCGAGAAAAATGTGTTTCAAGTTCCGCCACGCTCGCGTGCTTTAGTATATGCACAAAGTAGTATTGGTTGATCATGGTCAGACGCGTCAGACGATTCCTATGCAATAGCACGTGTATTCGCTGTATTTTCAAACACGATTTTCTCGGAAACAAAGCGTCAAACAGACAAATGTTATTCCTTTCCTTCGACTTATTTTTACATGTAGTATCAGCCCCTGCTCGGTTGTACCACCTGTCCGGCCACGCCCTGTATATTTATACAAATACATACATCGAACAATGGGCGGGAAAGTATGGGCTGAGGCAGTAGTTAGAGAATCCTCAATTTAAAAATATTTGTATATCGACATCGATTTTTCGATCGACGAAATTATTATTATATGCTGTTAAATATATAAAAATTAGACTATAGGAGTAGTATTGTCCAGCATTGTCTCTTTTTGAAATATTTCTTTTTGTCTTATTGAGCGCATTGCAACAATTGCAGCAAACTTTGGCGCATCAATTCTGTTCGCGAGTATTCTTATACCTATCGAAATTCTTCTGAGAGCTACACGCATGAAATTCAAATGGCCACATACCCTGAGAGGACCTTCCGAGAGTTGACTGAGCAAAAAATGTCTGAAGTACTTTCAAATGAACACACAAATTGAGAGTACTCTCGAGAGCAATTATCGATAGCAACGTTCAGATGGACAATGGAAGAAAAATTATGGAAAGAAAATTAATGGAAGAAAATAAACGACTACAAGTCTTGAAGTGTAGGCGAATTTAGTTAACCCTTCAGCAAAAGATTAGAGAGACATTCGGCTATTTGTAATCTCGTGCTCGTTGACAATCGTACCCAGCCAGCGACAATAAGCTACAACACCACAGCTGCGATTAGGGTGTCGCAGGGTCGAAGGCGACGCGAGGGTCAAAGACGTTTCCTTTTTCCAGTCCCGTGGAAATCGAGCAGTCGCACGTGCCGGAGACGTCGCGTCGGTGTCCTCGGCTCCTCGCTGCTACAGGATAAAGAGAAAGTATTACCTCGCCGGTGGCGTCCCGACGACCGGGATTAATCCCGAAATTTAATTAACAAAACCGTAAGCGCTCTTCCTGCCGCTCCGACGTCCCTGTCGGCTCCGGCTTTACGCCCCCGTTTGCCGGAAGTAAAAATAAGATTTGTCGCACCGTCGATCCTGCCGGACGCCGAGACTGTCTGGCTGCGAGGGACACTCGGATCGAAATTAGCAAAATATTTGTCTGAAAGATTTCTTCACGGTTCGGAAAGACGACAACGAAACCACTAAAAGCTTCGCGCAAAATTATAAGACAATAATCAATTCTTGGCTCTGGAATTGTACATGATTTATTTGATAAAAATCAGACTTTTCGTATGCAGCAACCTAGATTATTTACAATAATACTCGAATGAACATTGCTTACGTCATATGTACGTTCAGGTTCAATAGAATTTTTTTTTCCTAGCGAATATGAAAAATTATATTAAATGATTGCGTAAGTTCGTGCCCGATTTGAAAAAAAATTGAATGGTTGAATTTTTAAGATTTGGTTAAAGATTGGTTAAATTAAAGTTAGAAAATGGTTAAATTTTCTACATACAATTAGAAGAGAATGGTGACTATATTTATAATTGATTAATGAAGTTTTATTCATTAAAATTTAACCAGTGAATTTTATTTTCAAATCGGGCACGAACTTATACAACCATCTAATATAAATATTCATGTTTGGTGCGTTTCGTTTGTCGCAAGTGCTCGTCCTCGGAGTCCCAGCCTATGCGAGATGGCCACGCCATAAATTTGGTTAACCGGCCGCAGGTGATCGGTGACTTACTTTACGATTGCCACAATAAAATCTTCGGGAGGCTGTCAGAGATGCAGCTCGCGTTGGTAGGCGTCCCGGCATGGCATGGCATTCCGAATCCCTTGTCTTCGCGATGCCAACCACCGAGAGACGCTTCTTTTATCGTTGTTCGGCCTCGTTCCCATCGATATTCACGATCCCGCGGGCCGCGTGGCATAAAGCGCCCGCGATGAAAGCAAAGTCTGTGATTTGTATGACGACAACTTTGACTCGACCCTCGAAGTGGGCTGGTGAAATACGGTATCGTGAAACGACCACGGTCTATTCCGAACTAAACGCGTTTATAGCTGACTTTACGGTCTGATATATTTACACGTGTGCCGGTAGGCTACTTGTTGTGGCAGAGGAAAAATTAGGTGGCTAGTCGGAGCCATTAAATCGCTGAACACGTGCCCACTGTACCACAGTGAGTCATACGGTGCTATCGGGAACAGAGATGCTTAACCCTTCAATGGCAGTCTGTTCTTCAAGTCACAATGGCAGCTTCATAAACATTCTGTCAACTTTTGCTGAAATACTTTCGAGCTTATCGTTCAGGCTCATCAATCCAAACGTCTAGTAAAAGCTGATACTAGGACTACGATTAATTCACTAATGAATTCTCATTTATAAATTAATTCAATAAAATTAATCAAAGATGTGTTTCTGCTGGATATTAATCCATAGCTTACTTTTCTTGTTTATGTGCACGCGTTTAGACCCCAACAAAGTTTCGCTTACTTAATATATTATAATAAAAATTTATTTTCAAGTTTGACAAAAAGATAGCATCATACATGACTGGTAGCCAAAGTATTAACTTTACTATGCCACATTTGCTTCGATCAACCGCGACTTCCGGCCTTCTTAGATCGGCCTAACGCAAGGGTCGCTGGCAAATGAGTGGAACGAGCAGCGATCTCGTAGGTGCGAGATCTGTAACGAAGAATAATTGAAATGCGATCGGGAAAGCACACGACCGAGGGAATCCTCGACGTATATCTTCGCTCGGACACGCCTCCTAACGATTTTTCGATACCGGCAGGCGACGCGTTTTTATTCGTTCTCCCTCGTCTGCGCCCCATGTCCACGATAGAAACGTTCAAACGATGCAGACAATCTGCCGGATAACGCATAACTGCCCTCAGGAAAATAGCCCGATGAACTTTACGCCTGGCCGGCAATGCCGCGCCAGGTAACCGGAAATTTATGAAAACGTTTATGAAGTCCTACCCCGTTGGTGGAAGGGCGTAGAAAAGGGGGAAGTAATCCTCCGACGACCTCTGTCGCATCAGTTTATTTCGTGTCCCGATCGTTTCGTCAGCGATTCGTTACTCGGAACTTCGAATCCCCTTTTCCCCGACCGGCCATGCTTCGCGGTAGACTTTTATTCGCAACGCCTGGTCTACTGGCTATTCGCTTCGATGCACATTTTTCGACGATCATCAGACCGCGTGTCGTATAAAAGTTGATCGCTGCCCGTAGGATACGATTTTCTTCAATGGCGTGCATTTTTACGTGGGGATAAAACGTCTTCGTTTATTCCGACCCCAGGCCTTATCAATCGTTGTTGTTCCGTGGATTGACTAATGCTGTTCCGTTGGGCGATTGTTGTGTTTCGTTGTCGAAATCAGGGATAAAATAGTGAAGAGTGTTTGAAATTGGAGGGCTCTTGTTTGAAAGTTCTTGTTTCAAATTACATACCTCGATTGATATCAATAAATGTCTGGTGCACCAAGAATAGATCCAGCTCGATCCCACGAACGGGTTACGAAGGAGAGGGATCATTTATTTATGTTCGACTGATACAAATAGAGCCACAGAGTCGAAAATTGCTGATTCTGTCGTGGTTGGGGTTCGCAGGATCTCCGGGGGATTCTGGAGAAATAGAGGTCCTAGGTTCGATAGAGCTCCTGACCATCTTCCATGATACCCACCTCTTTTGACCCCTACTTCCGGTCACTCTTGCGCACCATTTACGATCTCAGCTGTGCGGAGCTCCTCCGAGGAAAACCTTGAGGATCGTGGTAGCCCTTCGGGAGCTAGCTCGAAGGCTTCGTTGGCGCTTCGAAGATAACCTTGACGGCCAGGTGAAGTCGCTAGTTCGCTAACCCCAAAACCTTTGTACTTCATCATTATCATTATACTTTTCTTATGTCAATCCATTCACAATCAACATGAAATGAATGAAATGGGATGTCTTATCTTCTTGATGGTAAGCATTCTCGGTTGAAAGATGCGTTGAACTTATTAAGAACGCGGATCCTACCGCGCTGACAATTTTCGGAATGTTATCGTTCCCGTCTGAGATTTCGTGGTAATTCCGATGTCAGCTTGATTACGGAGAACTCGTCAAAAGGATTTAAATTCGAGGTCGCGTTGAATCAAGGAGCGTCGTGGACAAATCAGATCGACGTCGCGTCGGCGTTATTCTCGGCCGACGTCGGCGTCGTTCTTCTCGATTCCTTCCCTCCGTTTATGCGTCGACGAGGAGTAGGCTTGACATTAATAGTCTCGCGGCGGATAAGCCGTTTTTGAAATGACGTTCGAAGGGAATAATACATGGAGGGTCACTTCTCCGGCTCGTCTCCCGACCCCTGCGAACGGACGTCCCTTTTCAAATAACGCGTTTCAAGTCCTTTCCTTTTCGGCAAAGTGGAGGGTCCTTCACCGAGACTTCCACCCTTACAGAGTGTCTCGCACTGTACTGTAAATCTATTGAGAACCTTATATACCTATATCTCTGCACAGACAGATTCGATGCCGGCTTGTACGACGCTTGGAAAATGCGTGAAATAGTTAGTCAACTATTTTCGAAAATTTAATGAGCGACATAACTACATTGGTTTTCTTAATCAATTGTATAGACGAGTGCAAAAGTTGGCGTATTTGCAGAGACACGAAGACGCGAGGCATCAGGGTTCCAGTCGTACTCTATGTAAACCATGTTACAGAAGGTCAGACTCGATTTTGTGTTATAAGAGGGTCGAGTGCGTAATTTCTGATAGACCGCGGTAACAGATTTAATTACTTATTACTTTAGTTGCCTGGAGTCCGTTACTTTGATACGCGAGAAAGGGGAACATGGCTCCAGTTCGGCCGTAATGGTTCCCATAGGTGTGTGTTGCAGGTTGCCATGGGTCACCCTTTCATTCGAGAAATACCGACCGATCCCCCTGAAGAAGACAACGCCGTCTACCCGGTATCGAAAGCACCCTCACGTCCCCTTCCCTCCCAAAAATCGTCGGGCTCAAATTGCTTGTAACAAAGATTTAATTGGGGCAATTAACGAGAGAGAAAGAGAGTATGTGTGTGAGAGCGAGGGGTGGAAAGAGAGAGAGAGAGAGAGAGAGTTGGGGAGGCGAAAGAACGGCAGTGACAGGGAAGTGGTGCAACGGAAGGGTTGACGGGAGCGTGGGCGATCTAAAAAGAGGGACCGACACGCGCCTCGATATTTTTCTGCAAGGTATATCCACCGGCCACTGTATTCAGCCGGGGAAAAAAATTGTTTTACAAAACACGACTTGCAAAGGATGCAAAGGGAATGCTTGAACATGTTAATCGATTTCACGTAGAGGACGCATAAAGCCGCAGCAATGTTGTTCCGCTACAAAGCGACACGGTTAATCAGTGCGCTTTTTCCATCGCTGTAATTAAGATTTTCGATCAAACGAACCTCTTCAATCGCGATTTTGATTAACAAACATTCTTTTATAGCTGGATCCTTTTGAACAGAACTTGTATTCCAAAAATGCATATTCATTACAATTTATTGATTTACAAACTGTGCGATTACCAATGAGACCTTTTTACTATACAACAGTTTAAAGATAGATCCTTCTTTTAAAAAATCGGGAACTCGGTGTGCCAATTCTTTTTGTAGTGTAGCTACTGTAATCGACTAGCACTGCTAGGAAAAATTTATCGGTTCCCGGAAAATTTTGGAAAACGAGTTTGCTCGGGCTTGTTGGTGCAAATACACAGCTGTGCATCGTAGTGGAGGGTTAAACTTGCCGTCTCGCTTGCCGAAAATTCGTTCGTGTTCGTCGTGATTCGTGCGCGGCAAAGATGGCTGGCGCGCCGTGAATCGCGTAACACGATTACCATACTTTTTCAGAATTCCTGGCGCAACTCGTTCGGTGAAGAGCTCGTCGCGGCGTTTTAATTCCGAGCGAAGTTTCCGTGGGCTGTCGTGTCGGGTTCGGGTGGCGGGCTGGGCCGGGTCGACCATAGAGTTCGAGTAAACAAGGCACAGTCGGATTACCGAAATGGGATTGGCGACGTCGCCACCTACGCTTGTCGCGATGCGCGAGACCGTATAATGCAACGAACAATTAGACAAGTCGGACTAATGGCCGTGTCGGAAACACCGTTGGAATCGCATCACCGAAAAATATATTTTAAACTTGCCGGGGCTAGGCCAATTACGCGTAATTCAGTTCCGCCGAGTTGCCGGGGCGTTTCATCATGCGCTCCCTCCACCCCCCAACAGCAGGTTCCCTCTGTCTCTCCACCCATCGCCCGTTTCTCGGTTCTTCTATCCCTCTGCTCCCTTTAACCCGGTTTTCTCTTTGTCTTCGCTGACTCCCGCCCACTTCGTTTACCGGTACCTCTCTCCCAATGATTTTTCGGGAATATAAAACGGTAATAGAGTAGTTTTAATTGTAGTAGGGTAAACTGTACTATTCCTGGCACTGCAGTAGTTATTGGCACTTTTGATTTAAACGGCAAATATTAAGAATTCCCTTGTATAGAAAATCGTTTTATATTGCTTCTTATTTATGTTTCAAAGCAACGTTGTAAGTTTTCATAACATAATTCTACATATGGCTGTTAGCAATGCTGGTACATCCAGTAAGACCGACGGATGACCACAGTCCAGTGTAAATAGTGGTTTATTAAAATTTTCGTTGCGAGTAAGTATACTTTGTCGCTTTGTAACTTAATTTCGGACTGTACTACAGATATAATAAGTGCGTATATCTTTAATTATAAAACAAATAGCCTGTTTAACGTTTACTCCTTACTGTGCCAATGACTGTACTATTTGTTATATTCGTTATTCACTGAATATATTTCATAATAAAAGATTTATGACTCGTAAAACTGTTTGATTTAATAATAGCAAGTTAAGCTCGTTTAAACATTTCAAAAAAAGATAAAAAGATTTTTACTACGATTTTGGCTTAGGGTGCCAATCATTGTACAGTTTACCCTGGTGATGAAAGAAACAAGACAGATACTGAATTAACTTTCAGGCAACGTTCCAATCAAAACGGCGAGAAGCGAAAGGTGCTGACACATAAGACCAAAATTGGAACGATTTTTTATCGCCGTTAAACAGAATTGCCTTCGCCTAATTCCATGGCTGGAATGACCCCTTAACCGATTGCCGAGCATATCAATTTTCCCAGGAAACAATATTTCCTGACGGGGCACCTGCCACTCTCGAAGTGGATGACTCTGCAAGAAAAAAGAACCGTAGAAAAACAGGAAAGCGTATAATTCCGTGGACGTCGAGACGTCCGTCACCGCGTTAACAATATTCCTCGAGGTACAAATTGTACGGGTTCGTTACTTTAAGTGATTGGACAGTGACGGATCGAAAAAGAGGGAAATGCAACCGAAAATGTAGTCGCGCGAGCGACTATTTTTCTCTCTCTGTCTCTCTCTCGCTCTCTAAATTTCTCTTGGCCAATTCCGTCGATGTCATCGGCTTTATCGAATTAGAAAAATGATCCCACTTTTCTTGTGTATCCGTACACAACCGGCAAACGGAACGTGCATCGTCACCATACACGATCATGCTGACGTTGCTCGATTCCCCTTGTACCTCTTCTGTCCCTTCTTCAGCCGTGTATAAACGTCACCGCGAGCTGGGCTGTTGCCGCACGTACTTCACAAAGTTTACTCGAGCATTCCAACGATATTCAATCGAAATGAACCGTCCCCGCCCTCTCTAGCACTTTTTCTACCTCGTCCTCTCTTCCCCTCTCTCTCTCTTTCTCTCTCTCTCTTAGCCGTTTCTTCGATGTGTTAACGCTTCCGAGAAAAAATATCGAAGGAACAACCTGCTTTCCTGTAATGCAAATCGACCAACGAATTCTTCCCGGGGTACGCTGTGTAAATATCCTCGCGAGAGACTTTATTGGAATTCGTAGATTCCTTACACCGTGTACTCGGCAGCTTATGAAAATATTAGGGAAGAAAAGATTGCGCAGAGATGTTCGAGAGCAGCGATCGATCTTTCACCTGTTAACGAATTTTCGTTCCTGCGCACTGGGAAAGGATAATAGTCTCGAGTGATTTTAACCGAGGAATATTACTTCTGACATTTTTATTTTGTTCGAATGCTGCCGCATCTAGTGATCTTCTAGGAGTGAACGGCTCCGGGCAATAAATGGCCCTTTTTATAGATGCTTACGCAATATGATAATGCACACTTCGTGACGAGATACACTAATGAAATACAATTGTGCGAATGTGTTCTTCCTTGCTAAAGTGTGTATTTTCTGTACTCGATGCGCGTATACTTTGCATACATATATTTTACATATTCGCTACGTCTTATACCCCCATAACCATAAATAATGGTGCAGTAGTAAATGTCGTCCCTTGAAGTGTAGAATAACTTTATATGCACATTAACACGTTTGCTACCTGCCCTTACAGTTACATTTCTATGATTTTGCACAGTGTTTTACACTTTTGTCACGGAGTGTACACGCCCTATGTGGAAAAATGTTCGCCATGTTCGTTCTCCCGTGCATTTTACGCGGGTTTCATCTGCTCGAAAAAGCCGAAGACGCTCGTGTTTCTTCTCCTCTGGTTTACGAGGAGAGGAAGGAACCGCGATAAGGGTGCTCGCCGAAGGACGTTTCCGTTTCGAGGGACAACACGGGAAATCGTTTCGGAATGAATAAATAGGAAGGCTAATGAGCCAGTGGCCTTGGCCGTTCCTCACGTCCGCGCCGGAAATTATTTGCCATTTCGAATAAGTACAACCGCGGCTCCCGTGCAAATGACTGGGGGGGTTACCGATTTCTTTCAAAATTCGCGTTTGTAACCGGTCTCAGGAAATTCGCGTAACGTTCTCGTTTGATTCGAAAGCGCGAGGATTTCGGTACGACAGCCTTTCGGATTACAGCGGGTCTGATGGGTAACGAAGGGTAACGAGTGCCCCGTCACGTTGAATATACATTAGGCCGGTTAAAATAATTCAGGCTCGAATTACGGAGTACGTGTATCGACGCGCGAATGAATTTATTTGCTCAAACTTCACCGACGCAGACGGCCACGTATTTCGACGCCCACCAGTGGGCGCAGTGCGCTGCATTACAGGCTGCACCTCGCACCGCCGAAGGTCACAAATTCCAATGGCAACAGCCCGGCGTGCACCGACGTTCAGCGTCGCCTTTATGAATCATTCCCGGGACTTTGAGACTCTGTCAATGGTCCCTCGTTGCAAAAGAACTTTCCATTTTATCGTGGGGTTAACAGCTTCCACTGGAAGCGCGATAAAATGGCAACAAAAAATCGTGGTGCAACTCAAGGTTGTGAAAGCAGTGCTATCATTTTTTTTTCACGAAGATACAGTACAACAATCTGAGAAAAGCAACACTTGGTTTTGTACAGAGTTGTGCTAATTCAATTACACAATTGAATTACATTGTATTTCAATTATATAGTAATTCAACTACGTCGTAACTGAATTACATAATTCAAACTTTTCAATTAATTCAATTACTAAGTGTTTTAGTCAGATGTGTAATTGAAATACAATACAATCAAAATACAGCTCTCCAAATTATAGCCCAGAACTTTGAAGAAGTGTGATATATTTTTACGTTTTTCTTTCAGATACTTGTTCGCTGTCTATGTGTCGTAGCTTCTATTCCTCGTTCTCCTTCATAATACGTAACGCTATTTTATAATTGTACTCCAATCGCAATTACGAATTACATTGTAATTTAATTGAATGAAGATCTGAATTATAAATTGCAATATGACTGAATTACAATGTAATTCAATTACTTCGTAATTATAATTCCTGGAGTAATTCAATTGTAATTCTGCAGAACTCTGGCTTCGTAAATACTCGAACTAAGAATTCATGAATTTTCCCATGAAAAATCACATTGATCGAATATCGAGAACGTCGTACTTTAGCGGTCCTTTCATTCGCGCTGTGAATGTGAATATATTTGCATCAGCGTTTGAAACAGCATTTCTCCAACTCGTGCTCAGGAATCACAATTGCAGGAGACACGAATGCGAAGGTGCGTTCGCGCAAATCCGTACGTAGAAACTGCGACAATGGAAATCTCGTTTCTGGCGCGTAGTTGAGTGGCGTAAAGGGCTTAGCACGGCGAAGCGGTTGACTAGCGCGAATGCAATTAACCCTTAACTGGTAATGTGAAATTTTGATGCAGCCACGTATAATTTGGTTAATTAAGAAACTCGTTTATTTATAGATCCCGGCCGCGAGGTGGGGAAAACGAGGTCAGACACACGAGAGCACAGACAAAGTAGAACCGAAATCCGACACACCGTGTACTCCAGCATCCCCGGAGTTCTATTTTATTTGATAATACATAGTGCTCGATTATATTCCACTGTGCAACGATAGCACCGATAATTTTTTCATCGTATCGGCCAGCCATCGGCAAATGGGAAAGTTAATGGGGAACGGGGCCGATGCGCGTACATCGGATTTCGATGAACTTTTAATAACCACTGATAATGAATTTTCAATTGGCTCACAAAAAGCGTGCCGGACAGCTTGCGCATCGCCGATTGAAACAATGTTCCCGTTTAAATTAGCCCCTTGCACGAGTTTTTCCATTACTTTCGCGACCCGAACGAGGCAGAGAGCAAGGGAACGTGTAATTCTTATGTCTGATACAGTTCCTTTCCTTTTTTCGGTCATTCCGCATGATACAGGCGGAACGAATCAGCTGAAAAACAGAATCGATTACTTTCCGGCCTATTAAACGTCTATCGGGATTAAACTGCATCGGATAATTCTTGATTGCACTCGACGCACGTAGCTAACACGTTTCCGATCGATCGCCGCTTCGGTTCGGGTATCGAGCCGTGATATTCGAGATGGCCGTCCCGGAGATTCGTGAAAAAATCACCGAATAATTAATGACCATCGCGGGCCCCGATATTGACAACATATGCGACCGCCGCGCCGTCGGCATCCGAGGCAAATCTGCGGTGACACATGCGTGGAAAATCGCATGCACCGTTCCGGCCGATGCGTGACATCTGTCCTCGCTTCGCCCGGTTCTAATACCGGCATTACACGATTCGACAACGTTATGGCTGATGTCTTCATCTCGCTGCACCCGCGCGGACATAGTTACACGAAAAGTTATCGAGCTGTCGAGTCAGCGTCAAACGCTTTCGTTCCGACCCACTCTAATCGAATTATTATCGAGACGCCGGAAAATTCGGAATCGAAATGGTGTCGACGATACTTTGGTATTCCAACATGCTTAAAATATAAATTTACAAATTAATAAATTGAATCAATTATATTATCAGTATTAAACGAATTAATTATCGAACCCAGAATTATAAATTTATAATTGAGTGAGCAATTTCCTAATATTTGACAGCCAGGCAATCAGATCAATCATTTTCCTATTCAGTTCGGATGTGTGTTACTGTGATTATAGCTCGTATCAAAAGAAAAATGGGCCAAAGAAGGAGTATCAATTTCTTCAAACTTGAACATCACTGTCTTGAATGCCAAGCAGGAAATCAGAGATCTTTCTTTATGCGGAATCGTCTAAAAGTCACGAGGTAACCGGTACGAGAATTGAGTCAGTATTAAACACAACGTCCACCTGTGACATATCGTGCAGGTAAAAAGGCGAATGAAATTCCCGAAATCGCAAAAACAATTGCGAAAATACGGCATCAGGTCCCGCCCCCGCCGAAATGAATAATTCGTTCGTAGCAACAACTGGGAGCGCAATTTCGTGATCGCGGCTCCATTATGGGTATCGCGTTCGACGATAAAAACGGTATCTCCTGTCGGCCGATAACGATAATAGAATCCCCCCTGGAAAAAAGGACGAATTAGAAGGAGAAGGGTAGCGAGTCGGAGGATCGGGAGATTTAAACGACGAGAACGGCGAAAAAATGGAGCAAAAGGGAATAGGAGAGAGACGCAGAGAGAGGGAGAGAGATAAAGAAGAAGCCGAAGAGTAGGACGGAGCGATCGTCGGGAGAAGGGGGATAATAAAAGCCGAAGAAAAAAGAGAAAAGGCAGAAAAAATTGATACGATGAGGAAGGTAGAATGCAGAAGGAAGAGACGGGTCGGAAAGGAGGAGGGTGAGGAGGTGAAAGGATGAGGAAAGAAGCCAGCGAGTATCTCGCAGTACGGTAGCCACGCCAAAGGTGTATCATAGCAGGGTCCAAAGTGTCGGATGCTCGTGGGATGTTCGGGACCGTGAGGCCCCTTGCCAGTCAGCCGGCTCGATGGAGGTAGAGAGTAGGTGCCCTTCCAAGGAATCAGGCAAGAGAGAGGAGGACAGAGCGACCGGCCAAGAGAGCGCGAACCAAAAGGAGAAGGACCGAGGGCCGGAGGTGCGGGGAGGCAGTCGGCGTTCCGTCTTACCTTGTAATTTACTCACCGCGGGCCCCAGGCTATCCATCTCGTGGCATAACTCAGGGATGGGCCCATCGGACCATCGAAAATGTCACTTCTCGCGGGGCACCGTCGCTCCCGATGAATTTCGAATCCCGTGTGCAACCCTTTTCGCTTCTGCGACCCCCCAGACCCGAAAAATCCGCAAAATCCCTACCAGAATGACTATTTCCCACTCTACATTACTATGACAACAGAAAACAAAATTATAGAAGATAAATACAAATCAGTTCTTTACACCTAGCTCCCCAGAGCAGAATACGTCCAACCCAAATTGCGTTATAGCATGTGGAAAACCCTTTTCTATGAAAATAGAAGTTTGGAAAAATCGTCTACTCTTCATTCCAAATTCGGGCGAATCTAAATGATAGAACATTGTTAAATGTTGAAGCAGAGAAAAAATTTTCTAAATTTCATTTCAAATTTGGACAAAACAGAATTACAGAGGATTGTTAAATCTTGAAACAGAGCTACACTGAGCGTGAAAAGAAGAGTATGACTTGCTCAAGATGGACGTCGAAGGAATGCAGAAAATGGGCCTCCGTCGGTTGCAATCGGCGGATTCGAGATGGCGTGACAAATAGCGTCTCGCGAGATAATGGAATTTATGATAGGATTATGCAGACTCGTCTATTGTTCGCAGGACCGTGTATCTGGTCTGTATCTTGCGGAGGTGAGCCGATGCTCAGGCCCTGCCGATACGCCGGCGGATAGCGACTTTTATCCGCGTTGGGCTGAGCAATCGCTCAATTACGCGGTGGCGACTAATCTCGTTAGAAACCCGCACCACCTACTAACTGGCCATTGTTCGATAGAAATTATTGTACAGGAAGGTTGCGAGAGCGCGGAGGAAGATCGCAAAGGAGGAGGACACGCGCGAGCCGAGTAAGAGCCACACGAAAGCGCCGCGGCTAGGCACAGCCCTGGCTTCGAAGCCGAGCTTCAATACAACGCTGCATACGTTTAGCTAAATTACACTTTATACATACCATTATTATTTCATGGGTCCCACTGATGCGCCCTCTCACGGCTAACGCCTTTTTCACGGCCCTTCACGCGCGCCGCCGCGATCCATACGTGTATTTACTTTCTTTGAATCGAAATTAATGATTTTTCTAGCGGAATTCTCTTACTCTTCATTAATAATATTCAAGTTGAATTGTGTACTAATAACAAATTTATAGCAAACTATTTGCTTTCTGAATTTTTACCATTACCTTTTTCTACTATCAAGCAGAAAATGGTCAGATTTACCACGGTCTACTCTAAGGAATTTTATAACGTTACAGTCCACCACTGAAATTACAATTTTGAAATTTGTACAGGTTCGTTATGCAAATGGTGCCCTCGGGCCGAACACAGAATGCAGCGGCTGCATTGTTTCATTGCACGCGCAGCATTACTGACAACTGCATCTTTTAAGACGACGGGTAATACCTCCACTGAGCTCGAGTCGTTTTATTAGTGAATATTTCCCAGAAGAATCGTTTGAATACGATTAATAAACTATGAATTTTATACATGTCCGATAAGAATGAATAAGCGAAATGTAGTACAGCAGAATGATTACAAGAATTTAAGAATTTCGATCAATTACGTCGTGCTGGAAAATCATTGTTCTCTGGTTTGTACCACTTTCGTCGCAAGTGTGCGATGTTATGTAGATGTAGACGATTCCTCTTTTTCCCTCCGCTGATTTTTCGATGGTGGAAGGTTCGATAAAAAGGCGGAGAAGAAATGGGATTCACCGATCGACCGGTAAAACCATTCCGGAACGTCAATGGTTTTTCAGCGGAGGAACTTTCGGATCACAAAGACTCTTTGCCGTAAGTAATCAGACATGCAAAATCCTTCTTTTGTGCGCCCAATCTAGCCCCGTCTCCGCTCGCTCTGTTTCTCCCTCCATCTTGGTCTACCGGTCTTAATCAAAGCCCGCTTCTTGATTTCAACGATACTTTTTGGCTGGACGTTTCCTTGATTCGGGTCACCGTGCAATTATTGTTAACGATCGATCGGTCTTTTTACAAATATTCGAAGACCTCAATTCCATTATAAAGTAGAACATTCGACCAAAACCGGATATGTGAGTGAAACACAAATAAACTATTATTTTCAAAATAGCTTATGCAGCCACACATTGTTGCCATTTGGGTTAGTATGTTTAATTGAGAGTGAGAGCTGTGATCTAACGTTCAACGAATTAAACATTTTAGAATCACTGATACTGTTTACGTATGTACATTTTTTAGTATGAATTTTTCTATTCGTTATGCATTGCACTGAATATACAGGGTGTCCCAAAATTCCTTCAACAGCCAGAAATGTGAGGTTCCTGAGATCATTTGAAGCAACATTTTCCTTTGCAAAAATGTTATCTGCGGCTTTGTTTAGGAATTATTAACGAAAAATACAGACCAATCAGAGTGCGACCTAGACGCGAGTTGGCACAGTCGGCCAATAGACAGTTGGCGCGCCGGGCCGATCGCGTATGTTCTATACCTTTTATGCTCAGAAATAACTCAAAAGCATGAATTTTTTTACTGAAGAAAATTTAGCAAACAAACCGCGCGATCGGCCCGGCGCGCCAACTGTCTATTGGCCGACTGTGCCAACTCGCGTCTAGGTCGCGCTCTGATTGGTCTGTATTTTTCGTTAATAACTCCTAAACAAAGCCGCAGATAACATTTTTGCAAAGGAAAATGTTGCTTCAAATGATCTCAGGAACCTCCCATTTCCGGCTGTTGAAGGAATTTTGGCACACCCTGTATAATTTTCAGGTATATATTATCATATCCTCAAAGTTACACCAGAACAGATCAGAATCACACGTCTTTGATTTTTTCTTTTTCAGTTATAGAAATCGCACAAAAATGCTGTCATTTTAGTAAATTCCTAAATTTAAGCACGCATTGTAGTAAAAATGATTAAAAGTCAAATAAATTCAATTTAAATCTAAGAAAAACCCTCGCGCTCGGGTCCGTGCTGTTTCGTAGTGTTGGACCACTATTTTTTTGTGATCTCGCCGACCGAGCCGAACTTAGAAAAGAACAGTGCGTGCAAACACGCAGCCGTAGCCGATTCAACGTCATCGACTCTCGGAGCACTAGTAGAGCAGGCCAGAATTAAATCACTAAATACAATTCAAATTATGCCGTGTTTAGTGTCATTTTAATAAGACAAATACTACAAATAAGTTTAATTTAATGCTCGGTCCTAGTGTTAAAATTCTGGTCGTACTCCGCACGAGGAACACAGAACACGGTTCGAGTAGAAAAACGAGTCTTTCAATAAGGAAAAGGCGATAAACAATAAGATGTTACGCGAATTTACGGTGGGAAACGAAATAAACGTTAAAAAACTCGAGTAATGGTTGTGTTGCATCGGAGTTACATGGTTTTATGGAGGGTTGGAAGCCGGCTTCGGCCACGGACGAGCTTTCCGGAGTCATTAAATGGAAGCGCCGCGCCGTATGATGTATGAGCTCTATCAGTCTCCTTTTTGCTGACCGTCCCTTGAAAAAGGACTGTATTAATCTGCGACAACATTCTACTCGCCGCGCCGCGCCGCGCCGCTCCGGTCTCTTCCTATTCCGTTCCTCCTCCTTTCGCGACTTAAAGGAACGTTTCAGGCTAAACTACCACTAAGGTTGTCATATTGCTCCCGATCTCGAATCTGAAATTCAAATGGCCGCCGCGCCATGACTTTCAAATCTATCGATTAGCAGATAGCGCCCGCGAACAAGTACAAATTCACAGTAGCAGACGGGATGCTCGCGAATATTTATGATTTCGAAAACGGAAGAGGGTAATAGCGGCGGCACCAAATGAAAAATTTATTCCGGGGAAGCCCGTTTGTCATTCCACATTCGAGGCCTGCGAAGTTTCCGTTAATGTCCTCGAAGATATTCTCCACGATTCCCGATATAAGCACTCGATCGATTTATTCTCCATCAAGCGCGTTCATCGATCCGCCATTTTTGTTTCGACCCGTTTGAATTTAAAAATTAATTTCCGCGCTGCTGCAGATTCGCGAAAATCCATAAATTCCGAATGGAACAGAATCGATCGAAGTAAGTACTGCGAATGACGAATGCGAAGAGCATATATCATTTCGGGGTGCAACGACAAGTCGGGTAATCGTCGGCCGATCGCGCGCAAATCCTCTACTTAAAAAGATTTACTTATCAGCCGTCACGTAAGACGGTAATTAATTATTTGGCCCGGGGCCGAGCGGCACGGACCGAGAGAGGCCGAAATTAATTCAATTTAATCCACGTCCACGCGAGGCAGGCGCGAAGATTCAGGTTCTTGGTGCTCTTTCTTCGCGGCCGTCGCGGCAAAAACAAACGGGGTGGCAGAGGGAGAAATAGAGAGAGCGAACGAGAGTGGTAGTGTGGAAGAGAAAGGCTCCGAAGGCCACTTATGCAAAACACAGCCGGCAGCAATTAAAACTAAGTAACAATTAGACTTAAAGGGCGAGGTTCCGGTTCGAACACGTGACCCTTTAATGAGCCGCGAGTACAAAAGCAGATCCGCAGGCCTTTTCTTCGGGTTTCAAGTCTTCCCACTCCTTTTTCTAACCTGTCTTTTCCCACTTGTGCGGTTCTCTTTCGCTTTTTGCTGTAGTGGCCGCTCACCCTTTACCGGAGTGGTCCTGCTCGAAGATTTTTAACATCACCCTTGAAATATCAGAATTATCGAGATTGAATTTGAAAATAAAGTATACTGAAAACGCTTCAATTTGTAAAATCTTGGACATGTAATGGGACATTTACTGGAACATAATTGCGTCAGGACATTGCTGAAAAGAAAAGCAATTTCTTAGATGAAGGATGCTCTTCATAGAAAAGTAACAGGTACAAAAATCATTAAATAACTTTGCCATCACGAAGGAGGAAAGTAATTCCTCGGGCGGAAAATGGTACCTTCAAAGTCTTCATCTTGATCAATTATTTTAATTACATTTTCGATTAAAATTCTGTAATTTGACCACTTTCGGGATTGGTAGCACTTCGGGAAGCAATACAGAATAGTTGTCGATATAAAAAATTGATTTATTAGTATAATATCATTAAATTGTTCAACACGGACCACTGTAAGACCTCGTCGGTACGACTCGGCGTGTTTCGTATCGCGAATGGGCTTAAGTATGGCTTTCAGTAAGTGCAGAGGCAATTTGACGCTGCCACGCTTTGGCGGGGCGCAACCTCTGGTAGCCAGAAACGCGGCCACGCCCCCGATCGCAGCTTTGTCGAGTAATAATTAGCGATATCAATTAGATATTTCCCCTCGTCACTGGCAATTTAGCCGACCGCCCGCCTGTTTTTTGCTTTTTTTTTATTGCCTTCGCTGCACTTCCCCCGATCGGTGGCAGCTACTTCATCTTCTGATCTTCGTGCGTACGCTTTTATCTTGCACGCGTTTTTACCGTCAATGTGTTTGTCAATCGGAAGTACACTAGAATTTTCATCGCGATGGTTTTTCTTTATAAGTAAATGGTCGGGAATAACACAATCTGATCACACGATATTATTTCACACTCGTTTAGAACAAAAAATCGAACAATTTGGTAGTATCTGCTGATCTGGGTTAGATCACATATTATGTAGTTGTATAAAATTATTTATCGCGTAAAGTTGTAAAATTAATTGTATACAAATTTTATAAAAGAGAACACGTTGAAATACTCAATAAAACTTGGCAGACTGATACACAAGAGTACATAAGTGACCTGCAAGCCACTAAATTTTTATTTGTCACCCATGGAGAGTGGTTATGTTTTAGTAACTCCTCGTATGTGGAATACTGTCAAAAATCTTGTGAATTTGAATTACACATAAGCCAAAGAATGCTCGGAGAAAACAGTTTCTGGCCAAGGAGGAATTCCGTGAACGAATCTCGTTGCTCGAGTTATTCATGCACACGATCAGCCGGATGCCTAGCAAATCGACGCGAGGTTTAATTTCTGGCAGGAATCGTTCGAATGGCGGCGACGACGACGCGACGGCGAGCCGAGTCGAGGCGAGGGTAAGGTTCTGAATAATTCAGCACGGAATAAAGCAAGTTCAGCGTTTTTAAGTGTCGGTGGATCGCGGGCAAGAAAACGAGCGGCACCGAAAAACATCGACATAAACCGGCGTAAGAAATAGATTGAATTCCCTCGGTACCCCCGGCAATTAAGCAATAAACGTAAAGGCGGTTTCTCGCTCGGACGTTTCTCGCGAGCTCGCGAGGCTCTCTCGGACGTTTACAGGCCTAATATCTGCCCGTTTGAATGCGGGGCTGTGCACAATTAGTGCTACATTCTCCGCGGGATCAAGACGGTTTCCAGCGTGCCTCGGCCCCGGCGAATTTACAATCGGAAACGTCCAGCGGAACGGACGGGAATGTTTAATGAACCCTTATGGATAATCACGCACTAATGAGAAACCAGCGGTACCGCGTTTCCACGCGGGATAGCCGGTGTTCCGCGTGGCCACGGGTTATTAGAAGTTTTTCAGTCTCTTCCAGCCGAGATAGCTTGCCCATTGCGATTCAAGGTCCTTCAAGAGGCAAGTGCGATCAAGGCCGTAACGACACCACTCGCACATGCGGACGCGAAACTTTTCGCGCGCGAGGACTCGGCTGGCTTTCGCCCTGGTTAAATGACGACATCCGGTTTCATGGCCTCATTCCGGACGGGGAAATCGTGGACTTTCTGCTGGAGACATCTAGTTGTCGGGGAAGGCTGGAGACCACGTCGTTCTGTCTGTATCTACGTACGTTGTTTCGCCAATTTATTTTGAACGTTAACAGCGGGATTTCTGTGTCTATCACGCGTTTATCCTAGTGCTGGCGAGTTTCAATGAACATCTGAGATGTAGTGGCTTACAATAATATTTTGACACCTTTTACAGCACAATTATTTTTTAAAAATTTAATCGAACGATTTTTGTTAAGGAGGGCTCCTCTAAATCGTTAATATGGAACTCGAGCGAGTACGTCTGAAAATATGTTTTAATGGATTGCACCGTACAGGGTGTATAAAAAGTAATGGTCATCCGTTCTAGGGGTGAATCTACGGTAGATTTGTACCCGGCGCGGATGGAGATCGAATTTTCGGTCTTCTAGGATCAATAGTTGAGGAGGTATGGTTACTTAAAGTTGAGCATTTTTGACAGGTAAGGGCGCCGCCATATTTGTTTGTAATGACGACTGCGAGCTCTGCTTACCTTACCACCCCCTTCGACCTAATCCTAACCAACTCAGTAAGCGGTGTGCGATCGTCACTACAAACCAATATGGCGGCGCCCTTACCTGTCAAGAAACTGGAAATATGCTAAATTTTAAGCGACCATAGCTCCTCAACTATTGATTCTAGAGGTTCGAAACTTCGATCTGCATCCGCGCCGGGTACATATCTGCTGGATTACATACCAAATACATCATAATTCGTAGGAGAAAGGCACAAACATAATTTGTAGGAGAAAGGCACAAATTTTGTGTCCGGTAAAGTAAAGTTTACCCTTCTTACGTGTAACAATGGATAGGTGTAGATTCACCCCTAGAAGGGATGACCATTGCTTTTTATATACCCCGTACATCGTAGGCTGGGTCTAATGGGTTAATGGACAAGCAATAAACAGCAGAAGTGACCTGCAACTAGATTCAACCATTGAAACGATTATTTTCGTGGGCATGATTACAGAGAAGCACACCTTAACAAATATGTATGGCGATCGAGACAACCAACTTCGTTCGGGATCGCGCGATCAGAAGTCACGGTAACTTTAATTACCAGTTTTCGATTCGTTAGCGGTGCGCAACCGTGGCGAAATACGTGACTGGAATCCGAACGTTCGCCGGTGAAAAATTAGCATGCTTTCCTGCGACGTACCGCAGTCCGGCCAATTTGCAAAGACGCAAGAAATCGATCGCCAGAAAATCGACGGATTCGAGTTTCCTTCAGAGAAGAAATCGAGTGAATGCTTTGAAGACGCTGTCTGTTACCTCTAGTCGTCAGATTGAACTTTTTACAGATTTACTTTGTCAAAGAATTTATGATAAATGTTCCTCATTCCATGAGCTGTATTAATTATTACATATATCGATAAATATGTATCCAATTTTAGCAACGTTGTCATTGAAAGCTGCATTGCAAATGTAATCATTAGACTGCGGATTTTATGCATTTGTGACAATTTAAAGCAGCGTACATGTTAAAAATATTTGAGGACATCAATGAATTAGTTTCAGCTGAATGGGATAATTAAAAGAAGAATACAATTTTTATTGAGCTCCTGTGTCCTGCAATCAATTCAAACATTTTTTTATTTTTCATAAAGATCCGCAGTGTAGTATTTATATTATACGCATCATTCCCAGTGGAATCGGATGAAATTCGGCAGAGGACACGCCGAAAGATGGTCCGACAAAATGGCGACTGACAGTTGACGAAACGCGGCGAAGATGCGCGTCTGTTCCGGAAATCTGCATGCAGATGCGTATGAAATATGCATACGTGGGGCTTTATTAGACGCACGATGAGTTTACGCAGTGAACCACGTCACCTGTGGCGATAGACAGCGCTTCGGGGACCTAGCTCGATGGGAAAGGAAAAAATAACGGACGATGCACCCGCGGACTTCGCTCGGACCATCGTGGATAAACGTTGATCATAATTGATAATTAATAGTATTATGGAAACATAGAGAGTCGGCGCGTTGCATCGTGCGGAGAGGCAACGGTCCAACAAGTTGCATGACGCAGCAACCGGGAACGGGAATGCTAGC
Source organism: Lasioglossum calceatum (assembly GCA_963966675.1). Lineage (NCBI taxonomy): Eukaryota > Metazoa > Arthropoda > Insecta > Hymenoptera > Halictidae > Lasioglossum > Lasioglossum calceatum. The sequence continues at coordinate 18,535,246 of OZ016541.1, forward strand.
AGCTACGTAATGAGTCCCGTCGTGGTGCAAACAGACCTGGCAATTAACAAGCGAAGCTAATGTAATCTTCCGAGCTGTGATTTATTCGAATCTGTGAACGTGATCGCGATAGAAAAACGATATCGTATTGTTAACTTTCTCGCGCTTTCATCGATCCTGATATTGTCATGTGTTTTGTAGAAAAATGTAAGGAACTCATCATTGATCCGAAATTTTGTATATGTTTATGTTACACTTCAATGAGACTACTTCATTCTAGTTACAATTATGTATTCATTGGTGTTTTTAGTGTGACCTGCCCTTAATTAGGATTTTACGGCTTCCTCTTTCCCGTTTAAATCATGAAGAGGGATTGATTGATAGAAATTCCGCATTACATTGTGCACTACTGTGTATAGAACAGTTCATGCGAACGCGAAGTCTTTATTACGCCGCGCCGTTGAAGCGACAGCGAAATTTCGATCACGCGTCACGGGCATTAGCTTTGGTTACACGCGAAACACGCGTCGACTTTCTGATTACAATGACAATCTGCATTGTAGCTGATTTTTCAGGACTACGCGCGGCGCGGGGAGCGGGAAATGAACGATTCGCCGCATCCTCCATTTTATACAGTTGTCAGCCGGTGTTCATGGGCAAAACGTTAGCTCTCAGGCGACATCACAATGGAATATCAGTTTTGGGGAACAATTCTACGAACGGAAACCGGCCGGTTATTTCGCGTGGTACGCGTTAAGCTTAAATAACGACAGTGACGGACATCGGATCGACGCGTTTACATTAATTCAATTAACAAATGCGGATGAAAATTATCATTCGGCCGTGGGAGCCGGGTAACGCGAGAGCCATTGAAAAACAACGCGTTGCCGTCCGGATGCCCGGAGTCCTATGTATCGTAATTACGTTATCGTAGCCTGGCGACACAAATGGCCAAAGAGAAATTCGATTTCAAAATACCACGCGGTATAAAACAACGCGCTCGCCGCATTGCGAAATAATTTACTGTGTCGGGCTCGGGCTCGGGCCGCGCCTCGTGTCATTACATGTTCACGGCTCTGTTCGAGTGTAATTCAATGCCCCTCCGCGGTTTCTGCTTTGTTACCCGGGCTAAACATCATTATTTGTAAACGGGTATGATTGATCGAAACGCGATGAAAGTGGCCGCCTCCGGCGAAAGATAGATCGACGTGGAAACGAACGCTATTTCCTGAAACCCCCCTCGCATAAATTTCGCCCCCATTCGAAACGAACGTAACTCGTCTGGTTTTTGCCACCGTGGCTCGCCCGGTACCGCGAATTTATTTTTCCACGCCCACGCACCGCCAACAACAAATTCGCAACGATGATTTCAAGTTCTATTGCCGCCGCACGATGCTTCGAACAGTTCATGCAGGCTGGACTAACCCGAGAATTTATGGTATCACGGAGAAGTACTGTTCATCATCGTAATTTCTACGTCACAATATTCGTTCAATTATCGTAGCTGTGAAGAGAATGATACAGCAACGAGATAAATAAATAATACCGAAAAGTTCCCTCGAAATTCCACAACTTCCAGCAAGTAATGAAAACTATCGATCCTCCATCAACAAGATATGTACCTTGATCACAATGTTCATCCGTTTCATTCGTTACCTTTTAACGGGCAACCGGGCCGTATATGAAACAAGTAATGGCAGTAGAGTATCACCAGTACCATGGATTTCTCTTCCAGTTCGATGACTCTTCGTTCGCCTAGGCGTATCGGCTAGAACGTTGGTCTAATATCGAGGCACGCCGAGAGATGAGTGTTTGCGTTCACACGGGCGCATATGCCGGGTCTCATCGATTCGTCATGATCAACGGGAGCGCGGCCGATGATCCCCCGGGTTTATTTTCCCGCCTCGGAAAATGCTCCGTTGATGAAATCTATTTTGGGTAATCGAGGATGTATGAGCGATAGGCGTCGCGGGGCGTCGATCCGTGACGACGCCAGCGAGAACATGGGGAAAATATCGGGGTTCCCCGTATCGGCGATGCTGGGCACGACCGACAGGCGAACTTTCTCATTGGTCCGCGAGGTCTCTCGTTGTTATTCAAGCACCAGAACATCCACGAAGTAAATCGACCCGCGAGTTACCTTGCTATTAACTATACGGAATGGGGTTGTGTCGGAAGAACCCGGGGGCCCTATGGGGGTGGGGGGAAAATGGGGGGACGAGACGACCGGAGAAGCAGAAGTTAGAATGACAGGCGTGTGGAATATAGGACGCGATATTTCTCCCGGCTTGGTACCGTCCTGCTCGCCGGATTCCCCTAGGTAGCAGGTAAACAGATGCACCATTGTTGCAGCCGCGGATTATTCTTCGCGTTTAATGCACGCTATCTTCAGCAAAAGTTTTCATTGTTCCCCGACGCTGAATCATTCGGAACTGGTGTTCTTCGCAGCTACTTTCGCGGAGCAGATACCAACTTTCCCGAGCAATAACAGTATTGCGATGCGCCGCCCGATCATCGTTTCGCTGCGAGCCTCTTAGCTTCTTAACCTTCGCGGATCGTCGACCGAAGAACGATTAATGCAACCGGTCCTGTTCCCGCCGAACTTGTTCTGACTGACCACGGCACACAGAATGAAGATTAGGGAAAATCGGAGCGAAGTATTAGTAAATAACATTGCTGTTCCATTCTCTTTCTGTCCGATTTAAAAATATTATTTTAACCCGAATTCCGACAATAGCATTCTACTTAAAACACAATTGAAATCTCGTCATACCAAATCGATGGAATATATCGTGCACCTACTATTCGATAAAGGTAAAAGTGGAATATCATCCATTATTGACCATACGCGAGGATTCAAAATTGGACAACGTGTTCCAGATTGTTGCTCACACGTTACGAGTGTATAATGGTACTTTAGATTTGTTCGGTATCAAAGCGAGATCGAATTTAACCACTATTTCAAAAGCAATTTATCGGAGATTTAAATATATCGCTAATCATTTACATTAAACGGGTTCTATCTAAAAACATATTTCTGGCAATTATCAAACTGGACAACGTGTTAACAGAGCTGGAAAGTTTTTATTTGGTCCTAAAACTGCAATTGTAAAGAGAATAATAGCGTATTCGGAGCTGCCGTGACGAGTGCGACGAAAAGTGCTGATCACTTTCAATCAGCATTTCTAGTACCGTTTTAATAGGCGAACTTCAAACTTTGTAATTAGGTTCACAGCGATAGTCCATTTGAAACTCCAGTTTGAGAACGCGTAATATAGGTGACGGTGAAGGAGGGTTGCCAGGATTACGATCGTCGTCTGGCATAGGTACCCGAATCCCGGGAGTTACGATGATCGGCCCTGTACGAACAATGTGGCATGACCTGGCAGTGATGCAGTTAGATCATTCCCTATTACTCTGCGGCTGCATTGATTCTCGAGCGGCGCGCCAGTGGTTGTTTTACACGCACGAGCTTACCGATCCTCTTATCACCGACTCGTTCTCGGTGTTTGTAGGCTGGCTCCATTCACATGTACGCGTATCCGGAATAGTTACACAGATACTGTACCGGTACGCCGAAACCGAACCGCGAATACAAAAGGCACAACTATTAATTATGATCTGGCGAGGATAAATCCCCACGATATGGGAAGACGATTCTATGAATTTCAATCCATCAATAGTGTACCGACTCGTTGGTACAGTATCAATCAAATGGATTGGAATTCAGATAACTCTGTTCGAGGATGTAGATATCTCGGTACACTATTTTGCCCTGTGGGGCACTGTCATAGCTCCGTGGAAGGCGGTACCTACGAGACCACGCCTACTACGCTCTTGACCAGTCGTACAACCGCCATTTAAACTGTAAATAAGGATTTTCAAAATTTTTTTAAACTACAGGAATATTGTGCAGCCTTGATTTAAACGGAGAGAAATATTTTTGTGCCACACATTCGGGGTTCAGTGAAAAAGACTTTGAAATCGCGTTCCACATATATCGAAGACATGTGGTAGTCCAATCAATGAATGCTCATAGGGGGGGGGGGGGTGTATTGGGAAATGGAAGGAACACAATTTTTAACTTTGGGACTTTGTTTGGACTAGTTAGTTTCCCGCTTATATCTCGGAAACTATGCGTCCTAGCGATAAGACTATTCTATACGAAATTAAAGCTGACAAAATGTGCCATAAGATTGATTCCATTCAGCTTTTCGCAATCTCGCATAGTTTCCGAGATATCAGCGCTCAAAGTTCACTAATTGTGCTGAAGAGTTAGCTAGTCAAATAAGGCAAAAAACGTGAGGCAAAAATTTCTTTTTCGCAATTAGTGAACTTTGAGCGCTGATATCTCGGAAACTATGCGAGATAGCGAACAACTGAATCAAATCAATCTTGTGGCGCATTTTATCAGCTTTAATTTTGTATAGAATGGTCTTATCGCTAGGACGCATAGTTTCCGAGATATAAGCGGAAAACCGAAAAAGGGGAATCTTCTACGTGCCCCCCTGCACCCCGCTCACCTCCTAGGAGTGGGGACTTTTAGTATGTTTACCTCCTAACCAGTCCAAACAAAGTCCCAAAGTTAAAAATTGTGTTCCTTCCATATCCCTCTACAACTTTTCGTTGACTGGACTATAGAGAATCAATAGAATGAAGAGTGATTTAAACATGACTCGAAAATGGATTACACTGGCGATGGCGGCGATCTTATTAACAACGGTGGTTGATCGATAGACGTAGTACAGAGGGGTGCGCGGCGGTGAAACACATTCGGCGGTATTTCTATGTAAATTCGCACGAATCGAGCGCGAATCGAGCGCGAGAATTCTACACGGTGGCCGAAAGCGAAATGGATCCGCGACCGATGTCCCGGCCTCGGTTGACACGTGTCGTGAGCCGATGCTTGCCGGGACGCGACGCCATTATCTTGTACAGGTTTGTATTCGCGTATACAGCAGGCGGCTGTATAGATCTTCGGTGTATGTATATGGAACGGGCGCAATTACTGTTGCCGGTTTGACACGTATCGACTTTATGCTCCGGTGAAAACGATCGTGCCAGATCCTGTTTATAGCGCCGTTACCTTAGCGCGAACGATATGTCGTGCGACCGTAAGTGCTTCGGACAGGCTCTTTGGCCTACCGTATGGAAACGGCTCGATTAATCGTGGGAGAGTTATCCGGCTAATTAAGACAACATTATTATTTCGCGCGAGTGCGAAAGTGAACGCGTGCTACCTCGCAGTGTGAAAAGTGTTCATGCAGTTGACGCGTGGATACGTTTTCACCGTTCCGCAACGCCGAGAGCAATATTTCGCGGCGCGTTGTTGCAAAATGCGGTCGAACGTTTCGCGGGAAATTGGTTGGAAGCTGAGAACGAAACATAGTTTTCTTGATCGAGAGCCCGTTAATTCGCCGGCTAACTAACTAGTTGGCAACTTCTGTTATACGCCTCTATCGCGGCGCTGCACGGTACCTCGGTATAAAACGCGAAAATGGTTCACCTTATTGAAAATATACGAAATGCGATCGTAGACTTTTCTGTCTCGGAAGCATTTTAGCATCTTTGCCGAGTACTACGTGTTGTCAGAATCTTTTTTGAAAGCTTCGAAAGCAAACAAAAATGTCTATTTTCACGTAGCAACTGTCGTCGTCATCGACTAATAATAATGATCATTGGACATTATTAGAAAGGGGGGTGAATCGTACAATTCTTCGGGTATCAGCTCCGCCAATCCATATCGAGACACCGCGCACGGTGCCACAAACACTAGTTAAGGTCGTCGAGGGTTATTTCCACGGAGGGGTGAAAATTGCCGCGGGACAGCAGCGCGGCTTGTTGTTTTTTTTTGTATGTTACAAATTGCTACCGAATAACCTTCAATTCTCCACGGCGTTAAAAATTTCACCTGCGCCGCGAGAACTATCGTTTCAATTTTCCTGCCGTCGCTCGGTTTTCATTTGCACCCCGCCAATTCCGTGTTATTGTCAACTCGGCCAATTTCTGGTCGCCAATTTTTTTTCTCCCGATCGCCCGCGCGAGATAGATCGGATCCCAATCGTTTAATATCCCCGGGACGAGCTATTCGTTTCGTCATTAACACTTTTCCACAGTACGAGAAACTGAATATCGTCTAGCTCGCATTTCGTACTCAAATTATCGTGCGCATCGGTAGAGTATGTCGGTGACGTTGTCCTCTTCTATTTCAGAGAAAAATCGAGTCTTCTGTGACATACAATGAGTCGCAAAAAATATCCGCACCCCGTTCAGATCTTACAAGGGAAGGACCCCAAGTGTCCGACTTCGATCTTGATAATTTTTTGTGAGATGACGGTATATGGATCCGTAATTATGTATGCAAAATATTAGGTGTAGTTACTCAATAGTTTTAAGGATATAAACAATTAAAGTTTCATACCTGTTCTGCTTACTTTCAAATCAAATATCAACCTATATATAATTACTTTCAATAATAAGTTAATTACATAATTATTAATAATAAGTAATACTTACTTTTAAATCAAATATCAACTATATACCTTGTATATCAACAAGGTATGAAACTTTAATTGTTTATATCTTTAAAACTATTGAGTAACTACACCTAATATTTTGCATACATAATTAGGGATCCATGTACCATCATCTCACCAAAAATGATCAAAATCGAAGTGGACAAGCAGTGGTACACTTGTGATCCTTCCCTTGTTAGAAGACGCTTGTTAACAGGAATATACAGTGACGTTTTTGCGTTCACAGTAGCTGCGGCTGCGTCTAGTCTCCATTGGCGTCGCCGAAACGGTTTGAATCTGGTAGGCAGAGAGACAAGCAAATGGGCGCTCGCGTCGGGAGTGAACTCTGACTCACCCCTCTGCGGGGATGTAGTCTGCCAGAGCCACCCCCTCCGATGGCTTTGCTGCCCCGAGCTACGCACGCAATTACCATTCGTGATTGGATTAGGCAGCGTCTTGATTTGAGCCCAGCGTCGACAATCTCGCCCACCCGTGTCTGCGTTGTCTCCGCGAGCTACCGGTGTACTTGCTATGAAAATACTTATGTCAATACGCAACATCCATGCCTTTTGAGTCGTCATAAATCAGGGATCGAAGGAGTTACGGAACTCTGTGGTAAGCTCGTACTCGTTTTGAAAAAATTGACGATGAGACCATCTTTTAGTCTATCATTAGGTATACCTCCGCAAATCATATATTTCACCATTACACATTTTCATTATAGTAATGAATAAAGAAGATGTTTACAATGTTCAAATTACGTGGGACACCCTATATATCATCTGTAGCGACTATCGGGTATGGAGTTTGGGTCAGATTTTCCAATATAGCTGCCCTGAGGCAGTCGGCTATGTTCAGAGTCTGTATATACAGACACATACACGTACATACATATACTGACGATAATATTCGGATATTTTTAAGAAGACGATAACTTTTTAAGATCGGGCCAAATGACTCGAACTTTTTCGAGACGTTAGAAGGATTAGTTTACTACATTTGTGAAAAAAAAATGTGGAGAATATTTTAATACATACGTTTAAGGATTAGACATCGCGTAGAGTTGGCTGATCTTGAGCGAAGGACCATCGCAGTCGTTCGTAAACATCGTTCGTCGGACTTTTCATCAACTTTCATTGTCGATTCGCCAGTTCCCCGAATTCATCAGCCGGGGATCCGGCAAAGCGTAAACTGCCGGGGTGCAACGGGGATGCTCCACATCCCGGTTAACCAGCTGGCAATCCGACGGCGAGGCGGAGAGCTGTCTTCGCCGGTGATACAATTACCGTACCGGGCGCGCAGATTCGTTCCCGCCTTTTCGCCCCGACGACGCGACGCGGCGCAGGAAGGAGAAATTATTCAGCTCGGCTCATTATCCGACGGAGTCAATTTACCAGCAGCGCAGAGCGCGTAGCGCCTCCTTGTCCGACGATGCGCGCTGCGTTTTCCATGAAACCGGAGATTACGCCCGGTGATTCGCACACCGACCGACCTGGTGGCGGCGGTTGCAATTCGATTTCTGAGTTACTCCTACGTGCCCGATCCCCCTCCGGCAGAGGCGAAGAAACGTGTGCGAACACACCGATGTCGATACACAACCGGGTCTCTTCCGCTGGGATGGATATACGAAGTTAAGACCGATCAACGGGGGCCACGGAAGTAGGCTTTTACCCGGTCATCGAGTTCGAACGGAAAACCCGATTATTCCAAGTGCAGCTGGACCAGCGTCCACCCACGTTTACGCTCCTCGGCTTCGTAGATATCGGGTTTGCCGCTTGCGTCCTCGGGTAAACGATTTACGGCCTTGACGATTTGATGACGCACCCCTAATTGCTACCATGACCGTCGCTTGCCCTTTTTTTCAACGGCCCTGCCTTCTGCAGAGATACTATGAATCCTCGAGCTACGAGATTTTCTTCATCCATTCGTTGTTTTTCCAATTCAACACTTACGCGTCTAATGAAATAGAGAAACTCTAAAAATTAACTTTATCAATGCCAAATCGTATTTTTAATGTTGTTTAATAAAATGAATTCTCACTTTCAAGTTTGTTTATGTAAAAGGCGAGTGACTTCGTAAAAGTTTATGACGATTTTTTCAATGCGAAACCAGCGTTCAATAAATACCCGAACGATAAACGACGCCGGGGAAAAGTAATCAGAGATCGCTCTCGCTTCGTAATACCTTTGTAACGTAATGTGGTGTCGGGAACTTTTCAGCTACCGGCCTGGAGCGGATAGACTTACGAAGTATTTTAAATATCTCATCCATGGAAATAAGTTTAATTCCGAGTTCCCTTTAGCCCGAGGCGACCCGTCTACCACGTCGGTGGATCTGCTTAACTTTGTAAGAATGTACGCCATCATATGCATTTACAAAAAAAAAAAAAGAAACGTCGACCAGGAGTCAGCCAGAAGTTGAAGAAATTAACTTACAGAACGCGGAGGAAAGTTTGATTGGTTCGAAGAACGAAACAAGTAATACTTTACAGTGTCTTCTTCGTTTCGAATGTTTCAGTTCGTTGTGTGTCCTGTATGGATATTTGATCATGAGAAGCGACGGGAACGTTCGATTGCGAGAGACGGTAGTTTCTTTGGACCGAATCATGCGGAACGGCGGTAGAGTTGTACAGGTTCGTCGTTTCTATTTTGTTTCGCTATCGTATCTGCGAATAACTGGTTCTTGGGAGACTAACAACATAAACCGACGCGTATCCCCGCGTCGGTTCAGCGTGAACTTCTGCTTTCGCTGTTCATCCGAAGCTGTTCCCGTGCACCCGTACATGCGAATGAGGCAAACCGCAGCCGTTATATTGTCTATCGAAATGAAACACCGCTGAGATGGAAATCTGAGGAAAGTGTAACTCGCGAGAGTTAGGCGAGAATAGGAGCCAGGGTGAGAGAGCGAGCATGTTCGTTCGCATCGCATCGCCTCCGCCTCGGCTCTCTCGTATTATATCTGTCTGTGCTAGACGGTAGATATCCCAGCTTCCCCTGGCACGTCTATATAACCATTCGTTCTTCCAGAAAGCAGCGCAAACCGCCGCCCCCGCCGCCATCACCACCAACCACTACCACCCACCGCGAATTTTACCGCCTGCACGACCGCGGCAATAAACCGCTATATTTAGTGAGAGTTCTACGAATCTCGCCGCCGAAGTAATGAAAAGCTCCGAGAGCAAGGGAGAGAGAGAAATAGCACACATCCGAGCGCGGCGGCACTATCCTTGAACCGTACTACACCCTCCGGGAAAACGTCTAATTAGGTCAAGAGGCCGTGACCTCTTAACGTCTAGCATGTGTGCCTACAGCCTCGGCGCGATGAGAAACGAACGAGAAACCCAAGGAAAAGTGGAAAACTGTTCGCCTCGCGAATCAAGTGGGTGGTCGCAAGCCGCTCGCGAATCGCCAAGGTCAAGACAAACTTCCTTTCTAGATGGAGAAGATAAAATGGGTCACTCGCTGGATCGAACTATTTGCTCCAGAACTGTGTGATACAGTTTTTGTACTACTTTCCTGTACTATTTTATACAGGTTCGATGGGAATTAGTAAACAAGTCGGTAAAGAACAGTATGATAGAAAAAACACGAACCCTTCCATAAGATGAAATTCAATTGGTGCCAGTTTGTTTTTCGAATGTAAATTGAAAATGTTTCATTTCAGCGGCGAAGTTCAATCGTTGTTGTTTATTTTTACCGTTTCCTGTTGAACTACTTTCACATCGGTGTTTTATTATTTTCTGTCAAATCTAAATGAAAAATCGGCGATTTTTAGGAACTCGATTGTAACTAGTTTTGTCGCGCGCCGTATCATTCACAGCTACCAATCAATGAAAACAGGGCATGTGAATTCTGCGACTGACACGTAGATCCTGTTACTTGCGCGAGTTCTTGGAAAATGGTGTGTTCGTAACGCAAGAACGACATTTTCGTTTCCGAAGTTCTGCCACGCGACAGGTAAGAACAGATTTGAATAGGTGCTCGGCGATCTAGCATGCGAGCAACGATAGCAATAGGAGCGCAAACTGAAACCAGACAACTCTTCGAGGCAAGAGTGGATTGAAAACGTAGAAACCAGACTCTTTCGGAACCAGACTCTACTCTCGAGAAAATCGATTTTAAAAATTAATGGCGCACGTGTTCACCCAACTGCGGCTCGAGCTCGCGAGCCATCCTCTACGACTTCTGTCGCGTCTGCATACAAAGAACGCGAGATTAGATGCGAAAGTTGTCAAAGAAAATGTAATTGAAACGTTGATCATCGCTATTCGATTGGAAATCGAATGGACAACAATTTCTAAATCGATAACTGTCGGTTCTACATTTTATTAGGACATTTCTTTAAGTGAGAGATGGTTCTTCGCTTCAAAGCAAAATCCTGCACGATTATACTCTCCGCTCAAAAGTTTTTCTTCCATCGGGGATATTGTATCGTCGAGACGAAGCAGGTAGTTGGAAACAACGAAATTTCTATTTAACCACGATATTGAAACCGACCCCCTTACTTTGCGCAACGGCCGAATTACGAAATTACTTAAAGGATCCTTGGTAACTTCTACCGAAGGCTCTTTTAATTAATAGTTCGCTAGCTGCGCGTTGAATGCCCAGCAATCACCGAAGTGGTTATCAAAGTAATCTCTGTTCACCGTAGGAAGACTTAACGAAGATTTCCGCTAACTTACTTTCTCATTGTTATGCAAAGTGGAAATTGGAAAAATTTAACGAGCGATTACCGAACTGTAAACCCTTAGCGTTAATAACTAACCTTCACTCCCATTAAAAAAAAGCCACGAAACACATAGGGGAGGAACGTACATACCTGTTAAAGCTTGTTTTCCTTTCTAGGAACTGTCAATGAAGTTATTAAGTTATTAGAGGGGAAGAGGTTAAACTTTCTAAAAATTTTAGAAATAAGATTTGTTCCCTTTTATCAGGTACCATTTACACCATTCGTGATCGAGCGAGAAAGAATGACCGATACGGTACGAATATCTTTTAATCATTTTATAAGAGGAGGACGATCGAGCAGCAGAATAGTGACTTTTACATTTAACTGCCATTCGATAAAGCGATCCGATCCTCTCGTAATTTGAAGGCTCGGCGCTCGAACACATTCGAGCAGGGTGAATTACTCGCCACTTTATTATCCGTAAAAGGACGATGTCGGCGGAACGATGTCGGGCCGATCACGCCGGATAATTCACGGTGATCGAAGTCGTATTTCTGGGTACGCGTTTTTCGTGTAATACGACCCAGTGACCCAACTTCTTTCTCGCATCTCGCGCTCTTTCCTGCGACGCACCGAATCGCCTATAAAAACCGAAGTCTGAGCAGTAAGTCTCGGTAAGAACCATCGACAGGGTTAGTGCCCTTAAAAATGCATACGATCTCTCGCTCGTATGTTTTTTTATGGACCTCCTCCAGTACCCCATCGCCACCACCCTTCGACTTAACGTACCCGTGACCGATCCTCTATAAGTATCCAGCGTTTCTCAACCCACTTAATAACACGACCCACTGGGCAAATACATAATAGATTTAACCTCCTTCTGCGTGAACTTCCCTTAACGATCGGCAATTTCGTGCCGTGGATAATACCGCGGAAAAATGTGATCGAATATTAAGCGGGAATATTGTTTCGATCATTTCGAGCTTGAAAATTGATAAAAATCGTCTGTTACGCATATGAACAGTCATAAACGTACATTTTTGTTTGAAACGTTTATTAATACCATATAAATTGTAAAATTGTCTCATTTAAGCACAGACGCATTGTTCGTGTGATTGTGTTGAGTAACAGGAAGAAATTGGAGAACCTTCGGTAGTCGTGGATTCGGTGAAGAATGGAAACTAATAATAAAGTAATGTTGGTTGCCAGTGCTCGTAGGATCCGAAGATACGGTAGAGGAATCAAGGCAGAGTACTTGCTATGGGGAACAAGCTTTCTAAGTGTTGAATATTATGTGGTTCGCGGAACTCGTACCTGCAGATGCAAGTAGTAGCATCAATCTCGGTACAAGCTCCCATAACTAATTATAAGTTTGTTTCACTTTAGCTGATACTAAGCGCATCGTGCTCCATTGTTTGGTAACTTCAACCCGACGATGTCCCTTTGTGTGCGACACGAGACCAGCTACTGACCCATCCGGTGTCTTCGATTTCACGATGCGATGGCATTAATGTTGGCGAACTGCTGCGAACTAATGACAGTCAACTGCAGCGGAACCCTTTTCGAATTAAGACCGGCCGTTCGCGCAGTTGAGCCCTCCGCGAACCCTTCCGATACATCATACCACTTCTTCCTGGACCTGTGACCTCCTTTTCCAGGAACTGCACGATCTAAGATAACGAATATCCCTTCCACTGCGGGCATACCCTGCGATATAATTTCAAATGTATTTAATGGTTTATTTCTGGCCTGGGCAACGAGTGCTCCGAGAGTTAATGACGTAGAATCAGCGACAGGACTCGCGCTGGCCGGCTGGGTGAGGGTAGCCGGATTCTATGTCATCGATTCTCAGTCGCGCTTTTCTTCGCTCGGCGCGGTCAGCGAGGCCACGTCAGGAAATAGTGTCTGTTCATGGTATAAATAACAGTTCGGTCCCGAAGTTTTCACAGATGTACATCGAAACGTTAGTTAAAAATTCTGTCAAAATGTCATCGAATTCTTCGATCTGGGTTACCGCTGTGGAAAAATTCAGTCGGCTCTTCGGATGGACACTTATTCGTGTAAGAGGAGATGATTAATTGCGGGAGATACATCAAGCGGAAAGTGTGCCAGAAAATCGATGAAAGGGAGATCGAGTAGAATCGAATTAATCACGGTGACAAACGACGAGTCAACGGGCCGAGAGCCAATAGTTAAGTCATAGCTCGACCGGCGATAGAAACAGTTTACAGTCGGACAGTGGACATTGTTGCCCGGGGATTCGGCGGTCCGGTAAATGAATTTTCAATTTCTCATCCGATTGGTTCGTTTCTCTGTTCCCTGCGTTCTTTTGAAATTATATCGCGAGAGCTTCTTCCAAAGGTGAATCGAGTCTCGGTACGAGCACTTTGCTGGATGCGACGAGTGTCGTTAGCTGTTCGCGGCGGGATGGAGAAAGGTTCTACAATTTATTACATTTCCCCGTTAAATAACCTCATTCTCTCTCTCTCTCTCTCGCTTTAGCTCTCTCTTCCTCCCCTCCTCTCTCACAGGGTGGAAGGAATTTGATCGATGGAAATGTTGGCCTGGACTCCTGCGATAATGCAATCTCCTTTATCATTATGGCAGCTAGCTGATGTAATTATACACGAAAATGCAATTTGAACCGGCTCGTAACGATTTCTGAACTGCATTTTATATTCGCGTCCGTTCCCGTATTGAATATGTATGAAACACGAAAGACTGCGAATACAAAACTAGCAAAAAGTTGCACGGGCACGGGGGCGAGTCACGTAACCTGTTAAGAGTCAGTATCTCGGTCGTTAAGGTGACGAAAAAATTCTCAACTGCGATATATCAGTGAAAAAGCACACGCCTTTCGTTAAATGCCCCTCGGGCTATGTTTCGATTGAGCCAAGAAAAAGTACGCTCGTCCCGGCGGCTGCTGCTGCATCTTCAAGGGAGACCACCGGTGACCTTGAGTCGTCCTTCATGACGCTCGTCGTTCAATTAAACGTTTGAAGTTCCCTGCAAGATCGACGTTGCTTGCGAATTAACTTGCGGTTTGCCGAGGTTAAAGATCGAGACATGTTGCGTTAGTAAAATCGTAGATTGAAAAATGCTAACAATAGCGACGTGAAAATTGCTGGGAGATGGCAACATTTGAAATACACGACTCGGTGTCGATGATTTAACAAGTAGAAAGTGCTGGTAATGGCCAGACTCAGTCGCTCTGGCGATAGGTGCAAGAAAGTATTCGAATGCCTGTTGTGGAAGCATTAAATAGTAAGCAAATCATGTCAGACTCGAGGTTAGTGATTGTAAAATGTTCTTGTCTTACCATATGTAGGATATTATCTTCAGAAGATGATTTTAACATATTTACAAAAGTTTTAGGAGTTAATACCGATTTTGGGCTGTTCCTACGAAGCATTAAAATTCGTGAGGAGCAATTTTCGATCGGGGACACTGGCGAGTAGTTTTTCGCGGATCCGAGAGACACGGGAAGCTCGATTGAATACATTTTTCCGAGGCGTCCGACGACGACAACGTCCCCGCGGTGCCATTGTTCATCGGAACGTGACGGCGGGGCGCTCGTTGCTTGCGACCGAATTTATGAAGCTCTCGAACTTTTCATCCGCGACGCAACGGAGAAGCGGCATTCAAAGGACCGTTGAATTAAATTCCCCTCCCTTCGTATGGAAATACTCCATTACTGCAGAAAACGACGGCCCAGAATTTCATATGACCCGTTCGCCTGACTGACTGCCAATATCAGGACGTCTTCGATGTATGGATAAAACGCCGTCAGAACGAGATAAGGAAGGGCTGCGGGGATGGTATGGGGGGAGGTATATATCTCGAAGGAGAGAGAGGAGGAGGGGATAAGCGTAAAAGCATAGATACGTCGTCCTCGTAACGCGACAAGGTGAAACAAAATAAGAGAACGACAGAGGAGAGCGCTCGCGGGATGAAGCGCCGCAAGAAAAGAGGAGAAAGGGAGCCCCGGTGAAAAAGCAACCGGTTCTGCGAGTTCGATATTAAATATTTTCATTCGGACACAGCGACACCGAGAACGAACCGGAGCGAAGGGGAAGGGAACACCGTGGAAAGAGGAAAAAAGAAAGAAGAAGGTTATCGCGAACGATCCACGACAACGCGAGGATGGTGTTGGTGGTACCGGTAGCGGTGGTGGTGGTTGTGGCGGTGGTGGTGGCCGATGCACTTTATCAGGGAAACATTTTTTCCCCGGTGAAAAATTACGCTTTTTACGGTTTCACTCCTGTATGTAATTACCATTACTTTCGCGAATATGGTGATAATATAAGAAACGGGCCGGGTCGGGCCAGCGACAAAAAGAAAGCTACTTTAATGCATTTAATTAAGTCGTGCCACTTTATCCTGGCATTTTTACAGGAGCCACGCGGCAGAGGGAATTTTAAAATGCTACTGGCACCGCCTCTATATCGTCCTCGAAAGGGGCTGAGGGGGGCCGTGCTGAGAATACGTTGTAACCGTCGAAAGTTGAGGGGAAGGGGCCAAATGTGGAATAGTGGACTAATATGGAACTGGCTTCGGTATTATTCAACTATTGTGGGCGGACAAATTATTAGAACCACTTGGGTAAGCTGACAATTTTACATTAAAACAATTTTTGAATGAAAGTGTAGTTACACTGAATTGTTGTAAGCAGGCAATATTATTCATGACGTCGTTGAAAAATATATATTGATCCTAATAAATGTTGAATTAAGTACAAATATGTGCTACATTTCAGATGTTTATGTAAAATAAAAACTATCTGTATTAATTCCAAGATTCTTTTTTTTAATAACCATGATTCCAAAGTAGTAGAACAGTATTTTTAAATTCTTTAAATCTTTTCACTCTATTGTATCCGATCCCATAATTCCTGTGATAAATGCATCTAATTCTCAATGTCCATAAGAATCTTCTATTCGTTACAATTGACTAGCAAAAAACTAAATGGTGTATCATATTTCGCAAGTTCCCTCCGGTCGTGTGCTATGACAGGGTATTTGTGAGAAGCTATCGAGATCGTTCAACCCGGATAAAGAGAAAGCCGGTGACGTTATGATCGACCTTTGTTCTCCTTTATGTTACTGATAAACTGTTAAGGCCCAGCGGCATGCCCGGCGACGGTTTTCCGCCGGCCCGTGCAAATAAGTCGACGGCCAACGAAAAATAGAGTCATATTTCTGGGGGCAGCTGCGCCTGCACCGTCTCCACGGAGATTCTAATAAGAACCGCATAAAGCTTAGAAATTAATGTCTTCCACCTATCTCCCACCCCCTCACGGGTTTCTTACGGGCGCGCCTTCTCGCTGCGTTTTATCGCGCCACGGGACACAGAAGTTCTTTCTCTACCCCTCCACTTCCCATTCGTTCCCTTTTCTTTCCTGCTCCACCGACGCGACGTCTCTCCTCCCCGTTTGTTTGAGAAACCACCTGGACTGACATAATCGGCCCCCCGTGATTTACGAACAGGGAATATCGCGTGTTAACTGCTTCCTCTTTGTCTGTCGCGTTAAATCTGTCCACGGTCGACCGTAATTCTTCGATCTTCTCTCTGGGACATTTTTCGCATCCTGTTTTTATTTCTCCGAAGAGTGGCTCGAAAAAATAAGTCTGTGAGCAAAGCATTTTAATTAGGTTCGCAGAATTCTTACCAAATTATTATTTAAGCATCTAAACCTACCACCGCCGGTCAAATGACCGGTTTTCGTTTTTTTAGTTTGCAATTATTGAAATTATAAAGGTGTTTTCATGGGAATTGATTGAATAAAAGAAAAATTTCGAACTTTTTTTATTGCAGTGTATAGCCAATCGCGAAAACTGATCAACTTTTGTTAAAAATATTTTTTTGTCAGATTATCGAAAGTACTTGAAAAATCGTGAGAAGTGTTATCTGGGACAGCCTGTATATTATAGCACAAAATATAAATAAATTTAATCTTGTTATTTTTATAATACAATACCAGTAGACAATTTTGCATAAAGATCCAAATAATAATTGCACATACGGTTTCCGGTCAAAGTCCACGCGACGAATTCGATCGGACTTTTTCGACTATAGTGCTGGTCGTAGAATCCCTTTGTCCCGTAGATAGGCTTTCGCGGATAATAGGACGTAAAAATACGGGATCGGACGCAGTAATAAAATGAGCACAAAAGATTATTTACGCTTGGTGCGCTTACATCCAATAAAGAACAAGCATTCGACGACGTCACCGGGTACCGAGGATCCAATATGTTCCCCTGTATCGGATACAAGTGCAATGGGCACGAATACAAATAGTTCGAAGGCGCTGCGAATGCCTGGCCTTTAAACTCTGCCCGGGAAAATTGATATTCTTGCTTACGTTCGGTGCATTCACCTTAAAATGTAATAAACCTTATCTGCATCGCGTACGGCGCGCAGCACGGCGGATTTATCGAGAACCGACGACACTCGATCGTTCATGGAAACTCTGCTCATGAACCGTGGAAAATATACCGCGAAAAATAGCCGGCGCTATAAAACCCAGCCAATTCGTTTCAATTAATCCCCAACATTTGCAGAACGTAAGCGGCGAGATTACGCGCAAATCTCGGTTCAAATTGCATTGTTGCAGCGGCACGGGAGATTGCATTCTTTTATGATAAAGGACGCTCGCTCCAGGGGAAGTTAGAATATTGAAATATGCACTAACTTAATGCAGAATCGTTTCCGAGTTGGCAGAAACTTTGCCAAAATGCTACTTTGTGTGCACTGGAGCTTTTAATGAGATTTAATTAATTTAGAATCTGACGACTCTGCTACCAAATTGAAGATTCAATGAATAAATTTTTATTTCATTTAGAGCCTGATAAGAAAATATAAACGTATAAAACTACAATTTTTCCATTCTTGTAGTTTTTCTAAAGGCTTCCCTGGGTCGGGCGCGTTACACGAGTAGCACGGTGTCCGATTCCACCCGATATGAACAGGTTAAAAAAAAATTGATATTTGCAGTACGATCCGGCGAAGTATCGACTACTTAAAGATGCCAAGTTGTTCGATAGAAACTAGTTCCGATACTCGTTTCCAGCGACCGTTCGGTGGTAGGCTTTAAACAATCTGATGAAAGAAATCAGCGAATGGGAACAAGAAGAGGGACTGCCGTCGAGCCATTCCGATACTCCTCGACGATGCTGCGGAATTAACGAACTTGTTAACAAGGAACCGGTATATATAAGAGGACGAGCCACAGATATTTACACCGGGAGGGGACACACCGCCGGTAAGGGTCGAGAGCTAACCATAAACGAACCCGTGAGTAAATATAAGTGCGCTAAACGATAGATTTATTCCAACAACCGCTAGCGGATTCGTACGGAGGATAGAACAAAGGGAGCCGTGGAGCAAAATGGAGAGATACTGGGATCTTTTGTAACCGTGGAAGAACGACGAAGAAGAGGCGGAGGGGGAGGGGGGAGGGGGAGAGGAGAGTAGACCGAATCTAAGAGCGCTTTTAAATCAGCGTAGTCCAACGTATTGCTTGCGGCGTTCACCTGTGGTAATGGCTGCATAAACTGCCGACTCCGGTTCCCGTCGCTCCTTTTTCCATCCCGCCAAGAGTTATTTGGTCGTACGCCATTCTCCCTTCCTCCACCATTCTTTTCACCCTGCGGTACCACTCGTGTTTTAATTTATTCGCGACCATTTATTCAACGAACGTCGAATATGTCTGACCGCGAGCCGCAACTTTTGAATAAATAGGCTGTTTGCGTCGATTTCGATTAACTGTACCATCTCGTAACTGCATGAATAATTACCGGCTTTTCTTCCCCTAACTACAGACGTACAATGAATATAGATTTGACTTTCCATCAGGAAATTATTAAGGACACAGTTCCAATCGTTTCTAATTACAGTAGAATATTTTTAATCACTAAGGAAACGCCACAGTATTCATTTAAAAGAAAAAAAAACAAAAAGTGGGAAATACAATTTGATTCGCGGGTTGGTTCTTTTGGGTTCCCAGAATATTTCCCTTCTATTTTTATTTTGACTGCTCTGAATAGAAACGGATAACAGGAGGGGACATTTGTCACTGGCAACAGGAACAATGGGTCTCAACAAAAAGTTGCTCTTGCCTCAGTGCAAACACGGCTTTACGATAGCTTGGAATGCAGAAATTTGCGGATTTTCGGCGCGGAGAAGGGGAAGAACGGCATCGTAAATCGCTGGCCACGGTGAATCAATTAATACAGCTTTATTACGTACACTGTTAATATTTTGCGGCGATAGAGAACCGCGGAGTTTTATCGGCGGCACAGTTTATCGTCCATTGAATCTGCACGTCCGCGGATGGCTGAATAGTCAACGGCGCTTGTTACGCGCTTTATACGAAATCAATAACAATTCGTTACTCAAAATGGTAATTAGTTTGAATATTGTTAAGCTACGAACGCCGGAGTGTTGTACAAAGAATTATCGGACACAGCTATTCATTAACCGCTCCCGTGCCTTGTATTGTGGGTACACCGTTGTGAAGAGTATCTATTTGCGAGTAATAAATATCGACACAGCTGAAGCACGGATTTAATAAAGAGCTTCTATTGTTGTCGCGCCTGTAATCGATTCGTACAAGTTTCACCACCCTTTCACCGATGGAAATTGATCTTTTCGTCCACCTGACCCACAACAGAAACTTTTCCAAGTTAAACACGTTTATTAACTTCATTTTCTATGAAAATTAACGTTTATATAAAATCTCACAGTTAGTGTTCATTATCGGGAAACGATTTGCAGTGCTAAATATTTATTTTCCAGATAAAATGACACGATAGGAGAGCGAAGACGTCGTCGGGTGTGTGTAGAATTTTATGGATGCCGGGCACAGCAGCCGATGCGTTAATTATGACAGCGAGCACCGCAAACAAATGTTTCAGGACTCGGCGAACGTATGGGAATGGGAGAAACCTTGATCTCCCGGTGCACGGAGCGTCCGGCGTAATGGCGAAACTCGAACGCAGCATCGGAAAGATCCTGCTTGCACGAATTAACCATTATAAGTACCGGCGGAGCGGGCCAGGATATCGGATCATTTGTAAAGCAGTAACGCCCGATAAATCTCCACCCTTTCATTACTATAAATTCCCGGGCGTTGCGGATTTTTGCTCCTCCGCAACGGACCGGTCGGACGGCCGGCAATAAATGTTATATAGGTATATAAAATTCAGGCTGCATCCGCGCGGCTGTGTTGTATATAATCACAATTAGCGTCCTATTAGGCACCGAATGTGCCTCCTTATTTATGCCCTGCATTAACATACCTACCTCTATGTAAACTTATATCATTTCCATCATCCCCCGCCCTCGCTGTACCCCGCGAGACCCGTCCCCGCACACGGCTTTCACATTCGTCCTTCGCCTCGGTTTCGAACCCGAAACGACGACGCGAGACAACAACGGGGCCCCCTCCGACAAAACGATTTACGATTATTTACACTTACACCTGACCGAACACTAAATAGCAAGTGTTCATACTCCTGTTTGTAACTGCCGTTCCTGTACGGCTAACACTTTGTTCGCGAAGAATAAACCGCGCCAGGAAATATATGATCCGTTCAGAGCCAGCCGAGGAGGTTCGTTTTCTTTAATCCTCGCGCCCGCGCGCACCCCGGCGCCTTTTGACAACTTGATAGCACCAAGATCCCCGCGGATCATTATGTACCAGTTCTCTTTTATGCGTTTTTCGACGGACTTTTTAATGATCGACGTTGATACTCTTGTCCGGAACCGATATAGATAGGTAATAATTTATTAAGTCATACCCCGCGGGAGTCGTATCGTTTCTCATCGTTGAAATGTATGCGTCTGTGACAGAAATGGGAGACTAGAGCATGGGGTAGTAAAAAGGTCGGCAGAATTTCAGTTGAGGAAATTATTGAGATGAGAGAGCGGCTTTGTGTTTCAATCTTGTCTCTGATTATCGATGCTACGAGTACTGTGCCCTCCACCAGTGATAGGAAATTTGCCAGTGACTATCTGAATGCGTTTTGCTGATTTCCTCAGGCCCATCTCAACTCGGCTATCACGGAGATGGAGAAACGTAGAACCGGATAGCTGCATACGCAAACTGGCTATTAGGCCAATTCGCGACTGACTATAGAGGATTACAAGGTTCACGATACTGCTACGGGGGTGAAAGAACTTCGAGTATTTTTTCCTGGCACGAAAGAAAACAACGAAGAAAAAGTTTCTCTCAAAAACAGCAAAGATGTCGCATCGTTATCGTCAATCTGGACTGAAAGGGTTCGGTCATTAAAAATCGAAGTTAATGGAGGAGTCTCGATTGCGAAGGGGTGGAGGGTGGTATCGATTGCCGGACGATAGAATCGGGGAACGCAGTCTAAGCCGCAGCCAAGATTGAGGAGAATGTCGCGGATTCAGCGCGGTATGACGGCTACGTCTGTAATCAATTGTACGCATAGTCGCGGGTATCGGTTTACCCTAGCATTTCGTAATATTCGCGTCTGTCCCCCGTTCCGCGGTGCGCACTCATGCCCGTGTATTGAGCGCGTACGCGTGCCCCCGTCCCTGTATGCGCAGCATGCGAAAAATTAATTCCGTTCATGATTTGCATATACACCCTGTCGGCGATACGTGTTCCTTAACGAACTACGTGAACGACGCCGAGGCGCTCGCGACGCCCGGGTCTAGATTAAAAAGCGAATATCATTTTTCCCTGTTTACTGGAATCCTGTTATTACCTTCCGGGGCTCGACGTTGCACTGCACTGCACCGGCGGGGTGCACTGTGCTCTTCCCCTCTTCCCCCTCACTCAATCTTTCTCTCTCTCTCTCGGCTGCTCTCGAAATTCCACGCGTTCTCGGTCCATGCAAATCATCGGCATCGGCCCGAGAATCTGTATAATTGGTACCAACGATCTGCATCTTCTTCCGGGTCGCTCGATCGCCACCATCTACGCGCGGAAACGAAATTGGTCCCGTCAATAGCATTAAAATACGAACTAATTATTTTTTGTGCCTTACTCTGTTATTTTCTGCAGCAAGTGAAACACAGGCTCTTCAATGTTCGGGGTGTTCTTTTTCCGTATTCGATATGCAAACATTGGATTAGTAAATCAGATAAACTTCTGAAGAACAAGTAAGTCTTAAAATAAAATTGTGGCTGAAATAATACTTCGTTCAATGTGTTTCTATTTTCCTGAGAAAGCTGTATAAAAAGTTTTCGTCTTTTTCTGTATGCAAACATTAAACAAATAATTAATACAAAATGCTGTTTGTGTATGGTATTTAGTCTCGATTCTTGCTGAAAACTCCCGCTTCCGTCGTGAGCCCGACCACGATAACAAAATCCGTTCGGTGCTTTCAGTCGGATCGAATTGTTTTCAGTCGGTGGGCGTTTTTAGTCGCGAATATAAAAGCCGGGACCTTTGAACCGCGTGTCCCGCGACGTGTAAATAATTCGCTGTCTCGTAGGACGGTTTATTTGTACACGATCGATAGAAATCCGCGTTTGGAAACGATTTTTCGGATCGCGTGGTCGATGATTCTCTACTTGAACACCGTTTGTCCGCAGCCGGACGTATTACGCACGATTATGATGATTATTTTCTTGAATGTATAGCTGGCGGTGGCCCGGCCATGTTATTAATACGGAGGAAAGCAGGGACACCCTGCTGAGGTCCTCACGATATACCATGGCAAGGCCCTGACCTCGGGGCCTCACCATCGCCCAGAGTCCAGGGAATGGCTCTTGGGGCCCTATGCACAGCGTCACATACGACGAGGGACCCGGTCTGCTTTTCATTGTTTCTCAGCGACTCGAGTTTGCAAACTTCCTGCCGGCTTCGATAGTACACTTCGAAAAGTGCAGTCTCAAATTTCATTGAGTTGCAAAAGTTTCTTTCTCATTCTGCTTACTTAATATTTTTAGGCAATGGATATAAATTTTCTTCATTTAGGAAATGATGACCACTATATAAAAGTTCTAATCATTGCAACCGTAAAATAAATCGTAGTGTAAGGTGTTAAATATTATCATAACCCCCAAGTACCTGTTGTAGACTTACAGTGACTCCCACTAATATTCGGACACTCTTAAAAAGACGATAACTTTTTAAATATTGGACTATGCGATTTGAACATTTTTGGGAAGATGGAGCAGTTAGTTTACTACAGGATGTGAAAAGAAATTTTTTCAAAAATTGCATTTGATCGGAATTGTAGAGATAATACTAAAAGTTGCATTTTACAACTTTTTTATGCGGGCCTATATTAAAATTTTAAGAAATAGGTTTTGTAGATCCGTGTCAATTATATGCACTGTGAAAGTTTCATGGAAATCGGTTGATGCGGAAAAAAACTACAGGCATTGAAAGATGTAAGAATTCTTAGAATTACTGCAGTTGGAGGTCGAAAATCGTGAAACACTGCAATTTTTAAACCATCTTTAAACGTTTGTAGCTCATTACAACGTCGACCGATTTTGATGACATTTTCAGAATATGTTTCATTGATACAGATCTACGAAACGTGTTTCCTAAATTTTCCATACAAGCCCACATAAAAATGTTGAAGAATACAACTTTTAGTATTTTCTCTGCAATTCCGACAGCTTGCAGTTTTTTTCAAAAAATTTTGTCACGTTGTATAGCAAATTAATTGTTCTAACTTCTCGACAAATATCAAGTCGTATATTCCAATATTAAAAAAGTTATGGTGTTTTTAAGAGTATCCGAATATTCGTGGGAGTCACTGTATCTCTACCACAGATTTAATAACTGGAGCTGATTTTTGTGCAACATTAAAATCGATCTGCATAAATTTCAAGGAACAGGAGCCGCATAAAGATTCCTCCTGTTTGGAATAGTTGTAATAAATTTCTGGCATTATATCGATTTTATCGCGGAAGGTTGGCAGACAGCGCGCAGTTCTTTTTCCTGTCGGCGTCTGGGAACGGGTCGGAAGGGCCCGTTCTCTCGACGGATAATATCCTAGTGGTCAGAAGAATAGGTAACGCACTCGAGACACGAAGTGCTATTGTTCTAAAAGCCGCTCTTGCCTGTAACTCATGCTCATGCGTCCGATGCGGGCAGGTCTCTCGCCCTTTCTGCATCTTCGCCACCCCGATGCAAGGGCACAGGCAAGTGTCGACGCCTCGAAATCAAAGGAACAACCGTGAGAACAGCCTCCGGGCAGGCACAATGGAGAAATTCGTTGTTAATTTACCTCGGAACCGTTCTCCGCGTACTTCACTCGGCCAGGACGTATCGGTGCTGTTCAATATTTGAAGGTTTACGGACGTGCACCCTTTCGAGGCTCTTGCATCGAACATCCGTGCACGTACCCTTGCAATCGACATCGCGATACGACAGCCAATAACGTCTATCTTTTCATTCTTCCCTCCCGAGAACTTTTACGAGCGGATTCATGAATTGACTTCTCGCGGAACCGACTTCTCCGCGGATATATTCTCCGCTGCGACGTGACACTACACTTGTAACTTAACCGAACCCGGTTGCCTCACTCGAAGCTGCCTCCGTGGTCTCCATTTTACAGAAGACCCTCTTGGTTAATGCATGAATCGAGCAAGATCAAGACAAACTCCCGCGACTGACGCGCAAAAGGATTTTCCTACGGGAAGCATAATTACTCGGGAAATAATCGAATTGCTAAGGGTCCGCTCCACCCTTTTCCAACAGACGCGTGCATTATTCAAACGATTATTTAAACTCGGTGAATGTCAGTTATCAATGAATAGTTTAGTAACCAGTTTTCAGGACAATGTGAAAAAATCATTTTCGGATATGGATATTTCATTTGTGAATTAGTCTTACGAAACTGGAGCGGCTTTATCGGCCTCTAACCAGATCAGCAGTTTCCCCGCGTGCGCCACACGAGGCAGACATCACCTACAGTTTACTCACAACAATACTCTGCCCCGTTTCAGTCGTCAAGCAAGGTATTACCAGGTCGGACAGTTCTATGGTAAATGGATAGAACGTGTAGCGCCGATTGCTTGACCTGCAAGCACGCAATGGATCTATTGAATCCGACAGTCATCAATTTCCAAACACCCTGATCCTCTTCCGACCCTCTTTAATTAATCGACATTGTTTCAGAAAATTTAACAAACGACCTCTACACCTAACTCATATTTAAACCAGATCAGCATTTTTATCAAATATTGTTCTTTCACTTTTACAGATTTCCGCGTGACGAGTGTATAATAAGAACGAATTATTATACTAGTATGACAAACTATATGGACTTATTGGACAACCTAACGTACAATAATAGAAAACACTGGATTTATTTAATTCGAACGCGCCGGAGCAGAAAATTGGGGTTGTTTTCACGAAAAGTCCGGGCCATAGCCGGTGCTCGGGAAGATCAATTTGTTTTCGAGATTGTCATACACATTTCGCATTGTTCCTGGTTTCGCACCGGCAAAGCAGAGCCGCGTTATTGACGTATTGCGGTAGCAAAACCGGTTCCCCAGCCGCTGCTCTTCGGCCGGCCAGGTCACAAGTAAAATTATTCCCGTCATTAAACTGACGTCCTGGCGCCCTGGAGATGAGGGCGCAACGTTTACCGGTTTTATGGGCACTTGCATTTTACTGGTTTAATCTCTGCGCGCTCGCGAAGGCGGCGCTTACGCTCTCGCGGATACGTATCTCGCCACCTACTTTTAGACCCTTCAATTCTTCTCATTTGTATTTATCCTCTGAGGTCTTCATCGAGCAACCTCGCTGTTCTATCCGAGACGCAGTTTCGTTGGTTCGTTAGCGATTTAATAGAAATCCCTAGACTTCGGAAATGCTATACAGATGGAGAAGTGATTCTAGCAATTGGTAATTCCAACGGTATCACTCGGTAACGTTACTTCTAGTTTCTTTGAACCATAGCTAATTTTTTAATAAAGTCAACGCTCGAAAAAAAACCGTCCGGCTTGTATTGTTGCGTCTTCTTTTCGGGCATCGCGGCGTTTTGATTTCAGTGCCACGCGAATCCGCACGCTGCATCATGCAGTAACTGCATCTTATCAGCCCGGGGGGCCGTGTCGTAAAACTATCTCTAACGACCGTAACCGGAAAGGCTTTTACAGTTGTCCCCACGGTGCGACATTACGTCTGGCCAATCTTGTCGAATGCTACTCAAGATCCAAGATCCAGCCAGCTGTTCGAAGAGGGTCGTTCATCTCGCGGACGCGTCACGTTTCGATAAGTTTTCCCTCCACCCCCATCCTCCGGTGGAAAAAAGTTCGCGGGAAATCATAATGCTCCCCGGAAACGGGAGAACGGCGGAGAGGCGAACAAGCTTGGAAGTTTCGAAAATAAAGGAAACGCTTCCGTCGCGCAATCACCGGAGACTCCGGATGCGGCGAGGAAGACAGAGTTAAGGGTGGAACAAGGACTGCCGGAGGTGGAAACGAGACGGAGACGATCTTCCAGATACGCACATGCATATCGTAAAGCAACTTTCCGACCGCGTCTCGAATAACAGCCGAGCAGATTGCTGCTGCATAATTAAGGCTATCCCGACGTCAGTACCGCTCAAAAAGAGCCAATACTCCTTGAATTTCCATTTACGTTTTACCCACCGACAATCGCTTGGTAGTCCTTTCAAAATTGAACATTAACAATTGAGAATTTTTCAGTAAACTGACTCGTACTTACAGGATCGCCTAATATTTCTTGAAAACGACAATCGCGTCTGTTGATTAGTGTCCATCGATCTTGAACAGTGTCGTCTCGCGCAAGGAACCAATTAAACCGCGAGAAAAACTGGATTGAACCGGAGCCCAGCCCGGCTTGTTCTGTGGCCGCGCAATAAATCGCGTTTTCGGTTCGGTATCAGATAATGCTGTAGTTGAAATCCGGAGCATTAATCGGGAACGTGTAATTAAACGGCAGTGTAGCGGCATTACCGCGGCTCCATGTGCGTTAGAATCCCGCAGTCTCGTATCAATTGAGATCTGCATCGTCCCGTTCCCGCCGGTTATTAATAGAAGCTTCGCGTAATCGATAATCCGCGCTCCGTTTTCGTTGGGACAATGGCGAGGAGATGGCATCCCGGATGGAGAACCATCAGATGCTAGATCAGGCTTGCCTCTGAGCTTGCCCTATAGAGCAGTGACCTGGCGAAATCCAGAGCAACGAAGCCACACCTACTCGCATTCTTCATGCAGGGAGCATCGCTGCTGTTGCACACTTCTGAAACAAAAATATTCAACATGAACTAAGTGTTCAACAATGGTAAAATAGGGAATCCGAAGTGAAAGTGTTGAAAGTGGAGCCTCTACAGTTCCATTCCAAGAAGATAAGTAACTTGGACGGGGTTTTTCCACTGAGGAGCCACGAAGCCTCGCCTACTATGGGTGAAGGGGGTGCGACAGCCAATCTCCTAATTCACAAGATAGAGACTAGAAGACGATACGTTGTTCCTGAGCGATATGGAGCGCTCCAGGAGCAAAGAGGCTCGGAAATCGCTGAACGTGTGAAAGATCGTCCCAGTTACGAAGGTAGGGGTAGTCACGCGAATCTAACAGACACGAGGACAGTCGCAGAATTCTCTGGAGCCGCGACAGCGTTGTAGGAACGTATAAGGACGCGGGTGTACGAACGAGTAAACCACGTCTCTTCGGGGTCGACGTTCACGGACCGTGTACGGAGCGAGTCGTGAGCAGCCTAGAACCGACACGGCGCTGGAATTTCTCGACAAATAGGCGAATATGCACATAAATACATAACAAAGGCCGGTGACGGGTACCTCGAATCGCATAAGGACGCCCGCGGCCAACGAAAGGAGACGACAACTGGAACGATGACGACGGTAACGAGGGAGGAGGAGCAACGAGAGACTGTCCTCGTTCGTCGTTCGGGGGGCCAGAAAGGGGGGCCAGGATGAGACGACCGCGATTCCACGTGAACGAGTGTCACGCGTGCTGTCGAGGACTTACACCGACTCGATATAACTCACTTTATTACCTGTACGTTCCCCCGGAAAATGAATTATTGAAAACGTGCCCCGAGACGCCGCGCGGCGAAAGAGCCGCGTGTCTATCCGGGGCCACTCGGGGAGCCATTAGTAGAGCGCGGGCTTTCCTCGGTGAATAGAGGGCGAATGCGCCTCGTTCTACAGCTGAAAACATACTGGATGTAGCTGGGCAACATGCACGAGCTGATTCCTTTGGAAAAATGAAGGAAAAAGTATGCAATCAAATTTGTTCGTTCGAAGCTCAGTTTTTTGGAAAAATTAAGGGATTGAAAGGGTTATAGAATTTTTTAATAGATTCTGTTTAATTTGTGAAAAATGTTTTCATCAATGGAAAAAAGCGTTTTCCATTTTTTAATGTTTTTAATGGGAGAATTGATACTTTTCGTTTCTGAGGTGTTGATTGTCTGAGATGTCAAATAGCATTTTATGTATATCAATTTTGGAAAAATATTTTATTGCAATAGGGACAGACGACGAATTTCAATGCCCATGACCAACAATTCTCGTGGTAACGTCGCTGGATCGTGACGTGATTTATCAGTCGCAGGCTGGACCGTGCGGTTATCATTAAAAAACGATTATTGCGTAACGAGCATCGCGGAGAACAGGTTCCGCTCGGGTCAGGATCTGCAGTTAAGTTGTAAGCGGTCGAGAAAGACATTTTGTACGACACGTGGCTTGTTCTTGTTCCGCCTCGATTCCGATAATTTCGATAATTCTTTCCACGGTTCGCTGTCTCGAAATCCGGTTGTGGCCGGGGAAAGGGAACGAGTCGGCAGTGAGGCTGCATAATGCACACGATAGTGGACGTGCTAACGATCGGCTAACTTTGATGGCTAATTATCGTAACTTCCGTTATGTCTGTGGTTGTAAGGAAAAACAGCGCATCTCACAATTTCAAAAAATTTGAGTTTATGGATTCATTGACCTTCGTGGTATAGGATTTACGTATTTACCAGAAAAAAGTCACGAAAACCAATTCGAAAGGCTCAAAAACATAATGCAATTTAACCGATGTCCTATGTTCAGAATTAGTGATCAATACTTTAAATGGTAATATCGCGAAAGTGAAAGTATGTGACATGTGAGTTGTTCCTTACAACCGCAGATATAAACTACTTAGAGGAGAAAAATATTCGTATAAAAAATTCTGCGGAAAAAAATAATTTTAATGTGCAGATAAATGAACGCAGAATTCTTTTCGCCAAATAATATCTCTAACTCGAATCCTCCTTTTTTCAAATATAGTGCTTTAATAACGCTCGTCTAGTAAAAAAAAACCGGTGTAAAAAGTTTTTTCGATGACCGGTCGATCCGTGCGATCGCGGCCCGCGGTCAAATGAACCTCGCATTTCGATTAGGCGCTTCGCGAGGGGTTTTATGCATGCATTGTGGTCGGCTGGTGCAGCGGGCACAGTCCTCGGTAAAAGTTTCTGGTATCCGGTATAAATCCGATACATCGGCGTGCCATACAACAGCCGGAATAAACGCGAACGGATTTGTCGGCTTTGTTGTCCCCCTTTTATTTCCGTTTTACCGTCTCTCCTCGTTTTATTTTATTCCCCGCAGCCTCGCTTTCCTCGGCTTGTCCTGGCACTCGAATGCTTTTCCTTTCGATACTCGTGATCGAACGCGGCTCGCTAGTTAACGGTGTAGACTTGAAAAGAATTCGTCGGTAAATTAAGCCGCGCGTTGCCGCTCTTCGTTGGGTTTTCCCAAATCCGTCAATATTTGTGCGTTTCATTGATACCATTCAACAAACTTTTGTTCCTGCCGTTCAATGAAGTCATTCAAAATATTAACTGTTCAAAAATATTTTCTGTGCCTCCACAATTGATCTGGGATCGGTCCGCAATAATATATAAATTTTACTGTGACCATTGAAGTCGATTGAAGCAATCAAACTTGCTCGAAAAAAGTTTTTTACGCTTCCACAATTACCCGATACTTTGAAGGTAAAATTTTAAAGAAAATGAGAGATGTATGTCACCTGGAATGACCAAATCTGCTCAGAAATATTTTGTATGTTTCCGCAAGTATTTCAGAAGAAGCAAGAAGAGAAGAACACTCCGTTCCCTTTCATCTCGGGCAAATCATACTTGCTCCGAAAGTTATTGGTCTTAACTGGTTCGTTATCTCGAATCGATCCGTTTAAACGGCCCCCGACGAATTGATATGGCCGAGCATGTTCCCCGAGTTCTTGTAATGAGTACAATTAAAGCAGTTGTAACGGCGGATTGTATTTTAGGGTGTGAACCGTGCCCGAAAGTCATTATGCCCGGCCCCCTGACAGCTACATATGTATAAACGCTCAATTTGCGCGGCAGCGCGCGAAACATTAATCTTATTATTTTAATTACAAAGGATCGGATGGGGCTCTGTTCGGCGGCGCCTTATAAATATAGATGTCGATCGCGGTCTTTTGACCGGGTACAGTCCGTGAAAGTATTATAGTTTCTCTTCGTGGTTGCCTCACAAAACAGCCAATCTATCTATAACAAAGTCGTTTCCCTGGCCATTCGTTTTTATTGCAAGCAGCTTTAAGACGCCCAAAAAATTTATCCAATTTTTATAAAGCCTAATAATGTTGATCCAAGGTTGAATTTTTCAAAAGTCTGTTTTGCGAGCGAGCGTAGTACCAATTTGCGTACCATAAAGAACTCTGTGTATTAAAACGTATTGGTTAAATATTTTTACGTTGCATGCCGGATGTAGTTTCACAAGGTACGTACTTTAAAACACTGCGAATGATGTTTTATTATTCAGTTTGTATGAATATACTATTCCAAAAAGTTAAATGATCGCTAAATTTTTGCCGAAAAATTCTCGCTCTTTGAACCGCTGTAGCTTTGAAAAAAAAATCGTACGATAGTATATGTGGATTTATTTGAAAGGGCGAAGCCTCTACATTTACATAGCTTCATTGAATCGTGTCGACAAATTTTTTATATTGAACAATAAAGTAAAAAATTGAAGTTGGTTATAGCTTGCACAGACGCTGCAATATCGAATGGCTAACAGAGTTGGAACAAATATCTGTAGGTACAGAGATTAACAAAACTTTTTTTCGTAATTCATTTCAGAAGTTTCAACGTCTTTCTGACGTCTCGTACATTTGTTAATAGTCATTCAAGTCTTTAATAGCCACCATTTAAGTTCTCCATTAAACAAGCTTTCGTTTAAACACGAACAAGCTCGCTTTCAACCGACCCAGTGCACACGCAGTTTCGCAATTACGAAACCTAGAAGCGGCATCAACCTCCTCAGTTATCTGACATCATAAAAAGGAATTATAGCCATGTAGGTTTCATTGACGTTCGAGCGAGGACAATTCCGGTTTGTTAACATTCTCTATTAGGAAGTCGCGGCGAGAGTTTCCACTCGAGCAAAAGGCGGCCGATCCCGAAGAGGAAAGAACAGATCGGCCGCTATCGATCGCATTAGACCCGAACGTTTATGAGACAGATAACCAGCAATTAATTCGGTAGTACGTTTCGGTTGACGTGTAATTCCTCAACGGTAACCGATAAATCTCGCGTTGACACGGTGTTCCGCTGGCTGAAAGCAATCCGGGCACGTTAATTTATACGAATCGCGAGGAACGCGTGCGCGCGCGCGAGCGCGAGCGAGTACAAAGCAGCCGTAATAGCGCGTTCTCCGAGAGCTTATATTCCGCGGGGAATTTATTTATTGCTATCGGCGCCCGGCACGTTTGAAGTGCCGACATTTGGCATTATCTTTGCGTGGCCCGTTAACCAGTGCGGCGGCGGAGAGAACTTTTCCGGGGGAACCATTTGCTGCTTACTTTCTAAATTCTTTCGGCGACGCGCAATCCACTCGTACACGTGTCCCACGTAAGTAAATAGATACGTAAGATTCTGATGCGATTGCCGAACAACGCCGAACTTCGATCGAGTGGAAAATATCGTATCGGAACCCCATCGACACACCTAAATTTGTTGCTGCTTGTACACCTCCCCGAACAAGCCTTTGTTGCGACTTTCCCCGATCGAGATCACCGTGAAACTGAAACACGAAGTTTCTTTGAAATTGATCCCAGCAGACGAAAATCTGGCAACTGATTGCTATGTGATTATCCCTCGAAGTGCTGGGTCACTTTCAGAATGCAACTGGCCAGATGAATGCATCTTCATTGATCAATTGAATGCATGTGCAATGCATGTGTATTTCCATAATGACTATTCAACGCATTGCCATGACAAAAATAAAGACGTCGCCATTTCTATAAAGCAATACATATCTTATATTGCTCATTATTAGACTGCGGATCTTTATGCAAAATAAAAATGTTTCGCATTGATTGTGGGGAGCAGGAATAACATAAAAACTGATTTCATCCCTTAACAAGTTTGTTACGTTAAAAGCAACATTAGAACATTCTTGAATTTTTTAAATCTTTCGCCCAATTTTTTAAAATATTTCGCTCAACCAATTTCTTTATAATTGCATAAAGATCCGCAGTCTACTCATTAAATAATTGCTTAAAATAACACGAACACCAAGCAATTTTATAAATTCAATTTGGAGAGCACAACTCAACACATTGTTACAAAAGAAACGAATAATATAATATCATAGAAACGACAGAGACCGTATATACTAAATTAATCACTAGACATTGCGTACAATAACTAATAACGACTTCATTCACAAAGTACCATTTTCATGAGTAGTATTCGGCGCCATTCTCCTACACATTTAGACAGCGCCAAATTCAATAGCAGCTATTAAAGATCACAACCATTGATCATGCTCAGTAGAAACGTAATGATTTTCGTTGATCCCGCTTATCCCGTGAAACTCCGCGGCCGTCGATCATTACCTTCGGCTTTTAATTAGCGCTCGGTTCGTCGTTCACGCGCGCGCGCGCGCGAAGAAAACGCGGGCTTTTTAATATTTTAACGACCCATTTTTGTTCCCCCGCGGTAATTAAGATTGATGGCGAGTTTGAATGCGTAATTGCGCTCGGACGGAGACTTCCTTCGTCTTTCTCCTCTTTTCTGTTTCTTTTCTCGTTTTATCCCTTGTTTTTTTTTTCGTCGCGGTGCAGCGCGGTTTTTTACTTGCACCGCGGCGCACTTCATCAATCAAAGACTTTTTTTCAAGGGCTGGCCGTAACCGCTGGTGGCACGCATTCCGGGCAAGCTTCACGCATCTGCCGGCGAGAGAGAACACGAACCAGATGGGTTGCATTGTAAATGCGCGAGGGCGGACACCGGCGTGCATTTTGCGCACGCCGGTGCATCGCGACCCCGTAAAAACTGCCCGTGGGACGCGACGCTCGACTTTTTGCGGAACACGGGTCATGGTTTCGACCGATTAGATGCTTGGATCTCGATCGATGATCCACTGGTTCGGTGCAAAGATGCACATGGTTCACAAAATGGTAACGGAAACTCGATTAAAAACCTTGTGATTAATAATCAAAAATTGCATTATTGTTCGTAATTTAATGGTTCGCGAAATGGTGACGGAAATAAGCGCAGCGGAGAGCGCGCTCTCGCGTTCGTAATCTTGAGGGTAAATAATTCTCAATTTTACGGGGGACCGTGACGATATAATGCATCGTAAATGCATTACGAGTCTTGCTCAAGGTCGTTTTAAATGAATAACTCGAGCCGGCGGACCTCGTTTTTTCAGCAGCTTTATAAATCCGTCAGGCTAATTGATGTAGATATGGCGGAACATAGAAGTTTATCGCTTAATATCAATTACCATGCTCGAACTTATTTATTAAACCGTTACCCCCGGCTTGCCGGGGCGAACAGTGCAATGTCCGTTGCACCGAGGTGTAAGTTCCGCTGTAATTCCTACCGGGAGCAAGACGGTTTAATGGCCGCGGTATTTAACGGCCTGTACTTATTTACCCTGCCAGATATTATATGGGAATAAGTAACTACTGCTCTACTAGCTCAAACGAGGCGAGCAATTAAATTCCAACGAACGTTCGGTTTGTTTCTTGTAAGTTTCTTAATGAATTTACTCGGGCCGCAAGCCGGACGGGACAACTGCATCGAAAAACTGCAGAATCGTAATTAATCGTCCGCGAGGGTGAGCCTGTGTCTATAATTAAGGGCCCAGTAATAAGTCGAGTTACGATTATTACGTGCCACGGAACCTTGCAAGACGTCGTTGCGAAATTGTATCTTTTACGTCTTCCGTTCCCTATTCAATTCGAACAAAATTAAAGTTAAAATATCTTCTGAACTAATAACTAGACTGAGAACCGTTTTGCGAAATAGAAATAAATCTAAGTCGACTCAGTACAGCAGACTCGTACAACGCGATCGAAAAATTGAGGGGTTAAAATTTTAGTGAATAGTTGTAAATATTCGATTTAAAATAAAGAGGTATTGTATCATCTAAGAAAAATGAATATCCCTTTCATCTCATGTTTTAATATTTTATGGCAGAGCTCCTTCTTGCAGTGGACCCCTCAGATCGGTCTCTGGAACTCTAACAGACCATTTTTCTATTAATTTTTCGAAACACAGAGGCGATCTACAAATCGCGCTAACAAGTATTCGCAAACGGCGAAGAAAGAGAGAGAGAGAGAGAGAGAGAGAGAGAGAGAGAGAGAGAGGGGGCGAACGGTGGCAGCGTCTAGGTTGTCATTCTGTTTACGGACTCTACGCACTAACTAGAGCGGAAGCCGGGTGGCCAGCATTGTGTATCTGGGACTGGATGAAACCGTGGGCCTCCGGATTAAGTCACCGTTGCTACACACTCTTCGCGTGTGCTAGCTTCGCTCTCTCGCTTTGCTCTCTTGCTTTGCTCTCTCTCTCCCTCTTTCTTTCTCTCGGCCGCCTTTGTTCTACCCTAAGAAACTTTTCCCTCCTTGTCGGCCGCCCCCGCCCGTCTCCGCGTATCTCTGAAAAAGGTAACAGGTGCGGAGTGTGCTACGAGAATTGTCCGGTGTTTTTCTCCCTTTCGTTCGCCGTGTCTCGGACAATGCTAATTTATTGCGCGACCAGCTCGAAAAGACGTCGCGAACAATCCTAGATGAGCCAGCACAATGAACGCCGAGCGATTCTCGGGGCGCTGGCAAGTGGCTTCCAGGGACCAGAGGATTGCATCGGTATTTCCGGTTTTGGGGAACCAACGCCGAAAATGCTGGATCAACCTCCTATCCGCGAAACGTCTAACTTTGCCTTATTATTTAATTCCAAGGTTTCTGAGTAAAACATACTATTACATTTTGCCTTTATATCGCTTGAAAATCAAATGGGTTGTTTGCAGTACTATTTATTTTGTGGCAATAGTGACTAGACATTTTTCATCGTTTAATAGAAAAGAAGATAGTTTACATTTGTTGTATCTTTCTCCAAACGCTATATACAGACTACAACAAAATAGAATTACATTTCGATTTACAGAAAATTAATAACATACGTATTTATTCGACTCTGTTCAGAATCTTCATCACGAGTTTGACTCGTTAAAATACGGCGAAGAATAAATAAGTTTGGTCGGTAATAGTACGCTCGGTATTAAACTTGGGGGGGCGGAATTCGGATTAGCAACGTCAAAAAACCATCCTCCGTTTACTGTAACCAATACTGGAACACTTAAAAGTTGGTAGACGTCCGCGAAACAGGATAATTAGTGGCGATTCCATGCTGACGAGATAATGCGGAAGCGTCCTCCCGCGAAATCCAGGGACAGCCACTGTAATCGGAGACCGCTATAACAAACCGGTCGTTATGTCAGAGGATTTACATATTAGAACTCGAGCCCCCGAGATTACGCGAAATTTGGGGAGAACTAATTTCCCTGGTCGGCGACATTATTCGATTATTGATTTCCCCGCGAAAATTTTCCTGGCCTCGTGAATTACATGTTGTTTCGACGGGTCTGCGTCATACCTCTATATACATTATATGTTTTTTTGGTCGCTGAAAAAGCCGCTGGTTGTAAGCGCGGAAAATATATATATATGTATACGACGGCCATTTCGTTTGTAATTGTAGAAAAATACACTTTGAATTTATAGCGCGCGGCGTCGCAGTGAAAATATTTCGAAAGAGAAAATAAATAGCAGCCCCGCTAACTGAATGCAGAAGGGAACGTGCATTTTTCTATTATTCAAACCCACCGCCGCTACCATAATTAACCATGTATTTTTAGAATTGTCACTGGCACAGTTTCGATTCTAACTTTTGCTTCCGACCGTATTATTCCCTCGGCAAATATTTACGAATACACGAAAAGTACGGAACTTTGAAACTGTATGAAATGGGACATGTATATTTAAGTCCGTTTTCGTTGTACATACATATGTATATTTTCTATATACATATATATATAAAATTATGTCACCGATGCACAACCGACAAGCCGTCAACGTGGTGGTACGCTCCGGAGTTAAAATTTCCACGATGGCGAACACGTATGGACGAGCAACGGTCCCTCGTGCCAAGGGAACACATTAGGGAACACAATGTAAAATTCAGGAACCATCGAGCACTATGACGTCAATAAGCTGCACCGTAAACCTCTGGTGATTTATTCGCCTACAGCATGGCGACAGTCTGCTCGCCCCGTTTAACGGATTACCGGCGATAGTTTGCGAAAAATTAGCAACCCCTCCACATGGAGGACCTCCTAAATGCACCTGCATTATGACATTCTTAACCTGGTCTCGGCTAGAGTCGTTGGATCGCCATCAGCATTTACTTCAGCAATAGCCTCCATATAGGCTTATTTTCATTCTTTTCATTTTAATTACATTATTGTAAAATATAAACATGTTTCACTTGGAAAATATTCTAGTAAAAAAAGTTTGGGAATCAATATAAATATTGATCAGATGAAAGTAAAATCAAAGAATGAATGAATTAATTCGTGAATTAACAAGTTAGCGTAATGGCACAATAATTGGGACAAGTGCCCTATTTTACAAGGATCTTCAGCTGTCAGTTCGGTGTCTTTCTCAAACTACTACAACTTTCTAACACCACTTTGCTGTTAATAGGTGAAGTTATTAGGGGAGAAGCGAGTCCCATGAAAGGGCCAGACGACAGTAACCTGGCAAAGAAAGAAGACTGATCGCGTGGAAGGAAGACGAAGAAGAAGTCGCAGCTTTGAATACTGCACCTGAGCGCGATGGGTGCGACGCCAATTGCCGGAAATCGGCGACCTCGCTGTCAAAGTCTAGGTAGAAGGAGAAAGGTAGCGAGGAGAGATCGTTAAGCTACGTCGGCGTCGTCGACGGAGAGGAAGTCGAAGGAACACGACGCGATAGACAACGAAGCGAGGATGAACAGAGGAACGAGCGGGAACGACAACGCAAAACACGAGGAAATAAATAAATCAAGGGCTGCGGCGGTCCCAAGGGTGAACGGTGGAGGTGGAAAGGTTGCAACAAGAATAACAAGGGTGCGGGGACGGGGAGAGCTAGGCCACGGTAGTTCGCGCCAACGAATTCGAAACACGGCTCCGACGACGTCCTCCCCGTAGTCTTTCTTCCCTTCGTTCGTTCGTTCGTTTCTCTCTCTTATCCTGCCGATGCCGGCTTCATTCAAATGTAAGAAACTCGAAAGGAAAACGCATTTTCTCTCGTAGACGACGACGACGACGACGACGGCAACGACAATACCGACCGATCTCTTGTGCCGCGGGCGGAAACGGAAAGGAGAGGCCTTCGCCAGAGACGCCACCGAGACACGTCGTCAAATAGGCAACGCAGTCGCCTCTCGCAGGATATTCGGCTGATATTCGAGCAGAACACACCGTGCACATGCCTCCGCGTACCAGGGAATATTTGACTGGCTTCTTCCTACAGAAACAGTCTGCGGAGGTGGATCGATTAGAGACGGAACTGCGGCTCACCGAGCCGACTCTCAAATAATTCTCTCGAATTTCGTGCTATTGGGTCACCCTGCAACTCGTGTCATTTCTTAAGGAGGGATTCCCGTGCAACTGGCTAAATATTCATGCTTTTTTATTGTATTTTTCAAAAGCAAAGCTTTCGAAATGGAACACGGAATTCAACCTCGGTTGAACTTCGGGCAAACACCGTACCAGCTAGAAAGCGCAATCTCGCCGAAGAGTGTTTGCGCGCGGAGCGGTAACGCATTACGCGAAATAAGTGTGTGAGACGTTGATGCACACACGAAGACGCGAACAACGAGGCTCCCTACGAGCTTTTCATCTGCATTCTTTATCGTCGATAAATTATCCGCCCCTAGTGCTCGTCGCTGCTTGCTGATAAAGTATTCATCGCGGAATCAACCTCGTGGAACTGGCTGCTATGCGCGAGACACCGTGCACGATCCTCGGCAACTTTGCAAGGCGGAAGCTGCTTACGTGCACTCTTAAATCTGGCAAAATGGATCGTCGCGGACAGATAACGACATGAACACTTCCTTTATGCAGGGAGCGAAACGATTCGCGGCACCGGCTAACTGAAACGGGATTTCTACCGCGATTAAACTTTCATCAAAATCATTAGACCCTGGTAGGTTTAGCGTTAAATAACAATATTCAAGTTGTTAAATGACGAAATTAAAGTGTACATACAACGTAATTTGAAGCATCATCGAAGTACCTTTGTGCAAATCG
Source organism: Lasioglossum calceatum (assembly GCA_963966675.1). Classification (NCBI taxonomy): domain Eukaryota; kingdom Metazoa; phylum Arthropoda; class Insecta; order Hymenoptera; family Halictidae; genus Lasioglossum; species Lasioglossum calceatum. Next base: position 18,573,986 of record OZ016541.1, read on the forward strand.
GAGGAGTTAATGTATTTCGTCCGAGGGTAAATGTATTTAATTTAAAAGTAAGCGATGCTCGCACAATCATCATGCAAACTTCCCCACTGTTGCGAACAACAAACGAGGCGACGTTCGCGGAAAAATCTGGCATTCCGGTTTTCTCGGCGCGTCGAACCGCAGCGCAGCGGCGAGCTTCTTCTGCCGATTTATTGATTACAAATTGCACGGCGATCAATCGCTTAATGCCGGCTGCGTGCATCGGCCGTCGCAGGGCGTATTTATGAATCAATACAAAATATAGCCTTATTAAATCACCTATCGACCCCCATCGAGCTGTAGCCAGGAGAATCGTCGCGTTCGCTTGCGATTAATGCGACCTCGATAGCGATCCCGCTGGCCATAGTTCCGCAAAAATTTAATCGACGATTAACGATTGAATTCTTAAACATTCTTGTGGGCCGTACATCAGCGCTCACGTTGAGAGCAGTCTTGTATTTATAACATTATAAACTATTTTATAAAGTAATATTTTATTTGAATCTTGTTCGAGCGTTATCCATTAATCAATCGATTAAACAAATCGTCGATTTCTCAACGACTGACAATTAATTTCGTCGATAAATTGAATCGACCTCCAATTTTCCGAGATTAATTTTTATAATCATATACATACACGAATCGATCAATCAATGTAAATGTTTCTACGGACTGATACCCAATTTACTGACCACCATTACTTTTTATCGCGTAAAAATGCAATTTCCTCGATTGGCGGGCAAATATTTATGCGACTAATTGCAAAAGTCGAGATGATTGATCTTGGGAGGCTCGATTAATGGCACGCCGGATTGTGCGTGGCAGTTGAGTCAACAAATTTTTGTAGAAATTTTACACGAGTTAATTTTGAAGAAATTCTGTTCGTTCACCAAGACTCGGGCACGGGAATCGACTCCCGAGGAGAAAAAGTTTAGAGCAACTTCTCGGTAGAAGCTCCACCGTACCACTTCATATATGTCATTATAAAATTTCTGACGAGAACGGCGAGAAGAAGAAACGTCGGGACGAGGGCAAGGAACAGGGAACCGTACAGCAATAAGATCAAAGCTAACGATCGATTCCTCGGAGACTGCACCTTGGCACGATCCTTTGCCAAGATCGTTCCCGGAAATCGACGACTCTGTCGACGTTAAAATTCAATCCCAAAAGTAAGAGGGGAAATAAAAGCAGGGCGAATACACGAGAGCGCGAACCGCCCGGGAATCCCTGCGACATTTCCAGCAATCGATAGCTCCATTTTGCCCGGTGTTACTCGCGTTTAGCGTCCAATCGCTCGGAACCGACAATTATACTACCGCTGCTGACGGTGCTTCAATTTAAACAATTTCGACTTGCCTCTTTGGTATTCGATGCAATTCGCAATTTTCATGTGTACCGATGACCGATCGAGTTATCCGAGTTGATATTGATTATCAAGATTGCAAAGAACCATCCATGGCGAATTATTTAAAAAATTTCTTTCTTTCGGCGTTCCAACGTAACTTACAGTCCGGTTCTTGAAATAAAGTATTAAATGGGAGACTTGGAGCTTATTAATACGATTCTGAGATCGTTAATTCATTATTGACAACGAACAATAAGTTCAATGTGTTGGTAACTTATTGACATCCAACACTTTCGGTGAACATGTTACATAAAAGAATCGCTAAGAATTTATTTTTAAATAAATAAAATAAACCTAGTGTTAAACAGCTTTTGGAGAGTTTACCGTAGGATCGAAAGGAGAACGATCGAAAAGAGAAATGTTTGCGTCCGAATTCATTTGTCCGGCGGTGTATACGGGAGCTTGGAGCCGCGTTATGGTTGCAAACATCAATCCCGCGGCATCCCGCCACCGGTTACGCCGCGCCGTCGCGGGTACCCTTAGCGTATCGAACATCAATGCCGAGTGCGATGCCGGGAGAAATATACATCGGACGGGCGTCGCGCCTGCACATCCGGCCGACATTAATGCTCGAATCGATCATGCAGGCTATCGGTATTACGGGGTAAATCATTTGCCTTCGCTGGCGGTGGTGGCTGGGCTCTGCCTGGTAGAAAGTTGTTCCCCGAGTTCCTCGTTGCGTCCGGCCGGTTGTACCAAGTAGCAATTGCCGCTCGTTTGTCAGCCGCGCCACTGAAATATCGCGGCTGAAATAGTGGCTCGGGCCCGACCGCGTTTCCCGCTACGCGCTTTGATCGCGCGAACTTCCTCCGCGATAGCAAGGCCTCTCGGTTTTAGGCGTGTCGGGAGGGTGGTCCACAGGAATCGGGCCACTTTAATCTTTTAAGGACTAGGTTTTAGCCGCCGGCTATTAATCCTTAGGTTTGCCCCTCCTTTTTTTCTCTCCCGTCCTCCTCCTTCTTCTTCTTCTTCTTCTTCTCTTTCTCTTCGTTCTCTTTTTTTCGGGGCCAACCGTTCGCTGAATGGATACTCGTTACGTAAGTCGTGGAGCCAGTTTCACCGGGACGATAAAAAATCTTGTCTATCGGTAGCTCTGTCTCCAGTGGCCGATTTACTAATAGACCCGGCAGTCTGAAACGGCAAATTTGCGAAGCCGTCTTGTTCCAGATCAATTTTATCAACGAGTAATCCTAGCGGAGTTTTCAAACGCTTTTGGAAATTTTTGAAAAAGTTTATTACGTACCACTTCTGGCTACTGATAAAGATGGGATACTGGTACAGTTGTATAAAACAATGGAATAATTTCTTCTTGAAGGCAGAACGTCCACCGTGAAGTCTCACCCACGCACGCAGTGAATAGAACCCGAGACTCCCCGTGTGTTTCGGGGGAAACTCTCCCTTCCGTCTTATTTTTCTCGTTGCCCTTTAGCATTGCGTGTACTCCTCGAGTACCCTCTGCTTTGAGCCTACTCTAACCGAGTCCTTGTAGAGCTCTAATCCGTAGACAACTCTCCGCGGCACTCGACCCCGAAGAGGTCGAAGGATTTACCGTCGAGCCACTGAGTACTCTAAGCAAAAGCGAGAAAGAGCCGGGAAGAACCGAATGTCGAGTATTATCGCTTCAAGTAAAAGCCGGTACAGTATCCTAACAAGTATCTACTCAGTACAAATTAATAAGCAGTTCCGCCTTTGCAAATCGTCGTTAATAACGCGTTATCAAACGAGTCCACGAACTATGGAAATGGAATTATTTAATTCGACTGATACCATTTTGACATCAATGTTCCCTACGGTGAATTCTAACCAACTCTTATGCAAAACAATTTACACAATTCTCCTTATGAATATTTTGCAATTCCCCTTATGAATATTATAATCCATGTGTCTCTATACTATGACTTTTCTAACCCGTGTTGATTTATTTTTAGTAACGAGTAATGTATAGTTGATGTACATTAATGTAAAAATATAATGAAAAATAAAACAAGTAGCTAAAAAGTGTTATTTTCTCTTTCCCCACAAACAAGTCAGGACGACGATCTCGGCCAACCATTAAGAGATCCTAAAAAGCGGAGGCGGCTCCTTTAATGACCATTTGCCACAAAGATAATGTACAAATTCCGTTATTTTGACGAAGCTGAATTGTCGGCGGCTAACTAGGCCGTTTCTCGGAGGCTATACGTCCCACATCGAGGGCCCGACGGTTCCGAAATCGGAGACAGAGGTCCATTCCTTCGCGTCCAGGTAAGAACACAGTGACGGCATTTCGTTCAATGGAATTCCACCGTCGGATTCTTGTCCAGCAATTTGCCAGTTGCATTCGGATTTCGCGAATTCCTAGCCCGTGTATCGGCCTGTTCAGCTAACCGCCATAGCGGATAGCTGTAAAAACGACGGCATAGACGCACGGACCACCCCATCGGGCCTTGTACGCCGCGCCGCCGGTTCCATCCGTTTCTCTCTCTTTCGTCCTAGCCCGATCAAACACGTGTTTCCCGGGTGTTCTAGGCATTAGCGTCGCAAATATCGGATAGGTCTGTGCATACGGATAACGCCTGTGATTCATCGGGTGGCCGATTCCAAATTATACCGGCGTGTCCACGAGAGACGAGCACCGACACGATCACCGGCAACCTCGTAAACCACGCGGAGATCGATCGTATACGTCTTGCAACGATCCAATTGCAAATGGAGCCGGCACCCGTCAGGTTTTCCCATAAATACCGACGCCCTTCGCGCATCGACGAGCAGAAAACAGAGGGAACACAGGCAGAAAAAAAGAGAGAACGGAAGCCAACCAACGGCCGACGTTGCTGCCTCGATTGTTTGTCTCGTTTGATCCAATTTCAATCAGGATTTCAAACTAGCGAACTGTGGCCGTTTGTCTTGCGAAGTTCCACTCCAGTTAGCGGGTAGCATGAATTTCACGACGAAACTCTGGTTCATATTTTACTTTCCGCCGTGATTTTAATCGAACCGACCTCCGCCCAGAAACCCTGCGAAAAGTACATCGGAAACTGCCTGCGAAAGCGATTAAAAAGGCTTCTTTGAAAATGATTACAAAAATATACATTTCCACTCGCCCGGCCTTGCAGGTTACATACTCTTACAACGTGTACGAATCTACATAACAAAATTTCGGAACGATAAAAATTACCGTTCTTTTCGCGGTCACGTTAGAAGAGCTGCTCGACTCGAGCCTCGAGTTCAAGAAAAAGGACTGGCTGGTGAGACACCTGGATAGAAGAGATCCCGCGAAACACCTGCGAACAACCGCAGGAAAAATTCCCACAGCAGGCTCCCCCTTGTATAACTTAATAACAGCCCCCTCCCGCTCACCGTCGAAATCCACGGACGAGGGAGTTCGCGCAGCGGCACGACACAGGTAGAAACGCGCTCACGCACGCGGGAGATAGAAGAGAGTGAACCTGAAAAGAGCAAGAGCCCCACACTCTGCCGAGGGAACTAAGTCGGAAGGGTTATGATACGCGTGTCAAATTTGGACGGAGCCCCGAGAGACCGCCCACGCGGCCGAGCCGAGAAGAGTGAAAAGCTGCCCCGGCGCGATCGGGGCCCGAGCGGCTCCTCGCTTAATTATCGTAGCTACGCCACATTCGTGCGCGTAAATCACTTGACGATGCCTTGAGACGTGAGATGTATCCCCCGACCCCCTTTCGCCCCCTGGCCCGCCGGTTTTGACTCTTTCTCTGTCTCTTTCGTTCCCCTTCGTTTTACAGGCTGCGCCAAAACTGCAGCAATAAAATTGCAAATGTTCTAGGAAGAATGTAATACATACTAAGTGCGGACGTATGACGTCTCTATATTGTATGAGAAATATTCAGGACCGAAATGTTATTTATATCGTGGGCGGACAGTGTTCCTTGAAGTTAGATCCTAGGTAACATTAATTTCTAAAAGAGAGAGGTAGAGGATCCAAACAGAAAAGGGGTCGAAAGGAACAATAAAAAAATAGATGGGTTCTCATAGTGATGCCGTTATGTTTGCTCGGTAATGTTGGCGCACCCTGTATTTCTGCACGCGTTAACCCCTTTTCGCGATCAGGCGGCGGTGGCTATCCGTAGAATCTCCCCACCTCTCGGAATACCATCTCTTGGCCGTGGCTACGTGCCTGTCGGTGCGCGGGGCCTAAAATATGAAGGGCCCCGGAGTTAATACGGCATTTAATCGGGGATGTGTAGGCACAACATCGTGGCGTGGCGTGACAGAGGGGGTGCGAGCGGACACGCTGCGCTCTCGGGTAACCAGTGCTCGCACGGATACACACGCGCGCCGCACACCGGCATCGTGCGGCTAATTATGAAATATTGCGGGACCATTGGCAGACCACCGCCGGCCTCGGCCGCCGAGAGCTGAGTCGCGCGTGTATGTCACGCGTGTGACCCTCGTCCGCATGCCCTATGCCCTCGCGAGGACCAGCCGAAAGGACGGTTCGCACGCGAACCAACCAAGGACGGCTCTCTTCCGCGACTCCCTTCCTCCCTTGCACTCTCGCGATTCACTCGCACGCCACTGACCTCGTGCTTCTCGGAAACTATTCGCCAGCCCGGTCGGCCCCCGCCCGAATACTTTCGCGGGAACGCTGGCGGGGATTAGGCGACTCGGTGCTCTCAAATATTTATCGGGGACACCGACGATTCCGATCTTTCGACCTCTAATCCCCCTCTTGAACCAACCCCTTCTTATTGGAATTAAATGTTGGAGTAATGTTTGTTCAAGTGGAAAGACTTAGACAATTTTCATTTTGTGCGTGAAGATCCGCAGTCCATTCATCAAACTTGATTTTTTATTGAATTCCCAAACATCCACAGTCCACGGTTTTCCAAAGATCTGCAAGCACACGACGAGCTACCACAGTGTGGGTGATCTCCGGCACGGCTCTGCAAAGTGTTTCCCGTTGTTAATCATCTAATAACAGAGGTTAAAGCATCCCCTCGGCGGGCGTTAAATAACCCGAGCATCCCGTAACATACGATAAACTCGCCGGGCTAAAAAATAGTCGGCCGGTGGACGCGGAACGCAGGTGATTTAAATGTGACCGCAAATTATCGAGCGCTCCTTCACGGTTAATCAGAACTGTTGCTTGAAAAATCTTTAAAAGCGCGGTTAATAATTTATGCCGCGACCGACTCCTCTCGCTCGTCCTTCTTTGCCGCTTATTATCCTTTTGCTTCTTTTTCGTGGAGCACGCGGAATCGGCTCTTTCCCCTCTTCGGAACGAAGAAGCAGGAACGAAAGTGGGCAAGATGCCACGAGAGAAAGAAAGAGAGAGAGGGAGAGGCTGAGAGAGCACTCTCCACGCGTGTGTTTGTGATACGAGGAATCGGCCTTATAACCCCGGTGAATGGTGCACAGCGCGGAAGAATGATTGGGAATGTCGCCGCGGAATCTCGTTTGCGTGCATGAAACGCTTCCCAGGGAGGACCGTTTCGCGGAACGAATTTGATTTAGCTTGGCCCGCGCGCACGCTTTATAGCCCCGGCGAACTTTCGGGGATAAAGTCGGATAAAAGCAGCGTATCTCTCTGCAAAGGTGTCCGCTCCTTATTGCGGGTCCTCGCTGTCCTTGCCCGACTACTGGCCCCCCCGAACGAAATAACGCTGTAATTGACTGGCGGAATGGGACGCCTTAAAACTGGCCGCCGCGCGGTAATAAAGAACTGATTTCCTGCTGGAAAGCGTTCGCTAAGATACGTCCGTTTTCAGAATTCCCCGCCCTCCTCTCGCTTTCTTGTTCCCTCACCACTCTAATGCCGTACCCGGAGAACCTTATTTGGAGCAGCCGAATGGATCATAAACTCACGCGCCACGGGAAACTTCAAATTCTCATCTTGAATGAGCGAAGCGGCGGCCATCCACAATTTTTCTATGGTTCGCAGACAGTTGGTTGGATATTGTGCTGTGTTTTCGTTGAGGCGGCGAGCAACATTCTACCGGGTTATCACGCGACCGCGTCCTGAGGACAGAGCTTTTGGGTCTGGTAAAACAACGACATCCTTGTGTGACAAATATTAAAACTGTATCAGGAACGTTCCATTACAAAGCCACCATTCTTCAAGAATTACTTTCAGTCCCCGCGTAAATCATACAGAAAATTCATTTTTGTACAAGGATCTGGAGCAGTACATTTGAAAGCCTCCCGAAGGATTGTCGTAACGAATGAAGTCATTAGTCGTCCAGAACCCGAAAAAAGCAACTTTGCAGTGTCTTCAGCTGGCCATTATGCGGCCGCGTCCTGGGGGCAGTGCTTTTCGGTCTGGTAACGCGTCGGGACCGCAGAACATCGGTTCACGCGACTGCTTGGCCGGCTTGCACCGCAAAACCGCAGCTGGCTCGAAATTTTCGGTGAAGAGTATTACTAAGTAATTTGTCCGGCTCTGGGCCCTAAAGTCTGCCGCGTTCGCCGCAATATAATCTCGGCCATTCTGTTCGGCCGGGCCGGAGCGGCGCAGAAAAGGAGAGTCCTCGAGGAAGGGCCGCGGCCCTTCTGTTCTCGCACTCCTCGTAGCTCATCTGGCCACCGTCGACGACGAGGCACGGGTAATTAAAGCGCACAATGTCTTGCACGCGGAATTAAAGGAAGGGAGACGCGAGCAAAAATACGATAGCCGCGGGTTCGCACACGCAAATCCACCAAGAACTCGATCAACAATGAACGCGAATCGCGTGTGCGTGGATCCGACAGTCGGAGAACGCTTATGGATCATTGGTAGGCAGCCAGCCATGGCTGACAAAAATCTGACAAACAACGAGAATCGCACTCCGAGCCTGACGCGACACGGAAATGCTATCAAACCTGCAACTACCGATCCGCCGCAACGGTTAAAACCGCGCAACTAACTTGCGCGAAATGTCGGCTGGTTCTGTTTCAAAATGTCAGAAAATATTTTTTCAATGTTAGGTTGATCTATGTACTCTTAGAAATGTTCCACAATAACTTGTTCAAAGGAGACCCTGAAATTAGTGGAGATACAATAGGTAACATTAAATATTATAGTATGGTTGGATAATTATAAAATATTCGAAAATCTCCATTGATGTACGCGTACGCGGTACGATCACTCACCTGCGACTTTCTTTTCCACCTTTTTAACATCCTCGAAATTCGTTTGTGTTTCTTTGGAAGCCTACTGCCGGCAGCCTACTGAAAGTCAGCCCCCTTGTTTCTTCAGGTGCGCTTCTCCGCGCGTAATCCCCATAATTGAGGGGAAGATCTCCAAAGATATTCGATCAAGAATTTTAAAAGCGTGCTCGGATCGCGAGCAAAATTTCAAGAAGGGTCTCCCCCGATTAATTTGAATCGCATCCTCCGGTGGCTGACGTTAATCCCCGATAACGGTAGCAAAGACATAACCTTCGAGATGTCCCCGAAGCAACGTCCACGGAATATCGTGCGAGTCGAGTGACACCCTTTCAACCGGGACCGATAAAACGATCCACCGGTGGGCCGAGTACGAGTGCAACGGCTTTTTTTCACAAGGGTCCCCGAAACATCAACGTGCAATTAAAATCAGGCTTAATTCTCGCCGGGTGACGTTAATCCCTGGTAATGGCAGCTAAGACGGCTCCGTGATATCCAGCCGCAGAGACTCGACTGGATAATGATGCTCGAGACGATGCGCTTCGTTGTCTTCTCATTGGCCGGGAGCATCGTCCGACTGCCGATCTACTAGGAATCAGTATAAACGTCAAAACCCATCAAGGAGACTTTAAACAACGATTGGGATCTGAACGATTCTGATTCCCAGCGAATTTCCTTTCCGAATATCAACACTGTCGACATATTCTCTATTCTCCTATGTTTTTCGCAATGCGGCGTTTTATGTTAATCCTCCGCGTTAAAACGCGAGAAGCGTTCCGCGTGCAGCGATGCCCGTTTTCTCCTCAATTACAGACAAGTCTTCCGGAATACGGATCGAGACGAGCCGCGGTCATAGGATAGTCGGTGTCGTCGGCACTTTCATCTCAATCGACACAGTGGCGCGGGGATAAAGACATAAAACGTAACGGGCGTCCGTGAAGAGAGTGCATAATGGTAGCGGGGCTTGGGCGAAACGGTCGAAAAGCGATTGGAGGAATGAAGGAAAGAAGGAAGAAAGCGGACAAACAGAGAGTTGACCGAAAGAAAGAAAGAAAGGAGAAGAAGGTCCAGTTGGTGCACGCAACAGACGCCGGGGACGTCCGAGCGGTGAGCAAAGAAGAAACCTATCCTCCTCTCCTTCTGTCTTTCTTCTCCTTTCTCTTTTCTTCTGTGTTCCTCTCCTTCGGTTCCTTCTTCTCCCGTTTCCTTCTCCGTTCCTCCAAGCCTCTCCCTTTCCTTTCTCTTGCCGTTTCTCTCCTCGCGACGCGACGATGTGTGTGGTCCTTCGTGGCAGCCGCCAGGGTCGACTCGCTAATAACACCCCCCCGGCCCTTCTCCTCTCCGTCTCCTCGCCTTCTTCCTCCTGCCTACTGTCCATCCCGACCATCCCTGCCTCATCTGGCCTCTCGCCCTCCCCGTCATCTCCTGCTCTCACCCGGTGCCGGCCAAGGAAAAGGGTAAAAAGGTACCAAAGATTCACGAACCGAGTCCGCAAATCGTCTTCTATGAATGCCCCCACGGATCGCCCGAGGCTCTCTCGTGGCTTCCACGCAATTCGTCATCCTCGTCCTTTGCCTTTCCAACCTGTGCTGCGCCCCTCCAATCTTCGGTTCTCTCTCTCTCTTTCTCTCTTTCTCTCCCTCCATTCTCTTCCTCATTCTCCCCTCTGTCTCCCTCTGGTGGACTGTTATATACCGCTCCACCCTTTTTACAATGCGCTCGAAAACGCTCGAACGCGCGTCCGCTTGTCGAGCTAGCGAATTTTTCACATTCTATCGCTTCATTATAAAGGCCGGTCTCTTACACACCGGCTCCCGAATTCGGGGGATCGGGACGCGACACTGGCCACGCAGTCGAATCACGCCGTCCTTTTAGAATGTACGAATCTGTTCCCGAACCCCCTTCGCGTCCCCCCTTCAGGCTTGTTGCGAGGGTTGAGCTTGTGCCCCCCTCACCTCTATACTGTCTCTCGTCGTCTCCTTTTCTTCTTCCTCGATTCCACGTCCGTTTTACCGGGTATCGACGGGGCCCACGATTTCGCCACTTTCCGCTGGGATTCGTCTCATTTCGAGAAGAATTCCGGATCGTCGTCGGTGCCCCCGTGTATCGTTAGGCGAGTCGTGGGTTCAAACGCTGTGAGCCAGCGGGATGATTAAAACATTCGTTAACGGGAGTGGCCAATTACCTGGAAAGATGGACCAGGGCCCATCATCAAATCTCGGAAACCTCTGCGTCCGGAATTCCAGCTATTTTATCTCTCGGAGTTTAGCGGGATCCCACGTTGATGGATGGACCGCGGATTTTTCGATCGAGTTACGGAATACTAGGATTCACCTAGTTCGATCACCAAAATATACTTTCGCATGGTGAAAAACTCAAAATAAATTACTAGACTGTGGATTTTACGCTTCATGATAAATAGACTGCGGATTTTATGCATTTATGACAAAAATGAGTATGAGGAGCAACTTCACACAGTTGACAAATTGAAAGAATTTGAGAAAATTAATTTATTAGGCTCAACTTATTAAAATTATAGACAAATGAATATCGCTTCTATTTGGCTCCTGTTCTTTGTAATTGATCGATGCAATTTTTATTTTGCATAAAGATCCGCAGTCTAATGATAAAAGTGGGTATGTACAATTTAAAGCACCAGTCATATTAAAAACTTTAAAGACACTAATGTATTAGTTTCAGTTTAATAAGATAATTAAAAGAAGAAAAAATTTTTCATTTGTTCCTATGTCTTGCAATCAATGCAAATATTCTATATTTTGCATAAAGATCCGCAGTTTATCAAAATTCAATTTCCTCTAGATTGCCAAAGTATCGCACAGTGTTTGAAATTCACAAAGACGAATTAGATCGCAACCGGCTGGGTTGCTTTCCGTCTGAATTTCTTTAAGCCGCTTCTCCGATTTCCGTACTATTATCCTTGCGCAACGTCGAACGTGGTTCGCCGCGTTAAACGTCGGTTTTTCTGGCTTTCAAAAGGATTTCCCTTCCTTTTTATTTCCAGCTACAATCGAGCGTTGATGAGCGCTCCTCCCCACGTACAAACGTCAATTCCTCTTAAACATTACAGACTCGTCCATCCTAATAATCGGCCGTTTCCCTTCGCGAATTCAATGTCGCACAATTATTTCTCCCTTTGTAGTCCGCAGCGCAAGAATTACGTTCGTACGTAATAGCGTTCATTATTTTTATTCTTTTAAGCGATTTATGCGCGTGTTACGAAACTCGATTACGTCGATTCGACTATGTAATGTTGAAGTATTCCTTGAAAACTGTTTTATTTTAGTTGGATGATTTAATTCACTCAGAATAAAATAAGCATATTGTGTTTTCCATTAATAAAGGTACCAATAAAACCATCGAAATTTAATCTTCCTCTGACGCAATAATTTCCTTCCGGTAAAATATCACCTTGTGCGCCGGCAACAAATTCGCCGGTGAAATCGTCCGTGAAAAAAGGACGATATCCGCTAAACTTAAACATCGTGGACCAAGAGCGGATCCAAGATGGCGGCGATAAGTCATTTTACGGTCTTGAGTCACGGTTGTCCGGTGATTCTCGGGCCGCCTCTGCCACCAACGAATTATCTATTCGCAAATGAAGGGAGGCGAAAGAGTTATGGCTTCTTAAAAGGCGCCGTTTCACGATGGCCATTCGTTCTTTATCGCTCCGGCGAGCGTAAGCACAAAGTAATAATCGATTGTTCGCCTCCCCTAAACGCCGAAAATTTACGTTTCAGTTTACGAGAGAGGCCCTCGCGGTCGCGCACAACCGAAAGAAGCGACTGACGATTCCTGCGAACCGAACACACCAAAATTCGAGGTTTAGGACCGGGAACTGTAATTTACCGTCCTCTTAACGGTCCCTTTAGCAGTTCTTGCCCTGAACTTTTCAATGACGTTACGATTTATAAATTAAATATATATCTCTATCTACTCTTCTCTTCGCTAGCTCACTCTTTGTCAAGCATTCGAGCGAAATGCGAATTTGTGATGTTCTTATACCACTACAACGGTATAAACCTTTTCAAACCAAGTTAAAAGTTAATGAATGTGAAAAGGTATGGTACTAAATTCTGTCTCAAGTGTTCGGCTAATTACCTGTAACAAATTTTCTGATTATTGGTCTCTTGGTAAGCCATTGTGCCACTTTCTCGGTTGCAAAATTTCGAAGATATTTCGTTAAACAAAATACTCCGGAGTTTGTTAACAAACATTTGTCGCGTGGAAAAATGTGTTCAAGCGTTTCCGAAGGGACGGTGTTTAGAAACGTGGAAAAACGGCGTTCGAGTCGGAAAAAAATATAGTTCGCGGGCCGCGTTCATCGCATCGTTCATCCGCAACGCTATCGTTCGGCCGCGGCTCATCGTACTTTGTCATCATAGCTCGCGTCCAACGATTTGTCCCGGCATCAGGTTTTGCCGTAGCTGTCTATCGTCTATCGTTTTTTCCAGGCGTCCCGCTCTCAGCCTCGGAGAACTGCGAGCCCTCGCAGTCCGCTCCAAAAAGCCGTCGTTAGCGCAATATTTTCGTGCGGGTCGCTGACATAAAACAGCAAAAGCCAGCCTGCGTGTATCCGATCCCCGCGAACAATGCCCAGTGATATCGATACCCGGCAAAATCGATAATACATTTTTCTCTAGCCTCGCCACCGGCAAACACCGACGCTCCGCTCCTCTCGAACCCCACCCCCGCAGGCTTGCACTTTCATCCCTTCTTCCGATGGTAACCTGACGCTGACGGTGTCCCCGACGTTGTTCCTGTCGACGATACGTGTCAGTGACGAACGACAAGAGTCCAAACAGATTACTTTCTCGGGGCGATCGGTTTTTCGGGTCGATGCCGGTTTTTCAGCTCACCTGTGCACCCCGTATCTTTTCGCAGATTAAAACTTGTTAACCCTAGGTCTTCCTAATTGTTCAGGTAAATTGTGTCTACTAAAAGCTCTAAGAACGTTGTTTATCAAAGTCGCGATTTAAGAAACCCCCAAAATCAGGAATTCGCGTGAAAAATCGTAGTCTATCGATGACACAGCGTGTTTGGCAACGCGCTACACATGTTCGCTAATGCAGAGAAAGCGGACACGGTGGAAAATATTTATCGGTGAGCTGCGGCGACAATTGCGTCGCTGGGAGCGGGTACTTTGCAAGGAGAACAGGATTACGTAAAGCCAAATCGCCATCGATACTCGGATACATTGATACCGCGGAGCCCGTAAACGGTCACGGGTACTTGTCGGGGTAGGCCCCTCGAAGTTCCTTACCTTTTCCATGCACCGGTTCACCTTCGTCCCCGGCCCCGTGGAAAACGAGACATTTGCAACGGCCATTTCTCACGGTGCAACAAAAGCTGCCGCTACGCTTGTATATCTCGCGGCCGTTCTAGTTTAACGGTGCGCACACGTGCGCGTCCGGTGAAAACATCGGGAACGTATTATATCGTTCGGGCCCGTAATAATTGGACAGGTGGACCTTGTAAGCGACCTGTGGAGACTGGTATTTTCACGCACGATTAACGCGATCGGCGCGTGCTGCCATTGGCACGGTCTCTAACCGGGAAGTCTGTTGTTGTACTCTGAAACAGGGACCTAGATCGGTATGAGCTCCTCGTGTCGTTAAATCAAAGCTGATTCACTTTGTTCACCACATTCTTCTGTCAGATTGTCGAAAATGCTTGTAAACACTGTATGCGCTATCGACAAGTGAAATTGGCGTCGTTACCATCGCACATTGGTACTTTGTACCGTGTACAACGGTTTCAACACGTCGGAGGAACAATTAGTCCATGATTCCATGATAGTTCGTCATTAACACCTTCACACACTGCTACCCCGGTGAACTTCAAAGGGCCTCCCCCGCCCCGCGACCCTACTTTTCGTGCAATCAAGACGAGAAAAGGTAACAAACACTCTCCTTACGGCTCGGCTCCGCTGGAAAAACGCTTTTCACTATCCCGCCGCGCCTTCCGGTCCTCTTTTTCTCTCTCCCTGTTAGCGCAAACATTCGCGACATGTGCTCCCATTCGCCTATTACCAGGAGCTTTGTGCTTCTGACGCGAAATACGAAAGGAGAAAAGCGTTAATTACTGTGGTAAAAATTTCATTGTAATCCCGGCGAACAGGCGAAACGAATATTCGTTATTAAACCGGATTGCGGCTTAACTGCGGAGCCGGACTATGAATAAAGCTTCATTACTATGCGTCCGGTCAAAGAGTACACCGGGTAGCAGAAGTTTCAATGGCTTTCGCGAGTATATTTAAAATTGTTTCGTTCTCTTTGCGCCGCGCCGGTGAAAAAAGGCGGTTCATAAATCAACGGGAAACTCCCAAACGTCGATTTATAGACCCGAAAAGGGATCGAACGTGTCGAGGTCCTGCGGATGCCTGGATTAATTAGAACATCCCATAAATCGTAGCGTTTCTTGCGGTGCTGTGCGTCTATAAAGGCATGTATCTTGTTCAGACAATATCTTTAATCCCTTGCCTTACATTGTAACAAAACCAAAATAGAATTTTATTTTGGTTTAAAGGAAATTATTAACATACATTTTTATCATGAATCAATGAATATTGTAGAATGAAGATTTTTAACACATTTTGATAAAAATGTACGTTTATAATTTCCTTTAAACCGAAATAAAATTCTATTTTGGTTTTAATTTCAATCAATTTATATCAATATTCTCCTTTTTTAGGAAATTACGATCCACAAAAAAATTCCCAATCAGAAAAAATCAATGAAATAATACTTTTGCTTTTCAGAAAATTCTTCGATTCCACTATTTGTCATCCCACTATAATTGCTCGTTGTCACAATAAAGCTAGTGGACCGAGCGCATTCGACAAACGAAGAAGCGGTTTCGCGCTGGTGCAAATTCTTGGATCGTTTGATATGGGGGAGGATTTTCCGAACGCTAAGAAAAAGTGTCCCGGTGGATCGATGTTAATCCTGTCCTGATGGTGGAAGCTTACCTGCGAGGTGGATCGAAGGCGACACCGAACTGGCCTGGAAAACTGTGGAATGATGAACGAGGAGAAAAGGAGCGGGAGGACGATCAGTGTGACGCGCGATTATTAAAGAGTTAGTTTCACGAGTGACACCGTGGCTCATTGCTTATTCAGGCTGCATACTTTATTAGGCTGGAACGAAGACATACGCAGCAAGATTATGAGATGGCCTCTCACCCTCGACGGTGTTAAAGGAAGGGACAGAGACGGCTGGCACGGTTGAAGAGCATCGAGAAGACAGAGGGAAAGCTTCGCGCGAGAAAGAGAGACCGCGGTGAACGGACGAGGACGAAGCTAGCGAAAGGATGAACGGGGAAAGAGACAGAGTACTCGAAGAACGAGAGAGTTGGGTACACAGGAGTTGCAGGGGGTAACTCGGATACCTTGTACAGACCTACCGGCGTTTAACTTCTAATTGAATTGTGAATCCCAATGCTAGAGCGGCGGTACAGAAGGACCCGCCAGTTAAATCAACTGTGTGAGCCGTCTAATTGAATTATCAATCCCGGTACGGAGGCACAAGGAAAAACCTCCGGGAAGATCCATGATCGAAATAATCAGATTAACGCCGGAAAAAATCTGGTACACAAGAAAAGCTCGATTTATGACTGTTATTACGTGATTTTTATGTAACTTTACACGAGCAAGTCGCTCGGTGCCTGGCAGGTCCGGTGCTAACGCAGTTTACAATGCAATTAACCGGTGTATTGAACGGAAAATTACAGGATTAGCCAGGGCAGCAGACTATTACGAGCGTACGGAAACAATACGGAACAATAACTGATTATTCCGTGCGAGGCGGATCATTGGCTGCTTTTAGGCGGAAGTTAGAGAGCATTGTACGGCGGCAGACATGCTTGTTACCGGTAGCATATCTGCGGTTAAGAGATTTTAACGGGTATCGCTGTATCGTTCATTCATTAAAGTTTACCCTCTCACTGCCGCACACAGATTTGATTAATTACCTGGAAGCATAAGTTGTTCCCATGCCAATTTGACCGTCAGACGGTGTGTTACCCAGCATTCGATCGTAAATTGAAGCCGAACTGCATTTCGCCGACAGAAGTTACTACAATTATCGGTGGTTTCGCTGTGGCTCGTGTCTCCGAAACGTTTCAAAATTTAATCGTATCGACTACGAGCTAATGGAAGAACATCTAACGATTCCCGAAGCTGTATACAACCTGAAATATCGAAATGTGAATTCGACAACCCGGCAATGGTAGCGTTAGACAGTAAACGATGTTTTACTATTTTCTTTGAAGCGTTACTCATTATTTCATGAATAAATTCAAGTTCGAGTAGCCGTATACAAGAAAAGTCCCCGAGACTGTGAAAGGTTCAAACCGCGACGTTCGAGGACCGGGTGCATCAAAAGTCAGCATCTTCTGGCAGCGAGGCGAACCTCCACAGACGGCCGGAAAAATGCTAACAAGCCGGGACGAGCGAAAGTGAACAGTAGCGGCGCGCGGTGGCGGTAATTAAATATGTACCCTCCATCCCCCAATTTCACAATTAAACGAAGGGTTTATGCAAAGGAGCTGGTGGTCAGGGAGGGCCTGGTCCGTGAAGGCGAGTGGTAGCGGGTCCCCCGCTTTTATTCCGCTCACGTAATCGTCTTGCGATCACGATTTTTTCATCTCCGGTGACCGCGGACCGGCGCGGTTCTCACGGGCGCCGCCTAATTAAGCCCTGCGAATGGCGCATAATCATGACTATCGGGATGATCCAACGAGAGGGGGAGGGAAAGGAGGACATCGGGAGCCACGGTGGCGGTAGATCGTCAAGAGTGGATCACGATTATTTTTAATTCAATCAACGTCACCGGAGCACGCACGGGGATGCTTCTTTCCCTTTTTCTGTCGTGTCGTGAGTTAGGGGAGTCGTCCGGGACGGATTTGAATACGCACATGCCAAATGTCCTCCCCGGGTCCCGATGGCCGTTTCTGTGCCCGTTCTGGCCATCGATCCGTTTGTCCGGCTCGCTCGTGATCCCGCGGCAATAAATAAGGGGAGACGAGACGCAGTAGGACAGTCGCGATGTCGTGCGGAATGCATCGGCTTCTGTCAAACGGGCGAGTGCTGCGGAGACAACGACGACGAAGACGACGAAGACGACCACGACCAGCAGCAGGACGAAGAGGACGATCGAGAAGGGGACCGAGCGAGAGGAGGAGGACGAGGACTACGACAGCGACCAAGACGGGCCATTGAACGCCCAGAGGAGCACGCTATACCCATCCGCTGATCCGAGTCTAGATTGCATTAAGGCTTTTCCAAAATGAGCGATCCCTTCGCTTGCAACTGCGGAGAGAGAAAGAGGATCCAGGACCCTCCTCCAGGAGATCCTACTAACGACTCCCAAATGCGGACAAGCCGAAGGTCCGAGGCACGTAGACCTCGTCACCTTTTCGTGCTTTCGGCGCAGATTTTCTGATACCGAGCGTCAATACCCGCGGTACCACCGCCGCCATCTTAACGATGCAAATGATTCGAAATGCCGGACGAGGATTCAAAATTGCGCGGGGTCTAGCCTGTGTCTGATTAACCCTCGGTTGGGCAGCAGATGGACTGGAAAGTCGACCCATCATGGGAAATGTTATTTTCTCTCTAGCTATCTTTTCAAGGACACTTGGACACTTGGGATCGAAAGGGTCATGCAACTTTTTGATAAGTTCTCAAGTCGAAATAGGTATACATAAAACCGTGGTATTTTAAATGGAACCTATTAAAAAGTTCCATAATTCTTTCGATCGCTGGTTTTAAATGTAAAAGGAATGTTCGCGAATCGCTAGTAGATATTCTCTGCTATTTGGTTAGCAATTCGAGGTTGCGGAAAAAATCGATTATTTCGATCACGAGTCGGCCACGGTTGGGGGAAGAAGAGGTATGTGGTTCGGGGCGAGGCCCTGGCAATTTTACGAGCGACCGCAGCACTTAAAGATCATACTTTCGCGTGAATTTCACATACAACTGATGAGACACCGCTAACAATGCCCAGTCATACATCGAAGTCGTCAAGGACACGGGTCCCCTGCATACAAACGAACAGGGCCCCGGGGAGAGATGCACAACGCACTGGCGACAGGAAGAACTGAATACACTCGGAGGCTTTTCTTAATCATGTACCGATTCCAGGCCGTCCTTTCTTTACGATCCCTGTGAAAAGTACCGCCCGGTTGTAAATCGGCCATGTTCTGGCCCTCCTTTACGGAATACTCGTCGAACCGAATTCGTGCGTTTTATTCGTGTATCTTGGAATCGAAGCGGTTGATCTTATCGACTCTCTGAGAGTCGATGATCCTCCACCGACGATAGTGGTGTAAGTCGAAAACAGTACAACAATGTTCTCAAATTCTTCTAGCCTTTTTACAATTCTTATTGCGCCCATTTTGTCATAAATGCATGAAATCCGTATAATCTCAAGAACGCTACACATGATTTATGAACACTGTAAACCCTTACGAAACAAACAATTATTCCAGTGTTTCGGAAAATTTGTAATTTATAAAGAGATTTATAAATAATTCGTAAAGAAATTTTTCAAAAAATAATGGTCGACGTAAAGAGCGCAAAGCGCGGAACGTGTCAGCGAAATCCATGGGACGGTTAATCTGATTTCCGCGGGGCCATTGGAACAGCATCGTAATTAATAGTTTAATTAAAAGTTTGCTTCTTTGCGCAGCTAAAGCGGACGCGGGCGCGACGAAATCAAGGAGTAGAGTCCGGGGACACGGACACGGGACGCTGAGCAAGCACGTAGCACTTTTGCGCGGGCACGAACGATTGAAAATCCTGGGAACGTAGGGATTCGGGGGACGGCCGTTAACGAACGGATATTGCGTCAGACGGCAATCAAGGAATTAGTTTCATTAGATCGTTTAAGGGCACTCGGCGGCGATCGATTTGAAAATTGACACGTTTCAAAGCAGGAAACCGTCAGAACGTCCTAGCGAAAGCACTCGAGCGAACTTCGGCCCCGGCCATCGTCGAATGTGTTGGGAAAGGAAGATATATCAAGCACCGATAATTTAATTATCCTAACTGCAGACACGAAGGACACAGGTAGATCGTGTACCGGCCGGTCCCAATCCTTGCTTTCACAATCACCAACGTGCCACTAGCCACACCGAAATGCGAAATACTGATCTTGCGAAACTCACCAAAATGAAAAAAACCTCATTTTCTCTGTTTTAGTGTATACATATTTTTCACAAATCGTCGACGAATAAGATAGTTCCAAAAATTGTTTATTTATATATTTTGTAAGCTCTATTCGAGTTAGAAAAAAATTTCTGTGAAAAGTTTTAGTGCTCATATCTTAAAGAGAACCTCTTTAAAAAAAAGTTTCAGAACTGTTTCAATCTCTTTCACTCTTAATAAGCTCACTTGATTCGAAGTAAATACGATTTTGCGGTATCACGTTCGCGACGCTGATCGACTATTTTGCAGCGGGTACGATGCCAGCAATTTTCATTTTTCACTGTCAACGCGAAGTATTTCGTTTCATAATCAATACGGAGAGGAGGAAAAGCGAGGACATACGTGGCTCGCTTCCGGGACACGGTAATACGTATATACTCGCCTAACCAACGGCAGAATATACATAACCCCCGACCTCCCGGGTACAAATCTGATCGCAGATAGGTGAATGTATCGGCATGGATACGGGAATCGGTGGAAGAGGGCGCGACGATGTCGCGATCGTCGTCGACTCGGCCCTATCTCGATTTATACTTTCCATATATTATCCCCGAGACGTCCGTCGTAAAGCTATACTCTACCAAGTGCTGTTTGTCCACGGAATAAACACATTGCCACGGCTGACAAAGCCGGCAGCAGCCTCTAAACGCATTACGTTTCCTTTCGCGCCTAACCGCGTACCTTTTCACCACCATTCGACTCCTGAGGACGTGCAATTCCTGTTTGCGACTTTGTATAAGGTCTGGAGGTGTTCATGCCGGTATTATCGAGTGTCGGATGTCAATGGTGGAGGAAGAAGTTGGTGACGGTGGGTCTGGTAGCAATAATTTTCGCGCGAATGATTCTTCTTAGCATTCGTCTAGTTTAGGTTGTGTGCACTTCTATTCGACTATGTTTTATCTGAAAAATCAGTAGAATGCAGAATAAAAATTACAGTAAAGCCTTAATCTGAAAAAAACGGGAACTGCACGATCTAAGAAAAACGAATATCCCCTCCACTGCGCGGCATACAGTTCTCCATTACTTCTGTTCTGTTTCATGTTCTACATTTCTTCTTAAATCTTTAGGGAGTAATTTTGTGATCAATAGAAAATCAATGTTTTGATTCTGATTCTCGCAGGATGGAACATGATACAAATGAACAGATTACGAGAAGTATTTATCATTTGTGTTAATATTCTTATAATTGTACAGCTCTTTGCTTTGTACACCCTTAATATTATAAAAATATAAACTTTTTTTATATGTATGGACATTTGTTTGAAACATTGATGTTTCACTTTGATGTTTAAACAATTTTTCATAGATAGTAAAACGTTTATACTCTTATATAAATATAAAATATTATTTTTTAAATAAAATTTACATTGACATTAAATTCGTGAGCAGCGTTCATTTCTTCTAGTGTTTTTAATGCTTGGCCAACTTTTCGGTGTTTTGGAACGCTGTGCGTCGTCTCGTCTTCATCCGTGAAAACCGAGGCGGCAGCACGGTTGTTGATATTCGAATAATAAACGAACCGCGAAAATATGTTTGTCCCGCAGGCTGGTCCCCAGTGGTCGAAACTTTTTTTATTGTTTACTCGGCGGTAAGTCGATGGAAGAAGGGTGTCGACACTGTCGACACCGGGAAGAGAACAGACCCTCTGAAGTTCGCCCGTGGGACGGAAGATTCATACCGAAGTGCGACCCCAGGGTTTTGTCTCAAAGATCAAATTAACCTTATGGTACCCCAGGAAATGAGACTGAAGGTGGGAGGACATTTTACCGAGACAAGCATTTCAATCTTTCATCCTTCGCTGTAGTAAATACTGGACTTGTAATTTTGGGACTTCTGACTAGAGGAAATTGGCATTGGTAAACATTATTTTAATTGAAAAGAGAAATGTTTAGTCAACGAAAACAATATTTATCTTTGATCCTGGGTTTGATAAAACATTTTACTTTCTGCTTCGCTTTACTACTATTTTCAACACATTTTATTTGCCACGTACTCAGCTATCAAAATAGTACAAATTTGAAAGAAAATTGAAGGCGTTCGAAAGCTTTTTGATTTTCTCAACAATCGATTCGTAGAAGCAAACAGCGACGAAACCCAGGTTGTACGAGGTCGACCCACATTCTACTGTCTACGAACAGATACGAGATAATACGAGTTGCGGAGAAGGGTAGAGAGGGGGGGGGCAGGGTTGATTTTTTGAAAATCTACCGAGAGGAAGAACGGAAGAGGCGAGCCGGATCGAACGGTCGGACGAGTCGCGTACACGCACGTGGGGCAGCGCTCGTTAAGCGCAGTGCGATTCCTCGAGATATCGTACCGGCTTTAAATCAAGTCCCTCTGCCCCTCAACTGTTGACTGACTTTGAGCCAAGTCCACGAACGTATACGTAAAACAAAAGAATCGTTAACGTCCGCCGATCGCGACGATGTACGGAACCGCGGCGCATTCAAATGAGCTATTGGTCGCTGCAAAAATGACGACGAGAACGAGAGCGAGGCGGTCCCCTGAGAAATAAAACCCAGGGCCCACCCGTTTCGGAGCCTTTCTCTCGTCGCGATGTTCCAAGAAAAATTTACAGGCGACGTTTGTTACTGCTTCCTGTAAGAATGTATCCGAATATAAAATACATGCTTATTACTTGTACATCGTTCATCCAAATCAATTGCAACAAGTGAACGATTCTTCGGAATAGACATTTTTATGGAAAATAAAAATATTTTACATTGTTTTATGAAAATAACAAGAATGTGTTCATCCAAATTATTAGTCATTTCTTTTTATAATACAATATACCTGAAGAAAGAAATTTGTTGAATAACTCCTCACGGATCCATCTTCGCCATCTCGATAAACGTAAATGAAATACTCGCATTTATTTGAACGCATTTTTCCCACAAATAATGTAACCCATAAATTTCTCGCTTTTAATAAACCCTCGATAAACCTGTGCTGAAATTGGTCGCGGGAAATGAAACAAAGTCAGATCATTAATGTAAATAGTGCGATCTGTATGCACACAGTAAGTGCATAGCCAGGACTATTACCTTTAGAAAATATCTTCTGGCTGGATGTATGCGACGCGAGACGAGTCTCGCTCATTCTGTCAATGGTGTCGGGGCGTTGATCGTCGCACGAGCAACATTGTTCTATAAATCGCGGCGATTTACGGGCGAATTAATTGGCCTTAAGCAACGCGGTTTAATCGGAATCGGTGTTCGCGTAACGATCGCCATGCATTCAAATAAGCTGTCCGTGGATCGGAAAAGCAACAACAGGAGCAAGACCGCCGCACGGTCCTCCTGCACGTTGCGCGGCTACCTGGGACACGCGGTGTCGCACGAAAACCAATCTGACGAGAAATGAGACCGGTTTGACGATTAAGCGTGCCCGTATGTCGACTCTTCGTACGATAAATTTTACTCGCTGCCCATTGCGGTCCGCGCCGAATGAGAATCTTCGGTTTAATATCGCCTCCTTTTTTCTTCGAACCGCGCGCGTCCAGCAACGGTGTGTATCATTTATTCCGCATAAATCAAACAAGGCAATTTCCCCGACAAATTTATTACTAATTGCAATTAGCAGAACTCTCGTTTACACATACAAATCCTCCGTTTCGCCAGATTCCCCAAGTTTTATTTACCCTGCGGTCGTCCCACGCTGTCGAATTGATGCGTACCTCAATGATTCTCGACTGACAGTGACTTCTACACTTTGTTTGATTAAGTAGTTATACTTTTTGAAATTGTTGGAGTGACTTGGAAGTCACACATACTTCGCGCGTTTGTTTGCGTACAGGTTGCGCTCTATCAGTGTTTCGATAATGTTTTATTTTGTTCCATTCTGTTTTCTGATGTACGTCACACACCATTTGTTCGTGCAACGCACCTCACCACGATTTCTTTGATGTTAAACGATAAAACATACGTGTGTCTTTCTTGAAGTAACCTGGCCCTCAACAGAAATTGATCTTTGTTCATCTCCATTGATTTTTTTGCTAATACGTACCAATTTGATACCACGGGACATAACAGGGATATCAAAAAATTGACTCAAAAGAAACAGAAATGTTTTCTCCAATGAATATTAAAATATGCAAATGTCGAATTTCCGAATGTCTCTGGTCCCGTCGATATTTCCGGAAAATATTAAAATGTCTGGTTTCAATGAGCCCTCGTTGTTTCCCGATATAAATTCCTTACTGTTTCATGCCCCGACTACAACACCGCGCGGCGGTCGCAGAAAATGTTAAGGAACATCCGCAGGAAATGTTTGAAATGTTCGAATCGCGGTAATTTACCCGGCACGCGTGTGTTCCATCGCGGAATTATTCGGCCCCGAAATTCCGCGAGCTACGCTTCCAGCTAAATAGTGTTTGGCGTTTCGTTTCGGAACGTCCCAATGCAACTTCCAACGAGCTGACGGCTCGTAAAAGTTGCCGGAATCGTTGCCAACGCTCGTTATTATCGGGCGAAACTCGAGAAAAATACCTTATGGCGACCCGATCGTTGCCCGTTCGACTAATCAAGAAGTTCCCCGACGAATTTCTTAGAAATGATTTCGTAAAAGCAATTAGCAACAATGTCTTCAGAAGAGAGAGAGTGTGTGAACTTCTGTGAATTGCCGGCAATCATTTTGTTTTTCGATGTGCATGCACAGCTTTATTTATCGATTTTTCAAACTTAGTTTTGAACGTTCTTCTTGTAGGCGTGAATACATGAAAGTATTAGGTTGTAAAGAAAGAAATGCCGGATTTTTGTTCCTTTGTTTTAATTGCAATTTTATACCAATAAATATTTACCTCAATTTAATGAGTTATATGTAATGTTAAAGCTTGTTTTACGTTTCATTTAATTATGCTTTTGATATTTAATTTTATTCAAATTTTTATTAAATTATTTGGCTTTTATTTCAGGATGTCAAAACGCGATTCTCGCATTATTTTTTTCTGAGTTCAATCTAGGTCGAAATGCCGCTCAAGCGGCTCGGAATATACATATACGAAGTATGGGGCGAAGGAAGTGTCAACGAACGCACAGCTTTATATTTTTAAATAATATCAAATTCTCTGTAAAATTAATTTTAATATTATTCCCCTCAATAATATTAAAATCAATTCTCATAATAATTTAGTGTTACTATTAAATATTATATATAAATATTATTGTTTTTATTAAAACAATTTTAATAAAATTGTTTCTTATGCGAGTTATAACACTTTAAAAACATAGGTTTAAATCCTGCATTTCTTTCTTTACAACCTGATATAATACATAGAACGATAAATAAATGAAAAATTTTTCGACATTTGGAAGCGGAGGTGAATTTTTACTTCTGGAGAGTCGTATGGCGGTTGGCAGCCATTTTCCCGGAAGCGCGAGATTATGCGACAACCACGGCAAGAGATACGGGCCGAAGACGATCCCGAATCTGAGAGGGTTAATCCGTTAGGGGATCCCATTAATCTTCGTCCCCGTTTGGCGGCGGTACGTTTCACTTTTGCAACATTTGCCTATCACGTACCGCGACCTTTCGGCCACCTAGGGTCTCGCGTGTGCCCGTTCGGCTGCCAATTATCGATTCGCTAGCCAGACCCCAGCCGTGTTTTTGAAACGTCGTTACCCGCGTGGAGAAACGTTCTATGTACCCTCCTCTCTCTCCCTCACACCTCTGTTCCCTATATTTCATACGTGTCCCCCGCATCGTCGACGGTGTGGCTCTCGTTAGAAATAGAGTTCCTCGGAGATCAATCTCGGGACCTGGATGCAGCATCAAAGCGGTCGTGGCAACGTGTGCCTTTTGATTTCGCGACCAGCCATAACACGTCGAAGGCGTTTCATGTGAAATAGATCGAGCCAATTGTCAGGGGAGACACGTCGATCGTTTATCAGGGGCACAGTCGTCCGAGATGCTCGTGAAATTAGATCCTTCTACCCTGGTTACGGTGGCAGAGACCGACGTTGATGAGACCGATCGACGTTGAATTATTTATTCAATGTACAGAATGTTCAAGACACGAGGTGATTCTTTATGGGAAAATAATATTTGTCTATTTGTTATAAATAGCTGTTATAAATAGTGTTATATAACACTCTATTTGTTATAAATAGACTGCGGATTTTATGCATTTATAACATAAATGAGTAGGTGTAATTTAAAATAGCGAAAATATTAGAAAAATTTAAACGTACTATTTATATTATTCTCAACCTACTAAACATAATATAGGAACAAAAATAAATTTCTATTTCACTCCAGTTTGTTGCAATTCAGGTAAGAAATCTTTATTTTACATAAAGATCCCCTCTCCCCCGCAGTCTACATGAAAGAATGGTATTTCTAAAAATTTTATTCATATTTTTATGTCTGGTTATAAGTGTTGTTCTTACGACCAGTATTAAAAGATGTCATTAAACTTTACTAGAACGTCGTTTCATCAATTTGTAAAGAAATGCCAAGCTGTAAGTGGTAAACTTCCGAAACCAGTGATGTAATCGTTAGAAATGCACCTCGGAGACTTCGTATGATACAGTGTGCAACTTTATTGGAAAAAGTCACGATCGCCAGGTGTTTCTTGGACAATTCATCAAAATTCCCCGGTGTATTCGAGCGAGTAACGTTTGAATCCGGGGTGGGATCGTGAAAATGAAGAAAATGGAGGCCAGAACGCCGTCAGGGGTTGAGGAGTGGAAAAATTGGGCGTCGTGCGCAACGATCGCCGGTTTAATTGAACGTGTCTTGCAATTCGAGGAGATTCCTCGCAACCGGCAGGAAAGAAAGGGGCAAACGGACACTGGCAACGTGTACGAGCGGGTTCCACTACTACAGAGAATCGCGAAAGAGGGATAGAACAGTCGATGGTGAAGCGGAATTGGCCGGTGCTCGTCTCTGCCTAGAAGCCAGTGCATCTCCGAATATGATTAGCATATGCATGAGTCGACCAACCCCTTTCCGCAGCCTCGAACGACTGACCGCGCATGTCAGCGTCAACGTTCTCCGCTACCATCCCCCTTTAACACACATTGTGCACTAACACGCCGGAATACTGGCAGTATGCACGCACAGTGGCGGCGCGCGTAAACGTCGCACACAAACAAACCCGAGCCACCGACTGGCCCGGCGTCATCAGAAACTTCAATAATACCTTCCACGTCCCTCAATTACCTCCTATTTAATTACACCGCCGCATAATTAACGTCGCGAGAGCGCCCTCGCCTGACGTGCCGTGCTGTGCCGTGGCTTGGCTTGGCCGACCGACTACCATAAGCACGGCGACTGTCCTAAGTCTCTGGCGACAAGCTGCAACCCTGAACAGGTGAAACCGAGCCGGAAATCGGGCCATCACGGACGGAGGACAGCGTCAGCCGAATTTTCGCCATTTAAGGATTCGTTGGACTATCTTTAACATTAAATGTTAATGTAACGCATCATCATGGGCCTCATGCTTTGGGGATGAGATAGTTAAGAAAAATGTTACAGACCTCCAAGATAAAAATTCCAACTGCTACCGATTCAGACCACTGCTTAAAACAGTTCTATTCTCTCTCCTTTTCGAAATTCTCATTAGTACACGTACAATAATACGTGTAATAATTCTACGAATATGAAATCTACGAAAGTGGTACTGGCAGAACGGTTGGTTGAATTTTCCAGGGGACAGAACGAGGGAAATGGAACGCACGAAAATTGACTAACTGTGAAAGTCTACGCGAGCAATGCTTCACCCGTCGATAAACATTTGCCTAGAAATACCGCGGGGCTCCCGGAGTCTGTAGAATGCAGGATGCGAGAGGAACGAGGTACTTATTCGTCCTTTCGATGCGCACGTCCGTTACATTCCTACGAACGCAGCTAAAAAGATCACGCACGCTCGATAAAACTTTCAGGAGATCTCTGTCGGTTGCATAATGCACGAAAGCGGACAGCGATGGCTGCGGCTGCGGCGACAAGAGGAGTTTCTCACATTACCTCCGTGGAATTCCGTCGTTCTACGTCGACGGACTTCATCCACTTAAAGGGATTCGACCAGCGGGTTCGCAAGAAAATTAACGTTAAGAAGACCCGGGGCCTCGTGTTTCACGGAATCAAGTTAAACGCGGATTAGAGCTGCGACGCTCGCTGCCTCGATTTTACGGACGATCGAACCGATTATAAGGAAAGTCATCCGAAAAACACATTCATGAATATGTACAGTAAAGTTTGGTCTAAGAAAAACCGTCGGGTCCGGGCGGTTTATTAGATCGTGTAGTTATACTTTTTTGTGGCCACTACATACCGTCAATTAAACCGCTAAATACAGTTCAAATTATATCGCGTTTAGTATCATTTTATTCAGAAAAACGTTGCAAATAAGTTGGTGAAAGTCCCCCATAAAAAAATAATGAAAATACTTTTCTGGAACATTGTTTGATTTTCTACTCTGAGAAAATAGCTGGCATGGAATTGTAAGTTGCTTCATCACGGAAAAAGCACGATGGAAATTGAAAATGGATTGAAAAGTGGCTCCCTAAGCGGTTTGATAGGTTATTGATTAGCACAGCACGCAAAGGTACGGTTTTCGGTCTGGCTGCGGGTGTAATTGTCTTCCCCGAGATTGGCATACAATTTCCGGCCCCGAATGTTCCTCGAAAGTTGAGCGACAGCGTGTCGCAGCGATCTCTGGCGAACCTGTAGCCAAAAAGCTCGTCACAAAACTTGTTTGCAGCCCCTGTTGATCGAGCGACGATGGAGTTTCGAAATAGGCTCAACAGTCTCATCGAACACAAACATTTCTCAAATAATTTTTTAATCAGACACGCGATAAATTGTAATTTCTTCTAAAATCGTACATATGTAAGAAACTGTTCAGATAACTATTCAGCTTTATATAAATTACATACCTAATTAGAGAAAAGCCACAGAATCACGAAAATTTCCTAGAATAAAATAATTGTAAAAATTATAAAATGTTGTTTCGAAATCGAGTGATAAAATTACAATAGAAGGAACGGATATAGAAAAGAAGAACAACAATTTTCAACGAGTGAACGCAGGCTGGCATGTAGATTGGAATCGGTATGATCAAGGTAAGCGCAATTATGTGTAAGTTCACCGCGAGTTTCCGGTGTTGAAAACCACGGAGACGACAGGCTTCGACGGAACTGTACCCTTTCACGTCGATGGCAACCAGAGAGAGAGAGAGAGAAAGAGAGAGAGAATGAGGAAGAGAGGGGAGAGAGAGAGCGAAAGAGAGACGAGTTGCGTCGAATTGACGGACTTAGATTAACTTAGGAAAGAGGCTGCCGGAAGTTCAAAGGGGCGTCGCGGCGCCGCGCCACCGCGAAGTATTCGAAGAACGGGGATTCGGCGGGTCGCAATCCTGAATCCTGGGGAAACGGGTATACGACGGGTATAGAGCGGGTACAGAGCGGGCCAGAGTCGCGGCCGGAACTTTAACAAATTTACACGCTGCAGGAAACAGGAGGAAGCCGAGGTTACGGGGCCGCCGCGACGCCTCGCATCGCCTAGCCTAGCGTCTAGCTGCTCTTATCGAAAGTTCCCTGTGTAGACCCTGCCTGTGACACTGACTAAGCGCTCTCGACCTTCGTATCGATTCGACGGGATTAGAGAGAAAGCACGAGGGCGAACAAGCGCCGCGGGAGTCATCCGCGAATTTACGCCCTCCGGTTTCATTTGTGCGCTACTGCCGAGGTCGACTCGATTCGGACTCGTTTCGCCTCGTCCCTCGAAAAACGATCCGACGCACCTCGAATACCAAATTACTGCCACTGGAATCTTCCTGGTACATTATCTGTAGGAAACTTTTGATCATTTAGCTGCGTTGGATAATGATCTCGATCCCCTTCTGTGCAATAAATTGTCAACGTGTAAGAACAGTAGAAATTATCATAGAACTTGCAAATGGAAGTCTCACACTTGCCAAGCGACCAACAGTGGCGAGTTAGCAATAATTTGAGGCGTTAATTATAATTTCCAGGAGTGGTGAAGCGAAAACGACTATGCAACGCTGTCCAACGTTGTCAATAATGGAGCCGTTGGCCATCCGCAAGTTACAAGAAAACTCCGTCAAATATTTACGGACTTTTAAAAGCATAGAAACGCTAGGTAGGTAATCGTAGGTGGCTCGAGCAGGGTATGGCATAACGACGGGACGGACAGTATGGCGGCCGATCCATCGAATTTCCGTGGTGGTATCAAAGGGGAAGATTATGGAAAGTATCGTAAATGTATTCGGCCACTTGGCGGGAATGTGTTGACGAGGCGTCACGGTAGCACGTGTCGGCGTTGAAAGGGTTGGTGTGCGCATCGCGGATGAAGAGGGTGGGCCATTTAATAATCAGTAAACTAGTTACAGCACGCATACATTCATGCGGAAACGGCCTAGCTCGGTCGCATGTGCACCCTGAATTATTTACACGGAGGATGACCGCTCGCCAAAATGGACTTAGAATTCGCAATTAAGGTGCACGGAGCCATAAGCCCGAAACGCATTATCACATTATTATTAAAATCGAGTAAAGCCGTCGCGCAACCGGACCCCTACCACCCCCACACCCGCCCTCGCAATGTAAGACCTTAGTTCACTTAAGCACACCCACCTGTCAGGACGAAAATTGCGAGAGGGCCAACGCCGGGAATGAAAATTGACGCTGTTCGTATGCGACGGCTTCCAAACGAATTTTAATCTGGAAAATACGAGTGCGCATTTCGAGGAACCGCAAAACCATTCTCGCCCTCAATTATTTTTTCACTGAAATTTACTGGGAAAAATCGGACAATTTTGAGAAAAACGAGGCCGCGCGAACGTAGAAAAGAACAGCGCAATATTTAAGGATCGCGGATCAAGCAAGATCGGTGAGCCACGATGCTAATTCCCAATTTTAAGCTCAGGGAACGATAAATCGACGTAAACGGAGTTAAACAGCAATAAGGTAAACGGATCGGCGCGCACACGCGTGTCCCACACAGTGCATAAATTCTCCTTACGCTCTGTCTAGCGATCCCCTATGACCGGGGCTCGTGTGTGGGCACGGAGTTTTTCCTATTCGCATATATGCGAACGTTCCTTTAGCCAGCTCGACCAGCAAAGTCTACAAATTGTCGGCCCCTTTAGCCGCACGAATATTCAATTCGCGATCCTATGAATGCTTTCGGACGATTCACCTGTCCCTATTAATCATGGATCGCTTTACAGCCTCTTCCTGGTCGAATGATCGCTGCATCTTGTCATAACTTTCCTGGGCTCCGCCTAACAAGGACGATGCGAACCCAGGTGGGGCTCGGACAAGCATACTTGAATTCATCGGGATGTAAAATGATTACGTTCAGAGAGATTCGTGGTATTTTTAACGTGTCACTGCTGCGAAGAGTCTTCTAATCTGTAATATAAATTTTACCATCATCCTGATTTTTATGCAATATTTTAGACTTAGGCTCAAAACAGTGAGACTGCACGTAAATGGTATGCAGGATGGTATAATCTGTTACCACGTTAGTATTTTAATAAAGAAAGAAATTTCAGTGAGAAGTGCTTTGGTATTAAATGAAGAATTTCGCTCTTATTCTTGTTTTAAATGCTGTAAAACTATTTCTTTGAAATATAAAATGATAAAAGGAACATAATCTATGAATTTAAAGAATAAACCAAAAATGGGTAAAATATCCGAAGGTCTTTTATTTCTGCAACTATATGTGGATTAAACTATTACATTTATTTAATAAAATCGACTAATGACTTGTCGTATAAAACTCGGAATGTTCCTAGGGCGAAAAAGAGAGATCGGCGCGGAAATTGTTTATTACGTCTCTTAACAAGTTACCGCAGTCCTTAAAAGTTCGCAGACGCGCGTTTATCCGGAAGGAAAATTCCAATATAAAATTCCTAGTCCTTCATAACGGAACGTAAAAGCGGAACGTTCGCGCCCTTCTGACCCAGAAAAGCAAACCTCCGACTGGAATTAAAATAAAGGAACGAGAAACTGCGTGCAAATTTAATAAGAACCGCGTGGTAATCCCGCGGCAACGTATTACAACGGACGCGTCGGGAAAATATTACGTATTCGTATAATTCTAAACCGTTAGAGCGTAGCATCCTAACGAATAATTAATTAGTTCAGCTCTACGCAGCTGCAGAGAAGCCCCCCGAATCCGCGTACCCGATTCCGCGCCTGGCAATTCCTTCATTCCGACCACCACTGCCTAGGAAGTAATTAAACGTCCGATGATTATCTATTTCCTACGTAGACCTCCAACTACTGCAACCTCCTCTCGTTCGACCATCCCTCGACACTAGTCGCCTCTGCACGGTGACGATGCACCACCAGTTGAACCGGAAATTGCCATGGAATCAGGGTTAGCCCTCGCGCTCTAGAACGTCACACATCACCACCATGCATGTGCTCTCAGTGCTATAATGCACAGTACGTTCAAAAAGTTCCGGAACTGAATTTTTATCAAATATATCAGTGGCATAATCCTTCTTTTACCGATTGGTTCAGTTAGTGTAAATCTTTTGCTACCCCCTACATTTATTGGGAGTGATTGAGTTTTGATCCTGAATTTTTTACGAGATTTTCCTTTAGAGGAAATTATTACTTCGTTAAAGAATGGGTCACTACAGATAAACGGTCTGATACAATGAAACGAAATTCTCTCTCCCGGAAATCAATTTGAAGAGCATGATAGCACGTACCTATGGCAGTGCTGGAAGCCACCCTCGTTGCGATCGAACGCACAAACCGCCTTCGACGATTAACGCGTGATCTCTCTCGTCCTAGACGAAGGGAAATGTATGCGTAGGTTCTGCGTTCGACAGTTGCCATCGTGGCAAGCGGTTTCATCATCGAGGGCGGCGAAGAACAAAGTTAGACCCTTCGATATCAAATAAACCGAGTGAACTTTGTAAAAACCTCCCTGAAAGGAGCACTCTTCTCCCAACCTTTTTATACAAAGCTAAACTTTACCCAAACGATCGACTACTAAAGAATATAAACCAGAACGAAAAATGCAAGGTGGTCTAGTCGCATATTAAAGCTTTTATTAAAATCTGTTTCATTCAAAACATACTACATACTCAAAATATTTTCGAATACTACTAGAAAAATTGGTTAAAAAATCCTCAACTTCTACTTAAACAAAAATATTAAGCTCCCTGCTGAAACATCGATGCGAGCAAACGAACCTCATTCAAACTGATTTCGTTATTCGTCGAGCGGTTCACCGGCACAAAGTTGCCAGCAAATTTTCGAGCAGGGCGTACCCGGTGAAAAGAGGATGCAATTTTTCGGGGGTACGAGTAATCAACGCGGGGTAAATATTGAAACGTTCGACCCGGTTCGATTTTAGATATTTGACTTGGTTCGGAGGCGAAAAAAAAATCTCGGCCGAACGCGGGAAGAATTTAATTTCGCCACCGGCAAACGGGGCACTGGCCATTCGCCCTTCCTCTTTTTTTTCTTGCAACCCTCCCGCGAACTTAGAAACTTGTTCCTTAACTTGCGTCGAACGGACGTGAGAAAGAATTCAAGCAGCGAGCGTTCCGCCGCGGCGGCGCGGCCGGCTTTCGCTTTAATTCCACGATTCTGCCCGATATAATTTACCGTGTAATCAACTGAAACATCGCACTGGGTTACTCGAACCATTCCAAGCGTACCTGGAAAAACTTTTCGCCTCGCGGCACGCGATAATCAAAGCTGCGTTTCAAGGGATAACGCTCTGATATCGCGTCCTATCAATTTCGAAGTGCTTGTGCCCACAGAAAGTCTTGTGAAAAATAACACACGTGCTCGATAAAAATGGAACAATGTTTCCTACAGGCTAAGTTTACCCGAAATACTGAATACATACAGTCCTTTTTAAATACATGGAATTGTACAGTTTATTTTACGTTTTTTCCTCTACATATATTAATTTGCACTACGATCAATCTTAAATACTACAGCCTTAAAATTATTTGTACAGATTGGTTGCTTAGACCAAATATAGAGTCTAATGTTGAATGGTTTTGGAATAGATTACATTTGTTACAAGTATATCTAATTGCCCGAATATATTCAAGAATATAATACATCTACAGAATCTTCATGATCCCATTTTTGCTAGATCGAAAATTAAATTAAATTTTTATCATTCCTCTGTAAGCAAATTATACATGCAGCACCTTTAGAAATTGCTTTTAAAACTTCTGTACTTGTTTTATCGTTTTCGTCGAGAGTCATTAGGCTGATTTGACTCTGTTACTACTAAT
Source organism: Lasioglossum calceatum (assembly GCA_963966675.1). Lineage (NCBI taxonomy): Eukaryota > Metazoa > Arthropoda > Insecta > Hymenoptera > Halictidae > Lasioglossum > Lasioglossum calceatum. Next base: position 18,607,976 of record OZ016541.1, read on the forward strand.
TTTTCATCACCGTTTAAAATCTGTTGTAAAACTTTTCACTGTGCACTGTTCCGAGTGGGCGAAATATCCGTGAGACGTCTGTGGCGTGGTTTTATTTACATTCCTTTAAATCATCCTCAGCGTTTAATGGCGTCGTGGCTGAACAAGTCATTCTCAGCTCCGTAATATTCGCCTCGGGGATGAATCAGTATTTATTCTCGATATCACTGAACAAAATGAGAAATTTATGTTCATTTTAAAACAGAACGCATCTAATAATATTTGTGACCATGTATTGTTGTTTTCTATTATTTAATACAATGTTTTCTTTTCCCAAATAGTATTCCATTTCTATTTCAGGCACCTTCGCAACAATTACCATGTAATTCAATCTTTATTTCGAACAACAAGATTTTTAACTGGATTTTTTGTAATTAAAAGCAAAACCATAGGCAATACAAAGAGTAAAAAACCCATTTTTGATGAATTAGAAAATCTATTAGTTTTTCTTTTTATTGTTACGTAATGGCCGTAACGAACGGTCGAAAGAAACCAAAGATAATACATTTCACGCGTTTATGATAAAAATGAGTAGGTAAAATTTTTAAAAATGTAGTAACATCAGAACAATTAGAAAGTGCAATTCCTCGTCTAATAATTTAAATAGGTCCAGAATAATATACCAACGTCATTCCATACTTCTAATGACTATTACTAGTTTTTATCTGATTTATTCATTTTTGTGATAAATGTATGAAATCCGCACTCTACTCATCACGAGACAGTGGATCTTTATGGAAAATAAAATATTTTTACCAGAATTGCAGCAAACTGGAGTGAAACAGAAATTTATTTTCTTTCTTAATATGTTTAATAGGTTGAAAATTATACAATAATAATTTTAAATTCTTCTAATGTTTTTACTGTTTTAAATTACACCTACTCATTTTTGTGATAAATGCATAAAATCCGCTGTCTACTCATCACACACAGCTGAGAGGTTAAAGTGAGAAAGAAAGTTCTATTCGACTCTAATTTTGATGGAGAAAAATTCCCATAAATCTGACAGTCTACCAATTTTGATACTTACGGTTCACAGTATGTATCTATGCGTTTTACGTGCAGGCACAGATAATGTATAACGACGCATGATAATAAATGATCCAAATGACAACACAAATCAGGTACAGGGCAGCATACGTGATCAATATTCGAAAGATCCATGCAAGGAAATAATTTGCGGCGTTGCCATCTCGGAGCGCGAGGTTCCAGATCGAAGAGCCGTTCATGCTTATTGAGGAGCGTCCACGTTAACGATATTTATTTCGGAGTGCTCCGATTGATGAGGTTACAGGACGAGTCGAGCCGTCGGAAACAATTGCCGCCACGTGTTATTTGCAAACATCGATACTCCGTTTCGACGAACGTCGCGTCGCTCGCCTCTTCGATCCTCCAGAATTTTCCCTCCGCGAGAACTCCTCGACGAGAGAGAAAGAGAGGAGACAGTGGTGATTCGACATCGACAGCTCGAACGATGACTGTTTTCGCGCATCGGCCGTGACGAAACAGCGGAAACAAGCGACTGTAAACAAACGAGAATCTCGACCCAGTACCGCTTGCATCCAGGTATACTTTGAGTTCGTTTGCCTCGACGACCGACGACGCGACGCGCCCTCTGATTTTATGACATTGTTCCAGCAGCGAGACTCATGGAAACGCGGAATTATAATTTGAGCCTTATGCGGTCCGTTTTTAACGACCGAGAAAACCCCGACCGGTACAATTGCCCTTTGAATGCACTTCACGCACTCAATAACCAGGGCTTCGGAGTCGGCAGACAAAATTCTTAACTCCAACTCCGACTCCAACTCCTCTGTTTTTACCTCCGACTCCGAATCCGACTCCGACGCCGATTTCGACTCCGACTCCGACTCTCCAAATTGAAAAAATATGTACTCAAAATAATTAAGAGTTGTAATAAAACTGAATAAATAGTTGAAATATTGTATTAAAGTCTAAGAATATGGAACAGATAACTCTGATACAACACAACACGACTGTTACTTTCTCACTTTCAGGAAATAGTTAGAAAATACTACTACACCATAACTTTAACTGTTTCTCCTTTACATAGTGCCGAGTGCCGAGGTATATAAATATGTATTACATATACAATAAGTTTGTACTGCAGATCGAATATTAGCAATTTATTTATGTATATATAAATCTATTAAAGATTTATAAACAAAAGAGCCAGAGTTGGAGTCGGAGTCGATATATTTTTTTCCGACTCTGACTCCGACTCCGAGAGTCGATATATAGCTTTTTCTGACTCAGGCTCCGACTCCAGTGATCAGCAATTACTCTCAAACTCCGACTCCGACTCCGAAGCCCTGTCGATAACGACGCCTCGTCGAGTGCAAAAATGAAAATCGGATGTCTTCGCCAGTTTCGTTGTAATTTCTTTTTCGCCGAAAAGAGAACGGCTTCTTATTCGACGTAATTATTTATAAATATAATAACTTTATATTTTTGAGGTCCATTTTAGAAGCCCACCTATGAATAAATAATTCTGTTTTCATGTAATTTAATTTGTGAACACGTTCGATGTCGACAGCAGCATCTCCGGCGCAAGTTTTTTACCGGAACAAAATGAGCGTCTTCCGAAGACTCGTCAAAGTAGCGAGCCAGACAAACGTCATCGCTCCAGCAAGTGGAAACAGCAACTCATTCGTTAATTTGCGCGGCAGAAGTTATTGCAAAGACCCCTCGGGGAAACTGTCGATTCTTGGTGGGTGGTATTCGTGTGTCGTGTAACGAGAAATTCTCACATAAATCAGTGTTATTAATGAACGCCGGTGCGGCGTCGCTCGCGTCGGCGAGCCTTCCGCAGAAGAAAGCGCACCACTCTGGCATAATACGCGTATAACCCTGGCAAACACTAATCCTGTGTACTCTGCCATGGACAAGCAGTCTAATTTAATAACAAACATATAGGACTGCCGGCCGGCCGACGCTGTTGCATATGCATCGTAAACTAATGATCGTTTACCTTCAGGGCGACATTACGTGCGCAGATTGGGCTCGCTGCTTTCTTCGGGATCTCCATAGACCTTCCTTCATGGATCACACTGTTCTGTCATAATGAATTCAGAAATTAATTTTTATTGGGACGTTCCGTGAATTTATTTGAACCTTTTGGGGGATACGGTAGACAGTAATTTAAGAGAGACAAGAGAATCTGAAATTATCGAGAACTCGTTCGACTAATTAAAATATTGGAGCAGCAGTTGCCTTGATTTAGCCATTTTTCGTGTCCCATTTACATCAACCGGGACTTTACAATGCGTCCCAGGCGGTATTACAAGCAAACAGTCGTCGACAAGAGAGAACTGTTTGGTAGTTCAAGAAACGTTAAAATAGAGGAAGATCTGAATCGAGGCAGCTCTCGACGACGGGACAAAGAAATAAAGGGGAAAAGTCGGGACGGGAGAAAGACGGGGAAAGAAATGCAAGAGTTCCTGGAAATAATTACTCTGCAACTACCGGTCTTGTAGGTACCATTAGCGGAGGCAATATTCCAGACATCGTAATCCTATTTAAAATTGACAAATTTATCGCGGGATGCTCGCTTCTCTTTCCGCCGTCGGCTCATCAAATTGTCTGTTCCGTATAATTTATCCCCAGGACCGGGTTTGTTAACGGCGAGTAATTTGTTCGTCAAGTGTTTATCGGGGTTGAACGTTTCAGGAAAAGGTAGGTAATGAGGTCTGAAAAGAGACTGTCCGGGGGCAAAAGTATCGGAGGCCCTCCTCTCTATTTTATTTTATTATCAATATGCATCTCGCGTTTCGCCTCTGTTCGTCTCGTTACCGATCAAACGCGATCGATCGTCGAGTAACGAGCGAAACGGAGCGAACCGAAGCTTGCAGGCCAGAAACAAACGTTAACTCGTCGTGAACATCGTTACAACTATGTATTTACACCGGAAATTGTCACAAGCTAAATATTGACAATTTTGCGAAAACCGGAACTGTTTAAATACGTTTTGGTATGCAGCAAAATGTAAAGCGAAAATATTCTGGAGATTGTTTGCGATCTTATACAGACTAAAAATGTCATCACCAACTAATACTACTAATTGTAGTATAATTTTACAGAGTCTCGCATAAAAGAGACATTCTTCGACATTATTGCATTTTCCAGAACCTCCGCTTCACCCCTCATTATCAACGTTTACTTACGCCAGTTTTACATCAAAGGGCTCGATTGTAATTGTAACCGTTGCAGAAGTCGGATGAAAGAGACTCGTGTCCGCGACTGGTGTATCCACGTGTTCGTGATCCGTCCCCTGGTGAAGGGAGCTGATTGTGACTACTCGGTCTGACTACTAATTAATCAAGCGAAAAAGTGATTTAATTAGCGCAAAGATACGATATCTAATTATCCGAGAGTCCCCGTGGTTCGTTTCGAATTCGTATTGCGAAAGTGGCACCTTAATGATCGCGTTTCCAAGAAATTCAACGGCATCACGTGGCGGGCGACGATGCGTGCACACACGTGGACATAGTTCGGCTGTGTACAAGTGTGTATGCGCCAGAAAATTATACCGATCGATGAGCACAGAGGAGAACGCGCGAGCACTAGAACGCCGCGGAAACCGACGCGGCTCTGTGACAAACGGTTTCGCGTGCAATTTATTATGCGCATAATTAGAATAACAAATAACTTGACAACTTTCCGCTCGCGGCTAACGAGGACGCATCGGGCTGCGCCCATTGGCACCCGAAGACACCAACCGAGAGACGTCGGTAAGAATAGCGCTGCACTCTGTTAAGATGAAATTGGTAACTATACAGAAATGAGAAAAAATTATACAACATTACACGATAGATGGAAAAATGCACGGGCCGAAAAGATTAATATTTCTAATGAGATTATAAACTGTAATTCAGAGTTGACGTGTGGTTACAATTAAAACCCCAAGTAAGCTGAAAACCGTGGAAAATAGAATTTTGTCCATCCAGAGCCAAGAGTAATGGAACAACGGTGCGACGGAAGGAAGACATGGATCGAGGGATATGTAGTTTCCTAACGGACCAGGTGATTAGAACCCGGGATAAACCCCCGGCTACAGGTGAACATCCGTTAAAACAGCTTGGGCACACGCCGAGGGAAAGTTTCGCGTCGATTTCGCGGCCTGTATACAGAGAGTCCGGTCGTTACCCCGGTTTTTGCGGCAACAGAAATGAGGCGTCAAATGACTAAGGCCGGCTCGTGTCCGTAGCAGACTTCGCCCATTTGTTGCAGAGTTTCTTTCTGACGTTCAATTGAGTTTGTGGTTTAACTCGTCGAGGTTTGCGAACGCATCTGTGTGTTGCCAGCCGAAAACTCGACGTCTCGCGTTCGTTTTCGCTTAAATCGACCGGGCACGAGCGGCCTCGCGAAACTTCTCGCACGCGGGGATGAAGCAAAATGGCGACGAGATTCGCACGACGGGGGATTGTCCTATTTTTCTCCGAGTAACGATTATTCTCGCCTCCCCCGGAACCAAGCATTATCCCGACAACGATTTACCGGGCACGATTACGCTAAAAAATTAAACACGACCGTCCCGCGCGCGGCTCCCCACGAACTCGTTCTTTGCGTTTCACTCTTTGCTAAAATTGTACATTGTTGTTCTGTAATAATGTCAAACGAATTTGCGTTGAAGACAACGTTCTTTCTTCGGTTAATTGAGTGCATACAGGGCTAGACAATTTTAATAATTACAATAAGATTCCACGTCATCGGCTCTCGGAGCGCGGTCCGCGTTTATCCGTGCTGTCCTTTTCTACATTCGGCGCGGTGGGCGAAGTCACAAAAAAAATAGTGGAACAACACGCACTAAACAACAGCACGGACCCGAGGGTTTCTCTCTCTCTCTCTTTCTCTTAGATGTGATCGTTACTGTAATTAGGAAGATCTTTATCGGGGACCCTTTTATTAACTGCGCCTTCCGGGAGGAGGGGGGTGTGAAATGAAATAAATTAGCGAAAGGAGGTTAGCCAGTGTCATTGTCAGCACCCTTCCGCTCCGGTTATCTCCGATCGTTGGATTCGATCGTAAAGCTCGCAACGGATAGCCCATAAAAGTGCTCGACCAATATCGTTCGGTGCATGCGACGAACGGTGCATACGCCAGGGCGCAGTGCAGGTGCAAGATATAACAATAGCGGTTCATTGGCGAGAGGAGATGCTCATGAAAATTACGATATTATCTAAATCTACCGGTCGGCTAACCTACATGGCTGAGCTATCTCACTGTGCGCGTTCATTCCGAAACATCGACTGTTCTAATCATCGATTAATTGATGAATAGAACCGGGAACAATAGCGAGCCAAACATCTTTCTGATTTCGCCAAAGAATCGGATAAATCGCCTCTCTCACTGAGCCGAGACAACAGATTCGCGATTAGGGTCACTGCGATCGAATCTCGATTAACGAGAACTCAGCCAAGCAACGCTCGATAAAAAAATTTGAGATGAACGAGTTTTGCAACCCGTCAAACAAGAGAAGCCGTTAAATCCAGGCTAATTATTTCCGGGAAAAATCCTCGCGAACGTGTGGAGCAAACGCTTCCTACTGCAAACAGTTTGCAAGGATCAGACCGAGACAGGATCCCCAGTCGTCGAAGACAATCTCTTACGGGCGAGAAAATATTTTCAGAGACAACATGTTCCGCGTCGTCGGATCGTGTGTATGAATTTCGAAAATCCAGGCTGTCGCAAAAGCATGCAGTATGGTTCGAAGAGGGAAATTCAGTAACGCGCGAGCCTACGGCGGCAAGACGAAATTGACACTGATCTCGAGATTGTTCGCGCAGGAATATTAGATGCGAGGAAAGGCAGAAATTGTGCCACTCGAGAATGTTAATACGCGACCTTAATCTTAAACGATCTCTGCACGCTGGGCGATACAGACACGTGTGCATCCGCTCGGCAGCCCTCAAGACGTTCAAAAATGCAGATCGTGGCGTTAGACGCGGTGACCCAAGAACAGTAGTCAGCTGAATTTCAAGGAGTTCTCGCGGCTTGTCTCGGTTACGAGCCCGGGCTCATTAGCAATTCTTCTGATGTCGAGGTAACATTCATAGGCGACCAGTACACCATTAGCTAATAAAGCCGAGCGGACCAGCAGCCACACGCCCACCGACACATTCTGCATTCACGCGGCTACTGCTGCTCGATCCCCGCGAGATAAGTATGGTTGGCCGGTGCCCAAAACCATCCGTGGACCATTAGAGGCCTCTCCATAACGTACCGTCGTACCCTGCTCCGTCCCAGCTGCTCATTTTATGCCGATCCCCGTAAGTGCCCGCACAAAGGACTCAAAGACAGCACTGAGCGACCGTGCCTGCGACAATCTTTTTTGTATTTTTAAAATCGTATACAAAATGCTTCCCGAAAATATGACACTGAAATGCATTGATCTAACAAAGTCATGACGATGCGACAGTGTCATTAAAAAACTTCGAACTCGTCTTTCTCGATGCGTTCTAAACGTCGGCACTTGGGCAGAGAAATTTGCAGAAACCCAGCAGCAGCTCGAAGCGAGGCGCACGAGCATATGAATGAGACTAGGATTGCGTGCCCCGCGATCTCGCGATTTCAATCTTATTTCACGGTGTTGAGAAAAGGCGAATCGCGGACGCCGCGGAATGAAGATATCGGGCGGGAAGCGTGTTCCATCGGAAATAACGTAATCGTCGAGAGCGGAATGCTCCTTAGGGGGTAAATTCGCCTGTTATTATGCGTTCGGAGCGGAGGCGTCGCGGATATTTTTGCAGCCGCCACTGCCGCCGGTAGGAGCGAGCTGAAATGATACGGGAAGCGGATGGAGGTCCGCGTCCACGCGTAGGGGGCCCCATAAATTGAAGTTTCACCCCTCGGCCCGGCCTACGGGGATGACTGATCGATAATATAGCCCTCGCGAAATATCCGCTACGAGCTGTAAATGGTGTACGAGCGTAACATACTTTGACGGCGAATTTAAAGCCGTAAGTGAGCTGAGAGAGACAGAGAGCATGAGAGAGAGAGATAGTTTTCACGGCGACAGAAAGCTTGTCCGACCATATGCTGCGCCACGCCAGAGGATTAGGAACGCGTATTAGGCGCCGAGCATTATTACGAACTGCTGGAAACAGCTTAATTACTATTATTATCGGGACGATAATGCGATCGTCGGAATGCAGACACCTGGAATCTGACGTTCCCCGGCCGACCCGCGAACCTAATTAACTGCTACAATACGCGGCCCTCGGACCTATGTTGCGTCAGCTATCCTGAAAAAATACTGGCGAATTGATTGGACACGATTTACAACTCCTAGGTAATTAATATCGTCGGTAACATTGTCATAGTTTATCTCCTCTAATGTAAACCGCTGAAACTATGCTCGAGGCATAATTCATAGTCAATTGATAGGAATTAATACAAGATATGTGCTAGCGATACAAGCATCAATGCAAGATACATACATATAATCTAGTAACAACTTGAGGATTCCAGTTGTCAGAAAAGAAAATTAGAAAAGTGGAAAATTTTTTACATGTTCTCCAATGCACTGCGTAACATAGTGAAATTTCTAATAAAATTCGATAAAAATAGCTAGAGATTTTTAATACCCTAACAAAGTACTTATTGTTAAACGGAGTCCACATATTTTGACGAAAAGCAAATTTCGTCCGGAAAATGTTACACAGTGTGCCACCCAGTGCACGTCCAACCCGCCCCATATAATTTTCATTTTCATTTAAAGGGGGCCAAGTTGAATCCTGGGGAAATCAGTTCGAAGTGTTCCTGGCCGCGTGTTTTATTGACAGAGAAAATCAATAAACGGGACTTTACGAGTGGATACACGGAGGCCATCTTCTCCTTCAGGCTCAATATAACGTCCAACCCCTTTCGCGACGACTCCGCCGGTTGCTCCCTCCCGGTGATGTAATGGGTGCATAAATTATACAGTCTGAAATATGCTAATGCAGGGCTCAACTGGCATTGCTATATCGAGGGACATAATCTAATAAAAAAGTCGACGTCCCGGTAGGAAGCATTAAGAATCACTGCGTCTATTCGGCAACGAATGCCGATAACATCGTCTCTACATCGCGATAATTGCGGGCCCCATAATTAATTAATGCAAATAGTCCGCGCGACATTCAGGATGATCGCAACACTAAAAGAGGTCTGTGGTGACTGCGCGTTTTAATAAGGGTATGAATTTTCTAATATATAATGAACAATAAATTAATTTGCGAACAAAGTTTACCTAAAAAAAATTCTTGAAAATGTACAATGACTCGCGCGTATCTGTTCACTTGTTTTTTAAATGAAAAGTTTCAAATTCGATGCACAATTTGAACAAATAAGTGCAACAAAATATCAAATGCCACAGAGTGTATTGAATTGACTTGTTCTTTGTCGATTATTTAAATTTATTTTGGAAAGTTGCACACGTGTCCAGTGGTCGCGAAAAGGTGAACACGGTATGGGTTCGGTGTTCACGTCGGAACGTAACACCGGATCGTTTCTAGAGAGCAAGAATGCGGTACAATTATTTGATCTTGCGCCGCGGTTATGTTGTTCACGACTATCCCCGGCCGGGCAACCGGTTCGCCGTAAAATATCGATACGGGGACCCCCGAGAAATAAGACATTCATGAATATTTAAGGGCGTTTTAATATTCGACAGACGACGGGCTCCTTTTTTCTTTCGCGGGGCGTCGGCAAAGGCGTCGCGAAACATTTTCCTTCGTTGCTAATAAATAATCCCCGCGGCCCCTGCAACACCTGCGAAGGTGCCGCCCCATTCCGCGCCAGCCACGCTAAATAATAAAATAATTTCAACGGGCGGCGTTGATTATCTACCATGGGTTGCGCTTCTACAGGCTAGACAGCCTCTCCTCTTAGATGGAGCGAATCTAATCGCTTTAGAAGTGAAACGTAAGACAAGGATGGGAACATTAATAATATAGATACCATCAAACGCGAAACCCTTGATAGCAGGCTCCATTGTGCGAATACGCCACCTTCCATCACCCGCGAACGTTTAATAAAATTAAGAACCTAATGGTGCGCAGAAACAGCTAAAATAGGTACATCCCTGTGGTACTCTCCTTGTAGAAAACACTGTTAGTGACAAAATTAAAAAATTCTTTTTCTTGTTCGGTAAATGTCCTGCTTACTACTGGTAAAACTGTAACATCGGATTTTAGTGCAATTTATTAAATTTTAATTAGTTCACATAATGAAGGTTCTACTGTACATATTTATTGATAGGATTAAATCCATTAAACGACGGAACTGCTCAATTTCCATTGCTTGCGACAAGATTGGAATCATTTATCCAAGCAAAATGTACGGCTTATTTCGGTTGTATGACTTGTTTCACTTGTTTGAGGAATAGTTTAACCGTTCCCGATGATAAGAGGCAATCTCTCCGAGCACTGTTCGCTAGGTAAGGGGTCGTTAGTCAAGATAACAAATTAAGGAAGCGATGATGGAACGATCGGGGCAGCTAGTGGATCCTGCAAGGGTGCATTGCATTCGTTTCACTGCCAAACGACCGATATATCTAATCATTAGAAATCTGCATAATGGTCAGTTGGCGTGCTGTGCGCGTACCTATTCTTGAAACAACCGACCACTTGCTACCTTTCTCCGCGTTCGCAAATACCAGATGGGGAATAAAAAATATGTCTGGCCCTAGCGTCGATCGGCGTTGCATTAAATTGCAGCTATTCGCCATTTACTGGTGAATGAGAATCCAGGTTAACGTTTTCATGGCGTGTACAATAATGTATCGCTAAAAATATTCTTCACGGTGGTACGAAATTGTTAAAAATTTTATTTCTACGTTTGAAAATATCCATTCTTTTAGAGACAGCGAGGCAACGGACCCGTACTGACATCTCTTAGCATCTCGCTGAACTGCTTCATCGATTCCTCGCTGCTTTTCTACTCTATAGAACAGGATGTCTTCTTTTATAATTAATTAACACGAAAGAATTATATTATTGTTGATATTTTATTCATGTTAGAAGGAAGCGGACCATCGAAGGAAATTGAAATAAATAAATTCCTATGTTCGAAACTAAATTTTTGATTCTCAAGAGTTGGAGCTTCTACAGTTGATGTTGCTGATGCATCATGTCCGCAGCACTAGTGGTTAATAACATGAAAAAATGTTTAAACGAAATATATTGTTTGCTGGCACAGATGATGGATAAATCTACTTCAAAGTGTCCTGCAGTTGGATTGTAAATCTGTGAATTAATTAATCTCAAGGTGCTTTTGTTCGAAAGCAGAAACTATAGATTCACGCGACTAACGAAGTAACCAATTAGCGCCATGAGTCTGCTTCTTATTCGATAGGACTATTTTATGCGCTCGTAGCTAAGCAACAATCTTCGCGCTGGAAGTACCAAACAATAGAGATTGTATCTGGTTTGCAATTTGTCGTAATTTTATTTTAATTTTAATGACCGGGTGCTAAAAGCAGTCTCGCTTGGAGTTGAAAATTTGCTTGAAAGGAACGCTGCCCGTTCATTAGCATGCGAAGATGATTTTTCTCTAGATCGTTCCATTATTTTGCTGGTCAAATGAAGAAGCAAATTTCTAATGTTATTTCCTACATTGTAATAGAAGAAATATTTACTTCTGTCATTTCTCGAATTCCTTCCAATGAAAATATGTCATCAAAAGTTTTCTTAAATTTCATACAAAATGAAGTTACATTCTCTGCGTTCTTTCCAAAATAAAAAGTAATCAATTAGTTGAAATAATGCACTGTATCAGCCTAGGTAATTCCTTTTCATTCTGTTTCAAGTGGTCGACGAGCCTGGCGTATAATATAATTATTGCAGAAAGACGAGCACGGGACCAGTTTCTCGCATAATTGCAGTGCGAAGCCAATTCGTCAGGCATCGCCTCTCAATTCACTTAGCCACCCATCGAAACGCTGTGCTCTCCAATGAGGTCAAACAAATAGGAGGGCCGGCCAATATGGTTGACCCGACGCGTCCTGCTTTACATATAATGGGATCCCATAAGTTACAATGTACCGTGGCGGTAATACACCGCGATGGTGTGTACGGAACGACCGCCTTGGCTCATGGTTGTTGGCGCAATTGTACACAGTGGTCGGAGCCGGTGGGCCCAGCCCGACGAAAAACGAACTAAACAAAGAAGCCAGAGGGAAGAAAAGAACGATGAGAGGAGAAGAAGGCGGAGGATGAGGATCGGTAGAAGGAGGAGAGAAAGAAAGGAGAAGGAGAGAAGAAAAAAAGAAGGGAGGCCGGTGTCGAAACATTTGGATCCCACTTACTGAGTCAGCCACAATGCATTGATTAATGAAGGACATCAAGGCCGACACGCGGTACCCGCTAAGAATTTAATATGGACCAACACTGCGCGTTCCCGTCCGAATGTTTTACTAGCGTATTAAGCCTGTCTAACAATGCCCCGGGTGAGAAACGAGCATATTTTCGTCTTTGATATACGTTTTCTTGTCAGGGACGTCAGGTGGCGGATCCTGGAAGAATGATTGCTAATAAAGAAGAAATAATGATCCTATTTCTGAGGCGAGGTTACTTTTCGACCACTAACAGACCAACAGACGTTGTTCCGGATAACTTAATGTCCCGAATAATACTTTGCTCGAATCTGTGTCAGCAGGATCGCAGTAATCAACAGATAAATATCAACGTATTAAATTACTAGGTTTACGCGAACATTTTTAGGAAATCTTCGACTAGAAACTCAGCATTTGAGACAGTTGGATATCTCGTGATCACACTTTCATACAAATACGAATTTTTACTGACTAGTTTATAGATAGTAAAACCAAATAGAAAACGGACTAAATTACTCAGTATTTGAGACAGTTGGACATCTCGTGATCACACTTTTATACAAATACGAATTTTGACTGACTAGTTTATAGATAGTAAAACCAAATAGAAAACGGACTAAATTACTGCGACTGTCTAACAACCCTAATTCCGTGTTTCATCCGTCCATCCATCAACGCATTCAGAGCACACTTCCGCCGTCGTCGTATGGGCAAAATTAATTGTCATATATTTCAAACATTTGCATGGATAATGACGACTGTTTGTGACGGATTACCGTACGTGATCCTGCTTCGAACGTGACCGAAATCGCTATCACTTCATTTGAAAAATTGTACCACGCGGGCTTCGATTCCGGTGTCTTCGACTGGTTCTGTCAGCGATCTCCTCTTCTTTCCCGAGCGAGGTTTCTGTTATTAATTAAAAGGATTTAGGCGGGATGGATCGTTGGTGGAAGAGGGATGGTCTGTGTCAGATTTTCAAGTCGTTTTTATCGGTTTACCCATAGCCAGGGATTTTTAAGCCGAGATTTTCCGCCGAGAAACGGTGACTAATGGTCCATCATCGTTCACTGTTCCGTGGCAGGACGAATGGTGTCTTACTCCCGTTTCGGTTAGACAATGCGACTTTATTCTTGCGGCCAGGAGACACACGTCTGTTCGTCCCGATCGAACAATACCCTTGCTCATCCCCACAGCAATAACTTAAACGTTAAACCGAGAGTTAACCAATCGAAGAATAGATACCCACCCGTTGACAACGCGATGGGAGCATTGTTCGAGCCGCGCGAAATTTATCGTGGCACCAGAACGCGTTTAGGCAAGAAATTATATCGCGTTCGTTACCGATGTCGTGGCCATGCTGAGCAGCTTTTATTGAGCATAAAATGTAATCAAATTTTTTTATCGCCCCGGGCGAGTGCAGATTTATTCTCGTGGCTCTCGAACGAGCGACACAACCGCAAGGAAACCGTTCGATGGAGATTAGCGTTGTAATTTAATCTGGATGTTGGCGTAACGGAAGATTGTTAATTGCAAAAAGCTTCCTCGAAAAATCGATTTTTCTGACCGGTTGCATCAGAATGCCTCTGCAAGCGTCGAAACGAAAAAGTGCGAAGGGAGCCGCGCGCCGGCTTGCTGGCGACGTTAAACGATTGTCTGGCGCTTTATGCGACGGATAAAGGTGGCCGAGAGATTTCATATAGATCGTCTGGATTACAAAGCTCGTCGAAGCGCGCGGGCGTCGGGTCTGGTAATAAAAATCGGGTCCGCGTATCTGTCGGTGCACGCACCCTATCTCCTCCGGCCGTTCGATTTCTCCTCTCCTCCCTAGCCTCCTCGAATGGCATTCATCGAGCAACGATCGATTACAGTGCTCTTGCGGACAATGCCATTCAGGCCAGTGCGAATTTCATTCTTTCGTTTCGTAGCCGCCGCCGCCACCGCCGCCGCGCCACGCCGCGCCGCTCCGAGCGCCGACAAAAGCTGCGCTCGCGGTGCACGCTCCGCGATCCTGCTCGCGCTCGCGCTCTCGCGATTTCGCGATGCTTCTGCTATGTCGTATTTTCTCTCTCTTGGGCGCGTAAGTCTTGCGTGAATTCGCGTTTGCGGGCTCACCTATCTCGCGGGGAACTTATTCAAACCGGGCATTATTGCAATGTGATCCTTTCTCATTGTTCCCCGGCATCGCACATTCCAATATTACGCTATAATTTATCGGGCGCGCGCGAACCGCGGCCTTGTTAACGGATCGGTTTTAGTAAAATGTTATCCTTTCAAACGGATGAATTGTGGACCGTATATTCTCGCGCTGCAACAACAGCTCGGACCTGTAAAATTACTTAATCCGCGCCCGGCTAATATCAATTGTCCATTCTCTCTTCCCCTCTACGCCGCTGTGCTTCGTTTTGCCTTGACCATAGTTATCCGAAAGGTTCTCCTGTGATTATCGTTTAATGTTAGTGTTCAGTAATTGGGAAAGAATCCTGGGCCGGTTTTAAAGAGCGAAACCACTGCTCTTTTGCCTCTCAATTCTATGATATTTTTCCGACGTCCCTTTTACGCGCTAGAAAATGGAATAAAAAGCTAAAGTTCCTCTTTGTCAGAAACATTTTAGAATTTCAAACAATTTTTTTCCGATCCGTTTTAAAGCGCTTTTGTAGATAGAAGCTTCCACTTTACAACCACACCTGAAAAATTGATGTACGATTTTTCGCTGCCATTTTTCGTGCTACCCAGCGTTAAAATAACTCGAACAAGAGTGTACGAAATTTCCTCACAGTAAATGATATGATTGAAGGTAACTTTCAGATTTCTAGTAACACAAGGCTTCTCCTATAGAGTGTACAGAATTCTCTAGAACCAATTCAGTATATTTGCAATCTGGTGAAATTTCGTTTATCTAGTTTTCTCAATAAAAATATCAATTATTCTTTTCTCCATTCTCCGTCGATTTCAACACGAGCCGGAATTTACCTAGTTTCCAACGATAACTACGAGCTTCTAGCCTCGTAAACTTGCCTTAAAACGTTTCTCGGGCGAGAATAGACGATTTTTCGATAGTTTGAAACAGTCACGCCTAGCTCCGGAGAAACCTCGAAATCGACGACGTTGCGCAACCGATTCCTCCTTCACAGGCCACCTTTAAAGCTCTCTCTCTCGCTCTCTCACTTTTAGAGCACCTTTATTCCCAGTTTGATGGTCATCGTCATACATTGTGCGGCTGCGGTTTCGGTTGCACAATGCAACGCGGCCTCTCTTCGCGCGAAATCATTAGACCGTCGACGCAAAAGGCGACCACACGGTCGTAAGGATAAATTAGGTGGCCGCTATTTTACGAATCATAAAGCTTACCGCAAATTCTTGCGAAGGGACAGTTCTACAGGGTGTGCGCCGTTACGGCCTCCACAATTTCGGAGCGACACACGAAACAATGAAACCTAAACGTTTACGAAACTGGCCTACTCCAAGGAAGCATCGTTTTTATAATAACCCTTGACTAAGATGGTCTTCAACCCTATTTTTTTCTCATTACTGTAGACAGGTGTAACAATCGCTATCAAAAATTTGTTTATAATAAATATATAGCTGGTGAAAAATTGCGTATGATAGAAGCAAGTTTCGACTTAAGCTTTCTGTAGTTACCCTAACCAGACTCCCTCAAAAAGTTTCGCGGAAGCTCCGGCTCTCGAGTCGAGGGTCGAATCTACTTTTCGTTCTGTCTCCGCGAGACAATTGATGAGGACCCTGGCAAATTATAATGAAAAGCTTGTCGGGAAGAGAAACACACGCGAGGACGTGTAAATACAGCGCCGACGGGGGGCGAAAAGCAATTTTTAGGTTGAAAAAGTGGAGCGCGAAGTGGCGCGAAAAGTTAGATTATTAAACTCGCCGAATGGCCGGAGGAGGCGTATTATCCGCGCTTTGGTTTACTTCAGATTAAGAAAGTTCAGCCGGGGGGCTTGGTTTTTGTGTTAAAAACCGGGGAATCATAATAACGAGCCGTGGATTCGGCGTGGGCGCGCTCTCGAGGGGGCCCTCCTTCTCTGTTTCGCGCATCGAATTACCCTTGGTGAAAAAGTTTGGGCAGCAGCGACGTTGGCGAATTAATAGTTTGCAAACGGCGACGATCGCGAAGCCTCCATTACACGGAGCAGCGCGTCGCAAGCCTCCAGTTTTATATTTATGCGGCTCGGAACGTTGCTTTCCCACGCGAGCAGAATTTACTCTCGTATCTCACGCACACACGCTTTCACAGCGACGGCGGGCAGCCCCGGTGATCGACGAAAATATCAGATCGTTCCCGATAAAAATGTCCCGTACTTCGCGGTACGTATGTTGCTACGTTTGTTCTCTCGCGTAATGGAATTATCGTTTCGCGGGAACCGGCGCACGCGATACTTCGATTACGCCAAATGCTCCCTTTCGCGGCTGCCCAGACGTCCACCCCCGTGCCGACGTTTTCCGGCTACGCCCCCCGAGCTGGAGTCGTTTATTTTCGACGCTCGTAATCCGAAGTTCCACCGAGAAACTTGGCCCGTGATCGTCGCCGACCCCTGTGCAGTCGGTTCAAATTTTTCTTGCACCCCGTAGTCAGTATTCATTGCAAACATCGAATCAAATAGTACAGAAATTCTTCATTCTCTTCGGATGTTATATTTTTCGAATGGCGGCGTTTGCTCGCATTTGCGAGTGGTTTTCGAAACTTCGATGTCTGTAAATGTCTATTGCAAATGGAAAAACCGTGATTCCACGCGATACTTGTGTCTCGGGTCTGCGCTATTTGCACGAGTTTGTACACAGCCGGCCACGTCGAAAGATTTCCGAACGGAATTTCTCCTCGGAGCCCGGAATAGTCGTGTCATTCAAGTTCCTGGCGACGTTCTATTCACGGGACAGCCCGAGTTCCTCTTCCCGATTCATTTCTCGAGAAGCGAATCGACGACGATTTACATTTCGAAGCGGTCGATCGCCCGTTTAAGACCAGGCTCTTAACCGACGGATGTACATTGTACATTCGCGTGCCTCGCGTTTCCTTTCGCCGATTTCTTTCGGCGACTTTAATCCTCCTCGAGCGATCTTCATACTTACTTAACCCGTTTGCGCCTCGATATTCTGCTACGACCAGCTATATCTCCCCCAGACTAATTTTGTTAACCTGTTATGCAACGAAGAACGTGTTCCGTACATTCCGAATTTATTCTCCCGCCTTCGCAACTGCAAACTGTACACCTTTATGAATTTATTGGACATGCGAGTTTATAAAATACGAGGTATGACTCGCAGTGGAGGGGATATTCGTTTTTCATAGATCGTACAGTTCCGTTTTCTTAGATCACGGATGTACTGTATCAAGTTTCTTTAACTTCTTCAGAACATTTGTATTATTTAGTCTTAAATTATATACTTTCTAAGATATCTGAGAAAATTTAGACACCATTTCAGAAAGGTCCCAGATACTTCCTAATCTGAGTAAACATTGTACCACTTAAGGGTTAAATGGAAAAAGTTAACAAAAAGTTGATTTCGTCTGTGAACGGCTCAATTATCCGCAGCACGGTAGCGTTCCAGAGGCATTTTCCTCGGCATTCTCATGTTGCTACACCTTTTCCTGACAATAGAGGGTTGTTCTCGTTTGGAGGGTAAAAATTGTTTCGGAAGAACGTCCGTGGACGCAGGCGGGTCTTTTCCCGAAGGCAATTTGTCGCGGAAACCTTGGCGCGCAATCCGAAAGCAAAACACAGGGTCCAGCCGTCAGACAAACGACGTGTTGCGGCGTTTTTGCACGTGTGCGTGTGCCAAGCCATCCGGTTCCGCGAAAATATTTCACATATTTTTGTTAGGAATTAATCCAGCCCGTAATACTCGTTGCCGGGCGTGTTCACCGGTGAAAATTCTCTTGACAAACAACCCTCTCGGCCGCGTTCGCACCCCGGGCGCAGTAAAGGGCGCGTGTTTGTAGGTTTTTCGCACACCGGGCCGCTGGGACGTCTGCGGGGGTGGACCATGAAATGGTCAACCCCTTTCGCAACCGCCCGACCCCCGGTTACGCGTGTATTCACAACCCGGAATTCCTCAAGTTTGCCCAGGGACAGAAATTAGTCGGAGCGACGTAATTGCTCGAACGTATGCGTTCGCCCGTTAACGTTATGGCACCTCTCATTACGGCCCTAACAGCAGCTGACACAAGCGACGGGTTCATCCCCCGTGCACGGTCTTCGGATCGCCGACGCAAAAATGTAAATGTTCCCTTGGCGAATTCCGGAAAAATTCAACGTCCAATCTACCTCCCTTGAGCCCTTCTTGTCTCGAAATTCCTCACGAAAAATAAAAGGGAACTATGATTAAAAATTTCGTTCTTAAGGGGTGGTTATCTTCAACCTTCCTTCCCGACAAGGAAAGAATAGCGTTTGTACTTACTGTTAGCTGATTTTGTTGGAAATCATCGTCACGAGTTTGACTCGATATTGTACGGCAAGGGGTAAATTCATTCGATTTAAAACGATTCTCGGTGAACTAATTCAGGATGCGGAGATTACATGCATTGTTATAAGTTATCACAATATGTCCCGTTTTGGTTTGTTTCAAAAATTGCAATTTTTATGCATGGACACGCATAATAATATATCTCTGTCAACACGAAGTTGCGTTGGCGCTATTAAAATTTGAAGCTTTAGCTGCAACGCGTTTCTAGGAAATATATGTAGAAGAAGTACGGGAAGCAAAGAGAGAGATGGAATTTACGAAGAATCGAGAAGAGGTATTGTTTTGACTGTTAATATTTCGGTTGATAACGTGAACCCGTGACGGTTCAACGTCATTTCACCACAGTGGTCCCAATTTCGTTGCGATCGTTACTCGAGATTGACGCGGCGAGCGAACACCGGCAAATTATTGTCATTCCATTGGGTCATCCCGTTAGTCATGATTAAGCAAATTTCATACCCGAGCTATTAATATTATAGCGGCTGACCGCGCGACGTCCACAAAATTCCCCTGGCTAGTATAGAATGCATATACTGACCCCGACAACTGCCGCTACTAGCAAACTTCCTGAAGTTGATTAAACCGGAAAGAGCTTCGACGGCTCGCAGTCGCGCCCACGTTTCCCTCGATTCAACGATTATTACTTGCTTAACAATGGCCCGAGTGAACGTCTGGAGCTATATAGGATCATAGTTTCACAACCCCCCCCCCCAAGTTCATTGTCCCCTTTCCCAAAATTTTGTTCACAGCCGAGTAAACTATATACATAAAATTTCCAAATGCAGTTGTGCGCGTAGCTTTTGAATTTTAAAAAAGCTACAGTAAAAATATAAACATTATTTAGCTCACAGCAGTCTCCTGTAACTTCTACATGCAATTGAGTGTACAGTGTATCTTAAAAAGTTGGATTCGAAACTAAGGGAATAAAATAACTAGAAAATATCTGACATTGAAATAATCTGTATGAAAGCGCAGATACGCTTTTGAGTAAACGTTTCATTAAATTCCTCCACAGGCAGGATCCCGCATAGAAGTATAAAAGGAACAAATACAAAATGCACTAAAACAAGTTTCGCTAACTTGTTAAGGGAAAACAATGAGATGTAATCCGCAGGTTTGAAATGAGAAAGCGGATCTTACCCACAAAGTTCCTTCATGGAGTCTCTTCCATACTTTTATGTTTCCAGGCAGTTTTGGCTCCTTTCCCGAATTTAAAAAGATTTCGAATGGTAAATAGGATTAATCTGTAGCTTTCTATTCTTGACTTGTATACATGTATGTCAACGTTTAAATGGCGAACAAAGGGCTCAGGCTTTACATGCACGCGCATTATTGATTTAATTGTGTCAGTGTGTTTAGTAAACATATTGCAATTTGGTAAACGATTATAATGGTTTAACAATGAAGTTTCGTTAACCATTAATATTGATATCATTGAAATTTTCAGCCTGGTAAAATGTGCAATTAATTGTTAATGCTACTTGATACATGCGAGGAACGCGCAACACAAATATTATTCGATTTCATGCTCTGTGTTAACCGATTACAGCATCCTCCTCCCATGGACCACAGCTATGCAAAAAAATTGTATTGAACCCATTGTGATGCTGTTTTAGATTGTGGCAGGACATTTTCGTGGACACCGGTGCGCTCTATTCATCGATGACAGCGCTACGCCATCAATCAACGGCTATCATACACAAATATACACAGAGGTGCGCTGTCAAAAATTGTCAATCCCTCGCGAGCTGAACGATGGATCCTCCGGAAATTCGGAGGTGTCCTTCGACAGCTTCGACACCTATCCTTTGAATTACAAAATCAAAAATCGATAAAACCACCAGCTTGGTCAAAATTTATTTTGCTCGTTGTTCGAGGCGACTTAAAAATTAATCGATTTAAATTGGATGATAAACATCGCACTTTGCGATAGATGCAAAATCTGTGAGATGTAGCATGGGAAGGAACACTGGAAACTACCTTAAAGAACGCTGGCAAGCTACATCCCTGAAATACCGACAGAGTGTAACATACCGAAAAATCCGAGCACGAGTTTTTCGCGTTTGTACATCTGCCAGAAAGCCTATGACCTGCTTAAAGTAATGGCATTCGCGACAAGGAGTCTGCGACATTTCTATAAAATATACAATGGAAGTACGGGAGCAATATACTCTACGCTTCGACAGCCGATTACTCGGGTATCCATTTGTCAAACCGTGCAATTGTATAATTACAACACTGAATGTGAGTACAATCGTTGGAACATAACCTCGAACAGCCAAAGCGTGTGTCCGCATGCTTGGTATTTACTGGAAAGTACTATGATTATCACACACGATGAAAAGCCATCCTCATTCTTAATGATTTACGATAACGTTCCCTTTAAGTTTTCTCGGTAATATTATCGCAGTTACTCAACTTTTCCAAATTATTATCGTTTATTTTTCATAAAAGAAGCTTTAAATATATCAACAGTTAGAATAGTTGCTATGTTATGAATCGTTTGTATGTCCATGTTCTAATTATTGTTACTCTGTGCAGCTCATCGACCAAAAATAACAGGTAGTTTAACAAATATACAATCAACCGTTGGCACGGTTCAGTCGCTAGCACCGGATGCTTTAGACAGTAAAAGGATAGAAGAAGAAGAGAGAGAAAATGCAGAGGAAAGGGAAAAGAGAGAACATTCGAATAGAATGCTTAAATATAGTTTCGCATTTTTCGGTGTGTTCTTTACGTTTGGGTTATCTTATATTATTTATGACTTGTCGAGGACACAATACGATGAGCAGGGGAATATCATAGAGGATGAGTACTCTAATTTACCATTGTACGAAAGAGTATACAGAAGGGTTAAGAGGGAATATAATTATTATACGAAGGTATGGACTCATTTTGAATGGGTGCAATTACTAGAGGTGCACGAGAAACCAAAAATGTCAAGCATTGGGTACCTGACATTTTTGGGTTCTCACACATTTCTAGTAATTGCATAGGACATTTGATCATGTATACATATATTCTTGACTTTCTAGATGGTCCAAGAACCCAGCAGGGACAAGTTGCTTCCAGATCCACTGAAATATCCCTACATTCAACCCCCTTATACTTTGGTCCTGGAGCTGACAGATGTTCTTGTACACCCAGATTGGACAGTATGTTAAATGTCTATAAAACTACAGGATGTCTCAGCTGAAGCAGGCTATTTGTATATTTCTTCTGGTTTTATCATTAAAACCAGAAGAAGTCATTTAGTTGGCCTTCTTCAACTGAAATTAAAGCAATTGCTTATTTTGGTTAATTGGTTACAAGTACGAAACTGGCTGGAGATTTAAAAAGAGGCCTGGTGTGGACCAATTTTTAGAAGCTGTTGCCCCACCACAATTTGAAATTGTGGTATACACATCAGAACAAGGAATGGTAAGCATACATGCTGTTGAAATTTTGCATTGCATCTCATATGTTTAATACTATTTTCAGACTGTTTTCCCCATTCTGGATGCCTTGGATCCTAATGGATATATTATGTACAGATTGGTAAGAGATACAACGCGTTTTGTGGATGGGCATCATGTTAAAGACTTGGATTCTCTTAACCGTGATCTCAGTAAGGTAAGAGTATCATCTACTCAAGGTTATGCGATACTAATAAAAATATGTAATTTCGTTTAAAAAAACATCGATGTGATTGCACCAGGTTATAGTAGTTGATTGGAATGCAAAGAGTACAAAATTCCATCCCGAGAATACTTTAAGACTAGCCCAATGGACAGGTAATGATAATGACACGACATTGTATGATTTAGCTGCATTCCTCAAAAGTAAGTTCGCTCTACCATTATATACCACAGCATACAATTGTTTGCACTACATCAATCTTACGCGAAAAATTCTTTTCAGCTATAATAGCGACAAATGTGCAAGACGTACGAGAAGTCCTCAATTATTATAGTCAGTACGATAATCCACTGCAGGTTTTCAGAGAAAATCAGAGGAAGTTACTTGTAAGCAGCTCGAATTAATTTTCGCATCGAATGCGTTTTGACATATACCAACTGATCGAAATTGTTCCAGATGCAAATGGAGGAGGAAGAAAGCAAAGCGCAGCAGGAAAGCGGTAAAGTACTTATTTCAAAGTGGAAGCCCTCTTTCCTTCGGGGTCGTTAAGCTGCGGTACAAAATGCAAGATTGTGTAAAATATGAAAAATTTGTAAACCATCATAAACATGTTCATTCATCCTGCTATTGCACATTACATGTAATTATTGTACAATTTTTGTTATAAATAAATAAACAAGTAATTCGTACGCCAAAATAGTTAGTTCATGATTTTATTCCACACTTTTGTAAAAAATAATTATATCAACTAAATTAATATGTATCATAACTTCCGTTTTTTTCGAACGTGTCCCTTTTTCGGACGAGATTTTACTTTCGGTAGAAGCAGCTCTTGCAACACATTACTGTCTTCTAAGGCGGTTATATCTACTTCTTGCGACACGCTTATCAATTCTTGTGTATTAATCGGTGTCGCTATATTTTCGAATTCTTGAGAAAAAATCGGGGCTTTAGTATCTGCAGATTCTAGCCAGCTTAAAACCTTCTGATGAGGTGCTGCTGTCAATGGCAATGGTACCTCCTCACATATTTCCCATACAGCCAGCAGTTCTGGTGCCAATATGTCCATATAAGAATTTAATTTCTCAAGAGACTGTTTCCAGCTTGGATCGAAATAATTGTACAACTCACTGTCGCTACTCTTTAATCGCAATTTTTTATTCGTGAAACCTGTGAAATTGGCATGTTAGAATCCCTTAAATTGTTCGTCACTTAAGATTATTTTGTGAACCTACATTTGTAAATGTGCTGCATATTCGATTTTTCTGATATAGTTAAAGGTACAATTGTGTCTGCTTGCGAAGACACAGCTTTTTCCCAAGCATTCAATATGCAGTATGATCTACAATTAACAGCTGAATATTTGTCCATTGCAGTGTCATGTGTTATGCATTGGTAGCATACATCCCCTAAAAGATATATTTCCGTAAAATTGTCAATTAAAATGATCTGTATTTCGAGTGGATTAACGATATCCGTACCAATTGAATTCTGAAGAAACAGGAATATATCTCCAGCTTCGTTTCCTATGAGTGCAGAACCAACATTTGTCAAATCGAACCTGTTTCTTAGATATGGGTTCAGACACATTCCTTGCAGTTGGGATTCATTTAATGTTTCCATAATATTGGCAGGGGTGTATGGGAAATTAAAAGAGTGCGAAATTTCGTCGCTTGTCCAAGTATTTAAAATTACTATGCTTTCTGTAGGTACTTGACTAGACAGAACAACAAATTCTTTGTCTCCCCTGCAAGTAAACGTGAATTACTCCATTTCCGACATAGTTATATTTTAATTTTTAAATAGCCTAAAATTTCTATCAATATGTCTAATACCTGTTTGCAACTCGACCAATTAGCGGTGGACTCGTAAACTGGTGAGTCCACTTTTGTTGCACGCATTGTTTCGGCGAACGTTTGTCGCACATTAAAAGACTATGAGAAGTTCCTACGTATCTACCAAAAGGATGTCTACTTTCGATATCTAATGTAATATTTTCGCATTTTTCCAGGAATGGTTTCGGACACAATGATAATGCTGGTCGATCATAGGGAATCTATAAATATTTGATTTATGTTTATTTCATTCCCGTACGAAGTATGTAATTAAAGTGGTTTTGGTCTTACTCTAATATCAAGATAATGAAGGTAGCATCTATCTACAAATAAAATAATATTTGGGTCCAACGTCTCAAATTTTACTCTTGCCCATAAATCATCTGCTACAGTAGTTTGCATTACAGTGTTACTACTTATATGTTTCCTACAAGTATAAAGATGGCTAACATAAATAGTTCTATGTATTTATTAATAATATGTTTCAATTTACGAATATGATTGTAATTAATATTTACATTTTGGTTATATCCCAAAGGGTCACGTTTCTCTCTGCATTTACTGTACAATACTGATCAGAATTATGTAAACTTAAATCTGTGCTAACTAATGGGATATTTGATGGTTGCCTATGAATTTCAGTCAGACGCCATTTCTCGTTATGTTCAGATAATATATAAAAATTACAGTGGTTTTTGTATCTACCCAAAATTGTGCCTGAAATATTGATGGAGCTTTGAAATTTCTTCGATGGAGCTTTGAAATTTCTTCAATTACCATAATACACTTAACAGTATAGGAACTTACATGAATCAGAATTAATACTGTGTTTTAATTCAAATAATGAACCATCAAGTTCACATTTAGCTGCTTTCTGGAGCATTGGTTTCCAGAAGAAATCGTCAACATTAACAACAGGTGTGGCAACTAGAAATGTAACTAAATAAGTTATCAGCCCTTCAAATTGGAGAAAAACATTCTACTCTAATGGTAATACCTAATTCACCCATGAAAGGGAACAGTAGTACATTTTTGTTATACATCTGTATATGATCCATAGTTCCACCCGTAAAATACCAATTATAAGCCTGAAAGTAATATTATAAACTATCAACTGAATCAGATTCGTTCCCTCATAATCATTTCTGTATTTTACATTCAACATACTCCTTCAAAATATGGATCTGGATCCAGGTCCATAATTTCAGCTATATCAGCCACATACTTAGGCATTTTAGCAGTAATAGCTTTGTCTATATGTTGCCATTTTATATTATGTTTATGTACCTGCCCTAACTCTATAAAAATTTGTATTTATACATATACATTGAATAGTATCAAATATACATAGTAATTGTTGCGCACTCACCCTTCTCGTGTTTAAGGTAATAATGCTTCAGTCTTTGATTATCGTCGTTCATATGATTCTTCAGCGTAAGAAGTTCTAGCGCAGGGTCTTCTTTATTTAACACTACATTAACAAATAGATGTTACACAAACAGACATAATCATAATAAATGAATATTATTTTATCGTGATCAAATGAGCTGCTTACCAGTCCTTGGTACTCTAACAGGAGGCAATAAAGGCCTTGGTAAATCACAGTGGTAAGGATAATCTTGATATTGTTCGACAGCATTCTCCAAGTCAACATCATCCACGGAGAAATTATTATGTAAATTGTATCCCGGCACCAGATAATGCGGATAATTTTTCAAAAAGGCTGGTTTCAATCTGTCTCGTAAGTTTGTGTCAGCACGTTTATATGCTTTCGACGTTAATATACTTTCATCTTCCATTATAATTATTTAGAAAATTGTTGATGTTAATCGTTACAATACTGTTTTGATATTTGTTGCACTGGTACCAGGATATTTACAATACATAATGCTGTTAAACCTCCTGACATGTTCTTCCACATGCTCTTCTGGCGGTCTTCTGAATTCTGAATAAAGGGAATTCTTAGCGTCTGCGCAATGGCGTTGTGGTGGCAAATTTGAATTCAAATTTGATTTGAACTGGAGGAAGGAGAATCGCTTCAGAAATGCTACGTCTAAAATATGATAGGGAGATAAAAACGCTCGTGTAATCGTTCTATATGTATACATATATATTTCTCTTCTTAATATATACATATACATATGCATACATATTTTCGAATTTTATATTCCATCGGATATAATAATACATTTGGCCTGTGTAGAACAAACAGACAGATAATGCAACGTTCGCATAATTGTAAAGTATACTATAAATTAATGTATACAATATACATAGATTTCTCGTGTGCTTTTTTGTGTTTTCTGGTGGAAACTTTCGATTAAATAGGTATCTTCTTTTTTTTTGCGCGAAAGGAAGGTACGACACGTTTTTGTGCATTTTGTTCTCGCTTATACGAAACTCTTTTTCGTCTTCATCTTCTTCTTCTTATGGCTAAGGTCTGTCTCACACAAGACGGTTACGGTAAGAATTCTTTTACTCTGTAAATTCGTGCACGAAGCAAACGATCTATGAAGGAGCTCAACAAAAGCCTTGCGACAACGCTCGGTGTCCCAAGAGTCTTGTGAAAATCAAAACGTGAATTGAAAACGATGTAGGCACTCGATCTTCCTTTATACATGTAATTTCAGCTTCGCGTCGCCACGGAGGTGTATTAATGTATAAAAATTTCATAGTGATTTAGGAGGGAGGCGTTTTTTTAGTTCGGAAGAAAAACGTTTCCGAGGAGGTTTCCAACTACACTGTGTGTCGAGCAAATGGTTCCTTACCATACACATCCAATGTGCCGCGTGTGCACGCGGTTCTCGCGGACTTTTTCGAAATCTTGTAAAAATCCACGGTCGTTCTGTATAACAACGATTTCATACAGGTTTTGTTAATACTCAGTTCATGCAACATTTATCGCAGCGCCATCGTGATTCGTTATTCAATCGAAATTCCGATTATACACTGTCACATTTTCAATTCTACCTCAAAGGAACATTATGGTAAAGAATTCATACAAAACACATTTCCTTTTTAAACAAATCTACAGTTTCTTTCTTCTAGGTAAATCAAAGTCGTACAAAGCTTCAATTTCTTCGCCTATTCGTCTTTTATGTTTCTATTGAGTTGGCCAACAAATAATACCCACGATTCCCAACAAGAAATAATTGCAAATGGTTCTGAACGCTGGATTTGAATATCGCCAACATTTTGACAATTTTTCGTATAGTACGACATGAAATATTTTCAATTAGATCGAACATTTCTATCACGAAACACTCACAGTTTCATCGTCATGCACATTAGGTCCAAATCAATATAAATACTAACCTAATTCAATTAAGTGGAATGAGATTTTTAAAAATTCTACATTAACATCTCAGTTCTTGGACTATACATATATAATTTATAAATTATTATCTCTTTAGTTTTGAAAACTGCAGAATCGATTTCTCCTGGAAAAATCAGACATTATTTATTGGCTAACCCACTATTATCTTAATAGGTACAAATTACATTAACATTTTTATAACGTTCCAGAGTGTTGCTATTTTAATAATACTTCGCAGGAACGTCATGTACAAGCGATACAAAACATATTACCTTTTTTAAACAACTGTACAGTTTCGTTTCTTTCCGATCAAATAAATCTTTTTCGTCTTTTATGTTTCTACTAACTGCTTCTTCACCTTAACATGTACGGATAACATTAATTAACAAACAGAATCCTATCGAGACGATTCAATTATTGAAATTGTCCTCAATTTAACCGAACTGCGAAGGCGCTGTATTTTTATCTAACTCGTCGATCGATCTTACTTCTGGTTATGAAGAGTCTGTTCACATTGCACACGATTCTAAATTCGTCGTTGATCATCTACGGTCGATCATTGATGTCTAGGAGTTTTGGCGAGCTTCATACAAACGCGATCATATTAAAAATATGAGAGATTTCCTCTAGATGCTTCGTCGACCACTTTCCTGTTTGCCAATCGCTATGCCACTACAAATGGTCTACAAGTTTGCGGTGTGACGACCGTGTATAATGCGACAGATACATATTCATTTTCTTCCTTATCATTGAACACGTACTTTCCCTCTGAGGTAAAAGTTCTCGTCGTTCCCTGCTCGTTAATTATGGACGAACAGCTTTCGTCTCACAATGAACCCTGTTATGCGTTATAATAGCGTCCTTACACTTTTAATCGGAAAAGTAGGCCTGTCTGATTCATCGGTACTATTGCAAGTATAGTTTTGCGAAGGTGTCCCAACATTTACAACACAACTATAAATGCATCAACAGATAAAATAAGTAAAATAGATACAATATACATATTAAATTCCTATTGAAGATTATTTCTTCTACATCAATCAGAGACACCTCGTTCAATAGTTTAATAAAGGACATTGCAGTGTACGTCTATCATAATTAGACTGCGGATCATTATACAAAATGAAAAGTGTTTGCATTAGTTACTCATTTTTGCCATAAATGCATAAAATCCGCAGCCTACTCATAATCTGCAGAAACGTGTACCCGATGATACGTGATCGTAATTAGTTCTTTTATTTGTATTTTGCGGGGCTGAACACGTGATTGTGCGAGTCCATTGTGATCGTCTACGCAGGCAGAGTTTGCGATTCTTGACACCAGCGATTCGACATCCTCGTCGCCAAGCAAACTGATTAAAATTATTACCTCAGAGAGAAACGAAGGTAGATACATATGTCGAGGAAGATACAGAGACAAAGGGGTTCTACATTGTAAGAACCGCCTAGGAAATTGACATTGCGCAAAGGGATACACCCTAACGATCGCATATTTTCTTTCTTAGTTACGAGTAAAAATCTATATATGTATAATCATCTCCTGACGGTCAAAGACGACGTGCGTTCCTAACACCATTTTTGATTATACACTATACAAATCACGATCGAAAAGTATATCTCTCCTAATGATCTCTGCGAACGCGATGCGTTTATCACTTTGGTACTCGGAGATCTCGCGGGAATCATACTCGGGGAATCTGACAAGATCTTCTTCGGAGAACTGTAGAAAACTGTCGGTTAATTGCTCTGGCGACTTCAATGGCTTCAACAACAGCTTGTAAAAATGATAATCTCGAAGTTCGCTCGAAAATCCGCGACATTGCTCGCCGAAATCCACGCGACAATATATTTATCAATGATAGTATAATAATAAGAAAAACAATGACATTTTATTATTCCCGTACAGAGTTACAGTTCTCTTAACCTACATTGCGCGTCACGCTTTTATTGCACACTGGTCGCATACATTCCTATTTACAACATCCACTGCTATATACATTTTTACTTCATGTTAGCCTACTTATTTCTAAACTTAATCTATTTCTTCTTCTCCTTCACCCTTCCTCTTCAATAGACTCTCTGAACATGATTGTGTACCCAGAAGATGCAACAGCTCTTCTCCACGCACGTTATTTATGTCTTAAGATTAGGATCATTCTCTTCTTTATTATTTAATTTCTTCACTTACGTCACTTCTGTCGCTTCTTTCTTGCTCATTTCCATTTTCGTTCATCGTTCCATTCTCCCTCTTACACTCTTCTTCCTCAGTAATGCCATGAAATCCTTATTAATTGATTATTTTCTGCAATTTTACGTGGTTTCTGTATCTCGATACATTTTTTGGTTCGAAGCTAACAATCAAAGCTTCAAAATCAACATCGAAAAAATAGATTTCGGAAGGGATCCCGTCCCTATACCGCCAGAAATAATAGTGATCGAAGCCATTGGCCTTTTGTGTACACAAAACCGATGAGTTCTAGCTTTCATCTATGTTTTCATTGTCTGAACAGCGTTTCGAATCTCGGAGATTCCATCATTTTTCTATTGGTCCGACTGGGATTCGTTTCCATCGAAATGGAGATCATTCGCCGAAGAAATCGATGTGTCCTTTATTAATAATCTTGCCCGTGCACATGCCTTTGCATCCTGCCACGCTTGTAAGAGGCCTAATAGGTTCTGTACCTTGTGAGAATACAGGTTATCGATTTCTTTGTCGGGTGCCACAGCACTTTCCGATATTGCACCCTTGCAACCGACTTTGAAACGCCTGGCGACACACGAATTAACGTCGATCGCGAGTATGGTCGTGGCCGATGCTGCTGCACTCGCACTGCAGATTTTATTTCTGGACCAAATTTCCCGACCGGACACCCTGGAATATCTCGTAAACGTACAAAGTTTAGTATGAAAGTTGTTTGGTATGGAGGGGAACATTGTGTGGTGTGAACAACTTCTTTTTTGTAAACGTGTATGGTACTGTGTAGGAACTTTCAATTGTTCTAAGTGTGCGGTAAGAAAAATTCGATGGGTCTTATACAGGGACAGTGCAATCTGAACGTGAATGTTTGAAATTACATTTACGTGTAATGGATATATGCAAATGATATCGATAGATCCTAGAATGGTAACTGGAAACAGCAAGTAGTTCTTGAGAGTCTATTTGTGTACAGTTTTTTTATTAGATAAACTTAGCAAAATTCTGTCAATCTGTTACATCCCTGATTTCCAAGTGTACTTCATTATCGTAAAGTAACAAAACCTGTAATTTTCTGTGTCCTCTCGTTATAAAGTAGATCTCACACACGCTTACGTTTACGACCTAAGCCTAACGAAAAACTTTGGTTAATTTTCTCTTACTTATCTTTACGGATTCGACAGCGTCGCAGTGCGAATGATTAACGTGAATTATAAACAACGTCACGAGGAAAGTATCGTAATATAATTATAGTAAATAATTTGTTGGCAGTTGTTTGAAACAATTCACAGTATATCCACACATTGTGATTATATCGTTTGGACTTCACAATCGGTATTACGGTAAAGGAAACAGCAAATCAAGCGTTGCTTCTGTTAAATCGTCTCACGATGTGTCCGTGGTAAACATTTCTCGTTCGGAGAAAATTCTTTGGAAGGTGATGCAAGATCATGGTGACCGATAGACGTGAGTGAGTTTACAAAGAAGTTTATCGACGAATATACAGTATTCGCTAAAAAATCTCTAACTCTCTGCCTTCAGAAATCTCGAGATTTATGGTGACCCCCTACTTGCACTCTCAACCTTGGATAGAATTACATACAGCGTTCGATACTTCGAAAAGATATCACATTAAATGGTAAAGTAACATGCCGTGAAACATTGGGTCGGCCAAACAGTTCAGTTTCTTTAAAATTTCATTAAAACAGAGGAACCAGCTGAAATTTAATTTCTAGCGACCATTTGACCAACCTGACACAATTGTTCTTCAGTAAAAATTAAATTATCATGGTACATGGTATATTAACAATAGATGTCTATGTAAATCAATCGTTTCAGAATAAACTTGTTCATCGTCCGGAAATAGTTTTACTCCGAAATCTTTTAGTTTCACTAAATTCTATCGTTTTCTTGAAATAAACTCTTAAACGCACTGGAAATCTACGTCCAGCATTACAACCGATTCAAGTCCTACTAAAGTAAACGTTTATACAATAATAACAATACGACTAGAGTCGAAAGAACAGTAGAATCGCACTAAAGAAATTCTTTGGTTACACAGGGTTGCGATAGAATATTCTAAATTGTAACGATCAAATGGAACAAGGCTTAAACAATCCAAATAACAAACGCGTGGCTTCACACGGCGTTATTTAACAAATTCCATGGTTTAACAACGACTTAAAATTATCCAGTATCGCGTTTAACCTCGTTTTTTCACCAAGATAATCTTCCCAGTTTGTTCGCGAGAATGTTATCAAAATATAATCGCGAACGATCGAAAGCAGCCGGATGCGTCGATTCACATCGCTTCGAAGTCTCAGGAACTTATCCGACTGGTCGTCTCTTGATTTGCTATCGTAATGGGGCCAGGATCGCTATAAAAAATTTCTCTTTTGATCTGAAATTGTTCCCCGCCTCCGAAATTAGTCGACAAATCCGGACGGAATGATTAGAGATTTTTCGAAGGAATACTGTACTCGGATGGCCGCACTATCAATCGTCTTTGACCGTCAACAGAGTTCACGACTCGCCCCGTCATCGTCATTTTCCCTGCATGATTTCCCATGATCGAGACCTGCTCGAAGGGAAACCATCTCAAATCTAACCGGCGACGACGCGTCGTTCTGAACCTCTGTAAAAAAGAACGTTATTCGACGTGAATACATTATATAATTCGTCTTTCTCTTGATCTGTAAGATCGTTCCGCGGTTTGCACCAGAAACGAGGATACGTTTTTCTTTTTTGTGTTTTCTTTAATGAACGAACGACCGCGCGATCAAACGGTTTACGTCTCTCCCGTGGGATCGATCGCTTCCCACTCGAGAATTCGATTAGGATCCTTTGGTCGGGATCCGTCACGATCGGGCGTTTAAAGTTTGTGGGATTTGGTTCCTTATGTCCGAGACGACTAGGATTTGGTGCTGTCAGTTTGTGCTATCTCCTTCTGGGCCTTGTTGAAGCCGTCGATCAGAGTCTCGATTATAAATTTGATTGTTAGTTTGTAGATGTTCTCCACGTTCTCCGAGTATCGATCCTCCAACGTCCGCTCCACCGCCTCCAGGAACGGCTTCTCGATTTTCTGGAAGGGAAATCTGTGTAAATACGCGACTCACGATTTCACGTTCCGAGAAAATCATAGTTTACTCGATGTATCCCTATGTCAACATTTCGTGTTCTTTATATCAACGGGACTTTGAGGAACACGGGAAAAATTGAACATGTTGGGGATGACCGGGCTACTTTAAGAAATATAAAACATTATAAAAAAATAAAAAGCTTTCAAAAATATCGACGCGCACCCTGTTTCCTGAAATGAATGCGAACTGTATTTATTTCATTGATTCCACAAATATTCACTGTCTAGTGAGCTTATAGTCCACGATAAGAAGCAGAAATGTTGTACTTCTAAGAGAAAGAGATGAGACCAGGTTTTCCGATTTGTCCCTTTGAAGTTTAAGGACAGTCCAGCTCCACTAACGGCAGAATGTGTTATTCCTGCGTCTGGAGCCGTCTATATATACATCGGGTCACAAAAGGGTTCTAAAGATGACATTTAAAAGGCGAAAATGCGAGTGACAAAAATGAACGGATCTTTTGTGCCGGCGCGGACAAAAAAGCGTTTACGTGGAAGTCAAGGAAGGAGGGAGAGAATTTTATCCAGAACGTCTCTGAGCCGGGAGTGCTTGGAGCTATGGTACTTTAGTTTGGTAACAAAGAGTAAATTGTTTCTTGAGCACCGATTGTGAGGCGACTTTCTAAAGGGGGAAGTAATTCGGAACACGGACAAGCGCGGCCAGAAAAATTAAATGGGATTGAATAATGAATTTTTCTCTCTCTTTCTCTCTTTGAGAGAGAAAGAAAGAGAGCTTACCCAAAAATATTGCGGATTGAAGCCAGGGATTTTTGTGTGCGTGGCACCGACTTGGTGGAGACAAGTTAGGAAAACGTCCATGTCGTCGAGCCCTTTGATACCTTCGTCGAGGGCCGACATCACTTTCTCCGCGTGCTGCGCCAATTCCATGCTATTGGTTTGTTGCTCCTTCGTCTTCAATTCGCGGAATTGCGTGAACATGTTCAACAGTTCTTCGTTCTCCTCGAACAGCCTGCAAATAACCAAAATCGTCAAACGTCAATCTGCTACGTTCTAAACCGTAGTACTCTAACTCTCGTATGTTCTTCAGGGTGGAAATCCAACCATTTTCAGACAATGTAATATCATTAATTGTTCTGTGCGTTATATTATAAATAGCATTTAACCAATTTTAATTGTGCATCAAGATTCGCAGTCTAGTTATAAGTGTACCAAAATTGTACATTAATAAGAATTAACGATTCGTGTTGAATAAATTTCGGTCGAAGCGAGAATAAGTTTAATATTAACTGCGTTGCGTCAAACGGTGAAGGGGTTGATGAATTAATTAAGCTCTGCGAAGAAAACTGAAGAGAAGATTACACTGCCTGAGGAGCTGATTGAGCTTCTTTCGAGGGTTGAGTGGGATAAGAGGACTCGACTATGTTTTGTGAAGCAATGATAATCGTTCCCTGCTTTAGAAATAGGAGTCTCAGCTTGGAACCTAATGTGAAGCATCTCATGAAAACCACTCTGAACGTGTCGACATTTTAAAACATCGAATACTCTAAAACTTCAATCGGAAAGTTTCCTCGAGCGAAAATACATACAAACAAGTTTCTCACTGTGAATCATTTACAATCTACACAAACATTGCAAACGAATAATATATTCAGAATATCAGTATCACTGTAATCATTATTGAATGTTGTCTATTGATTGAATACTCAGTATACATACAGTAATGTTAAATAGAATTTCATATTATTAAATAGTGGTGCACGACTCTTTTGATTTCTCAATAAAACGAAAGTCTAGCTGCCGAAATGAGTGAATAGGATAGCTTAGAGCCAGTTAATCGAAGTTTGTATTGATTCTCAGAACTAGCGTTCCCCATGTTTGGCCACTTTCCTCCGGAGTTGGAAGAAAAATGAGAGACACTGGTGTGCAGTATTTGTCTCTATCAGTCTCGCTGGTCGCGTGCAACTACTTGGCGAAGTAGGTACCAAATTAGTTGGCCGGTCAAGGATTCTGAGGGGTAAATTCCATCATACTATCTCTCACCTTTGCGCTCTGCTTCTACTCGCCTCCGCTCGACCTTATTGTTTGCCTTAAAACGAGTAAAAAAAGAAACAGAAGCGTAAGGCTGAGGGCTCCTTTGAAGGAGACACTCTGCGGATCGGGCCTTCTTCCCGCACTCGGTGCTCCCGTGTTCACTTTGCTATCGTGGAAGATGAAAACGGGAAAATGTGTCACGGATGCTAAAGGTACCGAGTGTTTCCAAAAAGAGTCTAATCCAATTCCGAACCGACGAGTGACAGAATGAGCGTGGAAACGCGAGATAGTAGGCCGGTGCTAAAACAAAGACCGAATTCTTTTAAATATTGGTAAACATCAATCTGATTTTTCATTTTCATTATTTTCCTTATTAAGATTATCAGTTAGACAGAGGATAAGCGTTGTTTAACCCCTACTTTCTTTCTATAATTGATTTATTGCCAAGACTCAGTTTTGTTTGCAGTCTCCTCGCCTACCAGACAAGCTTTCCGTAATTTCAGTGCTAAAGCGACATCGAGTGCGAGGGGTTGAAGAAGTATGATGATCGCAGCTATATTGCAGAAGGGGAAGTAATTTGTGACGTCACTCACAGTTGGGGAAGTGGCTCCAAGCGGCCAACTAATTAGGCGCCTACTTTAATGTGGCGAGGAAGAAGTGTGCCGGCCTTGTAGATATCTGCTCAATTATCTCTCGCTTGATTGCATTTAGTATTCAAAGATTATCTGACGAAACAAAACGCTTGCTACACGCCACATACTTACGTGTCGCTATTCTTGCGAACACACAACCGAAGACATAAATAACCGCATGTAATCACGAGCAACAATTCGAAAGTTTAAGTCACGCTTGATCGGGCAGCGTGAAAATTGGAACGTTAATCGTAAACAGATTTTTCCGAGAGCAGATGCAATCAAGTCTAACTCTAATCGGGATTTCAATCTTGTCGTAATCCGCCAGCAGTTCGTGCTCTCGTTCCTCGTTTAGGCGTTATTCGCTGACAGAGTTAAAATCATCTAATTGTTTCACGAACTGTTGTTATTCGAGAAGGGGGTTTTCCAGTTTATAAATAACGATTATTTCGTTCGAGTAATTTGTAGAGTGTTCGGAACTTTGAGAGGCTTTTTTTTAACGCTTTAAGGCGGGAAGCGAAATTTTAGATTTACGAGACCTTCGTCGTAAGCACATCATGAACGTGGTTGGCGACTCGTGCAGCCGACCATGTAACGATTGATTTTGCGCTCCAAATCACGGATTTATCGTCTGCGAGATCTAATAACGCCTTGGGAGAAAAAAGACTACTGTTCTGACATATTTATTTCAGTTAGAAATCATGAAACACGTGTTTATTTTACTTCCGTATTTTGATTAAATAAATCTGTGATGCTTAGTGTGGTGACAGGATTCGCGCTTAAAACTGTGATTGCATTTGCGATTAAAACTTTACTTCAATTTCTTGATTTTCTAGCAAATTCGAAGGATACGTTGCAGTTTATTCGGCCCACCCTGTGTGCATCCGATGCAACGACGCCGCAAGGAGACCCAAAAAGGCTGTGAGAGGTACCTACCCATGGCCTTCTTGGTCTCTTCACCGAATAGTAAGTGGAGAATACGTGCATAGGACAGAACGATGCACCACCAGCTAGTAGCAAGTGTTTGACCCACATTTCTATCAACAATCGTTCGTACATGAAAGGTCAACCGAATCTTCAAAAATAGCAATTCGGATCCAGACAGTGTCGTAAAATCCAATAACAACACAATCAAAAGTACAAAATATCATTAAACATTGTACCCATGAACTGTCCATATCCAAACAACGAATTCATTTGTTGTCCATTGAGCTGACACTTAATATCTATGAAATACTAGAAAATTGAAAGAACTCGTCTACTAACAATATTTGTGTCGTATATTTACTACGAGAAACCTTTTAATCGATCAGAGTAAATATCCACAGTCTAGTGGATCAATAATCATCCAGTTTGCGTTTGATTTTCTCTGGAAATAAATATGCGTTCAGTAGAGGATATTGAATGCGTGTATCAATATTAAATAAATTACTTCGATTTCATCAAATATTTGCGGCTGTCAGGTCGGTTATCAATACGTTAAAATGCA
The DNA here is from genome assembly GCA_963966675.1 of Lasioglossum calceatum. Taxonomy (NCBI): domain Eukaryota; kingdom Metazoa; phylum Arthropoda; class Insecta; order Hymenoptera; family Halictidae; genus Lasioglossum; species Lasioglossum calceatum. The sequence continues at coordinate 18,645,043 of OZ016541.1, forward strand.
GCCTCGAAATTCAGCACTGTGTGGTCTGATTCGCAAAGTCATGAGAAAAACATAGCAGGGGATGGCTATGAGAGACGAAGAAACGAGATGATAGGCTGATGTTCACGTCGACTCGTCCAGGAACAACCCTGAGCGTACTATTTCTGCGTTCGGCCACGCGAATACTCTGAAAATGCCAATACGAGGAAGCCCATTGTTCAGCAATGGGCGGGAGCGAAAATGAAAAACAAGGAACGCGTGCGTTTCACGCGGAACTTTCGTAGCTCGAACGTTCGTGAACGATAATAATTGTACGAGGTATCAGGTGTTAAATGTCCGTATCATCACGCTTCAATCACCCTGTCATAAAGGCATCATTGACACGTTGATAGCAGAAATGAAAAATCTTTTGCACATTGCGGTTATAGTAGAAAAGGTTATTACTTTGCAATTTTGACGGAACCATAATGCGTAGGTAGGATTAACTTGAGATTAAGCCTCCACGGACACCATCGATGATGCAACGTAGCCAGGCCCGCACACATTCTATTTAATGGTCCAGTGCGAAAGAACAGAAAACGCAACGACCCTAACGAGAATCGCATGCTGGTAGCGGTGTTTGCTATAGCCCTAAGTGAGCTCGAGTCCTCCTCATCTGAAATTGCGAAGTGGGTCGGCGCAAGATGTAAAAAGTTCTTCGCGGTCACGGGAACATACGTTGCCTGTTCCCTGCACAGGGTGCATAACTATGAGGAAGGGGGAAATCTGATTTAGAACGCTAGAAAATAAGGTGGCTTTTGCAATTTTTCCTAATTTTATTAATTATAGTATTTAATTTTTACCAGAAACAAAAAAAACCAATTATATTCTTATCATCAGCACAGAAGTTAGTACGATGATAATATTCTGATTTTATACAGAAATTTTCGTGGTTTCGTTACAAAATTATTTGACTGATTTTTTAATAAATGTGTTAAGTTCACCCGCAGTAATTAAAATAAGAACATGTAAAGATTTTCCAAAATTCGTAGCGACTGGTCGGCACAGCTCGAAGATCTTTCTATAGTTAGTTGCCAGCCGGATAGGGTCGAGTGAGAGCAGTTTTCTGACCACGGTAAATTATTTCAGGGCATCCCTTTGTTAACTTATCCTATACGCTCTAGTTACGTTCAGAGTGCATCAATACAGGAATCCAATGATTCAGTTACAAGTGGATAGATAAAGATAGAAAATAAAGGGAGAGCGACCTCAACGCATATAGAAGAAGGGATGCATGGTGTAAAACAACTCTGGATAATGGAATCTGGAAAACAGAATGCGAGACAATCTCGAAATTGATGATTTACGTATGCGGCCAATCGATAATGTTTTTTTGGAGATTACTTGACGACATACATACAATGTTAAGTATATTTGGTAATTTATTGTCCGAAAATAAAGAAGTGCGAAATAATTCGAAGATTTATACTGTGTTTAATTTTTTTTCGAGAACATACAGTCTAAGATAAAATGATACTAACTTCGAAGATTACTATCATCGCTTCGATGTGGCCAATGAAACTAATATTTTTCCAAGAATCCCAGTACGTTTCGTCAAAACCGACTTGTACGAGTTGAATATGCTCCACTGTCAGTAAAACTGACGCTCTATCGATTTGAACATAGTCTCGCACCACCGCAAACAAGATTTTGGCACAGCTTTGCCACGACATAGTGCTCGAAAAGAGTGTTTGCAGACTCGCAGCAGAATCAACGAATTCCATATTTTTGTTGCTCCGACATTGTAACTGTAGCGACAAATTCATCGATGTGTTATACGTCGACCTTCGGATGACCTTTCGACGACCTACGATATCGACTATGCTCCGTTATTACAACTAAAAAGCTGCAAAGCACGCATATTAGCCTTTTGCGACACTTTTTTTTAGTCATCTAAAGGTTAGCATGTTTTTATGATATTTCGTTGCAGCGCATCGAGGAAAATGACAGTGTCGACGGATCTGCTGGCACTGTCCCGTTAATATCAAGAGAAAAGGTAACAGTTTTGAAAAGGTACGGTGTACCTTTTCTTGTGCGGTGCAGTCGAAGCTGCAGAAATCGATTTATTACGGAATTCTGTTGTGAAGAAAAATCGGTCGTAGAAGCAACTCTCGGTTATTGTTAAAACAGACGGGCTGACCCATTCCAGTAGAACCAGGCTGCATTGTGAGCACCGCAAGACAAGTTCTGTCACCGCGCGTTATTTCATGCAGGCTCGAAAACTTTCTACCGAGCGCCACATTGATTGAACGACAGCGTCGAACACCGAGTATACGTGGAGTCTAATATTAGATGAAATGTTGATGGATATTTGGGTCTAACCCTTACTATATTATTATTGATTTTATAGACGAATGCATGAGTGCACAGTGGTCAGGTGTACAAAGTTATGTTGCCGCAAATATACGGGGTGGGATGTGTGAATGGAATATTCGAGAAATCAAACAACAATTTCAGTATCATTCTCTTGAGTCATAACTAGACTGCGGATCTTTATGCAAAATAAAAAATATCTGAATCGATTGTAAGAAATAGAAACCAAAATTAATGTTATTTCTTCCCTTAATGATTTTGATATTGGCATTTTCAATTTTTTAAATTTTCCAATAATTTTGAATTTCATCTACTTAATTTTGCTATAAATGCATACAGATCGGCAGTCTAGTGATCATAATCTCAACTGGGATATCATTCGCGGAAAGTTTTGTAGACATCGTCGAAAAGAAAGGACGATTCAAGATTGCACCATTTTTGAGCCTTTAAAAATTCTGTAGGCAATAGCCTCGTTCGTCGATATTTTCTGTCGAAACGATTTTTCTACCAGTGACTTCGGGGGCTATTTTCACCCCATGGGCATGAAAACAGGCGGCTATAAAAAAATACATGTCGAATATTTTTCGATGCTCCACTTAGTTAGGTGCGAAGTTTCATAACAAGTGATGCATACCAGTGACGTCTATTGTCAGCACCATCGTATATTGCTAGGAATTTTGTTACATCGTAAACTGAATATCTAATGTTTTAGAAAATAACCAGGAAGGACAGGCAGTGCTAGAAAGAACTATACTGCAGAAGTAGATGATTTAAGGGTTGAAATAGCAAGCTAAATTATGTCAAAAATAACCGTGTGCTTCATTGAAATATGAATAATAGTGCTTTATTAATTAATAACAATTATTAAAGTTTGATTTTCTTTTATCATAGGAAATCACTCTATCTTTCTCCCACCTGTTGCTGATAAGTCGGTACTGATTTTTTTATCTATTTTGGCTCTAAAAAGTTACGAAATATTTTCTACTTCTATGAAGTAGTATTACCGTCAAATTAACGTATTTAACATTGCTCCCCTGAATACATATACTTAATATTTTAATAAACAGTGTTTACAAGCTGTGCTCATTTTTATTGAGCTTACAAAATATTTGCAATCCTTATCTGTAAATAATTTTGACCTATTATTGTCTATTTGAATTATAGTTTTTCAACGACTAAGCGGAGTATATCCTTTCGATTATATCAGACGTTCTCGAGGTCTGCCAACAATCGTCTTCCCCAAGTATAATACCTAAAATTGTTCTCTAGCGAACTTACATAAGTACGTCAATTACGCTCGGTTATTATACGCCAATATCTAGAAACCTATTGTTCCACTATGAACAAAGGAGAGCCGACAGATAAAGAGGAACGGCGTGTATCTGACAGACAAAAATTGGGGATAGATTCTAGTATCTGCCAACAGATAAAAAAAGAAGTAGGCACTGAAAGTGACAGTCCAGGTTAATTATCGTCGCGCGGCTCCGTGCTGTAAAGTTTATCGATAATGTTATCGCGCATCCAACCGTTATATTTAGAATAAAATGTCATAAAATAAGAGAGACAACCTTAAAAATCATCCACAACGTGTTTCCGCTAGAATTATTCCACTGACAACAACAGACTTCACATTACGTTGCACTACAAATCGTCAGAAATACAAAAATGTATCAAGCTTAAAGAAATAGACATGTAATTCATAAAATATATTGCTACAGATTTCAAGCTCGTCTTTAAAAAATTAGGAAGCAGACAGCTAAATGAGGAGGAGGAAAAGGCTGCGACGACCTGAATTGCACAAATGCAACGCATGCAAACGAAGACAAAAATCGAAGGACGCAAGACTACTTCTGCGCCGGACGTTAATGATGTCCTTGAAGATTCTAAACGACCGCCTAATCGTGTGATATCATTCACCGAAGGCGAACCATATACAAAACATTGCAATAATCAAGCCAGAATCAAACGAAGAAAATTCTTACTGACGAGACAAAATTTTAAAAACAATTTGAAATTTGCGTTGTATTTTCCAACTAAACATAAGCTGAGTCAACAGTAACGCGTAACCAATAATTGATAAAAGCGAGAAAGTAAAGTGATAACACAATGAATCAGCTCCTATCGGTGCCATTATCAGTGTGACAGCTCACAATCGAAATCCGTATTTGCTATGACTGACGAAGGCGAGATTCAAACAGTGATCATTTTACAGATAAAAATGGTGGAACTTTCGCTGTTCAGTTCTCCTGTAGACCTACCATTACAGTTTGTAGCCTAACAATTGAGGTATCTCCCACGAAAATATGATATTTGAAGTTTGTACTGTGTGTTAGCGATTTGGGACCAGAGTGTGACAGTTAAATGCGACAACAGTAAGTTTTTGGGAAGAAATCCACAAAAATACATATGATACCCCGAGCAGTTTGTTGTCGGCCAGGCGGCTGGCGATAATTAAAATTCGAGGACACAAGTTTGCAGGGAACTTTGTTAACAAGACCGTGCGCGAAACGCAGAAAGTTTTGAAAACTGTGTCTCCGCAGAGGAGAGCTTATCGTCGTTACGAACCTTATGAGCATGTAGACACCAGTCTGCTCCAGTGCCCTGGATACGGCTTTCCAGCTGGCCATAACCGTAAATTTCTGTTTCGCCGTGAGCGGAAGCCGTGGATCCGTGGGAGTTTGGTTCTGCGACTTCGCGGTCGCCAATTTGCTAAGCTCGCAGCCCATGTTGCAGCGGCTCGAACCTTCTGTTCGCGAAAATAAAGAACCACCGACACACTCGCCACAGTTCCCCGTGAAGCCGAGCAATTACCACGCTTTCCGGACCTAATCCAAACCCGGTCTCCCCAATTGAGCCTCATTAATCTCCGACGCGCATCAAAGATAAATCGTCACCTGACGGGAACTAATTCGATCGAAAAACGCCCGGGCGAGTTTAATCAAGCAATGGCGGCGCACGATCACTGCTTCCGAACGAAACCACCGGGTCACTGCTGTTCAATCGTCTCGCAAAACTGTTTCCTCGATATTTTCCCTTTAAAACAGAGCTGAAACTTTCCTATAGACTGTCTCTTTCTCTCACTCTCTCTCTTTCGCTCTCGAATACGGAAACAGCGCCTTTGATCGCTAATCAGCAACATTTACCGGCGTCATCGAACTGTTCGACAGTGCTTCGTCGATTAGTCCTGTAATCGTCAAAGCTTTCACACGAATACTTCCGGCTCGCCCATTCTATGGTATCTTCTTGCGCTTTGTTCATTTACATCATTTCTCGGGATTTGAGGAGCGAAGAATTTATGTCCGTCATGTCCACCGGGTTTTCAGATGACGATGACTCGATGAGGCGTTACAGGTCCATTGGGAACTTTGTTGACTTCCTGGCGTTGTTTTCCCCAGGAATGATGCTGCAATTTTCTACTGAAAGAATGAGGAAGATTGCTAGTTAGAACATTCAGTTTTCCATGGAGGGTGAAACGGTAGACAAGGTAATGGCGGATTGTGAAATGGAGCAGCTGCAAATTTGAATTCTTAAGATGGCAAACAAATAATTCAATCTTGAATGGTTACTTCAAAAATCCTCATCTGCATAAGGTTGAACTGACCTCGGAACAGAATTTTAGTTTTTCAAGAACGTTGTCATGACATTTGTAGCTTTTAGTGGAATCGAAAAGTGCTTATAGTGTTAAGGGTTAACATGTTCGCATAATTATGCAAGAAATTCTCAAGAGAGGTAACTTTCTTCGATCGAACGGTGTACAATATAGAAGCTGTGATCAAGGTTTTACAAACATTTGTATCCACACAATGGCGCTATCTATAGCACGGAATGCGTACGTCCACACACATAGTGTATCCTATTTTAGTGCACGTGGCTGAGTATTTTTGTATGCTTTGAAAATATACAAGGATTCCTATAATGCGTGATTTTCAAGAAGAAATGGGGAAGACCAGCGACTAATCCAAATAGATAACAATCGTGCTCAAACACATATGATACATCGGGGTTGCTTGAGCTATCGACACCGATAGCAATTCTCTTGAGGCACAGTCTTATTTGTAACTATTTGCGAATGCAATGCAGAAAATGTTTTTAATGTCATGACTAGACTGCGGATCTTTATGCGAAATAAAAAATGTTCTTCCTCTTTTAATTATCTGATTAAGCTGAAACCAATACGCTGATGTCTTTAAATCTTTTTAATGTGTCCACTGCTTTAAATTGTGCTTACCCATTTTTGTCATAAATGCATAATACCCGCAGTCTAGTTATGACGAACCCTAGTGTACCATTATGGAATTACTTGTTTACACATATGCAATTAAGTTAAAAATTAATAACATAAATTCGATCGAATCCTTGGGGTGATTTGTGTTCCATAATGACCGACCTTTAATGACCTCGAGCGACCTTTAATCACGGGTCATTGTACGCGTCTCGAAGCACGCCGTTAGAGAGTGATTAAAAAGGAACGATTTTTTGTACGCGTTTCATATGTTCACGTACGAAAAACTCTAGACAGCAGATCATGTCCCACTTAGCATAAAGCAAGTTTGGTCTGATGCACGTTTTCTATCACCGACAGCAGCCCAGTTATTCAAGTGGCCTGTTTTAAGTGCCTCACCCTGTATAACCGTAGCTTCGAGCGACGTATTCTGGAGCTAACGATATATTTTAAGACATTAATCGATGCAGCTCGTCATTCCCTATAAAAAAGTATTAAGCTATCTATGCCAAGAAGTAATTAATCTAGAAGATATTTTAATTCCGATATCGATTGACTCGCTGCATTCAGAGCCTGAAGGACGTACTTTTGAATATCAACTCTAAAAAGGTGAACGTTGCACTGCTGCAATTGCATTGCAATGTTTATATTAAAATGCCACCCAAACTTCTAACTTTCTCGCATGCGTTGCTTTTACTTTGTACGGATAATTGCATCGAAATTCATCGAGAAGAAAAACCAAAATGGTCAAGTCAAATTTAGGCAAAACTTTCCATCAAGAAAATACTCATTCTTTGTCATGTGTATAATTTTGATGTAATAATAAATTATTAGAGTAAAAATAAGTCCACGGGTCTGAATTACCGACAGTGTGCGAAAGGACCTATTGCAATAGCGTACTCTACCAAATGCAGCGGCGAACTACACAGAACTGCATCGAAAAAGTGCATGTCCAAGCTTTTGTCGTCAGTTTTTCAATTAGAAAGTCGCCATTTTTAATTCTGTGAAATCTCTTTTCCATTCTAATAAAAAGTATATCCAGAATTTATGGATTAAGTTTTGATAACACAAGAGGGAAAACAATTTTCTTTGAAAATATCCATACAAGTTTGTGTTGACCTTTAGTATTTGCCTCGTGAGATGCAGAAAATATTTTACGATGGCTCCCGATTTCCCTCATGTAAAAGTGAAACCACAAACTCTATCAAAGTATACACTCAAGGTTTCAGTAAACTGTGAGCTAATTGAAAGAATTGCATAAACAATGCAATATTACCATGATGAGATGAGATGAAATGTACAAATCGACAATTCTCTCTGGGAAGCAGTAATAAACACAGTTGCATAATTTTATTAAAAGGAAACGGAGGAAACTCCGAGTACACAAACAAACCAGTAAAACTATACAGAGCAATTAAAACGGAACATGAAAAGAATGTAAAGCAATAAATCAGAAAAATATATATGAAATAGAATTATTATATTCAGTTTAAATTGCAATACCAAAACACTGCTAAAAGAGTGTAAAATAAATAGTAAAAGTATTACAGCGTTAATTAAAAGCAGTGTATTAAACAAAGGATAAACACGTGGACGTGACAAGCGAGAAATAAAATAAAATATACAAAGTAGCTTTTAAGTTGTCGAGTCACCGGAACGCGTGTAAATGTGCGAGCGAGATCGACGTACAGAAAATTAATTTGACCATTTTTACACAAACTACGAAATCGTAGACGTGACGAGATGGTAGCTATAAAAATAATTCTTAAACCAAATCAAAGATTATTGCTACTCGTATTCGATCAGTGTGACAGTCAACGTGTTAATAAAATGGAGCATCGAGTGGCAGGACCGCAAGTCAATTTATATAGAGATGACTATGATATATTAAATCAACTTGGGTAGCTGAAGAAGATAGCCTAGATGCATCAGCACATCAGCAGCCATCGTGGCTGTCCACCCTACTTTCAGCACCCAAACATGATCAGTCTGGTGGGGTTGACAGCTATTACGACTGTTGATGGTGTTCCATCCTTCAAAAAACAAGTTATATCTTACAGCGACACGAAATGACCACCCCCTAGATTAAACACGATCTACAATAAATGAGATATCAGTAAGAGTGTACTGACGAACATCTCTGGAGAAATAAATATCGATAGTACATCTAAAACGATTATAACTTCTAGTCTCTCTCCGGCGAGTTCTCACTTAATAATTGATCCAATCTTCCACATTATTAATTACATTTGGCGATGTATCAAAAAGCACTCGTCTAATTTTCCGTACTCCTTTTCGTTTTTCTATAAATTTGTGTTTCATAATAGACCAAACATTTTCTAACATATTTTTATCAGTCAAATGATATTTATTTTCTGTCATGCATTCTATGCAGATGTAACTACAAGTATTTGCTTCCAGTTTGATTAAATCGGTGTAAGATCATATTAGTATTATAAATAGACAGCGGATTTTATGCATTTTGGACAACAATGAGTAGGTGCAATTTTAAACAGTAAAAACATTACAAGAATTTAAAAATACTGTTATATTATTGTCGACCTATTAAACATATTACGAAAGAAAATACATTTCTATTTCACTCCAGCTTATTATACTTCACGTGGAAATTTTTTATTTTCCATGAAGATCCGCTGTCTAATTATAAATTGTCTTCCAATCCATGCTACAATTTTCACAAGTATGTTTATTTTAGCAGACATAAAGGTACACTTTGTGGAAGAGACGATATGTCTTCTGAACCTCCGTTCGCGACCAAAATGAGACGTCTCAAGGATTCTCCGATTTTGCGACATCAACCGTTTGGAAGACGTGCTTAGCATGCTCGAGGGATATTATCTGACATCTCGAACGTCCGGAACACATATCCTACTCCACAGAATTAAGGGATCACTAAATTTTGACCGACAAATGGTTGATCTTTGAACTGCTGTATAGCTTTATGTGATAAACGTACGAAAGTCCACCTGGGCTCATTTTAAACGGCAAAGCTTCTACTTTTATATCCCAGTATTGAATTTTGTGGAAGAACCCTTTAGATCACAGAATATCAGCACGATACTGATCATGATTGTTGCTACAAAACAAAGTTAAAACTTACGACTTGAGACTATTCTACAAGATTAAAGAAAATTTTTTTTGAGATTTTAAAATTATCTTGTAGTGGCAAGGCTTCTCTTTATAACGATTTTAAGTGGAATATATCATATTTTTTTTAGAATGTTACAGCGTTTCAAAGAACGACAATTTTTCGGTCACATCAATTTAGTGACCCTTTAATTTCGTGGAGTAGTGAGTCCTTGTTGTTTGAGTTGAACACGTGCAGCCAGTGACCTACATCACCTCGACACTAATAGCAACACTGTCATTTGAAATAACGCGTATCGTCTAATTTGATCTTCTCACAATACCTACTGACAAGTATTAAATATGAAAAAAATGAATCAGATCACTGCACAAGATACTTCCAAAGTATACTGAATTCTTATGACAGTGCAATTAATCTTATGCATTTTAGGGCACAAAAGTAAACTAATTGTAAGAAAGGAGATTACGATTTATAACAATTGCCGGATATTCAAACTTCAAAGATAAATGCCGATTTTCCGTTCGAAACTTTCAGCTCTCACGGTTTTAATAAGTACTACTATAGAACGTAAATCCACAAAGCAAACAGATTCAGAGTATTGAAAATCCGTTTAAGCCCATTAACGGCAAGGAAACTCGACGCACCATTAGATCCAGCTCTCCGCACGCTATATTCCATCGTCCATCGAATGCGTTCCGAAACAAGAATAAGAACTAGAGAGCCTCAATAACCAATAAACGCGTGGAAATAACCGAATCAATAGCTGAAACATACTGTTTTTAGACTAGCCGCAACGGAAAAGAGAAAAAAGAAACAGGTTGAAGGATGTAACGCATTGCGAAGGTGACAGAAGATGTATATTTTAAGAGGATATAATGTATAACATAACACTGCTACATAATATATTCGACATCGATATCGGTGTGCCCGGTATAAATAGTATTACTACACAATCATCGATCGGTGTACGATGAAAAATTTACGAAAGGAACAGGGGAGGCCTACGGTAGAAAATTGCGAGAAACAGAATATGTTTGGGAACATGTGGGGAATAATGAGTGTGGTTTTGGGACGACGCTGTCCACCGTTCCATCTGTTTTCGTTTGATAGAGAGAGAAAGAGAGAGAGAGAGAAGGAGGTAGAGAGAAAAGAGAGAGAGAGATGGAGGGCTAAAGCTGGGAGAATCACCTGGTGCATCAAGCCGCGTTTCTGTTGACTCGGTGGTTCGCGAATCGCCTAACAAATCGATCCGCACACGATTAACAAACTTCGGCCACGTTTCTCTGTTCCCGGATCCCGGCTGTCGAGGAGCTGGTAGCACCGTGGTCCTCGCTCATCATCTCGGACCAAGGAAAACGGCCGAGGACACCTTTGTAGCCGCGCACATATCCTCGGGCATACACATCCGCTTGTACCACGACGACGATCCTCCGCGTGTTTTCGCGAAACTGTTCTGCGATTCGCCGCGATCCGTCGCGAATAAACCGTTCTCATCCGCGACCACGATCCGTTCCCGTGGACCAGCCAGGATTTTCGGACGCGATCGACCACGCTCTCTCCCTTTGGTCCTCTCTCTCTCTGTGTGTTTTCTATCTTTAGAACGTCTCCCGGGGATCTGGATTGTTCACGAGGGTGGTACGCACGGCCGTGTTGCCCTCAACCCAGACAAGCCGAGACTGAGGCACCCGTAACAAGTGCTCAGGACGAGCACGCACATGCGCAACCACGCTCACCCCCTTGTCTTTTCGGGCTTTCCTTCGAACCACCCTACAACCCTCCTCGATACAACCTGCGCCCGATTAATCGGAGCATTTTGCATTTTCTTTTCGGCGTACCAGCACGCCGACCTCGGCGAAATCGTCGGAGGACCCCACGACTATCTCCTTTGATTTTATGGAGAAGGTCGTGTTATCCCAGAGGGTGCATTTGCTGAGAATTGGAGAGTCGGAGAATTTTCTTTCAGTGGTGTTTTTTCTCAAGATGTCGTCTGTATTTTTCTTTTTTCACGGAATCCTGCATATTTTACTTTCCCAGGTCATACCGACGTTGAGTCCAGATAAGTTGTGACTAAACGTAACTTTGTTTATGCCGCCAGATCATGCTTGTACCCCGAAGCGCTTTGCTTTCGGACAATTGGCTCACCTGAAACTATGTGCACCGCCTATAATTGCCCGCTTCCCAGAATTATCGTGACTTCGAGAATCTCGAATAATGTAACAACTTCGTTTGTTTAAATTACTCAAAATAAAACATTTCTCGCTGAAATTGTAAATTCTCGTTTGAAGTCCTACCAGTTCGTCCATTCTGTATTTTTTTCAAGCTTTTCAGTTTCATTTACTAAGTAAGTTTAGGAGATTTAAGAATATCATTTGGTTTTTTATTTTTTGCAAAAAATTAAGATTATAGAATTTGTATAATATTATATACGTAAGAGTGAGTCGAAAAGAAAGAATAAAGAAAGAATAAAGAAAGAAGAGTTTGAAAATTCTGATGTGTCTGATCATGATCTGCCGATTCTACTTCTTGCATTTACTAAAGCACGCGAACTACCCCTACCCCTACTGATCCAGGGTGTGGGTGGCGAGGGATATCAGTCAATTGATAATTTCCGACCTTAATGAGAATCAGCTTAGCTGGTTAAGTAGGATTTTTTAGCTGAAATCCAAATTTAGAATTTTTTAGCTGATGTTTAAATCTCAATAAACACACTTCTATAATTTGTATATTACAATCAAGTTCAGTCAATTTTTAATTGTTCCTGTTGAATCAGTCGTGTTTAATTTTATCTTGATGCTGGGTCATTAGTCCACGACCGACTTTGGAGAAATGACCATTTTTATCACTTTCTGTACATTTCAGCTATCGAGGCGCCGATCGCGGTATCTGAAATTCTAAGTGATCAGTTTGACCCCGTTCGATTACAAAGTACCTATCCGGACAGTTTTAAGGGATACTATAGTTGAAACGTTAGTCCTGGCTTTGTTGAAAATAACCCAGCAGATGATTAGTATTTGACGTGCGTAATTGTCTAATAACAAACTATGTCTATTTCCGGTACACATTGATGACGGTGCTGTCTGTGCACTATCGACGTGATTGGTCGGAACTGCTCAGTATAAATAAATAGAGTCTCGGAATTAGAAATTATGAGACACTTTAGTCAAAGCATCTTAAATTATACCAGGAACCATCGTATTTTTAAACCGGGCTCAGAGGTATTTTGTGTCGAATAAAATAAAAAATAATAAATTACATTAACTAATTCTTTATTTTAGTTTTAGGACATAATATGAAAAAGATCATTTTCATGTGTGAATAAACTGAAGCATAGTTATTCCGAAACAACGTCGAGCTAAATAAAAGAACATATGTGTTTTTCGTATCTTATATATTTATTTCTCAAATATACTAGTGTAGGGTGGTTAAAATCTTTTTTTTCTCCGCAGCTGCCAAGCATAATTTTATTGTACTATTTGGGCATGTTACAGAAGAAGTTATTCCTTTACGAATTCTTTAAAGTGTTTCAAGGGTTGTTCTCACCCCTTCGAAGCGGCAATCTAAAAGCGCATTGAAATTGTGTGTCAATGGCCTGACTTTGTTTATAAATAACGATCCTTGAGAGAGTCGAGCTTTTATCTGTTGTGTGCAGAAAATTGTGGATTTCCACCCTCTTTTATATACAGGGGTGCCCACCACCGCTCGGTTGCGCAGAAAATTGCGCGATGCATAGTGATCGATGGGTTCAGCGTGTCTGTAATTATATTCCCCGATTATTATTTGATGCTGTGCAACAATTACAATAATTTCTTTTTCGGGGGACGTTGTTGAACATTGGCTTAATTATCTTCCATATAGTTTATCATGCAGTATTGACGGTACGATTACTCGTGATCCCGCTAGAGTGCAGGATGGTAGATTGAGATATCAAGATAAGAATGTGAGTGGAACACGACCTTCCATAATTATTATTAATTATACAGTCCAATCAAAATAAGTGATTAATTATTTGATGCTCACAATTAGCAGGATATAATTTGAATAATGGGGTGCAGGTGAAATTTGCAGGGATGAAAGGGGTTAGAGTCGGTAAAATAGGCTAGGTAGAACGTTTGGCGGGAAAAGAAAAAGATTTAAACGTTTGGATTGTGGAGCAAGAACTAATCTCGATGAAAAATTTCATCAGAGCATTTTAAAATATAGAATTGGGAGGACGGAAACGTTTCACCAATATGCAATGATCCTTCTGGTGAATTAAATCCTTTCTGTACATAAAACGTGACGCGTCGACGTTTTGTTTTACTTTATAGAGAAAAGATATTGAAAGGTGTAGAAAAGGTAACAACGAAGCCACGACCCTAAATACAAGCAAGAAAATTGGTTATGCGATTCTATATGCGACCGGTGACCCCTTTCCATTAGAATGAGCATCAATAGAGACGTTTCAAGTCTTTTATCTTTCCTCAATGAAAGAAAATGGTGCTGAAAAAATATAATCTCTATAAATTAATTTACAAAAATCTACATTTACATAAAAGTCGACTCATGAGCCTAATACATTCTGACAAGACATGCAACAATTAGGGGATGTTTTACTGTCATGGAAAGACAATTTCAATTTTTACAACGTTTTTTTAAAAATGGATCGAACTGTATTAAGAATTTTATAAGTAAAGTTATTATAAGTTTATTACCATTATTACCCTTTATACGGGCAACACCTTTTATCTTTCTGCACGATTCAACAGCGTACTTTGTATGACTAATAGTGTCTACGCTCATAATACGCTCTGTGGTAGACTAATAGAGATCTAGGGTGCAAACTGTCCTTACAGTGGGCGGATTAGCTTCGCAAGAACATTAGTCACAGAGGGTTGGCTAAAATTCTTGTTGACAGTACTGCCGGAGCTGTTGTTTTGCAAGAATCTTGCCCAACATTGTTTCGTTTCAACAAATAATAAAACAGGCGATAAATATATAAACTTCGCGGAATAATTAAAGTTCTACTTTCTAAACGCAGATCGTTTCACATTCTATACTAATCCTTTGTGTCTCAAATGACATGCATTCGCATAACACAGCTTTTTTCGGGACCCGACTACCGTGCTATATGTATATGTGGAAGGATACCTGTACGAGGATACAGAAGAGAAACTTCTTCCAGTCGGGAGGAGAAGGTTAGACCAGCCTAATTACTGTTTTAGCTAGTCTGGCAGGTAGCTACGAGCACACCGTAGTCCTTCCCCATGAACGAGTCTCCTTCTTTCAAGTAGCACAGGACTAATAAAGTCGTGAAGCAGCTCGAAAGCGCGTCTAGAAAGGTTGCTTGCATCTATCAGCCAATCAATTTTCTTAATCAAATTAATTTCCCTTTTCCCCTTCTCGTATCTACTTCTTTTTAGTCGATCTTTCCCCGCAGAAAGGGTGTTCTCCAACTCCATGCAAGAGCTCTTAATAATATTCACAAAAATAGTTAACGAACTTTACAGTAGCGCTACTTAAAGCAATAGAAAATATTATATTTTTCACGGGTGCACACAATCTCCGAAATCGAAATTAAATTGTTCGGGAGGCTAATTATCTCCCTTAACGCAAAATACTACGTATCCCTTTTTCAGTGTTCGCCACCGCCGAGGATCGTGATTTCCTCCGGACGTTTTTCGTTTCATTTCTCAATGCAAGGTGGTTTTTAGCTGCTCCGCGATCGCTTTGTGTGTGCCGTGTACATAATTCGATGGTGCAGAACACGGCTCCTCCTTCTTCCTTTCTTCTGCTTAATTTCGAGCGCGAATACGATGGCGCGATCCTCTGCCGCTGTTTCCGGCGCCTTCTGCTGCAAATATTCTAATACAATGTTCGAATCACGAAGCGATCTGACGGATACATCCTTGGTAAAAGAAAGTAGAAAAACATTTATCTTTTTACAAACAACGACGCGAGGAAATTAAATACTGATTAGAGAGGAAGGATTCAACTATCCTCGAGCATTCACGATATCTTTTTGGCAATCTCTACTGTCGTTTGCATCGTTCAAAGTATTAACACGTTTACTGGCACGGTTGTGCGCATAAAAGTCACATGAACTCGGAGCTACTTGTGATTTTTTCCCATTAAATATTGACTGTAAAACGGTGCCTGCATGCTTATTTCTATTGTCTTTCGTATTAACATTATTTTCTTGTAATGTATCTATATTTATTTTAATATAAACAAGTGTGGAAGTTTGTACACAATTTGTATAAGTTGTAAGAGTTTGTAGGCAGATTCGAAATGGCAATTTCTGCGTCGGACGAGTCCCAATCACCGAATTTGAATCCACATCTGCCAAGACACGTGAGTTGACGTGAGTCTGATGGAGCTCGATCGAAATTATCGAAGCGAGAGCCTTACGACCACCATCATTTTTTGCTACTCCTTAATTGGTCCAGACTGAAGCTGCGGAACGATATTCAGTCGAGACCCGTTCCTTCGATTCAGTGATTATCGAATACATGATGACTTCGCTCACCACTTGTGTTCTACACTGCTCCTCTTTTATACCATCTGCAAATCCACGGTGAATTTCGAACAAAATTCAGACTAATTTTATCGTTTTCTCCTGTCCCTGCACGAGATCCGTGTTATCGAAATTCTAGATTAATATTTCAGATGTATTTCAAGTTCTTGATCGAATTCACGTAACTTTTGTTGCACGTTTTCTCGCAACGCGATCAAAAACGTCTCAGTTCCGTGAACTGACGTCGACATGCGACATCGATGTTCCCAGAATTGATATTGTTTCTACCTTCTTCGAATGTCCGTCAGTTGACTTTGGAATGTTGAATATTTCAGACGTTTCTCGAACGGATAAACTTCGTGGTATGTACATTAGTAGACTCCGGCTTTGATGGATCTATAACGTTTTCGATTTACTAGAATGATTAAAAGAACACACTCATTTTTGTCTAATTGCTGTGTCTCACAATGAGCTTAGAAAATGATTGTTTTGCATAAGTCTAGTTGCTTCGGTCACTCTACGTTTAATAAACACATCGTGAGTGGTTGAAACATATCCGCGGCACGAACTTTTACAGGACGACCTAATAATTTGTTCTTCTTTGGAAACAGTGTACGCACGAGACTCGCCTGGAAACACGGCAGGAAATGGCAGTCCGAAGACCTAATTATCGGCCAAGACGCAAAGATTAGTCTCTTTTCCCTGGACCCCATCGGAACGCTCGTATTTAGCAGTAAGACTGTGGGTTACAGGAGTAACCTAGACATATAATTAGAGCGAAGCATCTCGTGAGAAAATGCTCGACCAGATAATAGCCTCGGGCCACGGAACCTAAAAGACTCTCTGTCGATTTCGGATCTGCAGTTGTATTTGCAGGCGAAACTATCCGATCACCGAACGATCAACAAACTTGCGAACGTTCTGAAAACATCAACGCGTAGAAAGTGGCACTGGTTCAAGCTGAAACAAAATAACTTCGAAATTATCTTAGTCGATTGCTCTATTTTCGACGTAGTTTCTCGTTTCTGTTAAACTGCTGGAATTTCTACGAACGCTGCAAACTGATCGTCTGTAATCTCAATCGAACATTTTCACGGCGGTCTTCTTTCAGGTTTCAGTTAGATGTGCCATCTGTGTGTTACAGAAACGCCGGCTTGACTGCTCGACTGGAAGTAAGCATGCTTTTACCTTGCAAACCACCCGTTCCCTCGAACGAAGACGAAAAGAAAATTTCGTTGCAGCCCTCCCTTTGAGAGTTTCGCCGTTTATGGGAAGGGAAAAAACGAACGTAACTAGGTTGGCCATGTCCGAATTATGTCCCTATCTACTTACGAATTTTCGGAATAGTTCAGCGAAGACGCTTCGCTCTCGACACAAACTTTTACATCAACGAAAGCGTAAATATACAACGTAAACGTCTCATCTCTATTACAAATTAAACGTTTTCACATTTTATTTGTAATTGGTTGTAGCCAGTGAAAGTATAAATAAAAAGGGAATTTAAAATTGTAATCACATAAATGATTGAAATCGAGCATATTAAATTGAGGGCACAGGTACGATAAGGGTGTGAGGTTTTCTCAAGCCTGTCTCGTGTACATCATTTCATTAAAAGTGAAGATTATAGGTTTCTATTCAAAATATTTTAAACATACTGGCTCACTAACATTTACATAATACCACCTTCAATCCGCAGAACGTTGTTTTCCCGTAATTAGCATTTTTGCACTCGCGCCCTTCTTGCGCACAACACACTCAATTCTGTTAAAGGTCGATAGCATCTCTATGGCCTTGAGAATGAATTTCCTACACGATTTTCCCCTGTTTCCAATAATAACAAGTTCGCCTGTCTGAGAATCCTGTTTCAGACACGCTTATATAGTTTTTATCTCTCGTTTCATATTGTTTCCATAAAACTACACACACTGCGTGATCAGGTTTTATGAACCTACTTACGTCTGAAGCGGTTTCGTTATAATAAAGCGAAATATAAAAGATTCTCTGCTTGTTCTGGGAACGTAGAGGTCGTCAACGTCGATGACTTTTTCTGTGTCGGTGCTACAGATCCCTAACAACACGAATAGAAATCACAAATTTACTGTTTTCAACGATGCAGGTTTTATGTACTTACAGTAACAATGTGTGGGTGAAGAAATTGGTGGTATTCCGAAAGAAGTAGAAAATGGCAAATTGAGGATATATCTAAGCTACCATCAAATCGTAAAAAGTGTCTGTCTTTGGACGAATGATTCTACTGATCAAACAAGTAGATCATAGAAATGTTTGGATGGGATACAATTGCATTTTTTTACGATTTTCTTACAATAAAAATCTCATCATCTTCTCATTTTCATAAAACTTCACATACCAATCAGTCCTGGTGTCCAGCAAGATTACCGTCAAGCAACTAAAGTATTAAATGACGCAACAGCAACAATCTCAGCAGACAGTTCTCCTAGAAAACAACGATCAACAACCCTAAATAAATCAACAATCTTTTCTCGAATCACATTACGGTCGACTGTTGAATGAACGAAGGCCGATTACTTTCGATTCGAAGGGGACGTTATCCGCGGCAGAGATCGTTGCTGGATCACGATCGATCGATAAAACAGATTTCTGAGGTGAACACCGTGCATATGAAGATCGTCGAACCCTGCAGAGGCGCCTCGACCTTCGCAACCGGCTGGAGAGGATCAAGAATCCTCTTGTTCTCCATAAACCTTGCTCGTGGCTGAAGTGGGGCGAGCCAGGCAAGGCGAAGAGAGAGGCGACCGTCATTCCCGGTATCCACCTGGCGTCTCACCTGAGGCTTCACGCCAAGTGCTACGTTGCTGCTCGATCGGGCTAGCTCCTACGGGATCGCACGCGTCCGAAACACCCGTCGAAACCACCAATTTCGAGATCTGTGCTCGCCAAACCGCCGGAGAAACCAGAACCGAGCTGTTCGAGATCGACAGGAAAAGTTTGAAGCAACAGGTGAACAACAAAAGCGTCAGCACTGGCTGCGAGGCTGGCACGCGTCGCGAGAGGATCGGTTTCCCAGAAATCATCGATCACGGGAGCCCTATTCGCGAGATCTCGATCGCTTGAACATGAATTAGCTTGTGGCTTTCCAAGACTTCCGACTGCAGCTCCGATCTTGTGTGGACCACGTGAACGTTAACCGATTTTTAACGATACCAATCGTGTTGATTTTTAGGAGCACGTTTGAAAGTTGCGGATCCCTTCTCGGAGTGTTTTCAAGCCATCGTAGTGTCTGACAGTGGCTCGTGTGGACACTGCGAAATCGTGGGAGTTTAAAGGTCCTCGAACGGGAGTTTGCTAGGAGGAGCAGCGTGAAAGCGAAGTTGGCGATTAATTACTGTCCAGGATAATTAAAAGCAAGCAGGAGCAGTGAGTAATAGCTCGGGAAGATAAGTAGTTTTTGCTTGAGGTACACGAAATTGGGAAGGACGAGTGTCAATACGCGCAGGCGAGACGTGTCTGTCAACCGAGAGACGGTGGAAACGGTTTTTACGACTCAATTAGGGGGTCCTAAAAACGAAGTTAAGCGCCGCTGACAGGAGAGAGTCGCGTCGAAATTGAGCAGCGCCGGCGACCGGCTAGGTGATATCCAACGGTGGAAACGTGTGAGAAAAGTGCGAAGACCTATTCAATTTTCGAGTGGAAAGAGCGTAAACGACTGTCCGAGAGGAATGCACGCTCGCTAGTGGCGGGAAGTGTGGCAATAAAAGGTGCTGCCTCTCGTTAGGGCGCGGGAAACGGCGTTCTCCGTGTGTGTGCGCGCGTGTGTGCTCAAGAATTTTCGTCTTTCGAGCAGAGAGTTTCGCGTGCTGCTGCTGCGTCGAGGGGAGCTCGAAACTCCACCTGCTGCTGGAAAAGATCTTCTGCTACGCGATTCCCGCGCGGCCACCGTGGAATACTCAAGAGGTAAGGAGTGTACTTTCAGGAACGATACGTTTCCCATTCAGGAACTATCGTAGACAATATTTCAACTCGTAACGCGTCGAGGAAGCGGCGAAACTGGTACATCCGCCGATGAATTCTCGCCTGGGAGATATCTAACAATTTTGCTACTGCACGAGACACGTTACGTATGGCATTAGGCGGTTCCCTTTAAATCCCAACAGGTTAACGATTCTGCGGAATATTTGTTTTCTAATGGAGTCTAATAAAATAACACTGAAGACCCAACGAAACAGTT
This sequence comes from Lasioglossum calceatum, assembly GCA_963966675.1. Taxonomy (NCBI): domain Eukaryota; kingdom Metazoa; phylum Arthropoda; class Insecta; order Hymenoptera; family Halictidae; genus Lasioglossum; species Lasioglossum calceatum. The sequence goes on from OZ016541.1 coordinate 18,665,405, forward strand.
GCACGTGGACAACGGATTTCCAATAATTTCTTTATTTCCTCGTACACTTCTATTATGCTGTCAGGAATATCATTGAACAATTCCCCTCAACTCCAGAACACACGAACAATTTCTTAGAATTTTTCTTGAATTTATAGAATTAGATTTGACTACTGTTCATTTGTTATGATAATGTGAGCACTTTGTAGCTACATATTTCGGTGGTAGAATTTCCCTGAAGCCCGTCAGAACCGGCCCAGCTATTTTTGGCCACCGAAGGGTACGTCGTTACTCGCATTAGCGGCCGTAATTAATTAGGAAACCGTTCGGAAGCGCGGGTGCTTGAATAATACTGTTAACGTCGTTAAACATCGTGTAATTACACGCGACGTTTTCGTTAGGGCACCGGCGCCAGAATCGCAGACGGGCGATTCCGAAAGTAGGGTTTGCACTCCCTCGAGTGTTAAATTACTTTTGTTCCGATATTCCGTGTAAATTGCGTAACATTATTCCGTCGTCCTACCTGACAGCTCTGTCACGTGACGTTTCGTTCGGTCTAACGTGGCCAACAATTAATTGCGAAATTGTTACGTTGCTACGGTCTTCGCCGAACGATCCAGTTCCGTTGAGAATACTTGAGTCCGTTAAGGTTACTTGAATGTGTTCAAGAATTATACTATTGTGTAAAGCGATGGTATTATTGTTCGCTCCATTTGACAAGATAAAAATAGAAGAAAATGAGGACTAAAATAATTTGCAATTATTTTTGATAAATTAATGAAAGAAATTTTTCAATGATTGTGCAATGTTACAAAGAATCTCAACAATTCCAAACGAAAATTTCATTAGACCACATTCCAGAGAAATTTCTTGTTAACGATTGTAACTGTTATAGCTCTCGAGGAATCGGTTAATAAACCAAAGAATTAGTAACTTATTGATGGTCGAGCTGCTATATTGCTACATATTAAAGGCTTTGCAGCCACCTTGGATAAAATCGCTTTCGTACACTGGGGGTTTCCCACAAACTGCGCCAGCGTTCTCTGCAGCTGCAAAGAAGAAAAAAATGCGTAAAGCTTGGCTATAAATGCGCTGTTGCAAAGTTATAAGTAGACTGCAGGACTTATGCACGAGCTGCTCTTTAAAAATTCTTCGTCAATTATTCACTGATTATTCATTAATCCCTTTCTCCGAGCAAAATTGCTTCGCGTCTCAAGAGTCATGAATTATTTATCTGATCCTGAAAGAATCCTATAACTCTACAATCGTACAATACGATTAAAAAGTCGTTCTCATGTGAAATGAATATTCCAGAGAAGACGGGACACATATATGTATACATATGTTGTTTCTACGATTTTATGCACGATTTCGCACGGCCTTCGCGATCCTTCCGATTCACCGATTAACATCCACTGTATCTGGTGAAAATGTTACAACCGGTGAATGCAAATCGGCGGAATTGTTTCGCACGGAATTAGAAGACGTCGGGGCACAAACGTAGAAACCTGGAACGCTATTTCCCCTCAATCGACCGATTTCACACGGTGCAACACGTAATACGATCTCCATAAATTTTCCCTTGCTTAATTAAGAAACTAACGGATCGTCAAACTAATCCCCGTTGGCGGCATCATATTGACCTCGTAACTAACAATTCAACAAGGTACTGTTCTAACGGAATAAAAAGATATTGGTGCGTCTGTGGGGAGCGGTTTTTCTACTTTTAACCGTTCCACTTTCTTTTATTCTCTTTTACAAGAAGCTGTTATCGTTCAACCAGTACACCGAAATATTGGGCAATGTTGTTATACATTATTAATTCGCAAAAGTTTACTGATTTTACCGGAACCGGCTATTAAACTCCAATAACTAGACTTTCGGTCCGCTGACATTCGTTCTCGAAAAAAATGTTTGATACAAGTTTCACATGATTTTGATATTATTATTTAAATATATTAAAAAATATTTTAGAAACTCACTTACAGGACTGCGCTCGTAAGTGATTTTTCTGTAAGAATAATTTAAGAGGTCGCCACAGCTAATCATCCTACAATTTTTTTCCCACCTGTCGTCATTCTCCCGGTGTTCTCCAAGCAGCAGAAGCCTGTCAGTGATTGGTTCCCGATTGCAGTCTCAGCGGGAGCATGCGATTTCGTTATTAGTTGATTCGAAATTGAACCAACCCCCCAGTGGCGAGAGGTAGCTAACTTATCCTTGACAGGTCACCTAAGTAGGTGCGAGCGGATCTGTCATACAAGGAGGAAGGCTGCAGTGTGCGTAGACCCTTTGTGCATCGTGCAGATTGCATTTATCGTCGGGATGTTCGACAGTAATGATTTCTTCGAAGTCCCTGCCGCGGAACGGGACTTTTAATTAAATGTGTCGGCGCCGTCTGTTGCTAAAAAGGCATAATTTCCAAGCAATTAGAAACCATTAAGCGATTTTCAACTTTCTGAAATAAATCCAAGAGCGTCATCTTCTATCCTAATATGCTTGGCGTTTAAGCAATTCACATTCGAAAGTAAGAAATGGTACTTGAATGTGTTGAACATTTTTTTACGCCAAACGGCAGACGACATTTTTCTGAATGGCAATCGGTTCATTGCAACGTGATAAAATATGTGCTAATTATGTTTAATCATACTTTTTGGCTGCCCTTACGCCTTCTATAACAGAATACACTTCGATTTCGATATTCTTAAAAATGTTAATATTTTCCCGAAATTTGCAAAATCTTGTCATTAGCGTTAGGGCGTTTTCGATTTCGAAAAAAATGTTTCCTCGATCTGGTCTGATGCCCATTGGCTCATTTTTGTCAGTGATGATCGGTTCATAGCTACGTGATGCAGCCCCCTGGCTCATTTCTTCAATGAAATAGTCGGTCGGCACAGCCAAAGAAATATAAAAAAGTGTAGCTGTTTCCTTATTGGAACGAGCATTGCAATCGACAACCGATGTACCTTGAAACGTAGTCCAATAATGGTGCAAATGGTCGGGAAGAGGAGCGTGTTCGCGATTAGGGGCATTTACCTCGATTCTGTCGAGCCGCGGGATCCTTCGGCGTGCGTTTAAAATAGACTAATGCACGGAAGAGGCGGAATTGATGTCTTTTTTATGGGAATCTAGCGGGACAGCGAGTACGCTGTTTCACCGTGCAACTTGGGTTTGCTTTATCTGGTAACTCGATAGATATCTAGTGGTAGGTGCTGTACAGTTAGCCCGAACGCACGATATATGGGAAGACGGCGGCAAAACAGCAGATGTTCGTACCGTTGATAATGCGCATACGTTTCAAGTCCTCGATTCTCCTCAGGAAATCGCTCTCTCGAGAGAGTCGAGGCTCGAGACGCGAGGCAAGCCGATGCTAGGCGAGGCAAGGCGAGGCACGGCGGCGAGGCGACGGATTCCCTGAGGCGATCCTTCGGAGAACCGCGAGAATCAGATCGATCGAGGAACTACCGAACGAGATGCGAGCACGGGATAAGGGCAACCCGATCGTTTATTGTGCCGGAGAAATAGTGATTTTCGCGATCCAAGTCCCGGGAAATGGATCTTCACGGTACAGGAGGCTGGCGGAACGAGAAAAATCCCCCGGCCGAGAGAAATAGGAACTTGTAAAACTGGTACAGCGACGCGTTGCTGCTCCTTTTTGCCAGGACGATAATGTTAGGCTAGTCGTGAACCTCTGTTTCTTCGTTCGCTGGACATTAGCCTGTATATCCGACCGCTTTCGTTTAATTTCACCTGCTGCAATCGCTCGGCGTAATTCTATCGAACGACGCAAAATAAAGCGCATTTTAGGCTGGTTTTAATGCTAATACTGTCGTAAGAGTCAGCTAATTTGTTTACTTCGAGATAGCGATTCAGGGAAACGCGCTTCGAGTTGACGCCCGATTAATTTCTCGGTCTTCGAAAGGTAAGGGTTCTGTTTCGAATGCTATCATACTTTCGCTATATCACAGTATTTTCTCGTTTATTGTGGGACAATGATTCAGATTCTCGAAACACAAAACGAACATTATATTTGCAGTAGTGTTATCTCTTTAGTAAAAACAAGCTGCACTCCAGTATTTGTTTAGTAACATTATTTTAAAGATTACTAACTTGTTTTCCGTGGAAGAACATAAATATTGTATCTGCTGCAGTATGACGCTTCTGATGAAACCAAACTGCTCTTCAGCCTTTCAGCAACACCCTTGTATGGTTAACAAAGTTGTCCAATTTGAAACGGTCTACAAATAAGAACTTGAAATTGCAACCTTTCAGCTGCTACTGGCAACGAATTAATTCCTTGCATCTCCTCGCATAACTTTTACTAGTGTCTCCCGCTCCCTCTTGCTTAAGAGTAACAAGTTGTTATCTACTTTGAGACAGTAGTCAGGAAAAATGCAGTTGCCGAGAGGACTAATTCATTGGGTCCCGAGGCGTAAAATGAAAATTGAATCGGCGCCGCGGTAATCCAGAAACGGCGAATGAGGGACGGGGGAGGAGGAATATTCAAATTCAGCTAGCGTGGAGCCGCAAGGGGCGGCAGGAATTACGCGAAATCGAGACGATAAAATCCTCGGGGATAAAAATTGGCGCTCGGCAATTTCTCCGGCAAGGGGACGTAATTTTATGCCTTGGACGATTTCCATTCTCACGGTGGCTGGAGGGACGAGTGGTATACGAAGGAACGCTGGTCGTCGTCGTCTCGATAGAGCAGAATGAAAACCCTCGGTAAAACTAGTTGCCACGCAAAAACTAGACGCTATTCAAAGGCCGTTTGTACGAAGGTGGATGGTGGTGCGTTCGGAGCCTGCGGACCCGGTGGCTTTGTGTTGGTGAAATAGGAGCAAAATAAAAAACAAGTGCGAGGAAGCGCTTCCTGCTAAAGGGAACACCGGAGGAAAAAACGAAAGAATCAACCGAGACGAAGGGAACGAAATGATTTCGTTAGCGGAATATGTCGCAACTTAACCGGGGCAGTCTCATGTAGACAGATCAATAAAATCTTGTTTCTTTCTATCGTATTTACAAGCTGACCAACTCCATAAAATGAAAAGTTGAGAAAACTCTGTATAGGAACATTAATATACATAAGAAACTGGTCCCCACATTATCAAGTGAAAGTTTTCGAATCTGTAACACGAATAAATATTATTATATAATTATTAGACAGCGGATATTATCATTAAAAAATGAGCAGGTGTAATTTGAAACAGTAAAAATATTATAAAAATTTAAAAACACTGTTATATTATTTTCAGCCTATTAAACGTATTAAGAAAGAAAATAAATTTCTATTTCATTCCAGTTTGTTGCAATTCAGGAAGAAAATTTTTATTTTGCATAAAGATCCGCCATCTAATAATTATACAATTAACTTGACAATTTTTATTTTGCATAGAGATCCGCAGTCGATTTATCAGCTGCCGTTTTCTCTGACCCGCAGTAGTTCTCTGTTTTCGAGAGGTTGAATGTCTAGCAGAAATTTCGCTAATAAATTAGCGAGATCAGGCGGAGTTGATCAGTTCTAAGTGGTTCGATCATGGAAGAAACATAATTTGTCGAATTAAAGTTAATTTGAATATAAATAAGGCTCAAGTTGGCGTGTCTGATCATCGATCGCCTTTTCTACTTTTTGTATGCCCGATCCAACGCGAATTTGACTCCGGCAATTTCCTACGAAAGGAAATACTTCTGTATTTTTAGCAAGGCCGAACAAGATTCGCCGTCAGTTGCACCTGCAATCGTTGCACGCGAGAAAGGTATACTTACGATCCCGCGTGAACATTAAAGATTCGTATTCAGTTGCTTAGGTAATTAACAGCTACAAGCGATGCTACATTCCACATATTCTTGACAAAGAGCAAGAAATTTCTCTTCCTTATGACAGCACCGGTGGAAAGCTGCGAACCCTGTAGATCATGGTTTGTTTCTCGAAAGTTTATGGCCGACGTTTGTTTCCTGCGTTCATTACGCTAACGCATTCCTGCCAACAAGCTGGTCTTTCAATTCGGAAATAACTAGTAAACACTTTAAAACACACATTTCATTATCAACAGCAAAAATGTTCTGTGTCAATAATTAAAAACATTCCTCCTCTTAATAATTTTAATCTGTTAAACTTGAATCAACACATACGAGTTTGCTTGCGGGTTAAATTGATACGGCCTTGAGATTTCCCCTGCAATGTAACACAGGGAAAGCTAATTTGTTCGGTAAAATGTGTCATTATCGTATTACGGCGAACAGCATTTGCACTAACAATCTGTTTGTATGTTTTATGGTGTATGGGACACTGAATCGTTTACGCGCACACACGCGCACGCGTGTGTTCGAGAGGCAGCGAATGAAGATTGACGGTTCGAATGACGCCGGTGATTTTTCGAGTTTTGTTTGTCCCTTTCGATCCTACCTCGTCACGCATATGTGGAAGGTTCGTTAGGTGGTTACTCCCGGCTCACCTGTGACGCCGGCGAATATAGGGAAGCACGCATGGTTGATCCGCGTAAGTGTTCTCCTCGTCCTCAAGTCTAGTCTTTGGTTGTTTTCGACCCACCTACCGAGCTCCTAGAACTCATTTCACCGTGTCTCTTCCTCAACGTCTTTTCTCACGGACGTAGTAAACACGTACGTCAACCTCGGTAAACGTCACCCCCTTTTGTCAGAGAACAACGGCCTGGTTTCCTTCGACGCGAAAGAGGAAGGACACAAGTTGCCCTGATGGAGGCCTTTCAATTCCGACCAACGGTACAAACTTTTCAAACTGCAAAAGTTTTCTCTTTTCACAATTCAAATGTACAATATAATAAGCGGCAATTCGTAAAATTTCTTTCTCGAGCACGCTCCCAAAGAATCTTATTTGCGCGATGGACGTCGCAGACGCGGAGGAACGCGACATTGAAGTCGAGGATCTCGATAACGTCGCGCGTATGCTCGATGTTAGGATAGATTCACACCGCAAACACTCGCACACGTCCGTACGTACACAGACATTGTCGTGAAAGGTCAAGTGTTTTCGAGAAACATATTTTTACGTGACAATCGTCGCGACTGATCGACGATTCTCGCTGCGTACCCACATGTAGTCGCTCGTTACAATGACAAGAGGAAACAAAGCTACGTGAATTGACCTTTATTTGCTGCTACGAGATCGGCGAATGTTATTTGGCCGCGTTCTGCTCGTTTTTTTCGGATTGTGGTGATGGTACACGTTGCAATTGAAAATTGCACACGAACAGAAATGGAAAGGTCACTCGGTTATGATTCGTAAATGTAATCAAAGCTAGGTGGATTTAAGGACAGTGGGAAACTAAGGACAATGAGAAACGAAAAGTCGACACAATGTCAGAGTGGGGGATGCCGCCGTCTACCTGGCGGTCTCCCAAATAATAATACCTAAGGACAGGTCAGTCGTTCCGCGAACGTTAACCGGCACGTGTCGGATCTCGTTGGACCACAATGGTGTGAGTGAAACGGTTCTCGCGAAGTCCTGCTTTTCCTTGAACAGTAACGTGCGATTGTGTTCTGTATCTTGTCATTTCCCTCTGGAGGTATTTAACAAAGAGTATCTTTTTATAACACCATCTTGAGAATCTTCGGAGAACATCTTTTTGTAAGATTCTCTTAACACATATCCAGCCGGTATTTCTGCTCTCTCCATTTTTCTGTTCTTTCTTCTATCTTCTAAAAAAAGTACGATTTCATGTTTCGTTAATAATGTATTTCCTGATCTAGATTTTTATTAGTCAGTTGTGGTTGGATATGTGTTAATTGTTTTTGGAATTCTTCGAATAGAATATGACTTTAGACATTTTTTACGCTTTATGTGCGACATAAAATGGAATAGGGTACTTACTATTTCCTGTTTGACTTTTTATGATTATATTATATCATAAGAATTTTTTCAACATATTGACCCGCAGTCTAGCGAGTACTTGGATGTCTTCTGACGTCACTACCACTGCTATAATATACTGTATAGTACTATAACTACGTTATTACAATGTTACGTCCAATTAATCAAAATGTTAAACGACGAAATAAATCATCGGTTCGTATCCATTACTTACGGTCTCCATACTTGGTTAATTTCCCACACGCACGCAACGGGGATCAAATTGACAGGGAATATTCCGGGCCGGAAATTTTCAAGCAGATCTCACGGAGCTGTAGAGCCAAGTTTCCCGGTGTAGGGTTAATGAAACCGTGTAGAGGCTAGAGAGGACGACCGCAACAATCGCCAGCAACTATCGAAGATCTCTCGATCGTCCTGGCAGTGGCAGAGAGCCTACTCGCAGCTTGATATGCGTCCGACGCGCGCCACGGAGCCCGCCTGCGTATGGACGCGGAATAAATTATCCCGAAGTCTGTCCCTCTCCTTTTTCCCCACTATATATCGATCCTTTTCACCAACCTTCTCTCTCTTCCTCTTCTGAGAGTCAGCGAGCGAGCGGCTTTCCTCGTCTCTTTCACCGACGGATCTTTCTCCCACCGGTGTTTATAGTGATTTCTCCTTGGTAATGGTGGGACGATACCGGAAGTGAAGTCAGTACGGCGGAACCAGACGTTCACTCAATGGAAAGTTTGAGTTCTTTCAGTGGCGTCGAAGAAGGCCCGAGAGCGTGGAGTTCTCCTCTCGCGTGGAAAATCCGCTTCTTTCGTGCAACCGGCCACGCACCAGGCGCATTCTTGCTCGCGCGTGCACGGAAGAAACACGAACAACCGGAGAAACTCTTGTTTCGATCGCGAGATCTCGCGATCAACAACTTCTTCGCGCGTTCGAGTCGTCCCATCGAACCGGAAATCCGCTTTTCGACGACCGGAGTGTACAGAACATCGCGCGTGCTCGGAACAAACAACGAACAATCGGCGATACTTTTGTTTTGATCGACATCTCGCGATCACGTCGACTTCTTCGAGGGTCCGTGTCATCCCTTCGAACCTGAAGGGAGCTCTCCAAAGACGAACGCGGTCAGAAGGAACAACCATACAACTGGGGAAAATCATTTTTCCTGAGAAGCGACTTCTTCGAAACTTCGTGTTGGCACTTCGAGCCTGAAGGGCACTTTTCGACGACACAAAGTATTCGGAATACCGCGCGGACGCCTCCACACGTGTCTCCTCCAGTTCCTCCCTTTGGTGCTTCCTCGACTTCGCTTCTTATTACGGATTCGGTGGACGTCGCGCGGAGGAAAAAACCTCCCCAGAATTTGTTAGAAACTATCCTCCTCGCTCGTCTCCTTCCCCCCTGAAGTCAGTGCAAGAAGAATACGCTGGAATCCTAGTAAAGGCTCTCGCAGGATGTCGGAAAAATTCCAACAAATGTGGACGACAGTCTTCCTGGGGACTGCGGCGATGCTTGTTGCTTCTCGAAAGTGATCGGTGATCCGTTTTCAACGGTACGGAGATATGTTAGGTACGCTGTAGAGTTAGTGAAATTGTAGGAAAGCTTGAAGGAGACATATAATGTAGACAGTCTTTACCGAAGGCTGCAGTGATGCTTATTGTTCCTCGAAAGTGGTTAGTGACGTTTTTACGACAGACAGAAAAAAATTCGAAGATTGTCAGCTAGACTGCGTATTATAGTGAAATCGTAGAAAACAGCAGCAGAGATGTCGAAGCGGAAAATTGCGATCGAAGCAATTGCTTGCGCTGTAGATTGTCCTCTCGAGAATTGTAATGTCGCTTATTGCAGTTTGAAGCCTGCCTGTGACGCCGTTAATATCGCGGAAGCAGATTTGTAAGCTAGATTGTAAATTTTAATGAGATCGTAGGAAAGAGTTACACGGATTTCTAAACAGAATTGTACATTTTTAGGCCATTGCAAGAATTAAATTGAACATAATAATTGTCTGGTGATTAAACGTGATTCCGTTATCATTTCATTGTAGTCGAAGAGTCGTAAGATTTTCCAATGTTTTTTTCAGAGTAATGTTAAACGAGCTTGAATGAACGAACCACGGAACTGGTCAATTAAGAAACTAGGATTAACGAGCGACGATTTGCAACATGTTGTTAGCATGCAAGATGTAGTGTTACGAGCAAAAAGTGTCCGTTTTCATAACGCAGTGATGACTATGTTGAAACGGACCGATAACGCGCAGGATACGACCGTAAAATTATCAGTAGTACTTTCGACGACAGATAAAGGACATTTACGCTTGTTAATTGAGACAGCTGATGCCTTGGGGAAAACGCTCGCTGCCGAGCGTGTGACAACGTGACAAAGTGCTGTCGAAAATATATTGAGTGGAACAAGTGTTCGCGGGTGTGAAAGAGAGGGTTTCGGTGCATTCTTCAGAGATGGTCAGCCAACACGCGATGGCCACCACCGTTCGCAAAGTCAAGCAGGAGAACCGTCTCAGGCGGCAAAATCAGAATCAAGGTACAGAAATGTCGAAAATGCTCCACCAAAAATTTATTTACACACGACACCACCAATAAGAATATTATAAAAATTAAGAATTTTTTACCTCCCCTCACAACTCTAGAAAACCCAAGAGAAATTTTAAAGTTAATATAGAATTTAATCGAAATTGTTTTATTTCTGAAGATAATAACGTCGTTATATTTTTGAAATGGATAGTACAGAATAAAGAGAGTAACAATGAACCATGTAAACTGCCAACTTTACTGGCTGCAATTCAAAATATTGCTTTCGATATAACCGAGCCAAAATAAAGGAAATGACAAATAGAGCAATATTTGTATGTTTGGCAAAAGCAATTTTCACCTGAAAGCATTTTGTAACATTCGTCCGATGTAAATAGTCAAATTGACTTCGCTCGATACCTTCCAATTACGCAACGATTCCATTAAAATCGAGCGTTGATGAAACCGATGGAAAGTGTGCATCACACGGAATGTTATTGCACATTTTATGTTTCTACCGAAGAATGCACGATGCACCGCGCAATTCCTAATAATTATGTCAGTCCATGGTTCCCACTATGGTTGAAAATACATTTTTTATTCAGACGCCAGATAAGAAGAAGCTGATTCTACAAGAAAAATAAATAAGGGGGCTGACGAATCAGAAATGGTATAATTAGTAAACAAAATGGACTTGTAATGTAATAGTTACGTGATTGAAACGCGTTCCTTTATAAATTGTTCTGCGCGATGGGTTTTGGTGTAACAAACTACACCGGAAATGTACGGAAAATTTGAATTTACATATATATTCATTATCTTCATTACGGTAACGTTAATTATTCTACTCAAGGGGAAGAGACACCTAGCCTAGACTAATTTTTCATAGCGGATACGTCGAAGTTCGCTGGAACTAAATGTAGCTTTACGCGCAGCTGAGCATCAGCTTAATTACGATTAACTGTATACGATTAGCTCGCTTCCCAATTACTTTTTCATTAGGAATTAAGTCTGACCGTGCATCTTCCCCGGAGATTTTAACGAAACTGTTAAAACGAATCGCTAGGCGATAGAGATAAGCTGCCATAAACTCGTAAAATCTCTAAAAATACTAAAATTATACCGTCGGCCGAATTCGAAAGGTTTATGGATCCTAAACACACTTAGTATATCCATCATGAAAAATGATTTAATCATGTTTTTATTTACGTCGCCTCTAATGTATTTATTAATTTTATTTCTAGTCTGCTTATTCATCCTATTTAATGAACCAAACGAAATGTTGCATTGTCATAATGGTTGTATCTATAGCTTTTTCTTTCTGCGAGAATGTGAACAAAATTATACTCTCATTACAAACTACATATGTCAGTGATATAGTAATTTTATAATACATATGATTCTGAGAGAATTCCCTTTCACAGCTTAATTCATCTCAATAAGTATCATCCTGGATGTGCAGTATCATTATTAGTTTTCTGATTTCCTTTTTACTTTTATTAAAAATGTTCTGTTTGCTTCTATTAAATCCTCTAAGAGGATTCTCTGTAGCTTACAAAGGAACAAACAAGATCAATTTTACTTTCATGTTTTCTTTACACATAGGACAAGTTTTATCATTGCATTTCCTTCTTTTTATATATCGAACACACGAATATGTACACATGACGATCAATATTTATATCGACTCGTTCGATCGAATACTTTTTGCTGCGAGTGGTACGACTCGAATAAAACCAATCCCATGTTTTTATAAAAATAATATAGCGTCCGAAGGAGGGAGTAAAAGTCGAATAAATTAAATCGGTGTATACGGAGCGCTTCGGAGGCGCAGTGTGTTGGACAGCGGGGGCGTAGAATTAACACGGCGACTAATTGTCTGCGAAATATGAATTTCAGATGAGGAGGGACTTTACAAGCCAGTACCACCACCGAAACCGGTGCCGAACAATCAGAAGAGCCAGAACGACCAGCAAGAGAACAGGGTGCAAACGGTAGCCGAGCAGCAAACGTCGCTTAGGGCCGCTATAGAAAGAAACGCTGCTCTCGACGACGGCCAGCTTCGCAGTTCCGGGCAGAACATTGCACCGGAATACAGGATGCCACCACTCTACGGGGAGGAGCAGAGTTCAAGTCAGACTCAACAGCCGGCTAACTTACAGACTCACAGTAGCAAATTTCCGGTATGTATTCGTATTAACCTTTGGATCTCGGAAACACATAAATCTGCATTAAAATCGAGACAGCCATGATTCCCCACCGATTCTTCCGATCTTTATTCTTCTTTATTTAATAATACAAGAATAGGAAAGATAAACTTTATCATAACAGAGATTTTTGCAGCATTCCTGCACCTCGTAGGTCACACCATACGTCCCAATAAAATTTGGTTTAATAGATTGTAGCAAGAATTGATTTCCATCGTGTTAATAACACATTCAGAAAATGAAATAACGATTCCATAAAATCGTACGTAGTTTCCAGACCCAAGAGTTCTCGGAAGATGAACCGGCTCTCAATTATTCAAGAAAACAAGCTGCTGCATCATTAAGACACTCTGAAAAGTAGAATTTCATGCCGTTAAGACCGCGGAGCTTATTCATCGCATCCAGCACGCAACTTTTGGCCCGTACTGTTGCAATTCTAGTTACACGTGCGCGCGCTCGTTGCATTGGAAAGTGGCATAAATGTTTCATAAGGAAAGAACGGAGCAGGAACAATTACAGGAGCCTAAGAAAGAATAATGTAGACGTGGATGCTCGCGTTGCAATCGCGTTACGGGTAGCGGCGTGGCGGCGTGTTAATTAACGATGCAGGCGTTCTGCATTAATTCGATCCGCGCGGAAAGCGTGCACAGATGTGCAACCGAGGTGTAGAACCGCGGCTAAATCAGCAGGCTTGGAAACTTTTGTTGTAGACGTGCTTTGTATAGGCGTGCCATTCGGATTTTATTATCGTCGATAACGCCGGCTGGTTCCGAGGTGTAACAGACTGAATATGGCGATCCAAGTCCGCAGGACTTTGATGCGGCTCGGACTTGCCTCCTCGGCTCTCTGGTGAAAAAACAGCTTGGTCGAACCGCCATGGTTAGAAGTCAAGGCGCAGCACTTTATTCGGTATGGTCTGCCGAGACTTTCTAGGCTTCCACTGGGTTCGCAGCCACGCGTGATTCCTTTTAATTGCACGTTTCTCCAGGTGAAATGCTTTATAAACGATCTGGATCGCTACAGGCCGATCCACGAATGCAACTGCCAACAAAACCTCCAAATGTCGAATTTTCTTTAGTGCATCATTTTACACGCGTCTCCGCAAAAGTTCGCTCATCTTTATCAATTCTTCAATAGCAATTTTAATCGTCGAAATTCGTTAAATGGGAACGGAAAAGAAACTAATCATTTTACACACGTCCCCATAAAAGTTCACTCATGTTTACCAATTCTTCAATAGAAATTTTAATCGTCGAACTTCATTAAATGGAAACGGAAAAGAAACTAATCATTTTAGACACGTCCCCACAAAAATGTCCATACACAAAAGTTTACTCATGTTTATCAATTCTTTAATAGCAATTTTAATCGTCGAAATTCGTTAAATGGAAACGGAAAAGAAACTAATCATTTTACATACGTCCCCACAAAAGTTCACTCATGTTTACCAATTCTTCAATAGCAATTTTAATCGTCGAACTTCATTAAATGGAAACGGAAAAGAAACTAATCATTTTACACACGTCCCCACAAAAATGTCCATACACAAAAGTTTACTCATGTTTATCAATTCTTTAATAGCAATTTTAATCGTCGAAATTCGTTAAATGGAAACGGAAAAGAAACTAATCATTTTACACACGTCCCCATAAAAGTTCACTCATGTTTACCAATTCTTCAATAGAAATTTTAATCGTCGAACTTCATTAAATGGAAACGGAAAAGAAACTAATCATTTTAGACACGTCCCCACAAAAATGTCCATACACAAAAGTTCGCTCATGTTTATCAATACTTCAATAGCAATTTTAATCGTCGAGCTTCATTAAAAAGTCACGATAGAAAACTAAATTGCATAAAGAACCGCAATTTCTTCATGGTTTTCGCAAACCGAAAACTTGTTGAGACAATAGAATGAAGGGCGCCAATTTGTCTTTACATTTGTATTTGGCGCGCGGCGCTGTGTGGTGTGAGGTGTGTGCGTGTGTGGCGCTGCGAGAGCGAGAAGACATCTTTTGTCAATCGGCGGCGATACCGAGCGCGATCGCCGATTTCTTTTCGTCTTTTGGCAGCCATTGTGAACGGTCGAGCAACTCTTAACGAATTACAACTCTTAACGTATTACTGCGTATAATACCTTAACAGGTTATGGGCCCAGGATTTGAGGTGTAACGATATTCTTTTTGTACGTGTCGCGTGAGAAGATAAAAAGTATATTTGAGTGGTAAAAAGACTGAGTGTGCCAACACGTGGAACTCCTTCTTTTTTTCAAAATGGAACGCTCGACGATTGAAACCATCTCAAGGGTGGAGAAGCTACGAAATGCTGATAACTGGCAGCAGTGGAAGTTTGTCATGGAAGTCCTACTGGAAGAAGACGATTTGCTTGATATATGCAATGGTACGGTTACGAAGCCAGAGACTGGATCGGCAAACTACGAAGACAAGATGAAGCAATGGACGAAAGCCAATAGAAAAGCAAAGAAATTACTGGTAACAACGATTGAAAGTGAGCCATTGAGGCTAATAATGAATAGTGTAACCGCGTGTGAAATGTGGCAAAAGTTAAGTACGGTTTACGATTTGAAAAGCGAAGAAAGTTTGTCCTTGACACAAAAAAACTTCTTCGATTTCAAATGGGACATGGCAGTTGGTGTCGCATCGAACTTTGCAAAAGTTGAACAACTAGTAAGAAAAATGAAATCACTTGGAGGAGAGATTTCAGATTCGATGGTGATTTCGCGAATTCTTTCGACATTGCCGTCGAGGTATAGCCATTTTCACAGTGCGTGGGACAGTACGGAAAACACAAAAAAAACGTTAAGAAATCTGATGGCTCGGGTCATGACAGAAGAATCGCGTGTAGAAAGTGATAAAAACGAAAATGAAACGGTCGCGATGTGGTCAAAAGGAAAAACAAGTGAACAAGTGAAAAGGAACGAGAACGCGAAACGGTTTCCAGAACCGCGTGGCGACAATAGCAAATCAAGGTCGACGCGGTGTTATTCGTGTGGCAGAATGGGACACAAACAAAGCAACTGTCATGGTTGCTATACGTGCGGTGAAAAAGGACATTTCTCAAGAAATTGCCCACGAAATCATACGAAGAGCGGAACGGAACAGAAGAATGACGATTCGAAACATTTATCGTTTATGGTCAACAAAGACGATCATGATCGATATCATCAGGAAGGTGACTCTACGAACGAGATTTGGGTGATCGACTCTGGGGCGTCCGATCATATGACTCAACACGACGACTGGTTTGCGGAGATGCAGCGATTCAAGGTGCCTTTGCCGGTTCGAGTCAGCAATGGCGAACAACTGATGGCGCTCGGAAGGGGAAGCATCAACATCAGAACACGAGTCAAAGGAAGGTGGATGTCAGGGACGCTACACGACGTACTGTATGTTCCGAAATTAACTGTAAACTTATTTTCTGTCAAAAAGGTCGCGAAAAAGGGGATAGATTTTTCGATTTCAAATAATGGTAAGGAATGCGTCTTTAAAAGAAATGGTAAAATTGTAGCATCAGGCTCGGAACACGGTCAACTTTATCGAATTGATATGCAAGTTTTGATACCTAAATTCGCGAACGCGGTAGATTCTTTGCAATTATGGCATGAGCGACTGGCACATCAAAACAAAAGACATGTAAAAGATTTCTTAAAAAATCTTGGAATTAACGTAGAAGTAGATAAAGAATTTTGTGACGCGTGCGCAATAGGAAAGCATCACCGATCTACCTTCAGTCAGAAAGTGAATAAAGCTTGTGCACCAAGAGAAAGGGTGTACTCTGACGTATGTGGTCCGATGGAAACGGATTCATTGGGTAGAAATAGATATTATATAGTATTTAAAGATGAGTATACAGGTTTTCGAACGGTCCAGTTTATGCGTCAAAAATCAGAGGTTATGGAAAAATTGAAAATTTTTTGCAACGAGATTAGGAATCAGTTTGGTAGGAACATTAAAGAGCTAATTACGGATGGAGGGAGAGAATACGTAAATAAGGAAGTAACTGATTTCTTACGCGAGAAAGGGATAAAGCATGTCGTGACGGTTCCGTATACGCCGGAACAGAATGGTGTTGCCGAGAGAGAGAATCGGATTCTTGTAGAAGCGGCAAGGTCGATTTTGTACGCGAAAAGTGATCTACCGAAAGCACTATGGGCAGAAGCGATAAATTTTGCAGTATATGTATTAAATAGAAGCGGACCCACAAAAGTTACGTACAAAACACCGTACGAATTATGGTTCAATAAGACTGCTTCTGTAGATCATTTAAAAATTTTCGGTACGGAATGCTTTATCCACATACCAAAAGAAAAGAGACGTAAGCTGGACAAGAAAGCGATGAGAGGTCTTCTTGTCGGATTCAAAGAAGGTTTAAAGGGTTACAGACTATATGTACCAGAAAAACACGAAGTAGTTGAAAGTCGAGATGTTGTGTTTAAGGGTGAAAAGTTAGCGTCTTCCTTTGTTGATATTGAAGGTAAAAGCGAGATCGAAGAAAATACGGATAGTGAAATAAAGAAGGGGGAAGATAAAGATAATGATCAAGTTAAAAAGGGAAGAGAATTACGTGATAGGACAAAAATTAAAAAAACGGATTTTTATTCATGTCCATTAGTTAATTTTGTAGAAGTAATTCCGCGAAACTATGAAGAAGCAGTAAACTCCAGAGATTCAAATAATTGGCATAGGGCAATGCAAGAAGAAATAAATTCTTTGAATGAAAGTAAAACGTGGTCTCTGGTAGAAAGGACGAAAAAGGCAAAAGTTCTAGATAATAGATGGGTATTTAAAATAAAAGAAAACGATACTGAAGAAAAGAAAACATACAAAGCGCGATTAGTTGTAAAGGGATATGCACAACGTGAAGGGACTGATTTCTATGAAACGTTCAGTCCTGTAGTTAGGTACGATACACTCAGAATTATGTTGGGTATAGTAGCACATAAGAATCTATCCCTACGACAGTTCGATATCAAAACAGCATTTCTATACGGAAATTTAAAGGAAGAGATTTTCATGCGACAACCACAAGGGTTTGACGATGGCTCTGACAGAGTTTGTAGATTAAAGAAAAGCTTATACGGTCTAAAACAAGCACCAAGGTGCTGGGGTGAACATTTCTCAAACTTTTTGCGAAGTTACGGTTTAAGGGAGAGTTCGGCAGATCCTTGTTTGTATTCTCGCATGAAAGAAGAAAGTGTCTTGATGTTAGCACTGTGGGTTGATGACGGTTTGATTGCTGGATCATCTGTTAATGAAATAGATGACTTTATAAGCAAATTGAGTGAGAGATTCAAGGCGAACGTTTATGTAAGCATTAAAAGGTATGTTGGTATGGAAATTACGAAAACGCGATACGGTTTAATTTTTGTAAACCAAGAGAGTTATGCAAGAAAATTAATCGAAAGATTTGGTTTGAATGAAGCGAAAACTGTATCTACGCCAATGGAAACTGGATGGACTGCGTTAGATTCAGAAAAGATTGACGATAAAGTACCATATCGGGAAGCAATAGGAAGCTTAATGTTTCTTCAGATTGTAAGTAGGCCGGATATCGCGTTTGCATTGAATGTTGCATCTAGAGCGCTTGAAAAACCAACATTGAATCACTGGAACCTAGTAAAACGAATTATAAGATATATTAAGGGTACATGTAATTACGGGTTATTGTACGGTACTAGTTCCGATTTAATGACATTATCTGATGCCGATTTTGCCGGTGATAGTGAGTCGCGTAAATCAACGAGTGGTGTGCTATGTATGTTTGCGGGCGCGGCAGTAAGCTGGCAAAGTAAAAAGCAACAATGTGTAGCGCTCTCGACAACGGAAGCCGAGTACGTTAGCGCGGCTCTGGCAGCAAAAGATAATGTATGGATGATGAGATTACTAAAAGATCTAGATTTTGAAATTGGAAACAACGTACTGTATGTGGATAATCAAAGTGCTTTAAGACTAGTAAAGAACCCGGAGTTCCATCAACGTAGCAAGCACATTGACGTAAAGTTCAATTTTGTACGCGATCTGTATCAGAAGGGGATGATTGATGTAGAGTATATCCGCACTGAAAAACAGCTGGCTGATATATTAACGAAACCCTTAAATAAGAGTAGGTTTGAACTCCTTCGAGCACAGATTGGAGTGGTTGATGGATCGAATGTTGTTTAAGGGAAATTGCGCCCTTCAGGGAGAGTGTTGAGACAATAGAATGAAGGGCGCCAATTTGTCTTTACATTTGTATTTGGCGCGCGGCGCTGTGTGGTGTGAGGTGTGTGCGTGTGTGGCGCTGCGAGAGCGAGAAGACATCTTTTGTCAATCGGCGGCGATACCGAGCGCGATCGCCGATTTCTTTTCGTCTTTTGGCAGCCATTGTGAACGGTCGAGCAACTCTTAACGAATTACAACTCTTAACGTATTACTGCGTATAATACCTTAACAAAACTTCGTAAGAACGACGCAGCAACTAAGTGAAGAGTTCTTACCTTACGCGATGGTAAATGGAAATATGAATTTTCCAAGTACAAAGTTGAATGTTTCGCGCGAGAATTGAATTGATGGCCCGGTACGTCGAAAAGTTAAGAAGCTCTCGTTTGCAAGCGAAGCTTTCACTGAAGATATCAAGATACTGTATAAGTAACGAGAGTACTAATTTTGCTGGATGTTGGTTTTTCTGCGGTCGGCGGTACCGGGAATTACTAACTTGTTCTGCGGCCGTTTCCGTTAACGGAGGAAGAACTATGCGATGTGAAGAGTGCAGAGCAAATTCCACAGAACAATTGGTCAGAAGAATCAGAGAACTCTAGGGATGCAATGCTGCCTAACAGTCCCGGGAAATATTTACCATCTACTAAAGACGATGTAACGTTCTGTTTGCTTCCAAACTGAAATTTATTTTTTTTTCTGCTATCAACACGTAGAACATAATTCTTTGTGCACAAATGTGTTGAAATTAGAAAAATCTTCTATGCTATAGAATTGCATATTTGAAATATTGTACTATTGTTACGTGTGAAGGAATTGACTAGAATATTTTCGGTCTCCTATTGTTTTTTCATGTTCTCTTGACTATGGATGCTCTCTGGGGCCACATATAAAAAATACACTATCATTAAGCAACCCTGAAGCAACGCCTCCTAAACAACGCACGCGCATTCTATTCATCTGGTGCTTCTCACAAATGTATCTCCGGCATCGCACACGTATTTCATTTTTGCAAGTAAGCAATGCTATCTGCGAGGAAGCAGAAAAATTCCCGTCACAAATTAAACGAAACTGGGAATACAATAGATGACTCTGCTCAAATACAGATATTGTTTTTTCAGGATTGGTGAATTCATTAATTTTAATTCGGTTTAGCTTAATCTTATCGTGCGACCGTGGAGGCTTAGAATTTATGATATCATCCGCGCCTTTATAGTGTTAACTACCGTATTGTACGAGGAGAGGATTTATTTATTTTATACGATGAGGATGTTCAAGTATTTTTTACCGTTTCCCAGTGAACCAGGATTTTGATGAAGGACGCGTTGGTGTGTTCGCGGAAAAACAAAAATTGTACGATAGATTGTCGAATGCACTGCGTTTTGTTATGTATGTCAGTGCATCGGCAATATCTGGGTCACAAAGTAGAGTAGAATTTTTAAATCATGTACTGTGTATGTTGTTTCGATAGCGTTTATTGAGAATCGATAACAGCGCATGTGAAACGCTGTAAGAAACAACGTCATTTTAACCGAATACATTTTTTCGGTTCGAACGAAATAACAAATCGTTATACTGGCTGATTACCGTGTGATTTTGAGAGAACAACCAATTTTAATGTTCTTTTCTAAACAATGCTGAGCACATTCGCTTACTTAATACAGTCTTACTCACTTGGATGCTGACTTTTATGTAATTTCGTTGTACAACCCAAGTGTTCTCATGAGCGTGAAACTCTTACCTTCAGTTCATTAACATTGTACCATTGTTTTTCACGCTTTTACGCCTCTTTGTTGATTATTCTCACAAACACCACAGATCGTAAGATCATGTGCTATTGCAAAAAAGGAAAAAGTAGGAATATTCGGAAAAACCGCTTAAGAAATTACAAGATGGAAGACATCACTTAAATAATAATACTGACAAGTTCACCGGTTCGATAAATGTTAACTTGCACGTGTCGAACTTCGTTGAGTCACGATAGCGTGGGTGAAACGATTCTGAACTACTATTTCTTCCCGAGCAGTAGCAAGCTGTTCAATTTCACCATTTCGCCAATTTTATTAACCCTTAATCAATTTTATTAGCTCTACATAAATTATGTTGACAATTATTTAATGTAAATTGAAAAATGCTCTCGGCGCGCAGCTTCGATCAGTAAAATAAAAAAAACATTTTTCAATTTATCAAAATTTACGATCGAGAAACTCAAAGAATTTATTATTTAATGTGTATTGATTTAACTATAATATTTCAAGATTTACATAGATTTTCATTATCCCAGTAAATTGTCATTTATTACATTGATTTACGGATCATTTCTATTAAGGAACATTTTTATCATGAGCATTTTTAATTCCAAAGAAATTAGACTAGTTTTAATTATTTCCGTTGAAAGAGACTAGTTAACCCAGCAATGTGAAATTTTTCTAGAGAAATCTGTCTCTAGAAAAATGTATTAAAAATTCACAATAAACAATATTCTTGTCAAAATTTCTTTAAAATTGCTGTAACTTTACCAATTCATTAAATTGATTTCGAACCAATTCGTCACATGTTCAAAAGCACTGACGGTGTTACGGTGTTAACGCTGACCGGATACGTCTGGGCTAGTATATCGGCTAGTTCTTCGTCGTTGTCTTCGGTAACAGTTCGTTGTACGTGCGTTACGTTCTTGGGAAAATTCTCAGAGATTCCCGGGAGACACAAAGGAGGCATCATACTCGCGTACCGTTTACCGGAAGTCGAGAAGAGGGTTGCGATAGCCGTTTAGATGCATTAGATATTTTTCACTGTGGATCGGTCTCTTCGGAGGCGAGAACAAATCGGAACACTTGTCTGTGCCGAGATTCTAACTCCTAGCACACAATCTCATCGTCTGCCATCGACTAGACGTTGTCTTCTATGTTCTATTCCCTCGCCGACAATGATGTTGCGTACGCTTAACTGCTTGCCAATTATTCCACGGATCTTTTGTGAAATCTTGGAAACAGTCGTCGATGAGTTTCTCTTGTCATTGTCTTCTCGAACCACTTGGGAGATAACGATGTCCGACAAATTACAATATCTGCGTACAATCCGCAGCATCTATTGTGCAATTCACTATCGTTGTTAGATACAAACAATTGTTGATAATGATAACATTATCTGACAATGTACAGGAGAATATTTTATCCTCCTACATTAGCGTTACTATTGCATTCTTAGTATATTCAAAATTTAAATACATAGAAAGAAATAATTCATGTAGTTTTAAAGATAAATATCTTCGTTTCTTTATACTTAAAGTATGAAAAAAATTGGTCACTGAATCTAGTCATAAATAAAAAATTCAAATATAATTGGTTACTTCACTGATAAGATTTTCGAGCAAGAACGTTTCAAGCAATTACGATGTATTATGTCTTTAATGTTCGATCTTGTTACGATAAGATAATTTTCTACTATGTACCGCAGCTCCTGCAGTTTGCTATAAAAATAATTTTGCATGTAACGGGTGAGCTCATTTAACGGACAACGAACTTCGTGGTTTTCTTTTTTTTTTTTTACGGTAAATTATAATATACGAAATCGCACGGAAGCGTGTATAGAATTATTCATAAACGTTCCGCGGGCAAAGGCGATGATTAGGCGTGCTCATTTTCCAGCGTTCTGCGGCTCGTTCTATCACGCTTGCTTTCTTCTGACCGCGATACAATCTCAAGGCGAGGTTAGTTCAGTGACACCTCTTTTTAGATGCATTATTATATGCATGCAAAGAGCCGACGAGCCACTTGTTCGCCCGAGATCTGCTAGCTGAACTTCCAGATCCTGTTCTCGATGTTGCTCGGAAAAAATTCGCAATGGGTATCGCGAGACTTCGACCGACGACGCCAGACGTTTACGATGAGAAATGCTCGTTGACGTCCTCTTCGAGGCTAGCCTTAAAGCTCGCATTGATATCGGCTTCACTTTCGCGTCTAAAGATTTATCTTTACTCTTTACTCAATGAATTTCTCCCTCCATGCTCCAATCATTGCATTCAAACAATTATTTAATCGAAATACTTTATTTAACCCTCATCCGTCCCTCATTTCACGAACTGAATCTGTTCCTCGGTGCCAAATTGACACAGTGATACAAAAACTAGACAAAATAACAAGGCAAATAGATATTTTTGATGTTTTTTTAGTCAAATTGACGAGTTAACATTTACATCTTATTATAGGTTTATTATATGCGGGTAGTCAATGCGTTAATAGACGAAAACAAAATTTGTTGTAATTATAAAGACATATAATCTGGTGGAAGGTCGTTGAACAGATTTATATATATTTGCAGTCTTATTCTTTTTAGAACTCGACACGAACCATTTAGCTTTAGATCATTTTTATTGGGTAATTGCTGTCCTCGATCGATGATAAATTGCAGGATATGTGCGACCGGATAGAAAATTGAATATTAATTCTTTTTCTTTTGCAGATAGAACGCGAGGTAGTGCTGTCATCGGCAGACAAGAATTCGAAAATCCCTATCCTCCATGAGTACAAACAGAAAACTGCAGGCAGAGTTGCGATCGCACCGGATGCCCCGATTAAACAGCAGGCCTGGGTTCAAGAAGTGAGTGTCAACTTCTTCTCTATCATTACTAAAAGCCATTATACTCCTAAAAATATGAACACAGACTAAAAGAAGAAGATTACCAATTATTTTACGGAAAAGTTGGCTAACGATTATCAACTTATGAGAATGTACTGAACTGTTATTTCGCAACGAATAAGAGTGTAACAGAGAAAAATTCATACGAGTTCTCTCGCATCTGGCTCGACGGGTTTTCCTGTGAAAATCCAGGCAATGGGTTAATGAGAATCCACTCATTGTTGTATTGCTTTGCGAAACGCTTCATTCACTCGCGGTTTATTCACGCGAGTGCGACGCTCTTTGGACGTATGCGTAAGCAGCTCGAAATGCGAGTGGGTGTCGCTAATGTACGTGTTGCAGGATACTGTTTCGCGATCTTTGCTTGCAAACGGACAGACGTGTACCAAAGGTTGTACACGAAATGTCAGAAATGTCGGAAATGTCAGATTCCTTAATTTTTCCAAATAATATGCAAACATTTTCTATCAACCCTTATTTAAAATTGTAATACAACGAGATCTATAAAGTTTGTTGTTTGGACAGCATGATAAATTTGGGTCAGTTTGAATATTTTATTTTCATATTCCAAAGGGAGTTTCCTATAACGCTCGGTGGGCTTGCACTGGTTTAAGACGATCTATCAGTCAATATTAGTGAGAACAAAGTCACATGGCTAATTTATTTCGCCACAGCGGCTTGCTATTGTTATATGAACAATGTAGCCGTTGCGTAATCTATTAGCTGTTTCCTTTCACTTATTTAGTGTGTTCATAAATCGTCTCCTTAGGTGCCCCAGTATAAAGGAAAACATGAAAATGAGGTCAGAACAGTGTCTGCAAAATTGAGAACACAAATATTTTCGTAAAATGTGTAACACGCTTTCCAATCGTCGTTAAACCGTGGATTTACAGAAAAGAAAAAGCTCTAAAATGAAATCAATATTAATTTTAGTTAATAAAAATGTCTGAAAATTCATGTTTGGGAGTTGACATTTTTAAAAATATTGTAACATACCAATGAATAGGAGAATTAGTGAAATTGATGGATTATTGTTTGTTTCAACAATAGAAGTTAATTCTGACAATGAAGAGGGTAGACATTCGTGCAAATGTTTCTCGAACGACCAAAATCAATTAGTGCTCGCGTTAGCGCTTGAATCAACATCCATTTGTCGAGACTGTACACTCAATTCTGATATTAATTACTGTCGACTAGCTTATCATCGACTGCCAATTGTCAGATGCGTGTGTACTCTGATGATAATTGACGTGTTTGCTGCTCCGATATCAAAGCTTTCGACGATACCTCAATTACGAGTGGGTTTTGTAAGCCCTTCCTTTATTCGATCATTAATTGCATTTTTCAAGGGAGTCCGACATCTCTCTCGAGTAATGAATTCCAAAAGAACACTTCAGCTGTTAAAGATCGAACACTCATTAAAAGCTGTGAGCGTAGAAAAATAATGATATGCTTTTATACCATTTTACACATTTTCTTCCACGTGAGCCTAGTGATGAATAAAACTCTCACCAAAACCTCTTTTTCAACGAATTTTATTGAACGATATAATTACTGTAAAATATTATAAATAATATTATGAATAGGACACAGATACGTTAAAAGGATACCACACAGTTCAAAAGAGTTTCAAATAAGAAAATCTAAACTGTACCTCTCCAAAAAGTCATTTTTAATATTTCATGCATTTCCTTTCACGCCGCAAAGCTCACACAGTGCATATGGAAAATTGGGGTGCGCCAAACGTTCACGAAAATTGTGTATCTCAGCACACACACAGCCATTGCATAAAATCTGTCGAATAGTCGGCGATCAATAAAAAAAATGCGACTGGTCCATCGAACCTTTCCATCTCAATATTACATAAAATTGTTGGATGGGATTGGTACGTACGGTGCATACAAAAATTGTTCTATACAGTTGAAAAAATTATTATACATTATCTGCTGGTGAATAGTTAGTCGTTGTCAAAAATCGTTGATTGACAGATAACGATGTTTTAATCAATCATTCATTAGAAATAGCGATTTTACTTTTTCATTGAAGCACATACTACAATAAGAATTCTAGAAAATCTGATTAAATGCAATTTTGTCATTACTACGAAACAATAGTTATAGAAACTATTTGGTTTCCTGTTCTTCTCAATCAACGAAGAACATTTTCACTTTACATAAAGGTCCTCAATCTAGCTATGAATGAAAAGTATGACACACAGTGGAGGATTGAATTCTCGTGCGTCTGTATTATGGTTCCCAGCGACGACGAGGTGTTCAGGCTGTGAGATTCTTACGTTAGGTTTGGCGCACCGTAATCTCCAGAGGGTACCTGTTGGAAGGGCTATAAGTCAGAATATCTTTTTTCGTATGCGGAAAGCGTGTCGCCGAGCCCTATGAGCACAACTTCACTTGCACTTGTCTCTCTCTCTCTCTCTCTCTCTCTCTCTCTCTCTCTCTCTCTCTCTCTCTCTCTCTCTCTCTCTCTCTCTCTCTCTCTCTCCTCTCTCTCTCTCTCTCTCTCTCTTCCCGTCTCTCTCCTTCTCCTTTCGTTTGATAATATCGGTTGTTATTCCAGCCACATCCTTTTCAACGAATCAGAGGATTCAGTCCGACAACTTTGAAATTCTCTCTGCGGTTTAAACGAACATGCTGCCATTAACCGTCCGATGTCCTCTCTTCGATAGAGAATTGTTTACGGAGGATCCGGGCAACCTGTCTTGCGAAGTTTTCCCCTTTGTTATTACGTCCCGTAAAAATACAATGATCCCACCCACGCAGCGAACAGTTTCTCGACTGTAATTATCGCTGAACTTTCAAAATAATTTTAGAAAAATTCTGGTTCTTCTCAATTACCGAGACTCTTATCGGTAGACTGGGAATTTTTATATAAAATACAAATTTTCCACACCGATCGCGAGGGATGGAATTTAAATAAAATTTTTTCAAATTTTTTAGTAAGTTGGGATTCGGTTAAAAAAATGAAAATCGACGGTCGAATAAGCACTACATGTACCGTGATCTAACATCGTGCCCTCCTCTAATTTATTTCTGTTTATTAATTTAGATAAGTGAGGTACTGGTTGGCATACCGTTGCGGAATTCTTTTTGTCATTTTGGTTATGTCTCGTTCTGAGCCATTGGTTGCAAGGGAAATAACACCTGAGTCCGCATTTCTATCAACAAATTAATGCTCCCGATAGCAAGTGGCACAGTTTGTTTGCTCGTTATCGTTTAACGCAATTCTGAGAGCGTATTACGTAATTAGTCGTAACTTGTTTGCAGCGAGATACCCCGGTCTAATGAGATATCTCGGGTTCCTAATGAATGTGAAGTTCGTTCTGAAATTACGACATAACCGGCAAAGAACATTGAAAGGAACACTTAGATCGAGCCACGGTATCATTAGCTGGAAGAAACTATGCCTGTTTCAACCTCGAAACTATATGCGATCCACGGGCTCGATCTCCGGACAATTTAAATTCCATTTTAAAGAATTCTGTAAAAAATCCCACAATGAAATTCCGTCGTTACCTATATAGCAGCATCGCAGTCCCGAATAAAACAATGAGGCTTCATGCGTTTCATGAATTTTTTAGTACTAATTTAACCAAAGTGGAATTCCACTGTTAATACTGCTGTTAAATGGAACAGTATGTACAATGGAACAGCCAGGTATATATATATTTTCAATCAGAATGGATTTAATGAAAATTCGTATATTTTTAATCGAAACGGAATTAACGAAAATTTTTATATTTTTAATCAAAATGGGAATTCCATGATCGATTTCCACGATATGAAAAATTGCAAGCATTTCTAAAATACTTTCCAGGGGACTCAGATACAAGAAGTGAGACAGGAGAACCAAGCAAGGAGTTACCATCCCCCGGAGTCCTACGCGTAAATATTTCCCATAATTTACCAAGCAATCCCTTTTCCTGACATAATCGCAATCTCTTCGAAGGTCGACGTCGGCGTCAGCGGCGGCCACAGCGTCGAGAAACACGAAGATCGATGAGGAGAAGAGCAAGTCCCTCTCGAGGACGTATCACACGATCAAAGACATGATATCCAGTCGTTTCGGTCAGAGCCGGAAGGATACTGAAACGGAACCAGAGGCTAGTTTGAATAATGTCACCGAGGAGCTGAGAAAATCGAGCAGGAGCATCGATGAGGAAGAGGCCAAGAAGAAGGAGGGGATCTACGGGAAACCGAGAGCCCAGGAACCCTCTGTCAACATGCAGCAGTACCCAAAAAATACTTGTGGTAAATGGAAAAACTATAATTTATTTCAATACAGTAATTTCGTTGCCTTGGTGCCAATAGAAGCTACATCAAGTCAGTACTGCATTTTCCTCCACGATGTTTAGTTTCCACATGGTCTAATTTCGACTCCGATTAAAATTTTTATTTTTCATGAAAATAAATAATAATTAGTATAGTCGTGAAAGAGATCATAGGACAATGTTGAATGAAGTTTAAGCTTGTCAGACACGTGGCGTCAAGCGAAACGAGTTGCACAGGATCGACTGACACCACTTTAGCACTAAACGGCTCGTTAATGAAGTGCACGGGACAGTTTAACAACATTTATACGGAACTTTGCCTGTTCAGGTCAGTACGGGCACTCGTACAGTTACCTGAGCAATCAGCAAAACGTGCCGCTTCCTGGCCAACTGCAGCCGACCTCGCAGATCCAGCCTAATTTGCCAGGTCAAAGTGCACAGCTCCACGTGACGCACCATGCGCCGTCCGGAGGAGTTCAGACGGTCCATCAGACACAAGTTCCTAGCTTCGGCCAATCAGCGACAGGTGGTAGCCAGCAGGTGCAGAATGTCGCGAGGGAATACGTTGTCCAGGGACCGTCTGGACTGCCGAGTCAGCAATTGCATCAGGGAATCCATCAGAACTCTCAGAACCAGGTAATTTCCGATTTACTCCTGTATACTCCGTGAACTACTTTTCCACTGATGTTACTTTAATTGCGTCTGTAAACCGTTTGATACGCAAAACGCTCGCGACCTAATACGATGCGCTAGATCTCGGAACTCGGTCAGGTGATCGAGGGAAATCTGCAAATCCGAAAATTCACCTACTTTCTTCAATTGCACACATAAAAGCCAAAAATTCACCTACTTTCTTCAGTAGTAGACACCGGTGGAGCGCATACGATGCTCTCTATTTTGAAATACGCTATTGTTCCATCAAAATGTATACGATACTCTTTCTGTTTCAGGGTCAAAGCACGCCAACGCAGAAAACGCACGGTCTACCACTGCAACAGCATCAAGTGAATCCAGGAATGCAGCAATCGAACCCAAATTTTCAAAGTCCTCAACAACTGCTGCACCAAAACCAAAACCACCATCAAAGTCCACGGTTCGCCCAGCAACACGCGCAGAACATGCACCAACGGCAACTGATCCAGCAAATACATCAACAGCAGCTAGTTACTCAACAGCAAAATAATCAACAGGGCGCGAGGAATGTTCAACAACCGTATTTCTCGAACAACGTGTCTTACCAGCAGTATCAGCAGGCTAGACAAGCGATGTCGAGGTCTCAGATCGATCTGCCGAGTACGTCGAGGCAGACGCAGGAGCTCAGGCTCTCTGGACAAGAGGTTTACTATCATTACGCTCAAGGAAGGCCTAGGTATGGAGTACCCCAGGTGTATATGAAGACGGAATGCAATCAGGAGATCGAGTTCCAGCAGAGGAGCTCGACGAAGGGGATTGAAAAGGCTGTCTCGCAGCCTCAGCTATGCTATGAGGATGAGCGGGCGAATGAGCAGAGTAGGAATACTGTGGAACCGATGAAGCCTTTGACTGTTGACCGGCTTGATAAGGAGAGGTATGGGAGAATTTGTTGATGGGATGAGAATGATGTTCTTTGAGGACTCTTTCCAAGGTTGTTGTTTTTTAAAAGATTCTAGAAATTGTTTGCGATTTATGTCGTTAGTTCTTGATCCTCATTTATCCATCAGTTTTCTGACTGAATCTTTGCGTAGCCAATCAGAATGATCAAGAACGTCGTTCTTTGGGGACTCTTTCCAAAGTTGTTTTTTAGAAGACTCTAGAAATAGTTTGGGATTAATGTTTTTAGTTTTTGATTCTTATTCGTCCATCAGTTTTCAAAACAAGCAATTGTTAACAGGTACGAGATTACGGTGGAGAATCACGGGGAATTCAATAGAAATGACTCTCAGAGGAACGACGAATACAGACCGGAAACCAGATTCGGCATCCGCAGAGACGAAGCGATTAGGTGTTCGAAACGGGAGCCGGAAGTAGTCTCTGGCCAGGAGAGCCAGGAGTCAGAGGGCACCTCGGTTCAGAAAAGAATTGAGGAACTACAAAAGAGAGTCGAAGAGAATCATTATAGCTCGAAAATATCCAAAGACAATGCAGAAGACGCAGCTAGAAACTTGTCCACCTCAAAGATCGGTAGCGAAGGATCTAAACGAGATCAATACGCGAAGGATACCACTGTGAAGGCAGACTGTAAGAAAGATGATCTGGAACATGGTATAGGACGGCTGAAGATCCAAAATCAAGGCTCTGGATCGGATTACGATAAAGCTGGACAAAGTTCGTCTAATGTCGACTCGGGGAGAGGATCAGCTGTCTACTCGAGTGGTCGAAGACCTCCTCCGGAGCATCAGACTCATCCTCCAGGTCTGTTATGCGAATTGTATGCAGGGTTCTTACCAGGGAAATAAGCAATTTCAATATTTTATTCAAAATTGGTGGTTGGAAATATTGAAACTGATTTGTAAAAAAATTGTGAAATTTTTCCCTAAATCTTCATTAAAATACTTCATTGAAATCGGAATTAAACAGCACTCGTATTCAATGAAAGTAGCACAGCAGTGTCTTATCATTTAAATCGGTGTTACTAAAATCAATGAAATCCTCTCGAGTATCTTTAAAATAGAATTCATAGAATTTTCTCAAACATGGAATAATATTAAAATATAGGAACGAGCACATTAGCTATGACTACCATAGAAATTTCTAAAACGTAAAATAATATTTAAAAAATTGGATTTTCGAGGGGAATTGAATGAGTTTGTTCTTTTCCGTGACAGTGCAAGACTCCGTGTGGGTGGACATAGTGGAATCGGAGCTGAGGAGCATCCTGGAGCCGAAAGATGTGCCCGCGATGGCGCATTCCACGCTATCTGAAAGTGTATCATCGGTGACGCCACCATTGCCGCCGCTCTCGCCCCATGAAAGTCCCAGAACGCCGAGAAATCGATACTCAGCGAGGTAACATTACTTCCAACAGAGATCTCTTCGCCTCGTAACCGATGTCACTTCCGGTCAGTGCTCCGGGTTGCTTCCGATTCATTCTCCTCTTCGAGCAGATCGAAATATCGATAACCGTCTGTCCGGGCAACCAGGCGATCACACTATGTCGAAACCTGACTAGCTGAAGCTTTTTCAGTCTACTTATTTTACGAGCTTACTGGTTTTGAAAAACTCTCGAGCAGAACCAACTCTCCTGAAACTAACCCATGAACTCATCTGAATTATTTTGGGTACAACTGGGCTCCTACAAAAATATAATCAAACAGTGTGGGACACGATTTCTTATTCTGTTTCTCCCATTTCAAGTAACTGAGGCGATTGAGTTGTACACGTTCAATTATTCTGCTTGTAAAGCTTCTGTTTAGCATTTAGTAACAACTGTGTAATCATCTTACGTTATTGCTTTATAGTTTTACGTCATCTTGTTCTGAGGGGGTAGACTCCTTTTTCCAGGATTGCAAGGGTGCGGGATTCGCCTTCTAATTTCTCGATAATACAAACACGGGGTTTTTCAGTAGTCAAAAACGCTAGATAAAAGATCTACCCAGGGCGCTATCTCCCTCAAAAGTCCTATTTTTCTGTTTACGAGGCGTAATTTGCATTTTTCGAAAGCATACAACTGCGCATGTAGCTATTTTTATAGCGTATTATATTATGCCTCGTAAACGAAAAAGTAGGTCTTTTGAGGCGGATAGCGCCTTAGATCGATCTTTTATCTAGCGTTTTTGATTAGTGAAAAACCCCGTGTTTGTATTATCGAGAAATGAGAAGGCGAATCCCGCACTAATCCCGCTAAGAGTTTGCGATTAGTATTGTAATTTGCAACTTATTTTGCAACTAACTATCTATACATATATTGGTATATTAAGAACGGCCATTAATTTGTATTATGTTATTCAGTAAAATAATGTCTGTAGACTAACTTCAAAGGTGTAGTAACTGTCCGGATGCTATCAGTCGGCAGCGTACTTCTGCGATGATTAACCAGTTTCGCAGCTTTCCTAACAAGCCTAAAAATTGCATGTTTCTGGGCCCTCTAGCTTACCATACGGGTCGAAACCTAATTACAGCGATTACAGTAAGGCCTTGGAGAAAAGAGGATTATCAGGCAGTTCGAAGCATCGTGGCGCCTCTCTTTCCAGGAAAGAAGCTGCGAAGAAATTTTCCCATCGTAAGTGATTCTCTCACAACCTGGATTTTCGTTGCTCAATAGATCCACAACTACATAAAATGATTATTCTCCTCAGTTTTCGGTGTCGAAGCGGCTGATTTGACTTCGACGACGACTGGACTCGATTTGGACTCCATGCTTGACAGAAGCGACTCCGATTTGAGCACAAATGACGCGAGGACTATCAGAAAGCAGTTGGAAGGCTTGGAGAATATGTACAGCGAAGTAAGACACAAAGAAAAAATTCTATAATTTACATAAAACTATAAATAATCGATGATCAATTTTCTTGGACATTTTATGGGAACCGAATTCACTTCAATTATCGACACAAGAACATACAGAAACCCAGGACAGTGTAACATCGTTGACGATCAATTTTCATGGACATCCTATACATACCAATTCATTTTTATTATTTACAAAAATATATAAATAAGTCTATCATTGTTGGTGATCGATTTTCTTGGACATTTTGTAGGTGTCAATTTATTTCTGCTATTCTCACAAGAGGATAAATAAATTCAGAAAAGTCTGACAACGTTGGTGACCCATCGAAGTGGTTTTATTTCTTTTCTAAATTTTCGTTGATGACCTCAGGTGTTGAAACTGCTTGGCGGCAGCGTGAAGAAAAGACGAAAGACCAGAGGCCTTATTAGTTACGGTTCCGTCTCGTCGTTGCCCACGTCATCTGTTTCATCTAGACCAGTCACAAGGCATCATGACAAACGCAGATCCCACGCGATCGACGACAGAATGAAGAAAGCCAAAGACATTAAGGTCAGTCGCTCGTCGTGAGTCTTTATTTGACCATTTCATGTTTACAATCCCGTACATCATCCTTAACGACAGTTACACTGCGAAAATTTATACAAACTCACGTCACCATAAGCAGAAAAAGAATTTTCAACTGAAAACACTGTATCCTACATCGTAGTGCGAAAAGAAGACACCGTGATAAAGTGTTAGTTAAAAACTGGAAAGTAAATTATGTCATATATGTATCACATTATTGTTTATAATTCTCCCACAATGGAACTCTCGTCATTTTTTAGTTTTTCTATTTTCATTTTTTAAGCATATTGTGTTACGTTCAATGTTCTTATGGCTCAAAATAATTGTTTACAGAGCATCAACAAGCGCTTTCAGAGACTAGAGTCTCACGTGGTCACTCTGGCGAGGTCAGTGGCTCACCTGAGCTCGGAGATGAGGACGCAGCATCTGATGATACAGGTGAGAAAATCTCGTTAATATTGCAAAGTGTACGTTCTGAGAAAGTGATGGGAAGAATGGATATTTTAAAGAGTAAACTAGGCGGTGGGAGAAACTGGAATTTCCAAAATTCAGTACTACCAGGTGTTCGCAGGAAATGGAGAACATAAGGGGCGAGATTGCGGCATTGAGGACACAGACGAGCATGGCGATGGTGAGGTCACAGTCGCAGCCATTGATCAAGGACTCAGAGTTACCTGCCCTCTCGAATCCTTCGAGGGTGAAGAAGCTGACCAAGTTCTTCGGCACGGAACCACCACTTATTCGACTGTTCCTGAGGGAACTTGGGTATGAGGTATGTTTCTAGAAACTAAAGTTTCCGACCCTCTCTTATTAACACGTTGATTCCCTCACAAGTGCCCATCAAAATCGCAAAAGATCAGCACAAGACAAGATTTACTATGGCAATTACTTTCTTAACTTTCTTGCGTCTTGTATATCCTAGCAAAGTTTGATTTTGAGTTTCGAGTTTGATGAAAAAAAATTGTGTCAAGCATTTACAGTTAGGAGCAAAACTGATCACACACACTTTAAATCAGAATAACTTTTTTATGAATGGACCAAACGATTTCAATTTCTCTGTAAGGCTAGAAGAATTAGTTTACTAAATGACGTCTCAATTGTAAAAATTGATTTTTACAACCTTTTTAGCTGGGCCAATAACGAAAATTTAAAAGATGTGTTTGGTCAACTTGTACAAATTCTATACGCTCCGAAAATTTCATTG
This sequence comes from Lasioglossum calceatum, assembly GCA_963966675.1. Classification (NCBI taxonomy): domain Eukaryota; kingdom Metazoa; phylum Arthropoda; class Insecta; order Hymenoptera; family Halictidae; genus Lasioglossum; species Lasioglossum calceatum. Next base: position 18,699,288 of record OZ016541.1, read on the forward strand.
AAATTGGTTAATTGGTTTACGAGTTATAAACGATCACAAGTGGTAAAAAGGTCGAAAATCTTGAAAAATTGCAATTTTTACCACTTTTGATCGATTATAACTCGTAAACCAATTAACCAATTTCAATGAAATTTTCGGAGCGCATAGAATTTATACAAGTTGACCAAACACATCTTTTAAATTTTCGTTATTGGCCCAGCTAAAAAAGTCGTAAAAATCAATTTTTACTATTGTTTTTCACACTTCCAACCAAATGCATTTTTTCAACATATTTTTTACACGTCATTTACTAAACGAATTCTTCTAGCCTTACAGAGAAATTGAAGTAGTTTGGTCCATTAAAAAAAAAAGTTATTCTGATTAAAAGTGTGTGTGATCAGTTTGGCTCCCAACTGTATATTGAATAATTAATGTTAAAATGTTTATGGTATGTTTTTAGAAATACGCGACCGCATTCGAGAAGGAGAAGGTAGGAATGGTGGAGCTTCCATATTTAAGTGAGGAGAGGTTACAGAAAATGGGAGTACCTCTGGGGCCAAGGCTGAGGATCCTTCAGGAAGCCAGGATATCAGTGTGCAAGGACCCAATTTACGTCGTATGAGTTCCTCCAGTTGTTCAAAATAAAGGAACAATCCGAGAACGAATGCCAATAGAGCGTCACTACATCTAGAAGTTGAATTCTCCTCGTATTCAACAATTAGGAACGATTGACAGTGGTTTTATTTGATTGTTCAACCATTGATAGGCTTAACAGACGATGAAGAATAAGGGAGGGAATGAATCTACGTTTTTAGATTTAGGTACTAAATAGCAAATTGTTGAAATGCCAGGAACGAATGTGCGTGTATGGTATAGGAATTCAATCTGCTCGCAAAGAACTACAGTCGTAGGAGCTTTAAACTTTCTCAAGTTTAACATTTCCGTGCGTCTGTAACTACATCTTTACCATAGGTTAATTTATTTACACTTAATGAAAATCGTGCTAAAGAAACTAGTAACCAAGCAGAAAGAGAGAGAGGAGGGATTAATTGTTCTCCGAAAGTATCAATAATACATATTGTTACTCGCGATACAAACTGTACGTTTTGTTATTCGAGCGTCCGTAATTTATTATAAATTATTAGCAAATTGTACATCGTTGCTGTTCACTCGTACGGATCTCATCCCTTCCGAAACAGAGAATAAAACCGAAAAATACTGACACGCGAATGTAAATATCATTCACCGTGGGAATCAAATTAATCAATTATCTATTTATACAAAGAAAACACTCGACCGCTTCACCGCGGTGAAGTTGTTGCTGTTTGTATCATAACTGAATCGAGAAATTCATTATAGGGAATCGTAGCGTTAAGTTTTATATATTTTGTACATTTATAATTAATTGTTAAGCATTACGCGACAAGGATAGGCGATGTTACACAGACTGCATTGTATATTTTCGATATCAATGAATTCGGGTAGATAAAGTAATTCTGTGGTCTGGCGGAGTCATCGGAACAGTCCGCTCGTAAAAATGAAAAGAGGTCGGAAATCCCCCGACTATTAAAAATAAAAGTTCTCGGTGCATTTATCATCAAAGGTTTATTTCGCGAAGGCACGTTCGATTCGCCGCTATTTTTACCGAATGCTACCAAACTATGATCAATAGCGGCCTAAATTATTGATCAAGGTGGGAAGAGTAAGTTTGTGCAAAACGAATCGTGAGAGATCATTCGGGTCATTGTATCGTTGACTCCACAGAGCCACGCGAAAGCTCAAGCTGTTGACGCGAACGTAATGTTGAGAACGAGAAGCAAAAATGAAATTGCCAAAGAGACGCGTAGACGTTGACAACGAAGTGGTGCACATCCATGATTCCCAAGGAGCAGAAATAAAATTATTTTGTCAGGTATTGCTCGTTTTTGTTAGAACACAATCGTCGAATACGTTAACAATATCCAATTTGCATCCTGAGTCATATATTTCGTGGGTCCAATTCCAATTCTTTAACACAACGGTCTTCAGCTGATCTTAAACATATTGTCACGGTTGTTCCCTTGACCAGTATAATTTTTGTTTATAAAGTTACCTTTGATTTTCGATTCTAATATAGAGTGGACCACAGAAGTGTTCGTGCGCCCTTTAAAACAGAATAACTTTTTTATAATTGTACAAGGTTACATGCAAAAATTTGTTAAAACATTTTTATTTGGGCCCTTAATAAAAATTTAGAATATACGTTTTGTAGATCTACGTTAGTTATACAAATACGGAAAATTTCATCGAAATCGGTTGCAGGAAAAAACGACACGCACCGAAACATGTACGATGAAGTTTTAAAAAATGCCTTTTTTATTTTTGCATGTAACCTTGTAAATTGTAATTTTTGGAAAATCTTTTTGTGCACACCATTTATCAAACCAATGATTCTAATTGCTTACAGAACATCAGGTCGTTTGGTACAATTATAAAGAAGTTGTTCTATTTTAAAGGGCGTACGAGCACTTTTGTAGGCCACTGTATTTCAATGGTGCTTTTTCTTGCGACCCACCCTGTACATGAGAACACAATCTACTGTGCTCGAGCAGCGAACCATTAACTATCTTGAGGACAGAGGTAATCAATTAGGGTCGTCGTCTTCTTGCTTTGACAATCGAAAAATGAAACTGGTTTAGGGTGATACTGAAAGAAAAGTGACAAATGTGGCAATTCAAAAATTTGTAGTTCTTTTTACGAGAACATGATAACCAATTTAGCTGCATTTTTAAAAATAAATTTAGGAAACATACCGATTTGAAAGTATGCAGTTATGTTCACATATCTTTGAAGAAAATAAACAAACTTTTTATATCCAAAAATAATAGTCAACTACCCCTCGAAAAAAGTTAATTGGGCACAAAAGGAGAAACAAAGCGAGTTTAGGAGAAATATTTTAAAGGGAAAATAACAGACGTGTCGATGTTTGCAAACTTCGTAGCTACGTTCGTCGCTCCGTAGAGAGGCGAAACACATTTTTTATGTTTTAATGTAACTATACTGTGTTCAGAGTTATGGTAGTTCGACCGAAAGGTTTTAAAAAATATGTCCATTTGCCGCAATTGAATTTAAAATAGGAAAACCGAAAATCTTCTCTCGTTTGCAGTATGGAATTAGAAGAGTGGAGAGTTAAGTCGAAGAGCGATCCACTTTTTGCGACATGAATGCCGGCGTCCTACTTCAAGTATCGATTTGCTGAATATAAAGCAGCGTTTGCCGAAAAAGCGCATTTTTCTTTAAACGCGACTCCGCTGGCTTTACACATGGCGTAATATTCCGAGAATCGACATTGTCCTACAATTTAGCAAACAATAGTTTCTCCAAACTCAAATTTGAGATGTCAAAATAAAAGCAAACAGAGACAAATAATTAAATACCTTTTAAATTTCGTACAGTCATTCCAGATCGACTAAAGACCTGAAAAAAACAATTTAAATAAATCTAAAGTATACAAATAGATCAATTAATGGATTTATGAAAAAACAGCTCTTACAATTTTAATAGAATAATTTCAAGTTGGTTGTAGCAATTTGTTTAATTAGATTGTGATTAATTTAGATAGTGTTTAATTTAGATTTTGGTTGACTTGGGATGCAAAACAATTGAACTTTTTGGTCGCACGTTCACGCGCGTGCACTTGATACCAAAGAATCGATATCTGCTCCCGTGCAATGGCGATCATACCGACACAATTGCTGCCAATGATCGCGATCGTACACACGAAAAAGAATGCCACTTCAGTTCTCGATTGATATCAATCCCCTGCTATCGAATTCAACTGTAAATTATACGTTAGTACACCGAGGGATCGTTCGTTTCGAATTATTTATTGCTAAGTGATACTGAAACACAACAACTATTCCCATTTCGTAGTTATAATTTCATTGTTCATTAAACGTTGGAATCTCCCAGACATCGTTCGAGCTCTGTACAGTTAACGAGTTAACTGTTAATTGTTTTTACGAATAAGAACGTTTCACTTTTCTCACGAGTAATAATATTATTAATGCTTGTACCATTTTAATTATATTATCATGTTGTTAAATATTGTATTTAATAAAAGATTGGAGAGAAAAGCCCTTTGTCGTTGCGCATTAGGAAGACGAACAGAATTATGATTTATTGTCGATTAATTGTTGGCTGCGGTGTCAATTACAGGCGACTCGAGGTTAGCACGTAACAGCAAATCACTCGACGGCTTGTGTGTCGTGTGATTCAACGGTTAGTTTGCAATTGTTCAATTGGAAGGGGTGGTTGATCCACAAGGAACTAGTCAGCGGAGAGTTTAGGAACAATTTTCGTGGACGTCGCGAGCTGCAAATTGCGAAACTAAATTGAGAAAATCCAAAAATACAAGTCCATTTTGTTCAACACTTTTGTCTGCTGACACAGCGACCAAAAAGTAGAATCAAAATAATTTGTTCAATGAAATAGACTTTTCTAAAATTTAGGACATATGATATTAATTCAATTTTCATGCATTTTGCGGATCCTCGTCAAATTTAAAACACTCTATATTAATATATGCAAAATTAATTTTTAGATCTGCACACATCATTTTGTCGCCCAAACACGGACACGTTAATTAAAGTGTTCAAATTCGTTGTTCCATGTTTTGGAAAGAAAAACGCAATATTGGTTGTAATCAGGGCCTCGTTTAACCTTAGAAGAATTGATAAATTGAGCACTTTAGTTATCGTTGGACTAGCGTTAGCGGAAGTCACCATTTTTGAAGACGGGACATTGAAATAGAATTTAATTTCCTCTCGCGGTAGCTTCTACGAATGAAAAGTGAGAAAAAATTGTAAATTAACTTGCCTCAACTCGAAGCAAGTGCCTAAAGTGAAATACTATGACATTATACAATCAATGAATTCTTGTGAAACAGCACGTGTTCGCGTAAAAATATTGTAGAAGTCTGGAAAACTTTGAACTGGCATTATATAACATACAGCGGGATAAGTGCATCAGCATTATTTTTCCATGATTATCTTCCTAATGCGAATTACTTTCAGAAACTCATGAGTTGACAGCGGATTATATGCATTTATTATAAGTCATTTAAAACAGTGAAACTATTAGAAGAATTTAAAAATACTGTTATTTTATTTTCAACTCATTAAACATATTAAGAAAGAAAATAAATTTCTATTTGACTCCAGTTTGTTGCAATTCATGAAGAAAATTTTTATTTATTTCACATTTTATATGAGAAACCCTGCAATATTTTTCTAAAAACGCTGCAAATGGTAAAACATCTTCATTGAAAAATAGTATTCTATGCTAGGACAACTCGATTTATTAAATTGCATTCGATTGCGCACTTGACTGTGTCTCGATTGCAAGCTGGAAGTGCGTAAAGGTCTGGAGGTTTATATGTATCTGTCATCTTTAAATTTAGAGTCTCTGTGTCACTAAATCAGATATTCTCGAGATCAGTACGAGCGGGCCTTCAAAATTTCGGCAGAATTGTTGGCGAGACCATGTGATCTCCGGCATGGCCGATCTACTTTTATCAGGAAATGCACAATTTAACAATTGTGTCCAATTATTTTTCCAGAGGCCTTGTCTTTGATTGGTCATCTGAGACCGCGCGACTATGTCCCTTTGCCGGCCTCTGGCTTAATTTACCGAATGACCGCACTCGAACGATCGTCGAACTCTTATTTCTGGCACTGTCAATTCAATAGAGACTTCTATCGTTTTATATGCTGCTGGTAACTGTACGGATGCCCGTGTAGACGTAACCTTCGCAAGTAATGTTTGATGCTCGCTGCCTTAGCACTCAAAGCGATACAAAATCAACTCGATAATTGAATGGGTGAAAGGAACCAGCGTCTCTATAAAGATTCAATGCATAGTTTCCTGTCATTGTCCGAAAAAATATATTCTAGAGACATCATCTAAAATTGTGGAGATATGGAACGTTGAAATCTTCAGACTGCTGCTTCGAACCATCGTCTTTAAAGCAGCAACTGTATACGTCTTAACCGAGAACGCATTTCATGAGACAAGAATGATTGTCGTATCGGACATTCCAGTCTATATAAATACAATAACAAGAATATTAGTCACAACAGTGACGTATATGTAGCTGAAACGTTTAATATCGCGGGACCAGCATGTCTGCAATCGAACTAATTTTTCTTCACTGCCGCCAGAAAAGAAAAAAGCAGTAGTAGACTAAAGAGAAATAAAACGAACAATGCAAAAATACGGTTTTAGTATAATAGTAATTTAACTTTCTGCGCCTTCTTAGTCAGATTGATCACACTGTCCAACACCAAATTTGTTCCACAATTACTATTGAGTGGTTCTTATAGAGTTTTTTGCGCTGATTCCGAATCTGTCCTTAATTTTTCTCCCGGACGCACAGTTTTTGAGAAACATGACTTTGAAAAGAAAAACATATTTTTCAACTTTAAACAAATATTGTGATGTTATTATAAATGATATTGAATTGTTCTTTACACCAAAAGATTCTGTAGACTTTCCCGAATACAATGATATCGAATATGAATACATTATGATTGTTTAAACATTATATAATTCCAGGAGAAAAATTAAGGGCAGGTTCGGAATCAGCGCAAAAAACTCTATAAGAACCACCCAACAGTAATTAGAAAACATAAGAAAAGTTGAAATTTGTTGGACAGTGTCATTAAAGGTGATGGAAATATTACTCTGACAACATTTTAATGAAGTCTTTTAGGATACAGTTCGAAAGGGCGATTCCAATTTCTAAGAAAATAGTTTACCTTCGTCTGGTTGCTCAGAACTAACGGCGAAGAAACTGCAGCTGGGATATCAATTAACGATTACAAACCTACTGCAACCATCGTAATGCGCCAATAGCGATACGCATGATTCAGGTCAGTAGGAGCGCGGTCAACGACATACAACGCAAAGACGATTGCGTCAAAGTTGTGGCCCGAGTCGCCACAAATCATTTATTTAAAAAACACGTTCATAAATCATCGCACTCCGTTAAGCCTGTTTATTCGCTGAAATCAAACATTGTCTCTTCCACTAAAAAAGACCGATGTCTTTTATAATGCACAAAGGGCGTATCTCTGAGAAGCCTGAAACCGTCCCTGATCCAAATTGAACTGAACCAACCGTTCGATAGCTGACATTTTAAAAAAACACATTTTGTGCCAAGAAATTCGTCCGACTCTGTGATTCAACTGCTGGAAAAATATGACCATGAAGTTCAAGGTGAAACTCAATTCTCGCTTATAAAATTGCTGTTTCGAGAAGCCTAATTCTGTCGTTATCCGCGGTGAACCACTGAAGATGGTCAGTTTAGATAATGTTGCTGTTAGACGATCGATCGAACATGTTTTTATCTGGTATTGCATGACTCATCAAGAGCTTTAAGATGATTACAGAAAGTTTTGGGTCAATTCGTTTCTTTCCCTCCCCCCAGAGGGGGACCGCTTACATAAAATTATTTATAACTTTACTTGAATTAACTCGAACCAGTATACATGTATTTCATGCGGCAGTAAAGTTCTTGATCGCATTACACGGGAGTTTACTGTATTTGAACTTCACACAAAATAGAGCTTTCTATGGTGCGTTGAGAATAAATATAATAAATTAGTTAAAAGATTTCATTATTTCGAATATTGATTATTTCTTTTAGTCGAAATGATTTGTGGCCTAGCTTAGGGATTTTTCGGAGTGAACCAGCGAGGTTTGAGGGTCACTGGTTTACTTGAGTAGTCCACTGAATGGTTGCAAAGTCACAGTAATCGGAGTAGATAAGTAGCTAATCTAAGAATAGGATGTAACAACGATACAAAGTACAACACGATTCCATAAAGACGATGTACGAGGTGCATACAATTTCCTCAGGACCAAGATGTTATCTCAATTGATCTATGGCCCCACTCTGGCTTGCTCCCCTCGACGACGAATCATTCGCCTTCTGTTCGGCCACCGAGAGTTATCATTTCTTCACTTCGTAACGAACATCTGGCGAGGATGAACCGAAATAGTGAATTCGTCCTCGTGTTCCTGGCCCTGGGCTTATCGGTGATCTACGCAGAATCCCTGACGCCGCGGCTATGTTCTTATCCTGATCGTGAGTACATATCGGAATCAGTGATCGAAATTGGTCACATAAAATGTTGTTCCATATGAAATGTCCGATTTTAAAATGTAAATGTTACGAACCGCTTTGTTCAACAAACACTAGCCTGCAGATTTATTAATTTACAAAGTTTACTCTCTCGGTAAAAAGAAATTCAATTTCTATCGTAATACAGTAGAGAAACTTGCAATTCGTTTACAGACTATGCTGATTATCATTACGACGCGACGGTGCGTGCGTCGATCAATAGATTGTGTTTACGGAAAAGTTGTGTTTGCTACAAATTGGACTTTTCATGTGCAACAATCTAACAAAGCCATCGACAGTGAAGTTCAGTTTTATGTCACCTTGTATACAGTGTGCCGATGAAAAAGGACCATGTTCACCATGTTCGAGATTTGTTTGTATATTTGGCAGGTCGTTAGCAGAAGTTTCAATTGAATCTTTCCCGATCATGGTGGCAGAATTACATTTTCTAGTTGTACTCACTGTATAGAATCAGCCGAGTGATAAACGTCGATTGGGATGCGCTTTCAGTATAGAACGGTGCTCGAAAAAATATGGGGCGCGTATTTTTTCATGTCCGCTATCGTTCGCTTTGAAGTGGCGAAAATAGCTCTCGAAATCGGGGATGGAAACGGTCGATTAAATATCTACAGGCCCATCGATCGCAACAGAAAATGTTATCTGCACTGCAGGATTCGTATTGCGAGCGTATTATCCCTTTGTAATCCAGAAAATGTAACTTTGAAGGAGCTACTATGTGTCTTGATGGTGGAAAACGGCGAAAAACTAACAGCATAGATAATAGCAAGAAATACATAGATATTCCAACTCCGTGAACGATAATTTCTATGAACTATTCGTTTCAGCTAATACTCCAATAAATTGCACTGTGGAAGAAGTGTACATAGAACCATGTAAAGAAGCTGCAGACTCGAAGCCATGTAAAGTGAGAAGAGGGACTAATACAAATATGACTATTCACTACACACCCAGTAAGTGCAGCTTTGAGATTTGACTGTAGTTGACTGTGAGAAAACATTAACGAATTAAAGTGTATAATTCTTTTTGCAGATTTCTCGTCGGCCGTAATGACAGGTCGAGTATTTTGGGCAAGTCCATTGGCAGATATTCCATTCCTGGGAATGGATCCTAATGCTTGTTTGTCGACTCCATGTCCTGTCAAAGCAAATGAACGAAATACATTCTATACGGACATTCCGATTTTAAAGAAATACCCTGTTGTAAGTGAATTTCTTATTAACGTGATCTTCGATATTATCATTTCAATAAAAGCCTTTGTAATTTCTATAGTCATACTTGACACGTTATCTATCTGCGATTGTTTCATAGTTTTTGAAAGTCTATGATCTGTAGCTAAATGTTTCTTGAGAAATATTTCAGTAACAGTAATCGTGAACAAAGGGTCACTCTTAATAACGTTAACCAATTGTTGTTCTTTGAGTTATTAAAAAAATAATATTACAGTGAAAGTCTGCTAATGTTTCTACAGCTCTGCGTTTTGTTTAGCCATTTTATTTCATAAATGTCTCATAAAAGCAGTCCCTATATTAACAGCAGTTATTTAATAGTTTGTAAACACCTACAGAACACAGTTAATAATTTCTTCATAAGTTTTCAAATAGGAGTTTTCGGAGTGATTATTCAAATAACACGCTTCCGGTATGTAAAGTATTTGTTGGGATCATTAATTTGAATTTTATGACAATTATTCCTGTGCTGTTTGATATAAAGAAGTTGCATTAAATAATTGTGGACTCTCCGACGACAGTAGTACAAACATTACAATATTCGCAAACATTTGCTTTTGTTTCAGAGGATGTATGACCTCAAGTGGAGAATATGGAACGAACAAAATCAAGAGTGTTGTTTCATGTTTCAAATTAAGATAACCAAGTGATGTTGAACACATGTGACTTACCATTGTACGGTGCTCAATTAATAATAATTCTCGATTCGATAAATTTGTCGAATAAACTTTTCATTAAACCTGAAAACGCATTTTCCTGTTTCTTCCACATTTATAATGTTTGCTAACCACGTGGATTGTGTATTTTATATATTGAAAATGTTATTTTCATTTCATTTTAGTATGGATTACGAAACATGTAAGACAGCCGCAATCACTATCGTTAAATTTCTTGGTATTCCTTTGGCGATAAGATGAATGCTCTATTTTAATCACAATCACGTTTAAAAAGAGACTTAAAACTTTGGCTCGTAAAAACTGTTAACTCTATGGGCACAAAGATTTAAAAAATATATACGCGTATAAGTTTTAATTCCTGAAGAATAAAAGAAAAATGTATATTATATAAACCGTTAAACGACGTGTTTATAACTTTAGAAACTAGATACGCGATTGGAACAGTCGTCGCAATGTTCCTCTTCAAAGGATTAATTATTTGCCATAAGGTAGTAGATGATTGAAATTTGTCTATTCTCATAACACATGATGTTCTGTTTTGATATATCTACAATAAAAAAAATTTAAAAAGAAACGCTGCGGATAGGATTCGAACCTATGCGGGAAAAACCCATTGGATTTCGAGTCCAACTCCTTAACCACTCGGACACCGCAGCTTACGCTCATTGCCTTATAAATTTCAAATACTATGCTGCATTAGTTAGAATAAAGCGAAATACAATTGTTATAATAGATAAAAATATTTGTTAATCAATCGAGATATACCTAACAAAGGAAATAAAACAGCATGTCGTCCATAATAAATGTCGTCCTAAATAAATATATGTACATACATATTGAACACAGTATTGATAAATATATTATGTATATAGTAAGTAATAATTATTGACATTGCAAAATGTGGCATATCATTTTATAAATTGTCTATATATTCCTTTCTCACTTGTACTGTAAATCAAGTTGTAATTTAAATGACTGATTTAATCAGTATTGATAGCTACAATAATATTAAAAATCAATTTGAATTAATTTTTAGTTCATTTGAGGCGAAAAATTTCAGAACTCCGTTTGAAGTGAAAAATATTTTAACAACACTGTATTGCTTACTTGCACTTATACGAAACAAAAAATCTATTAATTGTTACAAAAGTAAATAATACTGATTATTTATAGCTTAAATGTAACCATAGCGGCATTCCATGCAGCGGCAAAACGTTTGAACTGGTAAACAAACGTTATCTACAGACGGTTATTCTTAGAAAACAGTGCTTATTATCGAGGATCGATAATAATAAGCACGGAACGCGCGGCCGAAAACTTACCTGCATCCCCTCAATTAAATCACTAAATCACCGACGGGATACTATTAAGACTGCCAGACCAACGAGATACTATGTATTAAAGACTGCCAGCCTTACCGGAGTTGGTGTCACCCGAATATTTCGGCACCGACGAGATATGTACTATTAAAGATTGCTAGCCTTACGGGAGTTGGTGTCACCCGCACATTTCGGTGTTCTCTTACGCCTTACGCCCTCTTGGATGTATTCTGGCTGGAGTAAGAAACAGAAGGCCATCGACGTGATCTCGTCGGTGCAGAAGATCACTGAGGAGATTCTCGTCGGTGAGAAGGGAAATCGTCACAGAACCATATTGATGTCAATTGTTACATTCTGCGCCGAACGTATTGCAGATATTTCAGAGGTTTAAAATATTAAAGCAAAACTCCAGGACAAAAGATTCCTAGATATATTAAGAAAGTAATGAAGCATAATTTTAGGAAAATCAACAATTCCTACTTCAAATTTTATACGAGATACCTCTGTTTGTGTAATTTGAAAATATTTCATAAACGAGAATATTATTACCTTACACTTTTTTATACATAAATGTTTCAAGAATCTGAGGGAACAGAAATATGTTGAAAAGACTTTATTATAAAAGATTAGATGGCAAGGTGGTCAATGTAGTGCTCGTTAACATCATTAATTAGCAAAAGGAATTGTTATATAAACATTTGTTGTAAACTCTAGCTAATGGAGATGTAAAAGGAGTAGAAGAGAAAGGTGTAACGAGTTATGGTTAACAATATAGAAAGTATATTTAACGAGAAATCAACGATACAAAAGGAAAAATAACAAAATGAGAAAATGAACAATGAATGATCGAACGAAACGAGATTTGATGAGTGTCAGCATGACCAGAATAAACGCACGAAAACTTTAATATGTGTCAGCATGACCAGAATAAACGCACGAAAACTTTGATATGTGTCAAGATGACCAGAATAATCGCCAGAGAGTGAGAGCGACAAGGTAGCTCTCTTTTACACCCGCATGGGAAATGGGCAATCGGTTTTGGACGGATTACGGAGTTTGAAATTAAACGAGTAAGATCGCAGCAACGTTCGTTAGGGTAATGACCTAATAAACGGTGCTGCGGAGGTGACAAAGGAATAGGGTAACGGAATTGGAGTAAGGAAAACATGATGCGATGGCCCACGGGTTCGACGAACTGTCGACCCGGCAAGGTTTATTGTACGAAATATACAGAAATTAAACGGCTCGGAATCGCCCTGCAATTTATAAGAAAACCAGATTGCAGGTTTTCGAACAACATGAAACAGCCAGAAATAATACATTTATCTGTGAATTGTAGTGAATAAATTAATGAGTGCGAATGTTCATAGTTTAAAAGTTATTCCGTATCTCGAATACTATTAGCCACTTTTACTAAAAAATTAGGTGGTCAGATAGCCAAGGGAGTGCTAGTGGACATTGCTGTAAAATGGAATTGTTATAAACGTTAACCAGCTAGAAATAATAAATTTATCAATAATTGTCAACGGCGATCGACATCGATCGATATTCGGTCGGGTGGGGGGTGCCGCGCGAACTCGGCGAGAGCCAGCCGTCAGTCAGACAGTCGGGGCGGGGGGGCCGGAGTGAGCGGTCGGGCGTCGCGCGTCGCGTCGATCTCCGGGACCAGAAGGACCAGAAGGACCAGGGACTCACCAGAGGTGGACAAGGGGTCATCTACAGCTACCCTCGCCTATCCTGTTTTGTCTATCAACTGTCCATTCAACGAACAACGGTAAGTTTTATTACTATTCATATTTTTCAATACTTCCTTTGTCTACCCTTGGCTCAGGTTCAACGAACTTGTCCTTCAACTGTTCGTTCAACGAATACCATCAATTATTACCTCTAATATGCTAATTGGAATTTCCATTACAATTTTCGGTATTGAGTCTTCTTCAAATTTATATTTCTTGATTAAAATTGGTATTCCTCCGATCGGAGTTCCCTCAGGGGCTCACTCACGGATGGGGCCGTGAGTGAGTACGGGGAGTAGCGTCCCCGGGGCTACCCGAATCGTCTATAGGCCGCAATTATAATTCTCATATGCAGAATTATAATTGCTCTTGTGAGCTGATTGTATTCGCACTCGTGTGCGTGGTTACAATTGCTCACATGAGCAAGTTCTCTTCTTGTTTTCGCACTCGTGTGCAGAATTGTAATTGCTCTTGTGAGCTGATTGTATTCGCACTCGTGTGCGGGGTTACAATCGCTCTCATGAGCTGGTTCTCTTGTCGTTTTAGCATTCATGTCCAGAATTGTGATTGCTCTTGTGAGCTGATTGTATTCGCACTCGTGTGCGGGATTACAATCGCTCTCAGGAGCTGGTTCTCTTGTCGTTTTCGCACTCATGTGCAGAATTGCAATTGCTCTTGTGAGCTGATTGTATTCGCACTCGTGTGCGTGGTTACAATTGCTCTCACGAGCAAGTTCTCTTCTTGTTTTCGCACTCGTGTGCAGAATTGTAATTGCTCTTGTGTATTGGTTGTATTCGCACGTTCGAAGTACTGATTCAGTCAGTGAACGCGCGAATGTTTACTTCTGAATTCTAATTGTCCACTTCGGAACTTTCACAAGTTCCTCTTCGAAAAATTTTGCACATCTTGTTTCAAATTGGTATTTCTCCGATCGGAGGTCCCTCAGGGGCTCACTCACGGTTGGGGCCGTGAGTGAGTACGGGGAGTAGCGTCCCCGGGGCTACCCGAATCGCCTATAGGGCGCAATTACAATTCTCATGTGCAGAATTAGAATTGCTCTTGTGAGCTGATTGTATTCGCACTCGTGTGCGGGGTTACAATTGCTCTCATGAGCTGGTTCTCTTGTCGTTTTAGCATTCATGTCCAGAATTGTGATTGCTCTTGTGAGCTGATTGTATTCGCACTCGTGTGCGGGATTACAATTGCTCTCATGAGCTGGTTCTCTTGTCGTTTTCGCACTCATGTGCAGAATTGTAATTGCTCTTGTGAGCTGATTGTATTCGCACTCGTGTGCGGGGTTACAATTGCTCTCATGAGCTGCTTCTCTTGTCGTTTTCGCACTCATGTGTAGACTTAAAGTAGCTCTTGTGAGCTGATTGTATTCGCACTCGTGTGCGGGGTTACAATCGCTCCCATGAGCTGCTTCTCTTCTTGTTTTCGCACTCATGTGCAGAATTGTAATTGCTCTTGTGAGCTGATTGTATTCGCACTCGTGTGCGGGGTTACAATTGCTCTCATGAGCTGGTTCTCTTGTCGTTTTCGCACTCATGTGCAGAATTATAATTGCTTTTGTGAGCTGATTCTATTCGCACTCGTGTGCGGCATTATGTATTGTTATGTCTAACTATAATTAGTCTGTTTTAGCTAGAATACACCAAGAAGAGGACATACCAAGAAGAGGACCCACCAAGATGAGGACACGCCAAGAAGAGGACACACCAAGATGAAGACACACCAAGAAGAGGACACTCCAAGAAGAGGACAGACCAAGATGAGGACACATCAAGAGGACTGCGGCGTATTCTTAAGTTAGTTTTATTTGCCGAGCAATTATTGTCTTAGCGTCACCCCCGAACCAGAGCCTTCTGCTCAGGCTCATGTTTCTTCTTTGCGAATCAAAGCCTTCTGCTTTGATTCTTCCCTCGTTTGCGATTTAGTCTTTTGGTCCACAATAATTGCTCGGCTTGCGTGCTTTATTTATTAAGATTGTATATCGCCGTTGCAAATATGTCGAGTAATTATTGCCGTAAAATCACTTTGCTCGTTTTCTTGATTCCAACACAGCCTTCTGCTGTGTCGGACCTTGCTTGTATGTACCAGACCGGTTGGAGCCGGTATTCGTCGTCGATTCATTGAGAGGGATGGTTCATTGAGACCTGTTCACTCGTGTAGCCATGCTACAGTGTCCTCTCTATTCGTCATTCTACCCGCGTTCACCTCAACTTTTGTTGTTTGGTGACAGGTAGTTGGTGGAGAAATGGGATATCGTTTGAACACTTCTCATGTCCATTTCTCTTGGTGAGGACACGTCGGGTATCAGCTCTGGCCGGTACTGGGCTGCAAGCATTGTACGCGCCGCGTCCCCTTCGAACCAGAGCCTTCTGCTCTGGATCGCTCTTCTTGTTTCTCACTTTGTAAGAATCAGAGCCTTCTGCCTGATTCGCGTTTGGCCCCCCCGTGGATCGGAGTCTTCTTCTCCGATTCACACCTTTTGCTCCGCGATAATTACTCGACTTACTTGCATAATTTAGTATAAGTCCGTCGTTGTAAGAAAGGGAGCCAGAAGGAATCTTGCATTCGTTCTGACTCCCTTTCGGGTCTCTTGTGCAGCAACCTCCTCGTGGTGAGACCTGGGCAATCGGTATTATCCTCTATTTGTAAGAACTTCTAGTGTCTTATGAATAGAGGATAATATCGAGCTAATAGCTGCACATTTAATAGATATGTTGATTTTCAATAAATTCTATTCCTATTGTCTTTCATGACATTTTGCAATTCCACCTTCCTTCAGAACAAAATATATGTATTATTCAGGCTGGTTCACCCAGGGTGTGAACACTGTCATATATTCTCTGGTTCTATTTAGTATTATAAGGCAATTACAGAATGGGTAATGTCAGCATTCTACTTTATCATTCTTCTTCTACTTGATGACGACAATCTCGTCGGTGATGACGAGTATCTCGTCGGTGGTAGAACTTTTACCGATTTGGTATATCAGATCACTGTAAGTTCCACGTTATCCCCGCGCCCGGTCGCGCCCGGTTACTGGTCTCGCTGAATAGCACAGGGGCTGGCAGTCTTTAATAGTATCTCGTCGGTGCCCATGCAACCGACAAGGGGTAAACTTCTGAAAATTTGTCAAATCGGATTGAGCTATTATTTTGTACACGGGTTCATTTTCATTAAAAACATGTTTTCCGAAGAGATTTTTGGCAACTTGAAAAATATTTCCTGTTATTTTAGTATCATTTTCTACCCTACTAACATAACATAAGTTTACCCCGTTTTTTTCTCAAATAACCGGCTGTAGATAACATTTGTTTACCAGGTTTACTATTTCGGCACTACATGGAATGGCGCCATTTGAATTTGATTTTTATATAGTGTCTCATGACAAGTTCGGAAAGAGAATCATTTATTTTTACAATAAATTAATAATTATGTTTCCTTTGCAACACTAAATGAATTATACATTCTGTTGTAGAGAAACATGCTTCTGTGAATCTCTTTGAAGTTATCATTTTGAATTTGGTTCGTGGAAATTGGACAAGTGTTTATTGAGGCCTTCAGAAGGGACTAAGAACGGGTCCTGGGAAGAGAAGAGGCTAGAGTTTACTCGATGAGATATACATAGAGTCTACGCGCGTTCCGATTTTCATTATTAATATTGAAATCTCGATGAAAAACCCGTCGCGGTGTCAAACTTTGATTAAAATATATTAAGCCGTATCGAAGCGGAAAAAGAAACGAAAAAGGAAATCACGCCGACACGGCGGAACTTTTATCACCGTGAAATTATTCACTCCACGGTTCATTCATGTAAAGCGGTCTACGCTGGTACCGGAGGTTTAACGCACTTTTTCACCCTCTTTCTCCGAGCTTTCGAAACATTTTTTTAAAGACATTTTTCAGCTGGCTCGTCGTTTGTCCATTGACGTTCCTTTCGCCAACTACTATTTGCCCCACGCCAAAACGAGTTCCATTCATAAAACTTTCGACTTTCTGACTGGAGGGGAAAAAACATGCAAAGAAAAAGTAGACTAAACGTCTGTAGCACAGACTTCGATTTAGTTTTTCGGGGACGCAAACGTCGCTTAGTTAGTTAAAGCATGCTGCTGATACTCGTTTCGCGCAATCGAAGCAGACAAAATCTAACCAGACCCTCTATAGAACCACCGTATACGACACAGACTTCTGTTCCTTAGTTAAACCAAATATTTGTAATAGCTCTGTATAATATTTACTAGCAAAACACGTCGGAATTTTTCAAACACGTTCGTTTTTGTGAAGATTATATATTTTATAAAGGTTTAAATATTTATCATTACGATGTATAGATGTTTTCAAAGACGAAAATTCGAGTTCAATCGAATGAATATTATAAAAGATATTTTTGCTAATATCATTTTTAGAAAAGAAGCTTTAAAAGTTTAATTTCATACTTTGCTCGTATAGAAGAGTATGTGCACTGTGATTTTTATATACAATCATTGTTTTATTTTATGAGTATAAGAATAGAGAAAGAAAACTAAAGACAACAAGCAATTATATTAAGTGAAGTAAAAACTTTTTACTTCACCTAATATATGCACTCGGAGCTCAGAGTTTAATTTTAAAATGTATAAATGTTGAAAATGTGCCCATGAAATCTGCTTGTCACAATTTCAACGTTTCCAGAGGAGTGTAAATGTCCTGTTTAACTGGAACATATATTTTTCTACTTTCAAGTGAATAAGTTTTTTGCTCTACTCAAGAATATGTGAAAGAAAAAAGCACTATATTTCATAATACGCTTCTGGGAACAGAAGAGATAATAGTCATAGCCGACTAAAAATCTTTTAGGTAATTACTTGAGAGGAGCGTACGAGGGTTGTTTGAGAGAATAACAAGAGACCAAATTTTTTAGCATTTTACAAACAAGAGCAACGATGCTTTTAATTTTCAAGTTATCGTTTGGACATGTTTTATTTGTTGTGAACCCTCGCGGCCGTTTGTATGCTCGAGGAAATGGAGTAAGCAAGAGAAGAACTGTTTGTTCTGTCAATGACTCGTTCCCGAAGCGCCCCTTTTCGTTTCCTGTGATGGATGCGCGAGCATTGCGGATGTATGTGGCTTGACACAGCAAACAGAGTCGATAAATTAGCTTCAAGACAAAAACCGTACAATTCCTTGAGTGGTACGCTGGATGGATGCAATTGATTGACACGTTACACCGGGGTTTATTAACCATTCCCAATCCCCCCCTCTCTCACTCTCTCTCTCTCTCTCTCTCTCTCTCTCTCTCTCTCTCTGTTACTCTTTTTCGCTGATCACTCAATGGACCACGCGTCGCCGGCCTGACGTTATGGGCTAATTTTGCGGTTCGCATAATTTCCCTGAAAGGCCAACGCGATTTCGGACCGGTGAACGTCAACAACATTTACGCACGCCGAGACGAGGGTATACTTAATCGATTACGCAATTATTGTTAGGTAATGTCCTATCGACTATTAAGCCCGCACACACGAGCATTTACTTCGCTCGTTAGCTGTTGACGTATTAACCTACGGATCACTGTGGTGGTGTCTCTTCGCACTTACACGAACTCAAGACTTATGAATATGAAGTTTCGAGTTACCTGCCACAGTTGAAAAAAGAAATGGTCATCGAGCAACTACAAATTTAGAATGAATGTTTTTCGTCTAAAAATGTTCACAGATCTCGTCTCAATCCGATTATAAACATATATCTCTTGTAACCCTCATAGGTTCAATCTGAACAATTGCACCTGCTTCATATTTCAATTCAACAAGTTGTGTTTCATTTATATTTTATCGTATCAGATTGGACAGAAATTGGAGCAACTTGGTACGTTTTTTTAAGAAAGTGTGCAGGTAAAATGGTACGAAATCTTGTTTTAATAGTCCAAAGAATGATCTATTTACAATGACGTATGACTCTGGTGAAAATAATTAATCTTTTAATCTTATCTTTTAATCGGATTGCCAAACGCAAGGCTTGACACGGTTTCGAAAATAATTGCTAAATACTCTTATACATACAGGATTATCCAAAATAGATTATGGGAAGTTTTTTTTAAATAAAAAACATACTATTTTTAATTTTATTGGTTTTTTTATTTAATCATCAGGTATCATCTCTGACAATTATGTGTGAAAGGCGATAGCTGTCAAATGACCACCACGACCACGTTTACAGACATCAATTTGAACATCAAAATTTTTCGATGACATTTTGGCATATTTGCTCGTATAATTCACGAATTTCAATTCCAATGTTGTTTTTCAGGTCATGAATTGTTGCTGGTTTGTTGACATAAACTTTGCTTTTCAAATAACTCCAAAGAAAAAAGTCCAATGAGGTCAAATCACACGAATGAGGTGGCCAATTCACATCACCATTCCTTGAAATTAATCGACCATTGAATTTCGATCGCAATAAAGTGATGTTTTCACGCGTTGTGTGTGGCGTAGCTCCGTCTTGTTGAAAATAAACATTGCTTATATCGATTCCATTTAATTTCAGCCATAAATAATCAGTCATCATTTCATTATAACGTGCACCATTCACTGTAACTGCATCTTCATTCTCGTTTTCGAAAAAGAATGGACCGATTACGCCTTTCGACCAAAATATACACCAAACAGTAATTCTCTAAAAGTTCTAATAAAAGTAATTATGAAGAACTTGGATTTCAAATAGGTGTTACGAAGAAATAAAGAAAGAAAGGTTCTTCGTAATTGCGTTAAGATCCGAAATCGATATTCTAACCGTTTCCAAGCGTTGGTCAAAGGAGCTTTGATTCATCATACGAAGAAAAGAGGGGACTTTCACATTAAGAGAGCTCACTAACACAAAGGCGGCATGAACTACGAAATTCCCGGAATTTCGTATAATTTTGGAAGAATTTCGCGAAACACCGTTCCCGAGATCCAGTCGAGTTTACGACTATGGAAAAATAGAAATTTCGTCCGAAGGGAACACGATGCACCGAAAGAGGTGGCGGGGGAATTTTGTGGTTTTCACAGATTCCCGGAATTTGACCTAATTTCCCTCGGATCCCCATGAGTCGAATTTCGCGGTTTTCAGAAATTCTTGAACCGAAGAACGCAATTACCGGTAATTTCGAAGGTGGGCTTTCACCTTTCTTACTGCAAATATTAAAGAGTCCAACTATATGCCAATATAAACCATTTAGTAGTGTAACTAAATTGGATTGCAGCGTACAGTTGAGAGTTTCTTATCGAGTAACTAATAATTGTGATTAGTAGTTCTGATAGTTGATACGAGCGAAATAAACGAGATTCGGGAGAAGGAAACAAATTTCCCGCGGTGGTCAAGGTGCTAATCGAAAGGATAATTCCTTCGATGCACGGTGAAAGCGGTTTATTCTAAGATTGCAAACGAACAGTGGTCCTCGATCATAATACAGTGGCAACAGGCTCGGGCCGAGTCGTTTCGGATTATAGAAAATCCTGCAGCAAGCACTGTACCGAAGAAAGTCCCGGGGAAGATGAGTGGAAAGGCAATCGAGATATTAAATAAACGACTACCGTTTTATTATCCGGTGCAAGAAAGTCAGACGGGGTTGGGGTTCGCAGTGGGGGCAAGGGGAGGGAAGATTGCTCGTCCCGAGTCTACATTGTCATCAGCTTCGTGTCCCATTTTGTGGCCAACGGACGACGAAGACGACTGCCGGAGAAGCAGAACAATAAGCACGAGTGGCAGACGAAGACCTACCGACTTATTAATCAACCTTTAGGGATCGTCCGCTGAAAGAACAAGACCCGTGGGGGTGGAGGGCTCTCTGTAATGCTGTCCAACTTCCGACGATATTCCCGTGACTTATTAATGACCTCTGTTTCCACGGAGAAGATGAGAGGCGGCACGGTGTCTTTATTTTACCCCATGATTCAATGCGATTTATTAAATGGACAGCGTCAGCTCCGGTGACCTTTGTGCATTTATGCTGATTAAGAATTCTTTCGAGCAAAAGACATCTGCTGCTAACACACACCCATGATCGTCCAAATTAAGAGCTTCTTTCTTTCGTTCGTTGCCAGAAGCATGTTCACATATTAGAGAAAAGATATTGTTTCGTCCGTTCAACCGTTTTACACGTTTCAACGCGTCACCATCCACAGTCGCAAAACAGAAAGTGTCGAAATAATATTATTGTTAAAAGTGCGACGTGCGGATAACGTCCGACGAAGGCTTTATATTCTTCCTCCCTTGAAAAATTGAGAAACGGCGAAGATCGTTTGACACTTCGAGAGATCCACCTCGTATCGATCTCTTCGCACGTTGTCAGCTCTCGCGGAGGCCGGGAAGAGTGAAACGAATCGTGAAACGAACGAAAGAGTTTAACAAACTCTCGCGAGCGTTCAAGTGGAGGGCGCGTTGCCAAAAATTTGTTCCCCGGCAACGGTTTCCAGATTTCCCGGCAGTAAAAGCGTTTCGGGGACTTCTCCTTCGAGCTTATTGAGTAGGGCCACGTTCGAAAAATAAGTCCTAGATGGTTGGAGGAGGAGAAGAACGGAGAGACGCGCTCTATTAGGTCCCTGCCCGTATTACTCCATTTATGGAGTTACAGGACGCTTTTACGCGTTGCCCTAAATTTTATTGCAATCCTCTGAAATGCACAGTGTTTCCAGATAGCACCGTTGCCCATTGTGATTCATTTTAACAACCATAGAATGCGATGCCTTCAGTTATTATAAGAAATCTGCGTTCTCGTTGCTTTCTGCGTTTTAAAGTTTGTCCATGGACCAGAGATTGCATGGTGATTTACTGTTTGCAAAGAACCGGCCTTTGATGGAAAGTCGGCAAACTTTAACGGACGAGCGAATCGCTGTGGGAGATTTCGTATGCGAATTATGTAAAGGGAACAAAGTTGCGTAATGCTTTCGAGTGGTTTGTTAAGAGAGCGAGGAGGATATAAGAGGATTTTATTCAGCTCGATGTAGGTACTTACTTTTATCTGTTACATACGAACGCCGAGCCGGTATCGCGGATGAACTTTCGTTTCTTAGCGGGTTCTGCGTGAAACGGTGCTGCGAACGAAACGTAGTATGTAGCTGGATTTTGCGAGTTCTCCCTCAAATTCTGTCACGTCTCTATCGTCCGTTTCTGTCGTCGTTCCGCGACTGAATGGCGGAGCGGGGCGGGATCGTAACAATGAAGCGGTAGGTAGCAAGCTGAGAGCTAAAATAATCCAAGAATCCGAGGATTACCATATCACGAACCACTCGTGCGAGCACTATTCACTCCACGCATCAAACTCTCCAATGAAATCCTAAACTTTCATTTTTTTAACGCGTTAAAGATGGATTTTCGATAGGGACTGTGGGAAAACGTGTTTTAACTCTTAGCTTAAAAGTTTTATTTCTTTTTTTTATTGAGCCACTGAAACCTATTACAGGTTTGTTTCAGCTTTTACAATTATACTTACAAGTTTTATAATACGGAAACAAACATACAATATTTTGTTTGTTTTCTTATGTCCGCTCCGTTTTTAACCACTTCTGCAATAAGATATTGCTCGTGCACAAGAAGAATGTTATAAAGATAAAAAAAATACAAATTTTACAGGAGAGCGCTTTAAAGTCCTTTGATAGTTAACTAGCAGTGGCTGCAGGTAAAAACAAATAGAACCTAATAGGGCTCTCTATCGGGTTAGTTTTATAAGCATGTATTAACTTGAAAATATAGTTATTAATACTCTGGCGAGCATTTTAATGTAATAAAACGGAAACTGATAAATTTTAGGTTGTGACGTTTTTCTTCTGCATGAGCGGTATCTGATATTTGATCTTACTGGGTAGACTCATCAGTAGGAATCGTCCTAGTTCCTTCCGGTGTTGTAGTAGCCATTGCGCTGGGAACTCGTGGAACAAGTCACAACACACACGGAGTAGAAATCACACTTTTATTTCCGAATTAGAAAATTACCTTGCTTCGATATTCGAACCCCTTGCCTTACAATATCGTGTCAGACTCGTGTTGCAGATTTTGAACAGAGTCTAATAAATATGTATGTTATTAATTTCCTTTAAACCGAGATGAAATTCTATTTTGGTTTTGTTACTGTACAGTTATTGAAGAACATGTAAGCATACAATAGATATCAATTTTCTCCTTTTTTAGGAAATTACGAAATACAATGAAAGTTCTAATCACTGAAACCGTAAAATAAATCGTAGGGCAAGGGGTTAAATTAATAAGTACGTTACTACGTTATTTGATCAGCCGTTTAAAAATATAAGCCGGAAACATTTATCTTGCAATAAGGGACGCTCGCGCGAGAAACAATTTAGTTTCGCGGAAACTAATATACAGAATTACCTTTAGAGATCGTTACCTCTTTATCGAGATTTTATGATGCTGTATATTACGTACTGTTCCATATAACCTTTATTGAAAATCACTATTACACAGATGGATCATTGGAACTTCTGCAACCCCTCTTACCCAATCATTTTTATGGCTTGAAAAATGTGATATAAAATTAACTAACGGTAACTTTCGGATATAAATTGATAATTAATTTAGATTACATCTGGTATTGTTTAATTGATGTCGCAGATGATCGGATCAAGGGCGAGGTAGTTTACTATCCTCGCTCTCCCCCTGCTTGCGTCATGGAGAATATTTTTACTTCGCTTCTCGGGAGAAAGGTCATTAATTTAATTACATCGTCATAAATTCCGATACAGTCACTTGAGAAAGTTACCGACTAAGTGGTAGAAATACCGCGGTAGCAATCGTGTGGAGTTGGGCGTGTCGAAAACCATTTTTCCTGTCGACCATTCTCTCCCTATGGGGTAGTATTACAGCATTTTTCAAAGAAATTCATCATCGCGAAGTAAACGAGAAATTAGTTGACAAATTTCCATTAACTTCTGTTTTATCACAGAACCTCGCGCAACTACATATTTTCATTTCCAATTTTACGAAAACTGATTATATCATTAACATCCTAACAAACTGATAGTGGATGTTCCTCGGGCGTGTTGACACACGCTCGTCACGAAGCACAAATTCGGACATGATCCCGAAGAAATTTCAAGTCGTCAAGTTGCCTAATTTGTGCGCGGAGCCGAGTACAAAGGTGAAAGAAGACAATGTGACGGTGTTTCGGCGAGTGTGGACCAAGAAACGGAAGGAAGGACGAGGTTGCAGCAGCGGAGCAACCGGAATGGGAGAGAAGATGGCCGGCGCGAAAGGTACAAAGAAGTTCAAAAGAAGCGAGAGAATCGTTTTCTAGGAGAAGAGAAGAGGAGAGAGGCGAACAAGACGGTGTTTGAAAGAAGGGGGTAGAACGAGGGGGGAAAAAAGAGACGAGTGCTTAGGAGAGTCTGGTGTTTGGAGCCGAAATGTGCCTGGTGTCCGGGAAAGAATGATTCGTGTAATATCTCACGGTACTGTCCGAGATGGAGATCTTTCGCGAATTAATTAGAAGTCTCGCGCTTATCCTGACTAAGAGGTTATGCACCGGCTATGAATCCAGTTTTATCCACGTTCCCGGAGGTGCGTCGGCTAACAAATGAGCCAGCGGCTTTAAAAAATTGTTCCGAGCCAGACGAACGGGACAAGACGCGTCCGTAGCGACGAGGATCTTGTTGGCCACGGAAACGACAGTGTTTCAGACGGCGGTGGCGATTAATCGGAGCGATAAACACCCAGTCTGGATGGAAATTAATCTGCAGTCTTCCTCCGCGAGATCACGTTTCAATTTCATGTCAGCTACAACGGCGAAAAGTAACGAGACGTAATTGAAACCGGGGGATAATAATGGGCGTCACGGTTTCTCGTTGGTTTGATAAAATTTTCAGCATTTATGGAAGGGATGTGTAAGATATTTCGGCAAAGTCCGGTCACGTGGAGTCGACTGTTTGAGTCACCTTCCCAGCTTCACCCAGGCCTTAGCAAACGAATAGACAATTTTGAAGCTTCAGTATTTAAAATTTGTATCCCAAAACCAGGGCTTGAAAACAGTTATGATATCGGTTTCGGTCCTTGAAACAGTTATGAAGAACCGATGTTCTGAATAACTGTTATGAAGGACCGAAATTTTAGTTGACGTCGGTTTCGATTACGGTCCTTCGTACATGGATATCGGTCCTAGGATAACGGTCTAGGACCATTATTTTATCGGTCCTCATATCGGTTCTATGTTTCAAGTTATAGCAATCAGTGCTTGAAACGGGTCCGAAAATAACTACTACAATTAAAAACTGTTATATTTTGGTCATAATTAAAAGTTGTTTTATTATAACAATAGATATGAATATACATTATTCACTATTTTTTTACATATTCTTTTTTATTATAATTCAAATTTTTATTATGTAGCTTAGGCATGTTTAAACGAATTAATAATATATCATCTATAATATTTGATGACATACTCGATCGATGTGGAGATAAATTGAATTTTAGTGCGGAAAATAATCTTTCCACATTAGCCTGAGTTGGCGGAAGAGCCAAAATTACACAGGCCACCTTATGTAATTTAGGTAGATTATTTTTTTTTCCTTCCCAATACTGGATAACATGATAACACCCATCGTACTCTGCACTCGAGGTTCTTGACAATACTCATTAATTTCATTTTCGATTGTTAAACATTGCAATGTGTTCATCGATATTCGTCTCACTGCCGCATAAATGTGGTACAAACGAAACTTGCCACTACAAAAGTTCCTGAGCTTCTCTCTAGGGTTTCGCTTGCAGAGTGGCGAATCTTGTGTTCAAGAGGATGTGTTTTATTTTACCACAAAATCATTCTGATGGTATCCCCGAAAAATCGTCACCGATGACGTCGAGTCAACGGTCGCGTCGGCAATCGACAATAAAGTGCCGATCTCTTTGCCACCGATTCCAAAGCATCGGCCGATCCTTAGCAGTCGCCGTGCATAAAGCATCGGCCGAGCGACAAAGTATTAGAACCGATATGATATCCGTGTACGAAGGACCGTAATCGAAACCGGTATCAACCAAAATTTCGGTCCATCATAACAGTTATTCAGAATATCGGTCCTTCATAACTGTTTCGATCAAGGTCGAAATAAAATAGTTTGAAACAGTTATTTCCGGGACCGTTTCAAGCCC
Source organism: Lasioglossum calceatum (assembly GCA_963966675.1). NCBI lineage: Eukaryota > Metazoa > Arthropoda > Insecta > Hymenoptera > Halictidae > Lasioglossum > Lasioglossum calceatum. The sequence continues at coordinate 18,725,526 of OZ016541.1, forward strand.
TGCCCAAAACCAATATCTTGATCTCTCTTTTATTCGATTCAAGAATGAAGCCAAGATCGCAGTATTTGGGGGTTAGAAGTGACTGAGACCTCTTTCCCCATTTAGAGCACTAGTCGTTGACCCACAAGCGGGGAGTTGCGAACGCAATCAACCTACAGTCTGTTATGAGCTTGGTCTCATCACTGTCGTGGCTGGGTATCACACAATGGGGCATTAATCACGTGATTAAACGACGAGAGAGATAACTGATGGAAGAAAGGAAATACACACATACCGGTGTATCAGTACGGAGGGATTCTCAGCTGGAAGGGGGGAGAAGGCGCCAGCGGAAAGAGGCGTGTTCTGTATGGGTTTCTTGTCGTCCCTGCGGCATGCCTAGTCGAATTTCTGTCTGATCCCTGCCGTCCGTCCGCGTGAGACGGTCAGTTGCGTTTCTGCGTTCGGATTCGCCGTGCGTTCGCCGTTGCAAGTCCTCGATATGCTGAACCGGTCGCGCGGATCGAGAGGATGGGCAAACCTGACCCAAGGTGAACGATAGACACCGTTCTTGTCAGTGGAAACAGCGTTGCCGACACGCAACACGCTGAGCTCTCGATTCTGTGCGGAACGCGTATCATCTCGTACAGGCTCATCAAATCCTGATTCCAAGACTTTGAGATCCTGAAGTTCTCGCCTTCGGAAGCCCGTGGCCCCGTTCAAAATGTTACCTCTTCGACTGGAAGGAATGTATTGAAAAGGAAGGATAATTCTCGGGGAAAATAGGAATCAGTTTTTGCAGCTCGGTCGTAGCTGATTTCGAAGAATCTTCGGAGGATAGAGGTTCTCGAGAACTCTAAAGAATAGAGATGAGGGTCGATTGTGCGCGATGAACTCGATCGAATCCCCGGGGACAAAGGAACATTACGTGCTAGTGTCAAACAGCAGTGTCCCGAACGAGCTGGAGATTCGGAGGACAGGATATGATGCCATCGAACGAATCAACGGGGACGCTAAACGAATCGGAAGGTAAATTTTTGATTGAACCTCTGTTCACCACACTCGGAGAACAAGAGACTCCTCGAACGGCCACGTGCCGTCGCTAACACCGTTTTGTTTGGATGTTTTGTGGCAATTTTTATGGTTTCAACTCCGTGTTTGTTTAGCAGAAAACCTAGCTAGCGTTAAAAGTAGCGTAAAAAACTGGCATACGTTGCCTTATATAAACATGACATAATATCAACAAAAGACTAAATAATTTGCATACACTTAATGTAAAGTAGTAATTTTGTTTCTTATGTAAAAGATTTAATACAGTGGACGATAAAATAATAAATTGCTCAATATTTCATTAGTTATTTCTCCTAAATTTTTGTGAACAATCAGATAACGATCTGCAATGGTTGCGAGAGAGTAAATTCTTGTGTTGCTTTTTTTTAATAATAGTGCGTTCTTTAAAAATAATTGCGTAAAAGATTCTTCTGCACTTTTCATCCATTTTCGTTTAAAACAAGTGGCGTTATAAAGGGAGCAAGAGAGAATTACTGTAAAATATAAAGCTGTGATAAGAGCGGCTTCAGTAAAGGAACTACGGTGCAAAGAAAAGCGTAGAAAGGTAATAAATACGAGAAGAGAGTGTCCGAGATTGCCTCGGTCGAGAGAATGATGGAAACGAGGAGAAGGAGACGCGGAAAAGTAGAACAGAGCTGATACTATGAATGACAGTGAAATTGGTTTTCTGAGGAATGGGATCGTTAAAAAATAATTACCATTATTACGGGTTTCATTATATACGCAGCCGCAAGAATCTATAAACTATTATGATCATTTCATACGCATTTACGTTTGAACAATATTTTTCTGATTCTTTCGATGTTCTTATAATGACAGAATCGCAATCGAATTGCCTGATCGAGTAGAAAATGGAGAACGCGAAAGACGAAAGAAAACGGGAAACGAAAGCAAAACAGCTGCGAGGGAAAGTAACTTCGAAAGTAATCTCGCGCGATTCGATGGACGTGTCTCTTTTTATTTGGACGTTGATAAATTATATTGATACTAGAATTACGGATCTCCGTTATGCAATTTTTTTTTCCTAGCGAATTCATTCGGCAAGGTCGAAGTTATTCTTTGACCCTTCTACTACTCCTCGATTTTACTTTGTAATTATCAAATTCTAAAAAACAGGAAAAGTGTTTCAAAACAAATGTTACTTCGTTCAACTGGACCCATTAAATAGTATACTATTTATCGATTGTTTAAACGATTAGGACAAAATAGAAAACAAAGGAAGATCACCAAACTCTATTAACTCCAGCTCCTTAGCGTGAATCTGAGCAGCAAATAAAAATTGCACAAGCAAAATTCCGTAACTTTCTGGATTTTCTGGAATTTAATTCTCTCTTTCCTAACCGACGATCAGATATCTTGGAAAACTTTATCCATCACTGTTTAATAATGGAATGGCGCGTTATGAAATCGAGAAAATTTTGCTGGAACATTCAGAAATAATGGCTCGATAATATGGAATCGCGTTGTCTCTTCAAAGTATACAGAATTCCGCGAACACAGAGGAGTTAGACGGAAGCGTTGGTGTTACGTGATCATCAAAGGCTTGCCATAGGAATAAAGGCAGAGATCCTGACTTTGCATTAATCAGGCGAGAAAAGGTGAGAGAACAATAATATTAGTTGCACAAATTAATTCGTAACTCTCACGGTTAACGTTTCGATGATCAAGTTCATAAAAGCGTAATGCTTATAACGCAGACTCACCAGTATTTTTCCTTCATTTGTATTTTTTAACCTTGAAGAAACGAGTCGAGGCACATTTTTCACCGATCAATCTGTCAAGATAAATCATGTTTTCATAATTAGTGATAACTCAAAAATAGAATTTCTTGTTTCACACAAACGAACGTATAGATAGATTTGACATTATGCTCAATACATAGTTTGCTTGTAAAAAATTCGAAAAAAACCTGTTTCATGGTCGGAATTAGGGGATTCCGGAATTTGTATAGCTAATCATTTCGCGAAGACCTGTTCAATAAGCTATCGGTAACCGTCAGAGCGGTGCCACGAGAAAGGTTTTTGGCCAACGAAGCGCGAAGACATCGGGGCTGAACGTAAAGTTTCCATCGAACTTTCGGCCTCGACCCGTTCGTACACGACAGGATTATTTCTCCCTTGGAACGCGCCAGCTAATTTCGAGAAATAGCTGCTTTTTAATTGTCCAGCCGTTCCCTTGGGAGACATGGAGGTACCGCCGCGTGCGTGACTGCCATGCCGTTGCATTATGCAAGTGAAGCGACGATTTAATCGACCAGAGACGGCTTACACTGAATCACTCGGAGATTACCGCTGGGACTCGAGTTAGACTTAAGGAAAAGCGACGAACAACACTGCTGGTATCGATTGTGCCTTCTGCCGGCGATTAATACCGCGTGCGAATCTTAGATTCCATAGATCCAACGTCAACGTGTCCCTGTACTACAGCTGTCTTCTGTACCGTTCGTAAACAAGCCCATTGATTGCCTGTTGATATCTATGCAAAAATTGTCTCCATCAATTGCAAGTAGACTGCGCATCTTTATGAAAAATAAAAAAATTGTCTGCATCGATTGCAAGAAATAGAAACTATATTGAATGTTATTCCTTCCCTTAGTGATTTTAATACAGGAGAAATCATACATTGACATCTTCAATTTTTGAAATATTTCAACAATTTTGAATTCCATCTACTCAACTTTACTATGAATGCATAAAGATCAGCAGTCTAATTACAAGATACAGGAGCCAAATACATATTGGGTTGTCCCAAAACGAGTAGAAGAAAAATGATTTTAAAAAAGCTTTTCTCTATATTCTACTGTATTCACGGTATACCATTACCTAGTACATTGCCATAGCGTCAACACGTGTCTCATTAAAATTCATATATGAAATATTACTTTATATTGCACTAAGCAAGTAAGTCGCATCTGTCCTTAATGGTTTAAAGTCACATATTTATGAAATATAGCATTTATTATTATTTTACAGACGCATTTCTTGAAAATTTCTTGAGAATGATCTAAAAAGAGATCGAAACGTTGAAATAAAGATTTTGTGAAAATTTGCAAATAGTGTTTATGTAGAATACTTGATCGAACCAGTGCGCCGAAAGCATTTAAAATTTAGTTCTTAACAACAATATACGATCGATATAATCAAACATTTATTCCAGCATATTCTCAGAAATCAATGTTTACACGATCTTTTCGCGAGACCCAAATACAGATATAATTTTTCTGACTAAATGGTCCGCATTATCGCTGCCTAGAAAGCCAAAAAGCACCGGAATGAACGGAAAGTTCGTTCCGTTTTGAGATAACGATCCGACCTCTAACGATTGTAATTAACCTAATTATATGGCAATATCTTTAGGTCGCCCATTCCACTTTGTATTCTCCACGAAAGCATCCGCGAAAATTTTCTTTTCTTTCTGCTGCTCATCAATTTTGTCAGTTTTAGTCACGAACGAACGTGTCTGCGCAACTAGTCATTAATTATTCAACTTATAATTTGACAGTATTCAATGTGCAATCAATTTCTGAAAAATAATAAGAATTCAACGTAGTAAAATTTATCAATTTATCCACGTGTCTTTAACCATTTCTGTACCTGCACGATTCTGGAGATCATCGAATCGGACATATCCGAGTGTTCACAAAAATATTGCTGCTTGTTGGCCGCCATATTCGATACAGATTTACAGTTTCTCTTTTCGCTGGTTATATCGGACTGTGTAAATTGTCTCGAATTTTACGGTGGCAGTAAAAACGAGAGAGCATTTCCGTCGGCCACTTGTCCCGCGTGTTTTGACAGAAACATCCACGATTTACCGTGGATCGAAGTCCTCGAATGATCGCGCACCATCGCTAGGATCTAATAAAGTGATATAAAAATAGAAAAAAAATGTGGGGAGCAAGACGAGGCGGAGAGCTCGCAAGACAGTTTTAGTTGTTGATTCTTGGAAGTTCCAGGCGTCGAAGGGGATCGAGCCCCGAAATGAGTCAAAGTTAAACAACCGCGGAAAAATGATCCAGCTGGTAAAACCGTGCACACAGACCTCGCTGGGAATCGTGGCAGCCACAACCGCGTCGGTTCTTACCGGCGCAAAGGTCGGTGTTTTAGTAAATTCTACTTCGTTTAACGGTTATGCAGAAACGCGGGAACAAGTATAACGTGCAGAAATATCTCTGTGCAGTGTCAACTTCGTGCAAACCGTTCCGAGGTGCGCGAAACTTCCGTCCCGCCGAGCGCCGCGGAAACTCTAGCGACCGATCGATCTGCGAGTCCTCGGTTTAAAGAACACAGTGATTTTAGTGATATACACGCCGCGATCCAATTGGCGTGATTCTAGTTTCCTCGGAGTGGGGTGGGGATGATTTATGGATCGATAGCTGGGTGGTAATTTCGATCGGAAACGATTTAAACTATTTATATCCACACTTTTCACGAAGTTGCAATAGGTCAAGAATCAACAATTGTCTACTGGTACACATCAACCTAGAATATTTCACAAAAAACCATTTCACTAAGGAGAAAGTAGTCGTCACCCTATAAAATGAGCCCAGATAGACAACCCTCCAATTTTCCTCGCGAAGTTACAAGAGTTTATACACCAGCGAAGCTACGATTCAGCAATTCTTTGATTCCGATCAGTACTCTTGAATTATTAATGGTACATTTGAATTATTACAATTTGCAACAGTGTTTGGCGAGGCAGAGCACGACAGGACCGCGACGTGGCCAAGGAAAAGTGAAATCTTTCGCGTGCAAATTCCCGGTCGAAGCCTTTGAGGTGCAACAGCTTGTCAGAATGACGAGGAGCAGCCTAATTTTCGCTACGATCGTTTCTCTGACGCTGGCCGTTCCGGAGACGCGATTAAGAAAATGTTGCCCGGCGGGCACGGTGCTCTCGGCTTTGCCGGAAGTGAACTGCACCCCACCTGAGGGGGACATGTCCGAGCTTTACATCGTGAATCCAGAGATCACCAACCACCGGAATGAATTTCCGATCTGCGAGCACCCGGAGGACGTCAATCCTCAGCCCCTCTCTGCGATGAACACCACCGATTTTCTACAGGTAGGAGACGGATTGGCCGTTTTGCCATTAACTCGCTGCCGCTCGTAAATTTTCGAGTCGCACCGAACTAAACGCGATGAATAGAATTGATCGCGACCTCTTTCCCCGACGCTCGTTTCCAGCATAAACGCCTTCCACCGATCGTTCCCCATCTGACATCTCGTTGGGATTGCTCGCGATACTCTACGAGACGTTTCTCATACGTGCGGGTGATTATGAAACTGGTGTAAGTGAACATTCCAAGCAAGTCGATCTTTTCGTTTATTATGTGTCACGTCGATTGATTTTACTGATAATTATACAGGGTGTTTCCTACTTTTCCGGCAAGAATGTAGGAGCATGATCTGCAAGTGAAAATACGAAAATAATGTTATATGAAGTTTGTTTATAAACGCTTTATTACAATAATATAGGCAAATATTGAATGTAGCCTGAATAGGTGCGGAACAGCAGATTTCTGATCAAGAAATGCCTCGTAAGTACAGGCAAAGTAAACACAATAAACCTTCCGTATTATTCAGCTTTAAATCTGCTGTTCCGCACCTGTTCAAGCTACATTCAATATTTGCCTATAATATTGTAATAAACGTTTATAAACAAACTTCATATAACATTTTTTTCGTATTTTCACTTGTAGATCATGCTCCTACAATCTTGTCGGAAAAGTAGGAAACACTCTGTATAATATCATATGTTAGCAGTGTAAAATATTTTTTTTACCAAGACGCAAAAATATCTCGAAGAAAGAAGACACGACTTAATTTCACTTTCATAATCACCTGCACAATACGAGATTTTACTCCTTCGCAATCTGCTTCAAGAATAAACCGAGTCATTTTTGTTGTATTTATAAATTCCGGCTGATCCAGGTATGTATCGGCTGATGTAGGTAGCGATGCTTGCGCGTAGGAGGCTCCAAGTCGTATAGAATCGTCGTTTGCGTTAGGTTGAGTAATAAGTCTGCCCGTATTTCTTAACAGGAATGTTACTGTACTTCTTATCTGTCTGGCAACGTAAATGTATCGTGTTCATAAAATGTCTGCGACTTTCTCTTAAACAATATGTATTTTACGTGACATGCAAAACAAGAAAAGCCCCCAAAGCATAAGAGAAGCAAAACATGGAATGGTTACAGTAACGAATTAGAATTTCCTATAAAATCCAACGAGCACACAGAAACAGAATAAAATGGAACAACAAAGCGTTAAATCCTTCACAGCAAGCACCAGGGATATTTCTTCTCGAAGCCAAGAGGGATGGAATAAAGAAAACTGAAATCGCGGAGAATATCTTGCGAAGCAAAGAATTAGAGTATCACACCGAAGCCAAGTGGTACGGAATAAAATAAAATCGTTTCTGAAGCAACCGCGAAAAATAGAATTCCATCTCACCTCGATCGCGATAGTAACAGTCAAAGAAGAGCAGAGAAACAGCGCCGCTTATATTACCCCCGTTTCGCAAAAGTTTGGCCGTCGAATCAATTTTAGTTTCCGTCAATATTTATAAATAAATAGCGGCCATTCCGGTTTCCTGTTTTATTTGGCGGCGGACCGGCATGGCACTCCCCCGGAACGGCGTCCGTAAAAGCGGCTATTCGAATGAAACAATTTTGATCGATTTTATCCACAGGCACCGGACTGTATAGAAATGCTGAAACTGGGATTCACGAACGAGACCGCTTTGGTAGCCGTCAATTGCCGGCACAGCGAGAATGATACAGCCGAGGAACGCGAACAGCCGAACGCGTCACCGTTACAGCTGTTGAATATCAGAAGATGCTGTCCGAAAGATAAAGTGTTCGACCTGCTCGAGAAATCCTGTGTAACGAACGCAGATTCCTCCGAAAACTATTCGGACACCCACGAGTTCTTGTCACTGCTGCCGCATCCGCCCGTCGACTTCTTCAACGTGTCCAAGACTTCGCGTCACTGCGCTTCCGGTGCCTTGGTCACTTATGACGTCGCGGCAGAGGACATCCAATTCGAGGGAGGATCTCTATGGGTGAGTCTGAAAATTTATCCTGAATTTGATCTCTCAATTATCAGCGAATTCCATCGGGCTTCGAAAATATACTCCAACGTGCAAAAACGTTTAAGCGATAAATCCTCGCAATTTTCGTTTATTTGCTTTGCAATAATACTTTAATTCAACGATTGTGTGTTATTCATATTTTAAGCAAATCCGATAAAATGAAATTCATTTGGAGAGGTATGAAGCGTTTCAATTTGTCTGACAGAAGGCAGTTGAAAAATTGTTGGATGGTTAATACTACATTCATGCCGAGGTATCATAATGTTTTTGTGACATCCCCTAATTGTTTTAAGTGCAGTACGAGTTTTAAGCTACCAGAAATAACTTTGTATATTTTTTTAACGTTTTGCAGCAGGATCTCTTGAAAATTTCAATGTACAATAGTTTCCATAAAGAAAGATGCTAGACCTCTGAATCAATTTCCCTAGCAGAAGACACTTAAAATGTAACAGCTCGAACAGTTAATATCGCAATTATACCTCGCCACCATATCTCCCACGTGTTATACCTTAATTGTTTCAAGTGGAGTATCAATTTCAGGCTTCCAGAATTAGGATTCTTCAAAACTTCAGTATATAATTTCCAGAAAATAATATTCTGAAGCTCTGAATCAAAATTTGCGGAAGCCCCATTGTACGCACTAGAGCTTTTCAGAATTTCCTACTGTTTGACCGGTCACTTCCTCGAATCAGTTTCTCCACCCGCTTAGAGCAGATCAATGTATGTACCCTGTTTAGCGGATATGTTAATTAGCAATTTGGGTACATTTACAGTGATAAGAACGTCGCTAATTAGTCGTGTCAATTTACTGTGTCGTGAATAAAATGTCCAGCTATGACGCTCGCGTGTCGCCACACCCGGAGCTGTTTTGGTAGGTTCTCGTTGTAATGAAAATCACGAAGAGTTCATCAGACTAATGATAGTTACGGTTGCCCGGCGAGGCTATTTCTGGAAACAGTGGCCGATAAGAAAACAAACGCGTGTAGGAAAATTTCGTAAACAAAATGGGAAATTGTTTCTCCATGGAGGATTCAGAAATAAACTAATCACGATGACGTGTTCATCGCGCGGACATTTGTTTATGTGTCGACGTTCTAGGAAATTTCGTCGCTTTTTTACCGAAACCATTTCAACGCTGCCCATTCACGATTGATAGCGTTATCGTTAAGGGGCGTGGCGCGAACAGGGTTATGGAACGATTTCAAAGAACATTGAACGCATGACGTATGAAAAAGTGTTGTCAACCACATGCTGCATAGAAATCATTTTTTGCTTTCCAAGGTCCAAAATATTTCTCGACTTTGTTCCCATTAAAATCTTTGTACGAAATAACGCGACAACACAATTTGTTTTTGATGAATGAGTCAAAATTTAGGTGATTAGAAAAAATGACTCGTAGAATATTCATTAAAAGTCTATTATAGCGGTGAATTTAGGGCAGGGGTTTGGATTAGAACGCTGAAGAAAATATGTGCGTAGGGCGTTGCTATCGATTAACGAAAAGGAACTTGGTTTTCTGAAGTTGGTAGGAAGTTGGAATCATGTTGTTTGATACATATTAATGCGTCGATGACATCGTACATATTCATAAGGCACTTTGTAGTGTTCGATAGCTAAATAATGAACAGCTAAATACAAAGTCAGTGTGTATTTATTTCTGAATTTTGCGGAATCACCCAAGGATATGGAAATTTATATAACGACGCAATGTTTACTAGTAATCATTGCAGAATTACAAGGTCAATTACCCTCCGCAGCATCGATCGAGGCAAAAAGAAACGCGTATACAAGCAAAGTTCGACGATTTCGCATTGCTCGTCGCGTTGCGAACGCTCATTGTCAGTAAAACAAAATGATCTCGTAACAACGTGCTCGACAGGAAGAGAACAAATACAAGTTAGCTCCATCTCTCTCTCTCTCTATCTCTCTTTGTCTTGTTGCCTGCAGGCGATTAACGAAGCTGCCGCAACAGTGTTTATTATAAACCGACACGCGAGCTATGACTTCATCATCTGCCAGCAGAGGAAATCCCCGTTTCTCGCCTAAATGTATCAAGAAGCCTAACTGTGTTGCTGCGACTAGGAAAACGTGCGGATAACTACGTTACACAAGATAATCTCTCTCTTCGATCTCCATCCACGCTGCAGTCAAGTTCACAAGTGTCTCTAATCACTTAATTACTAGGAATTTCAGTGATTTCACATCCTAGGAAAGATTGATGATGTGTCTTTATTTTCTGAGAATTGGCAATTCCGACTTTACAAATTTACGTCACATGTAAATTGGGTATATGATGGATAATAATAGACACTGTGTACTCGTTATCAGAGATTTGAAATTCCCCAAAATATTCCGAGTATTCTTACTTTGCTTTTATCCCACTTAACTGGCTTTTGGTGCGTACTTTGTTAACGAGTATTGAAGATTCCTTGCAAGATTAAGAAGAACAATACGAAATATTTTGCAAAACATTTTTGGCTACCAGAAAATAAATACGAATAAGCACGATTGACCGAAGTCGTGCGTTAATTAGGTTGAAACCGTGAAGATTTGTTATACTGATTACAGCTGAAAGAAAGAACAGTAACGTAATATTCGTAATTGCAATGTTAAAGCGTAGGTGAATGGGTTGATTACTTTTCCACGCGATAAGAAATGAAAAAACGTGCTGCATTGAAGGTGACTGCAACACTACTGCAAGTATTCCCGTAGAATTCAAAGCAGTTCGTTTCGCACGCGATTCCAGGAGGATCCGTGTATATCACACAAAGTCAACGTGTCGTGTTAACAAAAATATTTCCTTTCCCGGTTCTTTCACATTCGAGAAATATACGACCAGTTTCCAGGGGACGTGTGTTTTCCCGGCCACTCCTACACAAATATAAACACGGTTGTAAGCCAGGGACCCGTGCGTTCAATTCAGAACGCATTCGAGAAATTATTTTCTTTCACACGGAGACATGCTGTCGGGGCAACGAACCGGTACTGCCATGAGTTTTTCCACTCAGAACTGGCCAATAAAGCGATCAAATTGCCATAATCTCTGGTGCAAATGTTCATAGCCAAACCTGTTCGGCCAGACGGAATTTTTATATTCAAGGACGTTTCTTCTTGAATATCCATCGTTCTTAAACAGCGGTACATTTTGTATAACGTCGAGGATATAAGGCTATCTTGAGGAATTTTTTTTTGAGAAATTGGAAGTCGTATTTTTTTGAAAATTTTAGGATACATCGTCGCATCTCTTGGGAAGTGTAAACCATTTTTGTATTTTCAAAAGTATTTCAGTACAGCTTCGATGTTTGCGTTGCGTTAAACAATTTTATACATACCTTCCTAACGATGAAAGGACACAGTGGAGACACAAAGATTGCCATAGATGTATTAGAGAAAGGCTATCACAGTCCGCACAATTTATTTATTCGTTAAAAGTAAAACAAAACGAAGGAACGTCAATTCCAAGCTATAGAACTGGTTTGCTTGGCTTCGCGAATAAAATTCTGGCTTCGTGCCTGATCACCACTTACCCCATGCCGTCGAACGTGTTGAAGTGCCTCCACCTTTCCGCTTGATTCGCCCTTACACATTGTCTAGCACGTATCACGATACAATTTACAAAATGATATCGCAAATCCGTGCGAGAAAATTCTATAGAATTTCGAGCCAGACTCGCGGTGAAAACCTCGAATGAAGAATTTCTTGTCCATGATAAACGATGAATGATTTCATCGTCCATCGAAGAAAATAAGTAAGATATTTCGAATATCCAAGTCAGGTGACTGTGTATAAAATAGTAGGGTAAAGTGCCCAAATATGGTATAGTCGCCTATTATGGCACTACCTTTTATCTTTCAAAGCAGAAGTCGCAATCTAGTGAGAAAATACTCAAACAATAGTTTACCATATTTACTCAACAGTGTGCAGTGCAATCGCACCATGTCTATAGATTTTAGTATCGATCCTCCGCCAGTTGTGTCTCCACGAGTTGAATATTTTTGTGGTTAAATTTTCGATTGTATCTTTTTCGAGGAAGGTAAGTGATTTTGAAATGTTTGAACATTTCTGTAGTTTCAGTTTATTTATACATTAATATTTGCCAACTGTTGGTTTGGGCTGAAATTCATTTTCTCTTTGTCAGTACATAGCTAGTATTATCAGTCCACATGGAGTTCCCAATATGGCACTACCAAGGGTACCCTAACATGGGTATAGCTATTGACATTCTTGGTGTGGGTGCCGAATATGGCACTAGGTGTCATATGAACCTGCAAATAACACACCACAAAAAAAATGTTTTTCCCAAGCCGTATTAATTTTTGAACAAACTTGATCCCAGGATCTTATAGGGAGGAAATGCATCTACAACTGGTAATTTTTTGGAGGAGAAAGAGCATTCTAAAATAATAAAAAAATGACCAACAAAAAGTGGTTCATATTTGGGCACTTTACTCTACCATTTAATTGTTTATTCTCGGGAATAAAATTTATAGTGCTTTTTCGGAAGGTGTATGATTCGGTTAAATTTTACGCGAGCGTTTCGTAGGAGAAAATTTTATTTTTCATCCCGGAGGAGTACGCAGCTCTTACTCAGCTGTTTTACAATATACGTTCCGACAATGTCAATGGAAAGGGAACTATCACGAATTTGAAACTCGATACTTTATGATTTTCGCCTTGTAACTTCGAGGGTTGACAACTCATCGATTATCAGCGAATTTAATCGGACACTTTCTGCCAGAAGTAATAAAATCGTTTAAAGTTTTTTCTGAACAATTTCCTGAGTCATAGCGAGTTTTCGCAATATACGACCTTGCGTTTGAGTCAATCGCTAATCTCTCGACGCACGTCGTTGCAGGGAACATCCTGGGCTGAATCAGCGACCTCTGGTCATTCAAAATATACATTGACCGGCAACGGCACTCTATTCCCTCGATCATTCGCCGATCGCGGTGAAAGTAACGCACCGATCAGACTTCCGCTTCCAGGAATATCATGCATCCCCGAGGATACACCCCGCGGCGACGTGTAATTCGCACGCAGTTAAATTTTCGCGGCGTCCTTTTTCTATCGATACTACCGCGAGATATCGCGCGATATCGGTCGCCGTTCGCCGCGCCACCCACGCTTCGGGTGTTTTATCGGCGCGGTGGTAATAAATATCGACGATTCGTTTTTTGGCGAGCCGAATATGGAAATTTACGGCGCGCGGAGCGAGAACGTTTAAGACACAATATTTTCAAACCGCCGCGCCGCGGAAACCTCCGCGAATTTTTGTTATACACATTCCACGAATTTAAAGGAGCACACTGAATTATAATCGAATAATTGCCGATCTCTCACAATATCTGTAATTCTCGAAAATTACTTTGGAAAGTGACTTCCCAAATTCTCTTTTTTATTATAAAACTGAAGTTGGTTTGCTGCATCTAAAAATTAATATATAATAATAAATACAATAAAATACAAAAATAATAAAATACATTTATATAATTCTACACAGTTTGACAAATCTTTTTGGAAGTCCGTTTCCGAAACGTTTGAATAGTTGGCCTACGATTTTTCATTAAGGATTTATTGTACGTTAAATAAAAAAAAAATAACGTACTATCGATACTAGAATTTATTCTTTGAATAAATCACTTTATTTAACAACCCATAACTGAACCGAATAAATCATTTTATTTTGATAAATATAATTCATACGCTAATAGTACCTCCTGTATTGATTTGAAGAATTGGTAGTTTACTTATTTCATAGACAGTGTATTATTCAGTGGAAACAATACCCTGCAGCATAACCAGTAATTGTTCGCCACCAAGGAAACCTTAACAAATGTTAATTAAAGGTAATTAAAGAATGTACTAAAAAAAATATTACGATTCACTGAACATTTATTGGAATTAATTAGTAAATTCCAGAATCTGAATTCAATTTTTATGCGCGTTCTCTACGACGAATATTAGTGTAAGTGTCACATAGAATTTATTGAAATAAAAAGACTTTGATTTATGAGTTGTATCGAGTTCCTTTTTTTCTAGCTTTCTTTCTGTAGAAATATTTTTATTTACGGCGTTGTTTATCGTCCCGAGGCTGTCAATCTGGACCAACTCTTTTTTCCCAAAAGCAGTGTTTTATCGTTCGCGGTGTAATAAATACCAAATTTTTTTGCTCTTTCTTTTCCGACTCGAACGCGTGCAACCACTGTGAAGGGTGGTTCGAGGGGGCGTGCTGGCTTTATTACGGCAAGCAAAAGGATGCGGCAGGGTAAATAAATCCGACTCATCATTCGAGGATCTACAGGGCGTGGTAGCACGCGGCTTGCAATGGCGTAAGAACGATACGGCTCTGCTAAAACCGAGAACCGCATTGCAGAGGGTGTCGAATGAAGGTCTCCGATTACCATCCGAATGCACCAAACCGTTTAAACCCGGTGTAAATCGTAATTCAGTGCACCAGTCACCCTCTGCACCGTGCCACACATTTTTTGTATACCCCATTCAACTATTTTTATCCCCATTTTCACCCTCATCTTATTACACTCACCCTTAAATTCTGTTTTGAGAGCTTCTTGCTTCTCTTGAACTGTAAAATACATTTTAAATGACTCCATACCTCAAAGCGAACGAAACGAGGGTGTTATGGTAAACATTGTAAGGAGAATTGTTCGAAAAACACACATTCTTAATTTTCCTTTAAACTTTACAACAGATATTGCCAGTCCACTATACCCTAACCTGGAAATTCAGAAAATTGTGAAGCTTCAGGGATATGTATATATGTACGTATGTGTATAGGTCTTACACAATTCTGTTTCGCGGTCGAAATTCACCAAGTAGTTCAAATTACCCCGGAAACTCGCAAACTTGGAGATAGAAGCGTTCTAAGACAATAACAGATATATCTTTTCCAATTCGATAAAGTTTGTATTAATATTTTCAAGAAAAATAGCTGAACATTCACGAGTTAACTTCAACCCCTCAGAGATTACCCCTTCGGCAATAAAGAAAATTGCGTAATGCATACAAAATTTCACGATTTTGTAAATTTCCAGATTGGAGATCTTCTCTTGCCAATTCCACCTCCAAATTCTGCTTTACATTTTCCTAGTTCTTGTTAAACGATAAAAGAGGTTTTAAGCGATCCTTTCCAGCGAAACTCAACAAAATTTAGAGTTACGATTCCATTGCAGATCTGATGCCTCCGTGAGAAAAATTAATAAATGAAACACTAGAAGTCTAAAATCTCTAATATCGATATGTACATACATGTCTCCTAGTGTTCCACGAAAATAGAAAGAGTCATCTCTTTTGCCGATTTCCAGGACGGAACGATACCGTTAGACGTCCGCGCGACCATGAGATTCTTCTTTCTTATTGCTTTTAGAAAAGGATGGTTTCGACACGCGCGGTTCGTTTCCGTGTCATAATTTCGTAAGCGCGGCAGGTGAACGATCGAAGAAGAAGCATGAAGGAAGGACGTCGGCTATTTGAACCGTCGATAACGAGCCGCGAAAATAAGGCTTGTGCTCGTTGACAACGGGGAATGACTGACGCGCTGCGAATGTCGGGATTATCAGATTTGTCAAATACTGGGTACGGCGCTCGTAAATCGTGCAGCTAGATCTTCGCGAGACGAGATAAAGATATGGCCGCGTTTACGAGTCGCGACGTTCAGCTTTTCTTCTAATGGAACATCCGTTATCGACCGACAGACGCTTTTCGTTAATTATATAAACATCGACCACACGCAAATAGAATTGTCTTCCGATCTAAAAGAGACGAATGTCATTTATACCAAGACAGCGGATCTTATGTATTTATGACAAAAATTAGTAGGTGTAATTTAAAATAGTACATTCATTAGAAGAATTTAAGAGCAGTGTTATATTATCTTCAACCCACTAAACATAACAAGACAGAACATAAATTTCTATTTCACTCGAGTTTGTTGCAATTCAGGAAGAAATTTTTATTTTGCATAAAGATCCGCTGTGCAGTCATTGATTTTTGGCGAAGTCATCGAGAGTCTGATTCTATATTATACAAAAACTGGTAAACTCGTAGAATAACAGTTAGGAGAGTATACAGTGGGTATACAGTGGGAATAACCTTTTTATAATTGTATCAAACGGCCTGATTTTTTATAATCAATTATAAGTATTGGTTTACGAAATGATGTGCAAAAAAGATTTTCCAAAAATTATAATTTACAAGGTTACATGCAAAAATAAAATAGGCATTTTTTAAAACTCTTTTGTTTGGGTCCTTAATGAAAATTTAAAATATATATGTTTTTTAGATCTATGTTGGTTATACACATGCAGAAAATTTCATCGAAATCGGTTGACGCAGGAAGAAACGACACGCATCGAAAGTTGTACGATTCTGTGGATTTTAAAGCAGAAACTGATCAAAAGTCGCGTAAAACTGCGATTTTCACAATTTTTAACCGCTTGTAGCTCGTGTGTATGTTAATCGGTTTCGATGAAATTTTCAGCATGTGTATAGCTAACATAGATCTACAAAAGATATATTTTAAATTTTCATTAAGGTCCCAAACAAAAAAGTTTAAAAAAATGTAAAAAAATGCCTTTTTTATTTTTGCATGTAACCTTGTAACTTATAATTTTTGAGAATCTTTTTTGCATATCATTTCGTAAACCAATGCTTCTAATCGATTATAAAAAAAATCAGGTCGTTTGGTACAATCATAAAAAAGTTATTTTGTTTTAAAAGGCGTTCGAATGCTTTCGTCACCCACTGTATATGCACGCAGGGGCATTTTCGACGCCAGAAACGCGACAAACGCATAAAATCCTTAACGATCTCTAAACCGAAGGGAAATCTGTTTACAGGTGACAGTATCGGAAAATGGATCTCGCGAGAGGATGGAAGCATCCATCGAGACCAGCTGTCTAGAGCTGACTCCGAATTCGAGGACGAGCCGACGACTAGTTTTTCGAGTTTGCAGAAACGCAGATTTCTGCCAGAACCACAGCTGCGTGAGAAAGTGTTGTCGCGAACACCGTGTTCTTTCGCCCAGTTTCCATTGCATTAATGAGGACTCGGCGCCGAGCGGTTTTTACGATGCGCTCTCGAATCTTACGGACGTGGCTTGGAATAGCACAGGTCTGTCAGAGAAAAAATTTAATCAACTTTTTCAGATACTTAACAATCCGCTGTCGAAAATTGATCGCACCCTCTCGACATTATCTCGCGAATCAATTGGGTACATCTGTTGCGAATCGATTACTTTAGCTCTAGCAATTATTACCGGCGCGAGAGCACCGCTTCGCCATAATCTACTTGCTAATCAAATTGAAAATTTTAATTAGAAGCTCGATGTCCCCCGTGGAATCGATTCAGTGAATTAACGCCCGTTAAGGAATCTCTTTGTGTTTTTCGACGAGGCACTCTTCATTTATTAGGTGTAAAAAGAAAGCTGTGTGACGATTTTAAAGCGATTTTCAAACGCAATCTGTTTATTATGAATATGCCGAAAGGTTTCTTAGTACTCGTAGTCTATTATTTTTTTGTGACTTCGCCGACCGTGCCGTAGTCGATTCTACGTCATCGACTTTCTGCCGGCCGGCCATCGACTCTCGACACGCTAGTTGCCCAAGCCATCATTTTTTTTTATTTTAACCATTTCAGATCTCAACTGATATCTATTTCTGCTGCACTGAAGTAAATTAGAGTATATACATATTCATACATACATAGTTTACATTAAATCAAATTCAATTCGTAGTTTACAGTTTTTTAAGAAATTAAAAATGAGAAAACCCAAGTCATAATTGAACCCCCAAATACAGCTTTTGATTTCTTCTTTTTTGAGTTTTGAATTTGATTATAGTTTTTCGGCGGACTCTCATTTGTACATATTAATATAAATCGTTTCATTAAATTTGTATTATTTTTCAGGGCACGGTTTGTTGTTCGGCCGCAAATGTCGCGACGTGTATTACGTAGGTACAAGTGAAATATTGGGTTTAACAGAGGAAGGATACCTTCTAGTAGCTCCCTCTCAGGTAAACCGACATGATTCGTACTGCCTGGATGTGCGTGGTAATGGACCGGTGATTTCTTTGGCTTGCTTCCCAGAACTCGAACCTGAGGATTCCAATATTAAGTAAGATACCTTTTTTATTATCTGTGATTACTAGACTGTGCATCTTTATGCATTTATGGCACGTGCAAATAATTTTAGTTTAGTCTTTCTACATTGAATCTCCCCAGCGAGGAGATGTTTCTTTCAATTCAATTTTTAGAAAATAATCTATGGAAATGGGAAATTGCATGAAGCAGTCTAGTGATTACATTCTTGAAACTTTTAAAAAATAAACTCAACTTAACACGTAAAGTTTTTGCAAGAAATATTGAGTATTATCTCAATATTTGCACATTTTGGTTGTCCACAAAAAATAGATAGAAAATAATAGTATTAAATTGTTGGAAATTAATTTGAAAGTAATATTCTGTAACACGTAAAGTTGATGCAGGAAATAGTGGATGCTAAATCTTCGTGTCAATATTTGCACAATTTGTTGCTCCACAAAAACCGGTAGAAATAACAGAACTAAATGGCCAGGATTTGATTTGAACTCGTGCAAATATTTATCATTATCTCCCCTTTTCGAGATAGCTGTAATTTCAATCTGCTTGTGCAGAATTCTCTCTGGAACGCCACTTTTTCTTGCGGGGCTAAAAACTGAAATTTAATCGTATTATTACCACGAAATCGCAGAATGTACGCATCCAACTATAAATATCTTCATATTTGTATGTTTTCCCATGCTGTGTAAGCGTTTCGCATTCCACCGACTTTCTACCGGCGTCGAAAAAAAAACCCGCTACACATTCATTACGGGGAAAAAATGATCGTCATTAATATCAGCGGAGAAGTTTTTCGGGATATTACTAGAACCGCTACTAGAAAGCGTCTCCGAATTTCTATGAAAGGAAAACACAGGCTCTTTTATCGCGACGGTGGAACGATGCGAGAAAGAAGAAGCCATAATTCGGAGACAGTCGCCTTATCGTTCGGCGCGCATTAATCCGCGAGGCTGAAAACTTTTAAGCCGATGAATGTCGAACGGTTTGTTTGACTTCGTAAAGTTTAAACAAGTACAGCCCCAGTCGAGACGGGAGAGAGATCCGATGGAAATACGAGCCGAAACTCACGCGGTTCGTCTCTGTTTTGCAGTTTGCGGACGACCACGTTCGTGTCTGACAATGAGTCATTTTGCCAAACGAACCTCCTCTTCTCTTGTTTCTCGATCCATCCTGTGTACATATTCTGAATCTGAAAAGAAGTTAATTTCATGAAAATTTGTATGATTTTCTCAGTCCTCCTCTTTTCTTGTTATTTAATTCGCCCTGTGTTCAGTATCCGAGAGAAATTAATTTTGGCATTTTTTTAATTTTCAATGTATCCTGTTTTTGATTTTTAGAGCTTAATGAAATGAGCTGGATTAATCAAACAATTAGCAATGCTTTTATAAAAATTTTAATTTTGTACGAAATTCTCTCTCTCTCTCTCCATGCTTTTTTGACTGCTAAGAGTCAAATTTAAAATAGAGTGACGTTTCAGGCAATATTGATTTTTTTTACTGGGCTCCTAATCGTTCACGTTCACCTCGTGGCGTCCATGAATCACTATGTACATTTGCCTAATATGAAATAATATATTGTATCGTATTATCTCACTTGAACAGGGGACACGTGATGTAAATATCAGAACTGATAATTACGTTTATTTAAGAAGAAGTGATATTTGTTGTGTCTCGTGCAAACTCAAACAAAAGGTTCAATAGATATCAGACGAAAGCAAATTAATGTGTCTATTAATTTAAAATGTAGATATCTCTGATTTTATTAAATGAATTAGAATCGAATTATAATCCAGAAAATCCTAGAATCTATACAGGGTGAGTCACATAACGTTGACATCTGAAACATCTGTGTTGTTTTTAAAGATACGTCAAATCTCTGAAGGACAAAGTTGAATGGTAAAATGGGGCTTATACGATACTAAAAAATTTTTTGTTTTTATGTAATTTTTTTGGATATGAAGGTCACCTTCATTTTTTAAATGGAATGTGGTATTTTTTAATACATCAATCGATGCAGCTGGACATTCGTTATAAAAAAGTGCTAACGTATGTATGTCGAAAAGTAGTTCAGGAGATATTTAAATTTAAATACTTCTAAAACAGCATTACTATCGTATACTAAGACGTTACACAGTAATGGCGTTTTAGAATTATTTAAATTGAAATATCTCCTGAACTACTAACTCTTCGACATACATAGGTTAGTACTTTTTTATAACGAATGTCCAGCTGCATCGATTGATGTATTAAAAAGTACCTCATTCCATTAAAAAAAAATGAAGGCGAGCTTCATATTTCTAAAAAAATTACATAAATACAACAATTTTTTTGTATCATATGAGCCCCATTTTACCATTCAACTTGGTCCTTCAGACATTTGACGTATCTTTAAAGACCACAAAGATCTTTGAGGTGGCAACGTTAGGTGACTCACCCTGTATAGGTGAACAAAATTGAAAATTTCTGCAAGCTATAATTTCCAACGAAATGTTGGAACGACAAATATAGAATTTTAGGAAAAGTGCTGGAACCACTTCTCGCGATGATGAATATTGTACTTGTGTCGATGCCAGGTAGCCAAATCGTTTAGCGTCGATGTGGATACTGTGCACGTCCGTGAATCTTCGAGCAGAGGAATAAATAACAATGGCGGGAGCCCATTTGTCTGATGAGTGCACAAGAAACAACGAAATGCTAGAGTCGTCTATGCATTCATTCGCTGTATCATACACTTTCTCCACTGATTCGTTACAACTTCCCGATTGGCAGCCGTCATCCATCTATATTTCCAATTAAACATCTGAATCTCCCAATGTAAATTAATCCAGAAGAATGACAATCTAATTATAAAAGATTTATTGTTACTTCAAGCGTCAGATTTCCCAAACCAGATTCCATAGTTGACGCATGTTTCATCAGTTGTTGTGCAAGTACGAGTTCATTAGTCGTTTGTCGGTCACTCCCACATCAAGATTCACGACTTCGTTTTATTAGCACGCAGTTCCGAGAATCGAAGGCTATTTGGTGACTACTTTCCTCGTAACAGAATTTGCGCGATGCACCAGGTGCATGGCACATGCGATGCCGTTACAAGTATGACTACACTCAGTAAAATAAGACTCCGTACACCCTTTAAAACAGAATAACTTTTTTAGAATTGTACCAAACTATCTGATTATTTGTAAGCAATCAGAAGCATTGGTTTACTAGATTATGTGCAAAAAAGATTTTCCAAAAATTACAATTGATCGGGTTACATGCAAAAATAAAAAAAGCATTTTTTAAAACTTTTTTATTTGGGTTTCTAATGAAAATTTAAAATATAGATCTAGTTTTGTAGATCTATGTTAGTTATACGCATGCTGAAAATTTCATCGAAATCGGTTGACGCAGGAAAAAAACGACACGCATCGAAAGATGTACGATTCTGTGGATTTTAAGCAGAAACTGATCGAAAGTCGTGTAAAATTTTTACCCGCTTGTAGCTCGTGTGTATGTTAATCGATTTCGATGAAATTTTCAGCATTTGTATAACTAATATAGATCTACAAAAACTATATTTTAAATTTTCATTAAGGGCCCAAATAAAAAAGTTTTAAAAAGTGCGTTTTTTATTTTTGCATGCAACCTTATAAATTGTAATTTTTAGAAAGTATCTTTTGCACATCATTCAGTAAATCAATGCTTTTAATTGCTTACAAAAGCATTAAAGACTTATTTTACTGAGTGTATGTATGATGACTAGTGGCGAGGTCTATCATAACAATGACCTAGATACTTATTCGCATTAATTATAGCCAGAGGTTTCATTTTCTGCGAATGAATAAGCAGATTTTTTCCTGCATCAGAGTGCAACAACCCGCAGCAGAGTCGTTAGCATTCATAATTATGTCAACTGGACTGTGGTTTTTATGCATTTCTGACAAAAACAAACAATAATGTCCATACATTATTTTCCATTGATTGAAAGTATTGAAGGTGAACATAATTTTCTATTTAGCTCCTTTTTGCAATCGACGTAGAAAATTTTTGTTTTGCATAATTAACACTTAATTGATCAGTAGACTGCGGATTTTATGCATTTATGGCAAAAATAGAAACGTACAATTTAAAGCAGTGGCCATATTAAAAAGATTTAAGGACATCGGTGTATTAGTTTCAGCTTAATAAAATAATTAAAAGAAGAACGAATTTTTTATTTTGTTCCTTGGGCTTGCAATCGATGCAGACAATTTTTATTTTGCATAAAGATCCGCAGTCTATTGATCAGGTATATTTTTCTTTAGTTTATAATATTTTGATATATTTTAAGAGGCATTCCGGAACTATATTAATGTGTGCAGCAAAGAAAGTAGACTAATTTTCTTTATTATAAAATTATTGGATTTTTATTGTTCTCAGATATGGAATTACTAGCCTCCTAGAAGGAATCAGCTGTGTCTTTTTGCTGCTGACGTTGCTGGTGTATATTTATTTGCCTTCCCTACAAAATTTACATGGGAAGACCTTGATGTGTCACGCTGCCAGTCTATTGGTGTCTTACATTTGTCTCACGATAGTACCATGGGTGACACCACTGTCGTCGATGCAACCGTTTGACAGTAGTGCAAGCATGTTTTGTGCCGTACTAGGTATGTTATTGTTTCATTACCGGGCACTCTGCGACTAATTAAAACTCGTTACTCGCTCTCGCAATCTCCCTTCCCAGAAACATCGACGATCTTGTCACTGCTAACTACACTGCGATTTTGTGCACTCGGAATCAAATTGTAAAAGAACGTTACGTGCAGTCCAAGAAATGAAACTGAAGCGAACACTTAATTGCTTTATTCTCAATTCACCTTTCGCATTTAAAAGACCATTCACAGTAAAAGTAATATTCACATCGCTTTGTCTAAGTTAAATTAAAATGATCAGGCGGAGCTGTCGTCACTTTCATTTGAATTTTATTGCGCAATTACCAGTGTAATATAAGCAGTATCATTTTTAAAAATGCATTAATTATATTTCTTCGTGTATTAATTAAATATTACTTGCGCGTTTCTTGCATGGTAAATTTAATATTCATTCCGATTCTCAGTGAAACGTTTCATTAGGCGTCGAAGAATTTTCTTAATTAGGGAGTTCCAACTTGTTCCTTGAGGAGCATTTCTTCGGTTGTCGTGCTAAAGGGTCGTTTCGTAGATTTCCCGTTTTTCTATCGCGTCCTCGCCCGCGTTTGTCTTTTCCGGCAACAGTTAGTTGCCTCAGAGGAGCTTCACGGAACGGTCGTCGATTTTGAGTCGAATTTTTCAATCGAATAATCTGTGTGCTGTCTTCCGCTCGCGAGCTGTTCGAAAGGGAAACTTACATAATACAAATGATGGTAACGTTACTTCTAACGATGCTTCAGAGACTCCATTCGCATTCAAAGAGTTCAAATAGATAACTGGGAGTAATGTTGTGCACATATTACGTTATTTTTACGACCCCATTACTTCATAAAAATTCGGTTTCCAATAAAAATCCCGCAACAAAACGTAGTCTACCGTGGAATGCAACAAACGAACGATCGTTTGCGTGATGAATAACGATCGACGATTCTGTACAGTTCGATTCTCTGTGGCCAGTGAAACAAAACCTCGCGTTTCAAGTTTTACGTGCCCTATTCTAAAACACCGACCGAACTCGTTTGCAATTGCATACAATTACGTATGAGCGCATCATCTTCGTGAGTTATTTTCAGAGTTCCGTCGTTCTGTGGAAAGCCAAACCGCCGTGATCAGGCTAGCGCAGCCTGTTTCGAACCCGTTCGACTCATTGGCACGGCACAATGATAGCTTCTCATTAAAATGTTTCGATACTTTATGCGAGAGAGAAACGCGCGATAAAATGCACTTTTCGCAAGACTCTGCACGAATCTGCTTTCAGGTTATATCACGCTGTTCTCGCTGCTGTCTGCTTTTTGCTGGCTGAACGTCATGTGCTTCGATATATGGCGGACTTTTGGGTAAGTTATTCCCGAGGATCGGAATTTTCTTCTGTCGTGAACTTTATCTTCTTGGAAAGTTCGTTTAGAAAGTATTCCAGACGTTCCCCAATGCAGTTTGGGAATTAATTCCGAGAAAACCATTGAACCCATTACAATGAAACTTTGCACGTGTATTTATACATGTTTGGTGTAGTAGCATGAATTTTTGTTGGACGTTCTGTTACACATTGTGGGAGTTATTTACAAAATTGCGCATCATGTCGCGAGACTCGAATATAATTTGTAGAAGCTCTTTATCGATAAAGTGGTTGCTAGTAGTGACTTTCATTATATGGCGAATGGCATACTACGCCTTCAGTTAAAGTTTCAAGTGAAAATATTCATCCATTTGAGAGGTACGATGTGCACCGTGTTTGAAAGTGCAGTTTCGAGATAAACGAAGTTTAAAGTGATGTTTTCTTTAAAATATGACTTTGAAAATCTCTAAACGAGTTTCATGCTATTCCTCATGTATGTAGAGACAGACGTTTCAGCTATGTGGCCCTGTCTAGCTTCGTTCTTTTTTCTCTTTCTTAAGTACATACAGAGGATCCAAGAAGTATTTGAACACTAAATATCCGGTTCTCGAAAAATCTCCTATATTTAAACTATGACAACTTCATGAACATTTTAAAGCTAGAAGCCTCCAGTTTCATAATTTATCGTCCATTTTATTCTAAGATTTTTTTCACGATGTAGCGGATGAGAAAACTTTGAAAAATTTTTTCCGTGACTAAATCTACCATAGATTTAGAAATTGAAAATTCTTTTTTACAACGAAGATTATTTTTTAGTTTTCCCAGTATAACTTAAAAAATTGGTTTCTTTTGGATTTAACTGCATAAGTAGCTTCTTCATTCCCTCGCGTAGATTCCATAAAGAAACAAACGCTTCTACTGTTGGCAAGCTTTTGCAAGCAGGTGTTCTACATTACGAACGTTTACCTTACACGCACACCGTGCACTTAGTTCATTTCTATATCTTCGTTAATAATGTGAATACTCGCATCAAGCTTTTTGTGAAGCATTCACGAGGATCAAGGCTTCCAACAATTTTCGAGGTTTCGATAATTCAGCAGCTGCTTAAAAATCCTGGCGAGAGTTCGCTGTAAATCAAGCTTGACGAGAAAGAAATTAGTTATAACGTGACTCATCTGGGAGGACAGTGTTGAAAAAGTCGCTTTCAATGGGGCACGGGATCAAGCAGGGACTTTACGTAGAAACTTTTTCAAAGAAGTATGCGGGAAGTACTTTACACGTTGCGTTTTTTTATGCGTCATCGGCATGAAAGATCGCGTGGACGGCGTAGCTTGCTAAAGTAGTTTCTGCTCAGCTCAATTTAGTTTTCCACGGCCTCTGAATCTACGCCGAACCTTCGCCGCTTTTTCTGAAAGAAGTTGCCCGGGAAAATAACTTGTCGACTATTTCAAGGGACCGATATCGCTAAAAACGGTAACCGTGTTTCGAAACACTCTGCGCGCGAGTTCAAGCACCGCGTGGCGAACAAATATCATTTTGGTTAACGCGTTGTGTTTCCGGTCAGCCGGTGATTCTCGGAAGAATGGCATTTATTTGTGGTCACGTGTCTTCCAATTCTGTATTTTGAGGAATGGTTATAATCGCCCTCGCTTTACATTCTCCACCTGCTCGATCGCACGAAGATCGAGAAACACGGTTCTTCGACGACCGTGTTCCACTTATCGGGCGTGTCAATGCCGAAACTGCATCCGCCCTGTTCGCTGAATATCGATCATATAGATTTTCACGCGTATTAGAAGACCGCTGATTTTTTTTGGATACCGCTTTTCTCGGTTATTTCAAATAAACAGCTGCGAAATCTGTGTCTAGACTAAATATTCGAACGAAAAATATACTGTATATTTGCGCAAGGTATTTTTAGTTACCTTGCTGAATAAAAGCGGGGAGGTCGAAGAAAGAAGGTATCGATATCGAGGCATATGAAAGTGGAAGAGATCTAATCAGATCATTTTTATTTTGGGCATTATTGCACAATTTTCGATGTTCTATCTTAACGACTGGGGCAATTAAAAACATTCGTGAAGTTAAAATTAAAAGAATACGAATGTATCGTGTTCTACATTCTACATAGACAACACGTGCCCCGAGGAGGGGGTAGTATAAATCCGTTTGAAATTACAGGAATTACAGTTAACTATTTTTTTGCAGGAGGCTGCGTGGAAAATGCGGCGGTGGACACTCCCAAGGCAAAAGATTCCTACTGTACTCTATTTACGCGTGGGGCTTGGCATTTTTTATCACACTATTCTGTGTTGTGAGTGACCAACTGCCTTTTTTGCCGATCAGTGCCAAACCGAACTTTGGAGAGTTGAGGTGCTGGTTTACGAGTAAGTAAATTAGAAAGATTAATATCAAATTGAATTTTTATTTATCTGGCTTTAAAGCTTTTTGTCCTCCTTTTGTGACTGCTAGTATACGAATAGGCAGAACCCTTCTTCCTCGCACCAGTGTAAAAATTAGAACCTTATAAAAAATAAAGAAATATGCATTTTCTTATTAACATTTTCCTCATGTGTAGCAAGTTTTATGATTACATCTACGTTCATTGTTAACAATATTCACGTCAAATGTATGTGTAACTATTGGACTGCGGATCTTCATACAAAATAAAAATTGTTCGCATCAATTGTATGTAACACAAGTCAAATAAAATAACCGTTCTACCTTTAACATCTTGCCCTACAATATCGTGTCAGACTCGTGATGAAGATTCAGAACAGAGTCTAATAAATATGTGTGTTATTACAGTAAAAGCTCCTTCGTTGTCCAAAGGCCGGGGGTTTGAGCGGACAACGACCGTGCCCGGACACTATTTTTTATTTATGACTGCGTCTTTAGTGAAACGACTAGTTAAATGACAAAGAAAAGCATCCGCAGTCAAAAGCAGTCAACTGTCTGGCTTTGAAAAACTCCTTATTTCCTTGTCATATTCCTTTCCTATTGTTCTCCGTTCTACGCGGCGGGTCTAGACCAGGGATGCCAGATGCGAGTCTCGCCAGGCCCCTTACGTCTCCGTCCCTCGCCGGCTCCCACAGGCGGAAGAGTGGGGGGGGATAGCGGAGGCACCATCTAGGCGAGGGACGGAGACGTAAGGGGCCACTTGAGCCGTTGAGCCGCACCGTCTGGCTACACTGGTCTAGACAGTCCTGGGACACATCTGGCGACCAGATCCACGCAGGCCTAATCCTCTCGTTGACAGGTAGAGGAGTGGGTAGGCACTGGACAACGATCGTGCCCACGATTCAGGACAACGAAGGAGCAATTACTGTAATTACCTTTAAACCAGGATGAAATTCTATTCTATTTTGGTTCTGTTAATGTATAGTTATTGGAGAACATATACAATAAATATAAATTTCCTCCTTTTTTACGAAATTGCAAACTACAAAAGAAATTCTAATCACTGAAACCGTAGAGTAAATCGAAAGGCAAGGGGTTAATAATTTCAACACGGTAAAAATAATACATAAACATTCGTATATTCATTTAATCCTTTTACTGGTTTAAATTGCATCTACCCATTTTTGTAAGAAATGCGTAAAATCCGCAGTCTAATAATTAATTATAATGATAAATGCTGGAATTTCGAATGTATCATGCCAGGAGTATATTTTATTAAGCTCTACCCTAATAAAATGAGGTATGGGAGATTTTCAGCCTGTCGGTATCCCTGAAGACAGCCATCAATATCCGATGTATCTCGATTTAATGCAGCAAACGTTGTATTTAAACTTTTTAAAGCTCATGCTATCATCTAACGTATGTTCCTCATTAAAGGTCGTTTTATTGGACGTTCTATTGTACTCCAAGTATTTTAATATCCAATTTCTGCAGGCTTCCGTACATGAAGCACGCAGAAATAAAGCACGGCTGGTTTATTGGGTATGATGTCGTTGCATTTTTCCGCGATTTATTTCACAAAGAGGTCTAGGATCCATACCTTTCGCTGCAGCAAGATTGCACTGTTTTTTTTCATATCCGTTTTATTCGTATTTTTCATTTCTCGTTGTTCTGAAAACAGAGCTTTTTCAGGAAGCTTTCATATCATTGCACGTGTGCAGCCCGCGAATTTTCGCTCGGCGAATGGGGATACCGGCCCTTCCTCTCTCTCTCTCTCTCTCTCTCTCTCTCTCTCTCTCTCTCTCACTCTCTTCGTTTCCTCTCGGGTGTCTTTAAATTTCTGGAATTAAAGCGACATAATGCGAGAGTCCGCGTAAAAGAACAACCTGCGAGGCTCCCCCAGGATTTCCGTCCGGTGGAAGGTTAAATTGCGGCCGTGGGTTTCGCGCTTTTCTAGATCAAATATTGAATTAAGGTCGCAGCTTTCGTCGGATTTCATTCGCGTCCTGTTCCCGTATCGCCGCGGAGCTTGCGGAAATTCCGTTGTTTCGCGAACAAAGATTGCCGCTACAGCTTCGCGACACTGGTTTCGATGTAAAAACTCTTCTTCCCGAAGCCCGCCGCTTATTTCCTTCTTGACTAACAAGATCAGATTTCACTCAGAGCTCACATTTTTCCTAACTCCTCGCCTCCCAGAAGCATAACTTCAAACGGTATTTTTCTTTTCGCGGAAAGTCACGATCTTCCTCACCGATAAGAAATACGTCGTTTTCAAACACTGCAGTGGCAGACCAAATTATTATCAGTTGCACAAAGCAATTCGTAACTCTCCTTGCATTTCTGTTTGTCTTTTGTATCCCGTCTGGACCGCTTTTTTCTCTTTTAAACATTTCTCAATTTTTGTTGCTGTTTGTTCATTTGCCTTTTGTATTCAGTCTCAATGTCTTCTTCGACTGTAGACCCAGAAAAAACATTCAGATACACATTTTGTCCGACACGGGGTTGTTCCGTGTTCCAGCTTTCCACGTGACGCAAGGTTCCTCGCCGTTTCGCTAAACGAGTGCCGGCCGTTCAACTAATTACACTAATTAGTTTGTGTCGGAGGACGATGGTTTTGCTCGGAATCCAGTTTTAAGAGTCAGCTCGTTAAAGACGACTGGAGGCTAAGTTTTTTATCATCCAAACGTCCCGCACCGGGTTTGCTCCTCCTTTTCCCGACTTTCGTTGAATCGAATAGCAAGCGGAACTTCGTTATAATTGTCTGCAAGGTCGAATCACAAGTGTTACTTTATATTCTGTCTCTATCTTTCTTCGAACACTTTCGTCGTTGGTACCTCGTTACCATTTTCTTTCGCAGCCCCAAAGCCATAATACAACAATTCTGTCTTAATATTCGTCTTCCTCGATTATAACAATGCTTTAATTTTTGTCAATGTACCATCCCTGACAGAAACTATTCGATCACGAAATGTGGTTCGTGAGAGAATGAAAGATAGTATTATACACATGTCGCACAGCAAGGTTTCTAAATGAATTAAAAAAATTTTTTTGATATAAATTTTTTACCAAACATCAATTTTTATTACGAACCACCTTCGTCTTAAACGTGCGATGACTGCAGTCTAATGATTAGACTGCGGATGTTTATGCAATTTTCAATTTTTGTAGGCGAATTTTAAGAAAGTGGAATTACACAAAATCTTATTTTCAGTGGTAGTAGTGTTTGTAGATCTGAAATAAATAAACATCGTCCGAAATTTTGTGGAATTTTATTTACTAGCACTTTTTGAAAATTTTTAGAAGCCATAAATGCATAAAGATCCGCAGTCTGCTAATGATAGACGATCGTGGTTGGTCCGATCGAATATTCTTTACCTCTTGGTGTGTCAATACGAATTTTGTATGCTGCAGAGGACACGCTCAGCGAGCTGCTCTTCTTCAGACTACCAGTCTCGATCCAGTTGACGTCGAACGTGGTGTTCTTCATTCTCACGTCTGACCACTGCAGCAAGGTGAAAGCCGAGATAAGGAGGGTGGCCGACCCTTCAGATCCTAGGAGCAAACGATTCCACGCTGACAAAACCAAGTGAGTTTATCGACTGTGCTTTAAACACTGACACAACGCCAGAATCCTCTTTTATGCGTCAAATACATTGGAGATTAAAATTAAACGACCGCAAACTCGGGTAGAACGTTGTCAATGCTTACAAACTGTTACAACTTCGCGGAAGAAAATCGGAAAACGATGTACTGGGGCTTATCTTAAAGCGTGAAACTTGTATCTCCATACATCTAAGTTATGTTCCTGGCTTCTGGCGATATTCTTGTACTATATGGGGTCAACGAGAAAAACAGTGTACATACATACTTACATGTTTTGTGTCGAATGTGCGATAAAACAGTACAGAAAAATCGAAATGTACGTTTAAAAAATATATTTCATTACGAAAAACAATTTA
This sequence comes from Lasioglossum calceatum, assembly GCA_963966675.1. NCBI lineage: Eukaryota > Metazoa > Arthropoda > Insecta > Hymenoptera > Halictidae > Lasioglossum > Lasioglossum calceatum. Next base: position 18,756,127 of record OZ016541.1, read on the forward strand.
GTGGATGATTATAATTAGACTCCGGATGTTTATGCAAAATAAAAAGGAGCTAAATATAAATTTATATTCTTCATTAATAATTTCAATGTGGTGAAAATAATATATTAATTTAATATCTTCACTGCATAAAATCCGGAGTACAATCATAATACATCAGCTTGAACATGATTTTTACAAATCGTTTTGATTATTATTTAGATCATTAATGAAGCTCTTTTTCATTGGCAGATTCATCATGAACGTCAAACTATTCGTCGTGATGGGTATCATGTGGATCGCGGAGATCGCGTCCTCCCTGATGAACTCGCTTTCCACTTACGAGTGGAAAGAGATAGTGTTTTACTGGTCAGACGCGATAAACTGTTTGCACGGCGTGATGATATTCGTCCTGTTCGTGCTGAAGCCTCGAGTGTACCAAGCCCTGAGGAAGCGGTTGGGGTTTGGAGAGATGAAGAAGAACTCCAGCCAAGGGACGTCCACGATCCAAGACCCGAGCAGAGTGAAAAAGAGCGCCAGCAACAGTACACTAACATCGAGTTTCGCGGTCAGCTCTGTACCTTGACCAATCGGCTACAGAAACGCCACGAGAATCAACGTTTTGCGTTTCTCTGTGCATATGACCGGACATAAATCTACCCGAGAACCGACCAAATATACTTTTTGTACCTTCAGATACGTTGTTTTCCCCTTATTTTTCTATTATTTGTTGTTTCTCTTTCTTATTCTCGTCGCTGTACATTATCGACGACATAATAACGATTGACAATGCAGTGAATCACTTTCTTGTATCGTCTTTCTCTATTTTTATCATGCGAATCGTTGAAAACCGGCTCAATATGTATCAGGAATATTTCTGATGAATAAAGAACCAGCCTCTTTTCTAAATAACAGATGTTAAAAAAGATATAAAAAAAATTTTTTTTAATCACACAACGCTTATATTAAAATGCACTAAAAAGGAGAAAATAATTTTTTTCCTGGTTCTCCATAAAATACCGAATCCAGTTAAATGATTAATCATAGTTTTCCCCAAAACTTTAAGCAATTAGCTCAAAATTTTTCCTGTTATAAAATTAGTGTCGGAATAGATAGAAAAATTTAATATAAATTTAAATAAAATCATGACATTAGCGACTATAAATAAAAGCGTGGAACGCCCACGAAGATTACATCAATATAATTTAGCGCTCCACGCTTTTATTTTTATGATCACTAATGTCATGATTTTTTAAAAATTCATATTAAATTTTTCTATCTATTCCGACACTAATTTTGTAACAAAATAAATTTTGAACTGCTTAAAGTTTTGGGGAAAAATATGATTAATCATTTAACTGGATCCGGTATTTTATGGAGAACCAGGAAAAAAATTATTTTCTCCTTTTTAGTGCATTTTAATATAAGCGTGGTTTTTAAAAAGTTTCTTTTATATATTTTATTTTCTACTTTTATTGTCATCGGAAGCAAGTGTGTATACACAATTTCAGCAAGATTGGACTATGGGAAGAGGTTTGAAATTCGATTACAGGATTTGACGCATACAACAACAACACAGCAAGTTAATATAAACGTGGTAAAAATTATTAGACGCGTTGGATGATCTAACGAGTCTGTCACGTTCGTGTAAATTCATCAAAATGATTCAGTTCATTCATCAGGAGTTTGTTCAAAATCATATAGTACGTAATATATTTAAAATTGGAACTATGAGAGTATATTTTTGATCCTTAACAATTTTGTCTAACAGCGCGATGAGCTGTTAAAGATGGTGTTAATAAATCTGGAAAATGTTTGTTTCAAAGCGTTAAAGTTCCGCGAGTTTCCCGACGATTCCCGGGGAATTGTATGGATCTTGCGAAAACAGGAATCGCGAGAGAAAGAGCCTCGCAGGTTGCCGTTCGCGCGTGTAACTCTGCGATGTCGGCGCGACGCGACGGGAAGAACGGTAAGCTTATTAAATCGCTCATCGTCACCCTGCCGAACAGAGAGCCTTTGTAATCGTCGCAAAGAGACGCTTCCCGCCATAAAAGTTTGCTCAACTCCGGCTGCATCAAGAACCCCACTCCGCAAGAACGTGAATCTTCTTAATAAATTACTGCTTAAACGGCCTTGCACGCGATTCCTCATCTTAATTGGAAATTTAACAGGGTTCGCGACTGTTCGAAATTGTCGCCTTGTTTCAGACGTTCAACATTACCTTAAATGTCCATTTCATTACCCGTTTCATTTTATGGAATAAATCTGGATAATATGGAACGTTTAGTACTGTCGAAAATTTAATTTTCTAGATAAAACGCTCTGTTACGAGAGACAAATTGTTATTTGCTGTCCACATTCTATGAAAACGAGATCCTCTAAACGAACAATATAATTCATAGAGATTAAAAAACGTCAGAGGGTTCTATTTTCACAATGAAACTTACGAAGAATATTCGAATAAATTGTTCCATACGAGTCGCATTTTCTACGATTTAGAAACGTCTCGCAGCCGGTTCAAAGGAACGATATTCACTCTCTGTTGTTTTATTGCCTTCATTCTTCTTTATATCGAAAGATATCCGCGCCAGTTACCGGTTCGAAGACTCGCGGTTTTGAAAAGTCGTTTTTGCCGCCACTAATTTTCCTGTCTCCTCGAGGGTTCGTCTTTGCTCGCCTTAGGTGCACGGCCATATTATTTCTCTCGTGTCTGCTCCTTACAAGTATATAAAAGAGTTTGTTTCTTTTTTCTCCATCGAATGGATCGAGACATTGAAATTTCACAATTCACGTCTCCGTTTTATCTCCTCGATTTATTGTTAGAAAATGTTTGAAAACATCGTGTAGATATTCGTCAGTTTTTCTGTTTAAATTCTATCTCCATGATTTTATAGTAACAATTCGGGATATATTAAATGCACAGCAGGGTCAGTAACTAATCATCGTCTTTAATACTTATCGTACGGTAGAATCTAGACTATAACAGTACTTGTACAGTCATCCTCTCCCCACCAGGCAAATGAAATCAAGGGTACTTCTAAGCCAATTAATTAATCGATTAATTTACGCGCGAATGCATCTCGATTGATCTTTCCACCGATCGATTAATTAATTCGCTGGCTCTATGTATCCGTACTCTCCCATTCTATTATACATGCACGGATTATGTACAAATATTCACATAATGCACTCATTCGTCCATCTCTCTCTCTCTCTCTCTCTCTCTCTCTCTCTCTCTCTCTCTCTTGTCAAATTGGAATCGTCCGCTCCAGAAGAATTTTACAAAAAACTATTAACACATATCCTTGACGCACGAACGAATACAAGTCCATGCTTTCTCTAGAGCACGCAATGTAGATAACTACTAAAATCGATATACAAATGTTATATCTCACTCCAACGGTACATACATCATGTCTTTAATATTCATAAATCCTTTTACCAAAAATTTCGGTGTTTCCAGGCAGATCTTCTAAAAACAAGCTTATCTTAATATTCGTACCATGTAGAGCAACCTTGCCAAATTCGTACTGGTCACCTAAATCGCAAAATAATTTACCGTTATTCATTAGAATATGTGGAATTGAGCGATAAATATAGTATCTATAGCCTTGCTGCCTATTCAATAAAACTGTTTTTCTTTTTTCTGGTAGGACTAATGTCACTTTCGTGATTTATATGATTGGCAATATCAGTTTGTAAAAATATCTTAATTACATATATTTCCTTATATCTACATATATTAATTAAATCTCCTATATTCGACATTATAGGATTTTCAATGGCTTTGAAACGTCGAAGAGTGTCCCTCGCAGGTTCAACCAAGATTCCCGACCCTAAATAGGAACATAGGCCGCCGGAGCGTGCGAGTCGCAATTAAACACAATGATCCTCGGGGAGAACGAACCAGTTCTAGGACGATGCCTTCTCGTCTTGGTGGGGCGAATATTTGGAGTAAGAGAATAAAATGGAACACCGGAGACCCTGACGGAGATTCCCCGAGCGGGTTCGCGCGGTTAGGCAGAAGAAGCCTCGAGCAAAATAAGGGAAAACGGTCACGTTCGTCGGGAAGAGTCTCTGCCTCAAGGCTTCCTCTCGTTCGCGGTCTCCTCGAGGTCTGGGTCCTCGTTGATGATGGAGATGTCGCGGATAGAGGGTCGCCGCATCTTCCAGCCCTCTGGTGGCGAGACAGGCGTGGTGGTTTTCGTGAGCAGCTTCGGCCCAGAAAGGGAAATGATGATGGCCCCGGCCGGAGCCATCAATAAAATCGACAGCACACACATGGTCATCACTGTCTCGGCATAGTACACCTGTTCGGGGTCGTTCGGATTGACTTTGTCCAACGTGGTAGGGCCCAGAGCTGCCTGCACCGTTGCCTTCGCCATCCAAGAGAACGCCACGAAGATCTTTTCTTTGAGGTTCAGTTTTGAACCGATTCCCACGAGGATGGTTACTACAATGCGGATCACTATGCCTGCTAGAAGGCAGGCTACACCTAGGTACACTGTTCTGCTGTCCAGCTCGGCGATTTTTATCTGGGCGCCTGTCACGGCGAACAGGATCGGCTCGCAGATCATCCAGAAGATCTCGAAGGCTGTTGCCACTGGATTCTGAAATGAAATCATTCGTTGTTAGACCAGCGTAACGAACTTTGAATTGGTGATTGGTGAAAGTGATTTAATTCGTACGTTAAAGGGTTAATATAAACTAATCATTTAGAGGTCTATAAATACAAGGTGGCTCAAAATCACCAAGCCATTTTAAAATGAAATAACCCTCCAATTTCTTTAAAAATTCCCGTTTATTCTTTTATAAACAAATTCGAATTTTTGGGCCACTCTGTACGTTTCCAGTGGACGAAGCGTTAAACATCCACGTTACGATTCACGGCTGATAAATTTAGGTAATTTGCCTAACAGCAATAACAATTTCAATCGCGAGCCAACTAGATAATACAAACATAATTAGAAATAAATTGCGGTTGCTCGAATCTCCATTTCCGGACAGATTCCCGCAGCAGCTGCTCGGCAAATTCCAGGGAAAAAATAAATATCCTTTGTAGCGGGTAACGACTGCATCTTGTAATTAAGAAGATTGCTATTATTTCAGTTTCAGTTGGTTCTCGAGGGTAAACGTTCCCCCGTTTTCCTCCGCGATTATTAAACTTCGTTGCGAAACGGAGAACTGAATTTTTGGGCGTTGCAGACGGGAATGTTCGCCGAATGAGTATATTAATTCTATGTTGGTATTTGAAATTTTAATTCCGACGATTTTCATTTCGACGAAGCTTCGTTGCAGCGGAACTTCCGTCGGAACACGTTTTAGTAAAAGTGCAGCTGGCTTTTTGGATCGTCTGCGTACCAATTAGCTTCCATTAATTAGCCGGTAATTTTCTTTCTATTATTCACCGCGATAATGCGAGATAACGAGTTGATACTCATACAGTGGTTCCAAAACAAATTACATTTAATTTTGAGTTTTCGGAAGATTGTCGATGTTCAAATTGTTATAATTTCGGGGAGAAAAAACGCGAGGTTATTCTGTAAATCAGGTTTATCATTGTACGATTTGTTAATAGGGTTAATAGCAATACTGGACAATTTTTAACTGTTCTTCGCGTGTCATTTACATCGTTTTAACCTATGTAAATCATCTCGTTTCGAAAAACACGTGTATCACATCATTCACGTGTAATAGAAGCATAACAACTTCTTAGTGCTCCGAACTCCTGAAGAAATATTTTTATAAGTGGTAAGTACAAATGTTATTACGTTCTTATTGTATGGTTTTAACTATCTGTATCGACTTAAATAGTGACAATGGTTTCTCCTTTACGATTTTTCATCGTGTTTTGACAAAATTTTTAATGACAAAACATTTTTTGACAATATATTAATATAAAAGTTTTACTCATTTAACGTTATATTTTATGAAAGATAATTAAATAAACAGTTCAACTGTGCCTGTCTACACTTTCAATTCTTTTTAATAAAATTTTTATAAACAGAAAACAAAATGGGGTCCATCTATCTCAAAATTACCCTACATATACCTCTACAGAAAAGATTTTAACAGAACATGAACGAATCGTGAAAGCAGAGGCTTCAAGCTTTAAAATGAATTGAGGTTTGTACTTGTACGATTCTTTGTCGACGCTATAGCAGTTTAAATATCGATTTTGTTTCGAGAACTGAAAATTCAGTGGATACCTTTCGCAGCCACTGTACACGATCGACGACGCAGTGTAAAATCTCAAATTCTAATTTCGAAGCCTTCGATAGACGATGCTGTACTTGCTCGCAGACATGAACACTACACGAACGGTTCATCGGGGGTTAATCCTCTTACGCGATGGCATTGCCGTTGTAGCGGTGACATGGTCTAAGCGTTTGTATCGTGAAAAATCGGCGAAATAAAAGCTCGCATGGAACGTCGAAAGCTTATATCAATATCCCTTTACAGACTTCTACAGAGCTCTCAACCATTGTCGTAGCTTGTTTCCATCGTAATTCAGACCGTCTCGCAAATCTGTGTTGTTGCTCGTTTCCCCGTTTACCAAGACTTTACCTACCGGTGTCGATTTCAAAGTCTTTTGAAAAATCAGTTCGCTTCAAGGCTTTCTCAACTCTTTGACGACCGAAAAAATGCTACAGGTTATTTCCGTGGGTGTAATAAGCCGATCATCAAATATCGGTGTTCATCAACGTAGATAACTAATTTTAAAAGACAAGAAATATATACACTTGTCTAGAGCACTTTTTTCACGCTATTGCAAAATCAATGTTTCTTCTGGTTATTATAAAATCCTCCAGGATTTGTCGGAGGGGTAGTTTGTGAGCATAGTGTCACGCGATACTACCCCTCTAGGCGTGACACCGTTATTCTTCAACCCCCTCGAAGAACTGTCAACGTCATTAATATTTTACCGTGGATATTGCCATACTTAATAACCCTGACGCAACGAGCTCACTCTTTCTCCTAGTAAATCAACATCGTTAACACCACCACCGACGCTATGTCGCCATCACGAATTATTAAAACAAGTATAACAACCCTCCCGCGGCGAATACGCGATAAACGAGATAATTGAACGTTATAACTCTCTTTTGTGCTGATCGGATGCGTTTTTCTCACGAATCTTTGATTACTTCTGAATTGACACTTCGAATGTTTATATTTAACCCTTAAACCTCACTCAAATTTATATTGATAATTATTTAATAATATAACTATGAGGTTTTAAATGAAATTTTTTCTTACTATCTTACTCTATTACTATTTCGATAGAGATGAATATCAAACGATATTTAATATTAATTGTAATTTAATTGAATCATTGCGTTTTTAAAGAACAATTCATAAATCCACTTAAGACCGCATCCACAAACAGGAATTTATCTCGTGCGAGGAATTGTTTTATTAAAGGCGAAGCATAGAGGTAATTAATATTTTTATTTTACCGTGTTCCGTACACGTTCGCCGCAGTGCGAAAGCACGAAATCCACGACGTAATTATTGCTAACGACAATTAATGGAATTTTTCTCTAACAATTTTTCTCGCTTTCGTCTAATTGGTACAAAATTTAATTAGGTTGTCCCGCGATCCCAGAATTTCGCGTTCCTTACTTCGTTACAGTCGGTTAGGCAATAGCGCGGCGCAAATATCGTTATTAAACGCGATGTAGGTACTGTTCGATAATGACTGGTTAATTGCGTGTACTCATATAGTATTCTCAGTTGAACGAGTCCACAGTTAGCCGTACATTATACATGTCTCGCATAAATCGAGAACAGTTCTGATATGTCAAACGGGAATTTATCACGGTGACACGAACATATTAGCTAGAGCTTAAACATTGAGAAATTTTCTTCTGAAAAATAATTTAAAACTCTTGTAATCATCATTTGTCTCCCCTTTGCTACGATCGGTGATGAATTTGTGAATTTTTAAATCAATATACAAATCTGATGACTGCATTTTGCCAAAGAAGAACAAACATAATATTCTTCTTTAATCAAAAGAGCAAGTATATGAATAATTTTCCCAACCAGCATCTGTTCAATATGCATCATTAATTTCCTTCAAACTGAATTTAAATCTAGTGTATCATCTGCCGATGTTTAACCATTATGCAAAACAAACGAAACTTTTGATATTGGATTTGCTTTTATCGATAATGAAAACATTTCCCACATCGAACATCTGAATATTTACAATGCTGGACCATTGATTTGGTTCAACGAAAGCTTTTTACCACGTACCGCCGCGCGGAGAGTGTGCACTTCCCGGAAGCTTCAGATTTTTCCGTAAAAAACAACAAAGCAGAAAAAGCAATGGAGAAGTCTAAACCGACAATAGCGAATCTAAATTGTCATCATCGAGGGCCCTGAAAAACACCGTGTGTCCGCTTGAAACTCTGGCTCGCAATTCTACAGTTGATTTCGCGTAATTGAATTGCATAGGTTGTACGGTCGGTGGGCATTAATTAACGCGGCCCGATCGAATGAGTTAATTAGGGGTTGCCAGTTCTTTTCAGTTGGTCGAATCGCGAGTTCCTTTCTCCCTGTTCCTTTTCCGCGCCTTTACGCCCCCGCACCCACCTCAAATATTTCCAGCCAGGCTGGCCCTCCTTCTACCCCGTTCGTACCTCCCTCGTGCCCCTCTTCCGACCCCCATTTTCTTTTTTCACCCCCTCGGCTCCGTCTTAGCAGGAGCACTTCTGCGAGAGCTTTCAGCAAGCGCGACCTGTAACCAGAGCGACCCTCGGTATTTCGTATAATTAATGAAATCGATCGTCGTTCGAGGAAGGCGAACTTCATTATATAACCTCCACTACTTAATTACAAGCCGCTCCCTTTCTCCGTCGATCCCGTCAGCCCCTCCTTGTCGCCCATTCCGCTTATATGCGCCAGCATTATCGTGTAAAATCGTTTATTTACCTATCCACCGACTGATAAGAGCCTCCCTCCGCACCACCCTTCCGCCCTGTTAATTACTGCCACGACGCGACGTGTCCGGATTTTTTCCGTGACTTTCACCCCTATTTTCCCTACCCGTTAACTTTATGCCGAATCCAGGCGCCGAAATAAACGGATAAAAATTTAAATTTTTCCACGATTTCTATACATATTCGTGCCAGATATTTGGTCCGTTCACACCATGCACATTACGTAACAAATATTTTTTGCATCACAATAACCTGAAGAGATATCTAGATGGCCTTATTTAAACGGACCACCCTGTATAAATATATTTTTATCACAAAATGATAAACAGTCAGATTCTCTCAGCACCGCGCAAGGAGAAGTGCACTTGATAAGATGTTAACGAAGACCGGTAGGGGATGTTCTGGAGGTACAATGGGAGACAAAAGTATAAGAAATTCGAAATCCATCAATATATGGGCAATGAAAGCCATTCATGAGTATATTTTGCATTAAACTTTTGCGAATACTGTACCCTCTGTAGCTACCTTCAGTGGTCTACACTTGTCGCGCTTCCATGCTAGTGAGAGACAACACGATAAATTTGACGTTTTGTAACAGTTTATAATTTTTTTGCTCCGTAACTGTTTAGTGAATCCTAATAAATTTTGAACATAATTAATTACATAATTTTTCCTACATATAAAAAAACTGGAGTTTCTAGTTCCGTTTTTTCAAGGTTTAAATAGGGTTTGAAGTGGAATTCTGTGAATTCTCCATAAGAAGACGTGTTAAAATGCGAAAACTTTAAGTTGCTGTAATTCTTAAACGGTGCAGTGAATCGAATCCAAACTTTGGTAATTGCATTAATTTAGTAAGAATTATATCTTGTCAAATTTTCAAAAATTTTGTTGCGTTTTTATATTACCTCCAGAACATCCTTAAGTTGCGCTCCTGTTTCCATCACCGCGAACAGTTAAATCGTGACGCACAACAGGAGCTAGGCGCGTTCTCGCGGGGAATCGCGTCAATCTCGAGGAGCGGATCTTCGGTCGCATAAAGGGGTCGCATTTGAATGCAGCCGTCTATTCGTGTGTCTAGAATGGATGCATCAGCGACCGGTGACCTCCCCGGTTTCCTCCACCTTCGTGCTCTCTCCTCGCTTTTAGTAGCCACGTAAATGCCAGTAAACTTCGTTGCTAGTTCCTCGCTCGAGTTTCGACGAAGGGATGGACGGGGGTCGGGGGGTGTCGTGTACGGACCCAACTTGTAGCGGAACGGTAACTGAAACGGCTAACATCCTTCCTCAAACGTTTCCTCTGTCGAGCGACAAGCTCGGCCGGTTTTTCGCCATTTTTGGCAACCAGATACATGTACACTCGATACTTTCAATTTTTCTCACGTCTCCAGCCGGGACGAAAGCTTCTACACAATTTTAACGGCGACGACCCTTGACCCACAACAGATATTAGGGGATTTGATGTAACCAAGTATTCTATTTTTAATGACATGAAAACTGTCGAGAATAAAATTTATCGATTCAAAACCAAGACCTAATCAAAATTAATGTTCTCCAATATATATTGCATCAAAAATCGAATTCTAAACCTGGTAAAAAAATCACCCAAGTTAACTTATCACTGGGGAAGCTGAATCGACGGATTTCGATATATAGTGAGGGACGAAAGTATTCGTACACCCTTTAAAACTTTTTTTATAATTGTACCGGACGACCTGATTTTGTATAATCAATCAGAAGCATTGTTTTACGAAATGACGTGCTTTAAAGATTTTCCGAAGTTATAATTTACAAGGTTACATGCAAAATCAAAAAAGGCATTTTTTATAACTTTTTTATTTGGGCCCTTAATAAAAATTTAGTTTTGTAGATCTATGTTAGTTATACCTATGCTGAAAATTTCGTCGAAATCGGTTGACGCAGGAAAAAACGACACGCATCGGAAGATCTACGATTCTGTGGATTTTAAGCAGAAACTGATCGAAAGTCGTGTAACATGTTAAAATATATTTTAAATTTTCATTAAGTTCCCAAATAAAAAGTTTAAAAAGATGCCTTTTTTATTTTTGCATGTAACCTTGTAAATTATAATTTTTGGAAAATCTTTTTTGCATATCATTTCGTAAACTGATGCTTCTAATTGATTGTAAAAAATCAGGATGTTTGGTACAATTATAAAGAAATTATTCTGTTTTAAAGGCTGTCCGAATACTTTCGTCCCTCACTGTTAATTCAACGTAGACACGTTCCTGGGATGACAATAAACACGTCGCTGATATCATTCGTTGTTAATATTAAACAATATTTTACTCGAGTGTGTACAGAATCATAAGAAACAACATGCTACCTCCAAAACGTGTTTATGACGGAATGAGGCTAATATTTTTGGAAATTTTGGCCTAATCCATAGCCGAGGACCGAGAACGCTGTCTAAACACTTTTGTCTTCCCGCGGATTCGGATACGGGAGGCTCCTAGGTATTTAAATGGGTCATGCTTGTCGAATTCGCTGCCGTTCCCTGTTTACTTTCAATCGAGATTACGTAACGTATCCTGTCACGTGTTGATTTATTTAATTTAATTCCGGACGATCCCCCGTATCATCAGCTACGTGATCCTTTATACGGTGGTTAAACATCGCTGTTGATATTGCGTGCGAGCGTTAAATCGAGAAAACCGACTGTGTCAGTGACATAATAAACATTTACTGATGCCGGTAATTGGCTTGTGGTTTTTAGAATCCGAGCAGGAATCGTTTGCAGATCGTCCGACGGACATTTGTATCTTTGTGCGTTGTCGAAACACGCTGCAGCGGGATTAAGGACACACTGTCTCTGTTGGGTTGGTTACACCGTTTTAGAAAATTAGGGTCACGTGACCCAACATCGAATACTTCTTTTTGTGCATGAGAAGCTATTTACCCATTTGCAGGGCTTTTATAAAACATTGTCAATTTCTTGTAAGAAATTCCATGCAGTGCAGGGGATATTCGTTTTTCTTAGATCGTATATTTACTGTATACATCGAATTTACTGCTTCTAGGAAAAGAAACTGACAATGGCTATTACGAACAAAAAAGAAACTAATAGCAAATTTCTAAAATCAATATTTCCGCTGCAAAGTGCCCCGATAATCAAACCGTGGAAACGTTTAATAAGCATGTAGACACGTGTACCACCGAAATTACGCTCAGCAGCGCCTCGAATAACTTCTGATAGGAACTTGATTAAAAAACTTGCACTCTTCCTTGAACATAGAATTTTCGTTCTTTTCCCGATGCTCCACCTACCGGTTAACTACTGATTAATGTAACCACGCTAGGGGATTTAATTAGAGCCTCTGTGTTCTCAGCTTCTCCGCTCCTGGACCCAGGAAAAATCTATAGAACCCCGGAGATATAGTGGAGGCCATAAAATGATCTACAGATTTAATTATTTATCCCTCCTTCGTATTATAATGATCGGACATTATTTTATAGAAACGAAAAAGTGAGAAAAATGTTTGATTCATTGTAGTAATCTAATAGCTAGCACAGGCAAGAAATTACTTACAAATTACTTGTTTAAATTTTACACAAAATAAAGGTAGTTCCTCTATGTTATTTCTAAGATAAATAAAATGTACTGAGTCTGTGGTTTATACAAACACGATCTTCAGTTCACTGGATATTGAATTTTGTAGAATCCAGGGGAATACAAATATTTTAAAAGTAAAATTTCGCTATTTTGTAAAGACAATGGAATTCACGTTTCGGATACGCGCCGTTGAAATACAGAAATCGGAGAAACGAGAAAAACTGAACGACTTTTATTCTACAGAGCGTGTCAAATAAAGTGTTGCAAGCTGTATCCTTAAAACCGACTGAAGATGTGGATTTGAAATTTCGAAATATTTATATACGCGAACGCATAGTTTGTGTTTATGTGAACGTATAATTCACTTGACTTAATTAAAAACTATATTCCTGCTCCAATTTAAAAAATTTTATGGGACCGTGTTTTAGTTTTTAGCAATTGCTTCAAGACATTTATTCGATAATAAAACGACTGCCTCTCTTGGGCGATTTAATTAACAAAAAACGTTGTTGATATTTTCAGTAGGGTCTGCGAAAAGAGCTGGTTGCAGTTAATTTGGCGCAGCCTGTACAAACCAGAGGACACGCGGAAAGTCCGCGGCCGCGACTCGTTTCGGCAAGGAAAACGGTGGAAATTCTGATGGGTTTCAATTTCTACTAGTACCCCGTAAAACTGGCCTGGCTACAATAAAACGGGAGTGAGTTGCGACGATAAATGCTGCACGGACGTAACAACCGGTGGCGTGCGCGTTCCGCCAGAATTTCATAAACAAATATACCGGTATATAGAGCGGCCCGATAAATCGGTTTACAACCGATAAAAAGGTAAGCGGCGTTCGTTTAAGGTAAATTACTTCTCGGCGGCGGGATGGCCACTAAAACATAAAACGGCCACGAACGCGTGTACAATTCGAACGCGCAAAATAATACGATTCTGGACGTCCCCATGGATGTCGATTTTTATGGACAGTTGTACACAAGCATGGAATCAAACGCACCTTTATTCTATCAAGAACTGCACCTAGTCGCTAACAAATAAATTTTCAGAGTCAATAGTTAGAAACTGATATTACATAAAAATGTATTTTCCTATTCATTATATTTGGACTGCGGATTTTATGCATTTATGACAAACATGGGTGCGTACAATTTAAAACAGTGGAGGTGTTAAAAAGATTTAAGGCCACCAATGTATTAGTTTCACCTTAATAAGATAATTAAAAGAAGAATGAAATTGTTATTTAGCTCCTGTGTCTTGCGGTTAATGCAAACATTTTTTATTTTTCAGGAAGATCCGCAGTCTAATTATATTATATCCTCAAACGTAGACTGCGATCTCTATGCATTTATTATAAATCATCTTTTGTTTAGTCCTCCTATAACAAATCTTCCAATTAACAATAGGAATGTTGCTCTGACTTCAATTTCTATAAAATGAACTATGAAAATCGCACGAAGCTTGACAATCTGATTTATTAGAAATCAATTTTGTAAGTCACAACAAGTGTGGCTCCATACAAAGCCCCGTAGATCCGCAAAGTGCGCCGTGGAGCAATTAATCGAGTCATTGAAATTCGAATTGGGAGTAACGCGATCGTGGCAACAGTTGGTGCGAATAAAATGCTGTTAATTAGCAAGGGGAATGAACGTTATCCCGCTAAAGGGTAGATTACCATGCCCATCGAAGCCACTTCGACAATTCCAGGTACATTGCGATATTATTACGTTCCGACCCTATTAACTGCAACTAATTTTATGAATCGATTTTAAGTGGAACCATCGAGCATAAAACAATCATGGAAGTTGCTGTTTCCACCGTTTAGTTCGTCAACTTCGAAAACAGAGTGTCTTCGAGCTGTTGACTGAAACGCTAAGAGCAGGAAAATAGTCTACTCTGGGTGCACAGTGCGTTTCCCTCGGGACTGAAGTTCTGCCACAAGCTGCAGCCTGCAAAACGCTGACTTAGGCGGCGTATAACACCGGGCTCTTGAATTAGACGTTTCGCTTCTCAACGCGCTTACGAGAATGCATCGTCGCCAGAAGGCTAAACTTGCTAGAATGTAAGTGAAACACGCGGCGAGAAAAGCTTTGGTTTCCGTTCCCGATGCTAATTATAGTTCTCTTAACAACACCGCCAAGTCGAAACTCGAGTTACAAGACAATACACAATAAGAGGCTGCTACCCGTTCGGAAACATAAAGCTGTTACATTGTGCAGCGCTAACTTTGCATTTCGATAACCGAAGAGCCGATCTTAACAGATACTTACGTACTAAATGAGGAATTGAAAGTATTTTCTCTTCGTCGTCGAGCACTTTAATCATTTTCAAAGAGTAAAATTCCACGTTGAAATAATTGAATACAGTTACCGCAGTTAAAATGAATTTAAATATATGTCAACCAGATTAAAACCGTACCGTGTAATTTATGTTTCTACAGAGAAAGATTTATAATATTTTGAAAAATCCTCATAACCATTTCGTAACTTCGTTCTACGAAATTTTGAGGATTATTTCATGTTGAGGCACCCTTGTGAAATACACTCAGCCAGGAAATACGTGCTCTCTCGGTCAACTTTCTCCGTGCGCGCGAATTTAAATAATTCCGCGAGGACGCTGGATTAAAGAGTTATTTAGTTAAATGAATCATTGTGAAAAACGGAAATGTACTCACGTCGTCGACCTCCCAGCCCTGTTTCTGCCAGAAGTAACAGCTAACAAAGGCGGCCACAACCACTGCCAAGGGTCCAGCGCCACCGAGCTCGATCGCCTCGCTCCCAAACACTGCCAGCAATCCGCCGCCTAATAACATCAGCACTCTCATGGGCACCATGAAGGGCTGTAACAGATTGAAAGATCGATTAGATCGGTCTTCGGGGAAAGGCTCGCTTCACCGTGGTTTAACCTTATTGAATTTCGGATTGACTAACGGTACCCCTAAGTGCCACTAGATAAGACCCGTTAATTACTGCATCTTGACGCGTGTGTGCTCGCACTATAGAACTAAATAAAATACTTTTATAGCTTATCATATTATTTATACCTTCTTCTTCTGACGAGAAGACCTCGCGTATCAAGAATGCCAGGTCGCAACGAGTTTTCATGTGGACATAGCTTAGCCACCCTCATGAACTATCCAATTAGTTTCAGCTGCCAACGCAAACCCGTTTTCGCGAAAATTGACTTTCAAATTGGAAAAAATGCGTACCACTCGAATATCCCAGGTTCGCGCCCCGTGTGGGGACATTTTTTTCTGTTTCTTTTTCAAAGTTTTTACCATAATGTACAATACTTTTACAAGAAATGAGCAAAAAATTAAATATATTAACAATATAATATGTCCACACAAAAACTCGTTGCGATCAGGCGTTCTCGATACGCAAGGTCTCCTCGTAAGTTAAAATCGATTTTTTCTACTTTTACTGCTTCTGTGGCGGTAAGTATCCTCAACAACCCCCACTTCCGCCTTCGTGCACGTGTCCCAACGTCACGTGACCTATCCGGTAATAGCGGAGAGGGGTAACTCTATCCGCTTCTGCCTAGAACCGAATTGAAGCCAACTCGGGCTGTCACGGACCAGTTCAGACCAACTTAGGCCAGATTCGGGTACATAGAGACTGAATGGGTCCCAATGAACAAACTGAGACCCACTCGAACCCCCTAGAACCGGGATGAGACCCCTTCGACCCGTTTAACACCACTTATTGTTAGATACTCGTGTGTAGATTCAAGTAACCATCGAAAAAGGAAGCAAACTTTATCTGAAGTGTACTTCGCACGGTAAACACACTCGCGAGTAACTGCACGTTCCGGTCGTTTCAAATCGATGATGAACAGAGGAAACTTTGAGGCACGTATGTACATAGAACGAACGAGGAACCGTTGTTCCATCCTACGATGAAATATGAATAAAGAGACGTGTGGGATTTTCTGATACGACGACGTTTCCTCCTGTACTTTCCTCATCAATATTGAAATTCCCATATCCACCGATTTTACAGCGTCTGCAGTTCTACTAGACTTTTACCTCGGTGCTTCTTCTACTCCACGAAATTAACGGATCACTTTTTTACCGAAAGATTAACGATCTCCGAACTTTAGCTTCGCGGGGGGAGAAATCGTAATTTACCTGACCTTGTTTTAAACGGCGATGTCTCTACTTTAAAATCCCTGTAAATTTCTCCGAAAATCGGAAAGAAGGTGTTCTTTATTCTTAAAACATTTATTAGTTCGAACGATTCAAAATGTGTTCAAACGACGACAGAAAATCGTGTATCAATTTTTCAGGGATCATTGTAAATCTTTAGGTGTGCCATCTTGTGCAACGGTCAAATCAGTGGTCGTGAATTCAAATAAGAGTAGATGTCGCAATAAATACGATTGCATTTCGCCGGGGAAGGGGATGCAGGATGCACCGACCGCAGTCTTCGCAGAGTTTCATCTGTTGTGCCGCCGGACGTTATGAAATTTCCGTAGACACACAAATCAAGAAGACGAGTACGTAACCCGCACGTGTTCCCGGCGATCAGTCGACGTGGCCACACACGTGATCCTGCGGCTTCTCCTGCATGCGTGCTGATATTGCCATAAGTCGCTGAATATTGCGTCCCCGTGGCGCACGTCGCGTACATATGTGCACGCGTGAATAAGTAAACACGCCCCGAGAGAGACTTTCTCAATAGCGACAATTCCGCACCCTTGAATTACACGAAAATTCACATTTCACCGTTCAAAATTTCGCCGACCCTTGAATAACAGTACTTCAATCGCCACGGGCTTCAAAGTTTCCTTTTTAACAATTCCAAGATGAATTAAAAGTTTGCACAGTTAACACCGATGAATTCTAAGTTGTTCTCGGAACCAATTAACCGTGTTACTCGAGAGGGCTCGTATTTTACTTGAGAAATTACTCGGGATCGAAATACGCCCAGAAATTCATTAATTAACCGTTCCTTAGAAATAGTTTCACGGAGGTATTAGGATCCGTGTTTCTTCTTGAGAAATGTTATGACTTGTTTTCCATTAAAAGTGACTTGTTTGTACTGCTTCGTCGAGATAACAAGGCTGCAAGTAAATTCAAGAAAGTAAATTAATTAATTCACTGTTCCCCTTAAAATTGTCTGCATCATTTCAAGAATTGTACAATGCTGATGTGAGATCAGCAACTTTGATTGAGGGGAGCAAGACACAAAATACTCACTCACTAACCTATATGGCTGAAATTTATTACGAGATAATCTTAGTGTATCTTGATGAACAGTAATTTTCTATTGGAGGTTCGGATAGAAAATCTCGGATGGAAGCAATTACCAGGGATTAATGACGAGAAAATTGTATTATTATTACACACAAGAGATGAGAAAAGATGGGAAGTGCTATTTTTCTCTTGCGATTATACGAGATCAAAATACGTGCCAGAATTTAATTACAAGGCACACATAACATTGTTTTAGTGTATTTTAACGAACAATATCCCGTCTCCCGGTAAATGAAGGTAAAATCTGAATGCGAAAATGTTGTACCTTTTAAGAGAGAAAACACAACGGTATAAGCAAATATTTTGTTTGATCTGAATTGTTTTACCGCGTGGACGAATTTCGCGACGCGAAAGTTACCTTCGTTCGCTCTCTTCTCCTGCACCATTCGCAATCGATCTCTCACGAGAAAAACAGGGGGATTCGATTCCAATATCTATCACTTTAGTTTTTCTCGCACACCCGAGAGCTAGTATGCATACGATCCTTTTTTGTTTTCGCCGTGCCATCAGCGTTTCATGGGGATAAAACATTCCCCGGAACTTTTCGCTGCCATTCGGTGATGCTTCATTATTCGATTTCTTCGCATTCGATATTACTATCTCGACCGGAAGATCGTCGACAGCACACATCGTAACTTCCTTCGAAATAGTTCTTCGTTTTCTACTTCGTGTATTAACTTGGCTCACGTTTCTGTCATCCACAATTTCCATGCTCCACTCACGTGTACGTTGTATATTAATTTGGTTTCATACTCTATTATTGTAATTTTGTGAAGATGATTTTCTCAGTGTCATCATCTATCCAAAAATGTGATCACTTCGTTGAAAGAAATAGTACAACAATAAACCTAGGCTTATTTTAAATTTTGATCAGGGACCAAAAATAACAACTATATAAAATTTTCTACGATAAAAATCATTAATAAAAAGTTGATTTTTATTGAAATTTAAGATAATGTCCACAAAATATAAAGAAGAAAATTCGAAGAACAAAATTATTAAAAAATATCGATTTTTATACTTTTTGGTTACAAATAACAGTTATTGGTGCCCAAAAAATTTTATCCTCCTCGATAACAGTTATCGATGAAGAAAAACTGTTTCGATTGCTCGAAGCAGTTATCGATGAGAGAAGTTCATTTCGATCGCTCATAACAGTTATTAATGAGAGAAATTTATTTCGATCGCTCGTAACAGTTATCGATGATCGAATTTCTTTTCACTTGTTCATAATAATTATTGCTGAGGAAATTCATTTTGGTTGCTTATTTATTGAGTTGTCTACTCTTTTTCGGATGGAGCAGGCCTGTGAAATTCATTGAGAAAGTTTCGTACAACAAGACGAATCAACAGACTGTAAGAACAACACTAAATTTGTTTGTTTGGCACATTAAATTGTGATTGTAACAATTAATTTAACGAATAAACAATTTATGAAATAATTGATTGTCTACCATTTGAAAGTTGTACTACTATTCAATAATAACTATTACAAATTTCCTTCATCGATAACTGTTATGAGCGATCGAAATGAATTTCTCTCATCGAATAACTGTTATGAGCGATCGAAATAAATTTCTCGTATCGAATAACTGTTATGAGCGATCGAAATAAATTTCTCTCATCGCCAACTATTATGAGTGACCGAAATAAACTTCTCCCATTGATAACTGTTATGAGCGATCGAAATAAACTCTCATTGACATCTGTTATAAGTGATCGAAATGAATTTCTCTCAACGATAATATTTTACCAATACGATTTTAGTCGATGAAATACTTGTTATCCTATGACTTTTGTTTCTTTTTGGTTATTACAGTTATGGTCCCCGATTTAGATCCTTTAGTACGGATTTGGACGGCAACCAGCATTCTCATAATAAATACCCGTGTATCACATAATAAATGCATGCTTCCAACGTGTAATAATTTTCTGAATTGGAGCATTCCCCCTGGTAAGTGTACGTGTTCAACAAGTTCGAGAGCGAAGAAGGAGCAGCGTAACTGAACTGTAGCAGTAATGAATTATTGGATCGCGAATCGTCCGTGGCGATGGTGGAAGGAACAAGAGAGCCAGAGGGAAAAATAGCACGTGGGATTTTCTTATGTCAGCCGGATATCCGTTGCTCGTTAATCCGTCGCCATTCCGGTTCGACTGCAGATGGCAGGAACGACGACGAGGGAGCTCGGCGCAATGGAACGCGGCGGTTGCCACGAAGAAAACGATATCTCGCTCCGGTAACTCGCTTCAACGTTTCCCGACTGCGATCAGAACGAAGGCACCGAGGTTTTTTATTGTCGTCATGGGAAGCCGGTGGCATGCCGGCTTCGGCTCCTCGAGAGGAAGATATGTAGACGGAAGAAGAAGAGACGCGTGCCTCGAATCGATACACCCGCCGGAATGTCTGTTCAATCGAGAATAAATTCGGAGCAACTCTGTGCAGACTCCTCCCGTTTCCTTTGCCGAGGCCAGCCGTGCCCCAAAAATATACTCGTAACCTCGCCAGAACCAAAATTACCAAAATTCATTCCAGCTTAAAATCACATTCACCGCAAAAAGAAATTAAACATCTCACTGTCCCGAAGAAAATGTGATTTTTAACCATTTTTTCTGGCAACATTTCTGGCCTATTTTTTTAACGAGTGTCTCAGTTAAAAGTACATACTTTGTATAGCTTATAGTAATTTTTCGAAGTTATTCAAGTTTATTCTAGCTTAACATCATTCATCATAAAAAGAACATCAACGAGTCTTTTTTTGTCACATAATTTTAAGCAATTTTCGAAAATTGGCACAGTTCAATTTCACATCCAAGAAATGATGAAGTATCTAGCGAGAACCGTGAAAGGTGGATAACAGCGTTAGAAAAGGAAATATTTCTTTGGTCAGACATCCTTTGTGTGGTAAAGTATATGTGTTTCATGACGAGTTGGCCCGTTTCGGTCGGATGCAAACGCACACCGATTGTTTTCGATGAAAATGCGCTCAGTGAGCGCAGCATCGTCGAAGGAATTCGATTTCGCCCGGCCGAGTGATTGCAAACGAAATTTTACTCTATTTTGCGAAGACGTTTATTACATTTGTTCGAGATACTCGTCTTGCAAACGATTTCTCTTTCGTGCTCTCCTCTGTACCATCGGTTTCCCGTCTGCAGGATATCGAAGGCTTTCGATAGATTTCGGCGAGGAGAAATAAAGCTCGCTTTCTGTCTTTTCCTAGGGATTTCAAAAGGGAAAAGTGCAGGCTGGAAACGAAATATCGTTTCGACGGCGATTGGAATGTGTTTCCTTCGATGCCATGCGACCGACATACTCTCTTATCCGGTCGTTCAATATCTATAAACTTTCGAAATGAAATTCCGAAAATTATCAAAGAGACCGCTAGTCTAATTCTCGTTTTTAAGTAAATCATTAATTGCACATCCTTCATATATTCGCAAAGTTTCAATGTGGAATGCAAAATATTGCCACAGTTACAAACAATTTTACTCTGATTTTACAATCAAGTAAGGCTATTTTCTATTAACGCTGTGATACAGGGTAAAGTGCCCAAATATGGTGTAGTCCCCTAGTATGACACTACCTTATATCTTATAAAGGAGAAGTCGCACTCTAGTGAGAAAATCCTCAAACGATGGTTTTCGAAGTTTACTCAGCAGTGTGCATTGCGTTCCCACCATTCTATAGAGTTTAGTATCGATCCTCCGATAGCTGTGTCTGCACGTGTTGAATATTTTTGTGGTTAGATTTTCGATAGTATCTTTTTCGTGGAAGGTAAATGATTTTGAAATGTCTGAACACATCTGTAGTTTCAGTTCATTAATGTTTGCCAACTGTTGATTTGGGCTGGAATTCATTTTCTCTTTGTCAGTAGCTTGTATTATCAGTCCACGTGGAGTTCCCAATATGGCACTACCAAGGGTTCCCTAACATGGGTATAGCTATTGACATTCTTGGTGTGGATGCCGAATATGGCCCTAGGTGTCATATTAGGGACTCAAGGTGTACCATATTAGGAACCCCTTTCGCTGGAACCTGCAAATGACACACCACAAAAAAAAATATTTTTCCCAAGCTGTATTAATTTTTGAACAAACTTGACCCCAGAATCTTATAGGGAGGAAATGCATCTACAACTGGTAATTTTATGGTCGAAAAAGAGCATTCTGAAATAACCAAAAAATGACCAACAAAAAGTGGTTTATATTCGGGCACTTTACCTTATAGTGGAAGTTTCATTATCCAGGTGTCGATTATCCGGTGTACAGTGATACGCGATATAATTCAATCGTCTCTTTCTGAAGCCGCCAGAACAGTGTTGTCAAACACATACAGTTGGGTCTCGTTATGGTCAACCCCTATTTACTTTGTTTCCACGGCAAGTACTGTCCGTGTCACGTAGTTACGTGACGTAAAAAGTCTCGTGGGACAACCCAAGGATAAAGGGGTCCTCGCTCACTCTGTCTATCCCCACCGTAGACGTTCCCGTAGTCCCAATGTTTACGAATGTGCCCCTTCCACTTTGGATTTCTCATTCTACTTCTTTTCATAAAGCAGTCATCACACTGCAGTGCATGCTATACACAGGTGCAGTTCTTCAGAAAGACCACAAACAAGATATTATTTAGTATACTTCTCCAACCTGGCAAAGTTCAACAAGGATTTTTAAGCGACACACAATGATTGCACTGAACAGTATCAATGCGACGAAACGAATCCTTCTGTCTCTGGAATAGAGGTTATCAGAAACAAGACAGCCTATTCCCCCGGAAGGGAACCGCAGGGAGGACAATATTCAATTTGCAAGCATGATGCGTACGCGTTGCCGAGCACGAGATATTGATTGCGAAGATTTGAAATTCAATCGAAGTGAGTCTGGCCAGGCTACTGCCGCTGGTCTATCGATTCACGAATTAAACGTTTACAGATTCGCAGTACTGCTCACCTATTCTCGAGTATCTTCGTCGCCCTTCGATCATACGATCAACTTCAATATGTGCTTGCGAATTTTAGTCAAATTCAATACTCGAGTCTCGGTTCGACTATATTTCGAATGGTACTAGGCCGGGTGGAGAGAAAATATTTTGTAGTTGAAACTAAATAACGAATAATTGCTTAATGATTTTCCCTTGTACGTCTGTGGCGAATATTGTGCTTACTACTTTCATTTTTCAAACTTGAACGAAGAATATTGTCATTGATTCACTATCCAAAGAGAGAGGATATGATGGTATCCAAAAAATTCTAAAAAGTTGACCATCATCCGGCCTTCGTTTCCTCAAACTTCTTTGTGGAAACGGATCTCTAAGATAAAATTGAATACACAATCCGAATACTTTTTTCAACTGTTCAAGAAGGGTATACTTCTTCAATTTTGTGAATAGTCGTGGTGAAAATGATTGGTTAGCGCATTAGCATTCCACGAAGAAGATCGAAGAGGAGAAGAGCGGAGTCTAAGTCGGGATAAAAGGGGTTTCAGATAAATGTTCATAACGGTAATGAAAATTGACGTGGTTAGGGGAGTATTTATTATGCGAGATCGCGACCGTATTAAACCGACGTTTGCCGGCGTATCTGGTGTCAATAATGCTAGTGACGAAGTTTCGGAAAACCTGCGTCAGCGACACCTGTTACCGACAGGATGCGAGATTGGAATCTGTCGAAGCTAAATCGCGACGTTAAAGAGGGATTGAAGACTGATATGGCGTCGGGGCGATTGAAACTCTTATTTCATAAATTCGACGAGAAAAATTGTTTGGACACAGCTCCATTTCTTTCCGGGAGCCAAAGAGGGAAACTGCGGAGAGTACATATTATCGATTAGCATAATTGAATTAAAAATTAGCTCTCTACTATACGAGTTTTTGTACCCTCTTCGCGGAAGAAACAGTCGCTTTCGTTTGACAAGTCCACTCGTGTCTGTTCGCATGAATCGAGAACAGTTTACGTAAGCAGACGGTTATGCAACTCGTGCTTTATGCACGCAGAGGACGCGGTGTAGATGCTTAAGAGGCTATTCCTTGCGATCCGGTCCAGGACGATCCAGTGGTACGTGCTTAAACTTCTGCGAACTTTGATCCTTGATTAAATTTGTATGTGCGCCCAGGCCCGAGGTTTAACTAAATATTTGCCCGGACACGTAATTATATTTGCCACCGCGGTCTGTGATTAACATCTCACTGGCGAAAAGCTTATTGCTCCCGCCACCTAAGGGGATGCCCGTTGGTTTTACGAACTCGCCGAAAATAAAGACAGGATGAAGGAGAGGACACCTGGGACGGCAGATACGTTTTGTGGGGAAAAGATCGTGTGGACGGAACTGAATATTTTAATGATACCTGCATTTCAAGTCAATGTTATATTCATGATCAAATGCAGCCTTGGATTATTTATACGTTCGGGAAAAACAAATAATAAAATGATTGAGAGAAGACTTCTTGTCAGTTCAACTTTACGAGATCCACGAAGATCTTGTATTAAATTATATTCGAGCAATCATGATTTTCTTCTACTCGAATACGAATCGATTAACTCATGATCACCAAGTTGCGTGTAAAGAATGTCTTTCTGCACTGAATCTCGCAAAGAATATCCAGAATTAATGATGGCCGCATCATTAGCAACGGCAACGGAGACTGGTGATTGGTTGACAGAACGCGTTCTCTACGGTTGCCAAACGACTTTTGACGGTTTTCCTAGGAGCAGAGTATGCGGGGGTGGGAAACAGGCGAAAAACGGGCCAGTAGGTCGATCAGAGAGGTTTGTTCGTGCGCGATTATCTATCGAAGTGCGTTTTCGCAGCGCCACGACATCCCGTTCAATGCGGAATCCATTGAACTGTGACCAGAGAAAGAGGATATCTCGTTCCGGAAGACTCGCCGAGATTCTGGCACGTGTTCGGCCGCTTGTGCATACGTATATGGACGCCTGCACTGTGCATGCACACTATGCACGGATCCTCACCGTTTCGTCGAGTTTCGAAGCACACACACAGTCTATGGAAATCTGCCGCGACGGAGAACCCGTTCGGGGAGTCGATCTCGCGGAAATGACGACCAACTGGATAGGACGCGTATCGGGAGCTAGTCGCTGGAAAACACCGATGTACGATGGGATTTTTACGAAACGTTAACCGAACTTCGCCTCCTTTCGAAACTGGCTTACGACAGCGCTGTTTCGAAGTCGGGACGAGATTGCGGACAATCGGAACGCTCGTGCGCGGCTCGATTCCCGCAATCTGCTTAGAACAATCCCGATTCGTTTAATTCGTTCATTGGTCGAACGGTAGATTATCCGAGTACTTGTGTGATTTTTTTCGAATTTTTATCGTGACTAGTTTGGAAACTATGCGATCCGCATTTCATAATAATAACTCTTTTGTTACATCGAAGGCAATAGTAAATTTTTGGTCTTATTAATGAACGATATTATACACTCCTCGTCAAAAAGATAGTCCAGGTGTGCTATCTTTAATTTCTCAAAGACGCATGTAAAGTTTTACGTTTGTGACGTATTATATCAAAACATTATGAGCTCAGAATATGCGGTTCGTTGAACATAATTTAAAATATTGTAAGGTTTAGTGTGTAACAAAAAAAATTGTTTTATTTTAAGAAAGAAATGAGAGCACATGTACAATAAGAAAATAATAATGAACATAAATTTTAACTAACAATAATTACTTATCGAACATATATACTTATTTAATAATAGGTACATCCCCCTTTATTTTCCATTACTTCTATTGTACGATTTGGTATCGACTTATATAGTTTTTGGATATAATTTTGACTTAACGTATCCCATTCGCGTAAAATTGCATTTTTTAATTCTTGTACGTGTTGATACTGCTTTCAATTACTGTATACGCCGCGAACAAGTTCTGCCCAGCAATTTTCAATAATATTAAGGTCCGGGAGCGTGCTGGCAACGGCAAAACAGATATATTATTTTCATTAAAATATGATTGGACCAATCTTGATGTGTGTACAAATGCATTATCTTGTTGAAAGATGTAATCAGGTCCAGAAATGCGTTCTGCATGATTATTTCATGTCATGAAAATAATATTGAAACCCATCAGGACCATCCAGGCTAAATTTTTTTTCGTCCGAAAATAGTACCCTTCTCCATTTCTTTTTCCAATGCACTCTTTCTTTTGCAAAGCGTAAACGTTCTCCTTTGTGTTTCGTTGTTAACGGAGGTTTCTTATTCAATTTTAGTCTCTTAATACTTTTGCAGGATAGTAGAACTCGACGAACACTTGAAACACTGGCACTAACACTAGATTTCTCCATTATTTGCTTCGTTGTTAACTGCGAGTTGGAAGCTAAACGCAAAATTGCTCGCTTATCACGATCGGATAACGATGACGGCCGACCAGTACTTTTCTTTTTGCCATAATCTTCAACATTTTTTAAGAAATTGTGTATTACTTTACGACTTCTTTTTATTACTTTCTATATTTTCGCTACTGACTGTTACTGTTTCAGTTCAAGAATTTGCTTCCTTTCAAACTCGTTTAATTTTTTCCCGCGTCCCATACTTACAAATTTATATAATATTGTACTGTAAGCTTTACTCGTTGATAGATCATGAAGTACTGAGCAATTTCTAAACATATTAACAGAGTGTGCTGTCATTTCGACCTTAGTATGGAACAGTTTTTCTTTGTTGCATACAAACATCTACGACATTGTGACTTATTTCCAGCAAGCCGCATATTCTGAGATCATAATGTTTTCATATTATACGTTGCAGACGAAAAATTTTACATGTTTTACATTGCATTTACAATTTCACATTGAGAAATTAAAGATAGCACACTTGGGCTATCTTTTTGACGAGGAGTGTAGTATTCTTTTGATAATATAAGTATGATTTTTTCAAAATTTTTACTGCCCACTAGACTCGTCAGACTAACCCTGTCTCGTCGGACCAACCGTGTAAATTCACCCAGGAACGGCGCATCTCTACACATCACTAAACGGTGTTAAGCGTCATTAAATTGCATATCTTAACCAGTGGAACATTAATAGAACCTCCGACAAAGCCAGCTCCGATTAACTTAGCTACACTTAGTCCATTATAGTTCTAAGCCCTGAATTTTCATGGTTCTCCACGGTCGAGAGGTCATTACGATGTTTGAATGTGAACAATGGTTCTGAATCTCTGACGCTTGATCCCCGTGTAACTCCAAACTGTACTGCAGACGTATTACACGCAAATTTCCCAGTTCCCCCGGTCGTCTCTCCAATCAGGAAGAGCTGAAGAGGAGCACTGACTAGAGGAAAAAGTTAAGCCAAAACTTTCGCCTAGTCCCCTTTCATCGGGATTCGCGACACGTGCAATTGACTGGCCGCCGAATTCCACGTCTGCGCGGAATTGCGGGCGAAGTATGTTCGTCACGTATCGCTATCGATGAATTGCTAAGACGCGAGAATCTCCTCGGGGCCTCCTACGCACCCGGAAGTGCACGTCCTCGCGTGCACCGCGTGCAATTTACGAGTTTGGTGCAATTTACAGTGTGCAGATCTTCGTTCGTCTTTTACCACTGGACCGTTCCGGAGATAATGGCGGATTTATCTGGCGAAAGTGGATTTATTTGGTCGGCACGAACCTCCACGAGCTGGATGCGGCGGCAGTGCATTCGTAAATGCAACGGGCGCGCAATCCATCGCGCGCAGGGATGAATGACCCCTCCTCGATTGACCCGCTACCCCGCATCCTGTCTTTTTACCCGAGACCTCGCGCCCCCTAACCGACCCTGTTCCGCGATTTTCACGAACGTCGTAAAACTGTTTGCTCACGCGAACGAACCCCGGCCCGGGCCCGTTAGTTTCCCGACGAGGGACGGCTCCGGAGGGCGGTCGATTCCGCTTCGCTCGCCGGAAATACAGGGTGCCTCATTTTGCAAAGTGAGTTCGAAAAGATCGGGGATTTTGTTGGTATCAGGTCTGGGTTCAGAATATGCTGCGGATTGCTCGTACAGTCGTCGGTGGCAAAATTAAATGGTCTCCATTCGAAAACAAATAACTTTTCAAAAATTGGACCGACCGACTTAAGTTTTTTTTTAATTGTTGGAAGGATTAGTTGACTAGCAGAGAAGTATAAAAAAATTAATTAAAACGTACCTGTCCCTATCATTAAATGCAGAATAAAACATTGCATGGAAATAGAACAGAATTTGAAGTACCATGCCAAAGCACTGGAAGGACAAATAAACCAGTAGAGATTGTCAGAAAAATGTTGTCAATAACCCGAGATAAAACCTTTCCATAAATCAACGTCAAATTTTCCCTGCAGCTGATAAAAAAAGCGAACATGTCCATATTTTTATTACACGCGATAAGTTTTATCATTCGCCGTGATCGTTAACGAAAATATTTGCCACGTCAAATGTACGAATGGTTAAAAAATGTATTTTCATTTTTCCCTTTTTTCCATGGAAGTCTACATACAGCGAAATAATATTGACGTTGTTGTTCACCGTTGATTTACGATTGATTGAAAACATTTCTCGATTTGATCCTGACCACTCTGTAAAACTAGTCAGCGCCGCGGAAACTTTTTCCACTTCCCATCCTCGGTGAAAAGTCAACGTCGGAGAGGCTCGAATAACAAAAGCGCGAAAATGTTTTTCGATGGCCGGGAGCACGAGTCACGAGACGCCGACTTTAAACAATATTTTGAAATTTGCGTTGCAAATAGTCCGCGAATTAATCCGTTCCGATTTGCGCGCCGGTATCAATTGGCGGATTCAATTAATTCCACATTCAAATGTTTCCGGTTTCATCTTCGAATCAAATGGCCCCGTTAAACCGTAATTAATTAACGTGTCTCGTAAATAGTATCCCCGTTTGTAAATAGTCATTACGATTTGTCTTTCGCGGAGAACTACGCGCCGCCCTTGATTAATTGAATAGAAAATATGTAAATTACTAACTTTATCAGAAAGTGGCAGTGCTTATGGCGAGATGATTAATTATCGCTTAATTACACACTTCGTTTAGCTAAATGTTCCACCGAAAAGTTCCACGAATACAACACAACGGGTTTACTATTTTCTTCGGACCTGTAGTTTCGAATATGCATTTTTTAAATATATTTCACGTTATTTATTCTACGCTTCGCTATTAAAAATTATGCTATGATTTCTACTAAACAAGGTTAATATATTTAAGTATTATTATTTTCCTACTGATGGTGAATCTAACCAGTGACGTTCATTTTATGTTTTTGTTACAATGACCCGAATTAATATTCGAACGCTCTAAACAAGGCGATAACATTTTTAATATTATTGTACTATACGATTTGAACTTTTTTGGGAAACTAGAGCAATTAGTTTACCACAGAATGCGAAGAGAAATTTTTTCAAAAAATGCAATTATTCGGAATTGTAGAAAAAATGTTAAGTTGTATTTTACAACTACATTTTACGTGAGCCTATATTGAAAATTCAAAAAATACGTTTTGTAGATCTGTGTAAGAATCATTAGATTTATTTGCAGTTAGAGGCCGAAATTCGTGAAAAATCTGCCATTTTTACCATCTTTCAGAATATGTTTAATTCACACAGATCTACAAAACGTATTTAAAAAATTTTTAATATAGGCCCACATAAAAAAGTTGTAAAATGCAATTTTTAGTATTTTTTCTACAACTCCGGTCTATTGCAATTTTTGAAAAAATTTCTTTTCAAAAAGTTATCGTCTTTTTTACAGCGTACGAATATTAATTCTGGTCACTGTACGTTCATAAGTTACTTTACGAACTTTACCAAATAACAAGTTTCTTCTCAGTGTCCTGTAGATCCCCTCTTGCACATTTCTACAAATAATTCTGCATGGATAACTCGTCTGATTTCATAGCTTGTTCGAACCAGCTGAAACCAGTGAATCGTGGAGAATGCCTTTAAGCCTGCATCAGCGACTAAAAATGTGTCAGAATTTAGAATTTGATATCCAATTTAAATTCGCATTTGACTTTCAAATCGGAAACATTCGCGTTTTTGGTCGATTGCGGTGGATATGTGAGGATGTACGGTACGCAGACTTTTTGTCAGCAACGGTGGACATAGCGGGACGTTTCTTCGGCCTCGAAATTGATAATTCACTACCGCCGGCGTACGCGGCGAAGACGGATAACGTACAATTTGCGTCAACTTGTGGAGGATAGCGGCGGTGAGCAGGGGGGAATACTGGTAGGGGCGTAAATTACGCTGAAACACGATGCGAATAATAAATTCTGTCAGCGAAGCCTGGTTACCGGTGGCTCGGACAGTATCTTGCGGCGCTGCAGGCAACTGCCAAGATGGGGGATGCTGCGTTCCGATGAAAAACGGTTCGATTAGGTCACGCCCGGGTCGGTTGCAAGGGTTTTTCGTGGAGACGGCGATCTCTCGATCGACCGCGATCGATCCGCCATCGCGATAATGCACGTCAGCGATTCCACCCCTTTCTGCAACCGTCCAGGTGCATTCCCGGTCGCCCTAAGGGCGAACAACCTTGCAGTCCGCTATTCACCGTGACCAAATACGATCGAGACGTCCCATGAGTTTGTCCAGTTTACTGTTCTACTATTTTAATTAGTCACTAGGCCAGAGATAAATAGTAATTGTAATTGAAAACGTTATATTGTAAAGGGACCTCCTTGTACCCCGTAAGGGAACAGGTAATAAATATACATACAATCACCAGGCCACTGTTTAAATGGAATCGCGAGACTGCGTTCTTTATGCAAAATAATCATTTAAATCCTTCTAATGTTTTTCTCTTCAATTATTTTCCTCCTCATTCTTTTGTTACATCTGCATAAATTCCGTACTCGACGTAATGCTTTTAAGGGCTCTAAAGGAAACAATTTTTACAAGTCGTAAAAGTAGGTAGATCTCATAGAGACTTCATCTAACTTTTCATCTTACCAACTTAAGCTGTAATTCATTTTTATTAGATTTTATAACGAAGTCGATGTGTTTTGAAGTAGTGGTGAAAAATATATAAAAAGAGATTGGCGAATATAAGGATCTGACTGGATCGAGACATCGAGGTTAATATAGTCCACAGAAATGTCCATCCCCAGAATTTTAAAGAGACATTCGTCTCGCGTTGATCAAATTACGGGGAATTTCCTTCGAGAAGTTTGACGTTTAGGAGAACCCAGGGGAAGTTGGAAGATCTTCAGAAAATTCGAAACCAGAAACAACCGCCTCGCGGTTTTTGCGAAAATTTTCATCAAAGTTAAACGTTCCCTCTGACATATCTTCTCCGAGGGTAGTAAAAACTTCCTGTACCGAAGCAGGGGTCCTGATCTCATAATAAATTGAGCTCCCGAGGGTACAGAAGAAAAAGGTAACTAAATTTGCCCAATAAAATTCCACATTCAAGATATAAAAACCACGTAATCTTTCCGGCGATCTCGAATTCGAGAAGCGATACGTAAAAAAGTGTCGTCTCGTAAACCACGAGCTTTAATTTATAAGTTAAGGTTCTTCGCCAGTGGAGGAGTTCTCCCCTTTATCTCCACAGTTTCAGAAATATAGGGGAGGTTTTATGACTTTGCTGATTTCCAAATTCTTCAATTTCCGCCTATTTATCGTTTGCACGAACGCAACTGCACCAGAGAATTTTTATCTTGGTAACTATACGTCCGATCAAGTTGGACTTTTTTTTCTTTTAATCGGCAAGATTCGATCAATCATAAGAATATTTTTCCACTGAGAAATAGGCTTGGCAACATAGGAAATCGCGAATTAATTCTTATTTCTGATGGGCTGTATATCAACGCGAAAATGTGAAAGTGGAGTGTCTTCGGAAGGAAAGGCAAGCACGGAGACAGTTTCAATTGTTCCAATTACCGTTCTCGCGGCAGCCTGTTACCGTTTCCTGGCGAAACGAATCGCGGGCTCGGCCGAACACAATAAAGCAATGGCGCAATCTTTGTCGAGGGCCATTCGGAGCGTTCCGCCCGCCCGCGCGGCCCGGCGAGAAAAGAACCAACGACTCTGCCCGCGTTTTCTACATAACCGGCATGTAACGGACAATTGCCGGTCGTATTGTATCAAAACGGTCTGCGAGGGTTGCGTCGAAGGTGCTGGTCGGCGTTAAACAGCCAAGGGGGCGCTCTGCCAACAGCGTTGCCTTTTATTGCGCCACCGGGGACGGGGTCAACCGTTAAGGTACCGTGAATCACCGGGAATGGCCGGCATTCGGTAAATGATGAATGGAGAACGAACAACAATCGTTTTTAACCAACGACCGACCCTCCGCCAGCCATGGAAATCTCTCCCTTCTATCTTTCGACGGCCCGTCCCCGTTTTTTGCCGTTTGACCGACTCGGGAGATCTAATTGGAGAAAGTTTCGTCGTTATCGATGGCTTCGGTTTACAGCGAATTCGAGGCATTGTGATAACACTGACGGCTTCACTTTAATTATGCGGTCTATTCGAACCGCTATGATCCAACCGTCTCGCCGCGCGTTTACTCGAACTACTTGCGAAGTAGCGTAAACGCTGGAAAAGACAGCCGGAGTCGGATCATTCGCTCGCGATGCAGCGAAGATCATGTCCTGGCCAAAGTCAATATTTCTGAAGTGTGACTTTTATGCATTTATAACAGAAATGTTGGTAGGTCAGCCGTAAAACATTCAACATGTTCGTAAATTCTGTTTTAGAACACTTTCAGATGAAGAAATGAAAAACAAGCGAAAAAGAAATTAGAAAATTCATTTACATAAAATTATTGGGCGAAAGTTGGAAGGTTAAGATTAATATCTTTTTAGCTGTCGCGTGTCTTTCGTTACATGATAAAATTGATTTGTTAAGTTAAGGAAAAATGACTACAGAATGAAAATAAAAGGGAAAGGTGAAGAAAAGAGTTTGGTTCCCATCGATAAATCCAACGCGACGGGAATTACACGCCTCGTGAAGCGCAATTAACACCGCAACGAACAAGGCCAACAGCGTTAAAAGACCTATTAGACCCGGCTGCGGGTGATGAGACATTTTCGAGGATTTTGGCAGCGAGCCTCCTTAAACATAATCGGACTTCGGTATCGATGTCTAGTCGATGTGACCCAGTGAACGAGTCTGCACTGTTCCGAAGGGTTGAATGAAACGTTACGTATAGTTCGCTGCTAGTATACCGTGTGTTCCAAGCTAGTGATCCATTAGAAAATAATACTGTGCATCTCGACCATTCACAAAATTCTTTCGCCTTGGATCTCACAAATGATCTTTTTAATAAATCTTACTGCTTTTAACATTTCTTGTGGTATATCACATTAAAATTCGTCTATTGCTTAATCCCTCAAAGTATCATTAAAATAATTTTTCCAACCGTTTATTATATGAACAATCTAATCGTAGAGTTGGCCCCATAGTTGATAAATAATTCTTCCTACTTACGTCACCCTTTTCTGGGACATATTTCGCCAGCCAGCCCCATAGAACGCCAAATCCAAGACCTCCAATAATCGAGATAGGGCCCTGAAGAATTTGGTACCATAACTTCTCATGGGAGAACATAATGCTCTTCACTATCCCATGAATCGCGACCGAAGCTGCGTCATCGATACCAGAGACAGCAATAATTAAAGTTGGAATTCCCTGTAACAAATGGCAATATTAAACAAATTATTCGATTAAATATTAAATATTCCATGCATGATTAATACTGAGCACGATGCACAACAATATTACGCACAGTATGCAACGGTCAAATAATTATTAACGTATTAATGTAAAATAAATATCGCGGAAATATTGGATCATGGTTGATTGAACGATAAGTACTTAATAAAATTTAACGGAGATGCAATATTGCTACTCCGTCGCGCGTTTAATATTCTACCAGACAATGATTGGATTTATTACAGGGATGGTGCTGACGTGGAATAAAGAAAATTTGAGGGAACGAGTATTATTAGGTTGACGCATATG
Organism: Lasioglossum calceatum; assembly: GCA_963966675.1. Lineage (NCBI taxonomy): Eukaryota > Metazoa > Arthropoda > Insecta > Hymenoptera > Halictidae > Lasioglossum > Lasioglossum calceatum. Next base: position 18,789,813 of record OZ016541.1, read on the forward strand.
AAATGTCGCATTTTGTGAAGCTTGAATGGCATCTATTGCATACAAACGTAGGATTTTAGGGGAAAGAGAGCGAGCTCAGCGAGATTCGTGGCTGATCAGCTCCTTTTCCACTTTTCCTAATCTGCATTCGTTATGCACGTAGACGTGGTCGGAGAATTTTTATCCCATATGAATGTGAAACTTGGGATTAACTAACGATTAACTAAAACGAACAAGGTGAATAAATTGTGGATTCTGCTAAAATAGAATCGATGAGAATAAGAAAACAAATGGAAAAATGGGCTTCTGGAGAAAAACGTTCAAGTAAAAATTTCGACAGCTTGGCGAATTATCTATCTCGGATTCTGATCGATGATTACCCTCTCCACAGATTTTTTTATCGACCTTTATTTTCACATAAAACCCTGATTACCGAGTATAATTGGTTTGCTCGAAGGTTACTCTCAGGCTAGTGAAAATAATCCGCCAGGCCATCGTGGGGAATCGAAGGGAAGAGAATTGCAAAGGGGGTGGTAAGGGTGAGAGGAGGGGCTGAAGGAAGAGGTAGGGGATGATCTAACGACACTGGCCGACGACAACGGAGAACCGATTCCTCGCCGGCACCGAAAACCTATCGAGCCATGATAGCTCGTGCGGGATTTAAGTCCGCCGACTATCCTGATTCTCGACCAACCGGAATCAAACGGTGTCGCTTCGGAAAGAAGTCCCTTGGTAAACGTTCCAGCTGGTCAGCGGTTCGTGTCACATGCTGTGAGTAAGGTATTCGAACCAGAGTACTCGGCGTACTCGCTATAAATCACTTCAAAAATGAGTTTGGATCGTTTCACGGCAGAATCGATTGCTTTCCCAGACGGTGTCACGGTTGAGAATCAAGTGTGATGTAATATCATTTCGCTGATGTTTTATTTGTTTATAAAATACAGATCTCCAAACATTTCAATCATTAAATAGTCTTTGTAATTGTGAATTTTTATCTCGAGAACAGTTTATTCGATCGACAGTTGAACTTTATTTTATAACAACCAGGAAGGGGCTCAATCTATTAAACAAATTTTCATTGAAAAACTAATTGTTTTCATTTCGAAAAACATATTTAAATCTTTGATTTACGAATGTCTTCTAGAAAGATACATTCCGTTTCGAAGCAACTTGTTCAACGTTGTTTGAAATTGCTTAAAAATTCACAGAAATCGCAGCTGCATTCCTCTGAGCCTATTGTGTGAAACGAGCTTGAATTCAGTACAGCATTTCGAAAATTACGGTCGTAACGAGCTGTTAACTGTTGTCAGTACTTCTGACTGTTCGAGAATCCCGCAAAGTTTCATCACAAAATCGGAATCTAACAGTTCCCGAGCATCGCGAGCAATAATGCGAATTACCCGACACACTTTGCGCGGAGTATTCAATTTCATCTCGGGGGCTGGCTTGTTCCACAACTGGCCAAGAAATAAACAAAAAGCCGCGTCTAGATCTTTCGTCTCATGAATTTCACATTCTCGGGAATGGCCTTGCACTCTTCAAACAGCTTCCACCCCATTTTCTAAACTGAATTATTTAAGCCCTCCCTTCTCCGCTCCAACATCCATTTCACCAATTCTAGCTAGTATTTCTGTGCTTATGATTTTAAGCAGAACTGCGCATCGCTCTGCACTAGCAGACTTCCAACTTGTACTCAGTCGCTTGTGAAAAACCGTCCAGCAGAAGCGCTTTTAAAAAATGTCCATCATCCCGCATATTCGTAATAACTGATAAATTTTCTGCAAAACTCAAATAAATCATCTCCGTCGAATTTTTCGTTGAATAAGCTTTATTACAGAAGGTCAAATGTTTTTGATAAAAATAAATCCCTTTACTCTTAGCAGGCTTTTGAAATCAGCTGTAGAGCTACACCCTACGTATTTTCTGAAAAATAATTGTTGAATTCATAATGTTGTACGTGCGTTCGCATTTACCTTATAAATGATACATTTTTAGAATATTCTGGAATGTAATACTGTTTCAGATGTTTTTCAAATTTTTCAAAGGTACACATCGAGCACCATGCAAGTCGAATTTCCAGCCAGGGGAGGTTAACAGGTTCTAAAAGCACGAATTTCCAGCAAAGAGAGATCCTAGATAGTTTCTCTTCGCGAGAGACTGTCGGGAGAAAATTCGTTGCAGGTTGTACAGCGGAGTGCGCTTTGATTTTCAAAAGATTGACTGGTCTATTCTCCGCCGGTGCACCAGATGGTGTGACCCCTTCACGAAATGGGTTTTCCGTGAGCTAAAGAGTCTATTTACCGTGTCACGTGAACTTGAGGATGCAGTCGGCGCATTTGCCCGCTCAGCCAATAGCGTCCCAAAGAAGTTTACGGGAAGTGATAAATCGCGAAGTCGAAAGGCTCCGTAGGAAAGAACAGAGTTATACGGACCTTCTGTTCCCCGTTGGGAAATCATTTTCTATATGCAAACAAGCCCATTGGGAATTAGGGTAATCGTTCGTTGCAAAAGCCTGTCAAAACCAGACGAATTCATATTTTATATTTTACTGTAACGAAACTTTAATAGTATCATTTTTATGTGTAATATGAAAGGAGAGATGTTCAGCACTCCCCTAGACAAGGATGGAACACACATAAACTGGTAGTATCATGTTTGTACAGAGTGAACACAACTTGGTCGCTTAAAAAATATTTCCCTCATCTTTGATGATGAGAAAGAATCAGAAGGAAAGTAACATTTTCTACGGTGGACATATTTTTTTAAGATTTTCTTGTCATAGATGTTTTTTTAAAATGCGCATTTATATTACCATGCTGCAATGCATGAGACCAAAACCAATCCAATGACCTGCATGTGACATCGAGTACGAAAAATTTTCAAAATTTAGTCAAACGAAAATTGTTGTGTCGGTGAATTATTTTATAACAGTCCAGAACTGTTCACACTGAGAAATGGAAAATGGTTTCTATTTTCTATGCTATACTATAATTGATAATCGAGTGAATCCTTGTAAAATATGGAGTTATGAAGTAATTAATTTTAGTGTATATCTTTAGATGACATATAGAATTCATCGTTAGAATCGAGGACAAATTGCTTCGACAATTTCTTAATATAGCAACGAACGAGATCGCATGTATGCTGCAAACAAGTACTCTCATCGGGACGGCTTATGCACTTGAATGCAGAAATTGTAGGTTCTCGAAACGCGTGCGAGTACCCGGTGCATTGGAAGTGTAATAATTATACCTTTGCGTTCGTGTTTCTCCTAATTATTTCGCGGTATTATGTCGCGTCGTAAAGCTCCGTAATTTTATTTCTCGAATCGACGACTTCGGAACAAACACTGGTTGCAGGCATTAGCTTAGGTTAAGGACCCTAATAGCTCGGATACAATGTCGCTGCACGGTAAACTTCATCGATAAAGATCTAGTTAAGTCCAGCCACCGGTGTAATCTTCTGTAATTACGAAACGTTGTTCGAACTTTAATCCTATCTAATTCGAGGAAAATGGACACGACCCTTTGAGTTTCAGACTCGGTCGACTTAAAATGCGCCCAGACACGATTACATTGATCCTGTCTAATTAAACGGGGCGACAACGATCTTCGGTTACTTACAACAATATCAACTTTGTTTAAAAAATTATTGTTTTCTATTTTAGATCGAGGACCCGAAACCCCACAGATTTTTCCATGAAACTGTGTAATGATTTAAATGCAAAGAAATGTTTACAAGAGTGTAGCAAGTCTCGTGTATCGTCTTTAAAAATATGAAGATCGCTTTTTTAAACTTTTTTGACTTAAATTTCGATTTTGACTGTTTTTGCCCATTAAAAATGTTGATAGAATTTCAGAAATTTTTACGAAATCCTGGCGAATGTTGCAGCATTTTCTTGGGGAGTAGAACCGACAGACGGTTCCAATCCAGCAAGAATAGAACCCGAACTACCAGCCATCTTGTTCTTACGGGTCTATTCTTCCCAGATCCCGCGAAATGGGACACGGTCGACGGAGATTTCACTGGATTCAGCAACCGCTGTAACTCGCCGCAATTACAAAACGATGTTTAAACCATGATCCTATCTAATTCGGTATCGTATCTTTCGCCGAATTTATTGTCATCGGCCGTTCCGTTCGGATTCCCCAGGGCTGCGCGCCCACCCCTTCGCGGTTTTCGTATTTTAACTAGCTTGACCACGTGGCCACGAACCACAGCCGGTCCTCTTATTTCGTCCGCCGAGGCGGAATAAAGCCGATCCAGTTCTTCGACTGCGTTCGTTTTCCACATCGATTATCGAGACGCGGCGGACCCTGTCCAAGGAATACAGATCAGCCCGCCCCCGCAATATAGAAACTCATTTTATCTCTGTACAGAGATAATTCCGCCTTCCAGAGCCAAAAATTCACCCGATTCGATTATTGCGTTCTTTAACCGAGAAATATATCGTTTATTTCGTTCATTCATAACGAAAGTGACACAACTCAAAATATATTTCCAAAAAATATAAGAAACTAAATAATAACAAGTTATTTTACATTTCTAAGTTGATGATATACAATAAATAAAATTGGCTCATGTCACTTTTCTTACGAATGAATGATTTTATATTAAGAGCCTGTTTTCTCTTCTCATCTAAAAATTAAATAGTGAAATCATTCTCTGAGACAAAGTTGAAATGTTCCGCGTTCATGAAATTAATGAAATTTGGAATTCGAGATTGTAGGGACTTGGTCGGTCGAAAAATTAGGCAGACGGCGCGGCGTTTCGAGTTGTTCGAATGCAGAGGGAACAACTCGGACGGATTGTTTGACGCGAACGGGACTCGGCCGACGGTGAATTTCACGTGTCGAATTAGGTCTCTGCGAAGCGCAATCCTTTCGCATCTCCGGGGGATGCATTCGTAAGTAATGCAGCGTAGTTGCATCTGTTCGTCATAGCGTGGCACGCGCGCAACACACGGCGCCGCGCCGCTCAACTTACCGGAAACGGAGCGGCACTAATTAAATTTCTTTTGGACACCGGTTTGCCCTGTCGCGCCGCAATTTCGCGTTTGCTTGGGGGCCAATTGTCAGTGGCGAAATCCTTGGGAAAGTGTCGCGAACTTACAGCGAAGTGAATGCTCCGTCAGGCCTGACAGACAAATGGAAATGATCTCGGCTCGCGTCTTAGTTCACCCGAAACGAAAAATCTCTTGATCTCGTTTAGATCGTATAAATCCCAGTGACGTTCAGTTCAAGCAACAAATTAATTTTTAAAAATATACGAAGAATTGTGTCACCTATATGTGACCGTTAATATTCTTGTTTTTCCTTTTAAGCCGTGCATTAGACGGTTGAGTCGAGTAGTATTGCGAATGGAAATTAGGGGATATGCCCAACGGGTCGTTGGTATAATAAGTTGGGGAAAGTGTCCGATCGTTTAATCTCACCTTGGCGACTCCGTAACCCTTGCCGCGTAACCTGAAGAGACAAGGCACCACGACAGCTGGTGAAACGGCAGCTATTACACTACCGAGCAGAAAACCCCATATCCAGGGCAAGCCGAGTAGATATTTCGTCAGCGTGGCCACCACAACCGCCTCGACGACCCATGGAATTAGACCGAGTTTCGGTACGGTGACTTTCAAGCTCTTCAGGGCATTCGGATCCAAATCCAGGCCGGCTCTGGTGAGGATAATGACTAGAGCGATTTTTCTGCAACAACAAACAGCAGGATCAGCGACCAACTCCCTTGGGGACCGACGTCAATTCGGTGGAAACGAATTTTCTGGCTCGGTTCTAACGTCGCATGCGATTTATCTTTCCCTGTTATCGGGACGCACAAAAATGAGCCCATCGCATATAAAGTGTAAAGTGATATTACTAACCTGATGCAACTTTCATTTCTTATAAATGTACAGTCGGTCACAAAAATATTGGGACACAAATATTGGGACAAAATTGCAATAGATCGGAATTGTAGAAAAATATTAAAAGTTACATTTCACAACTTTTTTATGTGGGCCTATATTGAAAATTTAAAAAATACGTTTTGTAGATCTGTGTGAATTAAACATATTCTGAAAATTTCGTCAAAATCGGTCGACGTTGCGATGAGCTACAAACGTTTAAAGATGGTTTTCAATTTTTCACGATTTTCGGTCTGTAACTGCAATAAATCTAAGGATTCTTACATCTTTCAATGCCTGTCGTTTTTCCCCGCATCAACCGATTTCGATGAACCTTTCACAGTGCATATAATTGACACAGATCTACAAAATGTACTTTTTAAATTTTCGATATAGAGCCACATAAAAAAGTTGGAAATGCAACTTTTAGTATTTTAGCTACAATTCCGATTTATTGCAATTTTTGAAAATATTTCCTTTCACATCCTGTAGTAAACCAATTGCTCTTGCTCTCCAAAAAAGTTCTCAAAAAGAGTTATCGTCTTTTTAAGAGTGTCCCAATATTTTTGTGACCGACTGTAGTTCGAATGAATGAGTGAATTAATTATTTCTGTTTCTAGAATAAAACATTTTATATTATTTTCTATTTGAATATTATATGTATATTATTTTATATTAACTTTAATATTACATTATAGACCTTGTGTGGATCTTTATGCAAAATAAAAATTTGCAGGACTTGCATGAAATGTCGAAATTTTCGCTTTTGTCGTAAACGCATAAAATCCGTTATCTACAATAAATCTACCGGCCAAGTCAAAATGATTTGTTCCTGAATTTTTCTGTAGCCATGGAACAGAAATTGTATAAAGTCTGATTAAATACAGTACGATCTTGTCAATACTACAAAGCAATGTACTACGATTTTGTATAGATGTGTATACCTATGATAACGTGTATCATAATACGTGTGCTGATCAGACAGTAGTACACGCTATAAATAGAATGAAATCCGCAGTTCACTTATCAGTTTCTAGTCGATCGAGGAATAGCTGACAAGCATATTACATACTCGGTTCTGAAACCACTAATTTAGATACTTGATTTATCGGCACATGTGATGTATACGCAATTACCTTGGTCGGATTTATCGTCGATAAGAAAATAATGCATGTTACAGGCCACGTTATCGTCAAGTACACCTCTTTGAGCGTTAAATTACACTTTAATAAACACAGTTGGTCATTGCACGTTTATTCGCAAACTGTATCGTGTTAATTCATGCCAGTCTGATTAATCGTCTGCTAAAATTGCTTTCCCAGCAAATGGACGAAGGGTATTATAATGAATCCTTTGTTCTGGGACAAGAGCTTTCGAATACTTTCGTGAGCCACTGTATGTTCATCGGTGCTAATAATAGTACACAATAGCAATAAATGCAATTTTATAATGGCAAGGAAATATTGAAATACAGTAAATCCTCTATAAACGCGACAGCTTCGGGGAGATTTGGTCGCATCTATCGTATAGAGGGTAGGTATTTTTTATCTCCAAGTCGAACGTAGAGAAGGGCAGCGCGCGTAAATAGAGACCACGCGCTGGTTCCCCCTTGTGCGGTCGATCGCGCTACAAAGAAATTAAGGTATTAGGGTGTTTAAATTGGGGTTTTATGATACTTGATGTATCATTCTCAGGTATGGAAAATAGCATTAGTACAATACAACAATTTCTCGCTTAGCACCGCTGGTTACCCTGTACTAAGTTGGGCGGGGGGGTATTCTTGGTCGCATCTATCGTATAGAAATTGTTGCGCCTATAGAGGATTTACTGTATTTTAGAAAAATGAAGATATGGTCCCAAGTGTTCGTCCTATACTGAAAAACTCAGGTACAAAGATTTAAAGAAAGGAATTTCTAAGTAGCAGCAGTTCCTCACAATGAGCGCACAGGAAATGATTATAAATGCGCAGAGATCCACGGTGTAGCGGTCAGTATTGACTGTCTAGGAGTAATGGAACCGCTGCGCTGTTTATTAGGGGCAGAGCCAGTCGGCCAGTTCGCAAGGGCTGAAGCTGATCACGCGGCGGAATTCCTCTCGACCAAAACCTTGACAAGCGGATCGGTTCCCGGGTGAGGGGGTGCGGTGGGTCACTTTTGCCCGGGTCTTGCTTTGAGGGCGCCTCCTTCGTGTTCCTCGTCTCGGGGGTGGAAGCACAGGTTATCGCCGGAGTTTGCGTCGCCCGGTGTTAATTCGACGTGCTCTCTCGCTCTGCCGCTCTCTCACTCTCTGAAGATTGCCGATGGCTTGCAGAAGCACCCGGTTACCAGACCGAGACCGTACTCTCTTGCCGAGAAACTCGTAATAGGATAAGTTTCGGACGGCCTGCCTCCACGGAACCGGTTTCGCAAAGTTCCTGCCCGGCCGTCTTTAACGATCCGCGGAATCCCGAGTTTTCATCGGGCGCATTCCGCGTTTTCTCAATCCGAACGACTCCGCCCGAGCTTGCCGATTTTCATTTACATCCCCAACGAGAACCCCGCCATCCCCCCGCAATCGGGAACACCGATTTGTTCCGAGTCCGCTCCCTGATTAGGTCCTGGTTGTCTCGTCTCTGTCGACCTTACAGATTTTCGGCCGAGATTCTTGCGGAAAGTTCGATATCGGCAGTTCCCCTAGCACGCGTGGACAATCTAAGTGATTTTAGGAGGAGTTCAAGTCAACACTTTGCTGTTTCCACACCCATTTATAAAATACAGACCGTTTACCCAAAAAAGTCTCCGCTCGGTCCATTGTATTAACTCTAATTTCATTGAAACATCAATTCCGTAACGTGAAAAACTGCTATTATCTATCGCCCGAAGCCGTCCGTTAGGCAGCCACGGAAATAAAAATGACTAATGTTTACATTCATTAAAACCAATAAAACGGAATCAATTGTAGCGGACGGAAGCGGTGCTGCAAATTCGTGTCGGCTGATTTATTTTCCGAGCCGGTGTTCCTCGCGAGGACAGTGCTCGGCTGTAACTGTAAAAAACGTATCGGGCTCGCGCCGCAACCGAAATAAATTATTTAAACGGCGGCGCCAGTGGAAAATGTCCATTCCAGCTTCTGGCCCGGCGATTATTTAAATATTTCAAGTTTCATTCTCTCCTGGGGTCTATCCTCTTTTTCGACGGTACACGGCCGCGCGCCGGCTCTGCCATCGCATGATTTTCATTCGGAGCATTGTTACAGCGATTGATTATGATTCGCTGACAGGCACACGTCCTCGAATCCGCTGTTCCCCGGCCAAAAGCTGTCGTGGAAAAAAAGAGAAAAAGGGAACTTGACCTACATCTTTGGCCGGCCGCGATCGGACCCAGCGAACATACACTCTAATTTATAAATCAATGGTTCGCTATAATGTGCGCAAAACAACGGACAACACCACCTCCCCCTTCCTCCTCTGTTGGTGAAGTTTACACGCGACTGAATTTAATCGCTCGACCTTCGATTCCAATTGGCCCCGACCTCGTTCTCCCGCAACCACCGAGAATTACAAATCCGTTCTCCATTTTGGCGTTAATCTTTCTCCCTTTCATCACTTCGCCGAGTTGCTCTTTCCATCGGTTTTTTTTTCTTTTTTCGACAGAGCACAAAAAACTACTTACAATTACCGCGGAGAACCGCGAGCACCGAGAGGACTTACCCCCGAAAACGAACGTTGCCTCGTTAAACACGCGAAATTATTAAACTAGAACTACATACATATCTACGTTGATCGATCTGCTCACGCGTCGTCGCCGATGTAAATACCAAAACAAGATTGTATAAGCCAAATTAAAACGGATCGATGCGGATAATAAACATGGATCGCGAGAGATAAGCATTTTGATTTCAGCCTCGTAAAACGGGATCAAGCCTTTAACTTCTCCGATCGTCTTTTCAACGAGATGAGCCATTAAGATGGGGTTCCGTGCCGTTTATTGTTTAATTCCCGGAGATTTTGTGCAAGAGCTATGGATTAGAACGCTGATTTGCAGCTGTAAGCGTGAGATTGTCTCGATAAGACAGCGAAGCCTTCATGGATAACGCGTACGATTTTCTGAATTTTCTTTCGGACAATAATAATATTAAATAATAATTATTCCTGAACATCTATCAAGCGTTCTATTGTCCAATGGCAACAGATTGGATTTGGGTGGTGGTTTGCAGCCATAATCGAAAGGCTAGCCTGATGGGATTGTTTACTTGTTCTGGATACAGCGTCGAACTGGGATTTCGAACTTGGACGTATTTGTCGCCCGATCTTTGCTATGGCAACAATAATACTGCCTCTATACACCTACCCAATAGAGATGTATCTCTTTCGAATCAAAAGTTAGACAGGGGGTATAGTTCACTTATTGATTAGGTCTGCACACAAGGTACTCAACTTTTCGAAATTTTGTCCAAACGTGAGGAAACCTTAGGGTACAGTTTGTTGCATTCTAAACAAGTGCAATACGTGCAGATTATATCTAAATGGTAATTACGTAGAGAGCGGAGCGGCAGGACTGTAAATTTGTTGGGGATGGAGCATCAAACTTCTCGGATTTCGCATTCGTTGTATAATATAATATTCTATGATTATTATGGCACACAGATTTACTTATACGGACGAGTTGAAATTTAAAGCACATCAACGCTAATAGTACTTTTATACAAGGTGAACCACAAAGCGCGATCAGTAGATAGCGGATTTTATGCATTTATGACAAAAATGAATGGGTGTAATTTAGAACAGTGAATCAATAGAAGAATTTAAAAATACTGTTACATAATTTTCAGCCTAATAAACATATCAAGAAAGAAAATAATTTTCTATTCCATTCCAGTTTGTTGGAATTCGAGTAGAAAATTTGTATTTTCCATAAAGATCCGCTGCCTAGTGATCAGCTTAGATCGTTCTGCTGTTAGTAGTTCGATCAGAAATTTTTTTAGTTAAGGGAACGGTTCAGGGAGAGCTTTATGGTAATTATACCAAATTTTTTGTCAACTGATTTATTCCAGAGCGATTAAGGTCACTTTCAGATTTTTATAAACTGAATACTTTTTAAAAAAATATAATTCACCTTAACAACCACCAGCAACAATCCCCTCGCGTAAACGATTAAGAAATGACTTTCTTATCTTTTCAGATTCAGAATAAAATTTTTCTCATGATGCATGCTGAATGGAAACTCTCCTTCCACCATATCATTTAGCTAAGAAAAAACGTAAGATCGAACCACTAACAGCAGAATAATCTAAGCTGATCACGCTTCGTGGTCCACCTTGTATAGCCACATACCTAGCACAGACAGATCTCTCTTTGAACAGAAGTTAGACACGGCGCACAGTGGGTCAAACCGACGCGCTAGCTGTTCACGGGCTAAAAAATCAAAGTCCTCATATCGATTTTTAACGAATGCACAATGTTTCTTAAATGTCCATTACATTCGAAAACGATAATATTAATTAAAGCTATTAAAAACTCTCGTTACAATAAACGTTCAAAGGTCAAACTTTTTCAGATACGATTTATCACCGAAAAAATTCCTTTTCTTCATAATGATGTCCTGGAAAACCTACTGAAGATTAAGTGACCAATTTTTTTTTATATGAAGAATGTATATCTATGTTGAGAACGCACCAGGAACTAAACATCAGTGTTCGTAATTTATTATAAAAAATAATATTTAGTCAACTAAGGAAAATCGTCAAAGTTTTTCACATTTGACAAGGGATAAAGTTGTCATTCGTGTCGATTCGTGTGTTCTAACAAAGTGGAACATTTTCGGCAAGATCTCCTCTAAAAGATCGTGCAAAATTTAGATCCCAACTAATCCCAACTCCGAAGATATGATAATTTAAAGCGTCGCGTGACACGCGCACAGTGGTGAGTTCGATCGAAATCGTGGCCAAAGAAGGAAGGAGTACTACAATTTAGTTCAAAATTGATACTATGGGATTTTTTGGGTCGCTGATTATGAATTTGATGTCAAAAGTACAAAAACAAAATGGCGGATTCAATATGGCGGATGCCATATGTTTTACTTTCTGTTGACTTTTTCATTTTCTGTTCACTTTTTACCTGTAATATTAATGTATTTTCTTGAACATTTGAATACAGGTAGTGTGTATCCAATTATGAAATACTAAGTAACTGAAATTTAGAGACTTATTATTGTTACTTTATTAAATGTCATAAAATTCATTCATTCTTTCAAACACACTCTTGTTTGAAAGCCTGGACACCCAGTTTTCAAATATTATTCATTATTCACACGAGTTTACAGACATTTCCGGCGGTGTGACAAAAAAATGTTTCATATAAAAAGTAATCAGTACACAGTCTTTTACAAATAGTAATACAAAAAATTTCAAAAAAAATTTTTTTTCAATAAAAAATTGTGGTCACCTTCATTATTTATTTATAACTATATATTTTTTATTCAATAATGTTATAGCTGACGCTAAGACGAATCCAACGACATATTTAATGTAGTCTTTATGTATTGAAATAATGGTGAAATAGGCGTGAACAGCTAGAACGTCGATTTTACCCACTGTGCGGCGTGTGGTTAATTTGTTGACTGATGAGAGCCTCGCAGACAAAGTATAAAAGTTTTCGGATTTTCGTCGAACTGAGAGGAGACTTCGAGGTAGAGTTTGTTGCATTCCAGTGTGGAACGCGAGAGGAGATTGGATCTAAACGGTAATTTGCCGCGATAACGTAGGGGGTGGCTCGGCAGGACTGTAAATTCGTTGGGGATGAAGTCGACGGGGACAACTGGGCGGCGTTATCGATTGTGGGAACGAGATGCGCGTTCCTTATACGTGCATCTGTACGAATCGGACTTAACGCCTCTAACCCAGAAATACTGGGGGATTCCTGGCATGCCTCCGCGTCCCTCGATAATCTCGATTCCGCGCAAGAGGCGCATTTGTGTCGGGCAACTTCTCCGCACGTTTGCCGCGCCGCGCTTATCCTCGGGGCTCTAGACTTATCCTCCGGCCGCGGTACTTAATCGCAAACGTGCATGTACAGGGTGGCCGTGAATCACAATAAGAATTAATCCGACAGTTGTATGGTTCCGTGCTCGAACCCGATTTTCACGTTTTCCTATTCTTCCCGGCTTCTTCTATGTTTCGCGACATTTTCACCGTTCTCGTGCTCTGGATTTAAAGGGAAGGCCCTTAATCGATTCTCTAAAAGAGTTTAATGAAGTTCGGGAAAGTATGGTGTCTCCTACCAATTTTGCTGCTGAATCACAGACGTAGGTATAAGGAGAAACACTCGAAAACTTGTTTTTGGAGCTGACTTGACTTGACTTTTTACTTGATTTTTTATTGCTACTATTTCTTTAATCTTTTACCTTCGGAGTTAGGAACTGGGTCATGCTAAGAATATATTCGTAAAGGATTATATTCCGCTTTTGAGAATAGGATGAATGCAGCAGATGTGCTACATAGAGGAATACAGCAGGTGCGTCGCATGGAACACCTAACTGGACTGTTGCATATCAGCCATTATAACTCCTTTCTATACAGATCTTTTTCACTAAGAAGACTATTTTCAGTTACTAAAATAGCGTAGTAAAATAGCCATAAAATTTCGGAAAGGTCAGTTGGAATCAATTCAATTGTTCAAAAGAATCAAGAAGAAACAGAGTGGATTAAACAGAATTTTGTACTATTTCTCTGCGTGTGATTCGCTATTGGATTCGCGAGTATTCTTGCAGGTTACGGTCGTGATAGTTTGCCTATTTGCTCTGGGGATACAGTAACGTCGATATTTCGAACAGCGTACGCGAATTATTACCACCCACTGTAAACCTATGCACGCACGTCATTGCGAAGTCAGGCATAATTTATTATGTAACGTCGAAAGCGCATTATTGCTTGTATAACGACCGCTGACACAATTCGTCTCTTGTCTGCTAACAATAACGAGCCGATCTAGGACGAATCGTTGCGTTTTTTTTTGTGACAGGATGCTGCCTCCTTGTCATTCCCAAGCGATTCTTTCAGTTTCATATCTTCGATTTATACAGTTAGGAGCAAAACTGATCACACAGACTTTAAATCAGTATAACTATTTTATGAATGGACCGCACGACTTCAATTTCTCTGTAAGGCGAGAAGAATTACTTTTATTATGCTAAACATTGATTTTTACGATTTTTTAAGCTGGGCCAATAACGAAAATTTAAAAGATGTGTTTGGTCAACTCGTATAAATTATATACGCTCTGAAAATTTCATTAAAATTGATTAATTGGTTTACGAGTTATAAACGATCAAAAGAAATTTTCAATGAAATTTTCAGAGCGTATATAATTTATACGAGTTGACCAAACATATATTTTAAAGTTTCGTTATTGGCCCAGCTAAAAAAGTTGTAAAAATTTATTTTGACTATTGTTTTTCACAATTCCGATCAAATGCATTTTTTCAACATATTTTTTAGACGTCATTTACTAAACTAATTCTTCTAGCCTACCAGAGAAAGTGAAGTCGTTTGATCCATTCATGAAACAGTTATTCTGATTTAAAGTGTGTGCGATCAGTTTTGCTGCTAACTGTACATGCATAAACCTTTTCTGGAACAGAACAGTATTATACTTTCCAGAGTAAATAAATGACATAAAACGTGTTGCAAAAAGCGTCAAAATTAATCGCCCAAAGAAATATACATACATAAATCTTTTCTGTAACAGCACAATATTATACTTTCCAGGCTAAATAAACTATATAAAACGTGTTGCAAACAGCGTAAAAATTAATCGCCCAAAGAAACAGCTTCTAAAAAGAGATCCAGACGCACAAATTCCCGAGCAAAGCCGATAATAAAGTCTAACGGATCGGGTGCGCTGCCATTTCCCGAATCAACCGTCCCGGCGGAAATATACTTCCAAAAATCTGCATCGAGGGGGAAAATAGAGGCTCCAAGACGATTGTAAATTGACTGTTACGCTACGGTTTAGAGTTATGGTCCCCGTTCCCATCGACAGCAAAGATAATCCCCAAACGCGCGACGACGACAGCGGCCGATTTACGATCCCTCCGGCTGGAGGTAGAAAGGAGTTCGTTTAACGAGCTTCTCCTATACATCGATCGCTTCTCCGTGGATCAAAGGAATCCTCACCGTCGAGTATCTCAGATAGACAACGTCTAGAATTTCGTAATTCGCATTCTTCGAACCTGCCGATCTCGTTTCGAATCTCTTTGCTCGCGTTCGACTGCGTCAAACATTACTGTGGAAACCATATGTTCATCTTTTCGTTAGCCCTTAGCAGTCGAGGGGTGACTACAATATTGTTCGCATTACTAAATATTTTGGTATCTTCTCAATTACTACACATTTATTCATAAAATGAAAAGAATCGTATACAATGGAATTATTCTAGGGCGGAAGAAATGTTTGATTTCCACGTTAAAGTAACTCCGACTGCGAAGGGTTAATTTTGATAGCGGAGAGAAAATTTTCCAATTTTTTCTTCTATTCAAACGGCTGCTCAATCAGCTCCTGAGTTACATTGGTTTACTGCGACGACTGTTTTGATGGATCGCAACAATGATCGTTCACTGTCAGTTATTATATTAAATTGCATTCGCATTCCTCCGTTTATCCAGCATCAAGATGCATGACATAAGCGGCGAGCATCGAAGCTCCGGTCGAATCAAAGATATTCGTATTCACCGCGATCTCGAAACCGCGCATGACTCACGCTCGTTTTTCACCGGCTAGACGCGGCAGCGATATTTCTCGAAACTCCCGTCTGTAAAGGTCATTCTTTCTCCGTAAAAGTCATTCCTCGGATGCGCGACGGTTTTGCATTTAAATGCTCCTGGACAGAAAAATGCACGACCCTGGGCGAGCTTGTCGGCGCGGTGACACTTAAGGAGAACTTAGATGCATAGCGGATCGATCTCTTGAATGATCGAACGGGTTCCGAAATAGAACTATCCACTGCCCTCGCCGCCACTTCTATTTTTCACTTAACGTCGCCGCGAACCATCTGCAGTTCAATCACGTATTGCAGACTCGCATAGAAACTGGTTCGTACCGAGCTGAACCTCCTTTGTTTTACCCAGACAAATTCGCTTCACAATGGGCCTGAGTATATGTATGTACAGATCCTAGAAAGAATTGTTCTGATGGGGGCAATACGGGTCTCAACGAAAATCGTCCGGAGAAAGTAAACATTTCAAAATGAACTGTTTCTTATACGTTGCTTTGAAACTGTCTGTAATATTAAAAAGCTTGGCATTCCTTTGTTTCATAGTTTCCTCTGCATCTGTGTTGTATAATATGTTAACGATTATTGTGTCTCTCATACTTAATTATAACTTCATTCTGAATTTCAATTTTTCTTGTAATTCTAGAAATGATTTTCGTAGATGTCCATCTTTCATAGATTATGTTCTCTTCTAATTGTAGAAAAGGATGGTGACTATATAATTTTCTTTTCTAATTGTAGAAAAGAATGGTGACTATATAATTGATGAATAAGTACTCTTTAAAAAACCATTGAATTTTATTTTCAAATCGGGCACGATGGTTCACGATGAGCTATTGCTGTTGAGGGGTCAATTAAAAAATCCTTAGCCATGGTCCACGGACTTTCAAAAATGATGGAATAATTGCCGGTAGATAATGCGTTAAGAACAATATTTTTAATCTGTCAGAATCGAGACAGAATAGTCTAAGGTACTACACCGATGAGAAGTGTCTATGAGGATCAAAGGATTTGATCACCGGGATAATTCGGTATAGTCAAATGTGTGCGCGGAGGAGTGTTTGCCGAGACCAAAGGATCGCGAAGATCAATGGAACAGTTCGATGTAATGAGATATGTTTCAACTAACAAGTCGTGGCGGAAGGAGATATCTGTGTGAAATGCAGGTGCAGTCAAATTTAATTAGCCCGGCGATAAGTATTTGTCGGGACCGGTAGATAGGGAGAGGAAGGTGGTTGCAAAAACCGACGTGAAAATTGGTTAGAATCAAGCTGTGTTCGCGACGCACGATAAATATCCATCGACCCGAAAGAATCGCAAAGGTCGATAGGGAAAGAGGATTGCGCATAACCACTCGAGTATTACATCTCGAGGAATGGTGGAATGGACTCAAAGCGAAGCTAATAAGCTTCTTCCGACCAGCGCAAACAATATTACACGACAAAGGAAACGCGAGAATTAACAGTGCCGTCGGTGGTTTATAAACGGGCCCCTCGAATATACATATGTTTTTCTGCCCCCAACGGCGGCGCAACTGCGGTGGGAAGTTGAAAAACCTCGGGAGCAATTAAAGCTAATTATTCGTAGGAATAAACGTAGCAAGGAGCAGAGAAAGATAGAAAACAGAGTAGAGGGTGTTTGCGACAGGATCAAAAGAATTCCGCGAACGATGCCCACTCAAAGGAAGATACAGAGAGCATCGTCTCGCGCGAACGGTTACACGCCCGCCTGCATGCAAATTGTCCAGAGAATTTGCACTACGTGCGAGTCTCGCTAAAAATGCAAATCCTGCCTTCGGAATCCACGGATAAACGCATATCGACACCGCGGAATCGAGAGTAAAAGGTTATTTTAAAAACTTGCATAAACGTGAACGCGATAAGAGAAATAATAAAGGACAAAGAAATCCTAATGTGATTGTGCATAAGAGAGAGTCAGACGATAAGGGGTTAAGTGGTGTTAGACCAGAAATCTATGCGATTTTATCGTGAATCGAATGGTGTTTCTTGGTAGGACGACTAATGAGCAATGATACAGTCCTGATAGCATACAATTTCGGTAAATTCGCGCCACGGGAGCATTCGTGTGGGCGTAATGGTTCGGTCGAATGCGATTCATCCGAATCGGGAACGCGATATCGAGTCTCCGCACGATCAACCGCACGTATTCGAAGGAGCATCGTTTCTCCGTGCGAAAAAGCGACGCCAACGCCTAGTTGGATATATCCTCTATCCTCGATACTCGACTCCGTATCCACTGCGCGGAAGCGTGTTTATCGATGATAAACCGAAAATCACCCGCCGGACTCGCGGTTCTTGCTCGTCGGCGCACGATCCACTCGGTTTATTGGTTCGAGGGCCTTGAACCGAGCCGATATCTACCCGATAGCCTTTTAATGAAATCACGTGGAAACGGGAATGATAATGATATCGAGAGCCCTTCATTCGACTCCATTTCTCTAATTGCTTCGATAGGAATCGTTCCCCGTCTCGGCGACCCCTTTCACCACCGCTTTCTCTTGTCGTCGCTTATTATTCCCGTCCAACGTGACGATCCTCTCTCGCCGGCCGTTTATTGAATCTCCCCGCATTTTCGTATTCTTCTTTCGTTCTTCCATTCTCCCTGTTAAGCCTCATCGACGTTCGAGAACATTAGAGACCACCCGCCTAAATATGGAATACCGTTCTGCTTTTCGAACGACGTTCCTGCAGATCAACGAAAAGATTCCTCTGGTATTCACTAGTCTTAGACTATATACAGGGTGTGGCCGGACGGGCGGTACAACCGAGCAGGAGGTGATACTACATGTACAAATAAGTCGAAAAGAAGGAATAACATTTTTTCGTTTTACGCTTCGTTCTCGAGAAAATCAAGATTAAAGTTCCGCCAGGTTCGCGTGCTTTAGTATATGCGGAAAGTAGAATTGGTTGACCATGGTCAGACGCGTCAGACGATTCCTATGCAATAGCACGTGTATTCGCTGCATTTTCAAACTCCATTTTCTCGAAAACGAAGCATCAAACAGAAGAATGTTATTCCTTTTTTTCGACTTATTATTACATGTAGCATCACCCCCTGCTCTGTTGTACCACCCATCCGGCCACACCGTGTATACTTATAGACCCGGCTTCAGATAACGTGCCTTGTTCCAAGATTACACCGTTTACCAGATGACGGTTGTGAGCAAAGTGTTATAGTCTGTTGAGAAATCGCAGCACCGCGAAGCTAAAGTGTTCAAAGGGAAAGGGGAATCGTCACGGGAAATCATGCATATCCTATATTTGTGTGAAACTTTTTTGCGAGATTCTTTCACGTCGTCCCACCCCCCTAAAATTGCGCCATTGGGTAAGAAAATAATTCCTGCAAAAGATGAAATTGATCGGATAAGGGGAAGACGTGCCACATTGACGTTGAAGTTGCGAAAAACATGAAATTTTATAGGAATGGGAATTTTATGTTTTTCGCAACTTCAACGTCTTCCCAACGTCCGACTGATCTAAAACTTTGGATATATCATTTTTTCGTGAAATGGAACAATATTGGGGGGAGGCGTGCCCAAAATTTCATGGCCGAATAATAAGGTCCACCCTAGTATACATATGTATATGATCTAAGTATTCAGTCATGTATTCGGTCTCACGACTTGCTTTCAATTATCCACTCTTATATTTATATTAATATAATCCTTATTCTTTAATCTTTATTTATATTAATATAATATAATTCTTATAATCAATTTTAAATATTGAATTAAGATCACGAAAGTATAAGAGAAACATATAAAAAATCTTAAAATCTTGTTCGCATTTCAAGTTGTATACAAACTATACCTCCATCAAAATTGTCAATGTGGAATAATTTCGAGTCAAAGTGGAAGATCACAAAAACTGTTTCTCCTCGCGAAAATTGGCAAACGACGAGCCGATGCATCAATCGCAGTATGCTATACCTGATACACGCATTTCAGCTACACAGAGTATTATACCCGATAACAATGGAGCCTCCTGTAAATCATTTAACGAGAATTGCGCATTGTTGCACGCGGCAGGGAATTATTGTTCAACAGCGATTGTTTGCTTTCACGTTAAATCTTAGAAATGTATGTCGCTCATTTACATTAATAATTCCCGTCAAACGATTTCGACAGCTCGCGTCGAGTCGCTTCGTTACAACACGGACAGCTCGAATGGAAGGTAAATGGTCGCTCGACAAAGTCACGTGCAATAATCTATCTAATAACAAGAATATAAATCGTCTGACCACGTAGAATCAATTTCGAAGCATCCATCAGACGCCGTACGGCGTACGGGCGTCTTTCCCAGACGATTACGTGTTAAACGTTCGAATCAATAACAACAGCGGAGTATCAGGCTCGCAATTTGTCGGCGCGAGCGTCAAAGTAGCGATGAATCGATAAAGGTTGGTTTTAATCTCGAGTGGGTTCCCGCGAAATCGGACAAGAGGTCGTAAAATATTGAAAGCCCTTTGCGCCGAGGCGATTGTTTCAGAGTAACGCGCGCCGAGCGAAATTGGATGAAAACTCCCTGAATCGATTTGAGAAAAGGGTTCGAAGAATATCGAGAGTGACGGGGAAGGTCGCTTCCACATCCGTTCTCGAGTCAATAAGCAGTTGGATCAGCCTAGTTGGATCTGTTAGCCGGTGTTTACGCGGCTATACATTGGTTAAGTTCTGTCTAAGCGAGAGCCTGCCGGCAAATCGCTTGCGACGGCGTGGCATAGCGTTCGACCGTGTTTGGCCAGGTCCCGTTACGAACCTATTCTCTATCCGACGTAAACATCCGGTTAAAGCCCGTATTATGCTTTAAGAGGAGCCCCCAAATGCTTCGCAAGCCCGGCCTACTTTGTCTGCTCGTGTGCACGACCCTGTCAAACGGATTTGTAACGCACCAACACGCCCGAACTAGAAGACGACCATCCTGGGCGCGTTCCAAACGTTCGTTCGTCCGATCATGCGCCCCCGACACGATCATAAATTTCTTGGTAAACGCTGCCTGACAACCTGCTAAGGAATCTGCTAAATGTCCGCTGCTGATTGATCTAACACTGTCGAAGGACTCGAACGGTTTCATCGAGCGACGCTTGCGAATGATAAATCCTTTCTTCTTTGCTTCAGTGTGCAAGAATGCTGTTTTTAGTGGCGCCATGTTTACTCCGCTTACGAAGGGACGTTTTCAAAATGCTGTGGAAATTTACAAAGATGGTATGTGATTTAATACTGAATACTCGAAATGTTCCTCTGACAAGGGATCATAAAGAAACCGATAAAAGTACTAGTATATAAAGAAGAGTGTTTTTATTTTGCAGAAAAATCCTCAGCCCAGTCATAGTTCTCGGAATTCTTGCGATTAAAATGGCAAAAGAATACTGAATGAGAAATATATAATTTGAATTCATTTTTTATATTTTACTGGGAAAATAGCCTTGCCAAAATCGACAACAGTCGCCATAAAGTTCAGAAATTTCGCGTGTCCTGTTGCATATTTGTTATTGTTAGGGGAGGGCTCTCAACAGGCAGTTCCAGTGCATTTCGCTGTATGCACCGCAGGGTGCACGGATGTACACGTTGCATCGGATGCGACGCGTCCTTCCTCAAGGCACTGTTAGGACACGCGAGACCCACGGGGAATTTTCTCGAATGTCCTGCAAGGACACCTGATACGAGGATGCGAATTTAAAATATCACCGTCAGTCAGATTGCCTTGGGATGATGGAACGTGCACCGTTCCAGTAATACATTTTTCTGTACACCTGTTTGACGCCAACTTATAGCTACAATTGTTGCAAATCCTTGCCGGGGAAACAGCGACGCTGCGAGAATAGTTACAAACGAGCTGGATTTCTATTTGACTCGAACAAAATTGATTTCATCTGGATCACACCGTCGATATTTTATTCTTTAACCCCGTGCACCTAAATTTCTTAGTCGCGTCTCGAAAAAATGTTATGCGACGCGTATTTAGCAAACATTGATCTTCTAACCGAAACTATCAGTTAATTTAATATTTTTGCATATAAGTATTATTATTATAAAACTGGTTTGTACATGTAGAAATTCAAATTTGTAATACATACGGCACTTCATGAAATAATCTGAATTTTTTGAAATCCTTTTCGATGTGGATTCATTAGCATATTTGTGTCTTTCTTCCAAGTGAACATTTTTGAATAAAAAGCCAATTTTTTTACCATGTAGTAAGTTAGTAATTTACCATGTAATAAGTTTTATGACATTTTGTTCTATGATCTTTTGCAATTTTTAAGGCAACTTAAAGACACTCTTCTTAAAGGCATTCTCGTAGAATTTCTGTTTTTTATAAGCAAAAAATCGAGTTATATGACTTTTCACGACTTAACGAACAAATGGAAACAATGTCATCTCTACACGAAAAACGACCCAATAGAATATTTTCGTGATCTACACAGCTAAGATTTTAAAGGATTCTACGTATTTCGTCAAGTATTCTAATTTCGCAAATAAATCTTCAAAATGAAGAATATCGTGACCTGTTTGCGCAACGCTGAGAAACCTCGGTGTTGTTCCACGTTGGATTAATGAAACTACCAGAGGACGCGACAAATTTTGTTTTACATCGGTCCGGGGCGACATAAGCGATGTAGGATTGCGAATATAAAGTGCCGTGCCAAACTGCCGGGTCCCTGCTTGTCGGAAGAACATTTTTATGTACGGCCACGTTAGAACGAACGCTGGGGGTCCCAAGTTTTTAGGTCGATCTCCTTGCATCCCCTGGCTTTCGTGCGACTTAACGAGCTTACCTCATACTTCGTGAGCGAATTGTGCGTTTCGAGTCCCATATGAATGGAACCGATTAAAATAGGCTACGAAATCCCGTGCGAAAATATTCGGTAATGAAAAACGATTCAAATTTTAGTCCATAAAGACTTTCGATTTCGTGTCGATTATTTTCAAAACAAAATGTGTCTTTATGAATGAAATCATTTCTTTATTCGAAATGTAGCAGAAAAATGAATGCAGTATTATCTCAGAGTCTTTTATGGCATTGCAGTAAAGCCATGATCTAAGAAAACGGAAACTCTACGAACTAAGAAAAACGAATATACCCTTCCTTGTTAAAATGATACTAAACAAGATTTAATTTCAACTCTATTTAGTCGATTTTTAAAAGAAACAGAACGGACAAAAATTAAGTCTATTTACGGTTACTGCTAAGAACCAAAAACATTTCACATACCGCACAACTAACATTTAATAAATGAACCTTCGAATCAGTTATCGTACTTTATCTGTTTTGCAAGGAAATTGCGTTTCCACTCCGAAAACTCGTGATTTCAGGCATTTACTGTTATCGAATTCTTTATCAGTAAAAAATGCAACAATGACCGATAATCAGATTACGAACGACCGCAGCTCGAAGCTTTTCGAACATACGCGGTGTTTCCGTGAATATTTGCTTATTTGTTTTTACCGATAACACTCCTCCCGCGAGAGAAGTTTTAATTTATCTGCTAATTGAGATTTTTACGTAGAGGAAACTCAACGGAATGAAGTGAAAAATGTGCCACGTGAAATGGAACAGAAAGGACGGAAATATCCTCGTGACGGGCACAATAACTGCCGCGGAAAATCCGCGGTTTTCTCGTGGCCCGGGCCAAAAAGACGTGAGTTATGTTGCGAATTCCGAATAGCCCGTCGCAACTCTGAATGTTTCACGAAAGAGATACTCCCGTGGAAACGTCTCGGAAGAATTTGTCATATCCATGAATTCCCCTTAACAATTTTGTTTTCCTCGTTCCCGGCGATCTATCTTGGCTTTTTAATAACGGCAAATTAAAGTTTTCCAGTTTCCAAATGACGCACAGCCGTTGAATTGTCCGATAAACTTTGTCCCAAAAGCTCGTCACGTTTGCGATTAATGTAATATTTTAAGAAAACAAAAAATTATAAATTACGTATCGATCACAGAAGTGGATAGGTGAGATACGCAAAACTGTGAAGACTTTAGACAAATTGAAGTGTATATTATTTTCGGTTTATTAACATCGTTGAAAGAAAATTTGTCTTCAATTCTTGACAATTGACTTTTTTATCTTTGCATTAAGACCGACAGTTTACTGATAAATGGAAAACAAGTAAATGAAAAGTAGTAATATTAGTTACAGTGGAGTGTTTTACCAAGAAAATTCATGAATCACGATTCCCCGTTAAATTCGATTACACGCAATTAGCACATCACGCGCGCCTCTAATTTGACTAATCGGATACTTCTGGACAGGTAGCGGCAGTCAATCTAGACACAAACACCGGCAGAATTACGAGGAATTCCTTATCTCGCGTGACACGAATAATTGATTAGTTTGTTTGAACGATCCTCATCGATCTTCATTCTTTATTTGTCCCTGCACGCTTTCGATCAACTATCGTCGGGCTTCGCGTCGATAAAACGTTGATCAGCCACTATTCCAATTGCTAGTTAAACAGTAAGGGACATGTGTCGCTCGGAAAACACGCATTATCGTCGAGAAACATCATTTTGCAACGTTGGCAAATAAAACCACCAAAGATTAAGCAGATATTCACAGAATCTGCTTTATACTGAACTTGAACATTGTTTTCTCTCACATTCTCATGGATGGAAATTTGTTAAAAATTGTAGAAATTAATACAAAACTCGTTTCCACTCCTGCTCAAACAATAAGGATTTTTGTAAGCTAGAAAAGATGCATCATCCCCAAAGATCAATTATTTTGTGACTGCGGAAACTTTCTGGTAAAACGTTGATCTTGAAATTCTTCGAATTTCTTTTTGAACAATACCAAATTTTTATTGTCCGAAAAAGACACGGTCTTTGAAAAACAATATTCTTTTGGTACTTCATTATGTTTATTTGTGCAAACCCAGGGCTAAAACGTTGCATGAAGATTATTCGAGTTCCCTGTTTAAACGATAAGGATTTTCTGCTTGTCAGATAAAAACTATCGAGGGTACGATACGTTCCGGCGAATCCCGTTGAAGTGGAACGCATTCTGCCTAATTCCACTTGTCCGGGCAATGCGAGCCGTTTCGAATTTTCCTTCGCCGGGCCACACCCTTTTCCATTATCGGCGTTCAAGATTCTTGTTGCACTTCCAACCACTCGTAACTTTCGGTGGGATTCGCGAATAGTTGAATATCGATGGGAATATCATTGCCGGGATAGCGTGGATACGGGCTCGGTTGCATACGTGCATGCACATTGCACACGTAAGCGCGTAATGCAACGCGCCTCCTCTTCTGTCGAAGCTCAGCCAGTGATACAGCAACGCGAGGGCCGGTGATACGCGAATACTGTGCGTCAAAGACATAAATTCTCCCGGTTCTTGACGGCTAATATTTCATGAATCGCGGTGGGGAAACGAGACCGTCGTCATATTTGTACGTACATTAAAATGTGCGAAATACCAATATTTCCGGTCTCGTTTCTTCCCCACCCCCTCGCGCGATCCGTACATCTTGCCCGGCGGTAATAAATAAAAAATTATTAGACGACCATCAGGCGAACGGGAACGAAAATTTATTTCATGTCTTTACTGGGTATCGAGTTCGGCAACCTGATATTATTATCGATCTTCGGCCTGATGTGATGGATGACTGCCATATATTTTGCAACGGTGCATTCAGATTGTCTTTGCCGACTGCATAGATAACAGCGTCCTCTCTGGGCCAGATGCATTCGCATCTTTTTCTGGCGAACCTCTTCGAAAGAACTTGCGAAGAAACATAAATCTTCGGGAAATGTATTCGACTAATTTTTTAACATTATTCTATTCTTCTTTCAAATCACATTGTGATTCGAAAGTCGATAAATTTACATGAAATATGTGGCATTATTACGGGGCTATTGATGGGTTTTATACACCTTTTTTAACCTTCTGGAACAAAGTTAATTAGTTTCTTCTAAATGACAGCCCCAAATATATTGCTAGCTCAAGAGTGAACCTGCTGTGCATCGTTCGATTTTTAAAAGATTGTTAACCCCTTGCACTATGATATATTTTATAGTTACAATGATCGGTCTTTCTTTTTCGTCAACAGATACAGTGGCCCACAAAAGTGTTCGTACACCCTTTAAAACATAATAACCTTTTTATAATTGTATCAAACGACCGAATGTTTCGTAAGCAATTAAAAGCATTGGTTTACTAAATGATTACGAGGTTACATGCAAAAATAAAAAAGGTCTTTATAAAACTTTTTTATTTTTAGATTTTTAGATTATTAGAAAAACTACAATTTTCACCATTTTTAACAGCTTGTAGCTCGTGTGTATCTCAATTGATTTCGATGAAATTTTCAGCACGTGTATAACTAACATAGATCTACAAAACATATATTTCAAATTTTCATTAAGAGCCCAAATAAAAAAGTTTTAAAAAATGCCTTTTTTATTTTTGCATGTAACCTCGTAATCATTTGGTAAACCAATGCTTCTAATTGCTTACAAAACATCAGGTAGTTTGGCACAATTATAAAAAAGCTATTCTGTTTTAAAGGGCGTACCAACGCTTTTGTAGGCCCCTGTACGTATTTAGTACATTCAGTTCGAAGTCTTCATCACGAGTCTGATTCGATATTATAGTATTTGCGAAAGTTTAAGTCACTTTTGGTAGTTGAGAACATATTGGATTGTCAAAGAAACGCGCCGACAGCAGTTGGAATAGTTCCATCACTGTACTCGCTGACAAATCGAACAACTCTGACAACAGCGAAGCTGTTGGCCACGGATAAATTTGGAATCGGATAAAATCGACTCCAGCAGACTGAATCACAACTGAGGATTGAGCTCGATTACATCTCCACGTTTGCAGAAACTCAGACCCTGTAGCACTGTAACAACATTGTCCAACAGGAGTTTTAGCCTGCGACATACACGGGGTAACGTTTGTACAGTTTATCGTCCAAATAATAGTTGAACAATTTTTCGAAAAATGGTTATTGACAAGTAACATGAAAAATTTCATAGAACCTTGATTCATTGCTTGCCGAGTCTGAGAAAGTTCATATTAGAGGAATACACTCGGACGTGGACGGTTGACGAGCATCGGGGACTATTAAAGTAGTTTTAATGATGACGTGGTGTTATTAACGCAAGGTTAATACGCGAGATTCAAGGAATTGTCAAGTTCGGTGGATTGACCCGACAGTTTGGTCAATTACGTGATGGATGATCAATGACAAATATGCTCAAATATGCTGCAGACATGATCAGAATTTATAATAAGATCTCTCTCAATTGAAGTCTTGTTTTCTGGATTAGATGAAGTTTTCGCAATTTATTGTATTATCTTCATCCTCTGAATGAGGATTATTTTCGAATTTGTCTGACCACTCCGTATAAAAGTTGAAGAGAAGACTGAGATACATAGATACTTGAATCGAAAGGAAATTAGTTCAATTGATTTTAACCACTCCATTAACTTTTAAACCAATTCGAAATCATTTTGATGTATTATAAAATTTAATTTTCGAAATCAGTGATAACCTTGCAAAAGTGGAACGTTTCGGTGGATTAAATGAGTACATCTTGAAATCTCTATCCAATTACATCATCGATGTATATAGGTAGATCAAATGAAATCTGAATTGTATAAAAATCCTTCGTCTAATTTCCCAATTTTCCCGATCATCTATGAAATCTGAAGGGCCGTGAGAACGCGCCGCGTAGAATTTCGGAGCGGATCAAACGCGATTGCCTAATTACAGGCAATTGCGACCGGGGATCCACATTGAATTCTCTGAAATCGTGATTACTATGCCACTCGTGTGTTTTTCTGCATGCCTACGTCGGAATCCCTATTGTACGACCTCGACAATAAAAAGCGGCCAACTTACGACCGCGATGAGTCGATCGTTGAGAATCGTTTCGAGGACTTTCTAGGTGGCTTCTGCCATGAGTTGCCGGCACTTTCCATTGTTAACACGTGATCTGAATCCACGATGATACTCTGCGCAACGAGCGACGTATCAAAACGTGGTACACCTCTCGCGACTCTCGGAGAACGGTGTTTTCATGAAAATTAATTTCCAATGCGCTTTCAAAAAATGTTCGGTTTGGTTCTGCGTTTGTGACAAACTTGGCGATGTTTATGCGAAAGATATACCATTGAGAGAGAGAAAGAGACGGACAGGAGCCGAATAAATTTCAATTAGGAGACGATGATGCTCCATTTACAAATTCAGTCAAAGAAATAATGTCTGCGTAACGGCACATGACTTGAATCACGTGCTCAGCTGAGCCCAATCGTAGTCACGCGCAACAGCATAATAATTAACCTCTTAGGTGGCGCGGGTCAACAATGTCGTTCAACTGTGCACATGAAAGTTCATCGTTGATGCTACATCTTTTCATTTAGAACTATCATTGATTCCATTAGGATTTCGCTTTCTTCCTGACTTTCTCATTGCTGCTCCTGCGAGTCTCCGCCATTTTAATGGTTCTGCCAAACAAACTGCGATCACGTGCTCTCCCATGACGAATGGAAGTGTATGGTTGTTCAATAACGTGGCCTGCGTAACTGGTCTGTCATTCGCTGATTTAATTTCTCATTATTTTATGCTTTAAAAAGTCAGACAATACTCCGAACTACTTGTTACAGTATCTTTAATTTGACTTCTACAATAAAGACGAAAGTTCCAAGGAAATTTAAGCAAAAATTGAAATTCAAAAAATGGTGGAGGATTATAGGGTAAAGTGCCCAAATATGGTATAGTCGACTATTATGGCACTACCTTATATCAGTGTCGCCAGATCGAGAAAATCGAGGGGAATACAGGTACCCTCTCTCTGATGACCGTGGCACGTTGCGCGTGCGCGACGGGGATTTAGTTCAGTCTACTGTCTTAGTGGGGGACGTTGGAGTATGCTCATGGTGGTGGAATGAGTTAGTGGAAGGGGAAAAGGAGGAGAGTAAGAGGCGCCTGTCTCGGCGCCTCTCTGCCGACAGTGCCTTATATCTTGTAAAGGAGAAGTCGCATTCTAGTGAGAAAATCCTCAAACAATTCTTTACCATGTTTATTTATATGATCGATATGATCAATATTTTAGTATCGATCCTCCGCCAGTTGTGTCTCCACGCATTGAATATTTTTGTGGTTAGATTTTCGATTGTATCTTTTTGGAGCAAGGTAAGTGGTTTTGAAATGTTTGAACATATCTGTAGTTTCAGTTTATTTATATTAATGTTTGGCAAATGTTGGTTTGGGCCGAAATTCATTTTCTCTCAATAGCTAGTATTATCAGTCCACGTGGAGGTCACGTAGTGTCACATTAGGGACTCAAGGTGTACCATATTAAGAACCCCTTTCGCTGTAACCTGCAAATGACACACCACAAAAAAGAATATTTTTCCCAAGTTGTATCAATTTTTTAACAAACTTGACCCGAGAATCTTGACCCGAGGGAGGAAATGCATCTACAATTGGTAATTTTTTGGACGAAAAACAGCATTCTAAAATAATCAAAAAATGACCAACGAAAAGTGGTTCATACTTGGGCACTTTACCTATAAATCATTAAATGTCATTTTAAGATATAACTGCTTGTGTTTCATTCTCAAATCACACTCGAACGTTCGCGATCATTTGATAACTTGTGACGAAAGCAGCGTTATAATCAGGAACAGTGAATCAGGAACTGTGCGACCTATCATTTTGACGCGGTAGTTCTAGAACAGGAGCAAGTGGAAGAACTCACCGGAGATTGGCAATGACGACGGAGTAGCTACCCTCAATGTGTATCAGGCCGACGTTTTGAAGTATAAGGCCGGTGGTCAGCATGCCGATCAGGGCAGGAAGGGTGGTCAGGGAGAACAACCATCCCCCGAAGTGCGCCGCTATACAAAGAGCAGCGAGACCGAACAGCGGCCCGCCAGGAGCAGCGTCGTCGCCGATCATCGAGTAGACGATTCCCCATAGTAACAGCCCTAACAGGAACAAGCATAAAATCCTGGCGAATTTTCTGTAGCTCGGACAGAATGGCTGGGGACAGGCTCTCCTCCAACCGGGCGGCTCCCATGATGGAGTGTCGTCGCGACCGTGGCATCGCGTGCAAAATAAGTATAACCACGACCTGCAACAAACGTTCATCGTCGATCAGCTCAAAACAACGCATCAGCATACGGGAGAAAAAATTTACAGAAAACAGAATAAACGTGTCACATGAATTTAATATTACTGGAGCATTGTACGTTAAGTATGAAACTTGACAAATGTCTTTGAAATTTGTGTTTTATTTCTCAAGTTTCATACTTGATGACCTGATACAACCTGTTAAAATTATTAAGAGAAGAAATCAATTATTGCCTAGTTCCTTTCTCTTGTAATTGATGCAGACAATTTACTTATGATTCAAACAAATGCAGTAGACGATGAAACATAGGAAATGAAACATACTTTACGATCTAGACTATAAGTGTAATGGTTTAAAATCGTTCTTTATTCATTTAAAGGCTGAGGATCGTAACTTATTGCAACGTTTGCTATTAACTATTCCACGGTAACTCTGGCAGGCTCTGTAACAACGTGTTGTGTTCTATTGTATATCGTATGTCGACCGACGATATTTCAGATATTTCGAACTGGAAGTATCACAAGATCAGGGAACACGAAGTCAAAGGCGTGTACGAGCGTCTCGGAAATACGAAACACAAACAGACTGTGCGAAGCGCTGTGTGCTGATTTAAAAGTTCTACGTAAGTCGCGGTTACGAGGATCAAGACGAAAAACAGGAAGCAAAGTCAATATACACAGTAGAGTCAGAAAGTTACAGGACCGAATTTTTTCGGATCCACCAGTCCCATGATCTTCGCTTTGATCGTCGGTGTAGTTAGTCCGAACATTTTGCTACCATGTTAAATTATACGCAATTTTCAAACCGCAATTTCAAAATCAGTAGATGTTAAAAAATAAAAAATCTAATTGACCAATACCTTCCGTCTCGCATAAAATAGCAGCTTTCCCTTTCGATAACGTTTCTCATTTCCGAAACGAGATTCTAGGCCATAAGTGTATCCAACTACGAAACATATTCCTCGATGTTTGCCGGAAGTGAGACGACGTCCAAAGAATACTAATGCCTTCCGAGTGTAATGAACGGATCAAATCTGCTTAAAAGATCTTGTCCACTCTAAGCTCCGCGATCTAGCGCCAAGATTCCACTCGCACAAGAATCGAATGATAAACAAAATGAAGAATGCTTTGTAGTTCCGACGTATCACGAGATAATGAGAATAATGTGATAATGGGTCTTGGGTATTCCCACGATTTTTGTTCCACTGTCCCGTTACGTGATTCTCACGAGTTTGGTGGGTCTTCCAACGAACGGGTACTTCGCAAACATACATCTCACGGACTTTCTGAAACGCGGACACGGTGAAATCCATAGGAAACTTAGCACCGCGGTTGATTTAATCTCATTAGACTTTATGATCTTATCAAGGTGATTGGAAATGACAGTCTTTGTAACTGCGACCGTTACATCACAATCTCGACGACGCTTCCTAGATCCGTTACAATCAATTTGATTAGCAATCGCCTACCTCGAATAGTTTTGTCTCATTTTCTTTAATCCGATGCGCAAGGATAGTCCGGCAATTTGTTCGCGTTCATACGACTGCGACTGCACGCGCGTGTAAACAGTCCGAGAATTGTTTCACAGTTAGATCGGCTCGCGATCAGCTTCCGCGTCGTCTTGTTTAAATGTATCTCAAATTGATCTGCTACGCATTCTTGATCGCTATTAATCACCGATCGTCGTCTCATTTTTATTCTTTAATCACTGTGCAAGCGGATCTTCGCGAAAAATCCTATTTAAAATCGACTCCGCTGCTCTAAGATAATTGGCGAAAAGAAAAACTAAACAAGACAGTGGACAAGATAAATGATCGCAATTTTTCTGGGCTCGGTATATCGTCGTCCGAACGCAAAAAATTAAATCCAATCTCGTGATCGCAATCGGCATTGTGATCTCGTGTTAAATCTTATCGCTGTTCATTTATCTCAAATTATAATTCACGATTACAAGATGTCATATGACAACCGTCTTAGGAGTCGATATGCATCGAAACAGGAACAAAAGGATTAACAATCTTGTAGAATGCAAGACCCAGGATTTTTAAATGTAAATCTGGTTTTGATATGATTTTTTATAGTATACGGGAGACAATCGTTTGTATTTCATGAAACTTGTGGTGTGTTTTCCGTAAAATATAAGAAAAATTCATTTTATTGCACATCGTTTTTTATCAAATCGCAGAAGATCGAAATTGCTACAAATATATAAAATGTACAGTTTAAATATTGACATGTTACCAAATATATTGGAAAACGATATTTTTTTTAATGCTATGCTTTATTTTAAACTTTGTAACTTTATTTGTGCTTTTATTTTAAAAACAATGCTAACAGTAAAACACAATTGTTGAGAGAACCATCGTCTGAAAAATTTAATTGGACATTCCAAACATGTTTGTAATGACCATGCAGTAACAATAAATATTATATGTTTACACGCCATAAATGCATTCGCTTCGCTGTAACTATTAGACAATACTATTATTTACTGTCGTTTAATATTAATATACAATTGTTACATAATTATGCCTGGAAATGCTCGTTGAAAATAATTAATAAAATTCACTAATGAACTATTCGGACAAAAGCTATCATACTACACTCCTCGTCAAAAAGATAGTCCTATCTTTAATTTCTCAAAGACGCATGTAAAGTTTTACGTTTGTGACGTATTATATCAAAACATTATGAGCTCAGAATATGCGGTTCGTTGAAAATAATTTAAAATATTGTAAGGTTTAGTGTGTAACAAAAAAAATGGTTTTATTTTAAGAAAGAAGTGATAGCACATGTACAATAAGCAAATAATAATGAATATAGATTTTAACTAACAATAATTACTTATCGAACATATATACTTATTTAATAATAGGTACATCCCCCTTTATTTTCCATTACTTCTATTGTACGATTTCATATCGACTTATATAGTTTTTGGATATAATTTTGACTTAACGTATCCCATTCGCGTAAAATTGCATTTTTTAATTCTTGTACGTGTTGATACTGCTTTCAATTAGTGTATACGCCGCGAACAAGTTCTGCCCAGCAATTTTCAATAATATTAAGGTCCGGGAGCGTGCAGGCAACGGCAAAACAGATATATTATTTTCATTAAAATATGATTGGACCAATCTTGATGTGTGTACAAAGCATTATCTTGTTGAAAGATGTAATCAGGTCCAGAAATGCGTTCTGCATAATTATTTCATGTCATGAAAATAATATTGGAACCCATCAGGACCATCCAGGCTAAATTTTTTTTCGTCCGAAAATAGTACCCTTCTCCATTTCTTTTTCCAATGCACTCTTTCTTTTGCAAAGCGTAAACGTTCTCCTTTGTGTTTCGTTGTTAACGGAGGTTTCTTTTTCAATTTTAATCTCTTAATATTTTTGCAGGATAGTAGAACTCGACGAACACTTGAAACATTGGCACTAAAACTAGATTTCTCCATTATTTGCTTCCTTGTTAACTGCGAGTTGGAAGCTAAACGCAAAATTGCTCGCTTATCACGATCGGATAACGATGACGGCCGACCAGTACTTTTTGCCATAATCATCAATATTTTTTAAGGAATTGTGTATTACTTTACGACTTCTTTTTATTACTTTCTATATTTTCACTACTGATAACTGTTGCTGTTTTAGTTCAAGAATTTGCTTTTTTTCCGACTCGTTTAATTTTTTTCCGCGTCCCATACTTTATATAATATTGTACTGTAATCTTTACTCATTGATAGATCGTGAAATACTGAGCAATTTCTAAACATATTAACAGAGTGTGCAAACATCTACGACATTGTGACTTATTTCCAGCAAGCCGCATATACTGAGCTCATAATGTTTTGATATTGTACGTTACAAACGAAAAACTTTACATGCGTTCGCCTCATTGAGCAATTGAAGATAGCACACCTGGACTATCTTCTTGACGAGGAGTGTATATTATCAAGGAAAAATTCAGTATATCCATCCGATACGTCTATTAACTCTCCTGTGTCTTACCGTTCGAGTTCCTCCGAATATTCGATCTTATCCCTGATGGAGCTGGTAAGACTATACGCGGACTTCTTCCTGTTTCCGTTGATCCTGCCATGCTCAAGATCGAACTTGTGCTGCGGTATGTTTTCGTTGCTGCTATAATTGCTGCCGCCGTGCGCCAGTATCGATTTCCCTCTGCCTTGATCGGAGTTATGCTCGGAGCTGGCGCTGATGCGCCGGTGATGATCGAACGTCGGATTATCTACGCCAAGGATCTGATCGCTAATGGAGACACGTCTTTTCGCTAGTTCCTCCGAGGATTTGTTCGTTCTGCCGCTCATATCGATTTCCATATCGGGTAACGACGTAAACCGCGAGAGCACAGCCGCCGGAAGTGCAACAATGATCGATCCCTATCTGCTGGCTCGCTATTGCATCGCGGCGCAACGCCTAATCGTTAATCACGGTCCTCCGAATCTACGATTCACGCGTGCACACTAGAAATTCGGTGATCTCGGAGACCGGAACTGCTTTTGGTCGACACTCCATGCAGTCTATAAAATCCGGCGAAAGTTCACTGAACGCACTATGAAAAATCGAAGTGTCAACCTTCCGTCAGGTTCGTTCACCAAGTTCCTTACGTCGACAACCGAGACGATCGAGGAGGAAGATATCGACTGGAGAACGCGAACCGATCGTGGTAGTAACCGTCGATTGACTGGCAATAGTAGCGAAGCCGGTGTCGACAATTGCCCGGGGATGGCTCCCTGCCGATCGTTGACAGTGCGGTCGCGTGACGATGACTCCGAGAAAGTCCAAACACGATGATCCCCGATCGTCGATTAACGGTCACGAGGCTGATAGCCGGCCGGCGATCGTTAACAGTGTCGCGTGACACTTTGTTTTCCTTCGGCAGAGAGAGAACCTGGTGCTCGCTAACACCTTATGCCGATATCTTGATGGTTGCCGTGGCTGACGTCTTTGACACCTTGACCCGCTTTTACCGCGACGATCCTCTTCCACCGACGCGACAACCGAGCTTTGTTCACCTAGTTAACGGGCCGGGATACAAGGCCGACTCCGGCCGGTTCTAACTCACTTCCCTTCGTTAGTATGCGACGTCTTCGAGACGAGAAAGACGTCCACCCCGACACTCTCTTTCTCCCGATGATGACACTCGTTACCGAATTGAACACGTTCGATTCGGGGGTTTCAGGTCGATCGTCATCTCTACCGGGTACAGGTTCGCCGTTCCGAGGTGACTCGATGCAGGCTCGCCAAGTCATCGATTCCTCGAACGGCGACTCTAGACACCCTCATCGAGATTCGCGAGGAACGTGATGGAGGATGAACTCGGTGACGATGGTTGCGACGACGGCAGACGCGAACGCAGGAAACGAAACGCTGTCAAACGAGCACAGTTAACCAGAGACTAAACGCTGCAAACCGTGCACCGCTCTGCTGTGTTTATGCGAATGGTGGGGCTGGTAAAAACTGCTGGAGGGACTGTTACGGCCGCGGTAATAATTGTTACCGCGTTGCACAGGATGGGCACAGCTGGACACTCCATTGACAGTCTAATCGGGCCTAACCCACCGACCTGGCGTGCCCCTGATCGTCTCGGGCTGTAGGTCAACGCGTTCGCTTCGCAAGATACCACCGATGCAGACACCGGAGTAGTCTTTCGCTCCGAAACCAAATCGAACTTTGTGTTTAATTTAAGAAAATATCTGATCGCAGAGAACTTTTACGGAATCGAATGTTACCCCCAGGAAATTCTTTAAGAAGTATTCTCATGAAACAGGTATGTTAGAATCGAATGTTAGTCAATTTACTCCGAATGTTTACTAGAAAAGCTTACATAAGAGAAACATTATGAATTACTTACATGAATATTATTTTGACTGTACAACTCTGCCATTCATTTTTCATGTTTTTTTGCCGTTTTAATGCAACATACGATTTCTATCGCAATTTCACGCTTTTCAGTTGCCGATCGAATTGTCGAGGTGCTTTAGGGCCGGCTGAAGTTACTTCGGCAATTAGTTCTAACGAGGGAACAATTTGATAGATCTAATTAAAAGAACTAACTCTTGTCTTGAAACTTCGGTTCTACCTCTGACAGTTCGCGAGTTGCGAAATAGAATCGAGAAATTCCCGAACAATCGGATATTCCTTATAATTACCTGGAGTGAATTAGAGTGGCAAAAAATTATGTAAAACAGGACGTATTCGATATCTTTTCTCGTGAATAAATTATCGATGTAATTCGGTTTAATTTTTGCGATTTATAAGACGTCTATTAAAGACATAAATTGTAACGATTGATCTTCAACGTAGTATTGAGATACCCAATAAAAGCTTGTCATTCTCTTCTCTTAATTCAGCGCAATAAAAAGTTAAATTTCCAATTTTCGTACGTCACAATTTGATATAATCCCCTGTTGTGTATTGTAATACAATATCACAGAGTAATAACTTCTTTAATCACTCTTATACTTCCGTTATAAAAGTTGCTACTAGACGAACACAGTAGACGGATTAGAGACTTGACGTCTACGCATTTTTAAAATAAATTTATTTATCAATTGCTGTCGTTACTTATGTTCCTTTAATTTTTCTGTCTAATCTCTCAGATTAGAGTAGTACTATCCACAATGCCTGTATCAACTATCGATCGTAAAATATGATGTTGTCAACGTTAATCTCTTCTCACAAGTACCTATTGTGCATCGACGCCATACCACTTGTCTGTTTGTCGTACACATTTTTAAACGACGGAAAAACAATCATATCAACAATCGAGTGACTCTTGTTCCGCTTCTTCAATACTATCGAAAAAACCTTCGACATGGCAGAGATCCTTTAAAGATGCATTTTTCAGGTGGACATTCAAGTCAACAATTGGATTAAGATATTCAGCTAATAAGGTAGATGAGTCTCAGATTTGATTGAAAATTTGTACAGTTATAGATCTTGTTCTCCTGTTAACGTGTATGCCCCATTACAGGCGCAGATACTCAATACTTTTTAAGATATTTATAATTAAAGATTTTCATTACCATGAATACACAGGGTGAACATTATAAAGCGTTATAGACGAATATCTCCAAAAATATTGATCATACGCAAAATTGTTTTAGATGAAAGTTGTTCGGTACTGAGAGGGGCGTCATGTGGTGGAACTTTTAATTTTCCCGGTGGACACTCCAAGGTGAGGTGAAGGTCACCTTGATTTTTTTTTAATGGAAACACCTACTTTCTGTATCATGAATCGATAGATTATTTAGACAGAATTCTGAGTAAAAATGTATTGACCTCCATATGTCCTAAATCTAATAGTTAACGAGATATTATCGAAACAATTTTCTTTCTTCTTTGGATAATATCTCGTTAATTATTAGGTTTAGGACATATGAAGGTCATCACTTTCGTACTCAGAATTGGATACTCTATTGATCTATGGTATAAAAAAATAGGGCATTCCATTTAAAAAAAGAAAGTTGACCTTCACCTCACCTTGGAGTGTCCACCGGGGAAAATAAAAGATCCACCGCAAGATGTCCCCATCCATACTGAACAACTTTCATCTGAAACATTTTTGCATATAATCAATATTTTTGGAGATATTCGTCTGTAACGCTTTATAATGTTCACCCTGTATATTCATGGCAATGAAAACCTTTAATTATAAATCTCTTAAAAACTATCGAGTATCTGCGCCTGTAATGTGGTATACACGTTAACAGGAGAACGAGATCTATAACTGTACAAAGTTTCAATCAAATCTGAGACTCATCGACCTCGCATTCTCCTTGTAAGTTTTTCAGGAAATATCGTTTAAAAATCACATAATGTAAGTATTGGTGTTTTTATAGGAACATAATTGTATGTTCCAAATGAAATTGTTGAATTGTCCTTATTTTCCAAGCGTACAAAGGTATGTAATCGGTTAAACGAGTTTCGGGATCGGAGGAAGCAGCGAATTTCGAGGTGGAAATTCGCAGGTAGAGAAGCGGCGGGACCCGGCGCATCGCACGGCGAATGCAGACTATGCAGAGACGTGATTCGAAATAGAACGCGACTGTTACGATGTAATTAATTGCGACTACGCCCGGCGTAATGGCAGATCTTTTCCGCGGCGCGTTCGCGAGGGCGACCCAGTGTCAATACGGTTGTCGGACACCGCAACCTGAATTCATTGCGAGGCGTCGTTCGTGCGATATGTTTACATCGTGGTACTCTGATTCATCCGTCCACCTCGATTAGGGCACCTGTTGTAATGCAATCTCCGCAAACGAGTCCGGTGTTTTCGCTTCTGATCCACTACATGCAACCCACGACGCCCGACGCTTATCAGCACAGTAACTCGATTACGTGGAAAACAGATTGTGTGTGTGTTTATGTGTATTTCTGTAATTTTCCAGTTTTTAATGCGTCCGTTATTCTATTTTTTTTTCTTAAAGGACCGCACTCGTGCCTCGACGATAAGAGATTACTTGCGCTGATTGCGGGACGATAATTATGTGGCTGCGAAATTTTACGCGCTCCGCCGCGTGCAGATTAGTCATCGTATTCTTCTTACTCGTCACATGTCTTCGACGACGCTGTTTAATTGACCGGCTAAACGGTGACCTAATCGCGACGCCCAGAGATCACAAGCGCCGAAAGGAAACTGAACTATCGACCACTTTAGCGAAAATATCTGACGTAACTCTTTTGATGTGTGTTTTTATTTTATTTTTAGCGTGAGAAATCTTCCAACGTTACGCTCTTTTTAGGTGTTCCGATCTTTGCAAGTCCTGTATTTGCATAACGAGGCGCACTCCACTTATTACGCTTATCAGATGGTGTTTTAAAGAAAGTCATAAAGAAATTCTCAAGCATATTCTCGGAGGTGTTCGGTAAAAATTCATAGAGACACTCCGAGGGAAATTCATGGAGAAATTCTTACCGGAGTTCATGAAACAATTCGTAAAGGAATGATTGTAAAAATTTCTGAAGGATTTCCTGACGAAATTCATACAGGAACTTTCCAAAAAAATTCCTATGGAAATTAATAAATGAATTCGTCGAGAAATTCTTAAAGAAATCCCCAACAAAATACTGAAAGAATTGAATTCGCGAAATAGTTCATACAGAAATTCCTAAAGAAATTTTGAAGAGAATTCCAAAAAAATTTATAAAGAAATTCATAAAAAGATTTTCTGGTGGAATTGTTAATGATCATTCAAGAAATGTTGACGAGCCAGGAAAAGCTCTCTGAATCTTCCAAAATAATTCATAAACAAATTCCCACCGGAATTCATATAAATTATTCAAAAGTTGTTGTTTTAACAAAAGCTTGTAAATTGAGATCCGCAAATAATTTCTCAAAGAAATTCCTAAAGACCATTCTGAAATGATTGGACTCACAACAAAGGCTG
This sequence comes from Lasioglossum calceatum, assembly GCA_963966675.1. Taxonomy (NCBI): domain Eukaryota; kingdom Metazoa; phylum Arthropoda; class Insecta; order Hymenoptera; family Halictidae; genus Lasioglossum; species Lasioglossum calceatum. Next base: position 18,828,944 of record OZ016541.1, read on the forward strand.
TTTGAAGGCAGCTTTTCTGATTCCCAATGTATCAATCTAATGTATCTTGACAAACGACGCGTTCCGGGCGCAAACGAGCGGAAAATTTCCGCGTTTCGCCACGGATCGGTGTTAAAAAAGCACCGTTCAAGTCACGCGCGACGCTTTATTGCCGACGGAAGCACCGTGTGAAGGGATAAAACGCCTCGAGACTTTCTAAAGATATTATGAGAAACTCGCCGACAAATTACATTCCGCCTCATCATCCGAGCTTTGTGGTTAATTGCTTGTTTCCGCGGATATCTTGGCTGGAACGATGCGACATAAACGGAACAGTTGGAGGGACCTCTTGCGGTACCAGGACCGTCTCCGTGCTCTCGCATAATTAATCTTCTGTTTTTTGCCAGGAGAAGGAAAACGATTGCGGGTTTAGTGGATGTCCGCTTGATTGCGATACGATAAAACCGGGATCGGATAAGAAGTCTTGCTTCCGATTCTGGTAATTGCCGGAGGAGACGAAAGTTCGATAACGGAAGTAGAAATTGCGACACTGTACAGCTTCCATGAGGTATCCCGCAGCCGATACTATCGAAAACAATGATAGGATTTAATCCACTGCATCAGACACAAATGCAACAAAGGGCAGAATAATTTAAACTCCTTCATATTCCTCACAGCTACCCTCCGATTCTGGAAGGTGAACAGTAATAGTCTGACGTCGTGTAATAAATTTTAAAGTATTCCTCGGAGTCAGAGGTGGGCATTATTTGGCGAAACAAATATTTTAGATTTCATTTTGCTTAAAGGAAATAGTATTTTAAATATGATATACAATTTCGAAAATGAAATATTTCTATTTTAACAACCAGAAGCACGAAATAAAATATTTTACTTTTTGCATTGTTATAATACTCTGAGAAACCGCATAAACATAGAGTCTATCTTATCGTTAAGAAACGATTTACACTCATAAATGTATTGAATTCGAACCATTATTTTCAGCAATAATATTTAAAATTGGAATTGAAAATAAAGACAAAATATAAATATTTTCAATATTCTTAAAACAAAATACTATTTTTAAAAATCTACTGCCTCGAATAACTTATTTTATTTTCACAAATGACTGTATCAAATAAAATATTTTATTTTCAAAGTTGTATACGTACTTTAAAATAAATAGAATTATTTACTATTTACAATTTAAAATACTATTTTCCCCAACTCTGCTCGGAGTTAGTACAATACACAGACTGAATAGTTAAGAAAACATTGTTGAGAGGTTAATAAAACGACGAACCGCTTGATCAGAATCGGGAAAAATGTGCCGGAATCAGAAAAGTGTGCGAGATTGACACGAGTAATGGACGAGAGTTAGTTCTTTTTGGAAAAAAATCGCGGAACGGCGATGGGCGCTTCCAGGTCCGAATCGGTAGTGGTTTCGGGCTGCAGGTACCAACATTGTTGAGATTCCGTGTCTAATTGCATCCAGCCAATACCGGACCGCGCTCGGTGACACGAAACGATAGGGGGGAACTGCTGAAAGTGGTCGTGGGCGATCGTCGGCACTAATCCGGTGACGCGATTCATCTTCCTGCCACAGTGGAACGCGATGCGTGTTCGCGGCTCGATTGCATGGTATTACGGTCACTGTTGGGAATTAATTACTCGTCTGCCGCTCGCGAGTGTCTATAACCGGTCACGAAAGTGGCCGCGAACGCTCGCCATGAAAACTTTATGCCCGTTCTCTGCCGCTCATTTCACTACAAGCAAGGACGCGTCGGTATCTACATCTACTAAGCTGCATCCCCTAAGTTTGCTCACTCTCGATCGCATGTTACGCTCGGAATCACGAACATTGTCTTCACGTCCTCAGCGTGGCTTTATACTCCGTGCGCAAGTGCCTAATCTCTACTTTCTGCTGATTACTATAACGTAAAATGAAACTAAAACATGTTGCGTGAACGTGCTTTACTTGTCTTCGACGAAAATATTTTCCACACCATACGAATGGTTATAATTCGACTGCAGATCTTTATGTAAAATCAAAATGTTCTGAGCAAATTGTAAGAAACAAAAATTAAATAAAAATATACTGCGACTTTTCTCTATAGCGACGTTCTTGAATACTTCTGATGTCTTCACAGATTTGTATTTCATCTATTCGTGTCTGTCGTGAATGCATAAAATCGGTGGCGGCTCAAGTCAAGTGGAGGCCCCAAGCGGTAAAAATTTTGGGGCCCTCAAACTCAAGTTAGAAATAGAAGTTGCAAGAAAATTCTCATGAACTTAATTATTAACAAACAAGAAAAGTAATGAAAATATTCATACTGTTCCATATTGAATAAATTTATTAAAAAATTTATAAATTTATTTAGAAATCGGGGCCCTATGTTATCCCGGGGCCCCACGCGGTCGCTTAGTCCGCTTACCGTTAGATCCGCCAGTGCATAAAATCCGTAGCTTAGTTATAATAGCAAACGCTAGATTTGTTTAATCAGATAGATTTTCTACGTGTTTCTAAAAAATGTCAGGTTAATTGTAATTCTTGTAATTTTATTATTGCCCAGGGTCGGCAGATGCCAATCAAGTCTCAATTACCCACGCCAGTGATCGATCAACTCGAGAACCGCGATTAATGACGACTCATTCTACTTTGCAGGGGAGAGAGTCGAATTTCGCAGACTATCGCGAGTCTCGAACAGTGTAGAGTGTGTATAAAATATTTTTCAAAGTTGGACCAACAGCTCAAGTTTTTTTAAGACGTTAGAAGGGTTAGTTTACTAGCCAATCTGTAAATAATTTTTTTTTCAAAGTTATTGGTCGCATTGCAAAGAGTAAAGGTGACGATTTTTACCACGTTTTTATTAAATTTTTCATCTGTGCCTGTAATGAAAATTTAGAAGGTGCCTTGTGCATGAATTCTTTGTACACCCACTGTATAAAATTCTTGAGAATTTTCTCTTGCCCACGAAACCTACATTGCCCATCTTGCCCAAAGAAACTTACATTTTCTCTCTTCAGGGCCGATCATTAAAGTAAAACGAATGCTGCCCTTTCAGAAGAAAATTTTCACAGGGAAAACCGGAGAATCAAATTTTGCGGTGCTACCTTTTTCTTTTTATAGAACTAATAGAGTGTTTTACGTGGTCGTCACATTATAGAAAATTTTCCTCCGTGCTCCCGGAACGATTTTTACGTGACACGAGACGTTTACGAGCGGTTCACTGTCAAATGTTGTCGAATATGACGCTTCAGACGGTTGGTATGCTCGGTAAAGATATCGAGACGAGATAAATCGAATCATATGACCGCGGTAATCAATTATTTATCGGTTCTCGACAGATATTTAGTTCTACCCATGGTGTCTCGAGTACATTTTTCATCGTGTAGATCGTTGTCGATGGACAAATTTACTCAAGTGCTTCCTGTCAGACCGAATCAAATAACACATCGTCGATAAGTTATGATAATGAAAGAAGCGTGACCAGACCTGATACTGTTAAACGCGCAGTTGTTACATTTTGTTGGGAAACGTACACTCATGGTATAATCCTTAGTAATCCTGCTTTGGTCAACAGATATTTTTAACCCGCAGAAAATATTCGGAAATAATCACAACTCTCGAAAGAATTGTTTGGACATTGGACGTACATTAAAAATTCAAGATACTATTTCATGTATGTTAGACAACTATGGTAGAACAGTGAACGATATTTAGAAAAATACATTAACAAGAATGATACATGGAGAATTTCCAATTCTTTTTGCTGGGATGGTAAACGCTAAAGTAGTTTCCGGATTTTCAAAATCACAGTTTCTTTGAAAAACAATGGATACAGTATCTGAAATCCAACGAAACAAGCCCGTAAAGTGAATGAAATGTTGCACGCCGTTTGCTCTGTCGAATCAAATGCATTAAAGAAGCGGAGCGAACGCGAAATTCCAGTTTTAAACGGTGGAACGAAACACGTTCAGCTATTACCCGATCGCGCAGTGTAGGCCGTGCACAGTTATTAACAATGTCATAATAGTCATTAAAAATATACGTCAGAGAGTGCAAAACGCAGGCTACAATTTTTAACATTGACAAAAACACAAAAAGAATAAAACATCGACCGAAACAGACGCCAGAGATGGCGAAATTCAATACGGGGGAAAATTCGACCGGCGTGCAGTATTTATAAAAGTCTGTGCAGAATCTCCTGAAAGATTGATTAATCCCATCGCGTAGCAAATAAATGGAAAAATCCTTTCTTTGTTGCTATTATCAGAGTTTTATTTGTTCTCGCGGGATCCGCGACCGTTGGAAATATATTTATCATTCGGAAATGGTATTATTCAAGAAAAGCCTGGATCGAGTATCAAATTTATTCGTGTTTATCAAACTTTTTCATCGAACCGAGGGCTCATTCTTCATTCAGCAACGACTCTTGCGGCGTTACTCGATATTCGAAATAAAATTCGATTCCTCCGGTTAGCAGCTTCCCAGTTTTCCATTTTTCCGCTAATTTAAACCCACAGGAACGCGAACCCTTCTCAAGGCAGCAGAGCACTCCCATTGCTGTCAGACTGTCATTTATTTTGGCGAGGAGGAACCTCAATTTGCTCTAAAACTGCATGGAACTACGATGCTTCGAAAGTGGTAGCTTCATATTACTTTATAAAATCAACGACAGCTTTTTTTACTGAAATTTTGCACCGTTTTTATCACGATATATATCCGAAACAATAAACTCGAATAATTCCACAGAAATACAGTCTCTTCAACTTCACTATCTCAATGATCGTAAAGTCAAGTGGTTCCAGTGTAGAAGTGTTTATATGAACGATACACATTTTACAAATCAATTAAACAGTTCATTGTAATGGATTGATAGAGCTGATAACTTGTTTGAAAGATGATTTAAAAGTGCAGTAAATATAATTTAATCCAAAAAATTTGCTTCGTGAAAAATGAATTTTAACTTTCTAGTTGCTCAGAATTGTTCAGTTTCAGAATTGTTTAATTTTCCAACAATTGTCAAAGAGACGGGGATATATACTGGCCACAAATATGACGTACATAGACTAATCCACAGATTAGAACAGAAAATCTGAAGTTTCTGGTGTCGCGTCGCTTGGAGCTCTCTGAATTGTTTAGGTTTTGCATTATTGCGAAGTGTGTGGCTCGGCCAGGCGAGGACGAGCGCAGCGAGTCGCCACAGTTCTAATGACGATTTCGCATGCCGTCGAGACTCGAGCTCGCGGAAGTCGCGAATTTTCATTGCTCATTAGCCGTGAATTCTTGCGCCGCGCCGGCGCGTCGAGCGCGGCGCGCTCTCGTTCGCCGAGGCGTATTTTCCGGCGATCGAGTATTTCAGATATTTTGCGCGGCTGATTATTTGCTGTCATGCCCAGCGAATTCCCCGCAAATCGGAACCAAACGGTGAAATATTCACGGCGTTCGTGGCTATCGAATGCCCCTGATCTAAATTTCCCGCCGCAGCTTCGTTTCCATTGAGTTGCATCGCGCGATTTTTTAGTGACCGAACGCGCCCGCCATCCCTGAAAACGCCCGGCAATCTTTAATTAAACGGAGACTCCTCTGAACCGGAAAATCAACGTTATTTTCACACTTTATATTTATCTATGATTCGTTCCAATGTTTCAGAGTTCAGAGCGTTCGTCACGATCAGTTTATTTCAGAACTGTCTCTCTCGGAGACCCTACCAAATTTCTTGTTATTTTTATAATTAGACTGCAGATTTTATGCATTTATTTATAGTAAATACGAGTAGGTGCACTTTAATACTCCATCGTTTTCCAGCTTGTTAAAATGATTAAAGTAACAATGAAATTTCTATAAGGTCGGTGCAAATAATTTTCGTTACCCATAAAAATTCGCTGAATGATTCTAATGCAAATTGAGACTAGTTTTCTAAAAAAACGAAACGGCATGGACAAATAAGGATATGCTTGGAAAGAAGAGTTACACGCTAAGATATATGCTCCTGTTATGCAAACATTTGGGATAGCCTAATGTATATTACCTACTCGCTTTCGCCATAAGTGCACGAAATCCGCAGTCCAGTCCCGGCGATAAACGGAATCGGTTGCAGCGGACGTCGTCGCATCGAACGGTGGCCAGAATACTCCTTTCTACCGAGCACACCTTATCAATCGCATTGAATCGCAACTGTTTAAATACTTACGTGACCCACTGTGCCTGTGCGTGCGTTTTGCGAGTTTGTGCGTGTGCGGACAGCACAAACGAGCAACCGGACGAGAGGCAGAAAGATAGGACAGAGAGACCAGAGAAACGTGGGAGAGAAGGATATTTGCAATTCCAATCCCATCTTCGACCTCGTCCGTCTCTCTCTCACTCTCATCCGCCTCTCTCTCTCTCTCTCTCTCTCTCTCTCTCTCTCTCTCTCTCTCTCTCTCTCTCTCCTCTCTCTCTCCCTCTCTCGCTCGAGCGCTCGCGCGCGCGCGATCTCCCTCCGTCAACCTCCATATTCATCCGTTCCCCCGCGTGTACAATGAACGCGGACGATTCTCGCGTGACTGCGGCGGTGGCTGCGGAATGCTCGATGAAGGACGGAAATTCGCGTGCCCGCGATCCGAACTGTAACAAGGAGCATCGCCGACAACCTCTCTCTCGCTCTCTCTCACTCTATCTATCTCTCCTCTCCTCTCCGGGCTGAGGAACCTCCTATTTTCACCTATTTTCCGACGTCGAATTTTCAACTTTCCTGCTCACGTTCCTGCGCCTCCAGCTCAGGCAACGTTTCCACGCTGGACGTGAGCCGACACTGACAATCGATCAAATTCGCCGACCCTTTGTAAAACGCCTTTTCCAGACTTCAACATTTTCTATCCTAGAAACGTATCGGGTAACCGAGAGAGCTCGTGTCGCCTCTAGATTCTTGGAGACAATCGCCTAATGCGAACACTGCCTGAAAACTGCTCGGAGAATCGTCGTTCTGCGCAAAACTGTTACCACAGTGCGGATTTTTGCGCGAAATGAATAAAGGGTGTCCCAAAATTCACGCAACAAGTAATTTTGATAGAAAACGCAGGTTTTTTTAACCCTCACCCGTCCCTCATTTCACGAACTAAATCTGTCCCTCGGTGTCAAATTGACACAGTGATACAAAAAATCGATAAAATAACAAGTCAATCAGTTATTTTTCGATGATTTTTTCCTTGAAATTGATGAGTTAACATATACAATTTAGGGGTTTGCAGTTATGTTTCGCATTAAAAAAATAAAAGTCACCAAGTTTCGAACGAATTTATCTAAAACAAATAACAGAACAGTGTAACTTATTTCGGGAATACTGTGTCAAATTGACACGAGGGACGGATGAGGGTTAATTAAAATTTGTGAATTTTTTATTAATTAATCAAGAATACAGTATAGGGTTATGTATGGAATACCATCATCATATCCGGTAAATGACCTCCACGACTTTGCTGGCACATACGCACTCTTTGTCGAAATTTTCCATGACCGTTTGCATTAATGATGTTGAATTTCGTTGATACAGCGCTGAATTTCCTCCTTCAAGGCGTGGGTGGTCGTGGGCTTGTTGGCATAAACCATAGACTTTAAAAAACCCCAAAGAAAAAAGTCTAACGACGCGACGTTAAATCGCATGATCTGGGCGGCCAATTCTAATTACCAAAGCGGGAAATTACACGACTGTTGAATAATTTCTCGGGCTGGCATTGTTTTTAAAATATTGCTCAACGATGAAAGTGCGTTGTCATTTCTTGTAGCACTCCATTTTTAATAACCCTAAACGGTCAGCTGTCACGCTGTCTTTTTTTGCGTTGGCAACACTTTACCGCATAAATGACGCAAATTTTGGGACACCCTTTCTTATCTAAACCGTTTGCAAGATGCAGAAGCTATACAGGGTAATAAACAAATAGGTCTGTAGGCTTTATAGTACCCACTGAGAGAATTTTTTACGATATTTCGGAAAACGAAATTATATAGAAGACTCTTGTAGCATAGATAAAGACTAAAAAACAATATTAAAAGATTCCGTACAGAATCAGAGATCCCCAAAAAAATTCACGGGAAACCCGAACGTTTTCGCACACTCCTAATAATTAACATAGGGCCTAAAGAAAATTCTTTAAGTCTTGTGAAATAAACTATGTATTAGTATTTATTAGCGTCCCATATCATTATCATGTTATTTCGTTTCCAGAGAAGTTGGACGTACGAGTTCAAGATTGGTCCAGAAATAAATAACAAAAGTTGAATTTACTTTACTATCATAAAATTTTAATTCTATTAGGTCGGAAAGAAAGTTCTTACGGTTTTTGTTATTTTGATTTTATAATAAAAACCGCAAGAAGAACTTTCTCTCCAACCTAAGAATTAATGTTACTAATGTGATATTATAGAAGTACCTGAACAAACGAACGAGTTTAACGAACTCTACAGATTTTCTGGTTGAACCATGTGTATACGTTGAATGGGAATGCAAGTCTGGTTTTTTGATTGGGGTCAAATTAGCCCTACCCTACCTGTTATGTAACAGGCGATACAATAACCTGCCAGCCGAGGGTTAAATTGCGTTAGAGATCTATGCGTTTAGTCATGCGAAGAACATTGTGTGTGCTCTCACGCGTGGCTGGTTTTATGGGATGAGCGAGAGACCACATATTTGTAAAAAAACGATAATCACGAAGATACACGAGAAGCGTAACTCGAGGGAACCAGGTTTCGAGAGTCCGTGGAAACGTTCTGTACGCTCGAAAATCTACCCGGTGTCCCATCGAATCTGCCTGACGAAATTAAGAATTGTTCAAATGATTTCCGAAATGTACGTTCACCTTCGAGAACCCGTCACGGGCCTCTCGTTACTTCTGCTTTTAATTAATTAACTCGAATTAAATTAAGTCGAGATCAAAAATGACCGCTTGCCCCGAGTCATCGGCCCGAGACGTTCGAATCGTGTGTGTTTGACTTTGGATTTTTTATCGTACCATCGTCGGTCTTTAAGATGGTCATTGTCTTTGTCTCGGAGGAAGTCGCACTAGTGCTCGAAAAGAAGTCTTGTTAACGGATCTTGAATCCCTCCTCTCTTGTCTAGAGTAGGATCACGGAAGACTTTTGTATCGGCGAATTTAAATCTCTATAACACCATGTAACTTCACTGTCGCGTAGCTATGTATGCTTTTTTAGTTGCATTTCCCCTGAAAACGCAATACAATGTCTCAGTGTTGTGAGAATCAAGCAGGCAGCTCTGTTTTAATTATTTTTCAGAAGACAGAATCGAAGAATTGTGTCAGAATCGTTTCTAGATATCTATATTATATTTGTGTTCAATGTCACCGTAATGTTGGAGTATTATAGTTCATTCGATTTGGTTTGACCTTGGCTATTATACCTTGCGTATTATAGTAACAATATATAGTCTCATTTCAAAAACATCGACAACTCTAAAATCTCAAATAAGGTGATTTTAAGAAAAATTGTCTTTCCACTACAATTCGTCCCTTTTGACTATATTTTTGCGTGACATTTTTGTCCATTATTAACCCCTTGCCCTACAATATCATGTCAGACTCGTGATGAAGATTCTAAACAGAGTCTAATAAATATGTACGCTACTCATTTTCTTTAAGCCGAAATAAAATTCTACTTTGGTTTTGTTAATGTACAGATGTTGGAGAATAGATAGGCACAAAATGGATACAAATTTTCTCCTTTTTTAGGAAATTACGAACTACGAAAAGGTTCTGATTACTGAAAGTATAAATCGTAGGGCAAGGGGTTAATCATAATAGAGACAGAAAAATGAATAATATACAGAAAAATTTGTACAAACGAACGAGTCAAGGAAGTTACAGCCGATCTCCAGATGCAACGAAATCAAAATGGATGTTTCGACTGGAACGCTGACGAAGAAATCGATGGTGGGTAACTGATTCGGAAAGGAAGAACTGGGAATCGATGGCGGGTTCCTGGGAAGGACAAAAAGGAGGCGCAGAAGCAAGGTGACGAGAAGAGAGCTTGTGCTCGGTGCAGTTGCAGCTGGCGCGCCTCGAATTAGCTTAAAAGCCTGGAGCAACGAGCGGTGTAACGCGCGGCGAAAAGCACAGCTCGCTCTCGTATATCACTCCGAGATAAAGGGCTACTAGGCTGCGACGGAAAGTATAGTGGTTTCTCGTCGACGACCTTCGGATAGGTGGCGAAACGCAGCTGCTGTTCGCCACGATCATTCGGTTCGCTCGCAAAACGGATACACCGTCCCCGGTGAAATATATCGCGAGATCATCCGGAGTATTAAGCTCGGAAACTGAAACGGTTCCGAAGTTAACTGTTAATCACCGTTGCATAAAGCGAATCCGCGGTGAAGAACTGAAATTCTGTTATAACCGACAGGAAAATGGCTCGGCGCTATGGCGGATCCTGTTACGATTTTACGGAACTTTATCCTTCGGAAAGATGAGTATCCCGGAGTGCAAATGCTTGGGTAAAAGGTAACTATATTTCATTGAATTTTATTATTACTCGTAGACTGCGGATTTTATGCATTTATGACAAAAATGGGTACGTACAATTTAAAACAGTGGAGGTGTTGAGAAGATTTAAGGCCACCAGTGTATTAGGTGCACCTTGACAAGATCATCAAAAGAAGAATGAAATTTTTATTTGGCTCCTGTGTCATTTTTTTATTTTGCATAAAGATCCACAGTCTACTCATAAATATAAAAAGATCAATCGGATTAAAAATGCGAAAGAAATCGTGCCGCTACTGTTAGAGGTGTAGTATAAGGGTCCTTGCCCACTAGACCGTAACCTCGGCGCGGCGGAGCGCTGTTTCTTTGTACTCTGATCAGGTATAGTGGGCGCACTCCCATTGAAATACACAGGAGGCAATCAAAAGAGCGCCGCGCCGCGCCGAGGTTACGGTCTAGTGGGCAAGGACCCTAATGCGTGTATATGTTAATAAGACCGACAACACTTTGGTAAGACGATAACACGAGTGCAGCAGCGTAACCATATTTTTCCGGAGATTTTTATTACAATTAGTAGCGAAATTATATGCCAGTTGCGCTCCCGCTGGACAATATTTCTCGATCGCAACGGAGCAGAAAAAATGGTTTCCACGAAATTCGTCGCGGGTACAGGGAACCGTTTCACGGTCGTTTGCTAGAATTTAAGAGATAAAAGGTTCAACGTTGAGCACCTCATCTTCCGCGCACAGTCGCGCGTTAATTAAATTTCCTCTTAAAATTTCATACCTTTTTCTCCGGAGGTCTAGGCTCTTTGTAAAAATATTACATTCCCGCGACGCAGTATGTTTGCGGGTCCTGTTGTTTATCGCTGTCGCTTGGAGTACAACTGCGTTAAGGCTTTCAAATTATTTTACATTGTTACGAGCCTCCCCGCTGCTTGAACAGCGTCGCGCAACGCCGATTAACTCCACGCGTTGTAATTTTATAACTTTCCATAGTTGCGATGTTTCGCGCCCGCACTCGCGCCATCCGGAGAGACCAGATTATGCGGCAAAATATTCATTCCATTTAATTGCGTTGCCAATTAGAATCCTTGCGTGTTTTCGCTGCTACCGATCAACGGGCTGCGAACTCTCGCATTCTTGCGGCGGTAATTTACAACGATGAAAATTAAACGAAAATCGCCCGGTGAAGGATTTCACCGTTTATCCGAAGCTGAACCGTGCTTCGTTACATTTCAATTATTAGTTTGAACATTACATAACGCGGATTTATGTTTGCCACGAATTCATCCACACCACCATTCAATAATTGCCCCGCTGAATTTGTACTGCGCGCAATTACTATCATTGAAATCTTCTGGGAAGATAAAAACTGGGAACGTAAAAAATAGTGTCGCATACAGTGGACTATTTGTTGCAAAATATTCTAAACAGAAGCTTTGATCCTTATAAGTGAAGCCTTCGTCTAAGGAAAAGCCTCGGGTCCGTGCTGTTTCTTAGATCGTGCAGTTTCACTACTTTTGTGACCTCGCCGTCCGCGTCGAGGACAGCGACAAAAGGACAGTGCACACCATCAATTAAACCAGGCCTGGGCAATCAACGCTCCGAGAGTCGATGACGAAGAATCGGCTGAAACAGGTCTGAACAGGCCATAACACTTTTACACGAGTGCAATCGTTGCCGTAAAGAGTGTAAACAACCTCTCGAATTCTAATTGCCGTGAACGAGATCGTATCGCAAGATTCCGCCAATGATAAAGTTTCAACAAAGGTGGAAACTTCGTTCCACTTCCGTTTGCGGCCGTTGCGAGCCCTTGTGGGACGTTCGAGGATCCGCTCGAACGTCTTCCTTAATTTAAGCAGTTGAATTTATTTTTACCTTTACGCGACTTTCCACGTTACCGCGTCGTTCCTTTCTCGAATTCTACGATCCCCGGCATTGTATTTCCACCTGGAGGTTCGCGTGCTACCCCGAGAGAAATTTTTACGAAATTCCTGTGCGCGCCCGGAGAACACCGAAACTTCCTTCGTCCGTTTCGCTCGCCGGTACTTTACGATTTCCGAAAATGCGACGAGCAACATTTCTCGTTGTTACCAGTTTTCCGGCAACGTTCGCTCGCTCGTCAGATCCAGTACTCCGCGCGCCGCTCGTAAATCCAGCTCTTTATTAAAGAAGTTATTATTTATCGTAAAGAAGTTTCCGCGGCGAATCTCGGGGCGTTAATTCAAGAGTTCTCGATAAAGTAATCTTCGACGCCGGGGCTGGCCCGCGATAACTTACGGATCCCGCGAGGAATATTCTCCGCTTGCGGCGCGGGCTGCGGGCGGCCGCGTGCGGTACGCGGAAACGCAATTTGTACCGCGTTATTCATAAGTGCGGCCGCGAAGAGATCGTACGATAAATCTGCCCCGGTGTCCGCGAAATGAACGTAACAAACACCGCGGCCCGCAATTTATGCGATGGTTGTTGCATCCCTTCGACGAAATTCCAATTTCCACTGTAAAATCTTTGTTACATGGACACCCGTTATATTGGCGTTTCATTACGATCAGAGATAATTCGAATTTCTAGGGAGGAGGAGGATTCGATGTATTCAGATTTTATGGTAAATGAGGTTTCACAAACGAAAAGCACCTTTATGCGGAGATTATTCATTTTATAATTCCAGTGGAACCCCTCGAAACATAAACATTCGAATTTTTCCTTTTTATTCTGCAAAATTTCAGATCTCCACTCCCGTATTACCCTTAAACGGAAGGGTAGAGATCTGACATTGTACAGAATAGTGCATTAGGCAAAGAACATAGTTTAGCAGCCAAAAGAGATGAAAAATGGAATGGGTGGCAATTACTCATGCTTAACCTACTAGACCCTTAATAGCTCACTCGATACAAAGTTTGATTAATATTTAACTGATCCTTGTGGATCATCGTCCGCCTTTTTCCGCTAAAGCGATAAAGCGAAGTTGGAGGCAGCGTTAGCGAATCCCGTTGGTAAAGTCGCGGAAGTTTTATATTTTTCACGGAAGAAGAATAACGAAAAGTATCGTGGAACACGTGGCACGGTACCGTTTATCGTCGTCGTTAATCTCCGTTCGACGTTCACGCAATGAAACGAGCGATTTAACAAGCGAAATTGTTACACCGTATAGCTGCGGCCCACCAATAATCACGACAGAGAATTATTCCTCCTCACGATCGTTCTGTCGCAGACTTCCGCTAACGACTACTACCAATTATTAGCTCTCATTATCGCAGCTACGAAAATTGCCCCGGCGGGAACTGTTTTTCACTCGGCCGAATCCAAACGTTGTGTATGTATGTATATATCGTAGCACGCTCCTCTCCGAGCAGCTCCGCGCAGCGAATGCGTTTCTCCCGGTAATAACCTATATTTTTCCCGCGATAATGTGACGAAAAAATATGCGAGCGATTTGTTTGCCACGAGTGCCGGCCGAATGGAACGAAAAAAAGGAACGACCAGCCGCTTGCGAAATATCGCCGTGTAAAAGTTCCTCTCCCCTTTCGTCGTTAATTAACGCTTCTCACGGGAAGCTTGCCAATCGACTTTCTACTGTCGCTTGTAACAGTAATGAAACAATACTTTAATATTAATAAGGAATCGTTGTGATTTCTAGGAAAATAATATAGGCTTTTTGAAGGTCTCTAGCGACCGCAGCTAATTTTTTTACGTTTAAGATTCTGATAAAAAGATTGGAAAAAAGGTGACTACAATGTGTCCGATTTTCCTCATTCTAATTTTTAGTACAATCATTACGATGGTCCAAAATTGTCACCGAAATTTTGAGCCATCAATGTCGTGGCTGTCAGTCGAATTATAAAGATGTAATTTTTGTGCAAAATCGAAATTTCAATTCGGCAGATTGGTTCAGCATGGTTACGTCTGACACACGTGATGTAACCATATTTCAGCGCGAAAACTCTCGACAGCTGTGCGAAGGAAATTAACAGGAGATCGAAAAACCATGAAAATTAGAAAAACTTACGTAAACTTGGAAGTGTCGCTGGTTTGTACATCTAATTTTGAAGGATGGACTAACGATTGGTCACGAGTGGTCACGCGAGGTTACTGTTTTGCACTAACTTCTGATTCCGTATTTAAACAGAAAATATGACGTGGGTTCATTTAATTTGTGCGAACGAGAGATCTTGCCATTTCTGTTCCAAATAATTAACTTTGCAATTCTAGACCGGGTTCATTATCAAAATTCGATCAAACAAAGCTTCCGAAATTTGATCAAATACAGCTTTTGAAATTTGATTAAATTCAGCCTTCGGAATTTGATTAAATTCAGCCTTTGTATTTAGTTAATATCGTAGTTATGTACGTTATTAGTTATATTCTATTGCAACAAAATGGAACGAAGGTAAATATTACGGCAATTAAATTTATTTAATGAAATGGAGGTTGATAATTATGCGAATGATTTATTACCGAGTAAGGGAGATTGTTTGCCTCTTAACCCTTTGCCTTACAATATCGTGTCTGACTCGTGATGAAGATTCTGAACAGATTTTGATAAAAATGTATGTTAATAATTAACTATAAACCGAAATAAAATTCTACTTTGGTTTTGTTAACATACAGCTATTAGAGAACATATAGGTATACAATTTATATAAATTTTCTCCTTTCTTAGGAAATTACGATCTACAAAAAAGTTGTAATCACTGAAACCGTGATATAAATCGTAGAGTAACGGGTTAATAAATAAACTTATTAGATTAAAAGGGAAGTGAATTCTGCAATGTTCCCTTTCCTTAAAAAACATAATTTCATCTTTAAAATGTCAAATTATTGATGTTAATATGACATCATTCTAAATACTTAAAAAAAAGTTCCAAATAGAATTTGACGATCTCGCGGTGGTCGAAATCGATTCTTGTCGGTCGAACAACATCCGACGAATCTTCGGAATCAATTTCCCCGGGACAAAATCCGTATAAAAAAGTATTATTCACTTTTCTCATTTCATTTTTGCATAGGAAACCATTCTACGCGGGATTGCACACAACTAGCACATCCACGTGCAAACCCGTTCGCATTTTCGAAAACACGTCGAGCGTTCTTCCGAGCTTCCAACGGATAAATTCATCATTTCATAACGTCGGATTGAAGCACGCGTGAAATCCACTCCTTAATCGTCGAGAAATTCCGTATGCACTGCAACGTGTGAAATCTTGTTCGAACCATGACACTAATAAATGATTAAGCGAGACCCCATCGTGCATTTTTCCGCAAGTATGTTCCCACTTAGACACGCTCGGGAAATTACGAAACGCCCGGCGCAATTAACGAATTCTTCGTTAAACGGGGAACGCGTTCATGAACCCCTTAAGCGAGAAATTATTCGAGGCGAGAACCCGCGCATACTCTCCTCGACTGCCGCACGGCAACTTTTATGTTTTAACTACACTAAACGCCGACAATGAAGAGGGACACGTCGAACTTGACAGCCTTTGAATATGCAAAATTTATAAGAATCGCTCATGTGTCTACCTTCATTTTCTGAATTTTTTTTAAACACGTCAAATGAATGGGCCATTTTATAAACTGAATACAGGAATGTGCGTCAACCTTCAATCGAACAAGGGAACATTGTTATGCACAGAAAGATTTAACGATTAAACAGCTAAAAGATATTCAAAATAATTCACAAAAGATTTTTCGATTCGAAGAACCTCGAATCGTCCAACTATAGACAACTTCAAAAATTCTTCTCGATGAAACGAATGAAAATATTCAATAGGAGAAAAATACTTTTGCATAAGAAATTAGATAGTTCCAATAAATTCAGTAGTAGGCAACTTTAAGAGTATTTTTTAACAGAACGAATGAAAGGATCGTTAAGAAAAAATATAGGAATATTGTTAATCCTTTAGTTAAGTAGGGAAAATATATTTTTGCTAAAGATTGAGGAGTAGAGCACGGTAAAAAGAAGTTTTGTGCCATCGCGTGTAGAATGAAAGGTTAAGCTGAGAAATTTTCCGAAATCGTGGAATCGGGAAGAAGTTTCGACGGGAATGACGGTTGGCTCGCGTCAGTGATTTCATGCGATCCCCGCGTTGGTTCGCAAGTAGCCTCCGTCAGTGTCAATTAGCCGTCATTATCGTCGTTTCAACGTAACTCGCAGGAAAGAGAGAACTCGAGACACGCATCGACGAAGGAAGGAAGGGATAGAACGTAGAGGCAACTGTAACCGAGATTCTCTACACCGTGAATGTTTCTGCTCGCCATTACTGGAAGGTTATCATTTTAAACTGTCGAGCAGTCGTCGTCGTTGCAAACGAGAGGAAGCAATTTTTGCGATCGCATTCCTGCGAGTAGAAAAATCAAACATCTCCGGTCTCGAGATGCGAGAACTTAGAGAACTCCATTCTATTAAATCAACTGCGGGCATTTCTGCAAATATAGATTTTTATAGAGCCACTTGGAGGAACTGGCGTCAAATTGAAATTGATTCACTTTCCGTTTTCTGCTTTATCAGATTTTCTCCAAGCGAGACGAAGGCCTCGTTAAACTTTAATAAGTTTCTCGAATAAGTCTCGAAGAAATCTCCAGTCCGTCACAATGATAAATAATCGGAATCTTTGAGACTTTTGCTCTCGTATTAACGATTTATTATTTCGACAATTTGATTTGGTAAACAGTGGTTAGAAGATTCTGTATTCTTAAATAATTTGAACACTCCTGTATTTTCTGCGTAATCCTTCGTTGCGTTTAGAACATTTCCTGAGAACACTTTGACAAGATGAAAAATAGTAATAACGATTGAAACACTAAAATCGTTTCTGAGAATCCATTTACATAATCCGAAGGACGTTTCAACACTTCTATGCTAATAAATAATCGATCAAAAAGCATGATCGTTTACTATAAGTAAATTGGAGATCATTACGCATTTTCAACGGACAAATCGATCTAACAATGGGAGAAATAATTGCATCTTCATTACCTTCTTTTATTACTTCGTTGCATTACCATTTTCATTATCTTTTTAATCATTCAATAACATAAATCTTCTGCTAATTCTGACTTTTCAAAACAATCGATAAAAACATCGTCGGTCTACTTTAATTATGCAAAAGCTCTCTGAAACTTCGCTTCAGCCACGTCATAATCGAAGTCAGTGTCAACTTCTAATTTATTCGGTCGCTACAAATTTATGATAATCCAGAGTGGTGTTGTGATACGCAACACAAACACCCACAGCCGTGAAAAAGCTGTTATAAATTGGTTTCCGGACACAAAAAAAATTGATAAACCTTTGAAAGCTTCTTGCGCTCACGTTGCTGTGGAACTTTCTCACCGGAAAATAGCGAGGTAAATACGCGCCATTAATTTTAATTTTTGGATAATCTTCCGCGCACATACATTGAGATTTACTGGCGGCGAACACAGCGCCGAAGTGAATAATTATTAACCACGTTCCTCTGGTTTGACGAGCAGGGTTTCAAAAATGAATCAGCATTGTTTTTTCCATCCGTAAATCCCAATCCGTAAAAGCTGGATTCAGTTAATAAAATAACATCACACAGAGCCATTTTAAATAATAATATCAATCTATCGGAAACTAAAAATTTATAATACGCGTTTCCTAAATTCAATTAAACTCGATTCAATATTTCATAGACACTAAATCTACCGAGTACTAGAAGTGTCTGTAGTCTGTGTACATTTATAAAAACAACAAAACATAAAATGAAATGCACCATTCCCCATGATGAGATCTCTATAATTCCAATAGCCGCAAAATAAAATATACCAAAACCGGTCTTTTGACCGGCGGTGGTTTAGTGCATATGTTGATTAAAAGTATACAAAACCGGTTTACAAAAGACTTGAAGATCGTTTCATTTAATCTGCGAATCGTAAAAACCGGAATCCATTGTGGAATGGTATTCGGTAATCCTCGAAACAAACAATTTTACTTTAATTTCGATATCATGCGTCCCTCGTGTTTCATATCTCGCTGCGAAAATACGGGCAGGATATTTTATTGTTTGATAACTTGTTTATCCGGCTGCCATTAAAGCTACATCAAAATTACTGAATTTCATTTGCGGAACGTACCCGGCAATTTTATTTTTATGGCGAGACCAACGAGTGACCATTGTTTTTAATAAAATGTTCTTTCGGTTTGCACGGACGCCGCGCCGGCCCAAGCCGTATCATTTAATAACAGGAAATATGGAAAAGCTTCGAATATTATGCATTCCTATGCCGCGCCGTCCCCCTCGTTCCGACGTTTTCGTGCCCACCTGAAAATGTAATCGCAATATTACGGGATAAACCACAGCTATATTCAAAACATTGAATTGTACGGCATCAGGCCGCGTCGCTGACGTTGCAGCTGATAACGTGTTTGAATTAAAGTGCAACACATCGTTCGCAACTGACCGCCATGATTATAAACTTCGAATAGGTCGCAGATAAATCATTGATTTCCCGGTTCTGTACCCGAGCTCGCATCGACGCCGATATATCGAAAACTATACTCGCGACAGATAATGGCCCGACACGTTATTTCGTTTATCCTTCGAATTTATTTTCCGTTCGTGTGCGCGCGTCAATTGAATTCTTACTGGCGTCGTATGATGCACGCTGTGCCTCGTAAATATGCAATTCCGAGGGGAAATTAATTCAATTGATAGGAGACTGCAATTGTACTTTCGAACTAAGTAACTAAGTAACTCTTGAATTAATTACAGTAAAGCCTTGTGATCTAAGACTGAAGGAAACAAGAACTGCACGATCTAAGAAAAACGAATATCCTCTCCACTACGGGGTATACCCCGCGAGGGTCCAAGAAGCGCGAGCTTTGTAAAGCGGAACATGCCGCGTAATCCGATACGGGTCGGGATTAGTGTCGCCAGATGGGCACCAAACGGACCTCACACATTCCACCTCTTTTTCCCCTTCCACTATCCCATTCCAGCACCATGTCCCCCACTAAGACCGTAGACCACGGTGCCCGTGTTGTAGACTGGACTGGTCATCAGAGAGGGGTACTTGTATTCCCCTCGATTTTCTCGACCTGGCGACATGCTACGGAGTGAGGATGAGTCGGAGTGGGAACGCATAGTGGAGTAGGGAGCGCTGGCGCTCGGAGTGGGGATCGCTGAACGCGATGACGTACTACTGAGCGTCGCGCGGCGAGGTGTGACGGTTAATATTAAAATTTTTTTTCTCCTAGACGCACAGTTTTTTTAAAAATTTGTTTCTTAATAGTGCATTGTCATCCAGTTCGGAGCTATGTTTAAAGTTTCAAGTCTCTAGCTCATTGGAAAGTGATTTAAAATTCGATTACAAGATTTGACGCATACAACAACGAGACGGCAAGCTAATATAAGCGTGGTAAAAAGAGCACGGACCCGAGGGTTTTTCTTAAATAAAAACTTTACTCTCTAGGCTGATTACGAAACTCCAACATGGTCACCACCAGCAAATTACATTCTGTATTAACTGGATTAACACCGCATTCTGCAACTCTGAATTCGTGACTTTAAGTGTGTGTATCCTTCAGGATTTCATTCGACTGCAATGCGTGCCGCAAGCTGGATCCCAACATCCGAAATCCTTGCCAGTTTATTCAAGCAGACAGCAACTTTCTGTTTACCTTCTCCCCGTCACGAGGAAAATGCGGTTATTGCACGAGTACAAGCCAATGCTTGAAATAACATTTCAATCATCCCGGCACAGGTGAAATACTTCTGCCGGCGATGCAGATATCGCGAATTTAACGCAATCGGAATCGAGATATTTCATTCCGGCGATCCATATCTATCTCTAACACGTGAGCGACCGAAATATTTTTTTTTTATTGGACGCATTAATCCTGGCTGACAAGAATCGCGTTTACCGCCGGTGGTTATTCAATATTGCAATATTGTGTGCCGGGATGCGGATTTCTCTCGACGCAGCCACAGAAGGAGGTTGACAGAAACGCTACAAGTTGACATTCGAATCCCACCGACTCTTTGGAAGTTGAACCAGTTACTTTCCATTCGAAATCAAATTGATTTGACACTATAGAAATGTTTAAGACTCGCTACTTTTAGCGAAGATATTTTATACAAGCATCTTGGGTAGGCTTTGAAGAATTTCTCCATGTAAGATTCAATGAAAAATAGTTGATCGATTCATGGGAAATTGCGGAGAGGTTGCAAAATACACGCCGATCGCAGATAACCGACGTCACATAATTTTCTGAGAAATTTCTCGTTGAAGTATTTTAGACAGTAACCATTGTGGAGGCTCTAGCAAATACTGCCACGTAAGCTTCACGTTAAAAAAGCCCGAAGATTCGAGGGAAAACGCGGTAGAGTGACAGGATGCGACACCGCGCCTGTTTCAGGCCGCAGCTCTGTCGTCTACGGTATTTCCATTTTATCAAGCTGCCAATATCTAACGTCGGATTTCCCGTCGTAATATGTATTCTGCGGGACTCTGATGCCGCCTTCCATCACGCGCTCCTCTCCTTTATTCAGTGTTCCAGCGTCCTCCACGGTTCCCTGTTTCCGTCGAGTGGAGCCACGGCTCTTCCAGCGTGGCACAAACCGCCTGGTACACGGAAGAACGCACGAGTTCGAGGTAAATAAAATTATAGCGAGCTGAGCGATGGTCAGTGAAGCACCGAACTTCCCGATGAAAGAGATCGAAACCTGTTACCGGTGCTACGGTGTATGCCGATACGCTCTTTCGAAAGCATCGCGATCCAGAACACAATTTTCCTAAAGCATGCTTCGCGTGCAACTATGTCTTTTTACAATTAAGTATAAAATTAAGTCCACGGCAGTAATAAAGAGCATCCCTTCAACTATGAATGCGTCTAATATCAAAATCCTAAACCTATTGTAACTCTCTGAAAGAACTAGGAATGGGATCAAGTATCTCGCAAACAGGTTCGAACTTTGATTGATTGAATTCGAAATACTTCGGAAAACAGAAATAGTACTCCTAAGTATGTATACTCGAACCTATGCCAGATAGTTTCGAACCTTTTACAAGTACTTTGGTAAACTGAAATAATACTTACAAGTATATTCGAATCTTGGTCGAACAGATTCGAAACTTTTATGAATATCGTACCGGACATTCTCTGATTTTTCTAATCATTATTTTTTCATCATCTGCTGTGTTAGAAGTGGAAAATTATCTAAAATCGCAATATTTAGAACGCAAAGAAAACCCGTTATTATTTTGGCGTGAAATTTCAATGAAGTACCCCATTTTATCAAGAATTGCACGTGATTATCTTTGGTATAATGGCCACTTTTGTACCTTCAGAAAGAGTGTTTTCAAAAGCAGGAAATATCATGGATAAAAAAAGAGATAGGACAAAACCAAGTATTGTAAATGAAATATTATTCTTAAATAGTTACGAATTTAGTAAAGAAAGTGCTTAAAACCTACGAGATGCAGTTCTGATTTCCAAGATTCGAATACTACATACTTGTGAAAGAATCAATTCCTTTCCACATAGAAGTACTTATAAGTATCTTTTCGAAACTTGTAAGTACTCATTCCGAGGTTCGATATCATTTGTATAAAATGAATACCTTTCAAATATAATCATTGAAACATTATTGCTTTTGAGTAGTAACCCATGAAATGAAACTTGGTTAGTGAAATTGACTCGGATTCGTGAGTACATATTGAACGTGATCCCATCCCTAGAAAGAACCCTTTCGTGAACCGCTATTTTATTTGGATTATATTCAGATTTCTCGTTGTCTTTGTTTAGAAACTGGGATTCGTGGAATTTCACGTCCAGACTTATATGGAAATGTTTGTTAGTCAATGCACGGCGAACTCGCGAACGCCGTACGAAACGGCAGGAAAAGAGTGTAAGAACAAATTGTGTAATATTGCTCTATGTGCACCACGATCACGTCAGATGGGCGGAGATGCGGGGGTCCGTAGCAAGAGGAATTCGTTGGAAGCAAAGTGGTAGACGATATAACAGGAAGTTCGAGTATCGTTCCTGGAACTCGGAACGTGACGCGATTGAGATAGTAAGCTCGCGCTGCGTAACATATATGTACACCGGGTTCGCAAACTCCGTGAAAATTCTTCTCGAATCACCCTGCGATTGATTCGGAACGTACAGCAATGGCAGAATGTAATTCTACGAGCGATGCTACTGTCAGAAGAAGAAATCAATATATGCTCGGTTGCATTCTAGTTTTTCTCTTCTGGTTCGTAGGGAAATTGTCTGGGCGTAATTTGCAAAACCTGAAATTACCGCATCAACACCGTGTTTGTACCGTACCACAACCAATATTCATTTTTATCGAACTACAGGGTGTCCCAAAATTCCTTCAACAGCCGGAAATGGGAGGTTCCTGACGTCATTTGTAACAACATTTTCCTTTGCAAAAATGTTATCCGCGGCTTTGTTTAGGAGTTATTAACGAAAAACACGGACCAATCAGAGCGCGACCTAGACGCGAGTTGGCACAGTCGGCCTGGCGCGCCAACTGTCTATTGGCCGACTGTGCCAACTCGCGTCTAGGTCGCGCTCTGATTGGTCCGTGTTTTTCGTTAATAACTCCTAAACAAAACCGCGGATAACATTTTTGCAAAGGAAAATGTTGTTTCAACTGATCTCAGGAACCTCCCATTTCCGGCTGTTGAAGGAATTTTGGGACACCCTGTATACATTTTATTGTATTCGTTGCATTCGTGTTTGAAAAGTAAGTGCATGCAATTCATTATTTGTTTCACGTTTGTTATTATGTGTTTTACAGATAACATTTTTAGTAATCTTTACTATTTATCAAGAGGTAGAAAAGTTGAAGACGTTTAATTTACACCTGCCATGAAACTTCGATGTTTTAAACATTGTTTGAAAGTTGAAAAAGTTAATATTTAAGAGCTGCTGTATTGTGGCATATTGCAAAGCGTGCTTGTCCTTACATATTAACCTTTCTGCTTTACCTTCCCTCCATCGATTTCGATAGAAGACATTGCATTATACCCTTCAATCCCGACTAACGAAACTGTCATCACAATGGCAACATCGATCAGCGTTTTACATAGTCGAAGCGTTGCACTTAATAAATGAGTAGGCTTCAGAATGCTAAAAATGGAGTGGTATTTGCGATTGTTATTTAACAAACTACGAACCGGTTCACCTCGAACTATTCATGATAATTTACCTCATGTTCATCACATCAATATGTGCAAATTTTATTGTCGTAAAAAATATGCAGTAGAAATCGCCATACATAAACATTTATGTAAAGTTATACATATAAAGATGTTTATCAGGGAAAAAACAATGAATCCAGTGTTCAAGTTGGGAATTGAAGTCGAGCTAGTGTCAAGTATCCAATGTTCAAATTAGAAATTGAAGTTGAACCAGTGTTTTAAAGTAAAAATCGATTTACACACCTTTCGTCAATGAGATAAAAAATTTAACGAGTTACGTGTACTCACTCTTCTGCTGCCCAAACGAAGACCATAATACCTCCTCGTACAGACTAATCGCGTGGCGGTCTTTTAGTCCGAATTTCGACGGTTCTCTGCCCGTTTTCTCGAGACTTGTCACGAGAATTCATCACGAGACGCATGATGAGTATCTTTTTAGCACGTCAAACACGAGGACCGGCGAGTTCAATGTTTATTTCAAGAGCCCCGATCGAAAGTGTCGTGGCGATCAACGTACCGTTGCGATTCACACTGACATGGCTCGCACCGAGGAGCCCTAACGTACGCTGTATATATTGATCTCCCTGACCAATGAAATATTTCTTGGCATTAACGACGGTTAAAGGTGAATATGATAGCTATAGTCTATACACATTTCTATTTTCGTATTCTAAAACGACGAAAAATACTTGTTTTCGTATATACAGTGGATTTTCGTAATTTCCAGTGTCGAAAGTTTACAATTTTCAATTTTGCACCGCCCCTCCGAAAAGATTTATATTGTATTTACGTTCCTGTGTATTCACATAAATTAAATGGAAATTATTTCATACTTTTTAGTGCATTTTTTAGTGCGTTTCGAAGTCGGTTTTTTCAGTAGGCCGCAGATCTTTACGTAAAATAAAAATTTTTGCATCAATTGCAAAACATAGCCCACTACTACTATAACAATTGAAGATGACGGCGTTTTCGTAAATAATCAGAAAAATAGGTGTCATATAAATGGCCACGTAAATAATCACAAAAATAGGTACAGTTACTCGAATTAATATTCGGACGCTCTAAAAAGATAGCTTTTTTAATATTGTACCATACGATTTGACCTACAAAACGTACTTTTTAAATTTTCAATGTAGGCTCTCGTAAAAAAGTTTTAAAATGCGACTTTCAGTATTTTTTCTGCAATTCCGATCAATTGCTATTTTTGAAAAAAATGTTGTTCACATCATGTAGTAAACTAAGTGCTCTAGCTTCCCAAAAAAGTTCAAACCGTATAGTACAATATTTAAAAAGTTATCGTCTTTTTTAGAGCGTCCGAATATTAATTCGACTAACTGTATATGTATATATAAATATATAAATTAACCTTTTGTTTATCTTTAAGAATATAGTTTATTTTTACCCTATATGAGCACATCTTTCTTTTCCCACAAGCACGCCAATTTCCTGTCCCCGCAATCCGAAGCGAGCCCAGCTAACATCGGGATGGAAAATAAATTGTTTCGAATTGTAGTCTCGGGTGAGCTAAACGCTTCGACAGCTTCGGCTATCGAGTGAAAGACGAGTGGAGGAGGGTAAAGATCGTTGGTATAATAAGCTGAGGTTTCTATCGCGGCGCCATTAACTCCATTATCAAGGGTAGCAGCGAAGGGATCGTCTAAAACTGTCGTAAAGTCCGCATTCCGGCGAATTGATCGCCGGTTATTCGGCGGCTGGGAATCGCGGCACCTTTCTTGGTTGCGAGGAGAGCACACACCCCGATCGATGTCCTAATTCAACAGGTGTGGGAACGCCGAAGATGCGGACCATTCTGCGTCCGACATGAATTTCTGGGAATCGCGGTGCTGGCACCGACGAGACCGATAAAATTCGCGTGCCCGAGAAATTCCGTCGATACCCGCGCGATGCGCGAGATAGCCGAAGGTGATGTCAGAATCGAAAGATGCTCGGATGTTCCCCGCGAACGAGAAGAAAGAGTGGAAGTACCCTGGCCCCGTCTGAATATCGAGTAATTTTCTTCCAGTTTCTGTTCAATTTTATGAAACACCAGGGAGCAGTGTTCTCTTTCGCATTTATGGACGCCTCTGACAATTTCATGACTGCTGACTCTGTTCGAATCATCGAGTCGTATCCGTAAAAATATCAGCTGTAGAGGTGAATTGCATAACCAGGTGGTTTTTTAAATTCGGAATATTTTCTTGTTTTATCGTATTAACACGATGGCATCGCGTAATCCCTTGGTATTATTTAAACGCTCTCCGACGAGTTTTTAATCATTAAAGAAATTTCAATTTGCTTAATAAACAAAAATTACTTGCGCAAAATGAAACCTTTCTGCCTGCATAGCAACAAACTAGACTGAAATAAAAATGTAATTTGTTTCTTAAAAGTTTGAATGGATTGAAAATAGTATAACAGTAGGATTAAATGCGTCTAATGTTTTTTCTATTCTAGATTACGCCTACTCATTGTTATTATTATTATTATTATTTAATGCTTCAAACCAAGTATGGTTTATGTAGCATAAACACACAATACATGAACATATTGACATATTACAAATTAGTTCTCTTAACAATACATAATAGCCAACTCGTTATTGTCGCAAATGCATGAAATCCGCAATCTGCTAATGACCAACAAAAAGGTAAATTCAGCCCACGATAATGGAATGAAAAGGAAATGGCACACGCAAGTAGACAATTGATGAAACCGGTGTATTTTTGTCGAAGAGATGAGCTTGCGGTTGAAATTCGATGCGAAAAAAAGGGAACGCGATGGACCCGGATTTAGAACAATATTTTCTCCGTTTGATGAATGAAACGCTCTGTTTCGAGGACATGCGTTTCGACTGATAGATTCGATGTAATCACTCATTTTCCCATATGCGCGGGCCTCCACGTTCGCTGAGCAATTTAAATGGCCGTCGATGAATTCGGCCCATGCAGAAAGAGCATAACATTTTCATCTCTGCCAGATATCAATCGCGGATAATACGGCTCAAATATTTCATTTTATGAGGAATACTTTTTTCTATTTTTTGTCACAAAAGCTGAAGTTTCCAAACATTGGGTTGCTTTCAATAATAAAACATCTGTACTCCTGTAATTTCGTTGAGAAAATAAAATTATAAAATACTCGTATGTACCTCTTAAGACATGCACAATACAATGTACCCAACAAATTTTCCACTGATTTATTTTTTTTTCCTGGACAAAATTGCTAAAGGGAACGTAGACGGTGTCGACATTGAGTTGTACATCAATAGTTGCTTAGTTTAGTGCTGTACACTACATCTATCAATAATGCCATAATTATATGTCCTGAAAGAACAGTTGTAGTATTTCTCATCTGCTCTATGACGTTGTAACATACGTACATTCGGTTGGAAGTTTGCAAATGTTGTCATTTTAAGAATTAAGAATTAAGAAGGAAGCCAATTGTAGCGAGATATTTCTATGCTGTGAATTTTATACATTCGTAACAAAAATGATAGAATTAAAAGAATTTGAAATCATCAATCTATCTATTGGTATTTTAAGGTGAAATAGAGCTCAATTTTTTTATTCAAGTAATATGATCTTTAATGAATAAGATATTTTCTCTTTTGTTCGATAATCTTTTGCCAAAAAGGACAAATAAGAAAATATTTTATTGATGAAAGTTCATCGCTTGAATAAAGAAATTCGGTGTTTTGTTTCACCTTAAAGTAACGAAATTACTTTCTTGCCAACAAAGCGGGGAAAATAGTATTTTAAATAGTAAATAGTAAATAGTCCTATTTATTTTAAAGCATGTGTACAACTTTGAAAATAAAATATTTTATTTGATCCTGTAGTTTGTGAAAATAAAATATTTTATTTGATCCTGTAATTTGTGAAAATAAAATATTTTATTTGGTGCAGTAATTTTTGAAAATAGTATTTTATTTGAAAAATATTGATAATATTTGTATTTTGTCTTTATTTTCAATTTTTAAATATTATTGCTGAAAATAATGGTTCGAATTCAATACATTTATGAGTGTAAATCGTTTCATAACGATAAGATTAACTGTATGTTTATGCGGTTTCTCAGAGTATTATAACAATGCAAAAAGTAAAATATTTTATTTCGCGTTTCAGATTGTTAAAATAGAAATATTTTCTTTCGTGGATCAAATTGTTGAAATAGAAATATTTTATTTTGAGGTTCATATTGTTAAAATAGAAATATTTTATTTTCGAAATTCTATACCTTATTTAAAATACTATTTTCTTTAAGCAAAATAAAATCTAAAATATTAAATAGTATTTAAAATTTGTTCGCCAAATAATGCCCACCTCTGCTTGCCAACCCAATAGAACAAAATAGATATTTATTCGGTTGTAGCACCTTACAATTGATGCAATAGATTTTTATTTTGCATTAGAAATCCACAGCCCAGAGATCACAAAATCGTGTGAATGTAATTCCGCACTTTGTTAACAAAAAAAAATATATTGTGGGCAATAGTAAAGCTACACATAATAGCAAAGCTACATAGATAAGAATACAATGTTTGAAGCACAAAAATTGTTGTAGACGTGCTTCCCAAAAGAATGAAGCGAACGAAGGAAAAGGAAATTTTGGTTCCAGGGAAAACGAGAGTGTTTCCATGAGAAACTGAAGGCGTGAAGTTGCCGAAGGGGTGTGGAAACCGAGCTGCGACAAGTTTGGCTCAGCTATGCAGCGTCCTGGAATGGCAGCTGGGGATGGCAGAGGCCCGACGAAACGCCTATAGCACCACCGGCCGCGATAATCCACTTTGTTAGCTCTAACGACGGGCGTGGTTTATACACTTGACTTTTATCGAATCGGCCAAACACCGGGAATGAACCTCTCTTTAAAGTTTACCAACCGCTTCGCGATTATCTCATTACTTTCCCAACTTCGACTTTCTTCCGGCGATGTCAACGAACTGTAGTGTCGATAAACTACAGTACCGTTCACGATCATTGAAGCAATAGAAGAGTGAAATGTTGCTTACCAAATTACTTGACCAGAGAAGAAATGATGTCGTACAAATCACTTCCGCATACGCTCTAGTACTCTAAAATGGCAGTAGAAGTCGAAAACTGTACAGGAAATAGAATGAACAATCACGAAGAAGTGGAAAAAGATTGCATGTTACAGAAAGTCTCGTCGCGTTATAATCGTTCAGTTTCAGTACTAGCTTTTGAAACATTTATATGTGCCAGTATCAAGAACAATGATTTTTGTACCCAATTTTGATTTAATAGATTTAGAAAGGCTCGGTAGAAGAGCTCCAATATTTATTAATTCTGTTAATAGCATGAAATTTATAGCGTATAAATAACTTACCATGAGCGCAACTCGTGAAAAAGTGGAGCCGAACTTCCCCAGAAATCTGAAATAAACTCGGGCACAATATTCCCACCGTTCACGATCGTAAAGTATAAAAAGTTCGTGTCAAAAGTGTTTTTTACACCGCCATAAAAGGAGGGTGCGGTCTCGGTAAAGTATTATGGCTGTTCGGCAGTTCCTGTCTCCTTTCCTCACGCGCCTAGTTCATAAAGGAAGAGGAAACTACCGAAACGGGATCGACGAAAGGATTTGTGAGGGAAGCAATCACCGGAACCGTTTTCCTAAAAAAATATTTCAAAAATCAGGATTTCCCGCGGACAACAAAAGGAAGAGGTAAATCCTTCTACGGGGGATAAAGAGACTTTGTCTAGAAGCCGGCGAACTTTTGTTATCGTTCGGTGGGCGAAGTTCTATTTGAAAAGACTGGCAAACGAAGTGAACGCATAAACATCACAATGTAGTCTTTAATGCCCGTAAAGCGCCGGGATTTTATTTCAAAAATGCCTTTCATACGATCGTAAAATGGGGCGATACCCATAGAAGGGTGTTATCGCTGCACGCCCAGTGTGTTGCTCGTAAACGGCCGTCAAATGCTCCAGCCCGGCTATGGCAGCAGTATACGAACCATCCAGCTTCATAGATACGGCTTTTCCACGTTCTTTTTCCTCTGCCTGTTTCCCAAGACAGCATTCGCGATCGTTAGCACCCTAGATTTCCCGGCATTCCGACTCCTATTACTCCAACACCATGATATCCGAAGAGAAAACGGCAAGAAACACTTTGATCACTGCCTTGGATATTACTCGGACATTACACATGGAAAATAAACACCCGGATAAGCAGGAGGGTCAGTCAATGAGTAAGTTATAACGCCTCTATATGGAAATGTCGATGCAGTGCTCAAAAAAGTTTTACAATTTTAGACAAAATTCAGGAATTACTTTTCTCTAAAATTGTAAAACTTTTTTGAGCATCAACATTTCCATATAGAGACGTTATAACTTAGTTTTCAAGATTTCGAACCGTGAACGTTTTAACACGTGGAAATGTTGGTCAACGAAATTTCGTGGACAATGTAAAGCGAAGTGGTTGAAGAAGGACTAGGTCGACACCAGCTCCAATTATTTTGTGAGCCGAAAATAGGAGCTGGCTAGGTTCGACGTTGTTTCCGGTGCGCACGCGGCGCTCATTTACTTTCGAGTCACCGGTGTTATAGCGGGAAGACTGCATAGTCGGTATATATCCGTCGGTACACTTGGTCTATGCCATGGACTGTATGGCATGACTAATTATACTTGAGCCCGCGGCAGATCTCGTTGGCCTGGCCCTCAAGAGGCGGGAAGCACCCCATTAAAGCTCGAGCTTCGGCCGCCCTCCACAAGGAAGACCGCCGACCCGCCAATACGAGCCAACCAGCTGAAAGGACGAGGACGTCGAGCAGAAGGAGAAGAGGCTCAAACCTCAGGGACGAACGTATAGAAGCCGCGAGATGCGAGCATACGTTATTCTTTTTCCCTGGAGGTAGCTGCTCGGCCATCTTGATGCACGAACTCCTACAGAAGTGCCTCGACACTGGGACCTTCATTATGTTTCACAGGAAATGTTATCAGTAGCATAATGTTTTGATCGTCTTGCGTCTTTGATCTTCTACTTGATACGTTGACTGATGTACCAGCTCCTATTTTCGAGTACAGTAGTGCCTCGATACTTGGACCTTCTACTTGATACGTTGACTGATGTATCAGCTCTTATTTTCGAGTACAGTAGCGCCTCGATACTTGGACCTTCTACTTGATACGTTGACTGATGTATCAGCTTCTATTTTCGAGTACAGTAGTGCCTCAATACTTGGATCTTCATCATAATTCTTGTTATAACATCTTCGTTGTATTTGTAGACAACTGCGAAATGATTGTATGTTTCAATTGCAACGTGCGTCACGTTTTAAGAGATCTTCCCCAATTTTTTCTTCCCAAGGCGATCCACCCTTTCTTCAGCCCCTGTAGCGATCAAAAGAATTCTTCTTCGAAATGTGGCACCCAAGCTGATGCCAGATACCGCGGAAAATCACTGAGACACTCGATGTTTTAGGGTAATGGAGATTTCAGTTCCCTCGCGGCTCCTCGGGAACGAGTAATCTCGAGGATCGTTTCTGGGCGAGCTATACATATACCGCGCCTCCTTAGCTTGCCAAAGTGGCACGTGTGGCAAAACGCGCCTGTGTCTGTGTCTATGGACGTTCTATAGCGCATCTGTCCTCCATTTCTCGTGTACAGGGTGTAACATAATTATTCGACATGAATCCGACGCGACATTATCGTTCAGGAGTCACTGAAATGATCCTAGAGATAAAAATACCTTCTCGAGGAAATCTGGACTTTCTGTGTTACATCTGGATCTCTCTTTACACGACACATTTTTACATAAATAATTTTCATACGAATTTCTAACACTTATTTCATTTTACATGAATTTTCAAGCACGTTTTATTGAGTTTTATGCGTACGTGTCCTTAAAGAAATAAAACCGTAAATATTGGGTTGGAATTATTCAATAACATATTCTCCATTTTGTTCTATTACTTTTTCCCATTTTCGAGGTAACTTCTCGTGTTATTGAATAAACATATGAATAAATACCTTAATTTTATCTTCGATTCTTAATTTGAGAATGCTACGAACTTTCTTTTCAACACAATAATCTACTAAATTCGAAAAGCATAGTTAGATTAAACCATATTGAATCTGAAATCAGTATGAAATGATACTCTATTTATTCTAAGTACTTACATGTCGATATCCTCGATGCATAACGTATAGAGAATGAGATAAATCAAGATTGAGGAGAAATAGCAGCTACGGGTCCGGGCAATCGTGAATGAAGGTGCCATCGCTTACGCTTCGAATGCTTTAATTATTTATTTAAACAAATCCCAACATTCCAAACATTGATAGTTGTGTGTAGGTGTAGGTGAGTGTACGTGTATCCGCGTGTTTTCGTCTGTTTGATTGGATCCTGTATGTAAATGACGCAGTTTCGCGCGTGAATTCATCGAGAGTCTTACAGCTAATGAGACTCGTTCGACACGAACGTGGGTATCTCGCTTAAAATCATCGATCGCGATTCGAAAACGAAAAGAAAATGCGTTGATCGAATGAATCGACCCGCCAACATTATCGGCGGATCGTCAACGACAGGACTTTCGGACTTGTCATTCAATCTAGTCACAATCTCTCGCGTCTTCTCTTTCTCGCAAATTTCTTTCGCTCTTTTTTCTCTCTCTCTCTCTCTCACTCTCTCGGAAAATTCAAGCCATGTCGTGTTTCTAAAAACGTCCTGGGACAATCAAGTCTCCTCTTCTTGCCGCTAAACACACATGAATTCTCTTTGGATGGCGAGCGTTCCTCGACTAGAGTAAATTATAGTAGTTAGGTTACTTACGGCTGGCCCCTCGCGCGGGTTCTTTCCTTCTCCCTTTTCCGTTAGCACAGACACACAAAAACACACACACACACCGATACTCGCAAAGACTTGCTTCCTGCTTAATTGTTCCTCTCCTCCTTCGTTATCTCAATTACAATGTCGCATGAATCATCAACGAAAGATCTCATTAGAAATATCCCGGCTCGCTCCGTAATTATCAGTGATAGATCGAAGCTCATATTTACCACCTGTCTTTCTCTTTAAATCAATCTTATTTTAATTCACATCTCGCGTTGTAATATCCTGCCACAAAGTCGCGAATAGGTTCAACAGAATACTGGAACGCTCATATAAATGTTCAAAATTAGTAACACATCGAAGATTATAGAATTTAACAGAGTCTTATATTGTCTTTACGTTATCGAAGCTAATGATATAGGAAACACTATGTCCAACAGCAAACTTCGAGAAGTTCAAAAGTATAAAACTTTCACAAACATTACGCTACCAGAAATCTACTCGATTGAGAGTTCCACAAAAGCATAGAATCTGCAATCTACCAACAAACACGAACACCACTCGCTCCCTTCAATATGAAACGAAATAACATTTGTCTCTGATTAATATTCAGCATCTCTGCCAATCGTAACCACGCACCAAATATCGTCTCTGAAACAGCCGTAAAACAATTCCCGAAGCAAAGTGTTGCAACGAAAAAGGGACTGGCCCGAATCTCGGTAAAAACGCGGAAGAGCATAAGTTCAGGGAGCACAGTCGTTGCCAGCACGTTTCGAAAGAAGAATAGCATCAGCCTGGACCCATACACTCGTCCCAAGCCGCCCACATAGAATACAATTTACAAGATGCATCGCCCGTCTCGCGCCGAGTTTTCGCAACCCTTTCAACACTCTCACTCGCCACACGGACAAAACAGACATTCTGTCTCTCTCGCAAAAATCTGGAATCTCGCACACAAGGTACACGCACGATTACACAGAATTCCAACGACTCGGCAATTTATTATCTAGCAGGTTCCGCTCGATAGAACGCCTGCGGCTTCTTATGATCAGGTCCAGTCCCCCCGCGACCATACTCTCCGTCTAGCGGCACCGAGAAGTCGAGGTCGGACCTTCCAATTCCTCGAATAATTCCACTTAGTGCTCCGACAAATCCGGATAAAAGGAAGCCCGGGCAAAGCAAGCCTCTGGCTCCCTGGCGCGCGTTGTCTTTTGGGTTCCTGAGATTATATCAATCCCCTCGTTTCACGGCGTCGGGCGTCGCGACGACCTTTCGCCTTCGACGATTTCAACTTCTTGCGCATCACGGGTATGTGCGCCCGCCCGATCAGTCGAACTCGTGTTCTCGATATCCCGTTTTCTATGGAACTTGCCCCCCTTTCCTCTCCCCCGGCGAGAAACCCCCCATCAGAAAACTCCGGCAATCTTACCCGCCGCACCGGAAAAAGGTAAAGGATCGACGTAACCACCGTCCGAGATTTTCCCCCATCCCCCGTTCTTCTTTAGCCCCCAGACAAGTTTCCCGACGGTTTCAATAGCCCGGATAAGGTCAACAACATCCCTCCCTCTCTCCCACCCTACCCCTAACCCCGATCACGTTAATTCCGTAGAAGGAAGAGGACCTTTAAAATCGTCGTCCCGTATCTACGATAGCGCACGGAATATTCAGATCGACGATCGGTAAACGGTGAAGATCTATTTAGATCGGAAACGCTCTTCCGATAGTCGCCAGCCGGGATTCATCGGCTCGAGTTTCTAATGGAAACAATCCTGTTGTCGAAATGATTTGCGCGAGGGAGGCTTCCAAGGTTCTGGGAATTTATTATTTTTTCGTTTAGTTGAATTATCGCTAGATCGATACCATAATTATTCATGTTTATGAAAAATCGAATTCTACAGAAATATATCTTATTTACTCTGCAGTCTAGTAATGAAGCTATTCTCGGTTTGGATCTATGCGACGACAATTTTATAGAAAGTACGTGCATTGATTATGATGACAAACTGATGAATGTTTTGATGAATGTTTAGGTCTGAAACGTTAGAATATAGAAAACTTTAAGTCAGATATTAAAATTGTTCATATTGTCTTCTCGAAGGTATTTGCTTCGTTGGGAGTACATTTTGTTGTGTAGAGCTTTGGAAACGACCCCCCTGACTTGTTTAAAAGGATCCTGCTAGGATGCATTCTCTAATAGATTATTCTTCTTATTTGATAGAAATAGATGTGCGTGCATTATCGGCAGTTTCAATGTTAAGAATGCTCCATGAGAAAGGAATAATTTTGATGGAATTGTTTCTTGATTATTATGACGATCGCTAAACAATAAACCCCGGTAGCGACTATCGGCTAATACAGTATAGGTTTAATTATGATACCCTTTGAAATCGAAGTATCAGATTAATGCACACGAAGTCACACTTGTAACTCGAAATCTTGTTCAAATACTCAAACGATTCACCTTGCATTTTAATTTAAAAAAAAGTAACCTGTAGAAAATTTGGAACAAATTGTATACATTCTAAACGTTAGAAAATTAAGGGGATACGGTACTTACTTGCATATGACCGCACGCCTTCGCGTTCGAAAGGGCGCGTTGTTAACTAGAAAAGCCACAGAACAAAAATTAAAAAATACTGCGAAATAAAAAAAATCGATGTAATTTCGCGCGCAGAAATCCGCCAGAGAGACGCTTCCGATCGTCTAGTATCGAAATCATTAAGGCCATTGATTTGTGCTCTCAGTCGTCGACACGTTTGCTCCTGATCTGATCTAACAACGGTGTTTCTACGCATAGACTGTTCAGCTACTCGGCGATAAAACTCTAAGAAACCACAATTACGGACACTCGTCTCGTGAAGCCCAGTCCAGACTGACGAACATTGTCTGCACACAGCGGTAGACACACGAATAGTCAGTGTAAATACGCAAACCTCCGAATTCAAACAAAAACAAAAATAGACTCCTATCATTAAATTCAAACATATATTCGCTCTGTATGGAGCCAAGTAACAACAATTTCCTTGTGGCAAGATCAAAAATCCAGATCGTACAAACAACAACAGTGCAAGACTATGCACACCTACATAACAAACACCCTTCACCTCACACATTAAGTACAAACAGCCAACCTAACAGTTCATCTCGGACCGTCTACAGACTGCAAATCTGAACCAGGCTTCAAATTCCCACGATTCACAAAACTCCTCCGCGAATCATCCCTCGAACTGTTCCTCCGCTGAACCAGAGGGCAGCGAGCCCTCGTGGGAATCAGTTATCCTCTCAACAACATTTCAAATCCGTGGCACGTTGCAAACAACAGCGGCAACACCGTAACGACACCTCTCACGATGCCAAAAAGAAAAGCCGAGCTGGCCCGATCGACCACTGCCAGCAGTAGCGACCCGTCTCGATCAGCCTGTGCCGAAAGAGTCACCATCAGACCGAGATCTCTTGAATTTGAACACGTTTCTTGGCACTGCCTGGCGTGCCGGGCTGCCTCAGTATCCCTGGACAGGAGAGTCCAACGTTTGGTGCTGGGACCTTCGGTGGCGGGGGTGGTTCCGGTAGGTTGTCGTCGTCGTCGCTGCTGTCTGGATCCTCATCGTCATCATCGTCCATCCTGGCAGTGGTAGCGTCGACGCACGGCGATGGTGTTCGGGTCCTCTGGACGCAGGGGCTCATGGTATAGAGCGGCGGCTCCAGGATCCTCTTGCCTCCACCTGGTGGTGGAGAGCACTGGAACTCTTGGAGCTGCAGCTCTAGCTCCTGCGCCAGCTTGGTCTTGTGCGGGGGCGGGCTGGAGGACGGGGAGTCCATCAGGTTCAGGGTGGACAGCCTTTGTTTGCCGGAAGACATCTCTATTCCTGAACAACCGGCCTCCAGCAGCTCCTCCTTCTTCTTGTCGCCGAAAGAGGACAGGCCGGCAGCGTTCGACGCGTTCCTGTCTCTCTGATGGTAGATCCCGGCGAATATCAGGATGTTCAGCAGCAGCAGGAACACCCCGACTGCTATCGTAACCGTCAGAGCCGTCGTGTAGCTCTGGTAGTGGCTGGAAGCCAGTTTGCGCAGCAGGTTGTTGGGACCTGGCCCCAGGTTCGAGTGCTGCAACGTTCTCGCGGTCGTCGCCATTGTCGTCGCCACCGTCGCGTTCGGCGTACACTCCGTCGTCGAAATCACGCTCGACACCGACGTCGGCTCCGTCGGCGACGGCATCGGCAACGGCGGCGCCGGAAGCGGGAGCGCCAACGTCTGAGAACGCACCGGGCCCTCGTACAAACTAGAACTCTCCGACAGGTGATGGTGACGCATGCTGATTTCGTAGCCTGGCCGGTGCAGCTGCGGCAACAGATTCAGCCACAGGGACATCTTGTGGCCCCGATAGTGCGAACGCATCTCCGTGCTACGACCCGCCTCCAGGTACAGCTGGTTAATCGAGTCGTACGAGTCCCAGAACGGCGGGCTCGTGGGAAGACCGTCCGATCCCGTTGTCAGGGGACTCGCGCCGTTAGGGTCCCTGGAACAACCAGGACAAGGACATGTCATCGCGGACTGAGTGCTCCTTGACGAAGCCGGAAGAGTTTGTCTAAATAAAGTCTATCTAAATACAGGGTGAGTCACCTAACGTTGCCACCTCAAATATCTTTGTTGTTTTTAAAGCCTGAGTATGAAGTCTACAAATATGGGGCTTCGAAAATTAGTGAGTGATTAACGAGTACACTGCGAAATTTGTTCCGTGTCTGTTATATGAACTAGGAGCTACTTAGAAAGTTTATACGTGCATGGGTAATTATAGTCACTGAATTCCTAATGGAAGGGACTATCATTGTAGATGTTCAGAAAAGGGTGCTTCCATTTTTAAAAAATTAAGGTGACCTTGATGTCTCTAAAAAAATCACATGAAAACAAAAATATTTTTGGTATCATGTGAGCCCCACTGAGCCATTCAACTTTGTCCTTCGGACATTTGACGTATCTTTAAAAACAACAAAGATATTTGAGGTGGCAACGTTAGGTGACTCACCCTGTATATTGAAAATGGTATATTGACATTTTCAAATTCTTTTAATCTTCCCACTGTCCTCCTGCTCCTATATCATCTACTCCGTGTACTATCGCAAATGCATAGAGTCCGCAGTCTGGCCACCACTTTCCACGCGTATGCTTTTATCAATTAACTCTCTCGGTTCCAAATGGATATGCTGAACGTAGACTAGAAAAAAAAACAGCAGTTCCCTCGTATTTCGATGGTGCCGCGGAATTATTTCACAACGTCGAGACCGGCACTGTCATTTTTCGATTTGTATAGCGAACGAAGGGCGAGAAACTTGGCCGGAAATTGCGTTTCAAAATTGAGTTGGTCGGACAGCCGGCTTTCTCTGAACCAGCAGGTGTCCCGGCGATATCGCGTGGACACGAATGCAATCGCATCGTGTGTTTTCTATCTCTCACCCCGTTGCTGCCTGCCGCAGTCAGCCTTCTCCTTTCCGTGAAAAACGAACCCGGCCTGTGTGTCGTTGCTCGTAAGGATCAAGAAATATACGAGAAGAAGCGAGAACAAAGAGCGAAACATCGATTCCGCCTGACTCGAACGCCAAGAAATCTGGGACGAGGCGAGACACGCGAAGATTGGAACCTCGGTCCTTAATTAAGAAAAATTCCAATCCTCCCGACACACCCGGTAATTAAATTTAGCATATTTAATTAATTACTGCAGCCATAGAGCGTTCATTCTGATTAATAAAGGTGCGTTGCTTTGTGATCCCGAGAAAATTGCTTTTAATCTGATTTTCCACGGTTTTTATTTAAGAAATTCATTTGAAAATTCCTCGGCGAACGCTACTTGTTTCACTAAGGACATGCGTACTCTACTTGGATGACTAGACTGCGGAAACCGTATTACAGCACTTTTGAGGACATGAAATGTTTCAAATTATTATAGTATGTGATTTATATGCATTTCAGAAACAGGTAAATGCAATGTATTGTAAAACAAAAATTAAAACAATTTAGAAATATTCATGCATTATTTTTGATTCATTAAAATTAATCAAGCTAAAGAAAGAAATGGCTCTTGAAAGTTTTAGTTTTGCAAAATCAGTCGAATAAAAAACATTTAACTAGAGAAAATGAACATAGAGCTTGACAAAATTCAATATGATCTTGATATCTTGGAAAATACGCGATTTAAGTAAATCTAATAAATCTATTCGATGAGTTTCTCTGATGTAATTCGTCTATACCATTTTCATATTTCATCCGGACTCCAGAAGAACCGTGTTAGTAAAGTTTCAGGACGCATCTTCGTCATCTTGATGCATCGTGTAATTTTTCAGGACAGGGTGCACTTATTCGAATAATGCTAGGGTGTAAAAGAAATTCGAGGAACGTGACTGATCGTCGTGTTACAGGCAAGTTCGAGGTTCACCAAGACAGCTCGGTGACTTCGTTATCCGAATCCCTGGTGGCAGTGTCTCAATTTTCCGCGATTCCAGTTCCGTCCGCGTTTCGCGGAAGAACACCTGCTACGCGAAGTCTCAGCAAGTTACCGATTTGCCAAGTTTCCTGCGTCCAAACTTCCGGAAATCAAGTTGACCAGTCCGCCGACTACTTTCATTGTAGATTGTTCGGTAGACGAACTTCCCCGTAATTCGAAAAGTTCCCCAGCGAACGAATGTTTAAACTTCTTCGCGCGAGGGCGCGCGATACGGGAGCCAACGATGTTAATTAAGACGTTTACGGTCCGTCAGGAACGTGATTCTCCACTCACGAAATTTCCTCGAATCGAACACAAAAATCGCAAAAATATAATCAACCGTTCTGGTAATCTGGAAACTAGAATCTCGTGTGTGTAAATTGCTGACTCGGCCGAAATTAAAAGTAAAACGTGGAAGCAACAGGTTTTACCGCTTTGTTGCTTGTAAAAATGATGCATTCTTTGCGCGAACGATTTTTAGATTACCATGGTAAACTTCGCAAAAAAAAGCGAAATTCGAACAATCGAGGACGCGGTGGCAGCTCTATTCGAAGTTCAATTGTCCGAGTTAATAACTGGACTATCCAAATGTATTTGCATGGAAATTGCGTTGTGCACTGGCCTGGCAGACTAATCAACTCAACAGTTAATCCAATTAGATTCGTTATTCGTGATTTGTGACCGTAAAAATCCGACTCGATGCCTGCAAACTAATATCCACGGAGATACAAATGTTTTATGTCGGCTACAAATGGGCTGTGTTTTCTTTGTCAACCGACGAAACCGATAATCAGCCGTTGGTCCGAATTGGACCGAAATGAGGCTGTCAATCAATATGGTGGACAGATAAATGGCTTTCGTAATCTTTCTTTAATTTTTCAAATATCGATTCGGCTAATGTCGAAAGCAATTTTCAAACAGCGAATTCAAAAGCAAACAAAAAGTACGGGACACGAACAAGTGACGTAAAACATACTATTTTTCCAGAGCGAGCAAAAAATGTGTTAAACAAGGAACAGGCGCAGATGGGAAAGCGGATGATCATCTGACACCTTGCGCAAAGCAACACATAAAAATTGGAAAAATGTTCTATCATCCACACCGCGCAGGACACTCGATTTTCCTATGAGATTCTTGCCGGGCCAATAGCTCTGCGACGAGTACTGGTTCATACGGTCGAGCAGATCCAATTTCCAAGGATACCCGAAGTTCCACGGTCTCCGACGGAACAACAGAAACGTAATTCCGTCTCGAACGAAAAAGCGACGCGGTCGCTAGAAGAGAGGGAGGCAGAGAGGTAGAAGTGGGACATACTCACCCGCGTTTCACGAAGTTCGCCAAGTAGTGGACCAACAGTTTGGACAGGTTCTCATCGGCCGAAGTGTAGTTGATCGAGGCGAACAAAACGGACACCACCTCTCCACGGAGAAGAGGTATCCCCAGGAGATAGGGGATCTCCTCGCCCTTCTGGCTGGGTCGATTCCCGAGCTGAAAGTGCAGGAAGTAACCTCGGCCCCCGGCAGCTGAATGCAGCAGCGCCAACCTAAGGAGCGGAGCCGCGACCTGTCCGTCCCCCAGCAGAGCCAACAGGCCCTCGCAGATCGCTGTTGGACTCAGCTCGCCCCTCTCCCAGTCCGTGTACTCGTTCCGCAGGGTAGAATAGATCTCGTGCAGGTGGTAGCGATAGGTGTTGCGCACGTAGGTGCGGAGGATGCGATCCCTCCTGGTCTCGTTCAAGCCATTCTGTAATCACATCAACAGAAACCTTTGCTACTTATCTGTTTCCTGCTACGATTCCTCAATTTTACCAATGTGTGGGGATCAGGACTCCCCAGACCAAATGTACTTGTATGGAGATTGGAAAAAACGGGAGGGTTCCGTGGGTGAGCACGTTAAGGTGCGTTTATACTGAGGTCCGCGGACTTTTGCCATAAATTTCGAGCGGGTCGACGGGCCCGCTGTGCCCCGCTGTCCGTGGCACAAAAGAAGGTCTCTATGGGCTCCACGGCTTCACGGTTCGTTTAGATAAACAATAGCTTCCCTCTAAGGCGGTAGGATACCGTCGACCCGCTCGAAATTTATGGCAAAAGTCCGCGGCGGACCTCAGTATAAACGCACCTTTAGTCGATCGGCTACCACCAGTGGGGCCCGAGTTCGGTTCCCGCTGGCGGCGCGGCGGTACCCTCATTTTTCCTGAAATCCTACATTTGGGGGCACGTCCGGGATTGGGGGGAACACCGATCACCGCAAGATGGCGCTGTGGAGAATGCGAGCGTAGCGAAGATGTCGCACGCGAGCGAAACAAAGAAAAATTGTGCGAGTTACGAGATTACGAGAAATTGCGAGTTGTGTTTGGTGGCGCTGAGTGTGGCCACAACACGAAACAAGAGACAATGATATGACGCTGTGACGGATATTCGAGGGCGAATGTCGTTACAGGATGGCCGAGTGTGGGGATCAGGACCCCCCAGATCAAATATACTGTATGGAGATTGGGAAAAACGGGAGGGTTCCGTGGGTGAGCGCTCATTTTTCCTGAAATCCTACAAATGGTTACGTAAAAAACTTCGGGGAAGAAGTCAGTGGCATGTTGTTAAATGGAAGAAAGGTGGACGTTGGTAAGTTCATACCGCGAAAGGAACTGGGAGAAAAAGCCAAGCTTTTTACCAATGTCAAAATAATATCAAACGCGACAGAATTTGAGTCACGTTTACTCGTTTAATCCGCGATATAGTGGAACTTCGATCATCTCTTGATGCTGACAATTTTTATTTTTGCACGAAGATGCGACTACCAGCGACAATCACTATGTGGGTGCACACCGAATGTGTCTATCGATTGGATATAGCTGTCGGACAGACGCTAATTAGTGGAAATTGGAGTCGATTGCGTTTCCAATCATAACTAGCCGACATATGTAAATGAACAATTCGGCCAGAATCACGGGACGTCCGATTATTATCAAATTGTCAAGGAGCCTCGGAAACATGGTTCACAAGATGTCTGACTACCGTGACCATCGTATCGCTGATAACGTCCGCTACCGGAATCGATAGCCGCGTTTTCCACCATAGAGTTTAGTAATTAGTAATTTACTGGGCTTGTGTCAATTATCACTGCGACGGACCCACGGTACAGGCTGTGCCTGTGTCTCGTTAAATTCCCAGTCTTTATTGACCCTCTGCGCCCCAACTAGCATCGCTGGCTCCACTCTAAAACCGGGTGGCACACAGCTTCGAAATAATTTCTAGTAACTTAAAAATGGAAACCGCGTGCCGCTGTCATCGCGCCGAAAGCGTAGAATTTTCAATTAAAACTCGAACTTCGATTTTAAACGAGATAAAATACGATAACTCTGTTAATCAAAGGAACGTTGCAGTAAAATAGACATACATTATTAAAGTAATATTATTATTAAATTTTTAAATTTTCATTTAAAAATCAGTTTAAACTGACCATGCAATGAAATCTAGTTTGATTTTTACCATTTTGGTCCCCGAGAAAAATGTAAATAATCGAGGTTCGCATGGCAGGTACGTATGTAAAAATTCAAAGCAATCGTGCCAGCATTTTTCGAAAAAAGCGAGTTTACCAGTTTTCTCGCAGCTTCGACAATTGTTATAATTTTATTACGATATTTTTGGAGTGATCGATCCCCGAAAACTTTAATATTTCCGTGAGAAATCGTGGACTAATTCGCACACAATGCGGGTGGAGCGGGTAGCTCGCGTCCCG
The DNA here is from genome assembly GCA_963966675.1 of Lasioglossum calceatum. Taxonomy (NCBI): domain Eukaryota; kingdom Metazoa; phylum Arthropoda; class Insecta; order Hymenoptera; family Halictidae; genus Lasioglossum; species Lasioglossum calceatum. The sequence continues at coordinate 18,871,565 of OZ016541.1, forward strand.
AACTTTTAATTGAAAATTGAAGGAACTCCGATGGAAGTAAATAAGTTATAGGGGGGGAGGGGTGGTATTCGAAGGTAGGAAGATGGTGCAGGGTGCCGTTAAACTAAATAAAACTCGGCCGACCTAGTTGCAAGTCGGTGGTGTTCGCTTACCTGTATATCGTCGTCGGTGAGGTTCACCCAGGCTTCCTCGGACGTGAGGCCGAGCAGCAAGTCCCTGCCGTCAAAGCTGGCAAATTCTGTGCCGGGCCCTGGCATCAGGGGCATCAGGCCCGAGGATGAAGCAGTCGGCTGGAAATTCTATTTGAGAAAATAACAAAAATCCACATCCTCAACTGAAACTTCATCATAAATTCATTAAAATTGTTGTTCTAGCCCTCGAGGAAAATTCCGAAAAATCGCATAATTTTCAGTTACTTGAGCCGGCTCCCGTTAATGCACCGACTCCTGCTGCCGTGCAATTAAGTCGACGTAAGAAGAACTTCCGACAACTATCGATTTCGAGCGAGCTACGATTGCGAAACTGCACGGTAATTGCAATTACAGGGCCGGTATACTTTATGGCTTTTAATTAAAAGTTCGCCGACATGCGATTCTGTTCGACGATATGCCGGCTGATCGGCTCTCGCGGGAAAAAACTACGAAAGAGATACGCGTGTTCGTTCGGCAACGGGGGTGTGATTAACGGTAACTACGAAAAGGAAAGAAGACTTAATACCGGATCCGCGGGTTCGACATCTGTCAACCAGTTGTCGGTTCAATTAACAAGCTCATCGCTTACCCGTCGACTCAGTGTTCGACACAGTACGGATGCAACTTGTGAGTTTTTCGCTAGGAACGCATCGAATCGTTTTGTGCAAGCGTGAGATGAAAGCTTGATCAAACGGAATCTTTAATCCTCTGGCGTGATGCTGAAATTGTTAACTATAGACACACGATCAACTGGACTTGCTTTGAATACTGAATTATATTCGATCGATTCTGTAAGTCCCGACTGCGAGTGGCTTCTTTCCAATTACAGTTATGTACACTTAAAATAAAGATTGAAGGCATTAATTTCAAGGACAAATTCTATCTTGAAATTCTAGGAAGCGAACATTGATGCAGGAGTACACATCGGCGTCTAATAATGAGACGTCGCCCCCGAGGGGTAAATTGAATTGATATTAAACAGTTGAATAGACTGTTGTCAACTTTAGGAGACATTACCATGATTCAAGTAGACTGGGGAATCTCCAATACCTGATTAACTGGCTGAGGCATAACCGCTCCATCCATGAATGGAGCAAACCCGGAAGTGAATCTCGGCGGTTCCAATCGCACCGCGAGAAGCTCCTCCAGGTTTCTCAAACGAAGGCACGGCGCGATGTCATCAACCTCGTCGTCACCAGGACACCCAGTCTGCTCGGCGACGCTACGTTTCACCGTCAACGGGTCTCGTTGAATCGCCCAGGGTGATAACGCCGAGCCACCTAATAAAACCACCCTCTTGACCAGCTCTGCAACATTCAACAGACACAATCAAGATTACTTTCACAACTAAAGCCATCTGAAAATTTAATTGTATTGGGTAGATCGGGGAGACGCAAATCAATACAAGAATTCATACAAGCATCCCCGTTTTAAAAATTGACTGGCTACTTTCATCGTAATAAAATTTATTACAAAAACTAATGATTACGGTTTAAAAGACATAACAACCGGTTTTCAATAGAAGTCACAGTTGTCGCAAAACGAACTCTGAAACACGGAACAACAGGGTGGTTTTCGCGTGTGTCACGAGGATTTTCAGCTCGTCACCTTGCAACGAGAATACTCGTGGCGAAGAGGGCCAGCATTAGGGGCGAATCCGAGCAGAAGGGTGAGAGGTTAAAACGCATTGTGGAAAGGCATTAAGGACGACACGAGGTGGGTTCGTTAGTGGAATGGAGGTGCAATCTAAAAAACGCGGCACAACAGCCTTCCCCCTTCGGCTCGGCTCAAACCCTGCGTCCTCTGCATCCTCTGCATCCCCGGTCTGTTTCCCTTATTGTCTGTCGCGAGGTTAGAGAAGGCTAGACTCTCGAGGAAGCTTGTTAAGGTCTCTAGTGGCTGTCGACGACGGAGACGGTGGCGACATCGTCGTTCTCGAGGAACATCCCCTCGACCGCACGTGTCCTGACACCTTCGACTTCGGCTAGCCACGCGACACACTCGAAAATGGCTACCAAAATCACCGGAACCCTCAAGATCCTTCTGGCAACGCCACTAGACTGCGGATTTTTATGCAAAATAAAAATCATCAACATTCTGAAATTCTTCCAAGCTTTCCACTCAACCCCTTGCCGTATTTTAACGAGTCACGCGTTTACGTGTTTCTTTTTAGATGAAATAAAATTTAATTTGTTCGCGATCTCAATAGCTAAGCATTAAAATAAAGACCAAAAATAAATCATTAAAATAAATACAGAAAATAAATTTAAAAAAATATAAATATTCTTTTTTCGTAAAGACGTTTCAATGTACTGTAACCTGTAACTGTAAAGAAAATGTTACGGCAAAGGGGTTAAATTCCCATTTCGCACAGATATAAAAAATATATGTCATAAATAAATTTTGCGTTTCTTCTACAGTACTAGTCATAAACGAGTTCCGTGACTCTTCCGTCTCGCGAATTAAACACTGCGGATTTCCAGCGTCTGCGTCGTCTACCGGTTTCCGATGTTTCTCTATGTTTTTTTCCCTATTTTTTCGGATAGTCGGGCCATCGTGGGATGGGACGCGATGAATGACGGGAAGCGTGGGCGAGGCGCGGACAGATATCCAGTTTACCTTTTGCCATGGGCGAGGCGGCTAAAAAATTGGCGAGCGCGGCGCCGGTTCCGTGGCCAAAGAGCGTCAGTTGATGGGGGTCGCCGCCGAATGCACCGAGATTCTCGTGCAGCCAATGCAGCCCTGCCACCAGATCCATCAGGCCGTAATTTCCCTGCGCGCTCGTCTTCGGGCCGGTTTTAAGAAAGCCTGCAACCAATTTCGACGAGTTAGTACGTGTCCGTTCGGTTAAATTGCCGGCGCGCTCGTTCCCCGATGGGGAAAACGACGAGAATTAAACAGTTGTTTCCCTCCCTTTGAACAAGAAATTTACGGCGACGGCTATAAAACCGATGGACGCGGCAATCTCTTTCGAGCAATAACTCAAAAAGCTTCCACCCCCTGTCGACCTTGGCGGAGTGGAATTAAAACCAGAGAGTTCGGGAGCACCTAAATCTTTTGAGATCTCCGCGAGCTCTGCCCCTCGAAACGAGGGAAGGAGCACGCCCGCGAAGAGAATTTATCTATTTATCGTATCGGCGACACTCTGTGTAAATAAATCTTCTGCTCCACACAGAGCGTTCAAAAAAATGTTACACCGGGACAACAGAAAATTGCTACTGTTCCGTGTAAGGCGATCAAAAAATTGCTACAGATCCAGCTGACACAATAAAAATATTGATACATCGCAATGGAAAACTTGCATTGTCCTCGTAACTCAAGGAATTGCTACCGTAGAATAGTGAAGAAAAATATCAAAAAAAATACTAGTGCCTTGTGAAACGCGATTAAACACGGCTACTGCCTCCATTCATACAAAAATTGCTAATCTTCATAATGCAAATAAAAAATTTCCACTGTACTGTATAATGCATTAAAATGATTGATGTTAACTTGTGTACCATAGCAAAGAAAATTATTGCCGTACCGTGTAAAGCGACGGAAAAATTCACACCGCGTCGTCCAACGCGATAAAAAATTGCTTTTGCCTGGTGTAACGCAATCAAGAAATTGGTAGGAACCCGTTTACTCAAAAGATTGCCTTTCCGTGTAACAGGACTAAAATTTATTGCTACTATATCTTGTAGCAAAAAATTTGATCAAAAAATGAAATAACGTAACGTTATTACTTCGTATGACACGGTTAAAAAATTGGATACCTACGCACACACGTCTCGCGATGTTTATTCAATATCGCGCGTTCTCGCTGAATATTTTTTCTACCTCAAAAAGATATTGATTTCATTACGGGAGCGTAATTGGTGGCCAGCATTTATTATACATTTAATTATGTTACGGAGAGGCGTCTCCGTAATTACTCAAAGCTGATCCCCCGTTTCATTAAATTTAAGCCGCCGTCGGCATGTCGAACCTCTCAGTCAAGGTTATTCACAGACAGCAATCAGAAACTTTGAAGCATGAGTTACGCGAGGATATTGCTCGACGTACTTTGCGGTGAAATTCCGAACTGATTGCTGATACGGAGAACTTTCCAATAAAAATGCAAATTCCCCCACCCGTTCTATTAAACACCCTCTTCCCCCTTCTCCTCTCTCCCTATCAACCCTTCATTTATTAAAATCGTCGAAATATCCCATTAATACCGTCAAATGCCTCGCTAATATTGATTTCCTGCCATCGGGTATTATACACGTACTTTGTTTAACAACGCGTCAGGCATTCCTTTCACTAAATTATATATTGCTGCGTTGCATAATAAATTGAGTGTGTTTTATATTAAACTACAGTTGATTCAAGTTTAACGTTTTATCGATCCTTTGCTTTATACACTGCGGCTTGAAATGCGATACAAACAAGATTAATCGTTTATTACTCGATCCTCTTGCGAATATATGTTCAATTAAAAATTAACTTATAGAGATATTATAGAAATGTGTGTACTTGATGTTAGTTAATATTTGAACTACCTTTAGCACTTTTCTAAATACGAATCAAACCGAGTTTCACCCAGCCAGCATCCCCTAGTGGAAACAGGGTGCAACGTCATAGCAAATAGCAAAGAGAAAAAAATGGCGAACACGGCGGTGGATACGCGATTAAAGGGAATGTACCAGCCGTCGCGGATTGCGATTACATCACGTAGGAAAAAATTGCTACAGCCTCGTAGAATACAATTAAAAAATATCAAAAATTACTACTGCCTTGTATAACGGGATAATAAAATTAATACTATACAGGGTGTGGTCGGACGGGTGGTACAACCGAGCAGGCGGTGATACTAGTTGTAAAAATAAGTCGAAAAAAGGAATAACATTTTTTTGTTTGACGCTTCGTTTTCGAGAAAATCGAGTCTGAAAGCTGCTATTGCATAGGCATCGTCTGACGCGTCCGACAATGATCAACCAATTCTTCTTTGTGCATATACAGTCGGTCACAAAAGTATTGGGACAAAATTGCAATAAACCGGAATTGTAGAAAAAGTGCTAAAAGTTGCATTTCACAACTTTTTCACGTGGGCCTATATTGAAAATTTAAAAAATACGTTTTGTAGATCTGTGTCAATTAAACATATTCTGAAAATTTCGTCAAAATCGGTCGACGTTGCAATGAGCTACAAACGTTTAAAGATGGTTTTCAATTTTCCACGATTTTCGGCCTGTAACTGCAATAAATCTAAGGATTCTCACATCTCTCGATGCGTGTCGTTTTTTCCCGCATCAACCGATTTCGATGAAACTTTCGCAGTGCATATAATTGACACAGATCTACAAAATGTTCTTTTTAAATTTTCAATATAGGCCCACATAAAAAAGTTAAAAATGCAACTTTCAGTATTTTTTTCACAATTCCGATCAGTTTTTGAAAAATTTCTTTTCACATCCTGTAATAGACTAATTGTTCTTGCTTCCCAAAAAAGTTCAAATCGCATGGTCCAATATTAAAAAAGTCATCGTCCTCTTAAGACGTCCCAAGTTAAGAGTGTCCCGAGATTTTCTCGAAAACGAAGCGTCAAACGAAAAAGTGTTATTCCTTTTTCACCTCCTGCTCTGTTGTACCGCCAGTCCGGCCACATTCTGTATATTATCCGTAGACTGCGGATCTTTATGCAAAATAAAAATTGTCTGCGTCGATTGCAAGAAATGGAAACCAAATAGAATGTTCTTTCTTCCCTTAATAGTTTTGATTTAATTTTCAAAACTTGCCTACAATTTTGAATTTCATCTACTCAATTTTCCTATAAATGCATAAAGATCCGCAGTCTAATTATTAGTATCATTCTGTCCAAGATCCACAGTCTACTTCCCAGGGACAAACGATTAGCAATTTTTCTAAATCAACACCCGATTTTTACGCAGCCAGCATCATCCCCTATTGGAAACACGGAGCAGCGGCACGGTAAAGAAAAAAATCGCGAACACGGTGATAGATATCCGATTAAAGAGACGAATGTAGCAGCCGTCGCGGATTGCGATTGGATCGCGGAGAGATCGTTGTAGCTGGTTCAGTCGCACCGCACGTGTCTGAACGAGAGAGAGAGAGAGAGAGAGAGAGAGAGAGAGAGAGAGAGAGAGAGAGAGAGAAACGGCATCGATGAAAAACGCGCGGTACGCCGCGTCGAGCGCGGCGGCGTACCTAACGGTACGAAATTCAGCAGTGCCTGATGACGGAAATGGGGGAGGAAAACGGGTCAGAAAAGAACCAGGAAGAAATCGAATCGACCGACTGCGGCATATTGGATAACGCCGCGGGCGCATTGTTTCGCTTCGACGGCAAACGGAACGCGCGAGACAGCTTCCACCGGGACAAAGGGGAGCGACGAAACAAGCCCCGCCGGAGAACTGTGTGTTACAGTGCTCCACGCTGCTCTGTTTCACTCTGTCCCACTCAGTCCCGTTCTGCTCCATCTCTGTTTCAAACACGGAAATGATACCTCCATCCTTCTCCAACTTCCAACACGCGGTCCGTAGAATTTTTCTACAACTCTCTTTCATCGGCGTGTGCTCTCGTACCCTCTCTCTCCTCTCTCTATCTCTCTCTCTTTCTCTCCTTGGCCACCGCGATAACTGAGACAACAGAATAATATACAGGGTGTACGTGTTATCTACGAAGCTTTTCTCCTAGCTGAAAAAGGTGCGCGCGAATAAATGGGAAAGGGAACAATTCCGTGCTGCTACTCCTTCTGGGAAACGACAGCGAAATCGTGAAACCGAGTCGAAACGTTCTACAGGTTGTTCATCAACCTCTGTCTGCGTGGGGAAGAGCCAGACAAGAAAAGATTGTTTTACCGTGCACCCGGTCGATAAGGCAAATTTTATGTTGCCCTAGCCACTGACTTCTCTCCATTTTCCTCGCAACACGGTTCCGAAAATGATGGCTTCACTGAGGATCTTCAAAAATTCTCAAAATCAATTGCAAGAAAGTAAAGTCGAATGGAAATGTATCTTCTCTTTTAATGATCTGTAGATGCTGGAAATAATGTAACAACATCCTTCAATTCTTCTGTTTCTTCCTTGTTGTACTTCGCCCATTTATTTTGCACGAAGATTCTAATAATACATGTGAAAGCATGTTTCTCCAAAGCCAAAGATAGCTGTTTATTTCGACGGAGATGAGCGTGTCGTGTGGCGCAGAGAGTAAAATGGAAAAAAATAATTTTGGGAACGAGGTTGCGGGGGGGAGAGTGGGTGGCGCGTGGCAAAGGGGAGAGAGACTATTTTTCCGTTCGCTTAGGCGATACATTTCCGTGCGCGGCCCCTTAGGAAAAATGGGTGGCGCGCAATATTCAAAATTCCTTCGGCGATCGCCGGGGGCGAGTCGGCGAATAGATATACGCGGGAGAGATTGTGCACGTGCACTGCCTCGAGATCCTGATGCATGAGCGGACGAAACAGTGGCGTATTGTCCCGCGAAAACGGGTTGCCCTGAATGGAGAACACGGGGCGAACGTTGCCGCTCGATTTACCCTGAATTTATAGCACGCCTATCTTGCGCGGCTCCCGCGCATTAATGCCCGTTATCGTATCGCTGTGTGACGGGTCAATTACCTTCGACAACCAACAAAAAAGGTAACGAGAAGGACCCTTTTCAATCCGCCGTTCTATTCGTCGCTTTTCACTGACCCCATTAATTTCGTCCGGTTACCCCGGCCACCCTGAAAATCCTATTCACCCCCGGAGATAGACGATCCACGACAGTGATCGTGATCGATCTTCCGGCTGAACCCGATCCTTGACGGTAATTGCGCTAACAAGCTTCCGACGAAATTCTCGCTGATCCGAATTTCTTCGTTTGTTTACATTGTTCAGTTAGAGAACCATTGCATTAATGTCAGGACTATTAGAGCGACCAAGTTGGTTTATATGAATTAAAGTAGATTAACATTAGCACATTATAATAATAAATTGACGTTCGTTGACTTGTTATAACAGGTTTAAATTTAGTAACATTTTGTAATAGAGGAGTTTTTGTTCTTTAAAGTGACTCGAGGTTTTTCTCTTGAATGTTACACTCGATTGAAGATCGACGATTTTCGTAGCAAATTGAATGATGCTTTATTTATAGATTTATAGATAGTTTTATTTATAGACCACAGTATCTATTTTATAAAGAAATTACGATATTAGCCCTTTTTATTAAGTATCGCCGGTACTCTGCTCGCCTAATACAATTACAGAAGCACTACTAGGCACCCGCTTTTATCTCCTTCGGAGAAGTAAACTGGATCATTATGCTAATACAGTTTATAGCACGCGTTCCCTATAAATAGCCAGCCGTCGAGTCATCAGATAGCCATAAATTAATAAAAAAGATGTACAGATTATAAACCGCGGATTTCTTGCATTTAAAATAACAGACATGAATAGAGGAAATTTAGAACAGTAGAAACATTAATAATGTATATAGACTGCGGATCATTATGCAAAATAAAAAATGTTTGCATTGATTGCAGAACACAGGAGCCAAATAAAAATGGTGTTCTTCTTTTAATTATCCTATTAAGCTGAAACTGATACGTTGATGTCCTTAAATATTTTTAACATGTCCACTGCTTTAAATTGTACGTGTCCATTTTTGTCATAAATGCATAAAACAATTATTTAAATAAGACAGTACAAAGACAACATTTGGATCAATTGGTACCTATATTAGAGCAAAAATAAACTTTCGTATCTGGTGCTAGAGTAAACACTTCGTAAAAATAGATTGTCTTTTAGTTAATTATTGATTGCATGAAACCAGCGAGCCTTTTTGTGTACAATCGTCGTGATCCTAGTAGTAGAGGACTGCGAACGCGTCGATTGGTGAGTACACGAACGATTTTAGCAGACCTGCCGGCTGTTGGTTCCTTTATCCCGGTTCTGCCTCGACTTGAATCGCGCAACTGCGGAAAATGAGCTCGCTTCCGTTCGAGAACCATAATTTCCATGGCCCCTCCGTGCTCCCCGCGGCCCGGCATCGGCGGGTTTTGTTTTAAACGCGAAGTTGTCGGGATAAAAGAGTAATCAGCAGCCGGGGTTGAATAGGGCCGATATCGGTATCGGGTTTGCCAGAGGACAGAAAACAAGGGGACCGGATCGTTACTTGTATCTGCTCCGTTGAAACATTCCTCGCGCGAAATTACGCTTTGGCTCGATATCATCTGCGACTTCTGGGCCGGTTTCTCTTTTTCCGCTTGAACCGCGCTAACCCGGCATCCGATTAATGCGCGGTTTAAATCAGTTAACCCTCGTTTTCCCAAATTAATTTGCCTCTTGATGTCAAAGACATAAATGGTAACGCGATGGTAAAATATAAAAAATATTGTCATTATTTTTCCAGATTAATTCTCATTTATCCAAATCAATTTTTCCCGTGGTGTGAAAGGGATGACATCTATTATTTTAAAAAATCGAAGAGACAGACGCATCATCGAAATCATAACCCAATTTTGCAAATTTGGAACCGACGCAATCTGCGCCTTTTCTGGACCAGTTGACTCGCTTAACAGGTTCGAGGCGGTATCGCGAAATGCAACAATTCAATGGATATATGCAACAATAGCTGCACAATGGGAGTGCACACAATGGCAAAGCCCATTGAAGAATACTTCGGGAATGTCGGTGACGGCGGCTAATGATTGGCCATTTTAATAGATAGCGAAAAGTCTGCGAACGTTCTAGAAATCTGCAAAGTCTCTTATCGCTTGAGCTGCATTCTTTGCTTGTCAATCAGTTGCGTACAGGATTAAATCATTTGTCACACTAGAGTGCATGCTTTTCAGTTTTCACAGTTTCAATTGAGTGTAAGGAAAACGAGTATAGCGAGAAAAATTAGTACAAGAAGCAATTCTACTTTTACGAGGTATATTTTGATTCAGTACTTTATATACCAGAAACCTATTCATACTGAGTGCCTTTCTCCTTCGGACAGCTCGGGAGCACATGAAAGACAGCACCCAGAGGTCGGAGGAACAGAATGTAGGACGCGGCGGAAAAATCCGACTCAAAATTGGTAACCGTTCCGTAGAGCTTCTCGGATGCAACTAACGTGCTGCCGGAAAAACGCGAAGTCCGCGAAACGACCCTAGCACCCGAAGCACAGCAACCGAAGAAACGCTGCTGGTATCGAACGGCGCGAACTCTCAATGACTGTGTTACATCCTACATCCAGAATTCTTGCAACTTATAGGTTCACAAGTAAAATTTCTATCTCTATTTTGGCACACAATCAAGAGTTCCACTTGACTTCTAATCTTCTGGCAGCCAGTTAAGATGGTTATTTGTTATGCTGGATTTTTAATCACTTCTTGTCCATTTACTCGAATTATTAAAACATGGAGCTGCCTTTTTGCAGCAGCTACTTTAAGTGGAATTTGGAGAGAAATTCACAGTTGATTAATCATTTATTAAAAGGGCAGACCTTTTTCCTAGGTCCCCACGGAAAGAAAATTCTTTTATTCGCGATTCCAGGTGATGGCGAGAGTTTCGCAAAAAGTTTCCCCACACCTCGAGACTTAGATGCATATCGCTAGCTCTGAAGGCCCGCGTTCTGAATGCTTTTCATTAAGATCCTGAAAAGGAAAAAGGGCGTAGCTGGTGAAGCGGCTCCTATCGGTGGGACAGACGGTAACAGGTTTCGCCGAGCCTCCCTTTGGCTCTTATTCAACGAGAAAATTGCTCGGTGAAATATTCACAGAGCGATTAACCGACGGTTAAGTCGTCCATGTTGATGATGCGAACGTCTGCGCGCTGGGGACTCTCGGCTCATCCTAGATATCTCAGATTGGGAAATTGCTCGGTTGATGTCCACCGGCTGTCATACGCCGCTCCTCGAGCGTGTATTTTTAATGAAAATCCATTTCAAACGACCGCCGCGAAAATCTCTAGGCAATCACATAACCCCTAGATATTTCGAAATGTCTCCGCTCGCCGATACCGAGAGAGCATTGCTGGAAATGCTCGGAATCTAGATACCTCTGACATCTAAAATATTCATAAAGCTGCCATTGTTCAGTATCATTTTAATAATAAAAATATTTACGCTAATTAGAACATGGAAATGTTTTTTAGAAAAACTCCACGGTCTACTTTGTTTAAAAAGAATTTATTAAAATGTTCCTTGGTCTATCTACATTGAATAGAATGTATTGAAAAGTTCCACGGTCTATTTCCTTCAAATGAAATTTATTAAGCAGTTCCACAACTCTTTCCTTCTTCGTAATTGCTTTTTCCATACTTTTCTTACGACATTCCGAGTAATGAATTGTGCTTGGGCGATTTCTTGAAGTCTGCAGAGCGACACCTCATTCTCTTTTCAGTTTCAAAATCAAGTTTGAGGTTCGGGAAAACCCAGTTTCCGTTTGTGTAGCGCAGACATCATTTTTTTTTTATTGCACCGGCAAGAACGCAAAACTTCTTCTGCATGGATTAGCGATTTCTGCCCGCGCTGCGAACGCGCTGACCGACTTCAGGATTGAGATTATTGTTGCGGATTTAATATAAGTTGAGGAGGAAACCCAGTTTCTGGTTGCACAAAATAAGACGAACGAGAATGTCAAAGTTTCCGGTAAAGAGAGCAGGATAATGGCAGCCGTAACGAGCCTCAGAAATTCTGGTTTAAGGCACGAGCCTCGCCCGCGACTTTCTTATTATTTTTATGCGTCTCTGGCCGTTGATTATATTTCAGATATTCCAATTTAATTGTTGACTCGTGCCACTTTGGCAAGAAAATTATGCGATTTTTATCAGAATGCTTGCAAGAGTAACTAAAGAATTTAATACGATTTATACCTGAAATGTTAACATACAAAAAACAGCGAAATTCTGTGTGAACAACTAAAGAACTGCAAATATTGAGTTACATCATTATCAGAACAGTAATAATTACACAAACAAATAAATTCCCTACAACAGTGTTTTCACAATTTCACGGACTATGGAATAACAATCTGAATCTGAATGTTCAGTGGATCGTAGGAACTCGGTGCTGTCGAAGAAAATAGTACCGATAGAGCCAACAAAAATAGTTTAAACATAAATAGAACAGAGTGCTCTGTTGGGTGTGAAAATATGTGGCTTGCGTTGTTAATTCGCATGGGCGTTGCGATTCTATTTGTGGATTAAGTCTATAGCCGATAATAAACGTGCCATTCACGAGCCGAACTGGTCAACTCCACCTTTCGTAAAAGAAACGAATGGCTCGTTTCCCCGAGTCTATTGAAAAATAATTCCATCAATTTCACTGTATTGTTACTGTATCGTTTGTGCCCATCATTTGCCATTATATAGAAATTATTAGATAATAATTTTAGTATAGTATTATTATAGTCAACTGCCAAATTGGTCAATTCCCCAAGTTTATTCAAAAATTGTTTCATCAATAACTTCACTGTATCGTTTGTGCCTATCATTTGCCATTAGAAATTATTAGATAATAATTTTAGTATAGTATTATAGTCAAGTGCCAAATTGGTAAATTCCCCAAGATTGCAGAAGCTGTAAAAAGATTCGAACCACATCGCTTTTATATATTAATTTTGATACCTTTTCGCTTTTAATTTCATGGGGTTGATCAGGTTGACCGTCGAGTGTTTCAAACAGCTTAAAACTCTATCAGCAGTGTTATACTATAAATAAATTGACTTACCCAGTACGCCGAGGCGAAAATTGATAGAAACGACGATAAGGCGACCATAAGCAGCTAACGCGGTTCCGTCGAAAGCATTTCCAGCACCCCATGAATAGGAATCACCATGGATAAGGAGGAGGGCAGGTAACAAGTCTGGAGTACTACCTGAAACATGAAACACTAATAATCAGTCACCAAAGAAACGGAACAATCCAGCGAATAATCTCTTATTCGTAAATCCCGAATATATCGCGGAAACGATTTTTTAAAAAAAATGAATCGTTCGTCTCTGCCTATCCCCTTGTTTCAGATATAATAACGTCGAACGCAAACACCATTAAACCGATGCTGAACGCATTCGCATTATTTATTCGATGCTTTTCGTTTGATCGGGCCGAAGTAGAGCGCTGTTTAATTTCGTCGGCGAGCAAATCGAGTTGAATTCATAAAAAGAAGCGAAAAGAACAGCTGGGAGATTGCAAATTTTCCGAGCTCCACCTCCGCCTCCGGACGTAAGAATATTTGATCGCGTGACCGTTTAGTATCTGAGCCTTCACTGAGCGTTCACTTGAAGGTGTACCAACAACTTTAATTTACAGAGTACGGACCCGCAATTAACTTAAAAGCAAGCCAAGCACTCGGGTGCAATTGCAAATAATGCGTTACTGTGGGCCCCGCGCGTTACCGCTCGCGGCTCGCAAGCAACCAAATATTATCCTCCTCTTCCAATTTATAAATGGATGGCACAAGGAGGCTATTATTCAGCAATGTGTACGCCGTCGTATTGAGTATATCGTTGCATGTACACAGTGTATACAAATCGCGGGAAATGTGCCTCGATGCATCTTGCGCACTCGGTAAACGTCAGCTGAAATAAAATACCGCTAACCTTTCACATTTTGCCGGGCGGAGGATATTTTCAATTCCCAGAGCCATTCGCGTCACGAAATCCATTTCATATCATGCTTAAACCGTACGCAAAAATATTAGACTGTTCCCGGTCTATCATTCGAATCCGAATAGTTTCTGTACACAACGTCGAAATAGTACTTTCAAACGTCAAAACCCTCGTGCGCTGTAATTGCGAAATATTTCAGTCCCGAGCCTTCAATCGAACTATATTGATTGCGTCATTTATAAACCTTGTCTGCGTCACTTCGCTCTTTCTGCAAAATTCATAATTCCAAGACGATTTTAAATCGAGACAAACACGATTATTTGTCGTCCTTTTCAAAAATGTCTGCTGCTACGGTTTAATTAAATAATATTAAGTATACGATGCTATCTGTGAACCCTGGAAAATGTTATGTAGATGATTCGCACAGTTTTGTATTTCTCCTATTCATTTTTGTCACGAATGCATAAAATCCGCTATTAATGAATCTGCAAAAATCTAATTTGTTCACCCTAACGATTACATAAAACCACCTACGCACCTTCAAAAATGTTTTCTGGTCTTCCAGTTTGTGGGAAGAGCCTCGAAGCACCTTTTTAAAGCAGAGTTCCCATCCGGCGGCCGCTCGGACCCCGTAAAAACGAAACTGGACAGCCATAAAGACGGTCTCGCGGAAAGTTTCGTTAGGATCGAGCTGGTTCGTCGGAGGACGTCGCGTTAAATTTTTACGGCGCATTTGCTCCGAGTTATTTTCCCAGCGGATGCATTGGCACGCTCGCGATTCATGAAATCACAATCGTCCGCGAACGAGCCACAATGACGGTCCGCTGCTGTAAGCAAACCCCGACGAAACGAGACGTCCACCTGTTGCGAATTTTGACACGAAGTCGTGCTATCGTGCCAGACCAGATAGATAGGTGAGTAGGCCAGTCACCCGCCGCTGCCCGCACAGTTTCGAGTCTCCATCGAGGACTCGCAGATCCTATCTGTCTTGAAATTTACGAGTGATGTCCCGTATTTTGCAGTGACCCCGACGTATCGGCATAAGTTTCCCTTATCGCGACGTTCGGACGCGACATATGATCGGCTCCAATCTTAATTGCACTACCCCAAGCCAAAAATTATTCGATCGAATCAATGTCACGTTCCTATGCCATTAGGAACGCGACGCTCCTAGCTCACGTTTAACGCGTTTAGCGGAGCCACCCACATCGCTAAACGTTCCTCCTTAAAATAGTTCCGTAAACGATAAAAGCAAATGCAAATACACATTGAATTCTTTCTTAAATAATTTTAACACGTTGAAAACAGTCATTTTTTAATTGTTTTAATTTTTCTCTTTCGAAGGCATAAAATCTGAAGTCTAGTTATAATCCAGTCAATGAATGCTCATAAAGGGGTGTAGAGGGAAATGGAAGGAACACAGTTTTTAACTTTGGTACTTTGTTTGGACTAGTTAGGTTAGGAGGTGAACATACTAAAAGTCTCCACTCCTAGGAGGTGAGCGGGGTGCAGGAGGGCACATAGAAGGTCCCCTTTTTCGGTTTTCTGCTTATATCTCGGAAACTATGCGTCCTAGCAATAAGACCATTCCATACAAAATTAAAGCTGACAAAATGTGCCATAAGATTGATTTCACTCAGCTTTTCGCTATCTCGCATAGTTTCGAGATATCAGCGCTCGATTGTGAGAAAGAAATTTTTGCCTCACGTTTTTTGCCTTATTTGACTAGCTAACTCTACAGCACAATTAGTGAACTTTGAGCGCTGATATCTCGGAAACTATGCGAGATAGCGAAAAGCTGAATCGAGTCAATCTTATGACACATTTTATCAGCTTTAATTTTGTATGGAATGGTCTTATCGCTACGACGCATAGATTCCAAGACATAAGCGGAAAACCGAAAAAGGGGACCTTCTACGTGCCCCCCTGCACCCCGCTCACCACCTAGGAATGGGAACATTTAGTATGTTTACCTCCTAACTAGTCCGAACAAAGTCCCAAAGTTAAAAATTGTGTTCCTTCCATGTCCCTCTACAATTTTTCGTTGACTGGACTATTATGGTATTTAATATTTTTTTAATAATTTTCACATTTTTCACAGAGCGTTAGACAATTTATTAAATAATGCGGCATATTATTAATGATTTTATATCTTAATATATTGTATATAGAATGTTAGGAAAGAATGGAATCACGAACTGACTTGATTTTAGAAGTGAAAGGAAAAAGACCGGAAGGGAGGTAACATTGTGGAGCAAAGAAACAATATAAATTGATGAAACTGCAGGTACTCAACCGGTGAAGCACAGGATAAACATCGAATAACGTTGCAAATAGCTGTTGGGGTCCTCTTCTTGTTCTTCGTGTTGGTGATCGCAGTCTTGCGTTTCGTCGATTTTCCACGAAGCCGTCTCACTCCCGCGGTGCTTGCAGGTTCTCTATCGTAAATCGAATAATCGACTGCAATGCACTACGGAATTGAGGAAGCAACGCGGCTGCATATGCTCGCACGTGGTTCCATGAACACTATATGAACAGCAATGGCAGGCACACGACGATTCAAGGTCCTCGAAACGCCCACGCCTTTCTTCGTTTTGTTCTCAAGCTGGCTTTGAATCCCCGACATTATAAACAGAGAGAAGAGAGCAGCAATTTTCCACGGTTTTGGGATAAGCTCGACCTTTCATTCGCTCCTGCCTCTTATCCGCTCCCTTTGACGCCATTTAATGATAGTCCCGTGTGTGTGTTGTCGCCGCGAGATTACAGTAGAACCTCGATAGTTGCGACTGGATGTTGCTGGCTATCCGAAACGGAAAAGAGGGCTCTCTGTAAATTTTCCTTGAGGTGCGCAAACTTTGCAGAATATTTCTTGATACGGTATTCTAATGTGTATACATTGGGCTACATTTGAAAATTTTTTCGCTGGAAAATATGCTGACCTAACAACTAAAAATGTATACTACAAAACATATATTTTAAATTTTCACTAAAGGCCCAAATAAAAAAGTTTTAAAAAATGCCTTTTTTCTTTTTGCATGTAACCTTGTAAATTATAATTTTTAGAAAATCTTTTTTGCACATCATTTAGTAAACCAATTGTTCTAACAGCTTACAAAACATCAGGTCGTTTGGTACAATTATAAAAAAGTTATTCTGTTTTAAAGGGCGTACGAACACTTTTGTGGGCCACTGTATATCACAATGATATACTCGAATGATCAATCGCCAATTCAGTAAACAATCACGGCCGTCTCTTAGTACAAGCCGGAACGTGTGGCGTGGCAACACCGCATACAGACAGAACATCTCCCGCAGCTGCCCAGCAGCATCCAGAGACGGCCATGATAATAACGCGAACGACTTCAACTCACTTCACATCGGACTGAGACAGCGCAGCGTTGCCAAATTTACCTGCCGGCCGTGATTAAATACATTCAACACATTTCGCAGAAACAAATCACGGCAGCCTTTAAAATAAACTGATTGTGAGCCTACAAAATGCACAAGTTGGCGTTATGGGAACGAATGCGTTATTCTACTCTGCGCAGTAAAGCAGACAGGATTGAAGAATTTCACCGTCGACTGGAATTTTACAATTCCTCCGTGATGAGTACCAGGCCTGTTCTCAACTTCCGGAAACGATAAAGTTGAAGCACCGGCGCGCTCCTCCGTGTTTTATAAGTCGTGTTACGGTCGTGTAAAGTCGGCCAGGAGATATGGGATTATGGTCCCAGTTTGACAAGGATTCACGCGGATAAAAGTACCGGGGAGACTATACTTAGAAGAGAATTGCGCTCGAAGTCGGTAATTTATTCAGCGGTTGCGACACGCTCGCGCTCCTGCGATTTGTTTGACCTCCGGGACACGCGGATGCAACTCCAAGTCGAACAATTTTAATCTTCGATACATCATCGATCGAAACTCGATTCGTAACGGTCTGCGAGGATTTAAGGCGATATTCTGGTCTTGAACTTTGAGGAAATCGATTTTGTTTAAATTGCGCTCTCCTGAAGCGCGTGTGTATTTTGGTTAGAAAAATATATATTGTGCACTCCAAATAATAAGAAGAAAAAAGAGCCTGAAAAATAGACTGTGGACCATTTTCATTTTACGAAAAATACGCAAGTACTAAATAATATTTTTTTGTTGTATTTATTAATTCATTTCTAAGTCCCCCTGCACGCCAATTTAGAAACTCGTTATTTACGCGAAGTTTTTATAGTTTCGTAGTATTACAAAATTGATTCTTTGAAACTTTTGAAACGAGAATCTCCCCTTAACGAGAAGAGCTTTCGCGATCCCGGCTAATTACCCTGCTCCCGTCGAATATACGAAAACTCTGCACTTAATAATAGGCCAGTTACAGTAATAACGCTCGCAAAGCGTCGCCTGTGTTTCTCTCGCGAAGCAAAAATTAGCTCAAGAAAATTGCCGTGACTCGCATATCTGCCCTGCAGCTTTTTCCACCGGAGATACGGAATTCAATTAAAAATTCTACGCCACGCGGAAACAAAAGAATATCGTGTCGAGAGAAAAACCTGGTGGAGGCGACTCAGAGGTAACAATTTCAGTTTTGACTATGATTATGTAAAACTAATGCCTTTACAGCAAACATTTTTATACTGCGTTCTTCACTTTGTGACGAGTAATATCAAAGTAATTAATAAAAGAAGGGAACCATTATATTTACAAACATTTTTATCAAAGGTGTGTATACGTCATATCCAAAATTTTTAATAACGGATTCTGGATTTTTTACAACGATACTTCCGTGCCTTAAGGGACCAAAGGGATCGTGCTTGTTTGTCGCGAGCGAATCGGAGAGTTTTCGAAACGCTGTAACGCCGTGACCGTCGCACCCCTAATTTGCACATTTTCAGACATCTGCGCTCTCGCCTTTTCGCAATAAACGCATAAAGCTCGCAGCTCAAATGCACCGCGGTTTCACTTTACCGGACTGCAACGGTGCACTGCCGTCAGTTAATTCCTCGCAATAAAAAGGACGTTATTTGGAGCACGGAGCAGCGCGCACAAAGCGTTATCACTTTTAATTACTCGTTTCCAGCCAACTTTCTGCGATAATGTGCCCTTTGCCACGTACACGTGGACGTACGCTATGTCCGTCCACGTGGACATGCTTGAAACATTGCTACGACCATGCTGCTTTGCATTAAAACAACCTACTTCCTGTTTTCAATAATGCAATTTAATACCGAGCCCTTTGCAGTCATGGCCACTTCGTAGAAAGTAGTTCTTTCAGTAAAAAATTTTATTTTGAAGGGTTAGTGGACTAATTGAAATTTCATAATTTCACTAAATTTTGTACATTTGATAATTTTTTCACTGAAAAATATACAGATTTAAACACTAGAGATTAAAAGTTATACAAGCTGTTGCACAAGACTTTTCTTAAACTTTTTCCTCGAACAATTCAAATTTGCAGTAAATTTTCTAAACCGTTATTTTTGAAGATGAATCAGCGCAGATAGATCATGTAGACATTCTACTCTCATCAGGCAGCCAAAATTATTCCACCGTAAAACGACGAATGCTTCCTGAAAGCTGTTAATACACTCCGAGCAACTCCCTACTGCGTTGCACCGAATGCGATCCGTCACGTGGCCTTACTCCTACCTTCAGAATCCAACATTATCTCCTGCCAACCGTCTCGAATATGATGTCGGTTTATGGTAGACTGATCCCATGAATCGTAACTGCGAATTAACCCTTTCAATTCCAGCCATTTGCGTTTAACGGCTGTGACACTCCGATGAGACTGGAAGAGGACCAAATAAAATGGAAATCTGACGGCTGATCGGCGAAGTTGAGCCAATGAATTTTTACAGTAACATAAAGCTTTAGTATCACGCTTCATAGTTACAATATTTTATTCGCCTAACTCTGATACTTTCGATTGTAAAACGACAGTAAACTGCCTGTTACTTGAAAAATATCCGCGTACATATTCGCTCGCTCGTATCAAACTCAATTTCTCTTTCATTCAAATATTTGTGAATGTAGTTCATACACCAATAAAAGCGCACGTGAATGTTTGGATAAAAAGATATTGCAGTTTTAGCACGGGAAAATTTCCAAAATATGTCAATATTCATATCTGTGGTTGTGAGGAAAAACGCGACATGTCATACTTTCACTTTCAAGATATTGCCGTTTAAAGTTTTCATCACTAATGCTTTGGCATAGGACATCGGTTAAATTGAATTATTTTTTCGAGCCTTTCGAATTAATTTCATGACTTTTTTCTGTAAAAAGTTGTGAGATCAAACAAAATAAGGCCATAGGAACTTGGCTCCTGTTTACAGGATGTTTTTGTTAGGATTTCATCAATTTTTGTTGAAATTTCATCAATTATCAAGTAAAATTTCAAACTTTGATAATTATTCCTTTGAGTGTTTGTTATGGTGGACCTATGTACCAAATTTCAAGCTTGTATGTCAATGGGAAGTACCCAGAAGGTTTTGATGATCTGTCAGTCAATCAGTGACAAATTTAGCGCTTTTTGAGGTCTTATATCTCGGAACATACTAATGTTGGAAGATTAATGTTTTGTCAATATTGAGACATGATAGCATTTAACAAGTGTACGAAATTACATCTCTCCATCTGCCTCCAGTGCCGAGTTATAAGCCTCTAAAAAACGGCAAAGTTGTTTCGTGTAAAAGGAGGTAGTGCGAGAACTTGACTAGATCCTATACTATAGAGCTCACTTAATGTATAAACTCAAATTTTTTGAAATTGTGACATGCGGCGTTTTTCCTTGCAACCACAGATAAATCCAGCATGTACAGTTAGTTGCAGTGTTAAACAGAAGGTTCACCTTTAGCGAAAGAAGCGGACAATGTCATAAATTCCCCGACAACCCTGCGTTACGGTCTCGACCAAAAAGCCGTGTTCATTCCCGTGGATTTCGAATTGAACGCAGCGCGGGGTAGTGTTAATTTTGTTTTCGCGAAACAGATACCGGATATCTGGAAGCGCATCGCGAAGCGCAACGGAGAAATGGTAATCCGGACACAGCAAAAAGTTAATTCTCCAGTGACCGAAACTTCGGCGAACTAACTTCGCGGGGCTGGAACTACGGCACGCTTACTGATGCCAAATAATGCCCCAAGGATTAGGCGAGCCATGCCAAACGATCTTCATAATAATCGTCACGATTGTTGTCTTGTTACGGCAGTCTTACTGCAGTTTTACGAACGGGCATCGTCTCGCGCGCGTGTTCCTACGAATCGCCGCTTGTTCCCATTGTTATCTCGAATCGCATAATTGGCCCCGCGTCCGTGCAAGATTTCCCAACGATAAGCCCGTGCTCTAGAATACAGCCGCGCGAGATAACTATAGCGGAAGAGGAGACACTGAGAAACTGGGGATGATACTCTTCCGACGAAATTATTTAGACAGGCGCAGCTTCATGCACAAAGGAACATACGCTTCATATAGCTCTACGTTTATTATCTCTTGTCAGACTTCGGATTTTATGTATTTATAACAAAAACTAAAAGACCGAATGCAAAACAGTAAGAACATTCGTGTTCTAAATGAACAAACGTGCTCTAAATGGTACAACCAATACATCACAAGAAGAATGAAACATGAAATTTAGGAATGGCCTGTTATTGGGGGGTAATTCGACGAACCAATTTCTTTAATTTTTGTCGAGGAGTACGGCGCAGCTACGACTCCGTAAATTCGAACTATCTAAACGCTGGGCAATAACACTACCATCCAGAAATGGCGGCCGTAACGGTCGTAGTGCAATCCGCCCGCGCTACCGACGCGCGACGCTCCGCATTATTTATTAACGCTGCTGGTATTATTTGCGAGCAGTTTATCTGCGCCATTATTGCGCTTGCGTTTCCACTAACTTTTATCGGCAGCGGCGTACCCCACGGAAACGAAGTCAGCCAGAGCAATGGACAATGAAAAGTTCCGAGATAGCTGCGTCACGTATGATACATTACGCGCATAAGTGCGCGCGGTGATAGACGGTTATGGTTTCTGGGTATCATTCGAAAGTAGCCACTCGAGTTCGAGCGTCGCTGGAATTTATGAATTTATATCGCTGCTCGCGTAGCCTGGTTGACAAGAAATGGGATTATAAAAGTATTCGAGGGAGAGAGAGAGAGAGAGAGAGAGAAAGCCTCTGCAATCGCAGTAACTTTTATCGATGCTTTTACGTAAAGTGGCCTCATGATCTCCAACATCTCCTATTTATGATCGTTCTGTTTCGCACCGTTTTATCGACCTCGGGCTTCGACATGCTAATAAGTCAGGGATCGATGTCTCACGCGACTGGACGCTTTGTTAGCATGTGTCGTCGTATAAGTTTAACACCATGTGCACGATCTTTTTCTAATTTTTTCGGATTATGACAGATACCATTCCTGACGCCAGCATTCGAGCAGACAAATCTTGTTGTTTAGAAGATTATAAGCACAGTTTATAGTCCTGCGAGGTGTGTAAATTAGGGTCCCATGGAAATCACCGACACAAATTTCCCCGACACGGTTTTCACCGACAACATTTCACCGACTCCAGATTTGACCGATAATAACTTTGGCCGACACCGCGCCTTCAACCGAAAACGATTTTGACCGACAACGAATTTGATCCACAACGACTTGAGACGACCACAGTATGATAATATGTACTGTATGCTAATACACTAACGAGCATAACTGATTCAACACTCTTTAAATCAGAATAACTTTTTTATGAATGGACAAAACTACTTTAATTTCTCTGTAAGGCTAGAAGAATTAGTTTAGTAAATGACGTCTAAAAAATATTTTGAAAAAGTGCATTTGGTCGGAATTGCGAAAGAAATAGTAAAAATTGATTTTTACTACTTTTTTAGCTGGGCCAATAACGAAAATTTAAAAGATGTGTTTGGTCAACTCGTATAAATGATATGCGCTCCGAAAATTTCATTGAAATTGGTTAATTGGTTTACGAGATATAAACGATCAAAAGTGGTAAAAAGGCCGAAAATCTTGAAAAATTGCAATTTTTATCACTTTTGATCGTTTATAGCTCGTAAACCAATTAACCAATTTCAATGAAATTTTCAGAGCGTACATCTAAGGGGAGCCTTTCCATACTCACACACCGCTAGAGTGCACTCTCACACACCGCTAGACTACGTATACGTACGCGAGGATGCGAGGGTTCGGTTTCTCGACTTCCTATTTCTCGGTAATGCAAAGACGGGGGTTTTTAGTAGTTAAAACCGCTAGATGAAAGATCAATCTATGACGCTGTTTGCCTCAAAAGTCGTTCTTTTACGTTTCCGAGCAATGGTTTTGCAATATTCAGCTGCAAGTTGCCCGTCGCATGTTGCCTGTCAAAGGGCGCTGCAGTCGCGCCGGCGCTAGCCTCTCTGACGGGCATCATGCAGCTGAATATTGCAAAACCATTGCTCGGAAACGTAAAAGAACGACTTTTGAGGCAAACAGCGTCATAGATTGATCTTTCATCTAGCGGTTTTAACTACTAAAAACCCCCGTCTTTGCATTACCGAGAAATAGGAAGTCGAGAAACCGAACCCTCGCATCCTCGCGTACGTATACGTAGTCTAGCGGTGTGTGAGAGTGCACTCTAGCGGTGTGTGAGTATGGAAAGGCTCCCCTTGTTATTGGCCCAGCTAAAAAAGTAGTAAAAATCAATTTTTACTATTTCTTTCGCAATTACGACCAAATGCATTTTTTCATAATATTTTTTAGACGTCATTTACTAAAGTAATTCTTCTAGCCTTACAGAGAAATTAAAGTCGTTTTGTCCATTCATAAAAAAGTTATTCTGATTTAAAGTGTGTTGAATCAGTCATGCTCGTTAGTGTACATATGATAATACTGTATGATAATACATACATACTGTGGTCGTCTGAAGTCGTTGTGGATCAAATTCGTTGTCGGTCAAAATCATTTCGGTTAAAGGCGTTGTCGGCCAAAGTTATTGTCGATCAAATCTGGAGTCGGTGAAATGTTGTCGGTGAAAACCAGGTCGGTGAAATTTGTGTCGGTGATTTCCATAGAACCCGTAAATTAAGTAATGAGACTGGCAACGTAGCATTCGATCTGGCAACACTTGGGTCGGGGGACTCGATGGGGCGGCATATGAAGATATGATACGCTTTCAGTATGAGTTTCAACTCTCTAGAGTCATTTGGTTGTCCGTAGAAACGAGTTTCTGGTCAGTAAAGATATTCCTGTGGCTCATCAGCCTCCTTATTCGTGTGACTTGATTCCTTGCGACACTTTCCTCTTTCCGAGATTGAACAATCACTTCAAGGAACGTCATTTTGGGACACTCTAAAACATTCAAACGGCTGTAACCGACCAGCTGAAGGCTATTCCAGTATTCGAGTTCCAGCACTGACATGAGGATTGGAAGAACCATCTCCACGCTGTGTGGCTTCTCAAGGAAGTTATTTTGAGGGATACAATATTGCATTGTAATTCCATACGAATAAAAAACTTGGAAAAAATCAGTCTCATTACTTAATTTACGCACCTCGTATCAGTATGAAGACATTATAATGCAACTGCAACAATAGTCGCATCGTTTCCTCTTTATTTTGCGGGAAGAAATGTAGGAGTCGCGATCGAGTAGCGTAGCGGGATAAAGACGACGCTAAGCCTAATCTAATTTTTCTTAGCAGGTAGAACGAGAGCGCAGCGTTGCATCAACACGGAAGCCATCCACCGTAAGGGAAAGGTAATAAATTGACGACGTTTTAGCGCTGACACGTTCTACTTACACTTCGAAATCCTCTTTACCTAATTCCGAGGAACACGGGCCGTGAACCCAATCCACGAGGATGATTTAATTAGGACGTTCAATTAGAACACATCAGCGGCTGCCCTGACGTTCCCCGTCTCTATCCCCCGGTTGCACAGCCGTTCTCGCTACCAACGAAATTGCTGAGCCACTCGAACAGACCTCCTTATTTCCGTCGCTTTTCCGTCTCGCGGAACACGAATAATCGTTTCGGTAACGATGAAAGATCTCGGCGAGCCGCAAACAGCCTCGGCCGAATATCGCGTGCACGATCGCGCCGGAAACCGAAACGCGGTGCATTACGCGTCACAGTGATTTTCATGAAATATTGAATATCTCGTCCGCCAAAGCGATTAACACATTGCCACAGGGACATGGGAAATTACGTAATCCGCGACATTAGCGGTAATGCGTTCGACCGTGTCGATTAATGCCCTTGCCGGCGAGCCTGCTTCTCTGCTCGTTACCGCGGTTTCTATGAATCGTTCCATAACAAATGGAAAAGTGAACGGCTCGAATCGTACCGCGGTCACGCTATCGGTTCCCTATGATTGTCCCCTCGATTCGCAAAACAGTCAACTTTAGGGATGACGCGTGTTTGATAATGGATATCCCCGGTACTCGGCCGAATCATCCAGGATTCGAAACAGTTTTGGTATTGATTCTGTGTTCGACGTGCATTAAAGTGCTTCTCCTAGTGACCGCCATCGTATTTAGAACATCAGTTCGTGTACCTTCAGATGCGACAGTTGGTGTTGTTAATTTGTAATTGTTTAGGACGTATTCCGGCATGTTTGATATGCATCCAGCTGCAGCTGCAAATGGACATCAAGCAATGTTACGTTCGAAATTGCGTCTGTCTTCGAACGAAACAGTTGGGATGTTAATTTAGAATTGTTTGGCTTGGGTTCTACTAGGTTCGGCATGGTTCTGATTGCACCTGCGAGGGGTCGTCATCGAATTTAGAACCCAGTGTAATTTGTTTTAGGGAGAAACACCTGAGACATAAACACAGTATTTTGCTATATCTGATGCATTTAACGGTTGAAAGTTAATATCGTATGTAATTTTTATTGTACTTTTCCTGTTAAATAAATAAATTTATTCGGAACATGTTTACAACCTAACATAAGAAGACTAGAGGTTCACAAATCATTTGCCAGAATGTTAATACACGTCATTTCGCATTCTACCGCGTTCTACGCATTTAATTGCACCCACAAGTGGTCCATTCCGAGTCGAAAAATGGTTACAACGTGCTGGAGCGTCTCGGCGAGCGCGTCTCCAAAAGTAATTAGAATCGGGCAACAGGCGTGGTCAACAATAGGCGAGAAACGTCGGCGTTAATTATCGTCATTAAATCGCGTTCCGAAAACCATTTACCACGGTGTCACGGCTGTCCCAGCTGGCAAAAAGAGAAGATCTCCGCGAGCATTAAGTCAAATACGTTTCGCCGAGTGGAATCTCATTTAAATATCCCCGTCTCGCTCGCGAATGCCAGACGAAAGGAGGAAGGAAACCATCTCGGGCGGAAGCGCGGACCGGAATCTCTCCAGCTGACTGGTTTTTCCATGGCTATATCGGGGAAACCGGACACGGGACATGGGGGATGGGAAATGGGGTAAGCCTCTTACGCTCAGACGGCCCGAAGGAGGACCACTGCTGAATAAAATACGGTTGCAAATAAAAAATAATATTCTCCGAGATCATTTTCAAAACTGTCCTCATAATGATCAATCTAAAATAATTATTGGCTTGTAATTAATACATACAGTGGCTCGCGAAAGTATTCGAACGCCCTTTGAAACAGAATAACTTTTTTATAATTGTACCAAACGACCTGATTTTTTATAATCAATTAGAAGCATCGGTTTATGAAATGATATGCAAAAAAGATTTTCCAAAAAATTATAATTTACAAGGTTACATGCAAAAAAAAAGACATTTTTAAAACTTTTTTATTTGGGCCCTTAAGGAAAATTTAAAATATATGTTTTGTAGATCTATGTTAGTTGTACACATGCTGAAAATTTCATCCAAATCGGTTGACGCAGGAAAAAACGACACGCATCGGTAGATGTACGATTTTGTGGATTTTAAGCAGAAACTGATCAAAAGTCGTGTAGAACTACGATTTTCAACATTTTTATCGCTTGTAGCTCGTGATTATGTTAACCGATTTCGATTAAATTTTCAGCATGTGTATAACTAACATAGATCTACAAAACATATATTTTAAATTTTCTTTAAGGGCCCTAATAAAAAAGTTTTAAAAATGTCTTTTTTATTTTTGCATGTAATCTTGTAAATTATAACTTTTTGGAAAATCTGTTTTGCATATCATTTCATAAACCAATGCTTCTAATTGATTATAAAAAATCAGGTCGTTTGATACAATTATAAAAAAGTTATTCTGTTTTAAAGGGCGTTCGAATACTTTCATGAGCCACTGGAAATACAGTGGGTGTACAAAGTATTCGTACACATTTTAAAAACGAATAACTTTTTCCAAAGTGGACCTAACAGCTTGAGCTTTTTTCAGACGATAAACAGCTGTAGCTTTTCAACGGTAGGTTTTAGGAAAAATCTGAACCCACCTTGGCGATTGGAAATTTAATTCTCTACAACTTTCATATTTGACATCTTTTTCTCCGACGCGATCTAAGGGCTATACTAAATATTTTAACATTCCATTTCAATCAAAATACGCGTAATATATTTTAAAATGTTGCAACGTTGTTAAAACACATGAACAGTGCTTCCAGGATTAAAGGATGCACGATTTTTGAACGAATGAATATTTCAAACGATAATCAAATTTATTTCTGCACCAACAGCAGTGTATCCGCTTCGACAAACGAGACTTCCACCATCGAATCGCACGTGTGGGTCGTGCATAGTCTGCAGTGCGGCAGTTGCATCGCTGCAAGACGCTCCGGTGCATCGGTAATGCGAGTAGGTAAGATCGTATGCAACGAAAAGAGCTGGAGATTGCGACGAACGTGCTGATCCGACGTCGTTGCTCCGAATGCGCTTCGTTTCGCCCGTGAAAACCTTCGAACCTAACGATCTCGAAACAATGAAACCGTAAACATTTATCAAGATTCTTCACCGTATCGGAACGTTTAATTTCGTTTCCGAGATTGATCGTGAAAGTGTGCCCCAACTGCATATGCACTTTTTACCTCGACTGCACCGCCGTTACTTCAAACGGCCGCTGAAAGCGTTTGCGATAATATGAAAAGTTTCAATCTGACCCCGTCATTGAAACTTTTAAATCACCTCCGTCCGCATAAAACGACACGTCGAATTGGCTTGTGCGTCCGCCGAATAAATTCCCACGGTCGACCCTACACGTCGAAGATCCTTTCTTCGACGGACTTCGATAATGCGTTACTTCGGCTTTCCTGCAGCCCGCGAAATATGCATTATTTCTCGCGATATCACGCTCGTTTTCCTTTTCACCTTTCCCGGCGCTGCGCGACTGCCGCACGACCAAATATTGGACTTCGGCCAATTTCATTTCGCACGAATAATGCGCTATTCCGATTTTCAAACAGTAATAAAATAGAGATTTATGAACTCTGGCCCCGTTTCGAACCCGGCAAATTGTAAATCACCGTGAGATTTTTTAAAATTCCCATCGGGGTGATGCACGCGGATGTTACAGGCGTCCTGGAAGCATAAAACGCATTATGCTTCCGGGGTTTTTGTGAAATCACGTTCTGTGGTTCCGAAATGATCGAGTAATATCCTCTTTGGGTAAATGACCTCCCAGATTGTACATATATTTCACATTTTCCACAAATCCTTCTTCTTTTTCACATTGAATTGAACACGTCCAAACGAAGTACACGATAAACGCCAGACGTACAACTGCTGGTAAAATGACCGGTTTTATTACCACGTTTTTTATATTTCAACTTACAATTATTGAAATTATGAAGTTGCCAACATGGAAATTGATTCGATAAATTTCTTTATCCAAGCAGATATTGTAATAAAAATTGTCATTTTTCCAAGCTGAAACATTCTAATCACTTTTAGTGCTCGGTAGGTTTACTGTAAAGGACGTTTACGAAAGATATATTTTCGATTTTCGAATTGCTTTGGATTTGCTACATGTCTAGATACGTACGAAAGTGTACACGTCTTATCAGGGCCGAGAGGGTTAAGCCCAAGCCTTTCGCCGGCCGCGAAAGCGTGCATTTTCATCATTCGAACTGTGGAAATATGCAAAGTGTCCCATCATGCGAGCACAGTCTGGATGTCTAGATTTTCGTGCGGTCTCCTCGTTTCACTTGGCTCGCAATCAGAAAAACGTCGCGGCGCGACGACGGGCCGATCGATGGCATTCTTTTGTGGGAGGCGTGCCTCTCCTTTCTTCCGTTTTCTTTCATTCACTCGATCCTCTTTTCACTCAAGCGTACCACCACCGTCCCCATCGTCCCTCGAATACGAGGGAATCAGAACGCAAAAATGGGAGAGAGAACGAGCGAGAGTGAGAGAGAGAGAGAGAGAGAGAGAGAGGAGAAGGAAGAAAAGAAACCGACGAGACGGCGAGACAGCGGGTGGAAATCAAGAGCTCGACAATCGGTGCTGGGAGACCTTGCCACCAAATATATTTCTGATAGTCCCCACAACCCCTTTCCCGATCCTCGCGAACGTTTTGTCTAGATCCTGAGCTGATCGAACCTCGTTCGTACTGGTTTACCCGACCAAATCGAGCTCTCAGACATCCTACTGGAAAAACGAACGCTTCGAATGCGAAAATTCCGATGGAAAACGCCAAGATTTTATGGACGTCCGTGAACCTCTTCTATAACAACTATGGATATTGTAGTCAGGCTAGACATTTTCAGATGATCACCAGACTGCTGATCTTTATGCGTTATGGCTTCTGACAATTTTTAAACAATGCTAGAATATAATTTTTATGTATTTTAGAAAGACACAAAAACTACCACCACTTACTTATAATTCGTCTACAAAAATTAAAAATTGCATTAACATCCGCAGTCTAATGATCACTATTCGAAGAACAAGTCACGTTTACTAAAAATAAACGATTGTGGCTCATGTGAAATCTGAATGTTTTCTAAAAATCCATAAAAAAATTTCAAAGCAAATGTTTATATTAGGAGTAACAAAGGGTTGTACACTAATTTGAATCTGAGAGATTGAAGCTGTCTTTAGCAATTTTCTCTGGAGAGACTCAAGCTTGCGAACAGATTTCCAGGGAAATGAACTGCAGGATAGTGTGAAAAAAATCACAATTTCTCTATCGGTTTGTGCATAAGAATGAAAAACTGGGGAGAATGGAACCGCCAGCAGTGCAATTTCCATCAGCAGGCACCTTGCCGAAAGCACTTGATTGGCAGCGGAAGCGCTTTTGGCCGACTATGCAAAAAATTCGGTGTCTCGAACAGGGCCGCTGATTGAAAAATTTGCTTACCACCGTGGTATCATTGATGCGCCCGCACCGACGAACAGGGAACCGATTAAACATATTTCCAGCGTATCGATTTCAATCGGCTGTGCAAAATAATCCCGCGGGGTTTTCCTCGACCAGTGAACTCGATCATGTTATTCGGATCGCGTGCATAATATTATAAAACTCGGTGGCCAGCGCGTGTAGCCGAGCGTGAGACCGTCGAACGCAAACATCGGACGAATCCATTGGAAATGCGGCATTAACAATAAATCTACTGTGTTCTAAAAATCGCTACTTCACGTTACTTTCCAAAAATAACAAGAACGTTCTTCAAAATTTATATTTATGGTACGTCTACGTTCAATTTAATACTTGAACCTTTTAAAATCAAAATTTTATCAACAGATCTTGCTTCAAGTATTCACGATTCTGACATTATCCGGCAAGAGGCTGAAGCAGTCGCGTAAATTTTCAATCTCGGGACTATTTATCTCACCGAACAGATTAGAAACTTCGAAACTGTTTGGAAAGAGAACAGATTGTTTTCCAAGCGGGATTGAATCTATCCCGTTAAATTATGTGTTTAAGAGTAGAAGAATCAACTTGCGAGCGAACACAAACAAAAAGCCAGGATCAGCGAGCGTTTTGTCGAGAGCAATTCCCGTCACCTCGTTTCGTCTCGTTTTCCATTTTCCTCTAATCTCCGTGTCAAATTGAACGTCGGTCCATCCAATTTCGCAAATCCACTGTGCGATGGAACGAGCTTTTTTCCCCGACCGGTGTCCGAATCGCGAAACTAAATGTTGACATCTGTGAGACTCCTAATGCCAGTGGTCGATTCGGTTTCGAAGAGTCGTTTCAATTCGTCAGCTTGAACGAGCCGCGATCAACGAAAGGAATCCTAATCCCAGCACGGCGGAGTACGATCTCTTATTCATAAAATTCCGCCTCACGACTCGCGTGCGAAGAGGCACTTCGGCCACCGTGCTACATTGTACAGACCGGGAAGCGTGTATCCGCTATTTACCGTGCAAGTTTATCGCTGATAAATGTTTCTGCGTTAACCTCTTGTTCGCACGGCATTAACACTCACCTCGAAGTGCAGGGAAAATGTTAAATCGCTCGACGCTACCGAACCCTGTTGTTTCGAAATTACTTTGTTATCGAAGCTGCTATTGAATAGATAGTTTACCGAAAAGATCAACATTTCACTCTCAGCTGTTCTATTCAATCCTAACTGTGCGGGTGTGATCCTAATTACTTATTTTCAATAGAACGTTTATCGAAGCTGTTGTTATAATCGATAGTTTCCCAACGAGATCAAATTTTCAATCTGTGGCCGTTCTATTCAATCCTAGTTATTTATTTCCGATAGAACTTTGTCCAATAAAGGTACGGTGAACAGCACGCATGTACACATACATGAAAATTTAACTAAAATGATACTTTATGCATTGTCTTCTATAGGATAAATAAATCGGGTACTGAACTTGATATTATTTTTCTTAACATAACAGTACGTAATCTTTAATATCCTATTTATATGCACACGTTGAATAAAATATTAATCAAGCTAAAATTTTACATTCTATTTTGTACAGTTTCGAAAAACTTCGGAAAGAGGGTTGTGCGTGAAATGGGGTCTGGGAACCATGATTTAATCAATCTTCGAGCGAGCGTCGCCAAAAATAATATTGCTGCTTTACTTGTGTACACTTCGTTAGCATATTGATGAAATATTCAATAGCGAAAAGATGCGTGCACCGTCTCGAAATTTGCAATTCAATAATATCTCGGTTCGCTTCGTGTCTCAAGGGTTTTCGCATTTCCCATTATCTCATTCGAATCGATTTATTAGAACTTTTTTAGCGGTTCGCCTACGATAGATCGAAACGCAAGGCAACGTGAATCGTGAATTAGGTGAAAGCTACAAACCTTGTTCGCAATCATGCGTTCAAACCTGATTATCTACCGCCTACGTTCGCCATAAACTCGTATATGCTAGCGAGCTCCACCGCGGCAGCTTATTCAAAATACATCCGAAGCTACTAAAGACCGATTTGCTTCAAACTTTCCACATTATCAGTACGTTTGCAAAGTTTCAAGCATTTTTCACTCGCTTTCAGTGTCTGTTAATTTTTATTTAGGAATTGCAACTTCCGGGTAACCATTATTAAAAGCAACAGTACCTGAACAATTCTTAGACCAAGGTAAGCGTGTTATTGTCTTTGTAAAATTAACAATTATACAGTGCTTTAAAGACCTTATTATGCAGTGCGAATCACACTAATAAAGGAATGTTTGTTCCAAGCCGAGAACTGACTAAGTGACTAGTAAATCTTCTCCGAGTTCATGACGTTGCGTTTCCATCTACTGCGCAGCAATATTAAATGACGCAACAGTTACGGCAACGGGCTTGAATGTGTAAATATTATATATAAGCAGTGGAATAATAGAGGCGGTTGGACTAAGTGTGTGAGAAAGATTTTATAAAGTTATTCGCAGAAAAAAATTTGACACATACGATTACTCGAATTAATATTCGGACGCTCTAAAAAAGACGATAACTTTTTTAATATTGTGCTACACGATTTTAACTTTTTGGGAAGCTAGAACAATTAGTTTACTACAGGACGTGAAAATAATTTTTCTCAAGAATGGCAATTGATCGGAATTGTATAAAAAATACTAAAAGTTGCATTTTACAACTTTTTTATGTGGGCCTATATTGAAAATTTAAAAAGTACGTTTTGTAGGTCTGTGTTAATTATATGCACTGTGAAAGTTTCATCGAAATTGGTTGATGCGGGAAAAAACGACAGGCATTGAAAGATGTAAGAATTCTTAGGTGTGGGCCGAAAATCGTGAAAATCTGCAATTTCGACCATCTCCGAACGTTTGTAGCTCATTGCAACGTCGACCGATTTTAACGAAATTTTCAGAATATGTTTAATTCACACAGATCTAAAAAACGTATTTTAAAATTTTATTTGTAAAATGCAACTTTTAGTATATTTTTTGTACCATTCCGATCAATTGCAATTTTTAAAAAAATTTCTTTTCGCATCCTGTAGTAAACTAATTGCTCTAGCTTCCCAAAAAAGTTCAAATCGTATAGTACAATATTAAAATAGTTATCGTCTTTTTCAGAGCGTCCGAATATTAATTCGAGTAACTGTATATTTCTTTTACCATCGTCCACTTGCAGAGGATGAAAACAACACTCAAGACTAGATAAGAGCTGACTGTGATAAAAAAGGCACTGTGGTCACTGACCATAGTTGAAGGGAATATTACGATCACTGATCTTAGCCATAAAAAAAATATTGCGGTCATTGACCCTAATGAGACTAGGCATAGCAGTCCATGACCTAGTCAATATTGTCAATATCTAGGCGTCTACACAAATTCGATCTCTGAGATCATACAAACAATTCCCGAAAGAGAACAAGGTACAAAAACAGTTTCAGTGACTCACCATGAGGAGGTTTCGGCACGTAGAGGTTCAAATACAGGCAGTCTTCACTCTGGTTGGCCAGCATCGGGGCTAGCCTCTCGAGGTAGGTGCGCCTGTTCCTCGGCAGAGTGGCGTCCGGCTCCGGTGGTTTCTGAGGGCAGGCTGGCGGCATGGTGTCCGCCGGTTTGATGCCTCGCCATGGTGTTGGCGTGACCGGCGGCATGTACCGTAGAGCGCCGACGGGCGGCGTCGCGTATGGGACACCGTAATAAGTCTCAACGGACGTCGACGACCTGGCTTCGACGCCGCGCAGCATACCGTATCTGGTCCGGACCGTTCTGGTGCTGTACTTCTGGCTTCCGGCAAGCGCCTCCGCCTTCCCGGGGCAGTAAAGTCCGCACAGAATCGCGAGGAACACGAGGACCTTGACCAGACACTTTTTCGAGCTGTCCCGTTGCCTGGGTTCCCCTCCGATACACCTACGACGTTCCTGTCCTCTTTCGCGAAAACCGAACGACGCTTTCTCGTTCTCGAGGACGACGTCGTCACCCGGCTTCGAACAAGCCCTTCGAGCACCTCCCCACAAAAAGCACCGACGCTGGTCAGCATCGTGCACGACAGATCCACTGGAGCTACGGTCCAGGTCAGACAGGCTTCCGCAGGTGAGATCAAGAGGCGAGAGGTCTTTCCTCTTCCTCTTCCTCGCAGGCGAGGAGGAGGACGTCCGCATCGCGTCACGCCGCCGCGGACTTGCCCCTCCGGGCCCCGCATCTGTGGGGCCCTCCTGCTAAGGGACGACCCTTTTCCCTCTCTCCTCTCTCTTCCCCTCTCTCTGACTCTTCTTCACGATCCCGATCCTCCAGCAGCGATTCACCCCGGCCAGTCTCTTCTCTCACTTGGAGAACCTGGAAATCTTGATCGAACCTCGAACGCTCTATCTTGTCCTCTCTTCTCGCAGCTTCCGCACCCCAACGCTCGGATGTCCTCACCTGGTCACCGTTCTTCTTTCCACGTTGCTCCGCTTCACCCACCTGCTTCGGAACCCACGGCAAGCCACCTCGATGCAAGTTTACAGGATTCGCCGTGAATTCGGACAAATTCCCCGGTAACACGCTGATGACCCGCAGAACTCTCAGTTCCATCCTCGGGCGCCTGCGTTCCTGAAATCCTCGGACCCTGCAGCCTCAGCACTCGGTCTACCCGCGACGATACACGAGCGCCGATCCACTCGAGCCGCTGAGTTTGGGGGAAGCATCAGCGAGATCTCCCCGAACGAACACTGGTTTCGAAGATTTAGGTGTGCGTTAAAATGATGGCTGGGTGGATGAACCTCGTTGGTGTGGCAAGTCAAGGGGGTTGGTTCTACGGTTTGTTCGGAGTATAGAGATATCGATCAATTCCTTGACGCTGATGATTCGCTTGAGTCTTCGGGCGATTCTTTCACTCCGCTATTCTGTAAACACAAGGAAAATTATTGGTTAGCTTTGTTTTGTTGGAGTATCAAAATAATAGAGAAAGATAATTGACAAAATAAGAAAGGTTTCAAAAAAATGTACGTCCTACGGGGTAACTTTAACCTGGAAGCTTTGGAATCTATGGTGAGAGAACCATCCAGTAATAATTGTAAGACATCCCACGGATAAGATCCAGCGGTCGTTTTACCGGCTGGCGTCTCCGTCTTGATGACAGAGGAAAAGAAAAATAGCGATGAAGGAACGAGATTGAATGAAAGCCCCATAATGCGCCGGAGATGACGTAAGGGGATCGACGAAGCGTGATTATTGGAGAGGGATAATGCGCACTATACCCTCAAAGTGAGTAACCTTCTTCCACGACCGTTGGCGCTCGTATTATTTCATAGAAACGAGAAAAATGGGCACAGAGTAGAACTTTGCCTTTGACATAATCGAATTCGAATTCTCAATTCGCTCTGATTAATTTTACAAGCGCTACAAAATAGTTGAAATAGCTTCCACTGCGAAGGATTATAGAAAATGCATCGGAACAGTCAAATTTTCGTTTGTCAATTTCCACAAAAGAAGAACTTACAACCTTAACAATGCCTGGTTCGTACAATCAAAGTTTTCCGACGAACTCCTGTTACTTCTAAAGAAGGGAACCCGTTTATTCGTCGCGCTGCTAACGAATTCGTCAGAACGCAATCAACGTAGCCGTGCAGTACGAGGTCAAGGCAATTAAACCGATGTTTCCGAATTATTTATACGGACGGTTGTATTAATGGTTTCGTGAAAAACGTAGCTGCGCGCTCGAAATAATTCGACGGGGAGCCCATTAAGCGGAGTTATAATCGTTCGCGCCGGCGCACAAAGAAAACCAGCGGCGAAATCGGCCGGTGAACCGAAAGGCAGTTTCCACGGGAACGAGTCGCCACGGCGACGAAAGTAATGGAATAATAACATTAATCTGGCCCCGAAAGGCAGCGGGGTTGCTTTTGTTCCGTCGTTCCGCAGACATTTAGCGGGCTTTTTCGGTCCTGCCGCGTCGGGAATTACGCCGGACAACTCAATTTGTAACATCCTCCGTTCTGAAGCCGCAAATGACGCGAAACCCAATAATACCGGGTCCACGGCGATGTGAGAATTTCCAATTTCCAAGTTGCCCCTGTTCTACGTTTCAAGTGCGACCCTTTGGTTGATCCCTGTAACCGTATACGGTTCTCTCGCTTTCGCCAAAGGGAATCGGAACGGTCGCAAATTACCAAACACGCGATTCAGCCGGGGTAATTATACTACGCATAGTCGCGACTGTTGGGAAACAATCGGCGTTCCTGTACAGGACAGGGTTTAGGATCTACCCAAAGGTAGCCACTTAGACATGAGCCATTCTACGCGGAAATGGAGCAAGTCGAAACAGTTAACCATTGGATAATGAGAAATTAATTTAAAGCTCTGTAAATCGTCAAATACATGATTACACAAGCGTGGTACATATTCAAGAATCCCAGTGTATTACCAGACTTTAATCGTTGTTTATTTTCGGAATCTAGTTCTCTTTTATCTAATTTATCTAATTTATCTAATTCTATTTTTTGGAGATTTTAGATGTTGTCTTTGACGGGTTTGGGTCCATTTTTAAATCCTGAAAATTCTTTGTAGTTTTAGCAGATTTGATTTTCTTTATAAGTGTTGTCTTTCATCATCCAAGTGTATTCGAATAACAACTGTATATTAAAGAAAAATATAAAAATTTACACTCACTGTAAACGTACATTTTTCTTTACCACATCGCAGTAGCTGACATGAAAATGTGGGGAAAGTTGTTGATGAAATGATTTTGGTGTAATCTCCGATTCCATAAAATTAAATACAATCATTTGCAACAAATTGCATCGCTTATTCGTATTTAGAAAAACTGCCACCGGCATGCTTCTATGAAAACAGATAATTCGAGGAGAATAGGATGTGGAGCAGCACTGCCGTATCTTCGCGTTCATTGTAAGTAGAAAAGGCGAGCAATGGTCGGACACGGTATCAGCCGCACGCAAGACCGGTTTGTTCGACGAAACTGAAACGCCTTCCTAATACAAAATCAAGAAAATAATACTCTATAATAAACTTCATTGACTCAATTTAACCCTTGACTGGTGACATCACTTGGAATGTGCTCCATTTATAAATAAATTATTTTATACGTAATAATAAATTACACAACAGTAATATTTTCTTGCTAAAGTTATAATCAGACTCTAAACCTCTGTGCAAAATGAAAATTCCTCGATTTAATTGTTTCAATTAATCAAAAGTAACACAAGCATATTATTCTTTTAACGTATTTACTGTTTCATGTACTCATTCATCCCACATCACCAGTCAAGGGTTTAACGTATGATATAAATAATACGTCGGGAACGTCCTAAATAAAATGCGAAATGTTTACCTGAACATTCGCGTCGCAATAACAACAAATCTTCCGCAGAGTTTCCCGTTTGCTTAAAAACAATACTTGATTTATTCTCTCCGTCGAAACAATGTTAGTTGAATAAGCGTGCTCCCGTTAACGTCACGTACGATTACTCGAATAAAAATTTATACTCGGCACAGTAACTCCAGGGCGCATAAAATTTAAGGGGCGTTTGAATTACGTGACCGACAGGAATTTATGTGGATCGCATCCGCGGCCGTAAATGATACCGATTCGCGATCGTTATGTCTTCCGCGAGGAGAACAGGAGCCACGACTGTGCCGAGAAACTTTCCCACGAATATCAAAAATTCTCCAATCCGACTGTGAACGAGACTTTCCACTTCCCATCCCTGAGAGACTATCTTCACAGAAACGCCCTGTACTTACTAACTTTTTCTACTGGCACAGATTTCGATATCGTGTTGCTCGAACTTGTCACTTAATTATTGGGGCGGCTAAAAAGCTTCGCCCGTTTCACTTTGTTCGACTTCGTTCGAAATTTCGGATTCACAGCTGAAGAATTTTGAGTAAATTCTTTACGAGTACAGCGATTCTCTGCATTTACCAACTTCCAGCTGTATTGACACAGATTTCCAAACTGCTATTCGAACTTGTCACTGGGACCATTTAATTATTGGGGCGGCTGGTAAAACTTGCTGTTTCACTTTGTTTAACTTTGTTTGGAATTTCTGACTCGCAGCTAAAGATTTTTAGTGAATCCTTTATCAGCGTAACAATTTTATTGCGTGTTGTAACACTTTTAAGGATTGCTCAAACTCAGTAATGTTATCTAATGACTTTATTCAGAATTATTAAGTTAAAAATCGATTATAGCTCCTCTTTGATATTATTCAGGGACGAGGAAGTCTCTTAAAATAGACTACCAGCACACAAAGTGTTAAATTTAAAAACAAATTTTACTTGGATTAAGATACATTATTAGTCTGTCACCTTTCAGAGCGATATCTAGTTATTTATAATATTTATTTTTGTACCCTACGATACGCCGAGAAGGAAAACGACGAGACTTTACAGCTAAGCCAATGTTATACTAAAAAATTGTTACTGTTTTCTGGTTTTTATAATTGTCAAGATTGTTTGCGAATCGTTTGCTTATTTGATATATAGAACAGCACAGTGGATACTCTCGACAGAGCCACTCTCCTCCAAAGCGCAAACTACCCCTACTACAGAAGAGCAGGCGCATCTTTATTCATGTTGCAGCGGTAAGAACCAATTTCATTATAGTAAACCGTCACATGCGGTAGATCAAAACCATCTGGTAGTCGTAGGCTTCATAACAAGCACGGAGAGAGGAAATG
The DNA here is from genome assembly GCA_963966675.1 of Lasioglossum calceatum. NCBI lineage: Eukaryota > Metazoa > Arthropoda > Insecta > Hymenoptera > Halictidae > Lasioglossum > Lasioglossum calceatum. Next base: position 18,910,256 of record OZ016541.1, read on the forward strand.
AAAAATCTCGTAATACGTTAAAAATGTTTTTTTCACTTTGGCGTTCATTTTTTGGTTATTTAGATTGATATTTGAGATGAATGAAAATCTACGATTCTGCTCAGACATTTTTCGAGCTGTCTGTGCAAAGAGATTGTTGGATTTGATTTTTTTATAAATTTTTTACGTTCGTCAACGAGAGCAAGCTATAGTTTAGTTGTATGCACCGGACATTCCAGTTGACGAACAGCTTTTTCATTATCGTGCCTGTCACTTTGGAGTAAGTGGTTTTGAGACATACATTTTACAAGTTTCCAGCAGGTGGTGGGTATGAAAATTGATTCGAGCCCACCTTGTTTATTTACAATTACTGAAACACATACTAGTCTTGAAAATAATCTGAATCAAAATAACATGTGATTTTAGTGCAGTACAATTACAGATATTGTTTTTACCTTCTGTTTTGATACGAATTGAACATCTCAACAAAACAGGCTGTACAAACAGAAAATATTGGGTTGGCATGAAAGTAATTTCGGTATTTTAAGGTGAAATCAAACCGAATTTCTTTATTTAAGCGATAACAGCGGTCGGTGGCTGAGCGAGTTGAGCGAATGTCTTTATTTAAGCGATAAACTTTAATCAACCTTTTTGGCAAAAGATCATCGAACAAAAGGGTAAATATCTTATTCGTTAAAGTTCATTGCTTGAGTAAAAAAATTGGGCTCTATTTCACCTTAAAGTACCGGAATTAGTTTCTTGCCAAACCAATATATAAAAACTCTGCCGCCTTATCGCTGCAAATCCCTCGATTCTTATTCACAACGTCAAAGGAGCCTTCGCCCAATAAAAAAGAATGTTGGCCACGGTGAAGGGTCCAACAGCTTGCCGATTCGTCGCCTATCAGAGGCTTCCGTCGCGGAAGTTGGTGAAGCTTTGCGACTCGAAAAGAGGATCACAGTGTCGTCGGATTACGCGTTCGGAATCGAGTCGATGAACATCCGTCGCTCGTCCTTGTTTCTTCGCTGTCATCGAGCAGATATCGGATCAGCCTGTTAATCGGGGTGGACAGGACGCGAGAAAGGGCTGCGAGAGGAGAGAGTTGTCCGAAACAAAATGAAATTCCTAGCTCACGCTAATTGCACGGGACACGACGGATAGGGCGTTGTAGAGAGAGGGGGAGAGAGAGAGAGAGAGAGAGAGAGAGAGAGAGAGAGAGCGGGGGCGGTTTCAGGGAGGTCGGCGATTAATAATTCGCCGAGCCAGGGCTGCCCGCTCGAAACTTCCAACCCCGGCGATCGATCCTCGGGGAATTATCGAGATATGGATACGACAGTCGGATTACCGATCCACGGGAAACTTTTCGACGCCGAAAGACCGCGTCTCCGAGAGGCGGTGACACTTGAGCCACGCTGGAAAACCACCGGAATTACGACTTTGCGGGTCTCTCTCCTCCTCCGACACCTCGGCTGCAATTAATGGCGGCGGATTACCGCCTGCGAAATTAGAAGACCGAGCGGCCGGAAGTCGCCGAGAGGAAAAAATTCACCGAGCGCGATGGGAATTTCGCGCGAGCGTCGACCTCGTTCCTCGCTCGCGAGCCGTACGACACCGCCTGAGACTATTTGATCATTCGCAGCATGCACGGTTTACGGAAGAAAAGACTGTAAAAGACTACCAGGGACTTGCATTCCCTTTGTCGCCTTTGCCCGGCGCGGCGCTCCCGTTCCGCGCTAACTTTGGCGCAGTACGTTTCGCTGAACTAACTTCGCCGGGAACTTTTCAATCTCGATCGGCTCCGAGATCATTTTAACCCCCTGCACTCCGTTGTAATAATATTTATTAGATGTGCACATTCATTCTTCGCAGATAACAATCGGACGAAAATGTAAATCGTTATCTAAATACTTGGTTTGTTATGATTGGACGGCGGATTACTTGCGTTTATGAGAGAAATGAAATGTAAGTGTAATTTCAAACAGTAGAAAGCTCAATAGAATTTAACAGCGTCGTTTTCAACTTATTAGAAAGATTTAAAGAAAAACCAAATTTCTATTTGATTTTGTATAAAGATCCGCAGTCAAATTGTACACAATTTGTGTCTCGATCAAGTGCATTCGTGCTCTATGTAAGCTACTTCGTAATTTCAACAATTGTGAAATGATGCTTCACAATCTGATCATTTGGTGGACAATGGTAGGTTTAGAATTAGCCAATTGTTACTTTCATTCAAATTCACTTCACATAATCGAGCGCTGTTGGGTGCATAAGCACATTAAACAGTATTCAATGCGACGTCGTTCGATAAGCAACATGAAACTGTGTATTCTTTTTGCATCTCAATTTATAAAAAGCTTTTGATGGAGGGAAATGTTTACCCTGGTTTGTAAAAAGCCGCTGCCGTTTGTAATACATATACAAAGTTGAATTGTGTTTGCCAAACGCAAAAAAGGTTGGATTAAATCGAACTGGATGCTGCAAGGCAATCCTTGTAAAGGCAGAAGACCGCGTTGTATCAAAATCGTTATTTGAATTCGAAAAAGTTTGAAAAATAAACCATTAAAAATAAATCCACCAGTCGATTGCAGGGGCCACGAATTAATTAGCACACCTAATATATTTACAAGAGAACGGAGCAAGCTAATTAGCATCAACTGTATTAAAGCCGATAAAATGACCCGGTTTAGATGTCTTGCTCTATACATAACTACTGAAATTACAAAGATGCTACTGCATTGAAAATTATTGAATAAATTTCTTTAATCAAGCATGTATCGTCATAAAAACTGCGAAATATTTTGAGAGATTCAAAGAAATCGACATTTCTACAGTATCCAAAGTAGAAAATGGCTAAATCCTCGAGGAACAAACAAGGTTGAAATCCAAACAAATCTACTAATGCGAAAACAGTTTCGAGTTGGATACGATGATTTTTAGCGACGCCTCCGAGTCGCCATTCGAGTGCGAAGGGTTTGGGGTTGCTGATGGCGTAAAAATCCTCGGAGTGCTGGGGATTAAGTGATTACCCGATACGATACTTTGGCTAATTAGCTTCCGCTAACTTTGCCCCATAATCGCGGGAGACCGGGAAACAAATGGTAGATCATTCCCAAAAACCCAGCCTGTTTTATCGGACGCGGACGGCCGATCGGATAGGTCGAGACTGATTGCGTTGATTCGCAATCTTGATCCGAATCTCGATCGACGGTGTGTGCAACGGGATTGCAGGGTTTAATCACGGCGACGTTGAACAGTAAACAACCTCGGAGGAAGCAACTATCGAAGAAACAACATTCGAAACGGATCCTCCGGTTGATCGTCGCGAAAGTATCGCTGGGAAGCTAGACTAGCTAGCGTTCGTCGAAGTTACCGCGGCTTTTCAACCGTGATTAAAGGTCGAGCTAACTGAAAGTTCTCCATCCGGCTAGTATTTGCATACCTTCGAACTTAAACGGCTTCAAGAAGGGGAACAAAGTTAACACTTCGGTAAGTAGTTTACCATTAAACCATAAGTCCGTGTCGGCGGGTCGCTCGCGATTCACACGATCGGCGGACGCTGGTACGCCGCCACAGCACAAATCCGTTAACATCTTGCCGAGGCGAAGAACAACAACAACAACAACAAAAACGCGGGCGATCGAACGGCGATCCCTGGACCCGTGCACGATCCGGTCAAAGTCCACGAGGTCTGCTGCGAGAAGTTCATGGATCGACGAGGCATATCCAGGCACACAGCACACGGAGTGGAGTCTCACGGTTGATATAGTTCTAGGTGTCACCTAGACCCGGAACACCACGGCGCAGATGGAAACTGCAGTTCGCACTGCACTTGGTGCACTCGGTGCACTCTCGGGCCGACTCCGGCAGCGTTCGGCTCTCTCGCGGAGGAACTGGTCCACCACTCCACCACCTGCACCCTCACCACCACTAGCCACGAGGTGTCTTCATCCCGTGATCCCGGTGGTCACCGACGCTGTACTGTGAACGAATATCAACGAACTATCTCTGAGAGAGGATCTCGAGAGAAGACGCGAGAATAGGAACACGGTGATCCTTTTGAACCGGCGCTGGAAACCGAGACCGACCCGAAACACCCGAGCAAACCCGCTCCCAGGGACGGCCCTTCGTGTGCGCGATCGGCTGTCTGTCCCGGGCTCTACTGACGGCCAGCCGCGCGACCTCCATGGAGGTGGCGGTGCTGGTGCTGGTGCTGGTCCTGCTGCTGCTGTCGGTGGTGCTGCTGCTGCGGCTGGTGGTGCTGCTGCTGCTGCTGCTGATGCCGTGGTGGTAGAGAGCCGGCGATGGTAGTGGTGGTGATGGTGGTGGTGGTGATGGTGACGATGGTGGGTGGCAGGGGAAGTGGAGGATGGTCCGGCACTCGAGGAAGCCAGGGCATCCACGGCGCCGACGCCTGGTTTCATACCGACCACCAGTCCGGTCGATAACGCCACGGCAACCCCCGGGTCGTTCCGGCTCTTCTCCACCTCTCTCCACACTTTTCTCCCTTTTTCACCTCCTGTCGCTGTTCCCCTAGACTTTCTCCCTCTTCCTTGGGCCCTACACCCTCGTGTCTCTCTCACCCTCCTTCCCGGTTTTCTTCTTCTTTCGAGCTGCCCCCCCCCGTACCCCCGCTCACCCCGACACCAGCCACCCCCAGCTCGATATCCTACTTTCTCTCTTCATCCCGTTCCTCGGCGTCTTTCAGCCTCTCCGACGGATTCTCCTCTCTCTCTCTCTCTCTCTCTCTCTCTCTCTCTCTCTCTCTCTCTCTCTCTCTCTCTCTCTCTCTCTCTCTCTCTCTCTCTCTCTCTCTCTCTCTCTCTCTCTGAACCTCCTACTCGACCACCCTCCTCCCGCCGTCTCTCCTTCTTCTCTCAGACCTCCACCCTCCACCTACTATACTCCCACACAAACCCCGATGCTACTCGCTGTTGCTGCTGCGCCTTCGCCGCTTTCGGCAGCCAGACTAGAACGAGATCGTCCGCAACCAACGAGGACGCAGACGGAGAAAGGAAGTCTCTCTCTTTGTCGAAGTTGGCAGCAACAGACAGCACCCTGGCTGGAAAAGGAGGGACGGTCCACGACCTACGCCTTAGGTCCGCGCGGATCCCGCTGTCTCAGCCTGGCCTCGCGATCAATTGCACTTTCAAAGCCGGCCACCGCACTACTCGGCTACCTAGGGCCCCGAGACAGCTGGACCTTACTCTGGATTTTCGTGTTTTTGCCAGCGCAAATTGAATACGGAGGAATCGATGCCACCCCTCTTTCGCCCTCCCACGCGCCGCAGCAAAAATGTTGCCGTTTCGGGTGCTGCAGGATTCGCGATCTTTGTTCTTCTGGGATTTCGATGTCGTTTGATACACTCGTTTCGAATGTAAGGCCACCTTTGGCACAATTTATTTTGTATCCGCCAAAAGCTGGAAATCCAGCAATTAACATTAATAACGAACGATATTACTGCATTAAAAGTCCAGATAAAACCCAGCTATTCTGATAAAAAATGTTTAATTCAACAGTTGATACAATTCATTCACGACCTACTAGTTCATTCTAATAAAAAGAATGAACTGAGCATCACCACTTTTTTGCAACTAAAATTGTAGGTTTTGTCCATCCAGTATGTTCGAAACACAATGCAGCAGTAAGCCCGCTCGCTATACTTGTCCGATTGTTTTCGACTGCGCCGCCGCTCCGACAAATAAAGCTACCGGATTAGCAAACATCGAAGATACCGTTCCAAGTTAAATTAACGGGAATCGAGTTAGCCTAACTTCTCCTATATCTCGGGATGGAAATCGTCTACTCGCCCTGCTCTCTCCGTCTCTCGCTCTATCTCTTTCTCTCTCGTTCTCATTGAAGAATCGCGACTTTATTAAGCGTAAAATGTGTTCGAGCTCTTTATGAATCTGTTTCTGCCTTCTCGTTCACGACATTTGCTCGAAGTTAATCGCGATATCTATTTCGGTAAAGATCGAACGGTTCCGATATATTTAGGTGACTTATTTTAGGTGGACCTCACATGAAAGAGATTTCAATACAGGTCGCTATTCTGGATCTTTAACCTCTAGCCTTACGATTTCATTCTGTGGCTTCTGGTCCATCCCCTGTGGATATAATGTAATGACGCTAACAAGGCTATGAATACACTGCGGATCTTGTGCATTTGTGACAAAAATGGGGACGAGGAATACAAAACAGTAAATACAAGCGCCTAAAAATATAGTCGTGCTATTTTTAATGTATTGAACCTATTCGTTAAGGATACTGTATTCTATTCAAACTCGAGGATAATGTACATAGCATGATTTTTCGGGAATTCAAGACGTTGTTTGCAAAGAATCAACTTGAGTTTAATTCTCACGTGCAGGGTGTGGGTGCACGGATATTACAGCTGCGCGTCACACGAGTATGTTAAACGGCACGTATGTTAGTGACCTCGCGTCTGATCATTCTGTCAAAGTTAACGAGACTAGTTTCAACTTGGATCCATGTGGCGACGATTTTCTGATAGTTACGTACGTGCATCATCCTTTGAAGATAATGGGTTGATGGCTAAGGATTTTTTAATGGATCCATCACCAGCAATAGCAGTTTAATAGTAAAGTATTAAATTCTTTTAATCCTACTGTTTGAATATATACCCACCCATTCTGCCAGGAATGCAAATAATCCGGAGTCTAGCGCACTGTGATTAAAAATATACAAAAACATATATAAAATAAAGCTACTGCGACGGATATTCTCCAAATATCTTGTAATCCTTCTACCGCTTGGACTTACACCCACTCGTATACAGAGTCGGGCATTAATCGATTAAAAGTTTAATCAAGATTGATTGATTAATGTGTACGATTAAAAAAGGTAATCATTGAAAAATCGCCGATTGGTTCAATCGATTGGTGAAGTTAATCGTCAATCGTTGATTAGAAAAAGAAATCATCGAAAGATCGAAGACTGGTTCAATCGATTGATGAAGTTAATCGTCAATCGTTGATTAAAAAAAGAAATAATCGAAAGAAAAGATAAAAGCACGTAAACAGAGTTTGTGTTATAGACCAAATGACAATACACCTAAACTCAGTTTTCTTTTTTTTCAGTATTCATATAGTTTTGATTCCGTATTTCATTTCGAAATTTCAGCAAGTTAATCATTAATCAATATCCGATTAACGATTGCAATTTAAAGTAATGTAATCGTTAATCGCAATTAACAACTAAAGTAGAAATTTAACCGTTAATTCCAATGATAAGTATGTAATCGTTAACCGCAATTAACGACTAAACTAGGAGATTAATTGTTAATTGCGATTAACGATTGAATTAAAAATTTATTCATCAATCGTCGATTAAATTTTTGCCCAACTCTGCTCGTATATCCATAGATGCAAACAATACGGCGTCTCACGCTCACAATTAAGATAGAAGTGTGATTATAACTTTTGAAATAGTCGGTGGACAATAGATTGAAGGGTCAACGCGCATCCCCCGATTTTCACAAATCCGAAGGAACTCGTCGTCGGGATACAAAGAAGATTTTACAGTGAAAAGAAGCGCGCGACGCATGGTTGCTCGCAACCTCGTGCAAGCCTGACGAGCGATGAGAGGAGAGAAAAGGAGAGAAGAGAAGAGAAGAGGAGAGAAGAGAGAGCGTAAGCTTTCGCTCGTTAAGGTCCGTAAATAACGACGGCGTCGAGGACAACGAGGCAATTTCTGGGCGAGTGCTCGCCCACAAGCGTGCTCGTGTTTCGGTAGCTTGTGCTCGGTGATGGCAATTTGAATATGCCACGGATTTTTCCTGTCGTTATGGCATCGGGGCTCGACGAGGCAGGAGTTTCGAATCATCGATACACATAGATCGCTGGTTACCGTGAGTTTTCACGTTTTATCCTGATTGGTGTTCAAGCTCCGTTTCCCCGAGGATCCCGGCCGGGACAATACCGTTTCGTGACGTATTTAGCTCGGCCAAGACTCCCATGGGAGTCCCTAATCGGGGGGTGGGTTTACGAACCATTGAGGATGTCGCTATGCTGCTCGAGATGTTGTATATTTTATCCGCTCGAATTAACGCTAGGTCACGTGTTGCCTTCGTTCAACTCCTACCGAAATTGTTAACAATCTTCCGTCGTTCTATTTTGCCACGCAGCGATCTCTCACGTTATGCTCTTCAAGTTTCTGAATTGGCGATCGTTAGACAGAAAAGCTTTATGCAAAAGAAAAATAGGCAAAAATTCATTTCAACCCTTAATAATTTTGATACATTGAAACTAGTCTTTTACTGTTTTTTATTCCAGCTAATTTCTTTATCTTCGTTTTGGAAATTTTCTAAAATAAATTGTTACTCGCATATATGTATCTATTTCAAGATAAATTGTTATTTCAATATATCCATTTCGAAATAAATTGTTAGTTGAATCTAATCGTGTTTTACACCATTGCACAATTCACTCTACTGATTTGTACAAATGGTTTTCGCTTTTATCGTTTCCATTCAACACAGTTGAAATAAATATGTTGAAATACGAGTTCGGCTGATTTCGTTGAATCCGTTCAAAATCAGATATAAATTTTTTTCACAGGGTTTCCTTGAAGATTACCAGAAGCCTATTGATAGAATTTTGAATAATTGTGAGGTACCAGAAGGAAACTTCAAATGTATTGTCACATAATAATCCTCTTGATCTGATTTGCCGATAGACAATGTGCTGAAATGTAAAGAATTGTAATAGCTATTCAGGTTATTTTTAATCGAATAAACACGCCATCTTTTTGCCTCGGATTGTACACGTCCTCCAACGAGTCGTTTGACTCGTACCAGCGCAATATCGGGCAAGCGGGAATTTACAAGGGTAACTACCCGCCAAAATGGCTTTTCAACAAACACGCGGGAATGTTTTCGGAAATTAATTTGATCAGCACTCGAGCGAACGACCGCGGATATTTGTGTCCGTTTTGCTGCTTTAATAGTTCGACGCCGAGGAGAACCGGAAATAGAATGATTCGTATAAAAACATAGTCGATAGGCGGACCGAAAAATTTTTGCGGTTGCCGGAATTGGTGGTGGAGGATTAAAAAAGAATAGGTGACGGAACATGAATACCAATTAATGGGCCCCGACAATTACAAGAGCCCGCGCAAATTATACTCGCGGGAAATGTCGATATTGAAAGGATGCGAATGGGATTTCATTTTGCGCGCGACGTCGAAGTTAATTGGAAACTGAGCGACGAATCTGAAAAAAAAATCTGATACCCGATGACGACGCCGAAGGCAACGACCGGACAATTTAATGGGAGTTTTTTTAGCTGGACCGGTGTAAGTAAATACAATTAGAATTTTCGCACGTACCGTGAGCGGATCGCCGATTTTATGTGAATCGTGCTGTCCATAAATCCATTACTGAACTGCGGATTATTTCGAATTTATACCGTGCAAAAATTTATCATGCGCCGAAGGAAACTTTTACTAATTTAATCCTCCAAAAGCAAACGTTTTCGACAATTCTCCAATAATGTCTAGGTTCGTTTAGGCAGTTGTTTGTTAACTGTTTTAACCCTTTGCATTCGAAACTAATTTAATTGTAGAACTCCGAAATTTTGCAGAATTTAAACAATTTTTCCTAAAATGGTTTTACGAATGAGAAAGAATGAAATGTAAATTTTTAGCAGTTTATTAAATACAGACAAATGTAACAGTGTGAACACTGTTTTAAATTATGGTATGGTCATTCTTAGTGGTGCCTGAGTCTCGCCATTCGGATGTTAACAATAACCTAACCGTACAAGTTAAATAAAAATTGACAAAGTGATCGAGTGACCCATCTTTTTATCCCGGGCCGTCGGGCGAACGCATCCGAGAAAAACTACTGGTGGAGAAGTAATTAAAGATAATTAACTCTCGGCCCTCGAGTGCCAGTCTTACATCGGCGACCCGATATCAGAAATCGATCGGCACCCGGCGACCCCGTCCGGCGAACTTCCGAAAGAACTTTTCGGTAGATCCTATTTATTAATCCCAGCGTTTTTCCGGAAGGAGATAGAAAGAACTAAAAACTGCGGGGCCAAGCGATAAAACGCAGTCAGATTCCTCGAGCATCGATTCATCTCTATCAGTCCGGACAAACAAATGCCCACCGATGGAGCGGGAAATTTAAAAAAATCTCTTGGCCCGTAAGCCGGTTGCACAGCTCGGCTTTCAAGACGGTCGATCGATTCCCGTCGCAGTTAATTAGATCCCCTCAATCCTGGGCAATCCAAGAGAATACGGATCCTTCGCCTCACGGACAAATAGATCGAATTTTCTCAGCCGACACAGGAGTAACCGTAACTTATGAAGCAACCGGGACCACCACACCGGGGGGAAAAATGGAACGAACCGGGGAAAAGAAAGAGGAAATTGGCTGTTCCTTGTTTGCCCGCCAAGGAAGCAGTCCGTTAATTAAGCAGGTGTATCCGGGCGCAGTTATTGGCAAACAAATTTTCGGCAGGGAATAAAACGTTCCACGGAGACCGTTTAAACGGACGCAGCTGACGCAACCGATTGAAACAATCCAATTTTTCTATGTGGATTAATAATACTATATCCTCTATGTGTCTGTAAAATTTCAATGTGAAATCCGACATAATGACAAAGTTACAAACGATTTTGGGATAAACTTCCGAAAGCGACAACCCTCCGATTTTTTTATACTTTGGACTCTTATGCACTTTGACGTGCTGATTACGAATATGATAGTGAAAATCCGCGCAAATTTTATTTTAATGGCGGAAACCATTAAAAAACCATAAAAATCATAGCTTTTTCCATTTATTCCCGTAAATTTTTCTCAGAAAGTTCTTTATGACAAAAATCAATACAACATAAAGTGTGTATTTTGATGAGGTCTACAACTTTTATCTGAAGTATTTTTAGAAATTTCCATTATTTACGGAAGTAAATAAAAGAACTATGATTTTTATGGTTTTTTCGTGGTTCCCGCTATGAAAATATTTGCGCCAATTTGACCTATCATATTCGTAATCAGTACGTCAAAATACGTAAGAATCCAGAGTATAAAAAAAAATCGGCGGGTTGTCCTTTTCGGAAGTACATCCAAATAAATACATATAACTTATAACCTCTAAATCAAAAACTTTTCACATATTTAATACAACATAAATTTGAAAAAATTTTGGACAGAGTTAATTTGACCCCTGCCGAGTTATTTTGGGTCATAACAGCCAAAATAATAGGTTTACGTAAAAAATGTATATAAACTTATTCGTAGAGCTTTTTATGAGCTTCATTTATTGTTTGGAACATTTTTCTCTAAAATCAATATTTTCGAAAATATTTAGTAAGAACTGTCAAAACTTTGAAGGGGCCTGGGAGTAAATGAGGCTTTGTCGCCAAAAATCCTTTTAGGGACTTGCTTCTCTAATCAAGGATAAGCTTTGGCAAAAATTTCAGCAATATCGGAGGGTTGTGGCTTTCGGAAGTACTCCCCGATTTTGTATTATAATCAATGCATTTCAAAATAATAGGACGATGAAAATGATTTAAGAACACCGACGTATTATCGTCGGCTTATTAAAACGATTAAAGTAAGAATGAAATGTGCAAATGCAGTATGTACCTACTAGAAAAACAATGTTTTGAAAAATGGTTAAAAAAAGACTCGTTTCATAAAATGTAACTTTCAATGAATCCCTTCAGGCTTCCATATTGCTGCACGATTGTTTCTTGTGTATTCAACTACCTCGGGTAGAAAACATTCTTGAGCTGCTACAAGTCTCTGGAAAATTACACGGAAGTCGCATAAACGTCTTGACTTACCGTTCTCCGGCTTCCCCAACTTCCGGTTCTCGGAAGATCTACTCGTGCCACGATTCAAATCGAGCAAAAATCTCGGAGATCGTACGCGAACGTGTGGAAACGGATGGATCACTACTGTCAGGTGTCACGATGACTTACGAAGGGACCATGTGGTCGAAGCAACGAGCGAAACACGACTGATGACTCCCTCGTGGTGCGAAATTTGCATACACCTGAGCGGCCAGGTAGAATCGCAAACAAGAACATCTTGTTGTCAGATTTACCTGGATACTAGAAATTACGAAACCGTATGTAATTCTACGATTTTCCAAGTATGTTGCAACTTACAAAATTCCATTTAAACGTTGTTGTAGTTTAAAAAATGGGAAAACACGTCGAGGTGGGGGATGCGCGCGCATTTGTGTCCCGGAAGAAAGATGGCAACGCACGTGGTGGCATTTTTCCCCGGCGACGCACACGATGCTGCTATCAATTTTATCTATAACTTATGTTTTGCTATTTTTAGACACGGTGAAAATCGCGAAGTTTCGTAATCGAAAGCAATTGTATCGCGACGCGGCGAGAATTTCCAAGGCGGTGCGCGGTGATGTAGCTAGCTGTTTGATCGGGTTTTCTAAAATCTCACGGTGAAAAGGCCGTAAAGGATCGATAGATCTAATCGCGGAATTTAATCGAGCTCGGGGACGGAAGTGCCGGATACGGTTCGAAAGAGTGGACGCCGACTCGCGCGATCCGATTCAACGAAATCGCGATCTATTTTCCGTTCGCCTCGACAGGATCGTGTTTGAACGGAAAACACGGTAAGCGCAAAATCAATATCTCGCGGGTCCGGTGCTCCTTTGAGCCACTCTACACGACGCGAAGTGCAAACTCCTTTGGCTGGAGGAGGGAAATAATCGTTTCTACTTCTTAACTGCTTCGATTTTCAAGTTTTCCGACCGCCGACCGCGCAAACATATGAACTCGCATTTAAAAGTTTGCCGTCGGCGGATTTCGAAATTTCTACTTTCCGCGAACACGGTGGGCCGCGCGATTCTGATAAAAAAGTCTAAAATCGTATATTCGTAAAAAATGGCCTTTGATAAGGTTTTCTTCGGATTGCTCTGCTAAAAATTTTAGGTGGAAAATGCTTTAAATCAATTCCAGAGAAATGTTCCTTAACGCTAAACCTACCAAGCACACGTGTTTCGCAAGAATTTATAAAAATGACAAGATTGGATTAATCCCACTGACTTCAACAATAAAAAAATGTCTTAGATAGGTCTTAAATAGTGGCCTTTGTTAAGATTTTCTTCGGATTGCTCTGCTAAAAATTTTATGTGGAAAATGCTTTAAATAAATTCCAGAGAAATGTTCCTTAACGCCAAACCTACCAAGCACACGTGTTTCGCAAGAATTTATAAAAATGACAAGATTGGATTAATCCCACTGACTTCAACAATAAAAAAAATGTCTTAGATAGGTCTTAAATAGTGGCCTTTGTTAAGATTTTCTTCGGATCGCTCTGCTAAAAATTTTAGGTGGAAAATGCTTTAAATAAATTCCAGAGAAATGTTCCTTAACGCCAAACCTATCAAGCACTAAAAGTGTTTGGCAAGTATTTATAAAAATGACAAGATTGGATTAATCCCACTGACTTCAACAATTAAAGAATGTCTTAGATAGGTCTTAAATAGTGGCCTTTGTTAAGATTTTCTTCGGATCGCTCTGCTGAAAATTTTAGGTGGAAAACTCAGTAAATCAATTCCAGAGAAATGTTCGTTAACGCCAAACCTGTCAAGCACTAAAAGTGTTTGGCAAGTATTTATAAAAATGACAAACTCTTGGATTAATTCCACTTATCTTATAGAAACGACACACGAATGCCGTGACACCATAAACCGATGGCAGTCTGAGCGTTTGAGTTGTCTCGCGTCCTCTCATCCTTCCACGCGTTCTCCTCCACACTTTGTCTTCGGCTGGACAGTTACACCGACACCCACTCGTCCAGGACTCGGGGTGAGCCTTGGATGAACCGATCCCAGGACCCAGAAGCCTCCAGGCTCCAGGGCTTCTAAAAATAGAGGAGTTTCAGATCCACCCGCTTCTGGTCAACAAACCGATGCCTTTCCCGGTTATTACCGGGATAAAATTGCGCCGGCGAGAACCAAAGATAGTAGAGAGGTCGGGGTCTTGTCTTAGCGAATCGATCGGCCCCGAATCGACGATTAGAAGCGGTATTATTGGCGCCGGAATTGGATCGGAACACGTTTTACGTATCCGATCGACTCGCTGGATAAGCGGTAATAGCGTGCCAGATTATGCCGCAGATTCACCGCGATATTTTGCGGGAAACGTGCGATCAGCTGTGTGCATGTATCGAGCATCATCTGCAATTTAACCGTTTATTTGTTTCTCCATTAAGTCCAGTTGCACGTAGATATTACCAAGTTGATCGTGCATATGAGATGCTAAGCTCTGATCGTTTGTAATGTAACAGTACCTTCTAGCTTTGTTGATTTTTCCGAAGGTTCGAGAAAAATGAGCTCGACAGGCATGTCCTTGATTTTTACATGTTCAACTGGACGCCTCGTGATTCGACGATCTGTTTCTTCGTGTTGTGCTTCTTGTTTCAATGGTCGCTCGGCCAGGACAGGTTTGACCAGCACCGAGAGTGATCGAATCGAACATCGGTTCCGTGGTTTCGTTTTGGGTTAGGCTAGCTGTGGACCACTTTGGTTTACCTTCGCGCGATTAATACTTGCGTTGCACTGTTCTAGAAATTGTTGTATACGAATTCTGTGAATTGAACTGACACGTTGTCGATAGCCGTTCTCAATTTCTCAATTGCGATCAATTGTTTGAATTAATTTCGCGTGTACATGCATTCCCGATGAAGTAATTAGAAATAGAAGTTGAATAATATGTGCGAGTAGTTGAACAACTTCTCACAGTGTTTGTAATTTTGTTATTGGTTCGGAAAGAGGTGTGGAACGTGTCACAGTGATTCGTTCGGTAGTTCTAGTGTTAATGATGCGATCAAACCGGAAGAACCTGAAGCGAAGGACTCGGACCTTCCGTCTCCGCGAAAGGTAGCAGGTGTCAGGCAGAACTCGAATCGCAGAGGTGTTCACGATCCAGTCCCTAGGGTACCTGTCACCGATCACCCGTGTTTCCGTTTGTCGAAGCACCGTCGATACGTTTCCGGAAACTATATCGAGCGGATAACGATCCGCGGCTTATCGCGGCTGTTACGATTACATGCGAATGGCTTTGGATCAATGCAGTTCGCCTGCCATTACGGATGTGCATACGTTTCTCCTTAACGCGTCCCCTACCCGCGCTCTATCATATTGAAACTTTTACACTCAACCATTTTCAAGAAGAACATCTTGTGGTGGTCACAAGTTTTATTTAGACAGATGTGTGTTCTCCAATACTTCAGGGTGTGCCTTGATTTCTTAAATGAAGCCACATGCTTCCACCTAGATGGACGTGTAGCCTGCTGTGTGACAAATCGAATAAGTTACAATAACATTGTCTTTGTCATTTATTCACTGTTATAGTAAAATGATACAAGTGGGTGTTCGAGTGACACGTGTGAGTCAGAATTATTATGAAGTTATTGGCATGGAGCATCGATTTGTTATAGCCGAAATTAATTGGATCATAGCGTAAGATGAGAACTTCATTATCCGGTAACTAACAATTACCCTTGATTATGCTGATCCCCTCCATGAACGAAATATTATAAACGAAACTCGTGTGAAGCACACGAAATACGCGCGGCGTTCAACGTGTTGATGGTGATAATTAGACTGCGGATTTTATGCATTTATGACAAAAATGGGTACGCACAATTTAAAGCCGTGGACATGTTAAAAATATTTAAGGGCATCAGTGTATTAGTTTCAGCTTAATAGGATAATTAAAAGAAGAAAGCAATTTTTATTTAGCTCCTGTGTCCTGCAATCAATGCAAACATTTTTCATTTTTCATAAAGATCCGCAGTCTAGTGATAATATAGTAATAGTCATGAGGTCGAAATAAATAACCAAGTATGTTAATAATTATGTGTGATTAACTATGAGAGCCACGAACTGATTTGTACACCCAATAGTAAGACGATGTCTCTAAAATGACCAAGACCTTTGGATCTTCCATTCAAATCTTGAAAATAAATCAATATTATTGTTAATCCTTTGCACGATAACATCGAGTCAGACTCATGATGAAAATTTCGAACGGGCCCTACAAAATATGTGTGTTCAAAAACTGGCAAACGACCCATCGTAGGCACATGAACAGCTCGGAATAACAGCTTGTTAACCAATATTTCGATCAACAAACTTGAGAAACTCTTTCCGCGTATCCTAAACGACTCGCCCGCTAAAGAGATAGTCTTTCTTCCCTAAGAAGCTTTCAGCGCAAGTTTTCTGAAAATCGGCGGCAGTGTTCCCGGTCGAGCAACGCGTTAACCAAAAAGTGGAAGGAGTCGGCGGTTGGAGGGTTTATCTAAAGCCGTCCGCGAAGTTCCCGCGGACTTTGACTCGTCTATCTGAATAAGATAATAGTAACTCTTGGTTTAGAGCTTATCCGGGGAGCGGCGTTTACCAGGCACACTCGAGGAGCCGTATAAAGGTGTAGCGGCCGGATCAATGCAGATTGCTTTAGAAACGGCTGGAAGGAACGCCTCTCGTCTTCAGTGACGCGTAGTTGACTGCTCTTATCGGTGGGGCCGCCTGCAGGTGAAGAAGGAAAGCATTCATCGATGACGAAACCACGATTCGCGAAATTGCCTGGCGTTTGACTGATCGGAAAACCGGACTCCTATGCCGGGCTCTTTCAATTCCCTTCTGTCATTTTGATTGCCGGCATTCAACGTTCCCAGAAACGATTCAATTAATTGCTTGTCCCGTCGAGGCAGAACGCGATCTCGCTCGGGAAAGACCGGCAATTTCAATCTATTCGATGGAGACATGCTAGGCCGGGTCTCTTGACCCAGTCGCGTTTCCTGTATCCTGTGGTCTTAAAGAAATATAAGAAATTCACCGATAAAAAAGTGTTCTGATTTAAAACGGGGACTTTTTGGCTGACTCCAACGTGCTGCTCTACTAGCGAGTACTTTCTAAATTTTTGAAAAAATCCCAGTGTACGGAAGATTGAAGCTTCGGATGTTAGCATTGCCGGAAAAATTGGCAGGAACTCGCAGAAATCGCGATCCATCGAAACCTCGCGAAAACCATTGCGCGCCGGCCGGTGTTTCTTGTAGAATCGATCTTAACCTATTTTTTCGTGGCGACCTGAATTTCGGATGTCTGCAAACTTCGATCCCCACGCGCACTGCAGCCTTCCCTATCCTGTGTAACTGCTCGATATCTCGAAACACTTGAATACTCGAGCTTCCCATTCGATGTTCCAAAGTCTCGAGAACTCGACCCTCGGCATGTAGGAAGATGTATCCACCGATCGCGACCCAATTGTCCCCGCGAAACTCTCCCTAGCTTAAACGCATATTAAACAATTAAATAATACCTCCGCGTTATCCGGAGGAACACCGTCGAAATCGATCTAGGCACGAGGCGTGATTCCTTTTTTCCGTAGAAATACTCGCTTTGTAACTAACGAGCATTCACGATGCATTAAATATTCAGCACCCGGGGCTGATGAATATGCATGGCCCACCATTCGATAGAATAATATACTCCACTTTCATGGCGTGACTCGTACTTTGCACGAAGATATTATTTCCATGAATTTTCATTGAATTTTAATGTAAATAGCCACTCGGCTCGAACGGCTCTCTGTAATGGAAACTATTGGATGTACCTACCTGCCGAGGGAGCTATACGGAAAGTAAGTACAGTCAACAAATATTGTTGCTTGAGTGTCTGTCGAGTTTGTTTGTTTATTCACGAGCCACGGACTCTGGTTTGAGACAATCGGATTGCACTGACGCATCGGCTTGCTTGTTCAACGGGCCCAAGATGTATAGTTAATTGTCTCCAGTGGGATTCGAGGCTGATGATTGAGGAAGAAGATGCAGAACCTTGGGGCAACGGTACTTATAGTGATATAATCGGTACAGTGTTAAGATCGTACAGATTCCAATCAAATTCGGGTCGCTCATAGATGCCACAAGAAAGATCAACTTGCAGAGAAGAATTACGTGCGAAGCGCATGTAACCAGTATTCTAAAAAGCTCATGGAACGCGTCGAACTGAAGCAAGACGCTTCCGAATAAATTGCCGAGGCCACAACAGCGAAAATAAACGAATCGCAGGAAAGTTTTCGGTGGTACGTACCGTCGCGTAGTCCATTTCAGCACTGTCTTTCCGCTTGGAAGCTAATCGAGGGAGCAGCGCCTCTAAAATCATCAGGCCTTCGGGAGAGTATCTCATTCTCTTTTCCTAAAACCGTGAAACTGCTTCGTGATTCATCGTTCTCGGAGCTCGTCGAAACTCTGGCGGCCTTCCCAGCGGAGTTTACGACGGCCAATCTCCTGCTTTGGAAATCCACACCGGGAACTGGGATGGTTCTTCGCTTCTTTTTTTTCCCTTCCATTCTCGCCGCGGAGCAGAAGGAAAAGGACAGTGTCTGGAGAAACGGAGACAGAAAGGAAGGAAGGGAGAGGTAGAGAAAGAGCAAAGAGGGAAGGGAGAAGGGTAGCGGAAAAAGCAAGCTTGGAGGAGAGCAAAACTACACTTGCCCCAATCCTGGATCCCCCTTAACCTCACGAAACGTCGGTGAAAACGATAGCTCACTCCCTTCTGCCTTTCGACCAGGATCGTTTCTTCCCCTTTATCGGCCTTCTCCCATCTTACAGTGCTCGGATCGAAGGATTTAGCGACATTTTACTGAAAAATCAGTCTTCTCATATCGACAGATGCTTTTGTATTCCTAAGTCTTCGTCGATCTCCCAATGATATTTTACAATTGACATTTCCCACCAGAAAGATTACGAATGAAACACGATTGGATCAAATTCAAATATAAAATTACACATCTTTTCTAGAACTGTCTTCAAAGAACACGTGTAAGGGTTAAGTACAACGCACTGTAATCTCTCTAACTTTCTGATTAAGTGTGATTCGAAGTAATAACTGCTCCGGGAGATCGAAACGTTTCTATAATTTTATTTCCCGACAACTGCGGTTTCGGAATGGGGACTACAATTACTCGAAACCCTATAATTTGAAGAAGGAATGCAGTCCGCCGTGCTTCATCCTCGTTTGCATCGAAGGTGTCCCGTTAACTCGGTCTCATGGCATGCCGAGGACGTGTAACACCGACACAGAAAAGGACTTGTCGTGCGACGACGCGTCGCAGGAAACTCTACGAGGTTGTTGTGCATTTTCTGCACTTTTGGCGGGGACACTGATTACCGTCGCGTGTATACCGCACTCATCTAGCGAAGGCTAGCCAGTTCTAAAGTAAAATCCGTCGAAAACATACCCTGTCCTGGTTGCGGCGAGTAATTCGATGAAGACGGTTGCCTGTTTCGTCGCACCATTCATCCTCTACGGTGCTCCTCGTCCCTCGCGCCCCGTTAATTGTTTCATTTTGTGCTGTACTCCTGAGTGACACGGTGCACGGGGAAAGCTGACCTAGTGGCACCGATCTTCTCGACGATCGGAGGTAATTTTGCCGATTTCTTTCTTCAGCAGAGAAAAACGCATCCTTTCACAATGTCTCGGTAGAAGAACCTCTATAAAACTTGCTGTTCAATTTACAATCCGTTTCGAAAGAACATAGACACGATATTCTTTCTGGTCTTCGTTGAATGTGTGTGCAAAATTTGGCTTCCGAAAAGTCATTCCGTTAATTCTTCTTTTTAAAAAAGAACTACACAAGTATTATCATACAGACTTGGATGATATACAGAAAGGGGAAGAGAAGTTGTCGCGGAATTGTCGCGAAGCTCGAAGTTCAGCACGGAATTCGTAATCGAAACGCGGGACGATCGATCGGCCCAACTTCCGTCAATTTTTTCTCCCCAGGCACGTCGACGCGAACGAAAGTTCTCGGACAAATATGAGAGAGGGTGAGCGCAGCCGTGAAGCGGAGGAAGCCGAAGAAACAATTTCGAACAAGTGCTCGCGGAAGTTCCGCGTCAGGGCCGGTAGCTGCCGTAAAATATCGAACCGAGGGAGAACGACACTCCGCGACGTTTAAAATGAGAGTGGCTCGAACGATTCCGGCTGAAAGTCGCGCGTGAATTCGCGACAGCCGCGAAGAATCCGCGCGAAAACAAGAGGACCAGGACGAGGCATCACTCATCACTCGATAGGATAATCCTAGGAAAATATTCTGCCGAAGGCGTCCCGTATTCGAGAAAACTAGTTTTGGCCAGTTTCTCTACTACAGGGCAGGTATTTATATGTATGAATTAACACGTTTGCTACCTCCGTCACACATTTATGCACTCATGTGCAAAAGAAAGAAGCACACGGTATAATTATCTACATACACTGGGTGTACAAAGTATTCGTACGCCCTTGAAAATAGAATAACTTTTTTATAATTGTACCAAACCTGACCAAGACCTGATTTTTATAATCAATTAGAAGCACTGGTTTACGAAATGATATGCTGAAACGATTTTCCAAAAATTGTAATTTACACGGTTACATGCAAAAATAAAAAAAAAGCATTTTTTCAAACTTTTTATTTGGGCCCTTAATGAAAATTTTAAATATATGTTTTGTAGATTTATGTTAGTTATACACATGCTGAAAATTTCATCGAAATCGATGAACAGACACACGAGTTACAAAAGGTTAAAAGTGGTGAAAATCATAGTTTTACACGAAATTTGATCAATTTCTGTTTAAAATCCACAGAATCGTAAAGTACTTCTTTCGATGCGTGTAGTTTTTTTCTGCGTCAACCGATTTCGATAAAATTTTTCGGAATGTGTATAACTAACATAGATCTACAAAACATATATTTTAATAATATGTGTATTTTAAAAAATGCCTTTTTTATTTTTGCATGTAACCTCGTAAATTATAATTTTTGGAAAATCTGTTTTACATATCATTTCGTAAACCATTGCTTCTAATTGATTATAAAAAATCAGGTCGTTTGATACAATTATAAAAAAGTTTTTGTGGGCCACTTATTTATTATATCGTCTTGTGTCTCGGATTTGATGAGGACACCTCTCACGTAATTTTATATAATCTGCTTTTTGAATGAACTATTCTCTTCCACAATAAATTCACGAAGGCTCCTTAATTTTCAGCAGTCTCCACCAGGCTCCCTCTTATGTAGAAGAGCGAAAGGAGGTCTGGTCCATGCCATTTATTTTAACCGACGTGGAATTTGCACAGGGATCAATGTCTCCAACGATATCGCCAGTGCTCGTGTTGTCGGTGCTGCTACTCTCGCCGGTGGCGACCGAGGACGCGATAGATCCCTTTGCACTGATACGAGAGACGCTCAAATATTGGCGCAGAATCTACAAGATGTACCAGGAGGAGGTGGCTCTCGGCTACTGCTGGGCCGAGTATTTCTTGCGGTTAGGCCAGACCGCGAGGAACTCGCCATCGGCGCAATCTGCGTCACCGAATGTTGTCAATTTTCAAATTAATCGGGGAAACTTGTTTGCTTCGACGCGGAACAAACGGTCCCACGAACTAATCGCCCCTGAAAACGATAATGGGGCCAAAATCGACTTGGGAAGAACGGTAACGCTCTTAGGCAATGAACATTGTGAGAACCAATGGGATTCTAGATCCATGAAATGTCTCGCAGCTAATCGTTCTCAAAGAAACATTTCAAACCCACTGTGCAAGTTCGAAGTTGGAGAGTTCTCTGAAAAGGACGAAAAGGACGTTTCCGCCCGAAATCCTCAGGCTCTCGGTCCCAGCTTCGAGTCGCTCGAAGAAAAGAACCATCGACCCTCTTCCGTTTTAGCTTCGCTGACCGCGACCCAACGAATTACGGTCGTTACCAGCGGAAATTCTCCTGTTCAAAGTCTTTTCATTTCGACGAAGTCCCGCGAAGTCACGGATCAACGTTCCCGGGATCTTGCGGAACAAGATGGCGCCGATGGGCCATCACCTTCGCTGAAGCGGGTCGTCGAAACTCCGTCTGTTCTTGAATTTAAAGGAACGGTGGCGAAAGGCGGGCCCGAACTCGGATGGAAATTGAAGGGTCCCGAAGCGGACACGCGTCGTAAAGTTTTACGCTCGCGAGGGAGCGATGGCGCTTCCGGTTTCGCGTTTTCACTCGCGCGTTCTCGCCCGGCAGGCCTGGAATCGGTGCTTTCCCCTCGGAGGGTCGTGTTCGTCGGTGATTCGCGATTTAAGGGCCGTAATGCGATGAGAAAGCTCGACGATAAGGAGGGGCCGGAGGATTTCCAGCGCGAGAGAACGGGAGAAGAGTCGAACGTCAAATCCTGGGGAGAGAGTGTGTCGGAGATGCTGAGAGAGAGACAGCGGAAACTTTTTCTCGAACGTACATCGAAAAACCAAGGATCTCAGAGACGTTCCCTTGCGTTCGAGCATGAAACGCCGATTTGGAAGCGTAAGGCCCATAAAGAAGGGAGGACGAGGAAGGGAAATGGAAGCTGGAGGACGAGAAATGATTTTGGATATGTTTTAGAGGCGAAAAATAGCTTTTCTATGAAGAAGAAAGGTTTTTGGCCAAGGAAAAGGTTAACGAACAGAGGGGGAGACAATTGGGAGAGTTTGAAACAATTATTGAAGAAGAACAATCGATATCGAATCGGAGTAGAAGGAAGTAGGAACCCTGTTAGGTATCCCTTGCAAGGTCCCTCGTTACTTGCCGTCACCCGGCAACGATTTACGGGGGATTATGGCAGCCCGACGAGTGGAACGAGTCGCAATTCGATACAGAGTCAATCGTCGGGGGATCAAGGTCGACGGTCCTTGAGTAGCTTCGTCGTGGCACGTGGCCTTGTCAGAATGTCCGGGATTCTTTATGATCTCCGCACGGTGTTTATGGCGTTTTTAAGAGTGCTGAGGATGATGGTGCGACTGGGATGGGACGTCGTCGACTATATAGACACTAATATGGCGCTGGCTTGCACCAAGGACTATTTGATGGGGAAAGCTATCGAGTGGATCGATTCGTGAAACCTTGGACATTTTTTAATTAGAATTCCGTCTCTAATAAGGATCGCAATGGTCCAAATATGTAAAAAGCTCGAATTAAAGTCTGACGATGTTGTTTACACGTTGTTTTTGACTCTTATAATCATCATATATCATCAAATATAAGTTCCACTGCTTTCTTCTACTGATATATTACACTAAAGTCATTTAACAATGGCGCTTTTTACACGCAGAAGAAGCTGAGCGATATCTTCCGCCGTTTTCCTATGCATTTCAGAATTAAAACGTTTCCAGAGTCGACCATTCGATGAACCCGATGACAGAAACGCTGAGAACGACTCGCCAGCAATGATTTATCGATCCAAGGTCTTGAAAGCGTCGTAAAACCCTCTTAACGGTGGCAGTAATCGTTAGCCTAACTTCGGCAGCCCAGGCTCGCCTGTTTCTGGCGTCGAGATCCATCGATCGTCACCTAGTGGATCGATATTGAACAAGTAAATTCTAAATTCAGCTTTTTATGAAGCCAAACGTCGTTCGAGGGGATTTGGCTACCACGAGAGAGGTAAGAATTCACGAACCTATGGTTGGGGGGTTACAATTAAGAACATCGATCGGACCCCAGAAACAGGTGTTCGTTGTAGTCGATAGCAAGCATCGCGAATGAATTTTTGATGCCACCTGTTGCTAGCACCGGGTACCTATTTCTCTCTCACTCTCTCTCTCTCTCTCTCTCTCTCTCTTTCAGCATCGGTACTTCTCGAGTTCTCCGGGAGAATATCTGCCACTGAGAACGAAGCTGCGTCGATACAAGGGTTCGAGAAGCGATCTCGATTCCCTGATGAATTTCACGAAAATTCTCGGCCACTGCTATCCGAAGAAAAAACGTGTCAATGGAATATTTATGCCGTGATTCGTTTACGAAACCTTTCGTCACTCGCGAAATGCCTAATTTACACCACGCAATATGTATAGTCATTAATAGACCGCGCGCATCTTTATGTAGAATAAAAACTTTCTGTCTGAATTGCAACAAACTGGACTGAAATAGAAATTTATTTTCTTTCTTAATATGTTTAATAGGTTGAAAATAATATAACAGTATTTTCAAATTCTTCTTGCGTTTTTACTGTTTTAAATAACACCTACTCATATTTGTTATGACTGCGTAAAATCCGCTGTCTAGTCACTAATTAATCCTCGTCAAACCCTGTTTCCCCAACTTGAGTCCTTGGATGTCAAATCAACACCGAAATAAGCCATTCAATTGGTAGAGAAACGCTGATTTTTCTAAATTGTCAACGAGAACTGCTCGAAGAATGACAGCCGTCTCCCGAGACACAAACCGATCCCCCAAAGAATGACCACCTGTAGCTGAACACCGTGTACACTGTACACACACCTACATCGAGATACATGGAGTATTTGTACTTCTAAAGTTTCGGTAAACTGTTCCACACAAAACTTACTTTATTATATCGCAAAGAGCCTAAAGCCATAACTCTCGCAAGAGAGGAGCAGGTTCGAGCAACCAGCCTCGGAATGGAACACGAATGGGATTTTCCCTGTTATCCATTCGTCCACGATGTTCTCCCTGTTATCGATCTGCCAGTGTTCTGATTATACACTTCTGAGAAAAATAGGAAACACAAACATGTATTTATATACAACGACGCAACTGTGCAAATTTAAGATCTTTGAACACACGTTCCGTGCCACGTGTACCACAGACGGTACACATTAAAGTATCCATTCAGGCCACTGGTGGTACACGCTGACATATTTATTTAATGCGCTAAAAACATGTATTTTACAACAAGTATTCCACCGAAAGAATGAGGCATTAGAAAAAATTCAGTATAAAACAACACATATAAGTTTGTGTAATTGTCGAGCAAAAGCGGCTCGGCACGAACGTGTTAACCAGAAATAACATTCTATTTTTCTACCGGTCGTCGTCGAAAGTGTTGATTACACGATCGGCAGGCACTTTGCCGAGATTGCGTATCGATACTCTTCCATTCTGCTCGATATCAAGCGGATTTCTTTGATTCATTAAACACGCCGATTCGAAACGCGGTCCCATCTCCCCTCGGGCCGATGAATAGCCGCGAAGAAAGTGTAGGCGGATGCTCGTGAAAGGATTAAAGACGTGAATGAGCTCGCATGGAGAGCACGAAAAAGATCAAACAGAGGCCGTCCTCGAGAGGAGGTAAGGGAAACGAGGAACACGGGGCATCAAAGAGACAAAAAGGCCGGATGAAAAGCGAAACGATAGGGCAAGGAAATAGAAACGATCATTTATGTAGGCGGACGGGACTCGCGTGAAACGAGGACCGCATCCCCCTTCTTTTCTTTTTCTTGGTCGACTTGTTGACATTGTCTGCACGCTAGAAGTGAGATGTTGATTAAACGCAACGGGAACCTCTTCTCTTCGGGGACCGGAGTCGTTCAACGAACGCGTTTTATTTCGCCGGTATCCTCTTCAGTCGCGAGATTCACCCTTGATCTTAGATTTTTGTTTACACGCCCGATGAATTTCGAAGGATTTCGACTTGCACAAACCTGGGCGAGCGATTACGGACCTGGCTTTCCGAACATGGCAGCCTCGCTTTAATCTTCCTCCGAGATGTCCCAGTTGTTCATTTTTCTTGACTAATTAAGGAGAGAATCACAATCATAGAATATCTCGAGAAATTGAAGAATTCAAAACGATCTTTCTTCTTCATTCATCGGTATACTATTAATTAATACTTGATTCATCCTATCATATCAATAGAATTTTCAATAATTGCGCTGTGCCAAATAGAGAAGTCTTTTTAAAAAAGATACTGCGATCCAAGAAAAGGGAAACCCGATTACCGACTTCGGCACCGACCGTGGTCGGAAGCTGCCGGCTGCCGGAACCACCCAGATGTGAGCGCGCAAGGAAAGCCCACGAGGAATGGTCTGTGAGAAGGTGATAGAGCGAGACAGTGGATACTTCACTTTATTCCTTGTGCGATGACAACACGCGAGTCAGGCGTAAAACGCAACGAGACGGATGCGTCGATCGCGCACGAGCGAGAGCGGGAATCGCGAATCAATCCGTATCGCTTAAATTGCGGAGAGAGCAGACTTCGTAATGAGATTTCACAACGAGCGTCGGACTGCGTAATGAGCGAAACAAAAGTCAATGGTAGCGAAAACGACTGTGTACGGAACAGACAGCGAAGAGCGCGACGAAGGCACCGCAGGTGCCTTACATAACAAGGACCAGCGAATGTAGAGCATCGTGATCGGAGCTCGCGAATCGCATGATGCTTGTTTTCGTAAATTTGAAGGATTCAAGCATTCAGCCAATTATAACGATCCGTGTTGCAAAGCGGCGCGGCGTGGAACAACGGCGATCCGCGCGATCCATCAGCGTGTGACGTACGCGGCAAAAACCGGGTGACAGACAATGCGAGCACCGGTATAGCTAACAGAGACCGAAATCCACAGCTTGAATCCTGAACACCGATCAGCGATCCGTGGAAGGGAAGTGTCGAAACCTGAACCGGCGATCGCCCGATCGCTTTCGCCGAGGCGTAGGCGTCCCGTAAACACGGGAAAAGCGTGGAAGAAAAAAGGAAAGGCAGAAACGTGGGGTGGAAAGTAGGAAAAAGCGAAAAGTTAGCCGGCGGCCGTGGAGTCCATCATTCACTGGTACTCATCTGCACTCATACTCGTAGTCGCCGGTACATTGAATCCGCCCCCGGTGCAACGAAGCGAAAAGGAAGGGAGGCTCCGGTGTAAATATACGCGGACTGTGTACGTAAGAGGGTAGCGATACGGAACCCCGGCATTCAGAGGGGAATTCATTATTAAGGATCTCTTAAGGATCGTCTTACCGAGGACAGTCCGGCGCATCGTCCCCTAGCAAGCCATAGAAATAGGGGCGAAAGACACGCCGACGCCGACGCTTTGGTGTCGACCACACCTATTTCCGGGGCTCTATTCAACAGCCCCCGACGGTGTTTTTTTTTACGTGTCGCCTATTCACGGGACTCGGTCGTGACTCGAATTTCCGCCGTCGTAAATATTTAATTCTTAATCACGGCCGCTCGTCATACATCGAAAAAACGGCCCGGAACCGCTCTGCTGGACCGACGACCCTAAGAACGACTCTAAAACCAACCCCCGCGCAAACTACCCTTCTTTTCTTCCCCTTTTCTTCGCATTCGGCCCGTGTCGCCACGATTATTTCCAAGCCTTTTTCACCGGGTACGTATCAAGCCCCGGTATCTCTTTCTTTCTGCCAGGGGCTCCATCACACGCTGTTATTTCGTATTGTATACCTAACTCGCGCCCTCAGAACTCGCATGAATGCTCCTCTAATTATCCGACAGTCATGGACGCTTTCCACGGCCCGGTAATTATGGTCGTGCCCCCACTCGATGAGGAGCGAAGACGGTTA
Organism: Lasioglossum calceatum; assembly: GCA_963966675.1. Taxonomy (NCBI): domain Eukaryota; kingdom Metazoa; phylum Arthropoda; class Insecta; order Hymenoptera; family Halictidae; genus Lasioglossum; species Lasioglossum calceatum. The sequence continues at coordinate 18,937,544 of OZ016541.1, forward strand.
TCGAGATATCGTTCCTAATCGCTGCTTCTTTCCGAGACGATTGTGACTTAGTATCGTACTGTGAACTATTCAAGTGAAACAATTGTGTAAACTGATGTAAAATACTCATAAATTCCCATATCTGTGACGTCACATCAAAATTTTACTCCATTTCATCGAATCTCAGTCACAAACTAATTAAATCTCCTGTTTTCAGTAGTATCGGCCGCGCGTTGGTCAGACGCAGCGAATTACGACTGGGCGAAAATTCGCACAATTTGCGAACGAATATTAATATGCTAATCCACGCGCAGGTGTGTAAGTACAATGTTGAAAATGAGTTGTTAAATCGGTGATGTCTACGATTAGTTCCTCAGCCAGGTTGTAGTCGGTTACTGTTATTTTCCATATTACCGGCGGCTCAAAACCGCACGCGGAACTCCTGAACAGTTCAGAGTTGAATAAGAGTCATCATGCTTTTTAATTGGCATATTGTGAATACGGATTTTTGTCACGGAAACGCTGGAAATGAGATTAAGTGCGGCCTGCTAACAACGCTTCATTACCACGAAGTTACGTGCGTATTCCTGACTGTTACGAACCTCTAGTAGTGAATGCAGGAATACCGTACAAAAGCTCCATTACATAAACATCTCGCTCATTTTCTGTAACGGTGACAAGCGTCTCGAATTGTCATAACAAATTATGACAAAGATGTTCAAATTCAAAACGCTGAAAACATTGCAAGAACTCAAAATTGTTGTATTATTTCCGACTTGTTAATATAATTTTAAAAAAAGGGATAAACTTGCTGGAAATGCTGAAAATCCAAGTTTTAATCTTAGGAATCCACTGGCTCAAAAATTATGCGTGTTTAAAGCTGCGAAACATTAACCATAAAAATATGATTCAATCCATAGTAATATCGTAGCAACACGGAATATGAAACTTTTCTAGAAGCTCCAGTAAAATTTATACTCCAAACTGAAGTGTAATTTTTGTTACAGCAATCTAACGACATACCTAATGTTGTAGGTGTGATGAAGGAAGTTCTTCGATCAGATTGAGCTCGTATTTTCTCGACCGTCTCCGATGGAGCAAATTATAAAAGGTTGACAATTTAAAACGACGAGCAAATCGACGTGAAATTGCCAGAAAACTGATTCGACGGAGGCCCGCGCGAACGGGCGTAGATCCACTCGAAATTGAATCTGAAAACACACGGGACGGTAATTAGGCAAATTTAAATCAAACACCCGGAAGCTATCAGTTTTGACTGCACCGGGAACTCCGCGAAATGCTGGTAGCGTTTCGGCCGCGTTGCCTCACCGGTTCAATTAAGAGATTAATTCTCGATATCGAAATACCACTTTGAATGCAGAAGCGCCGCTCGCGATGGAACACATGCTCCGTTATCGAGACATTCAATATTAGATATTACATATTGAACAGACGCGAACCAACCCGCTATCGACAAGGTGAAAGGGGGTGGAAAGTTCCGCGGGCAAATTGATTCTAGAAAATGGGGCAAACCGCGACGACGTATCCACGGTGTTTGCTGTCAACGAACAAGAAAAAATGTTTCCTTAAAATCATGCGCAGGATACCCTACCTAGAGCAAGACTTCTTTAATCTTTACAACCAGACTGCGAATTTCACGTGTTTGTAATGAAAATGACTAAGTGAAATTTAAAACAGTCGACAAATTAGAAGCTTTTAACCCTTGCCGTACCAAAAATGTCGTAGAAGGGAAAAGAAAATTTATATTTTTTGTATGGCTACATTTACAGTGACTCCCACTAATATTCAGACACTCTTAAAACCACCATAACTTTTTTAATATTGGACTATGCGATTTGAACTTTTTTGGGGAAGCTGGAGCAATTAGTTTACTACAGGATGTGAAAAGAAATTTTTCAAAACTTGCATTTGGTCGGAATTGTAGAGAAAATACTAAAAGTTGCATTTTACAACTTTTTTATGCGGGCCTATATTGAAATTTTAAAAAATACGTTTTGTAGATCTGTGTCAATAATATGCACTGTGAAAGTTTCATAGAAATGGGTAATCGGTTGATGCGGGAAAAAACGACAGGCATTGAAAGATGAATCTTTAGAATTACTGCAGTTGGAGGCCGAAAATCGTGAAAAACTGCTATTTATACCATCTTTAAAAGTTTGTAGCGCATCACAACGTCGACCGATTTTGATGAAATTTTCAGAATATGTTTAATTGATACCGATCTACGAAACGTGATTTCTAAATTTTCCATATAAGCCCAGATAAAAAAGTTGAAAAATACAACTTTTAGTATTTTCTCTGCAATTCCGACAACTTGCAGTTTTTTTCAAAAATTTTTGTCGCGTTGTGTAGCAAATCAATTGTTCTAACTTTTCCAAAAATTTCAAGTCGTATATTCCAATATTAAAATAGTTATAGTGTTTTTAAGAGTGTCCGAATATTAGTGGGAGTCACTGTATCTTAATGCTTAAAAAGTTGCAAAATAAAAATTTGGTGCTTCTTTTAATTATTCTATTAAGCTGAAACTGATACGTTGATGTCCTTAAATATTTTTGATATGTCCACTGCTTTAAATTATAGGTAGCCATTTTTGTCATAAATGCACAAAATCCGCCGTCTATTGATTACAAAGAAATCAAATTTTATTTCGTTTAAAAAGAAAGGCATAACATTCATATTTGTTCGACTGTGTCGAAATCTTCATGACGAGTCTGACTTGTTAAAATACGGCAACGGGTTAAAAATATGTTATCAGTCAAATAAATTCGTCCTGAGGAACAATTCGTTTGTACGCCTAATATTTTTTACGTTTATATGTAGCTCCTGTGTCTTGCAATCGATGCAGACAATTGTGATACAGACAAAGCATACAAAATAATTGCTATGCAATTGAAATAGTTCCGATGGCCGAATACTCGGAACGTTCTCGCGGAAAAATAAGTTCCTCTAAGGTGATTCGAAACTCGTCTCGGAAAAAGGGAAGGGAGATACCAGCACTTTCGATCGGGCCGTAATGAAATTTGCCTGCACGTTAGGGGAATTCGGCGCGAGCTAGTGGAAAGCTTTGATTCGAAATAGTTGTGGTGTTTGCACGGATCCTCGATCGCCCTCCGCGAAAAGCAACAGTTGAAACGTTTCCAACATGCTACCCGCCGCGAGTAATTAGTCGAATTTTAATTGCTTTAGTTTCGGAAGTGATAATCAAAGGTTAATTAAGGTTACCCAAGACTCCGGATTTTAATTATAAGGGTCCGAGGGCAATTGACTGGACGTTAACTGTTTCTGATTGAGAAGACGCTGTATAATCTAATATTTGCGATCTTCTTGCAAAACGGGCAGTTTATTACTAGCTGATATTAAACATACTTGTACTACTAAACTAAAAAATTCTTTAATCTCAATAATCTAATAACACGCCATAGTTCGTTACTAATGCAATATACCGCAATGCGAGATGCTTCTTATATCCCGAGCTTTTTAGCTTCGAATGAAAGCCCGCAAAATGGCGAGAAAAAATTCAATTAAAGAACGCGCAGGGGGTAATACATTCTCGGACACGGTATTAGTGGAAAATGTGCATTTTTGCACGCTGCTCGCCATAAACAGCGACGCAGTTATTGCTTTCTAATGTCGCGGCATAACTATACGGGTTCTAATCGCGTCGAGTGGCCGAAAGATTGATGCGGCGAAAGTTTTGCGACGGGCTAGGTTTAGATTATGCTACGCGATCTATCATCCGCACAAAAGGACCCCGTCCGACGCGAAATCTATCGTTGTTTGAATATCAAACTCTTTGCTGGGCGTTTAACGCGGGCGACACCGTGCTGCGGATCATAAGGAGAAGTTCGCGAAATTTTCGACACCATATTTCACTTAACTGACGCGATAAGGATAAATAATGCGACGATGCCGAACAACAAAATTCTTTTGACACCAGGTTCAATGGACCTCCTAAAGTGATTTCAGATTTTTTATTCCGCGATTATTACAGATATTTGTATAAGATCTAAAAAACCTCGTTTCGTTAATAACTATTTTTGCTGCAAGGCTGGAATCGCAGTTACGTATGTTGAATCTGTCACGTCGTTTCTTTTTATTCTGTTAACTATTGCAATTATAAACGATTCATTCAATGTATGAAACGTATCTAAAATACCAGTTTAATTGACAAGCATTCAAGTCCATTTTGAAACAGTCAGATTGTACTAAAACCTCGCTTTTGCACGTTTGACATGTTCGAGAGATTCGAAGCGATTGCAAAAACAACTCTTTATTGCCTAAACTCAACGTTTCAACATCACTATTTAAAATCTTTTTTCTATACAGAATGACAACCCTTTGAAGCTTTGAAATTCAAGCGTTTTACTCGTTTCAAATATTCCTATGATTGCGATGATAGCGTTCTAAAAGCCAAATCGCGAAGTTCAAAGTGAAATAAACGTCCTAGTCATTATAAAAGCTTAAATAAATATGAAAAGTAACATATTTTATAATGTATTCAATTATTTTTCGTGTTACCATCGCTGTCAGAGGCCGCTGACTAATATGTTCTAGGAAAATCGGACGAAAACTCGAGTTTCGACCGCAAAAATTCTCTTTCTCCAATGATGGATCGTCAACGTCTCGGGGAACGTTGCAACTTCAACTCTGGTTGGGCAACTTTTGGGACAAGCCTACACAGCCGCAAGTGCAGAATCTCACTTGGCAGGGGGACGCTGCGCTATAGCGAACACAGGCACTTGGCCGCGTTCCGAAGTCGTTAGGGGATCGCGTCGATTAATTATAGCTGCGCAAACGCGGCTGTCTTTATCGCAGCCCGAGGCAGACAACGGTAAATACGGAAACTGCTAGCTCCCGAAAGTCGATTAGTTATGAGGCAAAATAATTCAGGACACTCTTCCGTTAGAACGGCTCTCGCTCGTCCAGAGCGTTTCTTTTTTCTTCTCTCGCTCGCGTTTTCATTCGTCGGCCGATTCAGACGATTCAAACGCGGACGCGACAGCGCGACGGCCAGTAAAACGGTTAATTAACACTGTGCAAACGGTTTGTTTGACGAGAACGAACGGATAGAACATAGTCGTCGTTCGGTCGAGCGCGTGTCACCACAACAGGTGGCTACCTACAGAGAAACGCCGTCACAATTCCATGTAAACGGTCCTACTATTTTCAGCGCAGCGATACGCAATTAAAGGGCGGTCGCATGATTTCCGTCGCGCGAGTACCGTTGAAACAGCTGTTGAAATCCTGAGCGGCGCAAATGGGTCAATTGGAACGGTAGGACCAGTAAAACAGGGCCAGGAAGTTGCCCCTGCAAGATGCTTCCGGTTTTGCAACGGCAGAACTCGGCGTAACAACTTTCAGACCCATATTTCGATCGTTGCCGGAATCGCTATCTTTGGGAATTTTTTAAAAGAACGGTATCGAATACGATCATTCCAAACTTTGTCAAGCAAAAATAAGAATTTTTTTCAATATTACACAGTATTAATTCAGTGTTCACTATTCATTTTCCTCAGTAGTATACGAGTATTGACAGATAACCAATCCAGGCTACGAGACCGAAAAATCCAGCAACGCAAAATGGTGTCAGAGGCCTCATCCTAGATCTGAAGTTCGTGTGCACGGTGCTCCTGTGGTTTCCTGCGGTTTCCTTCGAACGCTTACACCTTCCACCTTCCTCTCGCCGTTCGAAGATTGCTTGTTCTAGCACACGAAGCTCTATCCGGGTCGACATGTAAGTAGCTACTCACCGAACTAAATTGGCTCGGTATCTTATGCATATCCTGCCCAGAAATGGAAACGCCGAATGCAACAAAGTATAATAACAGTGGAGCTGATCCTAATCGAACGAACTCTTTGTTCGCGACGGATCGGACCTCGCCATTGAAGACAAACAAACTGCAAGAAAAGAAAGAGAACACCACGGATGTACCAGTTTCAATCATGGGCATATCGTGCTACATACAGTCAATCGCAGAAGTCTGTATCCGAAATATAGAAACAAAGATTTCTACCTATACTCGTGGCTATCGATCAATTTACTAGTTGTGTCTTTCTCTTAGAAAGTTATATACGAATGAACTGGGAAGAGTAACACGCCAGAATTTGAGAAATGAAATAGTTAGAGCTGAATCATGAAGTGGATACTCAAGAATTTATTACTATTGGGAGTACAAATAAGTCTCCGCCGTTTAAAATCAGATAGAAATATTAGCGATTGTGTGTCAGCGTCGTATATTTTTTTTGTGCGAAAATGTCGAGTTTTGAACCGAATAAACGGCATTTACGGGACACCAGCTTGGTGTCATGTATTATGAGTTGCTCAAACCGAATGAAACCATTACTGAGGCTCTCTACCGAACTCAATTGATTAGATTGAGCCGAGCACTCAAGGAAAAACGCGCCCATTATACTTCAGACACGACAAAATCATTCTTCTGCATGATAATGTTCAAAACATGCCGGTCAAAACCTACTTGGAAACACTTAATTGGAAAATTTTACCCCACCTGCCGTATTCACCAGACATTGCTCCTTCTGATTACTACTTGTTTCGATCGATGACGCCATGGCCTGTCTGAGCAACACTTCACATCATATAAAGATACCAAAAATTGGGTCGATTCATGGATAGCGTCAAAAGATGAAGCGTTCTTCCGACGCGGTATCCGGATGCTGCCAGAAAGATGGGAAAAAGTAGAGGCCAGCGATGGACAATACTTTGAATAAAACATAAGGTACCGTTCTTTCGCAATAAAAGCCTAATTTAAGATGAAAAACATCGGAGACTTATTTATACTCCCAATACTTTAGTTACCTACAGCTACCTGTTAGTTTGTTTTACATTTTTTTCCTTGCAACAACCAAAAATCTGAAGTAGGTCGTTGCCAGTAGCTCTAGAGCACGGTGCATTATACAGGTGTGCCGACTTACTTAGCATCTCTGTAAGGTTGACGTTTTGTGATACATAGATGGGTAGTAATTCTCTGGCCGCCTCCAGACGGCGCATGGGTCGTAGGTACCGTACATGTGCGAATAAGATTGTGTGTATTCAGCAATGCACACAATATATATTCACATATATACCATTTTTGGCTCGTCTCCTCACTACATACCGCCGTACCTGGGACACTAGCGAACTCTAGCGGCCATCAGAGAATTACTACCCATTTATCACAGTTTTCTGAGGGAAATCGGCACACCTGTATAATGCACCGTGCTCTAGAGTGAAAAGTTCGCTTCTCGTCTATTTTGGCGCAGCCTGTAACAATTTCCGGTGACGATGAGCAGGTTTCCGGTGGAGAGGGACGAAGATGGGAAAGGTCGCAACAATTATCCGGATTAACTCGTCGCCGATTTATTCGGCGTAGTACGTCAAGGGGGTATTTCTTGTGCTCGTTCAATCGAGTTATCGTTCGTCCTCGCTGCGCCTCGCCGTCCTATTCGGGATGGCTGTTTCTCGGGCTTCTCGTCTCGGAGAAAATCGCATTCCTCGTTGTCGCATCGTATTAACCGTATCAGCAAGCTTCATCGTGTAAGGCTCTCTCGCTCTCTCTCGATTTTGCTCGGCGTATTACGCTTCGTCGTCTGCTCGTCACCCCATTTACCGAGAAACATCCCCTTTGTTCTCAGACACGTTCCACCTCCTCGAAGATCCTCCTCCACATCGGGGGCTCAACGAAGCCGGTCCGTGTCTCGCGTACAACGTTCGTTCCGAATCCATGGAATGCCCGATAACCATATTATTTTCCACCATTCTTCATCGAGAGATTCTCATATCCGGCGCCGCTGCGCACCCGCTTTTGATCTTTTTCCACCCACGAGAGCCCCGGGTATTAAATTCCGGAGCAGCCTCCCTTAGTTAAGAGAGGGACGGTTTTTTTTCATTTATCGCCTAATGCTGTGAAACGATTTAACGACCGGCGACCACCGCCGCGTCTCCCCGCAGCCTAGAACACTCTTATCGGGTTAATCAATCGATGAGAGTACGCGAAACGAATCTAACGCAACAATCACTAACAATTTAGTAAGAAGTTTTATTAAAGTAGATGTTTCACAAACCGGAATAGCCCTTTAAAGGCTTGTACACAGTAGGGAAAACGCTGTACTAGCATCTGTGCTTTGACTGAAACATCAACCGATGGAAATGAGAGCAGCGTTTCCTAAGAAATCGACGAATCATCATTCTTAAAAGCGTCGACCAAGGAAAACGGAGGACAACTGGAAGTGTATCGAGCGCAGCCATCGTCAACAGTGTGGTAAAAAGTTTTATTAAACGACTGTACACAGTAGAAAAACGAGCCCCATCGATCCCACGCGATTACAACGATCTGGAAAAAAGTCACGTATCCTCTTTTTACAATGGAGCTCCCAGTAGCTGTCGGAGCTCCGGTGAACCGTTTAAAAGAACGTCCTTTAGTCGTGCTTGCCGGTATTAAGCCCTTTTCCAGCCAGCCACGAGAACTCGATGACAGACAAACCACGAATATAACATCTCCCAGTGGCTACGTACTCCGTGAACAATATTAGCGGTGGCTTGGTACGGTGCAACGCCGAGGAAGGATGTATCCCAACCGGCTGCTTCGAGCTCACCTACACACACGTACAATCCAATTACTCCTAAATTCTCGTTATCCAGTAGCCAGGGAGAAAACTTACTTAAACTGCGCCCCTATACCTCCGCTGAAACTCGCTTAAGCCCCGAATTCCCGACGTAACAACAAAATAACGCTAACCCTTCTCAAAAACTTCCCTTAATCTTGCTGTGCAAAGTTTTTCACCTAACCCGACGCTCCTGTCTCCCGTTGTCCACAGGAACAACATAATTGAATGTCTCTCTCTCTCTCTCTTTGCCTCCCTCGGTTACCCTTAATCGCTCCAGCTCAAAGAAACAGTGCGTTCGAAGCTGCGCGAAATTAACCCCTGGTGGTCCAATTTGCAGCGTGTTACATAAAAGCGTGGACGGGATGTGCGGTGGGTGATGAAATTATTAGAGCCACTTGCACAACATTCACGCGTTTCCGTTGAAACAATAAGTTTTTAAATAAACCTCCAGCTACGGCTAAATACTTCTTATATTTTCCCTGCAGGAACATTTTCCTAACGGATATAAGTTCGAATGGGATTTTTTCGGAACAAAAGGTAACCGTTCGATCTCCGGAGAGAGAGAGCAGACTTTTTTCTTTGGGGGCGGTAAAATGCGGTAGGAGAGTTTGGCTAGCTTTGTGCAATGAGCCAGCGCATCTGAAGGATCGACTACTTACGGTGATGTAAGTTTGATCCCTCTGCAGTTCGGCGAGGTTATCGTAGAGGCCCTCGAGGAGTGCTCGCCTGAGTTGCTCGGTATTCGTTCCGCAGCTCACCTTTTCCAAATTCGCACGTTTCGCTAATGCGGCAAGCTGCTGGCGCACCTCGGCGGCGTACTCCAGATTCCTATGATGCAGGAAGTTCTCGTGACACCAGACCTTCTTCTGGTTCGTGTTCATGTATGCGCGAAAAACGTTCAGCAACGTGACATGGTCTCCCTCGGGTGACGCGAATCTGGAACGAACGAAACACCGGGGCGTCGTGTCACGTAACAAACTACGAGTATCGATCACGTCTCGGACCATTTGACGACTATAAAAGAACACCCGGACACCCACGGACACTGCGAGATTTCTAAACCCTCCAAGATCCTATCGCGAACTAGATGCTCCACTTTGCGAGAGAGATGATTCAACCGGCCGTGAAATATTAGGCCGTCCAGTATGTCCTCCTCGTTTATTTCCCTCCTATTTACATGAACATTCGAGACCCTTTTCCTGTTCCTTAATCTCTCAACGCTAATGTCGAACGTAAAAAGATTAGCAAGGGATTGACGCTTTCCTGTCGATGATACAATACTAATCCAGTGACAGAACTTTGTTGTCTTTGATTATTTCTTTATGAAACTTTTTTTCAGGATATTTGTGACATTTTTCTGATTAGAATGAACCCAAACACGACAGATTTTATCCTCGATGATCCGAATTAATCACTGGAACAAGATCGCTTTAGATTGTATCGTGTTTGTACTCGATTCAATCAGAAAAATGTCACGAATACACATGTCGACTAGATTCTGGTGTTCGATGGTTAAACAATATAATTGTCAAATGGAGTAACTACCTTGACCTAGCAATTTGTGCCTGCTGCCTTTTAGCAGGCGGATCGGTGAAGATAGACTCTCCTGACAACAGAGCAATCACCGATAGCGCTTCCTCGAGGCATTGGTGTTCCACCGACGCAAGGATCACTTTAGTGAATCTTGGATCCAATGGGAATAAGGACATCGTCCTGCCAAGGGTGGTCAGCTGTGGCGGAGAACCTGTTCCCGTTGGAAAATCAAATGAGAAAGTTTTACGTGACATGCTAATACCATTCCAGCACACTCCAATGCGCCAAGAAAACCGAACGCAAATAGAATCGATCAGCCTCTCCCGATAGGTCTTCTACGAAAATCGTCTTGACAACCGCGACCGATCGAAAAATTACATAACAGATTTAACAATAAACTGAGACGTTCGTTCCCGTTGAACGGCAATTTCGACAGTGTCTCGACAGTTTTCGCGGAAACGCAGACAAACTCGACGCGTTACCAGCCCGAGAAATGAAATATTGTTCCGCGAAGAAAGAAACTGGAGGAAATATATTGTTCCCCGCGAATCCGGATATATTTTCTCGGCGCGCCGATGTCGCCTACTTGAATTTCAGAATCCCTTCGAACTGTTTGAAACTACGGGATTCTGTTGGGTGATCATTCCGACGGTATCGACGGTGGCCTATCTTCGATAAAATTTACATTTTTCACTTTGAAAGTCGATCATCCGAGGAACACCGTGTTTCTGCCCTTATCCGAACCTTGCCATGTAATGGTAAATCTATTGGGACTGGTTTTAAAGAAGTATTCCAGAGCAACCGGGCTTTCTGTACAACATTTTCGAGTTAATTTGGAGATACTAGTAAAACACAACGTAGTGGAAATGCTTCGAACACCAAGAAAATCTTTCAAAAATTCACTAGAGTATCCAAGAGACTCGAATAGCTTTTAACCCTTTGTGGACGAGGACTTTGATTGTACCGATAAGAAATAATGGTTTAAAAAGTACAGTAGTGTTCAGTTAAATTTGCTAAATTTCTTTTTCGAGAAACGCTACCTCGCAATGCCAGAATTTTACTTCCGGATCCCGAACTTTCTAGGTTTAAGTGAACACTACTGTAATCGGTTCGGTGGATTGGTTCGAAGGATCGTGTTCACCTTTAACAGCGCCGAGCTTCTCCAAGCAAGCGACGGCGACGTCGACGGCTTCCGTCGGCGGTTTGTCCATGAAATCAAAGGTGGTGATATCAATCCCGATGGCGAGCAACTGGAGCGCCACTCCCGCGAGGGAACACCTTTGTATCTCGGGCACCGGCATCTCCTTCATCCTTTCGAAATCCTCTTTCGTGTAAGTTCTATAACATTTGCCGGCCGCTTCACGGCCTGCTCTGCCTGTCCTCTGCCAGGCCTGTGCCTTTGAGACTTTTTCCACCCTGAGCACATCCAATCCTGTCGTGGGGTGATGAGTTCTCGCTTTGACCACTCCGGTGTCGATCACATGTCGAATTCCTGTGTAATTTCATCCGGGAATCTCTGTGTGTACCACAATCCTTTCGCGAATGTAATCACGAAAGCGAGCCGAGTAATCAAGTCTGTCACGAACGAGTACCGGGTTTCGGCCGTGATATTAGCAGATTGCGGCGCTCGTCGAAAATGAAATTGGCCCCCCACCGATGGATAATTCGCCGAATTAATCCAATCGGGGCACGACCTCCTACCCGGAAGACAATTTTTATGCCGGGGGAGAGACCACGGGCGAAAACGATTTTATAGAAAACTTTTCTCCATTCTAACCAGTTCGCTATGATACGCTGCGATCGTAGCTTTAATATCCACTTTTCTTGTATTAGTACCGAAACTACTCCAAATCTGTTTTTATTTATCACGTTCCGTGCCGCTTTTGCTCGACAATTAAACAATTTATTTTTGACATGGCCTCAATCTTTCGGTAGAAATATATTCTACAGTGTTAAACTTGTTATAAAATACATGTTTTTAGTGGTAAACGCGGCCTGATAGTTTAACGTGTACACCATCGGCGGTATACGTGGCACGGAATGTGTTAAACTATTATTGAGATTGTAAAGATGATTTTTTAAAGCCACTTATTGCTATAAAACACCTATACTAGCCTGAATAAATCATTGTATATGTATTAAACCGATCGTCGATTTCGCCGAGATTTTGCGGGTAAATTTGAGAACCGGCGAGATTTGTGTAATTATAACTCACCACCGATTGTAACAGACGTCTCAGCTACGTTAGTTGACAAAATAAGCTTCCGCATTCCGGGAGGGGACGGCTTAAAGGCTTCCAATTGTTGATGCGTCGGCAGAGCCGAGTACAATGGAAAGACCTTTAATGGCGGATAGCTCTGTCCATCCAACTGTTTAGCCGCTTGCCTCGCGCTCATGGCTGTAGCCTCTATTTCTTCCTGCCCGGTTAAAAAGACCAGAATGTCCTCGCTGGAGTAAAGACAGAAAAATTCAGGAAATTGTCCGTTTCCTAGCGACCTAGTTTCTCGCTGCGCTTCTCCTGCACGCGGACTGTTTTCCTTTAATTTAATGGACGTAACGGTATGTAAATTCCATAATCCTGTTACAAACTCGAAAATTACATCGGCGATACTTCCCGCGTCCCATGGTATTCATTAATTATTAAAATTCCCGTACCGCCTTCCACGTGTGCCACGAATGCACGAGTGTTTCGCGAATGAATTATTAGCCGCACAAAAGGAAAGTTGAAATTTTCAGAATTACCGATATCGCTTCGGTACTTGAAGTAATTGGTGTCATTTTTTATATTGTTTCACTGTTTGAGCCGCTCAGCAGACAGACGAATTGAAAAATTGATTTCCTTTCTTAACAAATTCAGAAATTCTGACATTTTTACTGTTTTACGTTTCTCCAAACCATTTTTACGCTCTTGTTTTGTTAAGGTTAACCCCTAAACACCCACCCCCGGGACGTTCAATGGACCGCCCCTCTACTAAGCAGTTGATGGCCGAGCTTATGAAGAACTAAGGGCCTCCACTTTTCGCATTGCTCCTTAGTTCTTCGTCCCTCGAGGCCCACTGCCACGCCTGTTCTTGTCTATCCATTTCTACGCTCTGCAAGCAAGCAAAAAGAAAAATCGGGCCTACGGTAGATAAAAGTCTCGCTTACTTGGCAGGATTATCGCGATGGATCTGGAAAGCGGTAACAAGTGCGGAGAACGCGTAATCATCCGATGACTTGACGGCATGATAAATCTTGACGGGGTGTTGACGACCTTCCAAGTAGACCGCCGATGCTTGAAAATACTTGGCGAACTTATCGACGTCCATCGTCGCCGACATCACCAGCAGCTTCAACGGCGGCAGATTCTTCAGCTTCCGCAGGTTCTGCGCACGACGGGCCACACCGAGGAGCACGTCGGTTTGCACGGATCTCTCATGGGCTTCGTCGAGGATCACCACCGAGTAATCGGACAGGATTTCGTCGGTCATCGCCTCGCGGACCATCATTCCATCGGTCAGGTACTTGATCCTGGTCTGGGGCGATGTAACATCTTCGAAACGCACGCAGTAGCCCACCAGCTTTCCGGTTTCAACCCCTTGCTCCTGTGCCACCCTGCGAGCCACGCTGACCGCTGCCACCCTACGCGGTTGCGTGATACCGATGCAACCCGACGCACCAGCTATCCCGGAAGACAACAGCAACTGAGGGATTTGAGTGGTCTTCCCGCTACCCGTCTCGCCTATCACGATTAGAGTGCTGTTGCGCCGGATCTCCTCCAGCAAACTGAAATTTATCGCATTAGCCTGTTAGCGACAGCTTATATTTTAGGGAAATCGAAGGCGGATAAATGTTACAGTAAAGTCGGTATAGCCGCTCCAATAGATTACACTGAAATACAGCCTGGTTCTGATCTCTCAAGAACTCTACTTTTTATATTTTCTTTAACCCGTTCTAAAAAAATCAATAAGTTATTTTAATAAGTGACAATAAATTTTTGAATCACGCGCCCATTTCCTGATCGATACAAACGTTATACAGCCTGGCAGAGTCATCTATGCAATATGTTAGGAAACTAGATTCATTTTCTATTTTATCACACTTCTAGATACATTTGACAAAATAGATTTCCATTATATCAATATTGTATACATTAGTTTTCTCCCTTATTGATTTATTGATCTTTCATATTTGAAACTCAATATGCATTAAGGCTTCGTACAGGTTCATACAGGGTTCAGCAACTAACTTTCTGTGCTGTAGTTTTATACAATTCACTAACTAAAGTGTGAGAAAATCATTGATTTTTAGATTGTGTAACATAAAACCCTCTAAAATGATTGAACTACTTTTATACCTCATCTGCGATTATATTCAAAATATTCCCGCCAAGAACGACGCACACCATAGTGCTACCTATGTGATAATATCTGAAACTACTGACCAAGTACGGTCGGTAGTCCTCCATTTTGTTTTACACTACTCGCGTGAGAGAATGTCGTGAAAATATTGTCGGTGAAACAAGATAACAGCGGAAGTCAACAGATAGACGAAAGAAAAATATTGCAGCACTCGCCGTTTGCGTAGCCTGTAAACCGGTAACGATTTTCTTTGTTGTTGGAAGCTTATGCTCCCTTTGTCTACAGTTTCTGCGGCAGCATGTTGACTACCCTCGTCTTTCTTTATTTTGCTCGATGTCTCGTTGAACACGACGGTGCTAGGTCGTTTCGCTGCTAATTTCGTGAAAGTCGCAGTGCCGATCACATTGTACTTCGAATCCGTGTTATCGTGGACCCCCATGTCACCGAAAATCGTAGCACAAACGAACTTCGAAACGGCACACGAGCACGCACGTGTTGCACAGTACAGTTGTGTACAAATAAGCGCCTTGACAGGAGGAAGCTTCAGCCAATGACGTAGCTCCTCTATGTATGTATATATGTAGTCATTCAAATCCTATGTCACTCCGTCTGCATCGCGGGAAATTTCTTACCAGTTCTTACCATCACTGCACTTTGTACTTTTTTCTTGTCTTGGTTTGAAACAAATATTTGTGAAACTATATACACGGTGTCCCATTTGATATTTCGCGCCCAATTATCTCTTGAACTATTCTTTATCCGAAAAAGTGTTTCAAGCAGTACACACTACCTTTTCTATATATATGAAGAAAAGTAATTTATTAATTTAAGAAAATTCTTGACTTTTTAAATTGAATACTCTGTATTATATTATATACTCTGTATAATAAAATACTCTATAAGAAACTTTATAAGAAAAGTTAAACATTTCCGAATTTACATCCGTTTCACACAATAAAAACGCATTTATGTGAATAAATCGAGTATTTTAACGTAATGTGCGTGGGCGTGAAATAATAATGTTCTAAAATAAATCGCATATTTCATATTTTGGTTCAGCAACACGTACATATACACTTTAATACACCGATATTTTACATTGGTAAGATCATACACAACAATAAGAAATTGAACATCTTGGCGTATTGTTTTTATCAAACAAGAGATCAAAAATAATCTTTTATTCATTCACGCTATAAACATTTTACTCATAAGACGACAATTCCTAAAATCGTATTATATATCTTGTGGTTACAATGCCGTTAGTGTTGTGTAAAACAAACAATATATCTCTGTTACTTGTCAAGCGTCGACGCATCAACTTGTTTGTCAAAAGTCTGCTCATCGACATATTAAAAATGAATTGTAGTCAATTGTAAATATATCGATTAAGAAATTATCACAGATTAACGCTGTGTGGGAGGAAGACACAGTGAGCAAATTTTTTTAATGATACCTTAAACGATAGCAACTATTTATATCTGAAAATTGTATCTAAATGGAATGCATCATCGTAAAGGCCGATGTATTGGCGTTTTTGAAGATGGAGGCACCTAGAAGTATAATTCGTTATTTATACTTAAGTCAAATATAATATTTCGAGATAATATAATTAATTACCATTGCTCCGATACGATATAGGTAACGATTTCTGATACTGATGTCAGACTGTGGTTGTAAAAGTTCATCGGTTGATAAATCTGAAGTAGATTCCGCAGATAATAATTTTTCCCTTTCGAGACTTTCAGGTGTACATCGAGTACTCTCATGTTTCTCTCTTTGGCCTGGAGTCATATTTAAATAACCACTACTTGTTGCTGCGTCCAGCAACCAGATCGCAACAGAAGTTATCAGGGAAACTGGTAAAGATATGTTAATTGTATTATCGTTTACAGTATTACAGTTGGTGTAGTTTGTTAAAAAGCATGAGATTATATACAGGGGCCGGGCCAGAAAGTACGGAAAGTCCGGATAGATTTTTTTTAAAATGTGGTCGCATTACTTTCCGGACAGACCCTGTATATAGGATTATGTATGCTGTATATAAGGCCGAGAGGCAAGGTGATAATAAATATATAATAAATATAAGGAACAGAAAACATACTCCACAGCCAAACCAAGAAAAACATCTCAAGCATGAAGTATCCACTTTTGTCCACAATTATTCCAGCCAAAATACTAACTATTGCCAGACCTAGATTCTGTCCAGCTTGGGCGCTGTAAATAGACAAGATGTTACACAAAATAAATTCCATATACCCTGACTAGATAAAGTTTGAATCTTGAATGTAGCTCTACTTACATCCCATAAGCAGTACCAAGCTGATATTCCGGAGTAACAAGAGCAATTAACGGCCATAAGCTACTGGCAAGCATGGAGTATGCTAATCCCATGAGAATCATGCAGACATAAGGACTCTGATATGTGAATGCAAGTAATCCATGAGCCACTATAGTTGCAACAATTCCGATAAATACCCATAACACATTCTTTCCAGTTCTATCGACAACCCATCCGAAAATCGGGGATGCGATAGCAGATATGGAATATACGAGAGAGTTCACTGTGTTCGCATTGGATGGGTCAAATGAGTATTTCCGTTCGAAAAACACCCTAAGAAAACAACGAATAATATTAGATACAAAATACATGGTAGTCCACCTAAAGATAAGCTTTCAAAGGCGATACTTGAGTTCGTATCGTCAATTGCTGTATAATGAGTTTAGTAAAAAATATTTCAGGTAAAAGTTGAATGTATCTGAAAGAGCATTGTATGAAAAATTTGACGCCAGAACAGCTAATCATGCCATATGGTATGTCCTTTTTCACTAAATCATTATTCATGCAGCAATTAATTTCAGTTACATACTCCGCTTTGTATGTAAAATACAATTACGAAATACTTCTGTCTAATCATACTTACTTGCCTAAAGCAATGAATGGAAATATTGAAATATAATAGGCGATGCAAATTAAAGTGATTAACCAGAACATAGGTTTAAAGTCTTTAACGTCTGTTAGGCTAACAACTTCTGGCTCTTGCCCTTCTCCCCTTCTTAATAATCTCTCTGCCCGTTTGTCCATGGCACCCAACACACATGCGCAGATCATAGACCCTACGCAAGTTAAAGAGGCCAAGAGGAGAACAACTCCAATACATTCTGGTCCTTTATAATACTGAGACACAAACTTATAGATTGGTTCCATAACCAGGAAATTAACTGTTGATCCAACTCGAGCGAAACTCAGTTGCAAGCCAAACACCATATTCAGTTCTTTCCCCTTAAACCACAGCACAGCGTAACTGTTCTGCGCAACTGCCAATGATTCTGAGCCGATACTGTAAAACACGTTCATATCAACAAATTGTTAATTGTTCACTTCCGTTCAAATAGAACATACCCGAAAACAAATCGACCAAGCATCATGAGCCAGAAAGCGTTAAAAATAGCTCCAGTCGCGAATATAATTTGACCAATTAAAGTTAATCCCATGTATATGATTGTGCCCAGTCGTATACCAAAAACGCTGTCCAATAAAAATCCTCCAATAAAACAAAGTACCACATTCGGCCATGAATAAATAGAGTACAGTAATACGAATTTACTAGTGGACATCTGTAGGTCAGTTTTAAAATTATCTTGCAATGCACCAGGATTATCGTAACAGAAATAAGCACCTAAAAAAAAGGAAACGTTCGATTAAATTAATCGGTGAAAGAAACGAAAGCGCATCCTCCAGATAAACCAATCGTTTTAAATAGGGTCGGTGACCTAATCGCATGTGGCATACTTGAATATTTGACAAGACATGACTCATTAATCGGGCGATTACGCGGAAGCACGCGTACATGTGACGTTTAATTATTTTTCGAAATAAATCCCAACAGTACATATTTCGATATGGAAATCAAAGACGGAAGAGGGGAAAATAAAATTTCGCGAATAAAACAGCTGTCATTTCGATATGTCTTATCAATGCAGCATGTGCGGAACGAAAGGAATATTATACGCAACCCAGAAAGTTCGTAAGAATATCGCTAAAACCGATAAACACGCGGAGAATGCAATACAGCTGAGAAAGGCTGGGGCACGATTAGAATTGTTTATATATTATTTTCGGATGAATAAGAGGTTTATCAGAGCTAAAATATCATACAGCAACGGTTCGCGGAAGAATGTTCTTTGTTTCGAGTGAATTATTTACGTCCGACGAATACACAGGACGGACGACGCGAACACCATTCAAATAATGTTTTACGGAAAATTATGAATATTCTTGGAGAATATTCAATTAATTATCTCTTTTTACTGAAGAGAAAAACAAACTTTTCTCGTTACATATAATTTAAATATAAGAATTAAAGGTTCTTCATTAATTTTCTTATAAATTACACAACAAAATTTTGTTTAAATCGTCCGTCAATTTGTAGAGAATATGCAAAGATATCTGAAAATTTGTATTACAATCACATCGGTACAGATAAAGATATCGTGTGCATCGTTTTGAGATAAGCGCGTTTTAAATTTTTAAATTATAGCGAACAACGCGCCATCCCGTTCGATGTTAAAAGTGAAAATCGCCTAGTTTTTTATATGAAACTTGAAACTCTGTTTCTTTGAATATTCGTAAACATGCACATCAACCTCGGGAACTTCAAGGACGGCTATTTAAAAAAAAGTGAACATAATTTAAAGTATTAATTGAGTGTAACAAAATTAGGGCCCTTTTCTCATATCCCCTGAATGACTAAAAAATATAAATTATTATCAGACACGATTAAAGTAAATATTAAACGAGGTCATGGTCAGCCGAAATAAAAACGATCAGATATAAACAATGGCTCGATAAGGTTGTAAACGATAATTACAATGCGATGCGTACCAAAGCCTACTATGCTCATCAACGCCAGTCCAACAAATCTGAACGGCAGCCTTTTAGGACTGCAGAATCCTTGGAGAGCAATTTCATCGTCCGATCTGTCCAGTGTTGTCTCTGGAGTTTCCAATATGCCTCCTTCCATGTTACGTTTTGTTCTGTTGATATTTTAATGTTTACTGACAGGCACAGCCACAGGTGCCTTGGTGTGCAGACGTTCACGGAAGTTCACTGTACCGATCATTACACATTCATCGATCATGCACGAACATGTAATCCTTCTTCGAGATAAAATAACTGTTTAATTACAAAAAAAGATGGACTGAGCAAAGGATCAGCCCCTGAACGCTGTTGCTTCACTACTCGCGCTACTTAGATACAATACTATCAGCAGTCGTGTCATTACTAATCTGTCAATCGTATACGTCATTCGAGTGATCTAACGTAAGCCACAGGATAACCGAGTGCCAAAACATTAATAGAAAAATCTCTATGAAACAAGAGAGGCAATCGTGAGACGACAGAGAATCGGCGGTAACAAAGACAACTATAATCTCTGTGCGACTTTATCTACAGAGCACTAGAATTTTCATTTCTTGTTTCCATTTTAAAAACTGAAGAAAAGTAAATCTACAATCACAGAATCTGTGACAGAATATAGAAGTAGATTTCAGTAGATCAATCACACAATGTATTTTTTTGTCTCATAGAGCATGAATATATCTGCAAAGAAGGAATCTTCTTTATCTACAGATACCAAACAGGTTCAAAGATGTCTTACTTTTTTTAAACTTGTTTCAACACCATTGCATTCCGAAAGATCTATAGAATATTTGTACCTGCTTCAACGTAAGAAACATTCTTATAATGTCACGGTTAAAGCAGGAAAAGCCTGAAATTTTCAATTTTAACTCTACAGGTAAAATTGCCAAGCACCTACTCGCTAGGTTAGTCGAACAGGGACAAAATCACGGGTGCAGAGAGCGATCTATCCAACGAATGACCACCCGTGCAATGGCTTTTATAAGTTTATTGAGAAACATAACTTCTTGAATGTACAGTGTTGTTGCGTATCGATAAACGTATAGTACTTAAATATTATCTTAAGCTTAAAGGTCAAGGATATGGAAAAGTCGCACCATGATGAATCACATACGGTTTAAGATGCAACTTCTTCAGTTGCACCCTCAAACTCGAGTTTCACTTGACACTCCTCCGGTAGTCCTTCAACGTCCACCTCCGATTCCGGAGCGTTTAACATGTTTAACGTTACTTCCGCCGATTTACCCATCAACCCTTGATTTCCGGATTGTTGCTTCGATACTTGCACAACCGTCGATTGCTGCGCCGATTGTTGCTGCGACATCAACTGCTGCCTAATTGGTACACCCGCCTCCTCGAACGCCTTTTTCTTCAACGTTGTTCGAATCTGCGAGCTGAAAACCACAACCGACCGATTAACATTGGATCGGGACTGACGCCAGGAAAATTGAGAAAAACAACCGTGGGCTCGATGCAGCCTTAGTAACTTACACCGTTCGTCCCTTGATGTGTTCACTTATTTTGTTCAAATCTTCACTGAAGGTCTTTACCGAGTGACGGAGCATCTCAATTTCCTCGTCAGTCCATTTACTACAGATTAAGCAACACAGAGGATTATGAGGAGATGCGGTCAGCGTTTTCTGCGGATCTTTATGCGATTTCGTAGATTTTTAAAAGCTAGGGAATTATTTGCAAAAACATGCGTGTCTCACTGGTTTCAACGACTTTCGGATATCGCGCTAAGGTGAACGTCCTTAAAAAAATCTTTGAATTGAGTCGTGTAACCTCTAGTTGATGCAAGGTCACTACCTCCTTGCAAATAATTATATTAGACTTAAATAGACTATAAATGCAAAATTTGATTGGATCGATCATCATCTATCTAATCAAGAAATGATAACAACATCAAAACTAATTTATACGATGATGCAATCTGCATGCATTAACGATTACATGCGAGTATACTTGCGTTGGAATGCTAGATCTAGATAATCGATTATCTTGTTTACTCGAAAATTCAATTTTGTATCTATAGTACGACAAATTTTAGACTGACTTTTTTGTCTTGATTAATATGCGAATAAAAATTTGTTTAGAGAGGAACCTGGTTTGCCAAGTAAAAACTTTCGATTTATTCCCCCATAAATCGATAGCAATACCCTCTCGTTTTGGTAGTAACCGGTGTCAAGCGAATTAGAAAAGAAGAGGGGGGGATAGCGATCTTCTTTTTTCGAAACAAAGATCGTCGTCTTATCGAAATAAAACGGTATGCTCATTAAAACTTTTTTGTCTTTGAGTAGTCATCGAAACCCGCGAAACGAAACATTGTTATCGAAAATGACTTGAATTCACAAGTAAATATTGAATTTGATCCCATCTGTACAGGTGGCATTCTCCCGCGCTTCTCTATGCACAGAGCGGTCACGTAAATTCCAAGCATAAGAATCAAGCTTATTTTACATTAGTGTCTCAACGCAAAAGCAACAATATATTTGTTATTTTGAATTACCCTGCCGGTGAATCAGTCGTCGGATGCAACTGCATAGTCAACTCTCCGAGTTTATTGAATGCTGCACCGGCTGCGGTGAAAATCTCACCAACCTGAAAAAAATGACAAGCTAAATAGTTGCCGATCGTTTCAAGCATATGTAAAAAATACAAACTACATATGTAAGATGCGGTTATAGCGGAGCGGCGAGCATCGATGATAGCGGCGCGGTGAGCAGCGCGGCGAAACCAAACCAATGTAATTAAATGAAACTGTATATAGTGTAGCGGTGATAAGAGCTGTGAGCAAGGTGGCGCAGATGATAGCGGCGCGGTGACCAGCGCGGCAAAAACAAACCAACATTCGTGACAACATTTTGATACATACTAAAGAAAAAGTATGTAGAGTTTCTTTGTTCCTCGTTACTATCCGTTTTTGTTTACCGCACAGCTAACCTCGCCGCTCCACTATAAACACGCACCGCACCGCTTTGCTCACCGTACAGCTCTCCTCTTTGCTCCACTATAACCGCATACTTATACGACTATTGATTCACATTTAGTTGAAAGATTCAATGAATATATTATGAGTATGTGAGAAAAGCGAATGGAAAAAAATAATAACAAACAATGTTTGTACATAAATAGACATTATCATAACCTAACCTTCTGACCGCTTACAGACTCCATTGCTAAAGGTACCCAAGAGTAAAAACACGTGACTCACGTAGAAGAAGAAAGACGAACGGTATGGTGAATGGACCGTTAAGTGTTATATGGCGGGAAACTACCTAAAATCAGCGACAACCATTGCTTTTTCGCTTACCTTGCTCGCAGAGTTCATGTCAGCTTCTGTTGTTGTTCTTCGCCATCAGTCGAACATACTTTCGTACGGTATTGCCATCTCGCGTCAGTTTTCGCGTAGATTCTTGTTGCCGTCGCGTCGCTGTCCACCTTTTTAGCCTTTTATATCAATCCTACATATATAAGTATGCATACATATGTGCAATAACTTTACAATAGCAGTGTCCAAGATTATGTGAGCGCGCAAGAAAATTGCAGATGGATTTATTAACCCGTGGACAGATTTGTCCGTTACGGTCGACGTCTATAAGTCAATGTACAAAATGTCCGAACACAATGAGAACGCGAAGGAACAATAAACTTATTTGCAGGACTGCTTATAATTAACTTTAGCTAATAGTTCGCGTGTCCAACCAACTATATAAGGGTGTGCGAGCAAGCGATTTGGGCTGATAAGAACAAGAGCATGCAGGAGCGACACGTCTATACTATTTACCGAGACCGAGAGCGATTGTTGAACGAAACGAAATAGAAAATTTGATAACGCGCAGCCGCGAGAGGTAGTGTCGCCAGACTGAGGAAATTTATGAGACTACATACACGTGTATTACAACCGTAATAACTTTCAGCAAATTCTGCCAGAAATGAATTGGTCATTATTCATTCCCTGACACATTATATTTACATTTATTGATGAAAAATCAAGAGTAATGGATATTCATTACAGCAACAAATGATTCGTGCCGCTTTTCCCATAAGACGCAATGTTAATTCCGGCACGATTATAAACATCCGTACAGAGCCATTTCATGCAACGGCAAAACGCTCAAACTGTTAGTCAAATGTTACCGACAGAGTACAGGTCGGTTTAGGACGTTTAAGAAGAGCAAATAATTCGTACCGTAATTAACATTGCGTGTTATGGGAAAAGCGGCACGAATCATTTGCTGCTCCAATGAATATCCAATATTTTTCATTTTGCATGAATAAATTATCTGTATTGTACAATACAGACACAGAGGTTTCTCCAATATACACCCACCAATTTTTTTAGCCCTTGAATAACAATTTCATTGAATATTTAACCATCCACGATCACCTGTCAATAACGCGTGCAGTGCCGCCAGAATCGACCAAAACTGGTCGATTTTTACTCTCCCCCTTTCCTCCTTCCATTATTCCATTCCAGCGCCATGAGCATACTCCAACATCCCACACTAACAACTGATCACGTATTAGTATGGTCATCAGAGAGGGGGTAAAATGTATTCCCCTCTATTTCCTCGATCCGGCGGCACTGGAGGAGAATCAAGGAGAATACAGTTACCCTCTCTCTGACATTACTGGATTAGTCACGTGACATTCTGACACATACATGACAGAGACGGAACGCGTCACGCGACCGGGCCGTGGCGGAAGCGTGAGGATGCTCGCTGCGGGGAATTGGAGAATGGTGTAGTAGAAGGGGTAAGGTAGAGTGGGCTACCACAAAGCGTGGCGAATTCGGGTGTGACGTCATATGTTCACCGCGATACACAAGTAGCTCTATTTCGACTAATCCCTCTAACGCAGCTTCACAGATGGTCCAACCCCGACTGACTCACTGACGTCGTTGCATCCGCGAATCCCCACTCTCGTGTAAGATGCATGTAGCGCACAGTGTTCGAGACAATGCTAAAAAGTCCAATTTTCGAAGTATGAAAGATTACTTTAATTTTTTTTATCAATCCATGCACCTTTTTGTCATCTTTAAAAAAGTATTAGACATCTTAGGCGAAATCGGAGTAGTTCAGAAGTTATTCATTTTCTGCCGCCTCCTATAAGAGTTCGAACACTGTGTGGCGCCGCGGCTCGTCCATCCAATCCCGAATGCCTGGCTAAATGTGGACAATGATCTACGCGGATTAAAATCCATGTTCGCGTTTAGTTATGAATTGCGCAAATATTTGTTCGACCAGAATATAAATTCTAATACCGTTCTACTTGGCGTTAGATTGAGAAGCATATTTGGTGGAGCTTGACTGCTATAGCAGGCCACAATCTGATATAGTAGTATGTACTCTGACTATGTTAGGTGTTGCACCCAATTGTTTCAAAACGACATATAGTAAAATAAAATAATATATTGTGAAAATCTTCATTCTCTTTTGATCCTTTCAAATTCTCGTTGCTGTATTGTAATTTATGTAGCCTATTTGTTTCGTACTTTAGATTTTCGTCTAGAAAAATGATCAATTTCTAAGAAACAGTGGTAGGTTCATTAAAAGAAGGGTGTGGATGAGGTGACGCCATTTGAATTGTGCATTTGTATGCAGACCACCCGTCACATAAAAACGATTGATTCAGTCGTGTGACGTGGATCGGACGCGCATAAATCCCGAAGAGAGTGGACACTCACGTTCTCTCATAAATTAATAGTCTCCGCTTCCACTCATTGTCGGCAGTGACCGTCACTCTTCGGAAATTACATGACTCGGTTAATATACTTTGAATGTGTGCCGCGGTATCCCCGGTCAGTTTCAGCGTTTTTAACAGAGGGAAATCCTCGTCTTTGGATCTCCTCAGCCTCCTAGACGCTTTCGCGTAGCATTTCCATAATTGTGGCTCGATCACGATCATCTCTGTTAGCGAACAGGCTTTCTGCAGAAATTCTACCAGTCCTTTGTCTCCGTGGTTCAGGTGGATCCACATTGTCACGGAGAAACAGAACAGGACGTCGAAACGAGGCTTCTCGAACCGTTGGAGATATTCTTCCAGGGTCCTGTTGCTGTCTTCGCCGAGGAAGTCCAGGCACTCGAAGACAATCCGATCCGGTCGAGGATTACGTTTCTGCGCCCGCTCGATTAAGATCGGATCGAGATCCACGCCGAGCAGAGAGATCTCCGTTTGATGCAAGGACTTCTCCAGGAACTCTTGCAACACGAACGTCAGGTCCTGGAAATGTTGGTGCGATGGTAAAAATAACGTTTGCACGTGGCTGGGTCTTTAAACCTTGATTGGTATAATCATTTTCAGGAACGCATTCGACATCTGAATAAAAAGAACAAAAGGGGTTCTATATCTGATACTAGACGAACTTCTTTGAATATTTTGTTCTTATATGTATAATGTATGAGATAATGCAAATTTTGGAAATTGAAATCATAAATGTTGAAGATTAAAAGATTATTACGAGATTGTAAAATATCAATTGCATAAAGGACCACAGTCTAGTCGTCATGCTTGTGCATAAACATCTTCGCGAGAAACTGTATGTCTTGGTCCACTTACTAATAATAAAGGTTAAAGGTTGCAGAGGCTCGTTTTGGATATTTATTGACAAATTGCTGGGAGTATGTTTACGGAAACGAGTTCCGGCGTAAAGGCGCCGCGACGGTATTAATGTCGAAAGGGAATTTCCGGAAGCGGCGGAGTTTCGAGTGATTTTCAAAAAGGGATAACACCGTTAAATTTAGTCGTGCGTCGTTTGTAATTTCGGATCACGGTCGGGCTCGTCCCATTTTCGTCCGACAGCTGTTTCAGTCTCACCCCCGCGTTACAGCCGACGTCTAGGCCTACGTATTTCCGGCCCGGATGGGCTGGCCGCCACACGCCACACGGAAGTTGTCGCACGCGCTCTTCCGCAGGATGGAATTGGTAATAATTCATGAAGTTCCCGTGCCGGCTAGCGCCCGGATCCGTCTTATCCTTCTGTCTATCCTTAGATCGTGCCGGGGAATCGTCGTCCATCGTGAAAAATCTGTAATCATGCAACTCACAATTATCAATTTACAGGAATCCTCCAAAATCACTTTTACGCCAATTTTAAATCGCTTTTGACGTGTAATTTACTCTTAACATGAATATTAAGGGGGTAGAGACTCGTTTCTAGGATGGCAAGGGTGCGGGATACGCCTTCTCATTTCTCGATAATGTAAAGATGAGGTTTTTCAGTAGTCAAAAGATCAATCTAGGACGCAATTGCCCTCAGAAGTCCTATTTTTACGTTTACGAGGCGTAATTTGCATTACGCGTTTGGTATTACAACTCCCCAGTTTCAGCATCACTTTGAATAGGGCCACGGCGACCTCGATGGTCTACTTAAAGATTAAAACGATGTTTCATGGATCTGTCGACCTTGTGGATTCAATACACAGGGGGAAATAATCGTCGCGAGATATTTCACGGCGTAACATCGCCGTCTAGACATCTTCGACGGTAAAAACAATGGGAAACGACTATAGACACACGATAAAAGTCTGATAAAGTGGTGGTGGGGATCAGAGACGCTGTAAGAACGGAAGGATCGAGAAGATAATTCGCCGGTGTCCGCGACCCAAATAAATGCAGCCTTCGATCGGCGTTCGCGGTTGGGTGCGAGGAAGGTCTGAGAAATCGATGATGCATTGTCTTGCCATACCCGCAGAGAAACTCTCAGTTCAATACTGCTGTTGCTTGCAGTGTTTGTACCATGCAATCCGATGAATTTCTCATATATATATATAAAACACCTATTATTTTTAAAGTAAACAGATTTTCACATTTTCTCGTTGAATATGTTTCATCTTCGTGAAACGTTCGGTTTCTGTCGCAGCAATTTGGCAACCGGGGAGCACATGCTACCAACACGGGTTACGAAACCTTTCCTTCCACGCGTCGCTTTTTATTTATACACGTGTCCAATGGTTTTTACACCCCCTTGCGTAAAACCGATTATAATCGAAGGAAAGAGGATGTCGAAACGCACAGCTCGATTCTTAAAAATTCATAACAGGTTCGCGTGAGCCAACGATCGAATGTCAATCGGTTTATGACTGCGGATCTCTATGCGGTTAATTTATTTTTACCATTGATAACAAACACAACTAATGATGAATTTGCATGAAGATTCACGGTTTCACTACATTAAATCTACTAATAAATAAAATAAACGATTTACGACTGGATCTAATGCAACGCACAAGAAGAAAGCAGCATCTCGTGCTAAAGTTCCCACTTCTAAACTCGTTGTTTACTTGTTGCGAGTGGTTGCTCTCGATACAGCGCGCAGTCCATATTACATATTGAATGCGCAGCTGAGGTCTCGAGCATCGGGATTATCGCTGAGGCAGTCGTTTACGAAAGGAATGTCCGAGTGGCAGCCAGGTCGACAGGTTTCCGGAAATTTCGGATGAGCCAAGGCTGACCGTAGAGCCCGCAACCAGGATCAGGTAACCCGTGGATCGGTGGACGAGCAGCACGAGCCTCTCTCGGTCCTGCTTCAGCTGGCAGTGGTTTTAGCTTCTGTTCCTCTCGGCAATATCGTAAGGTAATCAGGGAGGTGGAAAGGAAGCAGAAACGAAATAGCTTGGGGAGCAGGTGTTAGGTGTACGGGCACGCACACAGAAAGGTCCAAGAACAGAGAGAATACACAGTTCTTCGTGGGCCTACTCGCGGCAATTTCCTCTTTCTTTGTCAGCGGCAGATGTGCCTGCAGGCTGGCCGGTGCAGACGAGCCACGCAGCACGAGATAACGAGGATTATGCGAAGGGATACCTGTGGAAAGCAGGCAAGCTGCCAGGGCGAATCGTGTCTCGTGTCTCGTGTGCCCAGGGCCCCGTTTTTTCCATTCTGCTTGGACTGCATCGGCAAGGAGTATCGATAGTATTTCACGCCAGGTTAAAACGGGATAGAGTTTCAGGAGACGCGAACTAATGAACGGCAAAATGCCTCCCGGAGAACCCGTCGTCATTCACGTGCCTGCATCAATCGGACAAAAAACGTACCCTAATCCTAGCCTCTTCTCCAAGGATCTACGAGGGTCAGTCAAATATAAACCGGACTCCTTCTTCAATCTTCGATTCCAGTGGACTTTTTTAAAAGTACAAATCAGTTGTTTCTTTGCGTATGTTCGATATATGCGTATGATTGATAATTCTTTTTAATTCCAGTAGCATAAAAAATAGA
Organism: Lasioglossum calceatum; assembly: GCA_963966675.1. NCBI lineage: Eukaryota > Metazoa > Arthropoda > Insecta > Hymenoptera > Halictidae > Lasioglossum > Lasioglossum calceatum. Next base: position 18,966,158 of record OZ016541.1, read on the forward strand.
TGGCCCTAAAGCCAAATTCACACGAAGTTACTATCAAAATATAATCGAACGATGTCTTCTAGGTCCTCGTGCATTTTCCACCTATGTAATAATCTTTTGGAATTCTTCTAGAGACCATTCACGGTTTTCTTTTCATTATCATGTGGTGTTGCCATGCGCAGGGACACGCGTGAAGGATACCTTAGAGGTGACAAGGTGATATCGCGTCTCGCATTCTTCGCAAACTCATCATCTCTGGCTCGCCGCATGACGTGCCGCTGGCGTTCAATGAAAAAATGATTCCACTCGGCTGAAACTTCAGCAGTCTAAGAATTTTGTACGAATTTATGAATAAACCTCGTGCCGGTGTACACGATTGCCACACGACGACAGTTTGCCTAATTACGGAGGCCTCGACTAATCGCGGACAGATTGCATTCCGCGGCATAATTAGCCGCAGAACCTTCGTTGAACAGTTAGGTCGATCTAGAAACCCCGCTTTATGCGAAAACGTGGCGTAATAATCGCGGACGGTGGATGGAAGTCTATCATATTGTTACCATTTACGTTCGGCACGTCACGATGACTCGATTCGCAAGTATGAACGATAGAATGACCCATTTCAAATTCTATGATTTATGATTACTGCGGATCTTTATGCAAAATAGTATTTTTCTTTAGGAAAATTTAGTCTCTAACATTTACTCCACCAGTAACTCAGTAAATTCGGTGACTCACGCGTTTGTTGACGCACTTTCCAAATAAACATACTGATATGTCACACCCACGCGTTTATTCTCGTCGCTGGTTGTTTCAAAATTCTATTGTGATATATTTATAAACATCTTAATATAAAATTTGGCATTTCATACACAATCTCGGCTAATAAATGTACCTATTAGCTTTCCGTGAACGAATCTGTGAGTAACTGTAATTCACTTCGTCAAAACACAAAATGATTCTGTGACTAGACTCGGATAACTTAAAAGCCAATCCAAAAAAAATTGTCAATACTCTCCTCAAGTGAAAATAAGTTGAAGTCCCAATTTTCAGGATCCTGCAACTTTTATAAGTTTCGAAAGCCTTATTTTTAGTGCTCGGTAGTTCCAACAAAAAAAATGGCGAAGCTGTGTTCGTCGTTGAGTGTACGGCGCATTCGATCGAACCATATTCAGTTTTTCAGTGATCCACGGGTTTCCGGAACGTGGGACGACGACCAATTTTGGGTACAAAGGACAACGAACTCTCGCGGTGGCTCCGTTCGATGATGCATGGTCGTTAGTCATCGTGGTACCGTCATCTATGATTCTGAAACGAGTAACGCCTGAAGGTATTTCACTATGTCGCAACTGTCTTTGGCTTGTGTTCTCGGTGAAGTCACGTCATTGCACCCAATGGCAGAAGAATCGTAAACAAATGCGTCAATGCGGCCGCAGGTGATAGCCAAAGCAGAAGAAACAATTCTATTACGGGCTTTGAACGTTGCCTCAACCATCAGTTGCACTTTATTCCGTAACTTGTACGTTTTTAACTGTTGGCAGTGCTGACTTGCTACACTCACAGGTAGAGAGGATACCTACTTCATCTATGATGTAAAAAGTCTGAGGATAATCGTAAACACATAATCAAATATAGAATTTTCTGCTGCATAAACATAAACAGTGTAGACCTCACAGGACACACATGATTCTCTCACTTCCTCTTTGCATTTTTATATTTGATCTAGCCATCCGAGAGTCGATGACGTAGAATCGGCTAAGGTCCGGTACACATGCTGTTCTTTTCTACGTTCGGCGCGATCGGCAGGATTACAAACAAATAGTAACAATGATAATGACCAACAAAAGAACGTGTTTTAATGGACATAAACTTGATGAACAATCATTATCAAAACCACCAACGCTGTGTATAGATCAAAAACTTGATGTCTCAAATTTCTACACCATCTCATATTCGTGCCATCTCTGCACCGAAAAGTGGCGTCCGCAGCAGAATTGCGAAATCAATAGTAACTCGAGGATCTACGACCAAGCGGTTACAGTGGTTATAGCATCGGTACCACGACGGAAAAATAATTTATCCATATTTTTCGAGGAAGTGGGAGGCACGCTGCGTTTCCGCGATGGACAATGGCAGCGCGCCGAAAGGGTAAATATTTTTCCGAGTTCCGTTCAATGGTACAAGGACAGCTGTAGCTGGTGTCTCGTCTACCTTTGATCCCCTCATTCACTATACCTAGAACCGTTCGCTTGCAGGTAAAGTAAAATGTTCCCGAAAGTCGACCGTGAAGCAATCGGCTCGTATCCGGTGCATTGAAAACGCCGACAATTTCCTCGGCGGGAAATCCGCTTTTTCCGGATTCTCGAAGCCGACAAAACGGATATCGTGGGTCTCGCGATCGGCAACGACAATCGCCGCGACAATAGGCGAGTCGTTTTCTAAGCCGCTCGAATTTGTTACGGGGCGGAAACGGCCCCCGTGCATCTCTCGTGTACGCTTGTTGCCATGAATGCCAGGATCATGGGGTATCTTGTATTCGCCACGCGCGTGTTCTCGCCGATTTTTCGGGGATCGTTCCTAAGCCCGATCCGCAAACACGACTTCATTCGAGCATTGCGGCCGTGACGATCCTCTCCGAGGATTTACTGCTGTACGATTTCTCTTTGCGGGATTTACATATTGTCCTACAGGCCATCGGGAACATTATTAGTTCCACGTGTAACTAATTCAGGCTCGTGACAAATATTCTGAACGGAGCCGTAATACATTAGAAAGGGAGACGAACAGAGAGAGAGAGAGAGAGAGAGAGAGAGAGAGAGAGAGAGAGAGAGAAAGAGTCGGTATTAATTTGCTAAAATTCTACATGTGGGTCTAAGAAACGATTTCCTCGGCAGTCCTTCTGTTAATAAGCGTATGCAGTTGCACGAACATCCGCGATCTAGCAACCATGTATCGCGTCGCGCCGCGACGGAAGCTCGTCTCGTAAGCGATGCCGTCATATCCGGAATAAGAGCTGGAGAATTCTAATTCAGCTGATCCCCGGGTGTATCGTCGAGATCTGTTTGCTCAGCCGGTTCCACGAACCTTATGCCCATTGTGAGCCGCTGATCCGACTTGTATCCGCGTGTCCTCCTCCCACCACCAGGCCCGCGCTCGCGCTAGCTCAATTACGAATGGTTATCGGAAACGTGGGAATGTTCTCGCATGATCGCGCACCCAGCACTCCGCTTATCACTTCCGCGGCTCGAGCAGCGCCATAACTGACGCAATTTCCCGCGAAATCGATAGCGGTGGCATTTTCGAGCTTATTGTTCACTTGCACCGACCGAGCGGCGATCAGGATTTCCCTCTTATCGTTAGAGCACGTGCTATACGATGTTGGATGGACACGTATGTAGCCTTGGCAGAGAGTGTTAGGCAAATTTGCGGTTGCAGCTTATTGCAAACGTAGACTCTTATTTGGAATTCATTAGAAGAATTCAAGAACATCGTTGCGCTATTTTCGACTCATCGAAATTATTAAAAGAAAAGCATCGGTCAAGTGCTTTGGCAGTACAATGTCAAAAAAAACCGGTGGCTCATTTGCAAAATACATCGACCACCGATTAGCAGAGCAGATTGGCCTTCGGTTGCAAACGATAAATTTTCGTTGTACGCGATTTCAAGGGGCTCGAGCATGCAACTGGATCACCTCGGCAAGGATACGTCTTGAATGCAATTTATTGAGTGCTTCGAACCAGGGAGAACATTGTCGACCGCGACTCTCGACTCTCGCTATGTTGCGCGTTCACGGTATTTAATACCCAACCTCTTTAGAATAGTTAATTACTCATAAGTGGATGGTTGAATTTTTTACGTTCGTGTCGTCACGGTCGTCAGCGAATAATGAGATCGTACAACTTTTGCGTCGATTTATTTTTGCGAAGGCTTTTAGCGACAGTTTTCAATGAACGCGCGATCAATGACGTTTATCGATTGTTTTTGCGCTTGACCTTTCGAGACAATGAATGATATCATTCCTTTTTCTCGTTAGCGTATTAGTAACGTGTTTCGCGAAGGTGAGCGAAAGAGTTCCCCGTGACTCGCGTACCGAGAAAACTAGGAATGAAATTGTAATCTTCGTAACGAGTACAATCACAGCTGAAAAGCTAAAATGTGCTGTCCCGATTTCACAGTACCTGTCGACTGCTGAACGTGACCCTGTGTCTCGTGTGCAAGGAGACAGTTCGTTAACTCGGATTAGAAACGCAGGATTGACTTGGCCTCGGAATCGATATTGCGGGCCTTGCTCACCGAATCGGACGTGTCTGATGGACGAAGGTCGATGCCGAGGGAACAACGGGAGGCAAAAAGAAAAAGGTGGGATGACGGTTTATCGTACGGAATGGAGTGCCGATCCGTGGCCGAAGTTGCGAAACCGAGGCTTCGTTCACGACCGGCCGGGAGATTGGCTCGATTCGCTCGCGTGCCGATTGAGAAACGGCCCTGATAACGAGATCCCCGAAATCTCATTCTATTCTTCCAAAGTTCCTCTATATTTAAAAATTCGATCGATGAAGCGTCGATAGAAAAATCGAAAAACATGTCCTCAACGTCTCGGAAATCACAAAACCTAGGAGAACCTTGCAGGAATTTATTCAAAGGATCTCTGAAACGTGGAGAAAGCTATATTGGTCATGGGACATTATAAAGACGTTGAACCTCAATATTCGAGACTCGGAACAAGGTTTCGCGACCGTGAAAGGAATCGCGATTGTGTAAGCCCGAAATACAGAAGGCCGAAATGTCAATCTCCCAAAAAGTCGTTATAGCGCTCCCTCCTCTCTGCTAGATCATGTTCGACCATGCTGGTAGTCGAGAGCAATGCAATCACCAACCAGTAATTGCACCGGCGGCGGCTGCAACACCTTTCCAGCGACGTGCGTGTGCACTTCCTCGCCGTCAATTACGGTCGACTCCTTAATGCTATATGTTCGTACAAGGTGTTTCGGCACGCGTGTCGCAAGCCACGCGAGCGTGTACGAATCCGTTCGGCGACCATAAAGATACCTCAAAATCAAGGCAACTAATGATACTTGGCGATTTAATGAAATTGATAACAACGCGAAATTCGAATCACTCGGATTTCCACGCAGTTACCGAGGACTCGTTTCAACACTGCGGACACCGTACACGTGGGTGATCGGATTTTACTGGCTTGTTGCGTGAGTTGCGTCATGGGCGCACCTTTAGACGGTCGAGGTGTGAAAAGTCCCTTGTATACATAATGGGTATAATATTTGGTATCATTTTAATCAGAAAAATGTCACGAATATCTTGCTAAAAGTGTCATAAAGAAATAATTAAGAGCGACAAAGTTTTTTACTTCCAAGTTCGAAGCAAGGGGTAAGAGATAAAGAATAATGTTTGTACACGATACAAGCGACATTTTGGTCCCGAAGTTTTCGCATGTACATATCAGCCATACTGAATCTGCTGGAGAGCAAGACACTGTCTGCCAGCGACTAGCGGCTGCGAAACACGGGAACGCGAACCTCAGCCCGAGGTCGGCATTCTCTCATGGCTGTCGTTTCATTCGTTCCCCGAGAAGTGTCCTCGAAAATCAACGCAAGCGTTCATTGTCAGCGCTGCCAGCCAGACGGCCGAGCCGGCTTGTATCGGAAACGTGCCGCTGCTCGCCACTACCTTGATGATAGCGGCGTCATTGAACACCGGCTAAAGCCAACTCAGCTTCCCCCTTCCGCGAACACAATCGTTCTTATGGTAGGAGCGTAACGCGATTGCGCGACCCTGCTTGGTCGAAGACTAGTCCGAAACGTTCGCGGACGTGTCGAAACCGTGAAAAGCTGTTCACGATTTGAAAAATTTCAGGGGATTCACGATCATAGATCATATATTCAATCAGGAGACTTGCGTCGCGATTAAAGAATGATCGAACTTTCCATTTCCCATTTTTCTTGATGCTCAAACTCCCAGAAGAATTTTAGCAATTTTATCTGAACTCTCCATCGTGAGCTTGACTAACAGTTCTAATAAAAAATCTAAATAAAAAAGATTGAAAGAACCTTGCGTCTGATAAGAACAGAAAAGTACTTTTGAAGATACAGTTTCGGGTGAACGTAGTCAAACTTTGATACTTCGTCCCAATATCCAACATTAACAGCCCATTGTGAGCTTTATCGCGTTCATTGGATTTTTCGTTCGAAACCGTCGACCTGACGCAACCGTCGACGATCGTTATCGACAGAACTGTAGGTGTGTACGATCTCGCATGCCCAACAAAACGGGGATTTATTGGTCCCTGTGAATCAGTAGACACACGTGCATACTAGCGCAGTATTTACACATGTTCGAGTGTAAAGAGAGTGCAACGCTCCATGCTCGCTCGGGAGAACGTCACAGTGATTGCGTGCCGATCATTACGGCGTCACTGGAACAATTGGAATTTACGTAAGTATGTTTCAGTGCGAAAGAATGGTTCAACCGCCGCCGCTCCGTTACGATGGAAAGTTTACGCGATAACCATCGATTCTCGGAACGGTTAATCGCGCTCGAATTTTTTTCCATGATAGACGAACCTCTCCGAACTTCGATCATGACGTATCAAACACCAACATGCCACGTTCTGAATCGGTACCGTTTATGTACTTCCATTTCCCTGGCTCTTCGTTTCAATTTTCTGAACCGACTGGATCAGTGTGCAACGGAATCAGGAATCTCGGGACACTTTGTGAAAATAATTCCGATTGTGAACCACTACTAATCCAATTACAAAATTTCTTTATTTTTCTTTTTTTTGTGGAATTTTCATCAACTTATATGTGGGAGTTCTTTATTAAGATGATAATAAACGCGATATAATTTGAACTGTATAGAATCGGTTACCCCCACCCGGCCGACCACGCGGTCCGTGTTTACACGCGCTGTCCTCTTCTACGTTCGGCGCGGTCATAATTTCCTTACATGTACAGTAAATCCTCTATAGACGCGACAGCCTGGGGGGGATTTGGTCGCATCTATCGTATAGCGTAGCTATTTTTTATCTTCAAAAAGCCAAGCCAAACGTAGAGAAGGACAGCGCGTATAAATAGAGACCACGCGCGGGTTCCCCTTTAAATTGGGGTTTTATGATACTTTATGTATCATTCTCAGGTATGGAATAGCATTAGTACAATACAACAATTTCCCGCTTAGCACCGTTATTTATCCTGTACTAAATTGGGGGGGGGGGATATTCTTGGTCGCATCTATCGTATAGAAATTGTTGCGCCCATAGAGGATTTACTGTACGTCAAGTAATCCTTGTAAATCCTGCTGTAAATCGATATTTTTCAATTCCTTCAATTTGTCTACTGTTTCAAATTGCGGCTATCTATTTTTGCCATAAATGCTTAAACTCCGCAGTGTAATTATAACACATGTTGAGACGTTCACAGCTCGATGAAAATTTGGAGAGAAGCAACCACAAAATCCATTAAACTTTATCCCCTACCTTTGCAACGAAACTGTCAGATATTTTTTTATCGCGCCCCGTATTCTGCGATGACATTAACGAAGATAAAAATGAGCGGAAATAAATCTGAAGGAGCTTCTTATTCACGGAAGATGCCTGCGCGCCTGTGACGAATAATAATATCCGGCGACCATCGGGCAGGAGAGTTTTCCATAAAACGCAGTTTCTATAGGATACACGCATCCTGTCGGGTCGTGGCCTCTATTTTCCATGGTGCATGCGGCACGGTGCAGCTGCCAGGGAAACCCGGACGAGGAAGAGAACGCTTTGGAAACCGTGAACAAGGGGAACAAGGGGATCGGGCGCGTTTTAATTTCGCCGCAACCCCATGGAACCGTGTGCCAGCGGTTCGCCACGGCCGAAAGATGCACAACTGGCGCACGTGGCACACTATCTTCGGTTTCGACAGAAATTGGGGCGACCCACTGTCTGACCAACAAACGAACACGGACAGAAATCAAATTTCAAGTCTGTATACAGCTCGCCTATACATTTCTTTTCGATATACGGTGCTCCCATTATTATTATATTAATTAACCATTAAAATTATATTACAAAAACAATCTTTTAGATATTCGTTAGAATGTTGTTGAAAAATAAGGACCAACTGACGATCGAACAATGTAAATTTTTTCTTCTATCCGATTCCGTCGCAAGGAAACTGTGTCCGGTTTCTTCTCGATCACACCTCGTATGCCTCGGATAACATAGATCGTTCGGATAGATCGTGGTACGGTTCCGGGATCGATAATGCATCGAAGGCTCATCCTATTGCACATAGGCAAGTTTGTATCTCGCGTTCTTATCTCGGCACCGCCTTTCCGTCGTTTGTAAGCGTCACTCACGCGTGGGATGATCCGTGTATCCCTTCCACAGTGCTCCTTCGCCACAATCTTCGTCCACAGTAGCTGGCATCGTTCCCAGTTTATGAAATTTTAGTAGCCGATTTCGTTTTTTTCATCGTCGATCGTTTGTTTTCATCCGCCTTTGTTATCTATTAATAGTTTCCGCGCAGTGTCGTCTGTTGGAATATATTTGATGAAAAGTAAAAATAAAACATCTAAAACAATTTAAGAATGTACAGTGAGGTGGTACAGCTGACAAACTGGAATTTTCGGAGCGATTCAAAGCGGTGTTTAGAGAAAGTGCCGTTTCGCTGAAATCAATGTGGCGAACGGCGTCCAATTCTTCCCTGCTAAAAAAGTTGATGGGCCCCCAACGATATCCTGTTCCCCTTGCCACAGAAACGACCGGTGTGTGCTCGTTCCTGTATCCTCTTCCTTTTCCTCCCGCCTTCTCCCTTCGACTATTTATCCTTTCTCGGGCTGAGCCGGGGCATGAGCGAAAATGCTGGGGAACCGGTTCCAGAATTTTTCGTCGGTGTCCATGTCCCGGACTTTAGACCGGTATTCCTCCACGTTGCTGCAGGATGCGTAGGCCGTCCGACGCGGTGCATTTTGCGGATTGCCGTCCATTCCGGATACGCGAATTCGTACCACATTCGTGTCACGAATACAACACTCGTATCCGCCTCGCACACGTCCGGATAGAAACGATGCAAATGCTGAAACGCGTCCACGCGAAACGGGAATCCTAAGCTCTTCGACTTTCAAATAATTTCAAAATCTACAAGAAACATTCCATTTTCCCCCCACAACTTCGTCCAATCGCGAGATAATTGCAAATATCACGTGTTGTTTAGCTCCGTCTGAGCAGTTGGAGGACTTGTAGAACGATCACCATATTGAAACATTTAAAGATAAAAATATACGTGTCATAGTTAAATTGTTGTTACTTATTTTTATGCAATATAAACCTTTTCTTCATCGATTGTAAGAAACGGGAGCCAAATGCAAATATCTTCCCTCCTTCGAAAATTGTGTACAGTTGGAAATAATGTATTCATATTCTTAAATTTTTGTAATTTCTTCGTTGTTTTAAATTTCACCCTCTCAGTTTTTCTATAAATACATAAAATCCGCAGTCTAGTTATAACTATAAGATACAAGTGTCGAAATCGTGCTCCATTGAAAAATTGCTGCTCCACGATCGAATTTGACGGTAGGCCTCGGTAGCCGTTTCGCAAGCGTGTCAGCCGAGTTCTTTCGCAAGATGAGCACGCCGCAATCGTTATCTGCGGCTCGAGCGAGACGCGTTCGAACAATAATCGTTCTTGGAACGCAGCCTTTATCAGTTCCAGCTCCTTGAACCTTTTGGATGCAACGGTATGCAGTCGATGATCTCAGCCAGCTGGTGACGCTCGAACGGAAGTTTAGGTTTATCAATAAGGCGTTTGTTCGTCGAACAGACTGGCTATTCTCCATAGAGATAATTACCATACGTACAGCCTCCGCTATTGTAAACCTCTTACAAAATCAAGCGACGCGCGACTCTACGTGATCTTGTATATTTCCCCACACATTCTCGACGAGTGAAGGAAACTGTATACCTCGTGGTTCTCGAATTTGAATTACTGCCTTGAGTGTCTTGAACACCTTGAACGCGAATTGAATACCAAACCTAACGAACGAGCATTAGCTCGAGACGAAGTGGATGAAAGTGTTCCACTTGATCTAGGAATGCGTGTTTTCGGAGAGGTCCCCGAACGCAGGTGCATTTTGCGCAATGCAGACTCCACGATACTTTTTGATCGATTCTAATGTGTGTCACTGTGGCCGTGTGCGCGCGCGCGTGTGGAGCGTACGATTGAACTCGAAATTTCAATAAAAAACCGAAACATTATTCGCACCTCGTGAACTAGCTTTTGTCTATTACCAGATGTATAAACTCATAATTGAGTTTTTATTATGCGAACTACTGTGTTGTAGATCTGCACCCGGACTCGAAACAAGTGTGGATGGATGTTTATTTGTGGAAGGTGAGCAGAATTAATGCCGCGGCTACCAAACAAACCCGAACCCATTGTCAGCCAGTCCTTTGTCGGTCAGTTCGTCCCCAAAGGTCGGTGAAGAACGGCGCTTAGTGGAGATTTCGGCAATCCGATCAACGTGAAGATCAAAGAGAGGCATGTAGATACGATTATGCGAGTCCGACCATTATGCTTACCACAGCTGCATCTTTGTCTGGGTGGGTTACAGGAAGGACGGACCTCAAAGCCTCGAGCACAGGTCGAAGTGGATTGCGACAGTTGACAATGACGGCCGAAGCCAACAGACGGTGTCCCATTCACTGTAACATCCGTGGACGTTCTCTAGCATCGATGTACGCAAACTGAGATGTTTCTTTCCAATTAATTAGTTCTTTCGAAAGAGCTGGTGCAATCGTCCGATCTAGCATATTTTCGTCACATACGACCTTCCCCATTTTGTACGAAATCATGAACACGAAGACATTTAGTCATGTAGCAACTGTTTCCAATCATATTATAATAACTAGACTGCGGATCTTTATGTACTTAAGCAAAATTGACTAGATGAAATTCAAAATTGTTGGAAAATTGAAGATGTCAATATATGATTTCTCCTCTATTAAAATCATTAAGAGAAGAAATAACATTCAATTCTGTTTCTATTCCTTGCAATCGATGCTGGCAATTTTTATTTTGCAGAAAGATCCGCAGTCTAATAATAACTTTTGGCGGAGCTCCTCGGAGGAGACAGTCGAGCGCAATAGGTTGAACGGCGAATAGCGTGTCTGAAGAACAAGTGGCTCTACAATTAATGTTATCGGCGCACTGGTTCGATCAATTGGAAAATAAGCAAATTTGCAAAAATATCACATGAAATTTGATCGAACCAGTGCGCCGATAACATTAATTGTAGTTTAAACAATTGTCGATCGAGATTCAGAGAACTGTTACAAGTGGCTCTGTTTAGAAGTGACACACAGGAGTGAGCGCACACGTGCTCGTCGTTGCCGGACGCTCTCGAAAGAAAAGCATTTTTAATCGGGACGACTTCCGGAACGGGCGATAAAGGGCTCGTATCGCCGGAAATGGAGTTGCCGACCGGCTTTGAACTTCCGTATCTATCGGGAGCGGATAAGCGTCCTTGGAGAATCAGAGTTGACAGTGAACTGTGCACCCTTCAGTCAGAATAGGAACATTTTTACATAGGGAAGAATTCTCCAACGATACAGGCATGTAAGGCCTGTTATCAATTTTAAGCGCTGCTATTTTCTACATATTTTATATTTTATAATATGAGGACATGAGGCTGTACATTGAAAGTGAGCAATGGTTGATGCTCAATTACAAAGTACCTATAACAATTTGTATTCAGGAAGGATGACTGTTGGGCAGGGGCTGAGATAAGGCACATTTAGTCTATCTGTCGAAAAGCAAGACGAATTTGAAAATCATTCTTCGTTCGTCCGGCGGATAGATGGGTCTTTGTTGCGCTCCTAATCCCTTTCGAGGAAGACAAGCTCGCGCCGGAAGTTAAAGTGCTTTCGGAGCTGGCTCGACTGATGCCATCCTTTGCCGGCTTAATCGAGGAAACGTGACCGTTTGGTAGTCCGTGACAAGCGGTAGAGACGTGTCTCGAGGCCGAGAAACCACGGCAACCTGGAGGCCGCAGACATTTATCGCTTCCCTGGCCTATCGGCCGACGAGACGAGGCCGAGGCCTCCGAATGGTCCACTTCGCAGGTGCTTGACCGTGCACTACTGCAACTACCTTCGTAATTAACGAAAGTACCGGGTATCCGATCGTAAATCTCGGTTTCTGCAGAATTATGGCAGGCGCGCGGTCCTCCGTTAGCCAGCAGCTAGATGAAACCATATTTCTTTACTCTTCGGATTGAATTTGGAAGAATTGGCTCGACACTTTCCAATGTAATCAGCAGAGGAAACCTCGAAAAAATCGCTGGAGATTAAACTGATGAAAATTATTTTTGCACCAACCCAACGGAATCGACGTATAACAGAGTGGTTTATAAAAAGTTGTTCCACGGCCATCGACGAGGAGTAACCACGAATTTTGGTCTGGTCCGAGGCATAGGACCAGGACGGCGAGCCACGTCCGAGTGGAAAGTTGCATAAAGTCGTGCAATCGCGCCGGCGGAAAATGCGTAACGGCATGTTCGATCCACATTGGCCAACATTTACGTCGAGAACACGATACCAGCAATCAATCGCAATACGTGTGTCGGCCAGACACGCCGTGCTAATCCTTCTTCTTACGAAAAGCCGCGACTTGTACCGCTTCTCGAACGATTCCTGCTGCACATAGCTGGTCAACTTGCAGAATCGTCGATGCACATTATCATTACACCGTGCAAAAGCAATACAAACTATACGAACGATTGCCAATAAGTACCAGCGACAAAAGATCAAATTATCATTTGTTATTACCGGTATCGTTGCATTACAATTTGTTGCGGCTACCCGATTATTACGACACACGCCCGCACTATGAATATATTCAATGCAACGAGGTGCAACAATTGATGTCATCTGATTCGCAATCGCATAACATGACGTCAGTTTTTTTCTACGTGGGTATATGGTACATATTTATTCCGAATCGATTCGCAAGGCGATTCTACGTCGTTTCAGCCGTGTTTACAGGAAGGAAAATGATAATGGTCCCGACGTATGGACGACGCGACGCGACGTTCTGATAAAACCGTAGCCCGCAATCGGGTGCAATCTGACGTTACTAAACACCCGGTTGCGACATTGTTATCGCCGTCACGAAAATTAACGGTTTACGTAGAAGGTCGTGTATCCGTCGAGAATTTTTGTGCGGGGATGAGGCAACAGTTGTCCAAAGTGCGAAATACTTATTCATTCCCATATTTAAACATTTTTTTCCACTCGAAGAAGTACCTCTAATTCGAAGCTAGAATTAGAGAGCTTTAGAGACTGTGGATCTTTATGTAAACAATATCGTCTCCACCAATTGGAAGAGAAGGAAGCCGAATGTGAATGTGTTCCTTCTTCTAGTAATTATATTAATAGCTATTTATATTGGATACACTAAAAAGATCAACGTTGATCTTGAAACAATAGGTTCAAGAACATGCGCGATAAATAAAAATTGCTACGTAAGGATTTGAATGAATCAACCTACCACTACCATGAAATCAAAACTCTGCCTCACAATTGCCGAACATTGACTAAGAGATTGCAACTATCTTACAGTTTATGAGGTGACTAAGAAACATTGCATTGTATTAATCAATAGAGCTAGATAAATGATATACGAAATTGTAATAAGTAATCATTCTATTCCTTCTTTACGAAAGTTCTTGTCCCTGATATCAGAAAAATGTTTCAATCACAAATGTTTCAATAACAAATGAGTGAAATAATCTAGTAATTGTTAGTTCGGTGCTCCGTGAAATAAGCTTTCGTTTAAACACACAGAACCCCACTCTTGCTTGATGGAATGCACGTTCAATAATGACAACTAGGCGCAGCACAAGATTTCCTAGCTACCTGATAAAATCGATACGAAAAAATAGAAGTACATAGGTACTTACTTGTCTGTCCGGCGACTATTCTACACGAAGAATTTGCAGCTGGCATTGCGAAAATGGCAAATAATACGACTCAGTGGGATCGGATACCTAAAAGCAAGTTTTTGTAATCGGGTGCAATCCGACTTGATTAAACGAGACTGTTGCACCATGATGGTTCTCTTATGAAAAGTAGAATTCTGCAACCGTGGGGAAACGATGCACGGCCATGATGTAATAGACAGGAGTGTTTACAAAAACCGATATATGCGTTATTTATTGCTCGTAAAATCAAACTTCTGCCAAATTGGTCATATTTCATAATACTCGAAGAATCATTTTATTTTCAACTATATTCATCTGGAGGCCACTTATGAACAGACTCTGCCAGGATCATTATGTAAAGTGTTCTACTTCAGTTGTACCAAACGGGAGCTAAATATAAGTTGAATATGTATCTTCATTTTTTAGATTACAAGATATTGATTATTATGCAGTAAGCTGTGAGGAAGAAAATATATTTTTGCAGTTCGTGTTTGAAATCCTCATACGGATTAAAAAATTCAGAGATCGCTCAGGATTGCTCGGGAGTAGTAATTCTATGGTTCGTTTCCTTCTTTCGTAGAATTCGAATCCATAGGTTGTTCCATGAGTGTTGCACTCCATGTGTACGTAAACATATGCGTGTTGTGTTATTGTGTGCGTCAGTATATCTATTGTAGATGTTTTTCAGAATGAGGCAGTCGTAATTACTGGGTCGACTTGTAACGTTCCCAAGGAGACTCTCCACTTGGAATGCGGTGTTTGTGATTTGTGGCTCCGTATCAATGTTCAGTTTTACTGGATCAGGGGACCTCGGAGATTATGTGAACCACTGTCATGCCGGATCGCACGTCCGCAGCACGGTAAGTGCACTTTAACGTTTCGCTTGTACCCCATATTTGCAGTCGATGCTACATTCTGCATCATGCAGTTCAACCGAGGCCATTTCTTTATCACAGACTCTTTGCATTTTTCATTTCTCAAAATTTTTGTTCCCGCAATCTATAATTGATATTTCGCTTAGAGAATTTGTTTCCAATACATCTTCCAACAAATATTTGAAATTCTCATTTCTACTAGTTTAAAATCTGTTGTATTTTCATAGCTGGATCTGTTTGAATTATCTCTCGGTTCCGACGAAAACAAATTATTATGTTTATTCTTATCTGTCTCGACACTTTCGCTGATCAAGACGAGGTAATGCGCGGGATAGTTTCGTCATGAAATTCGTGGCTAGCGACACAAAGAAAGCAATACGATTTCCGTTTTGCATCAGACGACCGCGTCCGGTTTGCCTTCGTTTATATTTACCTCGCTTTTTCTATATGTTTCGCCGTGAACACATCACGGTATTTGAGAGAAGACTGCTTTCAGATCTTACACACGGTCAATAGTAGCTAAACGCTGCTCCGATCAATTCGATAAAATTATACTGTTCGATGAAACTCGAAACGATCGAATTTCTTTACTGAATTCACCGAAGGCTAATAACGGAAATGATCATTCCCATCAAGCGATCAATTTAAAAGATTAATCTCGCCGCGGCACGCGTATAAACAGCGAACAGTATTTCGAAAGCGAAAAGAAACCGTTGAATTGCACCGGAAGAAACAATTTTCGTGGACGACCGCCCACGTCATTACTTTTTCCTCCACGTCGGATCGTCTCGTCTCGTGAGGCATCCGCAAAAATAGTTTCGGCCGTGAACATAATCGTACGTCCGGTTCGTTTGCCCATGAGAATGCTCGTGAGCCTGCATCGCGCCAACCTGCAGGCCCCACTCTGTATTTATACAAGGCATTACAAAAGGACTCGCAGAAACTCGTGAAACCATGATCGCCGCTAAAAACCTACCTGCGACGTGAGATCACGGACGATGACGAATTTTGAGAGTCAAGTCGTGACCTCAGAAACTCGGTGGAAATCGCTATTATCATTATATTATGTATTCATGATCCATTATACACTTCAAATTGTTAGACTCATTTACGAGTAGTAGCAGAAGGTGTCAATCAACTATATCAATCGATAAATCGGGGATTATGCCACTAATTCAGTCGGAAGAAGAATCTTTACAGTGACAATTTCGTCTCGTTTCAGAAATCTCTCTGAAACTTTTACAAAGCGACGCAGAGCGTAATCTTGAGTGACAGAGGCGTGACGTCAGCTTTCCAGAAACCGGAAATCATTTGAAAATTCCTGGTTCTTGCGCAAGCAGGACTGATATCTCGGCTTTTTCGTTGCAATCACTGCGCGAAGCAATGTTGACGTGCTCGTCATTGCATTTCCATTGTCTTTCACACTTGCCGATGAGTAACGTCAGGGTAATCACGGGGCGCCGCAAACCTCATTCGTCCGATTAGGCGTTAACGATCTGCTGAGTGGAAAGGTGTAGTCCCGTCTAGGAAATTCGTGGTGGCATGACGTGCGTCACGTATGCTCGGCCAATATTTCTCTCGCATCCATCCATCAGGGAATTATCAATCCGACACTCGGTGACCTCGTGTCTATCTCGACAATTCAATAATCTGTTGTCTCTGCGGCCGGATTTCACGAAGATCCGTTTCGCTCGGCGATTAGGCGAACGAAACCGCGCCATTCCGTCATCCACGAGAATGTAACATTCCCCTAACAATCATCGGTGCGCAAAAACGGTCAAACACCGAAGAAAGAATTTGAAATTCGAAATGAAACTTTCGACGACTCGAATGAAGTTTGTATACTCTGTTCGGCCTGGCGAGACTATCGCGGGAAGAAACGCGAATTCCGCTTCGTCCTCGGTTTCTTAAATTAGTACACCAAGCTGCCGGTTTCCGTTGAATCAACACCGCTGAGAAAAACACGGCAATTTAGCAGAAAAGCTCGCAAAAAGACACAGAATACACCGATTCCCCTTTCCTCTTCTGTTTCGAAAAATGAAGGTCTCGGCGACTGTATTTGTTCGGATCAAAGATTGCGTTTCGCAATCGCGGCTGGTCGATGACTTTCGAAATCCACTAATATCTGTTTTATTTGCGGACCATCCGTTTGGTGAATACGAAATTAAACAGCTGTTTTATCTTTGCCGCGGTGTTCTTTTATAGCGCCAATTAATCACTTTTGGCAACTTGCACGACGTTTTTAAAGGGGCTCCGTCTGTTTAACGATTTCGCTATTATTGTTTACCGTGCAGATACTGCAGATTCATTTACTTTCGCCGGAAATTCAATTGTAACGATGAAACAACATAATCGTTCAGCGTCGCATTTTTTTTATCGCATCATGCCCCCTTTTTGGAACGTTATAACACGATAAAAGATAAGCGCTATCACGATGAATTTCGTGTTGGGGAGAACAATGGTGGAAGAGGCTCTCGAAAATCGATACTTCCGCGGATAACGGTAGACTAGTCGATGGCTGAGCGCATAACAAAAATATTTAGTGTCCCAAAATAAGGCCCAAAAGCGGTTATCATAATCTCGGTCGCGATAAAAAAAGACACTCGGCCTTCGAGTTGTTCCAGACAGCATGACGAAATATCGGCGGCCAATATCCGGCAAAAGGCGGCCTTTTTAATCAACTTAATGAAAAAACAAACAGGAAAAAATGTAAAAACCGGACCGGAGAGTCGGAGAACGATCATCGGTGATCAATAAAACGTTTCTTGCATTGTCGCGTTAATAAGATAATTGAGTTACCAAGCGTATTTCGAAAAGTGACTCGGATGAGCTAGTGACACGTCTCGATTTCTTCGCGACAAACGCTATGCGCGACGACTCCGCGTTTTCTCACGGTCATGCCGACGCGCGTGGGTGAGGTTGCATGCCCTTAGTTACCGGCCGATTGTTTAAAGCGTGCCTCCTTCGGTTGCTAAGGAACGTTAAGGTAGGTCAAGGGCAGGTCGTTTGTACGGAACGAGCATCTCCGAAGAATTCGCATTCAATCGACTGAAAACTCCACGGATTTTTAACACTGGATCTACCGTGCGCTAAAAACAAAGCTCCCAAAATGGTTTATAAAAATTACTGGGTCCTGCAATTTATACCGATGACCGTAGTCTTAAACTATCAAAACTAGCTCGTATTTTTATCAATTCAGTAACCAAGACTGGAACATTGAGATTCGTTAGTATCTTGGCGGAGTGTAGGTAAACAACGGAAAAGTTGAACGTGTTTTGGATAATCCCAGCGTTCGATTTTTGTAATTTTTGCGATTCTTGCAATCGAGCTCGCGAGGCGAGTGGAAAATTTCAACGGGACATTGCAATCGACGCGATTAATAATGTGTTTCGTACGCTCGGATGATGTAAAAGAGGTAATTAGTGTTACAGATGTTGTAAACGCGCAATGGATTTGCATGTGTGACCGCGTGTCGCGGTTTAGGATGCCCACGTACGCGCTTATGTGGCCAGTGACGCAGCATTAAGTCGCAAGGCCCCACCACTGTTATCAGAACGCGACTGCTCCACAATTTTCTAGAACCGTTCCGCGATTATTCTGTAACTTTGTTGGGTATTGCATCACCGACGTAGAGTAAACGACAACAAATCGCGTATCGAAGGCAAACGCATCTACGGTGAATCAGTGAAGTGACCAATAGAAATCACTAAGCCCCTAGAAGTAAGTAACGTCTATGCAACGCACTCATTCAATTATTTGAATACAATTAAAGTACTACTTAAGAATTGATTGGCCTGCAGCGCTACATAGCTCCTATACTAATTTTTATAAAATCATATTTCATTACACGAAATTACGATCTACCTTCTGCGGTGACAATAAACTAGTTTAATTTTTTGAACAAATGCAAATAAAAAATAGTTAGACCTTTTCCCAACACCAAATGCTCTTCTATTTTTTGTACAAATAGATTCGTTATTCGCACTAACTAAATCAAGTCAATCACCTTGGAAATGTCATCATTCACAACAGAAGTAAATATAATAATAAAGCCTGCCATACATATAAAAACGAAATATTTTGTTTTTCTTATAAGATACAGAAAAAGAGAGCATGTACAACAATCCTAACGTTGAGGTCATTTTTTCGACCATCTCTATCATTATGATGATCAATCGAAATATTAATAGGCGTTCATATAATATTCATATAACAACGTTATATTTTATAATTGACAAACATATAAGACCATCCATCGTTTTACCAACATATTTTTTGAAATATTGTTAATCTTTCTATTATACATTCCTCTAACATCAAACATACAATGGCATGTTTCTCTTTAATGCATGTTCGAATGATTCTTTGAAACCATATTCTGTGATCAAACGTTTTCTACCAGAGACAGTAATTGATAATAAATACCTTAGAAAATGTTAATTTTGTTGATCTCGTGCGGATTCCCCAAAGTGTCGATGAGTGTTACGCCGGTACTGAAGAATCAGTGGTCGCGCGTGCGCGCTCGGCTCCCGTCTTCCCCCTCTACTGTCACGGTGCCGACGGGTTAATTCGAGGCGGCGACCGTGGCTTCAGTCGTTTGCTGCACAATGGCGCGATCGGTTTGTGTTTGCTCGTTCTGCTGCCGCCGTCGTTTCTGAGCGGAGGGTCGGCCCAAAACGTTGGCCCGTCCGTTGCGCGGGATTCAAATCTCTCTGCACCAGTCTCCCTCGTTCTGCACCGCTCAGCTTTCCAGTTTCTCTTCGTGTGACCGACCAACTCCGTGAACGAAGAGTAACGTCGATCGCGACTCACACACACATACACTCGCACGACAGCAAGAGAACCGTGAAGAAGAGAATCTACCAACACCACTCAGGTAGAGCAGCCAACAGGAAGCAGCCAGGTTTGATCCGAGGCGCGCGCTATTCGAAAAACCAATACGCCAGGTGTAACCATACCCGGAGAATTCGCTTTTCGAGCAGACACACGGCGGTTAACCAACAACGTCTTTGGGGGGGAAACTCGGCCGAACACCGTTTTTCTCCGCACCAACCACCCGTTCAGGAACGCACGGCGACAACAGGAATATTAAAAAAGGTAACACCGGCAGCCAACCATATTTCACAAACCCTCCTTCCCTGAGCAGATAAGAAATTCGGAACTTGTGCGCGCACGCCGTATTTCTGCGTATCGGGCTCTACCGCCTGGGTACAGTGCAAAGTGCAGTGATTATTACTGACGCGTACCGGATCGATGTCAGCCTCTTGTATCGTGTATGTATTTACTTTGGTGCGCTTGCCCTGATATCAGTGCACCCTTACTCCCATTTCTTTCCGGTCAATTTACTTTCGTAACGTTACAACGTATACCCGAGTTTGCTCAACCGGAAGTGCCGCATAACGCTATCGAAAAATTGCTTAAACATACTGTGTACGCGTACAGTGCGCGACAGTAAACAGCTCACCACTCTAATCATTGAAGATGCAGCGACACGACACATGGTCGAGTCTGGCCTTTTTAAGCAATTTTTCAATGGCAGGTTTCGCAACTTGTACAATGGTAGATGTTGTTTATCCTACTGCCAATGATCAGAGTCAGAGGTTCCGCTGACGCCGGCGTTATTCATTGACAGAAAGTCATGGACTCCCCGAGCGGATGTATTAGGCAATTAATTTATTTCGCGTTGTTGCGTCACGTTTGGGCGCTATTAATGCAACCGGTGCCCGCAATATCGTCGTGACAACTGTGAAACTCCGCCATTTTGACCTTACCGAAGGATATCTGCTATCTACACTCCGTAGTGTGCGTGTTAAGTATACGCGGGTTTCGACACGCGCTACCGTGCCGACGCAATGCTTTATTAATTTCAAGCTCGTTGTTTCGTCAGCTACTCGTTCATTCAATAAAAACGGAAAAGGGACGCCAGAGCTACAGCGTCTGTCAGTAACCGTCGACTTTCTGTTCGAATAGTGCATTTCGCTCGATCTAATCCGCAAAACGCGAAATTATGGATTAAAATCTCCGTCATCAAGATCCTACATCATCTATCAAGCAAAATTTCTTGATTTTTTTGTCCGAATAATCTCCATATTGTGACAGAGCAAGTGAGTTTGCCTCTAAAATGGAAATTATGGATTAAAATAGACCTTGAAACTAGATAGAGCCAAACAAGGAATCGTTAGTTAATAACGGTTAATTTTGAATTCGAGTAGCTTGTATACTGTATTACTGTCAGAGCAAGTGCATTTCAATTGGTTTTCATCTCTAATATGAAAATTATGGACTGAAGCCACGATCAGTCGTCGAATATCGCCACAAACTAGATAGAACCAAGCGAGGAATGATCTTTAGAACGGCAGGAGTTTTGCGCAAGTGCGTGGACGTCATAATGGCGCGATTTCGCGAATACATAATCTAGATTCTAGATGGTCGACGTACTTGTATGCCAATGATCAATCGAGTCAGCTGTACAAGTCAGATTTCTGAGATGTGCCCCAATTGTTCGTTTTCAAGGTTACCCTCCAATTTCGTACTCGACGATTGTAATAAGAGTTCAACGAAACTGCACGCCGCTGTGAAATAACATGGTCCTCAACCTGTAATTTTTCTCAATTTCAAACCCTCATCTTGGTCACGACACGACGACGTACATACATTGTGAAACACTTCGCATTGTTCAAGTTCTGGAACATATACGTGTCGTTAGTGTTTTTTAATTACAAACTGAAATTTTAGAGATAGTCTCGTCTAATATAAAAACGATGTTTACGAGAAAGTTGTGACCTAAAAATTTTAGAAATCAGACCAAAAATTCTTGCAAATATTGTTTTTATTTAAAAAGGGCCCGTTTTCAGAATTTCAGCGAAATTGAATTTCATAACTTGAGATGAATGTAACATTGAGGTACTTGATATTGAATCCGTATAAATAGTCCCCGAAATGACGCACGCAACAAGGTGTGAATAAACCCGATGGACGGTCGATAAAAATTCGGTGTTACATTACCGACATTATTAACGCCCGAGGATGCTGTTGCATCACGTTTTAGAATTTTTTCTGTGACCCGGCTTCCTCGGCTGGGTAGAACGTTACGGCGCGCGGCGCAACGACCGCCTTACAGCGATATCCCTGACCTTACGGTGTCCCCTTCTCCATAGAAATTGCGCACAGGGCAGGACGAATGTCGAAACGTACTCTTTTGAAATTGTCCGTGAATCACATAGAGTTAATGGATGGAACTCTTGTCATTTCAGTCCCATTATGTACACACGCTAACTGACTTCGGCACGTTACGCTCGTCGCAGTGTGTCAATGCGCTTTGTCTCCGTTAGAGCCTCGACTTAGTCATTACTGTGTCGAAAATGTTCCCACCGTGTGCATTGTCTCGATTCTTAAAAATAATATTTAAGAACTTATATAAACGTTGATACTTCTTATCGGTAGAAGATACAGCGGTGACGTAATACAATGTGACGCAAAATATTACCCAAAACCACACGAGGTAAAGAAATCGAAACGCAGGCAAAAGTTAGTTGTCTCCCTAGTGGCGCCTATTCTAATGAAGCCATTTCACGTGATAGATAATCGAGGAAATGTAGTTGTTTATTTTGTTTCCGTATCTATGTACGTATGAAAAGGCTGTTAACAATTGATAGCAGGATTTTAGTAATGCGTTGTTTTGTTTGTGCGTGTTGCAGAGCTTTTTGGTAAAACGTGACCGATTGTCACCCACGAAGATCTCCGTCCAAGGACCCACAGGTAGCGCGAAGCAACTCTGCGTGGGCCCTCGCACAAAGTGATATTCTTAACTAGAATTAATTCGTATGTATACAAAACGCGTTTCGTACCCGCTAGAGCGAACCGACTTCGAATCGGTCCGTTAAGAAAATCGATAACTGTCGCAGCTACCGGCGTTCGGTAATCTGGTGACGTGAAGTGTGTTCAAAAGGCTTTCACAGCTTTAATGGTCAACCGACAATATTGCGGATTGTAAAACCGCTCGAACTTTGGATGACACGTGTCCGTAGCACGAGCAAGAGGAGAGAGAAAAAACGATTCGCGAGATCACGCAACGGAAGACACAAAGTGTGGACGCTTACGATTAGTGTAGTGTGAAAAAAACGGTGCGCGTGTGAAAACCGGCACAATATGAGAGTGACAGCCGCTACCAGGCAGCATCCTCTTCATCTGCAAGTGACTCGCACCAACAATGGAAAGTTCCTGGTTAGTCCGAACAATAGTCAGGACATCAGTCAGCAGCCGACGAACGACGAGGCGAATTCGGTGCCGCCAGTTGTCGTCCGTAGTTACGAACCGGTCCCAACCGATCATCATGGACCAGCCATACTCGGCGATCGGTATCTGCTTCTTGGCCCGGCCGAGGGCAGCGCTCTCTACCGATGCGTCGACGTAAACACCGGCCAGCAACTCGTCGCGAAGGTGAATTTTCCGACTTCATTAATATTCTCAAATTCCCCATCCTTCTCTTAACCCATTAGTTATTAACTTTTGAATGATCTTTATATGTACCGTACAGAGATCATAAGTTGCCGAGCACCTACAAACTGAATAGCACAGGAGCAAGGGGACTAGGCTGTTAGCTCCAACTAATCCCCTTCAGAAGCCTCATCTACTAGATTGTTCATACTCTAGTACAGTTCATACATTTTCTACAATAATACATTAATATAGTTTGCAGGTGCTCGGCAACATACGGTCTCTGCACAGTACAGTAATGCCTTCATAAGAGACAACAACCACGCCAGCGTTGAACAACCATACTGCACAATGGTGCATTGTTTTCAAGGTTATGCAAAATTACAAGTACATTATGAATGTGAATTCTTTGGAGGGGGGATGGGTTTCCAGTTTTCGAATCATTTTAATTGACATATAATTGCGGCACGCACAGGGGTTAATTAGAGATAATTGCAACAGAATTTCGAAGCCTAAAGAGGAGGGGAATCCTGTGATCAAACGCCAGGTGTCTCTCAGTCACCTAAGAAAAATAGCAACTAGCGATGTCGAAACGATTCGTGTTTATCCTTGATAGCGCAAACGCATCCCGCCTCCAGGATATGTGTCACGTAAGACTCGGAGGCAGGTGTGCAAGAACATATCCAATAAAAGTTCTACACGTTGTATCGATGAAAATCGCCTTTCTAAACTGTAGCCTAGAGGCTTTTCGTTCCGTATTCAGGTCGAACGGGATTGGTTCACGTGTTATCGGTCGATGCCACCGAGATACGTAACCCCGGATGGCGAAAAATTGGTCTGCTTTATTTAACGCCGAAAGATATTGCTTGTTTACGATGATTCGGGATCTCGCACGATACGCATGAACGTGTGTTTGTAAACATTTTTATGAGCACGTGCTCATTAGGAGGTTTATTTATCCTCTTTGACATCGAGAGCGGTGCCCGGGTCCATCTTAACCCAGCGTTTCGAAGGCATTCATCTAGCTCTAGCTCAATATTCTTCTTCTTGTGACATAACATATTTTTCATATAAAATGTTTAAGAACCTTGCAGTTGTATACAATACATACTTCAATTTAAACTTTAAATAATATTTAATAAGTTTTCTTAGAAATTCCGGATTTACAGGAAGTTGCTTTAAAAATCTGTTTAAAGTTTGCTCTTCGAGAAAGTCTCCTTTCAATTCTCGACTCCTTCGAAAACCAAAGTGGTTTTTCTGTGCCGTTACAACACGTAAATAATGAGATTCGATGTGGATCTTTGAAAGGATGTCCGCAAAGGAATCCGAGAAGCAGCCGCGATGGTTTGAATACTTTTCAGAGCGTGTCCCCGACCGTAAACATGATCGCACCAGTTGAAAAAAACTAGCGGATCTCCTAGCATCATTCCGGTATTTCCTCTCGCGCAACCAGCGACCGTTATTTCCATTGTGACCGGTGTCGCAGGCCTGAATGATAGAAACGCGTATGTCACTCTCTGAGAAAAGTTTCTCGGAATATTGTTGCGTCAACCTTCACCGCATTTTTCGCAATTAAATCCCGTCGTTGTTGCATTACTTACGCACGTTACTCTTTAAGAACGCGAACCTTGGATGTACAATGTTCACCTTCAAACGTTCACGCTTATTTTGCAAACGGTATGAAAGAGCATTTTAAACAGCTGATATATATTTAAAAAAATGTATATTTCTTTGTTAACATTCGGGTAAACCTGACACGATCACGTTTTCGTATTGTTAGAGGGAATTATATATGTAGTTGAAAACCACTGGTTTCGTACAACACGTTGCAACGTCGTAACAGATCGCGCAGTCGTTACTTCCGCTATACAAAACCTTTCCTGAGGCTGTTGACGCAACTCGCTACCATATTTCGAAGCAATTTATTTGAGGCTTTCGTGCATTTCGTTACGCGGCTAATCTTCCGGGTAGCAATTGCACGCTTTTAACAAGAAACGGTGAACGCGATGCAGAAATTTCAATCGTTTTACTTGTTTTGTTAGAAAGTTCTCGAACTATTTTAAATTTCACTCGAATACCAAGGGAATATGAACTTGCAGGCTTTTACGGGGGGGGGGGGTTCTTGCTACATGTTACAAGAACAAATTGCCGTGAAAACAGCATTAAAAAAAGCTGTAATTAACTGTTATTATTACTCGGCACGGTGCGCAGTTGTAGATCGAGACGTCGAGGTGCAATGATTTACGGATGTCAATGGGACCTCTCTCCGAGTACATAATTGCATTTGTCCTCGGGACGCGTTTTTCACGACAACAGAATTGGATCATAATTGTCGCAGTTCACCCACGGATCGCTTCAATCCTTAACTCGCAGAACAGGATTAAAAAACTTGTCGTTGTTTCATAACATCGTGGCTAATGGACGTAGAGGTTACATGCTGCGAATGTTTTCTATTTCTCGTCATGCTTTGCCAGAGAAAAGTTTCATACGGGCGAAAAACCTTGGCGAATCAATTTCCAATACATATACATTTGTAATTAGGCTCATCGTTGGCATACGTGGTCCTAGAGGATCATCATGTACAATTTTTATACAAATTATCCATCGTGAACATTTTCATTTAAAAATCATCGACGACATCCTACGGGCATATTCTTCTATATCTGCATTAAATAGACGCAACATTCACTTTTAATGTCTAAGAACATTCGGTTGCCGAAGCGACATGACAAAAATAAGTGTTTTCGTTAATATTCGGTTCACGAAATTGTTCGATACAACGTTTAGCTTCAAATTTTCCCGCGCTTTCGACAACAACGAAGTATTGCACATTAGGCAACACTGTACGCATGTAGGTTCAAAATTTCGAGGTCACGAACATCGAATAATCTCAACAGGAGTTTCACCTATCTGAGAGTACTCTGCAATACCTATTAGGCGAGGTCGTGATAGATCTTTTAATAAACAAATTGTATTCGTACTTGAGGTAGCAGATACATTATATCTTAATCTATTACACATTTGGTATTATCTTCAATGATGCCATCTATTTTATTTAATGTGCTAAACGAATGTCGTATGACGGTCTGGGCGTTTATACTTCATGCTGCAATGCGGATGTGCACAAAGTTGATGCACATCGTAAATCGATGAGGATGCAGTGACACGTGTGTTAGGATTTTTCGTAGTGCTGCTCGTCGTAATAATGTTATGTTTCTTAGAGGAAATGCATGCCTGAAATCTGTAGAGATCTCGGTAATAATTAAATGATTTCATACGGTAGACGTCATGGCGCCAAACATTCGCGCGTGCGCACGAGACTGCGCGCGTTCACACCCGTGGCAGCTGCTGCCGCGTTTCCATTAACATTTTACAATCGTCACGTTATACAATGTATCGCTTACATCACCGGCTCGTGAACAAATACAAGGCTGCACCTTGCCTCACCTCGCCTTTACCCATATCGCCGTTATTCATAATCGTTTCTAAAGCCAGGGCCGATTAATTTAATTGACGATTACTCCGTTGCGTGACACGTTTTCGAAATGGCGGCCTACAGTGAACCGGATCGAACAGTTTAATGACACCACGCCGAAAAATTGACCTCTTTCTTCGTCTCCTTTTACTCCGGTAATACTATTTTCGTCGATTGACTCATTTCCATCGGAATTTCGTTTCAATAATTCTCTCGTATCAAATATAGAAAGCAGATAAGATGAAGTCGTTGGCATAGATGCATCCGTCTGTACAGCACGATAAGAAACGCAACATTATCGTTTTCAAAGCTTAAGGTGTTAAAGCATTAACACGTAGAAAGGAAATGACGAAGTCGAGAGCCATTGTGCAAAAATTTCTTCGTATCGACGCGTAATTCATTTGAGGTTAGTTCGAAGAATTTAATTGGTTCGAACTTGGTCATATGTACTTGGAAAGTGTAGAAATTAGGGGGCACGTCATCGTGGAACTTTAAAAAATGTAATTTTCTTTTAATTTAGAAGAGCAAGAGGTTGATTTACATTATCGTAAAAAAATCAGATTGATTCTAGGAAGCAGTTTTATGCAAGATTTTCGAATTTAGGCTTCAGTCAAATCGTGTGCTCTCTTAAATGTTCTACTCCGCCGTTTACGACTCGCCCGAGGTCTTAGGATTTTCGGTTGGTACACAACGAAAAACCATAAATCGCTCGGCGTCGGACTGACAGAAGGCGTATAGTTGGCGCAATCGAAAGGCAAATTTGAAAGACCTTGCGAAAAAACATTGCGTTATTCTTCTGTCGAAAGACCGCGAGGCAATTAAAACGTGAATTTTTTTGCAATACAAAGACAGCGGAAACATCGATTTTTAACGAAGTATTACAACCGTCCGACACCTTCTCGCTCCTGTAGGCATAGGCCATAGGCGATTCTTGTAAACTTTGTCTTTCTCAATCACTCTCATCTTCTGAGAAAATTCCTTTTCCAACTGAAACTCGTACTTCTAACTTCAACCATCTTCAAACAATTTTGTTTAAAAGTATTCAACTTAGAACCGGTTAAAAAATATACACGACGTAATCAGAAGAAAATGCAAAACCGCAATGAATAAGTATTGTTTAGTCAAAGAAGAAGAATAAAAAGTTACGTGAAAGTGTAGCAAAAACCCGAATCGAATCAGAACAATGCAACTGAAAAATGGGTGGGACGATCCTGATACAAGATGGTTCAGAATTTGTCGTTGGTCTGCTAGCCGATCAGCACCGGGGCAAGATTTCGTAAAGAACGCACCGTGCCCTTATTAAACTAATGGGACCCCGGCTTTCGAAACCGTGACAGGTTTCGACACCGGAGATGAACGGTCGGACGAACAAAATTTCAAAAGTATCCAAGATTTCGTGTGCCCTCTTATCGAGGCGTCTTGTAAATCTGGTTTATGCGCGGCGAGTCTTCTTTTATCCTTTGTTCGGGAGCTGGCGCGCGTAATGCACACAGAAAGAAATACCTCCGGATGCTGATCATCAAGTTCTGATCGTTGGTGACATCGCTTGATAATAAACGATAATAAAGAGTGATGTTCGAACAGTTATCAGGGACGGATATTTTGCAACAGTTGAGCGGTTCTTGTTACCCGATGAAATTTATCGGGCAGATAAGTGAAACAATGCGCAAACGGTTGCAAAATGATCGATCGTTGAGAATTCCCCTAACAGTGGACACATTCGGCTCTTTTAAAACATAGGTTAGATGTAATCCAACGTTAGGTGAATTGCTCGTGTAAATGAAAAAGAGAAGAAGAACTAATAGTAAGATGATGTGCTCGTCTATGAAGCGACGTGAAAGGCGAAGCGGGGTCGGCCCAGAGATCCGGATACATATTTGTATTGTCCGCTGGTTGCGGATGTCCGTATTAACCGGTCAATACCAACCCACAATTATTCAGCACAATGGCAGATATTGTGCTCGTTATTGAGAACGTTCACGTGATTCGCGCTCCTTAAAAGGATGCGCGCAGAAACTAGTTTCGCAAGTATACTTCACAGCTGGCTACCCTCTGTCGACAGGGATTGTTAGGAGCAATCTTCAAAAGGGTCCCAGCGATTAGGATCAATGGGAACGTCACGGGACACCTTGGGGGTTTTTTAAAAATATTTTCAGGGGACATCGCTAAAATGTTTAATGTTCATTTCTATCAACTAGAAAGATTTGGGTTGATATTCGAAATTTAGCAGGCGCGCGTAGATTTTTGTGACCTACTGTATGTTTGATTAACAATGGTTGCTTTTAGCAATAGATTAGGCGAACCGTGAGAAAGCATTGACTCGAGATCGAGCAACAGCGAGTTAGAAATTCGTCCTTCCTCCCGGAATAGTTTCCCAATCCCCATCGAGTTTGTCCGGCGTACACGCACGACGGATTGACGCAACGGGTTTCCTGAATTTCAGGCGTTGACTGTGGGCGACAAAGGTTGCGAGGCGCTGCTACAAGCTCACCTTCGATTAGAAGGTACCGGAGCGGCGAGCGGAGTGGCAGGCGTGGTGGAAGCACCTGGAGGTCGACGCTATCTCCTGTTGGAGGGCCACCATGGTGACCTGCACGCCTACGTAAGGGCACGCAGGAGGCTGCGGGAACCTGAAGCTAGACGACTCTTCCGGCAGGCGGCCAGGGCCGTAGCTACGTGCCACGAATACGGCGTGGTGCTCAGAGACCTGAAGCTCAGGAAGTTCGTCTTTGCAGACGAAGCAAGGTGAGCACTTGGATAAACCAATCCGTGAAACCCGTGAACAACGTTCCTCGGTTCCAAACTTACAACAAAATTCCTTGAATCCAAACTTACAACGAAATTAGATTTACTTTTAAAAACACAAACGTCTTATTAGTATATTTCAAACTAGCCGTGTTAAAACCGCGGAGGGTTAAACGCAAACATGTTTTGTCATTTTAATCGAAAGACAATAGAACAGTTCCATATACGTGTAGTTACATACATATACGGCCCACTTTAGATTGAACAGTTTAAAAACGTGAAACACGTACTCGAAAAGTTCATTGAATGCTACCTAGTTTTTGATCCCTCACGTGTCCGCGTGGCCCCGATAAAAACGAGGTGGCCTGATCGACCAGATACAGCATATCATTGAATATAAAATGCGGAGGTATAGCTGGAGGGGTACATTAAGGTGACAAACCAGCCGCTAATTTGACACGACTGTTAACGATACGGTACGCCCACGTATCGTCTGCGGCATTCTTGGAGCGAGTGAGAGGACCCGTGTTACAGAGAACCATGGAAAACCAGTTCGTATTCGTTCCATTTCCATATTCGCCTGTAATTCTTTCGCACCATCGGCTATTGAAGGTGTAGGTATCTCGGAAAAGAAGTACTTCCACACCTACATAAATTAACTTCCCCTTCACTCGACGCGCGGCACAATGTGTAACCCACCCACGTTCTACCAGAGTCCGTTCCACATTTTCTGCTTTTATTTTCATTCGATTATTTATTGCAATTAGCGGCTCGAAACGCGTTGCCTGTTCGCCGTTACGTATCTCTCTATCGCGGCGGCTCTGTAAATGGAGAAATGACTTCATTAGATCGGACTTCCCCGTTCGACTTCTTCTAACGTCACCAGTTAACAATCAGCTTGTCACTGTTGGGATCAATGGCCTTCAAACTGCGTTGACCTTAAGATTGTACATCGACAACTCGTTTCTCTCATAAATGCATAAAATCTGCAGTCTGGGAATGTATGAACATAAAGGAACACAGTTTGAAGACCACTAGACCAGCTGTTGAATCGTTCAATGTCTGCGACGACTGGGAGCGTCA
The DNA here is from genome assembly GCA_963966675.1 of Lasioglossum calceatum. Lineage (NCBI taxonomy): Eukaryota > Metazoa > Arthropoda > Insecta > Hymenoptera > Halictidae > Lasioglossum > Lasioglossum calceatum. The sequence continues at coordinate 18,996,731 of OZ016541.1, forward strand.
GGAATGAATAGCGAGCGAAAAAAATTAATTTGCACTTCACGCGCAGATGTTGCAGACTCCAGGCTTCCCCCGTTCTTGAGTAGCCACGCTCTCCGATACGGAACGCCTCCGGCATTCAATTTTTAATCGGCCGTTTCCGGCGTTAACAACGAGGAAACAGTTCATGAAAGTAATCAACGCTTCAATGGAATACTTGTTCGCCGCAAGCGCGAGCTTCCACGCGGTGCAAGGAAGTCGATCCTCGCGGTTGTAAGCGTCTCGTCTCAGCTGGCGTGCAACGCGGCGCAGCGTCAAGAATGAATTCAAGGAACGAGCGGATCGCGACACGCCAGACCACGCCGAGCCACGCCACGTCGAACAATTCGCTAGGCGTGTTCGTGGCTTGAACGTGGCGGTTCGCTTCGACGCACCCACTTTTGTGTACCTTGTGAATTTCGAGTCTCGAAGTTCCCTGGCACTTTGGGGATGCTTCTTCATTCCTTCCAGATATGCTTTCAAGCACGTCACAAGCCATTTTCTCCTAAATCATTGCACTGTCGACTGGAAATCGACCGACTACAATGTTAGTGAATCTCTTAGAACATTTTGGGTGTCGATGTAAGGGTTAGAATGATTGGTAGACAGAGAACCAGAGAGAGAGAGAGAACGGTCCACGGTGCTAAAATCGCCAGAGGAGATTGGTCGGTGGTTCACGTGCGTGCTCTTTGGCACTGGCGTGTACGTAGCCTGCACGCCTCGATAAAAGCACCTCGAACGAGCCAGACCAAGAAACTCTCGTGCGAGTCGTGTCGTCGGTTCAGTGTTGGCCAATCGCGTCTTGCGCTCGCATTCCTGCCGCTCAGTGAACTGCTCCCGCGCGTAGAATAACGAGAAGCGAGAAGGAAAGATCACCGTGATACCGGGGAGGGGACAGGGAATGTTGCAAGCCAGAAAAGCATATTGGTTCATCGGCTTGGGAGATTTTGAAATGCTGGTATAATTAGGAAACGCGTGGTTTGTTCCACCTCCCAGATCTCGAGTCCAGATTCGATTGCGTTACCCGACCGTGTGTTTTATTTTATTTCTCCTCTTCTCTTCGCTTTTTCGATTACCCTGCGCCGTTGCATCGTTGAATCGCCGAATATCTTATCGGATATGGGTTCACGTGCTTTCCCCATACATTTATTTTTAACCACTAAACCTAAGGTATATGACCCTCATGTGGAGTTTCAAATCGAATTTTAACTCTTTGCACTCGAAGCTATTTTGACTCCAAGCAATATCGTCGTTACAGATGTACGAAATCGAGCGTATCTACTCTTGGAAATTTTACAAATTTATTATACCCGAATACGTTCAACAATGTAGGTATTATATATTTAGTATCAAAATTTTCAAATGATTGTATCAAGCATTCAATAGATTTATTAGTTTAAATATGCATAGCGTCGCAAAGACTGTGATAGTCCGTTTAAGAGTCAAAGTATGTTCCCTTTTTTATTTTGCGATGCAAGATGCTCCTTTTCCTATGTATGTAGAAGTAATACGTTGTGTAAATATCGGGAAGTAGCTTTTCGAGTTTGTTGCAAGAAAATCGAGTTTTCACAATGAATAATACGATTACGACGGTTGCAACGTGCAACGCGATACGTAACTATCCCTCCGTCTTGCAGCAATCGCACTTATGTAAATATATCCTTGTGTTCCCCTTTGGCTCGGCTTTGCGTCAAGTTTTTCGCATGCTATTATGAATATTTGTTCGCGCGTTGTCCGACCATATGCAATGCAAACGTTGACCTTAGTATTGTGATCCCGCACGGATTGCGATTAGTACCACTGAAACTAAAATTCTATGTGTGTGATTCCATCTTCTTAAAATTTCCCTTAAAAAAACATTGCACAAACATCCACGATCTACTTGTACGTAATCAAAGACCATTATCTATCGTTAGAATTTTCCCGCGGTTCCAGCCTGACAACATGGCGTCAGGTCATATCTGCGTCTAATTCCGGTGTTCACGGCATCGCAGAAACCATTAGCATCAAGGTTCTTGACACTTCTCTGTCCCCACCTGCCTGGCCATGTCCTCCAACCCTGGATCAATCGATCAGTCGATAGCACGCCGCGCCGGTCAGAATTCATTTCCATCCGAGTCCTTGACGCCTTTTATTGCCAGCAGCACCTTCCGCTCTTGCGACCGATGAACCGATCGATCAATCGATCGAATCAGCGATTTCCCGGATATACCTTTTTATGGAGTTCAAGTGTCTCGGTTAGCCAACTCATAGGGGCTCGTCCAAGAATAATTTCCTGCCGAAAGTTTCCTAGAACTCTCGAATCGAAAGAGAAACTATTAAAAGCAATTACGGTCACGAAGGAAAGATTCACCGGTGATTTCCAACGCGCTCGTTTCTCTGGAGCAACGGTTTCGAGAATGGACGAGGCCTCTCCTGAGGAAACCACCGCGCTAGAATTCATCGTCGGGGTTCTTGAACCCGCGCCGCGTGTCGTAGGAGTCGTTTGCTTACGAGTGAAAGTTTGCGAAGAAAGCTGTGCCGGCCGTCTATCCTCATCAAGTTATAGCATCTCGTGCATCCGAGGCGGAGAACGTGCCGGGGAAACGAGCGAAACCGGGTTCCTTCTCTTAAACGATAACCCGAGGCCGTTGACACTCGCTCGGATTTTCAAGATCGTTCGCCGGGCTCTCTCTTTTCTCCGAGCCTTGGCTCGTTGATCGATGAAAGCGGAGAGAGAAACAGAGAGAGAGAGAGAGAGAGCGAAGACACAATACCTGTCGATCGTAGATCCTCCCGCTAACCATCGCGGATTTCGCAATCTTATCACGTAATCGGAGGCTAGCAAAATTCTACCTACTGCTACAAGTACTTTACTAATGAACTAGACTGCGAATTTTTAAAACTACTTGATATCTATTTCTTTTCTTAATAATTTTAATTTTTCAATTTTTTACAAATTATGATTTTGCATTTAATGTATTCGTTTTCGTCATAAATTCATGCAATCCTTAGTCTACTGATGACCATGATAGTAACTTTCTTCTGCTTCTTTTTAGCATGACTTCTGATTTTGTATACTTTCAACAATTATAATAGTTTCTTTTCTTTCCCTCGTAGTCTCTTTCTCTCTCTCTCTCTCTCTCTCTCTCTCTCTCTCTCTCTCCCTCTCTCTCATGATTTTACATTGCATCGTTCTTATGGCTAAAGAGGGTGCACGGATGAAAAATGGTGAATTTTGTGAATGATCGGTATTGTATGCTAATCGGCGCGTTTAAAGGAAAGATCGATTGCCGTTTTTTCTCGCTCGCGCGAACAATTTGCATATAATTTGTGCTCGCGCACACCTTTTGGCGTGTGCATATGACGAAACGGGTCCCGTGGCACCAATTATATTTTCTTCTCTCGACGCGTGTGCGCTTCCCAAACGATTACGCCATTACATATCGACCAAGTGTCCCGACCGATATGAGAACGAACATCGCCGAGAGCTTACAGTTGCTCAAGACTCGAGAATATTACGTACGCGCATTCTCGCCGGTCCCTATTAAATGTATTCTAAGAACGTCACCGTTGGCAATAATTCGTTTTCGGAGGTCTTTCGGTCTCCCGATTGTTCGGAAGACTAAAAACAATCATCGGCTCTCTGCAAATCTCCGAACAAAATTCCATTTCAAGCAGACAATGTCGAATTTCACCTACAGCTAAATTTTTCTTCCGTATCCACCTTTGAAACGAATCGAAAAACGTCCGCAAACATTGCCCCACTTCGGGTGCCTTTTTCACTTTTAACCTTTGCTTAAACATGTTTTCATACTCCTAATCTAATATTACATTGCATCACCTTATTCAGTAGAGCCGACGGAACACTGCTACACAAGTTAGAAAAGAAAAACGATCAGTGTTAAAGCATAAGAAGCCTCCAACGTTAACTTCCTCGCAAACTATAATACAGGATGGGAATTACAAAAAATTTAGGAATTCGTGGAAAAGCAAAATTTTGGTGAATCCAAAGTTAGAATAAGATATGGATGCTACGCTAGGAAATGTAGGTTCGCAGAGAAATGTCCCGCGATGAAGCAGTTAAGAGCCACGTTGCCGTAGGAATTGATTCCACGATAACGGTTGATCCACCGTTGGAATGATTGCGGAGGAAGCTAGTCTCGAAGCTTGAGCAAGAAGATAATACTGTCCGCCTGCGTATCGATCGGGTATCGTAACCGGTGTGAAAAGGAGCATCGTGGAAAGCTTGAAGTTACTCAAGACCCGGGAATATTACGTACACGCGTTCTGCGACTTCCGCGTTGCAGGTTGATCAACCGGCAGCCGCCAGCACTCTCCTTTCTTTCACCAGTCCTTTCGTTGTGCCCTGTTCCACGATACACGGCCGTGCCTCGCCGGCATGACTCAATCACGGTGTCCTCTTGCTACATTAAAATACCTCGGCTAAAACGTTGCACAGCCTCCCTTTCCTATCGGTGGTCCAGGCAACCCGAGCCGAAAGCTAGCACCCCACCGCTACCCTATAACTTCTTGCATTAGGACCTCTTTGTTGAAAATTTGTAGCCGTTGAATTTTGGGAAAGGACTCTTTGCAATGAACACGAGAAATAGATAGCTTTAGAAGACAGGTAGCACTTAATGTAATACGTTAACGGGATTAATCCATGAGCCTTGCTTCATAGTCTAAGATCGATATGTATAGGGATCTTAAAGTCCATCTTCTACAACTGGCTGCTTTTCTTTTCAGGACACGGCTTCGTCTGGAGAGTCTCGAGGACGCAGTGATCGTCGAGGACGAGGATGACAAGTTGACTGATCGTAGAGGATGTCCGGCCTACGTGGCGCCGGAAGTGCTGCGATCGGGACGAGCGTATTCCGGAAAAGCCGCGGATATCTGGTCTCTCGGCGTACTGCTGTATACGATGTTGGTGGGTCGTTATCCGTTCAACGACGCCGAGCATGCATCTCTGTTCGCGAAGATCTCGCGCGGCCAATTCGCGGTTCCCGAGTGTCTGAGCCCGCGAGCACGATGCCTGATTCGCTCGCTGCTGAGAAAGGAGCCTTCCGAGAGGCCCTATGCCGAGGACGTGCCTAGACACCCATGGTTGTCGAAACCGCTGCGTGTCTGCACAACGACCAGCAGATCCTCGTGTCAGGATCAAGTCGTACCAGAGCTACCTAACAATCACCAAGACTGATTCCTCCGGGAAACGGACGAAGATTCCGCGCACGCTGCAACCAGCTTACCAGCTTAATCCTCTATTTGGACGAGGGACATCAGATACGCAGGGCATGGCTACCGAGAATCACCGAAACTCTGCTCGTCCGCAGGACGTTTTTGTTTGCGATCCGTGTTACAGTTCGGAATACGCCACGAAATTTGTTGTTAGCGTTAGGAGACACGTCATCTTGATAGAAAACATTTCAAAAACTCGCCATCACGATATTTTAGAGTCCAACTCCGTCATCAAAGGGTTAACTTTAAGTTAAGCTTAAGAAATTTTCTAAAAAAATGAAACTTCAAAATTTCCAGCGAATGTATATATATTTCTTTTGGCGAAACCGTAAATTACAAAAATGTCCTGTGCCGCGCGGCTCTAGTTTACCTGGTCTTATGTTAATTAAAACCGGTTCGAGATAACACGTTGGGGAAGAACCAGCATGAAACCCTAATGGTGTAGTGTTAGATCGTGAAAGCAAAGCTGAGGAGAAGGTGATCAGTGAAACGTCTCTAGAGATCCGGTTCCACTGATGCTTTCAACGCTTTCTGTTGAATTTTCAGCATTGTGAGCATTGGTCGTACAGAACACGCGCGCACCTATGTTATCTTTGTCGAGATGATCGGAGGCACTGGAGTGCTGTAGGAATCGTTTTTGCGTCAGAGTTTTCTGAGCCATGCTCAGAACGGCAATTTTGCCTTCGGCCTTCTGGTAGCGTATATTCCGTACGCTATCCTCTTTAGTATTGCAAAAGACAGACAGACAGGATTACACGCATCGAAACATTTCAAAAAATGTCTAGAACGCGGATGATCCTTTGTTTGCGATATTGATTAGTATGTAACACGTATGTCGGCTAGAAACTCGTCTATGCTTCATCGATTGAATGGTTACCAAATAGAGGTTTAAATAACTAGCTGTCGCATCGAGGAATCGCCTGATCCCGAATCTTTATTTTGCTTTGTCAACACGACGATAGAAAACAGCCTAGTATGAGAACAGATTCTGTTGGAAAACGTTAGAGAAGGTCTAAGGGAAGATGATCGTTGTTCCAATTCATTGTGAGCAAAGACCTGCGAGCGGATTTGTTCCTGTTAACAATATAGAATTTTATAACGCATAAAGAAACACGATTCACTTGTTTGAAAGCAATTTTTATTGTTACAGAATCGTTTTTGTTTTGCAGAAAGCTCGTATCGTATGTCTTTGTATTCTAACTTTCATATATTGAACTCGTCGAGTTGTTGAATATCGTCTTATTAGGAGAACACGTAAATGTCAATAATAACGTATAACGATAAGTTAAAGAACACGATTTTGCTAACTCTTAAAAAGTGATAGTTCCATTTTGCTTTTCTCAAATCGTTGAAGAGTCGTAACAGTACAATTTAAGGGATGATACAGTTACTATTATTTGTTACGTCGTGTATGAATATTCAGCAAACTTCTACAAATTTCTCTACACCTAAATTGTAACGGGTTTCAACTGGACAGTTTATTGTGTATTTAAGTTTGTATCGGTTTCTGCGTTCTGATAGTGCTGGCAATTTCATGGGATCATTATGGAGTCGATAATCGCTAGAGAAAATTCCCGTTGGACGATTACACCCTCTGATCTTCGCTGATGGTTTGGTTTGAAGAAAGTACCAAGTGTTCTTGTATTTGATACCTATACAAATTATTTTCTAACTTTGCGGACATACATTTAAGCGCAAGATTACAGAATGCGTGAAACGAACATGAGTGTAAGAGACTTTTCCTTTTTTTTTCTTTTATATTTTCTAACGCGATCCTCTGTGCGCTGGAAGCGGCCGTTCTAGCGCACGATTCCTCGTATCATTTGAGTCAGGGTACAATGGTGAGAGCGTTCACGTTGACGCTGAAATGTATATAAGTTCAGTCCACTATAAGTCCTACTAAATCGTTAATTAGAAAACATTAATAAGATGTTCTGTACATAGACAAAATAAAGTGGCGTTTATGATAAAATCGTTGCTGAACTGCCTACGTATTCCGAGTTCCTATTCTGGCCATACTAATGAGCAAGGTGAATTCAATTACAAATGAATTATTAAATCTATCATTAAAATGACTGATTGCCGTATAAGAGTAACGAGATTGAATTTATTTAGATTTTGCGGAATTTTCATTAGATGTGTTTGTAAAATAAAAAATTGACAGTAGCTAAAATTGATTTTTGTTCAAAATACCGGACACAATACGCATTTTCAAAATTCTTTCCTGCCATTATATCAATAATATCACGCGTGTTCTATAATAAATCCAGGATAAATTACAGTGCAAACTTTACTAACATGTATCGAAAGAACAAGTGTTCCATCGATTAGACAATTTGTAGTTATAATATAGTAAATTTTTAATGATTAAAAACATTAAGAAAAAGAATACAAATCCTAAACAGTATGTATTATTAGAAACATAACAATTGTTCAATGTAAAGCATCATTTGCCTGAAATGTAAATGTTTGCATTGAATGTCTAATCGCGTAACAATTGTTGACTTAAGTCTTTACAATCGACTGCAGTTATATAATTTGTTTAAACAGCACATAATAAATGACATTACCAGCCCTGCTATTACGTAAAACATTTTTTTGTGTAATACCAAATTGTTTTATACAAAATTAGATAACTTAAAAAATTGAATTTTAACGTTATAGTAAATATTGATCGATATCATTTTAAAGAGCTCAAAGTTTTAATTTGCGTAATGAGAGATGCGAATTGTTGCAAATGATGAAAGATAGATGTCGCTGCCAACCAGTTTCCCGATGCCATTTTATTTTAGAATTTTTTAAAAATTCGTAGATACGCATTTCAATTACTCCTTCAAAAACTACAAATTCTAGTCAATTATGTAACATATTGACATAATTAATAAGAAATAATAAAATGTTTCATCATATACTTATTTGAACAGAGAGGATATCCTCTCTGATTTGAAATGGCAGCAATGATACTGCAATCGCACCACTACAGCAATACAAACGTAACTATAGAATTTTCTGCGACTAGAATTTATCCATTCTTCGTATTTTACGAATCGTAATTATAATTACGTATACATGTTCGAAACAATACAATTAACAATCTTGTAGAATTCTTAAGTTACATGAAGCAACTCTCCACATCGATGCATAAACAATGAAACTAGTCAACCGCCTATCACAGATATCACAAAAAAGCCGTGCCTTTGTAATTGTCGAAATTATTACTGACGCAATTGCAACTTTTCCTTAATAAACAAAACAGTTTAGAGACAGTCAAATCAAATTTTCAGTAACACTCCGTACTTTACTATCACCGTTCGATATATCTGTTCGACAAAGTGGCAATTATCTGCTAATTAAACGTCATTAATTAAACGATATCCAACCGTTTTATTTTAAACACATTGTCCGCTGTAATAGTGGATATATTTGCAACCGAATTGAATGAAAAATGGCCGCAAACGTAAGAACAGGTGAGTTTATCCTCGAACCTGTCATTGTTCGTAATCTTTCGATAGATATTGTTTCGGCTTGATGACGAGTACAAGTGTCAAAATCTGTATCGCGACCGTGTTTGAGATTATTTGCGAATTTTGACTTTGCGTCATACTTTCGGCTCGCACGTCAAACCGAACTGCAATTACGATTCTTTAAATTTTCATTGTTATCGCCGTGCCTTGGGAATCCGTATTGCGTCAAATCACGGCCCATATTTGATAGCGGACTTGTAATCGTGGCGTAGAGGTTCGTTTATTTGAAATACAAGTTTTTTTTCACGGTTCCTATTGTGATTTGTGCATCTGTTTCTACGCATCTGCATCTGCGCTGTGTAACATGAATGTGTAGGAGAGAATCCGTGCGATCGGTGCCTGGCCGTATCATTGCATGCACGTGACAGTATGTGTTAACGAAGTTGCTTTTTAAATATCATCACATTGCGTGTTTCATTTTATATAGAAATGCGGATCCCTACACGGTCAGCTCCTCGTCCACCTGTCAATTCTTCTGTACAAAGAACTGCCGTTTGGAATAGCTCGTAAGTTTTCTATTATTTTATTAAAACAAGTACAGTATTGTCGTATTACAAACAGTTTTTAAAAAACACTTTCTTGTAACCAACCTTTCGATCATGTTCTTTATGTTCGAGAAGGCACATCCCGCACCCTTGCAAGTCTGGAAACGAGAGTCTACCCTCTTAATAATATATTGATTTTGTTTTTCTAGTTAAATATATAAATTGTAACATTCAATTCTTTTAATGCTTACAGAAATGATCTTTTTACATCTACTTTCATGCAACAACCTCTTCAAAAGAAAAAGCCACCTCCTCGGCCACCGCCACCAAAATTTAACAAGAATTATGTACAAAACCAAAAGGATAGATTAAAGAAGCCGGTATATAAGACATTTTTGAAAACTCTATATACATTTTTATTTACTATGATTATGATTCCTTTGTTTTAAATACTTCACTAGGCACGCCCAAGAGAACTCTTGACCAGTCTGTTCGGAAAGAAGAAGAATGACCATCATTCAAACACAACACAATTGCATAGTCAGATACACAATACGTTAATACACACAGAAACCATGAATGGATCAATCTCTCTAATAAATTTGAGTCCACCGGAGTCTCCAACTTTTACAACTCGTTCGAGCAGCGATGGTCTCAGTATAGACAGTTTCGGCAGTGATGGCAATTCAAATCCATCTGTGTTCACAAGTAGCGGAAACACATCTCAGACAGAGAGTGCCTTCGAAGATGATTTCGACTTTTTTGGAATGTCCACTAAAAAAGTGTCGCAAAATGATCCTTGGCAAATGATGTCAGATCCATTCGGGCCACTAGAAATTACAAATCATAATGCATTGCAACCTGTCAAACATGTTGGAGATGCATCCTTCTTTGCTTTCAATACGAATAATTGTAACCAAGTGCCTTTTACTCAGTCTTGTCCGAAACCTGTTCAATCGATGCCGACCATTATTCGCGCGAAACCACCGAAACCAGCTGCTCCGAAAATTCTACAAAAGAAAATAGGACAGAAGATCGATCAGATTGAAACTCAGTTGAATTCGTTAAGTAAAGAAACGACAGAGCCATATATTAAACCGATGACTTTAGATTTGACACAGTCGTGGCCAATCGATACTAAAGATAGTCCATCGCCACCGATGCCTACGATACCACCACCTGCACCACCATCTGAATTTTTAATGGAACAAGATTCTGCTCCTTTTACAAACAACAGCAAAGAACCTTATGGAATTGCACTGTATGATTTCCCAGAAGAACGCAGAGATGATTTATCTTTTAAAGAAGGAGATATAATATATTTAATCAAGAGAATTAATGATGATTGGATGGAGGGTAGAATAGGAAGTCGGCAAGGAATATTTCCGACCAATTTCATCGACATTAAAGTACAATTACCCGGTTTGCCAGACAACATCGTTACCGCTATTTATTCTTTCAAAGGCGAAACACCGGAAGATTTAACGTTCAATGTGAGTCATTCAAATGTATACGAACGCTTTAGTCACCGGAAGTCTATTAATAGACTCTTTAATAAATGTCCTACATCCGAAACAAGTTTAATAACATTTTTGCTAAATAAAATTAAATTTTTGTTACTTATATGTGTTACAGGAAGGTGCGAAAATCACAGTTTTATCAAGGTTATCGCAAGATTGGTATTACGGTGAGTATGACGGTCGGAAAGGACAATTTCCAATAAATTATGTAAACAGAATCCCATGCAATATTCCTCCATCACAGTAATTGTCATAATGCACTAACATTTCGATATCCGTTTTAATAGATATCTATTTTTCCATTAACTTTTTTCGTAGAAGGCAAGAGATTAAAAGTTTAATGTTCATAGTTCAAAGTGTGCTTTTTTAAACACATCGAACGGATAAAAATACATCTTTCAAAATCGTATTCACAAAAAGACTGAATTATATGCAATCACGTATTACTTTGCAAATTTTTGAGAAAGAGCGACCTTTTATAAGTTCTTAAATCAGATTTTTCAGCCTAAAAGATTATTTTTCGAGATTACAATTTTAAATGGGTAAGATATAACACCTTACGATACATTAAATGTAAAAGAGATCAATATCCATCCATATAAAGTGTATTTTCACTTTAATATATGAACATATTTGCAAATACGTGGAAAAATACAGATATAAAACTTTGTAACAATTTTTAAAATTTTAAACATAAGTTTATATCGTATTTCATACAGTTGCGTACAAAATTCATATTCTTACGATATTCTTAAATGTCAGTGCCTGACAAGAAATATTTACTTTGTGATGTATGTAGATATTATTTAAACTGTTTCTTCCCCCTAAACAAAGTTGACATATATTGTTGTGTATATTGATAATAGCATAATAGTAATAAGCATTAACTTTTTGCAACACAGTACCAACGTTCACTGTTGTTATATTATCTGCATGGAGTGATAAATCCTTAACCCAGTGATGTGTGCATAAATCTAACGTGTTTTGGATTTGAACAGCATCCATGCTAGTCTAAACTCGATTCTCATTTCAATAAAAGTATTAGCTAGAATTTCATTTTTCGTATTCGTGATTTTCAAACTTTTAAAATTGTAGCTTTTTATATTTTAATTATTCGATTGATTACAAAACAATTAAAATTTTGTACATCGATGTGCGAGTCACATGTAAATCAATTCCATCTTTGCATATGTACATAGAATATTTTTGTTTATGTAATAAACAATATCATATTTCTGCAGATATTAAAAATAGCAACTGCTGCAAAGGCTTTGAGTAACGTGTCTTATACTAGGATAAAAAGTAATTAAGTTAAGGAAATAGAGCAATATACTAATGAGTTACACTTTTATTTCGTATGTAATGCGTTAACATTTAACATATATCGAATTATATTTCGTAATCTAATAAACGCGTATTGAGCGAGTTACCAATGCAAAAGTAATGCAGTTTACAATTATAAACATAATATATATTAGTTTCTAAGCATGTAAAAAAAGGTTTTTCTTACATGAAAAAATCGTATATTTTAGTGTAAATATATGATTCTTACAATGAAACATATTTAAATATTCAATTCGATCATTCATGAATATTTGTTATCTATTTTAATGGTATGTGTGTGCGCGCGCACGTGTGTGTGAATGTGTAAATACGACGTGTGTTTTTCAATCATAATGTTCGCTAAATTATTATAAAATTGGCTAATGTCAGCGGAATTACGACCTGCAGTATTAATAAGTAATAATTCTATGAATTCCGTGATCTTTATTGGGACCAGATATATTCGACTTATAAAGTCAATTGTAATTGTAACCGGAGTAAATTAAAACTAGGGTTGCTATAATAATGATTATATATAATATAATCCGGGCGCATGCATGTAATGCATCTTCAAATTTATTTTACTATATAAATTTTTCCGCATATGCGAAATAAATTATTTAATACGCTACATAACAAAGATACTGATTGTAAACTAAATAAATTGAATAATAATAACAATAATGAAAACGAAATGGGTCGGTCAAAGATTGGAGTAATTGTGAAAACTTGCCATGAAGTATGTAATAATAAAGTACACAATAAAAAGATATGTGTGTATGCAAAGAAATGTTCTATGATGTTTAATACTAACAGTCTTTGGTATATGTTTTCGTCTCTGTTCCTGTCCTGTTATTTAAATATCTGCAATAGTATTACCATTGTTCTGTACAGAAACACTATCGTTAATAGAATGTTCGCTTAATGTAATCGCTCTTATTAAGAACACATTCGAACATTGCATAGATTTCGTCTGCATAGGATATTTCGAACAAGACACACACTTATCAATGTGTCTGGTACATACTGAAAATATTGCATGCTTGTAGTGCCGCGTTTTTTGTATTACAACATTTCTAAACTTTTCACCTGTAAGATAATACAAAAAGAAATTAATTGCAAAATTCCAGTGGTACACGTGGAAGCATAAACCGCGACACCATTTCAATAGCATTTTCTCTTTCAACCTGAAAAATAGTAAAATGCTTCAGAATGAAACCCTCTTAGACACACAGTGGCTCAAAAAAGTATTTGTATGCCCAATTATTGATTACAATTTCTTGTAAAGAAATTTCTCTTCCATTGAACACTATAGTAACTTCATTACACCAAGTTACATTTGTAGAAAATGGATATACAAATACCTTTTTGACCCACCCTATAAATAATTGAATTTGTTTTCTCTAATGTATATTTGTATACCAGTGTATATATTCTGCTTTCTTCTTTGGCTCGGAAGCAGGTTCTTTGATCAGTATAACGTCCCAATAAAGTTCCAAGGTTTCGACAATGCCCAGGGGCAATAACAGCACTAAATAAACAGACGATACTACAAACAGTGTTCTAGATGTATGATGCGTTTTGTTTGCTCTCTGCTTGAAATTTTCTAGGGAATAACGTCATTGAAGATGCTTATATATTTCTACGACTATAGAGTTCCAACTACTACACTTACGAGTTAACTGGCAATGAATTCTTTCAGTTTTTCTCATATGGAAAATAAGCAGAATGTTTCCAAGAAATATAAACATTAAAGGTAGCCACGTTGACAAAGCTATATAAAAGTACATGGCACTGCCCCATGGTTTGATCTTTTTCTGGCATGGTATGAATTCAAAAACACTGTCCGTTTCATATCCTAAGAAAGGCTGTTTTATAATACTTTTACAATCTTACTGATATATGATCATTAATAAAATATATACCATAAAACATGTTTACCTCCAGAGTACAACTTTGTTAGTGATATTACAAAACTGGTGCAAATTAAAGTGATTATAGTTATCATTTCAGAACAATTGTTACAATGGCCAGGTATTCCGAAAGGGAATATAATAGCAAAGACTCGTGTCCACGTAAGTGCTACGACCAGCCATGTTGATGTAAATTGGAAGAATTCCATAGTAACAGAATTCAGACTGCACAGAAATCTGCTATTCTAATAAAATAATAACTTTAAGCTTAAATTATATATTTGAAACAAATTGAACAATTAATTTACTCCGCTTACCATGAAGAGATTATTGACAAATGGAAAATGAGACTTTGCAATACCCACAGCGTAGTTGAAAATTAGTGCTCCGTTATCGGATAATGCAAGTGCTTTCAGATAAAGCGACAAATTCGATTCGCAGAGTATAGGAGTGCTTAGCATCACGAAAGAAATAGTGTTTAATAACACACCTATGTATGTAAACAACATTAAATTCAGTATTAAACAATGACTCGGAAGAACTTTGTACTATCTAAAAACCATACTTACCGAGAATTATGATCAACGGTGTAATGTATCCAAGCAGAAAACGTACGATATTAACAAATGGTTGCAATGATAACCAGTAAAAGCGTACTTCACAGGGCCACACATTTTCTATGTTGGGTTTCGTGAAATTGTAAATGAAGTCCAAAGTTGTTAACGGCAGTGAACATGACAGATTTCTTCTGTTAAGCAATATAAAACAAAATTATACGTGGAAAGATGTTAACGTACAACATTGTGTGATTCCCAAATACATAGACTATTGTACGATTATTTTCTTTTACAGTTGACCCTCTTTCAACTATGATTTAGATATATATTTAAACATTCTCTCACCTGGTATCATTATTCATTAAAAATTGTGTAGTTTCTACACTCTGCAACAGCACGTATAATATCAGCATTAATATGTACACGTTTGTATTGTTTAATGAAAACATTTGTGAACATGCACTATTTTACTTTATGGATAGGATATGAAAAGTTTCATCGAAACATAAAGTGTTAAAGAGTTATAGAAAAACTTTCCTGAAAGGCACTTAGTATAGTGTGAAGAAAACGTTGCTTAAATTCTATGTGGCTTCTCCTGACAAGCACTTTTCACTGTCATGACTAATAATGATGTATTACTTCTTATTATTAACAGCTGTAAAGGCAGCTGTTGTCAATTATCATAACACAGAATTATTCCGGGCAAATATCATCTCAATGCAGATAACAACTTACATACCTCTTATGTGCCAGTAGGAACAGACTTGCGTCTTGTGTACGCTAACAATAAAATGCAGATCTATCTGCCCATCCAATGATAAAGCTCCTGCGGTATACATAATTACATATAGGTATCTCCCCTAAAGTTTATATTAGCTAAAAAGGTAATCAGTTAGAGAAGAATTATTTTACCGATTCCATTACATCTATTAGGAAACATTGTATTATTGAATAAATTATATCTGTTTTGATTTAGAAATTCTTTATAATTATTTGCTCGAAATAACTGTATAAATAAAGTGAGTACATTTGTTTGCAGCGAATATAACAAAATTTATTTCTTTGTATGATTTAAATCATAATATTATAAACACTAAATAAACATAAAGGTAACAGGGGAACAGATGAAAGAATTGCGGAGAGATGGAACTGTGATATGCGTGTAATGTTATGTAAAACGTTTGTTACTATAAGAATTCTTACTTTAATTATACATATTCTATAGGAATTATCTTCACTTCATACAAATATAGTTTGCAATATATTTTTAACATACATTATGTAAATTTATAATTCACACAAATCCATGAGTGAAAGGCACACATTGAAACCATAGTAGTCTAATCTTTATTTTCACAATGTTATTAAATACTGCTTTTTTTTAAAAATCAATTTTCGAATATACAATCCGTTCTATCGTCTTCTTCGCTAAGATAGATGATTAGTTTCCAACTCTTTTTTCCCTTCTTAATTACTTCTCTACAAACTATATCGTTACATATATTCATGAAGCGTAATTAACATATGGTTGTAGCGCCCCAGTATCAGGTTGCTACATACTCCAAAATTAGTTACAACAGATTAGAGGATTTGTTACCAAAGATTTAACTGTTGTTCTGTTCAAATCCAGAATTTAGAAAAAGAAATAAACCTTAGGGTGCCTCAATGATGATCAAACAGCGGATTTTATGCGTTTATGGCAAAAACGAGTAGGTGTACATTAAAATAGTAAAAACAATAAAAGACTTTAAAGCTACTCTTGTACTGTTTTCAACCTATCAAACATATTTTGAAAGTAAATAAATTTCTAATTCACTCCACCTTGTTACAATGCAGGTAGACAATTTTTATTTTGCATAATGATCCACTGTCTAATGATGATTGTGAGATTGTTCATGATCAGCGTGGACGTATTCTATTATAAATCGGAGCTTGTCTCGTTTTAACACTTTATCTACTGGAAACTTATTAGTAGGTGTTTCAATAAAGAAAAATTTTTTTATTTCCGCTGAAATAATAGTTTCAAGGCAAGAGTGAGATTATATTGCTAAAAACAACTTGTTGGTTTGCGAATAAAATTGCTATTAGTGAAACTTATTTTTTAATAGACTGTTAGGTCGTTGACGGTAGGTAAAGAATTAACTAAAGTGGGAAATGTAACAATTGCCGGTCTCGCGAGAAGGATTGGCATATCGTCCGATTCCTAGGTATCAGCGGACATGTCCATATTGTCAAAGAGCTTGCCAACAAATATGACTAGTCAGATATGGAGTACCATGTCAGAGAAGATTATGGGCTCTGTGTCGTAAATACAGTGAGAAGAACAGACTTGGAGGTAGCTACTCAGTAGGCAGTATAAGATAATTTCTCATCACTGTACTATCGAAGAGGGGGATTGGCAAGTGCTGCATCTTTTCTTTTTACTTGAACATGATTTTCTTTAGCTATCAAGTCCCATAGAGGGAAGGAGAGAGAGAGAGACAGAGAACACTTCCTCGTTAGGCGAAAACTGATATCATAGCAGAACTAAAAAGTATCTGAATTATAAGTACGAAGCTTGTGGCATGATCATAGTGTCCTACCTTGAGGCTGAAGAATATAAATTGTAACAATAAGAAATTAATGTTTCCAGGGACGTTATTCTTCGTTATCGATTCTCTATCAAAAATATATATCCCTCTCGTTTCTTAAATTTTGTATATGTTGGTAAGTACTATATAGGGTAAGTCGTTTATCACCTAAATTTACTTGGTAAACTATTTGTTGTACAGAAATCTTTCAAACAAAAGTTGTTCGGTGGACAACAAATAATTTACAAATAAATTTAGATGGCACAGTTAAACGACTCGTACTATATATGTTGACTTATAATTTCGTACCTTCCCATCTTACGCCAATCCTCTCTATTACAATTCCAATATATAAATAAATTTGTATATTTTCAAAGTAATCCTTCATTTAATGACAATGTTTATTTGTTCGAATACTAATAAATTCGTCAGACTCAATATACACTTCGAAATAATTCTATAATATTGTGAACTCTATACTTTCTATAGTTGTTCTTTACAATATCAGCTTACCAGTATTTTCTTTAAATATATTTAAGGTTTTTTCGTTTTTAAACATATTTACAGTCACACTCATGAAAATGTGTAACATCTTTTTCACTTGGTCTACAAAAAAAGTATAACGTAAGTAATTTACTATTTATAACATTAATGTATAATCAACGAAAATGATTAATTTCTTTCTTTTTAGCCCTATCAGTTTACTAAATGTAATTACAATAATCAATTATGATACGTGTCTGAATGTTAATCAACAAACGACCGACTCTGTTCTGATTTCTTGTGTTTGCCGATGCTATATTTACATTTAAACATTTACGAACCACAGGAAATACTTGCACTCTATCTACATCAATAAAAGTAAACGAGTTTTGCCGATAGAAAAAAAAAAGGAAAAGGAAATATTGATTACACGTGTACATTATAAATACGCTGTTTAGAAGTACGTTCACCTTAATATTTATCGATTCTGCACAGTACTACTTAATTATAATTTGTTTAAACACACAAGAAAAGCAACTGTTCTTTACGCTCATGATTCCATTGCACAGTACATCTCAAAATATTTTTCTATGTTATATCGACTTCCGAATAATGATTCTAAGACTCACATTGTGTATAGATTACAGCTAGTCACATCGGTTTCATCGATGCGATTTTAAACGTATATCTTTTGAACTGTATTTTATAAAACGATCTCCTTAAAATATAAGTGTAACATAATGTTTCTTAATTATACTTCAGAAGATGAACGTTCGTATGAATCACTGTACTGGATATTAAATTATTATTCTAATATAGAGAAACTAATATTTACAATCAGACTGTGAATGTTTACGTATTTCATTTTGACCAGCAAAACGCAATACACGAAACAGTTTGACGAAGTGTAATGTTTACGCTTTTACAAAATTTTGTCTGAAATGATGTATCCGCATAAACATCCGCAATCTAACTATAATTATTAATTTTGCATATTAAGTACACCACCGTAGAGAAATCAAAAGTTCTTTGTCGTGTTTATGGATAAAAACTACAAACACAAATACATGTAATTTTTAAGAGTTGTATAATATACATGCTTGAATTGAAAGCTAGTCTTATATTCTCGATCACAGCCACTGAATATAGCAACACAAAGAACTGTAATACTTTCCAACTTTCAGCATGTCGTTTAAATTCCTTTTAAAATTTCGTTTTTTTTTCATAGTATCGAAAGTGCCCTAATCGAAAAGTGTACATTTTGGGAAAGTATTAACAAAGATACGAAAACTGTTCAAGACAATTACATGTTAATGACTAGCAAACTAGACGTCAAGCAGTATTTTAAACATGTATATCTTCCTGCTTTTTTATAACTTTTCCAGTGCAAAACGGTAAGTATGGAATATGTATTTTCAACTTTGAACGGAGAGCAATAGCAGGAAAAAAAAGTAAATTTCTCTCAATAGAAACTAAACGAATTATCCGTATTTTTGTACATAGTCAATTAGATGATTTTCAATAGATAAAA
The DNA here is from genome assembly GCA_963966675.1 of Lasioglossum calceatum. Lineage (NCBI taxonomy): Eukaryota > Metazoa > Arthropoda > Insecta > Hymenoptera > Halictidae > Lasioglossum > Lasioglossum calceatum. The sequence continues at coordinate 19,015,869 of OZ016541.1, forward strand.
TTAATGTAGAATAATTCATTCCACTTCGAATTTCATTGAAATTATTGTACTGTGCAATCCTACATGTAATATTTACAAAAATATGCCTCCTGCGAGTGCTATCTATAGTGGCATTCTTTCATTTATAATTTAAGCCAGAAGTGTACAGCTTTTTGCATGTCACAGACTTGCACCGATTTGCTACGTACAACTTACATAAGAATCCAGATCTTGACTTTAGTCGGGTTTGTATATGGGTATTTTTGGAATAAATTCGATTAACAGAACCTGAAAGGTGAAAACAAGTAAGTGTTTCGCTTATACATAAACAAGAATCAATATATCTATGTATAAGAACAGCTTAGACAATGATGTAACTAGAGACAGTATGAGCTCATTAATTTAAATGCGGTTTGAAACGTAGCAAAGCCTTTGAATGAATTATTAAAACAATGCGTAATAAGTAGACTGTGGATTTTATGCATTTACAACAAAAATGATTGTGTGTAACTTCAAGCGATATACAGATTAAAGGAATTTAAGAATATCCAGGTATTATTTGCAACTTGTTAAGACTCAAATTAAACAGAGTAATAAATTCCTGATTGGCTCCTGTGAATTGCAATTGGCAGAAATCAATATTTTATTTTGCATGAAGATCCGCAGTCTAGGAATAATTTATACTGAGTATCCTGCAGCTTATTCTTTTGTACATTTACTTACATATTCCATCATAGACGAAGTATCGCATCTTTGTTTTGCCAGCCTCCAATGTAATCCAAGTTTATGATATAGTCTACTGTTTTCCCATTCTAATAATTTGTTTAACGAGTGCTGTGTCTACGTGAAAATGTAAGAATTAAAAAAAACATAACCATTATCACTGTATTTTTGCGAATTTTAAAGCAAGTAAGATTTTTGTAAAAGAAATACGTAAAGAATGAGATCGATAATTTAACGACGGTCGAACACTTACTCTTTTACTTAAACAGATGACAGGCCAGAGGGAACAACCTAACGTACAACAACAGCAGACACAGCCACAAAACAACCACTTAACATTAACGGGTAAAGTTTTTTTCAACACACTGTTTATTCTCATAACAGTTGCTTTGAATTCTTCTGGGGCAACGCGTGATACCAGCTCATTTGGAAACCCCGATTCAAAACAATTGCTAAGACCGAATCTGAAAAGTAAATCTACTTATATATATATACCATCTACTATATCGAACCGAAGTTCTTCATTCTCTTGTACAAATAAATATTGGAAAATACAATATAGAAAGAATACACGATTATTTCTTTTCACAGTTGGTATAATTCTCAAATATTCTTAAAAACTACATTGCACATATCAACTTTACTTACAACAGCTCGTGAAAGTATTCGTATGCCCGCCGAAGTCAGGGTAAAACAAGACAGGGATTATTTTTGCCAATCTGGATGAATAGGATTATACTATTTATACATATTTTTTTGTGTACTTCCACCAAATCCATACATTAACCTCGTGAAACATTTGTGAGCAGAAATCATTAAAGATTTTCAAATTGTAAAGTTATGTAAAATCTAAAATAATTAGAAAGCTAATACATAGCACAACACAATGTGTATCGTTGCAATAATTGCTCCATAACTTTTACAAATATTATCCAATTCACTTTATATTTTACACGAACAATCTTAATACTCGTGTCTTACAGTAGCTACAACATTGCTTTCAGAACTCAAGTCTGACATGCATATTTTTATTATTTAAAGTGCGAACACTTGTTCAAATGCTTTACCTACCTATTAATAGGCATTCAAATATCCTTTTAAATAACAATTCCAAAAGAAGTGATTACAGTACGATACTGACAGTGATTCCTTGGCACTTGATTAAAATGATTACAGCAAATGAGAAATTTATTCAAAAATCTCTAGCTCCGAACCACAGACTTTCAACAACAATTTAATACCCACCAGGCAAGTAATGTGTTAATAACAAGCGTTCGAATACTTTCTCGCCACATTGTATGTAATTTGAATATTGTCCAAAGTACAGAGAATGATGAATACAGGTGATATCGTCTGTAAAAAGAGTATGCAGTATCGTCTTTTTGTTCTTGAAAGATTTCGGAGCCCGTGTGTACGTGACGATCGAAAAAAAACAATAAAATTTTTCTTACACAGTCATGTTTCCAGCTCCCCGAATAACTATGGGATCTGGCACCATTGTCACGTAGTGTTCCTCCAAATTCTGCTCATTTTCTTCCTCCTCCTCGTAGATCGCGTCGAAATCTGCCATTGTGTGATATTCGACGGTTCCCGCTCTACGAACAACACGATTATATCGTCGCTGGGAAACGCAGAACGGACGCTTTTCTCATTTAGATTTTCCACGGAATCGCAGCGCGTGCACGTCAACGTTTAAGTGTCACGCACAAACATTTTCGCGGCCGCAGATCATAGGCCAGACAGTAAACTTTTCGCTGAAAGTGGCTCGTAACGACACCATTCACAACACAACACACGATGCGCACTGCGGATGCTCATAGCTCATCAATTTTTCATTCAATGCGTTCCAGGTTGGCCAACCTAACAGCGTTCGTTCTCAAACGAGCTCGTAGCGAACACCGCTCCATTGGCTCCATTCAAATTACGCGCGCAACTGAAAATTCGAATTTCAAACTGGAAACACTCGAAAAAGGTTATAATTTTATATTTTCTCCAAGAAACTACAAACCGGATCTTTCTGAAACTTTCAGGATATTTTTCCGTATATTTGAGAAATAAGTGTGCATTTTTTTGTCGATGAATATTCAATAGATAGTAGAAATAAATATTTGTAATCCCTAATCGCCGGAGTTACAGTTTGTAGAAAAGGAACTAATATATGATTTTCTTCATTTTTGTATATTTATGTATATTGTTAATGAATTTAAAAACTTGAAAGCATTATAAAATTGACAAATTGATTAATCTTCGAAGGATATTTTACGATTTTATTCGTTATTATTGTCGTACGAAATTTTTGATTTTGATGAACGAAAATGTCTCCGATTCTTCGACGATAGTTGGTTATTATTTCGCTATATATGCTTTTTGAAAAAAGGAACAGATCGATTTTTTGAAGTTAGCAAATTGTGTCCTTTAATTGGCACCTGAAATTCGAATTTCACACGGCAGATTTCAAGAATATCGCAGAAATGACTCCAGTAAAATGCTAAGACAAACCGAATAGGTTAATGTCTGTAAAATAATGAACTTCCGTAACCTCGACGTATTGTTTGGTCGATATGAAAGCGTTCAGCGCAGGATAACGTTTAACCACGTCGGCAGAAGCACAAGAGAAAATTTTGTTACACGATTGAACAAGTGCTTTCGACTGATAACATAGAATTGTGAAATCACTTTAGTTAATCTTAATACATCATGCCACCGAAACGGAAAAAAGATGTCAAGAAGATGGACATCGAACCTTTGCCAACGTAAGTCCTGTATTATATCATGCCATTCGAAAGAAAAGGCGGTCGTCATAATATTGGGTTGGTAAGAAAGTAATTTCGGTGTTTTAAGGTGAAATAAAACCGAATTTTTTTATTCAAGCAATGAACTTTAATTAATCGATTTTAGCTTCATAATTCCGCGCTCATAAAACTTCTGGTCCTTATCGGCAAAAATCGGATCCCAGTGTGATTTTAGGTCATCATCATCGGTGAATGTTTTGCCATTGTGTTTTGCCACACACATCTTTGATAACATATAGCCCGGACATTGATTAACCATCAGATTAATTACTATTTATTCCGAAATTTACAAAACTCTTTAAATGGTAAAACATTCGCTAATGATGATGGCCTGGAAGCTACAGCCACTGTTAACGAGTCTCGAATCGAATTTTCTTTCGAGAAACAGACCACAATTAATCTATTAATTAATATTAATGATAATTAACATTGGCCCACTGCGCGAGGACAAAGTATCTAAATAATTCTTTAAAAATTAATTCCATGATATTTTATTGGGACCAGATATATTCGATTGTATAAAGTTAATTCTAATTGTGACCGAGTAAATTAAAACTATATAGGGTTGCTATAATAATCATTATATATAATATATAATCCGGGCGCATGCATATAACAATTGTTCTGAAATTATTATTCGTTTTCCATCGGGAAAGAATCGAGCCGGACATTCCGGAAGTGATAGAATCGGAAGAACCACCTAAACCATTGGTGTCGCTGGTCACCGGGGAGCCATTTGGGCCCCGAGTCCAACAGATTGCTGAGAAAATGGAAGACGAAAGCTCGGATGATGAGCCCGAGTCTGAAAGTGATGAGGAAATGAAACGATTGGCGGAAGATGTATCGGAAGTGCCTTCGGAATTCTGGCATATACAGAAACTTATCAGATACATGAAAGCAGGCAACCAGACCGCCACTTTGGTAGCGCTTTGCCTCCTGAAGGACTACGACCTGAGCAGCAGGGTAACCGGAATGTAAAAATTCGCAAATAATTTATTAAAAATATGGAAAAACATTAAAAGGATTATATTCGAAAATAGATCATTCAAAGAGCCATTCAAGAAATGGGGGGCTTGGAGATCTTAGTGAACCTCCTCGAAACCACGGATTTAAAATGTCAAAGCGGTTCTTTGTCGGTTTTGTTACAAATTGCAAGGTCCTCGGAGATGAGACGGTGCCTAATCGATCTCGGCATCGTGACACCCTTGATCCAAATGCTGAAACATCCGGCGAGGAACATTCTAGTTAGTTTCCTCTTACGATCGACTGATCTAACAATGTTTCTTTCGATTCGATCCAAAGAAAGTAAAAGAGTTTTGTTGCCACAAAGGTTCTGGCTGCAGAGACCATGGCGATTATCGCACAAATAAGGAAAGCTCGGAAGCAAATACGTCTTCGAGGCGGTATACCTCTCATCGTAAGCGCTTCCACGGACTAACCCTTGATTCTTTGATATTGAATATCGAGAATGAAAGTGTATGCAACGATATTTTTCTAGTTGGACGTAATGGACGTACCTGACTGGATTCTCCGCCAGCCTTTCGACACTTCGAACGAAACGAACAAGGAGATACTGTCGGTCGCCATAGCTTGCGCGAAGGTGTTGGATTCTCTGAGCAGCAGCCCTAAAGTGAAAGAGGAGCTTCGCAAGTACGGTGCTGTTAAAATTATGGAGCGTTTTTTAAAATCGAAACACACCTCGTTGGTGATACCGATGATGGGTACCGTCCAACAGTGTGCGACCATGGTAAGCGGTCACCTTTCTGAAAGGATGTACATATAGCCACCGACTAGGTATAAGGATAGACCTATCATCCTTATCATTACCATTTTCATTTCACGCGATTTAGACGAGTTTATGCCAGAGTTTTCGTGCTACAAATAAATAAATAAGTCCATTTCTGTTCTGAATCGTTGTTTCGCGTGCTGGATCGCTTCATTTGCACGCAAATAGGCGAACTGAAAATGGTAATGGGGTTATATGACGCCACAAAAATGGACCGCAAAAATACGTTGGATAATAGGTCTATCTTCTTCTCTCAAAGAAAAATAAAAAATTCGCAGCCAGTTTTCCGAGAGGCGTTCGAAGATACGAACGTCATATACTCGGTGGTGCATCACTTGAAGAGCGGGGATATCAAACTGAAAGAGAACTGCGCTCTGGCGATATTCAACTGCGGCCCGAACAAAGTTGCGAGGAACATAGTTCGGGAGACAAACGGTCTAGACATGCTCTGCAAATTGGTGCAGAACAAAGATGTACAGGAGAACAAGAGCCTCTTGGCAGCGGTGACCGGTGGAATTTGGAAATGCGCGATAAGCCCTGAGAATGTAGTGAGGTTTAACCAGAACGGTTTGGTGGCTTCTTTAGTGATATTTCTAGAGGAATACGAGGACGAGGACGTGCAAGTCAACGTTGTAGGAGCCCTGGCGGAATGTTGCAAGGACCCTACCAACAGGACTATCCTCAGAGTGAATGACGGCCTACCGAAACTTGTAACGAAACACAGTACATAATTAAGCGACCTGTGTCGTAGTATAGGTATCCCCCGTGTAATACAGCGGTCTGTATTAAAAGTATTTGTAAAGTTCTTTCTTACACTGCACGCTTTTTTTCAGTGAAAGGTTCTGCATTTAGAAAGTAGAGTTCCAATTGTTTAGCCTAGTTTATCCGCATTGCACGGGGGAAACCTGTATACCAAATAATTCTGAAAATTGATTAACGCGTAGATCAGACTGTTAACGTCGACGCACGAACCTTTACTGGAGAATGTACCGTTGGTATTGAGGGAATGCGCGCAAAACGAAGAATGCATGGACATCATCAACGACCCTCCACACGCCTTGGATGGCGTGCGATTGATCTGGTCGTTGTTGAAACATCCCAGCGACAAGATCAAAATAAACGCTTGTCTCGCGTTGGTCCCCTGCATCAAATATGCGAAAGATTCGCCGGAAATGGTGCGGGCATTCGTGGGCGGACTAGAACTGACGGTCAGCCTCCTAAAAAGTAAAGATACTGAAGTTCTGAGCGCGGTTTGCGCTACCATCGCCGAGATCGCGACCGATCCAGAAAATTTGGGCATCCTCAGCGATCACGGTGTGGTGGAGGAACTGGCGAAGCTCGTGACAACGGTAATTCTTTCATTTCCCTGCAACATGATTAACGCAAAGAATAACACTGTATTGCGATAAATGTTACAATCCAGGAAGATGAAGGTCTGCGTGCGAATTTGACGTTAGCTATAGCGTACTGCAGCGAATGGGAAGAAAATAGTTATAAGTTTGGTCAATTGGACGCAGTTGCACCGCTTGTTAAATATATGAGCAGCAGTAATACTGATGTTCTGAGAGGTGTTTGCATAGCGGCGTATCATTTGAGCAAAGAACCCTCGAATTGCATTACTATGCATACGTGTGGCGTGGTCAAGGTACCAATGAAGCTTACAATGAACCATCAATGAACCCTCACAAATGTGTTAATGTATCATTTCGCAGCATATATTGCGCCTGGTTGGATCCGACGATGCAGAAGTGCAAATTGCTGCTGCATCTACAATTCGAAATATTAGGAAGCTTGCACTGACGGCGGAAAAATTGCACCTTAAAGAAATGTATGTAACAAGATTATTATGTGATCGATACTTTGCCTGCAATTATATGAATGCACAGTAGGGTGGCTCTTAGTAGGATCAAAAATTTTTGTCAAAATTTCTTTTACGGCACCGACCAGAGGTGTTCCAAATAATTAAAAAAAAAGCTGTGCGAAGTTTGAGCTTTTCGTTTTTCTCGAAACTAGATTAATTATTTTAATGTTTAATCGTCTTGTGGCACGTTTTCCCGTTATCTCTGGGCACCCAAACTTTGCAGAGATTTTTTTTAATTATTTGGAACAATTCAGAAGTCGAAAATAAGTGCCACCCCATTGCACATTGTACTATATAGAGAGTGGCTTAAAACGTTTTCTTATTTGTAGAAATACATTGGAGGACACCGATTATCATCTGTAATGCAAGAACAAGATTTAAAAATGGAGACACCTGGATAATGGTTTAAAAGTAAATGTAAAAATAGATGTATTTGAGGATTCTTAATAAATAGTAGGATTTACATTTATACATATATATACAATATATATATATACAAGAAGCTTGAGCTGCCTCGGTCGCAGAACAGTGTAAAGTACTGTAAAGTGCAAACATGCCGCGTAATTTGATACGGGGTCGGGTATATCGGTGTGAACCACTGTATACTAATCCAATTACAAAACTTCTTTATTTTTCATTATTTTTTCTGAGCCTTCTGCTCTGGTTCGCTCTTGTTGCTTCTCACTTTGAAAGAATCTGAGCCTTCTGCCTGATTCGCCTTTGGTCCCCCGTGAATCGGAGACTTCTTCTCCGATTCACACCTTTTGCTCCGCGATAATTACTCGACATATTTGCGTAATTTATTATAAGTCTGTCGTTGTAAGAAAGGGAGCCAAAAGGAATATGTATTGCATTCGTTCTGACTTCCTTTCGGGTCTCTTGTGCAGCAACCTCCTCGTGGTGAGACCTGGGCAATTGGTATTATCCTCTATTTGTAAGAACTACTAGTATCTTATGAATAATATCGAGCTAATAGCTGCACATTTAATAAATATGTTGATTTTCAATAAATTCTATTCCTATACCTATATTGTCTTCCATGACATTTTGCAATTTCACCTTCCTTCAGTACAAAGTACATATATATGTATTATTCAAGCTGGTTCACCCTGGGCGTGAACACTCATATATTCTCTAGTTCTATTTAGGTAAAGAGTGCGGAACAGTGCGGAACCACCGACACCAACGAGATACTATCTCGTTGGTGATAGTACTTATTATAAGACAATTACAGAACTGCCAGACTGCCAGATTTGTTCGCAGTCCGCACGTGCGTCGTGCGCCGCCTGGTCTGGCGCCGCCGGCCGCCGCCGTTCATTCACCAGTGTTCCGATACTTCCGATCATTTCCGATAAATCCGATATGGAGCATCTTTTCTCGCACATGCGCGGCCAAAACAGTAACGTATCTATATTAGGATGATGAGTTAGCAGAGCCCTAAGGCAGTTATATTGGCAGAAATGTACTGAAACAATCTGTTCCAGACAAAAAGACTCAAGGACATGTCTTACGAGTTACAAAATATACAGAAATACACATGTTATACATTCATTTTTCAGACTCAAATCATACCAATTTTTTAAAATTCTGTGGGGTGCTCAGAGTACCCCATTTTATCGAGAATCTTACTTTACTGAGGCTGAAACAGGCTGAAAGCGCCACCAGCGGCCATCCATCGCACGAGAAAAGATGATATCGGACACTATTGCACCCACTACTTATCTTTCATTTTCCCAAAGAATGAAAGCTATAAAAAAATTTTTATAGCTGAATTTTTTCGCACATCTTATCATTCCGATCGAGATCCACTTTGATCAACTTTGATTGAATAGATTATAAATATATAACATATTATAAGACATAATAGGCACAACATGGTCGAGTATTACCGTGTTTCGTAATCTATGTATGTATACTTAAGTACGCGTTATCGCCAATTACCTTACCCATGTAAGATTCTTATGACCAGTAGAAGTTTATAAATTGCCGCTGGTATTAGAAAATTTTCCAGTGCACGATTCGTCCATACAAGCTGATACAAGCTACATAAATACATTACATATTGCGCTCTGTCCGCCGTTCCATACAAAATGTTTAGATCAACAGGTAAAATATTCAAACAGCCAATATTTCAACGGGGAAAATTGTTTTACGGGATACGCGTTCGCACCGGATACAGATAATTAAATTTTTGTTCGCCTAAGCGCGTACCATTATTGATCGAATGATGTTTTTCGAATAAGTATAAATCCGCGACGAACGTATTTGTGTAAATACATACATATTTTCACATTGGTCATATGACATGTCGCGTCTTTTTTTATTTTCCGTACCGTAAATTCATTGTTGTAATAGAATAACAATTCGATAAATCACTACAAATCATCTATGAGCGAAGCAAAAGTGAAATTCAACCGGATCTCGTGTAAATATTACTGTATGTACTTAGTTACAATTAATGCGAAATCCATGTGACTGCCGCTAAAGTTTACATTGCAGTTTATATACCATTCTGCTATAGTAAGTAAAATTTGCATAAATGTTTTTCAATCGGAAAATGAGTTTTTCCTCACAATACATGTACTACAGACTTGTTTAGTGTTCTGTGACTATGTACTTATATCTATATTATAACGTATAACTATAAAAATTTTCGATATACCCTGAATGTAAATTAGTGGATTAAGAGTTTTGTGCTGTTATCTATTACAATTCATAGGATTAATGTATAAAATTATTTTTTACAGGTGATAAAAAAGAAGCTGGACCACAAAATGGCACAGTTCCATTAAAGGAAGAATTCAATCCCTCTGGTTAGAATTCTTCTATATGTTTTTGCGAAAAAGTTTATTCAGATTATCGTTCTATGTTTCAACTATTAGATCAATATTTTATAGAACACCAACATATTCGATATAACCCTTTGAAGGGAGAATGGGTGCTAGTGTCGCCGCACCGTATGAAAAGACCATGGGGAGGGCAAATCGAGTTAAATACAGAGGAAGACCTCCCAGATTATGACCCTAATAATCCTCTTTGTCCAGGCAATACCAGAGCCAGTGGACAGGTGATATTTTTGTAAAGTTCTACTGAATTCTGTAATTCTTTTGAACATATTCAGCATGAATCTCTTTTTATTCTAGATAACTCCAATCTATGAGAACACATATTCGTTTGTCAATGATTTTCCTGCACTACTGGAAACAGTTCCTAGCCCAACAGGATCGGAGGACGAATTGTTCCAAATGGACTCTGCCAGGGGCACATGCAAAGTAATGTGCTTCCATCCGAAATCAAATGTAACAATAGCTCTTATGCAAGTGTTTGAGATCAAAGAAGTGGTGAAACGGTACGTTCATAGCAAACGTATTTCCTCGTAATCTCAGTTCTTGGCCAACAAGTACTGTTCTATACCAGGTGGATTTTTGAAATGCTTGAACTGGGAGAGAAATGGACTTGGGTACAAATATTTGAGAATCGTGGTGCTCTGATGGGGTGCAGCAACGCACATCCTCATTGCCAAATTTGGGCCAGCTCTTTCTTACCAAACGAAGCTAAAATCAAAGATAAATATCTTACTGATTATTATAATCGCAATAAGAAACCACTTCTCATTGATTATGTGCAGAAGGAACTCCTTAAGAAGGTAACGAAAGATTACATACACGCATTATGTAATAGAATAGACAGTAGATAGATATATGATTGATGACTCGCGTTTCAGGAGCGAATTGTATTGGAAAATCGAGATTGGGTAGTTTTAGTACCGTTTTGGGCAATATGGCCGTACGAAACGATGGTACTGCCCAAAAAGCAGATTTCCAGGATGCAGGATTTAACAGAAAGTCAGCAGGAAACACTGGCAGTTGTTATGAAAAGATTATGTACAAAATATGATAATTTATTCAATTGTTCTTTTCCTTACTCTATGGGCTGGCATGGTACAATAGAATATTTTTTATTCAATATAGATCTGATCATTGATAAAAGAGACTTGTAAATTTTTGTAAATCTGTTTTGTTTAAAGGTGCACCGACCGGTCCATACATGAGACAAGACTATCCTTACTGGACGTTTCATGGAATCTACTTACCTCCTTTATTACGATCTGCAACTATAAAGAAACACATGGTCGGTTATGAGCTTCTCGCACAGGCACAAAGAGACTTAACACCAGAGCAGGCGGCAGAGAAATTAAGAAGTTTACCCGATGTCCATTATAAATATCCAGAAAGAAGTTTAAGTAGTTGCGAGATAGAAAAATATACTAATTGAATTAATTTAATTTATATACGATAATACATTTTTGTAGATGTATATGTCCCTTATATATACATTATTTACAAAACCGCATACTGCTGAATTATGCACACACGATCTTTATGAATAAAAAGCATAATAAACACACATAAACATATTTTGAATTTCACGTGCTCAGTATACGGGGAATGTCTGATCGATTTTTTTGCTCCAAGCGTGAATTCCTCCAATGATGTCTTTTATCTCGAAATCAGTTTCATCGAATATTTTCTGCAGATGCTTCACTGCTTTTTGTGAATCATTGCCTCTTCTGCACATCACGTATACTAAAACAATATTAAACTATGAGTTACATCACCTCAACAAAAAAATTCAAATGTACATTCAAATTCTTACCTCCAAGCTTATCATGCTCTTCTTTTATCTCTTCCATTTTATTTTTGATTAACGATATCGTTTCAGTGCTTCCAATTTTATGTAGTGGCACATTTACAGAATTCTTTAAATGACAAATTTCAAATTCCTCGGGTGAACGCACATCGATCAACATGTGAGGCTTTGTTCCTAATTCCAGTGCTGTATTATACTCCTCCACGCTAATTCTTTCATCCTTTTGCAAAATATTTAAGTTTGGATCCTTGTCGTTCGCTTTCGCGCCACAAAACTGTTCGTAATCGATTAATATCTGTACGGACGGGCAATCTCCACACACGAGACAGTTCGCTCTTTTTGGACGCAAACTGATATTGCGAAACTTCATTTCTAGACCATCGAACAGAAGTAGCTGGCCAGATAAAACACAAGGTAGTTTAAGTACAATCTTTAGTGCCTCTAATGCTTGGAGAACGCCAATTGTTCCAACAGCTGTAGTAAAATAAAACAATGAGTAAACATTGTACAAATTACAAAAAAAACAACACCTATATTAAATGTATACCTGGACCAAAGACTCCACCATCTCCACAATTTGTTACAGTTTCCGGTGGAGGTGGTTTAGGGAATATGCATCTGTAGCAAGGACCTTTGTAATTGAATACTGATAAGTGTCCTTCGAATCTTAACGCTGACCCAGAAACTAAGGGCTTCTTACTCAAGACGCACGCGTCATTTAGTAAATAACGTGTAGCAACATTGTCTGTCGCATCTAACACTACATCATAGTTCTCTATTATTTCCATTGCATTGTTACTATCTAATTGGACCTTGTATGGAGTAACTTTAATGTTACTGTTCATACTGCAGGGAATACATAAGTAAAGAATAGTGAATGCATACATTGATTATATAGTACAATGTTTATGGGTCCAAGATACAAAAGAAGTGCCATAGGACAAAGTACCTTGGTGTTTTTTTTTTGTAGAGAGTAAAGAAGCATACCAACCGATGCAGAGATGGTACAGAAATAGTGCAATTGCATTTTTCAAATGCAGTATTCTACACCATTTTGTCCTATGACTTTCTTTTATCATTTTAAAGATACATCTTGTGCCAATTGCATGGAATACCCTATATACATTGCTTCCTATTAATTTGTAAGTACCGATTCAGGTGTTCTGCGGCTGCATCTACTTTAGGTGTCCCTATACTTGCTTCCGTATATAACAGCTGTCTATGAAGATTGTTAATCTCAACGTCATCGTAGTCAACGATACCAATATGCCCTATACCAGCCGATGCCAAATATAAAGCAGCAGGGCATCCGAGACCACCTGCTCCGACAATCAATATGGAACTATTTTTCAATTTGATTTGGCCTGGAATTTCACGATGAAATTAGTATTTCATTTTCAAAAATTCATTGTAATAAAAGCTTCTGATATTTAATACACCTTCGATGCCTATTTCTGTTAAAAAAATTTGCCTGCTGTATCTCGATATTTCGTCATTACTTAAACCATAGTCTTGCAAGATTTGTTTTTCCCGCCTCAGGGTGGTCAATTGAGCTTCTTTCGCACGTAACATCGTACGCAGTTCCATAATTTCATCGATTAATTCCTCTTCATTCATATTTTTTGAGTGAATCTTTTCAAATCAATTATTAATCTGCCTTTCGGATATGTTGATAGATGTATCGTTCTCGAAATGTTCGACTAAAAGCGAAACTGAAAATTCGGTTAGGTTATATCGACATCTATTTGGAGGATGAAACAGCACCGTTAAAATGTCGCAATCATGAGATTAATTATTATAGGAGGCGTGATGCGATAAGCACGCTCGATTAATGATCCAATGAGCAAAGCAAGTAGAATTGTTTCATAACCTCCACTGGATTAAAATGGTCTCAGTGGTGAAGTGGTCTCACGTATAAAGCATGGATAACACTAATCGCATTCTATGTATGTAAGCGTATAAATTGTCAATTAAATCGTCATTGATAAGTTTTCATTATGTCGTCGTAGTATGTACAGTGAGTCAAAAAAGTATTCGTACTCAATGCTTTTGCAACAATGTAAACTTTAAAAAACAACATATCACTGTAATCTAGATTTTTGAATATTTTATCGATTATTTAAAAATAATGAAACATATCCATGAAACAATGAAAATCATATAGAATATAACAATATATTCAACCATTTTGTAAAACAAAAAAGAAAAAAATATTTCTGACGACTTATGTAATGAAGTTCATCATATTTCAAATTTTGAAAACAAAAAAATTCCAGACGACCTAACCCCGTGCTAACCCTGACGTATTGTTTACATATATATATAGTCATTACGCATGTGTTTCTGCCAGTATTGTTGAGCATTTGATATCTGACTTCTTTTTTTCTTGCGACAATTAATTATTCTTGATGCTTCTAACAATATAATTAATTACGACGTTCTTGTTATAAAACTAAATAAGTAAACCGTAATATTTAGAATATGTTGTAAATGAAATAAATACGAAATTAATGTTGCAGTTAGCCAAGATCAAAGACTGTATGTAAATATGTAAATAGATGCGTTATTATTATTGAAATTATTATAACTACTCTGCGAATTCTTTTCACACTGACCATGTGTTGAAAATACGCTTATGAAAAAATGACAAAAGAAATAGATACGGAGCTATCGTCACCGTCACTAGCCAAGATCAGTGGATGTAATTCCATCCACTTTGGACTGATTGTGCTATAGTGCTATCGCGTGATTTCGGCGAGTGGTTAAAAAACTATTAAAAGCGAAGAAAGCAGAGAGAGCTGACACGATCGACGGGAGGCTAACTTCCGTAAATCATGATGCATACGATTTCGATGATCCTCGCGAGGTCTGCATGTTTATTCGGACAGTGTCGTGCGCAATAAGTACAGTACAGTCTCGGGCAAAGGTAGGAAGCTGATGATTAATGTCACGGTCAGCGAGGTTCTCACTCTTGACAAGTGTATACAGGAAAATCATGATTCTCTAAAGTGACAACGCGAGAACGTCGCCTGTGAAGAAGTTTTATCGTAACGAACGTCAAAATGGTGGAACCAATTTTTGACTATCAGTTTCGTTTGATACTCATCGGCGACAGTACAGTCGGGAAAAGTTCGTTGCTGAAGTATTTCACCGATGGGAAGTTCGCGGAGGTATGCAGCGACCCTAACCATCTCAACAACATGGAATAATTGTTTCTAAAAAATAAATAGGCAACTTGTCGCGTCTCGTCATCATAATGATTTTCCTCTCCTCAATTAGCTACACCCTAATTACAGCTGGTCTTTTTCTGTATCATAAAAGCTTTCGTTTCTCTAATCCAGTAACACAATTGGAGTATTTCCAATTTCTTAGCTTAATAATAGACTGTTATTCTTCGGAGAAATAGAAGTACAACTAAAGTATTTTTACAGCTTATGCGAAATCTGAATAAATCGATTTACCTTATTGTTTGTATTTGTTATGTAAACTGATGTTAGGTTAGTAAACAATTAAACGTGCCGTCATGCTCTAATCGATTTGATATATATTTTTCGAAGGACAATTTCAATCTGAATTTAAAAGAGAATCGAAATTTTCTGGAGCTCTAACGCTTTTCCATTTCACCCATTATCTATATTTGATCGGTTATTACGAATATAATATATTTCGTATATGAATGAGTTTGCAAGAATTTGAATTTGCATAAAAATGATTCATAAACAAGTTACTGAATTGATGATATAAATACTTTGTCTTTATAATGTATTATATTTCAGCTTTCAGACCCAACGGTCGGAGTTGATTTTTTCGCCAGATTGATCAAAGTTAAAGATGGAACAAGGATAAAATTACAATTATGGGATACAGGTGGCCAAGAAAGATTTAGGTGTGTAACTCATTGTATACTATTATACACAACTTGTTTTACTTGTTTAGCATATACCCTTTCTTCCTAATGTATAACAATATAAAAAATGCTTCCCTTATCTCAGGGCAATCACAAAATCTTACTATAGAAATTCTGTTGGAGCATTGCTTGTGTACGATGTTTGCAACAGAGTTAGTTTCGAACATATTCCTGAATGGATGGTGGAAGCCGAAACGCACATAGAACCACACCGTCCTGTGTTTGCATTGGTTGGCTGCAAGTTAGACTTGATTACTAACGGAGGTAAGCGGGAGGTTTCAAGGGAAGAAGCTAGAGCCTTCGCTGACGAGTATGGTGTGCACCACATCGAAACTAGTGCGAAGACTGGAGTTAATGTCGAAGAAGCATTTCAGACAGTCACGCAGGAAGTTTACGACAGAATACAGAGTGGAGAGTACAACGTAGAAGATGGTTGGGATGGTATTAAAACAGGATTTGCCAGACCTGGTGGTTTAGATTTTAACTTAGTCGAAGCAGAACCAGCAAGAAGTTCTTGTTGTTAATTAATGTAAACTTTACTCAAAAGAATATGAGTCTTTGGAGTGCAGTAATAATATTACATTTATATGTGTTGCATAAAAATTTGATTACAATTCTGTAGATTATTTTATGAGTTTCAATCTGTCTCGATCAATTAAATTCTGTGTATATACTTATATTTAATTAATCATCGAACTATGTACCACTGCATTCTTATTCTAGAGGAAAGACTAATGATAAATATAAACTGTGTATAAGTCTTTAGTAATCATTCTTGTACATAGCTTGTATAAACAAATCTATATATATATATATAATATATATATATTATATACACAGAGAATTGAATCACTTAGGCATTGAGCTAGGAATGTTTTTTATCTCATTTCAAAAATAAAATATATAAGCATGAAAAGAGTTCATGTTCTAAATATAAATTTAATATACTGTTTTTGTGTATTTTCTCATCCACATTAACTGTTCTTTTGAATAAAGGAAGTAACTGCCTACGCTCCTTGTCAAAATCGTTTTTCTAATGCTAGTTTGTTACAGAATATCTTGATAATACAAAATGTTAAGTAATAATGAGTTAAACCTTCAGAAATGCTGTGAACATACAAATGAAATTCACTGGTGATTATATATTGTACATACATAAATTAGGAACGAAATGCTTGTATCAGATATGCTGGTCGATTTGTGTAATTTTAATAGTTATTTTTTGTTTTTAATGCCACAGTTTGTGATAATTAGACTGCGGGAGTTTTATGCATCGGTTAGCATATCTAATATTTAGTATCGTGAAAAGTTTAACGAATTAACTTTTTATTTTACTTGGAAATCCAATAGTATCTGAAATTGTTCTATAAAATAATTCATGTTTGCATAAACGTCTGCAGTCTAGTAATAATATTATACACACACACACGCAAGAAGCCAAATTTACATATTTCGTATTTAATTAAAAGTTAAAACAATAACAAAATATTCCTTAGGTTACAAAAATACTATGAAATGAACAATGATGTTTGCGTTTTGGCTTAAAAAGAAAAACGAGAGATTTATTCTGTATATACTACATCACATGTTTATGTGACAATCTTGTTAAAGAACCTAATTGTTATGGAATACCATATTAGTTAGCGCACCTTAATTTACATTAGTTACTACAGACTAATAAACTGCTTCATTATATTTTTATCATAAGATGTACATGTAAGTGCCATGTTGTGTACAAGGCAAAAAAAGATTTTATATAAAAAAGTATGTAGTATAATATTTTTAATATGACCATTTTTTACCGGGTTGTATGTTTTACACTTTTTCATAACTATCTTTAAAACAAGCAAAACATCAGATTTATCTGTCCTTAAAGCGATAATTTAAGAACACGAACCTTTGCATACTTTTAAGGTGAAAACAAGTTGATGAGGGTAAATCGAGATATATAGATATTATCTATAGGACTTGCATAACTTACTGCGAGTTTAATTGACTAGGAAAATATTTATTTACAATACAGTAACATTATTATACGCAGTGTATAATACTTTTGATGACGAAGGGTGCAGCGAATTATCGTTTTGTATAAATAGAACAGATGCAACATGAATAGTGTTCATTTATGAAGTTTTATACTCATTAACTGTGGCATAAAGCAAAAATCTGTAGATATTTCTCATGAATTGCCAACTATAATTAATATACATATAGGTATACGGCATCAAATTTGTATAGTTCTCTATACACATCATTTGTCTTTTAGTCAATAAATAGAAATATAGGATACGTGTGCAGTGTTTTGAAAATACAGATTAATAAAACTGAATTTTGTAGCTACAAGAGATTGTAAATGTGTTATGTTAGTATTGTCCAAAGTTGTAATAAGTTCCTTTGTGTTTTTAACTATTCTTCTGTAAATAGAAATCGTCAGGTTTACGTTGAAAATGTGAATTATTACAAATTTTCGAGTTATATTATTTAAACACACATGTACAACACACGCATACAAATACATATACACGTACATACATATA
The DNA here is from genome assembly GCA_963966675.1 of Lasioglossum calceatum. NCBI lineage: Eukaryota > Metazoa > Arthropoda > Insecta > Hymenoptera > Halictidae > Lasioglossum > Lasioglossum calceatum. The sequence goes on from OZ016541.1 coordinate 19,034,104, forward strand.
CCGTCTACATACAATATATATATATATATATACTTTGTAATTGTGTTCTCTTGAAATGTAAAATTTGACGAACTTGGAGGTACATATATCTTCGTGCACTACACATTTATATATGATAATGTTGGAAAATAAACAGTATATCATAGAACTTTATTATTTTTTTTATATCATTTTTTGCGATATAACACAAATAGGTTCGCCGTAATTCTGTACTTTTACATCAACATGTTTAATTTATTATTAATTACTTTACCAACATAGTATCATAAGTATTATTGTGTTCTATGTGTTACATTATTTTGTGTTCCATAAGACTGTGATCTCATCAGAGTAATTAAAATAATAACAAGATATAAAAGTTTTATATTGAATATATATAGTAAGTGAAAATTATTTATTCACAAATTGTACAAATGGCAAAATTTAACTTGAACTATACAGAATGTTTCGGCAGGTATTCGCGTCTCGGACCTTGACTCGAAAGAACTGAAAAATTGCAAAATATTAATATTGGCAGTTAAAAAAATAATAATATAGTAGAATCTATATATGTCTTCAATTTTTTTTAAGAATTATTGAAAGATAAAAAATATATAATTTATATAAAAGGTATTTAATTTGTGTAATCGATACTATAAATATATTGATATTGTTTTATAGTTTTGAATTGTTAATTATATACAAGTTTACGTTACAGAGATGGTAAACGTTCTATAATCGCCTATAGTATTACATATAATATATTATATGAACTAAAGATTATTACAGTAATTTAATAATTCACATGGATTCTCGTTAATGAAAATTATTTATAATGTGATACTTACAAATACTTTTTCTATCAATTTTTTTACTATTCATTCAAGTTTCATTTGAAGTAACATTAAAATGTATTTATTCTTTTACGTGCTATTAGAATTTCAATTTACAAATCAATAAAATATCTTTACTGTATATACAATTACAATTCAATGAACTATTCACAAAGGTAGGTTTAAATGTAATGAGAAAAATTATAGTAATAATATCTTTATATTTCGCAAAGTTAAATATATATAATATTTTATATATTAATTTTAATAGTTTTAACTCACTATTTTGGAAGGAAAATCTAAGTAGCTTAACTATATAGTGACTAGAAACGTTACTATTTCTTTCTCTTGCTGTCAGTATAATATTTCTTATTTTGGCAAGAATAATGCGATGTAAATGTATGAAATTGTGGACAGCTTCTTAGAAACACTATATGTATATATTATTTATTCATTATTTGTTTTATTATAATTAGAAATTATAAATATATATATAATTATATTTATATATATATATAAATAGGCTATTATATATATATAAATAATTATATTTATATATATATTTATATAAGTAATACTTCTTTCTCAATAATACTTTTTAAAATTATCTAACTGTACAGTATTTTATAAGCAATTTAGCTTAGATATTTTATATTTACAAAACAATTCAGTGTCTAAACTATATACATACAGGCTAGTTTTAAAGGAAAAAGAGAAATTAAGCTTGTAGCGTTGCAAAAAAACAGGAAATTGATATGAAATAACAGAACACTGAGTTTATATATAGTGAGTCAGAAAGTTAACAAATGACAGACATGATAAGATGATAAGATTTGAAAGTTCAAGAGCATTTTATGTTAAAGAAGGTCTATTAAAATTTTTTGGAGTAGGATATTCGAGGGTTAGTGTAATGTTAGATAGGAATGAAAGTTTTTGTAAATGAGTACAAACGTATTTCAGGCGTTTTCTTTTGAGAAATCGACCATAGTGTTATTTGCTGATTTGAGAAAGAATTTGTAGATCAAATTTTCGCAGCGTAGGAGGATACATGAAGGAAGGATAACGTTAGATTTATGAATAGCAACATAGGCACGGAGATATGTCTACCTTAAATACCTAAAATTCAGTCTACCCTATTATTCACTGCAAACATGCTGGTGGAGTTTAAATTTCCCGTTTCCTCGTATTAAGTTGAATTCCGATGTGTCTGCAACACAAAACATAACAAAAGCACATAAAGACAAATCCGAAAGATTTTTGTAAATGATAGATACCAACCAATATTGAATTTTTTTGAAGTGTCTCATCATGGAATGTCTTTTCAATGATCTATGAATAGAAGATCTGTCTTATTTAAAGGCAACTGAAGAAAAGACTTGTTCCTTGATGGTAATTTTTACTTTCATAAGATTTGTTGCACATGCGAGGATTTTGCATTTACGTAATAAGTGAGGTACTAACATTTTCATAGAATCACTTATTATTGTTTTACTGCTCCAGCGACTCGCATCCAAACAAAACGTATTCTTCTCTTGATAACCAAAATGGATTACCTTCTAGGTATTCAGGAGGAGTTTTACCTAAATAATTATACGAGTGTATAGGAAATTGAACATTTCATAAATTCATTGAAAACATTATCGTATGTGCTTACCAGGATGTACAGCTAAAGGCACGTAAGTGGAACCCATAGCAACATGCCAACTATGTGTACCAGGACAATTTCTAACTTCTAGAATTTTACTATGTTCAGACAACAATTCTTGTAAATCTTTAGTTAATCTTAACTCGAAACCTGAAAGATCAGTGTTGCCTCCGGTAAGCAAGATGTTTGAGAGGCAATCGTACATTAGATCCTCTGATAAACCAGATGTAACATCTTTTATTACTTGCGGTAAGCCAAGATTAATATACATCATTTCAGGAGCAATATATAATTCCGAATCGAAGGACACTCTCTGGAAGTTATAATAATAATTATATAGTAAAACAGTAAAATATTGTTTTTAAACGCTTTTAAAAATTAGCAAATATAATTTAACAGCAAAATTGACTAGAGGTGTGCGAGAATCAGAAAATATTGTTGCCTAATATCATCCCCGATCATATTAGGTTGTCGATTTCCTATATCTCCAGAATTTACATACCCAGTGTTGCTTGTAAGCAGCAGCATAGCTATCAACCCTAAGATTAATGTGTTCCTTGGATTTTTGTCCTACTCGTTTTTCTTCATTTTTGATATTATAGCTTAGTCTACATTTTTCTTTAACAGTTAGGGTATCCAAATACGATATAGGAATTTGATGATACTCCTTTGGTTGCCAATGCATAGCTTGTTTCAAGTGATAAGCTACATGCCAACCACCCACAGGCAATAATCTCCAACGTTCTGGTACAACACGGCCACCAATCACAACAGCTACCGTTGTACTAAGAGCTCCGCTATCAACAATGACGCAAGTTTCCACACCCAACATTGCACACGCCGCTAAAGGTTTAGGTACCAAACACACTCTGCAAAGTTCATAATAATATCTTTACAGTATAGACAGTTTTTAGGACAGTGTAATTCTTCAAAATTTTATTTCTATTTGATTATACCTTGCCACTTTAACTTCTTGGAACAAATAGTGCAGCAACTGTTTTCTGAGCGTTGGATGCATCGCTAACGGTTCGCAGAACATAAGCACTGCATTAGGTTTTCTTAGCGTTGAAGTCAAATGCATTTGCTGAAACAAGTGGTCGACAAATGTTTTGAGAACCGTGAAAGATCCATCGCTCAATGCTTCTGCTGGACTAACAACATCGACATTTGGAATTCCAAGAACTTCAACAGTGTCGGTACAATACCCATTTATAAGTTTCTCGTATGTTGGATTTGGCCTTGTATAACATGTCGGATCGTTCTGATGCGTGGTTAATCTTTTCTTTTCTCTATATAATTTAACCGGGTTACAGAAAATACAAAATGGACCGCTGGGCCTTGGAACTTTGGTTTCCAACTGTGACAACTTCAACAATTTCAGTTTCTTCGCCAACGACTTTCCATCGCACTTTGGGCGCGTACTACTACTTGGAACATTTTGTGTCTGAGTTTGCTCCATGTGTGTTTCGTTATTGTATTTAGGTATGCCAAACATCGACAAATGTCTTCTTAAGCCAAAATTCGGTGTGATAACCCATGTGTATTTGTTTCCAATTTCGATTACTACTTTAGCACTGGTACCTTCAACACAATTTCTCTGACACGTGTAACCACTGCAGTGGTAACATTTTGGAAATGGTACATTTTCTCCTAAAGTGAGTACCATATGTAGTCTGTAACACATCGCTTTGAAACTAACGCTAAGTAGTTGCAAACACTTTATGTCTGGAAACCTAAAGTGTACTTTTGAAATTAATTCTTGCCATTTCATTTTCCTATAAAAAAACGGGATAATTAATAGTCAAAAAGGTAAAACAGTACACTTTAAAAATACATATAGATTGATAAAGGAAGATGATAGAAGATGGTCAAAATTTAGATAGTATTGACTTTCAGTTACAAAATAGCATTTGAACGTTATTTAAAAACCTATCTGTTTAGGTTTCACGTACGAGTCGTCGGTGAGGCACATGAACTGTCGCGTTTTGGTAGTGTTTGTACAAGTTCGGAGACAATCGGCGAGGTAATCGACCTAATTTGTATGTCTCGCTGTGTCAAAAGTTTGTTGAACTCATTGTGATTGTCGCATGGCCCACCGAAGTATAAATAGGGCTGTGCTATTCTGGTTTTCATCCTCGGTTCTAATTTGCAGTAACGCTCTTACAATTAGCATCAGCTCTCTTTATGATTATGTCTTGTCACTGTTTACGTGCTTTGTTCTACCATTAAGCTTTCGATTGCTAAACTCTCGTTCGACTGATCACCTTGTTCTCATTTCTATTCTATGACTTCACGGGCATCGCAATTACACGCCAACTATTCTCCGCTTTCTTTGTAGTTTCCATATCCCTTAACTCTTGTACATTTTCCGTTTTATTATATTATATTTTTGTTGCGCTCTAATCTCTATTCTCTATCTTCACCTCTCTTTGCCTCTTCATCCTTTAGAACCTCGTCTCACTCGTCTTTAGTTCTAACAAATGTTTTCCCTTTATATACTTACCAGGTGAATAATTGTACATCTGCAATTTCTTGGGATCTATAGAATGGCACTTTATTAATATTTTGGGTGCCAGAGCTGTCCAGCTTTTGACCATTTTCTACCACTGAATAAATATGATATTTAGAGATATTGACAATTACGAAATTTGTAAAAATTCAATGGAAATTTTGATTTTCTCATTGAAAAGTTGAAATGCCACGAGGTTACATTTATTTATCAATTAAGTTATTGAACTTTAACGCGCGAGATTGACATAAACTTAACCTCAACCTTACCATAGGTAATCCGTATCCGACGTTTTCCTTAAGTATTTGCATGTGCTACCGAAAGCAATAATATCAGGTACGTCACAATATAACAAAATTTTTATCCAAATTTCTTCAGGGAAGACTGCTGGATCCATAATTATTAATATAAACGATACAAAAGGTACAATTAACAGTTACTAATACAAGATTGCAGACACTCCCCAGAAACGGTGAATACGCTAGTCAAGTTCAAGGTTACAATGGTGAAAATAGTGAATCAATATATTATCAACGGGCGATACCTGGCGATACCTCAATAAGAATTACTATGACGGTTATTATGTAATTAGTAACACGCAATATTACATGGTGAAAGCAAATGTTACGTAGTAAATATGGAAACGACATTGTAGATGTTACTTTTACGACTATAAACTACTATAGAAATTACGCATTTCGTTAGGGGAAATTTTATATATGATTATTGCATATCTATATTTATTTGGGAAATATATGGTCTGGAAAAATATAGTACGTTTCTGCAAAAATAAAAATTTAATGTGATATTTATAAAATGACACTGTCATGTTGCATGTCAAAACATATTGTTTGTACATTTAATACTGGCTGTTATCTTAAATATTTAAATTAATTGCATTCACGAACCACCGAGAAGCGCGTCTATGTAAGGATTTTTATGAGATAGAACTTCATCTTTGTACGTTGAGATTTGTCTCTTCAACTCTTCATCAGATGAAGATTTATCTAATCTTTTACATTTATTAACAAATTCCGTTATAAGCCCCTCAGCTTCCTATAATAAATTAATATCAATTTTTTAAATGACTATTTCGATAGTAATATCTAAAAACTACATAGTACTAAATAAATTTATTGGATTATCATTAACGCTAAAAAGCTATATATATGTAATAATGTTACCTTAATAATTTTTTGTCTCTTCTGTGGATTATCAGATCCTTCGAAAACAGAGCCTTTGTAATCTTCGAGTTGCGCTTGCTTGCACTTAGCGAACTAGAAAATAGATTATTCTTTGTAATTAAGATGAGAAAAAATTTATGTGCCAAATGTTTACCTGTTTACCTCTATCACTTCCTGTGGGAAATTGACCATTTTAGCGACATGTATTCCAAAACTCTGATCGCAGACGCCTGGTTTTACTCTGTACAATAAAGTTAACTTATTGTCATTAACAAGGGCTGTAACATGCTGGTTTTTAACTGCAGATATCTCCTCTTCCAATTTTGTAATTTCATGAAAATGTGTCGCGAAAAGACTGTAGCTTTTAACATCTCTTGCCAAGTATCTACAAAACAACTAAATTACACATCTCGATTAAGAGGGAAGGTTATTAATACAAAGTTCAAAACTTACTCAGCAATTGACCATGCTATACCACAACCTTCATAAGTTGATGTACCTCTACCTAACTCATCAATCAGTACAAGAGAATTACACGTAGCTGTCTATAAACAAATTTAAATATGATCATTTTTTACATAAAACAAAATGTTAGTTATTTGAACATACCTTCAGTATGGCAGCAGTTTCTATCATTTCCATCATGAACGTGGAAAGTCCTTTTAATTGTGAGTCGTCAGCACCTACTCGGGCTAATATACAATCCAATAATGATATCTTTGCTTGCTCACAGGGAACAAAACTTCCAATATGAGCCATTAGTGCAGCGACACCAACAGATCTTATATATGTGCTTTTACCTCCCATGTTTGGACCCGTTATAATACAAAAATGATATTCTCCTGCAATGATAAAAAATGGAATTCCTCTTGATCTTGATTATCACGGGACGTCAATGGTAGATAATCGAGGTATGCGAGAACCCGAAAATGTCGGGTTGTGGGCCATTCGAGAATTTTATTCGGGATCGGGACGGGTTAGTCGAGCATATTAGGGTTTTTGAATATATCGGGATTCTTGAATATTCTCGGGATCCCAATATATTCGAGAACTTGACTCGTTTCGATTGGGAAGGGAACTTCGAAGTGTACGAAGTTTCGAATTTCAAAGCTTTGATTTTCCAAACTTCGAAGGTGATGAGAATCGAAGTTTCAAAATCTTCGACCTTCGAAGGAAAGTAACAGCCCTAGTCTCGACCCGTTCTGACCATCGGGTTCTCGCACGCCTGTAGTAGAGAAGAAGAAAAATACTACCTCTTTTAAAATTAACATCATTAGCTATATAGTCCACTCCTTCCTGAATTTCTAAACAAGGATGTCGAACTTGAACAAGACTCAATTCACCTGTTTCGCTAGGCAGCATATCGGGACGAACATAAGGTTTATTTGCACTCACAGCAGCAGAAGCAAAAGCAGTGAGTACATCGAGAGAAGCTAATGCAATGCCAATAGCTTTTACGGGTCCAGTGTATCCGGCTAATAATAACAATGACTCAATTTAAGTTATGATGGATTATTTTTTTACAATGAGCGATGCAATAATACCTGCGATTTCAATTATCTCTGCCACGACCTTTTTTTGTTCTATTGTATATTTATCTCTAGCAGCAATGTAATCATCATTTAAATCACTGAGTCTACTGCTTCGGAATCGTACACCACTTTTGTTCGAGTCCAAAATAGTATACTGCTTTTTATTTCTTAATATTTTTTCTTCCTTTAGCGTGATACGAAAGTAATAGCCCAATTGTTGATTGGATTCTAGTTTTAACGTTTTGCCAGCATCCATTGAGAGTTCTGTAGCAACTTTGCCTAATTGTGCTTGAATTTTCTCCTCCATTTCATTCATAGTATCCTTTAGATCTGGTAACACAATGATAAATTAATATAAATTTGTATAAGGTTAAATATAGTTTGTATAAATACTTTTTAATTCCTCATCAAATTCTGGTCGCACTAAGAAGTCTCCTTTCTCAGCGGTTTCTAAATCGATTGTTTGTTCAACCATCTGTTGGTACTTATCCATATCGTTAATAAGTTCTGATAGTGGATCGGTGAACATTGTTTTTAAAGCTACTACATTTACGCTAGATAATTGTTCTAGCAATCTTGGTAGCAGCGAGACACTTGCGTAAATTCTGAAATAAAAAAAAATAAATTCTGAAACTTAAATGTACCCAACATTTACCGGTTTTTGTACACCTTTATAAGAAATGTTTAAGAAGAATATATGTAGGTATACGTACTTGTAACAATCTTGCAAACTCGCTTTTTTCCTGGACAATTTCTTTGAGAGTATTTGTAAATCCGGTATACGCCTTAAATGGTCGTCACTGAGTGCAGATCGTAAGTCATTATCATTTACCAATGCTTCTACAATGTCATGTCTTTCTTTAATGAGAGATAAATCTTTAAGGGGCTGCCTCACCCATTGTGCCAGCAGCCTATGGCCTTGTGGTGTTCTACATTTGTCTAAAAGCGCTAAAATACTTGACGGCGCATTTCCACTTAATACAGTAGGTGTGTCATTACGTGATTCGATGTTAAGCGCTTTCACAGCAGCCGCATCTAATTTCAAATAACGCGAATGTTCTATTTGGTCTATGCCGAACTGATTCAAATTCCCCTCATCCGACGTTAACTATTCGAAAAGCGTTGCATTAGATTGTAATTTAAGAAATTATTACCTACTTTTACAATTTAATAATGCGATACTTACATCCAAGTATTTAATGAGAGCAGATGTAGCAGACATGGCAAGGCTTAAATTTACTTCGGACAAGGACTGTACATTTTGCTGTTGACCCTTCTTGAATTTGATTAAAGTATTCAAGTCTTGTATGATCGACTCACTGGAAAATTCATTTTTTTTTCTTAAGCTGACCATTACATTATTTCGTTCCATTACCTACAAAAATAAATATATTGGTAAAAATGCGGGGTCAAGAGTTTTATTCAAGATCAGGATGGGTCCTCGAAAATTTCGGGATTCTCGAGAATATTCGAAAACCCGACACATCCCAAAAATGACCTTGAACCGAATTAAAGACATGGATATTCTACTACATATCAGTTCAAGGGTACTTTTCATGCCCTTGAACTGAAATGTAGTAGAATATCCTCATGCAAGGGCACTATCAATTAGATTAGATTAGCTTCTCATGATCTAACTCGATGTATGTAGAAGTAATATTTACTTGTTTCAGAGTTTGAAATTCGTAGCTCCCTTCGCCTTGAATTAATAAGCATTCTTTAGGGGCTAGTGTAACAACCAGAGATTCCAGATTAGAAAATGATTCATTGTCTTGAAATTCGCAAACAGAAAATAAAGTTGCAGTGGTGTCTACACAGCTTAAACCAACCATCTGAAAAATATTGTAATAATTAGCATACTTCTCAGAGATCACTCTTTCATCTGGAATAATTTTCATCACGGTTGCTCATTATGACTCACTCTGGACTTTCCATCCATTCCCAGTTTAACAGCTATTACACGCACTGTTTCTGCCACATCATTATTGCCAAACAGCACATCCTCGAACTGTGCTAAATTTCCAGGAGAGCCTTTATATTCTAATACCCAGTTTTGATTTTTGACTGATCCTTGATTGACATACACTTCTACTCTGTATTGTTTAACTAATAATAAATCACGTATGAAAGCCTCGAAGTGGTTTTTATTCAGAATAACTCCCTCGGTTTTGTATGGATCTGTATCAAGTATTTATTTTATCATATAGATTGAAAGTAAACGTTGAGAGTAAATACATACCTGAACCTATCATTTTGCAAACGGATGTAGTTTTGAAAACTTCTTGAGCAGCGAAGAGAGCATCGCTTCCATGTAACGTATAATAATCTGATCTATTAAAAAATCGTATGGTGGTATTGAGTTTCTGAAACAAATGATTGGAATTAATTTCAGCGCAGCATGTTAATAAATCATTCTATCAAGATCTGTGTGGCACGAAGTTGTTTTTCTGCCTAGCCTTGACCTATTTATGTAAGTTGCAAGGTCCACGCGTGTTTGATATGAGCATTCTGGTAACGTTAAAACGTTGTTTCATAATTACATTTTTTAATTTATTTCATGCGCAGTGTCCGCATAATACAATTCAATAGATGTTTCAATGATCGTAGTATATCAATTACCAAAGTATAATCTTATAAGATTTCCTCTGAAATTTTTGATTTGTAACATTTATTATACTGATATTGTATAAAATATTAGAAAAATACATGTACATACTCGATACTATGAACATGAGAACTGTGATAATTGGTCCTAAGTCATAATTATTACATTTCATACTTCCAAGAAAGCGAAGCATCTTGTTTTATATCTGTAGGTCAATGTCTATCTCGGGGTCAAAGCATCATGCACTGATATTAATGTAATGTGCGACTACAAGGAAAATCCGTTATTCTGTGAGGAATAATTATTGACTTTGAATTAACAGCATACAGAGTTCATACGAATCGATTGACATTTTTAATTCAATTGATTGATTAATGCTTACAATTAAAAAGAGTTGATCATAAAAGATCATGATTTAACTAATTAATAAAATTAGGGAATTACCGAATATAAATATTAATAATTGGTCATTTATCGTTGATGGAAAGTATTGACCATTAAGTATTAAATAAAATGATTTGAATAAGATATGTGCTGACAACAGATTCTTATTATTCATTCTTATTGTGATAAAAGATCACAGTTCATATTCCAGGAAGGTCAGGAATATATGTATGTATGTATATGTATGCTTCAAATAGGCCATGACAAAAACATCATGTGCTGAAATACTTTGTTCGGATACATAATTGCTCGAAAACTATTTGTTTGTCGATCACATTTAAAAATGAATAAAATGTATTCTATTAAAAATCTATTTTTCAATCTTCAATGAAAATTGTATCAAAGCTTGAACTTATTACTGTATCCTTGTGGTAATCACCTTGAAATTCTACCTATTATGAAATAAGGATGTATTAAAACATTACAAGAAGGATGTTACACATTCAGAATGACTTCATTGATGACACACCATTTCAAATATGGAGAACTATTTATAAGTATTACCAGGAAGTTAAAGGAATTACACCTACACATTCAAAGAATAGAAAAAAGCTAATTAAAGAATACAAAAGAGCTATTTTGTTACGAATGCAAAATTGTTAATATAAAAATTATAAACGAAGTTTTTACGTCTTATTTTAGAAAATTTCAAGAAGTAGATTACAACATACAATAAAAAAAATCTAATTTAATATGCATTAATTTTAGAGAATGATATACAAAATGATCAAGCATTGACAGAGACGGTTTTCGTCTTACAATTTTATTGTCTTAATGATTTCTACTAAATATATCGATGAAAGTATATTCAATGATTTAGGATTATTTAATCTGAAATTTCTAATAGAATAAACGAAAACTAGAAGAAAGAGAAAAGCATCTTTCCCTCGTGCACTTCCAAGAGATTATAATGTATTACTGCGAATTAGACATTGATAAGAATGGATATGAAATTAACGCGGAGCACATATTATCACTGTGTAAGAATGAAAGAGAATGTTTTAAGAGATGAGGCAAAAAGAAGGGGAAGCCAACATAAATGGAATTGCTGCAACCTATGTGTAGTAGATATCAACATACACTGCTACTGAGAACATCTCAACTATCAAGTTGGTGGAATTTATGAACTTGGTCTTCTGACAGAAGGTAATTGTATATTTAATTGAAATTGTAATTAAAATCTGCAAACAAAATACAAACTATCTTTTCATAGAGAACAATATTGCTTAAATTTTGTTAAAACAAATAATTGAAATGTTCATTTTACGTTGTAGAGACCGGACCAGTAATATGGTGATCCGAGGCATTGTTATTTTATCATTACTAATAACACAAGCATTATGTGCACCGACTGGATGTATAGAATCCTGCAGTTCTTATACTAATCAGTTTCATACTCAATTATCTGGCACTTCAAATCATGGGGATATTCTACAAGGTGCAGCCCAATTACAAGGGCTCGAATATTCTAGACCTGGAACTTGGACCGAACACAATGACTACAATATAAATAATGGAAAAGTACACGAAGAAAAAGGACAAATTGTCGATGGCCATAAAACTGTAAGATACTTTAAGAAAAATTATTCGTCTTCTTTTGGTACAAGGTATCCAAGTGGCTCAGGAATATCAGAAGTTGAACAGTTAAGCAATAATTATAGACAGGGTGTTCATGTACCCAGCTCAGAAAATGTTTTCAATTCTCACAATCAAAGGACATACAATCAAGTAGGTAGTTTGGGATCGATTGGGCAGCAGCAAGACTATAACAGGATACAGAGTCAACAACATACACAATCAGCGATTAGAAGAACCAACACGCAAAGCGAAAGGCTCGAAGACTTTGGAGAACATAGTGGAAACTCAGAAGTGATACAACAAAGTGCATCTGGTGTGAACACACAGGTTTCACAACAGCCTTCTTATACTAACACGCAATCTGGAAATTGGAGCAAAGTTGATTCTTATAAAACTGATGGAGGACATGGACGAGTGTTCGAAGAGGAAGGTCAATACACGACAGGACCTAAGAAGGTTCGTTATTACAAAAGAAATTATACTTCTAGTTACAGTTCGTCTAATGGACTTCCTGTTCCTGATATTGCTAACATCGGGCTGGATAATATACATAGCAATATAGAGAACATTCATAGAGAAATAGGAGTGGACCGTATACACAAAGATATAGAAAACCTTCACAGAGACATTCACAAACATTCTACTGTACAGGGTGTGTCATCTAGTAACACTGCACAAACAAATATTAATTCATATGGTGATTTGAATACCGATAGTCTTTACAGTATAAATAGCGATGCTTATAGACGTAGACCAGATTATAGAAACAATTTATCCTCGGTGCATCGTAATGAACAACAGCACACGAGCATTGCAAGTGAGTATGCACCTGAACAAAATCCTTCTCAAAGCACTTATGGTGTAAGTAGTTATAGAACATATGGCAGACGTGAAGGGCATGTGAACATGCTACCAACTTCACAATATATAAATCCTACATCAGGATATACCAATGTGCTTAGCACAGGAAATAATGGATACAATAGAAACATGTACAATGAAGAAAACCTACAACAACACACAGACAGTGTGCATCAAGCGGAACATTTGGATGAACACCAGTCAACGATTACTCAAAATCACATGGACATTGACAATTTAAGACAGAACATGTATAGTCAGCATAATGTAGTAAAACCAGTTGCACCTGGCAGAGTTTTCCATAAAGAACAATGGAGTTCTAGTCACAGACAAGAAACATCTCTTCCCACCTATACATCAGATATTTCACAAATCAGTGGACAGAATGCACAATACAACAGCCAATATAGAGAAAATAGTTTCAATTCTGCACATCAAACAAAATCAGGAAAGTTAATGGTTGGAGCAGTGGACTTAACCTCTGTAGGGAATAGCGATGACTGTACTCAAGGAACAGTTGAACACGGTCATGTTCACTCTGAATATAGAAGAATGTACAAACGAAGTACAAAAGATGATAAATTAAGTGATCAACAACAAACAGAACAATCTGATGACACTACTCAACAGACAGAAGACTTAACTCAACAAACTGATAACTTCGATGACATCGTACAACAGACATCAGGAAAGCTTCAATCAGGACAACAATCACAACAAACCTATCAACCCTGGAAACCAGGCAGTGGTAACCAAGAATCAAAAGATCTGACTCAACAAACTGGGGACTTCGACGACCTTACTCAAGAGACTTCTGGAAAAATTGAGTTTGGACCACAATCGCAGCAATCTCATCAGTCTTGGGGAGCAGGAAGTGCTAATCAACATTCTGAAGATTTTACTCAACAAACTGGGGATTTCGATGACCTCACTCAAGAGACGTCTGGAAAGATTGAGTTTGGACCACAATCGCAGCAATCTCATCAGTCTTGGGGACCAGGAAGTGCTAATCAACATTCTGAACACTTAACTCAACAAACGAGTGATTTTGATGACCTGACGCAACAAACATCAGGAAAGCTTCAATTTGGACAGCAATCTCATCAACCTTGGGGGCCAGAAAGTGCTAGTCAACATCCCGGAGACATGACTCAACAAACTGGAGATTTTGATGACCTGACGCAACAGACATCAGGAAAGCTTCAATTTGGACAGCAATCTCATCAACCTTGGGGGCCAGAAAGTGCTAGTCAACATTCAGGAGACTTGACTCAACAAACGAGTGATTTTGATGACCTGACACAACAAACATCAGGAAATCTTGAGTTTGGACAGCAATCTCATCAACCTTGGAGGCCAGCAAGTGGCAGTCAACATCCCGAAGACTTGACTCAACAAACTGGCGATTTTGATGACCTGACGCAACAGACATCAGGAAAGCTTCAATTTGGACAGCAATCTCATCAACCTTGGGGGCCAGAAAGTGCTAGTCAACATTCCGGAGACATGACTCAACAAACTGGAGATTTTGATGACCTGACGCAACAGACATCAGGAAAGCTTCAATTTGGGCAGCAATCTCATCAACCTTGGGGGCCAGAAAGTGCTAGTCAACATTCAGGAGACTTGACTCAACAAACGAGTGATTTTGATGACCTGACACAACAAACATCAGGAAATCTTGAGTTTGGACAGCAATCTCATCAACCTTGGAGGCCAGCAAGTGGCAGTCAACATCCCGAAGACTTGACTCAACAAACTGGCGATTTTGATGACCTGACGCAACAGACATCAGGAAAGCTTCAATTTGGACAGCAATCTCATCAACCTTGGGGGCCAGAAAGTGCTAGTCAACATTCAGAAGACTTAACTCAACAAACGAGTGATTTTGATGACCTGACGCAACAAACATCAGGAAATCTTCAGTTTGGTCAGCATTCGCATCAACCATGGAGGCCAGCAAGTGGCAGTCAACATCCCGAAGACTTGACTCAACAAACTGGCGATTTTGATGACCTGACGCAACAGACATCAGGAAAGCTTCAATTTGGACAGCAATCTCATCAACCTTGGGGGCCAGAAAGTGCTAGTCAACATCCCGGAGACATGACTCAACAAACTGGAGATTTTGATGACCTGACGCAACAGACATCAGGAAAGCTTCAATTTGGGCAGCAATCTCATCAACCTTGGGGGCCAGAAAGTGCTAGTCAACATTCAGGAGACTTGACTCAACAAACGAGTGATTTTGATGACCTGACACAACAAACATCAGGAAATCTTGAGTTTGGACAGCATTCGCATCAACCATGGAGGCCAGCAAGTGGCAGTCAACATTCTGAAGACTTGACACAACAAACATCAGGAAAGCTGCAATTGGGACAGCAATCTTATCAACCATGGAGGCCAGCAAGTGACAGTCAACATACCGAAGACATGTCTCAACAAACTGGCGATTTTGATGACTTGACACAACAGACATCAGGAAAGCTTCAATTTGGACAGCAATCTTATCAACCTTGGGGGCCGGAAAGGGCCAGCCAACATTCTGAAGACGTGACTCAACAAAATGAGCATGTTTTGCCAGTATCAGATATTAACGATAACATCCCTGTAGATCAAGTGTCTCATGGGCCGCTTCCTAAACCTGCTGGCAAGCCAAGGCCCAGGCCTAGGTATTCAAGAGTTGGGTCTGTAGTTGGTTTATCTCCTGGAAGTAACAGTGTCCAGGGTTCTAATAATATACAACCTTCTCATGCCGTTAATGAAGATAAACTTTTGATAGAAGTTCTTAACCATTCATCTGACAAATCTGCAGATAGGGTTTCCGGGTTACCTCCAGTAGTTGTTCCAGGAACTGAAGCAGACGGTACCAGAAGTCAAGATCTTAGAGGAGATCAGGGTGTTGGATCATCTACAAATAATGATAAGCCTTCAACTCAAAAAACTGAAGGTAATGTATTTAGTATTGATGGAAGCATGGATCAGGGAAATTGGTTACACAAATCTAATGATGCAACTGTAGGTTTACAGTGGCATTACACCTATCATCCCAGTGATCAAAGGCCATTGGTGCAACAGGCAGATAAAAAAGATAAAGGAGGAATGCAGCAACAATCAACTATACCAGACTTTAGTGATTCTCAGGACAATCTGGACCAACAGCAAGCACAAGACAAATATATATTTGAAGATTTGAACCAACAATCATCAAGTCCTGGAAAAACAGAATCAGGACTGCATCAGCAATCCCAAAATGGTCAAGAAAAAGATCAATTAGAAGTTGGCCAGCAGACATTAGGTAAATCAGAAGATAACCCTCAGCATCGTTTGGAACCAAGAATATTGGAAGCTTATGGAGGTGGACCTTACGATGCATTACACGATGAAAATATATATACTGGAGTAACAGTAAATCCTAGCGCTACACTAGCACCGATTAATACAGCTGATTCTTGGGACATTCGAGAAAAGCCAGCAGGAACACCCCCACCATTGCCTGTAGAACCTTTGTCACCCGATACAAATGAACCAACACCTGCCCCATCATTTTGGTCACGACTTGGAAACAAATTTACAAATACTTTTGACAAGGCTAAAGAAAAAGCTAGGAACATCTTTGGTTAAATAGATTATAAATACACATTGTCCATTGATATATATTTTAAGCTAAATGTTAAATCTATTCATTGTACATCTTTAGAAATGTTATTTAATATACTGTTATCGTGTGATTAATTCAAGAAGATATAGTATTATAGAACGCTATTATGTTAAAATTATCATGCACTCGATTGTTATTTATATAAATCACTTTTTATTTCTCTTTCCTGTTTTTTAAATATATATAGTAAATTATAACTGAATAAGTTTACTTACTTCAGGTAAATTTTTAAAAAATCTAACGAAGCCTTGTTGAGTAGAAGAATCTAAAACATTATATGGTTTACGACTAATGTTGACTTAAAAAATTGCTTACAAAATTTTCAATTAATGTTACTAACCCATTTGAAATTGTTGATTTGGTTGAACCGCCATGACTTTTATATATATAGAGCAATTCTCAAATTAAATTACACCTGAGATACACAAAAATTACAGACTAACGAGCACTATTCTAAGAAATTCGTCTAAGGAGTAAGAAGAGGGTTCTTTATTACTCATCACAAGAACATGAAGAACACGTTCAATGTGTTCCCGCAAAAAGTAATTACACCATAGAATTAGAAGGTAACAGATTAGCAATGCAGTTTTTCCCATGAGCTCTTTCATTTGATTGGTCAATCTAAGTAAATAAATGGTTGTGCGTTTACAATTGCGTTTCGTTTCTATAAATTTCCAATTCACGACCTATCAGGACCTAATGAATTCTAATGTAAGGGAGCTTCCCAAGTTGATTACAGAGAGGAAATGAGCAAATATATCTTTCCACAAGTAAGTATTTTATACTTAATATCACATATATATTGCTCTTACTGTCCTTTTTTATAAATAAAGTAAGTTGTAAATAAAGTAATCTTGGAACACGGCATGTCATCTGATGTCGGGTCTATAAGTATACGTGGTCTAAGGATTATACTCACTTTTAGCATGGAACAGAACCTATATCTTTCCCATGCTAAAAGTGGTGCAGCATTAAAACGTTTGGGGCAGCAGTATACCGGAAGCATAAAAACCACGAACGTGAGCCCTCTTATAGTCAGCTTCTCTTTGATTGTACTCTTCGTTTAAAAATTCTGAAACTGTGTTAAATATTTATAGATAGTTCTAATTTGAATACTGTGCCAATTCTTTAAGGAGTACAGTTACATTTATCATTCAATAAAACGAACTATTTGTGATGTTTACTTCATTATTTAGATTTATGTTCACAATACAAAGTGTATAATTATATTTAACGTGCGGATCAATGTTAATTTACAGCACATGAAAAATACTCATCTTGCTTAATAATTGAAATCTGTAATACTGAATATTTTTGTGAACATAGAATGAATAATGCAGCACTGTGCATTATGCACAAATGTAAACAAATAAGATCGATATCTATATATATATCGAAACACTTATGGCGCCCATTTTGAATAATACAAATTCCCGTCGATAAGTGTAACAATAAGGAATCGTGTTCCTGCCAGGTATGTAACATTCTGTAAAATTCTGTAGCATTTATTCAATATTTTAGACATATTATTCATTGTGAAAAATAATTTTCATACATATGTATACAAAAATACGTTTTAAAATCATACAGTTAATTTAAGCAATATTAGAAAAAAATTAAAGATCAGGTACATTAGAACATTGAATTAAAATAATCATTGAATATATGAAGACGAACACATTAAAACAGTGATAAATTAAAACGTAATAAAAAAGAGTAAAAATATTGAAACAGTTTTTATATTTTATTTCAGATATGAAGAATGCAATTTTCAACGTCTTTGTACTGTTATCATTGCGATAAGCCATTGTTTGAATTTCGATTATAGATATAGCACGAAAGCTTATACTTTTCAGCTTAGTGTTCAGCAGTCGTGATAAGCATCAATCAGCGTGCATTTACGTTCTACCACTTGAACTCATTGTGTGTTAACTACATTTATTATCTACACGATTCGACACTATACTCCTCGAACTTTATTCAGCGAACGTCTCGCATACTTCAACACCGTGTTAACTGTTTGGGTTACTTTCGGGTTAATGGCATCTGCTTTCTAGAATTTTCGAAAGTTTATTAACGTACAAGTACAGTATAGTTTTCGTATGTAAACAGTAGCGGAGCTAGTTCTGCCAACCCGTCGCAGTGTTTATGTTCTGGTTCAAAAGAATTTTATCAGGTAAGAGACGAAAGTAATTACAAGTTCATTTTCAAACATACAAATAACAATTTAAACGGAAAATACAATTTTTAAATGTGTAACAGAAAGGGTGAAGGGGAACTGTTGATTTTGGTCGATATTTTAACGAACCGGAAGTGACTGTATATGAACACTCTTTCGAAAAACTTATATTAATTTACTGAATCAGAACAATATTTACACATTCTGTTGTTCGAACTGTATTAACCCTTTTAGTAGAGGGTTTAGTTTACCAACGATATTATATTTAAAGAAAAAGAAACCGGAAGTGGTTGTACGTCACTCCTTTTGAACTGTATTTTCTCATTTACTGTAATTTTATTTGTAATAATTTTTATTGTGTCTGGTATCTCGAAAATAATTCAGATCTTTCATTACCTGAACGAACCGAAGCAAAGAATTCCTACCAATAATTTGTACTATTTCCAGAACAACTATCAAAATGGAAGTGAAGGAGGACGTTCTAAAGCCAGGTCAGCGGATACGACCTCCAGGAAGCGAACATATAGTCTCAGTCCTGCTGGAGAAGCTCTACGGCCTGAAGGTGACGAAGATAACCGAGCTGAACGCCTACGACGATAGGAATTTCTACATAATTTGCGAGAATCTTCATAAAAATCCTCACATAGACAGCGTCAGCGAGAATGGCTACGTACTGAAGATCGTAAACTCGCTGGACTCAAGGAAGAGCCACGTGGTAGACGCCCAAAATGAAATGTTGATCTTCTTGAACGAACGACACATTACTTGTCCTCTACCAGTAAAAAATGTTAACGGAGAGTATTACTCGTTTGAAGCGTTATCTGCGCAAGACTCCGAGGAGAGCTATGCAGTCAGACTGCTCGTTTATCGTCCAGGTACATTGTTGCATCGCGTTCCAATTACTAGCGACCTGCTTCGAAACGTGGGTCGTTTTACAGGGAAATTGGATAACATACTTAAGGGATTTTCTCACTCCGCTTACGACGACCATAAGACCTTGTGGATGCTGACCTCGGTGACTAAGTTGCGGCAGTTCACCCACGCTGTGAACGACGCTTTCGGAAGAGACCTGGTGCACCAGGTGATCGAGGCATTCGAGAAAGACGTCTTAAGAGTGACTTCTGAACTCGAGCAAGGGGTCATTCACGGTGACTTGAATGAGCAGAACATCGTGATGAGTCCGAACGGCATGGACATCACTGCGGTGATTGATTTTGGGGACTCACATAGAACTTGTTTGATCTTCGAGCTGGCTATTGCGCTCTGTTATATGATGCTGCAAGCTGGGGATATGGAGATGGGAAAGTATGTTATCGACGGCTACCAAGACTTCAGGAAGCTGACCGAGCTAGAGAAAAAGATTTTAAAGGTCACTGTTTGCGCGAGGATATGCCAGAGTCTGGTTATGGGAGCTTATTCCTATTTACATGATCCGCAGAATGATTATCTGCTGATCACACAGAAATCTGGTTGGGCTTTGCTGAAGAATCTATGGCCGGTTAGTCAGGAGGAGGTGCTTCGAAAATGGGGCCTGGCTAATTGATACATTATAATGTTTTATACTGTTAGTACTACTTGTTAGTTAGATTAGAGCACTCAACATTGTCAATTAGACTGTTCAACGAACTTCAATTTTTGTGGTTCCTGTAGACTTTGATGCGACGAATACGAATTAAAAAATCATTTGATTGACAGTGATAGGTTTAGCCTTAAGAATTTTTTCCGTTCGAAGCGTAAAAGCGAGAAAAATTTCCGTATTAAAACTTTATCAATCTTATCGAACATTTTTAAATTTATTATGGAAATTAGATTGTTTTATGTCGGAAATGTTGGTGTGGCTTTTACGATCGACGCTGAAAAAATTCCTAAAATATAAGAATCATTAAGCATTTCGGTTACAGGAACCTTGGACATTGTTGGTGCAATTTTACTACGATTGTCAATTAATCGAGAGCAATAAACACAGATCCCATTGATTAATTAAAGTACTGTGCAGTGATATATCCTCTGGTTTTATTCGTATTTAGGCAGTTACATATTTACATAGATATAATGAACAATAATGCTCTTCGTATAATAGTGTGGAGTCATTTTACATAACTAGGTCGTGGTATATACAAAAATGCAGGTATCGGAAATCATTTCGCGGGGGAACGCGTGTGTTGCTGGCAGACGACACGAAAGAAACACTTTTTCGCGACCCAGCTGGATCGAATAACAATTTATATTTTTTCATTACCCGACTAAAAACTTCCGTCGAAAGGTAGATCGATAATGTACAGAATTTGCTTGTGGATATATTGTTAGGACAATATATTTCGATCCTGTATTAATTACACACATACCTGCGCTTTAAGGGTGTCGAAGTTTTTTTCCCATTATTTTTTTTTACTTTTGTTTCTTATCCGCGTGCGTTTTCATCTTATATTTTTACGTAGCTTGTAATATATATTTTTTTTGTTCTTTATCTCGATTTCAATAATATACTAATTTATTTATATCTCATTTCATTTATATCAGCTCGTTTTGGCAAACTGTCTAGCTGTGTTGAGGCAAATTCGTTGATAGCGAAAATCTGTTCACAATATCGTGGAACCGAAGGTAAAAGTAACCAAGACGTTATCGTCGAGAGAAACGATAGCACGTAGTGTAACTTCATAAAATATTCTTATCGATCGCCAATGAAACGTTTATCAAGAATCAGATCCCCGTAGAAAGAAACGCGACTGCACTGGACAGTCGATTCGATAATTATTTAAAAGCTTTCCCTCCTCTCCGAGTTCAATGACCTTGAAGTATGTTGTTAAGGTTGTCACTCCGATCGACTTTTTCCTAATACATGTTACAACCGCTTGAGTTTCGAGACACACAAGAAAGTATAATATGTTCAGCACCATTTACATTTAATAACATATATATATTATTATGTTTATGATATATCTACTACTGTAAGATATAGATTGTTATATTAGTTACATATTAAATATCTTAACATAAGTAATAATTCATCTGCTGTAAGAAGCAGAACGATCATAATTTCATCAGAATGTCAATGATAAGTATAGGCTTAACAAAATATTTTTGTGAATTGTTGACAATTAATACCGACCGGTGATAATATGTATAACAGAAAGGTGTTCAGAATGATGATCTTGACAACTTAGCTGAAGTTCATTGGAATCAGTGAGGAAGGCAAGCCTTCAAACGATTACTGTCGATTTTTAATCAGAGGCACGCAAACCCTTTTCAGCGGTACTCGATTAACAATGGAACGTCATGTTAACGAATTTTCGCCAGAGGTTATTAACAAAATAGTATATTACAGTACCTATATATTTTATTGCTTAGACTCTATCGGCTTACACGCGCCCGACGAGGCGCTTGTAGACGCGTAATAATTCACTTTTTTTCCCATAACTTATATCGTTAGCAACTTCGATAACATTTATCGCTTTCTTCTTTTTCCGTTTTGTTCAACTCAACGTCCGTCGTTCGGCTGATTCGAATTTCTATGGATCGTTGAAACTCAGAGGTAACGTCGCAATAAATACAGATTACATAGATCGTAATAAGTAAATTACTTTATACTTCGAGGAAACGTAACAAAGTAACAAACCTGTACGGTACACGCGGAATGTGCGAAGACTCTTTTTGGGAGAGGGAACGGAAAAATGGCTCTTGGTATCAGAGATGGGCACAATTTTGATCGAGTGTATCGTCCCGATGGCATTTAACTTGCGTACCGATAATTCCGGTATCGTTAGGTCGTCCTGGAAATTCGTGTCAATTTTCTCAAATACATAGATCGACATTATTAACCCCCGAGCACACTATATGCACTTAAACTGTTGATTAGGGAGCCGTACGGTATTGACCGAACCTAGTTCTCGGATGAACAAATTAATATTACTGTTTCATGTAACATACTACCATGTAGTGAACGTTTATTCATAAACGTTCTTGTTGAAATCTTGTTTTAGAAGGATCATATTACAAAAATATACTGAGCATTGCATATAGAGAACTGACGGTTTCGATTATGTTTTTATATGCCACTTCACAAAAGCACGAAAGCAAATTCGCTTTGACATGATAAAATAATAATGATGTTGCTACAAGGTGCAAATGTTTCAAAATGGCTGTGACACGTATCGATCGGACGACCCAACGAGTGTTTCAATGAAAGCATCTTACGATAATTCGACGACTAACAGTATAACAGGTATTCTCAGCTTCGAAATGTGATTCGAAATGTTTCACTGAGAACGTTGCCTATCTCTGCCGGCACTCGGTAATGCCCGATGAGAGCGTTGAACCCCGACAAGTTCACGGCTGAAGTGGTCTCAGTCTTCGATTAAAAATGATTCCAGCACACGTTCCCGGAACCGAACCGAGCGATCGAAGACGTTCGGTGCGTTGTCGAAGAGAGTACATGTAAAAAAATAAAGCCTCAAAGAATGGAATTTTCTCGTTTGTGCTGACCGTTTACCGCGACATATGTGTTCAGAGAAACTGCAGAGCAAACGTCGGTAACATGGAACGATTTCAAGAGTTTGCCAAAATTAGAGGAATTTATTTTCTCGAATGGAACCTTCACGAGGTGACGAACGAAGTGATACACATCCGTGCTCTTGAAAATTATCTTCGGATCAATATTTATTATAACACGTTGACTGCCACGGTGGTCACCGGTGACCGGGAGTATTCATTTCTTTAAACGATTGTTATAAAATTAGTGGCACTGAATATAAATTTATTTGTTCTGAAATGAACTAAATTCTAATGTAAGGTGCAAATTTCATTACCGATAATTTAGAATACTAACGAGATAGACAAGACAAGAGATTTTGTGTGAAATACACAAAATTCGCATCAACGTGTTAGTTTGATTCACTTACCAGAAACTTTGCATTTTGAATCTAGAGTTTATAATGTTCCATATTACCCAGATTTACCCTATACATATGTGTATGTGTGTATGTTCCGTTCGCCCCAGCACCCCGTCAATAGTCTCGTCTCTAACACTTGAATAGCCTTCAGAAGCTCGTCTTTTCACCGCACAATTACATTCTCTACTATATCCGTTCTTATCGAACTTCAACAATATAATCTCTCATCTTTGTAATTCTCTCTCTCTCTCTTATTTTTTTTGGACGAATGCCAGAACTCCCTCTGGTCCCTCCCCCGCCTCGAGGGGCGGCGTGAGCGTGCGCAATTAGGATCGGTGCCAGATTAACGCGTTACACACGTTCGGGAAATTATAGCTTCAATTAGCACACAATTAGGAGTCGGATTCTTATTGGGACCCCGGAAAAGAATCCGGTGCTCGAGTTCCGAGTGCGAGGGGGTTTGCTGGGCGTTCTCCTCGGGGGGCCAGGGGAGGGTGAGAGGGGGAACAATTAGTAGCGGGAGTAATTTGGTCGAACCCTCGAATAACTCTCGCGTATCGTGAAAGTGTCCGACGAACGTGTTCGAAGATTGTAACCAGCCCCGCGGCTGATTCGACTCGGTTTCAACCCCTCGAGCCGTGTTCTTTCGAACACCAATCCTCGGACTCGTTTAATCATGCTCCCCGTGCACGCCTCACATCGCAGTTAATTTCGACCTAATCTTATTCTTTTTTCGTATTACAACAATTTCCTAGCGACTCTTCTCGGGTTTGTCCGGCTCCGAGGTCTTCTCCAGCTGACACGTTTGACAGCACTGGTTCTGGTAAAGCCGCACGCTGCACATGTTCATCGACTTCACTCTGCTGCAGAGCCGCGAGTGGTCCTTGCAGTCGTCTGTAATGGTTTCACATTCGTTTTTGAGCTAGTCGATTCAGCCTTTGCGAAAGAGTAGCTTTACAATAGAGGAAAATGATCATACATGGAACAGTACTATTCTTAAGGGGCTACATCACAAAATATTTTTAAAATATTTTTATTCGATTGTAGGACATTTGAGCTATACTTGCTGGATCAAAGCGGTTGCTAACGATCATCTTACCAGGTGTATCAGGACACTGCGGACTTTTACAGGTCTTCATCACAGTAGGTCGTGGAATGTCTCTGCAAGCGTTGCCAGCTGGTTTCTTCGTCCCGAACCAGACACACTGCAGGATTCGATACTTCATTCCGTCCCTTTCGCACGGTGCCATGCACTGCAGACAATTTCGAACATGTCAAGCTCACAGAGAACCAAATTACCAACAAACTGAACTGAGATTCTATGTACAAAACGTTTCCGCATTTTCTGTATTCATTTGTTGAAATCTGAAACGTCTCGCGAAGCTTTCTTACAGAATTTCTATTGAAAAGCTTTAAGAAACGTACTTCTGACCACTCGCCGACCCTCCAAACGCCTTTGCAAGCGTCGTTGTAGCACTCTTGTCTCTGCAGAGGTCTGGTGGTCTCGTCGCACTTGCTTAGATCGAGCAAAGTGACGTTCTGTTGATCATTCTCATCGTCTTCTGCCAAACGACAAGTAAGGTCGCGTCTCTGCATCGCTGTTTTCCAGTTGAAACACCTGGACGTCTCGCAGGGTGTCCATTTAGTTGTGTGCCATTGTGGACATTTGCCAAACCCGCATTGTCGCACCTTCTGCACCATCGGATGTCCGGCGTCTTCGCAGAATTTAGCTTCTATCACCACTCTGGTCTGTACGCGCGTTGAATTCCCCGGCGGCTTTGTTGACCGCACCGTGCACTGAGCTCCGCGTATCTTTGTGCAAGCAAAAGAATTTTTCAAATTGGCGAAGCGTACTTATTTAGCGATTTTGACGCTTCAACTACGAAATTATTAATGACTAAAATCTGTGCGTATATTGCAGTCAAGGAGAGCATTAATAAGTACTAGTTTTAACTGTTGATTACCTGAAATCCACTTCCTCCGCAAGTTTGAGAACACTTTGACCACTCTGTCGTTATCCACTCGAATACCCGATCCTCTGACGTATCTACAACAATATCAAAGTTAGAAAGCTGACTAAAACATTCATTAGTAGGTAATACACAAAATTAAAATGATCGCGAATAAACTTACCGAATATGCTTAGAGATGCAAGCGAAGCATCTGTTGTAGTGTTATGCCCAGGTGCACCAGCAATATTTAATGACTTGTTCTTTTTCTCTTCGCTGTCTTCTAAATTTGTTTCTCCGCTTGAACCATTGCGAATTTCCACTGAACCAGGTCCACTCTTCTCCTCCTGTTCCTTCCCGATAGATCCTCTATCTCCGAGCAAGGTCAGCTCGCTGAGGTCTTCCTCGGGGTCCCTAGTGCTGGTCCAGGCGAGAGAATCATCGACCGTACCATTCTCCACGTGGGTCTTCCGTTTCTGCATCCCCTCTTCTAGTTCCTCCGCGTAGTTCTCCGTCCTATTCAAGATCTCTTTCTCCCTGCTATCGGGTTTCCTCTGAAACTCTTCTAGCTCCTTCAGCGACATCGTCGAGTAAACATGCTCCGTCTCGGTGCTGTCGTGATGTCTGCCGGCCTCTTTCCTGTGAGACTCTGCGTGTCCGGTGCTCGAGTCTGGAATGTAAAACACCTCCAATCCAATGCCATCCGAGGTGGTAGACGAGATCAGGTCCTTGGCCTGTTCCTTCGGCGTCGTGTTCCCGTGGCGTTTGTCCTGCCATTGTCTCTTCACATTCTTCAAGGACTCTTCCACGTAGTCTTTGTCAAAGATCGCGGATGTCACCGGAGTCTGTTTGCTGGCGACAGGCGTGATCTTCACGGGGTCGCTGTGCTGTAAGCCGAACATGGAGTCGTCTAGATCGTAGGGATCCACGTCGATGAAGATCCTTTCCTCGTCGGGACCGAACGTTTCGTCTGGAATGGCGGTGTTGCGGTACAAAGTGTCCAAGTTCTCTTCCACGTTTTGGTACCGTAAACCGGAAGTCCTGTCGGCCATGGTGTGCTTTGTTGGCCCAGTTTCTTTTCGAGTGTTGTCGATGAATGCTACCGGAGCTGTCCGATGCGATCTGCCAGCTGATGATTCGCTTTGGAACGGCCAGTATTCCTGTTGAGTAATTGAAAATTAAGGAACAGTCCGGATACTGTTTCTTACACTAACAGACAACATTTGACAGCACCTTGGACATTATTGGAAATTGCAAAATTATACAACACTGTCACTGAAAACAACGCTTCAGACGACGCAATTAAACGGAACTGTTTAACAATGTTTAATGCTAGTAACAAGTAAAGCGTTCCTCTATTTTGCCAAGACAATCGGTGACTAACTGGAAAAACAGAAAGTCCCTTGGACTCTAGATAGTCTCACCTTCAGGCTCGATATAAAATACGTTAAGTGCGGCACAAGGGTAGAGGCACTTGACGCAGTAGTCGATTCCACGGATTCGTGGTGTCCAGGCTGACATATTAAATGGCCGTCAAAGATCCAGAAATATAGCAAGCAGGAAAGTAAAAGATCACCGGAAGAAAATTAGTTGACCGTGTCTTTCGTAAATGCGAAGTGTCATCAAAATGAAATTGAACTCTGTCAATTTCTCTGCGTCTGTATCGAATGAGATTTAATGACTTTGCAGACCATCTCTGTATATATGTATAACTTCGCGCATCGGTCTGTCGAATTCCATTGAGCTCTGAATAACTCAATGTGCCCATGAATAATTTAATAGAAGCGTATCAAAGGAGATTCACACGATCGTATTTCTATCAAATTGCTCGTAACTCGATGAAATTTGGCAGAATGACATACAAAGGCAACCAGCTCTGCGATCCTTAATTACACCAGAGAAATCGTTCGAGTCCGATCATTTTTTTCTTCGAGAAGAAAAATTATTCATCTCCGTGCGATCTTACCTGATTCTGCGAAGTCACTGTCTGTTCTCTGTGCAAGTCAGTTGAATCTGGCGGTGTGGGACTTGTCTTTTGCTTTCTCTGTGGTTTCTTCGTAGGGTTGCTGGGAAACGATCGTTCGTGGCTGATATCCTCGCTGTCGAGGGGAATAAAGCGGTTTCCATAGGCAGCTGCAAGAAATTCACGAATAATCTTAGAAATTTATAGCTTTTACAAATGGTGCAATTAGCTAAAATACAATTTTATCAATTTAGGGAATTGTCAAATGTGTGAAAATGTGAAAACATTTCCAGTGGATAAATTCGTTCATGATAATTGTAAAATGAAAAATCTGGGACCAGTCATTTGAACTGTCCTGATTGCTAAATAGTAATAAATCCAGATATAATTCGTAAGTTTCGAATAAGGATAGATTCAACATCGATAACGTTGGAACAATTTACCTGCTCGATCGGTGTACAAACTTTCACCTGAATTCGCAGGAGCAGAGTCCAAATTCGATTCTATCTTGCGTTGAAGATAGACGGAATTACTTAATCGCAAATACTCCTCACTGCTAATCTGCTCCTTCGAACGAAATTTTACGATAAGCTGCGTCTCCGCGTGCGAATTTCCCGCTGTAACAAATATTAATCCACAATAATTCCTCTATGCAGCAGCACTTTGAGATTTGAAAATTGTAAAATAGATTTACCTATACACGCGTAAATTCCGGAATCGGAGGCTGTGATGTCGTTTATCTTCAATGCACCTTTTTTGCTGATCTTGTGTTTCCTCGATTTCCTCAGCTCCTTGTTGTCTTTGGTCCACATGATCTGCGACCTGATGAAATTTTCGTTTTGGTCAAAATATAGACCCAGTCTTCAAACCAAAAGAAATTATTCTGAACGATGAATACGAGTATTCTACTTCAACACCTATGATTACAGTGATCATCTAACAGTTGAATTAACCAAAAATTTCAATGATACAATTCAATTACAACGTAATGCAATGGAATGAAATGCGTGATTTAATTAGTCCAGTTGTTCGAATTGTAGACTTACTTGTCGAACTTCCTAACGGGACACCGAATCTTGATGAACGGCGTGCCTTGGAATATCTTCGCGGTACCACCGATTTTGAGATCAACTTTCGCGTTCAAATCGGTCTGGTTATACGTGGTGTTTTGACTGGAAATAATCGGTAAGGAACCAGCATCCATGTCGTGGCAGGGTCTGCTGTTGCAGGGTCTTTCGGAAGCGGGTTTCTGCGGCGGACATTCGCGGTCTTCTCGACTTTGCTGACGTCCCTGGGCCATTATTTGGTCGCACGTCACTTTGCGTTTCATCACGCCTCCTCCGCAAGTTTTGGAACACTGCAAAACGTGTCCGATTATTTCTGGATCTTAACAGCAAACGTACCTATATTTATTATGAATAAAATTCTAGTTGCTTCACTTGAGAAAAATATTATTACCTAGCCTCTACCTATTTTTTACCAATTAGGGACTGGCACAGAGTACTAGTACATCACTAGTAGGTAGAGTGCTGAGAGTTACGAAATAAATGGCGGTAGCAAACGTGTTAACACTAAACCTGCCAAGCACTAAAAGCGATTAAAATGTTTTAACTTATAAAAATGACGAAGCTCTATTTATTTCTATTCTCTGCAATTTTGATTACAATATATGCTTAGAGAAGGAAATTTACCGAATCAATTTCCATGTAAGCAACTTCATCATTTCAATAATTGCAAAATGAAAAATATAAAACCGGTCATTTGACCGGCAGTGGTAGGTTTAGTGTTAATACGGAACCAATGAAGATTACGATGGTGAGTATTCAGTCATTGGAGTATAAGTAGAAGATCGTGAAGGAATAAGAGGAACATACTTTGCCCCATTTGCCGGTACTCCATTTCACGGGGCAGTCCCACACGTTGCAGTATTGTCTGTCTGCCGGTGGTGGTTGCGGGCACATTTTGTTCGGTACCGCTACTGTCTTACCTGTAGATCCTCTTGTCACCTCGTGTATGCAGGTGACGTCCCGTGTTTGTATGCCGAGTCCGCATGGGCTCATGCACGGCGAAAATTCACTCAAATTCCATCTGCGAACGACAATCAGTTGCAAAGATCAAAATCATAACGTGTACAGTGTACAGGGTGTATAAAAAGTAATGGTCATCCGTCCTAGGGGTAAATCTACACCTCTGGATCGGTGGACATTTGTAGGAGAAACTTGCCGCAAAATTGTTTATAACAAAAAAAATGGTTGTTAAAGTTTTTTTTTACATCAACGCCTTCTACTCATCGAGGAGAGAAAAAGTTTGAAAGGAGCCATATGTCGCAAACAAATAGTTATTGAGATATAAGCTGTTAAAGTTTTTCAAAATTTGATTGTGTGGAATTATACGTATAGACAAAAGCCTACTACACAGTCCACACGTCCGTGTCGATGAGACAGAACATGATCGTGTGCGTGCCTCGAGCCTCGAGGCAAACAAAATTTAAAGGGACATTCGTCGCTTTAAATGTCATTTGCCTTGAGGCACGCAAACGATCATGTGTTCTGTCTCATCGACACGGACGTGTGGACTGTGTAGTAGGCTTTTGTCTATACGTATAATTCCAAACAATCAAATTTTGAAAAACTTTAACAGCTTATATCTCAATAACTATTTGTTTGCGACATATGGCTCCTTTCAAACTTTTTCTCTCCTCGATGAGTAGAAGGCGTTGATGTAAAAAAAAACTTTAACAACCATTTTTTTTGTTATAAACAATTTTGCGGCAAGTTTCTCCTACAAATGTCCACCGATCCAGAGGTGTAGATTCACCCCTAGGACGGATGACCATTACTTTTTATACACCCTGTACATATCCTGTCATTTTTGTAAATACTTTTACTGTTTTTAATTTGATATACACTGTACCTCGGAGGACAGGGATGGTCATTGCAAACTCTTATTCTCGCTTCCGGTTTAGTTTCCACAGGGCACAGCAGAGGAATTACGGTTTTCCCCGTGTCGTCCCTCACGCAGTTAATTATCAGGTCCTGCACACCTAAAAAGTCGAAAGGTCTGATTTATGTTATTGATCGAGGATTTTTGCTCTTACGCCGAATACATTAATAGAAATCGCGGCGGTTTTTATATATCGACTCGATATTCGACCGTCGTTAAGCGCCGTTAATAGCACAATCTCATCAAATTATCCAGAATAACTAAACGCCCCCTGCGAAACCAACCCTAGCTACGCTCTGTTAATCCTTTTGGATCTGATTTTCGATAATACCCTGACTTATGTTCCCAGCTAATTATTGCCGACTGAAGTACGGTATTTATGGAACACTAATGATCACGGTCGGAAGTAGATAATTCCACTGAAAGGTTCTACGAGCCTCGATGACGGCCCTTGTTAAATGACCATTTTAATTAACTTCTGTCAAATTAATAGTCAATTTCCTATTTTCGATCGCTGGTGGGTACTATTCAGTCACCCAGTCAGCATTACTTCCATCAATTTAACGTTCCACATTTATGCTGTTTAACACTAAACGTACCACGAGGGGTCAAATGACTCATTTCAGATTTTTTATTTGATAATTATTGAAATTGTAAAGGTGGTTCCATGGGAATTCATAGAATATATTTTTTGACTTTAGTATACAGGGTGTCCCATTTAAGTTGAGATTGTAAAAAATCTCGAAGACATGTGATTTATAAAAACCAAACTGACACATGTCCTTTAGTGTTTCCACTGGCGAGTCAGATGGCACTACTAGTTTTTTTAATGCGTGGGCGTTTTCAAGGTTATTTCAAGATAATTTTGTCTTTCTTTATCACAAACCCATATTTTTATTTCGGAATCACATTCTACGTAAAAAGATGCACAACTTTTTGTGAATGTGATTCCGAAATAAAAAATTTTTAATTCACATGTCTTCGAGATTTTTTACAATCTCAACTAAAATGGGACACCCTGTATATTATAGTGAAAATCGCACAAAATATAAATAAATTTAATCTTGTTATTTTTAGAATACTATACACATCAGTCACTTTTGATGGTCGGTAGGTTTAGTGTTAAAAAGCGTGCAATAACTTTTCATTGCATCGCGTTAATCTTTTAAGAAATACGTCGTTCAAAGTTAAATTCATCGAAATCCGACTCACCCCCTAAGCACGTAGCGCTGCAAGGAGTGTAGCCAGCTTCTTTCCACGAGTAGGTGGTCTGCACATCGCTTCCTGGCGCAACCTTGATCCCAGAATCGTAGCCACTTCCTCCGGAACTACCTGCTGGCGATCTATAGCTGTCGTCGGTCAGGCTGGGTTCAGCGTATCCGCTGTCGCCGACAGCGTCGATACCATAAGACAGACTGTTCTCTATCATACCGCAGGGGTCCAGCACGCATTTCTCGGTCTGGATCGGCTTCGGGCCCGAGCACTGTCGATCCGGCAGATTGGCGATGGTCCGGCTGAATTCGAGGAATATCTTGCACTTGACGTCGCGATGCCGGATGCCTTCGCCGCAGGTGACGCTGCACGGCGACCAATCGTCGGCGATGAACCTGGAGGGTCGATCAGTATGATGATTCGCGTTCAAGATACCGTTCGAAATTTCTGTCCCTGCATTTTGAATTGCAGTGGAGGCTGTTCCTGACTGGTTCACCGTGGGATCTCGCGAGAGTGACTCTCGCTGACTCCGACGAGAGCGAGACCACGCCCACTGGAGCTGATCTGGGCGGAGCTAGAGGTATGAGCCGCTCACACGCTAATTAACTGCCTTTCAAGTTGATATTTTGCTGGCGATTGAATTAATTTTTACTATAACCTATTAAGTGAATTAAACTTTCTCAGGATCTACGAGGTGTGGCAAACGAGCGGCTCATATTGTGGCACTTGGAGGTCATTGAATGTTGCCCCTAGGAGCAATTCGGGTCAGGTTATTTGGATTGCGAATTTTCCGTAGTTTCCCAAAGCAAAGAATTGACCTTTCAAAGTTCACTTTTTGCTTCTTGTTTAACTTGTTTAACTTTAATTTGATTTTCATTGCACTATGATAGAACCTCTAGTAGAGTGAAAATGGTTTGTTCGAATTCATTTTCTTGAAATTTTCATGACGATCCACATCCTTTCAAGATTTTATCTGTTACCCCTCCTTTGAAATATTATTCTAACATATTCTATAGTTGGTAGAAGAAGCTTGCGTCTTCCTATTAGTTCGAATAACAGAGGTTTCACTAATCCAGCAATTCTACCTTCTCATCTGGCATCTCTAACTAGCGTTGAACGACCAATACCTTTTTGCTAGAAGCGAAGTCAATATTTGAGCCGGAAGATGTGTTCTTAATGGCTCGAATGGAGCCGGGAGAAATAATTGAACAATCACCGCGATATAATGCGACAGTATTTGGAACGGTGGCTTGGAGCGAACAGTTATTCATTGGTCCCGGGCTTGGGTTGGGAAAATGCGATAAATCAACGAACATGAAAGGAGCTGATTCTACGCGAGCGCATTCGTCTCTTTTTATTCGTTGGACAAACGTCGTGACGCTCGCAGAGCGCGAGGAATTTATTGGCCCTCTGCAGCTATTCGTGTAGTTCCTAAAGCGACGCGTGCACGTCTCTCGCGTCATCGATTAAACTGAATAAATAATGCTCGGTTATTCGCGTTTCGGCTTTTCAGAGAACGATGGAGTCGTTCCTCTCGATTCTCGTTCGGTCGACACGAGACGAACGAGAGAACTCGTTCCGAAGTCCTCGAGTGTCTATTTTCGGCCGCGAATCGATGATTCTTGTCGTCGATAATCTTTTTAACCCTGCCATTCACGATTTGACTGACTAGGAATCGACTCTGCCTCTTGCACAGGCAAAGTTTCCGAAGCTCTTTGCCGTTCTCTCGCTTTGAGAGATTTTATCCAAAATTAACGGCGAACCTTCCAGCATCAGTAGACTGCGGATTCTATGCATTTATGACAAGAATGATGTGGTGCAATTTAGAACAATGGAGAAATTAAATGAATCCAAGAGCGTTAATATATTATTACCATTAATTTAAAGAAGAAATTTTGCAATTATCACAGGTGTGAAAGAATTCGTGCGGGGAAGGATAAAAGTTCAATTTGGAAAAATAAATCGTAGAGCTTCGGAAACCAGCTTCGTGTATTGCAGATAGTCGTTTAACATATTCAAACCTATTCGATTCGATTGGAGAAGTCAACTGATAGATCTCGGCAAAAAGGACGTTGATCCTCGCAGGAGGAAGAAATCTGGAGGCAGGAACCTGCGTAAAATCGAACAGGCGAGCACATGTAGACAGTTCTACGCTATAAATTATGCATGCTAAGCCTACGGGGTTACCGTGGAATACGCAAGCCAGAAAAAGGGCTAAGGGGGTGGAGGGTGACCGACGAAACATCGGCGAAGAAACGGTGTACGATAATAGTCGACGTAACATTATTATCGTAAGTCTATGCTAATGCTTGTTCTACGGCATTCGCGTTATGCGCTAATTAAATCACGGTAAATCTCGTAATCTCATAAATGCATTAGGAGCAAGAGGCAGGAAAACGTTAAGCGAAAGAAAGAAAAAGGAAATCCTAGCAGAGAGAGTGAGAGAGAGAGAGTGAGAGAGAATGGGGGGGGGGAGAAACTGGAGGCTGGGGAGATTAAGGTACGTTGAATTTCAGCGGCGGGGTTGGAGAGAGATTCAAGTTGGAAAACTGTTGCGCGTCAGCAGAAAATGGAGACCGTCGCGAAACTATTCTCCTCGGCTCGCCGAAAAATTTCTATTCTCTTACGAGACGAACGAAATAAACATTATCATTAAATGAAACTACTAATCGCCTTTCCTCACGGAATTTCTTGCTGATGCGCCGCGTCCGCACTCGAAGCGGTTGCTTTTTTCAAGAGATTCGCTTATCAATTGCAGTTCAACCCTTAAATGAGCTTGAAATCTGCAACGATTCAATCGGCATACATTACTCCGCACAATTAACTAATAATTAACTAATTTTCCTATGAAAATAATACGTGGCACGAAGCCACTGGTAAGTTACACAAGTTACGAAAGAAGCCAGTGTAATTATTGAAGTTGGAGAAGCTAATTAGGTGGAACACCCTTGCAGACTTTGTTTGCCGGCACAAAAGCTTCTCGAGATCCTCTTGAAAAGGACCTCGCTTAAAAACGCGTTTTTCCCGATTGTTCTGTGGCAAAAAGGATCGATAAGCGAACGGGGTGAGTTGAGGGTGAAGCGTTTCAGCTTAAACTCATCGCGAAAGCTGTCGCGTTGGTTGGTGTTGGGGATGGATGCTTCTAAAACTTAGCCTTGATTTAGCTCTAAAACGAGAAGCATCGTCGGACTTCGTAGCTCTGCGGTGAGTTACAAAAGCGTGCGGGGAATTTCTACGTAAGCGTTGTCGGGGTTGTGTGGTTTGGATAGAAGGTGTGGTTTGGTGGTTTAGTAACAAAGAAAAACAGAGGAAAATTCAAAGGAGGTGGATAGGGGATGCGTCGCGACGTCTGGAGGTCGGTGAAAGCCGGGGAACAGGGTAGAAGATAAAAAAAAGTGGAAGAAGAAGAGAAATAGAGACTGACAACGGGGGTGCAAGTGAAACCGGGGCGGGGAGGGGAGGGCGAGAGGTGGAAGTAGAGAACAAGAAGAAACAAAAGACAGAGAAGAAGAGTTAAAGTGATAGAAGAAAGAGACACAGTAATGGGATACCTCAGATACAACCAGCCACAGGCAAAGTAGATCGTATATCTGTCGGGACAGATCAATTTACGTCAAGAAATGACTCCTTTCAACACGGAGAGATTTTCTATCTAGCTGTTGTACAATAAGTTTCTTTCCCGGGCAAGCGACGAGAGGCTCTATCAACCTTCTACGCACGTTTCAGCACACCTGGACGACACGCGTTTCACCGTGTTTCACTATTATAGTAGATATTGGATAGTACTCACGTGGATTCCGATGGAATCGGCTGATCGATTAGCTTCTCTGACACTGGCGGGGGCGGGTATGGCTGCATCAGGGGTTGAGTCATCTCATCGGCGTCTGAAAAATGATCGTTCCCTATCTTGTCCCGGAATTCAAAAGCGAAAGTGGAAAAGATTTCTGCGATCTCGGTGGATAATTTATTGAAATATTGCGATAAATTTCTCGTTAGTGTGAGAGGGTTACTTTAGAAACACTCGGAATGATCTCTCTACATGAAAGCCAGTAATGTTGTGGAAAATTGTTTCTCGATAGATGTGGGAGTGTCGATGGCAATGATAACACTGTAACCACAGTTTAAGCCTTTCACGCGAGAAATCGCTGTTCTTGGTTTGATACAGGGTGTCGTATTGTTTTTCTATCACTTTCTATGTAATAGACACTTAAAAATTCGCAGGTTTCAGAAGCGTAAAATTTCTACAAATAATGATCCGTGATATTTCCACGAGAAGTAGTTTGCAAAATAAGGGCAAGTCTTCGGCTTTTAGGGTTGGAAAACGCAAATGAGCTCTTAATCGAACGACACCCTGTATAAGCTCGAACGGGTCGTCACGGGAATGGGATTCGACGCAGCTGCATAGCAATGTAACTTATAAAACTTACATATCGGACAGACGATGTTTGTTTTGCACTCCTGCTCGGTGTGCGGCCGTTCGACAGGATCGCAGTCCGTCGAGATGGAACCAACAGCGTCCCTGCACTCGACCGTCCTCGTCTTGATGCCAGTGCCACAGGTCACAGAACACTATCGATCACAGGGGGAAAGGTAAATTTCATGCTGCTGGCGCAAATTGCTTTCAAACGGGACCGATGGGAGCGTGATGCAGCGAAAGAAACCGGAACGTGGGCGAAATAATTAACGGGCCATCTTGACACTGTCGAATTCCTTTCGTTCCATCCGCCTTTTTCGCGAAACACAACCAGTAAAAATATCAGTGACTTTGCAATCTCATTCGACCTCGAAAAATGTTCTCCCCTTTATTACATGAATTCCTCCAGACATAACTTCATTCTAAGAAGTTTTGTACAGTGATCTTCACCGACCGTCTCGTGTAAAAGTGGAAAGAATTTTTGATTTTAGAATGTCTCCTTCTATCGCTACAAGAAATGCTCGTTTCACTTCATTCCAGAAAGTTGCTTCACGAGGTTTGCATTGATCACGATATGTAAAAGGTGAAAAGGATCCAAGATTCTACTAAATTTTGTAACGACGGCCTTTGCGCAGTTACTCGGAACTTCCAACTGATAACTCCGTCTTCGTGTTTCCTTGAAACAAGTTTTGATAAATCGTGTAACTTGAGCGGAGCGCTGATTAATTAATTCGTAGGGAAAGGAATTGCTATACCGCAGATGATTAATGTTTTGTACATTGAAAAAATGTACGAAGAGAACTCGCGAAGAACAAAGCGTAGACCGTGGATCTCCTTCCGTATACTTATATTCCACAAGAATCTTGAAAAATTCGCGAAATGTACAACTCATCGACTACACTTTTATTACATATTCCGCGCAATGGGTGCACCAGCAAAGGAAATAAATTTCCAAGTCTCGCATCTTTTGTGGAAGAAAATTGAACAGTCCAGCGATAAGCAACGATGTTTCCTTTTCTGCTGAATCGTTGCAGTATCTTGTGGAATCTTGGATTTTCGAAATTTCTGTTCGACAGTTTAGCCCGGGGCGTATCTCTCGCGAAACGGACGCAGTAAGAGAAAACGGAAAAGCGTGTGGGTCAAGGTAATACTTTCCCGGCGGGATAAAGTCCATAGAAATAGGGTAAAATGGGTAGGGTGATGCCAAGAAAAGGCGGGGAACCTTGGTAACAGTAAACTCTCGTGACGCAACAGTGGAATCTAATTTCAGTATACTAAGTGGTATTTGCTAGGTTCTATTCTAACGTTCAGAAGACTTAAAAGATCTAACGAGGGCTGCGCGAGACCTCGGAGATCATTATCGGAACGAACTGCGCCGGAGAAGTTGAAAAGGAACGAAATAAACGCTATGAAAAGGAGAAAAGGTTTGGACGTACAGGATTTGAAAGCTCGGGTGGCCTTGGACCCTACGCTAATTCAGAAAGAGGACTTATTAGTTCCTGCAAGGTTGGACAGTGGTCAATCAATTCTTTTCTTACACGTCCATTGTTCTAAAAATGTTTGTCATCATTTTCCAAGTTGCAGTAGACCAGTTTCTCGAACAGAAAAAATATCTGTGGCTTGTAAATATCATGGAGATTTTTAATCACGTTCAGAAGATTTTAATCATTGTATGGAATATATGGTCACAAGTCTTTAATTATTTTGGTCTAATTCCTATGAAAGTAAGGAAACTTCCTACATTTTCTAAACTTTTAATTGCAGGAAACATTTCCTGGAATAAGGGGAATAAGTCTGCATTCAATTACACCGAGCGCGAACATCCTTCGAGAATGATTTCGCTGGCGGAAATGAGCATAAGCCTCGAAAGGTAGGAAGTTTTTTAACTTCCGCGGGTTCAGGGCTTCATTATTCGTCCGAGTGTCTGAGGCTCGCGAACACTGGGCGTGACATGCAGAAACATCGAACGAATTCTCTCGGCGAGGTCTGTAAATCCGGAAACAAAGCTCGTCGGCTGACCTCTTTGCTTCCTGTCACGGAAGACGCCGAGTAATTGCTTCTGTTGATCACTAAAAATCTCCATTTTTCCTAGCGTCAGAACAAGCCAGCAACACGATCTTACTCTTAATTCGCATATCCATGCCCTCAAAACGATCCCAAAATCGATCAAACGCAAATCTCTAGAGCAGCCGCCCTTCAAAGCCCTTCTAAAACCGTAGGGTAAGAGGTTTTTCGAGTTCCGACGACCACTGCGAGCACTTATCCAAGTTCGTATCCCAAATCTCAGGTCTAGAGGTTCTAAAATTCTTGTATGTACGGATTCAGGAGCGTTTCGCTCGAATTGATTGGCTAGCGAGATAGAGGATTGGTGAATGTTTCTGTTTCGAACGGTGCCGATCAGATTCGCTTCGACGTCAAACCGAATCGCAGCCGAATCCGGAGTGGCGGGTACCGTTTCCAGTCCACGGGAAGCTAGGCGTCTCGTTCGAGGCGGCCTCAAACTTCTCTCAGCCAGAATAAAGTCCGCTTGATCGGGAAAGGTAAGAGCCGAGAGCGGGTTGAGCGGTTTAGTGGCGAGCACGATGAAACGCGAGAAAAACGATGAACAAAAAGCCCCGGATGCCGGAGCTATCGTTCAAGACGTCGAAGGTGGAAAGGTGACACGGACGGAAAAGCGGAAACCCGCTCGACTTAGGCACTCTGGCCTTTTCTTCCGCCACCGCCCTCTCGCCGATGTCTCCGCCCATCAGCGCTATTTGCTTCTGTCCCCGTTTCACTTCTTAGTTCGATCACCTTCTTTCACCTTTCTCACCCTGCACCCTTTCCGCCTGCTCTTGTCTAACCCATCGCATTCCCCGCGTTTACGTCTCTATCCCTTTGCGATGCACTGCCGAATAGTTAACAACTGCAGTGGCACTTGAAATTTCATCTCGTGCATTCACAATAGGGCACACTCCTCAGCTTCGCCAATTAATAACTTCTCTACGGCTCCATCTGGTTCAAATTTTGGGAAACATCGTGGTACGTTTGGCAATTTAAGGACTTCGTCGAAATACTGTAAAAATACCTGTTCAAGATTCAGAAGTACAAGGAAATAAAGAAGAAGGTTGAAGTCGCAGCAGTTTTCTGTTTGCATGTTTGGGGTGGAACATGTATTGACAATTAACGGATTGGATACTACAGTTCTTGCCAAACAACTACTTCTCCAGCGCTAACTTTTATACATTCCCTTTTTGTTCTGTTTTTGTACTTCTTCCCCTCGGTTTCTACTGTTTTCCAACTTCCCACCAACCCAATCTTACCCTCCGTTTCTCCCCTCGTTCCTCTCCTTTGCTTTTTCCACCCCGCAGCGTCTTTCTCCGGAATCCAACCCCTTCCACGAGGAGGTCCGATATCATGGGAG
The DNA here is from genome assembly GCA_963966675.1 of Lasioglossum calceatum. Classification (NCBI taxonomy): domain Eukaryota; kingdom Metazoa; phylum Arthropoda; class Insecta; order Hymenoptera; family Halictidae; genus Lasioglossum; species Lasioglossum calceatum. The sequence continues at coordinate 19,073,890 of OZ016541.1, forward strand.
TGCTTTAAGGAGCCCTGTGCTTTCAGTTCAATATTTGCATGGCTCCCGAGCTCACAAAAGAGAGAAATCTATCAATTCCTGTCTTCCGGGGAAGGTGGGGCGCGGTTCGTCCCTCTTTCTCGCTGGTCCGGGCACCAACCTCGGATGAAATCATTACCGTGCTGACGGGCATAAGAGGCTGGCCTTTATGTATCGCTGGCAAAAGGATACCGACGCCATTTCCACGATGCCCCCGCTAGCCTAGCATCGTTTCCTTCGACAGCGCGGAGACGAGCACCGCCATTGTGTATCGATCAAGCATGAGATGAGCCGTAAATCACACTACGTACACTTTCGTTTACACGTGACTGGGGCTATTTTCGTGCCGCCTTCGAGATGCCACCCTGTTCGCCGCCCATTGTTATCGGAACAGATAAGAAACTGCCGCGGGGGTGGCTGCCGGGACTTCTGGTCATCGACTCGTCGTGTGCAACTTTTTTTTTTATATCGAACCTCGGCTACGGATTTTTAGAAAAAATGTTTGACTCACTGGCTGGAACATTTTTCTTCAACTTCAACGGCCATGATTTATGGCCTAATACTATTCGTCCCAGGATTTTTCTAACGTTCCCCCTCGGTTTCTACAAAATGACATACAAAAACTTCTGCATAAAGATTCGCAGTCTGGTCGCAAGTATCCGAATATTCATGAACATTCATGCCGACGCATAAACATCGAATATAAGCTGCTCCTTTCCCGCCAACCCAAAAAATTCAAACAATCCTCGACACCCGACCGGATTAAACGAACGAAATTCCGGGCAACAGCAGAAACAGAAATGGTACAAGCGTGCCGGGTAATCTCCCAGCGGGTGAGGAAGGAAAATAAAATTTAACTTTCAATTTGCGACCTCGGCCTCCCCTCTCCCTTTTCCCAGGATCTTTCCGAGGGTCGCGAGCAGACAGAACCTTAAAATATTCCGCGTCAGGGGACGCGTCCTCGTTACGAGTCGGCGAAATACCGCCACTTTACGTATCGCCAGGCAATGGTAATAAATAGACCACCCGATCAACGGAAGAGAACAAATCATCTCACGATTGACACTGCTACCGTAATTCTGTATTGTACAATATAAAACCTGCATTTAGCCTTACGCATTTGTAATTTCTCAGAAGAATCTTCAGGGAATAGTTCTGTAACATCGCTGTCTACTAGTTTTCGTTTCACGAAGCCGATCGGTTTGGCATCCGAGTGGCTGAAACGCGATATCCACGGTCGCATTTAGCAGGTACTCATGAATAAAGCATAACCAACTGGATTCCCGGGGCTGGAGAATACTCCAGGCTGACTTTTCCAGTCTGAAAGTCCGCGTTCGACCTTCCTCGTACAACTTGTCCCTCATTGTTGCGTCTGTTTGCGCCTCTCGAGGCTGCGTCGCCGCGAGTTGCATCCCGCAGCCTCGGTTTTCCGCAGCTCGTTGCATTCGGTAGACTCCCACCGAGCTCCGCCGCCTGAGATACGACGCCGTAAAATTTTATTTTTCTCCCCCCCTCGGCGAGAAAGTTTCTTTGCGTTTCCAGTTTGTCTCTGAATACATATAAACGGAACGGCGTGTCGCGGGCTCGCTACGAGCGAGTTACTTTAATTTCCTGCGTCGAAACGGTCCGACAACGTTCCTCTAACCGATCGTGTGTCTCTGCTGGATGCAGCCTCTGTTCGCGAAAACACGCGTAAACAGTGTGCAGTTACGTGACGTCGCGATGTCCTTATACGTGCGCCCATTAATAACGACGTTTACCTCTGAGCGCGTCGTTTCGAGGGAAAATGAACTGGCTCGATATTTTCTCGCTCGTCGAGCTGCTTCCGGCTCCGGCATATGCTGGTGAAGCTTTTATTATTGTCTTTTGTCACAGTCCTCGAATTTTGAAGGCTTTCTAAGCATCTCGCTGATTTTGTACGTTTATAAAAACACGAGCAAGCGAAACACAAAATTGTGAAGGTCTTGTAAGAATTTTGTGGATGTAGAATACTGTAGTATCTTGATATCAACATTCCAAATAACCACAGAATTGCATTCTCCCCGTACGTATTTTACGAATAGTCCTTTTACTGGCGGATGCAGTTGCCTTTGGCCCGCAACCAGCCCCAGAAAATGACTATACCCGGCCTCAGGATGGAAAGGGTTGAAAATAAGATCTTTCCCGATGCTCTTGATGCAATTTGATTGCAACGATCGGCGAAGCAAGGAGTCAAACAGAACGGAAGCACGCAAACCGCGTGGAATGCGCGCGGAGAAAGGGATCGCAAGGATTGCCGAGCGAAAGAGGCAATTCCACAGCGTTCGAGGGGCATTTCGCGCGAGCAACGAGTATGTGGAAGACAAACGGTCGGTCGGGAAGGCGAAGGAGAAAAAAATACGCGATAAGAGCTGTTCGAGAGGAGAGGCGCGAAGAAGAGGACGAGAGAGTGCATTCTAGCGGAAAATGCCCTGTGTCGCCACTCGACGGCGAATTCACCGTTGCCGATTGCATTCGAGATGCAGGCGTCGCGCACGTGCACCTCGTTCAATGAGCATTGCTCAAGCTCGCACCATGCAGCCGAAAAGGGGCCACCGTTGAAATCACCGACGCGACGCAAGTTCCGACGTGGATATATCTTGACCGAACGGAGAATATTTGCTTAGCGTTTCCACGGATTTTTCGACCTGGCAAATATTCAATCTAAGACTGTAGCTGCAGTGCCGGATTAAGCAAGCGCGGGGCCCGTAGCAAATGTTATGGCGGGGCCCAAGGCTTTGCATCAGGGCCGCTCGTGTGTAAATGTAGCGCACCTTTGCGACAACCACAATGAATGAGCTTTTTTTGGAAAACTATCTGTGCTCCCTGGCATAGACAGGCGCTCATGTATCGGCCCTTGTTTGTATGGCGCGGGGCCCGTAGCATTTGCTACTCCTGCTACGGGGCTTAATCCGGCCCTGTGTAGCTGGGTAACTGTTCGGATAATCGAGGCTCTACTGTGTCGTGGAATAACCAACTGAACACGATTCAACTGATGTCGCGTTTGGAGTCATTTCAAATAGAAAAATGTGACGAACACGCCGGTAAATTGGATTGGACGAGTCAAGTGTTGGAATAGAAGATGAGTAATCGAGGGCACGAAGGGTGATAGGATTCGGGGCAATACGATGTGTTTTGCATTCTATTTATCGGGCCGGTCGAAGACCGAAAGCAGAACGTCCGGGGGCCTCGAGTGGATTTAAATTTCCATAAACGCACGAAATCGGACGTGGCCGCGACCGAATGTCTGGAACGGTTCCAGCAGATATCGCGCTTTTCAGGACACAGTTGTCGGACCCGGGCAAGAAATGGCACGGCGGAGAGAGTCGGTCATCGAGGATCGTGCCAAAACGAGCCCCCGCGGCTCCCACAGGCGCCGCGGAGTCGTCCGAAACCATCTACAATGCGCTTCCTCTGTATCTGAATCGCATTTGTTACGCGGAAATGTCAGGGGAAACGCGGACGACATGCGACAGTGCAAGTGTGCAACGGCGACGCACTTTGGCGGCGGCTCTCTCGATGCAGCAATCGATTTAACCCTTCGGGGAGGACGCCCGATCGTCCTTTCTTTCCACGCGATCGACGTTGTATAATGTTTGGCGGATGTTACCATCGTCTGTCAGCGGTTCAGACATTTCAGACTTTGTCGATATTATTCATAACTAGACTGCGGATCTTTATGCAAAATAAAAAATGTTTGCATTGATTGCAAGACACAGGAGCCAAATAAAAATTTCATTCGTCTTTTGGCAATCTTGTTAATGTGAAACTAATACACTGGTGGCCTTGAATCTTTTTAATACCTCCACTGTTTTAAATTGTACGTACCAATTTTTGTCATGAATGCATAAAATCTGAAGTCTATTCATAACTATCTTCATATTCTAGAAAATACGCATCGTACCGATTTCCAGGTCCACTTAATAGCAATTACAGGTTGAACACCGGAAGTCCCGCTTTCAAACAACGTCTTACGCCTGTGCAAGGAGGTCCGCGATTAATTTACGAGCAATTTACCACTATTTCGACGAGCTGTTAATTTCCTCAAACGTTCCCAGACAGCGTTCGCGCCCCACGGAATCGTCAGCTCTTGCGAAATTCGTCGAAATCAGATCTTCTCGAAACCGAGGTAGCCAACCAAGCATGATTGCTACTCTCCGGATCCCGTCAATAACCAACGCGGAAAAGGCGACGCGTTCTCGCCCGCGTAAAACTGTTTCATACGGGGGGTGAGTTTTCCAGTCTTTGCGATAAATGCAACGCGGTTACACCCGTTTCATCCCCCTTCGTCAGAGTGGCTGCACGCGAAATCTCTCCCTCCGCTCATCCCTCTTTGAGGACGTAACGGGCCGCCGACATCAAACAGGACGATTTTCTCGTCAAACAAACCCCTCCTCTCTACGCCCACGCGCGTTCGCGCTCATCGTCGCTTCTTGGACGCTCCCTCCACAAAAAAGGATAGAGACACGCCTCTTCCAGCTGTGCTGCCACTTCGTCAACGTCCTCGGTGAAAGGACGAAAAAAATTTGTAGTCCTCGAGCGACGCTTCCGGGTTCGGAAAACATGGCGGAAGAGGGCATGCATGAAATAAGAGACTGAGAAGAAGTCTTGAATTATTTAGCACAATTTGCCAGCATACGCGGCCGCTATTCGGTTTAGAATGAGAATTAGACACGTTTTGTCTGGCCTTGCGGAAACTTTTTGTTTCCCGAAGGATGCGATAATGGTATTCAACAAAAAGAACTAATTTTTGTGCGTTTTAAATTCCCCGTAAAAGATTAGTATTGACGCGAACATCAGCAGTCGCAAGTGGGCGAATACTCGCAGACAGTGGTGGACGACTATTGTGTACCAGTTTCAGTTTCCGCCGATATTGAAAGTAGCAAGAAGAAGTTTCCCTCCGTTCGGGTACTTCAACTTCGCAAGTTGATCCTTTTTGCAGGACACCGGAGTAGCTCGCTCGGAATTACTTGATTCTTAAAGTTTGCCTCGGCCGAACTTCTGTATGCGTACCGATGTTCGATTCCTTGTCGGCCGTTTCCGGCACGTCAGTTTAAATTTTCCTCAACGCCAATATTTCCATTCTTGCCGGATATCAGGACATTCTACGCGAGCACAACCGAGTAGAAGCTTTCTACCGAACTCCGAGGAAACGAAACGGCACGGCGTGTTCCATTATTTTATAATTCATTCATCGAACCTTGCAAATACCATCTCCATCCTCTTCTCGCTGAAAATCTTCTCAACGCTAGAATCACCGATCGACACGATGGAATTCGATATTATTATAGAAATTACAGAGATACAATGATCACAAACAAATTATTGCATAATTTAAAGTTACAAGGAAAATTAGAAAAACCCCCAGTTTTAATTACATCCAAAAATTTTCAGAAAAGTCTTATTAAATAGTAGAAAAATAGTATTATTCCTTCCGTTCGAGTTTCCATTACATTCCAAAGAATAGAAAAGTCAGATTAAATAGTTCAGACGTCTCATCATACAAAGTGTGAGAGATCAACGCTTTAACCGAATGAAATCGACAATGTTGTGACTTTGACGGTTCTTCCACGTTTCGAAAGAGCAGTTTCACTTTAACTGACGGTCCCATGTGAAAAAATTGTCGGACGATTACGGAAGAAGCACCGCAATTTGATGTTAGCCTCGGCGCGGCACGATGGCAAAACAACCAGCTCGCACAAAGCAAATTGTTGAACGAGTTTCATTTCCCTTTGCAACAATCAGCAAGCCCGACCTGTTTACTGTTCCCGGAGGAAATCGGATTTCCTGATGCGAATAGACAGATATAACTGGATGGAGAAACGTTACACGTTCATCTGCGTCGACCCGTTAACGTCCCTTCAAGAGACAAAAGGTTCCTGGAACTCGTGTAACACCCTTAACCCCGTTCGAATTGGAATTAACGTTTCGTGTTTATCCAACAAGCAAAGACCGTTTTATCGGGGTGTAAAAATGATCAATTTCACTGCTCGAAGCAGTTCCTTCAATCCGCACAAGATTATAAGGCTAAAAAATGTTTTTTCTGTTTTGATAGTTTTTGATACATGACAATTTCTATATTGTTTTCTGTTCATTTTTTGGTTGTAGAGATGGATAAGAGTAAGGAGTTCATGATTCCCCGATTCCGTGCTAAAACGATAATAAATACGACGATCCTTAGCCATGGCTAAGGGGAAGTTGGAGGGCAATAAATACTCCTTCCTCATGGCGTCTAAAGCCCTAAATTCCAGCATCAAGCGAATGACTCTCGTCTATCTGTACCGAGCAACCGCTCGTCCCGTTTTGCATGTTCATGGCTCGCGCAAGGGTCGCAGTTCTGGTATCCAAGGTTTCTCTTGTACTCACCTCGCTCCATTTATTGGTCTCCCACATGGGGCAGGAGATGGTGTTGCAGGTCTCCTGGTTACGGGGCTTGTGTATGCCGCTGCACTTGTGGTCAGGCATCTGTAACGAGAAGGATTTAAAGCTCTAACACCATTCATCTTGGGCGACGAGTGATTTCGTGGGGCGTACATTAGGTCTCGAATGTTTTCATTCGTTTCCACTGGTCCATCCCTTGGCCGAGATTCGAATTATTCGTTCGTTCGCTATATGATTGATTAAATAACTGATTTGGTTTAGAACGATTTCTTAAAATTTATTTGAGAACCGTGCAACACTCAGAGGTCGTTCTATCGACGTAACTAAAAATGATAATAGCAGGTGATCAACCCTGAAGAGGGTTGAATAAATTAATTCAATCTAAAATGGAAAGTCCACTTAACGATCAATAGAAAACATATTGCGGTGGTTGCAATGTGCTTGTATGCTCCCGCAACGAGATGTTTTAGGGTGAATTTTCGAGATCAAGTATCAACAGTTATCACAGCCCTTGCAGTTCAGAACAAACGTCATTTAGCTCGTAATCACTGAATAATCGTACGGTCGACGAGACATTACTACACGTATTACACCCCCTATTACCAACCAGAGAGCCGTCTAGCCGTTTTTCGCAGGTAGACCTGCGGGGGTGGACGACGGGGGTGGAAGGAAAATCCTCGGCGGTGCACCGTAAGTCTAACCATACGTACAGGGCACTCCAAAAATAAGGGACACTGGAAACATGCAAATCCTCGACGCGAGAGAGGTCAAAAAGTTCTTTGACATTTTTCAAACGGAGACTTCATCTTCGAAATATTATTAGGCAGTTCCAAAAATTTTGTTCACAATGTGTCAGTTTAATATCGTTAAATAACAATGATATATGCATGTCCAATATATAAACCATCATCTGTTCAAATCATCCTCTTTACCATGGAACTTGATTTTTTAAAAGCAACTTTGAATTTGCATCATGCACGTCGATCGAAAACGAAACGTGCTTCGAGGACAACTCAACAAATTTTTTCCACGTGTGTCAGTTGCTTTTTTAACTGATTTCGAAAAAGGAGGAGGTTACTCAATTCGATCTGTAAGTGCCTTTTTTTTCTATGTATGTTCACCGATTATGCCGAGATGGATGGACCAATCAGGACGAAACCTTCTGCATTCTGTAGGGTATGTCTCCCGATTGGTCCCTTGAAAACAAATTTTGCATTTTTTCACTCTTTACGGTTTCTATTGCAAATAACCAATGCGACTGAAAAACCGGTGTTCTACAAATTCTGCTCGTTCCACTAAAACGTGTGGAATAAGAAAATTTTATTAAAAAAAATTAAACCGATTTCGAGAAAACACACTAAAAAATGCATTAAAAAGTATGAAATAATTTCCATTTAATTTATGTGAATACACACGAACTTAAATACAATACAATCTTTTCGGCAGCGCAAAATTGTAATTTTTTGACACTGGAAATTACGAAAATCCTTAAATTCTTCTAAATACATGCTTTCACATATTAATGTATGTTCTCTTCCCACCGACTGATTTCCAAGTCCACCATATTCCAATGAAATCATAATCAGTAACATCTGTCATTTGGAAAATTTTCAATTTTGTGCCGCCTTCGAAAAGATTGTATTGTATTTAAGTTCGTATGTATTCACATAAATTAAATGGGAATTATTTCATACTTTTTAGTGCGTTTTTTCGAAGTCGGTTTAATTCTTCTATTTTGTGTTTAGCGTTTGAGGATGTTTCCGGCGCATGTTTCAGGGTGTCCCATAGATTTTAGGCGTCCTGTACTTTGGGGAACGTGTGCGCGTGTTCCAGGCGCTCGTCGAGTCTCGGATGAGAGGATTTTACGGTGGTTGACACAGAACCGCGGGCGGCCCTTCCAGTTTAAACGAACCGAACTGGGTTAGGGTTCGTGGGATTTTGCGGGGCTGTCGTAGACATCGAATAGATGGATGGATGGATGGCTGGCTGGATGTGTATCTTCTCGGTGGTTCTAGAGGGCTGAGCACCTCGTGAATCTTCAAAGATGAAGGAAATTATTAACCTATTTATGTCCGCGAATGACGCCGCTGGTGAACTCCACGGGATTTATATTTGCGAAGGATTATGAACCGCAGAAGACCATAACCGGAACTGGCGACACACCGGTGTAATAACACGGAATGAGTTCCCGAATGTCATCACTGACGTGACTCACTAATCCGCGATTAAAATCATCATTTCAAAAATATTTGAAGTAATCACCAGGTATAATAAGTAAACTTTAAATAATACAATGAATAAACAGAATAAAAAAGGAGGAAATAATTCTGTCGCCGGAAACTGGTTGATAAAGCTGTGAACGTGTAACATATTTATTCCGGCGACCGGTGATCGTGGTTTCGGTTCGATTCGCGTCGATAAATCGCCAAGACGTGACGAATAAAAGTAAGGTCCCGGGCAAATCGCGTCGAATCTTCTTACGGGGACGATAGAATAAGACCCGGACGCGATTTATAAGAGGATATTCCGGGTTTCGAACCGAATCCATGGCCACCAGGTTGGAAAACACTGGCGTGCCGTGTTTTTCACGGGAACGGAACGGAACCGAGTCGTATCCCCCGAGCCGAAATCCCGGAATTTAATATAAAGGGATTTCGCGTATTTAAATTATCTCCATTCCGCCCCTTATTTACCTTTGTAGTCTCATTGCCGTTCTCCTCGGTGCAGAAAATGGCTCTGGTCCGGGATCCTCCCCCGCAGCTTGTGCTGCATATACTCCATTCGCTGGCTACCCATCTGGAAAGGTAAAAAGAATCAATGGAGACTCCGCGCGCGATAACAGCGTTTTCGTTTGGTGGCAGCTCGCCATCATGTTACGTAATGACGATGGCGTGTGCCCTGGCTTTCATAAGCTGCAGAAATAACGACGATCGCCGTGGAAATCGTCTACAGCTGTATCTTATGAATTAGATTGCATTGTGTACACAGTTTTGCTTCTCCTTCCTTCGTAATCTCGTTTTCCTTCGACATCGTTTGTTATCTTTTAGCACATTACCCACAGACGGTGATTTAACAATTTTCCGAAAATTGAATATTGGTCACTGCCGGTTTCTTAATCCTTCAATTCAGTATTTGGACCATATTACAATTTTATTATAAGCTTGTTAAAATGATTCCGATCTTTTCATTGCATAGTCTTGCACTGCAATATTTGCATCTCTTTCGCAAGGCTATGTTCAAAGTAGAAAATTTGTTGTATAATTTATTAACTCGGAATTAAATTGCAGGGGTTCGACAAAATATGGGAACGTTGCTTGTAAATCATGTACTATATTTTTCACAATTAGATTAGAACAAATGGAGCAACCACAGCAGTTTTTTGTGATATATTCGTTCTTTTACGTTGGTAAATATTCGCCTAATTTACCATAAAAAGATACTTACAGCCAGTTGCCGCAAGTTTAAGATACCGTACGAAATTCCCGCAAGTTCTTCGGACATGAAATCACGTGATTCGATAAAAAGTTATTAACTTAACGACCCTGTTGGAAGGCAGAGAGTCCAAGAGGTCGCAGAGAGCGTTTAAAATTCATATATGCCTACGGTAATCCTAATATTTGCATGTCTTTTTGTGAAAAAATGAACGCTTTCATCGCTGGAGCTGGGAAGAAGGGGTGCGAACTCCCCAGACGTCGTAATCGTCCACCGTGCTGATTTTTAATATCTCCGGAATACTATGGTTTTTACAGGAAATTCACATCGAACGACTTCTTCTATATTTTCGAAACATTGTTCGGAATATAAACTCAAAAATTGAGTGTTCTCCCTTCTACTCATTACAACGGTGTAGTTTTGACATTAAAAACTTTTAATTAACATCTCTACTTTTATCTTTTTAGCACAAATTCTAACATTTCAATGAAAATCTGGAATTCGAAATTTAATGAGAACAAATGTGTACAGAACAGGTTGATTTTGCATTGTATTTTCTACCCTTACCACAATAAGTTAGTTCAAAACTAACAAAGTAATCTTAAAATTGTAAAAATTACATCGTTTTGATTCGTAAGAAGCAGTATCAATTTCTATATACAAAAACATTCCCAAAATTTTCGGACAAATCCGCGCAAGAGTTCACGACTGTTCAACTTCCCGGTGGCTCGTTTACTCTAATTAAAGAATTTCCATCGGTCATGGGGTTGACAGAAAGGGGAGAAGCCAGAGACAGGAAAAGTCTTCGGACCAATTGGACTAATCGACACGGACTTTTTCAATTTCCGTTACTATCGCGTGTTCGCCGGGCGAAAGTGTTCCCGAGTCACCAGACGGACCCATCGATCGCGTAACAGCTTGGCTTGGCAACTTTATGCCCCTGTTTTCTGCAAAAGTGCAACACGCGTGTGCGTCCGTTCACCGTGCAGGTGTTCTCGCGTGTGTTCACCGAGCCCGCGTCCTATCATTCTCCTCGATCCTGTATCGTCATGGAAACCGTCATAATGGCCGGAAAGCAGAAGCTCAATGAACATGTCCCATTCGATGAACCTATCCCCGTTGTTCTCGACAATCATTTGTCTCCGCGGATAATTAGGATGGATTGTTACGCTTTTGAAAAGTAGGACATATGAAGCGAGGGAGAATCGTGCTGCGAATGGATCAGAATCCATTCTTGCGCCGACGGAGTCCTGCGAGATGGATTCATTTAGCTGTTTCGAAACGCGAGAAACGCATTTGCTTTACAACATTTTCTTCATCTTCTGATCATTTTCCCCTAAATAAATCTTGTTCACCAAAGGAAGAGAACTAGAATAGAAATATTAGGTCGTTGCATATGAAATGTCCGATTTTGAACAGTAACATCAAACAACCGCAACTATTTCTTATTGATCAAAGAATCGCACGTTTCTTGATTGTATTATGGTAGACATTGAATTTTCTGGTCACTCACATGCGTCATTTACGAGATTGTCATCTCTATTTTGTAGTTCTTTTTACTATCAACAGATAGTGCATTGTTAATTGCAAATGACTGGAGCCACGTAAATAGTTTATTCTTACTTTAATAATTTTAATAAGCTGAGCAAAATTCATAGAATGGCACTCATAAATCATTGTAACCTTTTTATTGTTTTAAATTGCATCCACTCATTCATTGAATATGATATTTTTCCACACATACAAAAAGAGCACGTGACAAATTTGATATCAAATTTATTTAGAAGGAAATTTATATGTGTAAATTGAAATTGAAGATAGGATCGTAAGCTTCGTACCTGAAAGTGACGTACAATGAACTTGCCAACTGTGATAGTATTTCTTAATCATAACGCATTGGAACATTTGTGTTCTAAAATCGGACATTTCATATGCAACAACCTAATACAATCTTTTTAGAATTTAAATGGATCTAGATACGACTGTTATAAAATCGTGAAAAGCATACACCTTTCGAGTGGTTCACATAATCTCGTCCAGTAGAGCAGAATCTAACGAGAATTCGCAGCGGGAGTAGCGAAAAGGTTGGCCAAGAGCAAACCGCCGATAGAAATAAGATTACTTCGCGACAATGGCGGTAATTGGATTATGAATAATTGAACAGTCGGTGGCACGTTAATTACGTGTACCCGTGTTGCAAACCGAAGGGCCCGGATCGATCGGCCTGCGGGAGGCTTAAAAATCGAGACGTCGCGACGTTGTCGGAGCCGATTCGAGTCGATTCGTTCCGCGCCTGCCGTTTAATAAATCACCGGTGGAGTGAGGCCTCGTCAACGTTAAATTGGTGCTAATTGCCACGGCCGGTGAATTTAGTTTAATTTGGTTCGGCCGGGCCGTGCAAGTGGTCGACGTTTCAGCCGTTTCCCCCAAGAGGGACGGGATTCCTAAACCGCCGCCCACCCGCAACTGTGTATTAAGCCACTAAATACTTCAGCGGCCATTATTCCATGTCGCACTAGGGCTACACCCTCAATTAAATTCTATTATCCGCCTTCTGGCAGATTTGACGGTTAATCTCGCGATACTAGACGGGCCTGGCTGCATCGATCGACCGGTTTGTCGCGTGCCAATCACAATGCGGCTCGTGTAACGCGTCAACGTCGGTTACATTATTCTTGTAATTAATGGTAAACTGCTCAATGGACCGCCGGCGGAGTCTTCGGATTAACGAAGAAGGACAATTAGACGCGACCTGACAAAACGCCTGTCGAAACATGCTAAAGTGGCCTTAACCCTTCACGGTCCGAAGTGCTTCCTCCCTTTCGTTCCAACGAGCCGAATCGTGTCTTCTTTCTTGGAGATACTTGGACTCTTGCGTCTGATTCGTTCGAATAATATTAGGTGTACAAATTAATTCGTAGTACTTTCCTCTTCAATCTGTTGATTATTTCGGAACATTTCGTCCGCTACTATGCGTCGAAAATAATCTACTAGAATTACAGTGTCAAGAAACTGCCGGTGCATAGATTAACTTGCACGTCACTGTATTCTGGTTGATCGTTTCAATTACTTGCACGTGATGGTCCCGGCTAAACACCTGTCCAACAACCCCAGCGATTAGTCCCCCGATCCATCTTCTACTAAATCATGCAAGGGCTAATGTCTCGCGCTTCAAAGACACGAAACAGACTGTATCACTAGCAGCCACTCGAGCGACATGTTCTCGGCAAAATCCTGGCTGCACTGTCAATTCGGTAACGAATCGTCTGTACAACTGGTCGAAACGATGCCGGACATAACCGCGTTCGTGTCGAAACCGTGCGAAAATTCGAACTTTAATTTTCATTGTAATATACAATACCAAATTTTCACTAAATCTTTGTGTACTTCTAACAAGCTCCCTGCCAAGAATTGCACAAAAAGCCTAACGATTTCATTTGAACACCAGTGGGACTCGGGTGAATCAATATACGTCGCGTCAGTGTGCAGGGAAGTCATTATAACTGGTCAGCTAAGTGCACGGTCTTGTATCTCTGTTGACTATGAGGATCTTGTTGATTACCGGAGGCTGTATTTGCGTTTTCAAGGGGGTCCCGTTTCGAGGTAGCATCCCCCGCGGGTCTGCCAGGGTGTAAAGAGGAAAATGTGCCTGGAATCAGTCGCGTGACTCGCCTCTTGCGGAAAGTTAAACGAGAGTTCGAGTAACCCGAGCCACTCGAAGTTCTGGTTGGCAGCCCCGCGAGTTCCTGGTTACGTGCATCATCGAAGTAGCGAAGTTTTCGCGCTTCGGGCGCATATAATAACGCTGAAGGCCGACCCTGGGACAATGGGGGACGCGTACTTCACGGAATTCGCATAAATTATCCCCGGGAAACGGTCTTTGTTTGTCGGCAAACGAACCGAAACGAGCGTCCCCGATTTAATCTAGACGCGTTTCTGCGTCTGCGATGCACTCGTCGCGCGGGCGGCCATCTTTGTCGGGTGTTACGAAAAGGCTTGTTGCAAATTTCATTCTAGAAAAGTTATCTGTCGTTCAAAAAATATTCAGGCTTATCAGAGTAGGAATTCTTTAATAATACATAACAATAATAAGATTTACAAACGTTATTGAATTCACTCGAAATTTTATATATGTATACAATCTTGATATTTATTTAATGTTTCAATAGAAAACTCTATTCTACATGTTCCTCCGCCTTTTGGTGCAGAATCATCCCCTATAAGCAAACTAAGCTTCATCGAACCACCGCTTTCTCAGCAAAAAGCAAACGGCCGCGTAAGAAACCTTTGACGCAGCATGGCCTACAGATTTTCCTAGAGTGCCATAAACGCGAGGTTTATAGCCTAATATTTACGCGCGGGCTCTCCGCCGCCAAGTCGATCGATAACTAGCATCGGCCGATTCTCGAAGATGTCTGAGAAGAGATAAACGCGAGCGGAGCTGTTGTCGCGGCGGATCATCGAGCCATTCGTGGACGTCGAACCATAATTTCGATCACAAAGGGAGACCAGGTCCTGTGTAGTACAACGTCCGAACGACGTGCTACGTTTCGAACGCGGCTGTATATTCAGCTGTACATCCGAGAATGGTTTGGTGGCTGGTATTTTTTGTCCGATCTGCGTCGCCGACGTGGTGTCTGCTCGGTCGGGGCGAACGATTCTCATCGGGAGCAAGCTTTAAAGCTACGCTTTTTATCCCCCCGAGGGTGGGAGAATGGGTTCTCCTTTATCCGGACAAAGAACAGGCTGTATCGTTCCGGGGAGCTAAGATTGTTTCTGCGAAAAAATATCCTCGGGACGTTCTTTCCCTCCCCCTTCTTCCTCTCTCACTCTCTCTCTATCTCGTTCTCTGCTTCTCGTTATTCCGACCGATCGTTACGTTTTATCGGGAACGGTTGCACCGCGTGAACTTTCGCGTTTCGAATCGCGGGAACGCAGAATATAAACGTTTGTTTGACTTCTTGAATTAGCTTTCTCTTGGATTCCCTTAAGGTACTGGCTCGAGTTACAACTGTACCGTCTACAAGTGATTTTCGGTACTTGCGTTACTTAACTCTGTGCTCGTTTTTCTAGAATTTAGTATAACACTTTGCAGTTTCGCCAACTGTGATTACTTTATATTGGAAACATTGTTTAGAACGTGTGAATATAAACGTCCCATCCGCAGTAGTCAACGAAGAACTGAAATTTCGAAACTCCTAATGATCTGCGAGTAGTTAAAAATTCATTTCGTTACGATCGGATAGTGCCAGCATTTCCAAACCAAACCGATCTCTGTCACTTTGTCGTTTTACTTCAGGACATCAACATTCAGATGTTACAACCGAACGCCAGGAAGATCGCGGCACAGCGTTTCTCCGTCCCGGTACCAGAAAAATAAAATATTGCTGAACCAGGCGACCTCCACGAGCTCGCGGAGCTTCGCTGTGGTGTTTTTTTTTCTTCTGGGTCTTCGGCCGGAGAATCCAGTCCGTCATAAATTGCCGCGAATTTCTGTGTTATGTGAGCCGCGAGGCAAGAACAAAAGCATATTCCGTGGGCGCAGCGAATAAACTGTCTTGGTCCCTCCTCGCGCGCCGGTCGTAATTTCGACCGGCGTGGTACAACAAGCATCATCGAGTGAAACAGGGAGTCGTTCCGCAACCGTGAATTCGCATTCCTGGCAAACGTAAAAGTCCTGGAATTCCGTTAAATAACTTTTTCAGGAGCGCAAGGCCGGGAAGATCCGACGATGCCTTCGTTGATCCTCTTTCTTTTCTCCTTTCTCCCATCTGTGACTCGACTTTATGGTTGGCACGTCATTCCGCGGCCCAGAGACGTTCATAATTTTTCCTTCCGCGCCGCGGGAAACCAACCGAATCACCATGTGAATCACAGAATTTCTGATCTTCGATAAATTGGCGAAATTTCGTAGAAAACGATCGTGTCGCAACATTTACCTAGTCCACTCTGTCTACAGTTAGTTAGTGTACAATGGAGAGGAGCCGTCAGCTAAATTTTTCTCATAGAATGCGCTGTATTATATCGAATATTTCAGTATCAAGCGAAAAACGTTGGCTGCCGATGCCCGCGCACAGAATAGAAGCGCTTTTATCGCGCGTTATCATAAAAAAAAGCGTAGGTTCATCATAAAAATATTTTCACGTGACACAGCAGAGTGAAACGCTCTGTATATATAACGGAATGGCTTTTTAAAATAATGTTTGCGCCGCGTTGACGAGGCAGGAAATGTACAGCGACGATCGTAGGAAATGGTAACGAGGCTCTATTTTTACCAAACAATTCGGAATCCGCATATTTGTCCGACGGGTAATGGGGTTTTTCAATATTGCGTGCTGCGATCGATAATTTCCACGTATCAGCTTGGCTGACGCCGAAAATGATGACGTTCAAATATAACATATTAATGCCGCGCAGTTCGCAACGTGGTCAAAATAGTCGATTTATCGTTTAAACCTTCGCTTTCACTCTAGATTTTGTAGATGGGAATCAATTTTATTTTACAGTGGACGATCGAATTATTATTATATGAACATTTCGGGATCACTACTTGTTTCATGTTTCGTTAAGAATGGAGACTTTAAAGATGGCCAAAAACTCGCGGCCTAATCAGAAGTTTCAGAGATTCGAAGATGATTCTCGGAACGATTCAGTTCTCAGAGAAGAAGCGAGCAAGCGTTTCATCGCCGGACGAAACTGATAGCGTGGCAGCACGCCTCCTTTTTCCCCGGTCTCATTTTTTCGGCTGCACGCGAATCGACGTTGCGATAAAAAGTAAAAAATGCTCGCAGCGGGGTATAAAGCGCTGATGTACGCGCGAGGGAGGCCGTGATGAGCGAGAGCATGGATGCATTACCTTTGCCGTGCTTTTTACACGATATAACGAGGAGAGACGCGGGGATGGAGAATTCCGATAAAAATATACGGTTGTAATTAGCGGCCGATAAGAAAATCGATCTACAAGCTGCCAGAATCCTCGCAACTCGCGCGGAGGAATTCACGAAGATCTTTTTTGAAATTTATTAATTATTCCGCGACACCTGCTTCTGGTTCGTGGACTTCGGCTCCTCAATTATTAGGAAAAGTGCATTACTATTTTATTAGATATCGAACTATCTTTACGGTCTGAGTGACAATGTGTTCTAGTGCAAGACACTGTTCACTAATTATTGCTTTATTGGGATTTACTGTTCTATTCTTGCCTGAACTCTTTGTCACTTTGAATTATTACACAATCAATAATCAAACCTTCTATTTTCCTTATATTATAATTTTATCGAATGGCAGACCGTTTCCAGAACAGTCAATACTCCTCGAGATTAATTACAATCTACCTTCATTACGTTCCTTCTATTGCACAGTAATAATAATACTAATAATAAAATTACGGATTTCAGTCGCTCGTGTCGTGAACCTCGTTCAATAAAAATTCTATGTATCCTGACATCACGATCGAATTATATTGGTAGTAACAGCAAGTTCGTGCTGCAGCATCCCCTAAAAATCGCGGAGCAGCCGAAGAAGCCACCGGGGACCACGAGGAAGACAGTACCCGCGATAGATCGTTGTAATTTCGGTAAACTAACTTCCTCGACCGTTTCGATATTCGGCGAACAATTCGCGCGGGCAAAGTGTTCGCAATCGGTGGTTTCCGCAACGGGGGTGGTGCGCCGGGGGTGGTGAACGGAACGTGGAGTGGGTGTATCTCTGCGGAAAGGACCGGGGCTTGTTTTTCCAGGTCTCTTTCAGAAAGAGGCCCGCCGGGCTTTTGCTCTTTCCCTCTCGTTCTCCCGACTAATGGCCGTTCAGTCCGCTTGAAAGCTCTGGCCCATCGTTCTCGGGCGAATATTGCGAGTCCACACGGCCACCGTATCCATTTCTGCACAGAGCAGTGAAACCCGCCCGCATGCATACCCGTACCACCAACATTGTGCCCGCCGCCATGCCATACCGTGTCTCTGTCTCTGCCTTTTCCGTCTGTTTGCCTGTTTGCCAGTGTGCGAGAGCGCCGGGCTGCTGCGCGCCTTGTCCAACAATAATCGGGAGTTCTTGCTTTGTTCGCGGCCGCGCGAGGAAATTGGTCAGAGAAGATTGGCCGGCGTTAATCCCAAAAGTGGAAATTCCGATTCCCAATGTCCTGCCTCGGGAAATACAGCAGGAGCCGTACGGAACACTGCTTCGGCACGGTCGCTACGAATTGGATCGTTCGATTAGAAAAAGCGCTAATGATGCTGTTCCACGGTCGTTCGAATGCAGCGCGGATGGTCCCTTACAGAATGAAACGACTCTCGAAGGTTTTCAACATGTTGGCTCCAGTTCTTTGGGATTTCCGAGCGAATAGGGTGACGTTTACGGTGTTTGCTTGTTCCTTCGGAATTGTGCTGTGTTTATTTGTAGTAATTTAAAAATCTGTGGTAATTTAAAAAACAAAGAGACGTCAACGCATTTGCACGGAGTCTGTTTGAGCTGCGTCCGACACAGGACCACTATAATTTCTGAACAAATGAAAACGTCTGACTTCTAAACAATTTATTCTAATCTGTCCGAAGGGAAATTGAACCATTTATATATATATATATTTTAAATATATCGCGTTTTGACTTTGTGGGACGCTGGATTTTATGTTTCTTCTCGAACTCTTCTCCTCCATTTCTCACATAAACCGAATCCCAGCTGTAAGAAAAGTCACGAGTTATTGGACGATCTAATAGGTGCTCCAGTCAGTCTCCCCGGGTAGCAAAGTCTGCTGACACAGCCGAGAGAAGAGGGCACGGAAGTCCGATCCAGACGGTGTTCGATCGAAACGAAGAGCAATCGCGATATCTCGGGCACGAGTGTCGTCCCCGATGGAATCCGGTTTTTGTCACGCGATGATGCGTGCAAAAATCCGCGAGCAATCCGTCAAACGGCGCCGCTTTTGTACGGCGGGCCCCTATTCCCAGCTCCATATACGCCACACGTCCGCTCGAGTTCGACGCGAGAACTCGCGCCGCGGACGCTGATAGTTTAACGTTCTTTGACGTGCGGATAGTGTGCACGCAGACCTAAGCCCGGACCGGGGCTCCGTTTGTCAGAAAGTACTCACTTTGCAGTGCAGAGGTGCGTGTTGCACGGCATCCGGGTCGTCTCCGGTCGGCTGTCCGGATCGCAATAGCTGTCGTCCACCACGGTCTCGTCTGGCATGCTCTTACACACCGCCATCGCCAGCTTGAAACCTGCCGGAAAGACGACTGCATTCACTTCGCGATACAAATCGCTCATTCCTTGAAACGTTCTTCGCTATTTTTCGCGCACTTTCTCGCCGGCCCGACCGGTGATCTCTCAGGACTTTTTGCGCGAAAGAATCATGTGACGAGCAGGACGAGACGCCTAACTCTGTCCCGTTGAATTGCTTGGAACATTACAAGAGACTTTCCACGAAAAATCTCCCGGGCCAGAGTGCCTTCTCGAGCAAGATCGTTCAGTAAGCAAATTCTTCGCGACTTCCGAGGGGGCGATCTCCGTCGAAGGCGCAACAATTGAATACGTGGCCGGTCTAACTTCGAGTAGCCGTTATTAATTTGGACAGCGCGGGAGGAGGGAAAGGGGGTCGGAACGCTCAACGATTTCTCGGGCGCAAAGTTCATTAGAATTCATTGCTCCCGATGCCGATGTAAATGGACTGGCGTGCGCGCGGGAGCCGTGCCGGCTCAAGTAAATGAACTTGGTAACCACTACTAACCTCCACCGCATGATTTCGAGCAGGCGGATATCGATTCCAAACTCCAGGAGTACCCCGATTGGCAGCTCGATCCATTTCCGCCGCACACGCCGCACGCGTCCGTGTTCTTGTTGCTGCCGACTCGCGAGTCGCAGCCGACCTTCTGAAACAGAAATTCCGACCGATTCGATTAATAAAACGTTTTCCGCTTCTCCTCCCTTCCTCCTCTCCCCCCCACCCTGCCGCCCTTCCGTACAAATGGCTCTTTCGACCATGAGTCGCAATTACTCACGGCGCAGAGAATTAGCGAAGAAAAATTGACCTATAGAACCAAACCCTTTCTCCGCCAGGCTTTTTGTTATCCCGCTCGCAAGACTTGAATTCTTCAACGTCGCCCAGAAGAGTGTTACTTCGCTTCTGGGAACAAACAGCCGCGGGAACGGGCGCTTTTGATTGGATCCAGATTGCTTTTCTTAGGTCGCGTTGAAGGGATGCTAACCGGCCGAACATTTTCGATCCTATACTTTTCTATATTGGATGGTCGGCCGTCCACATTCGTCGGTTTTCTATTATTATCTATGACGATTTCCCAGCGACGTGGGTTTCAAATATTTTATAAAAACGTCCGCGGCCGCACACGTTTCCCGGGGTACGTCTTTCGACGTTCACATAACGCGCGCATAGCCTGCCGCGTATTCCCGGTTAATATTCAATTTCACGGGTTCGCGGTAGAATTTTTCGAAAAATTCTGTCAGTCTCACGCCTCCGTCTCGTCCCGTGTGTTCGGCAAAGGCCGCCTTTATATCGAGAACACGTTCCCCCGTTCCTCGCGAGCGTTTAGAAACTACGTTTATAGTTCGACCGGAAATTCTTCGACAGTTCGAATCGCGCAGTCCGCGGAATTTACGCGGCGAGTATAACTGCGGTGAATCATGCCTCCCACTCGACGGTGGTAGGAAAAGATGCGGAAGAAACCGAAGAAAGGGAAGAAGTGGTGGAAAGTAAGGTGAGAGAAGGTTTAACTCGTGATTTAACTGCCAAGTGCACTTTAGAACACCATAGACAATTTCAAATTACTAATCATACATATTACTTTATTTATTCTGCCAATAAAACTATCTTTTCACATGCTTTTCTCTTCTCGCATGTCTTCCATCCTAATTTCTTTGAAATTTCATTTTATACGAAGCTTGATCCGTTTCGCGATCTTCCGGAGCTGCATGCCTCGGTGCAAGCTCGCAAGCCCGCAGTTGCGCGCGAGGTTGGTTTCAAGTGCGCACCTGGGAATTCAAATGAAATTTAAATCTGGAACACACGATTTTTGTGTGGCGCGTTTACCGCTCTTTTCCCACGGCTTACCTCTTTAAGTACATTTTGCGAAACATTCGTGAAGTGGCGAATTAAACATTTTCCACCGACGAAGATTGGCTGGAGAAATATTAATTACTGCCTTGGGTGTAAAACCGAATTCGTGATTAAAAAATCATTATCCGCAGAATTATCAGTGTAAAGAAAAGAAAATACCTATCCCCGTTTTTTAAAAAATGAATTGCCCTTTGTTTATTCAAAGAACTGAATATCCCAATACACTTAGATGCTAATAACCTAGCCTAATTCTCAATCTAACGATTTTGTCGCAAATAAAAAAAGTGAGTGCAGGTTGATGCGAACTAATATAATGGCAATATTACGTAACGTACCACATACATATTCTATAAAAATCAGAATTTATTTTTAAATTCATTATGAACTGATTTATGGCGTTGAAAGTCACAATAAGGTTGAACAACACTAGAATTAAGATTACTCACATTCACATAATTTAATATTGAACTTGTTCAAGGATTATTTGCTGCAAATTGATTATCTGTGTTAACCACGTTGTCTGATTCACGAGATGTGAGGTTATGTTCCTCAATATCAGTGTGAGAAACAGAGATTGGTCTCGACAATGCACTTGTTGATGGTGCAGCAAGATGTTGTGATTGCTCGGCATTTTGTTTATCAAAATTTAAAGCATTGGCAATTGAAAATGTTTGTATTGATTGCAAGACACAGGAGCCAAATAAAAAATTTTTTATTCTCTTAACTATCTTATCGAATTGAAACTAATGCACTGATGTCCTTAAATCTTTATAATATGGCTACTGCTTTGAAATGTGCGTATCCATTTTTATCATACATGCATAAAGTCCGCAGTCTACTAATCAGTTTTTGAAAGCTTCGATACTTTGGCTATTCGAAGCCCTTCGGTACAAATCCTTGTATATAAATTATGTCCATTATTCAAAAAAATGTTCTACCTAAATCACAACAAACCGGAGTGATATAGAAATTTATTTTCTCTCTTAATATGCTCGACAGGTTGAAAATGATATAAAAGTATTTTTAAATTCATCTAATGTTTTTAATGCTTTGAATCACACCTACTCATTTTTCTCATAAATGCATAAAATCTGCTGTCTACATTATGACAAACATGACCAAACATGAAATTATCTAAACGTGTACGAAATGTCTACGTAGCTCTTGTATTTGCAATGAACACCGATAATTTTTATTTTGCACAAGATCCGCAGCCCGTCGTCATATTTCATTTTCCTCGAACAAACTTCAGAAATAATTCGATAGCCCGCAGTATCCTCTGACGCAACAAGGGCCGAGCAATAGATGTAATTCCTCTCTTTAGGAAGCTCGCCACCCCCCGCCCTGTTAGATAACAAGATCTCAGTGGAAAGTAAATCGGCGATTTCCGCGACTTTCCACCTCTCCGCTATTTCGTTACGTAAATTTGACTGGCGTTCAATTATTCAGACTGGCTTTCATGGGTTCCATTCGGCAGTCGGTACACTTTCCGCAGCCTTTGCCACCCACCGGAGTTAGCCCATTACGCTCAATACACCCTTCTGACGGGTTGGTGCACCGGCTCCTCTTCTTTCCCTCCCCCATTTCGCTTGCACTCTTTCTCTCTCCTCAGACGTTCTTTTCTCTACACTCGTTTCTGCCTTTTAACATAGTTTCCCGTAGAATGGGATTTGCCGGCTGTGGAGGAGAGCCCGCGTTTTTCCCTGCCGATCACTTTGTCCGCCTTATTTCGTCCGTTTTCACTGAAAACGACGGAATTCATTCCTACAGACCACCGTGCCGTCTGTATATGTATACATATAGTATATATATATACATACATATATCCCCAATTTCTTGCGTACTTTTTATCCGTATCTGAGCAGCTCCTCTCTCCGGCGAACACAGCCGGATATTATGAGCTTTGTATTACGGACGGCTAACTGAAAGGCGGGAGGACCAGGGCTTGGGGAGTCTCTATCGACCTTTCGAAGGATGCTCGCGGATTCCTTCCGTGAAACGATTGTGTCCTACGGGTATTATACTCGTGGGCGGTGCCTGGATGCATAGAAATAATGCGAGCGATCGTCAGACGCAGAAATTAGAGACTACGTCGCTCGCCTGTCGAACGCTTCTCAGGATTTCATCACTTGTAGCAAAAATTGGGTTACCCTTGGTTCGTCGACAATCCATTCCACCGACACTGTTTTCATCGACACGATTTGACCGACAGTAACTTTCGTCGACATCATGTTTTCATCGACAGTCCGTCTTTAGCGACAAGTTTGAGTTCATTCATTTCCACTGACACCAAATTCGCGTATTTGCTAATGTAGATTAATCGTTATTATCATTGTTATGTTCTCGACACATTTAGTTGCTTGTATAATAGATAATAAAGAGAATTACAAAGCATTGTTATTTAGATCAAAGTTTTCTTTGCTATTTTATTAATCAGAATTTGTGCAAATAAACAAACTTTATTAATAGGTACACACAAATGAATAAAAAAATCATAATATTTCATTTAATTTCAAACATAATTGTGTAAATACATATGAAAAATGTGAATAAACAGAACAAATGCTACGAATGTACATATATACAGGGTGTCCGAAAATTCCATCAACAGCCGGAAAGGGGAGGTTCCTGAGATCATTTGAAGCAACGTTTTCCTTTGCAAAAATGTTATCCGCGGCTTTGTTTAGGGGTTATTAACGAAAAAGCACGGACCAATCAGAGTGCAACCTAGACGCGAGTTGGCACAGCCGGCCCGGCGCACCAACTGTCTATTGGCCGACTGTGCCAACTCGCGTCTAGGTCGCGCTCTGATTGGTCCGTGTTTTTCGTTAATAACTCCTAAACAAAGCCGCGGATAACATTTTTGCAAAGGAAAATATTGCTTCAAATGATCTCAGGAACCTCCCATTTCCGGCTGTTGAAGGAATTTTCGGACACCCTGTATATATATAGACTACAAAACATAACAAAATTGTACAATAATTACACAAATATCAAGAATGAAATTAAAGCGATATGAATAATGAACTCAAACCTGTCGTTAAACACGGACTGTCGATGAAAACAGTGTCGGTGAAATGGGTTGTCGACGAACCAAGGGTAACCCGCAAAAATTAGCAGATGCAGTTTAAAGCGATAGACAGACTAAAAGAATTTAAGAACGTGAATTCATTGGATTCGGCTTATTAAAATTATGGACACGGAAGACAAAATGATGAATACTGCCAACGTAGATAAATCCAACGTCAATATGTCTTGGCTATGGTTGCCTCTAACCTCCCAAGAGCGAAAGTAGCTAAACAGTAAAACACAAGACATGCACACGACCGTTGTAACTTTACTGTCGCCGAAGAATTCCCGGATCGACAAATCGGCACTATCAAAGATTAATCAATGAAACCTGCCGAAAAAGGATGGAAAGGTAGCCACTCGACCTAGCTGGCGCAGAATCCGGATGCGGGCTGTTCCAGCATCGACGGTACAAATTCAGGTTCTTCGGTTAGGGGTGGTGGAGGGTGGAAAAAGGCGATGGAGAAGCTGACGTCGATTCGTGACCTGGCTCGGACGGCAAACTGATTTGTCATTCAGGCTGCATGGAGGTTTGCTCCGAGGTCGGGGAGTACATTATTCATCCCTTATCCGGGCAAGAAGAGCGAACCGAACTGACAGAGAAGGCGCCAGCTGAACGGGAGACGCGACGCCAGTCAAATGGGGCCCTGCCGAGGGCTGTAAAAAGGAGAGACACGAGCCTAACGAGATCCCTACAACCATCGGCTGTCGCGAGATAATCCAAGATTTCGTGGACCGACGTCGATTTGAACAAATCTTTACAGCGATCGGCCGCTGATGGAACACTCCGCCGAGAAATGGCGACGGATTAGAAAGCTTCTCTCGATCTTGGAGAAAAAAGGGTGTTCACTGCCATTCGGCAATTTTAGTTATCCGCAACTTCAGTACATGCACTCCGGGACGAAAAGATAGCACAATTTGAAATTAATGTAATTTCTGTCTATTAAACATTAGAAATTCAATTTTTTTTATACACATATTTTTAGTGTGTCTTTCTTAATATATATGAATGAAATGAGACGAAGGTTCATTAACTTATCTATTTTTATTGAATGAAGTAGAACTATTAACGAAATATAGAGGCACAAAATGATAGCACGCTTAACGAAAAACTTGAAATATAACAGAATTAACCGATAAAAATCAATGCTCAATATTTTGTAGGACTTCCTTTACACCTAACGACTTTAATCATTCGGTTTGGTAAATATTTACACAATTTTTTAATACTGTTTTGGCTAATATTTTTCCATTCGTCCAAAATGCTCTAGTTTAAATCGTTCATATTTTGGAATTGTCTGACATTTTGGTACACAGCTCTGGCAAGATGTCCCCAACAATTTTCAATATTGTTGAGGTTGGAGATCTTGCTGGCCACTCCAAGACTCGAATAATTTTTGAAGAGAAGTGTTTCTCGACCGCTTTCGCCGCGTGGACTGTGATATTATCTTGTTGTAAATTGTGTTTATTTTATTTATTTATTTAGTTGTTCATTTATCATTTCAATATACCGTTCACTATTCATTCGTCCTTTTATAAATTTGATTTCTGCTTTACCCCAATATCCAATATCGGTTACATATGACTCTTCGCCACTTTGACCTCATATTTATATGCTTTTCGGCAAATTGTAAGCGGAACGCTTTATGCTCCTTCTTTAACCAAGGTTTCTTCTGCAATTCTCTTCGCGCTAAATGCTTGCATTTTTGTAAAACACAACGTACATTCTTTCCGTTAGTGTTTACGCCAACACTTTCAGCGATTTGTCTCGCAGTCATACTCGAATTTGATGCTGTTCTCAATGTTGCACGTTTTTCACGGGCAGTTAAACTTTGTGGACGCCCAGAACTCTTCTTCCTCCCCTAATTTTCAGGATTTTTTAACAAGCACATAATAACTTTTCGGCATCTATACAATTTTTGATATTTGTGTAATTCAATCTTGTTCTTCCTTTAACGTCAATATCGTGTGTACTCCACTTAATTTTTTTCCACGACCCATTCTTAACACTTTAGTATGTTGTTTTATTAAATAAGCACGAAAGAAGCTACTACAAACTTTGTCAATTACGTTTTGCAATGAATGTTTGCTCTTCAGTAACTTCTACACAACTGAGAAATATAAAACTGCTATTTGTGCTATCATTTTGTCCCGCTTGTGGGCCCCAATATTTACGTTTACATTTCGAAAATTCTATTGAAGTAAATATGGTGGATGATATTCAGTACATTGTACGTACAGGCATGTCAGAATATGTTGACATATTAAAATATTCATTTTCTTCAGTTTAATGTACCAAATGTGGAAAAATAGATGATGTGCTATCTTTTGGTCCCGGAGTATATCAACACGGACATCGCCGAGGTAGTTTGCATCTTGCCCTCGTTCTGCGATTTCAATATTTTCAATCGTTACAGAAACGTAATGGAATGTAAAACAGTTCCCTCAAATTTCGAATAATATTTATAAAGGCGTCAATATGCTGGGAACTCATCATTAGTATCTTCCATCTGTTCTATACACTCTGTCTTGTTTCTTTCTTCTTTTGTATTTGAATCTCGTCTTCTGTTGTCTCGTCACCTTTTGTGTTGCTTCCTCCATTATTTTACCATCGTTTAGGATTGTGTATTACACCCTCGCAGTAGATGTTTATACGTATAATTGAAGTGAGGCTCGGTACTAATAGGAACTAATGTTTACTAAGTCGAGTACTGAGAAACATTTCGTGCCAATAAATGGATTTCAGTTTTATTTAATCGTCAGGATTGTTGTCAACACACT
Source organism: Lasioglossum calceatum (assembly GCA_963966675.1). NCBI lineage: Eukaryota > Metazoa > Arthropoda > Insecta > Hymenoptera > Halictidae > Lasioglossum > Lasioglossum calceatum. Next base: position 19,100,654 of record OZ016541.1, read on the forward strand.
CGGGAATCGCGCCAAACTGCATCCGCTTTTTTTCGCAGCGGTTTGAAAATGAGATTCCGCGGTCGAAAGGATTAACGGCGTCGACGATGTTAATATCTTTGCGAATTCCCCGTCGTCCCGTTTCCACGCGAACGATTTCCGGGTACGGTTTCTCCGGTGCACAGGGAACGTCCGCATTCTCTGGATGTAAAGGTATTATTTGTACGAATCGAGCCGAGGACAGCCGGGATTGCAAGAACAGGGGATCGGCGCCGTTAAGTTCCGCGATATTTCATTTTGCACGCCCGACCGGCTGCCCGTTTCTCTTCGCCTGTTTACCTAGAGAAATAACCGGTTGCTTCGATAGTTCTATCCTTCAATTACGGGGCTCCCGCTGCAGGTTTCCACTTCTCGGGGCAAAGTAAACCTAATCCCGAGCGCCCGTATTGTGTCTCTCTCCCGTTTTGTTTGCTAGCGCGAGCATAAGCGCGCGCGCACGCTATGGACAGAGGGCAACCCGTGTCTGTGTGTGTGCATACGTGAGCCATATATAGTATGTCCCTTTCTCCATTTGTCCACCGACAGGATCTAAAAATTCTGCGGCCTGCTGAGATCCTCCTTCTCCAGGAAATCTCGATGAATTTTTCAACCGCGCTAGATAGTTTGCGGCAGATAACGCCGATTTTTCAAACCAATTCCCTTCACACCACCCTTTTGATCGATGAAAGGTCCGCTCGAATACAAATCTAACTTTTCGCACTCGGCAACGCGAATGGGTTTATTTATTCATTAAAAAATAATGATTCTGTTTCGCGTGACATTTCATTTACACAGATTTTATGGAAGGACAACTTTAGATCCTGCAAGTACCGTAATTGTTAGCTTTATGTCCTCCTAGAGGGGAGAGTCGAGTGCAAAGGGCTAAATTGAAAAATAATGGATAAAGATCCATTAGCCTTAATCGCTCGGCAAACGATTTCAGATCGATCAAATTCCCCGGGCGAGTTTCCTCATCGCACACATAATTACAAAATTGAAATCCTGTTATGACGTTCACGAAATTCAAAGGGTTTCGGGTTGTAAGACGTTGCCGGGACGCAGGGGCGGGGGATAGAAATGTGACAAATATGGTGACGAATTCAGGGGCAGCGTCCGCGAGGGGTGTCAAGAAATAATTAACGAGATTTAATAGCGGCGACAGTGGCGACGAAGTTGGAAGGACAATATCTAATCAGCAGGACGAGTCCACGTAATTAAGCACTAACCGGGGCTCCGGTGAACGCAAACTGGTTTTGCATTATTAAAGCGCGGCGGGCGCGGCGCGGGCGAGCTCTCCTTTCGCTTTGGACACGCTCGATAAGTGCGCGACGCTTTTGTGCCATCACAACTCGTTAGAGTTTGTCTCCCCCTCCGTGAAATTCCTCCAATTGTTTCGCTTAGCGAGGTGCCCTCCCCGTCGTTTGTTTCGCCGGATGTAACGCGAATCGCTTGGCGCTCCGGCGCGGCGTCTTCCGGTATATTTGTTTGCTCGCCCCGGCAAAGTAATCAGTGGACACCTGAATTATACAATCTTCCCCATTATGTATTCCTTTTGCGACTGGGAGAACGCGTTTTCTTCGAGGATTCCTTCCTTCCGAGAAAAAATTTCAATCCATCTTGTATAAAATTGAACGTGACGTATCAACTACGCTTAAGAACAGAATAATTAATCGGTTGGGGGGTACTATTTATCATCCAAAATACAGCGGGTGATCGAATCAAATACAAATTAATTTGTAACCCTTCCTTCGTGAATTTATTGATTGCACTGTCCAACACCAAAAATGTTTCCAATATACTGTTGGGTGGATTTTATAGAGTTTTCCGCGCTGATTCCGAATCCGCCCCTAATTTTTCTCCTACACGCACAGTTTTTGAGAAACATGACTGAAAAAATACATATTTTTCAACTTCAAAGAAATATTATGATGTTATTATAAAAGATATTGAATTGTTCTTTACAGCAAAAGATTCTGTAGACTTTCCCGAATACAGTGATATCCAATAGTACAATAATACATTATGATTGCTAATGGTAAGCGCCACTGGCGGCAACTCATGTCGGGCGAAGATATTTTGCTTTCTGGTTCGAAAAAAACGTCGACCATGCAAACTTGAAATGGTGGTTTCTCAAGATAAAAGTCTGCTCTATCGCGTGGTATAGTTCGATTTTCCGTTGGACTCTTATTTTTTGAGATAAATTCAAAAATATTCTCACAAATTGATGCAAAAGTGGTGTCTCTCCGTCTTTAATGATTGTTAAACATGTTTAAACAATCATAATGTATTGGATATCACTGTATTCGGGAAAGTCTACAGAATCTTTTGCTGTAAAGAACAATTCAATATCTTTTATAATAATATCACAATATCTGTTTAAAGTTGAAAAATACGTTTTTTTTCAAAGCCATGTTTCTCAAAAACTGTGCGTGTAGGAGAAAAATTAAGGGCAGATTCGGAATCAGCGCAAAAAACTCTATAAGATCCACCCAACAGTATATTGGAAATATAAAAAAAGTTGAAATTTGATGGACAGTGTTATTTACAAACAACTGTTAATTAATATTAAACGATCAAAGTAAACGGTCAATTTTTATATGAAGGCCAGCAGCATTGAATATTATTATTTACCGAGAGACTAATCGATGCGGCATCTCGAAGTCCCCTGTAAGATCGAATTAACTTAATGGAGAAGAAGTGCGAGCGTCTCGACGCACCCAGTGCAAATATTGGCGGAAGACGACCGAACGACGCCTCGTTAGCTCGCATTTTCTCTGGCCGAGGAAAAACGCGCCCTCGGACAATCGCGGCGGAAACCAAAAGTTATAAATAAGTTTGGACGAGTGGACAGAGGAAGAGAGGGATGGAAAATGGGATACCGTATGCCCCACCTGAGAAAATCTCGAGTTTCCGGTCCCGGAAGTTTCTTCTGACCAAGTTTCGACAAGGGATGCAGCGATTGCGTCTTAATTCTGAACTGAATCGGGCAGCTCGGGCATGATCGCATATTTAAAGGTCTTCTCCTCCCACTTTTAATTAATTAGCCTGCTGTAATCGCTCCTGAAATTCCTCTTCAATGTAATCGAGAAGTGCCGAGGAATCGACTTGAGCGAATTCCCTTGGAGAATCGAGATACATTCAATATGGAAAACGTTTAACCTAATTAGTTTATTAATTCAGAGATGCGTTTAAATTTTCAGCGGGTATCTACTTTTAATGTTATTTTTTAGTGTTTTGATTGAAAGACCTCGCGACGAACTCGTTGAATAACTTCGATCATATCTTGCACAGTAACAGGAATACGATTTTAATTTAAATAATAATTAGACTGTAGTATAAATGTTCAATATTAATGTTTTCCAGTTTGTATTCTTTTCTGTTGCTAACAATCGTCTCTTTTCTAAATCACGTGAGTCGAGATAAAGTTAAATATTACAATGAAGCGAATATTAGATTGTATTAAAGTTGAACGACAAAACCTTCAAAATAATAATATGGATTCTATCAAAAAACGATAGTTTACCTGGTCGGAAGAATCGAACGATAGAAAGGAGAACGAAGGAGGTTCCAGGGATATTATTTTATCGCGGAAGAACATGCGGCTGTTAACAATTAAACAAGCTTCAGCGTTATAAAACATCCGGCACGTTTCGAATGAAGTTTGGAAAGCAGGCTTTAAAAAGCATATTTTTCGCCGGCGAAGAACCAGTTCCGCCAGTTCCGTTTTATTCGCAACGGTCCGGGGGTTCATTTCGTATAAATTCCGCGGACATGGCAGAGAGCAAACAGTCTCGTTCCAGAAAAAACAGTCGAATCACGCGTCCGTTTCGCGTGCTAATCGCATATTAACGGCACGATGAAACTTGCAAGGGGAGGACCCGGCCGGAAACTCAACGGGAAATCGAGAGAGACGGAGGGAGAGCCCGATGAAAATATTTTTTCCGACATTCTCTTGTTCCCGGCATTTTCTACGAGTCCGTCCGTCGGACGCGTTGCCGCGATTCGGCTGTGTCTCCGGAATTAACGCGTCGAAATTGGTCCGGTAATTGACCCGGTTGTTCCTGGAATTGGCTGACACGCCGCGCGCGATGATCACTTTATATGTCTGATCAACGGACGACCTACATCACTAATTAGAGCACTCTCGGATTTCCGCGTAGAAAATGAAAGTAATTTTCATTTTGCAATTCATATAATATTAGACAAGTTTGTAATAGATTTTATTAGATTTAGATTTTATTAGAAGAAAGAGGAAGTCCGTATAAAGTTTGCCAGTTATCAACAAGAACGTACACAAAATTTTGAAGATAAATTGAAAGTTTGCCGTTTATCAACAAGAACGTACACAAAATTTTGAAGATAAATTGAAAATACCCCACTGTCCAAATATACATGTAATGATTACAGCAAAAAATATGGAACCAATAATTCAAATTTGAAAATTCAATGCCGAAACCGAGCACAATCAACGTTCGACCGTGCATAGTAGCACGATCTGCGATTGGCGAGTTAAAAGTTCGATCCATTCGGGAATCTAATTTGTTAAGTGAATCATAGTTCACTCGATCCGAAGGAAACCGGCGCCGACGAGCCCCTGGAACGTTCATCTCTGGGGAGAGCGTAATTTTTGCGCCGCGTCAGTATCGCTAGCGATACGCCATATTTTGTAGCTCGTACGAAAGTTCGCGAGTTTCGGCCTGCCAAACCTCCTCCCATCCAATCTTGTGTTTTACAAGCGGCATGGCCGATTTCCGAGTCGCATTTAATCGAGCACGCTGCTTCGAGCACTGTCGATTACACAAATTAATCGAGATACCACGTGTAAAGGAAAATAAAGACAAATGTGGCTGGAGACTGGAAAAGGAAAAATGGACCAAAGTGTACTTTGCAAATGTTTGATGACGGATTACGTTGTTTAATGAAATATTTATTCGACCGGTTTCGAATACGTATCGACGTTGATCCAGCGTGTTAAAACAAACATTTTCGAAAGCGTGCTAGCAAGTCGATCTCTGCGATTGATTTGTTACTGACAATTCTTGATAAAATCGATTGTTTAATGAACTTCCCTTCGCATTGACAAGTTCCAAGGAATTTCTATTAAAATAATCGAGCAGAAATGATAATTACCGAACGAGAAATGAGTTCGACTTCTGTCGTTGGAAATCTTCGCTATCTGTTGGATAGTTCTTGGACACTTTTATCGTTCCGCTGTACGTTTCGCTAGCTACAAAGCGAATCGCAAATATTTCCCGATGATGCAACTCGGTGAATGAAAATTCGCATCGATCCCGCTCGTTTCTCCATTAAAACTCGTACGCAATTTACTTTGACCAAATGGAATTTCGTTTCATATTAATTGAAGCGCGCTGTAATCTTCAGATTGATTAACAATAACGAACAACCCCGATGGTCACGCTTATTATGCTTGATTGAATTTACCGCGAACAAATCATATATCCGTGCGTGCGAGGCGGGCTCCGTATAATTTCGTAACGACCGGTCGCGACCGGGCGTGCGGAAACGAACGAAAACAATGACATCCGTTCGTTTTCAGACAACTGAGCTTTCATAAACAAACTACGCCGCCGACTTTTTGTCGCGCTCGTTAACTGGAAACACATCTGTCCGGTCGTTTCGGGAATCGGTCGACATTTGAGCACGATAAAAATGTTTCGAGTTCCGTTTGTTTGTAAACGATCTGTTATCATGGCATTCAATAAATTTTAAACAATCAGGATTGCCACTAAGGCACTCTATGGACGTTAACACGTTGACTGCCACGGTGGTCACCAGTGACCGGCGCTGTTGAGTTGCTTAAAAACAATTGTTATCAAATTTGTTCTCGATTGAACGACATTATAATGTAAGGTACAAACTTCATTGAATAGTACATCATAATAATTATTAATTACTCTGATCGTTTACGTGGGTCAACTAAGCAAAATTTGTGCGAAACACGAAATTCGCCCGGCAGTTAATGCGTTAACAAACGTGTGATTGCTATTAAGGTATCCGATGGATGTTGAACAATATACTATTGTTATCAAGACATCCGATAGATGCTGAACACAATACTATTGTTACCAACGCACCAGATGGATGTTACAGCCGGTACCTTGCATATTGCGAAACGAATAATGTCAATATTTTACGAAATTCTACCACTGTACTAACACACAAATGTGCCCATAATTATGAAAGTGGTCTATGTCATATACTCCTGGTTTCGAGATATATATAAAGGAAAAGGATGTTAACACTAAATGAATTCCATATAATGTTGAAATAACAAGCTCTATCTAGCGGTTCATATTTGACAATATCGTAAAAATTACATTGAATTAATTTAGTTTAAAATAATGTTCTGTAGAATAACTGATAAACTCATTTTTTTAAAATTTTGACTTAAATAACTCTTCAACCATAAGAGATATCGGGATGAAATTTCCACTAAAATTCATTAAAAAATTATTCCTGCCTACTGATAATTGTCGTGATAAATTTATTTTTTGTAAGCATTTCTTAATTGATTCTTTAAATTTTGTTGTCTTAAAATAAAATTAAAAATTGTTCATTTGTTACTTATTTAGTAGTTTTTCAGATTATTTAAATCACCGATGTCTTTGGTTATAAATAGACAGCGGATTTTACGCATTTATGGCAAAAATGAGTATGAACTATGAGTATAAAAGTTACTCGTTTCAGCTAATTAATATCATTATAAAAAAATTACATTTCTATTGGACTCCTATGTTGTATAATTTATAAAGACAATTTTTATTTTGCATAAAGATCCGCAGTCTAGTTATAAATTTCAACTGTAAAGAAGCAACTGTAAAGAAAATGGTTCGGCAAGGGGTTAACAAAGCCGCGGAGAACAATATCGCAAAGCAAAAAGTGACTTGAAATGTTTCAAGGAAGTATAACATTTTTGGGGCATCTTGTATACGGAGTCACCAGATCATGGAATTGACTCCAATTGAAGGGAGAACATTTTTCGGAGATTCTGAAAGCTCGAAAGGGTTGATCCCGTCAGAGTCGAATGAAAAGTGAAAGGTGCTCACCATGCATTGGCCGGCGATGCACACATCGGTGCCATCGGTGTAGCACTTGGTGCCGTCCTCCACTTTGTCAGCGAGCTGAACGACGATAGTCTCGTCGCTGTCGAGCTGCAAAGCCTCGGTGGCGTCTCGCGGAAGCATCTTCTCCGCGGACGTTTCCTGTTTCAGCCGGCTCCCGGTGTTCTCCAAGGACTGCTCGCCACGGCAGATCAAAGCGCATGGTCTCGTCGGGTCATAATGCGGATACCATTTGAGCAGTTGCCCGCTGTAGGGTATGTCGTCGTACGCCGCACATTGCTCCGCACGGATATCGCTCGGCTTCTCGCAGAGCTGCAATCAAAGGCGAGGATTATCTTCTGAAACGGTCCGTTCGACAACGTAGGCCGTCTATTAGGTGGATTTTGGGAGATTTACGATCTCACGAAGGCAAGGGTCAATATACCGAGAAAGTTTCAACCCCGAAAACCCGCGGAACAATGAATTTCTGGAAGGAGGTACGTTGCATTTGATGGAACATTTTAGCAATGAAGACAGGGCACGGACGTGTTAAAGACACTAAAGAAATTATTGTTTCTGGTGAATTCAACTGGCAAACAACTGATACAAAGGAGTAGCTATTCTCGAAACTCGCCAATAAAAATTTGCACAGCCGTGGGGCGAATGATCAAGAGCTCTTTGCCATAATAAACGGGTGGTATGAGGAGTCCAGGTAAAGGGAAACGACGACGGTTAATTCGCGTTCTCCTTTCCAGTTCATTTGACTCGGCGTGTTTCGTTTGTGTAAACAATATATTACAGTTATACGTGACAGAATATATTCAGGGTCGATTTACCATTACGATAATGAAACACGGTCGCAATAATGTCAGGATTATATCGTTCGACGGGTTGCCTCGTAACGGCCTCGAGTGTTTCGCCCATTATTTCCGTTTTAGTTATCCGTAAGCTGTTAAACGAGGCATGCCTCGCCGCGCCTCGCCGCGGAAAACGCAAACGGATTTCCACAAGGGACGGGTAGAAAGCAAAGGCGCAGATTTCGCCGTGGCAGATCATTAGCCAATTAGGTCGAATCGTTATTGATATTTTAAGATGTCCGTTCTCTCTGTCTCTCTCTCTATTTCTCTTTCGCCGGGCCACCGCACCGCCGCACCGCACAATCGCGTTTATTCATGTCGCCCGGCTTTCCAACCTCGTGGAACGGAACAACCGTGGCACGTTCACAGCCGTTGTATTGAACACAAGAGAGCGGGATGGGTGGTCTTTGTTTCCACGTGTAATTTGCGGATTGCCTGTAATTTCCCCGGGAATTATTTAATTGGAACGATACGTGCTCCCGCGGCGTTACTTGCGCGGGTTGCGCGGGCTCCATTACGTTTCAAAAGCATCGTTCCGTTTCCGCAGCGCTTGATCATTCTCCACTCGATAATTTCGTTATTCGAATTTAATCAGCCGGATGCAACACGAAGAGTCGGAAAGCCGGGAAAGTTCACCGCTGATGGTGCACACCGGCCTTTCTTCCTGCGACATTGCACGAATGAACAACGCTCGGGTCACTCCGTGAATTGACTTCCAGCTTTTCGATGGACTCGACGAGAAGCGTATGAAATGTCCGATTTTTCAATTGAAATGTTATGATGCGTTCTGATCAAGAAATATTACAATAAATACTCGATCCAAGAAAACGGAAACTGTGCGATCTAAGAAAAACGTTATTCCGCGAGAGGATTACAGGTTTGGAGCTGGTCACTCACGCTGGCCGCCACAGTGGTCCGGATCGAAGAAGTTGGTGTCATTTAGCTAAAAAGTCAACTTTCTCATATCGATTTATAACAAATTTGTGTTGCTTCCTAAATGTCGATCAACCTCGAAAATGAAAAAATGAATGCAGTTTACCAAGAATTGTAATTGGGACGAATACTTAAAGGTAGACATTTAGAGATAGTACTTTTCACCAAGAAAATTGCTTCTTTTCTTCGAGGTGCCCTGATCACACCACTTATTATTTCTTTTTTTTTTGTTTACGATGAAGTGCACTCTTTTGTGTTACAAAATTAACACCGACACTAAAAGTTATTGTGCACAATATGTTAAAAATGAATATCCAATGAACTAAGAAAATTGGTCTTTCTTACATTTGACAAGCAATATCTAGAGAACCCTGAAAAGGTTTGTTTTATAACAAATTGGATCATTTTCAGCATTCTTTCCCGTATATAATTATGCAAGAAATTGCGATATCTCTAATAGTTCAAAAGTTATAACAAAATGACAGCAACTTCTTCGATCCGAACATGGCCGGCCGAAGTCGATGACGCAGAATCGGATACTTCCACTCAGCCGGCCAGCGTTTCTTTAATTTCGTCGAGCCTGAAATACGGGATGTGTGAGATTCTATATTACAATATTAATTACGATAAATGAGAAAAGGAACCGAAGCCAGCACAGAACCAGCCAACAACCGAGTCGATTTATCTCTCGTTTACGTCTTTAGGTATTTGATTACCGGTATCCCAACGCAGACGAATCAACAAACTGGAATGAATCGATGGCAGCTAATTATCGATGTAATTAACAGCTTCGTAATCAGATCGGGTATAACTCGAGGGCATATCGATTGTTTTGCCAGCATTCAGAATGTACCTCATTTCCCATCGAGTGCATGTTCGAGAATGTAAATTGACCGAAGCTGTGGGAAACCGAGTGTCTCGTTCTCGAATATCGTCATTTTTTCACTCGCTTCAGTTTAAAAGGAATCGTCGAACTCGAAGACAGTTGAACAGAGAATTCATCTGAATTATTCGAGTTTGTAATAACAGCTGGTTCAGCGTTCAACGAGCCTTGTCAAATTCGCGAATTTAATGTCGAATTAACGTATACATTATGATTAGACTGCGGATTTTATGCATTTATGACAAAAATGGACAAGTACCATTTAAAGCAGTGGACATGTTAAAAATATTCAAGGACATCAAGGTATTAGTTTCTGTTTAATAAGATAATTAAAAGAAGAATACCATTGTTATCTGTCTCCTGTGTTCTGCAATCAATGCGAATATTTTTTATTTTACATAAAGATCCGCAGTCTAATTATGATAGTTACAACCGTAATGTACCTTTTTCCATTGTGTATTTGGTGAAACATCTTCATAGGCGTTAAACACTAATACAATTTTTCCGGAGATTTCCACTCGGAAGTTTATTTATTCAATTCACTCATCTTCTGAAATTTCTCGAGCGACTTTCTCGAGCACTTCCTCCATATTCCATAAAATTGTCTTCCAGGTACTTAGGGTATTACATCGATCGAAAAAGAGGATTCCGCCAATGATTTCCGGTATTAAGAGACCAGTTTCCGGCTATTAGTTTTAAGTTTATTCCGCGGAGCCGTACCGCCTAAACGATCTAATATAATAAATTCCCAGAGTTTTCGGTCATTAGAGAGGCGGGAGAGGAGAGGGAGACGGGATGGAGAAATCGGATGGATATCGTTGAGACCATGTCAGATTTCGAGTCAATTTCATCGGAGGACGGAGAATATTGTGCTCGAAGTTGGAAGACGGATCGGACAAATCTGCAGTTTTAATCCCATTAACGGACTATCGAATTCTCTCAAGATTCAATCAAATTATCCACCGATAGATCCTAACAGGATGAGAAGTTTCAGATTCGTGGGGGAGAGCTATGCTGCTACTCGGCCGCGCCGAACTTTGCCCCATAGACGAAGTTAAAACTTCTCCGATTGATGTAAATAGTAATCGCGGACGAGCTGTTTCGCACGAACTATTGTGATTCCATTCAACGTACACGCGAGGATTACAAACAAATCCGGTTCTGTCGATTGTTACTCCCTGTGTTCGATTATTGGTTTTCTTTCCTTTAATACGAACTTATCCCCCACTTGAATCTCACGGTGAAGAAATTTGCGAAAAATATGTTCGCTGCCGAAAGCTGGTCGATTTTCAACAACGGGAACGTCGAAGTTCCCCGTCACTTTCCCGTGCTCTAACGAAGCTGATTAGCTACGGTGCTAATGGTAATTAATTAACACGGTGCGCCGACTGTAATTTAGTTAGATCAACACTGGCGCTGTTCCCCGTTGCAATTACACAACGGGTTGCGTTTCTTTCTTCGCGTACTCTGCAATTGCGAACGCGAGACGCGAATTAATGGTAAGACCTACACGAGGTTATGAATGAGGCGATGATCAACGGTTCCATTAAAACTTTCCCCCGTATTGTTATTATTTCTGCATTAGCCGTGCATTAACGCCGGACGGACTAAAACGTTGCGTTTTAGGGGAGACCGGTGTCGGGAATTCATAGAGCGAGGGTGCTAATTAGAGTAGAACTTGCTTAACGAAACGAATTTACTGTTTCTACTTATCATCCTCTTATTTCATTATTTTAGGTTAAACCGATCTAATCGGGTCTATTTATTGGTGATTAGCAGCCACGGAATAAATACAAAATTAATTCGATTAATGAGTTCAAGTTAAACATTGGAATTTGGAAAGTATAGATTACTTTTTAATATGCGCATCGTATTGTTTGTTTTGCATAAAGTAATGTTCATCTCAGAGCCATTCTGGGAATACTGTTTTATTTTTCAACATATTCAAGCACGTGACGCAGAAATGAAATTTTGATTGACTCATGTTTCCAGCAATTACTTCACGATGCAATTTATGCATATTTGCGCAATCTACTGTGCTCCTTTCTCCAATGGAAATGTACTTACACAGGGGAAGTGAAATGTAGGCTTTGATGCGAAACGGAGTCTTCTGTCTACATTTAATTTTACAGAACTTTTAATCCAGATTTTCTCGTTCTTATTGAGCGTCTGCCGCTTTAACTTATTGCGATAAAATACGTTTCTCAGCGTAGTCTGTTTCCGACGAATGTTTTTTGGTACTTCAATCTACAGGAGATCATAAAATATTTTCTGTTCTGTTAAATAGTCGTCGACTAAAGTAGTTTTAATCATAAAAACTGCACTAAAATAGGGTTTATTAAATCGAGTTCGACAAATTCAGAACTGGAAAATAAAGAATACATGGAGAAGAGACGAGACCAAGTTCTACTTATTTAGACGGTATTATGAGAGTAGCTTGAACTCAGTTCGCGGGGCTAACAAATGATAAAAGAACACTTAAAAAATTGACAACTCAGAATGCATGTTTTTATACAAAATGAAAATTGTCTTCGTCAATTGCAAAACATAGGAGTCGAATAGAAATTGCCTTAAGGATTAAGCATCTAAAAAATAAGTTATAAATCAACTGCGGATCTTTGTGCAAAATAAACATTTATTTTATTTCTTCCCTTATTGATTTTAATAGAAGAGAAATCATATAATTGACATTTTCAATTTTTACAATTTTCCAATAAGTTTGAATTTGATTTACTCAATTTTCCTATAAATGCATAAAGATACGCAGTCTAGTTATCAATCATTGGTTAAATTATTTTCTCTTAGAACTAACGAGCGACAGCCAGCATTTGGGCCACTGTCTAGCAGAGCGGATCAATTTTTCAAATGGACGTGGAAACGGTCGAACGGCGAGGCGTGCAGATTATGAATATCGAGGTGTGTTTTTCGTGTTATACGCGGCGTCGATGTGACGCGTACGCGGCAGAGGGGAACATGTTTATGAAATCGATGGCTCATAACGTTTCCGTCGGAAACGAGGAACGGAGAGAGATTGCCCCAGGCGGCGGACTTTTTTTTTCCATTCGCCGCACGATCGCGCGCGCTTTCCCCCAGACGGAATACAGCCCCTCGTGTTTGTGTGCACGGTTTTATTTAATTTGCGCCAATCCGCGGCCAACGAACCGTCTAATTCGCGCGCGGGGCGCTGTTGCATAAATTAAAAACATCACAGTTTCGATTTCCGTCGCGTCGACCACGCGGAATTAACGCGCCTTGAATAATTCGAGTTTAATACCACCGCCTGTCGCCAAATAAGAAATCAAACTCGGAAATTACCATCCTTTTTGCAAGCTTCAGCATCACCGCAAAAATCAATGTTGTACTGTTTAATTCGCGACATTTGCGATTTCAGTTTCAGAGTCTCTACTGAAGAGAATTACCTGTAATATATTTTTCTGAGATGACTAAACACATACACATATCGTTGAATATGTTGTATATCGTCACCAGTGTTGACTGGGGACAAATATATCTATATTTTGTTAATTTCTGATTTTAAGCACTTATTTTTATGCATTCACAAAAATGAGTGAAAAACCAAACAATAAAACTATTATAGTTGGAAGAACTTAAGAACATCGCAATATTATTTTTAACTCGTCGAATATTTTACTGCATCTCGGATATTGCATTTTAGAAGTTCCAGACAGGATTCGATGTAAAATGGACAATTCACAATTTGGGGGATTTTATTCCTGTCGTGTTGCAGTCGAATAAATATTAATCTCGAGCACTGGAGGTTCAACGGTGGTTACGGTTGCCTATCGGGTATAGAGTTGAATAAAACTTATCTAGCCATCAAAGCGACCATTTCCCGGTAAAATTGACTTCGTCAGTGGAAAGAAATCCTTTTTCCCTTTGATTCGCGGCAGAATACATAACCCGCGCGTAGTTGGCGAACCGGGTTTCGCAATTTTTTTTCCGCCGGTCCGTTTTTCCACGAAAATCCCCGCCCGGTTTCATACCCACTCACTACATCTGTCCACTAACCACCCTCGCTTCACCGTTGTTCCACCTACACCCTTTTCCATGGGACACTGGCGTCGAATTACCCGGCGATCTATCATTTCCCGCACCCGGAATGCAAAACGCTACTTACGAGACACCTGTTACTGAACCGATAAAAAATTCGCTGTACCGTCGCGTCGAAAAGTCGCTAATACTGTCTCGTTTGCTCGTACAAACTCGAAAAGTATGGTACCAGCTCAACAGCTATAGTAAATATACAAGCGCTGTAATGTTTGGAAGATCGATTATGGAGCGAGACTGAGAACTCTGCCAGCCAGATTCTGAAAGTGAAAGTAAATACAGGAGAACCTCGATTATCCGATCGATCGATAATTCATTCGTCTCATTCCGAAGCAGCCAGAACAGTGTTGTTGAATACATACAGTGGTGTCTCGTTAAGATATGTCATCCCCACTATTTATTTTGTTTCCGCGGCAAGCACTCTCCGTACCACGTACTTACTTAGGACAAAGGGGTCTTCAAATGTGACGTCAGTCGCTACGAGTGTGACCCGTGCCGAACATGCGATTGAATAGGAATAATAAGCGAGAAACTGATGTTTCGATTTTACTCTGACGACCTCTTCGGTCGAGATATAAAATTGGAATTTTACATGGTAGTACGCTTTGTAAATAGTAACTGGGGAACCATTTATTCATAAATATCCTTAAATCAACGTTGAACTATATTCCGGAGATATTGTGTAATAATTACTTATTTACGAAAAAGCGTAACACATAAACTATGCATGAACTGTGGAAAGAGGACGTGCTATACATTTTTCAGTGTTCGAAAAGTCTGGTGGTCAGAATAAAAGTAACTGAACTGAGCTGTAAATGAAAAATTAAATGAAAAAAACGTAACAGCAGGGTATAGCACGATTTAATAATTCTAGTAAGAGACGTGCTCTTCCTGGCGATCTATTATTTAAAGAAAACGTAACAAAAAACATTTCATTAAGTAAGAAAAATTGATATTAGCTACTTCAACACCGAGAAGCGGCGACACAAAAGAATAATTGACTGTATATGTAACAGTTCACAGTAAAGAGTGTTCCAAATTCAGGAATACTGTGTCAGTCTATTATTCCAAGGATAATTTTACTCGGAGATTAGTGTTCTCGAGGGAGAATAGTGTCTACGAGACAAGAAGGACTTCGCTTTAACAGAGAAAAGTTTTTTTCGGTATAACATGCGGGCACAGAGGATATCCGCGGATTAAACGTACTCGAGGCCGCTACACCCGCTATCTTTCATCTGTTATTTCAAAGAATTTCCGCTCGCGGAGCGTTGTTATTTAGCCCGCGTCAGTGAAAGTAGTTTTCACGGGCTAAAGGAGGGCGACAGTCGCCACCTTCCGGTCGTTCACTTCGCCCGGCGTTTACGCAGACATACCCCCGCAGTTTCGTCGCGCCCGAGACGCGAGCGCGTTTTAAACTCTTAATCCCCCAGGATTACATCACAATTATGACAATGGGATCCAACCGCCGCCGCGCCGTTACTCCGTGCTAACACACTATTGACGCCGCCGCGCCGTTGGAATTATTACCGAACGTCAACGTTAGCTTCAGAAATGAATTTTTGAAAATGTCGCTCTGACTTAACTTAATAATTTTACTCTAGAATGTCTGCTGCGAAAAAATGTCTGCTGACTATAGGTTTATTATTTGGGGGTCGAGCGTGCATCCACAGGTAATACGAGTGGTACAGTAATCGCTCCTTCGTTGTCCAAAATCAAGGGCACGATCGTTGTCCAGTGCCTACCCATTCCACTGCCTGTCAACGCCGAGTCGCTCCGTAGGCGGCGTCGATTGATGTCGGCTCGGGTATATCGGTGTGAACACCAACACATTGACTCGAGTAAACCGAATTTTCAAACTTCTTAATTTTCATTATTTCTTTATGGGAATTTCACTAACTTATTTCTGGCATTTCTCTGATTAAAATGACACCAAACACGATATAGTTTCAACTGTATGTAGTGGTTTAATCGACGGTCAAAATTTCGAAGGCAACGAGCAACAGCAACAATGTGGGCCTTTAAACTGTGCCGGCGACTGCGACACGCTTCGGTCACCCGATCCGTATCTCATTCTGTCCTTCTCTATGTTCGGCTTCCTATTGAAGTCGCTCGGCGCAGTCGGCGCGATATCTAGACGCAGTCATAAATCAAAAATAGTGTCCGGGCACGCTCGTTGTCCGCTCAGCCCCCCGGCCTATGGACAACGAAGGAGCTTTTACTGTATTGGGCAGCGCTTTAAATTTTAAATTGTCCGCGGTTATTGGAAAGTTCCTGTGATGTTTGTCCGAAACATGATGTATCAGGGGCGGATCTTTGCCGGAGCGGACGTATCCGGCGAGTTTGGATTTGAGAGATGGTGCGGCAATTCACGGCTAAAGTGGAAGGGGGGTGGAGGGAAGAAACTATGCGAAACGCTGAAACCGGTTAGGAACCGCGAAAGCCGCAGTGCAGAGTTCAGGCGCTTCTTAACAAGGAATCTCAACTACTCATGACACCGGAACGTTTCTACGTCTATCGTTTCCGGCGACCCCCAGCGGGCATCCGGCGGACATTCTAAACCAATCACATCAACACCGTTGGGAACTGTGAATTAGAGAAGGGTGGGCATCATTATCTTCTTTGTTGGAAACCTACTGATCACTTTCAAACACTCTGGATCACCAGGTCATAAGTCTTCACGTTATTGATTGAACATAAGTTCTTTTATTATTATTTCATCGAATGAAAAAAAATGTATGGGGACCAGTTTGTACAAATTCCCACAATTTCAGTGAACTGTTCACGTTGTTTGGTTTCCGTAAGGTCGTTAATTGATCACCAACGAGAGAATAAATCACCTCAGACAGGTTCCTCGTGGTTTCGAGGGAAAGGTTCCAGAGATCGAGAGCAGAAAATGAATCGGAGATCCTCAGAGGCGAACGTATTTTCACAAATTCCCCGAATCATCCCGCAGCGTAACAGGATTGCTCGAGCCACTTGTCCCGGCCGCGCGTTTCGAAAACGTTATTTTCGCGAGCATTTCCAGAAGCCCTTGGTTGCTAGACTTGGTTGCTCTCCCTTCCTCCTTGGGCTTGGAAGTTTTCGTAGAAAAGGAGAGCGGTGTTATCCTTCGAATAAGAGGACCGCCGCCATGTGTTTTCCTTTATACCATCGCCCAATGGGGAAAATTCCCCACCACCAGGTTACGTTTCCATCATCTTCAGAAGATACCATTCCGATTCGACGAGAAAAGAGTCGATGGTTACCAGAAACGCTTAAATATACCCTAGTTTGTATTATAAGACATCAGTTAACTTGCTGTGCAAAACTTTCGTTTGCATCTTCGCAGAGTGTAATAAGAAAAATCCTCGGGTCTGCGCTGTGTCTTACATCGTGTAGTTCTGCTTGTTCTACGAGAAGCTAGTGTTATTAGTAGACAGCGGATCTTTATGCAAAATAAAAATTTTCCCCCTGATTTGCAACAAATTGAAGCGAAATAGAAATTTTTTCTCTTTCTTAATATGTTTAATAGGTTGAAAATAATATAACAGTATTTATAAATTCTTCTACTGTTTTGACTGTTTTAAATGAGACCTATTCATTTTAGTAATAAATGCATGAAATCCGCTGTCTAGTTATTAGATTTCGAAAACTAACAAAAAAATTGCATCATCTGTGGAGTGACCAGACAATTTCGAAAGTATTTCAGCTTCTAACGTTGCGACAGCTTTCGTACAGCGTGGTGGAAGCAAAAGGAACTGGCCGCGAGTGAATTGTGAATTCGAATAATCCCGACTCAATAGAGAAATTCGCCGTTTCATTTTGTCGCTTGTTGTTTGTGGAATCAGTTTCGCTCGCGTTCATTCTTTCCCGGGCGTTTAATAGCGAGGGGTGAGTTTGCACGTCCCGATCCTGAATCCTCGGCAATAAGCGTCGTTTTCGGATATTGCAGCGACACCGGGAACTTTTCGATACGTAACAACCGAAACGTGAAAGGTCGGTCGATCGGGTTCGGGATCGAGATCGACGATAACGGAATTGCGTTCTCTACGTAATTGCATAAACTCGCCCTCGTTCCTCTGTTTAGTATCGTTCGTACGTTTTCCACGCTGGGCTATTTTTTTTCTCCCTGTTCCTTCCGAGAGGGAAGCTTGTTCCTTCACCTCGTGTCTTGACTGCCATAATATGCTCGGCAACCTTTTCAGCGGAATAGGTCGATAGATGGCAGTTACAGTCGCGGAAAATATTGGAGAACGGAGGAACATGTTTCCACCTCGGCCTGGCGCACAACTTTATTAACAGCATTTCGCTCTTGTAACGACCCAGGCTCGCTGTTTTTACGGAATAAGTCAAACAGCTGCGAGCCCCAGAAGTTTTTCAATCTTGTCCCCGGTGACTTTTGCTCGCACTCTCTCTGTCTCTCTCGTTTTAATGCGCCGCGACGGAGAAGGACAAGGTGAATGAAAGAATTTTGCGAACGAGAGACGAACGACGGTGAATGGACCGGTCGAATCCGAAGAAATTTCGTGGCTGGCTGTTCGAGCTGAGAATTTGTTCGTATTTCGTCTTTGGTAGCTGTTGTGTTGATTTGAGAATTGAAAGCGTGTCGGTTTTAATCTTAAAAATGTGTTCATCTTGTAATGGTTCGAAACGTAGGTTGCAATGGCTACGAAAAGTATCAGCACATTGAACTTTTGATTTTCGAAAAATTGTCGACTTTGTAAAGCTAAAATCTTTCTGTTCATCCTTTAAGTTGTACAATGAAAGCAGACAATATTTATTTTACACGAAGATCCGCAGTCTAGCTTACCAGTGTCCGCAAATATAAAATGCGGTTGAACTACAATATCCGATCGTGTTTTGCAAATTCGAGAGACCGGACTGTAACGTCTCTCCAAACAGAAAACTGGAGGACCATGCATCCGCGGCAGGGTCGCCGAGTTTGCACTGCGAAACGGTCGCGCTAATTCCTAGGACAGATACCTGGGATAACAAGAATCGTCGATGGCAACACCGGTTGGCCGTTCTTCCTGGCGGTCAGACGTTTCCGCGATTTTAATCCTGCAAGGCCTGGATACGACTTGATCCGGCAATTCCCAGCGGCATAGACCGCTACCCTCAGCGCAAACAGATTCAACCCGGTTTTCCCAGAGCTGCGTTGTAATGGCGTCTCTCACCCCCAGCTGTCCTGACCCGATTCTGCTCTCCGTGTTCTTCGGAGCCGGGCCTCTTACCCAATCTCCCGAACGATGTTTCGATTATCGCCGTTGATTAGGTTCGGGGACCGGTAAAATCCTCGGTAATAACGTTTGCTGTTC
The DNA here is from genome assembly GCA_963966675.1 of Lasioglossum calceatum. Classification (NCBI taxonomy): domain Eukaryota; kingdom Metazoa; phylum Arthropoda; class Insecta; order Hymenoptera; family Halictidae; genus Lasioglossum; species Lasioglossum calceatum. Next base: position 19,119,771 of record OZ016541.1, read on the forward strand.
CGCCTTGCCTGAGCCAACTTGTCTCGCGTCGGGTCTTCTCCCGCTTCGAGCATGATTAATGAAACACTGATCGGTCTTATCGCGAGCAGAATCGTTCGCAAAAATGCCTCCAGTCTCGCGATAAGGGTCTCCGATGCGAACCTTGTTTTCTGCGATTTTAACCCTTTGCCGAGAAGGATTTTCTGTGGTTAATAAGTGGGCGTATAAACATCGCTTGTGATTATAATGAAGTACATAGTTAAACTGCAACTGTCACACGTGGCCGGCGTGCATCGAGCCATAAACATTAACCTAAGACACAGTTACGCTCTCTCTCTCCACCACCCACATTTTTTGACCCTTAAGTGAAAAAATGTTGTATAAATTTTCTCGATAATTCTTGGTAGTCCCAGCATTTTGTTATGGTGGGTTGGTTCAGTGTAAAATAGACAGTAGCCATCATACCATATCGAACACCAATGGCTGCCCGCACGGGCTATCTGGCGAGCAAGCTTGCCCCAGAGAGATCGTTTCCCCTTTATTTTCTGCGAGGTTGAATGAACGGCTATTCACAAGCTGTTTCGCTCGGACACCGACTTTGACATCATGGTCGAAGGTGAAACAGATTCTTCCGCTTCTCTTCCAGCCCCTTCTGCATTCAACCTACGTGCTCTGCTCACCCCATACACGATGCTCCCCGTGATTCTCGCGTTTCCACGCTTTGAAGCGACGCCACTCGGGTAATTTACGTCGCCATTGAGCTACCCACCCTTGTGAACTCCAACCGTCCCGGAAACGGATACCTTCAAACGAGTTCCTGAAAGCTGGGGAACACGGAACTCGGCCCGGGACCCCGCGATTTCTTTTAATCATTATTTCGCCGGCGCACGCGATACTTTCGACGTCGGTTTCTCGAGAGGTTGCTCCAAAGAATAACAATGTAAGTGGTATAATGCTTGCACATAACGTTGCAAAATGTAATACAGTGGCGAATCTCTAAATTGTCGGCGAAAAGAGATACAGAATTTTGAAAATTCGGTGAAAGCATTTTCGCCAGAGGACATAAAAATTGCGATGGATTAGAATTGGTAAATGTTGCAGTTTTTGCGAAGTTGTTCCACCAGTGCAGATTTTATTGCGAAATCCCGACTGTCGGTCGATGGAATCCATAGATAGAGAGGAGTGACAGTATCCTGGCGCAGCGAAGAAAAGGAAACGGAGAAAGCCGGCACGTTTCTCGATTATCCGTATTTACGGAAATTCCGTGCACGTTACACTCGATAACTTTCGTAACGGATTACTCGTCGAAAGTTTAGCCAGGCTAGCTCACCTCGGCGAACTACACAGGGCGAATTGTCAATGCAGTCAAATGGACGCCGCAGAAAGCCATCGCCCGGCACGATCATACCGAATTCATTTCTGCTGATATATTCAATCCTTTTCACTCCCTTTGAGACATTTTAACACAGTAAAACCGTCTCCTAAAATAATCCATCTCGGAATTTTCATTTATTCAGATAAAAGTGTAAAATTCATAACCAACGAAAGAATTACTTGTACGAATTTATTCTGCTATTTTCAGGGAAATACGTTGTACGATAAGGTCTCTGAAAACGTTGAAAAATTATTTTCGGAAATTATAACAGTTTAAATATCGGCAATTCGAAAAAATGTGTTGATAATGTTGGAAGTCGTTGTGTATTCAACACTAAACCTACCACGAGGGGTCAAATGACCCATTTTAGATTTTTTATTTGACAACTAGCTGTATTTTTACCATATTTTACCGTTTTGACCATATTTCTGCTTCTAACTTCTGTAAAGCTTGTTTGCCCAAAACTTATTTCCGACAAACGGTTCAAAAGTTACGGCCGAAAATAACCTTAAAGCAAAACAATCAACATTTTCGAGTTTATATCGTTTTTTGCATGACCCCTTAGATCGCGTCGGAGAAAAAAGTGTCAAATATGAAAGTTGTAGAGAATTAAATTTCCAATCGCCAAGGTGATCTCAGATTTTTCCTAAAACCTACCGTTGAAAAGCTACAGCTGTTTAAAAAGTCGGTAAACCAAAAAGTTTAAGAAAAAACGCACACTTTTTGTGTTATAACTCCTAAACTATGCAACCTAGAGAATCGAATCAGTAGTCATTAGAAAGAACTCGGCGAGCTGAATCCAATGAGTGCCTCAAATTGAATATAGGCGCTACCAGTCAAAAGTTATAAGCAGAAACGTGCCCAAAAGAGGGCGAAAAAGTCGTCTCTGCTCACTAATGACGTCACCACTTTTGAACGAATGGACTTTTTCGAATGCAGATTGTCTTAAAACCTTTCCGAAGGAACGCTTCGTCTAATGGCTCAAACCCCAGCTTTCCACGTTTAGCAGTTTCGGAGTTGTTAGATTTTGAACAAACGAACATTACATTTTTATTTATATAGATTATTGAGATTGACAGATGTTTTCATGGGAGTTGATTGAATACATTTTTTACAAACTATAAATAAATTTAATCTTGTTATGTTTATAATACCATACGCATTAGTCACTTTTGATGATCGGTAGGATTAGTGTTGATAAAAATCCAGTTGCTGAAAGGTTCGTTGAAAATTTCGAGCGTACGCATCGATCTAACATGATCGGCTACAGCATGTTCGCTATCAGATTTTTCATTTGGTATGCGGGCACGGAAGCTTCCGGTTCGCGTGTAGAACGTCCGGATAAGGGTTGCATGCCGTTTAATGGCGGCCACGCGCGCCGATCGAGCCGACCTCTAATTAAAGCACGGGGACACTGATTCAAAGGTACACGCATTACGGGGGAAGTGCAACTTTGTTATTGACTAGTAACCGCGTGCCCTTGGTTTCATGGAAACTGACCTGATTTCCAATCCGTCTCTCGTCAGGTATTGACGTCAAATGACCTTTCACGTGCGCCCGTGCGGATGCTTTAATACTATGTTTATAGGCCGCAACTGCATAAATAACATTCCTTGGATCGATGCACCTGGTCTGCGTCCGTTCGTTTTAATTAATAAAAATTCCATCGGCGCTGCACGTGACTTTGTGGCCAGCCTAACTTTTTTCGAACTTCTGACCCAAAGAGTATCGCTATCGATTAGTCTTCGGGGCTCAGGTTTAGCGGATACGTTTGGCTTTGATACTGAACTGAATCCATCGCTGCGACCTGGTTCCCGTCGAGAATACTTGCGTATCGGTGACGTCAGCGCGTACAATTAACACGTGTTTAATCGTCTCGTTGATACTTCACGGGCAACTCGGAAATTTCCGCGCTCTTCAACGACTTAAGCCGGTTTTATTGAGTGCACGATTTGGAAAATATGTTAAAGTCAAGCTGCACCCTCATTAAATTTGATGTAAATACATACATTGTAGAAGTTTGTATTTTATCTATTAATGTACGTGTATGAGCGAGTATCCAAAAAATTGGTACAAATAAAATTTAATAGCAGTTTAATAGCAAGGAAGCTTTGTAAGCTTTACACTTAAAACTGAAAATTTTTATTTTCCAGAGAAACAGAAATTTAGACATCGAACATAATTTGAAATTGTTTCCCTGGAAGGTCGGAACGAAATTTGTATGAAATCGTTACGAATGTGTGCTATCGGTAGATCTAAATAATCTGTAAATTCTCTTGCAAGTGTGTTTTATGCAACCGCAGCATTAGAGGGGACGCGCGACTGATTCCGCGATCGTTACCAGCGTAATTGACACGATTGGGACGTGATGTATCATTTCACGAGAATGGCTAACGGAGAGTATGAAGCTGGTCGAATTGGGTTGACTTCGATGAATTACACCGCAGTCTAAAATTGGAACTGAACTTGTTGCACCGACGTATCCTTAATCCCAATAATAAATCAGGGACCGCGAGCCGGATTCGAAAAGAAGTGATTCATGAGAATTTTGGAACTAGTCGCTGCGATCTTCTATCTTTCCCGTCCGTTTGCCAAGTCTTCCTGATAGATTCTTTATACTTTCTAATATTTTTCCATGAACATAATAGACATTCCAAAAAATATTTTTGAACTAACCGAGCACTAAACGCGACTGATATACATTCTTCTACAGTAATAACAAAATTGGATTTAGTCAAATCTACACTTGAATAATGAAGTATGTTAAAAAGATTCGTATAAAAAAATTGTTTAGACTTGAAGCGTCGAAGATGAATTTTTCCGAAAAAAGATGAGCAGATGAAATTTAAAACGGAAAAAGGATTTACGATGAAATGTATTATTTGCATCCTGTGAAAAAATTATTAATATAAATATTAGCAGCTGCCTTTTTTCCATTTTCTATAAAGAGATCCGTAGTATAGATATTAATGAGAACAGCGAATATTTGCGGGAATTTAAAGGAAGTTTTAGCCCAGAGAAACCAGGAAGAATCTACTTCTACGGCCAGTAGAGGCGGACAAAGGCAGGATCGAGAAGTGGCGCAAGAATAACTCGATCGGTCTCTACCGGCTGAAATTGAGCTTCCAACGCCGATCTAACTCGGCGATGGTTGGATCGAACAGTCTGCTCGCGATCACTATAGCCAAAAGGAAGTACGGAAAAGCTGGCGGCGCGTCGCGTCGCGGCGTCTCTTTGAAACGGAAGAGGGCGGGCGACATAAGCTGGGCCAGGGCCCGAATCGACGTTCCATTCTGACGAGCAGCGGTCTCGCGTCTGATGGCAATCACAGAAATGCATTCAGCGGACCGTGCGGAGTGGTGCATTTCCGTGGACCAGACGTCCGCGTTCTGCCACGTGAACATCCCTTTGTGAGTGCACGCGTGATACGCGGCCTATTGCGCGGGAGAGAGCGCGCGGCGGGTTGTGTGCGCGTCGTATGCACCGGGGCTGCACAGTCGCAGCCCACATCATCAGCAGTTGGCAAAGGACGCGGACGCGAATTAACCGGAATCTGAAAGAAACCGAGACCACCTGTCAAGCCAAATTGATACCGTTTCAAAGCCATACGGGCCTGATACGGGATCTCGAGGAACACTGTGCCTGCGGTTCGCTCCATCAACTATGCGCACCCTCCTCGTCACTTCGACCCCCATTAACATGATCATCTGCGCGACTCGGTGCTCAACTATTCTAGCAATTTATAAATGTCTGATGATATTAGAATCTTATCTTATATTCTAATATATTATTACATTAGAATTTTAATCCAATATACAGGGTGAGTCACCTAACGTTCCCACCTCAAATATCTTTGTAGTTTTTAAAGATCGTCAAATGTCTGAAGGGCAAAGTTGAATGGTAAAATGGGGCTCATACGATACCAAAACAATTTTTGTTTTTATGTAATTTTTTTTAGAGACATGAAGGTCAGCTTCATTTTTTTAAATGGAATGAGGTATTTTTTTAATACACCAATTTATGCAGCTGGACATTCGTTATACAAAAGTACTAACGTATTTATGCAGGTATTTTTTATAACGAATGTCCAGCTGCGCCGATTGATGGATTAAAAAATACCTTATTCTATTTAAAAAAATGAAGGTGACCTTCATATCTCTAAAAAAAATTACATGGAAACAAACATTTTTTTGGTATCGTATGAGCCCCATTTTACCATTCCACTTTATCTTTCAGACATTTGACGTATCTTTAAAAACAACAAAGATATTTGAGGTGTCAACCATAGGTGACTCACATATTTAATAGAAAAGCGTACAAAATCAAATAAGAACACAGTAAGTTTCGAAAAAGGATTTCGCTGTTTAATTGAATAGTTCTGAGAATTATGTATGTGTTATTTGCGGATTATCTAATAAGTATTAGATTTAAAGTAATGCCATAAATCAATCATTGTACAATACAATTTCTACACAAGGATATTGTTTGTCATTATATCTTATAATTATACTGGCAGCTTCTTTCTTTTGCACAGTAGTGTACATTAGAATCAATATTCTTCAGTACCATAAATTCGGCTCAGCATCTTTCGAGTTTCCACTTCGTCAAAAATAATTTCATCCTAATTCGCAAGATCCCTTCTCTTCGAGTTCGTTAAAAATAAAAGATTGACAGACTGGAAGTGGAGATGTAGCGTTAGGATTCACGGGAAGCGCAAGTGAATCGTCGAAGCCTTGATTTAGCGGTGCAGATGAAAAATGTTTGTTTATCGATTCGTGTGGGCGGAAACGGTTGTCGGGACTGCACGTTCCCGTAGGAAAACAATATTCGTTGTTTGTGCACAGGACCGTGGCGCCGGTAAAATATTTATTTTTGACGCGAGGAGGGGAGCGGAACGGGGTCGAAATACGAGCGCATCCTGGAATATTTTCCTTCGATATGCATAATACATATTTTGGACGGCGTACGATCACAAACCCCAGTGAATTTACGAAACAATATTGGACGTTATTTCGATGTAATGAGGGCGTGCCGCTGGTCCCATGTCTCGCGTTACGATGCCGCGTGGAATTTTTGCGGAACTTGCTCTACAAATTTAATGGGAGTATAATGAGCAATTTAAAAGATTAAATACGTCCGGATACGATAAAAGCAGTTTAAGAATTTATTTCGTGCATACAATTATATTTTACCGAGCAATTGTTATCGTTTGGAAGTATGCGATTTTAATGGCGATTCCTGATAATTTGTATTTTATTGTAATTTGTTACAATTGGTTTTATCTCATTTTCGTAAAAGTCCAAGCGAACGTGATATTATGGTAAGGTGACTTTTCGAAATTTGGAAGTGAAATCTTTCATAGCGAAATAAAAGGTTCTCCCTTTCAACACTAGTACGATAACTGAAACTTTCGAAAATCCGTTCGCTGAATGTTAGATCATACATTTTTATTTATAAATCGAAATGAATGTTTGATATTGGATAATCCATATTTCATAACGATGGACCAGCGAGCGTACTGTCGACGTTTTAAAAATTGGAATATAAAACTGAAAGTTCCATTTAGAACTCCTAAAATAATTCGAATTTCTGCTTTAGTTCGTTTACTAAAAGGATTAACATAACCCACTCACTTTTTAATGGCTTATTGTTAGAGAAATGAACCATCACCATTTTATAACATTATCAGGTTTAAAAAATTGGAATACAAAACCAAAACTTCACGCTTATATTCTCGAAATGAATCAAAATTTTTCGTTCGGTATTTACTTATGAAAAAAAGTTCTCAAACTGTACTTTTTCGATGTATTGTACATTATACAGGGTGTCCCACATAACACTTTTCACGATTTTTCAAGTACTTGCGATAATCTGACAAAAAAATATTTTAAACAAAAGTTGATCAGTCTTCGATTGGCTATACATTGCAATAAAAAAATTCGAAAATTTTCTTTTTGATCATTGCCAAGGCCAGCTTCATTTTTAAAATGGTATTTCAAGGTCATCCGAAGGTCATGGTATACTAGATACGAGCTATAATACTGTTTAGTCAAAAATACAAAGTGCCATTTAAAAATAAAGAAGGTGGCCTTGACAATACTAAAAGAAAGAAAAATTTCGAACTTTTTTTATTGCAATGTATAGCCAATCGAAGACTGATCAACTTTTGTTTAAAATATGTTTTTTTCAGATTATCGCAAGTACTTGAAAAATCGTAAAAAGTGTTATGTGGGACACCCTGTATTAGGGTGTATTCAATTCACAACTCGGCCATATTGCAACATATTCACTTTCTAAAAGTTGTGACCTGAAGTTGAATGGTCCATCTGTATCCTCCATAAATGCAATTGTACAATCCATGCAGAAATTCCAAAAATAAATTTGTTTCGAGCCGATTGGGGGCGGTGCATCGAAGTAGAAGTGATCGAGGATCCGAAACCATAACAGAAACGAATGTCTCGTTATTAACGTTCTCCGGTAATCACGCGATGATCCCCGGCGACCATCGTGACACCGCATTACCCTTGAAATCTGATCTAATCGAGCCGAACCGCAGCCTTCTGTCGTGACCGAGATTGCGGTTTCGCGGCATGCATGCGACCGCTCCGAACCCATTCCTCGCGGCGTAGCGGACCCGTGTGTACACGTTAGGAAAGACAAAGGCGGTCGATTATCGAGCCATCGATGAAAAATACGATCGGGCAACGGTCCCGACGTCGACGATGCTTCAACGTCCCGTCGATGCGCTCCGGCCATGCTTCAACGGGATTTAGGAGTCGCCAAGTCGCTGAAACGTGTCTGTTGCGATCGCCGGATTTCTCGCGATCCTTCACTCGCGCGGAAATCTTCTTTTGCAATCGACGCCAAATGTCCTCCCGACGTGCACACATTTTTTCAAACGAAACGCCCAAGCTTCCCGGATGACATTTCACCCGGTTCTGTTTTGCACATTCGTTCGAATGCACACGGTTGAATTTTTCAACAGCAACAGTAGGTACAAATCGCTCTCTGTGATGAATTCCGATTTCCTTGGTGTTAGAACAATTTTTCCTTTTGCGTAATGTGGCTCGTGTGGAGACTGGGTGTTAAATAAATGGCGATAGAAGGCGTGTTAACGTTCACGTAACAGAATGACTTTGCATCATTCATGATTTACCGATCGGTGCTGTAACAGGGGGTGGGATCGCCGGTTCTATGCAAACGGGTCGAAAGTTCCTCGGTCGTAGCCTCTAGACAGATCAAACCGGATCGTAAAAAATTAATCGCCCGGAAAGCGGAAGTGTGCGCACACATGTCGGTCGTAGCCTGTCCTCGTGGACGGGGTTATGCGCGACGCGTCGGTGCATTAGCGGGGTTGTTGCACCGTTCAAAGCCCCGACGACGGACGCGTTTCGCGACACGATTTTAAACCCGATCGATTGTTTCGAGCTCGCACCAGACCGAAAATTGCGAGATTTCGCATTCGAATTCTTGCTCGAAGAAATCAAATGCGGGCCATTAGACATCGGGAAAATTTATAACAGAATGGAACACGGTAAGCGTTCACTTTAATTCTAATAGTACATAGCATAGTAGTCTTAATTCATTGTATATGTAATTTCTATGTTCCCAAAAAATGTATATACATTTTTTGAAGCAACCTGTATTAAAAGAGAAAATGAAATCATACAATGTTGAAACGATAAATGCATTTTCTGTTGAATATAATTTTTGGGATTCGACAGAACCTTCGTGTAAACCGAATAATTAGAGAGGTGTGTGGTTCGAAGTGATAATTAATCATCGTTGCACAGCCACAGGGGCTCCCGGACAATAAACATTCTAATATTCGACGGAACATCGACGACGCGCGTTTGTGGCGGTCTCTGCTCGAACTCGGTCTCGCGGAAATCGATATCTGGATTTATTATTATCAAGGGGGCGAGTCGGTCACGGCTCATTATTGCAAAGCCGTACAAACGTTGCCGCCATAAAATTACTACTAACCGAATTACTGACGCGATAATGCCTGATTCCGTGGGCGTCGCATGCGCGAAATTAATTAATGACCGCGCTTTCATGCTCTCGCGGATTATTTCGAATCTTTTGGACACCATAAAGTGCGATATACTATTATATTACCTCGTTCCCACAAGTTGTTCCTTCCTTTTAACGCTAAAATCAAATGTCTAACTTCAAATGTCAAACGATAACAGCTACGTTCAGTTTCAATCATTGATGTATCGACTATTGTTCCATGCGACGTTCACCGATCCATCAATCAACTTTTCGATTCCAACAAAATTGTTTCCGCACAATATTTGGGGTTCTGAATGAAAAAACTTTTGTCTCAATTAGCGCTTCTAATTCGTTGACGTCAAACGATTTCAGTATATTGGAAAAGAATATAACGTCGAATTTAACCATAAAATGTTATCTAGTTTTATCTACATGACTTGTAGAATGATTTAATAAATTGTAAACGTTGGAAACATGACCGAGTTCCAGATGGCGGTCGCGCAAACAAGAAGAATATTCGGTGGCCGGCAACGATTGTTTCGTTTTTTCGTCCCGGCCGCAATTCCGTCCTTTCGAATATAATTTTATGGACCAGCTCGAACATAGTTGTGTGCAGAAAGGGACGGAGACAGACTTTTCGAGGGCGCCTCGTTCCAGCATTTGCATAATACTCTCGTTAAACGCATTTGTTCCCTCGCGCGCACTTGAAATCGCGCTCCGCCCGGTGATTTCAACGCCCGGACGAAAAACCGCGCGCCTCTCGTTAATCGTGCGTCGCGTTTAATTAATTTCTATCCATCGAATCTCTCCCCTCTACCCCGCACCCTTATGGAATATTCTAGACCGGGCTGTGTTACCGTGTCGCAGATTTTTTCCCTCTCGTTCGACCCCCTTCGACCTCTCGACCTTTGTTTCCCCGAGTAATCATGTAAATAGACTTTGCGGAGCGCACGCAAAAATTCCATTCATACGGCACGACGAGCTGGAAACGGACACAATTTTCCTCGGAAATTCATGCGTTGCGTTCTCCGACGCCAATTCTGAGGGATGTGGCCTGTGCCAGTTAATTTTACTGCCTGGCGTTATTTCTTTTGGAGCGTCGCGCGTTTTTATGAAACATTTTCCGAGTTGTTCCGAAATTTACTTTCTTTTTTACTGAATTTGATGATTTGTGATGCAACATCGAAATTTCAATGAAAAATGTATATCTTGAAACCAGTGCTTCCGAGAACGTATTTTTACTTTGGAACATCGTACATTAGTTTTCCCGAACAGCAGTTTGATCGAATATTTTTTCTCTTCCATATCGGGGCATCAAATTTCGCAAAAATCCGGCCGAATGTAGATCGCCGGTCCCTTGTAAGTACAGCAGGGTAGATAGAGGGAAATCGAGGGTCTATGAATCTGAATTCACTACACGCCTCTCCGTTTCGTTATGCTAATGGTGTAGCGTCCCTTTTCGTGCTTCTTCCATCCCCGTATTTCTTCCATCAGCAAAATTCCTTTCCGCCATGGAATTACGCTTGTACGTGATCCCTTTAGATCTCTCGATCTAAAATACCTTACTATAAACGAATGGAATTTATGATCCCGAATCCATGACTATAACCGAAATATTCGTTAATTTTTCCTGTTCATTTCCAGGGGCAACGAGAACGGCACGACAACGCAAACACACAACGACAAATACAACGCCCGGTGATTATCCGAACACTACGGAAACGGAAGAAATGCATTACACATGGGCTAAATGCACTCCGCTAGGTGAAGGAAGTTCTATTATTTATAATTGCTGCGGTGCAACCGGGGCCAACGCGGCTCCGCCGAATGCGATATTAATCTCTCTCTCTCTCTCTCTCTCTCTCTCTCTCTCTCTCTCTCTCTCTCTCTCTCTCTTTCTCTCTCTCGCCCCTGGCATCTGGATGCACCTGTTTTAATTAACAGGTGAACGATCGCTTCAAACAATACTCCCGAATTATCCTGTTTAATCTTTTGCTGCGGATCTTCATGCAAAACGATCATTCAATCATAAATAATCATTTTAACCCCTCGCAGTATTTTAACAAGTCTGACTCATGTGTGTGATGAAGAATCTAAATAAATTCTAATTAGACAAAATAAAATTTTATTCCTTTGTAATCTATATCTAAGCAATGAAGTAAAAGCGATACAAAAATATAAAAAGTTGTGGCAAAATATTGATCATATTAATCTTATTTGTCTTCGATTACGTCCCCCTAAATGTTCATGATTGAACTCGGTGAAAAGGTTAAGGCTAATTTACACTTCTTCACTCTTTGGATGAACATCGCGGATGGATCATTCACAATGAATGTGAAAGATGAATATCGGAGTATTTATACTTCTCTTCAACGATTGAATATATTCAATTCGTTTCACTGGCGCAAATCTGTATGTGTATATCGTACACCAACGCGGAGCACTGAAACCGAACGATGAAAACGAACACCGTTCAATTGTATGGACAGGTTCAGTCACTGCTGTTTCACGGTTTCATTGTAGACGAATCATCCAATCGATTCGTCAAAAGTAGCAACTGATTCTGGTTTGTTCACGAATCACTAGGCCGGGGGCTTCTACGCAAAATAAAAATTGTCTGCATCGAAAAGAAATTCATTTTTTCTCTTAATAATTATGATAAGTGGTGAAAAATGTATCTTTACGTTCTTCCAATTCGTTAACATCGACTAAGTTTTGTGATAGATATATAAAACCCGCAGTCTACTATGTAATCAGTTTCGATGAACCGCAAGTGAAGACACCTTTCATTGTGGATGGATCATCTAAATTAGCCTTTACACCACCGAATGATCAATTTTCATTTTCCGCGGGTGAATTTATCGTGTAGAGCCCGGAAATAATATTAATAGATGCATCAAACAGATAATGCACCGTCGAGGGAGAAGAGTTTGCTCCGATTTTACGAGCCAACGATGTAACAGAACTCATCGTTACGATACGAGTACTAAACGCGACATTAATGTCCCCATAAAGTTCGGGACACTCTAATAAAAGTCATAACGATATCACTTTCGCCTATACCGACCGATTTATCTTCGGAATTATTTCCTGCGTGGCTGGCTCCAGCCTAGTCCTTTCCTCTAAACTGTGCACTTCGTGGATATTATATACACGTACTTAATTTTTCGCCGTGACATATGCTTCTATTCTGGTTGCGTCAACGACAGTATTTTCTGTAGGACTCTTTGCGTCCTCACTCTACCACCCCCTTCTGCGACGCTATTCCCCTACGCTTTCGCCTTCTGCTTATTCCCAGGTGTATTCAGTTCCTTAAAATACTGGATGCCAATAGGCTCTGTAGCGTAAATATGGTCCACATAAATTGGACTAAAAGATACTTTATGTTGAAAAAATATTTATGGATATAACTAAAACATATAAGGAAGGTAAAATATGCCGTATTCGTTTTCATTTTTAAGCAAGTATATTCTTAAACACTGTGGTATTAAACTATTGTGTGAAACTTACAATTTATTTACCACGTGTATTTAAAATTATAATAATAATATACAGTAATGTAACTTGTGTATTATTTTAAACAGGCAATTTGTAGATGGATATTCATTGAAAGTTCTCAACAGAAACAAAAACTGATAACGTGTGCTCTGCGTGGCTGGGAAGAAGTTGCTTGGAAGGAATGTGGATCTGAGTGAGTAGTTGTCAGGCACACACAATTTTGCTGTGACCAAAGTGACATTATCAATGAATAAGATTATAAACAGGCATGGTCACCATTTACCCCTGTGCCGTTCCGCAAAACTTCTTTTCAGCAGTGGACAGTATTGCGCTTTACTATGGTACGCTTTCGCCATGGCCCGGTCACGTGACGCGTTCTGGTAGAGAGAGGGTAACTTTTTCCCCTCATTTTGCTGTTTAAAGTTTTGATCACTAATTCTGAACACGATGGGACATGGGTTAAATTGCATTATTTTTCTGAGCCTTTCGAATTTGTTTTCACGACTTCTTTTCTGGTAAAATTTCTGGCAAATTTTTCGATTTGATGAAATACGAGTTAGAAGATTCCAAGATAGGTCACATAGTGGCATTTAAACTGTGGTGCCCAAGGTGGTTCGGAACCCACTTTAAACTGTAGGTCCCGTCGTTTAATAACCATAGCAGTTGAAAAAGCGACGTAAAAACAATCAAACGAGGGGTCACATAGTGGACATTCTTACATTGTCTCCGCTTCTGCTCACGCGTCGATGAAAAAGGACAAAAGTAATGGCCGAAGGACCCTCCCACCCCGTGGTATAAAGAATTTCGAGCAATCTGCGGCTAGTTGGCGGAACGGTGGAAAATGGAGGACAGTTTGTGCCTCACGTTCGTATTCTTTTCTCTTGTTTCATGATCGGCCCGAAGACCGAGATATTCCGCGCTTTGTCAAACGCTTCCGGAATCGGGAAGCGTCCCGCAAGAAACAGGCTCCGCTGTCTTCCGCATTAAACGAGATTGAACGACGGTGATTCCGTCGGCGGACCGGAAACCGCAGAATTGCACGGCTCGAGCTGCAACCCCGTCTCCTGTAAATAACGTTCGTCGACTAATCAAAATCTGCCCGGCTGTTTTTATTGGCCGTGATTATCGCGCCGCGTATTACTCACTGAAATGAAATGATCCTATCAATATTCTCGACCACTGTCCTACTGTCCTCTCCGTTTCTCTTTCAGTCTGGACACGAATCGAAATATCTTCGACCCTCATACCAGCATCCGACGATATTTAACTCTAAAATTATTTTGAAATCAGTCAGACTGCACGGACGCATTTGCGTAGAGTTATTCGCACAAATTAACACATTACCGACCGGTGATTATTGCATAATTTTGAAAAATCTATGGTACATGGCTAAACACTATTTAATGAAACCTTCAATAGCAACAGTAATTTTCATTGTGAACTAACAAGTCACCCTCAATAACGCCATCTAATAGTTTCATTTAAGATTGCAATGTAAAAGAAAAGTTCTATGCTTTCTTTTGGTACAGCACAATTATTGAAAATTCTACTATGTAATAGGCTTCCCGTAGGTAAAGTGTTAAGCACAATCGAAAAAAGAAGGATTCTATTGTACATAAAAACAGACAAAGACATGTAAAACACTGCAATTTCAAGACTACTTTGGTGAGCCTACGGAGGCCGTCGAAGAGAAATCGGAAGGAAACGAAAATACGAAGAGGGTAAGGGTAACCTGAGCACGCTACGGAGACAGGAAATCGTGAAACGAGGGAGGAAGATATAGATATAGAGGACGGAGGCGCGAATAGAAGGGTCTCCGGGTAACCCGCGAACGTAAATCCCTTCCGGCTGGATTTTAACGTAGAATTTATCGTCGTGCTGGTAAATTATTGTCCGTCACAGGTTCCTGGAGGACGGTCTGGCTTGGCAAAAGAGATAGAGAGAGAGAGAGAGAGAGAGAGAGAGAGAGGGAGAGCGAGAACCTCCGATCGAACCTCTGCAACCCTATTAATATTTCGCCGGAGCTAACGTGTCTTCGATTGCTTTATAAATACCCGGCGCCAACCATTCGGAAGGTTTTCATAAATTTTCCAATTTCGTGGCCGCCACCGGCTCACGTAATCCCTCTTTTCAGCATAATCCTTCCCTTGGTTTAGTATTAACCGCGGCGGGCCGGCGCTCCGCGAGCCGAATTTACATTCGAGGACTGATGAGTCCGCTGAAACGTATCGCTGGATCGTGTTCCACGCATTAAATATACAGGGCGAGACGCTTGAAACTGGTCGTGCGGATGTCTCGGTTGCTGCTGGTCATAGAAAGACATTTTTTTATAGGTGAATCATATTATCTAGTACAGCATCTTCAAACATTTGTAATATGAAGTTACATTTTTTGTATACGATATGCATACTCATTTGATGTAATACAGTTTTTGCTATTACCAATGTTAATCGAAATATCAGGTGGCCCGTTTCAGTCACCCTGTAGTTTCTTACTGTCTTCCCTGTAATCTGAATTTTCACCCCTCCTCTCTCTCTCTCTCTCTCTCTCTCTCTCTCTCTCTCTCTCTCTCTCTCTCTCTCTCTCTCTCTCTCTCTCTCTCTCTCTCTGGCGATTTTGCTGTTTCACTTTTTTACGAACGAGCTACGTAAATCTTTCCAGTCGACGATATCCCCGCGTAATCTCGCGTTTCATTCCCGACCGCGCGCGGTGATAAATTTATCCCTGCATCGCTTTGATCTCCGGCTTTACCCGAGATCTCGAACGATCCCGAGATTTTTCGAATCATCATGTGATATTTCGATTTTTTTCCGGTTTTTGTCCGCCATTGACATTCTCCCTCGGAAGACCGACTCGCGCTGCACTGTGTTACACCTTCCGTCTGGTCTGACTTTTGTTCGTGATGACGGTGAACGTAGCTCCTTTCACGCGAGCATTTTTTCTAATTAACTCTATTAAGAATTTATAAGGGTAGATTTAATTCCATATAATTTATGCGCCGCTTTGATGGCTTCTTCCCTGCACTTTAATGAAACAGATGAAAGCTCCTTACGTCTAAAATCTTCTTTTCAATCACATAACGATAGACAGTTAGATAAAATACAAATTATACATTTTTACTTGATTCAGGAAGTTCATCGCTGCAAATAAACATAAGGTGACCACTGAATTGCCATCGATCAGTCTGTGCACTGCTATATCGGATAGCATAATAGAATGCGTTCGAGGATGTGCATGTCAGACATTAGCTTGATTTATGAAGATTAGCTGTCCTAGAATATGCCTGCCCCACGGGAAATTTCAAATCGAAATGTTAACGTTTTTAATCAAATAATTATCACTGGACCGAAGATTTTATACATTTGATATACGAAACTGTGAAGACATTAAACGAATTTAAGCATGTTACATTATTTTTTGTCAATTCCCATTTTATACATTTTTTTCATTTCTTGAGGTTCATCGACAAACTGTATTCATAACGAATGTCTTTCGTCTCAGACCAATACTTTTATTAATTTTCATTATTATACTATTTTTGTGTGCTAAAAAATATTCTTTTATACTGTTCAACTAGCCAAGCGAATATTAAATACTTGTTTCCAATCATTTAAATAATTTACTCGAGGATCCTCCGTTAATAGGCCAGCAAAGGGTTCGATCGGAAGTTTCGTCACGCCTCGCCGACATCGAAACGACACACGGATTCGTTGGTACGTCTTTCATTCGGTTTGATGGACAATAATTCGTAGGCCGCAAGTGGTCGACGGTTCGCCGAGCTTTTTACGACGCCACATCCAATCTGGCGAACACGAGTGTTCCCCGTCGTGTAAACGGGATGATCATGAGTCCGACAAATCAGGCGACAACGAGCTTACGTCCCATCGATTCCCGACCTCGACGGCCAAACGACTGCCAAACATGATTTTCTATCTGTACAAGAGGAATAACAGAAAGCAGACTTTTTACGGCGGCTTTCGGAAAATCGGTTCGTTCCATTCTTCATGGCGATTTTGACGGCTCCGAAGATGGAACGCCGAATAAACGGAAAGCGTTCGCCTGTTATCGATGGATATTGCGATGACACACGGAAACTAGGGCAACGTTACGGGTAGGCTTACGAACGGCAAAGGAAATTGCTGTTTGGACAAAATGCTCGAGATATTCCGCACAATTAAGACTGTAATTTAGTTCTCCGAGGAAGGTGTGTTACTTTAGTATTTTAAAAAATCCTTCGCCCGCAAAAGTGTTAAAAAGGTCGGTTAAATTTCAGCTCTGCCATATTTCAAAGGATTAAAGTAATATGTACCACAAATGAATGTTTCGCCTACAAAGGAAATCACTTAACGTTTGTAGCCTCCTTTTTTGTCTCCCTCTCATTTCCCGAACTATTCTTTAACAAGAGCAAAGACGCTGGGTCAAGCAATTATCAAGCGACGATTTTTCAAAGCCCGTGACGCCGCATTTGCATCGGTGCTTGTGCCGGAGAGGGTGTAAATGGCGAGAGAATCTAATTTAGGGCGCAATCATCGGTGCCCTGCAGTAAATGAATTTGTTAGATGGCCGAGTGGGGGCGAGGTTGCACGACCAAGTGGTTAACATCGAGAACCCATTAAATCTTGGTGTTCCGAATATCAAAATGCTTTATGGCGCCGTGGAACTCTTTTTCTTTGTCTGGGAAACTGGCTCTTTTTTATTAGTTCCTTTGGTGCTTCACGGTTCGCCTTTCGTAGTTCGAACGAGAATGTAAAACTCACTCCACCGTTCGGTATAAAAGTTGCATTAGCAGCCGAGGATTTTATTGAAATCGACTGTGGGTTCGACTTCGTTTTTGACTATACCCGCGTCTGCGTATAGATATTTACTTTGCCATCTGTATGTTCGTGCGTTCTCGTTCCCGAACTTCCAGTATAGTTCTCTATGGATAACTATATCTTTTACGAGCGAGCGTACGCCATAGCTAGACTGCGGACATCCATGCAGATCTTTATAGGGAATTAAGAAAACAAGAATTTTCTATGAGAATAAATTCGCAGGAACATCGCGCTGCTTCCGAATCTACCTTCACAGATTTTTATTTCTCTCTGAACTTTATCTTTCGGTCAAACGCGTTTCAAGTCACCCATGTAAATTCGATCTCCCTAAAACAGCGCACTATATGATACTAATTGCGAGCTCTATCCGTGCTCGATGCGAAGCCTAACTTACGTTTCGCTCATTGGTGGTGTCGACCTTCAGGGGACCAATTTTACGCTTCAGTCATGCTAGGGATTACACGGACTATCGAGTGTGTCGAATGAGTGGCTATCGAGTTACTGGAATTCTACTGCAATTTCTTCAGGATCAACCGAGAGACTGTCCTAGAGGACATCCAATCCGAGGACCTGTAATTCTATCCACTATTTAGCTCCTATCCAGTCGACTTTATTCTTTCCATCAATACATCCTTTTTACATTAATCATTTTGACTTTGAAATGCTCCATTTTCCTTTTAAAAATAACTCAATCAATTATGACAAGAGTGAGTTGGTCAAATTTAAAACTATTAAAGAACAAAAATTTTATGTGGCTCCTGGTTCCGCGGAATTTGGCGCTTCCTCCGAATTCGAGAAAAAATATTGGGGATTCCATTTGTAAAATTGAAGAGCCGACCCTCGTACCTCGACAAAAAAATCAAAGCAACTAAAAGCACTGCACTGATGCCCCCCTGGAAATCATGCAGCATTTGTTCGAAGTTCGTACAACAAATAACATACGAGTTATTTGAAGTGATGTTACACTCTCTTTGTACAATAAAACATTTACAAACGGATGTTCACGTAACGAACGTTCTCCTACACGTTGAACACATTGTAAAAACCATAGCTATCTCATCTGGCACATTTTCGGCGCACAAAGGCTGTTCCCTCGTCGCAATCATCGCGCATCCCATCGAAACCACACCGAAATCCGGCCTCTCTCCTCTTCAGAGCATCTAACGTAGATTATTGGCCAGTGACGAGAAAGCAGAGCACCTTGCACCGAGCCTGCAATTTTGATAGCACGGTTTCCGATCGATCCGCGTCGGTTGTTCCTTGTCGAAGAAGAGGAAGGAAGGCGGAGAATTCCGCGCGCGGAATTCCCGAGGAGTCCGATTTATTTTTCTCAGGCTCGGATTCGGCGTAATGGACAGCACGTTTGCAGGACGCGGCCGCCGAGCAGTAAGCGTGTGGAAAGCGAACCGGCCCGTAGCAACAAAGTCCCAATAAAGCCCACTCCGGAGCCGGTTAAGTGAAAGATATTACGCGGCCGTTACGTATGCGGCCGCCGTACCCGTACCCGTACCCTTACTCGGGAAAAAGGCCGGGTTGCGAGAGATCGACGTCGCCTTTGTGAACGGAACCTATCGACAGCTTTGTTGCCGGCGCATTTACGAACGTCTGGCGCAGCCAGCCCTCCACGGAGGAGAGCCTCGCGACGCCGCGCCGTGGCAGCGTCGTGTCGCGACGCCCGACACCCCAGGCGAAATGTCACGTCGACGACGGAACCGTTCTCACTTGGGACCAAAGAGACCGTTCTTACACGACCCTGCGGAAATTCCGAATGCAATTTTATACTGTGCATTGCCTCCTCTTGCACCTCTCCCTCCCCCACATCTCTCTCTCTCTCTCACTCTCTTTCTTTCTGTAAGAGATGGAAGAGATTGCTGTGAAAAATCGACGAGATGCGATCCGTAAACGATTTTAACCCTCGCTGATCAAAAATAAAAATATCAACTTTCAGATTGGCATTTCAACCCTCTATCTCAAAGATAAGTAATGATATTAAAACCTATGAACAAGCATTAACTATGCCTGGATACTTCATCTGCAAGTGAGAAGTTTTTATTGAAATATATACATCTATTTGCAAATTTTTACGGTATTAATAAGGGAAAAATCAATGTTTAAGTTGAGGTTGCTTCTGAAGGAGAAGGTCAACAACAGAAGTCGGTCGGAAATTTAATCAACGTTAATCGCAATTAACAATTAATCTCCTAGTTTAGTCGTCAATTGCGGTTAACGACTGAATACTTATTAATCGTTAATTGGGAATAACAGTTAAATTTCCACTTTAGTCGTTAATTGGGAATAACAGTTAAATTTCCACTTTAGTCGTTAATTGCTATTAACGATTACATTCCTTTCAATTGTAATCTTCAATCGGATAATTCATTAACGATTAACTGCTGAAATTTCGAAATGAAATACGGAATCAGAACTATATGAGTGCTGAAAGAATTGTAAACTGAGTTTAGGTGTATTGTCTCATTTGGTCTATAATACAAACTCTGTTTACGTGCTTTTATATTTTTTTTCGATTATTTCTTTTTTTAATCAACGATTGGCGATTAACTTCATCAGTCGATTGAATCAGTCCCAGATTTTTCGATAATTTCTTTTTTTAATAAACGATTGACGATTAACTTCATCAATCAATCGTCGATTTTTCAATGACTACCTTTTTTAATCGTACAATCAATCTTGATTAAAATTTTTATCGATTCCCAACTCTGGTCAACAATCATATGCCGACGGAGTAAATGTGGATTTAGACCTGGAAAAAATAGAGTCCTTCGAACATTTTTCGATAGCCGCTCCGTTTCCGAGAGAATGGACCTCGAAAATTGATTCGAAAGCGTGTGCATTCGTGACTGGAATAAGTGGAAACGGTTGGTATAGTGCAGACCCGTTTGGCGGGACGCAGTGGTCTGCACAGTGGTAATACTTGGCTGAAACATTTAGACAGCCACGTTAGGATGTTTTGGTGATAGAGGCTGTTTACTCGAAGGGGATGCAGTACAGAAAGATCAGTTGTGGACTGTGGGTAAAGAAAATTTTTAAATTTGTTTCGTCATCTATTTTTACCAAAAGTAGTTAACTTATTAACTATGACTGGGCTGGAGCTCGATCATTTTCTTATAAGAATTTTCTTTTCCTTCAGAAGAAATGGTTAGATTCGTTAATATAATTTTCTGGATTAGATTTAGAACAATTAATTAGTCGTTCTTGAATTACTCATTAACAAATTCTCAAATGTCGGTCGTTGAACCCAAAGGAACTAGTAGAAACGAGTTCGTATATATAAATTGTGTATAGCATGTCGGCAGAAAATTATACAGTTATTGTGTGCTCTTCCATTTGAAATGAGCGTCTTGAATTTTCATGTCTGAGCCTGCTGACAGCAGCATCCAAGAACTCGAGGAATAAATGGTTGCGTGAGTGATTGGGAATACAGAGAATACTTTCGAGAATTGGAAGCGAATGTCGAGTCGTGACATGCATCGGAAGTAACTGATTAACCATCGGCAGTGATAATATTCGTTGCGCAATATTGCACAGTGAGAAGTGCCTTTCCTCGTTCCGCAATATTCATGAGACAGGCGAAATGAAATCTCCCAGCAAGTGGTGGACAAATAATTTCTAAATTCATTGATAGTATTCTTATTTTATAAAAAAATGTCTTGGTCATTGAAAGATATTTTTCTCTTCTGTCGATTATCCAAAATAACCTATGGAAATGAATTATTCAGTAAATCTACAACGGCCAATTTTAGTGGAAACTGTATCCATTTCGAATTTTAGTGGCAAATTCGAAATGGAACGTCAATCCCATCGACAATAGTACGAAAGATGCCATTAGATCTCACTGAATTAAAAATCGTGATGGGAGTATCTCAGGCATTCCATCCATGTAGTTGACGCTCTGCATATAGTCCAGTCGGCAGGTCGAAAAAAAGGCGTCTACCTGGAAAGTATTCCGAACTCGATGAAATTTTGACACGTCATTTAGGGGTACTCTGGGGTGTCGAATCAGAGTTTTCGACCTCGAGGACCCTGTGCTAACTTGGGGAGGGGGGTAAAAACCACGATTTTTATCACCTTGTCTTGGTTTTTCGCCTATTACTCAAAAACTATGGGCCCTAAGAACTTTCTTTTTTCATTTTTGGAAAGAGCATTAAGTTTCCTTCAAATTTCACTGAATTTCAAATTTGCAATTTCCTGTTAAATGTTACAATGCGTGGCACAAAATGTCATTTTGCGAAACATTTCCTAATTTCGAACGCCTGTCTCTCGGTGGCTATAGGGTCAAAAAATACGTTTGAATAGTGAAATTTGAAGGAAATTTAATGCTCTTTCCAAAAATGAAAAAGAAAGTTCTCAGGACCCATAGTTTTCGAGTAATAGGCGAAAATCCAAGACAAGGTAATAAAAATCGTGGTTTTTACCCCCTCCCCAAGTTAGCACAGGGTTCTCGAGGTCGAAAACTCAGATTCGACACCCCAGAGTACCCCTAAATGACGTGTCAAAATTTCATTAAGTTCGGAATACTTTCCAGGTAAAAGTACCTGGCGACTGGACTAATACTAGTTATTTTTGTTACTGTTTTCGGATGATTGACGCTGAACTTTTCACATATTCGGTGTACCTTTTCCGGGAACAGCAAATGCATGTTGTAAAATTACGTTCCGCAAGTGTCATCAGATCTTTGCTACATTAAAATTTCAAGAATCACAGTCCCCATTCGGTCACTTTCAAAAGATTATTTGTTTCCGACTCGGAGCAAAATTAACCAAAATTCTTCGGCCCGCCTCGCATGTACATCGAAACGAGAGAGAGCTAAACGTTTCGGCGGAGAACTAATTAGCGGCCAGGCGCCGCGCCGGGGGTTCTCGGGTGGCGAGATCGGTTACGTAAAAGGCGGAAAACATCGTGGATGCAGAAAACGGCGTGTGTATACCTGGCCGGCATGCTAAGCGGCACAAAAGGACGCGCGCGGGTGCATCGATTTTGCAGCGGGGGATTCACGATCCGCAGAGAGCGGCGCGCAACTTTTCTGTGGTCTTGGTCGGTGTCCTCTCTGGTGGAACCTCTCTCCCTCTCTTTCTCTCTCTCTCTCTATATATATTTTTTTGTTCCTTAGGAAATCGAGCTGCACGCCGTGGACAGTGATAGCGCGAAGACAATGGCCGCCGGGGCTGGCTCCATTCCGTTCGGAGCCTTTCAAAAATGCTGAGGGTAAATTCGCCGAGGAATATCGAGTTGGCAGGTATCAATGGAGGGTGGCCCCGGCCACGTGTCCGTCTGCGAGAGAGCACGGAAAGGCGGGCGAGGCGGTGGAGCAGGATGGGGACGAAACTGAAATGGCCCAGATTCGGAATATGGGTCACCTGCTTCGGTACATCCCCCGGGCTGCGTCCGGGTGTGTGCTGCAGGGGTGCGCACGTATTCGATGCACTTCGCAGCAGCCAACAGCCCCACCGTCATATGTGACAACCGCAGCTGACCGTCACGCGTCGAATTTGAATTGATAATACGCGTAATTTCTAACCGTCCGCCTGCCGGCACGGTGATAACGCAGGAATAATTAATTGCACAGATAGGCCGCGGTGTTCTTTGATCGTGGCAGGTGCGCGACGCTGATGGATACCCTGTTTTGGTTCTCCCTACGGGACAGGTAAATGTGAGGAATCTCCACGTTTTCATTTTTCATAGTTTGACGCGAAGGGGTTACCAACTAACGATTCGACTCCGGATGTTTATGCAAAATATAAAGTTTGCGCATCAATTGCAAGACACAGGAGCTAAATGTAAATTGATATTCTTCATTAATAATTTTAATGTGGTGAAAAGAATACATTAGTACTCTTAAAGTCTCACTGTTTTAAATTACACTCGCTCATTTTTGTTACAAATGCGTAAAATCCGGAGTCCACTAATGATAAATGTCGAATCTGGTTCTACGTAGTAATGAAGGTGAAATGATTTTATTACTATTCGTCACGATCAACTTCGAAGATTGACATCATGTTGTCGTGATAGAAAGATCCTACCATTCTCTAGTAATTTTTTCCTATCTGCCGATCTTTTCTATCGGAAAGAAACAGCGCGCTTCGTCCCGAGACGTGGCGAAGCAGCCAGCAAACTCGTCGGCTGGCCTAAATTCAATTATTCCAGCGAAAGCATCGCCCTTATCAATATAATTCTATTCTCCTCTGCGGCGGCAAGGAGGCAGTGGTCTATAGGAACCGGGGATGGGAGATAGAAGCAACCGTGCACACCGTGTGCAGTTGCTTCGTGTTTCTCACTATCCTTTATCACGAATGATGCGTACCGCCTACAAGTTGTCGCACCAAGAGAAACAGGACTACTAGTCGAACGATCCTCCTACCACTCTCTTCAGCTTCGCTCTGACTATGTCTGTCTGTCTGTCTGTCTATCTGCTCGGATGAACTGGCAACACGTACATCCGCGTGATTATAACGGGGCATCGGGGTTTGAGTAACTGTAGGAAATTTGCGGCTCGCGACAAACAACGAAACGAAGTTAAACTCCGACGTTTAACCGGGAACTTTTGAAGCTGTGTTTCACCGCGATGGCCGTCCCCGATTCGCTTCGCCTGCCATGGTCCCGCGTAGATTCAGTCGTCGGGACCCCGAGGGGCTTGCTACCCTATAACCTTTCCGCCAGAGAGACCTCCGTGAAAAATGCTCGCAAATAACCGATAGAATTCATGCGGCAATTTATCTCGAAATGTCAACGTGTCTAAAAAATGCGTCACGTCCCCTGGCTGCGTCTTCTTCTTCCTTTCCTGATGTTATTCTTCAGTGTGATTTTTGATCTTTGAGATTATTCCAACAGAAATATTTTTGGTCACGTTGTATATTTCCTTTTCTTTATTAACACATCACATATGAGATCTTTTGTTATGAAATACTATATTATTAGAGTAAAATGTGTTATGTGCTTCGTTCGTTAAAAATCGAAGCAAAAACAGTCAACAATAATTCTACTACCACCTTACATTCTAAGAAAGAAAGTTTCCAAATAATTTCTGATCAGAACAACACGACCCGAAGACAAGGTTAGACAGATGTCACCCAGAAACCGAATCAACGCATGAAAAATAGTGTAGCTACTGTTAATCCGAAGAAATTGATAAAATTCGCTTTTTAAACCGTGTTGAACTTAACCAAATTTCTGTAAGAGTCACACGTAACAGTTGTCGGAGTAGGTAACGTGGTCCTTTCGACAGACATGCTCTTTCCCAGCAATGACAGGGTGTTTTGTGCTAGCTCCGCGCCGGATCCGGAGGTCGCTACCCCTAACCTTTCCTGTGGAGTCGTTCCCCGATAAACTGGAGCGAATTTATCGATTATGCAAAACGCTCCGAGCATTTTTACATCTCCGCCAGGCGGAATATGGCCGAGTTGCCGGTTGGTGGGCCGCCAAACGGGACGCTGATGCTCGGGAGCACTCGCGGATGTTAATTTTACGACGATACAATGTACTTTGAGCTTGCTAGGCTCGCTCTGGGGGAAGTGAAACGAAACTGGAAAGAAATTGATAGCGACCCTTGGGTGGGGGTCTAGTCTACTGGAATAATTAAATCGTGTCTTGGGGAGAGACAGAGAGAGAGAGAGAATGTACGCGCTAGCGTGTTGTCTCCTTTGCTCTCTCGATGCGGAACGTGCTGTAACGAATAAATACGCTCGCAGCGACGATGTGTACGGACAAATCGGAGTCGAACGATGATGGGACGAAGATGAAACGAACGGTTGGACTCCCGAGGATTCTAAGCGATGTTGGAGCGAAAGGTAATGAGAACGTGACGACTCGCTTTGTGACTCACCTCCGGATTGCAGACCTTGTATTTCGTACTCCACGAACGACCCTTGCACGGCTTCCTTCTGCAACGGCGCTGCTGCCGCGAAATTCCACCCCCGCAGCTCCTGCGATGCACACCAAGTATAATTAAAAAAACTCCAATATTGTATACAAACGGTCGCGAAAGACAGCACAACCGACCCTTTGCACACCCTTACCGTCGAAATGTCTTTTTACAGTGCAGCGAATCGGCGATGTAATAAAAATTTTATATTTTGATCTAGAATTTTGATCTTAGTCTGCAAGTTCGACCCATCGACAGTGGGCGATCAAATTGTTATGAACATAAATATAAAAGAAATTATGAACATATATTAGGTGTACAAATAAGTTCGGTGCCTTTACATACATTGTATATTCAATTGTGATTACATTTCAAATTAAAATTTTCTCCCGCCGCTTTGGTGTTTTAAATCATCAACCTTACCCTACTAAATGCACTACATAAATTCATGCTAATTAGTACAGAATCTCAAAAAAACAATACTTTGCACCATAGCGTTTAAGAAACAGCACTTCGACACTGTATTCTTTTTAAATTTGAGTCAAAGAAAAATGCTGCTGAGGCTACGTAAATGATTTGTTCCCCGTTAGGTGAAAATGCTGTAATCTATAAAACATGCAAGAAGTGGATGCAAAGGTTTCGTAGTTGAAATTTTGATCTCAGTGATGGAGAACGCAGTGGAATCGCGAGAAAATTGCAGGGCGAAGAATTAGAGCAATTATTGAATGAAAATCCTTGTCAAACACAACAAAAACTTGCTGAGGAACTTGGTGTAACTCGACAAGCAATTTCCGGTTGTGTATTCCTTCTTCTTATAAATAAAGATAAAAGTATGCTCAAAAGGCACCGAACTTATTTGTACACCTAATAAAAAATAAATAAACGTGCAACTACATATATTGCTAACGTTAACATTAGAAATCTGTTGATTTATAAACATTTCTAAATTGCTGAAAAAGCTTTGTACCCTGTGTATTCAAGATAGGGAGAGTATAAATTATGCGATTAGCTGCATGCATGCATACGTTGCAAGGCTAATGGCGGCTTTCTCTTAAGTGAGCTCTAATTTTTTAAGCATCCATTGCACGTATCTCACATTAGCATCGGCCCTAGCTGTCTCTGGAATTCGTTGCGACTTTAATGTCGAATTAGATCCAATTCTGAATTAGTAAACTGGTTTCCTAATTTCTTGCACAATTACCGAAATTATAAAAATACTTCAGAAATTTTCGAATGAAATTTTTCCACCGGAGCTATATTGAAGCATACATTGCAATAAAAGTTGTACGAAGTCTGAGTAGATGCAGTCCTCTCATTATTGCAATGCAATATACATCGATGATACTTTTACTCGGTAGTTCTAGTCTTAAAGACACGTTGATATTTTTACTAAAATTAATTACCAGCTCGGGACAAATTTGCCGAATGACCAAGTGGTATTGACAATTTCGTTGCGGCGATATTTAATTTCGAAATTGAGGGGAAACCGCGGGCGAAATTCCCAAGTCACCGAAGGAAGTTTTTGAGAATGAGGTTCCTTTGAGAGCAGTTGCCTGCGTTGTCGCGTAGACTGGAGGATTCTCTCTTGCTAGTTGCGCGTGTTCCCTCTCTATATTCCATCGCTTTTAAATTTTAAACCGTGCCGGGTATGAAACACATTTTAGGTAGTGACGTCACGTTCAGGAACTGCCGAGCAGCAGCGCACCGGAAGCAAGAGTGCCAGTTAAACTGTTACACCGAGTCGTCCGCCATATCTAGAGAAGCTTGCGCGACGTCGCACGGTGTCTTGAATTTTCCAGTTAGGTCACTTTCTAATTTCCTGTTCGCCTTTTGCCTGCGATCATTATTTCGGAAATACTCTTCCCATCTATTCGGACGCTTCTTTCTCAGTGTTCGTGCGCGATTCGTGCGGGATATGCTGACACTTCGAGGTCTCTGGGGCAGGATACACTTCCAGTCTTATTTGGAACTCTATTTCTTATAAAATATTGAAATGAATCTGCGATGAATTTACTACGACGAGTTGATGGCTCATGCTCGAATAGCTGAGACCAATATCAAAATTTGACCGGCATGACGAGGTAACGAGGTGACCTCGCGTATCGGGAACGCCGGATCGCAACGAGTTTTTGTGTGGACATAGCTTAGGCACCCTCATGAACTATCCAATTAGTTTCTGAGAGAGATCTGTAACGTTTTTGACCATAAAACGAGATATACCTGCGCGGGCCTACCGCCAACGATTGCCTTAACGATGCCCCTTTCCGAAGCAATTTTGCATTCGCAAAGCATTGTTGTGCATTGTTGTGCTATTTGTAACTCCTCAGTATTTGTTTAAAAATGTTGTTCTTTTTGTCACAGCAAGTATGTGGTTTTTAATTTGTTGTTTTTCCGTTGGATTTACATGGCTGTGGTACTTTCGTTTTTCAAATTACGTTATATTATACATACATTATTTTTCAGACGCGAAAAATGTCTCTTTGAGAATGATCCACATAGGGATCGAAACGTCGAGATGCATTTTTAAATAACTGCACATTTGTTGTGGTTTGAAACGATCGAACCTTGCGCCGAAATCACAAATTTATTATATATTAAATTTCGACCGAGAGAAGAATTTACCTTTATTCTTGTGTAAGGATGGTATAAGCGAGAATCGGAGAATTAATATTGTTAATATATTTAATTTTTGCTCATTTCTTGTAAAATTATTGTGCATTATTTCAAAAACTTCGAAAAAGAAACAAAAAAAAATGTCCTCGCACAGGGCGCGAACCTGGGATATTCGAGTGGTACGAATTTTTTCCAATTTCAAAATCGATTTTCTCGAAAACGGGTTCGCATTGGCAATTGAAACTAATTGGATAGTTCATGAGGATGCCTAAGCTATGTCCACACGAAAACTCGTTGCGATCCGGCGTTCTCGATACGCGAGGTCTCCTCGTAAGTGCGATTCATATTTCCCGCGGCGCGTCCGGCGGTAAAATTCGAAACGGCGCGACATCGCGTCGCCGTAAATCGATCCCCGCGGTCGCGGAAAAAAATTTTAATAATTGTATCGAGCCAGGCGAACGAAGATTTACCGGTCGTCGGGTTGAAACCGTCGAATGTACAGCCCCGTACATCATACAATAAGCTCCGCCGGTAGGGGCGAGCGCAGTTCACCAGTAGTAAGCGTCATAAATTACTTGCCGGCGCAGTCTGCGCCGTTTCTGGTCGACTGAAAAACGAGCTGCCGGAAACTCGCCGCTACCGAAATGAGTTCTGAAACGCTTAACATTCCGCCGGTGTGCCGGACCAGGAGTCTTGCGACCCGATATTAGACGAAAAACCGCCGAGAAATCGGCTGATCGATCGATTTAGGAAAAATGACTAAAATTGAATAAACGAGAAACCGAACGTTCTAAACGAATAAATAAAGATTGTTATCAATCGACAGGAGTTTCTAGTTGGAAATGATATTATCGGCGCACGGGTTCGATCAAATTCTACACTAAATAACAATTTTGTAGTACACTGAAACGTACGATTCGGATTGAATCAGTTGCGTCCTGAGACCACGAATCTCAGTTTTGAACGTTCTAAACGAATCGTGAAATTTCTAAACTATGGAATAAAGGAGGTAGGATCGTCAAGTGTTAATTAGAAGCCAGCGACACTCACCTAGAGCAACCGGACCACTTGGACCATGGCGACCATTCTCCCCACGTGACGCTCTGAAATCAGAAAGCAATTTGTCAGGTGATTAAATTGCCCGTGCAAGAGGTCGCCGTCTGTGCGCCGCGTGTTTATCACGCACGGCGAAAAAATTCGACATTCAATTATATCCGCGTTGCCGAATTAATCAGGGAACCGTATTTGCGGAACGCGGTGGCCGGCTCGATGCTACTTTTAACGAAATTGGTGGATCCGTGCCGTACCGGATAAATTTGTTAAAACCGCCGCGGCCGGCAGAGAAATATCCGAATGGTAATTGAACCTGGCCCTCATGAAATTGTTGGCCAATTTGTCTGTGTAACGAGAAAGTTCGTGTTTATCCCACGGCTTCGATCGGTTTGCCGACGCGGACTGGAATTATGAAGAAACATTGCTAAACCTGTAGCAATCGTGCTCGTCGTTCTTCTATTTCAATTCACTAGTTAATCATTACATTATTAAGTGATTAGGTTATTAGGTTTTAACAGGAAACGCATCTTGTATGTCTTGCACGAATAAAAGGATATTGAAGAAAGACTAAAACTTTTGCATATATTTAATGTATGTACACATATACATTTATTGACTCGTAAGTATGTTCACATTCTTGAACCACATGGAGTGGCTGTTGGTCGATGACGACGGAACCTGCGCCATATCAAAGTATTGTATTTAGCGCGGGTGGCGGGGCGCAGAAACAGAAAAATCTCGTCGATGGGGCGGACATGGGGTTCTGGCTCGCACATCGATATCCCTCTCCGGGCAATAAGTTCGTCGGGCGACGTGATAAAAATTTCGGCACCGGTAACCAGTGTACCGCTTGCGAATTGCGAAATGCTCAGCACGTACGCAACCGAACTGAGCGGATTTCGAAAATTCACTTTTGCCAGCCTGCTCGAGTCTCCGTCGTGGCCCCGCCGAATTCCTTCCAGGTATTTCGCGGGGGTGGCCGCCGATGACGGCTCACCGTCCCCCGAAACCCATAGAACTAAACCGGGAAGATTGATGGAGCGGTTTCATGGGTTAATACGTCGCCTGATGGATCCGCCATGGACTCGTCGCTCGATATTGTTCCGGCTTTCCGGCTTCGAACCCTTTTCGCGAATCCCCACAAAAGGGAGCCCGAACACGCCAAATTAATAAGCAGACCACAAAGCGTCCAGCAAATTTTTATTTCCTCCGTTTCCACTTTATGCGAGCAGACAGTGAAATGTAATCGTATCGTACTTTAATGAAATTTCCGTTTGACGGACTTTTTTCAGAGCTTTATAACTTACACAGTTCTTTGAATCTCGATCGACAATTGTTTAAACTACAATTAGTGTTATCGGCGCACTGGTTCGATCAATTGGAACATAAGCAAATTTGCAAAAATATCACATGAAATTTAATTCAACGTTTCGGTCTCAATTTAGACCATTTTCAAGAATAGAAAATTTCAGTATTGCGTCTGTAAGAATTAATTAAAGACATTTTTAAATGGTAAGGCAAACGTGTTTTCACACAACTGGAAGTAAAAAAAGGTTTATTACTTACAAATGCATTCAGATTTAACGTACGGTGAGAAGAATATTTGTGAGCAATTTTTTTTATTCTGAATTTACCTTTTAAGGGAGGATGACGTGTTAACTCGTCATTCATCACTGTGGGGTCCTTGACTCTCGGGTCCTACGAACTGTAGATCTTAAGGAGGGCGTGTCTATGTTATCGGTATGAATCAGAGTGTGTGTGTGTGGGGCGAGATCGTTTTCGGGGATTGAGATGCAGGGCAGTGCGTTGCGAGTCGTGAGAGCGTGAAGAATCGTGTGAGAGGTCGAAGAGCTAGTTTAGAGTGAGAGAGCGATTGAGCGAGTGAGCGAGTTTATGTCAGACCATTTTTGTTTTCTTCATTTTCTATATTGTTAAATATTATTC
This sequence comes from Lasioglossum calceatum, assembly GCA_963966675.1. Taxonomy (NCBI): domain Eukaryota; kingdom Metazoa; phylum Arthropoda; class Insecta; order Hymenoptera; family Halictidae; genus Lasioglossum; species Lasioglossum calceatum. Next base: position 19,150,921 of record OZ016541.1, read on the forward strand.
TCTCTATACGTGTGACTCCCTATGCACCCAAAATCCCTACATCACCTTTTACAGAAACATTTCATTTATTTATTAATAACCAGACTGTGGATTTGATGCATTTATGAGAAAATTAATTAATTAATAACATTCCCATTTGACTGCTGTCTCTTGCAATTTATGCAGTCGAGTTAAATGGTCCACTCCGTGTGTAATAACATTTTTTTTCATTGGAATCTTGTCCTACATCTTAAACATCATTTTACCCGTATTATTCAAAGCAATATTTTCCCTTTGACTTTAACAGAACTCTTCAGTTTATTGTAATACTTGTTTGTGCGCTTAACTATAGTACGCAATTCTGTGTAATACAATATAATATGGATATGTTATATGTGTCGATTATTTCTCATTAATACGTGTCCGCTTTTGTTTGCGAAAAATAATAATACTACAGAGAAGTTTCAAGCAACTCCGTGATGAAAATTAAATGTACCATTCAAAACAGAAGACATGGGTTGCTGCCTAATGGGATTATGCTTTTGCATGGTAATGCTCGACTTCAGACTGCAGCTCGAACCATTTAAATATTGGAGCAACGTCTCTGCTGTATTCTGTATACGTATTAGTATTTCTGAGAAACCTCATCAGCAATTCTCGAAATTGAAATTACTTTTATACTTTGCTAATTTATATATAAGAATACGATAGTTTTTTCCATACATATATGTGTAATACTACTTCGATGAGAGTCATTCAGACACGGAAGAGAAGGGTTGCAAGCTCGTAAAGAAAAATAGCTTCTTCTCCATCGAACTGTAAGTCAAGAGACATTGTGGACCGATGGATCCGATCAACAGCCACCGCGGTAACATCTTCCGCCAGTGCTAGGCCGCATTATCGCCGGCAATTCGATTAGCTCTCCGTGGTAGGAAGTTAAATGTTTCAAAACTCGCGGCGGCGGCGAATAGTTTCCCGGGCAAATTATGTTAGCCGATCCCGAACAAAGAAGCCCGGGCTACCTCCAATTAACGAACACGGCTACCCGCCGCGCGGCGCGACTATTAAAATTTACAATCTACCAAATCTACGCGGAATCGTTAAAACTGTCGGTAAGCCGTGGAAGGGGTCGCAACCCCTTCGTAGCTCAAATATGGAATTTCTTAGCGCGTCTTAGCTGGATCGTTCCCTTTAACCTGGCTCGCCGATAATGAGCCGTTGTATCGGCTTTCCGACGAAAGAAAAACCAGGGGTCAACAGTTAATCCTTTTTATCCGACCAGCGACCCTCCGGAAGGGTGAAAGAGACACTTGAGGGTGAATGCAGGGAGAAAGGGAGAGGGGAATAGGCGAAACGGGTGAAAGGACAGACCAAAAATCCATGAAAAAAATACCCGGAGAGGCGGGTTGCGGGAAATGAAGCTGGAAGGGGAACGGATAGGGAGGCAGAAGTGATTAGAAGAGGGATGGACGTGCAACGTTAATGGCCGTTGCTGTTTTTTAGGAACTCCTTCAGCGGAATCTATTTTCTGCTGTCCTCTGTTTGTTTTCCCTATTCGTACGTGATCGAATTCGAGTGGTAATTAGGACTGTCGACGTGAGAAAATGCGCTCATCGAGGGGGCGAAACTTTGCTTCGTCGTTTCTCGAGATTTTCGCATTGATGACGAAGCAAACAATCGTGTGCCTCGATCCTCAGCCATGGACTTCCAAAAATTATGGAAGAATCGTCAATTCATAAATGTTCAATATGATGCGCAGCAAATTTTCCTGTGGCGTGCCATCAGCAACAAAGAGGTTCTGATTGGCGCAACAGCGAAAGAGGTCGTAGGGCAGGCGGTTAAAATAATAGTACACGCTGTGAAACCTTAAATAATGTGTTTTCGGCCGATTTGAGCGGAAAGTAGCCATAAAGGTTGGTCTGGGGCAACCTGCCGAGAAGCCGGAGTCCGTGTCGGACGCGGGCACGAGCGTTGAGGGATTAACAGTTTCGTTTGGATCCCGATTTGCCATTACGATCGCGTTGCGGGGGTGGGTTGTAGGGGTTTGCGGGACGACGCGCATTGATTTCCGCGCGAGATGTAAACTGGTCCCGGACCGGTGCTGAACGGTAACAGCGTCGCCGTGCCGTACGATCGGAAAGTGGTCCGCAGCGAGCGTAGACGGTCCGCCGTGCCAATAGAAAGTGGAAAGCTTCGATGAGATTTGTCCGAACGATCGGTAGGGTCCTGTGGGTACGAGTCTGCGAGGGAGGCAAAGTGGCTAGCACAGTGCCGTACCTATATAGGGCGGCGCGAAAGCCCGCATTGCGGAATGAGAGATCGCCTATCGGCCTATTGGCTTGTCCTCTCCGCTCGTCTATTTCCACGCTTCTCTCTCCCTTTCTCTCTTTCTCTCTCGCTACGGTGCTACCTATCTCCTCGTACGTCTATCTTCGTCCGAACCCCTTTCCCACGATCCTCTTTCATTGCCAATTTGCGAGAGATTCGCAGCTCCAGGTGTGACAGTGCTGTGCGTGTCCGATAAGAATCGCTTTCGTTCCGACGACTCATGACCGGCCGATCGCATAAATCGACCATCGGACCGACATTCGACGCCGAAAGATTTAGCGGTTTTCGGGGGAAATGTTACGTATTTTCCGTGGGACCTTTCGCGACGAGCTCGATAAGCGGATTTCCCTATTTTTCCATTTTTCTCTCGCCGCTCCTGTCCCGTCACTTTCGGCGGATTCTGCTCGACCGGTGCGATCGTTCTCGTTCCATGCTATTCCTTCTGTAGGATTCTTTACGGTAACAATAAATTATAAACGCCATCACTAGACTGCGGATTTTACGCATACGATAAATATTTTCCACATTCGATGGACACTTGGACACTCATTTACATACTACTTAAAAGTATCTGTCTTCACTTTACTCATACGTATTTGTCTGCAGTTACGTATGAAAATATTGTCATTTTTACGTGAACTATTTAACTTTAAATAATAAGTGACTTGATATCCATAAATCTGTCTTGTCTCAATTATTCGGAAGCCGAGTCTAGCTGTCAAAAGAGAGGATAGTTTACCGCCGTTACTGAAAGGTACAGAACCACTTTAATTAACTGTTTGTCACAATATATAGTACATCGTATTTCATTGTCATGTAGTGTCGGTAGCGAAGTAAAAAATATGAATCGGTGCTCAAACAGCTTAGGAGTTCCAGATAATAATTTATCAGCGCTACTGTTGGGAAACTGCTGTTAGAAATAACCAGAGACAGAAGCTCGCACGGAGAAGAGGCTACGCCGGAACGGAACTAATTTTTCCCGGGGAGTAGATGTCTTAGCGGTTCCAGGGGATTGTCTAAGATCGTCTAAGAAGCAGTGGCGCGTGACGCCGGCTCGGTAAACACAAAAAGAACCGGGTAGGGAAAACGAGTCCGTCCGGTACCCAGCCACTTTTTTAATCAACGATTCAAACAGCGCCGGAGCCCGGGAACTTTTAACAAATGAGCGCGCCGCGGAGCTTGTTCCCGTGCTTTTTTAATGAACCAACTCGGCGGATGTTAACGCGTCGCGTATCCGCGGCCCGATGTCACCGCGTTACCTCGTTCCACGACCGTGGCAGAACTTTCGGGGTCCGGTGACACGAGCTCTCGCGATATAATCACGGTCGAAGATAGACGAGGCGCGGAACTACGTGCTGCTTTTTGGAAAACCACGTGCTGTCTCGTTCGCCGAAATGCTCAACATACGTAATTTTTCATAAGTTGGGTCGCCAAAATCGCCGCGAAAAGACCCGAAAATTCGATCAAGTCAAAATATCCAATTTTTAATGTTCAACAAACGTAACTTTTCATAACTCCGAGTCGCCAAAATCGCCGCGAACAGACTCTCGAAAATTCTATCCACCAAGATACGCAATCTTTAATAAATGTGTTGATTATATCGATCGTATATTGTTGTTAAGAACTAAATTTTAAATGCTTTCGGCGCACTGGTTCGATCAAGTGTGCTACATACACTATTTGCAAATTTTCACCAAATCTCTATTTCAACGTTTCGATCTTTCTTTAGATCATTCTCAAGAAATTTTAAGAAATGCGTCTATAAAATAATAATAAAGGTTGTATTTTTTAATTATATTAACTATGTGACTTAAATTCAATTTAGGACAGATGCTACTTACTTGCTTAGTGCAATATAAAATAATATTTCATGTTATGAATTTTGATGAGACACGTGTTGACGCTATGGCACTATGATAGGTAATGGTAAACCGTGAAGACACATAGAGGCGAAACGAGCCATGCATCGATCGTATGGTTAACGATCGATATTTGGCGCTGAATTCAAACCAAACATAACCAATATGATCCTCTTTTAACTGCTGCTCTTGCAATTTTTAATGTTCGACAAACGTAACTTTTCATAATTTCTTTATTAACAAGACTGTCATCTGCATATTAGACTGGCATGAATACAAATCGCACTGATGCGTACACAGGGTGGCGAATTGTTGAATCGCAACATTGAAAGGCGTCGGAGGGTGTCGCATCGAGGGTGATGCCTGGTAATTCCATAATTAATTCGTAACTTCTCCCAGCCGGAAGAAGTTACCCGGAGTGAGGGCAAACATCGTTCTTCTTTGCATATTGCTTGCGAATGTAGTCGCGGCCGCAGTTCTGCATCTCTTGCGCGGCCGATTCCGCGCGTTTATGCATACGAATCTTCGCGGTCGCGTGCAACCGTGCCCGCTTACCTGCGCGTCGGCCGTAGAACCAACGATGTAACACGACGTTGCATATGCATGCGTAATCGTGTCATGTTAAATATTGTCAGCGGTATGAGCAATATTTATGTGGCACACCGACTCGCTTATCTCTCGTCTCTGCTCTATCATTTGATCTCCGTGCTTTCACGACTAATCGCCGCGCAACTTACTCCAATTAAATAAAGTCTCGGCACTTTGCTTGCCTAATAAGTTGAAATTAATTAGATTCGCAAATTAATGAGTTATTCCGAGTACGACCATTTACGAACTTCTGTTAAGGTTGCAACTAAACCCTCGGACGGCGGGTATTGTTATAATAATAATTATAACTTTAAGAAATATTTACGTACGATACGGAAGTAAAACAAACAGGAATACAACAGGTAGCTTCAGTAAAAATTCTGGAACGCGTCAAGCGTGGTTCATCCATTGCGTTCAACAAACGCGTCGTTTCTGAACGCAATCCTCCAGCAGCTGCGTTCCTCGGCGAGGCTTATGTATATTTTAATTTTCAATTTCGCGGGAAGAGGACTCAAATTTCGAGTCCCGTCCCGTCGCTCTAATATTGATCTCTTTAACCGTGTTCTCTGCGGCGCGATTAACGCTACAATTCCGTCGCTGCGCGTCAAAAATAATTCAAGCTCGTCCGAACCGTGGTATGGGCGACATTGCCAAACCGCCGAAGCTTTCAGCCCTTGCCGTCCCTTTCCGCCCTTCCGGGGCCGATCCGGCGAAATGATTTTCACGCATTCGCGGGCTGCTTTCAAAGCATTCCGCCAATTTACATGCATACAAGCTCATACCGGGCTGCAACCGGAGGACTTTAATAAAATCAAGCAGCGGGGAGATAAAAGCCTCGCGGAAAGAAGGGGTTGAGAGAAAGAGGGTCAGGTTGAGGGAGTGTGCAAGCGCGGCTAAGGGGGTTGCAACCCGGGGGTTTGGAAAGTGTGTTGCAAGAGAGTAACGGGCCAGCTATTCCCAATTCCCACCCAATCTAAAATCAATCTTAGTTCGTGCTCTTAGACGAACTGGAAGTAGGATTCTAAAGGGAAACCGTGAAGGGTGCGAGAAAGCGACGGACTCCACGGTGAGGGGCGCGGGGATGGGAGGGGTCGACCGATCACTTTTAAGCAGGCTTGCAAGTCTGCATTATTCAAACTCCACCGCCAACCAAACTAGACTTCCAACGGCACCCTCTAAGGAACCACCCGGCAACCCCCTGTGTCTTTCTACGAGCCCTTTCTCACCCTCAAACCACCCCACCTAGACCATCTCTCACACCTCATCCATTTTCGTCCCGGTAATGCACTAGATTGGATTTCTAATTGTATTCTCACCTGCGCTTCTAGACCTTTCTTCGAGTACTTATGATCTAATACTTCCCTCTCGAAGTGGCCCAAACGACCCAATTGCGGTTGTTTATGCGAACAATGAGGGTCTGTGGAACGTTTCTTTCATCGAGAACTATCTTCACTTTCCCATTTGCTTTGTGATACAAATTTCTATTCGGAAAATATTATTCTTCGTATTATGAATATTTCAAGAAATACAGAGAAAGTAACCAAAGACATCGGTGATTTAAATTATCTGAAAAACTAGTAAATAAGTAACAAATGAACAATTTTTTATTTTATTTTAAGACAACAAAATTTAAAGAATTAATTGAAAAATGATTACAAAAAATATATATGCATTACGATCAGTAGGTAGGAATAATTTTTTAATGAATTTTAGTGTAAATTTCATCACGATATCTGTTATGATTGAAGAGTAAAATTTTATGATCCAGCGGTGCAGCGTTCACTTCAAAGAATTTTAATTTCGTCAATTTTCCAAATGTCCATTTTTTGACAAAGAGGTCCGTAAAGGAGACACTTGTTGTTGTTCGACGGTGCTTGAAGGCACTGTCTTCTGTCGAGCGTTTTCATCCCCGCAGCAGTCCGTTCACGAAAAAAGCAACCGTACAAATAACGAGTTAAAGCGCGTTGCGACTCAAATATTTGCCCTCGCGCACCAGCCACTCGGCAGCCTAGAAATTCCGGAACGCGTCGTCATCAGATTATCGTCGCTGGGGAACAAACGAGCGTTTGCGGGGTACTATAAACATTCCGCAATTGCGACGCTCGTGAACCTACCGATCTCGTTCGTTTCCTCCGCCTTGATTTTTGCGATCTCGTAGCTTTTTCGTTCGTGAACCGTTTTACCACAGTTTCGGGCACCAAATCTACAATTCTTTCCAATTTTAAATCGTACTTCAAAGTATTTTTTGACCAAATTATTTACCAATGTGTAAATAGCAATTACATATCTTACTATCTCGCTATCTCTCGCTTCTAGAGCAAGATGCAATCCAATATTGGATTGGATTTCCAATAACGCGCGCGCTGTACGCTCGTTCCCCGTTGCATCGCGTTGCACTGCGTTGCACGATGCACCGACTCATTGCCCGGGGGGAACACTCTAGGGGAGAGCTCGATGCGACGCGTTGTTTCGGGACACAGGGTGTGTTTCCGAGCGATCCTTGCATCATGCAGCCGAGCCGGTGAATAATTGAACACGGTTAAATGAGTAGTCGCGCTAGGAATTCCCTCAGTCGAATCAGACGAGAAGGTAAGACCGAGCACGCGATCTTTGACGACATCGAATGAACAGCGATCGGAAAATTCACTCGATCTAGTCAAGTCGACTGTGATATTCTTCTTCTATCGAAGATCGATACTATTTGAATAGTCAAATATAAATGCTTAGGTTTGAATCCTATTACATTTTATTATAGTATACTATATTCTAGCATATTATTCTACTATATCACGTGATATCCTGGTATATTATTAGTAGACTGCGGGGTTTATGCATTTATGGCAAAAATGAGTAGGTGCAATTTGAAACAATAAATATTCGAAGAATCTAAAAATACTGTTATATTATTTTCAACCTATTAAACATATTACTCTTGAAATTCAGGTGAAAAATTTTGATTTTGCATGGAGATCCGCTGTCTAATTATTAGACTGCTGATTTTATGGATTTATGGGAAAAACGAGTTGGCGCAGTTGAAATTTGTTGAATTGATTTTTGAGGGAACATTCTCAAAATTACGCTTTTTGTCGGTGCACAATTTGACCTACATAACCAGGACCGTCAATTACACTAGCAACACCCTAGCAATTTCCGTGGCAGCTACTATACAACCATAAACATGTACTAAAACGACAAGATAGGACGCGCAGTTCGCGTCTGTCTCTGCAGTAGAATAAATTAGGACATTCTGCGTGCAACTAGAATGATCTAGGAGATAATACAGAATCAGGCAGCGTGTAAACACGTGAAAGAGATGTAAAATCTAGATTTAATCCAAATGTCCAAATAGAAATGTTCATTTTCGTAAGAGAATAGAAGAAATTCGAAAGTAAAAACAAAGACACATACTAAACGCATGAAAATCCCGAGTCCACTTAAAATCTACCGCATGAGTAAAATGATTTGAAAAGTCTTTTCATACCAACGAAAGAAGACTCGAGTCTCCGATATCGTGTCCATAGATCTACGACTACCGCAACGTATAAAATTAATATTCATTATCGAGATCGAGGGTCCAGCTCCGGTAAAAGTTGTAGAAAGTGGCAATAGGCGACGATAAATCACCTGGAGTGTTCTCGGGGCCGTGACGAGAGCAGCAAGGGTTCATAGAAGTTTCAGAATAACGTGGGTTCACCATAAGCGGAGGCGGTGAAACAGTGGAATCGACTCGAGCATCGTTCTCGGCCGGTGTCAGGTTAAAAAGGGTGCGTAATAGGCTTAGAAAGACTGATGTCTTAAGCGGGATAAGAAGTAAGCCGCGGAAATAAATCTCACGGGGTATCATGGCGGCCCCATGAGACCGGGGAACCGGCGTAATGATGTTCAAAAGCGCATATAGTCCTCCGGTGTCCGAAAATAAAACGGCCGATTAAAGATAGCGGACGGGTGGCTTGAAATTGGTGCGAGTTAAGATGATAATGGGACGATTATAATAACAATAGGAGCCGTGGATATTGAAGCGAGAGGAGAAACCATAAATTTGCCCTGCGAGGTAATGACTCATTCTTCTCCACGGTCGCAGCATAATCCCTGCGAGCTAAACGGTTCCAAACAAGGGCCGAATGTCTTATAAAACAAATTTCTTTCGACCCAACCGGTGATCGAGGTGATTCATGGACTGCTGGTGATCCCAGTTTTCCATTTTGGAAAAATCGGCTTTTCTTGTTTTACACTTTCTTGAAGTCTTTGGAGTCTGATTTATTTTTGTGCATTCTAAGACTGGTATATTCGTGTATAATGGAAAACGCACGTAATAATAAAATAATAAAATAGACTCCAAAGGGTTAAGTATAAGTGTGGTAAAATACATATGTGCAAAAGGATTCGTTCGAATTCGTAGGTATAGACGTTTGAACAATGCAACTCCCGTTACGAGATGACGATAGTTGAATTTTTCAACTTCTTTTTCTCGAAATGGTTGCCACGATATCACAAGTTCTAATTGACCAATTGACTTGAAACTTTCCGAGAATCTGGAGGTCGAAAAGATTTCAGAAATTGGCAATTTGACGTCAAAATGACACCATATTGTAAATAATCGATTGAAATACAACTTTATTTTGTTGTTCCTGCTCTGTAGAAAGTTTTTCAATTTTCTCATAAAATTTGTTTGTCCACTCTTCAAGAAGTTATCGTGCTTCTAATAGTGTCCGAATATCACTGTGACAGACTGCCTCGAGGAGAGAAGTCATTGTAAATAAGATCAACGTAGCTCGATACCGGCGATCTGCCAATCGAAGTCCGGCATCGTGCAATCGGTCCGATAATGTACCGAGTGTTTTCTTTTTCGAGATCTCCGACAAGCGGGTCTGGAAGACGCTCGGAATAAAACGGATGATCGGACTTTTAAGCGAGGTCCTGCAGCCTGCATTATTCAGGCCCCTTTTCCTCGGCGACGGGACGCGACGCGCGACGACGCTTTCGTCCCGGCCGCATTCGATGCTCCGTTCTTGCGTGCAGGTGTCAATTTGTCTCTATCCTTCTCTCTCCGCAGGACACAGCCTCGGTTTCTTCCCTTGAAGTTCTTCGCTCGGAAGTGTCTACGACCCCGATCTTCGATCTCTCGTTCCACGATTTCGTTCCGAGCGCACTCGAAATGCTTTCCGCCGACAGCGGGATGGCACATTAGACTCCCAAATTATTGAAAGCAACAGAAGGACGGTGAGAGATCCTCTCTTCTCGCTCGCTCTTTCTCTCTTTTCTCTCCTTTAACCACGCTTGTCCCGCCGTCATCTTAGTGATTCCATCTACGACGGTCCAACGCTAATGGAGACGGTGCGACCGAACCCAGATATACATCTTTCAAGTATTTTTGTGGCCGATTCTGGTAATCGCATTGCACCTGTCAGGGAAAATGTTAGACCCCGTGGTATGCCACCTGTCAATCCCCGATCCTTGAGAGAACCATAGACAGTGGATCAAGTTCCGTGGATCACCGACGGATGTGAACTGAGCTGATGCAGTTGGAATAATCAGCCAACAGATGAAGCAAATAGTAACGTGGCATTTTGTGATTATTGCATAATTTTGAAAAATTTATGGTACATGGCTAAACACTTTTTAATGGAACCTTCGATAGCAACAGCAATTTTCATTGTGAACTAACAAGCCACCCTCAATAACGTCATCTAATAGTTTCATTTAAGATTGCAATGTAAAAGAAAATTTCTATTCATTTCTGATTGCAATGTACCAAAAAATAAGAAAAAATTGCCGGATTAAAAAAAATGTTGGTTCCTGCGATAACAGAGTATGTGCTGAAGATTTTCTCAAAATTTCAAGTTCATTGGTAAGCTCATCTGTAAACTATTTTCGAAAATGGAAAACTAGAACATCCTCTCGATGACAATGTTTCGATCCACATGAAAGGTAGCCTCGCAGAAAAATGCTTGCACGAGACATGGAGCCGTAGTGTCGATGAAGACAATGGTCCAGTGAGTGTCCACGTCGTAAACTTCGTCGAAGCTGCGTAGACGAAGCTGAATGACAATGAATTCTCAAGGACAGCGACTGATAGCAGCATAATCTGCGGTTCCTGCGGATCCGCACTTCAGATTCTTTAATCGATGGGTAACGCGGTTCAGGGGAGAAGGTTAATGAAGGTCTGACCGCATTTGCAGGTTGCAGCTACCCGGTATAATCATAAATATAAAGGACGTAATCCCTCGCTATCAGAAGCCCCGGCCGACTGCCGGTTTTATCGGCCCATAAACGCGTTGAAGTACGACTCCGTATTTAAGGCGGACTTGACCCATTCTCCAGCCGCATCGTCTTCCAGCCCCCGGATGAAAATTTGTGTTTCGCCTCGAACACGTCCCGTTCCGCCTTCGAAGCTCGTTACGAAATCCATTAGTCACGGAATGGGTGCATTGACTGGCCCCGACCGTACGGAAATTACGCTCGCAGTCGAACTTCTTCTCGCTAATGTGTCGATGCCGTGGCGCTGTTTCGCACGCCTAATGAACTTTTTGCGATAGCCAGGTAAAAGTATCGCGTCTTTCGGATTCGTTTCGGCTACGTAACGAGCGGACATTGGATTTATGCGAAATTATAACTTTACGGCACCCGATAAAGGAAAAAGAAATTGAAAAAATTCACAGGGTGTTCCATTCGAAGTGAACCACTCGAACCATCTCTGAAGCTATTGATGATATGAGTGGGACGCAGTTCTATGTTAATGATTTTTTTTGCATGTGGAATAGTAGAGAAACTAATTAAAATTAAACAAATTAAAATTTTTGACAGTAACAGGATTAAAAAGAAAGGTTGTACAGAATCGAATGGTTCCAACCCCTAACATTGTATTTCTATCGTTCGAAAATGTACGATCGTCGACAAAAAGTGACGTGATCGAGGAGCCATGTTCGAAAGAGCCATCAAAACAGATTTGTGCGTATCGAGTATGATTCCGCAATAATTAAGTACATTAATGCGTCCCCATTTGAAATTCCGCAGAGCGTTGGCGGCAGCGATGTGTCGCGCGACATATAACTTCCGCTGGAAACAATTCGTTGGCCGAAATTCGATGATCGATCGTTTACTAAATAGCCGGATAGGCGTGTATCTCACGGGGTCGTATTCAAAACATAATTCCTATGGAATACCACAGGCTCGCGACCCGGTGGCGCGGACCCGTTTCAGATTGCATGATTAAAAGGCCGGCCTCCACATTTTAATGGAACACGGGGGAGAGCAGATATTATACCGGCGCGCTTTTAAATAATGGTTTCCGATGTTTTACCCGTGAAAAGCAGCGGATAAAGAGTCGGGAAGAGACAGAGGCCCCCGCGGGTTAATTTAACTTGTTCCCCCATCGAGGCGTGCTCGCTGCCTCCGAGGAACAGGGGGTGAGAGAGAAAAAGAGAGAAAAGAGAGAAAGAGAGAGGGTGGTGGCTAGGGAGAAAAAATGGCCGCGCGAGCCGAGTTAATTTGTAAGCGGGTGCTTCGAGTAAAAGGGAATCGATGCTCGAGCATGAATCCGCGGATAGTTGAAAACCGTGGCGGCTTGGAAATCGTCTCGGAAACGCGGCTAGTCCGATGCCACGGCTGTTATTACACGTCAGTCACACCTCCCTCAAAATTGCTAAAGTTTTATAAGACACAACGATCCTCGACCCAACGATTACGCCCCCCGCCACTTATGACCGGGGCTTTATTATTGCGCGCACTGCCCCGGCGCCAATATTACCCGCGAAAAACAAATTGCCTTCAGCGCCCGTTTCCTTTCGCAGCAACTTCAAGTGGATGCGTCGGGCATGCTGATTGCTCTTTGGGGCGCTGCTCTCGCTCCGGAGCGTCGCACAGTGAGAAAAAGATTATCGTAGATTTATAGATAATATGGTAAACTCCATTTTCTAATATTTTCTGTGCATAGTCTATTTCGACCGTGGCTACAAGTTACTCTTAGAGTCATTGTCCCGGATCTGTTAAGTCCGAGAACAATACAGTTACGCCTACTCAGAGCTAGAAGGAAGTCAGGGGCAGGGAAACCACGCCTACTCAGATAAATCTATGTACTCAGAATTACTGGTAAACTTCAATCGATTGCTTTAAGAAATACAGAAAAATTCAGAATAGTTGTTTTGGTTCACAGAGTTTTAGAGGATACAGAATCTAGACCATGGGTGTGGCCGTAGGAAGTCAGGAGCAGCGAAGCCACGCCCACTCAGACAAATCTACACGCCAGAAGCTGAAAAGCGATAATCTTAAATTCGATAGTTTAAGCGAGAAGCAAAAATTTAAAGTAGTCATTTTGGTTTACAGATTTTTAAAGTCTGCACAAGTCTATGATGGGCGTGGCCACTGAATATCTTGTGGGGCACTGCGCTTGGTTTTATCGATGCCAAGGAAACAAAGCCACATCCAGTCAGAACAATTTACACAGAGAAAGCAAAATAAACAGACTTGTATTTCTTTGATATCATTTGTACTGAAGTATTGCTCCTGGGGATAATCTGTAACGCTCCCCGAGCAGAAGCGTTTCTTGCTTATGAAATATACAACCTTCCCATGACATTTATTCAGCCTTAATGAAATCAAAAGAATCAGTTCTCGCTTTCTAGGATTCAATAATGAATTGTACCAAAATCTGAAAAGCCATTTTCCGTCGGTGTTGTATTACGAATCCTTCATTTGTGTTGTACATACAAGGTATTACTATGTAATTAAACGATTAATAGACCCATTAATAAATAAATTTCTCCGCACCGATTGGAAAATTGATTGGAACCATCGGAATGTAATTAGAGCTCGTATGTTTAATCAAACAATCTGCTGCGTTATTCATCACTAGGCTTCGGAGTCTCATCGAAAATCCACATTTTCAAAGACGCATGCAGCATTGGAGTGCGACACGTAAAATATCTAATATCATAAAACTTCCTTGCTAATTGATTAATGATAAACGACAATTATTGCACAGGAATATAAAATTCGGAGACAGCTGATGCGAGCAAGATTGACAGACGGCCGACTGTTTTAAAAGCAAAATGTTTCTCCCGCGCGCGTATTAATTGCGAATAAAATATTCAAATAAAGTCGAACAGCATACAACGTGTACGTGTATAATGGAGCAACGATATCCACGGACAAATTCCAATTATTCCATCGAGCCAAGGGTTTCGCGGAATTATTAGATCCCGAATGTAACCGCCAGCTGGTAAACTGCTTCTATCGGTCGCCGCGCCGTGAAATATAATTAACCGGTCGGGCGCGGTTATTGAAAATTTGAGAAGCGGGGGCGGGCCCGATCCCGATTGGGAAGACCGACAGCGACGATGCTAAACCGACGCGGCTCGGCTGGGCTCGGCGGCAAGTTTCGCGGCTGGTAGCCCCGGCCGGTTGCGAATTATTCAAGGATTTTCCAGATAATGCAATAACGTAGCCCGCGCAACGTCGTGAGAAATTAGTGGCATGAATTATGAATGAGACCGAGTTCCCCGGCCGTTTATCTTCTTTAATGTTTCTTCGGCCGCCTCGCGGTGGACGAACGCGCGGTATCTGGCTGCTGTATCGTGATTTCTTCGTGGTTTCAACAATGCAATCGCTAAGTGGAGAGGAAACGGCCGTGACGAGAGCTTCCCATTAGGTTTCATACCTCTCCACATTGGGGCCCATAAGTTCCCACCACTTCGTGCCATTTCTTCCATTTCAATTAACATTTCAAACCTACCATTTGTGTTAGAACTTTTGCCTAACCTTTTGCGACGGCGAGAGAGAAAAAACTTTTTATAGGTATATGTTATAAGTAGACTGCGGATGTTCGTGGAAAAGAAAATTTTTCTGCACCAATTTTAACCCCTTGCCGTGATGAAGATTTCAAACAAGTCTAACAAATATGAATGTTATGCGTTTCTTTTTAAATGAAGTAAAATTTGATTTGTTTGTGATCAATATTTAAGCATTAAAATAAAAGTAGTTTTCTCTTCTACGACATTTTTGGGGATGAGGACGTTTTAATCACTGTTAACCCTTGACAGGAGCAAAGAAAAATGTTCTTTTGTCACGTCTGGCGACGTGTTGCCATAGGTTATAGGCATAGTTAATAAGAGTAGGATATTGTAACAGTAATTATTAATAATATTCGTTAGATATAAGTAATCATACTCCACTCCGATCACCACATCCGATTCTCACGTCATACCATACCTTCATTCTTATCTTAACCCTTGTATAATAATCATATCTTAATGTATTCCCCGTAGCCGTATCACGTAGCATTCCCCGTAATCATTATTCGCACATCTCATAACATCCGACACATAGCGTAGACCATAAGACACCTATAAATTCGACCCTCCGATCCCAAAACGAGTTCAGTTGTTCAGTTCGATTCAGACAGTCAGTCTGACACTTTCGTCAAGACTCCAGCGAGGCTCGTCGCCTCCTGGATGTCCCGGTCAGGACTCCGACGAGTCCTCGTTCTCATCCGCCTTCTTACGCGCTTCTAATTCATTGTAATATTAATTCGTACGTTACAAATATAATCCCAGTATTAATTTAATAAGTGAGTCTCGCTTAGTTCACCTCCTTACATCCTCGCGGTTGTGATACTCTCCTTTCGATTCACGTTCTACCTGTTTCTGCGTTTCCAACTCGCACGTCTGAGCTTACCCAGGCTCGGTGCATTCCTCTGGTTTCAACAGGAAACGCAGAAGCCTCTCTTTCTTTCAATATATCAGTTCGACGCATTCTCTAACACGAGTATCACACGCCGCGCCGCGCCGGTCGTCATTATCAATCGCGGAAGCTCGCGCGCGTCAACGAACGCGAAACGGAGGACAGCAGCCACGAGGTATTCCCGTCAGCCGAGGACCGGCAGCTACGTGATCTTCCCAGAACGAGTGTGGATCATCGTTTTCCCCACAGCGGCGCAGCCGATTCGATTGCAGCCGTCAACGAGCAACGAGAGCAGTTCTCATCCGATTGTCCGATAAGTCGTTAAACATTTCCCTGCGAAGATTCGCGCCGTCCGAATTGTCTAGCTCTCGTCCGCCGCTTCGGGCGAATCTACTACCTGTAAGCGTTAAGTAGTATCCGCGTGTCCGCGAAAGTCGTGGTTCCCAGTCAGACGCCGGACGTACGTGCCGCGTGGACAAAAGGTTGTATCGCATTTGATCGTCCAGTAAGGGGAATGGGTCGCCGAACGATAATTTCGCGTAAGCCAGACTCCGGGACGTAACACTTTCCTTCTTTAATAATATCAGTGGGTTGAAAGTAATACATCGGTGTTTCTAAAGTCTCTTAGCCTCTAAACTTTTTAAAATTGGACTGTTTGTTATAAATGCATAAAATCCGCAGTCTAGTTACAAATAAGAGACCAAAATCTCCTGGCCACATCGGTCTGAACAGTGTTACGTCGATGCTGTGCACGTTGGGAAGGGGTTGAGTACGCAATAGTTATAAACAAGTTATTAACTGTTATTTTCGGGCCTGTTTGGAGCCGAACACAGCCGTCAACCGATCGGGTGTTATCCAGTTTCGTTGATTGCTGGGAGCATAGTTTAGCCACGCAGAATACTATGCCGTGGCGTTCCCTAATTTGCTCGCCGAAGGATGAAGGTGTTCTCGCCAGTGAAATAAACCGAAGTTCTCAGCGCGTTGCACCGGTTAATGCTCGACAGAGCCAGGCAACGTTTACGGCTAGAAATAATCGTTCCGGCAACGGCGCGGCACGGCGGAAACGTATGCAACGCATGCCGAAGAACGTGTCCGCGGAAAGACGGCGTCGTTAAACGGAGAGTGCCCGTTTCCGGTGGCGGGTTTTCGGTGTTTCCCCGTCGCTTTATTTGCTTTGGAGACGAACAGGACGACCGTGGGAGCGGTCTGACGAGGGAATATCGATTTTCCCCGCATTTTTGGCGAACGCGAACACGGGGGAGGAAGACGCCGCCGAGTGCCACTTGTTAGGGGATACGCCGGCTGATTTTCCGCGATGTGGCGACGAGAAACCCGCGTACAATCCCGATACACAAAGCGACAGTCCGACTGAAAAGTAGATCCCGCTGAATAGCCCGGAGAAGAACGTATGAGCTAACGAAGATCGTTATTCCGGCTGGGCTCAATAGCCGACTAGGCTCATGCGCTGAATCCCGCTTATTCACTGTTCTAATTTGCGCGTGCTCATCCTGTGTCATACGGGCCACGCTGTTATTGTTATCTTGAAAAGCGAAGCAGGAAATATAATTGGACTTCGGGGTCCCCCGTTTCCGCCGTCGCTGGATCATTTTGGACAGCGATGTTGCGATTCGCCACGTAATGTAGGGCGGCAACGATTGAACGAGGAATTTCATTTCCTTTTTGATACGAAATATTGATCTTAATGGAAATGGGTGTTCGTAATATGAATTTATAACGCACAAGAATTCAATGTAACTATTCTTTATTCAACCGAAGCAGAACTAGTCAGAAGACGTCTGTACAGTTTGCAAGCCGAAACTGAAGTGAAGCTAAAGAGAAAGTTTTAGGGGAATGAAAAACCTCTGTTGGGTCCACTCGGAAAAACAGATGTGGGAGGGGTCCTTAATTTATTACTCAGGGCCTCTTTGACATTGAAGGTTTGCAGGCCTTCCACTTCTGACCTGAGCCAGTGACAAAGACCCGAGGACCGTTAAAATACACCGGGACACTCTTAGTATCCTCCAACACTCGACTTAATTTTGCAGATATTCCAACAGATCTTTTTTTTTACAAAGGAATAAGTGGAATTGATTAATCTGACACTTTGGATATTTTCGTTGAGATACGTCCGTCAAGATCGTCAATAGACTGCTGTGGATATTTATGAAAAATAATACTGTCTGCATACATTCCATGATATACGAGCTGTGAATACATCCATCCGTTTCTTAATTATTTTAACAAGTTCTTCGTAATCAGTACTTTCGGAATTTGTCTGGAACGATGAGGGTAGTTCGGACTTCATCCAATTTTCATTGCAATATGTGCATTAATAAAATATTTGAATAATATATATGCAGCAGTTTGAACGTACCGCGTGAATTCTGGGGAAGTCTGCGCCGCGGAACGAAAGAGAACAAGAAAATTAGAAGGGTTCGAAGTTGGATGGGCGAGGGTGTGAGGGTGTGACAAGGCTTGGAACGTCTCCGAGAAAAGAGCGTGCGTGCCGTGACAATGAACATTCGTATCTCACAACAGTGGCGGCGCGACGCGGAACCTCGCTCGCCTCTAGTGGCTCTCTCGAGGAACAGAAGGGTGAAAAGCGTTGACGAAGCACTCGCCGGTCTATCTTGCCACCGGGCTAATTGTATAATTGCATTTAACGGGTGTTCGATTTCAAAGGTGGCTGCCAATGGCCCCGGCCATAGGTGAAAGGCAGTCTACCTGGGAAACGGCGATAGTTCATACCTAATGGCGGTCGTTCGACGTGCCTTGTCATTGAATTACTGTCTGCGAGTAATAAGCTTATTAGGGGCATCGGTCGCCTAAGATGGGATCTAAAAATACCTGCATGTGCTCCAAACATTCTGCGACAAGATGCAGAAAATTGCATTAAGCTGCTCTCGTTGCTCCAGAAAATATCAAAAAGTAACGGCGATTTGGACTTTGCATATACATATGTATATCAAAAGCAACTGTCGATATTAGTTGATCATGAAAATTTATCACGTGTGGTGTTCCGACCAGAAGGGTCGGCAGATTCGATGGCCTGTATGATATTATTATTATGAAAATGTTCAAAGGAAAAATTCTGTACGATTCAAGTGCTAAACGAGCATGAGAAGAAAACTTGAAAAAATTGGAGCCTTTGTTGTCTGCGGTTTTTTCTTTCTAAAAATCTTCTTAATCAACAATGTGCCGCGCCATTGTCTGTCCGAGCGCATTTAAATGCATGCCGTCGAATCTTCGTACAATAAAAATTCCGGCGGCAGGAGAAGCGTTGAATGGATAGCTCTCGAGCCTGGATTTTTGATCACCGATATCCAGGTTCTATTCGAGTGCGTTCGATTTAAACCCCGACGGGGTTGCAAAGAAACGGACAATCGGCCGACGGAACAACGCTAACGATAATTCACGGACTGAGAAAATTATAGGATGGCTCGGTCGACGATCGGAACGGAACCGCGGAAATTGTTTACGCGCCGCGGAGACTTTAATCGCGAACGCCTACGCAATTATCATCTTCGACGCGATCGATCGTTTTATACCTGCAGCCTCTCTGTATCGTTTTAACGAGGTCGCAGCCCCATTATCGTCCCGCATAAATCCTTTTTCCATCCGCGTCGATCGAAATTGCGGCGCGAGTACACAACAAATATTTCTCGCAATTAAAACGATCCCTTTGTTTTTGGCTTCTTCTTCGAGAGGCTGGGCGCGTGATTCGTTTCGTCGCGATTTTCGCGGAGGGACACGCGCGGGAAATCATTTTCGCTTTTGATTAAACGGAATAGACGGGAAATTGGTCGGACAGGAAATGGGTCTTCAGCCGCCGCCGCTATTTTCTAGATCACGGATAACGAAGCCCCCTCGCTTCGACGGACAAAGGCTCGTTTTTGGAGCGACGCGATATGAATTGCTATGCATGAGACCTAAACGCGTTGTAGATATTATTTAGACTGAATACAGATAGTGGAGCGCACGGTGCTGGATAAGGAATCGATTGGCCAATTTTTCGAAGCCTGTAACGGTCGTATAAAATTAGGAGAAAAATTCGATGCAGAAATATCGAAGCACCGGGGAGAATTAACAGGATGCAATATAAATTGCTATTCGTGTAGCTGAAACGCGTTCCAGATATCATTTCAAAGCCATACAGTTTCTCGGAAAAAATTGAAGAAAACGGGAAAAAATAATTGCAGTCAGTTTGCAAAACTTGAATATCACGTTTCACGGCAACAATGTTAACGACGGCGGCCACGTAGCTCGATAATAAAATCAGGAGAAAAATTCGGTGCAGAAATATCGAAGCAACGGGGAGAATCAACAGGATGCAATATGAATTGCTATTCCTGTGTAACTGAAACATGTTGTAGATATCAGTTCTGAGCAATACAGTATCTCTCTCGCAGTATTCGACGTGTTACAATCCCCGGAAAAAATTGAAGAAAAATAATTGCAGCCAGTCTCCAAAAGTTGAATATCACGTTTCACGGCAACAATGTTAACGACGACGGTCACGTAGCTCGATAATAAAGCAATTAGAAGTTCGCCGAACAGATTCCACGAGCACTTTTACCGAAACAATTGCCAGCCGCAGATAACCTTTCTCGCTAATAACTATTCTGGCAATTATCCAAATAATTCGTGTTAACGTGGACGCTCATCAAGACTTTCGGCGAAGTTCGAAGTTCCGGCTGGGCAGGGCGGAGGTTCTGAATAAAGTTCGAGCCCGATCGAACAGAGAACTATCACAATTCCAATTACGTTTTTCCTCCTTTTTCTAGCCTGGCGCGGCGACCGTCTGTTCGTATTCACTCGGACTTCCCAAGTCCGAGGGCTTCTTCCTCGGCCACTTGACCACAGAAATTTCGGTCAATTAAACAACGAATCGCCGTGATTCCAATTATACTTCGCTTCTTCAACGCTCCTGTTACACCTGCCGGTGCTGAGATTTTGTTTACGCGAGAATACCGTCCGAGAACCCGCGCTCTTTATTCGCGAGCAACCTACATTTTATTTGAATCAAAAGTCAACGCTACGTTCCATTTTCCTCATTCCGGATAATCAGGGTTTACATATGGTCCATGTGCTTAATTTTGCCACAGTATTAACTGACTCAAAGCGATGTGTTATATTTTTCTCTATATTCGTATCATGATCATTAGATGCATGTATTACAAAAACGAAGAAATGATACACACAACAGTGAAATATCAGAAAGAATAACGAGTATTGTTAAGTTATTTGCATCTTGTTAAAATTATTACGAGAGGAGATACATTTTTATTCAAAACCAGCTGAATGATCACAAATTAACTGTTTTCCTATTTTATTTGTACTATAACGAATGTTTCTGTCGTCGAAGTATTCTCATACACAATATACATGCTATAATTGCTTCAATGTTTACTTTAAAAGACATATTGGATCATGCTCGGATTTTTACAGACAAGCAAATGAGAATTTCTGCGAAGATAAATTGTGTACAGGTTTTTAATCACGGTGTCGCTTCTCGGTTCGTGGCGAATACCAGCTCGCACGGTAATAATTATCGCGAGTGGTAGACGTCTCTGGGAAACAGACAGCAATTATCCTCCTCCAGCTCGTTCGTTTGTAACTATGCCACAGAGAAGACTGATTTCCGAGGGGTGGTAGGGATAACGTTGTAACAGGTAACGTGGGAGTATCTTCAACGACTGTTTTCTCTTCTTATCTCTTCTATCCTTTGAACTTCCCTCGAAGTTTAGCAAGCTGGACCACGACTTATCATGAAAATGCTGATCCCCACAAGAATATAATAAATAAATAAGAGAAATAAGGTAAATCTGGGCTCTGAGCAATTCTCCTTCTTTCCCTCCCTTATTTGACTGCGCAGAATATCCTTCGCAAACTTTCATTTACTTCTGTCCGTTCCATTTTACTAAATCTGAAAGTAAACATTTCGTAGAATTATTTAAAATAGTAAAATACCGATTAAGAGAATATTTAGTTTTGAGAAAACATAGTTGTTCTACAGTGTCGGCCAAATGATCAATAAAACCGATTTGTGTGATAGATCACGAATGGAGATTACGAAAAATCCCGAGCGGTCTATTCGACGGTCATGTATCATCGCACGCGCAGTTAGCGTTATCGTATTCGGAGTACGCAAATCGGAATTTACGAATTGGATAGGTATCGCGAGTACGGTGCTTTCCGTAAGCATTGATGCTATCCCCGAAGATGACTATGGTATTCCGATGCTGTCGCATTATGCATGTATGTGTACACCTTGTACGAGCTAGTTGTCCGTAGAAAACGCGTATAAAATTGTTTACAAGAAGATACCGCGTAGTGACGGGAATAAAATAATAAATTCTTTCGGAACGAGGACAGTCGGCGACCAACGAAACGTCCCCGAGCATTTATTTCTCCTAAAGCACGTCGTTATACAGAGTACGAGGGAAAGAGTTCGTAGCGCGGCAGCCTCAAAGGTTCAAACTAAAACTCCGTCGTCTGCAGACACGCGAAATTTGTGTGCAGCATGATCAGATTTCAGCATAATCCGCCGATGGAAGTCCGTCGAGTAGAGAGCCCGGGTAACAAAATTCGGCGCGCAATAAGCCGGCGACCCGGTTTAGACAACCGTATCTCGGTGAATCACTGCGACGCGGGGCGTCGCGACGCTGGTTCTGTACTCGCATGCGCACATAGAAACGCGTCTCTGATACGTACGCGACCCGATAAGGCGAACAGGCTCATATCCCGTATAGGAAATCGTGCTCGACGTACATCCCTTCGGCCGTGTACATTTCCTTTTCGGATGTTTCACTGTTCCACGGTGATTGCATTGCGCCCGGCTTCGAGCATAAAACTAACTTCGCGACTACCCACCCTCTTCCCCCCTCTCTCTCCCTCTCTCTCTCTCTTACCTTTCTATATCTCTACCAGCGTAGCTTAGCTGGCTGCGCGCCGCGGATTTCGCAAGCGAATTAGGATGTCGCGGCAGTATCGAAATAACGTTTGTCTCCGGGGCGCGCGTATTTTCAGGAATTCCTTTTGCCGCGCCGCGAATGCCGAATGAGCACCGCCATCGAACTTTACGAAGCCCCGGAATATTTGGCAACTCGATTTCTCGGATACACGAACGACTGCCACTGTGGTTATACCTCCTGTCCGATTCGAAGCTGCGTGAGACCTTCGAATTGCCACCCTCCACCTTTCGGTACCTGCTATACGTAATTTTATAATGCTAATATGAATATCGTTCTCGACAAATTATGAAAAAATGGGAGTTTGCCTGGTATTAAGTCACCCATATTTCCGATGAAGGGTTAAATGTTCAGATACCTCGAGAATCAAAATTGTCATTAGTTTTCTGATGAATTAATTCAATGAACAGCTGCTGCATTAGGTACAATAGACAGATTAACGTTACTACAACATACATATTTGCGACATTTATCTGATTGAAACGAGAACAAAATTGAACATTTTTCCCTCCACTAGATGGCGAACATATCTCGCTGCTAGAAAGGCAAGCGGAGGGTTATATCTAGACAGCGCGGTGACTAGCTCGTCACTCTGGTTTCCCTTCAACTCACGCATAAATCTTTCGCCTTTTACTAAAGATTTCCGTGGAGGGGAGCAATTGATGAGTCTAATTTGACTATTTTTTCCTAGTACCCAGCGCAAGTTGGGTCATTATGAAATGAAAACAAAACTTTTTCAGATTTCAACTTTTCGAATGATTCGAATTTTTCTGCTTGCTCTGTTACAGTGTTGCCAGATCGAGGAAATCGAGGGGAATACAGTTTACCCCCTCTCTGATGACCAGATTATGGTGCTGGAATGGGATATAGTGGAAGGGGGAAAAAGAGTAAAGGAAAAATCGACCAGTTTTGGTCGATTCTGGCGACACTGTTCTTTTATTCTAATGACAGATATCTTGAATTGCCTTGAAAGGCCTTGAGCAATTATAGTCACTGAATTCCTAATGGAAGGGGGACTGTCATCGTAGGTGTCTAAAAAGGGGTGGATCCGTTTATAGAAATGAAGGTGACCTTGAGATTTCTAAAGAAAAATGACTCACTCACTGATAACTGACTCATCCTGTATAATTGCTCGTCGTTTTGTTCTATAAAACTTGGTAGAATTGTCCCTCAATTAGTTCGAATAACGAAGGCTCCTCATTTATCCATAAAACTATTTCTTTCGCGGTGACAAGTTCCCGTAGCCTCCGTCTGAAGAGGGATGAAAAGCTCGCGGACAGAAAAAGGGACAAGCGCGGGGAATTATGAAAAATCTCTCTCGCGCGAGTTCATCCATCCTAATTCAGCGAAAGGTCCCCGAAAAATCATACCGGGCCACGTCTCTGGTGGCTCCGGTTCGCGTAAACTTTACAACACTGTTCGCCGGGCGCGTCGACGCGATTATACTCGAGACCGGAAGCCGCCGAGAGAGCCGCATTCGTAAAACTGCGTCGCCGCTCACGAAACGCCCGAAAAACCTGCGACCCGTTTTTACGACTGTGGCAGCCGTGGGGCCGTGGATCGGTACGCCCCTGACGCGTACCCCTTGCGATTTTATTTTCGACCCCCCAGCCAGACCGGAAGTCCTCCGCGTCGCGCGTAAAACTCCCGTAACTGCTACCCCCGTTTCCACGTCCTTGTTTTCATGATCGACGAAAAGAGCCTGAGGACCACTGGCGTACATATGTCGCTGCTTCGCGCCCGAATTTTTACGGCGATTTATTCTTTACGGTCCGGTCTGCTAGTCATCTTTTATCGAATCTACAATGAACTGTCTGATAGTCAAAGGATAAGGTAATCGAGAAAGCAGTTTCCGTTTCTGAGAATTGTATTATGCTGTGAATATTTATAAGCTCGAGCACATTTTCGGCACCATTTTTTCGATGCGGTAGAACCTCGGCAATTGCACGAAACGGGTCTCTGAAAAACTTGCAAGTATTGAGGTTCTTCCCGCAACCATAGATTTAATTGCTGTAAATGCTCCCGTGAAATTATTAGGATAGCTGCAATTTAACATTTTAATGAGATATCCCAAAACACGAGCGTAGACGAGAGCACCTCGTTAAAAAATAACAATTCCGATTTTTATGTGGATTTTGCTCGTGCAGCGTTTATTTAAATATTTCGTTTAATCCGTCACGTGTGTATTTACTTTACGTTTTTTGGCTAATCCGTTTTTGTTCCGCATAAAATGATTCAATGATGTTGGGCGCTTTAATAAACATGCATTTTTCTGTATGATATTATATTTTTAGTTCCTTGCTCTGCGTATTCTTCATAATTATTTTATACTGTTCACACTATAGTATTAATACGTCACGCAAAATTTCTTTCTAATTCTGTCTCGCAATATTTTAATAAATAATTAGGGGAGTAGACACTAATGATTTCAACTGGGGAGCCTTTCTTCTTATTTTCACTATATTTTTCCACTGTTAATGCGGTGAATGAAATTCTCTTTTGCCTCAGTTTCACAATATCGCGCTAAAAAAATCCGCAGCCGATTATACGTTTTTCAGAAAGCCGCCTTTTCATTTTCGGCGCAGCAGAGAGCGAGGGTAAGGGGTCCGGGAAAGTTTTAATTCATTTTTCTCACGGATTGAAAATTGGTTAAACGGCCGGTTGCTAAGAGGGCGAAAGTTTCACCGGGGAAACAGGTTTGCGTGGGTGGACGGTCGAAACTGACCTACATACGAATGACGACTGTTCTCTGTTTTCACCCCCGTATAATTTTATTCCCCACGCAATTGTTTCCTTTTCATTTTTGGACAAATGCGTTTAATTAACGAAACGTTGCTCACCCTCCCCTCTGCAGGATGCACGGTAATTAACAGCGCGAGGCCAACGCTGTTTAAAATGTGTTACTCTCCGTGCTAAATTGAAGTGTACACTTCGTTTCACGAGACGAAGTTGCATTGTATACAGAGTGTCGTGTAACCGGCGGTGTAGAATTCGGAGACAGATGTTTCTACGTGAAAAATGAGTCTGAAGCACAAGTCAACTTATGTAAGTACACTAATCGTTATCATTATCACTGGAGATCTAATGTGCAAATTTTTTTATTCTCTCTCCGAGTCACCCCTAGACTGCTAATGACTTCACTGCTTTAAATTTCATCGACTCGTTTTTGTCATAAATGGACAGAAAATGCACCGAGCAGAAAGATGATTCCAGTAGAACGGGAAAAGGTTTATTTATTTGGCGACTCGCAGACGTGCGTATTTCACTGGCAGCGTCGGTCCTTTCCTCGTTTCGTTCTATCGAAAACTGCCGTTGAAATAGAAAGGATACGCTCTGCCATCTGCCGCGACGATAATGGAACATTACGCAATGACGACAGTGCACACTTTTCCAATACTCTGGAAAACCTACACGAAATTGCTTTCAAAGTACGTCGACTAATGTGTGCGAATCGATTCGAACGAACGCGGGGGTGCACATCCCAATATTACAAATATTATTACTACGAAACGACACGGTCGACGGAAAGCGATTTTGGGGGTAGGAAGCCTAAAAATCTTCCAGTACCCTCTCGCTTCTCTCATTCAAATCTCCAATTTTTCACTGTCAAACTTTTCGCGAAACAGAAGATCGATGTTGACAGCGGTAATTATAACCAAACTGCGAACGTTTGTGCATTCATAACTCGTACAAGTAAAACGCAGTGCTAATTAAAATTTCATGCTGTTCAAGGGAATGAAATTTTGAAGTCGATTATCTCGAAAAGTGACTCTTCTATAAAGAAATTTTCTGCCCTGTCTTAAGTCAATTTTTTCCTGTAGAATTGCTTTCTTTCCATTGTTTTTGCCAATTACACACTGTGCAGTGAATCGCTGCAAGACCGTCCGCGCCGCTTCAACACAGCTGATTAAACGTAACACGGATTTAGAGTTGCGATCGACTTCCACTGGAAAACCTGTCGGTGACAGTGCCGGAAATAAACGCGTCCAGGTTTTACGTGTCCGAAGAGTCGACGTTAAACGATACATTTTTTCCTGTTCTCGCACGCAGCACCGCGCGCAGCGCGAAAACATTTGCAGAATTTTCCGCGAGTATGAACTCCTGTGAAAAAAAAGAGTGGGACGAAGGGTGGTAAGAGATGTTCTTTTTGCAATTTGTGCCTGTATTCAATGGGAAATTGAGTGTAGGCGCATTCAACTTTCGTCAATACATTCAACGTGGCCGACACACTGTTGAAATTTCTCCTGTATTATCCGGCTTCGATCCGATTTGCCTCTGTTGTACGCCAACATCGATAAACCGATACACGGAAAATCTGTTATTAAACTGTGACTGTTTTAATCGCTGAAAAGTAACACATCAAGGTTCATATGAAAATCTGCAGTGTAGCAATTCTATTATAAGTCGTGACCGAATTGTCGTGCAAAAAGTATGGTCATTAAAAATTCATATAGAATGCTGCACTCCAGTTACATTTTTACAGACATGATTTTTGCCAGAAGTAGAACCGGGCAGTCATGATCAGACATGCCAATAGACCCATATTCAACAGCGCGATCGTCGACCAAATTTTAAAGACCGATTCTCTGAAAGAAAAAGTTTGCGAGAACAAATTTTGTTCATTTGAACAGCATGAAAATATTCTGAGAATATGAATAGTGGTTGTAATAACATGTTATATCAGTCCGATGCGGTTGCCCTCTGGGATATATTAACTAAACTCAGCGAGACCTTGTCAAAATACGAGATAACACATTGAATAACCACTATTGACAATATTATACGAAATCCCTGCACGCCTTGAACAAAGCTGACCAAGTTATCAAGAGTTGTTCCACCCGAATTAATTCACGAAAATAGGTCGAATCGAATGAGGTCGCACAGAAACAATTATTAAAATTATTACAAGAGGAAATGATTTGATAATTTTTATTTTGCATAAAGATCGACAGCTTGCTCGTATATCAATGTATTACATATTTTTCAATATTGTGTCACTCTTACGTGGTACGGTGTATAGAAATTTTGTTGGGCTGATAAGAGACCTCAGTGTACCAGTTAAGGGTGAAAATGGTCTGAAATCCGAGGGTTGACAAGCGATTTCCAATTTCTCGACATTGTTCGAGTGCGAATCCCATTTCCAGTCGGTAATTTTTGATTTTCCCGGGGAAAGTCATCGACAGATCCCCCAGAAACGCTTCATGGCAACGGCCGACATCTTTCTGCGGGTCCAGGGGTTGCCACCCCCGCTTCCCTCGAAGAATTTCCACTTTCGTTGAGAGGTTCGAGAACGAAGCAGACTAGGAAGCGCACCCGGTGGCCTACTTTTATTCGCGGCGAGGGAAGACACGAATGCACCGCCACGATGCACCACACACTCGATATACACGTGTAACGCTTCTTCGTGTTTCCTCTTAGGCGCGGAACGCGTTTTGAATATCGTGCCTGAACTCGCTCGGATCGATGGTCTTCCTCTTGCTTTTAGCACTTCAACTCCCTCTCCATCCGGTATTATGGACGTCGAGGCAGCTTCCGGAACGGTTGTGCACCTGTTTTGTTTCGCCGGGAAAACAGGGATGGATCAATTTCTTCCAGCGTGCCGGATAATTCGAGGGAAATATTTGCCGGTTAGTAGCCATTGAACCCTCGGAGCAAATTAGCCGGTCGATTGTGCTCTGAAAACTGCGATTTCCGGATTAAATGCTACGAAAATGGAGAGACGTTTATTCTGCAGTGTAGACCAGTCAGCTATGCTTTTAGACTTTTCATTTACAGAATAAATTGAACGAGAAAAATGGTGAGGTGGTATAGGTTGACAGAAATAGCCTGTAGATTACTTAACCACACTCTCGATATACAGGGTGTTTCCTACTTTTCCGGCAAGATTGTAGGAGCATGATCTACAAGTGAAAATACGAAAACAATGTTATATGAAGTTTGTTTATAAACGCTTTATTATAATATTATAGGCAAATATTGAATGTAGCCTGAATAGATGCGGAACAGCAGATTTCTGATCAAGAAATATCTCGTAAGTACAGGCAAAGTAAACACAATCGACCTGCCGTATTATCCAGCTTTAAATCTGCTGTTCCGCACCTATTCAGGCTACATTCAATATTTGGCTATGATATTGTAATAAAGCATTTATAAACAAACTTCATATAGCATTCTTTTCGTATTTTCACTTGCAGATTATGTTCCTACAATCCTGCCGGAAAAGTAGGAAACACTCTGTATACACGAAGTTTTTTTTACAATTATTCACTAGGCACGATTACTATAACACGAACTTGGAAAACCGGGCTGAGAAAAGAAGCTTAATTGACGATATGCAGTAAGTTTTTGGTGTTGATATCAGTAGCATGTATATTACCAAATTGCGTTAGTATAAAAGAAAAATGTAAAAATTGCCAAATAAGTAATTACACAGAAGGTATAATTTTTATTTCATAACTTGAACCAATAAAGTGTCCCAATATTCTTTTGACATACAATTTTGCATTTTTCGGATTTTTGTTTTATGTTAACGAAATTATTGATAAGAAAAAAGCTGTTTTTAGGAATACATCATTTATACTGTACTTTAACATAATTCAAATCAGTTTTGTACGTAATTGCATATTCATTCAAACCACACAGTTTAGAATCCAAAATGATATTGTGTCCCAATATTTTCGTGACCGACTGTATAGTCCAGTCAATGAATGCTCATAAGGGGGGTGCAGAAGGAAATGGAAGGAACACAATTTTTAACTTTGGGACATTGTTTGGACTAGTTAGGAGGTAAACATACTAAAATTCCCCACTCTTAGGAGGTGAGCGAGGTGCAGGAGGGCACGTAGAAGGTCTCCTTCTTCGGTTTTCCGCTTATATCTCGGAATCTATGTATGCGTCCTAGCGATAAGACATTTCTATACAAAATTAAAACTGACAAAATGCGCCACAAGATTGATTCCATTCAGCTTTTCGCTATCTCGCATAGTTGCCGAGATATCAGCTCTCAAATTTCACTGATTGTGAAAAAGAAATTTTTGCCTCACGTTTTTTGTCTTATTTGACTAGCTAACTCTTCAGCACAATTAGTGAACTCTGAGCGCTGATATCTCGGAAACTATGCGAGATAACGAAAAACCGAATGCAATCAATCTTGTGGCACATTTTGTCAGCTTTAATTGTGTATAGAATGGTCTTATCGCTAGGACGCATAGTTTCCGAGATATAAGCAGAAAACCGAAAAAGGGGACCTTATACGTGTCCCCCTACACCCCGCTCACCTCCTAGGAGTGAGGACTTTTAGTATGTTTACCTCCTAACTAGTCCAAACAAAGTCCCAAAGTTATAAAAACTGTGTTCCTTCCATTTACCTCTACAACTTTTCGTTGTCTGGACTAGTATACCTCAACTAAAATGAGCTAGTTGATTGAAATCGGGGAGGAGCACGATCGCGAATACAGTAACGGTTGAAGCAGCTGCTATCAGAAAATAAGGAGCGTTCCAGCCGGTTTCGGGCGCTTAGCAGAAATCTCGGCGCATGGTGGAACAAAACCGCCCCATCGTCGCTCT
Organism: Lasioglossum calceatum; assembly: GCA_963966675.1. Taxonomy (NCBI): domain Eukaryota; kingdom Metazoa; phylum Arthropoda; class Insecta; order Hymenoptera; family Halictidae; genus Lasioglossum; species Lasioglossum calceatum. The sequence goes on from OZ016541.1 coordinate 19,180,889, forward strand.
ATAAGCTGAACGACAAGAGATCGCTCGAGCCCCTCGACTCCCAATATAATTCCCTCTTTGCCGGCGAAGCCGAGGCAAATTGAAGCATCAATCCCATCCAGGCGCGAACGTCTCGCGCACGTTCTACCCCTTGTGTTCACTGTGTACCTGTGGATTTCAAAAAGAACGGGACACACGAAGAAGTGGGGGAGTAGCTGTGCAGGAAAAATAAACACTTTTATTCGTGCCACCTAGCCGGAAATAGGTCGCAGAGAAACCGTTACACCCGAACTGAACCCGGCAAAGGTTCTGTCTTTTCTCCGTTTTAGCATTTGATTTTTTTTTCGTCGCGTTGTTGTTTGTGTCTTTCAGCGTGTTCTCCCTCTCTTTCTCCCTGTTTTCAGGTTTTCTCGCGGAGCACGGCGCACATGCACAGGCGCGTGTGAAGTTTTCACGCCTCGCGAGACGCCACGTCGTTGGCCTTTCGTGCTCTGTTTCGCTGGTTGTAGTTCGTCAACGGGACTTCCGGCGTCTTGGCCAGCATCCGAGCCTCCAATAATCTCGAGACGACGTTACGGACGCACTCTCGGCCGCCCCTTTTCCCGGGATGCAGCCGCGAAGCGAGTACCGAGGCACGCGACCTCCTCTCTCGACGTTCGTGGACGTTCACCCCGACGTCACTTGCAACCCCCCACCCAACCTCCCTGCTTTCCATAATTCCGCCTTAAATTCTGCCTCTACAGGGTGCTCAAAATTTTCCACTCGATCTCCGCTATTTCTGGCGTTAAACGGTTTCTGCTCAGCAATTTTCCATTTTTATAGGTAAATTGTAAGGAAGTGGAGGTAGTCTTTGTAGTTGCGAAATAAATAAAGATTTTCCAAACATTTTTTTAAAGATACGCAGCATCAACTGCGTTAGAGACGTGTGTAATTTTATTGAGTGTGGCGTTGCCTTTGAAACATCTGAAACTCCTCTATCCACAAAAGTCTTCTACGAGGACATTACAGCCCCCCTTAAATTGAACAAGATTGTTACATAATGTTTTTTCATGCCTCTCCACGAATACCGGAGACGTTTCAGTGCTAAATTTTTAATGGACCACCCTGTATGGATTCTATCGCGACCCGCTTCCATTCCTTCCGTCACTCGCGAAGTGTCGCTTCTCATTTCCGGTCTACCTTCTAGCTGATACTGTTTCTGGCTCCTTTGTACCCGGTGTGCGACGATTTTTGGAATTGTCGTTGACGGGAATTATTTAAAACGACAGTTCCTGGTTATATTATACGAATACCAAACTGTACGTATCTGTAGAAAAAACGAACAATTTAATAATTTGTTTAATAATTGCAATAAGTCGGACTTCTTGCTAACTAGTCTGTGGATTTTTCTTCAGAATAATTTTGATGTTGATACTGCAACGGATATCATGATTACGATCCTATTTCTGTCTGTTCAATGCCTACACAGATGTAACTCGATTATTTGATTAGACAATGTACGATCCACATAATGTCGACAAGATCCATGAAAGTTTGACGCAGGTATAGGAGAAGTATCCCGAGCCACGTGGACGGGATAAAGTTTGACGAGGAAGTTTGCGGGGCTTCGACCCTCGGCGAAAGGTTTCAAGACGCGCGTAGAAGGGTGGACTGTATTAAATTCTCTTACCTGTTCCCCCGTGTCCGCGTCAAGATTCTTGCCGGTGTTTGTGACTTCCGAAACGTCTTCGATGATCGAATCGCCGATCGTGCTGTTGTCGCTTAGAACGAGGCCCAGCAGGCATATCTGGAAGAATTGCAAAAAGTTCTCGTCACTATCCTCTTTCACCAGTATTCATTCTTCTTTAACCCTCCGACGGCTGTGCCTTTTGACCGAATATTTTTTTATTGGCGGAACATCCAGATTGTCATTTAAGTACTGAATTTGTGGCAATTAAACTAACTGAATAGCTGTTTCATTGAGGATATCGGAAAGACTAATGTGTGGGGTGTATTTCCGGAAGCGACAACCCTCCGATTTTGCTGAAATTTTTGCCAAAGCTTACCCTTGACTAGAGAAGAAAGTCCCTAAAAGGATTATTGGCGACATAGCCTCGTTTGCCCTCCAGATCCCTTTAAAGTTTTGACAGTTCTTACTAAATATTTTCGAAAATATTGATTTTAGAGAAAAAAGTTTCGAACAAAACACGAAGCTCATAAAAAGTTCTACAAAAAAGGTTATATACATTTTTTACGTAAACCTATTATTTTGGCTGTTATGACCCAAAATAACTCGGCGGGGGTCAAATTAACTATGATGTTTATGGTTTTTTTTTGCGCCAATTTTCACTATCATATTTGTAATCAGCACGTCAAAGTACGTAAGAGTCCGGAGTATAAAAGAAATCGGAGGGTTGTCGCTTTCGGAAGTTTATCCAACGTGTGTACACGAGATATCAGAAGTAAATTTTTAAAAATTATTCGTTAGAGCTGCGAACGGTCCTAAGCATTGCCAATTATACAGGCTGTGGCCGGACGGGTGGCACAACCGAGCAGGGGGTGATACTACATGTAAAAATAAGTCGAAAAAAAGGAATAACATTTTTTTGTTTGACGCTTCGTTTTCGAGAATATGGAGTTTGAAAATCGAGCGAATACACATGCTATTGCATAGGAATCGTCTGACGCGTCTGACCATGATCAACCAATTCTACTTTGTGCATATACTAAACCACGCGATCGATCGACGGCCGATGCCGAACGTAAGCTAACGAATTACCTTTAATCAACTCAGAATGATATCACATAGCACGTTTTGGATTTGTCTCAGCACCTGATATTATTTTCTGAAGAAAAAAATATAGTATTCCATTTTTAAAAAAATAGATGATCTTCAGATCTCCTCCACCACTCCACCCACAAGAAAACAATTAATGCTGCGTAATGTAGCCCGTCATACCAAACAACTTTAATACCAACACTTTTTTGATAACGACAACGCCTTCAGAGATATCCTGCTGTTATCACTTAAACGGGACACCCTGTATATAACATTAGAATAAAAATTTTGAAAGGATGACAACTGTTACCCGCGTTCGTAAAATTCGATCTTCTCTGATACCGTAAAACCTTAATTTGAAATTACAATCTGTACGAAATTAGAATGGCAAATACAGTGTATCGGAAATGTTATATTTATCACACGTAATTCTCGCAACGATATTATTAATAAAATGATGAATATGCGTATAATGATGGATATTATTTTGACCGAAATAGTGTGCTGCGTATTTAAACAACAAATATCTGTTTTAATTAATTTCAGAATACTAATGATACGAGAGGTATAAGTGGTAACGTGCTTATTATTCGAGTGATGTAGTATCTGGTGCTACGGCTATTACGCTGAAATTGAATTGAACCCTTCAACTCTCCTACAAAATATAATTCTATTATAAATGTTGCCACATTCTGTAGTACCGAAGAAGCAGATGAAATATAACGGACTCATTTTCACCGAAGGAGTTCCTAATATTGAACAAAGAGAATGATTAAAGATTTACGGTTTTCTTGGTAGAATATTTCAAGGAAGGAACACTGCTCCGCGACTTGTTGCGACAAGCAGGACGAAATCTACACGTTATTAGCGATAAATTAAGAGGCTCGGCCCGCCCTGTAATTAAAGGTTAACGATTAACGCCCGGGGCGCCGAGAAAATGAACACGTACGGATTGGGATTAGTATGGCGGAGATACTTCGTGGGCTTTACGACTTATTAGCTGCTGCGATTGGATTCTGAAGACCGTAGAAATCGTTCCTACGATCCATATATTCAAGTATCAATCCTGGAAATACATAAAATAAGCGTACAATAAACCTTGATATTATTTTTTAGGGTAGAATAAAAACTATTAATGTCTAAGGTAAAAGTGGTGCAAGGTTAATATTGTGGGATCTGATCGTCAACGCGGATGGATTTATGTTGACTTCGGACGAGACAAATTATTGGGTTGAGGAATAAGTTCGTAGCGTTTTATGTTTTCTTTTACTCTACAACGATTTTTTGGTTCTTTGGCAAAGTGTTGTACATCAATCGAAAGAGCTCTTTCTGCTCTACACAACTGTGATAATCGTTGTTTTGAATAATTTAATTTTTTATTATTTTTCAGGCTTGGAAATAGAATATCCAGGAGGCAAAAATCAACATTTTCGACACATGTTGAGAAGCAATTTGAAGGCGATTTTCTTTGTTGTTTTTGGTAAGCTCGCGAGACACCCAAGCTCCCAATTTTTCGACAAACCCCATCGAATGAAGGTGGTTGAGAATGGTCTTATGATCGCAGTTCATTTTTTCTGCTAATTCTTTTTGACCTCGATGAAAAGTGGAGGAAAGCAGGCGTCGAAAATGCTGATCTCTGCCTCCTGGATATTCCATTTCTAAGACTGAAAAATAATAAAAAATTAAATTATTCGAAACAACGATTATCACAGTTTTGTAGAGCAGAAAGAGCTCTTTCGATTGATGTACAACACTTTGCCAAAGAACAAAAAAATCAATCCCAAATCTCAACCCAATAACTCGACTACACGAACAATAAACGGACAATTTATTACGATTAACAGTAAGGGATGTTGACAATTTTACAGCTCGCGCAACTCGGTACTCTCTCTCTCGCTCCCTCGTCTACTCTACAACTCTTTATAATCTACCGATGTCGGTTTTCGAATTGTCGTCGGTTACGCGTCGCGGGGCGTTCTTTGCCTCCGCCACGGCCGGCGACGCCTAGTGTTACCATATTTTTCTCTCGCCAGGCCCCTTACCCTTCCGCCTCTCGCCGTGCCGCGCACCCTATCTCGTCTTTGCACTCTTCCCACTAACGCTGACGTACGGTCGCGTGAGCCTCCCACTCTTCCCACTAGTTGCTGACGCGACCGTACACCAACGTGTCGCCACTGTCGCCGGCGTTAGTGGGAAGAGTGCAAAGACGAGGTACGGTGCGTGGCGTGGCGAGAGGCGGAAGGGTAAGGAGCCTGGCGAGAGAAAAATATGGTAACACTGGCGACGACTTCTTCGCGACGCCCGGTGACAACCTTGTCGTTTGTGTCGCTCGTACATACACGTTCACACTCGTACGTCACGCAACTCACAACATACAGTTTGGGGGTCGTCGTTATTAAATAGCCCGTCCATTATTATTTGAATAAATAATTATAGTGTTCTTCGACGTAAATCTTTCCTGGAGTAATTATTTTACCTTTGATTCGAGTGATTACAGTTGCGCAAAGGATCCATAACGTTTCAAGCAATCACGCAGGTAGATGGATCACCGTCGACCCGTTCGATTACACAACGAACTTTCAAAATATTCCGAATCGTAATCCCGACGAAAATTTATCGAATCGTAATACTTGGCGGAGGCATCCCATTGAAACTGGAAAGTCATTATTCATCCTCTAGTACGATCATTATGATTGGCCAATCGACCACCTAGGGCGTTCGCCGACGTGCCCACACACAGTACAGACGGCCTTTGAAAAAGTAGAAAATTATAGTGATCGGACACGGGGATCGATTAGTTGATCACGGTTATTATCTCGGCTGTAATTCGTGCGCTCGATACCGTTTAGTAGCCGTAAGACGATCTCTGTCGCCCGTTCGACAAAGTAATCAAAAACATGATAGCAAATAACTTGATAATTCGATCGTTCCGCGGGATTTATGGTTCACGTGTGGACCGCAGTGTTCCGGCCGGGCAAATTTTAGGAAACTCGATACCTTCAGGTATATCGGGTGCTTAGAAAGGTGTTTGCCAATTATTGTGAGCTATAATGCTTGTAATTTTCGTGGCGAAAAAAGTGTAAATATAAAACATGCATTTTAAAAATGCTTTCTTTCTCTGGGAACCTAATAGATAATTATGATTAGATTACGGATTTTACGCATTTACAATACATCAAGTACGATAACGTGAAGATTCCAATTTCGACTCCGAAGTGCACTGCTCCGATTTAAATTGCATTAGAATTACATTGCCAATCGCGAATTGCATTAGAACGTTGCGAAATTCATGAATAAACTGCGGATATAATGTATGCATGTATGAAGAAATGAATTTTCAGCCCAATTAAACGTATTGAAAAATAAAATCACTTTCTATTTCACTCGCGTTTGTTGCAATTCAGGTGGAAAATGATTTTGCAGTAAGATCCGCAGACTATGAAGTGTTCGGGCACAGCTTGGAGGGAGTATTGTAAATACAGGCGTTATAGTTTAACAAAATACGATTGAAAATCGGCTTTTTGAGCTACGTGTGGGGGTACTTAATCGAATGATCGCCAGTAAAAAATATTGGGTTTGTGTGACGGTAGAATAGGACAGAAATGCGCAACGTATGCTTGTCACGGCGCGAGCTTGGCCGCTGGACAATAATATCGATGAATAACCCAGATTTCGATTGAAATACGCGCAGCTCGGTAGGTGTCTGCCGATACTGGAATTCCATCGTACATCGGCGTGAACGCGCTCGAACGGACCGGCTTAGCGCGGAAATTTATGTCCGACACGGCACCGACTAACGAGGCGTCTGTTCGATACCATTTAATTCTTATCTGGCCCCTTGATTGGCTCGCGTGCCACGCCTGGATTAACGCCGTCGGTCCACATTAATTCTGGTAATTAACTTAGTCCCGCCTCGACACGGCCCCGGATCGCCGTTCCGACACGGCTCGGCAACTTCGTCCACTCAAAAACACCTGTCCCGATCGATCGATCCGATCCGCGCCACCGTACGCGATTTATCGATAGCCTTTTTTTTGGTCGCGATCCTGTCCAGTTCTATCTCGTGGTCATTTTCGGTCTGGATCGTGGTATTCAGTACACAGTGCATGATAATTATCCTGATTAGGGTTGTAACGATTTCTGTGACTGTGATATCAAAAAAGATTTGTTTGATGGAAACAAATACTGATTTTCTTAAATTTCTTATTTAAATTTAAATAATCCTTTGGAACTTGGGATCATCTTTTATAAAAAATCTCCATATCTTCATTCTGACCCCAGATCTCCATAAAAAGTCAAAGAACAAACTTTTTCAAATTCAAATTACTGCATTGCAAATCTCCCTTGATACCATACAAATTTCCTTTGAAAAATGTTTTCGTATGACAGTAAAGCGCTCCTATTAACCTGCAGTGACTACACATGCTCGGAAAAAAAGGTTCTTCAACCAGGTCGTGTATAAAACTTGGAATTTTACATTCAAATGAATATAAACACGTAACAAAAGATAAGTTCAAAAACGACAAAGACGAACGAATTAAAATGAATATAAATGCATCGCTAACGAATATTACAACAAAATTTAACAGAAATAAACGCGCGGGCAACCGTTTGTACCTTTCGCACACATTTTGAATAAATGACGAGTCCCAAAAAAAGAAAATACATTTTGACAAAAATATTCCGAAGCTACATTTTGTATTATTTTTCAAGAAAAAAAAAAACAATAAAAACCCGCAGTGTTGAATGAATTTAAATGTACAAGCGAATATATTCGAACGAAATTCAGCAGAAACAAACACGTAGGTAACTGTTTTTATACATTTCGATAAAAAGGATTTTAAGACAACATTTTCATCTATACATAGATTGATTTTCCAAGAGAAAACGTTCAAAATGAGACGAGGAAAACATGAGTTCTGTTGTGTAGACAACCAACCCGTACAAGTATTATTAAAGCTTCGGTATATTTTCTATTTTTCGACATGGATTTTGTGATATTTGAAAAATAACATACGTTACCGTTGAAGGAAATATGGTGAAGATATACCTCCAGGAAATAAAATCTTCCCGGCGACTCTCCACCCAAAATTCAAAAGGAACGATGACAGAAGGGTCGTCGATCCCCGAGAAGAATTTCCATGCGGATCCCAGGATCGGCGTTACCGGCGCCAAAGGATCGCTTGCATTGAAAATTCCTCTTGGATCATCGCGACCGCAGACAACGTTCCGTGGGACAGAATGATTTTTCTGGAGGCCGGTGTGATGATATATCTTTCTGGAAGTCGCTTTATCGCCCGAAGAAAAATTGATATTCGATTACACGGTTCCTCGGCTGTGGTACTTCTAGCCGGGAGGCATTTAACACACCGGAAACCGGTACCGGTAGCTGGGGAACAAAGGGTCCTGGGGAGAACACGGGACTGTACTTTACGGCTAAGTGTGAATAAAATTAATTTTCCCGCCGCGGTGGAATTAATATCGAAGGCGTGTGCACGCGTCCTCCGTGGGCAGAGCCTCGCTAAAAGGCGCCCCGTGTAAACAGATTAGATCCTTCTCCAGCGACCGACCTAATCTTCCCCATGGGAGGAGCCTGGACAATGCATCCGAGAAGGCCGATATACACGTTGTATCACTTAAGATAACTTCTTTATTTATGATGGCCATGGGGCTATGCGTAGCTGAGGTAGTCGCACTTCTGATGGCCGCACGTTTACGGGGATATCAAAGTTTGAAGAGCTTCACTTGTCTGCCCAACTATACCGAGCGTTGAACAATTTATGTATGTATGTCATCAAAATTGGCTGCTTCGATTGGGAGGAACGCGAGCCAAATGTCGCCAATTCTGATGATTGGACTTTGTATCTTTATGCATGAAGAAAATGGGCGGGTGCAATTTCACAATGTAGAAAGAATAAAACAATTTAAGAATATTAATACAGTGCATACAGCCTTTTCTAAGAAAACAGAAACTACTGATTATAGCAGGGATGCAATCCAATAATCCTTGATCCAATAAAATGCATTAAAACAAAATACAGTAAATCCTCTATAGACGCGACAGCCTCGGGGGGATTTGGTCGCATCTATCGTATAGGGTAGCTATTTTTTATCTCCAAAGGCCGAGCCGTACGTAGAGAAGGACAGCGCGTGTAAATAGAGACTACGCGCGGGTTCCCCTTGGGCGGTCGATCGCGTTACAAAGAAATTAAGGTGTTAGGGTGTTTAAATTGGGGTCTTATGATACTTGATGTCCCATTCTCAGATATGGAATAGCATTAGTACAATGCAACAATTTCCCCGCTTAGCACCGTTGTTTACCCTGTACTAAGTTGGGGGGATATTCTTGGTCGCATCTATCGTATAGAAATTGTTGCGCCTATAGAGGATTTATTGTATATACAATAACTACCAAGGCGGTATCGCAATGAATCGGAATATTATTTATAAAATGTGTTTCGTTTTGTAGAGAAACTTCATATAACTGCAATTATCGAGTTTTTGCACAATAAATCGATGACGGTATTTAGGTACGAAACCGTTTGCGGGCACAATGAAATCACATTAAACCACGGCGAACGTAGTATTCCTCTTTAACTTCGCATCAAACCGGCCGATCGACTCGGCAAGACCGTTCGCAAAAAGTTCGCGAACGAATTCTACCCATAGAGGAATCCTCTTTCCACATTATTTCCGAACGAAACCGGAGAGCACACATTCGAAAGGTTTATTCAATGTTGCCGGAACGTGGTCTCGAGTCAATGTTATTCTATCGACGTTTGCGCATTATTCTCAATAATAACAGATTTGCCTCGATTTCGTGGTCGAACGGTATTATACTTTTATGACTTTTCAGATTTTACGGTCGCCGTTCGGGACAGCAGCGTGCGGGTTAGGGTGGGCAGAGAGAGAGAGAGATAGAAAAGGAGAAGAAATAAGTATAATCGAGTGCTCTCCGGCGAGAAAGAGGTGCGCGAACCTCGTTATAGAATTTTGTTTCGTCCTCAACGAGATTGTCCGCAATCAGTTACAGGGGACGACGATGAAGCAGATCGACGCTCGCCCCCCCCCCTTCTTGCCCCTCCACGAGTTCGTTCAAGTTTTAACGTCACCGGAAGTCCGTCGACGACGGCGGAAACTACGTCGCAAATTGTTACGTCGCCGCCCGGTCTCTCTCTCCGAAGGATCGACTTTCGCGGGAAGATTGTCCTCTTAAAGGGCCTCCGCCGTCGACGGGACCGAACTTTCGGAGACTGTCGAATCGTTTATTATTCAGTGGCTCCGGCAAAACTGGCGCGACGATCGCGAAGCAACCGTTGCTGCACTTTATACACTCCCGAAAATAATGGTATGAGGTATTCGCAACGAATATCCAAGGAAAATGCAGTTCCGCGACCGTATTACACGTAAAAACTAATTTTAGATGGTGAAGTAAATATTAGGTCGTTTAAAAGTAAATAAAGGTATTCATGTTGCAGTCTTCCAGACAACAAATTATTTAAAAATAAATATCTACTGAGGAATTCTTATACATTTAAATGAGTACAATGATCAGATTCATTTCTATTATATAATGTGTGATTCATGTTCCCATATCATAAAAATTTAGAAAATATGTTAATAATAACAACGTTCAAACTGGCAGGATTATCCCCTAGTAGACACGTGATACTGTTAGATCGTCAAAAATATTCCTGCAGTACCTTAGTCGACGGTCAAGCAGAAGACATGTCACTTAAAAACCTATGAACAGAGGGTCTATCAGGTGGAATCTCCGGAAAGAATTTGTCCCAAAATTTCTCCCTATTCCGAAGAGTCGTAAAAGAAACAGCGCTGTTTGCTCGGCATTATGGCGCGACGGTCAGAAACGCCGGCGAGCATTAGACGTTGTATGCTAAACTCCGTCGATGTTTGTGCACCGTAACCGCCCAATAGTTACACGATAAAATCTCGGTGGACGTGGACCTCCCAGGGCCGAAGGTGTTTTTCTCCCGGTTGAATGGGGTTAAACTCGCTCACCTATCTGCCGTCATCTATAAACCTAAACACCTACCGTTCCGGACCCCCATAAAATAAGATTGGACCGACCCTAACTGGCTCTCTAACTGACCCTGTATCCAATACGACTTTTTCTGCGGTTCCCGTTCCCTCGTTGCCTCCTGCGAACTCGTCAATCCGACACGCGTTTGTTCCCATACTTGTTAAACAAAAATTCAACGCAAAATTTTTCCATCAATATTTACACTGTACTACATCTACATGTTCGTCTCTACAGCCGTTTGCTTTGCTATTCATTCATGACGCGTTTATATTCATATCAACGTAAAAGTGGCTGTTTCATGTACAATATATAGTTTGAACAAATAAGAGTGGCGATTCTATTTTTTATTGTTTTCGTAGTTTCTCTGAATTGTTCAACAATATATGATTGAGCTGTTCATAGATCATTGCCAGCAATTTTTGCTGGCTGACTGTTCAAACAACAATTTACCCTAAAATAAAGTTCAAAGGTTAAAAGGAGAAATCTTGGCATTATTTTCGCAGTGACGCAGTGTCCCATTAGATTCGCCTAATTATTTCGAACAACGCGGTACCTCGCTCCAAACGAGCCCGGAGCATCTCACAGGGATCAGAAGTGTAGTGAATTGGAGAACCGGGCGCGTTTTAAGGATCACATTACGGCAGGCACCGGGATTGACTTCCGATTACCGGGAGAAATAATTCCATGCCGGTCTGCTCCACTTAAATTCGACGGCGTTGGGTTTCGAGGTCAACCAGTGGCGCAGGCAGCTCCATTATAAGCTATCATTAGCGGATCTGGTCCACCCGGACGATCCTCGAGCATTTTTTCTCGGCTCACCCTGTTGGACCGACCGCTTCTCGGGATAATTCAATTTACCAGTGCTAGCGTGATTAAACGGAACGGTTTTCTTCCGGGTTTTTCCATCCTCCACGACCATCAGCTGTATAAGGGATGAAGGGGTTGGATGGGAACGTGGGATGAAGAAAGACGGACCGGCGAGCGGGGAAATAACCGGCTGCCAGGTTTAAGCGATGAAAAATGCAACCGAAGCTGCGAAACGACGAGCGGGAACCGGGGCAAAATAGATCGAGAAGGAAACGGAGCTGGGAAGACGACGAGCGACGTCGAACGGAAGTGACAGTCGAGAGGAAACCTGGATTGATAAATAAAAGAGCTGGCTTCAAATTCTCGGCATAAGGTGGACCTGACCGTGACAACAGATCGCTTCAGTTTTTCGTTACATTACTAATAGATAGTTTCTCCCTTTCCGCTAGAAGCATCAGATTCATTTAATACCTCAAGAAAGTTGAAATCACACGGTCCAATTTTGAAGATGCTCTTCAACCCGCTGCGATCCGAAGAGTCCCCTATTTCTTATTTCAAAACTTCCTACAGTAAAGCCGTGACCTAAGAAAAACCCTCAGGCCAGTACCGTCTCTTAGATCCTGTGTTTCTATTATTTCTTCGTGACCTCGCCGACCGCGCCCAACGTAGAAAAGGACAACGCTTGTAAGCACGGACCGCGTCAATTAAATCAGGCCTGATTTTACGTCAGCGACTGTCGAAGCACTAGTTGCCGAGGCCAGAATCAATCCACTAAATATATAAAAAGTTCAAATTATATCGTGTTTTCAGATATCGTCGCAATGTACATAGGAAACAGAGTATACATTCTACAAGTATTATTTTCATACTGTTCTTCAATCTGCTGGTAGATTCTAAGCAAAGTATGGCCAGCCATAGTTCCCCGAATCCGCGAAACGCCCAACGAGGAATCGCCGGTGAAGGACACGAGAATGAAGCAAAAGAAAAAGAAGAAAGTTCCCGCGCAGCCTTTCACCAGTGGAATGGAATAAAAGCCGACCGGTTTCCACCCCCAACCCTACCCCCTCTCTCTTTCCCTCTTTCTCTCTCGCTCTTTCAGGCTTCGGTTATCTAGACGAATTCTGCATAGCGGATAAGGCGGTCTAAGCGGCAAGGAAAATTCCAGCCGAGATAGAATCTTTATTCAGAGGGATGCGGAATCAAGCAGTCGGAAGGGAAGCCGGTGGCTCGCGACCGCGTGGGAGAGATTGAAAAGAAGACGTGCCGGGGATAAGAAAACTGGCTTAATTTATGATACGGCCCTGCGCGCGCGCGCACGCTCGGCGTATCGGTTTTCATTATGTGCTCTCCTCCGAGCTTGGACTTCGCGCGAAAAACTTTCCTGCGAGCACGCAATGTCCCTGTCCACGGGATCCTGTGCATTTAGAACAGCCCCTGGGAGGGGCATCGTGGTACGTTTCCTCGGAACACTGGCCGAGATTCAATTTTCAAAGTATTAAGTCGGTCGGAACGTCTTCGTGAAAAAATAGTAGAACTACACCATCTAAGAAACAGCACGGACCCCAGGTATTTTCTCTTGTTTATACTGACCCCGTAAAAGCTGCAATAAGCAGGTAACGAGTGTAATGTTTCATTAGCTGGAATCACAGTTCGAAGCATTCAGTTTCGACGAGGGAACCCCTGATAAATTATCTTTCGACGTGTCCTCCGAAAGAAGACAAAAGGGCGTAGCACTTTGCTCTCAGATACAATCTCACCTTATCGCGGTCATTTCACGGGATGATCCTACAAGATAGCATCTACATCTACTACGGAGAGCCTCTCGAACTCCTTGGTTCTTCCATTTTATTCACTAACTCTTGAGTGTCTTGGGCTTTCGGTGTTTTGTAGCCCTGCTTTCTTCGTTTCTGATTCCCAGTCTCATTTCAGCCTTTTATGTGTATCTTTTGAGATGACGACGTGGTTTCAATTTGTTATCGTGTTTTTCGTTTCAACAATCGTAACGTCAGTCTTTTGACGTTCTTGGTTGCAACGTTACACATTGTTACTTAAACATCTTGATCTGTTGAATTTAACTTGTTTTTCTAAAACAATTTGTTTACTCGTGCATCAATGTGTTTCGAATTGAACAATTTTCTCATTTTGTGTTTTGCAAAAAAAAAAGAATACGTCTGTATATTAATGTTTTTTTACAGACGACAAATTTTATCTTAGATTTGCTATCAGCTTTAATGAAAATATTTTCATATCGTCAAATGGATGAATCTCAGTGAGCAGCGTACGTAAAATTGCAATTTTCACCCGTTAGCAACTTCATATTTTATATGAAAACTGAAGGCGGACATCATTTCGGATCCCACCTAATAATAATAATAACAATCGCTTTGATAATAGCGCCGACTGCGTATCGAATAAAAGTACTCAACTATAGCTTTATAGAGATAGAGAATACAATATGGTGCACGCGCGATGAATCTTCCTGGTCCACCCCATTACAGGGGAGAGTGACAAAAGGGCAGGTAATAAATTCAATGGTGTTCTCTCCCATCGGTACAACCACTCTAACAGAGAAGAGGTGCCACGCCTTCCATTTTCCTCCACGAAAAATTGTAAAAGACCCTATGGTTGAGCCCCCGCGTCGATGGCCCCTAATAAATTTCTAATCCAAGTGGGAGATCCGACCCGTTTGGGGGCGAGCAACCCAGTGAACACCATAAGACGAAGGAAAACGAACTAGAACGTCCCGTGGATTCAGATAACCGACTAATTGGCCAGTAAGATCCGCCTTCATTCTCACTGCTACCTTCAAAAGGTGCCTCGCTCGAAAAATTTACGGGTTGGACCACCAATGCGACCCAACTCCGAACCCCATGAAATTTACGACCCCGTAAGGCGTGCTAGAATCGATGTTTAAACGGTCCAAAATTGAATCGTGACTTTGAATCGGTCATTACGATGCTGTGGAGACTAGCCGGACGCTAAGGGAGACTTTATAGGGAATTTTCGTGGGGTCAGTGCACCATGAGACGTGATCTCGAAGGTTCAACCAGGAAAAGCTTTGAGAACGCTCATGGTTTCTCCCTAGCTTTGCAGTTTTTGTACAATCTTCATATTTTGGTGAATTCTTAACAAAACAACCTTCTCTGATGCAGAGACGAACTTTCACGTTGTACTGTCACATTCTGTTTAGATTTATTATTCTTTTTTAAAAGGAGATGTATGATCAAATCGCTCTTGAAACGTCTATTTAAAAATTCTTAACTGCAAATTTTTATCGTTAATGATTTATGAAAATGTATTCATTAATGTACGGTCTGGACTTACATTATAATTTAGTCGTGGGCATTATTTTTTGAAATATCTTCTTTATCACATAATATCAAGTGACATTTGTGAGGAAGACCTTAAACAGAGTACTCCAAAAATGGATACCATTAACTTGTTCTTAAATTGTAATTTAAATAAAGTGAACGTAGATACACGATTTTAATATAGTTTCAATCCTCCATCATTTCTATTATTCACGGTCAGTAAGTTTTAATTCCATCCGCAGCGAACACGTTCGATTCCAATAATCTCCACAAGCTTCATTAACTCTCGCATCCGAAGGAACATAATGATCCAAGTTACTCAGAATTACTTAGTCCCAGGCTTTGCATTCATCTCAAATTAAAGCAGCCCGTAAATTTTCCATCGAATCGTACTCGTTCATCTTGAATAATACATCGCGCGGGATCGCTGTCTTATCGCTGTCAAACTTGCCAGTAATATCACGTCTGAGAGTCTCTCATTCTCTCTCGCGCTCTCTTTTCCTCTCCCTCAGTGCGATCGACCTGGTATGGCGCCTTGAACGATACGCGTGTCGTCATCTAAAAATACGTTCAGTATCTTAGACATTTATCATGTCTGACAGGGAATCCTCTGACGTTAACTTGGCAATGAGATACGTTTAAGTTAAATTCGCGTGTCTTATTAAGTCAGCGCCGAGGGAACTTGAAATGTTCATCCTGCGGAATGAATTGTAGACTGGAATACTTTTTGCTCCGTGGTGAAAATATCTACGACGATCAGGAGGAATCGGATCGAGTAGATTCGAGAATTTAGGACATTCAAGATGAACAGAAATAATTCATCGATTATGGGAGATCGAACCGCAAATAAATTCCGTGTTGAACTTCTTGGTTGCGCGGTTCGGTACTTTTCACTGTGACATCCTACGATTTTCAAAATTAAATAGAGCGGCTTGAACCGTTCGAATCATTATAATTTAAATGCCTCCCTGGCGAGAGTACGTTTCATTTCGGATGGTTCCTGTGAATGCGGAGCGGAGGCTCAGGACGTCAATCATATTATCTGGCAATGTCCAGAATATGATTCAGAACGAGATCACCTGTTTGAACTGCTCCTCAATCGTAAACACTACCCTCCCTACAATATTAATTTTTTTCTAAGCGTACGAGACATTAAAGCGTTAATGTTTATTTTTAACTTTCTCAAAAAATGTAAGATTAGGATTTAGCGCTTACCGTTATATTACATAATTCCACTTTATACATATTACATATTACGTTATATACTTCTCTAATTTTTTGTAAAGTGTTATTTCTATGTATGCTATATAAACCAAACTAGGTTTATGGCATCAATCAATAAATAATTAATTAATTAGAGCGGCTTTAATAAATCGAAGTTGAGCGAAGTTTGAAGGGTCCAGTGACTTCTGGACAGGGGTGTAAATTAATTTGCGGGATCACCGGATATTTCTGCGAGGGAATGTATATGTTTAAGGGCTAAACGTGCTCGCGCGAGACATCGTGCTGGCTGCGATCGATTCGCCGGTGGCCGGGCGCGCGGTTCCACTGGCGGAATTCGATATTAATCCGAGATGGAAGCTTGCGGACGACAGGCTTGATCTCGCGTTAATCAAGCACGCGGTGCGCCGAGGAGCATCGACGTCGACGATCTGTCCGGGATACATGCTCGATATATCAGCGCGGATCCGTCGAGGGCCGCGCGATAATGTAACCTTAAGCCTTTCGCATACGATTCGACGTGGACGCTGGAAGGCGCATGGATTTCGCTCTGCTCTGTTCTGTTCCCTCTGTACCCCCACTGCATCCCGCGTTGCAATGCGTCTTTAAACCTTCGATCGCAGCTCGATTCAACCTGGATATGTTGGCTGACTGCTCGATGTAATTACCTGGCCACGGCCATTATTTGCGTTGCTACCTGTCGTGGCACGAATCCCGCTCGATGATAAATTTGCCGGACAGCGTTCGGGCTAATTGGACGAACGAATTACCGGGGACAAGACCCTCGAAATGATAATGATTTCAACGGGCCACGAGACTGTTGTTATTCAATAAGTGGTCCTCGTGCAGCCATCTTTACCGGAGAAAACCAAATTCTGTTGAAAAAGATCCTGAATATGTTGAATTTTTTGGTTCAATTTTCTCGGAATGGTATCTGGTAAAAAATGTTCTGATCACGCGAGAATGGAACATTCTGTTGATGCTGAATGTGATTTTCTATATCTGGGATATTATCGAAAAGCAATTTTGCCCCGCGAAATTGTTGAAACACCGGGCCGAGGGGTGTCGGAAATTTCGGTGAAATTGGCTGGCGAAATTTCGGCACTTGTCAGTGGGAACATCGCGAGGAATGTCGACGGAAGACCTCCGAAAAAAGGCAACGCTCGGAATTTCATTGGACGCGTCTCGTTCCGGCGGCGTGGCCCCCGTTCGAGGCGGCGGCGTTTGATGCGGTGCCAACGATAATAAGATTTACCACGGTGGCCGATTCGCGATGACTTCTCGCGATTCCATCGAGTTTCGGCTCGTTCCGGTTCCCCGGTTCCGCGCTGAATCGAGAAACGGAAACTATCGATGACACGACCGAAAAATAGAAGCTCCATTTAACCGCCCGGCATTGGCAAAGACTTCGAAAAATTCGCAAAAGCGGGCGCCAGCCGCAATTTGCGTTCCTCGAGCCGTGCGGATCTGTGGAAATTAACGCTTGGCCCGTCGAAAATATTCACAGGTACCGGAGAGACGGGGTTTTTCACTAAGTTTTATCAATTACACGGTCCAACAAATTTAAACATGTTTAAACAATCATTTAAGACGGAGAGACACCACTTCTGCACGAATTTTTTAGGATATTTCTGAATTTATCTCAAAAAATAAGGGTCCCGTCGAACGTCGCTACGTACCGTGACTAAAGAAAAGCCTAGTGGCTGGTCTCTGACAATATAACAATTCCTTGGCAACCGGGATCGCTACGGTAATGCCGTTGTCAATAATTGGGCGTGCTCGGTGCGGAAGTCGGGAAAAAGTGACGGTAAAATTCTTTGTCGGACAGTGAAATATACCTACACACATACATTTTTTTTGCTCCTCGTTCAGTTTAATGGAACCGTTCGTATCTATGCAAGAGTAACAACGTAAACGAAGTTTAGCGTCGAAACATCCGCTAAAATGACGGGCTTCCTGCCCCCGAACGCTTCGAAATTTCATCAAGTCGTCGTTCGATAGAGTTTGGACTTAAAAGAGTTAGTTCGACGAAAAATAGTTCGGAGAGGAAAAACAATTCTATTAACCTGTGCAGATTGAGTTTGGCGTGAGCCATCACTGAGGTCGGACATATTTACATTTTCGTGCTCGCGTGTATGGCGACGACGGCACTATCGGAATCTTTATCGTCTAATTGTAAGTGTTTCTTCTCTCACTGTGTTTGTACTTGTGTCTCTGCCGTCAGAGACATTTGTATCAATAGTGCCCAAAGTTCAAGTAAGTACATCAAGCTCGATAAATCCAACGATGGCCAACGCAACGGTCAAAGCGTCCTACGCGCAAATTACTACACTAGTGGCCGCGCCGTATCCCGTCGAATGACCGTTCTAGTGGTGAAGCGCCACTGGCGGCAACTCAAGACGGGCGAAGATATTTTGCTTCCTGGTTCGAAAAAAGCGTCGACGTTGCAAACTTGGAAGGGTGGTTTCTCAAGATAAAAGTCTGCTCTATCGCGTGGTATAGTTCGACGTTCCGCTGGACCCTTATTTTTTGAGATAAATTCAAAAATATCCTGAAAAATCAGTGCAAAAGTGGTGTCTCTCCGTCTTTAATGGTTGTTTAAATTTAAACATGTTTAAACAATCGCAATGTATTAATATTGGATATCGCTTTATTCGGAGAAGTCTACAGAATCTTATGTTGTAAAGAACAATTCAATGCCTTTTATCATAACATCACAATATTTGTTTAAAGTTGAAAAATGTCTTTTTTTCAAACTCAATCAGCGCGAAAAACTATATAATTATCGCATAGTGAGAATCGAAACGTTTTTTGGTTGTTGGACAGTGCCATCATTTTCGATCTTACTAAATATCTCGTCTATTTATGTCGTAGGAAAAATGTAAGAGAGTGAAAACATTTCTCAAGTAATGTTTGCTTAAATTTTAATATCATCACAATTTTTTTATAATAGTGACTCAAGTCGACGCGAATCCTATGATTTATGTTCTCCGAATGATCTTGAATACAAACAATTCATGATAGCTGGGCAATGTAACGAAACATTTCAACGATTTGCCTCAGGATTGAAGACGCGAACTCGAGAGCTGAAGCTAGCTCCAGGTTAGGTGTTCTCGTGTATTTTCGGCAACGTGCGCGGGAACAAACGTCGGGAATCATGCTTGTGCAACGAAGAAATCCCATCAGAGTAGGCTGCGGACCATTGTGGAGTCGACTTAAATACCGAGAGGTGTTAAGGCGCTTAAGTCATCAGGCTTTCGTCGAGCGATCAGAGCCAAATCCAAGAACGTTTTGTTCGAGCCGGAGATCAGATAAGGGAGAACGATGAGCGCGGTATTGCTTTCAAATTGGTTTCCGATTCGAGCGTACGATAGCGCCGACCCACGCCTCCGCTACACTCGCGTCTATTCATCTACTCGACCTCACGTTATTAGAGTCTCATCCGTTTTTCTTCCATCCACCTCTGCCGCCTCCTCCTTGTCCTCTCTTCCCCCCCCCCCCCGACTGATCGGCGGGCTTCCTTTTTTGGAGTTCGTGCTGTGATTCGGTTCATCGCGCCGGTCGATTAGCCGGCAGATCGATCTCCTCGATCTACCTCGGCTAGTTCGCAATCACTCACCGGGCAGAGTGTTACACCGTTGAAAGTGGGCTATCACTGCGAATTTTCTAGCTCGCCGGCCACATGCCCTCCTTCGCGGTGATTTACGCGGCCATACTTCGGCCTCGACCGGAAGTCCGTGTACTCGCTGAAAATTATTAAGGGGCCGCGTGTCCTCAGGAGGCTCGAGGGGAAAGTCTCTTGGTCAAGTTGAATCGATCGATTTTTGCACTCCGCAACGAGGACTCGGATCGAAACGAATGCTCAGTTGGTATTGTTACGTTGCGAACAAATTATTTTATTTTATATTTCAGGTCAGAAGGTTTAAAGATAAATGAATATATATAAATATTTCATTTGTATAAAATATGAGCGGCGTGGGCCTTGTCAGGTACTAAAGTTATCAATCATGGAACGGCCCGCAGCACGCCGGAAAGAGTTAAAACTTATAAGCTACCAGAGATGACTAGATAAAATAAAGTAACAGAAAAGAAAGAAAAGAAGAAGAACAAATAAATAATCCAGAGAAGGAAGAATAGGAGAAGAACTAATCAGAAAAACTAAAAGTATGAACGCAAAAATTAGAAGAAAAAGAAAGAGGACAGAGGCGTGCTGCGGGCTCGTTGTCCTCGCTAAATTAAATTAAATTAAATATTGTATGTTCCAGGGCCGTAGGGGCCCCAGGCCAGATAGTGAGACCGTGTCTCATGGCAGATATTTTTTATATTTTATATTATATTATTTAAAATTTAGCGGGCAAAGTAACGTCGTCGCACGGATGCCGCGGATACGCGACTGGGAGAGCGGGGCGAGGCACTCGCGGAGAGACAAAGATGAAACCAAGAGAGAGAAAGAGAGGGAGGAAGCGTCCGGTCACGATACAATCAGCAAATAGCAATTCTTTCCGATGTACGCGCGGTCTAAATCTAATTGCCTAAGTCTCGACATATTATTTATAAAATATAGGACTTTGAATTACGTAATTTTTCTGAGCTAAACGCGTGGTAGATGATTGGGGTAATTAATATTAATAGTTTCTTTGAGATGCGCGTAATATAAAATTATAATTGAGTTTACATGATGTAAATAAAAGTTTACGTGATCACGTACGAGGAGCATCGTGGTTTTATCGCCAGGTTTCAAGGCAGCATCGAACAGGATCGAGAATTAATTAGATGGGTCCCCGGCCTGAAATTGTTGGGTGAACTCGGGGTCGGTCTGATCCAATTAAAAGTTAAAAACGGCCGGCCCGGAAGCGGCTTCAATTTGTTTTCTTCGGTAGGTAACGAACAAATGTTATTGTGGTTGACGACGCACGGTGCAGCGTTGAGCGACGCGCGTGCACGGCATTTTAATAAGTTCACCGCTCCCGCGATGCAATCCGACGAGCGATAATGCGAGTATGCGTGTCCCCGACGCGTGAACCACCGGCTAGGATGAAGCCGAATGCAATTAGCGGGCGCTTTCACACCTCGAAGAGCTCGCGACGATGCGATGGACAACTTTTGCTGGGAAATTTCAGTGATTCCCGGATCCGCGCTCGGTTGGTTGCTGAAGAATAAATGAATCCGATGATGGGGAAAGATAGAACAATTTTTATTAACTCTGCTGCTTTAGTCGAAAATTTCCTTCTCGATTTTGTAGCATTTTTTTGTGAGAAAGAATTTATATTATTTAATCATTTCTGGGACTTTAGAAACTTATCAGTGACGTATTTTGAATTCTGATAGGTTTCTGCTAGGGTTTGACCCTTTGTAACTCTGGGAATTGTTAAAATTGCTGAAAATTTGTTCCAGAGGGGTTTTCGGGAAGAGCCCCGGAAAATAACTATGCAAATGACCGATTTGTGGGTCCCGAAACATGAGAATGCGAGCACGAGTTCACGAAGGATCAAAGATGTAACGTGCCAGAGGCAAGAGACCTAACAAGCTCATGTCTAACAAGATTCAACTTCGATGTAACCTGACTAAGTCTAGGTGTAACGGAGATTATGTACAAGCAAAACTAACCTCAGGTATCATTGAAATGGGAAGATAATCCGGGGTGAGATTGAGGAACATTTATATTGATACTAGATAACGATGATACTGGATTATCTGCGCAAACATCTGCTTATTAGACCATGCTAGCAACACTTCATGCAAAATCATTCTAAAATAATAGCAAGAAACAAGAGTGCAATAGGAATTCATTTTTCATTAATTTTTAAATTCTTCTGAAGCCCCTATATTGTTTCACATTACACGCACTAGCAACCCCACGCCCAACCCTAAGCTAATGAAGAGGTTCCCGGATCAAGTGTGTATACAACGGGACACAACCCAAATCGACCCGAACACGGGTTATCTTCAATAAGACTGGATCGGGACCTAAATGTCAACCTAACTCCCGGCATCCATACGCTATCTTGATTAAGTATAAGCTAGATCTATCAACGTAATGTCTCTCCCTTTCGAGTTGAATAGTATAGTAGGTAATTAGGATACTTATACATAGCTTGTAGCACCCATATGTCTGACAGCTGACGAAATTTCGCCAGGCAACAATCCAATAATATGAACCATCGGCTGAACAGGTCTTGAAACTGAATAATCCTGCCATATCGATCGGATTATCTTCAAATCTACAGTGCACGTGCGTACTGGTGCCTGCTCCCGTGTTCTGTTGGTACACCTCCTCTGCTGACCAGCTAACTGATAAACACTGTTCGGTGTCTACGGTCTGAAGAGGATCGACAAGCCACTGCACACAACTCTGTGGAGTATGCTGATCGTCCGATAATGTTTTCTTTGTTCTTCTGACGAAACATCAGGCTGGTGAATTGTTTGAGGGATTTGGAAAATTTTGCACTTCAGAGGAGAATCTTTAATCTACGACATTATAAAAATTAGACGCATCTCTTGCTCGTCGTCGTTGAAGAACAACACCGTGAGTGGACGATCTTCAATTCATTTCGCTGGTGCGTCACAAGCGAATTGCTAGTGGTCGAGACCAGGGTTGCCATATGACGCCCCTTACGTCTCCGTCCCTCGTCTAGATGCATGCTTCCGCTATCCCCACCAGGGCTACCATATTTTTCTCTCGCCCAGGCCCCTTACCCTTCCGCCTCTCGCCGTGCCGTGCACCGTACCTCGTCTTTGCACTCTTCCCACTAACGCAGGCGACAGCGGCGACACGCTTGCGTACGGTCGCGTCAGCAACTAGTGGGAAGAGTGGGAGGCTCCCGCCAGCGTTAGTGGGAAGAGTGCAAAGACGAGGTACGGTGCACGGCGCGGCGAGAGGCGGAAGGGTAAGGGGCCTGGCGAGAGAAAAATATGGTAGTCCTGATCCCCACTCTTACCACTACCGCTGGCGCGACCGAGTCGGTAGCATGCTACCCAGGGGGCTGAAGCTGTAATGCAAATTTTTCATCCAGTATTATGCGCCCCTGGGGCACAGGCGGCGTTGGTGTTCCCCATCACGTGATGGGGGCGCATGCGCAGAACGCTTGCTTTGCTCCGCTGACGCTAACCTGCGCTAACCAACGCTGACGCTAACCAACGCTAACCCACGCCATCACAATCCACGTATAGCGTCCATAAGTATTCCATACCGGAATTGTTCTAAATTGTTCAAAGCGAGTCGAAGTTGGTCGAAGTGAAAAGAAAAAAATAGATTTATAATAAATATTTATTTTTATTTCAAGCTGTGTAAATTTATACCCTTTCCAGATTAATTGTACGAGTACATATAGCTACGGTATATAGAGTTGTGTGAGTCACGCGAGTATCTGTGTGTAAGTGAGTAGCGTTTATATCTATATATACTGTTATTAGTTCGCCCCTGGGGCACAGAGAGCGCTAAAATACTGGTTGAAATTTTAACACGGCAGCTTGAGCCCCCTGATGCTACCGCTCAGTGATGCCAGAACCGTGGTACCGTGGTACTAAACCGTACCACAGCATGCCCCCACCATAGCCTACTATTGCCCCTACGTTCCTTTCCAACGTGCCCGCGCGCTACACTCACCAGCATACCTCTACTATGTGACATGGTGCGCTGGTGCGTGTAACGCGCGAGCGCGTTGGAAAAGGAACGTAGGGGAAATAGTAGGCTATGGTAGAGGTATGATGTGGTACGGTTTAGTACCACGGTACTACGGTTCTGGCATCACTGCTACCGCTCTCATGCTAGCACTCGGTCGCAGCAGCGGTAGTGGTAAGAGTGGGGATAGCGGAGGCACCATCTAGGCGAGGGACGGAGACGTAAGGGGCCTGGTAAGGCGTGCATATGGCAACCCTGATGACGACTAGACTGTGGTCCTTTATGCAATTGATATTTTACAATCTCGTAATAATCTTTTAATCTTCAACATTTATGATTTTAATTTCCAAAATTTGCATTATCTCATACATTATACATATAAGAACAAAATATTCAAACAAGTTCGTCTAGTATCAGATATAGAACCCCTTTTGTTCTTTTTATTCAGATGTCGAATGCGTTCCTGAAAATGATTATACCAATCAAGGTTTAAAAACCCAGCCACGTGCAAACGTTATTTTTACCATCGCACGAACATCGACTCGAGACTCGCGAGTGTCCGAGATGGTGGATTTGCACGAAGGAAATTCGTCAAAGGCCATCACTTTTGCCAGGACGTCCATTTCACCGTCAAAGGGGCTCGGTCGCTGCGCGGGTCGCCGGCAAATCGAGAAAAGGAAGGGGCATTGTCGCGCGTACGTAACAATGACTACTTGACAGCAGAAAAGATTCGAGAAGTTTCGCAGCTGCAGCCGGCCGTTCTCTTTTTTCCATCCGCCCCTAGGCCCCTGTCTTTCATTCGCACCGGCCAAGTTTCCGCGTAGAGAGCCACGGACGAAGATTCGATGCTGGCTCGTCGAAAGTCTTAACGATCCCCAAGATCCCGGGATCCGCGGACTCCTGGACCCTCACCGAGGTCCAGAACGAAACTAGAGAAGTGCCGCGTTCGTACTTCTACTTTCCTCCGCTTTTTCCGTTGTTTATTTTGCGATCGCCGCGAGCTGGAACTACATTTCTACGTTCCAGGCCTACGGAAACTGATAGAAAGTCACAATTTCTGTGTTTAATATTCTTCTGCGCCTTTCAAGTTTCGAATGTGTAAGATACCGTTCGATTTCGATGTTTAGCATCTTAGAAAACAATTTATTGCTGAGTAATTACATGCGTAAGATAGGAAGAATTTTGGCAAAAATACGAGTGGCAAAAGAGTTTTTTAAATTTATGGAAAAATGGTGTGGATCAAATACAAGACAGAGAAAATATTTAGAAAATTAAAACAAAGAAATTCAATTAGTTCTGATTCTTTAAGAAAATTGAATTTATTTTATTTTGCGTAAATAGAAAGATATTTAAATATATTCTTCCGCGCTGAACAGAGTAATCATGCATGATGGAGGGGGACGCAAGTGGATGAAAAGCAACAAATTTCTTTACAAGTGTTGATCTACCCATTTTCGATGCAAAAAAACTGCGATCGCGAACAGAACGCGAAAAATTGATGAAACTGGGCCGCACTCGACACACGAGTGCGTCCGTTTTCACATGAAAGGAAGTCGCGAAACGTGCGCAACCAGTCAAAGACAAATTCGCCGATTCTATAAAAAAAAACACTGCATTGTCGCTAACGAAACGGAGAAAAAAAACCATTTTAGCATTGATGAGAACATATCAGCGACACACAACTCGTTAGATCGTTATCGAGTTTTTAACGGTGGAAAGCGGTTCGCCTATTTGCTTTTTCGAAATCCCCCCGAAGAACTCCGTGGACGATACGCAATTAAAACGCTCGTTAGTTTTGATATTGCGGCTGGTCGGTACAAAGCTATCGATATCTCGTACGGGCACGATTATACGGGGACGACGGTGGAGCCGAAAGGATAATTTATCGCGCACGTAATCCTGCCAGAAAATGACTGCATTAATTTTTCATTTTCCCCACTAATGCTGTCATTTGTCAATTTCGTTCTGTCTTCGGTGATACATTGGCTTAATGAGAGCCAAGAAAAAATTTTATTCGGAGACAAATCGATCAATTTGAAATGCCTCTTATCGGAAATTATTAATTAAAGTCGTAAAATGAAGTGAAAGTTGTAGAGTTAGTGTCACACGTATTTATAGTATTTTCTATATGCAATCTAATAGAACTGTATAGTAGATACATTAAAATTTGAAATTTTTAAGGTAAATATATATTAACAAGTATTGCGGAACCGAATGAACCAGTTTCTAAAAGTCGCACATACGAGTATAATTATACTAGAAAATGATGACAGTCGAAACAGTTCAACCGAAGGGTGCACTGAACAGAATAAAAATTGAAAAGGGAAGAATGAGCCTAAAAAATTGGAAAAAAACTCGTGGTCTGAATAATTTAAAGTTATTGCTGGTATAAAGTCGCATTTGGGTTTAAAGAGTACGAGAAACGCTCGAGATCAGGTTGTTCGAAACGGCACCAACTTTGTCAAGCCTTAAGGAACAAACCGTGATACACAGGTGGAAAATTGAATGGCTCTCCACAGGTAGCTTATCGCATTGTGTATCCTCGAATAATATTCTTGTACGCCACTCGACACCGTTCTCACGTTCTTGTATATTTACCGGTTCCCAGAGGAGACGTTAATGCACTACAGTTTTGCTCTCCGGCGAAGGTTTAACGGTAACAGTGCTAAGGGATCGCTAATTAAATTTGCAAAGTGTAGCCGATTTAATTGATTTCGCCATTAAAAGAGACCCCTTTCAATCATATCATCGGCGTGGCAACTAGAAATAGCAAATTAAAAATCGTTGGAATTATCAGCTTCTCACTTTTATATTTGAACTTGAATATTGACTTTTTTATTTGAAATATTGGATTACGAGTCCATTTTTATTCGGCCACTAATTAGCTGTCCTTTGATAATTAAAGATATTAATAAATAAAGCTCTATATACACCTGAGCATTATCAACGATCTACGGTCGTCAGAAGAATAATTCTAATTTAGAAAATCATCGAGTTGAATTCAGAAATCGAATATACCTCAGACTTCGCTAAGACAGGATCTCTGATCAGGATGTCATCGAAATTGAATACAATTCGATTCGAACTTCTTCGAAATTGAATCACATTCCATCTGGACTTCTACAAAATTGAACGTCCCTTGGTCTGGCCGAACAGAAGTCGACTCCAGTGGATCCAAATCTCATCAGGGATTAGAATAATTGTTAATTTGAGCTTCATCGAAGTTCGGAACTCCAACGAATTCCAGACTTTGAATCCCACGGAAATACAATCTGATTCTGATCACAGAGGAATCGAATTTGTGGATCTGAAACTAAGTTTCTCCGGATTGAAATTTCTAAAGGGTTTGGGTAGATCGGAAAAATTATCCGTTTCAATTCGAACCGAGTTAATGTGGAAACTCGTCGATACAGGTCACGGAAGTTATGTTCGCGAATTCGGAGTTGCGTCTTCTTGCACTCGGAACTCGCAGAAGTTGGACCTCTTGACTACGAAGACGACTACGTATCCTCTGAAGTTGCATCTTCCGTATCGGAGGACCGCGTGGCCTGTATTTCGCCGTTTTGGAGAACGAAGAACCGGCCTGTTTTCATCTGAAAACTGACTAGAGGGTTTATTAACTTCCCGATTTTATAGGGAAGTTATTGTAATCACCCCGAAAATCGAAAATCGATTTTTTAGCAGATCTTCACGTTTCATGGTCATTGGAGTCATTTTAGACTATTTTCAGCAAAATGTTCGTATGTGTGTGTGTGTGTGTGCGTATGGCCGTTTGTATGTTATCAAATTTTTCGTTAACGTTTTCTGAAAAAGTAACAACGCGATCAGAATGATGAATGATGCAATCGATGTGCCCCGCTGTAACTTAGAGCTGATTAGATTTTGGTCCATTTTGGTCAAGTAGTTTTTTAGTTTTTTTAGTTTTTTTAGTTTTTTTCGAAAGAAGTTCATTCAACAATGCAATTTATACGAGAGGATGGACATTTTCCACCGAATAAACAAACGTAATTATATATATTTCATTTTTAATTTTTTTTTTTAATTTAAAAAAATTTTTTTTTTCAATTATGCAACTAATGCTAACGAATCGGGAAGTTCTTTGTGTGACTCTCCAAGAGTCACACACCAAATATAAAACATTAATAGCTGTAGACCCTACTAGCCATAAGTACCAATAACCCTCTCGCAAGAGCAGTCGTACCCGCGAACCGCGAACTCGCGAAGCGAGTGAGCAACAACAACCCTACTCGCGAGCGAGCGAAGCGAGCGAGCAACAATTACCCCACTCGCGAGCGAGCGAAGCGAGCGAGCAACAATATCCCTCTAGTTATACTTGTAGATTAACCCTGAAGTGGTATACGACCTCGAATAATTCCATAGCACATGATTTGTTACATTTTTAACCGACTTCGAAAAAGGAGGAGGTTACTCAATTCGATCTGTATGTGCTTTCCTTTTTTTCGCTTTTTTTTCTATGTATGTTTCACTGATTACGATATGGATGGACCAATCAGGACGAAACCTTCTGTATTTTCTAGGGTATGTCTCACGATTGGTCCCTTGAAAACAAATTTTACATTTTTCCATACTTTGCGGTTTTTATTGCAAATAACCTATAAGACCGAAAAACCATCCTACGGTGTTCAACGAATTCTGTTCGTTCCACTAAAAAGTGTGAAATAAAACAATTTTATAAAAAAAAGTTAAACCGACTTCGAAAAAACGCACTAAAGAAATGCACTAAAAAGTATGAAATGATTTCGATTTAATTTGAAAATTAAAATTCAAAATTGAAAATTTTCGACACTGGAAATTACGAAACTCCTTAAATTCTTCTATATGCTTTCACATATTAATGTATCTTCTCTTCTCACCTACTGATTTCCAAGTTCACCATATTCCAATTTAATCATAATCAGCAACATCTGTCATTTGGAAAATTTTCAATTTCGCGCCGCCTCCGAAAAGATTGTATTGTATTTAAGTTCGTGTGTATTCACATAAATTAAATGGAAATTATTTCATACTTTTTAGTGCCTTTTTTAGTGCGTTTTTTCGGAGTCGGTTGAATTTTTTTATGGATATGAAATTGATATAATATCTCATACAATACTTAAATGTGTAGCAACATTGATTAGATACCAATACCAACGTATTTAATAATGTAAACAAAATTGTGAATAATGGTACCTCAATTTCTAGTGGCGATTCCGAGTCGTCCCTCGACTGCTAAGGGTTATTACCATTGCGATTGACTTTTTGATTCTGTCCCGACGCTGCACCGTTTTTCTGAAGCGAGATCCGAGATTCAGCAGGAGGCTGATGGCAAATTAACGCATCTCGGTTCATTTCAAAAATCGTTCACGTGTTCCGAGCCCCAGGGGGTTGCAAGCCGAGGCAACACCGGAAGAGAATCAGCCAATCGAGGTTGGTTGCAGGGAGAAAACGGGGTGAACCGATAGAGCTGCATCTAGAAAGCGTGGAATCGCGGCGGGTACCATCTGGCTGGTCCAAGAACGACGGCAATTCCGCGAAATTGGGCCGAATATCATTTTTAAGGTATCCGGGGAAAAGTACATAGGAGATTCCCGCCGCGTCTCCGTCGCTGATATCGATATATTTCGGGTAATCGATGGCAACGAGACGAGAGAAGTAATGTCGAATTCGACGCAGCTCTAACACGAGCCAATTCGTGCAATCAGGTGAATGCCGAGGTTTCTGTTGTCGTTCCGCCTAGCCAGGTGTCCCCTTTATCTCCAGCAGTGGGTGGCATTGATGATATTGAAATAGTTTGTCAATAGAAGGTTGGTGGAACGTCGTTCGTTGCGGCTCGTCGATAATCCCTTGTGTACCTGTTAATTGATGAACGAGCGGCGTGCACGGTGGCTTTGCCAGCTTTTTTACCTTGCCGATGGACGCACCGTAAATAATAGTTAACGTGCCACGCGCGACCTAACGGATTTCAGAATCCTCTATCAATCCAGACACTGCCGATTGTTTCTGTGGTTTTCTCGGATGTCTGGTCCTCGATGAGAGAGGATAACAAAGGGTTGCTGCTAGCTCCGGGAGTGTCAGGGCTTTGAAGATTTACTGGGAAGCGCTGTAAGCATTGATAGGTTCATTTCTTTTACAACAGCGTTAGGTAGAAGCGTGGAATAATGATAAACAATTATACTCTGTGTAGTGTAAAATTGCTGTGTACCTATCATTAAAATTTATTTTTTATCAAACTTTCCAGAAACACCTATTACAGTTTTTCTACTTTCTATAAGGCCTTGAAACAATCCTCATATATCTCATACCACATTGTTCTCTTATTTTGTCCAAAAGAAATGTTTACAAGAAATTTAACGACATAATCATTTAAAAATTCGGAGAAATATTACAATTATTAGAATCTTACTAACCATAAATGACATACACACTTCAGCTGGAAGTTAAGTCGAACGATTTTTAATGTTACAACGTTTTTGTTGATATAAATAGCACATTGTCGACATTGATCCGATATACCCATATTGCAATGCGAGATAAAACAATTGCATTTAATCGGAAATATTTTATTAGAATGTCAATGGACGACATATTTCATGAAATACGGTGTATTTTATATTTCATGTCCGAAGCTATCCACGTGCCAATACTAGTGAACGAAAGATATACGCACGGGAATAGTAGATGTGTGCGTGACACGAGGCGCCGATAAAGACTCCGTTATTATCGTTTCCAACAATCGTTGGCACACGATTATTGGCGGCTCGATGACAAACCGTGTACACATCGAATGACAGTTATCGCGCGATAGTTATTACCGTTTAATTACCTTAATTTAGTACGGTGCCCTAATTTCGGTTTATACGTTCGAGCGCGTCGGCCGAATTTACCAGAGCCGCGTATTCAATACGCGATAATTAGGCGAGTTCATTTCGCCGGGATTGAGCCGAAGTTGCACTCGCTGCATCAAGCGTGAGGCCGAAATGTAATTTTATGCGGTTCGAGCGACTGGAATGGGCGAGATACAGTTTCCAGTACTTTTTAATACATTCCCTGTCAGATTAAGCTTCTCCGGGCTCTTTTTCCTCTTTTCGCAATTTTTTAATCTTGTTCATCTTTAACAAAATTTAATCATTTTTTGAACGTATTAATACTCTTTTAAATCGGAAATCTACTGACCTGTGGATTTTTAATGATATTCTACACCGAAAGGGGACCTCCATACTTTCTTTGAAGTGACAATCCTAAAGAAAATTATATTAAGTTGTACTCTTCCGTTATTTGTAGGTAAACTCTCTCTTCTCTCTCTGTTGCCTGAAACTTCGTGACTTTTATTTATTTAAGGATGTTCTGGAGGTACAATGGGAGACAAAAGTACAAGAAATTCGAAATCCATCAATATATGGGCAATGAAAGCCATTCATGAGTATATTTTGCATTAAACTTTTGCGAATACTGTACCCTCTGTAGCTACATTCAGTGGTCTACACTTGTCGCGCTTCCATGCTAGTGAGAGACAACACGATAAATTTGACGTTTTGTAACAGTTTATAATTTTTTTGCTCCGTAACTGTTTAGTGAATCCTAATAAATTTTGAACATAATTAATTACATAATTTTTACTACATATAAAAAAAAACTGGAGTTTCTAGTTGCGTTTTTTCAAGGTTTAAATAGGGTTTGAAGTGAAATTTTGTGAATTCTCCATAAGAAGACGTGTTAAAATGCGAAAATTTTAAGTTGCTATAATTCTTAAACAGTGCAGTGAATCGAACCCAAACTTTGGTAATTGCATTAATTTAGTAAGAATTATATCTTGTCAAATTTTCAAAAATTTTGTTGCGTTTTTATATTACCTCCAGAGCATCCTTAATGCGAAACACATAGAACCGAAAAATCTAAGATAGTAAATGTTTAAAAAAATGAATGTTTACTTGAATTTGACACCGAGGGACGGATTCAGTTCGAGAAATAAGGGACGGATGAGGATTAATAATTTGTTTGATTGCCAGCGATGGTGGGCAATGCGTCAAAAGCATGAATAATCATTTCGGACACATTATTCCGTTAGTTATGAAATTTTCATGAGCCCAAACCTCGAGCTAGACAGATGAAAAAAATCCAGCTGGAAAAATAATAATTGTCACGCGTTCTTTTCTGGATATAAAGCTGTTATTGACGGTCGGACGAATGGGAAGAGACAAATGATGAGGTATTGCGAGCTATCCGACGTACCGTGACTTCACTTATGCGTTATGGATCTCCGATAGGAGGGATTAATATCGTAGCGCGTGAAGTGGAACACGCGTTAAAGAGGATTACACGCGCGTAATAACCGGCCGTTTATCGACTGTCCTTCGAGAATGATGATCGTCGTCGGGGGATTATGGCTGACAAATAACGTCGAATATCGGCAATCGGAGACGGTGCCTTGTTTGAGGTCCTGCGGCGAGAATTAACGCTCCCAAACACAGCGAGCTTATCCTACCGAGAATTCAGGTACGCGCCAGTGCACGAATGGTTAATCTCGAATTAATTCGGTACGGCAAATAAAAGAAACACCATCGATACCTCAAACATCAACAATTGCATACCCCATTGGATAGTTACAGCTGTTCAAACAATATCTAGAATGGACTCAAACAATTCATATCAGCCGACGTCATATTCACTGGAACGATTGATCAAGTCGTAATCGGTTAATTTTTACAGCAACAGTCCAAGCGCGAACGAACGGTTGGCAGAGCGCACCCTCGATGTTCTAAACGATCCGATCGTGTATGCATCTGTGAAAAAACCAAGATAGAAAGACAGGTCCGGGGGAGTGGGGAAGAAACATCGGGTCAACTTTTACGAGGACGATCTATCGCGGAGAGCACGCGCTCCCATCGTGTACAACAAATGTCATAGCAACGATGCTCGCGGTTTTTACGAGGAGCCGGCCATTGTTTTGCTGGATTTACACGAAATCGATAAAAATATGGAACATCTAGCTTTCGAGTCGAGTAGGCAGCCAGCGGCGCTCCACCGCCGGGAGCATTGCCTTCCTATTCTAGTTTTCTTGGATGATGTACGTGGTCCTCCCACGATTATTCCCCCTGTTGCCCTCCTCTCCACACTCACACATAGACACACACGGTGTACATATGTACATACTCCCCACACGGACAGAACATCGATGTGCACACGTACCGGTTATCAATGCGAAACTGTGCACATAGACGCCAAAGATTATTGCTGCCGCGTGTATTATACCTATTGTACTTACACAGTATGAGGAGACTATTATAGCTCCAAAGTTTCGGCTCTTAATCATTCGCTTCGGAATGTTGTCAATCCGCTTCAGCCGAAATTCGGGCACGTTCTGACGCGCTCTTTGTCACACGCCAATCGATTAAGCTCTCTGCTATTATTAGCTGCAGAAATTAGAGACCGTGTTTTCGAATGTGCATTAAAATATTCGGACACTCTTAAAAAGCCGATAACTTTTTTAAAATTGGACCATACGATTCGAACTTTTTTGGGAAGCTAGAGCAATTAATTTACTACAGGATGTGAAAAGAGATTTTTTGAAAATTGCAATTGGTCGGAATTGTATACAAAGTACTAAAAGTTGCGTTTTGGTACAACTTTTTAATGTGGGCCTACATTGAAAATTTATGAAATACGTTTTGTAGATCTGTGTCAATTATATGCACTGTGAAAGTTTCATCGAAATCAGTTGATGCGGAAAAAAGCGACAGGCATTGAAAGATTTAAGAATCTGCAGTTATAGGAAAATCTGAAATTTTCACCATCTTTAAATGTTCGTAGTTCATTGCAAATTTCATTTTGACGAAATTTTCAGAATATGTTTAATTCACAAAGATCTACAAAACGACTCCGTGGTCGCGGGTTCGATCCCCGACGCCGCGGCGCGCCGGCACCTCTGGAAATTCCATGTGCTATTTAAACTGTGGTGCCCAAGGTGGTTCGGAACCCACCTTATAAAAACTGTAGGTCCCGTCGCGAAATAACACCGAAAAAGGGAGTTCAGAGCGACGTTAAATAATTAAAAAAAAAAGATCTACAAAACGTATTTTTTAAATTTTCAATATATGCCCACATAAAAAAGTTGTAAAAGGCAACTGTTAGTATTTTTTCTGCAATTCCGATCAATTGCAATTTTTGAAAACAATTTTTTTCACATCCTGTAGGAAACTAATTGCTCTAGCTTCCCAAAAAAGTTCAAATCGTATAGTACAATATTAAAAAAGTTATCGCCTTTTTAAGAGAGTTCGAATATTTGTGGGAGTCACTGTATATCGTCTATATGTATGTGATTCGGAACGTGTAATTTTAGGTGCGCGAGTAGACGAGTGCTATCTCATGTATATTTAAATATAACACACGACTATCTTGTCATCCGTCCATTAATTGTAGCTTTAATTGGGTTTGTGTCATTTTTAGAACGATCAAGTATTAATCCGTAAATCGAGACTATGTATTTCACAGATTTCAAGGTTGGTAGTGCAAAGATACATTAGGACATCGTTCCTATTACAGTAAAAGCTCCTTCGTTGTCCAAAGGCCGGGGGTTTGAGCGGACAACGACCGTGCCCGGACACTATTTTTGATTTATGACTGCGTCTTTAGTGAAACGGCTAGTTAAATGACAAAGAAAAGCATTCGCAGTCAAAAGCAGTCAACTGTCTGGCTTTAAAAAACTCCTTATTTCCTTGCCATATTCCTTCCCTATTGTTCTCCGTTCTGCGCGGGTCTAGACAGTCCTGGGACACATCTGGCGACCAGATCCACGCAGGCCTAATCCTCTCGTTGACAGGCAGTGGAGTGGGTAGGCACTGGACAACGATCGTGCCCACGATTCAGGACAACGAAGGAGCGATTACTTTATCGAGATTCGTTCAACGAATATTTTGGCAATCAATTTGCCAAATTTTCAGAACACAGAGCGACTTACGAGAGAATGTCGGAAAAATCCTTCATCCCGAAAAAAGCACTCGACATCAATTAATAGAGGGAAACAATTTCACCGGGATGTAACACACAGCTCCGCAATTCCTCCATCAACGGAACGCAAACAACGCGCGACAAACGGAACGGAGTATCGAGCCGCGGAGTAAATTGGCGCCGATCGATTACCCTTAAACGGGAAATTCGTCGAGACCGAGGGTTCGGGGGTGGGTATCGATTTTCGTGGAATCGGGGGAACTAGAGTTCGACCCGTTCTCCTTCGCCGAGCTTCCGTGATTACGAGAAGTCTGAGCTCATCTTAACCCTTCTGACAATTCACTCAAAAACAAATAATTTTCGACTGACGTACTGCCGTTCACTGATTCCGAGTGACACGTAGATCCTGCCTAATGTGAGCAACTTTAGTTCCTACGGCAACTGGCAAAAATTCAATGCCTCACTTAACCGACGACATACGTAAATCGCTGGTGTTTGATAATATGCGCAGAACGTTCGATGGAATAACGAGCTAATTAACGTAATCAAGTACATTCAACGCGCTTACACTGTAGAGCAATGTAGATTACGGCATTTTATCATATAATTAGCCCGCACACGCATATGGATGTATTAAAATTATTTCTGACGGTTTCACTATTTTGAGGGCTCGGCGGAACGGCCTTATTACCCACCGAATAATCATTTTCCAAATTAGGATATAAATATTCTATAAATATACTACGACCACTCCCTGAATGATTAATCGTAAATGCTGTTGATTATACCATAATTTAATAACCCACTTTCAATTATCAATCAAAATTTCCGGAAAGTATACAATAAATTGCCATAAAACAAAGTGTTGAATTAGCAGCACTATTTAGCGGACAACATGATTCGTCAGGTGATTGGAAAATCTGTTTTCTTATTATGGTTCTCAACATTTACTATAGCTGTGTTTCCATATAAGAATTTGCTTTTACGCATAACGCTTCAAGCCCCCAAGAAATTGCACCCTACATGAATCAGCCGAGTATCCAGGAACCCGAATCAACAAGAATGAATTGTTGTCTCCCCGTTCCAACTGGATTCCATCATCGGGCCCATCATTCTCCCGTAGACGCGGCGTCCCGGTGAAATCCGGCAGCGATATTCTTGCGCACGTCCGAGACGAGATCCATCAGGATGTCAACGGTAGCCCGGTTAGAAAAGGGAATCTGCTCGGCCCCATTGTCGGGCTGAGAAAAGGTCGCGAATCACGACAGGAAATCGGACCCGTGCGAATTCAATTGCAACAGAGAGAGAGAGAGAGAGAGAGGAGGGGGGATGAAACGAAGCCTGGAATTAGGGGTTGGCGGGGGGCTGACGCTGAAGAGCAGGGCTCGCGTTCCGCTTTTCATGCGGCCTGTACGTGCGACATGAGCCGAGGAAATTCGAGAAGCGTGGCCCGGGCTTCTTGCAGGTGCAGGTGCAACAATGCGCCCGTATACCGGCGAAACCAGCGGGTAAACAACGTTGGAATTGAGACGACAGCTAAAGAGAAGTCGCGACGCCGAAAGGATCGCAAGATTTCCCCAAGTCTTTTCCTTTCCGCAATATTCTACCTCGCGACCTCGCGATCTGTTCCCGAACTTACGATTCAATATCGTATACAAACTTTTCCCGCATACACAGTGTTTAGGCCTTCGTCCTCCGTGCCAACTTGACACATTTTTCACGTAAATTTTGAGACTTTATATACAGGGTGATTCTGGGAACTGGGACGAGTTCTACTGCTCTTTTCTTAAGTAAAAATAGGAAAAAATGATAGAGGAAAAGATCATATGTTATAACTAGACTGCGGATTTTATGCATTTATGACAAAAATGAGCAGCCGCAATTTTAAACAGTAGATAAATTAAGCGAATCTAAGAGTATCAACACAATATTTTTGTCCTGTTAACAGTATTTAAGGAAGTAGCCTTTTTGTTTTATTTGGCTCCAGAATCTTGTAATTAATTAAGAAAATTTTTATTTTCCATAAAGATCCGCAGTCTCGTTATAACACGTCCTAACTTCCTACGACCTTATTTTTCATGTGGATGCACCGATGCACCCGCCAGGTTGCAATTGCACTTTATTCTTTAATGCAACCCAATTATTTTGTCGAACCAATCGATCCCTTTTATTAACCTACGTACGAAAGTACTAACCCGAGGTCATCGGAATTGTCAATACTTCACGAGATATTTGTGTGTCAGGAACGTACTTTACTACAAGAAGTACCCAAACTTTAGATATGAATTGTAGCAACTAATGCCGTGTTTACACAAAAACACTGACACACTCTCTTACACTCTGACACAAAACGTCAAATATCTCCCAGTTCCCAGAGTTACCCTGTATATAACTGTCATTTGTGCAAATTATTTCTTCAAATCAACCTCGTCAACATTAAACCGAAACGATTGCAGGCTAATCGAATTTTCGGCTCGGAGGGCACCGGTTTTTTCGGTGCACCGCGATTTTCTGAAAGAATCGCTGCACTTTTTGAAACGCGTCAACTCGACGTCACCGTCGATACCGTCGGAACGATAGCCTGGGCGTAGAGGATCGAACTACGGTCTCGTGACATCCCGAACAAAAAAACGAGATCGAGTGTAATCGAAAACGTTTCGGGTGCCGACGAGCGGAGAACTACCTACTCATTCGAGCGTCCTTCGCGATTATCCGAGGCTCGTGCACCGGCAACGTGACACGTGCCAGATGCAAATTGCTCGAAAACGGGAATAACGGCGTGCGCCTCTCGGAAACAGAAAGAGGATGACAATTGTCATGGTTTGTAATCGGTCCGGGCCTGTACCGGCCCGCGTTCCCACAATTTTACAGGTTCCCGCGCCCTCGCGCCATATGTCAATCGATCGATCGTCTTATTTGCCGATGAACCGAGCTCGAAATCTCGAAAAAAATGCGTCTTCAGTTTCCGGCTTGCTACGTCACGGAAAAAATCTTACAACGAAATGGATTATGAAACCAGAGGCATCTAGCTTTAAAATGAGTCCAACTGTTATTGTTTGTAAAATTTTATAAAATGTCATAAAATTATCACTAGACTGCGGATTTTATGCATTTATGGCAAAAATGAGTAGGTGTAATTTAAAATAGAAAAGATATTAGAAACATTTAAACTTACTATTATATTATTCTCAACCTACTAAACACAATAGGGAAGTAAATAACTATCTAATTCTCTCCAGTTTGTTGCGATTCGGGTAAGGAATTTTTATTTTGCGAAAGATCCGCAGTCTAATTATCACAGTATAAATATAGACAATTTTTCGAAAATGAAGTATTTAGTGTTCAAATACTATCCACTGTATGTTTTGTTGTACATATTGTTTCGTTATTTCGAAAACGTAGTAGTGCACTGTAGAATCCAGGGAGATCAAGGAAGGTAATCGGTAACGGATTATCGAGTAATGCCGAAAGGGAAACAGGAGTAAGTGGTGGTCGTGATTAGGCGGATAGCAATCTCGATTTATCCTCCAGCATCTGTCGCAGCAGCGACTCAAGCCGGAGGCTACTTCGACAGCTAGCATTCAGACGAAGAATGGCATTGTCCCAGGTTGCGCATGGCCGTAATACCATTATCGAAAGGACCATCGTTGCCTATGGTAATGCCCGGCTCTCATCATCAATATTTCCAAGCCCCGGCAGGATACTGGAAAATGCGTGTCGCGCAGCGCTCTGTGTGTTTGTCAATAATTTTCGGCTCGATTCGTGGGTCTATTGACGCCAGCCAAATAACTGTCGCTCATTATTGTTAAAATGTTATCGATTTTCCCGAGAGCCAGCGATCGCGAGGTGTCGCCCGATACCAAATGAGTCGTATCGGTAAATAATTGCGCGCAGTCTGACCCGTTTCACTCCATCCGGGTTGTTGGCGATCGAATTATTAACACGGCAATTGACGTAGCATCATGGGACTGTTAATGGAGCCCAGAGATTTTTCAATAAAAAATTGAACCGAGCTGTTTGTACGCGATATACGGGTAGACGGAATCTTCGTTATCTTTTTAACAATTTAGTTATCGGTAAGTGCTGCATTCATTCGTTTTAATGCAACTTTTGACAGCGATCTCATTCGTAAACCAATCGGTTATCGGACGTCACATAAATTGATAGTACAATTGTTAGACTTTTGGTAGCGTCGATTTCTTAAGAAGCTGAGAATAGAATCGCGACCATCGTT
The DNA here is from genome assembly GCA_963966675.1 of Lasioglossum calceatum. Classification (NCBI taxonomy): domain Eukaryota; kingdom Metazoa; phylum Arthropoda; class Insecta; order Hymenoptera; family Halictidae; genus Lasioglossum; species Lasioglossum calceatum. Next base: position 19,219,805 of record OZ016541.1, read on the forward strand.
AAGTATACTTTGTAAAACAAACATTTGTTTGTTGCTGAAGTCTGTGTACAACTATTCGCCTTTCATTATGAGAATAAATACGGTAAAAGACTTTATCGAGGGAAAAGTTTTATGAAAATGATTAACCACCGATGCAGAAAATTCGACTTAACTGTAGCCAGCGAAATACGAGGAACGTCTCGAAAAGTTTCAATAGTTATCGCGAAGCGTATGTGACACTTCAATTCTGTGAATTAAATTGTGTCAGAGGTGACATCCAATTCAGGCAAAAACTTGATAAAAGATAAATCCATAGGAATTGGGACCCAGATGATGTTTTATATATTAGTATTTTATAAACAAATTCGAAATAAGCGAAGTGATGACTTAAACTCCCTTCAATTTCACATGAACTTTATCATACAGTCCTGGTTGAAATTTTGTATCGTGCGTATGTTGACAAAACCATTGACATTAATTAATAATTACAATCAACCCGAACGATGTATTATTATAAATAAATTGAACACCAACGAATGAAGATTCAAGCCACCCCCCGTCCCTAATCTCGCGCAATCTACCCCATTTTCGATACTGACTGAAATCCCAACGCGCTAGATACAAACACCATTGCTCATAAAAATGGCAGCTTTATTTCGTCGTGGAGCAGTTAAAGTTAACAAGTGCGGAACGAATGGCGGCGTAAGTGGCCCCGGTATCGAGCGAGACAGAGCGTTTAGTGGAATCGGGACGGTGCGAGAAGGAGGCGCGAACGAATCGCCATAATCGCGCGTTCACGGGTTCCGGCGCGGTGGTGTTACTCTGCCGCGATGGTCGCGTGTTCGGGGTTCCCGTTTGAAAGGGGGGCAGCAATCTTGGAGTGGCAGCATTGCCGGCAGACATTTTCCGGACGGAACGATGAAACGGAAAATGGAGGGCAAAGTGAGAAACGACAATGGCGCCTCGGCTATACATGGGCGGACGAGAAAGATAGGAGAGAAGGAAGATGGGGCGATCGAGGACAGACGCAGAAAACTTTGGATCCGGACAGGATATAGAACGAGAGAGAGAAAGAGAGAGAGGGAATAGGTCCAGAGGAAAAACTTTTGGAAATGAAGGCGTTTGAATGCCACCCCGAAAACGGGTTATCTCGTTATCTTTAGGAGGTTGTTTCACAAGCCACCCCCTTCGCCCCTTTTGCGGAATAAACGAAGGTTATACGGGCACGAAAAAGTGTATTAGTTCTTAGCCCCTGTCCCGAAAGCTTTACGGCAAAACCGTCCCTCTATATCTCGGAAGATGGAGGAATCTTGGGGTGGATACTCCATCGGTTGCGAACACTGCTTTCCTCCCTTGTTCAGCGCCCCGAGATGTAAATGTAAACGTCGTTGCAGGGATTGAAACAGTCGAATTCAGACCTGGGGCTTTTTCCGGCTGTTTTACTCCGAGTGGAACCCTCAGGTGAGTTAATATGGAGCTAGGGTGTGAGTTTGTGTCTCTACGAGGATTGGATACGGTTTTTGTTATTGAAGATGAAGAAGCTTTTGGCTGTCGTCCTTGTTCGATTGTAAAAACAGGGATGGTGGAACGTGGACGTTTTTATATGAACGTGGTAGGAAAACGTTCGCAGCATTAAACGACTTTTCAAGTTTTATGGAGATTGAGGAACGGTGTCAGTATTTTCTGAGCGAAAATGAAACCAGTAATATTATGACTTGACCCATTATTTACCATAAATCTATTAATCTGATTCTCATTGGCCAATTCCACAAACGACTAGTGAAATCATCCCTTAAAATATTTGACACGTTTAGTCGAACAGATCATTTAATAATAAGTGCGATAAAGAAAGATAACTAAAAATAAAATAAAACCTCCCTTGACAGCAGCACGCATACGCATTGTCTAGTAACTTTCGTAGGCATAGGCGTAGAAGCGCCAGGAGCGTATAAAAATCCGCAGTCTAGCGCCAGGCCGTTCGGAATTAATTCCCGTATCATTTCCTCTAATAAATTCCTTAGCATCGAGCTCGTATTTTATCTCGGCGCGGCGATGGTGGCTTCCGTTTCTCCGTTGCTCTCGGCCCAGCAGCTTCCGTTCGACGCGAGAGGGAAACTTTCGTCTTTTCCCCTCTCCCCTCGAATAGATTGAAATCCCCGGGCCAGTTATGCTCGCGAGGGAGGATGGGAGGAGCGACGCAGCAGCGTGGCGGGCGTGTGTTTCGTGGATCGGATCTAGGGGATCGATGCAGTGCCACGGATCGGTGCGGCTGATTAGATTAAGGCGAGAGACGGTCGGGTGGGCGCAAGGCGAATAAATTTCGGGACAGCGTTGTTTTTAAAGCAGCGGACGGGATCTCTTTTTATAGGGAGCCGTGTTCTCGTGAGCCTGGTGCTGCGGGATACCTTGTTCCGAGGATTTATTTAATGCGGTCTCTTTCGATTCGGAGACCGTGTCCGCCCTGTCCCCCCTTTTTTCGGCTTACTCGGCCCTCGAACGTGAGGGAAATAAATTGAAATGAATCTCGGAATTCCTCCGGTCCGCGCGCGCACCCTCGTGAAAGAACATCTCGCGAGAAGCGCTATGAATCGCGGGACAAGGCCCCCTGGGGAAGATCGATAAGCTCTTCTCTAATTAATGAATAACAAAGAATCCGATCTCCTTTAGTTCTAAGACCCGTTGCCCCATTTACCCCGGACAGGCTGACATATAAATGAAAAAGGGCCGCGATGAATGGGGAAATTTGGACGTCCGCGGAATCTTGGATTACCGAAGGCATTGTTCGATATGAATGCGCGGCGAAATATAAATTTTCGACCGAGTTTAATCCGCTCGAGCCGGTCGTGTAGCTACCGGGATAATCATTCTTTTGGAATTTTATACGTGTATTCGGTTACTGGCGTTTCGAGCGACAGTTTGTGACGGCGATACAAGCTGTGACGAATATACTGTTGCTACTATATTTAGGATCTATTGAAGAGACTTTATTTCGCTTGAAATGAAATGGACTGGGCAGATATATTCACTTTTTTGAAAATCCTAATGTTGGAATTACACAATATTTTCGAGATGGACCGTGGGAAGTTATTTGTGTAGCCGGGATCGGTGTATCGGCTGGCAATTGTCCCCATTTTTTCAATTCCGAACGATAAGATCATCCACGTGGATTATGTAGGTTCTCACGTAGGCGAGAGGACTTTTTTGCTCGGGAATTAAGTGGCGCCAGGGTAGTTGTTCGCGGACCAGGTCCGGGGGAAGAGAAACGGTTCGAATTTGCATTCGAACCTCTTCTTCGTGGAAACGAGTGTTAAGAATACGACGGAGAAACAGAAGAGCGGGAGAACGGGCCGGAAGAGGAATCGAGCAACATTAAAGGGGATGGCTTCTAATGATACGGTCCGGTAACGTAAATGGCCAATAAGGGGGAACATCGATGCAATTTTGTTATGCAATACGCATAGAAAGTAACCAATCCCTTTAATTAGTGTCGGCGAATCGGAGTGATTCGAAAGCATTTGTACCGGCGAATAAATTGCCTGACTTTCCAGCGGAGTTAGGATTATAATTTCGTAACGCTGGCACGTGTTTAATTCGCGATCATTATATCAATTCGTTGTGCTGCTATCTAATCATCTGTTAGCTCACGTACTTTTTTATATAATGGTGAAATGCGAAGATTAGTATGTTTGAAACACGTGGCATACGTTTGAAAATACGTGGAAATTTGTACAGGAATAAGAATTAAATACCATATACGCTTATTTTACGTTATTCAGCGTGAGTTGAATGAATGAATGAAGACGGGAATTTTCAAAAAGATCTGCTGCTATTGATTACGATACCTGTTTGTCTATCTCAGCACAAAACCTGGATCTCTATACGCAGTTTAAATGTACGAATTACTGTGTTTCTTTGGATTGGTTGAGCGTCTGATTTTTTCTATTATTTCCAGAATATATTAGTTTAATGAAAATCATTGTTCTCTGATGTATGAAGCAACGAATAATGAAGTGAGCAGTGCTCCGACAGAACAAAAGAAATTGGGTCACCTGCACGCTGAATTTCTATTTAAAGGATTTGAATTTAAATATATCCCTCTCGCACGAGTGAAAAACGATTAGTAGAAACGAAGGTGTCCAAAAATCAGCTTAAAAACCTAAGCTGCCTGACGAAGGGGAACGATTATTTTATAACATTAGACGACACAGAAAGAAACATGGGATAGTAAGAGTAACCCTCTATTTGAACACGTTTGCCAAACCAGCACCCTCAAAAGTCTTGATCAAAGTATTCAACCGGATTGCGTAAAATGTGCCTGACGAGTAAAAATCTTGGGATTCAACGGTCGGTCGACAATCGATAATATTTAATTAATTCCGCGGCGGAACGAGGGAAGTTTCATTAGACACCGGGCGTCCCCGATTAAGCTCTCGCGGTCTATTTCATAACTCTCCCGATGACTTCCGGTCGCCGGCGGGTCAGCGTCGGCAAGTCTTTTCCGCGGCGGCACGGTCTGCACAATCGCAATAACAACCGAAAGTTGTGGCGTTTACGTTGGCATTAACTTTGAATAATTCGCCAAGTTCTTATCTCGCGGCGACGTACATGGTGCGTAACCAGACGACTCGACGCCCCGGCACCAGAACAAGAAAACCGGCAGCCCGGGGCCCGAGGCTTTCTGTTCTGGAAATTAATGCTTCCGCGGGCCAAACAAATTCCCAACAAATTCCCAACGCCACCAGTTGTTTCGCGATTCCCGGCCACTCGCGCTACTACTGCCAGCCAGCAATTAAGATATTCCGTCCTACTTGTTGAAAGGAGTTGCACCGTTCTCTTTCTCCTCTCTCTCTCTCTTTCTCTCCCTCGCTCTCTCTTCGGAGAGCGAGGTTTCCTCGAAAGGCTCCTGGAACACTCGGGCCAATTGTTCACTCGATTACAGAAGTAATCTCCCATGTACTATCTCATTACTTCGCCGAGTTAATTATAGGTGATTGGCTGCTCCCTCTGATATTCTCGGTTTTCTATTTTTTACCGCGATAATTATTACGATAAGCGTCGTACACACGAGCGCAATTTCAGATTAGAGGAATTGAGGTATTCGGATTATTTTTTGATAACGACACACCACAGCTACCTAAAATTGTGATACACAATGATGCTCAAGAAATTTATGACTTTGCTGTTATAATTTACGATTATGAAGAATGTCTAAATTATTAGTTTCTTTGTCTGTTCGGGAGCAGTTGAAATCAGGTGGGCCACGTTATCATCCTGCACCCTACATTCTCAATGAAATCTCTCCACCAGTATTAAGGCTTGAACTTCTCGAAACAATCCAACTCGTTCGGTCCAGGATATTGTGCTTCGGAGTGTTCAAATACTACTGTGTGTCACCGAAAGAATAATATTGTCTATCCGTTTCTTTGTCTTTCCGGGAGCTTTTGAGATCAGGTGGACCGCGTTATGAACCTCTAGCCTACCCTGTTAATGGAGTCTGCCCGCCGGTATTAGGATTCGAAAAGAAGGAGGGATCCGCAATAAATCTGGCAAGAGGGTGGTGGGTTCACGCATGACCGACCGACACTTCGCCTCCTTTCTCTCGCCAGTTCGAACCATCCTGCCTTCTATTGTTTCTCGGGCTCCTCGGACTATTTGCGGCCAGGTGGGATGGATTTTAGCCGGGCCGGTCCTCGTTCGCGGTCTCCACGCCGCAGAGATTCATTGCTAACTTCGGGTAATAGCTAGTGGAGAGCCCGGGCCGGCTCGTGATTTTTCGACTACGGCTTCGCCGCGCCATATAGTCTTCGCTTCTCGTTCCTTTTAGACCATCCGCTTCAACCATTCGCTACATCTGCTTCTTTTGTTATTTATTGCGCGACCGACTCCGAACTTGCTCCTTCACACTGTGTCCAAGCAGTTTGACGCATTCGTTGCAAGATTATCTGCCTGGTTGCATATCAGGCGCCTTTTTCCGTCGAATATCAACAAAAGAGCCAAGAGTCAACATTATATAAAAAGTGCTCATACATGAGAACCCGGTCAACAATTCAAGAAATAAACGCTTGTGAACTTTATTTCTTTATTTCAACCTTTAAAGACAACGTATATCATCATCATTAGACAGCGGATCTTCATGCAAAATAAAAATATTCTACTTGATTTGCAATCAACTGGAGTGAAATAAAAATTTCTTTTCTTTCTTAGTATGTTTAATAGATACTTTATAGTTTAATAGATAGATGTTTTCACTGTTTCGAATTACACCGACTCATTTTTGTCATAAATGCATAAACTCCGCTGTCTAATCATCATCAAGAAATAATGGGAAAATACAGTCTCTGCAGGGTATTCGTCTTACGCCACAGATCGCACGAAAAATATTTTTCATGTCACCACAATTGAAGATTTAGATGACTACCTGATCCAGACCTTCAGGTGGTCCATCCTGTATGGTGATGCAAATTTCAATGTCTGTTGCACTTGTGATCCAAGAAAATCGTAGAAAAGAGTACCCAAACCGATCGTAAGTCTCGAAAGTTGCCTATCGCTGGGAAACTCGAAGTCTAGACTCTGGATAATAGCAGATTGGTGATGGTAGCGAACGCGTGCCGGAGAATCCTCGGCTGTTCCCTGGCTTTGACGCTTCGTTGGCTTCAGCATTCGTCCCGTAGGCCGCAGAAACCACCTGCGTCGGCATCGACGAGCTATCATCGTGTTCTTTTTTCCTCGAGGCCGAGATTCACGCTCGGGGAACTGTGGACGCGAAACGACCCTGCTCTTAACACCTTCGGACCGATTCCCGACCCGATTTCACCGGGCACCGGCACTCCGGTTGCGGCTGTTCCACGGTTTCAGGCTGGTCCCGGATCTTCCCGGGATATTTATGAGCTGACTGGAGCAACGCCGACGAAATTTTGTGGCCAGGCTGCAGGTGTATCGTGCGGTTGCTCTGTTACCGTGATTTCGGTCGCGCCGAGCATTCGATGTCGTGCTATCGTGATTCTAAGCCAGTGTTACAGAGTTCCCGAGCCAATTCCGCTCACCAGGATTAGGTGAGACGATTTTCTCAACATGCAGCGGTTCGCGTTGAACGTCCTCCAAAACAAAATCACTTTTTGAAAATTTGGTTGAAGTCTCGTTGAGTACAGCATAAATCTCAAGAGTCTACACAATTTTGATCTAAAACGTATGCAAGTAAATGTTTGAATCACTGAAAGATGTTGAGTCTCGTGTCTATGTGAATAAATTTAGTGCGGTATCGCGAACAGCCTAATCGAATCCGTCCAAAAGTGAATGAAAGTGAACAAGGGAGTTCGAGACAAGGTTGCTGTATCGGCGAGAACATCGTCACCAGGAATTGAAATTCTTGGCGGCTGGTTAATGGAAAAAATGGTCGAATTTAGCATCGTCGTCGTGAGAATATCGTGACCCGGGCGTAACAATTTATTCAAGGATACTTCGGTCGATGAAGAGGCCCGCGGAGAATTTAGATAAACGGCACTCGAGAATAAAAAGTACAGGTTGCACGGTCTCACGGTTTCGGTTATGCGGAGCTTGTACTTAAAGCTCTCTCTCTCTCTCTCTCGCTCCCTTTTTCTCCATCGTCGCATAAAACCGACGCTCTCTTTCGGTCATTGCCGTGTGCCGGAGCTATTAAAAACCCTAGCACTGTGACTGTACTCGGGCCCGGTATGTACAGCGGAGGCAATCGAACGAATAGTCACCGTTATCGGTAAACGATGCTGTAATCTCTACCGCGAAGAACGTAAAACAAATGGATTCCGAGGACGACGTCTTAATGGCGTATTTACGATATTGTTTTCGAGGGAAGCTGCTGCGCCACGCTTCGTATTTCAAACGATACCTTTATTTACTCGGCGAGCAACACGCCGGAAACAGCTTTTTAAAATATACAATGGTTCCGCAAGGTATTGGCACAGTAAATCTCCAATTTGAGAAATGTCTCGATATTTAAACTGCCATGATTTTATGTGAAACGACAATACTAATTGGCGAATCTCAACTAGTAGCGAAGAGTCAATTTGTCAAAGCCCAATCTGCATTGATCTACATCTATTAATTAGTATAGGTAATCACGGTGCTTAACTGTACGGTAACGCTTGTGGCGTGCGAAGTTAAGAAGTTGGAAAGTTAACACGTTAAAAAGTTAAGAAGATTTCTGCATGGAATATTTGGTCACGGCGAGTGTCTCGCAACGAGCACGTGTACCTTACGTAAGTTAATATAATTACATAGATGAAGAAGGTGGATAAGTGGCCTGGCGTGCATCCAATTGGCTACCTGAGAAAGAAACGACATTTAGCGATGCTTTCACGAGTGCTCGTCGCCTCGTCGATAAGCCAGATAAAACCCTTAACGTGATCCGCAATCGCGAAACGATTGTGTTTGTTAACACTGCACATTACGGGCAAAGCGATTAAACTGCAATCTTTTGTTAAAGTTCGAAGTGTGATGTAATTTTATATTTTTAAAATAAATTTATAGAGCCAAGGTAAAAGGGCACTTTAATCCGACAGAAGTAATAACTTCTTCCAAAAATAGTAGTTTAGTTAAATTAATGATTTATTACAAAATAATATTCAGGATTGTCACTTTAGTCCGCCAAAAATAATAATTCCCTCAAAAGCTGATACTTCAACGCATTAAGGGTAATATTTATTTTATTAAAATATTAAAAAAAAATATATGAAATTGTATTCAATTGTGTAAAATTGTGTAATATATATTTCCAGAATTAAATACCAGTTGTTTGGTAATAAAATTGCTTCGTTAAAAACTCGATGTTTTGATATCTTATGTGTTTTCCATTTTAATCGACAGCTCCATCGGATATTTTATTGAACCAAATTTGTAATATAATACAAGAGAACGTTAACATTGCGAAATTGGTATAAAATGGTAATACATTGTGAAACATTATGAATTTATATAAAATTTCCGACTCCAACGACAAGGAAACACGAACCACAATATCAATAGATACAGAATTTGCCCTTCGAGGGGAGACATTCAATGAATATTGAACATTTTCACGAAGCTTTTCCCTGCGAGAGGAACCACTTTGATCCAAAATCCTGCAATTTTCACCGAATTTTATTCCCGATCGATCGATCGAGTTCTTCGTTCATTTCCGCTATTCTCAGCGGAGATGTGTGCTGCACTCGAATGGAGGTCAGGGACTCATTTAGGATAATAATGTAGGACATTTTCGCCGCACGCCAATCACAGTGTGCCCGAGTATGGTGACTGCGACACGTTGAAATTTCCGGTGTTTTGACTTTGTTGCGATCTTTCTGTCGACAGACATTTCATACCAAGATGTACTCATTCCGATAAATTTGTAATAAACAGTTGCGACACATGTACAAATATAAATTTGCGATAGAAGCATAAGATCCGCAATGTATATTATCCAACGGTAGTGAACAACAAATGAAGCTCTTCCAAAAATGTCTCCATATTATATTTTAGAAAAACAAAAATACTATACACCAAAGTTCTTACAGTGTTCCCAAATGCGATCGCAGGAGAAATTGGGACGGTTCAAAAAATCCCACACAATCACAGAGGCAGATACAACGAACGAAAACGTGATTGGGTCGAGAAAGACCCGGGAAAGCAGCAGGGTTAAGCGAGCGTGCAAGCCGCGGAGCGCTCGTTATAGGCGGAGAAAAGCCGCCGCGAGCGCTCGTTTGCGAAAATGCTCGGAAACTCTCGAGATGGACAATCATATTTTTCCTCGACGTTTCTCTGTTTCCACGGGTTTCGTACTCTCTCCTAGCCACTCCTTCTCTCCTTCTGTTTTCTGTTTTCGAAAGCGGCGCGGTCGCAGTAGCGCGAAGCACAGCTGAAAAAAACATCGCCCGAAGAGTCACTTTCCCGCGGGGAAAAGGAAAATACCATCGCGGATCAAGATTGCTCGTGTAATGCAGAGGAACGATACTACTTCCTTTTATCTCGAAACAGGCCACGCCGCTGTAAAGGAGAACCGTGGTCTCGGGTGATTTTTTTTTTGTTTTCGCGGACGCGTCCGCGAAACTTTCGCTGGGAACACGGCCTGATGATGCACCGCAACGAGCCACTTACGCGCGATTTTGAAGCTGGCTGTGCACAGCATGTTTCCGGGAACTTGCCGAGGATGTTCAAAGTGAATGACCTCTCTCCCAACTGCGTGATAATAGGATTCTTTTGGAAGAAGTTGATTTTAATGGAGTACGTGGATATTTGTGGAGTGAATAGATTACTTTCTAAGTTGCAGCAAAGGTTCGAATAAAAGAGTACGGAGTAGGTTTTCGGCGCGGCCGGCGAGGTCAAAAAAATAGTAGAACTACACGATCTAAGAAACAGCACAGACCCGCGGTTTTTTTTAGATTAGGCTTTACTGTAATACTTATACAGGTAAATTAGGGGAGGTTTAAATGGTTATTTCACTGGTTTTGTATTTGTTTGTAAAGTACAGACCTTTGAAATAAATAAACTATGGACATTCGTTTGTCTAGTCATCAACTATATGTTTGACAATCGGTATAGCCAACGTATGTCACCATGCAAGAATCACCATATAAGGAACATTGGAAGAGGTTCACGCGAGATCCCCGATACCACGGATCGAAAGATTAGAGCTCGCACGAGCCTCGAAAAAGTTCGAGTGGGATCGACACGGGCTCACGGGGCGATTAGGTCACGATCTACTTTGAAAACTGCGGACTATTAGCGAACCGATTTACCGTCCAATCAGGATATCCATCACACGGCCCGGGGATTATAATATAATTTCGATCCATCAGGCAGATAATATTGACGTGCAAGTTGCACCGCGGCTGATCAATGATTCGATACTTCTTGCATGAGATGGCCCAGCCCCGGATCGCTCCCCGGAAACTTCTATCCCCGAATTTATGTCGTCGAGCGACGCTAGAATTAAGGGGCCCGGGCTCGCGCAATCGCGAGCAAGCAAATTGCTTCCGTCTCCGCGTGGCCTCGATTCTTAAACCAATTTTTTCTTCACGCGAGAAAGAAGATCCTCCCCGAGATTCGCTTTCCGGAACTTATACGTTTCGCGCATTCGATCATGTCATATCAACGACCTAGACGCGGTGGATTGCAATATTTTCTGGAAAGTAGAATTTCTACAGTATTTTGCGTCATATTTACAGACACTTTACATTAATTCACAACAGTATCAATTATTGAGACTTTTCTCTGTGAAGCTCACTGTACCTACAAATCTGGTCGAGTCGTAAATCATTTCCCTTCTGATGTGTCAATTTTATTTATCACTGAAACGAACAATTATACATCAATCAATCGTATATTCATCAGTATTTCCATTTTGTCAGGTAGCTTGAGAACGATGAGTCATTACAATGACAAATGCACCATTACGATTTCTTCTGTGTGTCTGCGGTTTTATTTTAATTACAGTTTTGTAAGTATATGTAGTAACGTATTCAATATGCAATAAATGAAACTGGAAACAACAGCGCTTTATTTTGTGATATTTAATTTTTGTTTGTCATCGAGTTAATGTGGTTAAAGAAATTTTACTTCTAAACATAAATATTGTAAATTCAAATTCTGCCTCGTTCCGTGTAGAAGTCTCGTTTAAACTAATGAAATAATGTATAATGGAACAGGAACAGTTAATTTAAACTTTTATTATTAATGCTATACATAGAAAGGAAACAAAGAATAAAGTGCTCGTAATAAAGTAAAATTATAACTACTATTACATTATTATTAATGCTAATAATAATTATGAGGATACTTTCACAGTCCCTCAAAAGTTTTGGGCATGTTTAGATTTCGAAACAAGCGGAGCGTTCGTTCACCGAAAGCATGTACATGTTTCATTGAAAATGTTGTTCTGGTGCAACAACGAAATCCGAAGTTAATTATGATTAAAAGTTAAAGTCATAATTGTAATCTCTTTATTATTATCATTATAACCTGTGGAGTCGTAATCATATATATGATATGTTAAATAAAATACTGAGATACGAGCATGCATTAAGTCATTGCACACTCCACACTCATTCAATTGTCTTTTGTTTTCTGTGAAAAAAGAATGCTTAAAATTTCACGAATATTAATAACGAAAGAAAATTGTCTCGCATGAAATTTACAACTTACATAATAAATAGCTCGAGCAATTCCCGTTCTAAAATGCCAGGTGAAACGCACACCTTGCGTGTCTCGCGACGGAAAGATGAAAACAGGCGAGAAGGTGGAGGGAAAAAGCGCGGCGCGGCGAGAATAAAAGGAGCTTTATCTTCGAGCCAGCTTGTAGGAAAACAATTTCGCGTGGGTAGTAGGTGCTCGACCCTAATTACGATACAAGCATAACACCGTACTTACATGAATGGCTCGTACGGGAAACGACGGCTGTCGGCCGTGGCTCGAATCGATAAGTCGATTTGAATATAACCGGCAATGTATAATGCGTCGCGCGGCTAACCGGCCGTGAACGCTCAACTATTTTCAAATCCGTTAATTTTCCGCTCGAAATGCTCGACCGTTCATTTTCTGTCTGTGCGCGACCGTGCTCCGCCTCGTTAAAGTTAAAGGCCGAAAGAATGAAACAAAAAAAAAGAAGAAAAATTTATTGTCTACAATGACCCCGACGTGTGTTCTTATTAAATCCGCTGATACGTTGACGTGGGTTTCAATACGAACCGAATCCCAAACGCCCGGAACGTCTGACCGACAGTTTTCTGTTTGGACAGGAAATCGACTCGTGCTATTCTCGTTTTCAAGCGAATTTTCTACTGGCGATTGTTTTTTTCGAAATCAATAATTCATAGCTGAAGGATGGCATCGAATAGAGCTGGCTTTCTGAAGGGGAATACGTATTCCCATTCTTGTATTAATATTTTCTGGATTTGTGCGTGTTCCTCGATTGATTCTTGTTTGCTATCATTTATGGAATTTCTATAATACGATGTCCTATATTGAACATTTCAGTACAGCAACTAGTGCTCCGAGAGTCATCTACGATTCTCGGAGCATTAGTTGCCCAGGCCACAATTGAACTACAGTAATCGCTCCTTCGTTGTCCTGAATCGTGGGCACGACCGTTGTCCAGTACCTGCCCACTCCACTGCCTGTCAACGAGAGGATTAGGCCTGCGTGGATCTGGTCGCCAGATGTGTCCCATGACTGTATAGACCCGCGCAGAACGGAGAACAATAGGAAAGGAATATGGCAAGGAAATAAGGAGTTTTTTAAAGCCAGACAGTTGACTGCTTTTGACTGCGAATGCTTTTCTTTGTCATTTAACTAGCCGTTTCACTAAAGACGCAGTCATAAATCAAAAATAGTGTCCGGGCCCGGTCATTGTCCGCTCAAACCCCCGGCCTTTGGACAACGAAGGAGCTGTTACTGTACGAAATACAGGTAAAATGATATCGTGTTTGGTGTCATTTTAATAAAAAAAAGGACCACGAATAAGCTGGTGAAAGTCCTACCACACCAGGTCGATGGGGTTAAACACACACAAATCCATGTTCGATTAAAAAAATTGTTATCTTCTGTTAAGAGGACTGTTTACTCCTCGGAAGAGTTACCGACTGTTGTAACATCCGCAGAAAATACACCGTCCATTGTGGCTGGGATAGTGGGGCCAGTTTAGCAGCGAGCACTTTTAATTAAATGTATGTAATTTAATCGGTCGTTTTCGGACGCGCCACGTGGCTGCAACGCCATTCCCACGTGCACACAGAACGTACACGATGAACTTTCGCACTATGGAACCTTCCGCGGGGTGGGGCGAAACATTTATAAATGACTGCGGCGATAACAGCGCAGGGTTTACGTCCGAGTGTCGTGTGAATGTCACGAGTCCAAAGAAATGAAAGGTGGAATGAAAATGTGTCCCAACGAGTTGTGAATAGAGGGTATTATTAGGGCAGCCGGGATGAAATTGAAGCGAGGCTCTCGTTATCAAACTTTTAAAATAATTGATATCCGAGACAATTACTTCTCGTCTGTGCTGCGCATCCGGCTCGAGATAGATGTTGTTAAAAGTAATTAGGGGAACGCGCAACCCCTATTGTCTACGAAAATAGGCACTGTGTTCAAAGCATACTTCGTGGAACAATCGGGGGTTGAATTGCGTATTCTTTCCCATGCGTTTATATGTTTTTGTGTTATAATAAAAATACTCCCCTCGAAACGCAATAAGGGATTAGTAAATTTAATTATTTGGTACTTGGGCGGCTTTGTAACGTTACTTTTTAATTAAAACTGCGCTCGAATTGTATCAAAATTGATTTGGTTCGCATCTCTATGTTTTCCATACACAGTAAACGGATAAAAGCGTCGTGAAATGAAATAGAAATAACAATATCTCTAAAAAGTGTTTTTAATGTTTGATTACCTATGGGAGAATCATTTATTGCATTTCACCTATGGATTTTGATAATTACGAGATGTGTTACAATAAATGTAGAATATGCTTTTATCTTGAAATTATAGCACACCATAAATTTCTTTTAATTTCGAAGTGCGCGGCACACCATTTTGCCTTTGACGTTTTCAATACATAATGAGGGTAATTAATTAACAGATTATGCGAGCGTGCTAATTATATTAGCCGGGAATTTCGTGCGGCAATATTTAAAATTGTTAGAAAATTGCTGCGACGAAAGAGTGGCGCGCGAGTTAATATTGTTTTAAATATTATGACTGGGAGGAGGCTCCTTTATTGCGATGTTATATATGACACCTTCCTTCAACTCTTCAATTGTTTCAAATTACGCACCTCTTTGGGGCGCACGGCTCTGGTTAATTGTGCGCAACAGTTTCTATTACATTAATGTTGGGGCGAATGTGCTCTCGCCAAATTACGTATATAATTATTTGTTTATTTTGAATGCGCGTTGCTGCATGAATAGCAACATTAAACTTTCCGGGAAATGAAATGTTTGCCATCGATTGTTGTTGCGAACTTGCTTATTTGTTTCCAGATAAATTGTTAATACCTTTGACTGTTGAACGTTCATTTATGAAATTTATTGCTTTCTTTTTTGTAATGCAGTAATCACGGAAACAATACCTCGCGTTTATTCGGGTTGTTTAAACTCTGTATCAAATTATTACTCGCCAGTGAAAATGACACTTTACAGAAACTAAATACGCTGCTCTCTTTTGAAATTATTGCTTTCCATACAGTATTGTGCGGGCCATTAAGGAAAATTATGTTAGCGTTTAAGTGGGTGAAAAGCAACTAGTCGATATTAAAAATTAAGTGTAACAATGGCTACACACTTTACCTCTTTTATTCGAGCAATTTTTTTCCTGACACCTCGCTGGATACTACTTTATCATTACCAGCTGCATTTTAAAGAATTCCATCCCAGGTTTCGGTCTAACTTCGAAATCCTCGCGCGCAGTCTGTTCAGCTCGAAATAAATGGTGTCCGTTCCCGAGATTGTTCCCTTTGAGAAAGGGTAAAAAGATCGTTTGTTTGCCGGCTGGCAATGGCTCGAAGGACATCGCAGGCTAACGTTTTCCTTCGGAAAAGCGTCCGTGGTCAATCCTTTAAAGCGGACGTGCGGAAACAGCTTCCTCGGAACTGACTGCTCTTTTATTCCCCGGTGCTCGCTTGCGGGGGGGGGGGGGGGGCGGTGGTGGCGAAATTAAATCTGCGAGTCTTGCCAGGTAGCGAAATGAATCCGCCGTTAATCGAATGACAGGTTCCCGATAGCTCGATATTTTTTTAATGAATCCAATCGTACTTGCTCTCGGCGTCGCATACCCGATGCATATCTGCCTCTGCTGCACCTAATGCCGATGACGATCGACTGACGCAGAGTTGCCAGTAGAAAAAGAACCTCACGGAATGTTTCGAGAGAGTCTGGAGCACTGCTGGTTAACAATAAACTCCGCTTCGTTGCAGATTAATAAATCAGGTATGTACGCTAGTCTACAGCGAACTAATTACAAAGTCGTGTTAACAGCGAGCTGCTTGTGAAGCTTTCGGCTGCTGTGCGTGCAGCATCTGGTGAAAGTAAGCCGAAATATTCGGCTGAGAATCGAGCAGCATAATGGCGGAGCGTGGCTGTACAAATTTTAATGAATCAGGAACTCGAGCTGCTTATAGGAGTGATTTATTGACTGCGGATCCTGCAAACCCAGATTCTTAGACGGCGTCTTTGGAAAATCGAGGTATGCTCCTTCAATTAGAGAAATACTTGTGACTCGAGTGGAATAAAAATGTTCTAACAATTTGAGAAGGCACGTAAAAATATTCTAAAATATGATGAAATATACTGGTAATTATAATATATACTAATTTTTAAGACTGCGCTATGATTCAAGTCAATTCAAGTCATTTAATTGATTTTTGGAAAAGAATTCGATCCGGTATAAGAATTTCACCTAATTGAGGTAGGAACTCGTTCACGTTCTCTAACGAATGTGACAAATTAGTCGTTTTGTATGCAAATTGACCTTCCCCCACACAAATGCAGGCTCGCAGCGAACCGGAAAAAATGATCCTTGGAACCGGCACACGATCGCTCGATCGCACGAATCGTCGCGTGTTCTGCGTGGCGTTTTGCATAATGCGTATTTTATGCGAGCACGGACCAACTAGACCCGCGCGGCTACACCGTCGCGTCGTGGACGAAAACGATAATGATCGCCGGGCAGGTACTTTATGCTGGCGTCATCACGAGATCTTCTTCGAGATCTCATCATTATCTTTTCGCGCGGGGTAGGATGAATAGGTAGAATTCCTCCTGACGTTGCAAAACCCTTTTTCTTCTGTTTGAAAATCGTTTGAAAAACTGCACGGCCGGCCAAAGAAAGGGTTAAGTACTGGAGCTTCCGAGATTATCTTGGCGCAGAGTTTTTAACATCGAGCTTCAGTTTTATGATCATTGTGTAATATACAGTAGTCCAACTTCCCCGAAGAAGCAGCGTTTACTCTGTTCGTTTCATTTCTCTCGTTTGTGATATTCACTTTAATTTGCTTCACTTTTCGTTGTCAACTTATAGTTGTATTTTTAAGAAGTTTGAGTATTTCCTAGATGAGAATGTGTATTTCATGTTTCAATGATTTCAATGAGTCGAAAATAAGGTAACAATACATTTTAAAATACTTTTAGCATCGCTACAATTTCGCTTTTGGTCCGTCAATTGTTGTCACTAAAGGTAGAGGTAGAAGAAAGACATACACATACTACCAAAAATCGCCTAAAATCGAAATAAAACCATGTCGCTCTCACGAACCAGTCACATTTAGGTTTAGCGCGAACCTCGATTGGCCTCTTTCTCCTAGCCAATGAGAAGCGGATCGTCCGGGCCTGCAGTGCTTAAAGCCGAAGCGGAAATCATCCCGGTCTCGTATTCGCTGCTCATCTCGAAGGGCCAGCGAAGCAAGTGAAGCATTAAAGCTCAATAAAGTGACAACGAGATGAGCCGCGAGGTCGGGGGTAAGGGGAGAGGGGAGGCTCAATAACGAGAAAAGAGCTCGGCAATAAAGTGTAACGATAGAAAGATATCTCTTCAGATGTTGCAGAGGCCGTCGGTCGTAAGAAACGTCGAGAGAGGAAGAGTCTGCGGGCCGAGGAGAAAGAATTCCGAGCCAGGAGTCGGGCATAAAAGAGTACGAGCGGGACGAAGAGGAGGACGAAGAGGAGGACGAAGACAAAGATAGATGCTGTTGGCGGAGGGTGGACGAAGGAAGAAGGAAGAAGGAAACCGGCGCCAGAACGGCGGCCGCGTCCTCGTGCGCCGTCGGTGAAACCCGGCGACCGAAAACCAAAGGTGCATTAAACTTTGGCAACCGTACCCGCGGCAGCGTTACCACCCTCTTCGTCGTGTAAAGACGACAACGAGTCGCTGTACCAACACCCACCCCCGCGGCACACCATCAGACTAGCGGGTCTTCTGGGGGCTGTGACCCTGCAGCCGCTTCTACTCGCTAGCAGAACGATCTTACCCCCTCGGCGATCGTTTCTCCGATACGACACGACGAGCAATTCTCCCGTCCTACCACCTTCCCCCCCTCTCCAAAGTCTTAGAGGACGACTGACCCATCCGATTAAACGGATCGTTGGTTTTTCATCGGCGAATCTCGAATTTGGTGAGCTGGTCCGTTAATCGGCGCGAGGACTCGGGATGAGGATTCGCAAGATTTGGCTGAGCCTTGTCCCAAGGGTTGCTCTTCGGGGTGTTATGTATTTCAGGTTTAGAGCATTTCTGTTTGCAGGGGCTTGTTCTGTTGCGATTTCTTCATCCTCGAGTCGACTTCAGGAAAAATCATATTTCATTTGATGTAGGGGATGGCGCTCTTCATACCCCGTGGTAGGGGCAAGATGGTTTTTCACTAATTTATCTAAACCGTGTAAAATCGTCTTTCATTTTTCGTTGAAAGAGCGAAATTACTTTCTGAACAACCAAATATAATAAAAAATCAGGTCATTTTTGACCGACTTCGAAAAAGGAGGAGGTTCCTAAATTCGATCTGTATGTGCCTTCTTTTTCGCTTTTTTTTCTATGTATATTCTCCGATTACGAACGAAACCTTTTGCATCTTGTAGAGTATGTCCCGGGGTGGTACTGTGACAAAAATTTTGCAGTTTTTCATTCCTTACGATTTTATTTGCGAAAAATGAATTATTTCATTTATATGTTCACCGTTGACCAATCAGTACAAAACCTTGTGCATTGTGTAAGGTATGTCTCCCGACTGGTCCCTTGAAAACAAATTTTGCATTTTTCCATTCTTTGCAGTTTTTATTGCAAATAACCAATGAGAATTAAAAACCATCCTACGGTGTTCTACAAATTCTGCTCGTTCCACTAAAAAGTGTGAACATAAAAAAAATGTTATAAAAAAGAATTAAACCTACTTCGAAAAAACGCACTAAAAAAGTGCACTAAAAAGTATGAAATAATTTCGATTAATTTATGTGAATACACGCGAACTTAAATACAATACAATCTTTCCGGAGGCGGCGCAAAAATGAAAATTTTCTACACTGGATTTTACGAAAATCCTTAAATTCTTCTACATTCTACATGCTTTCACATATTAATGTATCTTCTCTTCCCACCTACTGATTTCCAAGTTCACCAAATTCCAATGGAATTATAATCAGCAACATCTGTCATTTAGAAAATTTCCAATTTTACGCCGCCTCCGAAAAGATTGTATTGCATTTGAGTTCGTGTGTATTCACATAAATTATAAATCGAAATTATTTCATACATTTTAGTGCGTTTGTTTAGTGAGTTTTTTCGAAGTCGGTTTTTATGAAGTAACAGAGACCAGCTACTTCTCTAGTAGTTGGAGGGTTTAGTGTTCTGATCATGAGGACGCTGGTTTCGCCGTTCCCTCTTCATCGTCCGCTTTGTAACATTGTATTTACGAGAGAGTGTGCCGATTCACTGGTCGCAGAACGTCTTTGTGGCAGTCCCACGCGATGTGTAAGGTCTGCCAGGGAGAGTGGGCGAGGTACTCGTGTCGGGATACCACGGATACCCGCGTACTCGACGGCACGAACATTCGTCGGGTATGTCGGGCCGAGTCAAGGCACGCGTGAACATCGATTCCTGATCGTTTCGGTGCCAGACACCAGAAGGTCCTGTCACGTGATCGTATATTGCTGCGGAAGGGCGCGGGGGTGGACGGACAGGGCTGATTTCCATCGTTCTTGATAGGCGTTCGTAACTCACGAGTGTTCGATACGATATCAGATACGTATATCGCCCGGCTGCGAGAAATTTTCTCCTCTGTCGCGTTCGTCCAACGATTCGACCGCGAACGGAATTCAATTTCACCGGGGGATTTAATGGGTCATCCCATTAGCAACAAGACTTTCCCTGCGGCGCGGCGGCCGCCGGACTGCCGTAATTTGTCACCATTAATTCATCGACGCTGTTCTTCGGGTGTTCGCGGTTTTTGCGGAGAAAATTATTCGCTGAAGTTGATTGCTATTGGCGGATGAACGTAACTGTAAGTGGATCGAGGATTTCGCATGTTCGTTTTGTTCGTTCTTCGAGGACCTAACAGAGTATTTGGCACAGATTGCCGGTGGTCTCTAATAAGTAATTAAAATAATTAACGATAATTATGTAGAGGATCGATTGTTTTGAAGGTAAAATGCACATCGCAAAGTAATATACCATGTAGAGTATCGCTAGCACAACAAACGGACAAAGCGCAGCGAGCACAATCCGAGAGCAGCAATCACATCCACTTAATTCAGTCCAATTTCCATTTCATGAAATAACGCTCAGTGTCTGAACCGTTGCACCTGGACCGTAATGCAGCGTGTTGTTAACCTTATGGAGGTCAGAGGTAGACCCGTCCGGATCTATGGTACTCGAGGGACGTTTACTTACGGTCCAAACGGAAACGGGCGGGCCCCTGGGGGCAGAAATATGTAGCTCTCGCAGGTTCGACGGCTCCGGGTATCATAATAACCTATCACTCCGTGTTGGACATCCCAGCTGACTGAACAGTAACCACTGTCTCCCTCGTATTGTAATATTTGCAAAGCTTAAAATGATCCAGTTCCCACGCTCCACCTCTACAACTCCTGCTGCTCTCCTGCCCATTCTCTTTAATCCGCTTCATCGATTACAGAGATCCGTGTCGCAGATTCACACTTATGGGCAAAATTCACCGATTGATAAGAAAGTTTTCTGCGAATATCTCGGGAACTTGTAACGTCCACGAAAAACGAAAGTCGTATACGTATTGATCACGTCGAACCGAGTAGAACGACGTATAATAGGTATAAAAAGCTTACAAGGAGAACTCCCGCTCTGTCCCTCACGGATTTAGTTCAGACTTTACAGAGTTATAGATCTCGTTCCCCTGATTACGAAAATACTCCATTATAGGCGCAGACGCTCAATAGTTTTCGAGATATTAGGTGAAGTAAAAAGTTCTGAGCGTTTTTCGCTTTATTTATATAAGCTTTATATATTAAAGTTTCATAACTGTAAAATATCAGTTTAGTTCAGATTTCTACCAAGCAGTGGTGTGGCCCGGGTTCTTCGAAGAAAATTATTTTCGTGGTAAATTATTTTTTATTGTTTTTTTTCGTGGAAAATGCATTTTCAATGTTAAATAAATTTTAAATAAAATATTTTTATTCGCTAAAAGACTAATTGAAAATGATACTTATTATTTTATAGAAGAAACACTAGATCTATTACTACTGTCTGTTTTGTATTGACTGGCTGCTGCTAGAGCCCACTGTTGCAAATCCCGTGTGGTTACTTGTTGAAAGTTTGCACGAGCCTCTTTGAATCTATCATATGTCCACTGATTAATGGCATTGTACTTGTCATAAATTGTACCCCCGTTCTTGATATAATTCTCCCAGCGTAACAAATATTTTTTCTTTTTTAAAAATCTGTTAAAATGAAACTTTAATTGCAAATATCTCGAAAACTATTGAGCGTCTGCGCCTATAATGGAGTATTTTCGTAATCAGGGGAACGAGATCTATAACTCTGTAAAGTCTGAACTAAATCCGTGAGGGACAGAGCGGGGGTTCTCCTTGTTAGGTGGGGAAATTATAAAGTTCAGCCTAGTAGCTTCCAGTAAGTGAACGTAAAACAAGTCCGTCGTTCGAGGATTAATAATGATCAAATGATTCGTAATGCGATGTCGACCATTCGTGCAGAAAGGGTTGAAAGCCTGAGACCTAGAAAGCTGACACAGTCTGTAGACTCGGTGCCGTGGATCCGCAGTGATCAAAGTTCGGGGTATCGTTGTCACTGGCGCGCAGGGTTGGTATGGCGTTTCACGCAACGGGAACCTAACCGGCGCGAAACTTGCCGGGCAAGATAATTACGTGCAATCTTGGAAGTTCGACTGGATATCCATCCAGTCCCATCATCCTCGAGGAACACGTGGTTTTGTATAGCGCGCAAGTTTCCGGCGCGGCACGGAAGCCTGGCGAGCGGGTAACCAGAACCAGCAGCAGTAGCAGGCTCCGGGAGCGCATTATGGGGTCCGAGCACTGTCAGTCGCACCTTCCGGCTGCACGCGATTCGAGGACGTTTACAATTTCCGGCAGACGTCGTGCGGCTCCCCGTCGAACCACCCTCAACCTTCCCAATCCCCCGTGTCGTCCCTCGTCCTGCAAACCACCCCTATCGTTCCCCGTCCCCCCACGCCTCGCAGTCCTGCCGACGGCAATCGCTTGCGCAACACGTTCCGGGTAAACGGGTTCTACGCAATCCTGCTGTAATAATCCGGAAAGCCGAATTGACAGAAGACGTCGGTTACCGTGTACGTGCTTGTTCCCATCGACGTCACTGTTAACCGTGACGTGAACGTTATCCGCCAGACACCGGAGGGTGCCGTACCTACCCCAATTATGGAATTTTGATACACGCGTCTTTCCTCCGCGGACCTGTTCGACCTCCCAGTACCTTGATATCTTCGGAGGCACCACTGTGCTGTCACAGACTTTATCATTGACTCTTCATTCAGATTTTTACCTTCAACCCTTTGCGCTACGATTTATTTTACAGTACATGAGAAGTGACCATTTTACATTACTTTGTAAAAATGCCAGGAAGTTATTTATCCAAATTTCCAGCAAAATCTTTTAGATAGTATACAGGGTGATTCTGGGAACTGGGACAAGTTACTGCTCTTTTTTAGACTCATATGACCTCATTTTTTATGTCGATGCACCGAATGCAACCGCCAGGTGCAATTGCACTTTATTCTTTAATGCAACCCAATTCTTTTTTGATAAACCAATCCATTTTACTATTCTACGTATAAAAGTACTAACCCGAGGTCATCGAAATTGTCAATACTTCACGAGATACTCTCGTATGCATCTTTACAATCTTAATAATCGCACATAAAAGATATTACAATGTCAACTTTAGTAGATTACAAAGTTCAATTATGTACAGTGGCCCACAAAATTGTCCGTACGCCCTTTGAAACAGAATAACTTCTTTATAATTGTACCAAACGATCTGACGTTTTGTAAGGAATTAGAAGCATTGGTTTACTAAATGATGCGCAAAAAAAATTTTCCAAAAATTCTAATTTACAAGGTTACATGCAAGAATAAAAGTGGCAGTTTTTAAAACTTTTTTGTTTGGGCTCTTAATGAAAATTTAAAACATTGTATGTTTTGTAGATCTATGTTAGTTACACATACTGAAAATTTCATCGAAATCGATTAACATACACACGAGCTACAAGCGGTTAAAAATGGTGAAAACCGTGGTTTTTCACGACTTTTGATTAGTTTCTGCTTAAAATCCACAGAATCGTACATCTTTCGATATGTGCCGTTTTTTCCTGCGTCAACCGATTTCGATGAAATTTTCAGTATGTGTATAACTGACATAGATCTACGAAACATATACAGGGTGTCCCAAAATTCCTTCAACAGCCAGAAATGGGAGGTTTCTGAGATCATTTGAAGCAACATTTTCCTTTGCAAAAATGTTATCCGCGACTTTGTTTAGGAGTTATTAACGAAAAACACGGACCAATCAGAGCGCGATCTAGACGCGAGTTGGCACAGTCTAGCCGGCGCGCCAACTGTCTATTGGCTGACTGTGCCAACTCACGTCTAGTTCGCGTTCTGATTGGTCCGTGTTTTTCGTTAATAACTCCTAAACAAAGCCGCGGATAACATTTTTGCAAAGGAAAATGTTGCTTCAAATAACGTCAGGAACCTCTCATTTCCGGCTGTTGAAGGAATTTTGGGACACCCTATATTATTTTAAATTTTCATTAAGGGCCAAAAAAATTTTTTAAAATGCCTTTTTTATTTTTGCATGTAACCTTGTAAATTACAATTTTTGGAAAATTTTTTTCCACAACATTTAGTAAACCAATGCTTCTAATTGATTATAACAAAATCAGGTCGTTTGGTACAATTATAAAAAGGTTATTCTGTTTTAAAGGGCGTACGAACACTTTTGTGGGCCACTGTATATGTGGTTGTCTCTGAGTCTCTGACATACATATGTATATGGTCCAGTGAACGTGATAATGTTACAGTTAAAGATCGGAAATTTCGTATGGCAACAACCTAATGCGCGGTCGAAAAGCCGCCAGCGACACGAACACTTACAGTGAGTGGTAGAACCGACGCCAGTCAGTAGGATTCATAGTGTTCGAATTAGCCAGCGTTACAGGAGAGGCACGAGATATCGTACAATATAATCCCGCACGAAAGATTACACACCGTGACGGTTGATTCTCATTTAGTTGGTCGGATACTGGGTCGTATACCGAGGACCTGTCAGACCACACTATCGCGCAGGTGGCTCATTTCGTCCGACTTGGCCTGGCATCGAGTGAGGATTATCAATTAAACAACGAACAAAGGTCTTGTCCGCGACAATCGAGCACGCGTCGCACGTTAATGATTCATCGATCGCTCTTGATACGCATTCCGCGGCATCGGCTTGGGAGCTCCTCTGTGTGCTTGGCAGCTGTCATCTTCTGTTAATTGGATCGTGCGCGTTCCCTATGATCGTCGGTTTGCATAAAGTTATTCCGTCTGCCACGATGCTCAAACGTCTAACATCGCTGAGACCAAGATTATACTATGAAGCATTAACGTCGGGGAATAATCTTTCCCGATACTAACGAACTCCCATTGATCCGGTCACAGTCGTTCCTCTAAAACGAGATTAATTTTACTCTATTTTTAGGATGCTTGATATTAGTGAAAATCACGAATTAAAATTAGAAAATCATGAATATTGTAATGGCTTTTCTGGGTAGAATAAATTGACCGACTAACATTATATCACACGAATAAAATACTTGCCAAGTAATGCATATTAAAATATAGATGATCAAAATTGTTGTATCTTCTGTTCACGAAAGTTCCAAGCAGACTGCAACGTGTTTAATCATCTTACTGGAGGTCAGACAAAATTCTATTTCTCGGAAATTCTCAAATTACAAGTACAACTTATGGAATGTTGAAAGCTGAGGTTATGGTTTAATTAAGAGACGGTCAAACCGGCGGTAGGGACTTAATTTCAGTAAAGAGTTTGCTTAAAGCAAAGTTCTAAAGAACTCGTAATGTAACTGTCGTGTAAAATAGAGTGGTAATGGACTCGTGTAAGGTAAAGTTACAAAAAGCCTGCAGGTAAACGAGGAAATGGTACAAATCGGAAAAATTATTTACTTAGTGACGACGTGCAATTATTTGATTCAACAACGTTTCTGTTATTCCATTCGGTAATATAGTTTCTGGAAAATGTCTCGGTAAAAATATTGGTTTGGAAAGGTCCGCTCCATAAATTCTTCCTCGACTACTTTGCTTCGTGAAAATTTAATCGAGCACCTCATCTTCCGCGATCGTCCCTTGCACATGCGTTGCGTAAGTACGTCGATGTAATCGTAATGAAGTGACTACACCAGTTATCAACGATGCTCTTTGAACGAGGCATCCGGCAAAAAGATGCACTCCCATTATCGTTCCACGTAGTTTATTCCACGAAGCATAATATTCTGTGAACGAGGTGCACGCGAGCCTCCCACCTATCCGGCCCGACACGCATTGCCGGTGAAATTAATTTTGTCCTCGCTCTAACCTCCTGCGCGTGCCAGAAATTCCTAGCTTTCACGGTTCACTATCGCGTGTTTTTAATTCCTATTTTCTAGCATCGCTCAAATCGCGATAACACCCTCCGCAAAAAATTCGCTAAACACCGTTCATAACGGTCTCCACGCTTTTTACGTTAAATACTTCTGCAATAATGCTTCCTTTAAGCTGTGACATTATTTCCATCGGTAAACGGATTAGCAAAATAAACTGACCAAACAAATTATCCCAATAAATAGACTATCCAAACCGATAACTCGGAAAAGTCGATTTTAAAATCTCACAGCGTGATAATTTATCAACGTTCGAGGGCGTGAATGGAAGGTAAGAAATCGAAGTGTATAAGATTTGTTTAAAAATTGGAAACCACGCAGAAAAAAATTTTATGGAATTTTAAGGGATTACTCCAACTCAACTTTAAAATATCACAACGTTAAAATTATTATAACGTCTGACTGAATGTTTGCAAGAAAATTTGAAACCACGTTAAGATGTCCAAATCGATTCAAAAATATTTTCCGGAAAAATTACATAAAATTATATCATCGTAACCAACCACAAAAAGAAAAGAAATGTTTTTGATTTATGGGTTCATTGCCCAGGGAATCATGCATCGTAAAGATGCACGCGTTATGCACTCGACGAGCTCATATACATCGTTTAACTCCGCCGAAACTCGAAAAAAGAATTCTCCTCGTCGAATAAACGAGGCCGAAAGTTTCGAGCGGCGGCGCACAGGGAAAGTTTCGGCAACATCCTCAATAATTTACACGAGAGGTGACGAATTTATTCGTCGGACAGAAAGTTCACGGTTCGTCCGTTCTGTGTGTGCACTCCGGCAAATTTTCCGTGGGTGTTCGAACGCGAGCCAACACCTCGCAGCGCCAATTGTGCTCATTAATCCTGGCAGGAGAAGCAGGTGACGCTGCGTTTTCCAATTTCTCATCGAATCTTCCT
Organism: Lasioglossum calceatum; assembly: GCA_963966675.1. Classification (NCBI taxonomy): domain Eukaryota; kingdom Metazoa; phylum Arthropoda; class Insecta; order Hymenoptera; family Halictidae; genus Lasioglossum; species Lasioglossum calceatum. The sequence continues at coordinate 19,246,336 of OZ016541.1, forward strand.
CGCTCTCATGAATCTAATTAGCAGGAAGCAAATTGGCAAACGCAAAGACGTTCCCGAGGCCTGGCATACGGTAATAATTCAATAGACAAAGAGAATTTTAATGAGCCTTTGTTGTCGCGAATTTACGAGAAATGCTACTCTACTCTTGTTGATTCTTATGAAAATTTGCAAGCTCTCTATTGGGAAATTCGTTCCACATATGCTCTTAAACAATGGTGTAATACTGTATCTAGAAATTGACATTCTACGTATTTTTTTATACAATCTTTTACACGACTTTTGCTGAAATTTGTTGCACTCTCAGGTTAAATAAAATCGGAAGTTACGTTGTCCATCCTGTACATTACAATCAAATTACAAAACAAAATTTTTCCTTTTAACCAAACGACTTTTATGATCTAAATAAAACCAGAAAAGAAGTTCTAATTTCACAATTTGTTAAATATCTAAGAAGATCAAATAAGAGAATAAAAATTCACTCGAAGAACGTCAACTTAAAAATAATCAAGTTTCCACGACAGTAAATAATGACCTACACAAAAGGTGGCTCATCCAACCACTCGTCCCGCAAACGTGTAAACTTTCTGCGAACAAACAATTCCGCCCGCAGGAGCGTTAAAAATGACGCGAGATAAATTTCTAGGGGGTGGGTCTTAAGTTCGAATTTGTCAGGAGAACTCGTATATCCCCCCGTTTTATTTCCGCATTGTCGCGCGTACGATCGCTGTAAATTCGTTGATATTTACGAGGTGGTGTCCACTCCGTAAACCAGGCATCGATTTTCGAAAATTATGCCCCGCCCAGCGAAGGGGACACGGTCTTCCAGTCTGCACTCCGAGGTCTCGCGAAGGGTGGAAAAGGGTGGGAAGGGGTGGCAGAGGGTGGATGGATGGTCGGTCGTGGGTATCGACGAGATTATTGTGAATCGTCGGGCGTCGAGTGGCGCGCGTGTATCTCGAGGACGATTCCTCCTGTCGCCGCTGCCGCGTTTATGGAATCCTCCCCCGCATCCACATAGACAATACAGATGAGCCCTGGCGCCACGGCGTCTGCTCTCTGATGGTATTATTCTGTCAGACCGGGACGCCAGTCATCGGATGAGCGCGGCATTAATTGACCAGAATTTTGAATTTGATCGATCGAGCTTTGTTCCGTCACCGAAAAGGATCACGCCCTTTTAACACTAATCCTACTACCATCGGTCAAATGGCAGACTTTTTGTACTTTAGACAACAATTAATATAAATTCGTAAAACTCTCTCCATGCGATATGATTGAATACATTTGTTTTAAAATTTAAATATATGTATATTCGACATTGTCATTTTTATAATTTATTAACAATCTCAAATATCACTGTGACTGATTACTTGTACAGTAAATCGTGTTATGCTTTAGATAGAATTATCTACGTGAGAAACTTGTTCCTATAATGAAGAATTCGGATAATCGCGACTCTTCTCGAATAGAGAAAACTAAGTTCCCAACACTTCTTGACTTAATTCTGAATAGCTACTTGAAGTTCATTCAGCCACTTCAGTTTTATTCTTCGTTATGTCTAGCTTTCCTTTCATCTTTCAACAAGAAGTGGCTGCTGGAATATATTATGCAGCCACTTAGGTTACCTATGCTCGATGTCCCACGATAGGAATATGTATACTGATTCTGTGATGTAAAATAGTACAAGTCTTTTTTAAAGCTTTGATATTGATACCATACTTTATTGATGAATCGTTTGTTTAGAAAAAATAAATACTTACCCCAATAAAAAATATCGCGGGAGCTCCACTACATCCCGTGCAGCTTCCCTGAAACAAACAATCGTATCATAAATAACTAGTTCCACATCTTCATCTTGTATAGTAGTGCTAAATTAATAACATTGAATCGAAGAAACCCGAATGGCTACGGCGATAGTCATCGTGTTAATATTTTCCTTTTCCGTGAACAAACATCCGGCACCACGGTTTTCTTTGTCGGGCACGGGTAACTGGGTCACAGCAGCGTGAAAATCGCAGGACTCTTAAATTCTCCGTTTTACGGTCAGCAACGAATTTTTCCGAAAACCCGATAAACACGCTGAAGCAGCAAACACCGGAGCGAGAAAGGGGCGTCTTTGCAGCCCTCCGGAGGGCAGAGGGCGGGAAAATTCTTGAAGATTAATGACGGAGGACATGGCACCACCATGGCCGAGGGAATTTTGAGTCGAGAAGAGAGAGGAGAGGTTTGGAAAAGGCGAGGCTGCGCGGATAGGCATCGGCCTAAGGAGAGCTGCACCCCCGCCCTCATTTGAATAAGACGGCAGTTAGTTGTGTTTACGGTGTACAGCGGCTGACAAACGATTACAAATTGTCCCTCTGACAAATCGCCGGACATTACTCGTGCACTTTTGGCGCGGCCTGCTACCGCCCGCCTCGCTGACTCCGACGCCCACGCGACTCCGATGCCACCGAGCGATACTAATTGCGACGCTACGTGAACATTTTTGTCTACCGTCTGCCGCGGACAATTCGGAGATTGCTCAAAGTGCCGTGCAATTACGGTGGAGCATCCCCTGTCAAAGTTCTTTCTCATCCTTGGAGTAAAATGGTACCAACTTCAGATTTTAGGACACTGAAACCCCCTTCAAACGGTCCTGTTTGCAATTAATCGTTCAGGGGAATTTTCATCTTGTACTGACGTGTTGTTTAATGACGATACTTCGAAAAGTGTTCAAAGTTTCGTTTTCTCAGAGTGCAGTTTCCTATTATGGGAGCAAAATGGTACCAGCTTCAGATTTTAGGAATCCGAAACCATTTGAAATGATTAAATGGTTGTTGTCTTCTTCTTTAAGAGGAAAGAGGCTTTGAAAATTGCTAAACATTTCATTTTCTTAGGGTTGAATATCATCCAAGAAGGTTATTTCTTATTCTAGGAGAAAATTGGATACAGAAGTTCGAAACTTCCATGATCCAGGTATTAAAAAATGAAAATTTCCATTCGTCTAAGATGAATGATGCACGATACACTGGTTCACAGAAGTTTTCTAAGGAAACCGAATTCGTAACTTGATTTTAGATCCAAAGTTCTAGTTACACTGGAAATTGCTTGAAATAATGAAATTTCCATTCGTCTCAGATGCATGATACAGCAGTGCACAAAAGTCTTTGTCTTAGGAAAAAGAATTTCCAACTCGACTTTACCAGCGGCTCGAGGGTTGTTACTCGGCGGCAGCGTGCATAATTACCCGATTCTTCATGCGGAGCGTGACAGATTCGGTCGGTTCTGATTGGCCTTGATTGCGAGTGGTTGTATTACGTCTTTCGGGCGTATCTTTTCATCGTCGCGAGCACGGGTACGTGTTCTCGGTTTCGAATGCGCGACGAGTGCCACTCGACGGCACGAAAAGCGCGCGAGTAATGCCGGTCGCATGAATAGTCCGCGTCCCGGTATCGCAACGTATCTATCATGCTCCCGGCGGAACGTAAAAAGGGGATCCGACGGGGCCCCGCGGTGAATCGTTGCACGAAAATTTGTCTGCCTCACGTGGATTCCTATGTTAATGGAAGATAAATGGTATTGCGCGATGCACCGGAATGCAAACTAGCCGGGGACGGGGCCGCGAACCCCTCGGAGAAGATTGATATACTGCTCCGTAGAACTTTCATAAATATCCTGGAAATATTTGATACCCAGATTTAAGACATTTATGATTCCTCCGCAGACAGATACTCTTATCGCTAATGAGACCGCGCGGAGATTTTATACATTGATTACGCTGTCCAACAAATTTCAACTTTTTTTATGATTTCAATGAACTTTTAGGTCCTTCTTATAGAGTTTTTTGCGCTGATTCCGAATCTGTCCTTAATTTTTCTCCTATACGCACAGTTTTTGAAAAACATGGCTTTGAAAAAAAAACATATTTTTCAACTTTAAACACATATTGTGATGTTATTATAAAAATTGGTGCGAAAGTGGTGTCTCTCCGTTGTTTAAATATTGTTTAAGCATGTTAAAACAATCATAATGTATTAATATTATATATTACTGTATTCGGGAAAGTCTACAGAATCTCCTGCTGTAAAGAACAATTCAATATCTTTTATAATAACATCACAATATTTGTTTGAAGTTGAAAAATATGTTTTTTTTTTCAAAGCCATGATTTTCAAAAACTGTGCGTATAGGAGAAAAATTAAGGACGGATTCGGAATCAGCGCAAAAACCTCTATATGAAGGACACAACAGTATATTGAAATCAAATTTGGTGTTGGACAGTGTTATCGGTTCGCAATTTTTCATGTACGTAATTAGCAGCTGTCTATGGAAAATAAGAATTGTCCGCATCTATTGCGAAATATCGTCTCACTTCAATCATTTCCAGGTGTTGGAAATGTTTGCAACGAATGCACGCAACTCACTATTCTGATAGCAGTTTTACAAATCATTTCAGCTAGATCTATGAAACAGTCCGATTATTTATCGACGCGTTACGTTTCCGTGTATCAGTTACCGCAATTCAATGCCGGGTTTGTTAACGACAGTCAGCAATCTAGATAACCGAAGTATCCCAACAATATTGCAGTATTGAATCGAATCGATGCAAATGGGAACGGGAACATGTTGCGATATGGTGGACATATCTGCACGAGAGAAAACATTACCTGTACCCGCGCGCACAGGTAATTAGAATCACAGATGCGTGGATCGCAAACCTTGTCAGTCGAATGATATTTTATTAATCAACAGTAATTAACTATCGCAGCGTTCTAACCCGATCATCGAGGCAAATTCACGTCAACTGTCTAGCAGAAAATGGTGTTCCGGTCAGGAAGCACTTTATTAATAGGCATAGAACCTCTATTCTGTAAACAGTTGGCTAACTGAGCTGTGCATTCGCTTACTATGACAGCAGAATCATAGTTTACATTCAGTCTAGGATTCTACGTTCAATACTTGATTAACAAGAATATAGTTTTGATTGGAACAATGCCAGGACGTTCGTTACAAGCGATATATCAGTTTTTAGAAATTAATTTAAAATGTGTTCAGTTCTCATTAAACTCGAAATGGATTTCAATCCCAACCCAAAGTTAGCTGTCCCAGTTTCACTCGAACCAGAGATCTCCCAAGACTCTACGAAACATCGTCCTCATATTGCAGTCCAATCCCCTCTCTCCCCATAAATATGCACACAAACCTGTCCATTAAAAAACGCACACGCGGACACATAGATTTGTCTAGCGAGAGAGAGCCTGTATTCATGGTATTCATAGAGACTGACCGGATGGTTCTTCACAGGCCACGCCGTCTCGTCAGCATATAATAGAGCCTTCCCGACGATGGCTCCTTTAAAGAACACGCTTGCGGCCAGCATCATCGACTTTGCCCAAGCTCCGACGCCTATCAGATGATGTAACCGAGCCAGCTTCTAGCAAACCACCCCCCGCCCACGCGTCTCTGCGTCCGAGCGGTCTTTTAGGCGCCACAACGGCTACCCTTCGCTAGAGCCAGCCAGCGTCCTCCACGTGGGTCGATAACCACGCGTCTCGCTGCCGGGATACAGCAGTGCTCGCGGAAATTTCCAAAGTTTTCGATCCGGAAGTCACATCCTTGACTCATTCGAAAAGGTAAGACAAAAATCCCTGACTCTTAAGTTTTGAAGCTTGTCTCTTTGAAGCACGTCTGCCTCCCACGCTCCAGCAGCATTTTCCTCCTTCAGAGGAAGAGTGGGGATGGGTCACGCAAATCGAAGCATTTCAGTGAAATTTAATCGAACGCTACTGTACCATCCCCTGTATCTTGCTAAATTACGCGGACCCGTTCATCCGGTGACCAACTGAAAAGACCAGTTTTGCGTACTCTCGCCGGTCGGACGCTATTACCCGGTGAAAGTGGGTCGGCCGACGGTGAATGCACATTGCACGCTGCAGACCTGCACCGGAATCGATTAATGGGCCATAGTTTTTGCTCCCGGGAGCCGGTGATCATTCGTGGATCCCCACGATAGCCATCAGGATTGTTGCCTCGAGCTGGAGTTCCGGCCGTGAGGGTGCTGTTCCGAAAGTTTCGACGCCGGGGACACCCGCGATGGTTTATTGTCAGCGAAGGGCTCGAAATTTGACGCCACCGAGGACGCCTTTTTGCTCGCTGACTTTTCGCTGAATTACTCAGTCGACGCGAAGAATACTGTGCTCCAGCTGGACCAAGTTTTGGCCTAGTTTTTGACCTCTCGATGCTCTTTTCCGAGTCTTTGCAGCTGACTGTGTACGGACGATGACTGCCGTGGAATTGTCGGAGGTGTGTTTGCTAGAAAATGGTCGATCATTGCAAAAATTGTCTGCGTTAATCGTGAGATACTGGAGAAAGAGGATTCTAGATTTCCATTTATTTCTGTTTTTGTCGCAGCGAAACATTTGACGTTTCATTTTTTTGTAAGGACATTTTTCGAGATTTGCAAGCGCTGCGACCCGAGGATTGTAGTTTTCTACTCGAAATGTGGCCGTGCGCGCAACTAGAGCATAAAAACGACCATAACTCTGTATCAATGTCCAGTGGGACACTGTATTTATATGAATTTTTGTTTCATTGTTTTTGCGTTCCACGTGCGCAGTTGATGTGTGTCGCGCACGTTGCGGAACATGCGTGTAACATTCTTGATTGCTGTCATGAAGTAGTATAAGGAGACCTATCTGTACAGTTTAAAAGTGGCAACAAAAATTGTTCCCGATTGGGGGAGGTACGCCAAATGGAATGGCATGGACAGAGAATGTTAGTGTCAAAATGGTGTCAAACGATGAAACGTAAAGGTTAGAAATATGTGGTTATGTTATGACAGACGTGCAAATACGCAAAATTTGAAGATAAATAATGTTATAAATTTTTTAAAAGATTTTCAAAATCTTATTATTTATATAAAATGAAGAGGTGTTGTGTATTGAATAATTAATAAGGATGGCATATGTGCCATGTATAAATGTTATATGTTTTTTGTTATAATATAATTAAAAGTAGGGGGCCATAAGTTTTTACACATAATAGGGTTATATGTATGTATATCTTTATTTCAGCGTTTGGTCAAGAAATGGACTCGGTTTTATACAATATAATGGGCTTATACCACGCTTCGGAATTAACTGAACTTGTATCAATAGATTTCCACACCACCTATGAGGAAAAAAAAGATAATATTGTTGCTTCTTCTTCCCTACAGCAATATACATACATGTATTCATTTTGATTTCAAATATACTACTTCACGATTGCTGTTTCCCTGCGAGATGCGCGTTTGTTATTTAAAACATTCCGAATTGGCTCTGACCAGAATGTAGAGGAGCAAACAGAATCCATAATAAATTAATAGATAGGTTAACTATTTGTTCGCAAGTGTAATTAATAGACTGCGGCTCTTTTTGGAAAATAAAAATGTTCTGCACGGATTGTGAGAGATCGGTTATAATGCCAAGCGATTTGCTCTGTCTTGGAAACGTTGAATCCTCTGCTAACGTGAAAAATAATTGCTCTGCCAGACTTCCGGGGCTGTCTTTGATTACCTCGAGGAATAAGCGATGCTGAAGAATGCGTTCCAAGGAGGGCCCTAAATTACAGAAATGCTTAATGCGCGCCACAGCTTATCTCCTGTCCCGAGTTCAACGATGTACGACCGAGCAAGTGAGCCGTGATTTACAGTTTAATTCAGCTAGGCACTGGATTAAACCAGCGTCTTTCAAGAGAGACCGAACCAGTCGGATTTATTGCGTTTTTTTCGACAGCTAGCTAAAAAGAGTACGCAGAGGGAAAGAGAGAGAGAAAGAAACTTGGACAAAGATCATTCCCTCGGCCTCCAACTCCTGATACGGCGAAACTGGAGCAAACTATGACGGGATCGAAGTGAGCTCCCGCAGAATATTGTCCATCAGTTATTTAAAGAATTTGTCCAAAGGAAAATACACCTGCTGGATATGATATTACAAAATATTTGAAGTTCTTCGCCGAGGAAGAAATTCCGCCCGGCAGGATATTTACATGCGACTCAATTACGCTCCCGAGGAATTCCAAACACGGATCTTATGCGATATTGTGCCCGAAATCTTTCGCGTGGGAGAGAGATCCAGGAAACAAGAGGAGCAAAGTCAATACGAAGCACATTGTTCGTGGTAAACAATTTTTCATTAATATGAACGCTCTGGATGAAAATGGATACTGGCAAATACGAAGGACTAATATTTCTGAAGATTAAAAGATTGATAAGTAATCAACTTTGTGGGTACTTTTGACAACATTTGGATTCTTTGTCCACTGTTTATTGTATGTATTGATATTGGAGAATTTGGAAATTTTACTGTAATATACAGGGTAACCTAACGTTGCCACCTCAAATATCTTTGTTGTTTTTAAAGATACGTCAAATGTCTGAAGGACAAAGGTGAATGGTTCAGTCGGGCTCACATGATACCAAAAAGATTTATGTTTTTATGTGATTTCTTTAGAGATATCAAGGTCACCTTAATTTTTTTTTAAATAGAAGCACCCTTTTTTAAACACCTGCAATGATAGTCCCTTTCATTAGGAATTCAGTGACTATAATTACCTATGCATGTATAAATTTCTAAGTAGTTCCTAGTCCATGTAACAGACACAGAACATTATTATTTTGCATTGACCATTATAAATTCGAAGTCTACTCGTTAATCACTCACTAATGTGCGAAGCCCCTTATTTTTAGACTTTATACTTAGCCTTTAAAAACAACAAAGATATTTGATTGGCAACGTTAGGTGACTCATCTTGTATAATGTCCATAATCTTCAAATTTACATAGTAACTTGACTTGGAAATAAGTTTGCAATTTCTCTAAAGATGTTTGAACTTATCAAATTGATTAGAAACGAACTATTCTCATTTTTGAATGATCAATCGATATCCATCAGGTGGAACCGATTTCTTTTTTTATTGAAGAATTGCGGGGGTTAAAGCTGAACGACATTTCACGTGCTAATAATAAAGCGGACGAAAACATCGACGGGCAAATATTCCGCCGGTATTTTCCCTCTCGGCGAAGGGAAAATGGGCCACGGTTCTGCAACGTGACCGTTAATGGATTTCCTATCAAAATTTTGGAACTAATTCAATCGCCGATGCATACTCGGACGCGGAACAAAGCTCGCGTGGCCACGCGGATAATAATACACGTACGAGGGTCCGCGAAGATGGTAGCCGTTTTTCGCCCCCATTTCACACGGTTTGCCCGATTACTCGGAATTGAATTCATTCTGTAAATTCTGTTCCATTAAACTTTTTTTTTCGCCGCGCCACGCCGCCGCGCGCTCACTGAATTTCGAAGCTTACCTTGCCCCGCTAACTGGTCCAGCAATTTATATGTAATCATCTCGCCCGCTAACGAATTCGTTTAAAATCAATCGCAGTCGCGTACGAATTTTATCGTTACTAAATATAAAACTAGCAAAAACATCGGCGAACGAGATTTATTGGCAGATTAAATGCGTTTTTACAGCGAATCGTACGTGCACATTTTTTGACGAACGCCACCAGAGCTTTCCTACGATTTACGTTCGTGGACAAATGCATTTTTAAACAAGAGGAGAATGCGTCTTCTTTAAACAAGTTTTGGATAACTTGTTAAGCAACGAAAATATTAGGTTGCAATTGAAATGACCGTTTTTCACATTTGAAACTTCCCGCCTTTGTAGTTTAGTTTTTCCACGACAGATAGGGTTGAAGTTGTACAATTTAAAAAGTACATATCTCGTACATGAATTTGCGTGTATAAGATTATTGATATTGTATAGTATACATGATTCAAAATCGATTTTCGTTCGCCATGGAAAAAAGGGAAATTCGAATAATTTACTTGTACGAGTTCAAACTTGGACATACTGCGTCCGAAGCAGCGAAAAACATAAATGCCGCTTTCGGTGAAGGTATACATAGCAAGTGATCGGACCATAAGGCGTTGGTTTGAAAAGTTTCGTTCCGGAGATACAAATCTGGAAAATGAGCCTCGTGGTCATAAGCCAGTTAAAGGAGATAGTTTAAAGGGATTCACGTCTAACCCAAAATTCCTTCAACAGCCGAAAATGGGACACCCTGTATATACACGATTCAACTATCCCCCGACATCTGAATGCTTTGGGAAAAGTAAAAAGGTTAGATAAATGGGTCCCACATGAGCTCACTGAAAGAAAGAAGATGTGCCATCTGGATATCAGTTCTTCATTACTTTCCGACAGAATAATGAAGGCATATTAAATAGGATAATTACCTGTGACGAAAAATGGATTCTCTACGACAATCGACGACGTTCTGCATAGTAGCTAGACGCAGATGAAACTCCAAAACAAATGAAGAAACCGAACCTTCATCCGCGTGAAACATTGGTGTCTGTATGGTGCTCAGCAAAGGGTACATTATTCATTTTTTTAAAAAAGGTGAAACCATAAATGCTAATAAATACTGTCAGGAAATTTATATAATGTATTAGTCAATAGACGTGGTGTGATATTGCTTCACGATAATGCTCGGCCACATATTGCGAAAGAAACAGTAAAAAAATTAACACAGTTGAAGTGTGAAGTTCTTCCTCGCCCTCCTTATTCGCCTGACCTGTCACCTACTAAGTACTATTTTTTCAAGCACCTAGATGGCTTTTTGAATGGAAAAATATTCAAAGAAGAACGTGCTGTAAAAACTGCATTTGGTGAATTTACCTTGTCTCAGGTTTATTAGATTTCTACTAGAAAGGCATTGAGGCACTTGTATCACGATGGAAGAAGTGCATTGATGTCGATGGAAATTATTTCAATTAATGGAATATGAATAAAGCTTGTAAAATAAAAGTTTATTTTAAAAATTCAAAACGGCGATTAAATTTGCAAGAACCTAATATTTTTAATGATCTTTATCGTTCCATTTCTTAATAGCTTGTTAATTGTATTACACCCATTTTTTTGTAAATCTTAGGCAATTTATCAAGGATAGAAAAAAGATATTTTATTAAACATACTATGAAATAGCTGAAGATTAGCATGTCGTATACTGGACTATTGTGTAAAGTATTAAATGCAATTCTAATGTATGTTATGTCAAGATATTAATTTCATGTTTCAATAACAGTGACGTCAATTGCCATTTACATGGTACTCATGTTAATCGTATGTTAAATAATACTCAAATTAATGCATCACTTTTAATGACTGAAAAATTATCCCCCTGAAATAAATGATTCTGTGAAAATAAATGAAGGAATGTAGTAGCGCAGTTGCATGCATTAAAAAGCTTTCATTAAAGTCTGGCAAATTGACAGTCCCCGCGCAATGGAACATTACCACCTTGTTTATTAATTTCCATGTTTGCCAAACATCGATGATATTTCAGCTGATTAATTACCGGGTCGACGCGCGACGCACAGCCTAATTGACCCACGTCGACAAGCAGCTCGGCGATCGCCGGAGGAAAGTGCGAATTTGTTGAAAAACATGATTAATCAATAGCGTGTTATTAATTACTCGTTGCAAGAGACGTGCACGCGAGCGAGACCGCGCGTGCGTCCTGTAGAATCGATTCGCGTGTACGCGGATTACGTGCTACTCGCCTAACAATAATAAGGAATTTCCCTGGAACATAGAAGTAAACCATAATCCCTCCAAAAACTAATTAACAGGATGATTTACATAGAAGATCTCGCGAAATAAGAAGTAAGACATCCAAGGAGGTTTTCTGTATGAGCATCAGCGTGCTGCGATAAAACAATGCCAAACCTGTAAATACATTTTATCGAAAAACGTAATTATTATTTTTCTTTAAGCAAGAACAAGCTGTAGTGATTAGATAATTGAATTTAGTAAACGAACAGCCTGTGGCGATTTAATAATATAATTTACTGAAAGAACAGCCTGTGATTATTCACTAATAAAATTCAATAGACAAAACAGACTGCAACGATTTGGTAATAAGATTTAGTAAAAGAATAATCTGTAACGATTTAGTAATGGATATTATTTAGTAATAGAATTCACTAAAAGAACAGTCTGTAATTTCTTAGTAATAAAATTCAGTAAAAATAAATTTTAGCAATCAAATTTAGTGAGAGAACTATCTGTAACGCCTCAGTAATATATATAGTTGAGCTCCATATGTTCAATGGCTGCAGTCGCCTTTCATCGAAAGTTGTATCGCGAACTTCGAGGACCAAGATTAGACTGTATCGCGAATAGAAGGTCGCGGATCGATCGCGTGTAATCGACGCACAGGTCCGTGTCCGTAATGATCCAGGTAATTGAGAGTCGTGCGTCCATCGGCTGATGAATGGGTTACAAGAAACGCCAAGCTAAATGTTTTCCAGCGGCGCGAGCGTAATTACAAGTACGCCTGGTAGTATCGGTGGAACGCGGGTAGGCGATGATTACCAGTAATACCCGCGACCGTTCAATTGGATTCCCCTTAGTCACGCGGCAACGACGAGTCGAACGGAGAATTGTTCCGAAATATGATTGATGTTTCGCGGTGTCTAACCCTGTTGTGACGGCGTACAATGTCGATGAATTATTTTAATGCCGGCAGAGAAACCGAGGCTCGGGGAAAATGTAATTGAATGACGAGCGGATTTAGCAGGGGACAAACTGACAAGATTTCACGACCCCTTTCGTAACGACTGCCCTGGCTCTGCCATTGCCAATATTGCCAATTTAATTATACCGTTTCACTCAGCTTTCCCTAGGATGAACGCTCTGCCCCGAATGCTCTTTGTCTCTGCTGAACGTTCAGTTCTTGATCTGTACATGTGAAAAATAAGTGTTTCATTTATTATGAAGTATTTTGAATTTAGGAGACGGCGAAATGTTGGATCACGCACAGAATTACGGTACTATGAAGAATTCAAGAATTGAGAATCAAATCAGTGACGAAGAATTGAAACAAAGAAGTTCATTGTAAAATTATAAAATTGTGAGATTGTAAAATTGTGAGAGTGTAAAATTGTAAGATTGTAAAATTGTGAGATTGTTTAATTGTGAGAATCAAAAAATTGTGAGTGAAAAAATTGTGAGAGTGTAAAATTGCGAGAGTGTAAAATTGTGAGATTGTAAAATTATGAAAGTGAAAAAATTGTGAGAGTGTCAAATTGTGAGAGTGTAAAATTGTGAGATTGTAAAATTGTGAGAGTGTAAAATTGTAAGATTGTAAAATTGTGAGATTGTTTAATTGTGAGAATCAAAAAATTGTGAGTGAAAAAATTGTGAGAGTGTAAAATTGCGAGAGTGTAAAATTGTGAGATTGTAAAATTATGAAAGTGAAAAAATTGTGAGAGTGTAAAATTGTAAAATTGTAAAATTATGAAAGTGAAAAAATTGTGAGAGTGTAAAATCGTAAAATTGTGAAATCGTAAGATTGTAAAATTGTAAAATATTGTACTAAAATTGTAAAATTGTGAAATTATGTTGCATCATTTTTGGGGCGTGTTATGCTTCGTTCCCAGGAACTCACAGTTCCAGCCACCTCCCATTCAGAGAAAAGCCGACGGCAACGACAACGCACGTGGGATTAATCGAGTACTAATCTGCATGAAACGAATTCATTTCATTAGCAGGTCTAATTGACGAGCAGAAGGTCGCGCGAGTATCAGGGCACGCTAGACACGCTCTCCCGACGCAATTACCGCGTGCGACACTTTTATCCGAGACTAATTACGCGTGGCGTACAATACATACCCGCTACCACGCATTCATTCGCTTCGAGTAACTGAAACACTCTTTTTTCAGTGAACCATTTGGAAAGACTCTCGAAAATGACGCATCTAAAAGCAGGCGATAAATAATTGGAGGATGAGTGTACTTTAGTACTAACCCTTTGGTGAAGAGCTACTTTCACCTGTGGAGCGATAGCTTCTGGAATGGGATGCCATAAATTTTGGAAAACGATTATTGTCACTCTGGTTCGGTAGTTATCGGCTGTAGTATTAGATCGACTTTTGGGTGACGAGTAAAGGATAAGAGACTGAAGGAATGTCCATTTTTCTTGAAATTAGAAATTATGTTGTGAAAGAAACTCGTTGTTGCGAGAATTGTATTATTCCATCACAAAATTAAACATCGTATCTGTTCGTCGACCAAGATTGAAACGTGGAAAAGAATGAAAAGCGACGAAGGTAGAAGGTAAATCTATTTTAGACAAACAAGTTTCGCCTCGATGAAAGAACGTTTCCAGCAGAACAGTTTAACTGGCGTGACTCGGTGGCAATGAATGTTCGACACAGGATGCGGCGAAAGGTTGTAGTAGCGAGGACGAGCGAGAAAGAGAGAACGAGAGGTCTGCTCGATCTCTCGGGGTGGCTTGATAACGAGCGAGGGTAAAGGTATCGAAAAAATCGAGTTAAAAGTTTGCAAAAGCTGGCGGGACAGAAGGGTAGCCCGGCTTTTAATAAAGACTTTACGGCGAAGAAATCCCAAAGAATAATATCGGTAAAGTAACCGTGAGAGGGATGAAAGAGGGTGAACAAACGAGAGAGAACGAAGAGAGGGAGAGAGAGAAAAATCGTCAGACTACCGCGGCATAGTCGACCACGCTCGATATCCTCTATTTTTCCTTTCCGGAATTATCGATCGTTTCGTCGGTCGGTCCGGTGCAGCGAAATCACGTTACCGGCGAGAAGCTTCGCCAGGTTACGAGATAAAAACCGTTTCGGACCGTTTAGCGGCCGTTTCGAGAGTGGAAAACGCTGTTTTTAGAAGGAAAGGATCGACACGAAGGCGATCGTGCGTTCGAGACCGCGCGGCCGACTATACCCACGCCCGTGAAAAGTCACGGCACGCTCGTAAAATTGTGTTTGAATTGTTTTAAGCCGAGCGACACGAACGTTCTCGTGTTTTCTTTTCCCGTGTTAGGAACGCCGGCAATCCTCTCCGCGCGGCTCGATCATTCGACGCGGCACCTCTGGACACATCCCTCTTCACGCGTCCATTCTTGTTTTAACGCTTGAACTGTCTGACGAACCGGCAAGATTGGCTTTGTACTTCCGTATAAATCTAGACAAACAAGTTGTGAAAACTAGCCATTACCACTCTCTCATCACGATTTCAGAAAATTGCAGCTGTCTACAAATTTCTTTTACGCGTCATCTTACTAGATTCTAACATTCTAACTTCTTATTAAGCTGCCTAAAGTTATTTTATTGATCTTGTATGAAGAGAAAATCGTTCACCTTTGTTACATTTCGGGAACAAGGTTTCGGAATCAGCTGCGGCAGGGTCAATCTTTTTGTCTGAGACTACAAACATGGAGAACTCGTGCCAAGACAGGGTGCAAGGTGTCTGAAGAACCCGATAGAGGAAGGGAGAACGAGATAGAAGGGAAAGGGAGGAAGGGGGGATGAAAAAGAAAGGAAGAACGAGGAAAAAGTTGGACGACCGGACGGCCGGCTTGCCAAATGGTGTTTAGTATTCCGTGGGACGATCGGACTTCGCGAGTACCTGCAAGCGGCCGTACTGTGACGGAAGTGCCAAATACTCTTCCGCGGCGGAAGCGACGCAAGAAGAGAAACGGCGGCGGTGTCTAACTTGAAAATAGGCAACGGGATGTGACCAGCAGTTTTAAAGCCGCGCCGAATTAAGCTTGCTAAACGAATGATTTAGGTGGCTGCCAGGCTCTGTGGAGCACCTCGCGAAACTCGGGATTAAATTAACTCATCCTCGGCCAGCGGGCCATTCAGGGGGTGCGCGGAGGATGGAGAACAGGCTGGCCGAAGTGTCCGGAAACTTGGTTAACGGTCGAGGAACCGGTCCGCGATATCGATCCATACCTGCATGAGGAAAACCAATCTCCATATTCATACGCGCCGGATGACACACTTGTGAATCGTCGGATAAACTCGTCCTGGAACGCCCACACCTCGACAACTCCTCCGAATTAGCTGGGGTGGAGGTGCGTGTGATGAGATGGTAAGTGCTCGTGAAGTTACAGGTCCCTGTAATTCGACCCTGTGTTTTGTGGACGCCGCAACGATCATAACGGGGGCCTGTGCTTGTCAGAATTTAAGGGATGCTCTCCGTGAAGGGTTTATTAAACAATGTTGGGGTGACCTACGGAAATTGGAAGAGTCACAGCTCTGAAGCCAAAGTGATGGAGATCGTTTTGGAGAGCAAAATGCGTTTACAAATTAATTTGTATACCTTTTGTAGGACATTGCAGATTCTTGTCTCAAGCAGCTCGAGACACAGGGGTGGTTTTGAAAAAATTCTACGGAGTCGCAGATCGCGCAGGTGGTTTGCGAGATGCTGTGCATCGGCGAGGAAGTGGAGGGTTCAAGTTCGAGACAAACAGGGCAATGAATACAGAGACGCAGAGATCCAGTGAAGGAAAAAGCAGGAGGAAGGATCGAAAGGAGCCGGGAGAAAGTTCGGAACACGGAGAAGAGTGGCATCGGTGTCTCTCAGGAGAGATCCTGTCCTACTTGGACTCCGTCGACTGACTCGCAGGTTAGCGAGCAAATCCCAGAACGGATCTCTCTGCTTTTAACTATGTCCCAACGCTGATTGCTTGCAAATTGGCTTCCTTTACTGGCGCACCATCTTTCCCGTAGACGACGACGACGACGACGACGAGGCGATCGTGCCGCGACGCCTTACGATCAAAGTCTGATCTCGATGGTAATTATAGGATCCAGGGTACTTACTTCGGCCAACGAAAGAATCGACAGCCTTCAGAATGAATGTCCGTCTAGGATTTCGATTTAATTTATTCGTTTACCGACGTTTCACGATTTTCAGATCCTAAGTCATACTCTGAACAATTAGCGATTCGTTCGCTCTGAAATTGTCAACAAAAAAAACGTGGGTCATGTTCAAAAGAAAGTGTTAGATCGGTTCAAATGTTTCCTTCGCAATGTGTATGTTTAATATTGTTAAAAGACACTTAAACTTGCTTAGCTTCCTTTTAAAAATGCATCACCTACGAAGCAGCTTTTTCCAGGTTCTTCTCGATCCACTCACATTTTTATTTCTTTTATAAATACTATTACGCTGATGTAACTATTTTTTACTAAATTGCTTCCTTATTTGTTCGGAGATCGTATCATCCTTGAGAGTGGAAATTATTGCTAATATGGAGCAGGATGAAGTTCGCGCGAGGGTTTCAGCGGAGCAGGGATGGTAGAGGGTAAAAGGGTTCTGCTTGAGGATGAAATTCGCAGGATTCCCACCGAAATCCACGGGACGGGGATTATCTGGTGGCTCATTAGCAATTGGCTTCACGGCGCGGATCGGAGCAAGATCGGCCAGTGAATTTTTAAGGAGTCCGCTTTAGCGACTGACTTCCATAATTATAACTTCCGTCACGTACCAAGGAGGCTGGCGTGCGCCGTATTCTTCGGCAAGTTGTAATTAAACGACGCCGCGGTGACAATCTGCGAGCGGAAGCGTTCTGAATGCAATTAACGTTCCGCTTTAACGAACTTTCGCTACGGGCCAACCGGAAGAGCCCACCCGTTCGCCACATCGATTCGCTATCGACTTGTTTTCGTCCGCAAAAATCGAGTTACCCGGCTACCATCCTCCATGAAAATTCATTCTCTCGACAATTCCGAAACTGTAAAAATATTCTGTCAAACACTTGGCACCCGTGACTTTTCATCAGTTTTGAGGAAAACGAGAATTTTCCATTTTTTTTTTGTTGTTGTTCAAAAGACCGTTTCAATTTTGATTTTTCCAGTTGGTACGCAGAATATACAACTTGTTTTTGTTGGCCCGGGGTATACGGAACGGCGGCGGCGAGTTGCATGGCACTTTTTCAAATTCGATTTCACGTTTACACAGCGAGAAAAAAGTCTGTGGACCCGATTGTGCTCCTTGTTGTCCCCCCTTGATTGCAGTATTTATTTTATTGAAGGAATCTGTTGCTTTGCGGTTGATAGCCTCGGGATGTTTTCGAATTTGATGTTACTCTTCGCAAAAGAATCTTTACGGTATCAGTGCGTTTTAAAATATCGTTGAAAAATTGTGAAGAGATCAAACAACGAATGGGTTGAAAAATCGTTGGGTTATGGATTCCGGACGTTTAGAAAATATGAAATAATGGCTTGGCAGGAAATGTGTTAAGAGCTCGTCGTTCTTATTTAGGAGACGAGTGCAGGGGTTGCACAATTTCCAGTAGAATCGTCCTTTAGTCAGCCAAAGAAAGCCTTTCAATAAACCGACCGGGCCAAAGGGGATGAGGGACGCAGACCGTGGAGTCGGAGGGCCGTACAAATTTTGTAACCGAGCCAAACTCTTTTAACGGTTCAACGTCCTGTCCCTCCCCCGCACTTTCTCTCTCTCTCTCTCTCTCTCTCTCTCTCTTTCTCCTTTCTTCTCACGTTGGGGACAACGGGGTCCAAGAAACGACAGATTCGAGGTTGCGCGAGGAACCGGAACTCTCCCCCTCCCTCCAAGGAAACTTCAGAGAACCCATGTACCCAGTAGACAAGTTCCTCTTCTCTCCTCTCTCTTTCTCACCGATCCTCTCTATCCTTCCGAACTTGTAGAAGACCTTCGACACGGTTAACCACCGTTTTCATTGGCGAATGCCTTCGGATTCGGTAAGCATACACTTAGGCGAACTGCAGTTTTTCTCCGAGGGCGATCTCACCCACACCGCGGAAAAGTTCGACCCGTGGATTAGGGGGGCTGTGCTTCGAGAAGAGGATTCGGTTGACTTGCAATTTAGTTGGTTAGTTAGTTCGAGGATAATTAACCCTTCGTTCCAGGCTCTTGGAGATCCCCGAAGAAACAATGTTTTTGGTAGGAAGGATTGCCGGGGCTGCCGGTGGTAATTATCAATTAGTCGCCGCGCTGCGAAACAGGAATTTGTTTCTCCGGTTACACCTTCGCCATTAAGTATTTAGACGTCTCCTTTGTTTATCCGGCGCATTGTTTGGCTTCTGGCGGACTGCGGATTTTACGGATTGCGACGGAAGTACGTAGGTTTTCTTCGAATTGAAATGTTGGGAGTTCATATTCGACTTTCTTTAATAATTTCATTCAGCATAGTGTTAGTAATTAAGGTAGGCTCCGTTCGGGTCGCAGTATAAAGAATTATATATTTATATAAATAAACTATATTCTTAAAGATCAAAAGTGTACATATACATCGGGTTTGAACGGGGTCAGGAAAACGCAATAAAAAAATCGATTTTTCGCCGTCTGAAGAGGAGGCAGCGGGTTAAGGTTGGTTCCGCTCGCGAATCCGTTCCCCTAAATCTTCATAGCGGGGAACAAGGCCGCGAAAGGACCGCGATAGACTAGATTCTCGTTGGAATCCTCGTGGAGGGTAGAAAATACGAATCGTTGGCCCTCCGAGGCTCATGAAACACACTCCACGAGCTGCGGCACGGTTCCAGAGCGACGGCGGCCCATTCGAGCTCGTTCGAGCGTTAAGATCGCCCGCTCAATTACGAGCAGAACGAACGGTCGACGAGGAAAAGAGGACGAGAAAGAAAACCGAGGAAAAACGCGTCGGCTTTCCGTAAGGATCGTTGATCCTGAAGGGCAAGGAAGCCCGACATATTTCGTTTGACGTCCTCCTCGCAGGGGGGCGAAACTCCACGGAAGAAAATCAGAAGTTTTTTTCAATTCCCAGCAATCGCCGGGACTGGGTAACTAGTTCTGGACAAACGGTATTGCTCCCTTTTTATCTCCTCGGGATAACAAACAGCTGGATCGCAGATCTTGATGCCTTCGTGCCTTTATTATACTACATATTTATTTTAACCAAGAACTTTTCAATTGAAAGAACTTTTTCTCGCGAGATCAATCTACGATAATCTTAATAAAAGTTAGATCAGCGTTTACAATGAACCACTGTGCATTCTTCAGGAAAACAATGGTTCAGCGCTGTTAATCACATTAATTAGTCCTGCTGTAAGTATGTAACTTGGAGGAAAGAAATATTTACAGTGTTATTAATGGTGTTAATTGACTATGAATTGTAAGTTGGTAATTCAAATTCAGCCCAGAAATTTTTACCTCTCATAGAACAGACTCTGCAAGATTTTTCCACCGTCAAAATACAAAATACAAATGGTTATTCGTAATTGTATATATTTTGGATCCGGAGACGTTTATTAGCATCCTAAATGGCAGCTCGTGGCTCAATGGTCAATTACAGTTTCAAGTAAGAACATTCCACCCGTTCCGGACAACCGTCTCATACGTATGCACATCCGCGTAATTCCGTTAAAAGAAAAAAGAGTGCAACCGTGGAGTGCATTGAGATTCTTCGAGGAAGCAATTATATCCGCATCGGTTTCCGTTATCTGAAGTGGAACTCGAACCGGAGCGCGCGTGGGCTCCGCCGATGATTGACGTTAAGACGATCTGATTTCCATCGGTCTGACGATCTTATTCTTTCTTAACCGATATTATCGATCTTTATTCAACTGTCCCGACGACAAGACGCAGCAAATAGAGTGTGCATTATCGTAATGCTTGCTTCGAACGTTTGTTGGCGCTGTGCACGCGCTGCACGGTCTACCGTCGCATGGTAATTTACATGTTTTCCATATGCGACTCTCTGCCTAATTGGACAGTGTTTAGCGTCTACTGGTTGCCAACTAGCTTATGCTAACCGGTCGCGCGCAAACTAACATCTTCCTGAACATATTTTTCTCTCAGGAAACGTCGGGTCTGAGACTCTGTTTTAAATTTTTAGCATTTTATAGCTGTAACAGCAAGTTTGTAAACGCAACTGACTTTTATACATTTGTTTCTGAGAAAATTTTTAACAATGTGCTAAAATTGTCCTAAAATTTTTTCAAAATTTAATTTAACGATTAAAAAACAATTTTTCTTTCTTGACTAAAATGAGGGAACTATTAACTGCCATATTTTTATGTGTGTTGTTTGAACAATGTTGAAGTGTCTAAAATGTCGATAGTGCTTAAAAGGGAGGACAAAGTCAACTCCTTTTGAAAGTAAGGGATTCTACAGCACTTGAGGAAATTCTAAGCAAAGTATGGTTTTCCACGTGTGGATCAACACCTTCAGCATTTTCCCCTGTTCCCTGTGGTTTCTCGGGAGCCGTTTAACCGGTAAAGTGCCCGGAGGATAATTGCACAGAAGACTGTGTAATTTGAGACTTTGAGTGGGGCCGAAGAGGACAAAGGATCACGCGGAAGTGGTCAATAAAGAAATTATGAGCCAAAAGAAAAGAAGAGAGGGGAAGGAAAAAGATACCCTTCCCAGAGAAGGGATTTAGGCTACGGGATGTCTGTCGATATCCCAGCAGAAGGGTCAGGTTAGAATATTTCACCTCGCCCGACAATTTAACCATTAACCTTCCCGGTATGTAATAAATATTTCATGTCCAATAACTTTGGTGTCTCCAGAATATAAAACTCTCAATGAATGTTCAATGAACCAAAAATATAATTTCTCTCTATATGTAATATACCATCAACTAAAAACTGTTCAAACATTAATTTTTAACTGGACTCAAAATGGATTTACAAAATAAAACAATTAATATGTTTCATTCAATTTATTATGAAGCTAGACTAAGTTAATAAATGGAAATCAATTTTAAGAGTCTCTCTCTGCTTAAAGATTAATAGCTAAGTAATATTGTTAGTTAGAATTTTTAATTAAACTTATTGTTCTTTCCCTATAGTTAATTTAACAGATTGAAAAGACAATATTAGGAATCATAGAAATAATATATTACGTAAACCTGTGCTTAACGTTTGCATTGCAATTCTCCCAGCTTATGAAATTTAGACTTATAACGTCGAGAACGTCTTCGGTGATGATATGAGAAATGATGTACATTGAGTTCCCCGGAAAGGTAAGATATTTTTCGTTTGAATATTGCAGATGGTAAATTTTTGAAAGGTACAATATTTTCGCCTCTTCTCCTCCTCGTTCCTCGTTTTCTTGTTTTCTTTGGCGATCTTTCACCGATGAAAGACCTCCACCAGGGCGTTTTACCCGCCTTCTCGTTCCTTTCCCTTTGATGCACAGCCGACATCTTGCTCTTGTGCTTCTTGCCTCTCTTATTTGCGCAGCATACAGACCCTTTCGCGCATAGATTATGCGAGCTAAAGGTGTTAGTCTTGGTTCGACCGGGTGCGCCCGGGCACTCCCGCGCTCTGCAACCTTTGGGAATTATGTTTATTTAATACTGTGTTCCTGCAACGCCAATAACGCGAGTCTCGGTAACTTTGGTTCATTGAGCATTCAATTAAATTCCGTTTGCGTAAGTGGAATCCCACTATACCCGCGAACTTTTTCTCCTTTCTCCAGCAATATCCTTAACTTCGGAGCCTTTGCTGTCTGTTCTCAGTTCGCTATACTTTATGATTGGTATCAATGCGGTTATTGTACTTTTGATTTCTTGCACTCCGAGCAGCAAAATATTAATATGCATTCAATGTGATCTTTATATTCTTTAGAATGTAATGAGATCTAATTGCCTCATGTTTCAAATTTCAGTAATCGTACCCTAATAGGACCTCTAAGAAGCCAACTGAATGTTTCTCGATTCCAGATTCTGTAAATTTGTCTGGGCCACAAAAATCTATCGGAATTAAACAAACGAAATTAACTTTAACGCTCAGTATCATCGTGCAACATACATGTTACAGAAATTGGAAACATCGCTCACGTATTTTCACAGCCCTTTTACAAAATAAAAAGCGTTGCATCGTTGTTAACGGCATGCAGCAAATGGCCCTGCTGAAAAACGCATTCCACAGTGATTATTTTCACGGGAAAATATGGACGAAAATGTATATAGGAATTTATCTCGCCGAAATAAAAAGAGTCATTAAATTGACAAACATTTTCATTTCGTTTAAACGATGAGAGAGTGAAATTTAAAGGAGCAGTAGAATTAAAACAATTTAAGAATATGGATGCATTTTTCCCAGCTCATTCAAGTTATTAGAGTTGGAACTTTCTACTTGGACTAATATTTTGTTCGTATTTTATAGGATGATACTGGAGGATTTGTGTTCCTCGATGCAGGAGCTACGTAGACATTAATCTTAACAACAGTATGGAGTTGACGACAGTAGTATTCTAAAACTTTTTAGATGTTTTTACTATTGTATATTTGATCTACTGTGATTTTTCTCATAAATGTACAAAATTTTACATGGCAACGAACGTGATAAGTGCACACATTTTGAATAATACTTTCGCGAAGCCAAAATCAGTAATTTAGCAGCGATCTCGAATGCACAAGCGGTAATAAATCATTCTTTTACGTTTCCTCGACATTTTCCATCGGAAGAGCCCGTGCACGTGTCTTTCCGGAGTCGTACGGTTTATTTGCGTCGCGGAGTTAGAAACATTTCTTGCATGTTTACATGTCGAGCAGCACAAGCCTCGCGAAGTAAGATTACGCCGCGATTCTTTACCGGAGGCTCGCGTCGTTCAATTTCCAGGGGGTTGGCACAGTTTTGAAACGCGCACTAGACGCTGCAGCGACATCAGGCAGCAACACAAGACGACGAAGGGGAAAGAGGGGGGGGGGGAAGAAGAAGGGAAGAAAGGAAAAAGAAGCAACAGCAGAAGTAGCGTTGACGGTGAAAAGGCAGAAGACTCAAAGTGTCTGGTTCGCTTTTCAAAAAGTAATCGGCTCGTCGAAAGGAATTGCGCTAATCTCAGCCGGCAGCGGCGAGTCCTCTTTTTTAAACGGTCGGGGGGCTGAGAGTGCAACGGGTCGTGGATAGTCGCAGAGGCGGAGAAGCGAGACTCCGCGAAATCTTTCATCGTCTCTCCCTTTTATGCGGCCATTCTTCGGCCACTCGGTGTTCCTCCTCGGCGATTCAAGGCGAGAAGCGTGCGGTCCAACGAGGCATCGAAGTGCCGCTCGAACGATTCGAGTGGTCGAATCAAAAGCCGCGTCGATTATCGTGTGAGAGAGAGACAGAGCGAAAGGGAGACAGACATGTGGAGCGAGAAGGGATGGGAGGGAGAAAGAGAACGAGAATTGACGTCTGACGCAAACGGATCGATCTCTAAACAAGCGCGAGTTGCAACGCGTTCGAAGCATGCTGGCCTCGGGCGCAGCCTGCAATTACCTCAGGCGTCGTTTAATTTCATTAACGCCGGCCCGGCGCGGCACGGCCCGAGCCGTTCGTCGCGCGGACTGACCGCGTTTCCCCGAATTCTAATTGATTTTGCGCCGGCATGGTCAACATTAGGATTCAATTAGACACGCCGCCGCGCCGCTGTTTGCAAATTCGACGCGAAAAACCGTGTCCCCCGGCCACGTTTATTGACGCGCGGATAGAACCGGCTTTTCTACTGTTCGACCCCGAATCGCGATTTTAGCGCGCAATCCTTTTATTGGTTTAACCCCTAACCGCCTCTAATAGGACGCACACGTACTGGTAATGTTCCTGATATTTTGTGGGACAATGTGTGCCAAACGTTAGCGTACATACAAAAACATAATCGCAACCGCTAATGTTAAAAATATATTTTTAATCATTATCTACAATCTGTAGAATCATACAAACTTTTTCCTTGTATTTCACCTTTCAACACTATAAAATAAAATTCGTATTACTAACAGGACGATAACAAATGCAGTAAAAGGTCCTTCGTTGTCCAAAGGCCGGGGGTTTGAGCGGAAACGGCCGTGCCCGGACCAGGGTTGCCATATGACGCCCCTTACGTTTCCGTCCCTCGCCTAGATGCTGCCTACGCTATCCCCACTCTTACCACTACCGCTGGCGCGACCGAGTGCTAGAATGAGAGCGGTAGCATGCTACCGACTCGGTCGCACCAGCGGTAGTGGTAAGAGTGGGGATAGCGGAGGCACGCATCTAGGCGAGGGACGGAGACGTAAGGGGCCTGGCGAGACTCGCATATGGCATCCCTGGCCCGGACACTATTTTTTATTTATGACTGCGTCTTTAGTGAAACGACTAGTTAAATGACAAAGAAAAGCATTCGCAGTTAAAAGCAGTCAACTGTCTGGCTTTGAAAAACTCCTTATTTCCTTGCCATATACCTTTCCTATTGTTCTCCGTTCTACGCGGGTCTAGACAGTCCTGGGACACATCTGGCGACCAGATCCACGCAGGCCTAATCCACTCGTTGACAGGTAGTGGCGTGGGTAGGCACTGGACAACGATCGTGCCCACGATTCAGGACAACGAAGGAGCGATTACTGTACAACGTGGGAGATCATTTATACAAAGGTGTTACAGAAATTCCTACGGAAAAAAGGAAGAAACAGAAAGCTATGTGCACATTTTAACCTTCGAAAAATATAAAATAAAATTCACATTACAGAACGATCGAACTGAGCATGGGAGATAATCTACCCGCAGAACGTGTTACACACGTATTCCCAAGCAAAGGGAAAACCGGAAGACAATTCGCGCACGCCGCAAGAGCCGCCTCTCTGTAAAATCAGTTTAGGGTTCATAAATGAAAAATCCAAGGAAAATCGGATTACCGTATATTCGCGGGAAACGCCGCGACGCGGTGGAACGTAAAACGAATCATCTCAAAGAAACCGCGAAATGTTTCCCGGTTGCAGAGCGGTGGTCGCGCGAATGTAAAATGCAGGAGGCCTGGCGTGCGTTGTCACCGGTCTGACACAGGGTAGCGGGTTGGATGAAACAGAAATTTTCTAGCCGTTCTGCGTCGTAATCCAGATCTTGGGACTGAGACAGCAAGTTTCCTGCGCCAAGACAAATGGAACTTTACAGGGGACCGCCATGCCAGGGGTAAAAACATTCGAGCGAAATTCGCGGCGGATCGCGCAGATCTCGGCTCGCTGGCGAGTAACGACGACCGACAACCAGGGGAGAATTAACTCTGGGGCCACCCCGGAGTTCACGGTACGCTAATCCGTGCCGGAGCGCAGGTAAATTTGCTTGACACAAGGAAAACAGGAACACGGTCGGCAATCCGAGTTTCAAAATTTCACAACTCGACGGGATAGGTTGTCTGCCTGCCTCCTCCGAGGATCCGCGAGTATTAATCGTGAGTCCTCCGCGCGAGGACAGTGGTGTCTTATCGTTAGAGATCATCTGCGTGAGTCAGGAATTTTGAAAATGCCGAATGGCTGCTTCGTCAATCGTTCACGGGATGGGTTTCGGGAGAGGAGGTTGCATTCGTTCGCCATAAGATTTATTTATTTCATCGATTCTACTATTTTGTGTTTCAACTTGAAACAGTTAAAATTTTCCATTTACACATTTTTCCATTTCCATTTACATATAGCAGTTAAAAAAAATATATAAAAAAAACTTTTTAAACACACTTTTAAAATGCACTAAAAAGAAGAAAATAATTTTTTTAGACATCAGTGACTATAAATAAAAGCGTGGAGTGCTAAACTATATTGACGTAATCTTCGTGGGCGCTCCACGCTTTTATTTATAGTCACTAATGCCTAAAAAAATTATTTTCTACCTTCTAGTGCATTTCAATATAAGCGTGGTGTTTAAAAAGTTTTCTTTATATATTTCTTTATTTTCTACTTTCTAGGCTTTTTTAAATGGAACGCGAGATATAGTAATACTGGTATGAAATAGTGAGATATAGAAACGCAAAATATGGAAATACGCGAGATAGAATGAGGGGATAACTCCCAGAGATGACGTCTTTTGATGGAGTCCAAAATTGTCCGAAATGGAACTGAATGACACCACAACTACACTGAGCTCCTTCGGTGCGAAGTGAGCCAGTAGAGTGGGGATGAGTCGGAGTGGGAACACGTAGTGGAGTAGGGGGCGCTGGCGCGCGGAGTAGGGATCGCTGAACGCGATGACGTACTACCAGGCGTCGCGTGGCGAAGTGTGACGGTTAACATAAACATTTTTTTTTCTCCTAGACGCAGTTTTTTTTAGAATTTGTTTTTCAATATTGTATTGTCATCCAGTTCTGAGCTATGTTTAAAATTTCAAGTCTCCAGCTCATCGGGAAGTGGCTTAAAATTCGATTGCAAGATTTGACGCATACAACAACAACGACAACTCGACAAGCTAATATAAGCGTGGTAAAAAGCCACTGTTCATTGGCTTTATCAATTCGCCGGGTTTAGCCGAGCGGCGCTTAAACAACCAAAATAAATGGAAGGTATCTCGACAAAAGGGGCACGCTATGAAAATCCCGTGACGGGACCACAGACGTAGCGCTTTTCCATTTTCCTCAGTCAGATCGGAATCGCAACGAGCCGGCTTTACTTTGTCTTATCCGTTTCCCTCGCTCTGCAAGCCTCTCTGACCCGGAAACCTACATGCTGTGCCGCCCACACCCCCGCAATTCTCCAAGCCCGCGCCCGGAGCATATTAAATTTCTGGGGGGATATTTTCGCGTTTCCTGGATTTCCATGCTCGATCAGATGAAAATCCGGCCAAGCGGAGAAGCGGCGCGCGGTTTAAACCGTTGACTAAACGACATCATCCTCCCCCGCATTCTTTCGACTTCTTTCTCCTAGAAGCCAGATAAGGCTGATGGCCGTCCCAAACGAGCCCACGTCGTTCCCCAAAGAGAAGGGGATCGAGATTCGTCATCGTGACGATTCGCGGAAACAGTTTCGCGGAATGGTCCCTACGGTGCTCACGGCCGACTTGATTCCAAACATGGTTCCATGCGAACACCGTTGTTTCCATTAAATAGAGCGCGAGCACCCTGCAGACCCTGAACAATCGTCTCTTATCCGAGCTGCGATCGATACTCGCTAAACAACCCCTAGTCAGGAGGATTGCTAGACGATCCAGCCTCTTCTAGTTCCTCGATACTGCTACAAGATGGGCTATTTCGATTGGAAATTTCTAGGAAAATTGTTTGATGGTAAGGAAAATCGACGGTGAAGCAAATTGCATTTAGACTGAGAACTTGTCGAACTGCTGCATGTTGTTCTTCCAACCCTTTTTCTTGAGATAAATTATTTTTTATTGAAAATGTTGTTTAACTGAGCAAAATTTTTCTGCTGTACAGGAAACTTGATGAAATTGTTGAATTAGTAAGGTCTAATTAAGGACATAAAGGTATAGTAGTCGTTAAGGGGTTTTACGTTCTGTGTCTGACCACATTCGAACCACTTCTACTGCGAACGAACTACTGTACTACGTACGTGCATGGAAATGTTACCACTTCATGTAATGTTCAGTACCTCGAGTAATGCATTACATTACATTCTTGCAGGCAAGAAAAAATGTAGAATGTTCCATTTTGTTTCCTCAGCGATTTGTTGCTGTCCAAAAAATCGTTGATATAAACAATTCACGATGACGAAGCACGTTGTTCTACCCAGACCGTAGATCCAACTATCGTGCAACTGACTTCGCGCTTGAAGTTATGCCAAAGGCGTGTCACGCGATGGCCGACTTTCAAGGTTCAGAGGGAGAAACAACTCTGTGTCCCTCGTCCCCGGGCTCCTAACAGGAGATCTTTCGGCGGTGCACTCGCTGGCGAAAAGAAGACACAGAGTCCCGCAGAAAAGTGAACAATCAACGTGCCTCCGCAAACGACCAAACTTGATTACACTTCGTCGCATAAATTCACCCTCAAAGTTAACTTACATTTCCTGCGCCGGGGAACAGGACGAAGTGGAAGAAGAAATAATCACCGTACAAACTCCGACGAAACTTCAGCTTCATAGAGACTCCTTGGAAGTTGCGGGTACAAATCGCGAAGAAAGGAACAAGAATGTTTTACAAGCTAGCGTGCCGGAGATTATAATCGACGATTTTCGGACAAAAAATTCATTCATCCCTTATTGCTAAGGGTGAGACATGGATTTCTTCTGTTCGCATGAAAAATACTCCTTTTGCAGAATGTTTTAAATAGCGAACTTGTACTTTATGATAAGGAGCCTGTGGATTTTTATGCAAAATAAAAAGGATGTACATCATTTGAAAGAAACAGGAGTAACAATTAAAATGTATTATATATTTCTTCTTTTATTAACTTTAATAAATTGTGAATAAAAATGTCTAATGTTTTTACAATTTAGTATTGTAGCTGGTAATTTTTATCATAAATGCATAATATCCGCTGGTGATGAGGAATTCAGTTGTACGAGCGGATTTTAACAAAGTCCATTTGTTTAAACAGAACGTTAAAATACTATGTCTTCGTGTTGATTTTTCCGAACGTTAATCCATTTTCCAGTAGAAACATGGTGAAATGGAATTTTTATTGCAAAGATTCAATATTGATGAGAGAATTTGATAACATTTCTATTTGTTAAGTCTTGTTTGAAATTTTCATCCACTGTCGTCTCTACATAGCTGGACCTCCTCAGTAAAAATATAAGGATTATTTAATAACAAAGTTTTGTATTAAATAATAAGTGATTCTACGGATAAACACGTTTGGTTATTGTATTATTTTGTACAATTTTGTAGAATGGTAGCACACGATATTTGCTGTCTTGACCGAAAGGGTAAAAGTCTTTCGTGAGTATGTCGGCATCCGAGGCCAAGTCAATAAGGCGGATGCACGTGAAGTGAAAATTTCTTCAGAATATTGACCTTGTGCACACGCGAAGGTCAAGGTAATCGCGGCCGATCCCGCTTTTGTAAATAAATATTTGCCCGAGAAACGGACGGGAAGACGTAGGAAAGACAAGGGCTTAAGCCCAGTTTCCATTCTAGGCGAATCCTTTGAAGGTTACCCGGAGAGGAACGCGTCACGGTTTTATTTTAGCATCGACGTTTACCCTGGATCCGCTTGTTTGCGCGGCTCACCCTTTTGTGGCCAGGGGAGCAAGGACGAATCGGCTATAGTTCCTATAGTTCGCGACCCGGGTCCAGGGGCGCGGATCCAAGGCGATCCTTGCTGGAGCTGGAAGGACGTTCGTAAATAACCTCCGGCTGCTGGATTACTCACTCATGGTGGTCTATATAGGTCGAAACCGGCAAGAACTCCAGAAGAATAATAGCTGTCACCTTTATTTATACACTCTCAACGCCCTTGCATCTTTTACTAGCCGGCAACTGGACCGAGAATATTATTCTATATTTTTACGGCCACCTTTCATACGTCCTTAATCATATTTTCAACCGCTATTCTCAATCGCGACCGCGAACGCCGGTTTTTCCTTTTTTTAGGAATTTCATTCTGGTGTGCGTGGTAACTTAAAATAACTCGGCTCTCCTTTAATGAGATATTCTTTTATACGACTATTTTTCTTGTGGATTTCCAACGCGTTTTCTGCACTGCTGCACTGCTCTTGACAAGTTTTGTTTGAGATTGCTCAGCTTTTAATACGTGTTTTTAAATTCTACGTTGTTTTCTCTCGGCATGCTCTATTTATTTTTACCATGTCCTTGACAAGTTTAATTTTGTATCGTTTTCTTACCATTTATTTTAACACGATTTTATTTACGTGTATACAGCTTTTTTTACACGGTCTACTTTTAGGTGATTTTTTTCACGTATTTTATTTAGGTTCACATGATTTTTGATTCTCTCCCTTTTCTTGTTCCTTTTCCGGTTGACGACGCCAGCAAAACACGGCTACAGTTGTGCATACTACTTTAACAGTTTACGAAACTTCTATTCTGGAAGATTCGTGAGCGACAAGTGGACATTGAATGGCCGAGTTGCTTTACTGACATGCTCCGAAAATAGTACCTGACGGGTTCCGGGAGTTCGATAGTGACTAAGTTTTGCAATATTAACCTCGTGCATCTAAAACTGAACATCGTCGAATTAGCGAAAAGCAGGATGACGATGGAAGCTGTGTTCGCGATTAAGAGTGTTTCATTTTAATATTAAATTCGTATTAAACAATCCAATTTTCGTGGTGCATTAAACGGACATGCAGCAAGTTAGCGAGGTATTTGGCAGCTTATGAACTGGGCACGTTAAACGTCATTTGAATGTTTTATTTTTAAAAAATTGACGAAACGTTACTGTCTAAAGGAAGATATTAAAATGTATAAACCACAGGATCAATTAAGGGTTGAATGGATAATGCAATAATCTGCGTCACGATTTATCCGTTTATAATTTTATACATTGTGTCCTTTAGTATTTTTTACTAAAACGTTGTTCCAGATAGAGAACGAATTTTTTTGCGAGGAACGTAGCGAACTCACTTATTTTGCGGAGGTTTGCTCGCAGTTCGAGGACACAATGCGACCAACCGGAGTAAATATTATAGAATCGGTCCGCGTCCGCGTTTTCAATCGTCGCGCCGCTGGCGTGCCAGCAATAAACATTTTTATTGTTCAGCTTGGAAATATTTTATGACGCGATATCCTTCTGCAGCGCGGTGTCTAACGATCGACTTCAATTGCCGCGGATGAAATGGTCGAAATCAAAGAAACAGTGTTGTGTACCGGAAACACCTACTTGCAGCGATACGACCTCATAACCCGCTGGATGGTCATGCTACGTTTGTGCGGCGCTGCGAAATACAAGCTCAAAAGAAATTGTACTCGGACGATATCGTCCAATTTTTCTTTAGCGGCAAGCTTCCGAGAAACGTTTGTTATAAATTTCTCTCGCACTCGCGGAAACAATTCACGTTACGGTTACACGTTCACTCGAATTCTGTCATATTCTATGGTTCCGAATTACGAAACGTTCACACTCTTGATCACTGTTGATAACTGGTCAGTCTTATCTTAGACATTAAACGAGTTTTCAATTTTTTCTAATATGGACAAATAAATTGGACGGAACACTAAAAGTGACAATTTTATAATACTTGTATTGTACTATAGGTTATACTATATGTACTGTACTTATCCTGTACTATACTATACTATACGGACACTATATGTACATTGTACATCTATAGTGGGTAACGAAAGCATTCGAACGCCCTTTAAAACAGAATAACTCTTTTATAATTGTACCGAACGACCTGATTTTTCATAATCAATTAGAAGTATTGGTTTATGAAATGACGTGCGAGAAAGGTTTTCCAAAAATTATAATTTACAAGTTTACATGTAAAAATAAAAAATGCATTTTTTAAAACTTTTTATTTGGACCCTTAATGAAAATTTAAAATATATGTTTCGTAGATCTATGTTAGTTGTACACATGCCGAAGATTTCATCGAAATCGGTTGACGCACGAAAAAGCGACACGCTTCGAAAGATGTACGATTCTGTGGATTTTAAGCAGAAACTGATCAAAAGTAGTGTAAAACTACGATTTTCACCATTTTCAACCGCTTGTAGCTCGTGTGTATGTTAATCGATTTCGATGAAATTTTCAGTATGTGTAAAACTAACATAGATCTACAAAAGATATATTTTAAATTTTCATTAAGGTCCCAAATAAAAAAGTTTTAAAAAATGGCTTTTTTACTTTTGCATGTAACCCACATGTTAGTTATAATTTTTGGAAAATCTTCTTTGCATTTAATTTCGTAAACCAATGCTTCTAATTGATTATAAAAAATCAGGTCGTTTGGTACGATTATAAAAAAGTTACCCACTCTATGTATACTTATATGTACAATATATTATGGAATTTAAATCTGAGCAAATAAATTAATTTTTAAATCTGAATAAACACAGAGGAATCTTTCTGTCCATCCATTTTTAAGTCCGCAGGAATAAAAATCATTTGTAAGCCTTGACAACCAATTTCAATTTAAAATCTCGGCAAATAAATTCATTTTAAATGTGATCAACTTAATTTATTTTTAAATCTGTACAAACACATTCATTTTGAAATCTGATCAAGTGAAATCATTTTTAGATCCACGGAAATTAAATTATTGAGTCAGCACGGTAGTACATCGGTATTGCACTCTGCACGATTACGTAGGATCGTTATGCGAAGTCAGTGTCGAACTTCTCACCAATGCTTCAAACGCGCAATAAAAGTCGAAAGCATTCTGCTCGCACCTTAATCAGCAATTTCGCTGAAACTCTGCGGGTCATAGTTGATCCGGGTGAATCTCCGCGAGTAATTCGAGGCGCGCGATCGTCGCGCGTTACAATCGCGAGTTTAATTATGATATGTACACTCGCAAATGCGAGTCGTGTACACACCTGGTCGTGGCGCAATCACCGTGCAGAGTCCACATCGATCGATTTTATTTACTGGGAACGCGCGCGTCAACGAACCTACAGAGAGAAAGCGAGGGATAGGGGATGCGAATAGGATCCGAGAGCCGAGGCCCGAAGCAGATAAATCTTATAGCTGTTTGAACCCGCCGATGCCCGATTACCGTCACTCCGTTCGAAACGCCGCGCCGCGCCGCCGGGGGAAAAAAAAATAACTTGTTGCGCGTGCCACCGTTAAAAAGCCCGAGGAACATCTGGGCGTGGAAACGTTTATATTTGTTGCGGTCGGCCGCGTTCGAGTCTCCTGAGCCCCACGTTCATTCGCAACCATTCAATAGCAAATTCGCGGATCACCGAGGACAATCTGACTCGATGGATTATTTATTGGTTCGGCCCGTTAAGTCTGCGGTTTTGTCGAATTGCAGAAAGAAACCTTTCCTCTTTGAAATATTTCTTTCACTTCGATCTACCAGACGACGCAGTCTCCGCACAGTAAAATGAACTTTCTTGTATCGATATCTTATCAATGAACATTGCTTCCTAAATGTCATGTGGCCCGTCGGAATTTATCAATTGATAAAGTAATATTTAATTATTTAATAATTTAATAATAATTTTAAAAATACCTGCTGTAGATCTGTGTCAATTATCTGCACTGTGAAAGTTCTATCAAATTTTTCAAATAATTTTTCGCATCATGTAGTGAACTAATTGCTCGAATCTAATTTCTCAAAAAAAGTCGTATGCTCCAATATTTAAAAAGTTATTAGGAATGTTTGAGTATTGATGGGAGTCGTTGTAGGATTTTCTGTGCAAAAATGAGAATCAAGTACAGAATAACCGACCCAATATTAAGGCTCGTTTTCTCATTTTTAATTTCTTAAAAAATTGTAAAGTAAGAATTTAATTTGATTTAATATAAACTATGTAATATTAGGGCTTATTTCCTCATTTTTAATTTCTAAAAAACTGTAAACTACGAATTAAATTTGAATTTATGTAAACTATGTATGTATAGATATGTATAGACTGTAATCTTCTTCAGTGCAGCAGAAATAGATTTCAGTTGAGATCTGAAATGCTTAATAAAAAAAAAAAGAAAAAGTACAGAATCAAATTAGCTCGTTTGAAGTTAAATTTTCAAGATACCTAATCGTTTTTGAGTAGAAATGTCTGTTTTCCAAATGCTATACTAATTTTCGTTGATTAAAGGTCGTCGCACACTAGCACCACTAGTAACCCGTCGAATGATCTAACCCGGACCGTTCTAGTGGTGAGCGCCACTGTAAAAGCTGGTGCGGTGATGGTGTGGTGCGGTCTAGTGTGCGACGACCTTTAAATGAATGAATGAAATTTTTGAGAACAGAATTTTAAGTTTTATATTTTACCTCGACCAATTGTGTGGTATGTAATTATAATGTTATGCTCGGAACAATTGGGATGAAAACATGTTAAATTCCAGTTACATCCGAAAGTTAATATCGGAAGTATGCTTCATTAGCGGTAGCTACCTTAAATTTGTGAACCCGGTGTATCGCGGCGAACGTAGCAGAACATGATACATGTACTCGTCGCCTCTTGACCCTTTTTGACATATACGTGGTGCCGCTTAATTAGTACGCTGCATCGTATAGATCCTCCCTTAAACACGCACGAATACGCAGGCTGGCGAAGTTTCGGGAATTAGAGATAGGCAAACATGGCGACAGCGTGTACGTGGTTCTGAACTAATAGCGAATGGAACGTAATATGCAGAGTTTCGATTCAACTACCTGAATCTATGTATTTGTAAGAACAATTAACAATATCACCATTCTGATCCTAACACTCTGCGAATTAGAACACGCGCGATTCTTTCTTGTTCGATTTCTGACACAAGAAATCTTTTGAAACTAACCCAAAATCTATGGAGTACATCTCATTTAATTTTATTTGGCAGAACTAACCCGAGTATTATTCAAAAACAATTTATGGACGTTTATGAACACGATGACGCCACCTATTAATATTTAGAAAAAAAACTCTATTCAGTTTTGGTGTCATTAAAACTCTGTAGATTCGATTGAACTTGTATTTGTAAGAGATCTTGAAATTCTAAACAGCTACATACAGTTCAATAAATTTACTCGTTTTTCTTAGATCGTACAGTACCCGTTTTCTTAGATCGAATATTTAGTGTACATCGCATCTGTACAGATATTACAATTGTATGTGCAGTACAGGGTCGTGTTTAGAAATTAGGTTAACGAGAAGAGCGGGTTAAACCCTTGGAAATTAGGGGATGAAAATTTGAACATCGGAAAGGTGGTTTCCCGGTTGCAGGGCCGATTTTCGCTGACCATTGAGCTCATTGCGCAATTACACGCCTCAGTTTATTCAAGTACATCGGTGACTGCTGATCACCGAGTAATCAGGCTCGCGCTAATGACAACTGCGCTTTATTAAATAACGAGGGCTCGAAGCGCGCGGGTCGAAGCGACGACGGCAGACGCTTCCAGTCGACGGACACGGCTCACTAGGAAATATTTGACGGCAAATATTTGCGCCGAAAATCGAGCTGAATATGTTCGACAGTAATCAGACAGACCATATTAATTGCGTGATGATGCAAATAATGGCAACGAGACGTGTCTATCAGAGCAAACGCTCGGTCGCGGGACTATCACGGAAATTCTGTCCTACTTCTATCATCCGCCGACTTAAAGAGATTAAATATAACACAATGGCATATTAAATAATATGTGCCATAAAGAATAATTTAGAAATTCTTGCATTCAACGGTCTACAATGATTCTATCAATATTATTTGACAAAATAATCGAACGAAAGTGAAGTAGTATCCTCGATTTCCAGTCGGCGATCAAATCTGCGTTGAATAATCACGCGTCGTCCTCGACTTAATTGTATTTTAAGCTCCCCGCGGCATTATTAAACGGTTTTTGTGCGCCGACGTTCGCCAGATCCGGTGCTACCCATACATTACCAATTCTCCGGCTTTTTTTTCAACGAGGTTAAGCTCATTTCAGATTTACGATACGGTCGCTAATACCACTTTGAATGTCTGATACGTAGCAACGCCGGAAACTCGACGCTGCAGGCTCCCGCTTCCGCTTGGTCGTTTGGAACTTGGCCGATAACACTATGTTGCGAAGCGACCGGCCGCCGGACCAACCCCTCGCACTACAGTTAATTTATGTTTAATCTCTTGATGCCGACTAATTTTTCTCTCCACAAACTTCTCTCCCCACCCCATTGTTTCGACGTTGTTTCGCGCGACATTTCGACGATCGTGAAAACAGCATCGACACTTTATCTGTCTGCTGTAGAACTTGTGAATTAGGTACAATAGTAAGTCAGTTTATTCTAGCGCGCAATGAATATTCTAATCAGAATTTAATTGTGTCAATTATGATATATTTGGAAAAATATCATGTGAATAAAACTGTGAGTATATCAGAATGTCTTAAAACGTTTGTTTGTCAGAAACATATGTTTAAGTATCAGTATTACTTACAAGTGAACAATGAAAATGTGTCTAAAACGTTTTAAACCATTTTTGGAAACCGAAAATTCCTTTTATGATTTTCTCTACGATATCAAGTGCATCATGTTGATTAAACGATTTAAAGTCCTCTTTTGTGTACAAAGGAGATTCACTAAAAGAGTTAACCCAGAAGTAGCTCTTTGATAGATGCAAAATTAATTAACAACAATGCCGAGACCCGATATAAAAAGAAAATGGAATAATAAAATACGTCCGAAAATAAAAGAGAAAGAATAAACAAAACATAAAGGGAAAGTGGAAACAATGTCTTAACAAGATTTAATACCCACAGTACTGGGTTGTAGGTTCCATAAAGAAACTTGTTAGCCTTCTGTGCTCGTTTCTCATCCCTTCTTCTTAAATTCCTACATTTTCACGCGATAAGGAAACGCACGTTTAATGCGAGTGCAGACAGAAGATCGCATTCCTCTGTACCACACGACGATTTAAGTCAGTAGAAAATATTAAAACCAAGCCGTTGAAATTGTTTTTAATTACTTGAATATTATTTTTAAAAAAGAGCCGACACGTGGCCATTTTCACACCACTTTTGCTCCCTTCAAAGTACATTATACTCCCACGAATTCTTATCAAACTAATCCTCTTCTACCGCAACACCGAAGAACTTCCAAAACTTTAATTTTTGGTAAGTAAGTTGGTTAACTAGTTTGATAATTCTTAACGGAATAATATACTCTCGAGGCAGCAAAAAACTTTAATGTTTGGCGAGCTAGTTATTTGATAATGTCGGCGCAGAAGAAATTCCAAATAACTTACTCGAACTAATAAATACAAACTGAACTCCCGATATTCGAGAAATCACGATGAAAAATTTTTAATAAAATTAACAATTCCAATTACTTTTCCAGATACATCCACGTGTCTTGTATACTAAAATCTTGTTGACATATGAATTTAAATATACAACGATACACGAAATAATTAAAGAATAATAATAATGATGATAAACTTTCAGAAGACTTGTAAGGCGCCTCAAATAAACACGAGGGACGCAATAATTGAACAATGACAACGATCCTCAGACAGATCTCGAGCATGGTGTGAATTAATGATAGAAACAGGAAGAATTTGATGGCGAGGGGCGAGGGGTTTCATTAACCATCGAAAGAGACTCGCTTGCGGTGAATTATCACGAGGTAGCTCCGATGATCTTCACCGAATAATTGAGCTCGCTGACACGAATTTCAAGAGAGCGCGAATAACTTTTCGAGGAAGTTTACTGGCGTCGGTGCACACCTCGTAGATTCCGAGTCCACGGTGATATCCGGACGATATTAAACTCAATCTTAAAGGCGCTGCGAGTGTTCTTGCGCCCCTACCCCGATAACTCCGCTGGCCCCCGACGCCTGACGTTCAACTTCAATAATTACTTCGCATCGGAATTTACAATGTTGACGTTCACCAACAGGGTCCTCTCTCCCTCTCTCTCTCTCTCTCTCTCTCTGTTCACCCTTGCTGCTTATTCCCGACCGTCCGGTCATCGTGAATTAAACATTTATTAAACTTGCCGATCGCAATAATAAATACGGGGCGCGCGCATTAACTGCCGCCCCTTCCTCTCCGCTCCCCCTGCTGAAACTTTAATTAGTTCCGAGAATGCTAATAAGGGAGCGTTATTGCGCGCCGGGTGAAAACCTTCTTGAATATACTGACCAATCGGGTTGCGAAATCGACACGCGAATGCGATACTTGCTCGTGGGAAAAGTTTCTTTTCTAAACATCTGCGGACTGAATGATTGCTCAGGTAGTCGCGGCCAACTTAAGGGTTGTTGTTATTAACACTAAACCACTACCGACCACTAAAAGCGATTAAAATGTTTGACGTTACAAAAATGACGAGGTTCTATTTATTTAGATTGTGTGCAATTTTTATTGCAATATTTGCTTGGATAAAGAAATTTATCGAATCAATTTCCATCTAAGCAACTTCATAATTTCAATAACTGTGAAATGAAAAATGTAAAACCGGTCATTCGACCGGCAGTGGTAGGTTTAGTGTTAACGATGAATAATGATTTGCGAGAAATGTTTCAATCAATACTTTCGGTACCAAACAATACTTTTCCTGTTAAATAAAGCTAGTTCGATTATACGCAAAAGTAGCTACAAATTAGTGGTCACATAATGGTGTAATCCAGTAAATAAAAAACATTACATATCATATACCATTACGTTATTATTATATTTCAACTAAAACTCTTACTTGATAACCCTTTACATACATATCTTGTTTTTTGGATCGTGTAAAAAAGGAGCTGGGTGTATCTACATTTTCTCGAACTAAATATAACTTCTACAGTACACAGTGCGGATAATTTTTGACCAACACTCCCACGATATTGCGAATAAATGGTTTTTATCGGCAGGAAAAGACACGGGCGAGATTTCGGTGCCGGCCGATTTGCCTTCTGTGCGGGCGCACGTGCATCGCCGCAAAGAGAAATCCGGGCTCCTCGGTAATTTTGAATCTGTATGCAGCTGAAGAGGAATCCACGGGCCAATAACGCCCGCGTATTATTATGCAGATTACACCGTAACCCGTATTAGTTCGTTATCACGCCTACATCTTGAGCAGCCAGCGAGAGCGAACCCCATACAGATTGCGCCTGGTATAAAAAAAAGAAGGAACGGAACCCCCTGCGGGGGTGGAGGCTGATGAAGACACTGGCACGGAACGCGATCAGCATTTCAACCTCGGCTTCGAATTGAACGTTTACCGAAACGATTCCTC
Organism: Lasioglossum calceatum; assembly: GCA_963966675.1. Classification (NCBI taxonomy): domain Eukaryota; kingdom Metazoa; phylum Arthropoda; class Insecta; order Hymenoptera; family Halictidae; genus Lasioglossum; species Lasioglossum calceatum. The sequence continues at coordinate 19,285,606 of OZ016541.1, forward strand.
GCGGTGCGAGTCACTGCTCCCTCGACGAAAAGGTCTCTCTCTTTCTCTCTATCCTTCTCGGCGAGTTAAATGGCCCGGAGTCTTTGGTCAACGAAACTGATGCACCGGCCCTTGCCGAACGATTGCTCTTTTAAACGACGCGCGACTCACGCGAATCTGGGTCACCTGTGATTAGCACGGGAACCGACAGCGGTTTCTTGTTGACCAATCCCGCGAACCCGAAGACGAACGGAGATTTTCTTTGCCCTATATTCCGCGATTTCGAACGTTCTCTGAATCATTTCAGAATCACTATTCAATTGTTTCGTGTACCGCTCTATATTTAAATATGTACGTTAACAAAATTTTAGTGTACAAAATAATTAGATCTGTAAAAGTAATCGGAATTGTGAATTTTATCAAAAATTTTTAACCGTGAGTTTTCCAATATTTTTGTCGAGAGTAATACGCACACACATCTCAAGGGTAACAAAGAATTAAAAATGCCAAGGTTCAACTGATTTCTAGATTTCTTTAGTAGAAATCAACCTGAAACCGGTGATTTAGTGTTAATCGAAGCAGAGAGATCAGCCGTTTATAAACTCGTCGATCGGAGCGAAGCGTTGAATACCGAAAAAACTTTCACTGTTCCAGGGGATCCTATTATATCGTCCGAGCCTCCGCCCCAGGATCGTCGTGCTTAAAGCCCCGAACTACTTGATAATTGTGTTTCGATTAAAAGTACTTTCGCCTGGTTTTTCGTCCCGATTAAACTGCCAGGAGCATTCTTCTGGCGCCGCGGCTACGTAACGAAGGGAACTTTTAAATTAGTTTGATATTTCTGGCCGAGACTACGCGCCGCAGTGTACACAGACAGAAGTGGGTTAATAGAGTTCGGTGTTTTTTGAAAAAGCCTGGCCCCGACGCCGTCGCCGCGTCGCAGAGTGCACGGTGAATGGGCGTGTTAACGAACGACACTTCCATTCCTATTAGCAACTTTTAATGACGACGAGCGGCTGACACGTATTAACAAACATCAATCTGTCTGGACCGACTCTGCGAGGGTTGCGGGACGCTTCATTCAAGGTTCCACGGTAGCACGAGTTCTCGAGCTTCTGAGGTACATACTTGGAAGGTTCCGAAAATTCCACGACATCTTGAGAGTTTCTCAAATTTTAAGATACAAGAAATCATTTTGGAAAGAGCCCACAAAAATAGTGATGACTAGTCCGTGGATCTTTATGCAAAATAAAAATTGTTCAAATCAATTGTTCGAAATCAAAGTTAAATAAAATTGTATATTCTTTTTCGATGATCTTAAAACGTTCGAAAATATCTACCGTTAACGAATAATATAAACCACGCTACATAAATGCATGGAAAGCATGACAAAATGAAAGGATTACTTTCCAACGTTCTCTGCAAACGATTCCTCTCCCCTCTGTCGCAAAAGTACAGTGAATTTTTAATTGCTTCTCGTGCAGTCCTTTAAACTGGAGTTGCCTTATTATTGCAGCAGCTTCTAACGAATGCAACTTGCACGCTTCGATTGCATATAACTTATAACGAGACTGCGGATGTTTATGCAAATGCATATTTTTATCGAAAAAAGATAGAAAGCTGAGAGCTAAACAGAAATTTGTTTTGTCATTAGAGGATTTTAAAAATATAATTTTTATTTTTTGCATATTTTGGATATTGCATATGTTTTGCATAAGTGCATATTTCTTGCATAAATTTTGCATAAATATTCGATTATTTAATGCTACGCCAGAATAAATAAGATAGATGTGCCTAAAAGATTGAACAGCTACGATCCCCAACGTGTCCTAATTTCGAGTTGGTAAGTACTGTATTGAAATTCAATGAGAGACAAAACAAGGACGATGGTATGATGTGTAAACAGACGGAGTCACGCCGCTATCAGTAGCTATTACGATTACGAGGCCATGAAGAAATTGGAAACAATAGGATTACCTCTAACGGAATGTATACATTTGGTAACTACAGTTATAGAAAATTTAAAAATTATACCCGGTGATTATGGAGAAAAGGTTACACATTAAATGGAATCTGTATTAAAACGAAATGTACACTTTAATGTATTATTAAAAATGAGCAAGATTTTGAAGGGTGAACACGTTGAAGGACCACGAGAGGTTAAGGCACTATATCATCATGTGATGTAGAACTCTCTTTTTCAGCGTATAAATTAATTTTAACAGGCAAGAGGCATCAATTTACAGTCGACACTATAGAAAACACTAATATTGTATATTGTAATTTAAATTATAATAAATAAAACAATAAAATAATTACTAATTTACAGATCTGTACATACATTCCCTATGCATATATTTCGCATATGCCTTGCATACATCTTACATATATTTTGCATATTTCGACATATTATAAATGCATAAAGATCCGCAGTCTACTTATAACTTATAACGATCATAGGTAAGCCGAGGGGTAATGAACGAATAGGATCTGTCGCGCATTTAGCAGACCAATCCTTTAAGCGTAGGAGGTCGAAAATTTTCAATTAAAACGAACAAGGAGGCTAGAGGCTATCGCAGTAGTCAGACAAAGGCTTCCGGTGCGCCATCGAGTCGAACATTATCGATAATAGAACGTGCCGTGCGCAGACTGACACAAAGGCCTCGTTTACCCACGCGTTCACGAGAATGAATCAGTGCCTCGTGATCGATGACATCGTCGCAGCAACAAGATCGACCGATTTTTCACCGCAAAAAAAATACACACACAGACACCTGTCCGCGAACATCACAGGGGTATACACAGGTGAGAGAGGAAAGTGGCAACGGAAACGACACGACACACCGGTCTGCCCCCTCGGGTGGTGATCGCTGCAGTTGTTTCCATTTGATGTTTGCTCTCGGCCTGCGTCGATTACGCCGTTGCGTGTTTTTCGATAATGAGACAAGGCCGAACGTGCGTCCGACAAGCGATTCCGCATATTTGTACGGAGATAACGCGTCAAACGGGAGCAATTCTGCTGTGCAAATCTGCCCTGTGCAAACGCGCAAATAAATGATCGTCGAACGACAGTCTAAATAATGGGCATTACTACGGATCGACTCTCTCGATTCCCTGGAAGTATCGAATCCGCTTCTCTGTCGTCTAATCTTTCGGTCTTACCACCACTTCCATTTGTTTAACCATTTACTTATGATTTTCTTCGTTATATAGATAGGAAATTATATACTGAAATTCCCACCAACTCGTATTAGGTATATAAATTAATTAAATTGTTACAAGCTGTTTTTGGAAATCTTTTAGTACGTAATAAATTGTATAGAGGCAACTGCTCGGTTGAAGATTAAAGTGAAAGTAGGGCATCCAACATTTGTTTAAATGAGAGGTTAGTGTCTTTTGCTATTGTGATAGCTATTATCGAATTGCATAATATTTACTTGATCCATTTCGATAGTCTTCATATTGCCGTAACATTTTCTTTACAGTTGCAGTAACTATTAGGTGTGCAAATAAGTTCTTTCCCCTTTTTTCAAACTGTCTTTCCCAAAGAAAATTTAATAAAATCTCGTCTGATAACTCCCAATCTTTCTGCCAATTCTTCTTGCGTCTGGGTCGGATTTTCGTTGCGCAATTCCTCTAACTCACCGTCACTATACTTTCTCGGTGCACATGGACGATCGTCGTCTTCCAAATACAAATCTCCGGCTATGAATCTTTGGTGCCACTTTTTGCAAGTTCTGTAAGATACAGCGTTCTCTCCAAGTGCCGCACAAACCATTTCAGTAGCTTCAACAGCTGATTTCTTATGCTTCTTGCACGCCATATTGTTTCAAATTGTTGCATAGGACTGGAAACTCTTAGAGCGCTCATCACGACTCTTCTTGAAATTAAAAGAACGCTCTTTCAGATGGCACCAAAATCGGGAAGTAATTCTCATTCAGTCAGAAGTTATGATCGTAGAAAAAAAGGGGAAGGAACTTATTTGCACACCTAATAAATGAGAGAACTAGAAGAGAAAAGAAAATTTATATTTTCTGTATGGCCACATTTATTTTAATGCTTAAATATTGGTTAGAAACGAATCAAATTTTATTTAATTTAAAAAGAGATTCGTAACATTCATATTTGTTAGACTTTAACAAGCACATATCGAAATGTCCTCGTAAAACGGGTTAAAATGATTAAAATCTCTTAAATTAATATTAAAAAATCGTTCCAGATTTAGACTAATCGTCTTAAGCAGTAATGGAAAGCTATCTCATCTTCCGTTAAGAATCTCAGCCCTGCATGGCTATAAAAGGCTCGTTTACACCAGGTAATGTCGGTACAGCCGTATCGCACCCTGGCATCATTTATGGGCACACTGTTCATTCATGGTCGCACGTGCACGGTGAATTTTTCAGGAGAATCAGATGCAAAATATCTGTTCCGAAGGAAACTTTATGGAACCGTATCGAACGGTTTTTTAAACTCCCCACGAATTTGTAAGGTCCGTCGGGTATGCGTTCCATCGTTTTCAATTGGTCGGCCGGGCGGCGCGGTGCGGTGGTGGCAAGAGAAATTTCTTCGGTCGCTTTTCCCCATGGCGCCCCTAAAAACTGGCTGTGTATCCGACACGCAAATTTATTCATGTTCGGAGCGTGGCCCCATCGAGCGCGAGTAGCATCGAAAAACTGCTCGATAAACCGGAATATAAATTTCCCCGCGACGAACCCATTATATTCCGAAACGGGCCATTCAATCATGATTTAGATACTATCCGTGTATCACTGGCCGGCCGGATAAAAAATTCAAATTACAATTTCGTAGATACTGCTCCGCGTCGTGCGGCCTCTCCATTTCCCTGTGAAACTGAAAATACTGCTCGAAATATTTGCTCGAATTCGCCCCTGTCGACCTATTTAAATTTTTATGAGTTACAATTGCGGAGCTGAGTGCCTTTTTTATACTGTTTTTTTTTTCTCTCGGTTGTGCACAGTGTTTTTCGTGAATACAGACCGTAAGCAAAGTTCCCGTGCGATTTTAAAGTTGAATGATATTTTAAGCCGTTGTTAGAAAAAGAATTGTTTGCTCAGTGAAACAGAAATAGAAAATTAATTAACAATATTTTCCGTATACTAAAACAGTGCAACCGTTACAGCACCGATTTACGCAAGAGCAAAAATCAATTTTTCGGTCCCCTACCATCGGGCTCGCCTCTAATCAATCAACAGCCAGCATCGGCGCAGCCCCGCCTCCGAGGCAATTCTGTTTCAAACCAGAAACAGGATCGAACAACCGGGTGTTCTGGAGCAGACATTTCGTCAAACTATCGCAGCCAGTGCCGTTCCACGAGCGAGTCGGCTTCTTCATTTTACAGTAACTTTTGAACAGCGTTGCGCGGATACAGGCTTGTGCAGGATGTACAACGGTCGCTCCTGGGACTCGTATAGCCCGGTATACTTTGTATTCCGTGTGCGCGCGAGAAAACGCTGTTATGATGGTGGTCCATCCCGTGGGAGAATGGAGAGAAGCTGGATGAAACGCCGGGGAGGATCCTGGAGCGCAGTAGGTAGAGACACGGGGAAAGAAGAACGCGAAAGAGCGAAGGTGCACGGTTTTATTAACGTTCCCCGAGTTAAAAAGCGCACCGGCTCCCCGGCCCGTGGACCCGCTTCCGAGTATAATTAAATGTTTCCAGGCCGGCGTAACAATAATTTCAACGCCGCAGGCCCCGTTTTTCTTCGCGCGTCGCGAAATTTAATTGCGTCCGCTTGAAAGATACTAAAAGATAAGGATAAATTATACCGAGGAACTCACGGGCTGGTACAAAGTGGCCCAGGACTCCTGTCCCAATGGAAACGATGCGGCGCGGCGGTGTGTTGGCGAAGGGCGGGCTGATGTAACCACCCATCGTGAAATAAAGACGCTTTTGTTGCGGATGCAATCGCCTCGGCAAGTTCACCGAAATTCTGCGAGCGGCAATGCATCGCGAAACTTCTACTCGACTGCATATTGATTATATTCGAGAGCTCCTTTGTGGGAGATGCACAGTCATTCGAGCTTCGTACTTGGATATTCTGTTTGCCGGATAATTCAGTTAGCCGAGCTGACAGTGTCCTTTTGCCTTTTTACTTTCTTCGGGCACCTCTTTTGCATACTTCCCGAATGATAATCAATTTTCAACGTTGTCACGTGACGCTCGTCTCGATTGTTTTCTGTTCTGCAGTTCACTGGTCCAGTTACTTCTCCCAATTTTTTATTCTTCCAATTATTGTTACATATTTCTCTTTTTCTTATTTACAGTTCACAGTTTCTATTTTGTTAAAAATAAAGGCAACAGCTTCCTTTGACAATTTTTATAGAAAATAAAAATTGACTTGACATTCAGTTCTTATCTGACACTAAACGATTATTCTCAGATTGTAAACCAAGAGATATACTTTCATCAGAGAGTATAGCACTCATAATGCCCCTAAATTATGAATCTTTACAGAAATACCCACTTCTTTAAATTATCTATTAATGCTCACAGTACAATAAGAAATATATCAATTTTTTTTCTTCCAAATAAAAATTCACAACAGTAATAAACTGAAAACACTAAATGGCATCTTGTGTACACATTGCTCGATATTTCGTTCAGCAGCACGTTCCATCGGTAAATTTTTGTTGAACTTCTAATATACGACTGAAAATTCCATTTGCCCGGGGTTCCATTAAAAATCAATTTATTAGTAGAACGGCGCGACCAGAAAGGTAGACGGCCGGTCGATAGACGCGATTCTCGTTGAAACTAACGTCCCGGTTACCTTGTTAACTTTATTGGAACAATACTTTAATGCGAGGCTCGTAAAATACAAACTCCCTTGGCTCGCGAAGAACCGCAGCCGAGGTTCTATTAGGAAGTTCGTGCTAAACGACGATTATTCGGAATTTCGCGCTCTCTCCTCTCCTACCCCCCTGTGAACTTCCCTTAATTTTGCGAGATCCCAACCGAACGACATCGACGCATATTACAAGATTCAATTGTCGAAATTCGCGCGGGGATCCATTTGCCGGGCAATTCCGAGCGAGAAGTATTTATGATCGAAATTCAGGTGTCGGTCGATCTTGCGGTTGCCGAAACTCTGTACGGGTTCAGTCGATAACTTTAGTGGCTAATAACGTTGATAACGAGCACTCGTTCATTATTACGTTTCGTCGGACACTGTATTCACCCAGATGTTGCTTCTAGCACAATTTATTTCAATCGGACCTCAGTATTCAAGACACATTTGTATCATATATTATGCTATTTTTGGAATATTTAAAACAATTTGATTCATATGAATAATACAATTTGATCTTCAATATTTCATAGTACCCGTTATTTTCGGAATTTTATATTTCGGAACGCGTGAGGTATCCAGGAAAGGTTTCATCGATTTTGTTAGTCATAATTAGTCTGCGGATTTTATGCATTTATGGTAAAAAGATTAAAATAGTTCAAGAACGTCGTTATAATATCAGCAACTTATAAAGATTATTAAATGAAGGAATGGAAGAACACCACAGTCTATAATTATTTCGACTGTGATTCTTCATGTAAATATTGGAATGATTATTAATTATGGGCTAATTTATATAAAACATTGAAAAAGCAGCTCGTTTGTTCTTTAATCCAGACATAATTCTAGGAAGCTCTACGCTGAAACAATAAAATATAAAAATGAATAAAAGTGTTAAGAATGCTGAAAGAGGTTCGTAAAACTTTTATATTCTAATATAACAGAACCTCCGCCAGGGAGAGCGTATTTTCCTCGAATAGCAGATTTAATAAAGTGCATAAAAATCTGTGAAATGCATCAATCACCACTTACATGCACATAGTACGCATTACTGCCTCTAGAAACTGGTAATACGGTCAATATGCAAAACAGCCATAAAGAAGACACACGGACATAAAATGCTCGTGTGGAGTAGCGTTAACATGATCAAATGAAACAATAACGCGTTCGTGGTGCAGTACAGACTGCAATCGCTCGTAAAATGTTCTAATAAAGCGTCTCGAACGTGTGGCAACCGGAGATTACTCGGAATTCCCTTGGACCTCTATTATCAAAGTTCGGAGATCCTCTGCAGAGCGGAACCGATGTCTCCCACGCGTAACTACCAAATTCTGAATCGATTACTCGAATGATCCCTAGACCACGATACGAGAACCTTTGGTCTATAAATTTCCCATCGAACGAAACAGTCTGCTTCTATCACCGCCATAGCTCTAGAGACACACCTGATCGCAATGATCGCTAATGTCGCGAGTCAAACGCAATTAACAGAGAATTGCCGTTCATGATAGCTGGTAGAAAGAGCCCTGAGGATCGTTGACGGAGAAGTTCCGCCGCATATTAAGTCAAGGATGGTGCTGGTTTGGTCACAGAGCTGCGATCCGAGCTGCATCCTGCTGCATCGCCGGTCGCAGCCGCAATGCAACACGCGCAGGACCCGGCTATGAATCTGCATCAAGTGAACAGATGGAGGGAGGATCGGACCACCACCATACCACATGAACGAGGATCTGATCAAAGTATTCTATTATTCGTCAAATTGCATTATTTCATTTGTACAATTGTTACCGGATTTTTTCATCGAAATCCTTCGCTCTCCGCAATTCCACAAATCCACCATTTTTCCCGAATTTTAATGTGGATTTCATAGCGCGAAGACTCTTTGTTTTTGGAAGTAATGTATTTGTTGAACGAAACAATTTCTATATAAAAATATAATTTATGTATAGAAAACATGTCTCAGACTCTCCTAGTTGGATGAAATAATTGACTAGCCTGTTTTCAAGCGAGGCACCCGGTGTACAATAAATAACGGCATTCACGTCCTGCGAGAATTGAAAATGCCTGAAAAACTTCTATACACTCGACGAAAGAGCAGGTTTAATGTCCTTTGAGCACTCCGTTCGCTGCAACGTAAATACACTGCGCTTTATAACAGTCTCCTTATCAAGATTATTTAAATTGCTTTAATAAAAAGGTAAAAATCCCGCAGCTTTGTAATCCAAAGCTTCTCCGAGGCTGTGCAGCTCTCCGAGGTCGATGCTGGTACCCAGAAATTGGTTTTCCCCTTCGTTATACACAGCAAGAAAAACCCGACGGAATAATAGAAGAACACAGTAGATAACGTCAGAGACGAAAAACAAATGGGTGGAACGATAAGAATCGGCATTGTCGATTTCACATTCGAATAAGCGAGCGTTTATTCGAGTCTCGGAAACAGAGCAGTCGAGTGTAGTATTTTGCGATTCAATGGCGGGTGATTGACTTGAAAATCGAAAGCTCCCGGAGTCGTTGGTTTTCTCTATTCGCCTCTTCGGCCGCGCGATTAAGCTTCCTTTCTCCCAGGGAGGAGGAGAGGTCCTCGAGACTCGCGTAATCCTGGACGTATACTATGTCGCGTACGTACAGTAAAAATGATAGTTTAATGATAGTTGAAGCGATTGCAAAAACCTGTTTGCATTTTAAAAGGGTCTTTAAAAGTGGCGCGTACGGTCTCAGGTGTGCCTTCCTCCGAACGGGATATCGAGCTTTGTGATTTTAATTTAGAGGGGATTCATTGTGACGTACGAGATATCGACAGACCATATTTTTTTCTTTTAGATCTGTTTATTGTCGAAATCTCGACTTTTTCTTAACGTAACGAGCAATCTGGATAAGAAACTTCTGGTCGAACTGCTGTGCAACACTATATTGTTGATATCAATTTTTATTTTCGAAAATCGGCTCCTCGAGTTTACCCGAATAGCGTTTCACATCGAAGCGTGACGAATCAGACTCATTCACCGGCCAGCAACTGTGTACGCGGTGCGCCTAAAATCATCTTTAAACTGTACAGAAGGTTCTGAAATCGAGAATCTGTGGTAAAATTGAAAGCGCTGGACGATAATTCTTGCCGGGAACGTGGATAGGAAATCAGTTTCGAGATCTCGGATTTGAAGATCGACGCGGCGATCCAGAAAGCAGAGGGGTAAGTAGATATGGTCTATCCAGCAGTCACGAGCGGATTTACCAGAATATACGGCGACAGTGGCCAAAGAGTCGCTTCGTGATCAGACTCTGTACAGCCTGGGATTCTGTTTGCCGCGCGATGACGGCGGACGATGGTCGACACATGGCATCGGAAGCTCTGGACATTTTTGTGAAGCGCTTTCTCTCTCTTCCCGTCCCGTGGACCTCGATTTTCTTGTCGACGGGAGGACGGGGCTCGTGGACGCAAACGCGTTGCTGCAGCGGTGCGTTCCGAGCGACAAAAGCGAACGGACGGGAGTACATACGCAGACGTGAATTTGCCTTGGCACAATGGCCCAATCAGAACGCAAACAACGCCCGTTTTGGCCTGCCTCGGAATCGGTACTGTAAACTGCAGGAACATTTTGGTTTTTCCTACGTTTCGTCCCATAACACGATTATTAAAATGCTCGTGTGCGGTTCCGGAACTAGGAAGCTTCGACGCTAGAACTATTGGGCCCTGATATACAGGGTGTCCCAAAATTCCTTCAACAGCCGGAAATGGGAGGTTCCTAAGATCATATGAAGCAACATGTTCCTTTACAAAAATGTTATCCGCGGCTTTGTTTAGCAGTTATTAACGAAAACTACAGACCAATCAGAGCGCGACCTAGACGCGAGTTGGCACTGTCGGCCCGGCGCGCCAACTGTCTATTGGCCGACTGTGCCAACTCGCGTCTAGGTCGCGCTCTGATTGGTCTGTAGTTTTCGTTAATAACTGCTAAACAAAGCCGCGGATAACATTTTTGTAAAGGAACATGTTGCTTCATATGATCTTAGGAACCTCCCATTTCCGGCTGTTGAAGGAATTTTGGGACACCCTGTATATTCCTCTATAATGATAACAGGATTGAATCGTGTGGGTGATTCGTTAAAAACGTAAAACTTTTAAATTCTTGCCCCTTTCACACCGTAAATGCATAGAATCTCTAATCTAGTAATGTTTGTGAGGATTTTTATTTAAACAGAGAACTAGTACGGAACGTGTTAAATATTTTAGATACATATGCACCAATTTATTACCAGCTGTGATTGTTACTCCGGTGCATGTCGATGCAGTCAATCGTCGCGAATGTTCCAACGAGTTAAGAGTGGAAATTTTAAACGGCGTTAGGTGCCGCGATCGCGTCAATGATTAGCTTTCCACCGCGAATCGGATCGGATCGCCGACATCTCGGCAGGTTAAAGAAGATTTACGGAACCGCTGCGCTGCCCTCCCGGGCATCGGAACCCCGGGACAGCTCGAGTTTTTACGGAATTGGATTGTAGCGAGATTTATGCGCGGGCTTCCTTGCCCCGTGTCGAGCCGAGGATTAATTAAGGGACGTTAATTAAAATTCACCGGGAAATGCAAATCAGGTTCGATCGCGGGCGTCGATGTTGCGGGGCGCTGTTCATCAGGCATCGATTTTATTAATTCCGGTATTGTTTCCGGCCTCCCGATGGAATATTTTCCATCGCGCGACGGCTTAAGATACCACCAGCTATTTTTATCCGTTCCCAAGTCAACATTTCCTCGGCGCAAACTCTGGCCACTTTGCGACCATTTTCTAGACGTTCGTTTCATGTACTGTCTAAATTATGGTACGACAATGGCGTACAGTAGAATCATATAGAATAAAATTATCAAAATCAATTTCTTAGATCGAATATTTATTGTACTTCAATTTATTCTATCGCCGGAGCACGAATTTCATGTTAGATTCAATAAAATTAGTCTTTATTTTCTCTACTACATGATGTATTATTTATTTTCGAAAAAATTGAACTCAAGGATGTGAAACTAGACTTTAAATAAAAAAACAACCCAAAATAATAATATTAACGCTCCACGCTTAAAAAAATCGATAAACATTAACGTACGATTTTCTATCGCGAAGCTATAACAGTTTAAGTACTGACAATCTCTGACCGAAGATTTTTCTCAATTTTTCGCCTAATTCTTGAAATTATGTTAAAACGCCGCCACCTCATTTCAATTTAAAATTCGGAAATCATATTAAATTGGTTAAAAAGTTCTCTCGTTTCTCTCTCTCTCTCTTTCAGCTCTGGAGTTTGCATTTCAATGCATGAATAAATAAATAAATTATTCTTTGGTTTGTTACATCGGCTGCAATACGAGCGAATACGTAATTCCATAAATTGCATGAAAAACATTATTTGTTTCACCGCAACCGAACACAACTAATGATTTATTCGTTGATTTTCCGAATGTCTAGAAAACGTTCCATAAATTCCATAAAAATCGTTATTTGTTTTACCTCGATTGTGCACAACTAATAAAATCCGTCTGGTCATTCGTCTTCGAACATCTAGGAAACGTTTGATCGATTCTTGGAGCATATTGACCAAATCGAATTAGTCCGCGTGAACGCCGGCAATTACCCAACAAAACTTTTCACGGTAATTAAATTTCGAAAATCCTATGGATCGACCACTTCATCCCATTATCCCATTCCATTCGGATTCCCCGTGTAATCGGGAACGACCGAACAACGGGCTTAAGACGGCGAAATTGTAATTCGCAGTGTATCGGAGCTTCTCCCGTCCCCGTTCTTTTTTTTAAACTATTCTTCGGACTACTTTAACGTAATTGCGAAAAGCTTCGCGAATGTCTTTAAGCGAGACAAAGGAGAGAGGGGGGGGGGCAGTGAGAGTTCGTTCGAATCCTGTTCGCGAATAAATGTCGGCTAAATCGGCCGGCAGCATTGTCGACCGGGAGAAAAGCGCATTTCCCAACTGTACACCTTTATGTTTCCCTTTTACGGGTTGTCACGACGAATTTAAGAGCGGTTAGGCGGTTAATTCGATCAGACCCGTCCCGTTTCTTCCAATCAACTTGGCCGGGCCCCGTAAATCAGTTATCGATTAAGGAGATGAGAGAAGAAAGAAAAACAAAGAAAAAAGTAACCAAGGCTCGAGGAAGGCGGATCCAAGTTATGGAATTTGAGACGGGATTGGCCCCCGATAAAATTAACGTTCCTCGCTTGTTCGGCGGTTTTACGGGCATCCGAAAAAGCCGGGCCGATGAATAACCGAGATATATCCAGAACAAACTCTATATTAAGTAGATACCGTTCCACGAAATTCGCGAAAAATAACTTCCACGTCATAGCCGTGCTTCAAATAATGAAATCATCCGATCAATAAAACAGCATTTTGCAGAGATGATAATAGATAATTATTGTTGCACAGCTCTGGCAGTTTATCGGGGTATCCACTTGATATTCGAAGTTAAGGTAGTGCAATGGTAATTTTAGAACGTGCAAGGTGCCAAAGGAATTTTGCGGTTTTTACAAGAGAACGGGGCCGGGTATCGCGAAAATCGATTCGAGAAGCGAATCGTGGTTCTCCCGACTAGTCGCGTAATCATACTCGGGGAAAATCAATAGGGGCCAATTCGGGGGAGGTTCTTAAACCGTCGGGAAAACAGTTAGTGGACGATATTTCTCCGAGGGTCTCTCGATGGCCCGACCCGGCCCGAATCGGCACGAGGAGGAGACCTGGAAGATCTTGTGCTCATTGAGTCGCCAATCCCCTCTGGAGACAGGGTAACAAAGGGTTTCCTGATTCGATTCTGGTTATTAGCGGGCGACAGAGTTTGTTTAACTGGCTTTATTACGCTGTTTCACAATTACTTCTCTTATTACGACAGTTTGCCCGCGACAAATGCGGCAACTTCGCCGCACCACGCCGCACCGCACCGGCGAGCTCTTCTGATCGATTCAGCGACTGTGAACCTTCCCGGTCGTGTGAACGGTGAACTTGAAGGGTCTTACTACTTCGATATGGCTTCCGAAAAGCGATCTTTCTTTTCCAGTTTCTTGTTGCGCCGTGTTTAAAGACGGCGAGATATAAAATGTCCTGAAGCCACTTGGGAAAACGATCATTCTAGATTAACCTGTTAACTGCACTTGTGTGCTTGATTACTTTTAAGCTGGCATTATTTGGTGCTTTTTTCTTTTTGCCCCGCGCTCTCTGTAATTTTTACTACATGACGAGAATATGTATTTACCGTATACCGAACTTTATACTACCTCTACAGTTTCAAATTGTTATAATCCTTTCAATCCACAATCGACGCGCGCATTAAGACGTTCCAAAGAACATTTCGAACATTACGATTCTTGCCAATGTAAAATCGATTTGCGAAGAACAGATTTTCCGATTGGAAGGAATTAATACGTTTAATCTCCCACGCGAAAGATTTCCATTGTTTCATGGTTCAGTTGTATTTCTCTGCGGATGCTCCAGCAGGGCCGTCACGTCACTCTTTAATTCAGGCCGTCAGCTCGTTGCTCGCCTTTCTTTTTTCCGCCCCTTCCCGCCCATCTCACTCCTTTTTTTGATTTTATTTGCTCTCTCAACATTGATTTCACCGATTCGTCGTATCGAAAAACGCCGACCCAGTATTAATGCCGTGCGGCAATAAAGAATTTTTTTTATTTTCCCGACGGAAGTGGCTGCGCCCGTTAAATAACTACCTGGCGGCCATCACCAATCGCGTGGGTTGGTTTCACCGACAAATTTTCCCTGGCCGAGAGGAAAAAAGACCAATCGCACCGGCGTGGCGCCCGCACGAAAATAAACATTCCAATTGATTTTATCATATCTGCTATCTCTGGTCGCTCGCTGCCGAACCTTTTCGATTCCTTTGTACGAGAGTCGGCCAAATATTGACCGAATTTTGTACCGTACAACGGCATAGTTGTTCTTATTTAGGCGAGACCAATTGGAGCAGTTCCAGTACACTTGTCTCGTAAAAAATTGAAGTTTTATACATGTATAGGTAGGACAATTTTTACCCGGAGGATCTACATAAATCAAATCGACGAACGCAGCCAGGTTCATGCGACTTGCTCCAGGGTAGAAGAAAGCTTTGCAATTTTCCTGACAATCGAATATACTGCTCGAAATCAGCGGGACTCGTGTCAGTTGGATTGAAAAATTACAAGAAAGGAAAATCGTGCGGTCCTCGGTGGAACATCGAGCACGTTCGATCAACAATGGTAATCGTCGGTCCCGGGGAACTCGCGTTCTCCTCGAGAAGCAAATTCGCCGGAATCGAGAAAGAATCGCCCCAGATGTCAGCCTAATCGGCAGCGATTTACCTTCCTGGGAGCGAGAGCTTGCGTTGTTCCACAGGGGTCGGGACCGTGTATAAATTCTCCTTGCTTCCTTCCTCCGCTGTTTTATCGTCGGGCTCCGCGAAACAATGATCGGGGCTTCGCCGTTTTAAAAGCTCCGCCGCTTCCTTACAAAACCTCGACGCATCGGAAACCGAAAATCTCGTTCTCGATGCACAGAAAATCAAAAAACAGGCACGGACATTATCACCACAAAATATTCAAGGAGCAAATATTCTTCGAATGTTTTGTTCAATTACGTTAAGAAGAATGAGACGGTAATTATTTTTTTTTTTAGAAATAAATAACGACTTCTTTTTCTTTGCATTATTTCAGTCTTTGACTATTACTGAACACTGTGTTAATTTTTTTAGAAATTATTTCAAGTCTCGGCTGTCGCTGACCACTTTGTACTGATTTTTTTATATGTTAGTTATTCCTTTGACTGTATCTGACTACTTTCTGATATTTCTCTCCGCATTCAGGTTTTTGCTATAGCCGGCCATTCCGGATTCAACAATCGGTTGGTTAATGGTGAACAAAGTGTTCATTTCCGTAAAATAATTTAATTATATGGTTATCGCTGATCACATTCTGTTGATATTTATCCGAATAATTAAGTTCGGTCGCTATTGTTGACCACTTTCTATTGATGTTTCTGTAGATTATTTAATTCATCGGTCATTGTTGACCACATTCTGTTCGTTTCTCCAGTTATTTAATTCATCGGCTATTGTTGACCACAGCCTGTTCATGTTCCTCCAAATTATTTAATTCGTCCACTATAGTTGACCACTTACCCAGTTTCCTAATTAGATCTCGTATCATTGTAGTTGCCAATCCGAAAACGCTCTTCATTCAAAATCAAAGAAAGTTTAGCTTAGACTGACTCGCTCGCGTTTAAAATTTATAAATAATTTTTGGTCACTTCTACATTTCCTTACAGTGTTTTGTTTGGACCGCCGCGCCGCCAGGAAAACACGGAGAGCCTTCCCAGAATATTTGTCACCATCAAGAACAACGTTTTCACGGAAAACAAGGTATGTACTGGTAACTGCAGATTGCTTAGAACCACTCACGAGCTTACGAGTTTGAGATTCTTTACGTCATTGACCAAAATGTTTATCGTATGTCAATAATTTTCTCTTTACGAAGTTGATATTTTTCACTGTGTACTACAATCGATGTTATCATAGTACTTGTATCATTTGAAGTTCAATGAAATAATAACAGAGTACATTAAAATGTAAGAGTTCGCTGTAAGGCTTCATGCTTTAAATCTATAATAACTGAAAAAATCCATACTCTCGTAGATATACTTCCCGTAGTATATTTCAATTTATTCTATCGTGCTGGAAGCAAATATTTTATATGAAATTGAAAACATCACCTTTAAGAGGGTTGTTGTAAAGGGGAGGCTTCATTTCTCAAATCTATACTGATTAAACAATTCACACACACGAAATTGTAGTTCAGCGAGGTAATCTTCTCGTGGTATACTTCAATTCATTCCACTGCTTGTAGCATGTACTTTATTTGGAGTTTAATAAAATGGTAACAGCACAGCTTTTCATTCAAAGTTTTATAAATCGACAATAGTAATTAAGACAATCACGAGATACCAATTTGCATAGGAAAACACAGCGAGTTTGCCCAGAATGTTGCCATCAAGAACAACATTTTCCAGGAAAACAAGGTAACTGCGAGGACCGCTCATGAACGAGTTTACGAGTTTGAGAATCGTGATTTACGAAAATGTTGATCATACGTCGATACCTTTTCTCTTCAGCCATTTTCTGTGTGGTGCAATCGATGTTATCGCGGAGGAACGGGTCCGCGAGGAGCTACGTACTTTTCCGCCGGTTGATGGAGTCGGTTCCTTCGTAAGGAAAAACCTTGGGAAAATGAGTGATGATTACCGAATCGGATGGCAGGAGGGGGGGGGGGGATACGTCGAACGAACCAATCAGAGTTTCCCGAAGATGAGCGCACCGGAAAGTTGCCCGATTCCCGTCGGAAAAGAGGCGGCGCGTTTCCATCGCGAGCGCCGCTGCTGCTGCGCGCTCTGCTACAAATGAGATCGATTCCGCTCGAACGATCTTTCGTTGCAATGCGATTGCGTTCCTCCGCGCTGCATGAGTCATTCCGCGACGAACCGCGCGCTCGCTACGGGAAGCCTCGTATTTTCCAACTTTTGTCAAACTCCCGGCAATTTGATAGTCTCCGGGAACCAGTTCCGCTGAAATTACAACTTCCCCTGTCCAAACTATTCCGGAGATGCACGGTCGCCCGCTTGTCTGTATACGTATCAGGGGCAAATACGAAAAGCATATCGCCCCGAGCCGGAAAAATAAGGAATCCTCGGTGCCGCGCGATGGGAACATGCCTCGTCAAATCAACGCACGCTGCGTCCTCGAAGCCGATAATTTCAATCTGTTGAAAACTGATTTTCGGTTTTCTTCCATCTGCTCTTTATTACAAAAAATGTTACATTCAAATTATCTTGAATTAATTTGTACTATTTTTGTACATAACGTGTGCATGCAAAGAATAATATTGTTCAATTAATAATATTTTTAATCATTATAATTCGCATTATTCTAGTGACGTTTATAATCTTGAAACTCTCTGTTTTACCTCGAGTCGTTAATTTTACATTTTTCCGTAGACACGTTTAAATAATGGAAAAAAATGGAAGGCAATCGACTTGGAGAATGTTTATTTTGCATAAAGATCAACAGTCGACTTAGGAGTCGAGTTAAAAATAATATAACAGTATTTCTAAATTCTTCTGGCTTTTCTACAGTTTTAGGACACATAAAATCCACTTATAACGCATTTGTTAGCGTTTGGGTAAATTGTGCCAGCCACGCTACATTTTCTTATCAGAAACATATAGAGCGCAAAGCGTGGAACGTGGCTCGCGAAGAAACGGCACCCACCGTCAAGAGTTAATTATTTCATCAATTTCTTTGGACACGAAGGTGTCTCTAACACCTTGCAATAACAGTTTCGCGAGTAACGTTCCCAGCGACTCGTTAACCGAGACAAAAGAGCTTACGCTCGTCGCGTCGCGGGTGAAACGGAAGTCCCATGTCTGGGGCGTTAATCCCCGCTCGTCGGGTATGCTGGCAAGAAGCAACCCGGGCAGAGTATAGTGAAACGACTCCGTTGTAAACTGCATTCGCGCGTATTTGCGACACGAGTTCGGAACGCATTCGACAGAGCGTTCCAGGAGGGAGCCAGCCGGCTGACATCGGGACGCCGCTTCTCCCCCAAGGTGCCTTGCACACCTAAGAACGTGACACGAGCAGGTGAGTGCTCCGTCAACATCGATAAATTCGACGCGGTTTAGCATCCAGACTGCTCTTGATCCGCGGACGACCCGTGTCCTCGACGCAGCTGTAGAAGACAAGCTCAAAATGCGCTTGCGAATTTCGCTCAAGAAGTTTCCCGTGCAAACTGCGCGACTCCGAAAACGTCCCAGTTCTCGCGATTCAGCCTCGCACATCTACTCAAACACTCTCGAACGCGTGACTTCACGAGAATCCTCGCATTGTCACCATTCGTCCCTTCTGTGTTAATCTCTAATTTTCTGCACATGTTTTTCATGCAGACAAAAAATTTGACAAAATATGAAACAGGAAATAGTCATGGCCATATATTTTGTTAACATCTTATGAAAGCGTGTGTAAAGACAAGGTCTGTCTTCAAGGTCACGCAAGATTGGAAGCGAGAGAAACATAATGTAAGGATCCGCAGTATTTATAGATAAATGACGAATGTGGTGCTATAAAAGCTTGTAACTTTTTCTCTTTCCGTTACCCGATATTTAATCATATATAAATCGAGTTGAATATTTGAAACCATTGTTCCACATGTGAACGTGGTTACGTGTAAGTATGTCAAGATCTGAAGTATTCAATACGCTCAAATTTGGGTCGATTTAATTTACGCTGAAAAGGTTGCTTTAACTGGCAAAAACAATTGTAAAATAAAGAATGTGAAATCCATCATTTCGACGGGTTCCGTTTTGTTCTAGTGTTAATCCACTGTACCTCTCGTCTTAGAAATTAGAGGGAGGTGAGTAGCATATTAACCTCGTAGGTTACGATCAATTGAATCGATCTTCATTTTATCGGACTCTTTCTTCCCGCTTCGAGTTCCTTCAGTCAGCGAACTATCGTGCATCCACCCAAAAGGAAACAGAGGCTGTGGAATCGATTTCTCCCCGATAAAAAATTACCCTCGCATCCCTGGCCACCTGGCCTTGTTTTCTACTCGCTTAAGCAAGCCCCGGGGTCGCTAGAAAGTGTTCCGCGGTAGTCTAGGTCATCGTCGTCTCTCGTCGTCGCTTTTCCATCGAGCGGTTTTCTCCTCTCGGTCCCACGGAAAAATGTCCGCCTCATCGCGATAGATAAATCGCCTCGCGGTGTCAGCAAGTGTTGCGTTACCGTTCGAATTAGCCCCGATTAAGATTGCCCGGGACGATAATTAATCTCCCTGGACGGTAACGAGCCCCGCTAATCTGATATCGCTTATGCATCGAGTGCGCGCGAAGAAAGCTGCTTTCGATACCTCCTTTCATACGAGCCCCGGGGAAGAAGTCCTCGAAGATTCTTTTCTGGATTATTTCCAGCCCAGAAAAGTCCTTAGACCGAGCCCCGGTCTTAAAGTATGATTAATCTTTCCCTTACAGGGGCTCGAATCTTCTCGGCAGACTGTTAATCTTTATCAATACGGCCAGGACCGTGCAATAGCCTCCCGACGAACTATAATCTAGTTGCAGACTGCACCGAGTTTCGCGATCCTCCGCATTATAGTAAATACCTTTTTGCGCTCTTTCTACTGAAAATTTTATGGGTTCGCCGCGGAAACTAATTGGCCGAACACAAACACGTGGAGACATCAGAAGAATTGAACGGTGCTTTCGTGTGTATAATGCAGGAATTTCGGAGCTCTCCAACAACGATAAATCGTCATTTAGTTTCTCAATTTCACTCAATAAGAATATCTGAAAGCATTGCCAATTGCGTAGTCACAAAACTGGACTGCCAGCCAGAGAATCTTTGGATTCTGGATATCCGCGGGAATTAACGGGGGGCAGTTTCCAAGGATTTCCCAAGATCGTGAAAAAATCGACTGCCAGGAGGACGGCTCGTTCCCAACAGGGATTCCGCGACAACGACGCCCGTCGCGACGGTAAATCTCCCCCGAAAAAAAGTCCTGTCCCGGTCGAGGGACGTCCCGGCGTCGCAGTCGGACAAAAGTTTGCCGGTCGCGGCGCGGCGGCTCTCGGAGCACGTTTCGCCGCATTTATCTAGATGTATCTTCTAGTTCGGCACGGGACAGAAATATGGGAATGGGAATCGAGTTGGGGCGTGGATGGACAACCTACACTCGTCCCGACTCAACCTCTCCCCTTTGACACGCAATCAGTGTCCCCGGGAACGACGCCGCGCGATAACACTTACGCAATTCCAGTTGTCCACCTAGCAAACTGCTGCGTCTGGCAAACCGGGTGCGACGAAGTCATTTCGGCGACCATCTTGGTAAAATGCGTTCTCGAAAGTTCGCGGATCAACGTGGCACTAAAAGTCGGGGCTGAACTTTCCCTCAAGGAACCAAAAATTTTCGACTTTGCTGAATGTAATATCATACAATTCGACGAAAAAATTATAAAACTTGGATTCCTTGCACTAGAATTTAAAGTTTTATCATTTTTTCGTCGTATTTTATAATGTTACATTCAGAAAAGTTCAAAATTTTTGGTCCCCTGAGTGAAAGTTTAACCAAATACGGGGATCGAAATGAACAGTTATGTTTCGCTTTATCTGTAGCTGCGGTAAACGTATCAAATCCACGGTTGAGTTCTGAAATATTCGAGTACACGGCCGTCTCGGCGAGCAATGATTACGATAATCGACTATTTCCAGTAGGAGCTGCTGGTCGAGGAAGTGGAGCTCGCGCGGCGCATTTATAACGACAAGCATACATTGACATAAAAATGCCGAAGGAACGGTTGGTACCGGACTGTTTTCATGTAGTTCACGCGACCCCGGACAAATTCTCTGGCGGGTTTGCTCGAGTTATGCATTGGTATTTCTATTCGTGTAGGTGGAAGCGATTTCGAGAAGTTCTCCCGGGTAAACAGGGTCGGTGCGACGCGGCGCGGCGACTGGGGAGAAATTGCAAATAAAAGACGGATCCGCGGCGGCGTTTTATTGCAACTTTCCATCCCCCTTCTAAACGGGAGCCGCGCGAGGGATGCAACGTTCTCGAATATAAAGGAGATATCACCTCGCCGAGTGAAACGGAAGCGTTACCAGCACCGTTCGCGCCGGAATAAAACGAAAAAAGAAACAAGCGGATGGAACTCTCGTCTCATCGTTTCATTGATTAAAAAATGGAGATCTTCGTGCGAAAGGGAAACCATGCCGAAGTAAAACGTACGACTCACTTGGAAGACCTGATACGCGAGCCTTGGTAGAGTTCGCGCAAGCATCTGCTGGTCGATTATTATTAGACTGCTAATTTTTATGCATTTTGTGCATATAAATGATATTGAATATTCATCTCCTATCGAAATGGTAAATAGAAACGTAGTGAGATAATAAAAATCTCATCTATATCCACACGTGGTTATTAATGGTTACACATTAAGTAATTATTTTGATAAATTCTAAGGGTGAACAGACTACGGGAGTTGCATGCAGTTGTGACATTGCTAAATTTATGAAATGCGAGACAACGATCTGTTGATCGAAACTAATGGAATTAAGCTGGACGGCATCTACAATATAATTTATTCAGTGCTGTAATATTTATACGAGAGCAACCTAATAGATAATTCAGCATCGAAGCGAGATCTAAAACAGCTGTATCCCAAAAAATGAAAGAACAACGCCACCGAGCGGTCAATCCGATCGGTGGCTGCATTCAATATTCGAGTGCGATGCTTGACCGATAAGATGGCCGGAGAATCGTTAACAATTTTTTCGCGTTAGAAGCATGATTCAGAGGGCCGTGCGGCGCATTCAGTTTGCTCGCATTGTTCCGCGCCAAACCCGAAATCGTGGACACCGCCGGAATATGGGATGAGGGCTGCCGGTCCGGGGAGCGGCAAACAAATGGAGGAAAGCGTAGACAGAGAGACGCCGATTAAACAGGGGGCGAAAGGGGGGTTGCTGGTGGAAAAGCGTGGTAGAGAAACACAGAAAAGGAACCTCAGGAAAAATTGGAGGGCGGAAGAATCGGGCCAGCAGCGGACTCCGCGGCGAGCCTTTTAAACGAGACAGACCGGCCCGCCGGGAAAACATTGAAATGAAATCCGGCCTGGTCATCCCGACGAAAGATGTCATTCATTTTTATTCCTCGTTCCTTGTTCTTTCTCTCTCTCTCTCTCTTTCTCTCTGGCCACGGACGTTCCCCCTAGGGAAACGCGGTCCAGGAAACTTCCCTGGAAAACGAACCCTGTCCTGGAAAATATTCGACGGCGAGACGCGGCGACGCGTTATGGAAAAACCGATCGAGCCGTGGAAACAACGTGACGAGAGAACGAGCAGCAAACTATGTAGTTTCGTTGATTTCCCGGACAGACGGCATGCCAGGGCATCGAGCTCGTCGAGGTAACTCTAGTCAATTGAATCGATCAACATTCGTTCCGTGGACCCGACCGTTCCAGAGAATATTCCTTTCGAGCGCGAACGACGAACAGTTTCGCCGTGCTAGCCTGTTCCTCGAGCTTAATCCGAGCATATCATATTCTTGATTTACGGACGGCCGTTCCCGATGGTCGCGGGAGACTATACGGCAAATCGGAGGCGGGATTCGGGAAGGCGAGGTCCGTATTTCGCTCGTAACGTTTCATTATTAGACTGCGAACTGTATGAATAGGTGAAAGATTATTATTATTATTATTATTATGTACGGATCGAGGTCCTTTTATACATGGGTTTACAGACGTTTTGTATAACTTATAAAAACAAATAGAAAATAACAAAAATATGCAGAAAGAACATAGAAAAAAAAAGAAAAAAGAAAAAGAAATTTTCTTAACCTAAAATTTTTACATTCGATGGACAAGCGCAGAACTAAACAAATACAGGTACGATACTAGCGAATAATCTCGCGTAATTTTGTTTTGAATGCCTGTAACGTGCCATTAAAAAAAATCAATGTTATTGTAAAGTGTGTTTGATCTCGCAATAATCCGATTTATAGGATTCATTACTCCATATGAGGATTTGAATTGCGTTGTTTGAAATCCTGCTCTCATTCTCAAAACACGCTCAGGTACATCAAGATTAATTTGCCTAAGAAAGATAGAACGGGAAGATTAAAATAATTTTAAAATGTATTATTTCCAGGTTGTTCGGCGAAATCTGAAATTGTTCCATCGGCATATAACCGTTCGGTCACCCGCAGTGTTCCTCTCGGAAAAGAGGTTCCGTGCCAAAAACGTTCCTGGAATCAACGGTTCAGCTCCGCAGGATCTCGGACAAGCGCGGAATCTCGAGACATCGCGTAATTCCGGCGCAATCTCTATTCAGGCTGTGCGACTGCGGGTCTCGCGGACAATTTTCTAATCCGCGGGCCTGTCCGCGCCTCCATTGGAGAAGCGAAAAGACACCAAAGTGACGTCAATTCTTGGTCTGCATCTTGGTCGCCGCGACGTCGCCGATCAATGAATGAAATTGCATTTGCATTTCCCTGACGTCATCCGCCTCTCCTCGCCTCACCTCTATATAAACCTGGGGACAATTTATCGGATGAGGCAATCTGAGATCTCGCTGGCGAGGAGAACGTGGCGTGAGTCCGTTCCATGGTGGTCTATCGTGAAATTATGGCCGGTCCTCGACGATTTCGGGATGAGAAACAACGGCAAACAACGGTCCGACCACTGCGAGCAAGGATTTTCGGTAGGCGGCGAAGATTGATGGACTTGCTCTCTCCCTGTTGCAACCCGTTGCAACGGTTTGCATGATGCAGCGAGAAAACTGGCTGCGCGGGATAAGCTGCCGGGAATGAACCGTTTGGTATCGTGCGCGTTGCTATCGACACTTCTTCGCGAAAACTGAAACGCGTCATGCAACACGAAGGAGCTCTACCGCTATAGCACTCAATTGATGGTTCGACGTTTTTCAATGTTTCACTTGGCGGAGCTAACTCGCCGAACCATACCGTTTTCCTGTTTCTCGCCTTCCCGGGAGCGATGGCGACTCCACCAATCGATAGCATCGTGTGTGTGCGCGTGTAGACTCAATTGTACCGTTAACGACGACTTAACACTTGCAATAAAAATTCGGGTTTCACTTGTTCTGTTCTGTGATCGAATCTATGAAGAGTATAAATGTTTGATTATATCGATCGTATATTGTTGTTAAGAACTAAATTTTAAATGCTTTCGGCGCACTGGTTCGACCAAGTATTCTACATAAACAGTATTTGCAAATTTTCACAAAATCTTTATTTCAACGTTTCGATCTTTCTTTAGATCATTCTCAAGAAATTTTCAAGAAATGCGTCTGTAAAATAATAATAAATGCTATATTTCATAAATATGTGACTTTGAACCATTAAGGACAGATGCTACTTACTTGCTTAGTGCAATATAAAGTAATATTTCATGTTATGAATTTTAATGCGACACGTGTTGACGCTATGGCAATGTACTAGGTAATGATATACCGTGAAGACACATAGAAGCGAAACGAGCCTCATATCGATCGTTTGGTTAATGGTCGATATTTGGCGCTGGATTCAAACCAAACATAGCCAAGAAAATCCTCTTTTCACTGCTCTCTTATGAAGAGTATGTTAATATTTAGGCGTTGAATGATGACTAGACTGTGGATTTTTATGCATTTATGACTATTAAAAAAACTATTAGGAGTGAAATGAATCTTCATTTAACTGCTGCTTCCCACAATCGATGCGGAATATTTTTTATTCTGCACAAATCTGATGATGACTAGACTGCGGATCTTTATGTGGAATAAAAATGTCCGAGATTAATTGAGAGACAGGAACCAGAAAAAATTTGTTTTATCATCCAATGATGATACGCAGGGAACTCGACTAGGGAGTGCGAGACATAAATGTTTACTGTACTCTCCAATGAGTTTGACAAGGAGTTACCTGCAAAAATAGTATGCGGCCTTTTTTAGTTATTGAGGAATTTTCGCAACGCCTGCCACGAAAGGGAAGCGTGTGTATGGCCCGATGCTGACGTCGCAAATTCCTCTCGCGAAGCGTGCAGCCAGCTCTTAATGAGATTCGTGAGATACGAGACACCCGGAGACGCGTCTCTTTTTTCCCAGGTTTCGCCTATTGCGGCGAGTATTCCGCGCAGGCAATTCGCGAGCGACGTAAATCATGCGCGCGTTCGGCTGTCGTCTCCGGCTAAATAGAATTTACGCGCTGGAACGGCTCTCATTCAGAGGGTTTCCACCCTCCGCGGCAGGAAATAGTATTAGGGCTGGCACGCGTTCGATAGTTGTCAAACTTGATCGGAAGCGGTCCGATAGAGCGAAACCGAATTTCAGACGTCTAAATAGCCAGCCTGCAGCAATGGAAACGTCTGCGGGGCTTCAGAAAATGATTCCCTGCGGAAGAAGCTGTAGGTAGAGCCGACTTGAAATTTCTGCGCCGGAATATAGAGAGATTTGGATCCCAAAGGTTGCAGTTCTGATTATCCGCGACTTATGGATCTTGGAGCAGATCATCTGGGATCTATGGGAGCCGGTACGAAGATGGGGCGCTTTCGATAGAAATGGTAAATTAAATAAATCTCGAGTACTCTGTGAATTACAGTGTTAAACTAGAAAAATGTCCGGAATATGTTGGTGAAAGTTGCACAAAAAAGTGATTATATTGGATCCATCGATTCTCATTACTTCCGGAGCAACCTGGTATCTAAGCCAGCGATTCTTGTCGGCGCAGCTCGTATACTCTAAAACGCGGAAACATTTCGACTAACGGATTCCGCAAAATAAGTATACAAGGAACACAGGTAAGCTTCCCTGTGGAGGCAGAGCGTCTCTCGTCGCAGTTTCCGGGAAGCAGCGGAGAAATTTAACGCGGTTCCGCGTCGCCGCGTTATTTTACTGCGGGATGTGTATTTTCCTGGAGGGAACCACTTTTGCGTGCGCGAATATTCTTGCTCGGCTTCCCAGTTTCGTTCTAAACTCCGTCTTAACTTACCCTGCTCCTCTCTGTAGCCGGTATGTCGGATGGAAGCAAAGATCCCCGATACAGAGAGAAAGAGAAAGCACGTGTTTAATGATCGGCTCGTACAAGCTCGAACATTCTGACGCGGCAGGGATTTACGAACCAGGACTAGGAACGGTTCGGTTCGTTCGTTCGTTCGTTCGTTGAATTTCACGCGAGTAACGTTACGCAGCCTTGGACTACGGCATCTTGAATTACACGTGTGCCCCGGCAAACAGCCGCAGGCCCATGCGCTCCGCGAAATTATTAATCCGCGTTTATTCGGAACTCGCGTGCCTCCAGTCACGCGACACGACCTCTCCCTCCCGCAGCGTTACCCGACGTGTTTCTTGCCGAGAACCTGCTTTTCTTCGCAAATCATACTTTATCCAGTTTATCGGCTCATTAGCCGCGAGAAAGTGCGATTTGTCGACGCTTGGCACTTTGTACCCGATTCGGGACAGACCTTTTTAGCAATTATTCTGAAGTAGTCGACTATTTATAGTCGCTAGCCGTCGGGGTAGGTCTGCATGCAAACATTTCATTTTTCTAGGCATTACGCCGTGTGATAAATAGCTGTGCTCGCTCTGTTTCGAGCCCACTTCTCTTGTTCAATCGTTCCTCACCCGGCTTCATTGACTCCTTGGCTTCGGGAAGGCGATTTACCGATGTTGGGGACTACACGCATATATTTCATTTTTGCATTATTTCTAATTCATCTTTATTATTGCGTTACAATGTTAACCCTCAAATGGTATACTATCTCCTCAGACCGAAAGGAGCGATTTCTGAAGTCACTTCAAGAAGCTTTCTCGGACCAATCAGAGATCTGATTGGTTCTTGTTTTTCGTTCGTAACTCCTCAACAAAGCCGGAAGCAAGGAGGTACATTTTTAGGACACCCTCTACACTTTAGGGCATGCAAGCATTCAACAAGCCAATATCAAGATACAAAGCAATCGTAGAAGAATTTTCCACTAAAAGCCCGCAATTAAAAGAGGGACAATTCCAGAGCATCCCCGATCATTTCGGGACTTTTTAATTTCTTGCACCGCCCAAGTTTTCCGCGCTACTTCCCGGCGAAACAACGAACTCTCGATGAATGCCGGTCCGCAAATATTTTCGCGGTTCTCGCTCCAAAGCATCGACTGGATAAATGTTATTGAATGTAGCTCGAGTTTCGAATAACGGTATCGAGGAGCTCGATTCTGCTCGGAAGAGGCGGTAAATAGACGAATGAAGAAGCGCGGAGACGGGGGTGGTCAGACTTTCGCCCGTCTTCGCAGTTCGCCGCGTGAAAACGACGATTCGGGATAGTTCGAACGGAACCTGGGAGAGAGCCCGGATACGTTCCGGTACGCTTGACAAATTGACGAGAAACTCTCGCAAGTCTTTCCTTCTCTTTTTTTCCCCTCTCTCGACGTTGCTCCCTCCGCCCTCGCCGGTGACGCGAACTTAGCGCATTACTTTGCGCAACTTCACGAGGTTGCACGCCAACGTTTCACCCCGAGTCCCAGTTATTTCTCCCCTCCCCCCGGGGTGGCAGACCATTTTCGACTGTTATCCGATAAAATATGAGAACCGTGGGAAACTTGTTACTTCATATTGTCAAAAGTTGCGTGCCACGCGGAATGCCGAATTCCCTCAAAATGATTATAAATGTCACGGCGATCGATCTTACCCTTCGATTATTCTTTCAATTATTCGAATCGGACACAGGTCAGTTCGTTTTTTGGGAATGTCACGGAAATCTGCTGTAAGAGTAGATGTCGTTTAAACAGTGCACCGGAGTTAACAGAATTATCGAATATCGGTGGACGAAAAAAGTAATTGAACCAGAAACGTTACCAATATGTCCACTGTACAATTTGGCAGAACTGTTAAAGAGCAGTTCAGGTTCCTTATATTAAAACAGTCAGTTGCGGTGCATTTAAAAAACTTATAAATGCAGCGGAGCTGCTGTGTCGTATATGGCACAGATCACTAAAAATATTTGCTGTCATACCTGCTCAAGTTTCATCGAATTAACGTTACGTCAATTCGGAGGCATAAGCGTTACTATAAAAATAGTTTGCCGAGCTGAAATTTGTCGAAAAATGATTTAAACGTGATCCTGAAATACATATCTAACAAAAATGAAATTCTGACTGAATTAGTTTCGGGTCTAAATAGTTAAGAAATGTTACAGGAATGGTCGCATATATCAGATTGTCCCAAAAATTTCGTTTTTAAGACAGCAAATGGCTCGATAAATTAATTGAAACCTTACGAAAAAATAATATCTACAATGAAAATAGCGAGCCTAATAATATCGAGTGTGGACGTTGCAAGAAGAACTTTTGGAACATGCAAATGGAAAAGATGCAAGTGGAAATCAAACGCAAATTGCAAACACCCTTTCCGAAGAAATGATTGTACGAAATCCTTGATCTAGGACGATAAGGAGGGACTGTTACGATACGAAGTCGATTCAGCTCGTGTTTCAAGAATTTCGAAAATCCTCTCGGGACCCGTGGATATTTTCTATCGGTTTGCCGGGTTCAAAAGCTATTCCAGGATATGAAAAGCTTTGCGGGTATGGAAATAAGGCGATTGTACGATCCCAGCAACGACGAAGAGCCGACCACCTTGTCGCTTCGAACAGGAACGCCGAGCGCTCAAAGCCAACCTAATCAACACTTGGAGTGCAAAGGGTTAAACGTATCCTACACGGGCTAGTCCGCAGCCTTTGCAGCATAATCGGTGAATATTTAGGTGAAGCGTTTACAGTCCAATAACGCTGAATCCTCGAGCGTAAACTTTATATCTGCTCATCTTTACGGTGCGCTAAAGCGAAACAAGAACAAGGCAAAGCTAGGTGCCATTGTCGAAATCGAATAAAAATATACAATTACGAGTTGGGAGGAATCCACTGTGATACTTTTGTCAATTTTATCGACGAACCTGCTGTTAATCTGCGACCAAATTGATCTTTTATAATTATTTGGAAGTTCAACGAATCCGAAAGAGTTCCAAAGAAGGCGATGCGGCTGGAAATATTATAATACTTTTGTTTAAAAATTGCCAGGTCCTTTTCGGCCGACCGGGCGATTATCCTCGAAGACACAGAGCGAGATAAGAGACGGCAGAAGCGTCGGTAGTCCCGGCGATCGAAGAGTCATCAATAGTCCCGAGAGGCGGCTGCAGTTGCGCGCTGCGCCAATGCGAAGTCATTTGCGTAAAGGTAATTAAGGTCGGGCGAACGAGGAGGATCGACCGCGAAATTCGACTCGTCTCGACCTTCCGAAGGAGGGAATTGCGGCGAGGCGCAGTCGCTAATAAGCCCCGAAACGAAACGTTTAACTAATTAAGAATTTCGCGACCTGCCTTCTTTCACCAGCTAATTGAACGATTCCCTTCTTTCTTTTTCTCCCTTTTTCTTTCGGGAATGGCCGTGCTCGTGCTCACGGTCGTTACAACTGTCGCTCCATGATCGGTCTACTGCACACGTTTGTTTGTTTTACGATACAAGTTTGCGCGGAAACGCGTGAAATTTTTAACGAGCACCGTTTCACCGGACTTCCGACATCGATGGTTGTTACGGCGAGAAGGCGGTCGATTTGACTGTCTGAAAGAACTTTGTTTTACAAGAGTTCGCCGAACTTCGATCCCCGCTCGAATCCTCTGTAAAAGAGTCGGGAACGATGAGCGCAATTACAGGTGCGCCCGGTTTTACACCGGAAATCGTGATCTTAAAACTACCGATGACTACTCGTAACTTGGAAATTGCTTTAAAATAATTTTCCAGCTATTCGAAGTCCTGATCGAATTACGAATTAAGAATTGAGAAAGACTGGCAATAAATGATTGCATATTAGCGTAGTGTAGCTTAATTATTAACTAATGTAAGATCGCTGAATATATAAGACTGGAAGAGCTCGCGGAAGAATCGATGCAGCCTAAATCAGCCATCTCGGATCAGGGAAAGTTTCGCTCCGCGGGATACGCTCCGTGGAGAGGTTCGACGGAACAAGATATTCAAGATAATGAATCAAAGCGGCCGGTAATTAATCTCTTCGGAAGTTCCCTGTTGGCTCACTGCCGAACAACGGCTCGAGGATCGCGGATCGGCCCGAAGAAATTTCCGCGTTGCGCCCAGTTGAAATTATATCGACGAAAGAGAATCGCTCGAGGAGGAGGAACTACGTAATGGGGAATCTCTTCGCGCAAAGATTGCCCGATCGAACAGATCTCCGGGCAATTTCGTCGTCGATTCCACACTGGCCATCTCTATTTCGACCGAAATCGGCCGATCGAAGACCAACCGGATCTGCAATGCCTTTTCCTTTGCGTGCACCAACAAAAAACCTACTTCCGAATCGCAGTGCGGACTACAAAGATGCCCTTTTAATCAAATCCTTTGATCCGGGTAGGTTTGTTCGGAAATTGTTTGATCTTCGTAGAGACGATATTCATGTTAGAAAATACAAATGTACATCAAACAGCATTTAAAAATAAATTTTTCGTCACGTATGTCCCACCTTCAGAAATTAATATACAAGTTTCACTCCCACTAACAGCAAAATTTGAAAGAAAAACTGTTGGTCGAAAGGACAGATTTTTCAAAAAGGTTTAACGATGTAAGCTTAGAAATTTTTTGCAGTTTTCACACATCGATATCGAGGAAACGAGTACTCTCGTGTTTCTGCGTCGTCGTCTCCGGTCGTGCGACACGAACGATTCTCGGAACCCTCGTGTCCGAGTAATTACTCGAGCGACGCTCTTGTGTCGAGAGATCGGCAACAAGGCGGGAAACTTCCTAATAACTATATACTTAAGTAGCCGCTAATGGTACCTCGCGGTCAACCAGTTGAACAACTCAATCGAACGGACCTGCTCCGCTAGCTTGATCCTGTTTACGCGGTAATTGTTTTTGCGGATTAACGAGCTACGGCTAAGCGAAATCGCTAATGGGGGAAAAACTGGCTTGTTATTAATCCTCGGCCCGCCGCGCCGGCTGGTCTACTGCTGACAGGTTCCACCTGTTTAACCTGTAGTCACACACAATTTTCCATAATTTACACAAATATAAGAAGATTACAAAAATTTATAAGAGTATCAATACATTCTTACAACTTAACAATCAACAGAATAAAGAACAGACTCTATCCAATAAACAATTGTGACTGAGGATAGTAATATTTTAAATTCGACTATCCTGTATCAAAACTTGCAGAATAAACTGTACTCGTAATTTCGATTTGTTTAAAGTTTTTTGCGAATATCTTGGAAACTAAGTAAGACCGAGCGACGGGTATCTTTAGGATATTAATACATAAGAGTATCAATACATTCTTACAACTTAACAATCAACAGAATAAAGAACAGACTCTATCCAATAAACAATTGTGACTCAGGATATTAATATTTTAAATTTGACTATCCTGTATCAAAACTTGCAGAATAAACTGTACTCGTAATTTCGATTTGTTTAAAGTTTTTTGCGAATATCTTGGAAACTAAGACCGAGCGACGGGTATCTTTAGGATGTTAATACATCCTAACTTTCGACTGCTAAGGTGCAAACATTACTGAAATACCGTGCATTGTTCCCTTATCGACGACGCGTTTCCCATCAGTCACGTATCGAGTAGGACTTTCGCCGAGGTGCTGCGAGAGCGTATTAAACGTCGTAAAATGGTCGTTCAATCAGAAATCCTCTATAAAAATTTTTATACCGGGCCGTCACGCATTTGCCCGGGCTTATACCTCTGCTGCGTCATGTAATCAGTCCGTAGAAGCAGCAATTGCCTAAGCCCGTTATGGATCACGAAATAACAGACAAGAGAACGTATCGCTGGGCGAAGGACGAAACATTTACACGATTTTCTGGCGTGTTCGCGTGGACCACCGTTCGAGAAAAAGGAAAAGAAGAGAGACCACGAGTAATCAGAAGTAGCGGCCAGCAGTTAGCAACGATTATCACGATCGAAATATCTCAAGCAGTAATCCTAAGATTTAAATCGAGTCGGAAGGATTTGCATAATCCCTCAAAGACAAGGCGGAAACTTGGACTCGCTAAATTATTCTTTCCATAATTAAGGCGGTATAATCCCGTGAAATACTTGCTCGTGCGAGGGGCTGTAATTCGACGCGTCCGAAGTCGCCGGAGATGAAAAAATTCGGTTTTGGTTTCGTGTTCACTGTTCGTTGCACGATTTTTTCAGATATTGTTCCTTTCAACGAGATATACATTTTCGTGCGAATGTTACGATGTTGATCATTTGCTAAAATATAAAAAGCTTCAAAACTTGTGAAAAAGTCAAAACCCTCCTCCAAAAATATTTCTCGTCAAAACCACAAAAATTTTATGAAGGTGGTATTAAAAAAACTCGTGAAACGGTGGGAGGAAATAACAGAGACTAATGGAAATGATGTCCTCTGTAAAAGCAACAGAGTAGAATTTATTTAGAATAGAAACGCACGAACTTTCCGGGGAAGCCAACATATCGCGAAATATCCTGTCTGAATTTTGCGAGCATCAACGTGTGGCAGACAACGTGTTGGCCGATTTCGAGGGAGGAAAATAGCGGTGAAAAATAAGGGTGAGAGATAGGGAAGATAGGGTTGAGTCTTGGGAAGGGTTAAACGTTTCGCGGAGCGTGTTTTCTCCATCTGAAGATAGGTGTAATAGTCTAGAACTTGGAATTGAATGAAGCTTTGACGAGAGGTTTGCACACAACGCGAACGAGGGCAGTCTTTACGGTGAATTCAGAGAGCCGCGAGAGCAGGAGGACAACGCCGATGAAAGCTTTCGGTGCACATCGAGGAGCGGTTTCGCGATAATAATGAACAGAGCCCGTTGTAATCGCGGACCAACGTGTTATGGTTGCCGGATTGTCGACGGCACGAACCGTACAGCCGACGAGCGTTAATAAAGTGCACGGAGAGCCTTACAAACGCGGCTCGAACACTCCCATAAGCGAGCACAATACGAAAGCGCCGCGCCGCACTGGTTTCCGCGCACAGCACACAGCACACCGTGGCGGACGAGTTTGCGAAAGCGAGGGCTCGCGGTAAAATTCGATGCAATTACGAGCGTAATCACGGAACTGCTCGTCTCGCGCTCTGATTTCCCTCGGTCGATGGATTAACGCCGTCCTAGGAGATTAGTACAATGACAACAACCGATGCACACGCGACTGTTCCGCAAAGCCAGCTCCACAGAGTTGAAAAAATGAAAGCACAAAAATATCGAAAATATGCACCGTAATGTCTCGGGACTGGAATGTTACTTAAATCGTGTACCATTCCTTAATCTTTTGAAATTCAACACGAGACAGCCTGGATAATACATGTACCAGTCGAACTATGAAACTGTGTCAGTATACAGATAACACAAATGATGTATTGTCGTACGGCGAACATATTTAGTTTAGAAACATCGTTGGTAGTTCCTATTGGAAAAGCTTGTATTTACCGTGAATCGGAAGCCTCGTGATTGACGAACAGACTATACGAATTTTTAATATTATTCTAGACATTGATGGACTGATTTACACAAAATAAATGCCTTATCTTTTTAGGGTAGAATCTCTCTAGAAGATAAAACTCCAGCGATGAATTTGAAAAATTAGGTTCGAAACAATATAAAGATCGGAGGTATTCATGTTCCGAAAGGACATGAAGGGCTCGTTATCTGCCGACAGTACCTTTATCAATACTTTCGACTATCTGCATTCAAAGATAAACATGACCAATTGACGATAGTATTATCAGTTTAGTTAGAAAATATAGTTTTAACCATGCTATTCAGGAAACAGCACGGTCGATCAGTGTAACATAGAAGTAGCTTTGTCACGTATACAAATGAACTCGCGAAGTCGTATTTCCGCGGTTCGCGCCACCAATTGACGCGAGCAGACGCGAATAACAATCGACAGACCCGTTAAATACACAGCTTGATATCGCCTCTCGATTTTCCGGCATGATCCCTTCGCTGCACTCTGCCCGCGGAAACACCTACCGGGAATGCAATTAATATGCATCCGTCGTCGATGAAAAAAAAACACCGGCGTGAAATTATCGAGAGAATACACACACCGCTTGTGCGTTGGCTTCGCAAGAGCCCGTTGCCGAGCCATGAATATATACATGTAAATCCCGTACACAGACGGGCCGAGCGAGTTACAAGCGGGATCGCGACTTTTACGAGGCCATAACCGGGGAATTAAAATTTTTACACGGACCACGCCATTTTGGACGCGATTGCCCGTGAAACGGAGTAAATTGGTTTTGTAATGGCCGCGCGCTGCTTCGAATTACCGTGGATTTGATTTTATCGATGGGACACCGAGAAACGATCGCGTCGTTTATAATATGGAGCGAAATCTCCTTTTATCGGGGCTGTTGTGCAAGCCTAGACACATAGACCGGTGCCCAACGTTGCTCAGAAACTTTGGAAATTTACGCAACATTTATTCGATCATGTCAGCTCGAATGGCGACTCTGAAACGCCACTAAAAATGATCATAACACAATTAGAGACAATTTTGACTAAATTTGTTCGTATTCAATCTGGTTATATG
This sequence comes from Lasioglossum calceatum, assembly GCA_963966675.1. NCBI lineage: Eukaryota > Metazoa > Arthropoda > Insecta > Hymenoptera > Halictidae > Lasioglossum > Lasioglossum calceatum. The sequence continues at coordinate 19,320,525 of OZ016541.1, forward strand.
ACAGATTTTAAATGTTCCGAAATTTAATTTCATGTTGCACGACTTGGTACGTTAAAAATGTAAGTATGGAATGAGCGCAAGTACATTCACTTTCGCACACATATGATCAAGATCGGCTAACAAAGACGGAAATATTCCAAATCAGATAAAAGCGTTGACATCCTGCGGCTGAAATAGCTTCATTAATTTCACAGCACTGCTGAAATTTTTAAGACACAGAATGAAATATATTCGAAATAAATAGTCAACTCATTGAAAAAAAAAGCATTTCTGAATTTATCATACATGCACAAAGATCCGCAGTACGGTCGAGGCCTGTGAATACACATGTCTTCTTGTATGAGGAAACATAGTTTACGCCATAAATGCATAAAGATCCGCTGGGGCTAATGACGATGTATGCGCAACAGAACAGTATCGCCTTGGAATTAGCAAAGAACTCTCGTGGAAGATATCGAGAAACGATTCCCTAACGAGGGAACAGAAATGGTCGAGCAGACAGAAGGAAGAACAGCCGCTGGTCCTGCGAAACAATCGAAATAACGACCCTATCGATAGATAAGAAGGGTTTGTCCCGTCGATAAAGGTGTGGTATACTAACCGTCGAACCAACACGAATGAGCGTAGAGACACGCTCACACGCAGACACGCCGATCGGAACTCGTAGAAATCATTTCCTCGAACTTCCACAATAGTCGAGCGACTCCGGAATACTTGTGTACACGCGTCTTATCGGCCGTATCGGTCCGCATAACGTGACACCCTCGAGGAATCCTACTTGAGATTAGGTCTACGAGGCCTGGCTGTAAGGTTGCGTTCTCACGAACAGACTCCTATCAGGTAGCGCTACTTTCTGGATACTTGCAATCACGTCTGCGAGTCACTGAACACCTGGTTATGCTCCTGGTTATTATTGCATTGCTCTTCTAATTGGAAATGTTACTAATATTTAATACGTGCTCATAAGAAGAGACTGCAAATCTTCATGGAACATAAAAATCTTTTTAATTTTACAATTCATATTCTTCCTTCCAAATCATTTTAATTAGCACATTCATATTTGTAAATTATCTCCATCCGTGGATTGCATTTACACTGGTTACAACGTAATGCAATCGAGCAATTTACACTGCGTTACACTGAGGTTACAAGCAGTGTAAATTGCTCGGGACATTGAGAATCCAATTAAAATTAGTATTTTCATTTATATCTTAGCAGGAAATCTCTTACTTAATAGTCTGGTGGAAATACGTGGAACATTTTCGTGAATGTCAGTTAAATTATGTAATACATTAATGGAAACCGTACTTTAAGCGGAAAATCAAAGTACAGAACAGATTAAAGGTGGATTCTGAATTGAATCGGGGCCGAGTGTCAGGATGGATATTAACTGGGGAGAATTTTTCTCTCGATTTTCAAAGCAGAAATACTTGACACAATTGAATGAGACGCGTTGGATCAAGAACCCCGATCGGAATCGGAAAGATCATTGCTGCTTTTAGCGATTTGACGATCTGGTTCTAAATAGTCCGAGACATATTTGCAAAAGTATGAATGATTCTCTAATCAGCATTTCACCAATGTGCATACTTACAAGTAACACTTAAATTATTCGATTCTTCCGGAAAAAAATTCCACTTCCGATTGCCACTTGCCGAAGCCACAGTTGCATTCTTAAACAACGTTCTTCCTAAAGTTAAAAGCATCGGAATGCATTCATTCACATATTCGAAATCAAGAGTGCTGAACTTCTATCGATGACGAATTGGGAAATTGTTGAACATGCAAACCATGATTAATTCAAACGATGGACACTTCGATTAAGCATTGTTAACACGCTGACCTCTAACCAATTTTGCGCGTCGCGGTCTGGACATTACAATCGAATTTCCATAATTCAAAACCACGATGACGACATATTAGATAGAAATATTAAATACAACCGCATCCTTAGCGATTATGTATTTCCCACAACGATGAAAGTACAAATTTTAAACTGACCATCCGTAGTTTACTGAAAAATTAAAAATTCTTTGGTTACTGATATTCATCTTGCTTTGGAGAACACCCTGTACGTGAAACTAACATGTTACATAAAATTGCCAAGAGTGTCTCTGGCCACTATAGCCACCACTCCGGCCCTATAAAAATTGAAGACACAATCATTTGAAGAAATATTATTATTATTATTATTATTATTATATGCGGACCGAGGACCTTTTATACATGGGTTTACAGACGTTTTGTATAACTGATAAAAACAAATAGAAAATAACAAAAAATATTCAAAAAGAACATAGAAAAAAAACAAAAAGAAGAGAAAAAAAAAGAAAATTTTCTTAACCTAAGATTTTTACGTTCGATGGGACAAGCGCAGAACTCCGCAATTACAGGTACGATATTAGCATTATTAGCGAATAATCTCGCGTAATTTTGTTTTGAATGCCTGTAACGTGCCATTTAAAAAATCAAATATTGATACGCGGGCGGAGGATGGCCAGCATGTGCCAATGATTAGGCTGGCGAACGCGTGTAAATCGCACAATATTAGCAAATAACTTCCGAGGAAGAAGAAGGTCGCGATAGTTAGAGAGGTCAATCGATCACCGATGGAAGAATAAAGAAAAATCCACCGAGCCGGAGATCGTGACTTTGTAGGAATGTCGGCCACGCTCGGAAGCACAGTGAGCGTCTCGGCGGTGGTAGTTCCACGTTTTACGATCCGCTAGCAACGAGAATCCCCGAGGACTGCAAGATTTTCGTGATCTCCGGGGCTTTCGCTGTGCAACCAAGGAGTCCGGGGGGTGTGGGCGAGGAAGTCGCGAGCGAAGTTGAAAGGGTGAATCGATTCGGAGAACTCTCGTACGAGGGAGAAAATTCCATTTTCATAATATCTGACCGGGGATTTCCCGCGACCGCTGGACAAACATTTGCCCCGGCGAATGCGCGGAAAATTCGCCGTTTGTAAACACCGTCGCCGTTGCGAAACTGCCGTCTCGTTCGATCGTTACGCGTGCGCGCGTCCCTTATTTATAGACGTTCTTAGGAGGAAGGTGCGTGGGCGTTGGTGAAACACTCGGCAAGAGTCTGTGGAAAGCTGAGAAAGACTATCAATCACGAAGAAGCTGGCCAAGCAGGGGTGGCGCCTAGCTCCAGGCTGCTTTGCGAGCTGCCCCCGCTGACGTTTACGCGGATAATTGCTTTTCCGACACGTGGGCACCGAAGACGCGACGCAACGTTGACTTCGGCGTCGTTCTAGACGGCGTCCTAGTCGTCAGGCTGGACCATCTTCTGAATACCTGACGAGGGAAACGATGTTTAATCGCGCGCAATAAATCGGCCCCTGTATGTATGCAACAGCTGTTTACGCGTTGCCAGCGTATCATGCGCCGTCCGGCGCATTCCGATGCAGTTGCTGCTGCGGTGTGCCTTCGAGATGATGCACGGTGCGTTAGTAATGGACAAAAATTTTAAATCAACTCTTGACACCCGCAAGTAAAAACTTTCCACGTAGGGTGTTGTACTGGTAGTATACAGGGTGTCCCAAAACTCCTTCAAGTCCGGGAAATGGGAGGTGCCTTAGGTCATTTGAAGCGACATTTCCTTTGCAAAAATTACCGCCGCGGCTTTGTTTAGCGGAGTTATTAACGGAAAACACGGACCAATAAGAGCGCAACTTGACACAGTCGGCCAATAGACAGTTGGCGCGCAGGGCCGACAGATTGGTGAGATTGGTCTGTGTTTTCCGCTAATAACTCCTAAACAAAGCCGCTGCGGCGATTTTTGCAAAGGAAAATGTCGCTTCAAATGACCTAAGGAACCTCCCGTTTCCCGGACTTGAAGGAGTTTTACCCTGTATACTTGTTATTACGATGTTGGTTCGTTTGCAGTTTTAGTACTGGAACGTGTACGTCGCACGAGGAACGGAAGCCCCGACCACTGTTTTACCAGTCACATTTCAGCAGTCACCTCGAACAAACTCAAGAAAAATTTACAGGACCTTGAAGATGTAGAACAGTGGTAGAATCCAAGAAGTATCGAAGTTCCATTGTGTATCGTGTACGAGCTCTTATGCTATCAATAACAGTGATCGGGAAAAAGACAAGTCGGGCGCGTTCCATTTGAGTGAAGAATCCGTTGCCAAATTACCAGCACTAGTCGGCGAGGAATCGAGGATACAATGCACGGAGTATCTCGATGGTGCTGGTCCATTACCAGCTCAGAATGATGAAAGGAGCCTAGGCACAACCACTGTCTCGATGTTCGGTCGGACGGTGCTTGTTCCGCGTCATCCGAAACGTCTTGCCCATATCGATTGGCGTTAGAGGATCCATAAAACGCGAGAGTGGCTATTACCGAGGGGAGCATTGTGCTTCTTTGGCACGTAAACCAGTCACGAAGTTACCCACGTCTACATTCCGGCTCGTCGTTACGTTAATCGTCACCGGTGTCTCTGCTTCGACGTCGATTCGCGATCTCTCGGCTTCTTTTGACGCTGCGCGTCATTTTATTTATAACTAAACCGCGAATCGTCTATCTTCGTCGTTGAAAGATTAAAAGTATGTATGCTATGTTGAATATTATAATGTTCAGTAACCTTAAATAACAGTGTGTATAGGATTAATTTTCCCCGTTTCACGTGAGCTACAAGGTTCGTGGACGTCACAATGGTAGCAAACGTATTAATTATACCAAGTAGGAGTCGGGAGAGGTGTAACGGAGATTTCAAGGATCGGTATGATGGTTTCCGTGATTCATAGATCGTTCCGTAATCTGCGGATCCCCGGTGCATCCGAGGAGGGTACTCGTCGATTGGCAGACGACAGAATCCGTAAAACGTGAGAGCGGTCGTTAGAGAGATAAGCTCTCCAGGGAGCTTCCACAGTTAAATGCTCTCTCGCGCGTGGTCACGCCGGTCGGCCGTAATCCTTTTAGGCCGGCAGCCCTACCTTCGGTTCTTAAAACATTTTCTGTACAGCACGGGGCTTAACGGCTTACTACTTGAGGGCAATCTGTAAAGTGCCCGCTAGGACCAGCCGAGTCGCTGCTCCTCGACCCATTAACAGGCCACTTACCGCCGGCCCGAATACAGACTGATCGAACGGACCGGCGAACGATCGCTGCTGCCTCGAGAATCGGCGTAACGAGCCCGCAGCTTCTCTTTTTGCACAGATCTCCGCGAATGTGCATCCTTCCCCGTTTTCGATTCGACACCGAGGACATAGTTGCATAGTTGCTCAGTTATTTATTATGTCTACTACAATCGTCGACTCGCGAACGGCCTTGCAAAATCCCGCAATCTCAATTGTATCAAAGAGAAGTACAAAAAGGTGTAACCTCATATCTGCAAACACGGCCGATAAATCCCACTCCAACTCTATCGAAGATCTCCGAGAAGACCGTGATCGAACGGAGATATCAGTCGGAAAGATCAAGCTATTGCATCCAGCTAGATCTCCGAAGACGACACCGGGTAGACGTATATCCTGCAGAACAATACAACTAGATTTTCGCCGTCAGTGTCCCGACATCGGCATCCGTCGGACCTCTAATTACGACGTTCGGAGAGCCGGCGTAGCACTTCGACCGCCGGAAGACAACAGGTTGCGAAAGGTAGAGGGCGGGTCTGCGAACGGGGACAAACGCTTGTGCATGTCTTTCCGCGGGATCGGACGCTTGTAATTCCGCTCGCGAGCCCGACGGTCATTCCGGCTCGTTAGAAAACGAACGTGGACGAATTTCGTCGGACAAAGCGTGATCACGCTTGGCCAGACAACCTTTGCCGGTTCTGCCAGAAGCCGTGAACAAGCACCACCTGACAGAACTACGTGAACAAGCCGGGGTACAAGCCGCAACAAGCTGTCTCAAAACCCTGCCCGAGAAATTGGCACGTACCGTCGCGACCTGTGCTAGAGGGTTTGCAAACTCTCCGAGAAAATAGCTACGCGCACTGTCACCACCCGCACATCAGCCCCTAGGAAACGACGGTTCCTTGAAAACACAGATGGAACTGACGTCACGGGGATGACCCCGTCCAGGATGACTGTCCTGGGATGATAGCTGCGGCCGTGAATCATCTGCTGCCCTGAGAATGGCAACCAATGAGCAAGAATGGGGTCCCATAGTTACTCAAGAACACCGATGGTTTCACTTTCGTGTAATGACGGATGACTCCAATAATATTAACGTTAATCTCAAAGCAGTAAATAAGGTTAAAGAAGATCGGAAAATGAAACAGCGAATCCTCTCGCTAAGAGGGTCACTAGTCCGAACATGGTAATAAACAATTCGACCGCGATTAGCATTGTCTAATTGAAGGCTCGTGTTGCAGAATTGAAACCGGTACTCCAGCAGATACGCGGCCGATTCTATGTAAAGTAGCGCGTCAAAGGCCTACAGATCAAGTTGTTCCGTGAGTCCCAGTTACACGGCTACCCATGGGAAATCTCGGCGAGCATCTCCGACGGCGCAACCCCTGAGTCACTCGAAAGGCATAAGGAAACATTCTATAGATACGTCTACGACTGACTGGTGCACCGAGATCGGTAATGGTCGCGAGAATTTCCAGAGGTCTCCTCGGACTACGCTGGCTTTCTCGGCGCCGCGATGGTATTCTGATCCGGCGACCTGGGTCGATTCAGTCTTTTGATTAAATTTTCTCGAAGACCACAGGTAATCTCCTACAGCCACTATCGTCACGATAATCAGCCGGGCCTCTGTGAATAATCTATCGAGCCCCGCCATAATAGGATTTCGGAGACAATAGCCTCCGGTGTTGTTCCCCGATTTACTGTGGATTACTCCAATTTTTCATTGCGTCTTCGATTGAGCGAAAGGAAAAAAACTCTTCACAACGATACGACTACTTTCCTCGATTACACTGTCCAACAAATTTCAACTTTTTTTATGTTCTCAATATACTGTTGGGTCCTTCTTATAGAGTTTTTTGCGCTGATTCCGAATCTGACCTTAATTTTTTTCCTATACGCACAGTTTTTGAGGAACATGGCTTTAAAAAAAAACATATTTTTCAACTTTAAACAAATATTATGATGTTATTATAAAAGATATTGGATTGTTCTTTACAGCAAAAGATTCTGTAGACTTTCCCGAATCCAGTGATATATAATAGTAATGCATTATGATTGTTTAAACATGTTTAAACAACGTTTAAAGACGGAGAGACACCACTTTTGCACCAATTTTTGAGGATATTTTTCAATTTATCTCAAAAAATAAGGGTCTAGCGGAAAATCGAACTATACCACGCGATAGAGCAGACTTTTATCTAGAGACACCCCCCCTTGAAGTTTTTGCGAAATCGACGTTTTTACCGAACCAGAAAGCAAAATATCTTCGCCCGACATGCGTTGACGCCAGTGGCGCTCGGGACGAGATACAGCGCGCGACGGGATACGGAGCGGCGAACGGCCGTTCTAGTGGTGAGCGCCACTGGCCGCAACTCATGTCGGGCGAAGATATTTTGCTGTCTGGTTCGGTAAAAACGTCGATTTCGCAAAAACTTCAAGCGGGGTTGTCTCTAGATAAAAGTCTGCTCTATCGCGTGGTATAGTTCGATTTTCCGCTAGACCCTTATTTTTTGAGATAAATTGAAAAATATCCTCAAAAATTGGTGCAAAAGTGGTGTCTCTCCGTCTTTAAACGTTGTTTAAACATGTTTAAACAATCATAATGCATTACTATTATATATCACTGGATTCGGGAAAGTCTACAGAATCTTTTGCTGTAAAGAACAATCCAATATCTTTTATAATAACATCATAATATTTGTTTAAAGTTGAAAAATATGTTTTTTTTTAAAGCCATGTTCCTCAAAAACTGTGCGTATAGGAAAAAAATTAAGGTCAGATTCGGAATCAGCGCAAAAAACTCTATAAGAAGGGCCCAACAGTATATTGGGAACAAATTTGGTGTTGGACAGTGTTATTATATACGTCTATCGACTTGTAATTTTTAAAATTTCTTCGCTGGGTTTCGAAATCTATTTTTTGGAAATTCTTATGATTTGTTCAAGCGGTGGATGGAATTTTCAATGTTTAACGATCCATATATAGTATTTAACAAAATATAACAGATGTTATACGAACGATAATCAATAAACGACTGACCAAACGAAACGCTCCCTTATGCACACTCATTTCTGTATCTCGTTTAATCAAATTCACTTCATACATTTTGCCTCTGACTCATTATGTTTCTTTCTCATTCTCACCACACATATTCACATGTTTATAATTTCAATTTTTCTAATGGATTCTTCAACAGCAATTTCAACTGTGAACCTACAAACGAACTGCAGTAACATCGTCCAATAATTTCGTTTGGAATTACAATGTAAAAAAAAGATTTCTGAGCTTCCCTTTGGTACAGCACGATTATTGAAAGTCGTATTAAAAGAAGAAAGAAATTTCTATTTGGCTCCTGTTTTGTGCAACGGATGCAGACAATTTTTACTCTGCACAAGAATCCAGATGAGTCTGCTCATCACTGGACTTGCAGACCTTTACGCAAATCCTCGTTTTCAAAGACTATTTATTCTACCTGGTTCTTAAATGAAGAAATTCATATTTTATCAAAAATGATTGAAGTCTTTTCGAACACAACGCAGTCATTTCGACAATGCCTCTAACGATTTCGGTCAAACAGTTCTTGGCACAAGCTTCGAGAATTAAAATCAAATAAACCGGACTGCAAACAGTGGCGAAAGGTTCAGAAGGTACCCTTTGACATCGAAGTCCAGCAGCAACCCTTTCGCTTCTCGGGCTGATTCCAGTGAAGCGATGCTCGTGCATAATGACGCCATGCGGATATTTGCATACCGTTGATCCGAGAACGCGTGATCAATACGAGGGAAAGAATAATTGTGTGTAAAGCGTCGCCACGTTCTCCAAGAACCTTCGAGCCACTCGTGGTCCCGCCCGGTGTCGTCATTAACACGGCAAGCACTTCACGGGTTCTTTTAGCAGACTTGCCACATCACCCCCGCACTCCTAACACCCTTTCCCAACCTTTGACTTATCTGTTTTCACGCCCCCGTTATCTGCTCATCTCCTGCCTGGACTTTTATTTGTTGGCTTTTCGCTGCCGGTTTGGCTCGTGCTGATTCCCGAACCTATTGTCCGAGAAGACACCCACCCCGAGAGCTCTTTCGGCCAGGTATTATACAGGGTGGTCCGTAACTGGTGGCACAATCGAGTCCAAAACGATTCTACGAGAAAAGCATTCTCGTTTTTGAGGAAATCAACTATAAATCGCATTTTACTTAAAATTTACCAAGACAGTTGTGGGTGTATAAAGTATGAAAGAGTTCAAGACACTTCGTATTCGCTAGAAATGTTGTCAGGTTCGTGAGAGACCCCATGGTAAACACAATAAGAAATATTTCCAATAATTGCTGACGTAATACAATTTCAATTCTGATCATGAGAGAAATGCTGTACACAAACGTTCACAGTAATTACCACAATTAATTGATTTACGTTGGCTGCAAGTATAGACTTAATTTTCCTGAAAACGAAGCGTTGGATGAACAAATTTCATTATTTCCTCTCGGGGAATTGCACTGTGCCCGATTGTACCACCAGTTACGAACCACCTTGTATGTAGGCGAGGGTGCGAGGCTAGCGATAGGTCCACCTACAGTGAAGAAGAAGAGACCTTACAATAGCCCGTCGAAGGGGGCTATGTCTACCGGGGTGGTCACGCAAAATCGCCGGCACATAAAGCAGACTTTTGTCCAGGAACCTGGCTTCCCGACCCCTCTCGGAAGGTGAGAAAAGTTCGTGACACAGGTAACCGAGATCCTGCCATTGTCCTGCGAGATTAGGGGCCCCATCGCCGCCGTTTGTTTACCGACGGACCGAAAACAGGGTCGGATTTGTCGGAGCGGACGACAGGTAATCCGCTTCTAAACACTTAAAAACTATCCCGTAATATTACAAAAATCTTCGAAGTCAATGAAACTGTATTCCTTCTTTTAATGAATGTGATAAATCAGAAATGATGTAATATTATTCTTAAATTCTTGTAATGTTTTCACAGTATTGTATTCGATCTAAAAATATCCGCAATGATCACATCAGAACCATTGTTGAATTGTTGCTAAAATAACAACAACTGGTGGCTAACATTCTACAACTTATTTACGCTCATCAGCCCCTCCAATTCGAGCTCGAACAGAACCGAAAGTCAGAGGGTGAGGTTTCCGAAGAAAATTGCAAAGAAGAAGACCAAAGTGGTCCGACGTTTTACGGTAGAAGAAAAGCCTGCACGGCTCAACGAAGCTACTACTATAGTCGATCAATAAAAGAAGAAACTTACGAATTAAACTTTGTAAGACTCCTTCGACTTTCGTTTCGAAAGGCGACGCTTTCGTTTGTCCCAAGCATCGAGCAAGCTCTTGGCTTTCGGTTTCGTTAATAAATCACGGTATTTAGAATAGCAGCTTGCATTGCACACAAAGATTTCGGAGCCGAAACGGTGCGGCTGTTGTCAACGAAATTCCTCGTTCGCGACACCGTATTCAAATCCCTTTCAAGTGTATAATCTCGTTAACGCGAATGTCCTATTGTAGTTAATAATCGCGCGTACGGATTGTGTCTGCGGCGTAAATCGCACAGTGGTCGTAGCCGTCGATTTTCGGACTTTAAGTAAGCATACCTCGCAAAGCACTAGAGACCTTCGTTTAATGTATTATTGAAAGTAACTCTCCTTCACGCATATGGTCGATCGCGTTGGGATGGAAATTCTCAATCCAAGTCGATAAAAATGAAAAATCGAAAAATTATCCGAAATCTAACGTAACCTGGATTTATTCAAGAATTTTCGAACTTTATGAATTTATTACAAAAATGAATAGAGCGAACAATAAACTGTAATGGCATTAGAAGAATTTAAGGATGTCGTTATATTATTTTTGACTTGTTAAAATTGTTGAAAGAGAAAATATACATTTTTATATCGTACAAAGATCCAGAGTTGAATTATGAAGATAGAAACGAGGATGAACAAAAATCGTTCCTTGCTCTCGTGGAAAATGTTTATGGGCGAAGTTAACGTTCATAGAAAGATGGATGAAGTAGGAAGTTGATGGATCATTTTCATATCGATAGATTTCTAGCTGGGATGGAAATAAACAGTTCTCTTTTCTTTCTAAGAAAAATTCCGTTCGAACTTGTACGGTTCATCGACAAAAATATTTGTTGCCGGGGAATTTTCATGTACAGAAATGCTACTCTTAGGAACTTCTTTTAAAAGCGTTCTCGCGGAGCAGATAGTTTATGATCTGTAAGAAAACTTCCATGGAAACAAGTTATGTTGAAATGTTCGTTAAACGTGGTTCCATAAAAGGAACATAAAAGGGCTTTTAACCGTGAAGTATCTACGCAGATGTTATAAATAGATAACATATTCAGAATGTTGCGATTGACGAAGAGGTACTGATGCTGTTCAGTGGACTATACAAAAGTACAAAATATACAAATGGAAACGTTCAATAAATAAAATAACTAGGAGCGTTCGGATAACTCAGAACTGAAACGATGCTTTATTTTACAAAATGGCTCATATGCTGGCCTGGAAATTCACCAGATTTGAAACGAATCAAAAATGTATAGAGTATCTGCGAGGCCAGAGTAGTCCAAATGGGCTGCATCACCACAAATACATTGATCGAAGTAGTTACGCGTGTATGGCGTCGGAACGAAAACATTTTGACAGATTGCCAAACATTAATTGACTCTATGCCGAAGCGAGTGCAGAATCTCAATGGAACCAAAGTAGGACATATTTTTTATTAACAAACCCATGTGCAAATGACCAAAAGGGTCAGCAAATCAATAGAGTCTAATTCCACGATCGCATCTAACATTTTTTAACAAAACTATGTTTCCAATAAAACAGCCTGTATTCGCATTAATTCGAAGAGTGCCGTATCTCGTTGGAAGAGACAGAAGAAAGAACGGAGAGGCGGGCTTTTCGAGGCTCCGAAGTTCCGTGGAAGTCGGAATCATCGCGAAACAGGTCCAAACGGCATGCATTAGATGTTTGCACATTCACGAGTTCTTTCGTAGCCCTGCCGGCAAACGGCGGAGCTTTGGAAGCTCCGAGAACTCTCCCCCACCGGTATTGTATGTAGCGAAGCGTGGGAGCTCGTAAGTTTCGGCCAAGTTTCAGAAGCGTCAAACGGCAATGGCCCGAAATTCGCACAATACGACTCCGAAAGGCATTCAACTTTCTTCGCGGAAATCGTGACGCCAGTCGCGATTGCGTCAAAACGGCTCTATCAACTTTCTCGAACGCTAAACATTAATTAGTGCACGCTCGAAGCTCTCCCTCGCCCTCTATCCCGTAGAGAGGGAGAAAGATCAAGAGAGACAGAGAGAGAGAGAGAGAGAGAGAGAGAGAGAGAGAGCTCGATATATACAGTTTCCTTGCGCGGGAAGCGGAAAATCCGTTTGTCAATCGCGATATTAATCGACGAGATTTTGCGACGGTAGCTTCGGGGAAGGGAAAAATTTTCGAATTATAGGTCACGAAAATTGAAATTGATTAATATGCAGCTACGTCCCGACACAGGGAGGGAGAGAGAGAGAGAGAGAGAGAACGTCGAGCACACGCGGCGGATAACGGCCTCGAATCGATAATAATTTGCCCCGCGTTTAATGGGACCGTAATCAACGGCCGGTCTCGCGAAACCGCGCTTTGTCCGCGGATTTAACTGGCATTTTTCCCTTATTATTTTCGTGTGACGATTCTAGGTGTAGCCTGTTCCGCGCGCCGCGCGACCTAAATATCGCACGAGCTCGGAAAATTGATCATTCATCCTGAGCCGCTAACGCAGCCAGCCCCGCTTTCAAATTTTAGCATTCGCCAGCCCGAATTTCTCAACCGAAATGTCTGCCGCAAAACCATCCCCCGACGTATGTAACAGCCAACCAAGAAAGTTCCTGCCATTCCAATCAATAGAAATAAATGATAACCGGGGACTCTCTTGGCTTCATCAATCGGTAATCATCAGGCTTTTCCACTGATTCTGAAGAAAGTATAGTATAGTATAGTCTACGCTTTGCGGGTATGCACCGCTAGTGGAGGGGATATTCGTGTTTCTTAGATCTTACAGTTTCCGTTTTTCTATTAACTGATGAAATGATAACAGAATTGAATTTAGTCAGATTTCATAGAATTTAGATGGTAACATATGTACTTGAATGAAAATGTGCGCTAAAAAAATTTTCAAGAATATATTTTCATAGTCAAAAAGAAATTGATCTTCTTATAACACCATCCATAAAGCTACAAGTAGATTGCGAATTTAATGCGTTTTCAACAAAAATGGGTTAGTGTAATTACAAGTAGCAGTAAGATTAAAAACTCGAGAATGTCAATACATTTCGTTTGACAGAGATTTATAAATAATCATGAGCAAGCGAATGTGCAACAATTAAAAAATTGCAATTGTAGAAGATAGGAACAGAATTGATGAAAACATAATAAAAAATCTCGTTACACGCTTGGAAAATCGTATTTATTATCCGATCCGTGACGGCGAAAACGTAATATAAAACGTAATATTTTTATTTCTGCAAATAAAATAATTTCCGTTGGTATATTTATGGAATTCGGATTAAACAGCAGTTTTGCCCTTCAGTTGACTAATATAATAAACTAACAGTACTGCTACTATTACTAACAATATACTGTAATCCATTCCGAAATAGTTGAAATTTCAATAGGTATAATACGCATAACAAATATTATATTCCCGAAGAGGGTCAGAAAAGGTTAACAACATCAATCCCAACGAACACCCCAAACTCTTAGCAATCCACTTTTCTCGCTGCCATTTTCACCCTCGGCGAAGGGAGTCCGAATCCGCAAGTGGATAATGGATCCGTCGTCGTCAGCGCATTAATATTAATTAAATCCGGACAATATTACACGAAACTGGGAAACGTCATATTTAAGAGATCCAGCTCCTCAAAACTTCATCTGAAGAGTCGAGGCGTCGGTGGCCAAGGATCTCAGGTGTCCTGGTCGGGTGGAAATCGCTCGTCGAGCTTCCAGGAGGATTCCTGCCCCCAAAAAGTCTCGGAATCGACATAGAACGGGTCGCGTGCACCGACTGACCTCGTTCGCTGAAGAGAGTCACGTGGTCTGTCCGTTAATTTTGCCATCCGCGAGCTTAGAGGGTACCGAGCTGGGTTTAGAACGTTGAAAGACTATTCGCAGCCAGGTCCCATGGGACCCAGGTATCTCAAGCCTACATGGGTACCAGAAGAGGAAAATGTGCCACGTCGTTGGCAGATTAAAGCGACGACGGTGGTCTTTGATCCCCGGCAAGGCGGTAGGCAAGAAAGAGGGAAGGCGAGCGTAAAACGCGAGCGTTCCGGGACAGCGGACGCTCTCCGGAGACTCGCTTTTGCCGTGCGAATAACGACAATCAAATGGAAGGGAGAGCGCAAAGAGGTCTCCAAGAAGAAGTACATCGCGCAGGACACTTCAATCAGAGATAGGAAGAATCCGTTCTGATACTTACGAGAACGAAGTAGGACTTCCTCATGGTGGCGATTTCCAACGGTGATCACCTCCTACGTGATTCCCAGAGCGAGTCCCTAGTTGTTCCTGCGACACCGAAAACGCTCGACACTGTGTCCCTTTCGTCAGAGATCCTCGACTTGCCGGCGCGTACACACTGCACCGTCCGAGGTAGGGCGCATCGAGGATCAAGTCGCCGCGAGCCTGCTGCAACGCGATCACCTGGATACGTACGGTCTCACACTTTAACACTTATCACCCTCGCTCGAGCATCGCCACTCTCTTCCGCTACCCTGGACCACGTGTCCGCGGGAGGGCCTGCTCCGTCAGCTGTGATTTCGAGAGATAGATTATTCGGAGAACACGAGATGTGTATCGTCACTGAAGTAACGCAGGTGTCCGCGGCGCGCGGTAGCGATCTGTCGATCCGCGATCAAGCGCAAGGGTTGCGCGATCGCAGCACACGACACCCGATGAGAATCCGCACGTGACCACGAGGCTCGCCGATGTCGTCGGGCCGAAGTGCGCCGCACGAGTGTCGGCCTTAACGTCTCGAAAGCGCTTGACGTTGGCGCCCGTGCGGCTAAGGTGGGGGCTGGAGGGGTTCGCGGAGAAACACAGTCTGCCCTTCCCCCCACCCCCACCTCCGCCGCGTCTAACCAACGCCAACCCTCCCACACCCCCACCCTACCTCTGTTTCTCTTTTCTCTCCCGCCCCCGCGCTCTCTGTCGCCCCCTCTCGCTCTCTTTCGCTTGCACTCCCTTGGTGTACCGCCGACCCCACGTCCACCCACTTCGCGTTGGTGCCGAGGTTGGAATAAAGTGCTGCCGTAGGGGTGGTTTGGCCGCACGACCGAGGAGGGGTTGGCAGCGGGGAAAAGAACGGAGAAGCGAGACCAGAGAGAAGGAGACCGCACGATATATAGCTCGTGGCGATCGCAGGAACATCGTCGAGACTCGTTTCACGGGCAGGTGAGAGGGATGAAGGGGTGTTTCTTGTTTATTTCCAAGGAAGCGTCGCGCCGCTAGTCTTCGAATTTTAGATAGGGACCGGTTGCTGCTCCTACGGGAAACGCAGACTCGAGAAACGTCGTGTATGCATCGTTAACAAAAATCTACCCTTGCGAGATTAACCCTTCGGCAATGACGGCTGTGTTCTGCACGGCGATTCTTAAACGCGGTGAGTGACGCTTCAGGAGATTCAAGGAGAATGCGATAATCTTCGCGGGATTGACGGGGGTGGCACGGTTGCGTTACAAGGGAGGAGGAGGAGCACAGGTCGAGATAAGGTAGTGTATTATGCTCTCGGGGGTTGTGTTTCTGGAACAAAGGGGAGAATTTCGTTCTGAGAAACTTTTCAGTTTCCCGCGCGTCGCTTAAGTCTAGTCCTCGGTCCTGGAACTTTCTGGTAATTATTATCCGTTGTACCAGGCGCGTTACAAAAGGGCGCGAGAACTTTGTTGCGAGAAAGTGGCAACGAAGAATAATCCTCGTCTCTGCCCCATGGAAAAAATTAAGAGGACCGGACGGACCAAATTCAATTCCGTCTCTGGACACTTGTAAACGAACGACGTATTTCAAAGTAAAAAAGTAAGTTTGTCCACAACTTGCAGATAATATAAAATTCGAACGAACGATTCTTGAACTATTCTGAGAGGAATTAAGTTTCCACTTTTTCCCGACATCAACAGAATGTTCCTTGTATAAAGACCCTGCTTCCGCATATTGCAATAATTAGGTATCAGAAGACGCGCTATCATATTCGCGTATTGGCTGAGCCAATGGGAGCAAATGAAACAGCGGCGGGTCCGTAAAATTACAAAGCAAACAGCATTTTAACGCGTGACAGGCAATTCGTCGTGACGCAAATTGTTATTCTAACTGTTAAAATATTTTATTAACAGTTTGTTTAACGGGTCGATCGGCAGAATTGTCGGACATATCGGCGCGTTTATACAGGCTCGATGAACTGCGAACAATTCCGAATGTTCACCGTTTAATCGAGTAAAAATGGTGACCCGAACTGCCGGGGCCGTTCTCGTCGGCGGAGTGAAGGTAACGCGTTTTTCCAATTGAAATTTTTATCGTACGGAAAGGGCGGGGGGTATATTTTCTAGAAAAAAAGGGGAAATAAAAACGATGCTCCTCCCTCCCGCCCCCCAAAAAAGGACCGTTTAACAATTTGCCCGGATCCGCTGGTGGCTCCAGGTCGCACGCACCATTTCTCATGTGCGCGCCGCGCACGCAGAACAAATAGACGTTCGATTCGGCGCTCGCGAGAGCGCACACTAGCGCACGCTAGCGGCCGGACGTACACAGGTACACAGTAGGAGAATCGGGTCAACGTTTCGATTAACGTTCATCAAACAACGAACGCACCGCGGGTACACGACAGTAATCATTTCTCCGCTGACCGATTTTTTGACGCATTGACAAGCTTTCAAATAATGCTCCCGGATACCGATGCTACCCGTTGGATTTTCAACGTCGATAAATCTCCATCGGGCCGCTTCAATCTCCGTCACCGGAATCCATCTTCCCCGGCCGTTTCACAAAAGAGATCTCCTTGGTAAATCAGGATATTCACCGAGCTATAAAATTCTGTTCATGTGTCCGCTTCCGCGTCCAACCCCCTCCCCCCTCTCTCTCTGTCTCTCTCCCGCGATATTTACTGCCGCTTTTTCTCATCCACCTGTCGGTGATGTCGATACGTATCGTACACAGGTCCTTGAACGACTTGTTTAATCCTGCGTTCGGTTGCCGCCTTCCTGCGACAGGGATTTCACGCAATTCGTACGCAGAAATAATTAATTGGGAACCACGAATTAGTTCGGCATTCCGGACCGCTGTCACCTTTCAGAAACTGCTTATTTTCTCCCGAACTCTTACGTTGCTCGCGTGGGAAATCTGGACTTACGAGGAAATTATAAATTATTTAAGTAAAATTTGGATTAAGGGAAAAGTAAACACAATTCAGAACGTAAAAAATGTTATACCTTATTATATGATTTTGTTATTATCGTGAGTGTGTAAAATATTTTAGTTGCTTTGAAGGTCAAGGTGCCCTTGTCCAACTGTATGTGGAAATATAGCATTCCATGAAAAAATTGAGCACACCAAAAAACTACATGTATAATACCACGTGGCGTTCAAAATATTTTTCTAGGCCGGCATATCTTAATTTCGATCGGTTTCTCGATTTGTTGCTTGCCATAATCTTGGGACGAAAGTTCCCCGTGGGAACGAGGATCGACCTCCCATGCTTCTCACGTGTCGACGATGACCAGTCGCGAAGATGTGTCCGGCAATAAGAGAAAGCCAGGGGAAAAAACGTGCCGCGACGAGAAACGCACCTCGAGTGCAGCTCGATTTCGAATGCGAGGGGATCCAGTTTATCCGGATACCGTTTATCTAAAACGGCGATCGTCCGAAGACGGTTTATCCCGAGTGGTATACTGATCCCGTCGTCGTCCACGGCTATGTCGTATGCGACCTTGTCCCGTATCGAGTACACGTCCTACGGAAACTCGAGCATGCGTTACACCTATCGATTCGATGCAGTTCTAAACAGGAACGCGATCGAGGAATTCCACCTTTCCTTTTTTTCCGCGGAAAATTGATTCTCCAGTTGCACCGCGAGAGTTTCGAACCGTCAAAATTTGTGAAGATTAAAAACTCTTTCGCCTATTCCGCATCCAATCTTGGCCCTCCGATGATTTTGGACGTGGACCAACTATCAGAAGCTGCGGAGGAAACAGCGCATTTAATGTAGTCGCGTCTTCCGAACAGTTTGTTGCAATTGGTGCGCACTTTGCACAAGCGATCAACTTCCCTCGCTGATGTGGTCGAGTCTTTATTACACTGCAGCGCTTCGTGCTAAATTTTCTTCGTGGATTGCAGGAAAGTCGTTTAATTTTTCCACTGTTTCAAATTCAGTTTTGTCGGGAACGCGGCAGACTCGACGTATTATTTTTGCAGGACGATGAGTTAGAAAAACATTTCTGTGCGGCAGGCTCGGCTCGCGAATAAAACATTCGCGGCCCTTCGCCTTTAAACAATTATATAGTATGACTTCGGTTCTCGGTCGGATTGAAATATTATTTCATCGAGACTAATATTCCGTTTTCGATTCGATAAATATTGGATGTCACGTAACTTTTGTTTCGTTCGAGTTTCGCCGATATCTGCCGGAGCAAAGGATCTGTGAGCGCAAAGATGAGCTCCGGGAAATTGAAACAATTACTTTTGCAGAATCGGATGTCGAGGTCTCCCACGGGAATTATTAGAATAAGGATTTTATACATTTATGGCAACTGCGAATTTATAAAATACGAGAAAATACATGCATTAACTACCGGCTAATAATGTTTTGCTTTTAACGTTTGCCGGATGGAACTCTCCACTCCGAATAACTACCAAGATGAAATAATTCATTGGATAAGATGTCAAGGTTTTTCGCATTAACTGCTACACTGCTAACTTTTAAGAATTTGTAGCATCTGGAAATTTTTGTAAAATACGAGAGACTGCGTGCATTACAGTTATTTATTAGCATTTTGCTTAGTCTTCGCTAATTGCCGAGTCTTCGCTAATTGAAGAAACCGAGACACACCAATGAGGTCAAAAAGAAATTCAGGTCAAGTTGATGTAAAGAAAAGTTTTAAAATGATTATTCATGTAGAACAAGATGGATAATGTAAAATTTGATTTGTGTTCAGAAAAGAAAACCCTTAATCGAAAGCACAAGTTACCAGTTAATTTCAATCGCGACAGCCTCGACAAAACTCATTTGCATGATTCGTACTTTGCAAAGATTCAGTCTACCGATGATGAGGAAAGTTGGACAAGAAACTATGTCAGCAGACCAATCTAAATCAATGTTCAGGGCTGTTGAGAGCGATACATCGAACGCCAAACACTCCCCGAATCTGAACAGCGAGATCAACGAAGGGAATCTTGTTTTATCCGAGTGGCATTAACATTTAGGGATCAGAGACCTGGGAAACCGAACTGTCTTAAAGTCTCCGACGTCCCCAAAGCTGCGAGATCCCAGTTCCCTTCTTCAGGGTGGGATAATCGGAGAAGGGTCGGCCAATTTCGAATAAAACCTTCCTCCACCTCGCGCCATATTTATTTCATTGAAAAGCGCGGCAGAATAGAGGGTAGGGGGTACAAAATCGACTGAACCCAGTGGCGAATATTCAAGAACGCTCGTCGAGCATCGAACAACAGCCCCAAGTTTATTATTTCAGGCTGAAAAGTTTCCTATTAATTTTTGAAGAGAAAAAGAGAAAAAAAGAGAGAGACAGAGTTGCGCGCAACGAAAAGTAGCGGTGGGGGGGAGAAGAAATCAGAAACTTTGAAGCAGTACCAATTAACGAATGAAAACAAAAATCTCATTACACCGACTCCGAGTCCGCGGGAGTTTAATATCGGAAGACTTCCGGAAGGCCAGCCACTTTTCGGTCGGAAATAGTTGTGGGGTTATGGGAATCGCGCGCGTTATTATTGTCACTGTGAACTATTCTACTCTCGATCGGTGATTTGTTCTGTTTTGCGGTTGAAGCAATATTCGATGCAAATTGACTAGAACGTTGTTAGTACCGAGCACGAAAAATAACTGTGACAATGGCTCATAAAAGTAAATTAAATTTGATTAAAATTAGTGAGATACACAGATTTTTATGCAAAATACTTTCTTCTCTCAATGAATATCTTCTTAAATTTGTGTAGCACATAATGTTTTACATTTCACTATTTTTGTCACAATTGCATGTAATCTCCGCTCTGTATGCAACGCTATTCTAATCGACAAATTAATTAGACTCTGAGTTAGTTTGCCAACGAGTTACATTGAACATTCGTTTCAATTAGCATCGTGCTCGATATTCGACGCGGTGAACGGTTCCATCGTGCTGAAATGAATTGCAGCGATATCGAAAAATATCCAAAAAAGAAAAAAAACGATAGAAGACTCGGTTGGAACGATGAACGGGCAAACAATGGATCGTTTAGCCTGGATCGCGGTTGAACAAGGAATTTGTTTATCCGCGGCGGTCAAAGATCCGGCGAATTAAAATTCAGCAATCTTGGACGGTATCGCGAGCCAACCGATTCGCTTTTGGACCGGGTTCAAAGGATAAATGAAAAATTGCCCGATGAAAAATTCCGGATAAAACGAAGGTGGGAAGGAGGGAAAAGGGTGAACGGGACCAAAAAAAGAACGCAAATGCAAATTCTCTTCGTTGCGAATGATCCGCGTCGCGGAAGAACACGAATACACCGCGGGGATAAAAGTGTCCGCCATGCCGAGGCCCGTGAAATCGATTTTCATCCGAACGAGAAGCGCACATTGGCCAAAAAAATGCTACAGCAAATTTTACTTCGACTACGAGCTTACACGCTGCTAACTATACGCGTATGATCGTGCCGTGCATTTTCACGCCCGCTGTTTCGCGATGGATGAAAGACCGCCGCCGCGGCGCGCCGGGTTGGTGTCCCGTCCATTCTGAACCACGGTTTATTTTATCCCGGCCAAGTGTACGGACCGTCACTCTCTTTTTTCACCTGCTTTATTTATCCGCGTACAGGTAGTTGCCGCGCGCACGCGGATAACTCTATTACGGGAGGATAAAAGGTGGAACGCGCTGGCCCGTGAATTCGCGAGCGAACGCGGACAGCTGAGATATTATGCCAATGCCTGTCGTCGAATACGGAGCCCTTGTTCGTGCAGTTTTATTCATTTTTAGGTCGTCCGCAAAAGAATTTTCTGTTTCGTGCACTCTGCCCGCGGTAAACTCGAGTAACTCTAACGAGCTTCCTCCTTTTTAGTTGCTGCCGGATACGAAATTTTAGAGGCGAGAGTGCTTCGAAATGTACTCGCTGATCATGTCTCTTTTGCGAGAGCAATGACGCAGGCGGATTTTGTGTAGTTGCAGTATTTTCTCTGATAGAAACTCTTCTCTTGATTTATCATGTCCTAGCATTCAGGAGAAGTAGAAATGGTCGGACATGATCAGACGCGACAACTGCAAAGCGTCAACCGCAAAAATGCCATTCGCCTTTTTTTAGCCCGTCCGTCGCACAGTGTGTCCAAACGGCGAAATCGTGGTCAAAACCTCCAAAATTGGTACATGGGGGCTTTTGGGGTCGCTGATTCAGAATCTGATCTTAAAAGTTTAAAAAACAAAATGGCGACTCCAATATGGCGGACATGTATAGCAAAAAATTGTTTTTTTCGTCTAAAAAATTTGTACAGTAATGCTCTTAGATCGCTAATTATGAGTTGAAATCTATTTTTTAATATAGAATTTAAAAAATTTTCACATTTAAAAATTTTAATGTACAACTTGCAAATCATGAGTTTATTTATTTACGGATGAAAACGTATAATACATAATTGGATATAATATTACACTACAAAAAAACTATAGAAAGTTGCGTAAACTTTTGCCACAACCCCCAACCAAGCAGAAGAATATCACTTATAAGAGGCCTTATGTTTAAATTAAATGCGCTAAAAAGAAACAAATATAAGAAAATAAAAAATAACAAACTATGTTGAATCAGATGAACTGTAATAATTATCATCATCTTCAATATCTTCGGTTTCTTGAGTGTTTCTCGCTAGAATGACAAGTTGTCTTACAAAAAATGGTCTTACAAAGAAAAAGGCAACTTTCGGGCAGCCAATTTGTGCAAATTCTGAAAGACGGCAGCGTTAACTACAAGTTCCAACAAAAATTTTAGACCAATATTGTCCAATGCACAACTTTTACTCTACATGTTCAAAATTAGTCCTTAAAACTTTTCTGTTCATCTCTTCTAATAAGGTTTATAATTATACACCGTAACCATTAAGTATTTCAGATATACTAGTAGTCGGAGACATTCTACTTACTTCCAGGAACAGTATCCATTTTACAGAATTGAAATTAAATAAACCGTTTCCGAATTATACAGTTTCCACTGTTAGCTTCCACACAGTTTCTCACAACACGCTTCATGTACGACTAATGAACGAAAACTTCGAGCTCTCACCAATTTTCAGGTATAAGTAATAAAACCTTCGCACCTCGGTTTTTCCATAGGCACAATACTAAAGAATCTAAGATAGTACGTACCATAGCCACACCGAAAAGTTCATTTTCGAGGTTTTGACCACGATTTCGCCGTTTGGACACACTGTGCGTCGGTTTGATTCGAGCGTCGCCAGGCATTAGACTCAATCTGGGACAGGTTACAAACCGTCTGCGTCGGAGACGGCACTTCCCGTTCATCCGGAGGGGAGGTATCTCTCCATCTTTATAGCTGGCAGAAACGCCGAAAGAAATCACCTGAGAGGAAATTCGCTTAGGCAAAGGTGCGATAAAGAGAGCAGGCGTTTACGGGGCGCCTGAAGTGCGCTGCCAGCGCAGCACAATGAACAATAGGCCTCATCTTCTTGTATCCACAGGCGCGCGTGGGTGGTCACACGCGAGGCACACCTGTGCGAGGTGTGTATTCGCGAGGTGAGAGGATGTCACGGGGCCCGACTCCCCCGCACAATGTCGCCGTTCATGCGACGCACGTGTGCGAACAGCTGCATTTGAAAATCACGGATTCCGGCGTGCAATTTGTCAGAAAATTCGAGCGGTCGCGAGACTCCCTCGTCGCGTCGTCTACCAAAAACGTTCAACCATACCGGGCCCAGAATCGTGAATTTCCTCAGGTTCACCCCCATCTCCAGTCAGCATCAACGACATTAACTCTTTTTGTCGTGCAAAGACAATCGATTCTGGTGCCCGACGAAGGCTTCAGCCAGCAACGGATTTTTCTCTGACGGAAATACGATGTCAGGCGCGGAACGTTTTATTATTGACGACTGGAGAATTTTATATCCGTCACGGGGGAGGAATTCGTATCCATCGTTCCCCCGACTTTGCCTCGCCCACGTTCCATGACGAACGCGATGACATTTTCAACGTGGCCGGGGAACCGCGGATTTTCTGATGGACTCCTGCTTGCGAGTTTTGAACGCTTGCGACACAGCTGCGTGTCGTTTATTAAATAAAGTTGTTAAAAGTACGTAGACGATTGTGATTTGTCATCAGAACTTTCTTGTGTTTGAAATTAGTATGTTGCTTCGTAACAATGTCTGACAAGATTCCATCTGTTTAAATTTCGTACAATTCGTGATGAAAAAATTTCCGGTGAAAATGGTTTCGTAATTTCAGTAATTGTGCAAGACAAAGTTAGTATTTGGGACATCTTAAAGCAATGGTATAAAAAGAATTTTCTTTTCCAAAGAAAAAAGAAATGGATCTTTCTAAGCTCTGAATTGGCAACGTACAAAGGCATTAACGACGTATTCAGAGCTCGTTGAATCAGAACGCGTTAAAGTGCGCTTGTAAATTTTGTAACTCCATGCCTTTAATCACACCGGGCGGCTACGCAAATGAATGAAACCAGATAAGGGAAAAAACGGACATAAATATGAAACTGTGGAGGAGGAAGGCTTTAAAACGATCTCCAGACGGTTTTCACGGGAACGTTAGTGCTCTTAGTTCCCGCCGGCTTTGCGGACGTTTATTTTCTTCGAGAAAAATGATGGAAACGTGGTGGCGAAGAAGACCGCGGGGTCGTAACGAGACCGCGAGCGTTCCCCCGCCCGTTAAAATCTACTTCGCAATGAAAGGATTTTCAGAATTTGTTTTCACCCACGACAAAATTAATTTTACCCAGGAAAATAAACCGTTCGAGATGAAATCAGGCCTTTACCGGGCGAGAAGAAATTCGTTTGAACGATCCGGAACGTCGAGTGCCGCCTCGAGAGATCTGACCAATCAGGAATTTAATATATTTTGAGGTCTAAACCGCCATTGAAATCTGTAAAAATCGAGAAATGGATGAACTGTAAATGATCGAGCAACATGTAAAAGGGGTGAAGCGTGTTTCGCTTCCCCAGAGTAAATGGAAGATCATGTTTCGTTTTGAGGAGCTCGCCGCGTATGTTCGTGTCGATGTAGAATCATTCGCTTCGAATAATTCGATCAGAAGCGGAGTCACTTGGGTGGATAACACATTGCCACTTCAGCTGGCATAATCATGAATATCAGATTAGACTTGTTGTCTGCCTCTGGGTGAGGAGTAGGCGGAGGAGGAGGAGGAAGAGGAAGAGGAAGAGGTGCAGTTTCCGGGATCGAGCAGCTCGGCGCGACGCGGTTCTTTCGAATCTCGACCGATAAGGTTGATAATTAAAGTCGCCCGATCGGCTGGCGATGCTAGTTTGCGGGACGAAATGTAATCGAATTTAAAGATCCGCGGCGATAGGTACCCGGGGTAGGAAAGGCATCGATTCGATGCTAATATCCCGGGTTGTAATTGAATTTCAATGGAAACTTTCCATTCGCTTTGCATCGAAAACTGTTTAAACGTTCGAGATGAACCCCAGTGGCGGTGGCGCGCGCGGTCGGGAAAAAACCTGGAAGATGGATGAAAAAAATAAAATAAGGAGGAAAGCTTGACGGGGACACGAAGAATAATACGAATAACCTGGCGCACCGATTACTTTCCGGGGTTAAAGACCCGGGGGCCGCGGTCTCAAACGTTCCCTTCGTTAGCGGTGCCGGTGATAAAGGACGTCTTTTTTGCATTGAAAGCGTTTACTGTTGCCTCAGCTAGTCTATCTGAAAAGAGAGCCAGCCCGGAGACCCACTTACGTGGCGGGACCCTTGAATTCGCTAATTAACGCGGCTGAGTCATGATGTCACTCGTCAGGTATACATGTACACACGACGCCTCTCTTGTAAAGGTCACGTCCAGTAGCGTGAAACACTTGACCGACACACGGCTGAGCCTCGGCGTTATATTCGCGCCACGATTTTCCACGTACCCGTACACGCTCTCGCGTGCCCGTTGCACCCGCCGCGACAACGAAAACACGGTCCTGCCATCGTAAAACAACCTACGAAACGCTTCGAGGAACGCGCGCGCGCCCATCGTCATTTTACAGGCTGCGAAACCTCTTACGCTCCAAGGCAGAAACACATTAGTATCATGTCACGCGAATCACGTGCGAGCTGTTCCTCAAGCATCGGACACAGTTTTTTAAAATGTAGCAAATTATACGTATCTTTTACGTCTTCTCTTTCCATTAAAGCGCCTCAAGAACCCCAATCGAATTGAGTTAACGAAATAATCAAAAGATACGTATCCACATAGATCTTCTTCAAACTTTGACTTACGATTTTAAAGAAACACAATTACGAGATTTATTTTTTGCAATATTTAGAATTGATTCACTGAACCTACGGTTCACCATTACACAGATTTTCCCTGAACGGAAGGGAAATTAGCGCCGCTGCATAAAAGTGTAGTGAAAGTCAGCCGATGTAAACGACGTTTCAAGATTTTAAATTAAACGATCAATCGGAGACGATGACTCGTCGCTTCGCGAAGATGAGTTTACACACAGCTTGTTAGCGGAAGTCAACATTACACAGGACGTCGCTGTTACTCCGAGGCTCGATTTGATTATACCTGTGATTGCTTCGTGCTTACTTCGATTACTTCATCTGGACACACGCGTTTGTCCGGCAAGAGTTTCGCGGAGTTTCTTCGCCCTTCTTTTTTTTAGGAAAAGATAGCAAAATTTTTTGATTCGGAAAGGATATTTTTGTTGAACTAAACTAGATCTAATGGTCTCCTTCGGAACGACAATTTCAAAACGACATTTTCAAAATTCCGATTGGGACAAGCAAGTTTCTGCTAAACAAGAGTACTCTCTCGCAGGAAACCGTCCTTCCTAGTTTCGAACATTAAAAATGGAAGAAGATATAGGCAACCAGTTTAATTATTCACGGATTATCGTCACCGAAAAAGTTCCTGCTAATAAAGCGGCGTCTTCTTACCGACCGTTTGGCGCGCATAAAAAAGCCAACGGAACTCGAAGTTGCCAGTTGTATAATTAATGTTATAGCTAATGTCGGCGATACTTGGTAAAAGTTCCCTGACGAATTACTTGACGCTCTGCCAACCAAGTTGGTTACACAATATCCCGAAATTTGCATATTTATACTATAATTAATTTTACTTCGGAACTACTTGCTCCGAGATTTCGACGAAATTTGTGTTGCGAGCCTGTTAAATGTTATTTCAGGGCGTAATCGGGTTTCTCTTCCACGGATTACTACAAAATAGCGAACTATGCCAGGGCTAGGTAACTCCTGTCTCGAATGTAAAATAAAAAGAGATTGTGTAACACTCTGAAATATAGCGATCTTTGGGAATTTTCTTCGGGAAAACTTTACGCCGGATTTTCTTTCAACTTTTAGCCAGTGTTACCACACATCTTTGAAAGTAGAAAATGTCTTTTTATCTCGTCAAAAATGCCAACAGTTGTCGAAATGATAATGATTTATGCAAAGAATCATAATGATTGATGCAACAACAACAAAAAGACTTTCTCAATCTGCCATCCGAGTGCCCCTTTAATTCGAGGGGTAGCGTTGTAACGGGAGACATTAATTTGCGTTCGATGCGAAAATATTTTTCGCGCGTTTCCATGACGTAAAAACTGGTGCGGAAGTAACGATGTTTGCGAGCGGCATTATTGACCGTTACGTTGCCGCAAATTCATTTGCACGTTAGAACCGTGTTTCCGTGTGTCGTCGTTAAAGCTTTCATTTTTCACCGGGCCGCGGCGAGCTGTGCGCAGCACACGCTGCTCGAACGTGTGGGAGGATTCTTACGAGTGTAACGCAATAAAATTCCTCGTTGAATCTCAAGCAGCACTCCATTTTCGCCAGGGATAATTTGTCACCGGAAACTTCTGGGAAAAGTTCAAATTAGTCTTGGCCGATGCAGCCAGCCTGGAGCTTTCTGAACTTTCCTGCAGGCATTCCCGACGGCGAACAGCCACCGCGGCTCGGAATTTGCAACAGGCTTGCGTTGAAAATACAAGTCGAACCGTCCGCTAATATTCCTGCTGGAAACACATCACTTGGTCCTTGCTTAACACATTAGTGCGGGGTTCATGGCTGCGGATGTTTCAGTAGATCCTTCAATAGTAACTTTAATCATAACTTAAATCCTAGAGCCATTCCTATCCAAATCCTTCCCCCTTCTAACCTCATCCCCCAGACTATTTCCTAGATTCTTTCCTTTCGGATCCCTAGTTGTGCACCCCACCGTTCCTTTCCGAATTCTTCCCCTTCTACTGTTCCTTGTCTTCTCTTGCCTACTTCCTTCCCTAATCGCATCCCTTCCAAACAGGACCAGGTTATAACGTCAACATTTTCAGAAATGCTCATCGTTAACTGATGTCCAGCAAGGGTCGACGGGGATGTCCAAGGGAGGCGGTGTAAAGGGGGTGCAGATCGCAGTGAAATCACTTGGTTTAGCTGAAACGAGAGCCGGTCGTGCTGCAGAGCAGTTTTCGGGTTAAAGATCTCGTTGGAACGGTGGCAAAAAGTCGTGGCGAGTGGAGGATCGATGCCACAGCAGCGACAGCGTGGCTCCAGAGCCAGCAGACGTCGTCGTCCCGTTGCCGTCGTCGCATGTATACACCCGTGCACACACCCCCATGCCCCCCTATCCGGCCCATTGCCATTCCCATTCCAACGATCTCCTCATCTCCATCGCCATCTATGTTCATCCCTCCTCCTTCGCCCTTCTCGCGTTCCGCTCCTTTACCCCCGGGGGCTCTGAGGGCATCCTCGTCGCTCGTTCCACCCTTCGCCATCGTCTTCTTCCTTTACGATCCCCTCTGCACACCCCTGCGACCCCCGTTCAACCCTCCAGCACCCTCATCGCTCGCCCAGGGCGCTCTAATACGACTACGAAGCGACGCGGCTGTACTTATGAGAATGTAACCCACATTTCGTCCTAACGTTACTTCCGGTTTGCTCGGGAAACGTATTGTGAGTTACGCTCAATGCCGTTTCGATATCTGTCACCGTTAATGGCGTCAGACGGGGGACACCGACTGAAAGTTTTCGGTCGTTCCGATGCGAATTCGCCACGCAGCATCCTCCGAAATCTTCTAGACTCGAGGAGCTATCATGCGAACCTGTGCTTCCGAACGACCACCGTCGAAACATGTCGTTCAATGCGTAAACACTGTCCAGAAGAATTCGCTACCTTTGCTATCTCCTACACAAGATACATGCGCGCAAATGCTGAACGACTTTTTCCAAGAAGAACTTTCTTAACGAAACGCAAACGGTTCCCTTGGGACACGATCATAAAGATCATGAAGATGCGGAAGAACAGGATTCATGTCCATCAAGATTGTGTCGGGATGAAACGAACCAACATTAAGTAAACAAGTGTCTGTATATTGTACATTGGAATCACAATGGAACACAAACATTATTTTATGATATGATGTGTACCTTCTGGGACAGATCACAAAGATGTGGAGGCTTCACGTCAGCGATGATGATGTTGGGAAGTTGCAAACGAGACTGCGGGTTAGTCGAAATTTTCCGACAGCGTCTCAGCTGCGTAATCCGATGTACATTAGGCCAACATCTACGCCGTTGTTGCTTCATTTCGGGACACGTAAACGTGCTTCCACGGAGTGATGGTTCCGAATACTATTCGAAGTTTCATCCGTTCCTGGCTACTCTATTACGTCTACACATATCGTACACCGTCAACGAGCATTGGGAATAGTAGAATCCACGCTCTAAGACGTTACAGCCTCATCTCGGCACCGTCGTCGCGAGCATGGTTGTCTTATGCGATGCGCTATCTCGCCGACCGTTCTCGGGGAAAACTTACGGCGCTGATTAGAAGCGAAAAGTGCTGAACGTTTACAACTGGTGAGCGAGTTTCGAGTCTTCCCAGGACGCGATAACGAATTCAATAATATTGTCGTGACTACATAATTTTTACTTCATTTCTTTCAGTAACTAAAAAATTGAAAAGAGACATACGAACATGTTTTATAAATGTATGAAAATCGGCAGTCGTTCTATGAAGTTGTTAGCTCGTTTTGACACTGCCTCTTTCGACTACCTCGTTGATGATCATGTATGAGTGACGCCCTTGTCCAGCCTAGAAAATCCATTTTGATTGCTATACGTTGAAGTGAACCGAAATTCATTAGGATTTATTCCATTCCAGGTCAACTGGTGCTGATACTACTCTTTTCTGGACATTCAATTTTGCAATGATTCAACTTTTTATTACACTTGAACATTTTCTAACGTTCCACTACAACTTCAACCCATTACTAATTTTGTGGAGGCAGGGATCGAATCGACTTCGTTCACGTATTATTTGGAATACACAGTCCATAAGAATCTTGAATATTCAGTGTTCACGCGAACGTTAAAGCCAGGAGATCGGGGGACAAGAATTACAATAACGTTGGAATCTGATGCAACACGCTGCAGTCGCATTGGTACACGAAATAAAACGAGATCGGGGGGACCGGTGCGGAACGGCAATAAATCGGCCTCGTCTGCCCCCCTATTTCTCGAATCTACGTGATTCGTTTCGCGAAAGAATACAACCTAATAGCGGGGGCATTTATCGAAGAATGTAGCTCGTTCTCAGAAGCTGGTCTCCTATTCCACACGTCCCATTCACATCTCCTCGCTCCACCCACGATTCCGCGTCCTTGTCAGGCCAACCCCTGCGTAATGCGGTCATAGTACGTGCTAGAAAGTACCCCGTGGAGAAAAATGTAACCCACATTCCAACGGAATGTTATTTCAGAGACGCTCGATAACGACCGCCACGGTCCTGAGGATAATTCTGAATTCAAACACGCGAAACGTAATGGAAAGAAAATGCCAGTTGAATATGAGATACACCGTTTCAGAATTAAACCGGTCGCGTAACGTTCTACAATATGTTACCGGGGCGGAGTAATTCTGCTCGGCAACGCTTGACGAATATTTAAAAGCCCTACCCTCCTCAAAAATCCCGCACAGAAGATTCCCTTATGGTTTTCCACCAGTTCCCATTCGCGTTTTAATCCCACCGATTCTGTTTCATTCTTAATCGCGCAGTTTAAACAGTAAAGTTGCGAAGCTCTCGAAACACTTTACAAAAACGGGAACTGGATGAATTTTCACTCTAGAATTGCATAAGTAGCAGGAAAGAGCCATTTCTTGCTTGAATTTCTACCACATATTTCTCAACAAAGATAATTAGTACGTATTGCATTTTCATTGCAACTTCATTTTCCATTTTCTCTGAAAAGAAAGCATCGCAAGGTCACGATATTCTCAGCGTTCGAAATTACGCGCGTGCACGCGTCGCGCAGCGAACAGATTTTAATTAGTACAATTTTAAATCAACCGTGGTTCTTGATCTTGAATCGGTCACGAGGCGTTTCCTTGGGGAAAGTATTTAATTAAACTAAGAACAGAGAATGAAAAGGACTAGAGAACCGGCGAATGAAGAAGAAAAAACCTCGGAACTCGTTCCCGCAGGTTCGTTTTAAAGTTGAGCGAAGTTTCGGCCCCGTTTACACTGCGACCCGCAAATCTGAAGTGCACGTTCCCGCGAATCTACCCTTCCTTTTTTCATCATATTATTTCGAGTGAAAAAAGAATAGGGGGAGGGGAGGGGAGGGGTGGGGTTGTTACAGTAGCTTCAACGAGCCGGAAATTACCGGGGCAATGGAAGAACTGCTTCAAACGAAGTGGAGTTTGTGGCACTTCACCCTAACGACGATGGGAGCCTCTAATGTTATTTCAATCGTAATAATTGCGCCCTGGGAACGACTTTCCCATTAACACTGATTGCCATTTATGGGACTGCGTGATCGACCTCGATACAGATTCCGTGCTCAAAATATTTCATCTGTTCGAAACAGTTGGCTAGGGGTTTTAAAAACAACGAAGATGTAGTACGTCTTCGCAGATGATGTACACGTTGATAAACTCGTAAAATATTATTGAATATTCAAATATTGCTACATGTAATTGCACGCTTCATTGCGTTCCTCGTATTCATATCTCGTGTAAATGCGCAAACATCTGCAGTACACATTTATTACTATCGCGGTGAAACCATAATAATGTAGATTTTCATGCAAACCCATTTCCCGACGCATTAATTCACCGGAACTCTATTCAAATAAAAATTTCGGCTGCATTAAGGCCAACAGCAAACAAAAATCCAATTAAAATGCTTCAACTTTTTCAGGTCATATAAAACCCGACATCCCTTCCAATCCAGTGATTTACGTTTCTCTTACTGACCGAAAGGGATGACAACGGGACGCTAAAAAACGGACAACCCTTAAAAAGGATCAGAACGACCTTCACACGGACACACAAACTGTACACCCACACCACGAAGAGATTGCGAACAGGAAATATTCAGAAGGAGCGATAAAGGCCCCGTCTTTTACACCCTGCTACCCCATAAATATAAACTTCACAGTGCAACCGTGTCCTTCCGTGGACTCGTAGATGTAAAAACCTCCCTTAGCGTAATAATCCTTTCCCCCCCGACCGTGTCCTAACGGTCGTCTAGTTTCCGCGTGTCGTTTCGCGGAGGGGAACCGTTGGAGTTTGTAATTAATTTTCACGGGCCGTGTGCAGCGTAATATCAACCCCGCTCGCTACACCGTTCTCTGTTAATCTCCCGGCAAGAGAGAAATTTTGACCTTCATGGTTATCATGCTGGCCGGCGCGGCGCGGCGTTCGCGTCGGTCTTTGTCCCGAACACGCTTTATTAACGTAAGACTTTCCTAGTTCCCCAAGAGAATTTACGAGCGGCGCCTAGGATCCCTTAATCTTTCGATTTGCGGCAGATTTGTCGGCGGAAAGTGCCTTCTGCGGACTATTCCACCGAATGTAGCGAAACAAGAACTCAATTCTATCTCCACTGTTCTCCGATTGGTCAGGTGATCTTTAATAACCGCCGCGAAAACTGTACAGGGTGTCCCAAAATTCCTTCAACAGCCGGAAATGGGAGGTTCCTGAGATCTTTCGAAGCAACATTTTCCTTTACAAAAATGTTATTCGCGGCTTTGTTTAGAAGTTATTAACGAAAAACACTGACCAATCAGAGCGCGACCAAGACGCGAGTTGGCACAGTCAACCAATACACAGTTGGAGCGCCGGGCCGACTGTGCCAACTCGCGTCTAGGTCGCGCTCTGATTGGTCCGTATTTTTCGTTAATAACTCCTAAACAAAGCCGCGAATAACATTTTTGCAAAGGAAAATGTTGCTTCGAAAGATCTCAGGAACCTCCCATTTCCGGCTGTTGAAGGAATTTTGGGACACCCTGTATAATGATGGAGAACGAAGGTTTTCTTTATTTTTTGAAATATCTGGCATCGTTTATCAGAATTGAGAGAAAGGAAAACAGAAGATTGTTAACTATAGAACGATATCTACGTCTTGGAAGTCATTCGAATTTTAATTTATATTCTCAATCGAATCTCTGCAAGTAATTGCGTGAATAGTCTCACAGGTTGATCGATAGCCGAACTATTTTCAAGGATACATATTCCTCGTTTAATCGTGAACGGCTGTAAATTTCAATTCAATGAGACAGAGATAGGGGATAGATGCCCTTATCGACAATGCTTCCCTGAAATAATGAATGGAGGAGAGATTTAAAGAAGCGGAGGTAGCGAACAAGGAGGAAGAAGGAGGAAGAAGGACGAGCAGCAAATAGAAATCCTATGGTAATCTTAGCATGTTCTAGCTCGCTGACGTTATCTGCTCGGATCGCTATTTCGCGCCTCGCAGACGGATAATTTATTATTGCACCGTTCGTTGTGTGTGTTATCGATCGACGACGCCGCTTTTAACGTTCGGTTACCGAGCTGTGCAATTCTGGTGAGCCAGTTTCGCCCCGATCCAAGGTCGTCATATATCGATCCTCATTCCATTTCATTCATCATCTCCAGTTCACTTTAACACTCAATCCGTTGATTCGCGTTCCAATCTTTCACCTTGCACCGGCCCACTCTCTATCTTTCTATGTTTCTATAAAAGCGAAAAATAGTATTTCACGCCGATTCTCGAAGCGAACAACGAACTAAACAACCACGAGATCCGTGAAATTAATCATTCAACGCGAACCTCGAACTCAGATGCTGATCTTTCCTTCCACTTCGTTTTCTTTTTAATCCGACCGACGAGCTTGTGGTATCATGATCGCGAAAGTTTCTTGTATTCTATTTTGCAAAAAAGCTTGCTTTCATTATTTATATAATAATACATTCGCGAGTCTAAACTGCGGATTTTATGCATTCATCACAAAAATGGGTAGATCAGATGCAAAACAGTAAAAATACTTAAAGACTTTAAAGAATCATGAAGAAAAGACATATACACGTGGAAAGGGACAGTGCGCGTAAACACGGAACTGCTGATTCTGCGTTATCGACTCTTTCGTAGCTCTGCCGATTCATTTCGAGCACTCCGAGAGAGTCTCGAAGCATCGTAATTTGCAGAAAAATCTGGAACCGCTTCGAGTCAAAGCGGAGCCTGCGTTTTCAATGGCTGAGAAGAAGAACTCGCGATTGTCTGAATGAAACCAATTCAATCCTAAGCCGGAATTCCGTATAAAATTAGGAAGCAGCTTGATTCTTCCGCGGAGCAAAAGAGTTCAACCCATTAGCTCACAATTTCCGACTCGCGAGACTCGGCCACGGTTTCCCGGGAGCGCGGAACTCGTCGTTCTCTATTATCATCCCCGAGTACTTTTGCTTCTTTCCCCGTTCCCAGCCCTCTTCTTTTTTACGCGGTTACTCCGCAACGTTCGCGAAAGCGTTAAATCATTTCGCCGTTCTGTACCGTCGCAATCAGAGGCACAAATGCCTAGAGTTCTTTTACATGAATATTTTAATGAATGCGGGCTCCTCTGATGCACGGAGTTGTGTACTCCTCTCCCGTACAATGCTTTCTCTTTTAACCGACCACCCCCCCTTCCCCCCTCTGCCGCCCGCCAACCAACCCACGCCCATTACTCTAGCCCATTGGCCGTGCTTATTTTTACATTTCGCGAAAGGAAGAAGCTAGAGCATACTGGATTCGCGTGGCTGGGCCGGTGGTAAAGCATCGACGGTCCTTTCAACATCCGCGGCCGAAAGGTTAAAAAGCACAAAACCGAAACTCGATAGCCGGCCGGGTGTCTCTGTGTGAACATCTGTCACAGATATCGCGCGGACAACGAGATTAAAGAATATCGCTGCATCGTTTCCCCTTTTGCTCTCTGTGCCGCGCAATTTTTCCCCTTCGCGAAATTTTTTTGTCTCGTTGCACTTCCCAATGACCGATTAAGATGAAACTTGGCGGGAATCGCGGCGCAGAAGCGTAGGAATTAAATTAAAAAGTTCCATTATAGCAACCCCTGCTTTCAAAAGCGATACAGGTCCTTGAAGATACTCAAAATTTTCAACCCTTCTAAACGCTGCGTTTGAATAACTACAACTGGTCTGTGATTTTTATGCAAGATTTTTTACCGCAATTCGCCGAAGGGTAGAAAATATTTCGTTATCGATTGTCGAAGGCACAACGGTTACTGCACCGTCTCCGCATCGAAACGCATCGTTTCGCGAAACGCGGAAGGACCGTGGCCGCCATTTGTCACGCACAGGACCACCATGACAGAATCGCGAATTCCGTGCGGCGGCGGCGAGCAATGGAAGCGGGCATCGCGCGCTCCGGAAAAATTATCGCCGACGTTTCACTTCATTTCATAAAACTCGAAATTCTGCCGGCTACAAATTCGTTTTTCGCCTAGCGCGACCACGCGTGATACTGTCGCCGTGGCGAGATTTACGCTTGCTGTTGGCTGCTAGCAACTCGTCGTCGTTCTCGATCGGAACGCTTGAAATGACCTAAATCAAAATCGCGCCCCTCCGGCCGCGCCATCCAAGTCGAATTTATAATGCCGAAAGTTGAGACGCGCGAGAAAACGAAGACACTCGGTGTGTTCTGTGCAGAAACTGTCAGCGCGGACGATTAATTTATTTAATGTAGCCTGACGCTATTGATTGATACAGAATACAGAATTGGATCGTATTTATTTATTTAGAACTATTGTTTCATGTACTCAGTTGTATCAGTATTGTTAGATGTGTTCTACATAGATGAAAAGAAACAATTGAACTGCAGATGTTTGTGCGAAGGGAGCCAAGATTTAGATCTAGATACCTATTTAATGTACATTCATAAATCAAATAAAAATCAGTTACGATATTTATGTGTATTACGTACGTTTATGAATGAAATCAAATTCAGACCTTTATATTGAACATGAACTTCCAAATAAAATAACTGACATTAAATGAGGTGAAACCTACGCAATACCGAATTTTAAATAGAAATCTGCAGTCTGGTAATAATTAGACTATGGATTTTTAACTACGTTTTCAGATGATTAAATTTGATGATCCATTGTGTCGTCATAAAAAATTTGTTCTTTTCATTTATTAACAAAAATGCTGAATTACAACCACTCGTTCAATACAAGTGGTTCATATTTAATCGCAGCTACTGCATTTGCAACGAGTCAGAATTAAACCCTTAAAATTGAATCACGTGAATACTTGATGTAGAACGAATTTATGTTACGACCTAACACGATTGAAACTGATGGGTAAAGATTTGAATGGATCCAGCCATGAAATTGTGGAAAGCATCCGCGAGATTGAATAGTCGTCGAATGACTTGGGATTCCCACAGCATCCTCTTCGTCAACGAGAATAAGTCACGGGACTCCACCAAGTGGTTGTGAACGGTACCAGCCAGCCCGAAGAGGGCTCGCACCGTCGGACATGAAGTAGCCCCGGACTCGTTCGGAACAACACCGACGCGGCGCGGCGTCCGGTTTCATTTATTTTCGACTCGGCAATTGTGCCCGGCACAACAATACAGAAATCACTGTCGTCTGCAGCGTAAGATGAGAACGAGAGCACCGGTGGAGGCTTGTCGATTAGAACAAAATCGAACACGCAACCCTTCTCCCAATCGCGCGAAGGGATAAGCGCCTATTGTCGGCCCTAGACAGGGCACTTCCCCCCGAGTCTTGTCCGCGCCGGATATAACGACAGAAGTGTCAAAATTCAAGGCTTCCGAACAATGAGCATAATAGTACAATGGTGGAAAGTGGGCCCCTTTGTTCGGAATATCTAGAAACGATCAATTTCTGTCAGCCTGCTGAAAAACATCGAATTCTTTCGAACTGCCCACCTATGGGGACCACGGAGAAGCATCTGACGCTTCAGATGCGTGTTTATTGTTTCATGGTGGATGCTGCGAGGCTAGAAGACTTTTCTGACGAAGACAGAATTCGAGAATATTTCTTGCATTCGGTCCAATCATCATTTATTCCCGTTTTAATGTATCCTCGATTTGATTCGCCGAAAAATGAATCTTCACCTACATTTTGATCAATTGCATTTAATCAGTTTCAATTAAGTTCAGCATTTATTAGGTAGCCTCGGGTAGAGTGAATCTTTAGAGGAACAGAAATTATTGATTACCTGATCGGATGCTTTTGAATATCTCAAAGGATGTAATGTATTTATATTCTATATGAAACGAAATTATGTTCTGAATAGTTCACTACAAAGTATAGAAGTAAATCTAGTAGTCGGTATGATAAACTGCATTAAGGGAAACATGTTTAATTTGCTTGACATAAGGGAAAATAAATATTTTACTGTCATAAAGGAAGCAATCGTCCGCGAATGGTTAAACAAATGCAGGAATATCTCGATACATTATTTTGAACTTGTCGAAATTATTAGATGAAAGAATAGATTTCTATTAGTAGTCACCGCTGCTTCTTGCAACTGACGTGGAAAATGTTTATTATGCATAAAGATCAACAAACTAATCGTAAGGATTTGAAGAGAAAGGAATCTGCGAGAGACTTTCTAAGTAACGACGAAAAATTCCAACGTTATGATGCACCGAAGAATCGTCGGAGAACATCATTATCTGATCATTCGAGTAACCAGCTCATTTCTCTCCAAGGAAAATCCATTAGACGAGCCCAATGATTCACAGGTTCCAGACAATAGAGTTCACCGAGCCTTTTTGGTCAGTGGGCGCTTAGAAGTTTAATCGCGAGATTAACCCCATATGTATTATGAAAATGGCCTTCCTATGGACACGCAATATGTCTATGTCCAACGCAACAATGTAGCCAGGAGCCATCAAGAGCTTCTTCTATTCGTATCAAATTCTTTGAAGTGGAGCGACGTGAATGGTCGACTGAAGAATATTGACGATACATTACGACCGTGGACACAAAAGTGACGAATTCCGAACACCGAATAAGCTGGAAAAATTGTCTACATCCGTGGCAGGCAGAAAAATCTATTTAATGTTGATCCCTTGCCTTGCGATTATTTGGAATGGTTGTGTAATTTAATAGCAGAAGAGAAAGGTTAATATCTACCGTATATTCGTATTTTTTCTAGTAATTAAAAATTGATAACAGAAAAGTAGAATTTTGAATAGAATTCTTTTAGAGAAACTTTGGAAGGAATTTATAGCACACAGTGCACCATTTAAAATTGTAGAGTACATTTCTCATTTTACAAAAATACATTTTACATGTTAAGAAGTTCTTTATGCCAATAAAGTTTCAATTTGAATATGCGAGCAAGATATAAAATACAATATACAAATTCGTATTTTTATACAGGGTGTGGCCGGAAGGGTGGCACAACCGAGCAGGGGGTGATACTACATGTAAAAGTAAGTCGAAAAAAGGACTAACATTGTTTCGTTTGACGCTTCGTTTTCGAGACAATCGAGTTTAAACTTCTGCCAGGTTCGCGTGCTTTAGTATATGCACAAAGTAGAATTGGTTGATCATGGTCAGACGCGTCAGACGATTCCTATGCAATAGCACGTGTATTCGCTGCATTTTCTAACTCGATTTTCTCGAAAACGAAGCGTCAAACAAAAGAATGTTATTCCTTTTTTACGACTTATTTTTACATGTAGTATCACCCCCTGCTCGGTTGTACCACCCGTCCGACCACACCATGTATGTATTGTATATTATACAATATACGATCCAAACAAAAATTGTTTTGAATTCTAAAATTTACAAACAGAGATCCCTCATGGTAAAACGTTGAAACTAGTCGACAAATACCATCGACAGATAATACAAATTTTTCGGTCTTCGGTTCAGAATTGCCAACTCTGTTACCTACTGTGGTAAATGTTCCAGTCACCCGCATATTTCGGTGTTCTCTTACGCCCTCTTGGATGTATTCTGGCTGGAGTAAGAAACAGAAGGCCATCGACGTGATCTCGTCGGTGCAGAAGATCACTGAGGAGACTCTCGTCGGTGAGAAGGGAAATCGTCACGGAACCATATTGATGTCAATTGTTACATTCTGCACCGAACGTATTGCAGATATTTCAGAGGTTTAAAATATTAAAAGCAAATCTCCAGGACAAAAGATTCCTAGATATATTAAGAAAGTAATGAAACATAATTTTAGAAAGATCAACACTTCCTACTTCAAATTTGATACGAGATACCACTATTTGTAATTTCAAAATATTTCATAAACGAGAATATTATTACTCAGCTTTCTGCTGTGTCGGACCTTGCTTGTATGTACCAGACCGGTTGGAGCCGGTATTCGGTGTCGATTCATTGAGAGGGATGGTTCATTGAGACCTGTTCACTCGTGTAGCCATGCTACAGTGTCCTCTCTATTCGTAATCCTACCCATGTTCACCACAACTTGTGTTGGTTGGTGACAGGTAGTTGGTGGAGAAATGGGATATCGTTTGAACACTTCTCATGGCCATTCCTCTCGGTGAGGACACGTCGGGTATCGGTTCTGGCCGGTGCTGGGCAGCAAGCATTGTACGCGCCGTGTCCCCTTTGAACGAGATCCTTCTGCTCTGGTTCGCTCTTCTTGTTTCTCACTTTGAAAGAATCAGAGCCTTCTGCCTGATTCGCCTTTAACCCCCTGTGGATCGGGGACTTCCTCTTCGATTCACACCTTTTGCTCCGCGATAATTACTCGACATACCTGCGTAATTTAATATAAGTCCGTCGTTGTAAGAAAGGGAGCCAGAAGGAATATTGCATTCGTTCTGACTCCCTTTCGGGTCTCTTGTGCAGCAACCTCCTCGTGGTGAGACCTGGGCAATCGGTATTATCCTCTATTTGTAAGAACTACTAGTGTCTTATGAATAGAGGATAATATCGAGCTAATAGCTGCACATTTAATAAATATGTTGATTTTCAATAAATTCTATTCCTATACCTATATTATCTTCCATGACATTTTGCAATTTCACTGCATATATTCTCTAGTTCTATTTAGGTAAAGAGTGCGGAACCACCGTGATACCACCGAGATACTATCTCGTCGGTGATAGTATTATAAAGTAATCACAGAATGGGTAATGTGAGCACTCTATTATAGCTATACATCATTCTGCTTCTACTTGACGATTATCTCGTCGGTGGTAGAACTTTTAGCGATGTGGCATTTCAGATCACTGTAAGTTCCACGTTATCTCCGCGCCCAGTCGCGCTCGCTTACTGGTATCGCTGAATAGCACAGGGGCTAGCAGTCTTTAATATTATCTCGTCGGTGGCGACGTGATCTCGTCGGTGTAGAAGGGCACTGACGAGATTCACGTCGGTCAGAAGGAAAATCATCACGGAACCATGCTGAATACTGATTATCATGAATTGTTACATTCTGCACCGAACGTACGTTTTGTTGTTGGTTCGTTAGGTTTAAAATATTAAAAGCCAAATTAATATCAAGGACAAAGAATTCCTACAAATATTGTACACATAAGAAAGTATTGAAGCATAATTTTTCAATTTGTAATTTCAAAATATTTCATGAACGAGAATTATTACCTTACACTTTTTTATACGTAAATGTTCCAAGAATCGATCTGTGGGAACAGAAATATGTTGAAAAACAGAGTAATAATCTATCTATACATCCTGGAATACATCAATCCTTACTATAATCTTGATCTTTGTTTTTGCATTTATATTGTATTATATATGAAAATATATGTTTCGCAGCTGCAAATAATTAATTAATCTACATTGTCTTTCCGTCTGTATTCAAGCGCGATTAATAACGTGCAACTCGATGAACATTCGTATCGATATTCTGTTTATAACAAAATCCTTTACAATTCGCTATGTGTGTTACAATTCTGTGTCAATTTCTGCATAAATTGCATTAATGAAAACGGTATAAAGATATAAAACGATCATATAAATACCATTTTCCAATCCATCGATTAGATTAAAAGGTAATGCTCACAAATGATAAACCGATACGATTACGAAAAATATTACGAAGTCCATACAAGTTTATGCTTGACCTAAAACTGAGTTTTAAAAGGAAACTCCAAACCAAAGGTATAGAATACTGAATAACCATTTCTATAAAAGTGCTGTATGATCAGGTTAAGTTGTTTTCCAGTTGCGATGGACAGTCAACTTTTTGTGCTTGAACCACGCAGCATTCTTCCGTTCGTATTATCGGCTCGCCGTCCAATTTCTCCAACGTTGATAAACGTCGAGCGACCTCTGACCTCCACTGCTCCATCTAAAGGAACGAATATTATAAATTCATCAAATTATACAATTTTGAAATGCAGAAGGTAGCTGTAAAGTAATTACCTCGACGCTTTCGTACAGCGGATTGCCAACGAAAACGAGGTCCTGGAGGTTTACGAGGTCCTGTAGCTTGTTGAACTCGTTCCAATCTCTGACCAAGTTGTTGGACATGTAAAGAACACGAAGATTTTTCATCGCGTTTATTCCCTTCATTTTCTCGATCAGGTTATAAGAAATCCAAAGTTCCTCCAGCGTGTCTCCTAAAGGCTCCAAGCCAGAGAATCCTTTGATTATGTTACGACCTAACGATAGGATCCTAAGGTTCTTCAAAGTTCCGATCCCTGTATCAAATAAAAGAAATTCGATAAGACGGGGCATGTTTTAATGGAATTTATACAGGCTGTGCCAAGTTTAGTCCATTCATTAAATCTAATGGTCTGAGGAGATTAATCTTTAGTGTGTACTCAATCGTGGGGCAGATGCAGGGTTTTTTAACAATTAAAAAAATGGGAACTGATATTAATTTTTTATTATTCTGATAGATCTCACTAAATTGAATTGCACTTGCTTCGATTTTGAAAAATCATTGTCTAGGATTTATCAATACAAGCAAAGAAAAGATAAAATGATTCTGTAAAAAGGATATTAAAATTTTTCTGATAGTAGAGGGAATATTCACCTGCAATCTTCTCGATCATGTTCGTCGATAAAGAAAGTTTCTCGCAGTTCGTCAAACTCGCCAAAGCATTATCCATCTTTTCTATGGGAGGCCATTGAAAGCTCAGACTGACTTCTGTCGACGCGGAAGCTTCTTGTTCGTTGTCTTCCTCCCATCGTCGAATAGATTCTTTGCAAGTGGATGGTTTGACGGTGGCCATGCTGCTTCTCGATCATCATCGATTATTTCAGAACTTTTCGAAACTACAAGAAACACTCTTTCAAAATCTTTGAAAATATCGAATCATCGCAATTTGTGAAGTTTGAACGGAAGAGATGAATTTTGATGAACTTTATAGGTACTTTTCAGTAATTTAGTGATCGCGTGTAACTAATTTATGATGGATAAACTCGAATTTCTTCATCCTTCTAGATCCGGAATGTTGAAACGCGACGAAGCGGTCATCTGTCACTTCCCAACATTTCGTTGCGGCTTCTTGTCCAATAAAATACGTTTCGCGTGCACCACAATATCGTTTATTATCGTTTATATTCCGTTCGAGGTTAAAAGAAAACGACATTCGTTTTGCTTCGTGGCAAACGGCCACGACTGGAGCCTGGCAATATCTGGTACCAATCAAAATAATCGATGCCCAGGACGCATGCGTCTGGCGTCGGTTATTTATCAACTAAACGTCGCGATAAGATTTACGAGGGACGTTAACATTGGAAAAATACAGGTCTTCGAAATTCGAACCGTGTCCATTCGTCGCCTGTCGTTAAAAAATGTCATTGTTAACCACAATCCATTTACGCTTTACCCGTTACGTGGTTCGAGTGAATTTAGCTTTAATAGATTTCAATATTATTCAGGTATTTAATACTAATTAGTGGATTACAATGGGCGGTGAAATAGTCCAGTTCGTAATGCGTATTAAATTAATTTCAACTTGAAATGCTGGTTATGTGAGGAACGTTCAGGATTTCAATTACGCCATTATAAAAACATAAATCATAATCCTCTTACGAATTAATCTATTAGTAGAATTAAGATTCTCTGAAGGGTGTTGAAACATCAGTGGTTACAATGTTAAAGGAGTTTCATAATTACTTGAACTGGATTTGTGGGAAAGATCTTTTTGTTTATAAAATTGTTCGAATTATTTATTACAGAAGTCAGTATTATCTGAAAGCATTTCTTTAAAATCATTCATTCAAAATCATATCAAGGGAAAATTTCAACTACTCACAGTGAATTTAAAATGAATTATAAACCTACACATGCTCCACATATACCCAAGGTTTCATAATTTATTGAATTTTCAAGTCGGGGATCCAAGTTCAGGAAATTGTACGAACTTCCCAATTTCCAAATTCTAATTTCGTCAGATGCGCAGGTACATTCTCTATCTTTCGATTAAACACGTTATTAAAAAATACAGACAGAGACAAGCGAGGCTGGGTTCCGTTATCATCCATTTTATTTCCTTTCATAAATCGCGAGTATTATAATTGATCCCAAACTTTTGAGCGGTATTGTACATACGTACGTATACGTTCATGTAATTGTGTATGTATATATTGTATGTATACATAATTTGGATATTACAGGCATAGAGATCGCAGAAAATAGACGGAGAATAGTGTATATATATATTTTTTCTTTATCATCTTCCATACTTATACTCTGAAAACTTCGAAAAGAATATATTCTTTTTGAGGGACATTGCGGCCAGACGTCCCGTCGTATATTACTCGTTCATCGAAGGAAAACACGCAATACAGTAAACACATCAATCCATAACATACATCTACACAAACTAACCACTTATTTGATCATTGGATATCAGGAATATGTCGCGTTTATGTATCTCTGACGCGAGGCTGTCTATCTTAATGAAATTGC
Organism: Lasioglossum calceatum; assembly: GCA_963966675.1. Classification (NCBI taxonomy): domain Eukaryota; kingdom Metazoa; phylum Arthropoda; class Insecta; order Hymenoptera; family Halictidae; genus Lasioglossum; species Lasioglossum calceatum. The sequence goes on from OZ016541.1 coordinate 19,364,195, forward strand.
GCCCGCGCGTGCTATTAAATTACCGCAATTTCGAATTTGTTTCTAGACTAGATTCGAAAAATTATCTGATCGATCGAAGACGTTTTTCCGACGAAAGCATCTCGCGCGCGCGAGCGCGTGTCACACGATTGACAACCTGGCATCGACACACATATCTCGCGTTTACAGTAGGTACACAGATCCGCATCGTTAAACTTATTCTATATACAGCATCGAATGAAAACATTAAATTGGTCTTATTGCACAGCATAGCGCCGTCGTATAGGTTTAGTGGCCGCGAACTCTCGCCGTGGTCCAATGAAATTCCTTCGTGCCTAATCTGGAGTCGATTTCTCCAGGTCGCTTCGATAAGGGAGAACTCGCTCTTATCACTATCTAGCCCTTTTAGCTACGCCATCGCCTTTTTTGATTAGTCTCGCGGGAACTGGTTATTGCAGCAAGGCAATAGGTCTTTGTACCGGTGAATTTTCTATGAAAAATTGAAAATCGATGCAGTGCTTCCGGAGCTCTCGGTGTACATACAAACTTATGCTTATGTCGGTTGTTAGATTCGCTCGAGCAGCCTCTCGATAAAGTCTCGAGAGTCCCAACGAAGAGTTAGTCACGTTTCATTTTGATTGGTTGGCACTTCGATCGTACCCCGATTTCTCGCGAACCTTCCTTACAAAAAAGCTACCGTAAAGGTTCGATCTAAGAAAAATCCTCGGGTCCGTGTTGTGTTTTAGATCGTGTAGCTCTACAATCTTTTGTGGCCACGAACAGCGCGACCAAAAACTTACTGCATGCTGTCAATTAAACCAGGCCTGGGCGACTAGTACTCCGAGAGTCGATGACGTGGAATCACTATCACGTGATTGACTCTCGGCCGGCCAGCGCGAGGCCTATCTCGACCGTCTACGTCATTGGCTCTCGGAGCATTGCCCAGGCCAAGATTAAACCACTAAGTACCGTTAAGATTGTATCGTGTTTAGTGTCATTTTAATCAGAGAAATGCCACAAATAAATTGGTCAATTACATCGTACAGTTCTTTTTCTTAGATCGAATATTTACTGTTGTTCGTTCGCGTTCAAACAGCACTAAACGTGCGAAACGGAATATTGGACCGCGTTCATCCGTTCTCGTTTATTTTCTACCGGCACACGATCTGTAATCGTATAAAATTTTCTCGTTTTTAGCGTACCGCTCTGTATCATTCGGAAGAACAACGGAAAGGTCAGAGTCCATGAAACGAAATTGGCCACCGCTACAAGAATTTCGAGACAAAGCGGTCGCTTTGTAATCTAATTGGTCGTACTCGTATTACTCCAACTTCTGTATTCTCCACCGATCCGTGTCGAAAACTTTTGGCCAAACTTTAGTATTTTATCAATCAACGATGCTCACACGAACAGCACATCACTCTGTACAGAGCTTTTCAATTGTAACGCGACGTTCACGCAAACTCTCACAGACCAATTTCAAACGAAAATTTGTTTCTTAACAATCATTTTAATTTAAAAAAGTATCAAAAGTATAATAGTAATTGGATAACGCTACATAAGATCTGTAGTATAATGATGGATACACGAACAATGCCGCTCAAATTGAATTACTTTGAAAAAATATCGTCTTGATGATATCTTCCGATCCTGGCGAGGATCGATAGGCGAGAATGAATACGATTTGGTGATCAACTGCGGATCTTTATGCAAATTAAAATGACATCTCTTGTTGAGATTTCTAGACTGCGGATTTCATGCATTTGTAATAAGAACGAATAAATTAAATATAGAATTGTAAAGACATTAGAAGAACTTGAGAATATTATTACATGTAATTTACTAAAATGTAAAGAAGAAATACATTTTCACTCGTCTCTCTCCCTCTCTCTCTCTCTCTCTCTCTCTCTCTCTCTCTCTCTCTCTCTCTCTCTCTCTCTCTCTCTCTCTCGATTCTGCTTCTTACAATTAACTTGGAAGCTTTCTACTTCGCATAAAGATCCGCAGTATTGGTAACAATGAATAACAATTGTAAAACCAGGAGCCATTTCTATCCCATTCTACTGATAATACATAACCGACCGGAATTTTTTCTCTTTCCATCCTTCTGTTCTTTTCCAATCAATAGACTATGGATTTTAAAAATATTTAACAAATTTATAAATGCTGTTACGATGTATTAATAATCTGACTACAAGCAACAGGAGAAGAAATTACCCCATCGTTTAGATATGTGTCGTATTTCCGTTCACGCAATTTCTCGAATTTTAGAAAATTGCAAACGATATTAACGCATAAAGATCCGCAGATTGGTGGTAAAGTTTGGCCGAAAAGTCGCGGGAACGACGAGGGCCCGTTTTGCGATCCGATGACTCGTCAGAAGATGAGAATTTCCTGGAATTAGAATCGCGCCGGTTCCATCCCTACACAATCCGTCTTCATTTACCGCACTGACAGATCCGTTCGGTCGGTTTAAAGCACGTGAAGGTTCTCGCAATTCTTGAACTTACTGTCCTCCTTGCCGAACAACCAGGTCAACATTTGTCTAGCCTTCATGCTGGCACGTACCACGCCTCTGGACTTGTACCAATGGCCGCCGCCTTCGGTCCCGTTCGCGGCTCGGTTCTCCGCGTTCCCCTGCACGTTCTTCAGTCGAATCTGATTTAGTATACCGACCAGAAGATCGTCCACGTTGTGGTTGATGGCGACCGAGATCTCGATGAACTTCACCCGGTAGGTGCACGCCATGCACTTGCCGTCTAATACGATGGAAAATTAAATCAGCGACCGCTTCACGTACCGAGACTCGCGTAATTGTTCGGACGGCCTTTGAATTCGAAGAACTTTTTTAACAGTGGATCAAACGACATCAGATTTCTGCTACGTGACTTAGTCTAGCAGAGGTTCATGTTGTTCAATTAGATGACGCGTCTGATCACGAACAACCTGATCCACTTTTAAAAAAGTCATTCCCATTTGAAGGGAATACACATTTTTCTTTAGTGAATTCTTAATTCTTGTCTACAGACCTTGAGAAGACACCACCCTGGACCGGACCAGGTCCACCTTGTTCCCGACTAGGATCGCTGATTTTCCACGCAGAAAATCTTGATCGTGAAGGCGCTCTAGGTACTCCTCGGCTCTTTGGAAGGATGCTTTATCAATCACGGAATACATCACGACGAAAGCGTCCGGGTGTATACTCTCCATCTCCGACTTCTCATAACAAAAACACAGAGTCTAGTTGAAACACCATTACTTGGAAGTCACGACAGTTTTCGAGGCTGCGTAGGATGCAGATTCGTGTGAAATACTGTACAAAGGCGCAACAAATCCACATGCAATCGTAAATTCATAAAATAATACAATAAGGATAATGCAGATCTGTGTAAGGGTGGTACGAATTTTGCTCACCTTCGGGTTCGAAATGTTCAGAAATCTCAGCTCGCTTTCCTCGCCGTTCAGCATAACAAAGACGGATTGCTCGCTGGGTACGTCTGTAAATAAAAATGAAAAAAGATGAACATGGCGCCAGGATTCGTTGTTCCGCAAAGAAGGGGTGTGCAATTTGGTGTCCGGTTTATGTATCCTGGTCTACCGAATTTTTGCAGCTCGCATTTGTTTGTGGGCAAAGATACAAGGTGACGAATTACACGGTGTCTGAAAAATGTGGAACAAAATCGGGACGATAATAACGTTTAACACATTATGTCTTCATTCGCGATTTTGAGTAGCTTGAAATTTTAGGGACATATACGTCCGATTAGGTATTCTCTCTATTATATCACTCATGGATAATGTTCAAAGGAGTGAACGATACAAGCACAACTAATAAATGAACCTTTCCAAAAAGAGAAGAAGGATTAGTAGAGAAAAACGCGAAAATTATTAAGTACACGAACAATGTAGGAGAGCATTTACCTAAAGAAGTTACTACAGGATCTCGCAGGGAAAACAAAGGAAAAAGGAGGGAAACCCTTTGCATAAGATGCAAGATGCCTCTCTGTAAAATGTGCTTTACAAAATATCACGTACGTGGATTAAGGAAACGTATTCTGAATAAGTCCATAAAAGTTCTCGTGATAAAAAAATGCATAGTACAGCGCACCGAAAAGAATGGAAATGATTCCAGCACACGTAGTTCGAACCTCGATCAGCTGATCACTACGACGAGCTTCCCTAGAAGTGGATCTCGACGAGACCCGAATATCGCGAGGGACATCCGCGACGGATAAGAAGAACACGCGACCGAAGGGGAAGTAATCGGGCCACCGTAAATAAACCCGGGGACTCGACCGAAGGGAAAATGAATTCGTTGCCCGTTACATTGACGGCCACGTGACGTCGTCGAGTTCCACGTAATCGGGCGTCTAAATGCGTCCGCGTCGACGTTCGCCCGTCAACGTCTGTTCTAAAGCGTCGACGGCTTCCACGGTTCATGCCGATACGTAATTCGATGATGTCAGATTGCAACGGTCTGTCCCCGGTTTGACGGTGTTCGACACATGCTCTCAAGTCACGTTTCCCGGTCCCCGTTGCCTTGACTCTTCTCTTTCGACGAGTACATACCCTATTTTCATCATTCGTAGTATTTCATAGCAGAGCTGTGTCTGACATTCGAAGAAGAAAATTGCTTCGAAATTTGTCACAAAACCACCTAATCAGCTCAGCTTCCGAGGTAAACTGCGATGTTTGATCATGTCAAAATATTTCATGCAATAAAAATAGTATCAAAGAAGCGAGAGCAAAGCATTGCTGCAGACGCTCGTCCCCAGGGTAGGTTCGGGAAATGCGCGACAACATATCCTGCAGCCCTAGGAGATAAACGTAACGCGATGCTCGCGGATATTGCTTCAGGTGATCTTTTAACAAGCGCGCGAACGAAGCCCGCTTATTTCAAGCAACCAGCTTTATTTTTCTTTCCCCTCCGTATAAAACGCTCCGCGGTGGGAATAGACGAGCCGAGTTTACCTCGGGTTTGCATACGTATAGTTCAAAGACTGCGTTCAATTCGGGAAGCAATATGCGGGAAGGTTCTCGAGGGGGGCGATTTTTTCCCAGGGTATTTTTGATCGACGAAAGGAGTCGAACGTTCCGAGAAAAGCGAGACACGTTAACGGCGGTTATTAGACGCGGGGGAGAAGGAGAACGGAGCGAGAAAGCGCGAAAAAGTAAAGGAGGGCAGACGATGAACAGACACGGAGCCTGTATGATGTACGTTTATAGCACGGACCGATGCAAAATTAACCAGCTATTTCTGCCACGGTTGTTCCTGCAGTTTTCTTTTTTACACCTTCCTGGAAACGGCCGTGCCCGTTTCGCTCGGCTCGCACGCATCCTCCATGCGTTCCACCTCATGCGAATTTTCACCGATTCTCGCGACGACAACCCACCCGCGACCGCCATCTTCTTTTGTTCTGTTTGCGGAATCGCATCCTCCAACGCGCTTGTCGCTCGCCGTGGCCTCGATCTCGATTTCGCCGTTGAATTATGGGATGAAACACAACTTCAGCCCACATCTTCGTTTACAAGATCTTGTTTGCCTTCGGTTAACGCGCGCGATTCTTTCTTTCGGGAAACGAGCACCGACCATAGCCCGTTTACCTTCTGCCTTGGCTATTTCATTGTTTTATTCCAGCGATTAGGATGAAGTTGGGCAAATTAATTCGTAGCCGTTCTACTCGAATTTACAATAATATGCATTTATTTCATCTTGCAAAATAATATTTTATTTCAAGCCGGGAAATCTGTCGGAATAAAATGTTTCGCCATCGTTCCATGAGCCCCGGCAATTTAGTTTGACATGCCACGTTAAATGTCAAATGATACACACGTTACCGCAATACTCCGGCGTTTATTTATCACTTGCGTCGATGCAAACTCCAAAGTTTGTTGATGTGCTTTGCCTTTACCAGTGAGTATGCCTCCTATTCAACGCACGTGATACCCTCGACATGCTACGTTTGTGGCTCAATCTCCTAATGCAGACACACACTTAAATCAAGTTACGAATCCACACGTAAATCGAATTTGAACTTATGCAACATATATGTACTGATAGTAAGACGACCGTGTTCCGGAAACGATATCACTCGGTCTGCTCGCGAAAGGCACGGAGGAAGCGTGTCGCAAGTAGGCTAAGTCGGATAAATGCGATCCCCGTGGCGTATATTGTGTATAGTGTGCTTGCGAAATTTTTGGACACCTGTTACTTTCACATGAAATAGAACATAGTCACCCGGATGAAATTATATTATTCAGTTTATCGATTTAATTCACTTTTTGTATGTGGACAATTGTTTCATTCACGATAAATGCAAACTTGTCGTAATAAAAAATTCTATTTCGAAAAACGTTTCGCAGTTCGCAACTCGGCAATGTTTTCGCAGGTATCCCAAAGCAATTTCGAAGCCCCGGCACTATCGATTAGCAAACGATCTTACGGTCTCGTTGCACCATTAGGCTCGATTAAACTGTCCCCGGGTAGTTAGCGAACAATTAGGAAACAGCAGGTTGTCCAGCAGCGCCATCCTTTCTTCACCTTTTAGTGAAATGTTCCATCGCCGTTGTGACCATTCGACGGTAACAGACAACGCGTCGTTATCTTCCGTCAGCGCGTAAACGCGTTTTCTCATTCGAAGCTGAAGTTGCTCGTTTGCTTAACACAGTTTTGTCAACTTTCCGCACAAACTTACCACTCGTCCATGCTGTCGCGTGCAGAGAGCAGAGTGTTTCGAGACAACATGCTGAAACCTAGTTAGACGATCGACGAACTCGTTGCTGACGCCCCCGTACCTAAAAACGTCCAAGCCGATCATCGTGCCGTGAATTTTCGAGAAAGTCCCCAGTGACTCGGTTTGAACCTCGCGTGCGTCGCGCTCTAAAGCCATTTCCACGCCGCAACAACATCGAGCAACTTTTTATCGCCTCTTGTTGCCTTCTTCTTTTACCGAAGAAACTGAGGCGACAAAAAGTTGCTCGATGTCGGTTCAGCGTGTTCAAGGATGTTTCCCCGCGATAGCAGAGGCTGCGTCGAGCACGGCAAATCTTTTCTTACACAAAATAATTATTACCGATCTGCTCTATGAAATAAATGCAGAACCAAGTCAACGTTGTCAGATGTTTTATTTGTAACGCGGTACTTTGCAAGTGAACAATTGTGCCGGTATGTACCCGTCAGTTTGGTAGCACTCAAAATCAGAAACAATTTGCGGAAGTGTAAGCTCGGAGGATGTTGCAGAATTTCGTTATCCGTTGTTCTTTTTCGGAGCAGCTGCTGTTTGCACTTAACTACGTTGGCGTTGGCGCAAGCGCTTTTATCACGGCCATTACTCGAACGTGCAATGCAAATGCATGTTCGAACTCTTAAAAACGATGGTGGACATAAATCGGTTTATTTAAGATGGCCGAGCGGCGCGCGGACGCCAGAGAGGAGTTTCCGTCGAAATCGTTATTCCGCTCGTACTTGGCAAGCGTAGTCACGCTGGAGGCAGTTATGGTCTCCGACGGGGCCATTTTTGAAAATAATTTATAGCCGGAAGGAAATTTATTGTTTCCCCTCTGCGAATAATCCCCCGTTCGAGGGAAATGTTTGACCATGCGAGCGCGCCGAACGGTCAGGGCCGGATTAAGCCCCGTAGCAGGAGTAGCAAATGCTACGGGCCCCGCGCCATACAAACAGGGGCCGATACATGAGTGCCCGTCTATGCCAGGGGGCATAGATAGGTTTGCTAAAAAAAAATGGTCATTCATTGTGTTTGTCGCAAAGGTGCGCTACATTTGCACACGAGCGGCCCTGATGCAAAGCCTAGGGCCCCGCCATAACATTTGCTACGGGCCCCGCGCTGGCTTAATCCGGCACTGCGAACGGTTAATGAATAACGCAACACGATTCGCTAATGTCAAGCATAATGTCGTCTGAACGGTGGGAAACTGGCTCGCAGCAAGCGTCGCAAGATTCAAAACAGTATCTGACCTACATCCTTTAAAAAGCTCTCAGGAATTGTTTGCTCCTGTAAACTCCGAAACTGAATGGAGAAGAGAAAAGCCAGGGAACACTGTCCGACGCCCGGCAATTCGACGATAACGCCATTCTGGTTCGATAGTTCGAGTAGGTTCTCTTCTCGATCCCAGCGGTAGCCTGATCTCTGTTTTAACAGGGAGCCTCGGCTCGATTGACAGCGTCTTGACAATACTTCACGTCACCGAGACACGTTCAGGTCCTCGACCCACATACCCTTGCGAGCGTTTTATTATTCGGGAGATTGCGTCCCCGGAAAAGTGAAAAATTTCACCCGCCTCGCACAGACGATTAAATCTTCTGAAACGTTAGATTGAAAATCCGTGGACAAAGTTTACATCTTTGCCAGACATATTCCACCCGCGAGCCGTTTCGTTGCGACACACGGGTATTTCCGTGATACGAACTCTTCACGGAAACACTGATGCACCTATGAAATAGAGCAGAAGAGAGTGTCCATCATGACGAGTGCATCGACAACGTTGCCAACAAAATTCTCGCGCAAAATAAATTCGATGATTCATCGTATTCGCTGCTATTCGACACGATGATTCGCTCTTTTCACCTGATCGCACGCTGTTTTGGGACCACAAGTCATCGTTGCGGACACACGCCGCAACTTGTTCAAGCTTGCTCTGTTTCTGTCTCGCATTTCAATCGCGTTTATTCAACGCTTGTCGTCGGATTTCACGCAGAAATGAGTGCGATTTCAAACAGTGGGCAGATTAAAGAATTTAAAATATGATTGTCTCAGTTTCAGCTGGCTAAAATCATGAAGGAATGAATGTAACGTCGAACAATTTACCGAGGAATGCTGCCTCGTTTAATCACAAATAAACGCATGTGTCGCCGGAATCGAACGTGTCGAATCCGTCTTCGCGGATTGTTAACGCGTTTCACGTGCCGCGGCACCCGTCAAACAGAAATACACGGGTATTAATAATTACACAGATTGAGATACACGTGAAATAGGGATCTGTGCTGCTTATCATTCCAATTGACAGCATCGCTTCGAGACGTTTTCGGTTAAAGAGCGTGGTGATAGGAATTAGAAAATAGGAGTGGCAAGGGGGTGAATGACGCAAATGAAACAGTTCGAGATTCGGAGATTGTATTAGCGAACAAATAGGCTAGAGAACGCGGCCGGCTATCCCGCCGCGCCGGTCGCATCCGTTCCGGCGTTTTAATCCCGCAATGAAAGCACACACGGAGCGCACTAAAAGCCAACAACTATTTCATTCTGTGGCTTCGGGATTCCTCCAAGAGTACCGGGTGAATCGAGGGAAAAAGGTCGCGCAGCAGCGAGCCAACAATGCGATACAATTCGCTGGGAGCGGAAAAGTAGCGCGACTCGCGTCTCTACCTCCTACAGGATTGACTTCTCGGGTCGTCCGACGATTTATGCGTGACCTTTCGCTTTATCGAGCGACCTGTGTCGCAAATCTTGGAAATTCTGCCTGCCAATACGAAACCCCGAACTATTAGCCAGATCGCCTAGCCTAGCCTAATTTCATGGCACGGTTCTTTCCTTCCCCATCTACAGTAAGGATCGTAACGCCTCTTAGTACTGGCACTATTGGTGGGGCAATTCTAGGAACGTGACGTCAGATAATCTATCAAAGGGACTGTTTGCGGCAATGTTGCTGGCAGGTGAATTATGGGGGAAGAGCGGAGCTGACTCGTGTAAATTTAACCGAGCACTACGTACTATAGTTTGAATTCTTGTTGGATGCACTCACCTCTCTGCCTGTCGTAAGCGTTTATGCACTCGCTGGTCATGAACTGGCTAATCAGGGCGGTTTTTCCGACACCCCTTGCTCCCAGCATGGCGACGGCGTACGAGCAAATTTCTTTTGGAGGCGCCGCATTCTTCGTCTCGGCCTCGGAATTAGCCGGTGCCAAGGAGTTCGATCTTGATCTTCTTCTTCTGAACGAGTCGCCTCTGTTAACGATACCTGGAACCCGGAACGAGGATCCATTAATCCGGAGATCGAAATGAACATCTTTCGTTTCTATCCCTGTGGTCAAATTCATGCTACGGTTTCAGATCAAAACGTACAAGGTGGCTCAAAAGACTCTTTTATTTTTTCAACATTCACATTCTTTTACGAACAAATCCGTATTTTAAATGGTTAGTGACTTTTCGACCACCCTGTGCTATTTCATTTTTTCTGGCTCTCTTAATATGCATCGATGGTAAATAAACTGAGTTACGTTGCTTTAAAATCAATGTAAATGTGTCTAGTTTAACGTTAGGAACCTCAGTACCTCTACACTTCTTCGACTGAATTCTCGAATCACGCGCCAAATCGTCCGTGACCCAAAATCCGCACCCGAAAAAGCTCGTATTTTAATCAGCTTATTTATTTACAATTGTACGAATGCAGGAAGGAACGAATTCTATGCTGCTCGGCGAACCGATAACCTCATGCATACTTAACGTAACTTCAAATCGGGAACGTAAACGAGAAGCTCTGCTGTGTTTGCTCGCGCCGCCAATATCTCTTCCTTCTTTGTGTTGCGAACTATAATGGAACACGCGGGCTGTCTACCACGGCAACCTCCGTGGGACCAATATTCGCATTGGATTTGTGGGGGAACTTTTACGCATGTTCCTTATCCGAGACCGGCTGATATGGTAATCGATTCCGGAAGGATTCGCAAAAATGTTAGGCAGCGGAAAAACTCCCTAAAGACTTCACATACACGCTTCGGCACACACGAACTCTTTTGAAGCATCATTTCATACAACAAATTTTTTTCTCTATTTTCTTTAAAAACAAACTCTGTACTCTTTATTTTGAATTTGAATTTTGTACGTAGATTAGCAACAAATTATTAGATTATTCTATAAGTTGTTTTCGATTAAGTTAGATCATTGTGAAGATAGAAAACTTCATTTTTAAATTTGGAAAGTTAGTTCCGTCAGTTCTTTGCACTAAAAAATGTTCTCCATATACGTCCGAAACATTTTTAACGAGACCACAGAAATGAATTTTTTTAACACTTTATCATTTACTTTTTTTTAATACGAAATACCGAATAAAATAATAATAACATCAGAGATCTGAACATCTCAGTTCTTGTTCTATCGAATAGATGTCCTTTTGTATAATTTCGCGGTAGCTGAGTGGACCGCAGTCACCGCGTTAATTCCAATTACGAAGAGGGTGTGTCTTCGAAGGAATTCGAGACGCTGGATGCTCGACGAGGTTGCCAGATCCATTTAGAAAATTGTTAGAGGACCTGTTGAGACTAGAGACTGGCAGTTCAACGACGAGGAAATAGCTTCTTTAATCCGCGATTCGAGGAAGGTAAAAGAACGTCAGCCCAGTGAGCAGGTTGGCATTTGTGCGGGCTCAAACCTCAGATTCGTGCAATTAGAATTTTAACCTGGCAACGATCGATCGATACGCATAGTCAGGAATACGCGCAGTCGTTAATAATATTGGGACGCCATCTAACGGCAGGTGGAACGTTAACGCGTGTCTGAGAATTACGGGGAATTCGTCGGGGCGAAATAAATGAGGGTGGATCGCGTACTGTAATCGGTAATCCAATTACTGGTAGATTATGCTGGCAGTCCCGTGGAATTCGCGTACCTCGACCGTGTTGCCCGTTTCGCCGAGAATCTCGCGCGGCTACGCCCGGAAACGATACGATTCCGTACACCCGCCCCGTCGTCCCATCTTTCGGATGATTAAAGTTCTTCGAATAATTGCGCAACGGTACCTATCCCGTGATTTCGCTCGATTTAACCGTACCACGGCCGCAAACGACTTCCGACCTAACTGTTGCACGTCGGATAATGAGAATCCGCGCTGGCAATTTTCGACAGCCGGCGGACAATATCCATATTTCAGAAGTTAAACAATGTCACGGACAGACAAACAGTTGCCAGCACAAAATTAATTTCAGTTAGCAGACGGAGGGATCCGCATGCGCTCGGTCGTTGAGTGACACGGCCCGTATGCGTATTCCTGTTAACACTGACAAATATGCGCCATCTGAAAAGTCGTATTTTAAATGGGAGTGACGAGTTGGTTCGAGGCTGATTCCAATGCAGAGACGCCAGATCAGAGGAAAAGTTCCCCCTCTCTTCCTGCCGGTATCGGATTAGCGTCACGTGACTGGGCCGTGGCGGAAGCGTGGGGGAAATAGCGGCGTAGAGTAGGGAGACAAGTCTCAATCTGGTGACTTCGCTCCAAAGAACAAAATAATTGAAATGATAATAGTTTCCTTATGGAGAGGGAGGATTTTACGTTGAGATGTTAAAAAGATCGAAGCTACAATGCCGCTTCGGCTACCGACCCCTCGCTGGTCGTAAATATAGCATTTTTCGACTGAGAAACGAGCGGTGCCGTTAATGCTCGACTAACAAGCACGCCTCATGCTGCACTTAAGCTCGAAGCACGGTCTGGTGGTGGGGGAACTTGAATGCAAGCCTCTTATGTATCTCGGCGCGGGTACAAAGATTCTCGGTGCTTCGGGGAATATTTGCAAAGGAATCATCCTCTAAATGGCGGCGGCTAAGCGTTAATGGATTCTTGAAACTGACGGTGTCGGCATCGGGCAGCGATCAACGGCGGAAATAACTGATCCAGAAAGCCGGAAAGTAAACCAGTCGATCGCCGATTGATCTCGCGTCTAATGCGTTTACGTGGCACCGCGAACTGTGGGCGTTCGATACGGACCGTCGAGCGCGAAGAAAGGCAAGAAAGTTCCATGGAATCCTGTCTCCGAGCTTGTGCAAGCTCACCCGACCCATTCCGTGCCAAATCGAACGGAATTTTACACGTTGTTCACCGATTTCGTTCAATATCGCAGAATCCGACACAGATGGACTATGGATCTTTATGCAAAATAAAAATTTCTTCCCTGAATTGCAACAAATTGGAGTGAAATCAAAATATATTTTCTACTCTATTATACAGGGTGGTCCACGCAACTTGCACACCTATATAACTTCCAAAGAATGCGTTCCACGAAAAAGTTTTGTATACAGAAGTTGCATGGTCTGAAAGGGTGCATTATGTAGTGTATTTATTTTTTTTACAGGCGGAAACGTTTCGGAGATTTGAAGGTCGACTTTGTTTTTTTAAATGGAATACTATATTTTTTATACCAAAATATGGAAGAATGTCGAATTCTGAGTAAAGAACTATTGATCTTCATTAGCCCTAAACCTAATAATTAACGAGTAAAATTTTCAGGAAATAAAGTGAAATTACTCGTTAATTATTAGGTTTAGGGCTAATGAAGATCAATAGCTTTTTACTCAGAATTCGACATTCTTCCATATTGTGGTATAAAAAATGTAGTATTCCATTAAAAAAAAACAAAGTCGACCTTCAAATCTCCGAAACGCTTCCACTCGTAAAAAAATAAATACACTACATAATGTTCCCCTTCAGACCATGCAACTTCTGTATACAAAACTTTTTCGTGCAATGCATTCTTTGGAAGTTATATAGGTGTGCAAGTTGCGCGGACCACCCTGTATGTCCAGTAGGTTGAAAATAATATAATAGAGTATGTTTAAACTTTCCTAAATGTTTTTGCTGTAAAATGATAAAATGACGATTTGATAAATTGTTTTTGATAAATTGAGACGATACATGAGCGGAACAAATAATCGTGTAATCGATAAACCGATTAATCTTTTTCTTAATTAAACCCGAGGAAACTGATTGCGAGCATGCCAGCAGCGATAATTTCAAAGGGAATGGGATAGCCCCTTTGAGAACAAGGATAAGCCGACACAAGAAATTACAAAGCGCCGACGAGACAAACGTGTTTCACGGATGGTGGAAAATGTGAAAAACACCAGAGGGGAAATCGCTTTTCCAGAAAGCGAGCGCCTCGGCGAACACGCGCGTGAATCGCCCGTTTAGACTGCGCCGGGGTATTGCATTAATGCAAACGCGATAAATCTGATGTAGGTACTACGCGGCGCGAGCCTCGCCTGTTCGTGTCTGGGACATGTCCAGGACATGTTTAGATGATGAAAACTCCGATATCCGTCCGTCCCTCCGTCCGACTATACGCCGGCTTTGTCCCCTTGACTCCTTTCGCGAGAAACACAAATGAACGCGCGCGCTACTTGCTTTCGCTCCGGCGAGAATTAAACTTGCTGCATCGAGCCAACAAAGACAATCATTGACGAGGCGCTGACACCATGATAATCTGACTTCTGGCCTGGTTTAACAACGAATCTCGGGACAACTCGTGACTCAGTGTCACCTAACCCTTTCGGCTCTGATGACACACACTGGGTGGTCCATTTAAAGATGGTCGCCTAAATGTCTCATTCATTGTGACGATGCGAAGAGTATTTTCTATGCAATTTTGAATTGCAAATATTTTGATTCCTTTTCTCGGGAAAGTGGCACTTGCGCGACAAGTAAAACCGCTTAATAAATGAATTCAAAGTCTCGCCTCTATAATAATGCGATAAGAGATCCAGTTGAAAGTTCCGCACAATGAGTATGACTTTTTATTCCCCGAAGCCACTGCACTGGATTATACTGACCGCCATTTCCCGCGGAACTCGATTTGCGAAATAAAAGGGGAGCAAAACGTACGCAGTGGCTCGGTATCTTTTAATCGATTATCGGAACCGGGTCGCTGCGAAGTCTTTCTCATCGGAAACTAAATTCTCCTCGGGATCGAAATTGAATCTCTCGCGATTGAATTCGCGCATGAAAATTGCGGTTCCATAAACAAAGCACAGGTGCACGGTTTTGACCATTAAATAGGTGAGACGGCGTCTATTAATAAAAGTTTAAACGTTCGAACGATCCGCGGTGCATGCCAAATCGCTCTAACCGAGCATGGCAGCTCTAATACGAATATCGCACTGTGCGGAGAATGTTCCGATGATGCCTGAACTCGTTCACCGAATTTTTAACGAATCAATTACTTTCGCTCTCTGCGATTTTATTCAAATCGAAGTATTAGGTGTTCGACTATTAACTACCAGCTTGGAATCGATGCATGTTGTTTTCTCTCAATCAAATCTACACGAGGCAAACGTTGTTCGCTCTGCTGTCTATCGTGTATAACTAGATTGCATGTTATCGTGGGAGATAAACATTTTCTGTGTATATTGGGTTGTTCGGAAATTAATTTCGTTTTTCGTGTAGAAATGACATTGCTTCCATTTGTTATTATGTACTAGACTGCGGATTTTATGCATTTATGACAAAAATGAGTACGTACAATTTAAGACAGCGAAAATATTAAACAGATTTAAGGCTATCGGTGTGTTAGTTTCGCTTTAACAAGATAGTCAAAAGAAGAATGAAATTTTTATTTCGCTCCTGTGTCTTGCAATCAATGCACACATTTTTTATTTTGCATAAAGATCCGCAGTCTAGTTATTACTAACCTTATTTTAAAGCGCAAAATCGTGGTATATCTTGACAGCTGACATTTCGGACGTAACTTCCTACCTTGCAGTGCTTTCTAATCCTTCAAGTATGTTTTTATCATCGCATCATATATGCAAAATCAAAGTACGCATTTCCATCACCTTTTGCTGTTTTATTACCGCAAGGATAAAAATGCAGTGCACGAAAGAAAAATTTGTACGCTGTTTAAGGAGAGGAAGTACCATCGATTACTATTTCTTTCGATTTTTTCAACATTCTTTACGCGGTGCAAATTTTTTATGTCGTGCAAACAAGAAGAGTCATGTAACTCAATATTTTGCGAATAAAAAACAGAAATTCTCCGAGCATGGGATCTTTATATTGTCGGAAAAATCGAAGAAAAATCATAGAACAATATGTCATAAAACTTATTCTAAATGGTAAAAAAGTGGCTTTCATTTTCCCTTTAGAAAACGAAATGACTTTCCGAACGACCCAATATTTACATCCATATATTATATTATTACTAGAACCCCCCGGCACGGCTTCGCCCGTGCTAAGAGTGAGAAGAATTTAGATTTTGATCTTAAAATAATTTAAACTAATGCTAACATTTAGCGTAAGGCGAGTGGATAAACAATATTTTTCGTTTTTTGATTTGGTGTACACAGGGTGTCCCAAAATTCCTTCAACAGCCGGAAATGAGAGGTTCCTGACGTCATTTGAAGCAACATTTTCCTTTGCAAAAATGTTATCCGCGGCTTTGTTTAGGAGTTATTAACGAAAAACACGGACCAATCAGAGCGCGACCTAGACGCGAGTTGGCACAGTCGGTCCGACGCACCAGCTGTCTATTGGCCGACTGTGCCAACTCGCGTCTAGGTCGCGCTCTGATTGGTCCGTGTTTTTCGTTAATAACTCCTAAACAAAGCCGCGGATAACATTTTTGCAAAGGAAAATGTTGCTTCAAATGACGTCAGGAACCTCTCATTTCCGGCTGTTGAAGGAATTTTGGGTCACCCTGTATATGTATACACTTTTTGGAGTCCCTACCAGGGCTACCATATTTTTCTCTCGCCAGGCCCCTTACCCTTCCGCCTCTCGCCATGCCGTGCACCGTACCTCGTCTTTGCACTCTTCCCACTAACGCTGGCGACAGCGGCGACACGCTTGCGTACGGTCGCGTCAGCAACTAGTGGGAAGAGTGGGAGCCTCCGTCGCCGCTGTCGCCAGCGTTAGTGGGAAGAGTGCAAAGACGAGGTACGGTGCACGGCGCGGCGAGAGGCGGAAGGGTAAGGGGCCTGGCGAGAGAAAAATATGGCAATCCTGGTCCCTACCCAATTTTCATAGCGATAGGCTCAACGGTATAGAAGTTGATGTATTGCACCGCCATCTACAGCGGCGAGTTACAACAAATTGAATAGTGTAAAAACCTTCTCCATGAAGAAATACATATATGTGCCAAGTTTCATGTTGATCGGTCAAACAGTTTCAAAGTCTATGAATCATATATATGTATATATACAAACATCCATTTTTATATATTAAGATTATAAACTTTAAAAATATGAGATAACGTGATCTCGGTGAATATTTTAATACTTCAACAGGAACACATAGAAATTAGCTAAAGGAAATTTTAGAAGTGGATACTCGTTTGTCGATATAAGGGTTGAGTAGTCCGGCGCCATATCGAATGATCGGTTTTTTAGTAAAAGCTCCAATCTCGTTCCGTTCTCGCGCGTTTTCGAACAATTTTCCTGTGGTAGGGTCAGCAGTATTTGAAATAAATGAAAAGCAACCGAACTGCAGGCTGCAGCGTATGCTGCAGCGAAACGACTTCGTTGGCGACCGCTGCCTACACTCTATCCACCTTCGTAGTTGTTAATTGCATTCGACTCGCAGGTGCCTGTTTTTTGTGCACACAAAGCCCCCCGGAACCGATATCCCATCGAACAGGAACGACGTCATCGGTGCACTCCGCGAATCAAAGGTTGCGGAACGTAGGACGTGTAAATTATGTAATGATGAAACGCTTCGCTGCGACGGGCGACATGATATTTCGCGCGACACTGTCGCCAACAAGACGATGCGTCGCGGCATTTTCCTTAAAGGCAACGCGGATAAGATTCCCAGTTGAATTTCAAAGTAAATATATCCCCTATAAAGTCGATACGGCCGATGAAGACAAAGGGCAAAGGGTTCTTTGAACAACGCTTAATACTCGATATCGACCCGTTGCTTTTTTCCCTTCTCCGCACATGCAAATATCGCCTGTAGTCCGACCGATTTGCGAAAAAGAAAATTGGGCGACAATCTCCATGCTCCCCAACACTAATCAACATGGTGTTTCCAACACTTTCGAAGATAAAATGTTTGAGTTTCAACGCTGAAGAGGCTCCGAGGAATTAAATCACCATTATTTTAATTGTTAATCCTTTCCTAGCGCGAACACATTTTGTTTCTGAACTTTTTGCATCAGGCTTGAAAGCTTTCTAGATCCTCGAGAGCTCTTTATCCGAACAAACGCTTCACAGGAGACAGTGTAAGGCTGTTTTCACAACGGTATACAAACCATCAGCAGTGAATACGAAATTCAGCGAACAGACTGTGGATCTGTAACTAAAATAAATATTTTCTGTCTTAACAAGAGTTGAATGGGCACATCGTGCACAATTTTAATAAGCACGAAATAATGTAGTATATTCTACACTTTGAGAAGCATGTCGCCATTTCAGCAATATTAAATTCATGTACATATCTAATTCATAAAGCTGCCATCAAATAATTTCACAATTTTTTTTCTTCTCAACATTTAAGATTTTCATATATGATCTAGTTTTCTGGAGAAAATGATTTTAATACTAAAAAAATCCTCGTCCACTAAGCGTTAAATTCTCCTTATCGTTTTCACTGTTCCATACTTCATCTGCTCGTATTTGCCATTATTGTTGGCTCTAAAACGCGATACTAGAGCAATGGTTCATTTTCCGAAAGAGAAGGCTCGAAATGTAATGACAGTTCGTGTGTACCTTCTTCAATAGTCAAACAAAAAATAAGTGCAAGCAGAAAAGGAAGTAAATATTTGGAAGCGGGATTGCATTCTATGAAAGCAGCCTAAGCGTGACTGAGACCGTTATTGGATAACGTTCAACTATAGAATAGCTTTCACACCAGTGCACGAGATTTAATCCATCGGGACGTTAATGGGGACATTAGAACGTAAAATAAATGAGAGATGTGCGGGAAATAAAAGTCCAGAGCAGGTAGCCGTAGAAAAAATCGTGTCGTACTGATTCAAATTGGCATCGAAGCGCGAAGGCACTTTCGAAATCGAAAATGTAGAATATTTCAGAGATACGAGAATTGTTCGAGCGATAAATTTGAAAGACAAGCGAGATAGATTAAACCATATGGAATCGTGTATTTTTCCAAATCACCACGAAATCTGGAGAAAGAGAGATATGTGTAACGCGCACGTCCGACTCTAACAATAAACGCGATGCACATGATCTATGCTCGACTATTATGTAAATAGCATGTCCAATAATAACTCTGCTTTGAAACATGTGACGAGACGAGCGACTGTATAAAGTTCTCTGGTCATTTACCTGTCACAACGACCGAGCCATAAGGCGCCATTAATTATGTAAGCAAAGGACACATATTGCAGAAAGATTTGAACGAAGTGAGTCAAGTGCACGGTGCACTATGCGTAATGCGCGCTAAATCAAAACCACGTGTGTCGCACAGTTCGATTTCATTCTTTACATGGAACACATACAGGGTGTCCCAAAATTCCTTCAACAGCCGGAAGTGGGAGGTTCCTGAGATCATTTGAAGCAACATTTTCCTTTGCAAAAATGTTATCCGCGGCTTTGTTTAGGAGTTATTAACGAAAAATACGGACCAATCAGAGCGCGATCTAGACGCGAGTTGGCACAGTCTAGTCGGCGCGCCAACTGTCTATTGGCTGGCTGTGCCAATTCACGTCTAGGTGGCGCTCTGATTGGTCCGTGTTTTTCGTTAATAACTCCTAAACAAAGCCGCGGATAACATTTTTGCCAAGGAAAATGTTGCTTCCAATAACGCCAGGAACTTCCCATTTCCGGCTGTTGAAGGAATTTTGGGACACCCTGTATATTTCGTTGTTCAATTCGTCCATTTTTGTAGACAAAATATATCACCCCGCTTCAGTTAAAGTTGATGAATGTTTGCTCTATTCTTTTTATAATGATCTAGTAGGAGTCGGTGATAGCTAACGTGTTAAATTCAAAACTCCAAAGTGGAGTTCGGAGTTTCTTGTATTAACTGATTCATTGCAAATAAAATTTTAATGGAGTTCCCAACGAATACAGAGTTGTATACATCGGTGTCGGAAAGTTCGTGCACAAATTACATAATCGATGTGCATATTTGACGAAAGTTTTTACACAAATAATTGTCGATGAAAATACTTTAAGTGCGAAACTTTAAACGATAGAGTTTCTTATATATCGACCGTATTCACTGGAAATAAAATTTTAATG
This sequence comes from Lasioglossum calceatum, assembly GCA_963966675.1. Lineage (NCBI taxonomy): Eukaryota > Metazoa > Arthropoda > Insecta > Hymenoptera > Halictidae > Lasioglossum > Lasioglossum calceatum. Next base: position 19,384,096 of record OZ016541.1, read on the forward strand.
GGGCTCCCAACAAAAACAGGGAGCTGCATACGTCGAACTGCAAAAGTTCGTGGCGCAGATTACTGTCGATGAAAATATTTTAAATGCGAAACTTTGAAGGATAGAGTTTCTTATATCGACCGTATTCACTGGAAATAAAATTTTAATGGGGCTCCCAACGAAAACAGAGAACAGCATACGTCGAACCGCGAAAGTTCGTGGCGCAAATTACTGTCGACAAAAATTTGAATTGCATACAGTTTGAAGTGTTTTAGTTAGACTGTGCTCGTTGCACATGAAATTTTGATGAGTTTTCTGACGTATGAAAACACTGCGTACCCATTCGCGAAATCACTGTACACTCGCGCGAAACTTACAAGCGGATGGACGTTTAAGCGAAGCATGAATTTAGCTTCGATCGGTGTATGCGAAAGTTTTTCAACGAGTCACGTGAAAGGTCAGCCGCGACACTTTCCGTCGTCGTTGTCGTCGTCGCCGTGACGGCAATTTCGATTCAGGAAAGCAAGGCGACGATATTCACAATTCACTGTTCATGTGAAGCGAGTCAACAACGCGGCCAGCGCGTTCCTTTTGATAACGCCGAGCCTAACACGCGTCTCGCGTTGCGCGGAATTAGCAAATTAGTTGATCGATTACCCCCTGAAAAATATTTAGAACGGGGAGCTTGCGACAAACAACCGCGAACTTGTGCGACGACAAACTTTATAACCAGGAACGTTGAAACAGGCGAAGGCGATCACTGCAAGTTCACTGAGGATTTGATACATTTATAGCTCTCGCCGACTAGGAAACTGAACAATGTTATTATCGACAAACGCTGAAGTTTCCATTTTATTTTTGCTACGAAAAAATGTTCGTTTTTCTCCCAGGCCTCTCTGCGTGAGAGCAATAATTAAACTGCCGATTTCATGCACTCTTTTTATCATAATACAGGAAACACATTCTTCTCAGATTCAATTACTATTAAGTCAACTAATCTGTAGTCTGCACGATACCCAGTCTAGTATTGATTAGACATTTCAAGTTATTGTTCTCAATATTTATATTTTAGTTTGTCCGCGTTCTAACGTTTGGACCGACGGGGTATTGTAGTTTGTTTTTTGAAGGAAGAGCCTTGAGGTATACCGGTCGCCACAATGTGAATGTCGACCCACACATGAGTGATACGATTAAATTGGTTGAATTGCTTCACAGAGTTAAAAATAACGTGAGAACACGCCTAAACGATTTGCTATCGAAAATCACGGTATGTACTCGCGGAAAAGCATTTTCGAAGACGCACACCTGTGACACATTCGATTGTTTATACGTAGAATTTGCAATCTTGATGAAATCATTTAAATCAGTTTTTAAGAATCGACATAAATTCACGCCGAGTAATTTCTTTCTAATTTGTCTCGTTAAAACTGAGATGCTCGAACGTTGTGTCCCAATTAAGACGTAATGAATGGGTCGGCGACGGAAGAGGGAAAAAAGGAGGATCCCTAATGATCCCTGCTGTCATTCAAATAATCGCTCGATGCGCTATTCACCTACAATGATTCGCAGAACGACCATTCGCGTACGACTACTGATGGACGATTCCAACCGGAAGTAATTTTCCCGGTTTAGAGGTCACTGTCTCGTATCGATCGCACGATTTCCCACGAACCTCTGTCGATCCGTGACAAATTATAGAAATATTCCAGTTTTTATTTCACTCGGTACGCGTATAACACTGTCCAACACCAAATTTGTTCCCAATATACTGTTGGGTCCTTCTTATAGAGTTTTTTGCGCTGATTCCGAATCTGACCTTAATTTTTTTCCTATACGCACAGTTTTTGAGGAACATGGCTGTAAAAAAAAAACATATTTTTCAACTTTAAACAAATATTATGATGTTATTATAAAAGATATTGAATTGTTCTTTACAGTAAAAGATTCTGTAGACTTTCCCGAATCTAGTGATATATAATATTAATGCATTATGATTGTTTAAATATGTTTAAACAACGTTTAAAGACGGAGAGGCACCACTTTCGCACCAATTTTTGACGATATTTTTCAATTTATCTCAAAAAATAAGGGTCCAGCGGAAAATCGAACTATACCACGCGATAGAGCAGACTTTTATCTTGAAAAACCCCCCTTGGAAGTTTGCAGCACCGACGTTTTTACCGAACCAGAAAGCAAAATATCTTCGCCCGACATGCGTTGACGCCAGTGGCTTCTAGTGGTGAGCGCCACTGGCGTCAACGCATGTCGGGCGAAGATATTTTGCTTTTTAGTTCGGTAAAAACGTCGATGCTGTAAAAACTTCCAAGGGGGGTTTTTCAAGATAAAAATCTGCTCTATCGCGTGGTGTAGTTCGATTTTCCGCTGGACCCTTATTTTTTGAGATAAATTGAAAAATATCGTCAAAAATTGGTGCGAAAGTGGTGCCTCCCCGTCTTTAAACGTTGTTTAAACATGTTTAAACAATCATAATGCATTAATATTATATATCACTGGATTCGGGAAAGTCTACAGAATCTTTTGCTGTAAAGAACAATTCAATATCTTTTATAATAAGATCACAATATTTGTTTAAAGTTGAAAAATATGTTTTTTTTTACAGCCATGTTCCTCAAAAACTGTGCATATAGGAAAAAAATTAAGGTCAGATTCGGAATCAGCGCAAAAAACTCTATAAGAAGGACCCAACAGTATATTGAGAACATAAAAAAAGTTGAAATTTGTTGGACAGTGTAATATCATGCAAATTTATATTGTTTAAATGATTCAAAAAATATTGGACAGCGTAGGACGCCAATTTTTCTGGAAGTGAAATCTGTTCATCAGTTTGGTAAAAGTGAAATTTTAATCAAACATTTCCTTGATTAAAGGCTGCATCTATAATAAAATAACAAAGAAATATAAATATATACAGTGCGTGTACAGTATTGGTACACCTTTTAAAAACTAATAACCTTTTTATAATTGCACTAAACGACCGGATTTTTTATAATCAATTAGAAAGCATTGATTTACGAAATGATATGCAAACAGATTTTCAAAAAATTACGATTTACAAGGTTACATGCTAAAATAAAAAAGGCATTTTGTACAACTTTTTTATTTGTGCCCTTAATGAAAATTTAAAATATACGTTTTGTAGATCTATGTTAGTTATACACATGCTGAAAATTTCATCGAAATCGGTTGATGCAGGCAAAAACGACACGCATCGAAAGATGTACGATTCTGTGGATTTTAAGCAGAAATTGATCAAAAGTCGTGTGAAACTACGATTTTCACAATTTTTGAACCGCTTGTAGCTCGTGTGTATGTTAATCGATTTCGATAAAATTTTCAGCATGTGTATAACTAACATAAATCTACAAAACATACATTTTAAATTTTCATTGGGGGCCCAAATAAAAAAGTTTTAGAAAATCACTGTTTTATTTTTGGATGTAACCTTGTAAATTATAATTTTTGGAAAACCTTTTCTGCATATCATTTCGTAAACTAATGTTTCTAATTGATTATAAAAAATCAGGTCGTTTGGTACAATTATAAAAAAAGTTATTATTAGTTTTTAAAAGGTGTACGAATACTTTGTACACCCACTATAGCTATGTTATAGAGATGGAGAGCGAGAGAGAGGTATTCGTGAAATCGTCTTGAATGTTTTCAAATTTGTTTTTTTTTTTTAATACAAAATATTGCTTGGCTTGAAAAACAGTTTTCCGAGAATATATCCATTTCACGATCGTCTAGGAATATTTCACTAAAACACGAAGTTAATTCTAAGGGAGAATCGAAGCCCCTTTTTGTTACGGTTCGATTCTGCACACGTTTCGCAAACAAGAACCTATATAAACTTCCCTTATACTGCCATACTGTGGCGGTCTATAAAGCGTGCTATAAAACCGTGCTAGACCTTTATGAACATCTACTATAGAGTGCTCGCTTGTATTGAACTCCTAAGTTATTACCGGTGCTATTAAAAACAGAGGGAGATAAATAATCTTCTAAATCAAAGAGAGAGAGAGAGAGAGAGAGAGAGAGAGAGAGATCATGTAAATCGTTTCTACAATCAAACGTTGAAAAGTCTAATTTAACCCTTAGCAGTCGAGGGGTGACTCAGAGTCACCACTAAAAATTGTTGTAGCATTATTCACAATATTGTTCACATTATTAAATATTGATATGTAATCAATTACTATACATTTAAGTATTGTATCATAAAATGAAAAAATCATATACAAGGGAATTATTCTAGGTCGGAAGGAACGTTTAATTTTCAAGTTAAACTAGCTCCGACTGCAGATGGTTAAGTGAAACACTCTGTGTAAATGGTTGAACCAATGGTCATTAAGCGTTGTATTGAATAATGACATTGTCTTGAGAAGAGAAGTTTATTTTCGCGACACAAATTGAAATTTTCGTGGAACAGCGACAATGCAACATTTTGAGCTGCAGCTCGGGAAATACGCTTTAGAAGTCATCAAAACTGATCGAAACAACGAGTCCAGATATTCGCGGAGCTTCTCCTTCGCTAAAGTCGGCAATGCATTGTCAGTGATACGCGTTTACGCATGGGTGGACAGCCGCATTGTGATCGCACTCGCATTCACAGAAACTCGAACGTGTCTACTGTGAAAACAAATATAAAGTGATCCCCTGCGTACATGGACTGATACCCAGCGAAATTTTTCAATGCATATTTCGTCGGGCGGCGCAATCACTCGATCGACAATAGGAAAAAATAACGGAACACAGCATATGTAATAATAACTAAATTTTGATTTGAAATTCGACAAACATTCCGAATCGAACTTTCACTCCGCTTTACCCGTACTTTTCTATTCGCTTACTCGCGAGTTAATAAACCGGAGGTTTGAAATGCAAAATATCTTCCCGAACGCCGTAATATTTTAGCTGATAAGTTAAGTGGACTCTGCGCCCATTGAAATTCAAATACGCCGCGAAAAAGTTTGCCCGCGTTACGTTCCCTCGGGCACGTACTCTGATTTCGCATTAGGAAGACTGTTCCCAACACTTACTGGCTATACCGGCTATAGTGACTGCGTGTTACACAAGAAATTTACATAATCGCTCTAGAAACGATTGAGAGATTCAAATATTGCACGGAGTAGGCACCAACTCATTTTAACTTGTCAATAAAATTTCATCCCCTCGGCTCGAAATCATAGTTACTTTACACGAAAAATTTCGAAACATTGTTAACATACATGAATGCAGCTATCGCGGAAACCAGAGAAACTAGAAAAGAAAGAACGAGGACTATCAAGAATGAAATTGGCAGGGTTTCAAACGATTTTCTGCGATTTTTGCGGAAGAAAGACGGCTTTGTTATCCGCGAAATTGTGATTTTTAGTATGTTGACCAAATCTTAGCTCGTAGGATGAGAAGACTCCTGCTGAATATAAAGATAAATTGTATAGAAGAAAGAAAGAATTTGGATAGTTAATTTTTTAGTTATCAGTGGCTATTAGTCTCGTAAATATTTAATAAATGATTTTGCTTGTGGGTTTAACGTGGAACGAGAGCCGTCGCTTGATGAAAATTCCTGTTATTTTAGAAGAGACCATTTTTTGGAACCGTGGATTTCCAACAGGATTTACGGACAGCTATATTGTGGGCCTGGCTTTATAACGAAGCACAAGTGATGCGAATTAATTGAATCGATACACGAATACCAGCTCCATAAAGAATACGATTCGCCGCGTTGCGTTGCACGATCGGCGCGCAACAGACTGCGAATTATTGTTCAGTTAAGAACGGCTCTATGGGGAATCACTTTCGGAGAAAATGAAAGAAAACATCGCTTTTTAAACGCTATAGATCCAGAGCAGAGACACAGGTTGCCGCTTTTCCCCGACGGTTAAATGAACTCGCACACGGACGGTCCACGTGCGAACGAGAGGCGGGCGAGCTATGACGTTCAAGAAAATGCTCGGTGAACCCTGAAAGAAATTTTCATTTTATTTCACTCGGCTAACCAACCTTGTAATTAATAATTTTCCATACGGCAAGGTGCCGGTCATTCGTTGTTGGTCACAACACGGATATTCCTTTAACGAACGCCGCAGGGTCCGTCACTTATTTTTAAAAAGGAATCTATTTTAAACGACGCGCTGATCCCTTTTATTTAAATTTCATTACCATGGGACTTGAGGCTGCTCTTTTCTTTTTTTTTTTTCAAGGACAGATTTGACAGCGCGCCTAAATTTAACAGCAAGTCTAAAATTGTAAATTTTATAGAAAAAACATCGTAATTGGAAGTCAATAACAGTGTTCCGTTTTAACGAATAAAATTTATATTTGCCTTCCCGAAAACCTAACACCCATTTACATTCCGAAACAATTTCGAAAGAATCACAATTAATTAACGCACGGACTGAAATACGGGGTGTTATTTATACATACGGGAGTCATATTATACAACGCTTTTAAATAAAAAGCATGACGCATTGTTCCAAAGATCAGTACGTTGTTTACATCGGAAAGCGCTCTTCCAGACACGAGGTACATATTTTATACAGAACTCTGACACGAACGAGTGAAAATACCGAGGTCAACCATTTGCGAAGTTTAATTGCAATTGTGTTGCAGCCTTAATCACGTTAGAACGTAATTGCATCTGTCAACTAAAAGCTCTGACATCAATCTGTTATGCAAAAGTTCTGAAATCAGAAAACGCAATTACCGAGCCATTTTATGGCTTGCGCAAATGACGAGGCACAAATAACCAACGTTGATAGACACTTCGGGGCACAATTGCGTTGTTAAATAGAGTAACTATAATTCGGGCAGGATGTTACAGAACTCATGATACCATCACTGTAACTCTGTTCAATCTCACACAAATGTTTCTGATCCGATTCACGTTACTGGAAGATTCCGGATTTTATGCATTTGTGAGAGAAATGGATTGGTCAAATACAAAATAGTGTCGTTAGGAGAATTGACTTCTGTTATCCAAACAAGCGTTTCGCGTGCAATATTTGTGTAAAATAACGAAGATATTTCTCCCAGGATACATTCACGGTAAACATTTGAATAAGATTTCGATCGAATATGTTCTGGCCAGGGTCGCTAATGCGAAAAAATCGAAAGTTTGTCGGACAGTGCGGTGGAACATATCTCGGCGGGCATTGTCCACGGGAATCAAGACTACAATCGATACGCCCGGGAGATTGCGCGCCGTGCGAGAGGGTGACATTTAATGAAAAAATTCCCGTCTGCTATTATAGTCTCGGGGAGTAAAGAGAGGGGAACCTGTTTCCTCAGGGTTGCCGAAGTAATCAATGCGTTCTCGCGCCGGATTAAATAAAATAAACGGACGATGCGAAGGTAAACGACGATCGAAGGGATCGCGTATACGCCAATACCATGGCTCGGCGATGTTCAGCGACTTATGGTCGGCCCGTGTTATGAAGGGTGTGCGGAGATGAGTAGAGAGTCGAGATGGGCGCCGACTATAATAAGCCTGGGACGAAATGAAATACTAAAGACTACATCATGAGTCTAATTCTGACCAGTTCTGTTCTGCCGCGTGGAAGACTATGAATATGCATTTCCGTAGATTCTATCCAATTTGGACGGTCACTCATTCGACTCAACATTATCATTTCATTTGAAAGCTATGGGATGGGGAATAAAATAAAAATTTTGTTCATTTTTATGGAATATCATACTTACATTGCAGATTTGATGCAGTCATGCCAAAAATGGTAGATCGATTGCAAAACAGTGCGATTAAAGAATTTTGAAACACAGTAAATTCTCTATAGCCGCAAACGCCTCGGGGGGATTTGTTTGCATCTATCGATCTTGGTCCTACTTTTTTCGAGCTTCAAAGGCCGAGCCGAACGTAGAGAAGGAACCAAAGGCCGAGCTGAACGTAGAGAAGGACAGCGCGTGTAACGCGAGACCACTGTTCTTCCTTGCGTTCGAAACTCTCATCGTCAATTAAACCACTAAATTCAGTTCATATTATATCGTGTTTGGTATCATTTTGCATTAGAAAAATGCCAGGAATATGTTGGTGAAAGTCCCATGAAAAAATAATGGAAAATAAAGAAGATAGAATTTTGGTATAACGTTATGATGACTCACGGGCGTTTGAACTGTGCCGACGACTGCGACTCTCCGCGTCGCGTTAGTAGTGGTTCACACCGATATACCGAGCCGAGATCAGTGTATTGAGTTGGAGAGGATATTTTATTTGCGACTATCGTACACGCCCTGTTTGCGACTATAGAGAATTTACTGTACTGTGTTTTCAATTTTCATTTTCACGAAAATTCACATTATACTATTGGCGTATGAAATGCGCGACCTGCTAATATTAATGAAACTTGGACGTGTCGAATACCGCAGGAAATTTATCAGTTTATCAATATCGGCCGTTGGCAGTAAATAATTACGAGCTGAAAGTATTTTCTGGTCGGCCGAGGAACAATGGTTGACTGGCAGGGGGGGAAAGAGGAGGCGAGTGTCGGAGACAGAACAACGGGAATCAATATTATTTACCTAGTTTGTGATAACGAAACTGTTAACGGGGTGGTTATGTTTACCCACATCGACACTGAACTCCCTTTCCTGTTCGTTGACCCCGCGAATATCCGGCCAGAGTCTAGTTAGGCTGCAGTTAGTGCCACGAGGCGAACGCTCGATACTCGACTTCGACGCTGAGGGAGAAGTTAGGTAGTTTTCTCTCGTATATTCATCTCGTGATCGAAGCAACAGTTTTAATAATCGGATGGCCCCGTCGGGACGCGAAAAACTCGGCAACTTTCCCAGGGGAACCGTTAATGGCGCCGGCCATTTCCCGTTTGGTAATTAATTACCGCGAATTCAGGCTGCTGCTGTCCATCATGCACGAGAGATTAACTTTGCGACGGTACGCCATTTTTTTAAATTACTGCAATTGATTAAAGGTCTACGAAAATGACACGATCTGAAATTACAGCGTTTGACGAAATCACGGGACTGCGGATTTTTATGCAGAATAAAAATTTTCTGACTACTTGCAATGTGTTAAATGTAACACAGCAGTGTTTAAAATTTTTTTTACTGTATAATAGCATTTGAACATTTCATTTTCGTTACAAATGCGAGAAGTCTGCGGTCTACTAATCACATTTAGTCTGGTTCTGTTCCAGTTTTTTTGAGTGTGTGCATAAAACTTTGTAAAAAACGACTGCATAGCAGCACAACTTTTTCTAAAATCATATATGGAGTGAAAAAATTTACTACAATACTGGGGAATATGTAATGGAAAAGGATTAGCAATTAATAAAAATTCATTAAGACACATACACGCGGGGATACCGTTTAAAAATTGAAATGCTCAAAGGCATTTTCTAGCATAATTATCTTGCGAATAAAGCGGCGGATAACAGCAGGGAATAATTAATTAATTCGCATCAAGGAAACATGGATCAATTAATTCGAGCACGAGGTTAGTGGAAATGACCTGCTGATTTGCGCATACGGGATCGATCTATCTATCTCTAAAAGACATAAATTATTGATAAGACGACATGAGGGACGCGTCGAACACAACTCTTCTCTTTCACTTAGACTATTCACTTGTACTTGTACGTATTAATAGCGAATCATTTTAATTACACAAACAGTTTATAAATAATCTCAATGACAAACAGATCGAAACCAATCGATAGATGATGCGACAGGCACACGACGAATACAAGGAACTGGCTATAAATCAAGTCTACGAATTACCTATTTCAACAGGTGGTCGAATTTAATTTTACCTCGACGTATTAGCGTTGCAACAAGGAGGGACTTCGATTGTTCTGTTTTCTTTTTACAGCGATGCACACACCGTGAAGTGACTCTCGAAATTAGTCGATACTGTTATCCACGTGCCTCGGTTTAATTTAGAATAAAATGTCAGGTCTTGCTGAATACAACCTTGTTTCGGTTCTTGCAATTTGTTAATGGATTGTGAGTGTATTGTATGCATTCTTCACTTTCATATGACACGATCATTACATTTATAAATGAATCGATCTATTTACTTTTAAATGATAGACTCGGTTCTCTCGTGTTCCTCTTTAACCCCTAATTTTAACACTTGAGCTCCCAATTTAAGTATTTCGAAATATTAACTCTGTCAAGTATACATATATACTTCAATCATGTATACGTATTACCATAACAATTGAAATTCAAAACCTGTATAAATTCTTATCGTACAACCGTGCAGGAGGTGATGCTACACGAGAAAATAAATCGAAAATTTACAATAAAATTTTTTCATCCGAAGCTTCGTTGTCGAAAAAATCGAATTGGAGAATGCATCGACTGACTCGTCTGATCACGACCAACCAATTCTACTTCCTGCGTATATCGAAGCAAAGCCTGAAACGAAAAAAATTGATTCCATATTTTCATCAATATTGGAACATCCTGTATATGTAAGTCAAGTTTCGTCGATAGTTTTACAATTACGTATCTTAGAGCAGTTACTAAATACAGTAAAAGCTCCTTCGTTGTCCAAAGGCCGGGGGGTTGAGCGGACAACGACCGTGCCCGGACACTATTTCTGATTTATGACTGCGTCTTTAGTGAAACGGCTAGTTAAATGACAAAGAAAAGCATTCGCAGTCAAAAGCAGTCAACTGTCTGGCTTTAAAATCTCCTTATTTCCTTGCCATATTCCTTTCCTATTGTTCTCCATTCTGCGCGGGTCTATACAGTCCTGGGACACATCTGGCGACCAGATCCACGCAGGCCTAGTCCTCTCGTTGACAGGCAGTGGAGAGGGTAGGCACTGGACAACGATCGTGCCCACGATTCGGGACAACGAAGGAGCGATTACTGTAATTATTATTGAAACAGTAAAACCGAATTGGTATAGTTGAACACAACAAGCACTTGCACACCTGGCAAAATGTCAATCACGCCACTGCTTCAGAAAGACCAGGACTTTCGCAGAACCGATTCATGCGCGACTCAAGATCCGACAGGTGCAACGTTCGCGGAACAACTGAACGGTCCTTAGATTGCATTATTATTTGGATGGTGGCCCGTTTTCCAGGGGGAGCCATGGACACAGTCTCTTCAGCTTCTACCACTTGCACTGTTCGCGTACAACTGTGATTGACAATATTACTGTAACAGCATTTCGAACGTCACAAAGACCTATTAATTAGTAACCAGATCGAATTGTATAAGCCGCAAAGCTTCGATCGAATTCCCGGTTTCAGGTGCGAGACGATTCAAGCGATGTTTCGCAGACAGTTTCATTGACATTGATTGTAAGAAGATTTGGCCGAAGTTAGTGGCCGGTACGCCGAAACTGCGAGTATTACATGATGCATCTGGCAGCGGTGCCAAATTGATCAACGATTGCCGGACAATGTGAAAATTCTTGTTTACATTGGCGAAAAACAAACGTCTACTGGGAAACGTACGCACTCGCGAAAAGGCGACGTACTTAGCCGTGTAACCATCCTTCTAAATAAAATCTGCAATTATCTTATTTATGACTGACAGAGCTGAGGACACGGCGAGACATTAATAGCAAACCGCTGGCCAGAAATACTCGAGGCGATTGACTGATACGTTTTGAATTGCTTCAACGAAATAATGATTTAGAGTTCGGAACGAGTGCTTTCTCTGAACTCAATTGATTCAGAATTTTAAAGCTGTTCGAAAAAATTGTACACGATAAAATTAAACTAAAGTTATGTGTACAGTTCAGCCATCTCTTGGCAGCTTATTTTTCAGAATCGTATAAATTAATATTCCTGTAATTGAGATAAATGAGAACTGAAGCCTGGATTCGTTTTAAAGATTCTACTGTCGCACACCATAAATCAGTTTCCTCCAAACTATTTTTAAATAATGTAGCAGAGAAACGGAAGATCTGTTTTTCCTCAAACATGCCGTGTACGCTGGAGCCTCTGTAAAAACATTTAAAAACTTATTTCGTCGACTGTATCATTTTACATATCTGCTTCCGAAAGATCATATTCGTAACACAGGTCCTCGACAAATAATATTGCGATTCATTTGTGCACATATGCGGTTACACAGAACAAAAATGATTAAACACCGACGAAACTGAAGCACTGACATTCGGCCAACTCTCCGGTGGAAATTCGCTGCCGTGCAATGCAGCGGATGTTTAGTTAATTGCATTAAGACGCGTATTCAAGGTTGCGAACTGAGATCGTCTTTCACTCGGCTGTGATATACGATATACGAAATTGTATTTGGTTTCGCGCAGATTATAATTTCATATAGTGCATTATACGGGCACCGTCGGCGGTTTAATGAACGTCGCCAGTGGGTGTAATGGTTGCATAATGAACGTTTTCACACAAGAAAGATCGACGAAGTCGCATTTCGCGAAGCCAAGCAGAACACCGGCGAGAAATATTAATTTCACGAGGCTGCGCCCTCGATAAGCTTAGCGGTGGCTGCCACGCCATGGAGAGTTCGCCAATGATATTCTGCAATCTAAACCGTCGCGTAACTGGAAGGGAAACGTGCTCCTTAAACGGCCATTTCCGGGAAATTGTTTAATGGGAAATCACCGGGCAAATCCAATTTTCACAGAATCCCACGAAGCGTTTGCTTGACCTTTCACCGAGGCAAACATATGCTGCACAAGGCGCGTTTATCGGAATTACAGAAACAGAATCTGCAGATTAGACGAGGGTACGGAACGGTTTGGGCGCGTGTCCATCATTGAAACACACGATTACAATTTATTTATGCACGTTTTGTTCTCGTCCATTGCGTCACGATAGTCGACAATTAATGTCGGCTTCCGCAAGCTGATCATCGACGACTAGCATACCCTTGGCCAAAAAGGTAACACGTGTGCGTGATCTTTAATTCGTCAGTTGTAGATAGACTTAGAAATTAAATTTTCCTTGGCCTTTTTTTAATGGGTGTTTTATTTCGCGTTTTTGGTGTTTTTAGTTTTATGCCGCATCAACATAAAATAAATGAGGATAAATTACATCATTTGTTTAACGAGTTTGGTTGCCTTGATGAATTTAAAAGACCGCGCGGGACCGAACATATACCACCATCGGCGAACAGGTGAACTAAAAACAAAGACAGAGAGGGAGATATGTTTCTCGCAGGAGAGACACTGACAGAGAATACGAAATCTTGATTTTTCGATGAACTCTCTCCCATTTCCTGAAGCGAAGAAGCAATATTTTTGGATGCTCTTTGCGTTGAAATGTTCTTCATGTTATTTCGGATCGTAGTAAAGAGCCCTTTTTTGGAAAAAGTGTACTAAAAAATTTTCTTCTATAAAAACACGCTATTATTGTTTATAAAGTTTCAAGAGACAAATTGCAAAAAAGGGCTCTTTACTACGATCCGAAATAACACGGAGAATATTTCAACGCAAAGACCATCCAAAAATATTGCTTCTTCGCTTCAGGAAATGGGAGAGAGTTCATCGAAAAATCAAGCTTTCGTATTCTCTGTCAGTGTCTCTCCTGCGAGAAACATATCTCCCTCTCTGTCTTTGTTTTTAGTTCACCTGTTCGCCGATGGTGGTATATGTTCGGTCCCACGCGTCCTTAATTTTCCAACAGGCCGGGTTTCGACTTCTTATTTCTCGATAATGCAAAGACGGGGGTTTTTAGTAGTTGAAACTGCTAGATGAAAGATCAATTATATCACGCTGTTTGCCTCAAAAGTCGTTCTTTTACGTTTCCGAGCAATGGTTTTGCAATATTCAGCTGCATGTTGCCCGTCAGATCAGTGCCGGATTAAGCAATCGCGGGGCCCGTAGCAAATGTTATGGCGGGGCCCAAGGCTTTGCATCAGGGCCGCGCGTGTGTAAATGTAGCGCACCTTTGCGGCGACCACAATGAATGAGTTTTTTTTAGGAAAACTATCTGTGCCCCCTGGCATAGACAGGCGCTCACGTATCGGCCCTTGTTTGTATGGCGCGGGGCCCGTAGCATTTGCTACTCCTGCTACGGGGCTTAATGCGGCCCTGCGTCAGATGACGCTGCAGTCGCGCCGGCGCGGCGCTAGCCTCTCTGACGGGCAACATGCAGCTGAATATTGCAAAACCATTGCTCGGAAACGTAAAAGAACGACTTTTGAGGCAAACAGCGTGATAGATTGATCTTTCATCTAGCGGTTTTAACTACTAAAAAACCCCGTCTTTGCATTATCGAGAAATAAGAAGTCGAATCCCAGACCCTTGCATCCTCGCGTACGTATACGTGGTCTAGCGGTGTGTGAGTGTGGAACTGTCGAGCGTCGTCTGTTGGAAAAGACCCCCTTATTTTTCTATCATTCCGGACTGAAATTACAGTCCATTTTAGATTCAACAATTTTTTCAATTCTTATTTTTGGATAGTTCATTGTGTGCTCATGTGTGTAAACGCTTCGTGCGAGCTGGCTCCAACAAATTTTAATATTGATGTTCAGACGTGCTTTATTTTCGGCCTTTTAATAGACTTGCATAACTGCAACATACGGCGAGCACATGCCCAGGACTGAATTCATATTTCAGGAGGTCATTGCAGCAGTGCACACTGCAAAACATGTCCATACCTACTTTAATAATAAAAATATGCCTGGTTTGCCACTGCCTGCATGCTTACCGGACATTAATATTATCGAAAATTGCTGGAACGTTCCCTACCTAACCCAGCCCTTAAAAGCATCATACATTGAAGTTTAATCATTTAAATGAACAAAAAAAAAATAATTGAAAGATATATCAACCTTTTGTCAAATGATAGAAATATTAGAAAATGCAGGACGATGTATTTCATATTAAATAATACCGAGTATATGTTCGTGAGAAACAAAGTAGTTTCCAAGTATACGATTCTAAGCTTTTCCTTATCCTACAATCCGGAGATGTTGCAACCTCTTTTCAGTGATCCGCATTTTCTGAGCTCGTAATCTCACCGGATTACACGTGACACATACAGAATCGTGCATGTGTCACTGAAAAGCTAAAGATTTCTTTGTCATCGCGAGCGTAAACAGTAACAGCGGGCACTCTACAAACGCATTATCCCTTGCTCGAGAGCTTTCGTGCAAAGATATATGTATATCGTCCAAGTTTCTGACGGCGAAGTTCCGTACGATAAAATTTTACTTTACATTTTCAACCCACTTTTACACGTGAGAGCAGCCCTCTTTCGATTACACCGCGAATTACAGCGTGGGTCCGTTCATCAAAAGCGAAACCGCATTAATAATACGAAACTTTCTCTCTTTCTCTTTTTCTCTCGTGCCACAACGATCAAGACGGAAGGAACTAGGAAAAACACGAAGTAAGTGCTACTTTTCCATAATTGAACGTCGCGCGTCGACTTTCCTCGATCAGCAACCTCGAAAACTGCCATCCCGAGCGCTTCAAGTTTCGAGCCGAGTACAAGCTAGATCTTCAAGCGTAAATAACCAAGTTTATGGTTGCATTTTGCATCAGAGTTCGGTCGAGTTCCCGGGAACTGTGAATAACCATTACCGGGAATGATGAAATCCTATTCAATTCTCTGGGAATTAGAAGGTGGATTATTTTGGATTTAACCGCTTCGTTCAGATTTTTAATTGACTCAGTTTGATATCATTGATAAAGCTGAAAATTGATATTCACAGTGAATTTGTATTTATCATACTTTTTTACGGTTATCACTTTAACACTAAACCTACCGAGCCTTGAAAGTAAGTGGTACATGTTCCCTTATAAAAATGACAAGTTTGAGCTTATTTAGACTTTGTGCGGCATCCATTCTATTTCTTACGAGATCATTTGTATTATTTCAATAAGTGTTCGAACAATTTATTGTTAAATGACCTTGAATGAGTATATCGTTGAAATTGTCTCGAGAAGGGCTGCAATCGTTGGAGTTCCAAAATATGTAGTTCCAGAACGCCAGCCTGATGTTTCGAAACATCGCTTTCTCGTTTGGTATCGTCGAAAGAAGAGCATGTTCGTGAGTTTCCGTCGTTTGCGGCGAGTTCGTTCGGGGAAACAGCTGTTCCAGATCATGTCCGCGAATAAAGGGATCCCCGAAATCTCGAGAACCAAGCGGGAATTAACGAGTAAACGACTTTCACGCGCGTTCGTTCTCGAGAGAGAGAGAGAGAGAGAGCTCGCATGTGCGAGCAAACCGCTTCGGGGAAGTCGTACGACGTCACAACTATAGATACTCTATTTTCGCTTATCTCACCTCTACTGGCTCTCCACTCTAAACTCTCTCGTTCTCTCTGCGTCCCTCCTGCTCGTTTTCTGTTTCCCTCTCCGGATCTGCTGCGCGCCGCGCCGCGCCGCGAGAAATGTGTATTTCTGGCTCGGGTTCTCGACGGGCGCGCAGGGCAGAGCTCCGAAGACAAATTTGAACCGGAATCCGTTCCGACCACGAATCACGATAAAGCTGATAGAAATCGCTCGTCGATGATCCCCCGAGTATTCGAGAGGAAAACGATCCCCCAGACCCGCACGAGAAACAATCGCCAGCCACGCGAGAAATTGCACGCGGACCTGCCCCGGCAACGAAGCCATCCGATGTGTTCGAGGACGTTTACGGCGAATGAGATTCCTCCACGTCGAGCTCTACGTGGTTCCCATCCATTTTCGAGAAGAGACGTTCCTTTCCCTTCATCCGGCCCTTCCTCAACGGTAAACCCTTCGAGTTTACCCTGCTACGTCTCTCGGAATTTCATTTCAACCATTTTCGCTTCTTCTAACCGTGTCAATTATAAACGTTCACAGGGATGAACAACAGGTTTCAGGGTTTCAGGTTTTTACAATTGTATCTTGACACTTTTTTTATTCGAAACTGGACGAGAAATCGAATTATGCAAAATATCATAGAACTTCATTTGAAAAAACAAGCGCAATTTCCTGATACAGCTTGTTCAACCATGCAAAGCTCCTCTACAATTTTTGTTCGATGAAAAAAAAGATGAATCGAATATTCAGTAGAAATATTCATTGGCAATCATAAATATTCATTGAAGGTATTAAATAACAAGCCAGTTACTAGATACGCCCTGCACAGTGCTGTGTCGCATTTGTAGCATCCCAGTTTATAGTGTAAGGTAAGTATCATGATTATGGTAGAGAGCTGCGAACGTTCGTTCAGAATAATGTCAATTTATCACGGCCTACCTTTACTGGTGAGACTGAAGCTTCGAAGCCTGTAACTGTCCTCGTCCTCGCCGTCTTCCCGTCCCGACGACATCTGCGATGAGGTGTCGGGAACATCTAAAAATGCATTGCTCTTCCTGTGATGAGTGTGATGCATGCTTTGCCCTCTTCGGCTTCCTCTTCTCCTGAGGCCGGGGCTGATGTCATTGTCAGTTAATCTGGGCTCGCTGCTGCAGTGAGCCGACTTGACTGTGCCTTGATGGTGTTGCGCGGCTGAAATCAGAAATCAACCGAACACATGAACACAACAATTCACAAACATACGAGTAAACATGTGTCAATAATTACTAACTATCCTAAGACTTGTTCATCTTCTAATTGTTTACACGGCGTTCGCCTCTTTGAGATAGAAACGAAACAAATCGTACAACAAGATGTTGAAAATGATAAATGCATATCTATCAAATTTCTGTGTTGCGATCGGAGAATATTTGTTTATCCAACAGTTTGCAAGATGTCAGAGTTATCGCAGAATTTCCAGCGGGTAGCCGTTGCGCAACCATATGTTTACGCCGGTCTATTATTGCGCAACACCTACACGATGCTTGGAAGCTTTTAAATCTCTCGAGAAGCGTGCGTGCAATAAAGCTTTTACAGTGGGTCATTCTGACCCAGACCCGCCCACCTTGTTGAACAGCCTGTACCTCGCCCTTCGTCGAGCGAATTTAAAAACGGCTGGTTGGACAGGGGGTCAAAAGCACTGAACAGCGTGGAGCAGCGTGCTCTTTCACGTATTCACGTGGCGTCGATACGCGGGTAGGTATATCCCCCACGCACGATGGGGATTGATCACGTGAATATGCTAATGCGTTCAAAGACCTGGCAAAGAAAGTACTCCGGGGGGCCGTAAATCCGTGCATTCTTCGATATAAACATAATCGCGGAGGTTCCGCGAATCGCCAACAAATTAGCCAAAATGCAAGAGCGGCGCAAGTGGAAAAAAGTTACTGGACGATGGTAATAAAAACGGAGCTATGACTCCTCGGACAGAAAGAATCCTTACCTTTGAACACGAGTATTCTTATCATACTTGTTTTTCATTACCGAAAAATCGATTTACACCACAATTTATTTATTCGAAATTATAATTTCTTTGTCGTTCATAATTTCATAGAAGAAAAAGAAAGTTTATATTTATTTTATCAACAACTCATATATGCGACTTCCTCAACGCGTGTAAAAATATTTATCTCGTTTGTAATTCGGTTTTAATTTCATCGAATCCGTTTAATTATCGCGTTATCTAACCAGTTTCGAAACGCGAAGCTGATTGCCGATATCGAAGTTAATCGGCGTCCGACGAACCGCTAATTACAATTGAACGTATATCAACAATGCCAAACAGGATCAGCTCGGACAAATAAAGGCGATCGATGGTGTTTAACGCACGAGTCGATTTTTCAACGAGAACGTCATGTTGACCGATCAATTTGCATGCTGGCAGCCTAACGAGCAACCATGTCAATCAGAATGTAATCAGACTTAGTTCGATCCTTTATCACTTTGGCTGCGAGAGTTGATAAAATTTGCAGTGGAAAACAGCTGCATAAACGAGACTGTCAGAGCACGAAATACGTTTTTCTTGTGGAAACGGTACGTGGTGAGGCAAAAGCGCTGACTCAAAGTTGAAAGTTCAAATACTGCAATATGCGAAGCATAATAACACATTGCATTCGGAAACTCCCGCGACTGAAATTTTTTAAAATCAGTGCCATGATGTTCAGTTTACTGATTGGTCTAATTAGCGTTAACCTTTGGTGAACTTCTATATTAATTACATAGACGCATACAGGGTGTCCCAAAACTCTTTCAAGTCCGGGAAATGGTAGGTTCCTTAGGCCATTTGAAGCGACATTTTCCTTTGCAAAAATGGCCGCAGCGGCTTTGTTTAAGAGTTATTAGCGAAAAACACAGACCAATCTCACCAATCAGAGCGCGACCTAAACGCCGACACTGTCGGCCCGGCGCGCCAACTTTCTACTGGCCGACTGTGCCAAATCGCGCTCTCATTGGTCCGTGTTTTTCGTCAACAACTCCTAAACAAAGCCGCGGCAATTTTTGCAAAGGAAAATGTCGCTTCAAATGACCTAAGGAACCTCCCATTTCCCGGACTTGAAGGAGTTTTGGGACACCCTGTACAATATCGATCTCTGTGAAATTATTTCTTCTTGTTACACTTCTAAAAGCCCCAGGTTACTCGCAAAAATCTACGTGATCTGTCTAATCTAAAATATTAAAAACAAGGAAACGAAGACTTCAAATATGTTATAGACATACATTCCTCTGTGGGTTTACTTTAGACAGATTCTGAATGAATAACCATCTTTTTATATATATTTGCAAGAAGACATAAAATTAATTTTGTGAATTCTTCTCTGGATGTTATGGCTTTGTATTTTTAATTTCCTTTTGCATACGTACATCTAAGAAACTCGTTCCTTCAGAATGGGTTCAGTGTTCCTATCACATTCATCGACGTGCGCAAATTGTGTTATGGCGGCAACTTCCGCCACATTAAGAGAGCTAATTATGCGACGACATTCTGTCCCACAAATACTCGACACAGCATCGATGTGTCTATGGGGTGAGTTAATAAGAACTGACATCTAAAACAACTCGTAACCTGTCGGTTGTATAACTAACAATCGAATGGAAATTTTACCACCCACGTATAACCGACGCGACAATCATTGACCCGTGAACGGTTCAGTTGTCGTCGAAGGTGTGAGAGGAACATCAATCCTAGTAGGACCTGCAGCCCTCTTAGGACCTGTCGCCCTTGTAGGACCGCGTAGAGTCTCCAGGAGGGACTCGTCGAGGTGATCATTCTTCCCTAAAGATTAAAAGCTCTTAAGTTATCGTTGCATTACCTTGGGCAGCTGCTCGGCGTCGAATGCTCTTATTTGCGCCGGAAACACGAGCACTCTGGGACCTGGTGGCAGGTCTGCGTCTTCTGGTGGGTGTGCTGCTGTCGGGTGTACCGCTCCCACTGTCCTTCTCCCTGTCGATCCTGTCTCGTTCCCTAGCGCCCGAGGGAGGCATCGCCTCCAACATTTGTTCCATGCTGGAGAACCCGGGAGCGCAGATCGAGGCTGACCTGGTCTTCCTCCGTAGCGAGTTTTCGGCCATCTTGCCCTCAAGTTCCTCGACGCAATCCCTGTAATACTGTCGACCGGCAATTTCCGACTCGGAAGACCGTCCTCAACGAGAGTGTCCGTCTCCCTCTTTCTCGATACTCGCCGCACTGTCCAGCAACGTTCACCGTTCGCTATTGGTATTTCAAAGTCAATTTCCTCTCCGTAACCGTCTCCTATTGCCCGTTGAATTTTTTATTGGTTCCCGAGCGTTTGAACCCGCGCTCGAACGTTTTTGTTGTACTTAGGCGACACGAGGGCCGAAAGTAGGGTGCTGTTTGTTCCCGTGACGCACACACGCACACGTAGACCTTCTATCCCGCACTCTTGCCCTTTCGAACAATCAAGATTCTCGGGGCGTGCTCGGAAATTGCCCCCGGCGGATTTATGAGCTCCCGGAAGAGTAATCTTCCGACTGGAGAACCACTAAGCTTCCGGTCGCTTTGATTATCCACGAAACAGACGGTTCACGCACCCACACTCTCACGCACGGGCACATGTACACCGCAGGGAACCTTTGCTACCTTTTTCGGATCCAGTCTCCTGTTGAAAGTTTTTCACGCGACTCGTATACACACACACAGCCGCCGACACTTATCGATCGAGTGTGGGAAAACAAAGGCTGTGGCCTTCTGTCCTCGTGCTACGGGGCTCGAGTGCCGAGTGCCTCCCGCTGACGAAACTTGAATTCTGAAGCAACACGTGGTATCGCAGACGTTAATTGTAACGGAACGGGACGGATTCGGTGAACCGTTTAAACCTCGGCCAACTCGCCCGCTGCTCGGCTACCTCGCCGGAAATTAAGGGCTCTCTCTAGCTTCGCGATCCGATTCTAGACGATTTTTTCGAATTTTTGATCAGCAAGCTATCGGCCGTTGTATTCGGCCGTATATCATGAAATAACGGATGCTAAATTGTTTGCCACTTTACGATTCTTTATGGAATGTTCAGACGTTGTTTCTAGGAAAGTACTCGACCAAGAATTCCTGAAATACAATTGCGTAAAAAAAAGTTTGACAACTTCCGATCAAGCAATCTAACGATCTCTACCGATTTGCAACCTCGAGAAGAGTCTATGCCGGTTTTTTCGATTTCTTTGCCAACAAGCTACCAGATGTACTGGGTCGTGTAATATGAAATAATTGGTACTAAGAACTATGTACATGTTTTTATCACTGCAATATAGTAGCTAAGGTCAGGGTGAATTCAATTACCTGTCACACTATAACCTTCAGATGATTTCGAGTACAGAAGATTCAAAGTATAATTCAATATTCATGAGATATATTTTGAAAATTTTAAAATCTAAGAAAAATTGTAAAAACGATTTTACGGACCACGAAGATTTCTTGAGAAATTGTCTCGTGGATCGATTTTCCGGTTCTTTGCAAACTGCTATGTGTTTTGTTCGAGTGCATGAATTATCTGGGAAATAAATTGTACAGAGGCCGTTTGCAATATATTCACGAGAATCGTTAAAAAACGAGAATCGGTAGCAGTAAATAATCAAGATATTATATTAGGTGAAGTAAAAAGTTCTGAGCGTTTTACTTCACCTAATATTTCCGGGATGAAGAACGCCCGAGAGAAGTTACGAACAATTCGTTTTCCCAGTGAGGAGAACCTGCTCGCAATTGTTTTTTTTTTGTGGCTTCAAAGTCGTTTCTGTGTTGTATATTTCTTTTTCTAGCACGCACGTGCTGCGTTTAATTCTTCATGTAAGAATAACTAGCGACCAGCCTTGCCGATAATTTACATCAAACCTCTCGAGTAAATAATGCAACAGAATTTTACATTTTTTGAAGCATTTTGTCTCGCAAAGCAGTGCAGCAACTGTGGGTATCGGTTTTCACAAAAATTGTAATTTGAGTAGCTGGTGATAATTATTTGTTCGACTGCAGTAATAATACTTCGAAGCGAGTTATTTTGACAAAAATGCAGCTGCTGTAAAGATATTATGGACGTAGAGAAGATAATCTTGAGATAATCGCAATGAAATGTAATTTGATGATAGTGTAGACAATATGAAATGTCTTCGGTTACTGCATCGTAAAACCCTGCTGGAACCGTCATTCCTCACGCGTCAAGCTGATAGACGCTAATGGAACCCCATGAGCGTTCCGCAAAGCCTCTATAAGGACAAAACAGCCTATTGATCTGTTTTCTTTGAAAGTGAATGACGCATTTTATTACGCTTGAGGTGTAACGTTAAGTGGAAGAGATCAACCTATGCGCGGCCCTCGGTGTTTACGAGCTACGGCCTCCAATAGCGATCAGAAATTTTGCAAATTCAGAATTCGTGCTCATATATGACCACTACAATCTCTCATACAGCACTCAACCAGCCAGCATCGGTCAAATTTTTTACTTAAAATTTGTTAAAAGTATGAAGATGCTTCAACGAAAATTTATTTCATTACCCAAGCATATATTGCGATAAAAAGCGCACAAAATCTATATAAATTCACTATTCTTATTATTAGATATAAAGATATAAAAAACATTTTATGAATTTTATAAACGCATTTTCTCGTACCATAATTAAATTCGTGAGAATTTATTAAATGCAGTCAATTATAGTAAAATCTACTTCGATTAAATTAAATAAAAATTGTGTAATTAGAAGACAAGTACCGAAGTATTCCTTGATATTTAAACCTCACTAATTAAAACTTATGGTAATATGAAATGCAGTGCACTCATTAAAATTTCCTGAATGTAGATATACGCCGTCGCAGTCAAAGGGTCGAAGGAGGATCAACGAATTTAATTATTCTCTTTATTCAAGAAACGAAAACGAAACAAGCGCTGATTTACCAACCATGGTCAATGAGTAAAATAGTTCTCCCTGCAACCCCATCCAACCTAATCCTCCACCACGAGATAAACTCACGTAACTCATTCCCCAATGTATGAAATATCTCTTAACTTAACCACAAGCGACTGTGAATCTCTAAACAGCAGTAAGATTGAAATGTTGTTTTACGTGTTCGTAAAACAAATTTTAAATATCAGAGAAAAAGTTATACGAGCTTCAGGGGTTGAAATTTAGGGAGATACCCGAATTTTTTCGCTCTAAATCAACGGGGCAAACGGGAGAAACACTGTCCTACATAAAGCTATTAAAATATAAATAGTTACAAATTTTACAATACACTTAATTGATATACCTCGGTCGAATTAAAAAATTAATTTCAGTCTCTACAATAAGATTCAAAAACTTTAATTGAAACTTAAATAGCATTCCTCATTAAATAAATTCTGTCTCAGACCACTACTAATCCCTAACTAAACATTCCCACAGCCCTAAAACCGAAAACTCTTCGGAAAATCGACTAGCAATCACACTGATCGGAAAAACGATACCAACCCCTAACGAGACAGTCGTCAAGCTTCAAAACTGAAAGCTCTAACCAAAAAATCGACTAGCAATCACGCTAATCGCCCAGACCACTATCTACCTATCGAGCAGATACGTGAATGATCGAAGGAACCCTATCAACCCCTAACGAAGTATTAATACGACACCGAAACTGACGGCTAAAAAATCGACTACCGATACTCGGTCGTAAAAACCACTATCAACCCCTAACGAAAGCTCTACTGTGAAAATGACTAAAAATCGGACAGAGACCTCGAATGAAAACAGGCCAACAACATGAAGCTTCGCGGGTGTGTGTACATACAATCCAGCATCCGTTCGTTCCTTTCGAGCGAAACCGTGGACACGGTAAACGGTGGGTTTTCGGCAAGAGAGAATGGTTTTTCTCGCTTACTACTTCCGGTGGCCGGGGAACTTGCCGATTTCGTTCGTCATCTTCCGAGCTGTTCCGTCACATGTCTCGATACCACACGCGGCGCGGCCAGGCCCGAAACGGACGATTCTCACACCGAACAAAGAGGAACACAACACGGCGACGCACGTCCGACGTAGCGCGGTACACTGAGGCCGCGGGGCAGCGACGCCGCGACGCTACGTCAGGCGTCGCGGAGCCTCGGCACGCCTCGTCGGGACGCTCGGCGAACCTCGTGCTGGCCGGAGTCCAATCGTGTAGGTTTTCGACGGCGTCGTTCCACCGTGTAGCGTCGTTCCGAAGCCGCAATCGAATCGGCGAAACGCGGCCCATGCTAGCTCGAGGGAGGATCGTTCATTACCAATGATTAGGGCGTCCCCACGGGTCGTGTCGTTCCTTATCGCGTGCCGTGTCTACAGGCTGCGCCAAATATAGTGGTTGGTTTAAAAAACACGAATTTTGCGCTTGCCCATCGAATGTAAAATTTTAGGTTAAGAAAATTTCTTTTTTTTTCTTTTTTTTCTATGTTCTTTCTGTATATTTTTGTTATTTTCTATTTGTTTTTATAAGTTATACAAAACGTCTGTAAACCGATATATAAAAGGACCTCGGTCCGTACATAATAATAATAACAATAATAATAATAATTTTATTTACTCGTGTCATTTGGTAATTTTTTAAAAATATTTATGCAGGTAAAGATACTTAGAAAAATTACTCGACTCAACTCTCTGAATGTGCAGGGCCCTGTGCCGTTGCACATTGTAGATTAACCGTGTCTCTGTGGATAATAAAACTGTCGTTTCGAATGTTGCAAATCGGCCATTGACAACGATTAGGGTAGGATTAGTCAACAAGATTTCAACGAAAAATCACTTCTGAGAAAGATCGTCTCTTCCAATTGAAAAGTGAGCGGATCACTCTCACTATCTCTGCAACACTAATGGTTTTAGAGCCATACGATGGGTCTATAAAGGAGAAGGTCGGAAGTCTTTCTCGGGCGCTGCTCTCTTTGTTCAGTTGGCTGCTGAAACTTCTCCTTTGTTTGCGTGGTTAATGGATCCTTTTGGCTTAACGCTGCTCTAGACGCGCTAATTTTACTGCCACAGATAAGCGCACGGACGACACGTCTCGCCCAATTAAAGCGTAGCAGATTTTCATGGTTTTCAGTTGTCTAAACATCTTACGAAATAAGGTCGTGTTAGCCCCGTGACGCAGAATCCAAATAGAATTTTCTAAACATGAATATCATTGATTTTTAATACAAATAACATGAAAATGTAAGCCCTAAAACAGATATAAACTTGTACGATATTATTAAAAACAAAGAAACTAATCATTGTGGCTGTGAAAAGAATTATGGGAGTTGAACTGTGAAAGCTCAATTTCATTTCTGGTTTGAATTTCAAGCGCTGATTTTGGTCGCACACGCATGGAATCCCTCGTGCAGGTTTTGTTGATTGTTTTACTCGCTGAAACTTTGGCTCTAATCCCCTTCATTCGGTTACCGTCATCCCTGTGACTCCTCATCGACAAGACTAAAGTAAGGCTTACCTATTGCGACCAAACCCCATGATACGATGCGGATGGCAATGCAATTATGCCACACTCAATCTGGAAACGCGGCTCTTAGTTCCAGCAGTCTGCTTATACGTAGATAAGGTGATGTCAAAATCAATTAGTTCTGTTCATGTGGGAGCTAAGAACGAGAAATATTCAAATTCGTTGAGACAGCAGAAAATAGAATCGAATGGAATAATTACTATTTTTCTTCTGCACTATTGATATGCATATATATTAACCCTTAGCAGCCGAGGGGTAAGTCAGAGAGTCATCACCAAAAATAGCTGTACCATTCTTCACAATATTCTTTACATTATTAAATACGTTGGTATCTAATCAATTACTCCACATTTAAGTATTGTATGAGTTATTACATCAATTTCATATTCATAATTTTCGAGTTTTAATACCTCCGACTGCAAAGAATTAACTTATTGTCATGAAACCTCGCGTAAATGTTATTTTACCTCATTAAAATCGAAATAAAATTGCATTCCAGCATTAAATGTCGAATATAAAAAGAATATAATAAATTTTTCTCTAGGAGATTAGTTAGGACAAAGAAGTTTAGCTGAGGAGATCACAGAGCAATGGGTTAATTTGATTACGAGATAATGGTTTTAAGAAAGATAATTGCAGATATAACACGATAAAAGCAATTCCAGGATTAAAATGAGCTGTCACCAGTGTGAAACACGCGTCTTAAAAATGATAGCATTAGTTGCCTGACGGCGTACTGGACACGGCTCTTTTTCCTCAATTACCGTCGAGCCTCGCTGACAAAGAAAAAGTAAGAACGAGCAGCAGCAGCTTTGTACGAAACTGAACGATTCGCACGGAACACGATCGTCATGCACGGAACTAAATGAAAGGCAGTGCGAGTGTAAGACAACCCTTTGCACGCGAATTGCTAACTGGGTTAACACTCAGCGCATGACTGCCGCGGACAATATCTGGTTGTCCGTGGAAAAGGATTTCTTTTCGCGATATGTTCAACAATAAACTTCGGGGCACGAATGGAACCTTTGAATCCCAAGTTGATTTTATGGATTCAAAATGATTCATACTAACCCTTCGATACACTCAATTCCCAGCGATTAAGTCAACTAAATAAGTTATATTAGAAACAACAAAGAGATTAACAGACCTAAAAGAAGTATCTTCAAAAATATGTTTTAAAAATGACTAAATAAATCAGTCTTAAACATCATCGAATGTACAATTACATTGTTCCGCTGACCACGAGTCAAACACAAAACACGCAACAATATTTTGTAGGTCGAAGTTCCCCTTTTGTTAATTCAATGTAGTGGATTAATGACTAATTAGGGGGAGATAGCGTGTGGTAGTTATCTGACTAGCGCACTTCCTGACGAGTACTTTCGAGCATCGAAAGAAAAATATTTATCGTGGAGGGAAACAAAGAGCAATAGAGGGTGGTCGCAAGGAACCGAGGTGCGAGTCGTAGGAGTTGACGCTTGGTTACTGAAATAGCGTTAAACTGCCACAAGTCAAAAATACACGTGCCACATCGCTCAACCCTAGAACTCCTGGGGCGGTTCGTCGAACTCATAAGTCGAAAAATTTTAAATTAGAATCGTGTTCGTTTGTACTAATCGTTTCCGGAAAATTATTCATTTTTATGGGACCCTTCAGTCCAAAGTTCTGTTTTCCTGAGGCAGTTAATCGACATCTTCATAATTTCAGTACATTTGCGTGCCTACTTTGATATTGCAATTAATCTATTATGGGACGCTCTGTCTTCGATTTTCACCCCGAAAAATTAAAGTTCGGTGGGAAGGCGTCAAGTAACATTATAATATCTATGAATTCGGTTTTATTATTTCGGAAAATTAATTTTTATAATAAACTGCGATAGAAAAATGGTTTGAATATAAAGAATAGTTCGTTGGTCTCTCCTGCATTGGCACGACCATAAAAGATCACACTAGAATCGCGTGATAAATACATATTTAATAAAATAGATGGCGAGACCGGAAAATAAGAAAATAGAAAATTAATAATATTTTAGAAACTCGAGACACAAAATCAATGTTATTGAATTTGGAAGGTTTGAATCTTTTTTTAAGTATGTCTCCAACAGGTACTGAAACGGGATAAGCATCTAGTGGTAAAATGTTCGACCTTATTATACATGCAGCTGGAAAATATCAAGTTGGTAGAACAGTCAGACCAGGCACACTGTAATCTCGTCGGTGAATGAGTGTTTATTCTTTGATGGTAACCCTCATCTAGTTTGAGCACACACGAGGTATAGGACCTATACCTCGTCTGTGGTTTGAGCATTTACCTTCTGTTGGGAACGTTCATCTACCACTTTCAGCATTTTACCACTATATACTATTAATAGTATCTCGTCGGTGCCGATGCGTCGCGACGAGAATCTCCTCAGGGATCTTCTTACCCGACGAAATGCCGTCAGTGGCCTTCTGTTTCTCTGGCTGGAGCCAGAATATATCCTAGAGGGCGTAAGAGAACACCAAAATATTCGGGTGACACGAACTCCCATCAGGCTGGACGTCTCTCGTCGGTGCTGCCAGCGTTATGGCAGAATACTCGTTTCGAGCAGAGAGGATATGAGAGTGCTCACGCCCGGGTTTTCGATGCCTCCGAATTGCTCCGAATCCTAGCCTGGATCAGATCCTAGACCGACGGTAGAGCGGTTTCCCCTGGTTCCCCCCTCCCACTCTTATCCAGGATCAGATCCTAGACCGACGGTAGAGCGGATGCTTAGCCTGGTTCTGTCTCATTCTAAAACATGCTGCTGCATGGTGTGGTCTCTGTTTCGTGGTAAAAGTGGGCTCTATCCTCGGTGTAGGAGCTGTTCCGTGCTAAGCGTGAGCGTGCCAAAAAGTGTGGCAACTCAGACCCGGGCGTGAGCACTCTCATATCCTCTCTGTTTCGAGTTTCGCTGTTCCCGGTATAGTGCTGTCCCTAGTCCTAGTCTAATTTTTAGCCTAGATGAGAACCTACATCATCTTCAGCTTGAATCAGAACCTACATCACAGACGCACCTACATTATCTTGAGCCTGGATCAGCACCTACATTATCTTTCTCTTTTTTTATAAAACTCCTTGGGCAAACAAACTAATATTTCAATGTCTTTCTTCACTTACTCCAACATTGTTAAGTTTGCTCGCTACGGACATATCTCGCAATCGAAACAATCGCTTCGCGATTTCTTGTGTGCTCAAGATAAATACACCTTGGGAATCCTAGCTCCGATATGACTTCCGATTGATAAAATGCGGCCATAACAGTAAAAGCGATTAAAGTTTGGCGCACTCATCATACATAAGAATGCGCAAAGCAAACATTAAAGTAGTCTTCCAAATAATAGTTTAAAGTTTTACTGTATACCATTTTACGAGACAATAGACATATTCAGCCTCAAGAAGAGTCGCTGATAAGAGCAACAAGTAGCGCCACATAGACATAACCGCAACACGCGACGTCACAACAGAAACGTGCGATATGACAGCCTAGGATTGCAAACCACGCATGACTCGACGGACGAATATGTTTACCTCCAGCGGAAAATTTTCGACAATTGTTACTCTTTTCCTTCAAAAAACATACAAACCCCTTGTGCTGTTTATAAACCACGCAGAATATTTTCTCGAAATTTCAACAAAAAACTTGGTATCCGAAAAAACATATATATTAGTTTACTGACTTTCGTTTACCATAGTATAATTCTCCATATTGCTATAATAGCTCAAAGTATCTGTTGAAAGAATTACAAAACTATGTAGTACAATAATCAAAAACCGCATTCTCGGTCGGCAGGACTGGTGTAAAGGTGAACGTGAACAAAGAAAGCAGTTCGGTTTATAAAATGTCAGGTGTATTAAAAAAATTCGGTAATAAATTATTAAATATCATCAGTTACAAAAATACGCGATCTTACGTCTACGATATAAATATTAGCTCCGTAATACTGTACAGTAGAAAAGTTCTTTTACAATTATTGTCTTTCATAAATACCTATTCGCTAATAGTGATCGCTAGTCAGGGAAATTCCCTCAGCGGACAATGTTTATCACATATGATGCGTCACCTTTATCGCAAGGCGGGCTGAGAAAGGTACCACGTCGTTCAATAAATAATCATCTAGTCTAAATAAATAACGTTCGATGCTCCGTGAATAAATAATGAATACTAAACGGCTAAATGATTAGCGACCGTAATAAATAAAAAGGTTCGGCGAATAAATAAGCGAAAATCAGCCGGGATTGTTAGACCGGACTCGTTTCGCAATGATTCGATTGTCTTGAGCGATTATCGCGAGTTGACTTGAAAGCAGTCGGCTGTTGCCTAGTCATGCGTATTGTAACACGGCTCCGTGGCTAGATCGCGAGCGATAGGTGCTAAGTTAATTTACGTCGTGCATTCGTAATCGATTCGCACGGTTTTCGTCGATGGTGTCACGCGTTACCGCGGACAATCCTCGTTTCTCGTTTTTCGCGCTTCGACATCTCGTTTCCCCCGACGTCCCCCAAGTTCGATGCTTCGTTTCTCGTCGTTCTAGTAGTTGAAAACGTGCCTCCAAGCATGAAGGTAGTCCCTGTACTTGAGGAGCACGCCCCAATCGCGAACGAGCCTCCTCGTGTCGTCGACGGGTTCCCGATCGGCGGTCTTCATGATGCTTCTTTCCACTCGTGTTGGTACTTGAAGGGACGGCAGGAAGGTGATATAAGTCTCAACCTCGCAGAGCGTCATCATCAAATAGTTCTGTGTCATTGCCAGCGCGTCGTGGATCTTCGAGTCCGTCTCGTCCTCCACCAACTCCTCAAATGCCACCGCGAACTTCTGCAGGTCCGTGTGCATCTTCGGGAAATGGTTCGCGATCTGCAACAAGAAACACGTGCACTTACTAACATGCCCGTGATCCTCGCGTTAAACGACCGCGAAACTCGTTAATCGACATTGCTAATTCTCCTAAAGACAGATCGTTGAACCATACGGCTTCTGCCAGGCGTTTTCCAATAGAAAGACGGAAGGCTACACGCGACTCTGCGGTAATGCTTCATTTTAAAGAAACTGGCTGGAAGCATATAACGAGGAACGTATGGAGGCTGTGACTTCTTCGACAAACTGGGTTATCGATTGAAAAAGACAGAGCGAAAATCGTTGGGTTATTAACCCTCGCGAGACAGATTAACTATCGAGCTCCGTTAAAATTCGCGTCATAATTGAATCGTTCTTCTACAATTTGCATAAAGTATATGTAAACTACTGTAAGAACTCTGGCGACTGTAATGTTGATGAATATAGTAGAAAATTCCGACACGAGGGTCCGAGATCTACCCTGGATTCGGTAAATTTTCGGGACAACGAAATATTTCGAATGCGTTGATTCGAGGATCCGATGAGTGAGCATCGGTAGCAGAGTCATTGACAGCACAATGGTCCTGAAAAGGGAGAATAGAGTTTGCAAAGGGAAGGGGCTGAAGGAATGCCAGTGCAATATGTCAAGGACCGCGTGGTCGCGGGAACGTGCTGATGCAGAATGATTTCGCGGCCGGAGAGAGGGAGAGGGGAAGCGGCAGAAATATCAGGGAGCACCGTGGAGTGTTATCACGGGTGCGTTATCAGAGTGCACGCATCGCGGCGGACGACAAGCGTGATTACGCAGTCGCGCGACCCGGCTAACATGAGCGGGATGTACCCTGGACCTGAATTGCGCGCGCAAACTTCCGAACAGCCGCGCGTGCTTCTGCTCGCCTACTACTTTATAATAATTACCGTCTCATTAAAATTTGTTATTTAACGTTGCGTTAATTAATTGCAACGACGAATGGTCAGCCGATCGCGGGACGGAAAATTGCGCGCGACTCTTGCCCGCGGACCTCACCTGTCCCGGGCTTCGACGAGAGGTTGCATATTCGAACTCTTCCGTTTCGACGACCGACACGATGAATATTTATGGGAGGGGCGTTCTTAATCGCCGGCCACACAAAGAACGTTCATTCAGATAATCCGCGGATATACTCTCGGTCGGAGGGAGATTCGAAAGTCTCTTATCCACCTTTAACCGTCACGCGTTCCTCAGAAACAGAGACCCCGAAGAGTCTTCGAAAAATATTTCACTGGTTATGCTCGTGCCTCGGACTTTTATTCGATGAATAATTTATAACGCAATCAGATTGGGACCGAATCGTTTAGAGTATCTGAAAACGTAAGATGAACTCTCGCCTCTATACTCGATCAAATTTTATTAATGTCCATCTTAACCCAGAGTTACTTCATTCAATTCAATTATCTAGCTGCTGATAGAAATTGCCATACTATTTATACTGGAATCGATAAGGGGATCAACATGAAATTTACATATATAAGTGGAAATAAGTAAAAGGTTCATATGTTGTAAATAACTTTCAATAATAAGCAGGGCAGTCTTCGACGGTCCAGCAAGCTCTTTACTAGCTTGTGGTCGAAAAATGGTAAAACTACACCTAAGAAAATTCCGAAAATAGGCTCACGGCGAAACTGTGCAACAAGGAAAACCCTAAGAGCCGTATGGTTATTCGAAGTGCATCTACAGCAGCCTCGGGAGACGCAGAACCGTCGACCGCGAGAGTCTCTAGAGTTACAGTCGAGAGATAGGCTTACCATTTGCGGCTTGGCGTTGACCAGCCTCTTGATTATGTTCACATCTTTCTTGCCGGGCACCCAGTTGGGGATGTATTGATGGTCGTGGACACCGATCCGAACCCTCTCGTACAGGTACTCGTAGTCGCGGTTCAAGTAATCGTTCATGGCTTGATGGTGCTGGAGCCGGAGGCTCTCCAGGATGGACTCGACTTCCTCCTCCAAGTTCTCGATGGACGTTACTTCCATTTCCGTGGACTCGTCGCCGCAGGGACGGTGCCAACTCGGCACATCGGTAGATCGACTGGTAGATCGACTCGGAGCCGCGGAAACAATCGCCAGGAACGATAACAACAGACAACAGCCACGGACAAACATGTTGCGGTTCTGATCGAGATTTGCACCGGGACACTTGAGCAAAGACGAGAGAGAAAACGATGCACTTGTTACACGGTTGGATCGGATCGTGCGAGTGTCGATGCTGACGATAAGGCCGAGATCGTGAACTGAGATTGTCAAACTCTCATGCCTCCAGCTTATATATGGCATTGTGTAAACAATCGAGCGTACGCACGCATGATCGACGGTGGGGTAGCAGCTTACGTTTTGTCCAGGTTTTTCAGCGTGACGCGACGCGACGACGCGCACTGTGCGTCGACGATCCAGATTTTGGATCGAACGTCAAGTTCAACATATGCTACATTCACATTCGCTTCGACATTTTTTAACAAACTCGAGCAATTTCATTATCGAGCAGTTCTGTTGACCGTAGAATGTAGAATATTAGCACCACTCGTTTATCTTGCTATACTGCTCTTTTGCGTTAGCCTAGCTCCAATTTCACTAAATATGCTCATACAATTATAAACTCTTAGTAGTCGAGGGGTCACTCAGAGTCACCAAGAGAAAAGAAAATTTATATTTCTTAAATTAAATATTCATTACAAACGAATCAAATTGTATTTCGTTTACAAAGAAAGTCGTAACTGTTAGACTTTATTTAAAATCTTCATCACGAGTGCGAGTCTCTAATCAATTACACGTTGAACTACACATTTAAGTATTGTCTGAGGTATTATACCAATTTCATATCCATAAAATGAACAAAATCTTATAGAATGGAATTCTTCTAGGTCAGAAGAAATGTTTAATATTCAAGTTAAAATAAATAGCTCCGACTGCGAAAGGTTAAAACGAATTTTACTTCTTAATAAGCATCTTAATTAACATCATTCTTAGTCATCGTTCTTTATTAGACTATGAGCGTCTATTAATAAGCATCATAGACACGCGAGCCAGCACAGGGTCAACAAGAAACATGGGTTTTCCCATTGACCTCTTCGTACGGAATTTTCGGAGGATATCCGCACCGGATGTCTTAAAGACTTGACGTGCATCATCGCTGCGACAATGTTCGCTAATTGTGCAAAAGGCCGGCACGCCTAACTCAATAAACGCCGCGTTATTTACGACCCGCAATCGATGCGGTGTCGCGACTGATTAGCCGTGTCGTATCTCGCAGAGTGTAACGATCACGTTGTAATCAAATTCCTATTCTAACGTTAAGCGCTGCTACGAGCGCATTCTAATCGATTGGAACATGCTTTTTATCGGGCGTCCGATCTGCAAAATGTATTTGCAAAGATTAAGTGGCATACTTTTTCTTGCTCTGCGGGGCGAGTGCGTTTCCATAAACCATTTATCGTTGCTCGAATTAATTAGCGGGAACAAATATGCGGAATGTTAGGAAGCGCGTGTTTTTCAATAGAAATTAACCCTTAGCAGTCGAGAGGTGAAGTCACCATTAAAAATGGCGATACTTTATCATCATACATTATTATCTTAGTATTTTGGTATCTAATCAACGCCCATCGCATCCACTACACATTTAAGTATTGTATCAGAAATACCAATTACATTATATCAATTTGTCTCAATTGTTTTCTAGATCGGAAGAAATGTTTAATTTTCAAGTTAAAATACCTCCGACTGGATAGGGTTAATAATTTACTAAAAAGCTGTCAAAATATAGATCACGAAACTTCTTGTCGATAACAATTTTAAAAGTTTAAAGAATTTTATCAGTAAAAGTGTCCATGAAAGAAGTGTTCCTCTTTTCTGATAAAAAAATAGCAATTCAAAAGAACGAAGGAAATCGATGTGCACCGCGACGAAAAAATTGCAATATGAGCAATTTGTGTTTCAGGGATGCTTTCGGAAACTGCGGCGCGACTGTATCGACATCCAAATTTATCTGGATGACGTGGTGTTCGCGTAAACGCGAATAATACCTATTGGTTGGGCATCGGAAATTTTGCGAGACGTCTGTGTTCCCACGTTCCGACGTTCCCCGAAAAAACCGACTATACCTGCCAGCTCCGTAAGCTCGTCGGAAGCGAAGATCTCGGTTTCGACAGAAGTATTACGGAGGCTTTGCAGATACAGACACAGGCGCGTGCGGACTTCGCTCTATTTGCATTATGATTCAGTTGGGAATGCCGCATCGCGAATTGTCATAACCTGTATAACCGCGATTTGATCGCGCGCCAGTGTCAATAATCTAATAATCAAACCGGTAGGATTAACGGTAACGTCCTCGAATCGTCATCGATATATGTACTTACCGCAACTCCATTCACGTTAACGCTGTGACAGTGCTCTTTGTCGTGACCCCATAACATTTTCATTCACGCCAGAACTGGTTTCTATTGTTCTGTTAATTTACTGTGATATCAGCTCTGCATTTCTAAATACAACCATTTAGTTATGTAACGTAATTTAGTATGTAAAATGAATCAATTAATTATACAACGTGCTCCAAAAATTTAAATGAATCGATCGAATTGTACGATGTGCCCTCAGCTTGTAAATAAATTATTTTGTTATACATCATACTTTAAATTATTAAATGAATCGCGATCGAATTCTACGATGTGCTCTCAGCTTGTAAATAAATGATTTTGTTATACAACATGCTGATGAATTGATTCTGCATTTTTGAAATGAATTTGATTCTACAAAGTGCTCTAAATGATTAAATAAATCATTTTAATTTCTTTTTTTCAATTATTATTTTACTGTTTTAGTTGTACAATATTGTTTTAAGTCTTGTGTAAATCATATTATACATACCGACACAAGAATTGATTCACATTGTTTTTTACAAACAAGACTGTATCCATTCAGATTTTACATAAAATAAATATCAATGAAAAATTCAAGAGACCCGAGACTAGTTTGATTAGTCCAGTACAGTTTTGCCGTGTAATAACATTTTAAAATAATGTTGCACATGTAAAAAAATAAATCAACAACGGTAGACGGGTTTGGTTTGAGAAAGAGCACTTTCGGGATGTTGGAAAACATGTGAAAATTTTGGGAGTCCTTGAGTTTTTTATTGAGGACCGCAGACAGTTTTGATTATTGACTTTGTGATCTGCGAATGCATTTGTTTTTATAAAATGACGATCGAAAGTGTTCGGTGGCAGAGGTATTTTTAAAGGCCATCTTTTCGAAGAGAAACGGAAAGCGGAGGCTGCAGGAAAACCTGACGTCACACGGTCAATAGTTTCGCGTTTATGGTCGGGCTACAGTGATGAAAGCGCAAAAAACTAGTGATTGAAGTCAGCGTAAGGTACGCGTTCTACGTCTACGCAAGTCCTACGTAATACTTAATACGTACATGTACCATATAAGGAGATACTATAATTAGATGCGCGAGGAATTCGCCGAACTAAGATTAGATTTCTCACACCAGATTAGGATGCGACAAAATTCCCGCTACGACAGCCTCTCTGTATATAATAAAATCCGAGAGACGTAAACCGTGTTTTATTCACCATACTTGTGCGCAAAACGCTGTTACAGAAACTGTTCAACATTAATTTCCCATTTTTAACCTTTCGTAAAAGCCGTAACATATGTATAATATATGTATGTCCATAAAAATTAAAATACGGTGGGTGTCTTTTGACTAAAATTATTTATATTTTCGAAGAGACACTGTTGATTTCCTTCTGGAGATAAAATTTGCGAATATCATAAATGTATAGATATATTTTTACTAGACTGAGGTCACTCTCTTTTCCGTAGGTTATTTTCTAAAAATCAGAAAGGGCAAAATTTCTTTCTTGCGTCTCGATAGAAATGCTATTAATTTTTCTCGAAAGTGGTACTTGTCAGATGCAATAAATGCATAAAGATTCGCGGTACAGTGGCTGAAATATGCATGTATTTACATGTTAGTGAAGGCAGTAATGAATATTGACTACAACCTTCCAACCCTTCGTGGACTCCTGATACTGGAGGCAGGCGTTCAAGAGACCCTTTGAGCCGATCGATACAGCCCACGAATTTGTTTCGCAATTAATTATTTGCACACCGAACGGTTGGCAACATTAAATTGACAAAAGCTCTTTGAATCGAAAAGTTACTGGTCGACTGAAACAATAAAATCCGAAATACTAAATATCTTTCCCTCGTAAAACGGTTTCGTTTTTTTCGCAAAAATGGAGATTATTAACAAAGAATAATTCAACTAAGTACTTGATATTTTACATGCAAAATGAAATGGTGGAAAAGCATTCAAACAATTGGACACGTAAAATTAACATTTTATTATTCGAATAAGATCTCGTTTGCACGAGTCAGTGAAAAATTATGCCGCTCACAAATTAATTCACATTTTTCAGTATCGCGTTACCAGCCACCACCGCCGCAAGTTTAGTGAACCTGATACCAGATACGCCATTATCTTGCAGCGCACCTATACATTTTTCGCAAGCCATCATCGATAACGATCGTCAGCTCGCGAGAACACATCGACCGCTTATTAAACCCTGGTCGAATTGATTAAATCGTGGCATTATAAACAGAGAAACAATCATTCCATTTAAATTATAAACACAATTATAAACAACAGGAGTTTGCGTAATTGTTCTTCGACGAAAAGAAATGATCCTTCTCAGATCGATACAACAGCTAATGAAACCACAACGAACAAATCAATTGTTGAACAATTTTCCACCAGTCGATCGGTCAGTTTGTTTAATTGGTCATCAAGGTGAGAAAGTGATAGTTACCAGCTCAACACACAGCTCAATATAAAAACATTGAATTTATTCGAGTCGATTATACAAGTACAGAAATGACAATAAATAATAAATGCGATGGTAACGTGATACAATAAATAAAACCGTAACGCTGCGTACGTTTACGTGTAAGCCACAATAAATATACCTACGTATACTTGATAAAATGCAAATGGGAGTCCTTACAGTCTAAAGTGCGCGTGTATAAAAACGTTTCAGTATCACGTCACGTGTGAATACCAAGTACAAAAATATCTAACTTTAAAGTACGCATACGTATGCCTAAGTACCGGTTCAATACGAAACATTGATTGTCTTTAAATCGACGATACGCATATTTCCCATAGAAAAATCATTCTTAACTCGTAATGGTCCCTCGATATACGCGTCTTAACTAGAACAGATATCTTTTTTCGAAGTACACACTCTGGTCGAAACTACGACAATGAACGAAAGGAATAATGTCCCGAGAACGACAGCTGATTCGTCCTTTACTACGGTTTCCACGTTCAAAACACTCGAAGGCAACTATAACAAGCAAAACTATACGCAAAATCAGAATTTCCTGCATCGAAACAGACATCTTGTTTCTTCTCGCAATTTTTTCTCTCAGATTGGCGACTCGAGAATAATGCAGCAGCGCTCTTAACCTTTAAATGAACTTCCAAAATGAAATTTATGACAATTTTCAATTATGACTCGCATAATTTTCTCCGAAAGTCTGTTCGCACTTATTTGTTCAAATTGCACAGAATAGTTCAAATTTGTTGCTAGAATTGAGGAAAGTGAAAGTGAATGTTAGAACAAAAGATAAGGTGAATGAGAATAAATATGTAATAAAAAATTTGTACACAGACATTGCACATTAAATAATGATCAACATAAATTTCGAACTTTTCGTATGTCCACTAAAGAGTTAAGACTTCTTGATTGTTTAATACATTTGGAATATCAGGAGCCATTCTTGCGATAACCGCGCAAAATCCGTAACAAGATAACCGCGGAAAGAGAAAACGAGATTCTACGGAATCGGAGAGAGGGAAGCTCGAATAGAAGTAAAACAAAAAGTGTGGAAATCTGATTACACCTAAATACGTATAGTACGCGTGGACGTAGCCACTTACGATAAGTAACGCGCCTATGTATAAAACGTAGGAACTCTGTACGTACGCGTACGCTGGAGATATCACAGCTAAACAACATTAAGCTAGAGCCTACCAATGTTAAAGCTACAATAAATAAGTTTGACAAACCGTCCTGCCCAACGATTCAATCGATGACTCTTCCCGCGTGTCGTTAATACTTTCGCGATTAGAACCGCGATTCGTCGCCGTAACAATTGCAACATCGTACGAAACAAGATTTCGTACCCGTCATCCCTTCATTCTTTTTCAAACGAACCATTTACTTCGATTTTTAACCCTTAACTCGACAAAATGCGCTCGAAAAATGTAGAAAACGTTGAATTGTCGCAAATAAATCGTTGAATTAACATCGATTATCACTGTGAATTCCCATGGTCCAATTAAAGGGTTGATATTCGGAATTTTCACGCAACAATTAATTATGCTTCTCTTCGCGAGGCGAATCGACGGAAACACGACGCACGAACGAAACATTTTGTCAAAATTATTCACTAACCTTATTATTATAAGTATATTATTAGATATATAATACTGTTCTGAAATATATTTCTTAATACTGGTCTCTAGTATACAACTGGATTCTCAACGATGCTCTACCTATGTATAAAACGCACCGATTGTCGGAAGCAATACGCCGGTGTTCGAAACACGATCGTCCTCTTCGAACGATAACGAATTGGCAAGACCGGAAAAGCGTCTCGCGAGTTAATGCGACAATGAAATAAATAGAAATCTGCTGGTGATAATACAAGGTGCGGGAGCTTCTCTGAGGAAAGCTCGAGGCGGACAGGCGAACGATCTTCGTATTCCGACCCACATCTTTTAAACGGTCTCTGGCAATTAATCGAAATTGTAAGCTTTTCAGGAGTAATGCAAGTACCGTAAAAAGTATGATGAAAAAAATTGTTGAGTAAATGGTTCTAAGCATCGTCTACCGCGTAGTTGCAAAAACAAGGGCCGCAAAATTCAGATCCATAGAGAAACGAAAGTAACGTTGAAGTTGCCTGTTGATCCGCGAAACGATCCGTGGATTGTCGACGAGATAAAAATATAAAGATCATGATCATGAATCTCATGACGCCCCCACCAGCTTCTGTTTGTTCCTCAGCAGTCTGTTCCTCGAGAAATCCTTCTTCGATCCCTGAGGCAAGGAACTATTCTGACCGGCGATCATCGTGCGCCTCCGGACTGGCCTATTCTGCTTCTTGACCTTCGTTATCTTCTTGCCCTTCGACCCGGGACCTTTGTTGATAGGTCTCGGACGGTGATTCTGCCTGACAGAGTCACAGGTGCCTGGTCCAGGCGCCGTGGCGTTCCTGAAGGCTCTGGTCCAGGCCTTCAGGAATCTCTGGTACAGTCTGATGACGCCCCAATCCTGAATCAGCATCAGCGTCAAGTCGCCCTCTTTCGCCCAGTTCGAACTCTCCGTCACCATCTTCTCGGTGTGAGACGTGGACACCTTGATTCCTAAGTTTGAGATAGCTGTCTCCACTTCGCACAACACCTGTAACAAAACGCGCTCAATTAGATGCTGTGCCGGCGATTCTTCAAGTTTTAAATGCGAACATTATGCTTGGTGCAGTGTCTTTGAGGGTTCTACTGTAAAATTGGCTTGATCAACGTGTTTTAGAGTCTGAGTCAATTGTAAGAAACAGGAGTTACATAAAAATGTATTTCTTCTTCGAATGGGTTTAATGAATTGGAAATGATGTAACAGTATCCTCATATTCTTTTTATACCTTCACTGACTATTTCATGCTTGATTTAATAGTGAAGGAGCTTTGCGCAAGATTGGAAAAGAAATTGTTCGTACCTTGAGGATCTCGTTGAACATCTGCCCAATGATCTTGTTCCTTCTGTCCATGGTGAGATCAACGTTGATGTTCGATTTCAGACGAAAAGCCGTGAGATGATCGAACGTAATTGCGAACCTTTGCAGCGAATCGTGAAGATGCGGAAGCGCACTGTTCGCTTTCTTTTCCTTGTCAAGACACCAAACCTCCTTGGAATACCACTCGAATTCCTTCTCTGGAAGCCAGGACATTTTGTACTGATCTTTCAGCACTTTGTACACCTGCGAATCGAAAGTCGAGATATTGTTTTGTCGAAATCTACACTCGGTCTATTCTACGCTGCGAATTGTGCACTTGACTTTTGTGCAATGGCGATAGGTGGGGGTCCGAGGTTGCTGAACGCTTGCTGTTAAAAGAGTGCGACAATCAAAAGATCATCTAAAAGTATTGAATTTCTGATCAGATTGAACTAAAGGTTCCCAACGTGTCGTAGATTTGAAGAGATAGAGAGACGTAGCAACAAGGTTCGCTAAAATATCAGTTTCATTGCTTTCCTTGAACTTTTGCGAATTACTTCTTCTCGATCCTGTGTCTAGTCACAGAATCATTTTTGAAGAAGAAACACTGCAGGTTGTCAGTTGTTTGGAAGAATAGAATCTTTTTCATAAAAATTTAGAAGTATGATTTTAGCAGGCCACTGTGAAATGCAGACTAAATTGTTCATCTGTAGACCGCGGTTTTACGCAGTTATGGCAGCAACGAGTGGGTGCAATTGAAGAATATAGGACGATTGAAATAATTTCAGAGAATGAACTTTTGAAAAATCGTGTGCGCGATCCAAAAAAGGCTGCGAACCGACGCGACGGATTGCGCAACCGTGCTCGAAACCAGGAAACCGGCCCTCTCGCGAGATAGAAAAATGTCAATTACGTTGGTGCGTGGCACATCGTAACAAATGCAAATTGCAGTCGCAACGGAAAGTAGGACTTTAGCGCTAGTAATGCACCGTCGCGTCGTCGTGCACACGTGCGAGAGAACCTCTTTGAAGCGGTCGCCCACTCTCTTTTACCTTCGGTACGGTTCAGCGATTAATTACGAATCGCGGTCAGGTCGAGCATTGCGATTTACCTTTGAATATATGTCGTGCACATCCTTGAGACGCATCTTGAAGTGATTCTGGGCGACCCGGAGCTGCGTACGCACCCTCTTCAGGGTCCTGTGCACGCTGTGCCGTTGCGGCATATTCTTGAACTGCATCGTCACCTGGTTGCCGCACGGCTGTTCCCATCGGTTCATGGTGTTCGAGTTGGTTACGGCGGTGCGGACGCTGTACGCTGGTGCACACGACACCGTGTTCAGGCTCGAACTCAGGAAAAGTGCGAGACTCGTCAAGGTAACCGTCTGTGCCACCGAATCTGCAACACAAAACCAACACTTGTCAGAAGAATACCCTTCGTATACACTCGATTTCTTTGATCACTCTATCTTTCCTTAATTTACGCACTCATTCAGGCTAAACGTGCACTCAGGGGAAAATAATAAAACTTTAAATTGTAGTGCGAGATCAGAGAATTTAAAGTTTTATCATTTTTTTTCATCGAATTGTAGAAATATTACATTCGGAAAAGTTGAGAACTTTCGGTCCGCCGAGTGAAAGTTCAACCCTCGTTTACGCCATTACTTCCCCATGCTCAATTCTTATGGACATAAACATTTATCGAATAAATTTAGACAATGCGGTACGAACATTGAAATTTTAATGTCCCATAAAAATAAAGAAGGGAAATATGAAATCTAAGATTAAGGGCGAACGAGCTATTAACGTTTTATTAAATAAACGTATCGGACACGGATAATTAAATTTGAATGTTCTACATATAAGAGCGCAAGAGGAAAGTAAAGGAATAAAATCTACGAGGATTAAGGAACGGGGTACAGGACGATGAACAAAGGAGCCACGAGCTATTAAAATTTCTTAAATAAACGCGGCTGATCCGGATGATTAAATTTGAATGTTCTATAAAAACAAAGAGGGCCAATAATGGAACAGTAAAATCAACGGGGATTAAGGGGCGGCGAGTAAAAGGTTAATGGACGTCGGATCAGGAAACATATTGCGAATTGTTATTGCGAGAGAAGGTCGTGCCGCGGCTTCCTGTCGAAGCTTGCTCGCGCGAAAGAGAGATTGTCGAAAAGGAAAGAGAGGAACTCTTCCGACTTTCACAGTCGCGGTACCTACATGGATACGTAGGTACCTACGTTGCACCTACGCGCCAATTTAACAGCGACCAATCGTCGCCCCCGCAGTAGGAAATGGGTTGCAAATCGGAGAATCAGGATTTATTGCGCAATTAAACGTCCTGGCTTACGACTTCCTTCGCAATTCCATACTTC
The DNA here is from genome assembly GCA_963966675.1 of Lasioglossum calceatum. Classification (NCBI taxonomy): domain Eukaryota; kingdom Metazoa; phylum Arthropoda; class Insecta; order Hymenoptera; family Halictidae; genus Lasioglossum; species Lasioglossum calceatum. The sequence goes on from OZ016541.1 coordinate 19,426,807, forward strand.
GCGAACTCACCCCGCAGGCGTGCGGGGATCTCCTCTCCTCGGACCTTTTTTACGGGGCCAGACCCCCGCCGGTTAATAAATTTCGCACGGGGCTTCATTATTGTTCGATTTCGTGTAAACGTAACCGCGACCCCGTCGATTAAAATTGATTTATCCGACGTATTACCGAGGCGCCGAGGAACCGTTTTCTTCGGCGAATAACTCACGCCGACTTTGCGCTATCCTATACTATACGGGAACAAAATTCGACGATTATTTACTGCGAGAAAGTAGGAAAAAGGTTAAATTTTCTTATACGCTCGCTCGCAGAGATTCGTGCGCTCCGGCACGCTAACAAACGAGAAGGATAGAAAGTCGGTTTCACCAATAATGTCCGCGGACAATATACAACGAGTCACGACAGTCCTCGGACTTTCATATGCGCCGTTTGAAAAGTGCAAGTGGCATCTCGTGTATCAAAACCCTTGTGTGATCGTCTTCTCGATGCTGTTCCTTCAGAGCGCTGATCGGCTTTCCGGTTTTCAATAACGCAAAACCCTTGATTTCTCTTTCACAGTGTTTTGCTGTTTGAGGTACAACAATGCACGGTATTCGTTCATTTACAGGCAATAAGTGTTAGGTACTTGCCACTCGAGGAATATCTATTGAAACGATTAAAGGAAGAAGCTCGATTTTCTCGTGCAATTGCTCCAGGCAATTATTATTTTGCATAAAGAACCGCAGCCTCTGCTAATACTAAATGAACGGTTATTATTAGAAGAGTTTGTAGATTCGATTGTGGCGGTGTGACACGGGCGCAGTTCGTTTGCGCCCGCGGGACCAGCGGGCTGCGAAGCGCACGGGCCCGGAGTCTGCCGCACGGGTAATTAACACGCGTTAATTGCTCGTGCGTGCGTGTACGTCCATCCGAAGTGGCGGTGCGTGTGTTCAGGCGCAACCTGTCACGGCGATTCGATACGATCGTTCGTGCAATTCGCACGTCAGTCACGCGTGAACGAATACACGGACTTGCCAGCGACAACGGCACGGCGCGACGCGGCGCGGCGCACGTGTACCGCGCGATGATGCGCGCACCGATCCCGCTTTTAGCCTCTCCGATCGCAATTAATGATTAATTGGACTCCTTCCTCGCGTCGGGTCAGCGGGCTCGCAGCGATAACTCTCCTCTCGCCAATTAAAATCCACGCGGCTGAATCCCCGGCGCCTATTGTCGTCGGGAGAAGAATCGATCCTAAAACTGTCAGGCTATCGATATCTCACTGTGCCGAGGACCATAAACGCAAACTGCACAACGCACCGTCGCGAATCCGAGACTCGCGGATACACAGCCGGTTTGGCGAACGTTCGACGCGGTAAACGCGAGGCGCCGCGACAATAACTAATCTGTTCACAATGCAAGCGGGCGGGCCACGGGCTTGTCAATTGTCACCCCGGCCATTGAAAATTCTCCCGGCTCTCGATCGTCCAAGGAAAATCGAGCCGGCATTCAGACGTTAAACGCGCAGCCCTAACGAACGCGCCCCCAGCATTTAAATATGGACTCGGCTTGACAATAAGTCACGATTCGATTAGCCCGTTGCCGAGAGACTGGAAGGAGCCTCTCGCACGTGTGTATCTTATCGTAAACTCACGCCTCCTCTTCTTCTCCCGGAATTGCACGCGCTCCACCGACCGTCTCCTTGCCACAGCCACAACTCGTACCCAGAGATATATGCGTGAAACCGCGTGGGCGTACGTTAAAGGTGCACCCCATATTGTGCACACTTTTAACGATCGCCGCTTTCAACTGTAACAATTTGCATCGCTACTCAACCGTGTTTCTACGTTTCGCGATTTACGGTACATATCGTCGCCGGAGCGCTAACCCAACCAACTTACTCCAGGTAGAACGCCGCAATCACGCTGCGATTAGGTCTGCAACGCTATCATTCCGACAGGTTTATCAAATTTTTAGTCCCACTAAATCAATTCTTTAGCTAGGAAAAGCAAAACGAAATTTAAAAGCACAAACGAACCGGTGAGTAATAACATAATAATTGTACAACTCGAGAGTTAAACAGCATGGTATAGCGAAAACCAAATCGTATTCGAAAATCTCAAAGACATCTCCGAATATTTGAAGACAACCTGGAACGTGTGTCAGATAAGATATTCCAAAATCTGGGACACGTAAACTTTGAAAGTCCGGCTATATCGCTGAGAGAGATGTCGCGAAGATTGACAACGACAGCGAGTTCGTTTTCGGCGAGGATATCGGTTCGATTCGAGGATGTTCTCCCGTTTCCTCGGTCGTTTGAGCCAGTCGAAAGAGGCGAAGGTGGAGGCTAATCACCACGCAATCACCGCTCCCGGTGCGGCCAACTCCGACCCGTTCTCAGAAAGCAGCAGCAACCGCCTTTTGCCGCCCTGGGGCATTCACCACCGCGGTACTGGCATAGCAAAACCAACAATCTTCATCCTCTCCTCCGCGGGAAAAAAAGGCCTCCACCATCCTCCACCTTCTTGCCCCCGCCTTCTTTTCTCCAAATCACCGGAGGGCCGACCGATCAGCCGACTACTGGCATCCAGGGAATCCATTGCGAGAATGGCGGCAATTCCACTTTGAGAACCGATCGGGAGATGTCGAACATACGTATTAAACGACCGAGTAAGCAATCTTCCGAACACGACATTGCCCGGAATGCGGATCATTGGGATCGGGATGTACCCGGACGGATAGCACCGTTATTAGAACCCGAACACTCACAAATTCGAGTATTCGAGGGACTGACCCCCGTCCGAACGGAATCTTGATTAGAAAAGTATCCTTCCCATCGGAGAAACGATCACGGAAATTCCTGCTGTTTTAATGAATTGAGATGAACGACACAATAATCCTTGCTTTAACTCCTTGTCGTATAATAACCAGACAAACTCGTGGTGCAGATTCCAGACAGGGTCTACTACGTATCAATGTTACGTCTTTCCTTTAGAACATGAAATTCTTTAGTAACCAATATTTAAGCATAAATGCAAATGGAGACATACTTTAATCGTTGTAACCGTAGGGGAAATCATGCGGCAAGTGGGCCAACCAGTGGATCAACAAGTGGATCGAAGTACACCTCTTAGGTTTTCGTAACGATCGAACCACTTTTCTATAAAAATCCGCAGTCTACCGATCGACACTATTGAACCGGGATCTCCACAACACGAAAAGCATCAGCCAGAAGAATCGGTTTAATTGCACCGTGCTGCACGGTGGTAAATGGGACGCGTTTCAGCATTTCCTTCCCCGCTTCCTCTTTCCCGTCGGCCCGAGGTACCTACACAGACTGCGAATTTGTACACCGGAGGTGTACCAAGCTCATCCGCGCACCTACGCCGAGAGCAGCACACGGCGCGAATGAGCGACCGCACCGGTGGGCACCATAGAAAGAGGCAGATTATGCGTGGCACGCAACATTTAATACAATACGCACGCGAGAAGGGTCGTCGAGAATAGTTTGCAGAGGCGTCGAGGCTTTCTCCTCCGCGCGAGCGCGAGATATGATAACGTTGCACAGCCGTTAACCTTTATCATCGGACGGGAACAGTGGTGGTGTCCTGTGTCCCAATAACGCGACCGCAAATTCATTTCACCGTGTGGCGGTCGACCGCCACACACGACTAAATTCTCATTCGCAGAACACACGCGCACACACCCACACATATGGTATATGCACACGGGACCTTTCTAAAGGATCGCACGCGGTCTCGCGTGCTGCTGTCTCGGTAACGAGAAAGGCGAATCGGGTCAACCAGGTTCGCGAATGATGTCCTCCGCCAATGGGATCTGACGTCACGGATTCGCCAGACAGATTAGCGGGGCGCGGGCACGCACTTATTTGCATTTTGTCTGGCGGGTCTAGCTTGTCGGATATTCCCTGTCAGAGGACGACCCCACCCATAAACAGAGAGCCAGCCGCGATACGCCGAGGGATTTTAACTCGGCAGGGTTGCGCGTTAACCTCCATCCTTTGCCATCTACCCGGCAATTCAGAGGCCCGCGCTGTACGCGCCTAGCTCCTTTTGTTCCTGCTTCTCTTCCTCTTCCTCCTTCTCTCTGCCCCCCGGTGCTTCTCCTCCCGTTCGTTCGCTCGCTCGTTCGTTCGTTCGTTCGTTCGTTCGTTGGTTCGTTCGTCATCGTCATCCTCTCTCTCTGAACGTGTTTGTTCGTTTTCGTCGCCTCCCGTAGCCTACCTGCTACACCGTCGTCGTGTTCCCGCGTAGTCCAAGGTATACCCCCCGTGCCACCCCCGCCTCCTCATCCGACACCACACACAACCATCCATCTCTCTCGCTCTAGCTCTCTTTATCTTTCTCATTTTGTCTCTCGCGACTGGAGCGCGTACCTACACACTCTACTGGACAACACACCGTGTGTTCCCCCGCGCGCGCGCAAGCAAGCATACGTGCAAGCGGCTAAAGGTGGTTTACGGTATTACGACGATATGGATCACTGATGTCATACTGACGTCATCTATCGTTTATATCCAGAGGTGACAGCCTACCGTTGGCATCGGTGCAAGAGTTGATCGGGAACGACGTTTCACGACCGCATCGCGGCAAGAAAGGAGGAGGGGTAACGGGGCGCTGGAATGCACGAGATCGGCTACTACGGCGTTCAATGTCATCGTCGATTACATTATCTCGAATCCTCGGCCGACGATAGGGCCGCACACGCGCGCGCACACGTGCGCAAGAAAGCACTCGCGCGGAGGCCGATTCTATGTGCGTGAATCGCGGTCGATGGTATCGTGATTCTTTCGCGTTCCCCTCCCTCCCTCCTTCCCGCTCTTTCTTGCCTCTCTTTCGTGCTTCTCTTGTCTCTCATCTCTCGCCCTCCTTCTCTCTCCCTTTCTCTCTCTCTCTCTCTCTCTACCCTGTTTCACCGGCCCCGTCGCTCTGCCTCCTTTCTTTCACGAACGATTGCACGGCGGCCTGTCTTCTCCCCTTTTTCCATTGAATGATTGCGCGATTGCTCGGCGTTTCGCCAGATCGAGCAACCTATAGCAACCACACGAAATCATCAATGTACGCTCGTTCTCGATGCGACGGCCGCTCTCCGTTCTTCGGGAGAAAGCTCCGGTGCCGATCCGTATATTGTTTGACGCGCGATAGGTCGCTCGGTAAAACGTGTACAGTGTACACACTCGTTATTCATCATTGTTTAACCTAGAGGCGTGCGAGAACCCGATAATTTCGGGTCGGGTTCCCGGAAGTCTGCGAGGACACTTCGATAGAAAAGTAGAAACGGTTAGCGACGATCAGACGCTGCCCACGCTTCCTCAGTCAATTCCCCTGATCTTTGACTCTAAGTTATTGTTAGCGGGGCGACGCAATACACACCCCGGTATCAATGTCTTACAACCCCTAACAAAGCTTGCAGCAACGTTTCATGAATCGATGAAGAGTAGAAACCCATGCTGGCATTGAACCCGCTTTCAAAGTCGAGTCGACAAAGCTGCTGCCCGCAGAAAAATCGTGCTCCCCTCTTTCGATACAGTTTTCTTTCCCACAAGAATCACAATCGACTACTAATTGCGATCTGTTGTTGAGGGTTCAAGAAGAAGGAAATCGAAACGGAAAAAACCCGGCTCGCTTTCTTGCGCTTTCGCGCGAAGGATCCTCGTGAATATTCATCTGGATCCCGATGAGTGTTCGCGACATTACCGCGCAAGAAAAGTAGATTATGCAAACGATTGTGAAATTGCAGTGGCTGTCGCGGTGCGCTTAAAGCAGAATAAAAGGAGCATTGTGATTAATGGTCGATAATATACATTATTCATCGGGCGCATTCTTGTCAGTCTAGTTCTTAGCCGCGACAGATCTTTCTCGGAACATTTCGAGGAAGAAACGCGCGCGAGGAAAATGCCGTCTGCACCCACAGAACGCGTGTTCGTTCGCGCGTTCATCCTCGCGATTCGGGGATGAATCTCGCATTTCGGCGAGAGGGGAGGGGCGATTAGATCTCTCTGGCTCTCTGAAACTTCCGTTCGGTTATTAGACGCGCAACGGTACCTAGGACAATGGACAGAAAACTGGTCGTTGCGTTTCACCGCGCGGCGGAGGGTAATTTGTTGTTTGTCGCGCGTTCGATTTCGCTACGCGTCTTTACGACCTACGCCGTAAAGTCCCATTCACACCAACCTCCCAAGGATCCCACCTCGTCACAGACCGTTGTGTAATAGAATGAAGACGTTTCGCCGGATAAGATTCATTCCCGAGGACAATTTCCTCGGAAAACGCGCCGAGAAAAACTTGACCCAAATACATCCGCGCTTGCTCACTCAAACTGCGGATGTTTGCGCACTTTCCTGTCGGAGTCCCAGTGCAAAACTAGACACTCCTCGTTCGAGTTTTCAAATGAGCTCGGCCAGACTGTCGTCCGATTTTCTAACAGCACTCACAGTAGAGTCTTTGGAGGACTATTTTGATAGACATTTACGATAATTTGAAAGAAATGAATAAAATCCACGCTCAATTAATCCCGTTATTACACGGGAAACGGTTAAGACGGTGGATCTCTCTTAAGCAGAACGATCGGATTCAGAAATGTGAGAACATCAACAGGAAGTCTCAACTGGAGGAGAGCGATACGTTCCACATTTTACGAGGAGGGTTGGTCGAAAGCACGATCAAGAAGATTGTTCGATCGTTTCCTGACTGTGTATCGTTTTTTGATTAGCATATCGAGCATTAAAAGCAACGATGCGACGACACCTCGTGAAACAGTCGGTCGATTTTATGACCTTGAGGTCGAGGTCGTTACCGACTTGGCATGTTCGACAATGCGCGGAAATCGTAAAGATCCTAAAGGGACGTCGAGGCGTAGTGCACGCACCCAGTGCCATCCGAAAGCCCCGCTGACATCTCTGTATATGCCGAAGGAGCAGGCGATCTCCTCGTAAAGGGTCTGCGGTGTGAGGGTACGATTTTATGTTCCCACAAGTCGAAGGGACCGCCCGCAGTTAGTCACAGAAAAATCTTTGCGCCCTTCAATGCGACGCACGCCGTGCAATTTTACGATTTCGCGTCGAGTCGTTTCCCTTGATCGGGCAAACTGCAACCCTTTCAAACCCTTCAACCAACACTTTCGATCGTTACGGTGGCTAGTGTATATCATTTCAAGGTACAAAGCTGATCTTTAAGGTTCTGTGTTCTACTTTTTCTTTTAAAGAAGTTTTACTTCAATACAGACAAGACACTTGCAATCAGACAGAATGTGTTGCTTAACCCACTGAAGTTCACTGAAAAATTTACGAACTTTTTAGATCATATTTTTGAAGGTACCATTTGTGAACATGTTAATTTTTCTATCGTTCCTAATGCAGTAGCTGATCATTTAATTGATTCACCAGAAACTGGAATATTTTGATAGTCTGTGACAGTCTACGACTTCTTTGATCCACAAGTCTATCTAGAAGAAAGCTGAGCTTGTTGAACTTGTTACTGTTACAAATATAAATCCGGCGTATTGTCCGAAAATCCGGCGACGAATTCGTCTATCCGAGGTTCTAGCTGGTGATATTTTCGGATGATGGATGCTCGCGTCCGACGTGTGAGTTGGTTCGAAGGCGTGGACGCGTGAGGCATGGGATTAAAATGTCTGGCAGAGGTTAAGTAAAAGTTACGTCGCCGCGAGATTAACTCCTCGGTCCTTGACAATAATGTAAATCCTTCGCGATGGACGGCGCAGAGGCGCGCTCTCGCTGGATCCCCTTGAGAGAGCCGCGATGTATGTAGAAATTGAAACACGATCGAGTCATGAGCACGTGGTATCGCGTGTGTAAACGTGACTGGTTCAGCGCGGCGTGTCCGTGGCAAGACGTTCGTGTGATGCAGTGCGTGCATATACCTGGATATACGTGCGTGAATGCGTGCGTGCCTCGTTGCCGAGAGACGAGGCACGGTGGCTGTTCCCTGTGTTGCGTCGATCATTGAACCGACTTTACAACAATCGTATTGAATCAAAGTTGTCGGTGGTCAGGCACAAACTCGCTCGCGCTCCACCCACGAACCGTGACCGAGAGCCTTCGGATGCGTGGCCATTGTGCTTTTTACTCTCCCTCTCTCTTTCCCTCTCTCTTTCCCTCTTTCTCTCTCGCCTCTCTCCGCTTGTCTTATCGCGAACGCCGCGCGGAAACGATCGAGAAACGATCAACCACTCGACAAACTAACCAACCAGCTCTTACGACGATGCGTATCTCGGTAATGAATTAATATAGTCCGGCCGGGGCGAGGCTGGATCGGATTTTCGCGTGACAAGTCGATTTTATCGGGCGGTATTGATCGATTCTGCCGCGGTCCTCGGAATCTACCAACTGGATTTTAAGGTGATTAGCTCTCTAGTCAGCCGGTCTGCTTGTTGCAATCGATCTATCAATCCGCATATCCTTGCTATTACTGTGTCATCTCATATTGGCAATGAAGATAATGACGTACCAGACAAGATAAACATTAGACCAGATCAAAAAAACATACTTTCAATATTACTACTACGATTAAGATTCCCAAATTTGACCATGGCCACTCACAGATAGGCATTTTATTCGAATAAATTTTTATAACAGACTATAATTTTTACCAGAGTTCCTCACATTTGTTACAATGTAGTCTACCGATTAGCACACGAGCTGCGGACCAAACTTGTGAGCAATTGTTTCTCTAGCTGGCGATCGATTGTTGAGATACTTGGTTGTTATACTATTTAATTATGCTATTTATTGATGTAATAATCTCTGCTATAGTGGCCGGTCTTCCCCCTAAATGTTAAAGAGTATCACTATAAGTTGATTCTGAATAAAATTCTGTTTTAATATAATATCTATTATGCGAATAGTTTTTACACTTTCATAGATGAAAAATTAATTAGAAATTGTTCTCACAAAATATCTTTAACGTACAGTATATGTATCACGAGCATCGGCACCTATACATAGCGAATGAGATATCTGGAAACTGAAATTTGAATGTAAACCTCTGCAGTGCCTAAACGGGGAGCCAATGCATCGGAATAAATCTCGCGGCAAGGCGTTCTCGTATCGCTTGGATAATTAAAACGCAGGCGTTAGATATTCGCGACACTTTTCGCATAATACGTAATAAAGTAGCCGCGCGGCGCGCGGCCGGTATGCATATATCACTGGAACCAGTAATGATTCAAAGGATATGCGCGATTCCTGCAAAAAAGAAATTGCTTTCCGCGTGGTTTCGTAGATTGAAAAACGTTGGTTACGATTTCTACTGCACGGTTCATTAATTGCCCTAGTTGCCGAAGCGTGGACATTTTTCTCGGGTGGAAATGCTAAGCGTTGTAGATTTCGCGGATCGAGATCTCCGGTAGAGTCGCGGAGCTGGCATTCGCGATAACGTATACCGGCGGTGTTCCTTCTTTCGATCTGGCATCGATGGATCGACGTGAATTATAATATAGGCAGAGCGCGGAGGAGAGAAACCGCGGTCTCTTGCGCTTTGACATGAATGAACGCATCGCTCATTGCGTTCCCCAAGGCAGAGGCTAGCAATCACTGGCGGAGGGCGTCAGGTGGCGAGAGATCGTAGATGGTAGCTTATCTCTCGAACGGTCGTACGACCATTCCTTATTGCACGTTTCGTAATTGGCCCGACTTCAGAATCAATATACCCCGGGCTATCGGTTCAGGATCCCCGTTGATGGTACCTTCAAACTCGACCAATTATCGACCGACGCTAAAGGACCTCAAACTGCTAGAACACGCTCAAAGGTTATGGCTGGACCGCCGCCGGTATTTTACATAAGCGATAATGCGCGACAGACTCGCGAATTTCAACGCACCACCTCCGGCAATTATTAGCCTAAAAAACAATGGCCGCATTGTTTCACTTCAGAAATAATTTTCAGACTAATTATTTTCAGGCTGGTGGATTAAGCGATAAAAAAAAGCTTCAAAATGATTTACATGAAGTGCAATCACTGGATTGCGGATTTTTATGTAGAATAAAAATTGTCTGCGGTTATGGCGAGATACGGGGGCTACTATAGCTGTCTTAAGATTTTGTGAACTCGAGTGATTTAAAAGTGCTTTATCGCACGTGGTGTTCGAGTGGTTTATTATGCAGTTGTCAAGTCATGGTGGTTGTAAAAATTAACAAAATTTTGGAAACTGGCCATTATAAGATTATAATTTTGCATAAAAATCCACAGTCTACGCGTCATGTATATGTAGAAAATATTCAACCAAAGCAATTCGATAAAAATTCGTAACAGTCGAAAGATCGTGTGCCAATTACTGTGAGAAAGATCAGGCTATCATTTATGTGCAAGGATTTCCGATTGAAAAAATATTAAGAGGATCACGTTTCACAAGCATCGCACTAGTTTACGGAAGTAAGAGCATTTCCACGGCATAATCGAGATTTGCTCGAGGCTCTGTTACTGCCATCGTAGGTGGTGGAACGGAAGAGTGTGCATCGAGGCCTCGTAAAACTCGATTTGCTGCGTAGCGTATAATTTAAACATTGCCTTATTCTGCAATAAGGGTACCACCCGCACTCCGAACTTTTACACGCGTGCATATAGATCAAAAAATTCGACAAGCTAAATTGCGAGATATCGGGGTGGCCGGAGCAATTATAATAACTGCGAGAGAGAGAAAGATAAATTATTAAAGAACTCGGTTATCGAACGAGACTCGCGAAACCTGATTAGATAAACGTTGCCCGCGTAAGTCACTACTTTACCATTTCTTATACAACTTTGTAATTGAAGGATTTGTTAACATATCTAGAACGTATCTATCAATTACCACTGTTTACATACACGATTTATCTTAATCTCTTCGGATCACGCGTCCGCTAGATGACTCGAACGTTGTTTCTTCGATCAACAAAAAACATTAGAATTCTAGATCAGCTGCATTTAGTGTTAAACTGCCTCAACTCATTTCTCCTATGAATGCATAAGATCCGCTGATTATTAATTATCTAATCTGTAGTTTAGCGAATGCTTGCGAATAAACTGTATTGGGGAAGTTATATAATAATTTCATGGATCTCGAGCGGAAGTTTGATTAATTATTATCAAATGCTTTCCATGAACTTGATGCGATAATTCCGTCAAATAGGCTAAAAATAGAGCACACTGTAAAAATCGCAATCTGCGTTAGCGAAATAAACAGCATCGTAAGGTTTTCCCGGTGGGTTATCGGAGTCAATTTTTTCGACGTAACGACCGAATCGGAGGAAGCTGCAACGAATGTATCGCGCACAGTTTTAAACCATCAACAGTTTTATGTGGATAAGTATGAAGGAACGCGATACGAATGATGCGCGGACGCGGCTCAGACCGCCCGACAAGAAACAACTTCTGGTGCCCCGACGCATTCGTAAATCCTTGCAATTAGTGGCTCGTTAACGGATAACGAAACCCGCAGTTAATCCTAAATTGTAACAAGTGGAACATAACCTTCCCCTGCGGAGCGGGCATCGTTGAAAAGATACACTCGGCCGGAATCAAGGCAGATTCCTGGGAAACCGGCGCGCGGTGGTTCTTACTAATAGTTCTCGAGCATCCACCGAGCATAACCCGATGATTCTTAATATTTATTAAATCTTCTTTCGATTACGACAGCTCTGTTGTCTGTATTAACTTTTACGCTTTCAAGTAGAATATAACCGCGCACTTAAAGACCTCTTTACATTTCGTGCTGCCTTTTATATGCCTGATAAATTATATCGTTGTCCGGCCGCTTATCTCTCGCCTGTTTCTCACGTGGACACAAACAACTGCATTTTACGATTCTGTTATTGCACCTACGGCCCTCCGATACAACCGAATTTGTCTCTCGCACAAAGTGTATTTCTTTGCGACCTGCACTCTCGTCAACCATTAGCATTGATAGATCAACCATTCCATCGCTGCACGTATTTGTCAGATTTTCAACTGTGCTGCAGTTCTTCGCAAAAATCGTCGGAATTTATTCGCCGCAACATCGAGTACTCTTTTCAAGATGTTTTACACGATAGTTATTATTATACAATGAATTTACGAGATACATTTGTAGGCTGCTGACATTCAATGCACGGAAATGCATTTTACGATTCCTCTGACTGCTCGCGACAGCCACTGATCTCTTGCACAGTTACTTTCATAGTTCTATAAAAATCTTCATAAATCTTCATAAATTTCGCGATAAATTGTTCGGTAATGGTCAAATGTAATTTCATGAATCGCAATAACAACCGTCACGATCAAACAGATTAAACAATGAATAAGCTTAACAATGGTGTATAACAAGCGACATAGGCACTACGATTTATTGAAAGAATTACTTCCAAAACATAAAATGAAAGGTGTTCATTTTTGTAGAACAAACCTAATGTTTCATCAAGTATACATACGTTCTTCCGTATTTTTCGTTTTGCTCCCATTCAAAGTTTCGCTCAACCATTTCTCTGATATTTCTCATTACATCAAGTTACGACACGGTAGCAGAGAAATCAAATATTTTGCACTATCTAAACTAGGGAATGATTTAATTTTCACCCATATTGAGACAGTAGAAGAATGATTATTTTTACTAAAACTGTTATGAGAAGAAAGAAATTTCTGAGTGGTTTCTCCTACTTGCATACATATAAATCTGCACATGACCGCGATCTACATATGAGGGTTAGTAGCCTTCCGGTAACAGAAGTGTAGCAGAAACGTTTTTCAGGAGCAGCGATAATCCGTATGTTTATCGTCGAGCCGCGATTTACACGGGGAACGGTGTCGATACGCGAAGTTATAACGTTTGCATAAGGCGAAAGGGTGGCGTGGCAGGACCGAATTCGCGTTATCAATTTGCTCGTAAATCGTGAAACAATGATCGGCGGGGCCGCCCTTGTTCGAAAGCGGCCGTATCTCGCGGTGGACAGAAGTCGATCGGGCCGATGGCCTGTAATCGGTAGTCAGACGGGTAAACCTGTCAGAAAACCAGACGAGAATGCATGAAACTGAATTTATCTCGGGCTCGGCTCGGAGCCGAGGACTGTTTTACCTCGTCCTCTGTCCGCCCGAGACGAGGCGAGGCGAGGCAAGTCTCTGTCCGAGAGGCCGAGAAACCGGCGACAGTAAGTGAGCACGATTAACAAATTGTCAGAAAAAGTAACCCAGCGGACTCGCCGGCAAAATCGACGGCACCCGATGACGTACCGATACGTGGCCGACATGTGTACGTTACGCCCGTGTACTGTGTACCTTGTCAACTGGATGCACATCGACTACCGCCTACCACGCTCGACCTGTCACGTCTTGAGTAATTTTATTGGAAACAGCGAAAAAACTCGCCGCGGAGGGAGAAACAAGGCGAATACGACGCGCAGTGCTGCAAAATCGCAAAAACCCGGACCAAATTCATAAATCTCTCAATTCTACATTTCGACGGCTCCTATTCGTACAATGCTATCCCTGAGGAAATCTTTAACGCCAACCTACCAAGCTCCAATTTAACCCTTAGCAGTCGAGGGGTGACTCGGAGAGTCGCTACTAAAAATTTCTATCCGATTATTAACAATATTGTTTAGATTATTGAATATGTCGGCATCTAATCAATAAACAGCGGATCTTATGCTTTCATGACAAAAATGAATAGGTGTAATTTAAAATAGTATACACATTAGAAGAATGTGAGAATGCTGTTGTATTATCTTCAGCCCACAGTCCAGTTTGTTGCAATACAGGTAAAAAATTTTTATATTGCATAAAAATCCGCAGTCTACTAATCAATTATTAAACATTTAAATATTGTATGAGGTATTATATCAATTTCATATGACAAAAAATCGTATACAATGGAATTATTCTAGGTCGGAAGGAATGTTTAATTTTCGAGTTAAAATAGCTCCGAGTGCAAAGGGTTAGAAGTTCATAAAATAACGTGTATACTGTTATGCATCCGTAACCACAACTTCATCTATTGAGAAAGGAGTTGAAAAAAGTCTGGTCCGAGATTTTACGATTTCTGACCACCATGCGACGGAAGAGATGGGACCTTCGGTTAAAAAAGGGACTTTGTGTTTGGTAAACACAACCTTACAGTTTCGATGATCCAGCCGATTTGATTACCTTCGCTTATCTCGGCCCGTGTCAAACAGATTATCCTCACCGATCTTTTATCTCGCGTATGCAAAGTGTCCTATATTCAACAGATAATGGCCGACGATAAATAGGCCATGATTTTGCAGTGAACGCCCTTGTGTGCCGAGTGTTTCCTGAATTTTTGTTCTGTAGGAGATTTTCTACAAAATATATTTTCGAAATCGAAAACGCCCTACACGGGAAGCGTTGTGGTTCTCAAAATCTTAAAGTTGAGCGACGATGCCTTCAGGTTGCGCATTGAGCCGAAGATTTGGAAATTTAAGTAAAATATCGAGATTTTTAAGAATTTAAACATGTTCGCTCGTTGTCTTTGAGGTGCGTAAACCGGCCATACGCATAAAATGAAGTGATTTCGTAGCAATTTCGTTCTGTCACTCATCGGATCGGCCCGTTTAGCAACAAAGGGCCCACATAATGGCGATCAGAGTGTTTCGTCGTAAGCAGTCTGGGTAGTGGCATAATATTTTCATTTCACGGTGGAATGGCCGCCTGTCCGACATAGTATGTCCAGTGAACCCTGATGAACCCGAAACCACAATGCAGTGCGTGTCATCCTTAAATCTGTTTTTTATTGCTGGCTTGCGACCCATAAAGGGACTCGAATTTAGCTTCGGTAATAACTTGAACCGTTCGAATTCGTCGTTTAGACTTTAAACGTCGACACGTTAGGCTGTCGTTCGTCCGTCCGTCCTGCCCCATTGACAGTTATCGGATAAACTGTACGAAAAATAGTTTTTAGTTATACTATTTTCTATAGAAGTGAAGGGGTCGCTGCAAGGACACGCGATTGGTGCAATTTCGAATGGTTTTACCATTCCACCTTCTACGATCGGAATGCTGCGTGCAGTTTCTGCCCGTGAAATTTCATTGTTACCTTTAATAAACTAATCCAAAATACGATACAATAAAATGTACGAGTCCTGTAATTTTTTACTTCAGCTGTTTCTTCGGACATGATCAGTGCCATCGCGGTCGTGATCATTTGTAGGCAGAAGCGAATGCCATCTGTTCTCGCAACTGTCTGTTCAACTTGTCGCGCAACGTGAAGTACGAAGTTCGATAAATCGTATTGTCCGTAGGTCGTGTATGTCGAACTATCGGTTTCGAGCGGATCAGTGAACTTTTCCCGCAGTCCGGTCGCGAATCAGCGAAACCGTGTGGTACGCGTGCGCCCAAGAAGACGACAAATCTTCGTCGACATCTACATCGTCGTCATCTCTCGAGATCTCTCGTCTTCGTCACTTCCAGTAACGTACGAGACCACCTCCTGGACGTACGAGTGTTTGATAAACCGGTTAAGGCCCATCCCCAGATCTGTTTGCCTTTGGCTTTTGTAACTTTACTAGTGTTGTGACTCGGGCTCGGAGCTAACACGAAAAAAGGGTCTGCGATGGTACCCCGAGAGCAAACAGTCGATGTGTGTCCCGGATCAACACGGCGCACGCCTCTCTATCGGCGAACGGAGCCTGCAAGCCGACGAGAACACGCGGATATTATATGTGGAAGGCAACGCACACCACCGCATAGCCTTTTTCACGCAATACATATTAGATCGTAATCATGGAAAGCATGAGCTTCGCTCTTCTCCAAGGAGCTACGGTATAATCGTTACATTGCACTCGAAAGCCGATGCTCTTTATTAACAATTCGAAAAGCGTGAGCTTCGCTTGTCTTCAAGGGACTACGGAGCAATCGTAAAGCTATGTCCACACCGAAGCAACAACGAGCAACTTATACTTCAAAATTTGATAACAAACTAACCCTTCGAACGATCAATTTCAGCAATTCATCTGCAAAACATTGAGCTCATCTTGGAGATAAAAACCGGCTACTCATTGATGAAGAGTGCAACTGCAGTTCTTTATGCAAATGAAGAGTCTGTTACACCGCGTAGTAAAACGAAAAATTACCGAGGAAAATTAGAAGCGAATTAAGAATCTCATTAAACGGCCCGGTCTCTTGCAGTGTGCATGCTCGCGATCGCCATAAACGCGTAAAATACATAAGATCTCTGCCCTAGTAACGAGCCCGATCATGTTCAACGAGAAACTCGATATTTGTATAACGGTTGAAGCAATCAGCGGGGAATTATGAGATCAGCATCTCGGTGAAATTTTTCCAGCGAAAGACAATTGCACGTAATCATACCGTTACAATTATTTTCTAATTAAGAACAGAGATCGCCTATGTGTGTGTGTGTGTGTGTTCCGGGCGACGCGCCGCGCCGGTTCTCGGCCGAGGCGAAAGAATAATAATTCTGAAACACAAGACCAGGGCGGGTATCGCTTTACGAAAATTTCGATTTGGTCTCGTTTGAAATGCGCGAAGCAGTTTCTCGAGGCTCGTTTCTCCCGGTAGTTAATTTATTTTCCGAGGCGATTTGTATCTCGGATTGAATTCCTACCCCGTGATAATTATACGATTGGTTCTATCCAGGCACGATGGTAATTTACGGTCGCGCAACTATAAAATTCATTTCAATCGGAGCGAGATAGTTCGCCGTGCACTCGACGATACACGATTTATCCGTAAGAGACCCGCGTGTAAAATAAACAGGGGGCCCGATATTCGGACGACGGAAAAAAGAGAGCCGGCCCGCGATAACTTTCCTCTCCGGGCATCGCTTCAGAAGCCAAATAAACACACGGGGAGCATAAGCTCTCGTTGATTCGGGCGACCGCGACGCTTAGTCACTCTCTCCTATACTAATTTTCCCTATAAAGGTCTCCCAATGATTGATGAGGCGTTAGAGATATACGCCTCGGCCCGACGAAAGCGTTGTTACGCGAGAACCACAACAAAGCGACACATCTCGCCGCTATCTGACGTGGAAACGTTATGCATGAACATCAGACGTGTCGTTATCGTCGTCTGGGAATGACGCAGTGTTCCATGAAATAGGTGGAATTAATCCGAAAATTTTCGTCTCGCGAAATAGGAGGAAACAATGTACATACTATTGTGGTCTTAGAGCATTGTTTCTTAGAACTTTGTCATTTTTTTACAGAAATCAGACGACCATTTTGTACTGAGGTTTTGCATACCTATTTTCTATTATTTGGACTATACAATATAGAATTGTTTCGAGCCAAAATACCTAAAATTGTGGAACTTATAGTTGTTTAAAAAAAGTACCTTGTTACATTAGTTAGCTATGAACGTGATTACGTCGTGAGCCAAGAGAGATTAAATGAATTTTGTCCAACTTTTTGAGACTCTGTGCTAAGCGTCGCTCAAGTCAACGTGCACCTCCGAATTCGAGTTGTTAACCAGGTTCGATCGCTATTAATCGATAGTTTTAGCGCACACGCCGGATGCGCTTTCTTCGATCGAATATCGCGTTAGCGAAAACGAAACGCGTTCCGATACCATGAGCAAGATTAAATATCTGGCTCAGACCGAGTATAGACTACATACTGATAAATAGCGTTTAAGCTTTTGCGTATGTCGAAACAATGACTCAAACAAAAACGTGGGTACAATCCAGGGAAAAATTTTATCGAAATTTCGTCGGCAAACACAACGAGAGCATCTCCCTCGACGAGTGTTTGCCATGGCATTGCCGAATGTTGCTCAAACGAACAACGCCGTTCGCGCTGGTTGCATGCGCCGCTGATAATAAACCGCGATGAAATAATTAGTTTAACGATCCCCGACGACGTTTCTCAATGACAAAGATAAAATCAGAAACATTTATTCAATAGAACGAGAGAGGTGGGAAGACATTTGTTTCTGTTCTCAAGAATTTTAGTAAGCTGCAAATAATATAGTCAAGCTCTTAATTTCTGGTCTGTGTTCCGCGTACACATTTTACTAGTTATTAACGATTGATAAAGGAACGTTCTCGGACGTAAAACGCTCGGGACAATTTCTAGTTGAATACCAGGACGAACAATGGTTCGTCCGAGTGAAAGAAAGCACCGATCCGAGGGATCCTCGTCCGGCTAACAAAACGAGACGGTTCGCAATCAGTCCGTCAGACACGTTCAGAAAACTGCAAACAAACGTCGCGGCGCGGCGGGAGAAAATAGTATATGTAATTGTCGCGCGGGCAAAGCGAGCGAAAAGAGGCGTCTGAAACAGCGAAAGGAATCCTCACGTGTCACTGCATCATTATGTACATTACGGCAAAACTTGCTGTTGGCTTCGCCTTGCCGTTAGTTCTTTCCTGCAATTGATTCCACGAAAACCTCGCGATGGGAATAAATGGCAATTACGTTGGCGCGGTGGAACAAACACGAACGCGACTGCAACGGACAAACAAAAAGCAAACGCGAAAATCGCTTCTAATACCGTTCGAGAGAGCTGGACGAGCATGTCAAATCGTCCGAAGGCTTGTCGGTCGTCGGAAAAACGTCCGAAGGAAAAGAAACAATATTAGCTTAAAGAAATATAGATATATGTATATAAGTATATATACGGAAAGTGGTAAAAACTATAGAGAAAGTGGGTAGGATTTAGCAATGTACACACACCGCCTTAGTGTGGCGAGGGCGAAAGCTCCGGCCACCAGCAGCTCGAAGATCATCTCTTCCTCGTACTCCTGCAGGAGAGTCCTCGGCGTCTGCCGTCGATTCCGCTCGATCTCGCATCCACTCGCGCACTATCAGTTCCGAAACGATTCGAGAGATTCCCGGAATCGGTGGGTTGACCGGTCTCGATGAAATTGTTCTCGCCGATCGGTTCTCAATCGAGTGAAGACACCACGCGACGACAGCAATGACGGGACGACGGTGGCCAACGAATTGATTTCAGATCGATGTCAGCGTGACGTAACAGCGCACCAGGAATCTCCACATCGTGCGAGAGAGTCAACGAGTCCCGTGGCCGGTCCCGGGAACGATTCTCAGCCCCTCGTGGTCCACTGGTAATGAAAGACAGACGACGACACCACTGTTCGACGTTCGAATGACGCGCGTCCGCGAATTAGCCGAGGAGCCGCTTCGCCCCGTTGACATTCGAAACGGCAACGTGTCCCTGTTATGTTAGGGTCCCTTCGGGGCCTGTGCTGCGACTTCCGAGCGGGAGAACCGATGCGGTTGACCATTCGGCTTGCCGATCTCGTGGTGACTGAGTGGGTCCTCGGTCGCGGCTCCCAGTTACTCACTCGGGCTCACGGACTTACTACTCACCTCGTCCTCTCGCTGTTGCATGCTCTCGCTCACCGGCACTCTCGGTCCCACCTCCTTCCCTCCTGCCTGCACCTCCTACGACACCACACCTCCTCCTTCCTTCCCGGCGAGCCAAGACTCGATTCTACTCCTCCGGCTACCTCTCGGTCTTCCCCGCCCTCCCACCGGAGAGCGCACACACCACCCTCGCCGAACCTTCTTGCCACTCTGTGCGCTCAGCGCCGAGCTCTGTGTGGGAGATAGATACGCGTTCTGCCCCCCCACCCCCCTCCCCTCCTTATGCCCACGATTATTTCGTTACCCGGCTAAGCTACCCTCCCACCTTCCACAAATTCCCCCCACCTTCCTGCAATTTTGTATCTTCTTGATATGTATCTTTCAAGAAGACGGTACATCTTGTGTGTGAGATGAAGATTTTGTAGACACAGTGTCACAAAATAGTAGACGCGCTTCTTAATCTGCGGGTTTTGTAATGCAGCACACTAGCCTTCTAATTTCATCAGTTTTTCTAAATTTCTGCAAATTTTCTGCAATTCTTGTAATCCGTCAACATCGTTTCAGATAACGGTAGAGTTAAACTCCTCCCACTCTGCCACATTTGCCTATGCATTTGCGTTTTGAAAATGTATAATCTCAGTATATAAACTCGTTAAATTAAAAGCTCTCTGGTGGCTTTCTGTAAATTCCATCCACTCTTCTGCACTTTGTTGCAGTTTACCATTTCATAACACATTTTCAGAGCAGAGCAGGCGAGCACATGAAATTAACAACCCCGTAAACACTCGAACGAAACAGCTACCGTCCCTGAAACTTTGACTGTGTTTTTAAAACTCCGTTGATTTGCAAGCGAATTACTTTCAGTTTTACGTCATGGCTGCCAATTAAATCAACATCAATCAAAAATATGAAGAGCATTAATTTTTCCATTGATATATAGACATTATCTTCAATGCTCCCTCACTCAGTAATAAACCAGTTTGTTTCGAAATTCGTGCATTCTTCTGAAGGCCTGTTCGCACGCCAGAAACAATCGAACGATCGGATGATGCAAAGAATTCGAGGCATACCGCAATGATAAAACGAAAACGCAAATGCGCAACTTTCGATCCATCTGCCATTTCATCGATGAGTAAGTAGAGTTAGAATATCAGATTAAACGGAGCGATAATGTCAAGAGAATCCGTGGACGACGACAGAAAGTCGGGGAATCGGTTTATGGTACGATTTTAATCTCCAAGCAAGTTTGACTCATCAACGAATTTACTGTCGAATGTTACTCAATGTTCTTCTGAAAAGAGCATCATTGTGTGCGAACCAGATATCCCGGACAAGAGCACTCGAAATCGTTACGACTAATTAATCAACTAACCAAACAGTTCGTTCAATTATGTTCCGAATTTTTCGAACAGCTCACAGTCTTGAATCAAGAACACTTGACGCTTTATCGAACTATCGAAGAGGGACAGGCTTGAAAAGAACGATGACATCTCTAGAGGTGGGAAGATATGGTTTCGCATACGTCACTGATAAGACGTTACGTCGACGATTAGGCGCGTCGCGCGACGCATTTAACCGGATGCGGGGAACTCCATACCTGTATATGTATACATTGCTACATGCTTGACAGCTGGCGATATCATACAGCACTGCACGAAACTCTAAATGTGTTTTATCCTTCAATGTTACACAGTTTTAAAATGTATCTATTCATTTTCGTTACGAATAAACTACGGATTTTATGTATTCAAGGCTAGACTGTGGATGAGTCTAGTTTCAAACGGAAGAAAGATTAAAACAAACTGAAAATAGATTCGCAGTCTAGTTATGCACGTATTAAATGCACAGTCTGACAATTGCCATAATAGAAAGCAGAATCACGAAACTTTGTCACCAACGTTATAATACTTTACTGTGTATCATACATAGTAAGCACTACGGAGAAGTAGCCAATATAAATACTGGTTCTTGGATGCCTATTAGAAAATGAGGAAAGATTTGCACATCTTTTGCCATGGAGATGAGGCGCGAATAGAAAATGCAAACAATTAATAGCCGAAGTTTATGAGAAACGATCAAATACTTCTATGCAAGAGTTGAATTACAATACATCTGGCTTGACGTAGTCGTATACTTTTTAACAGTATTTATCGTGTACATTGAACGCGAACAAAAACTGCAAACAAATTCGAAGCCTATAGTTACGACGAATGATTTGAAAGAGCTGAGTTGCAACTCTCGAGATCAATGTTTAAATGTGCACTGAGCGATAATTCGGCCGAGAAAAAATCTGTGAAAACAAACTGCACTATCTGTATCGTTAAAATGGATTACCATAACGTTCGGGACCCTGACACGGTATGGTTCAGCCGGATTGACGCCGAAGAGATCGCACGGCCCGCAAAACGGCGCAACGTGGTTCCGCGGGTTTCGGGCTTGTTTCTGCGGGCCCACGGCCGGTCCCATTAGCTCGTGCAAATTATTCGAATATTATGCGCTGCAAATTAGAAAGCACCGGCGAGGTGGCCCGTTTGCGGGGCCCCGGGGACTGTGCCGGTCGCCCCGGGATTTTAATTTAGCGGTTTTTTTAACGCTCGGCCCCCGGGAACACGTGAAGCTCCTCGGAGGACGCATCCACAAGGGGATCAAATTACCGCGTCAATTACGGTGTCACGTCGTTAATTAACCGGTAGTCTGGCGAGTCGCGGAACACATCCTTCCGAATAGCGAGTCATTTCGCAGGTGAATCATCTCGTTGCCCGTGTGCCGTTGAAAAGAATGGTTACACGTAACAGTACGATGCCCGTGTTCAATTACAGCCTCGCACGTTGATGACGGCCGTCGCGAGCCAAATCACTTTTTAATGCCTCGCGTTACGTTAGAACACTATAGACGAACGATAGCGGCGCGACACCTTCGAAATTTGCAATCACGTGCGCATCTTAGGTTACGCTATTTATTATTCACATTTTTCAAGGCTTCTTTAACACCATCCCTTTGTAACCAAATCATTTCTTTTCCGACATTACTGTTCTAGTTATATTATGTTTTATCTTATTAATATATTCGCTATTCTATCTAATTCTTATTAATAGACCGTAAATTTTTAAGCGAAAGAAAAATTGTTCGACTCGCTTGTAGGAAATGGAAAGTGATTTTTTCCTCGTGGAATAATTTTAACAAGCCGGAAGCAGTTCAACAATGTCTGCAAATGCTTCCAACGTTTTACCATACGTGCATAATATTCGCAGTCCAGTTATTAATAATACATTCTGTTTAAACTCGCCCGAACCTCTGCGAATTGCATAACGAGGTTGTGTGCACTACGGGGTTATTTAAAAAACTTTTGTGTTACTTGTTTAAGTTTGAAAAAGATTAGTGGAAGGTAAATGTGTTATTTGTTGCGGTGCAGTCGCGTGTCAATAGCGATAATGTTTCACCCAATCGAGTTTCATTGTCCGACCAGTTTCCCGATAAGAATCAACAGCGGCAGGTAATGCCGGCAGGGTTTCCCCGAGTTCTATCGTCTTCATTATGTAATGCCGGGGCTTTTTCTGAACGGTTCGCGTACTTTGACAGGAAAGATGGAAAATTCTCGTTACGCAAGGCTAGCTTCGGAAAACGCCCGAATCCCAGCGTTATTTCCAGTTAGCAGGTCTTGCTAATTATTAGAACGCGCACCGTTGCACGGCTGATCTCGTCGCTCGCTTTGGCTGCCTCTCGAAAATGCCTTATCAGTTTCGTACGTATACATATATGTATATAAGGAAATGAAATTTTTTGAACGTTATTTGTTATTTTTGTTATTTCTTTGACCCTTAAATGGACTTTCAAAATGTACTTTAAAAATGCAATAATTCGATTAATATGTTCAATATTTAAATAGAAACATGAGGTAGTCAAATTTCATCTAAATCCACAAATAATTATGTCATTAATAGTTACACATTAAATAATTATTAGCATTTCGACCGTATCACCTCCAATTAAGGGATTAGAGCACCCTATTTATTTTATTTAGTTTTCTTTCATGCTGCTGATCAAATTAAATTGAGGTGCTTATTAAAGTGACTAGAAAGTTCACTTTACTCGTGATTTATTTATGGTGGAGCTTCCCATAAAACAATCCACTTTGTAAATTATCGCCTGAGTGTGTCTAAATGATGAATAACTCCGGTGTACCGTGTAATCGGTCGCACTAATGCGTTGCGAGATAAAGTCGATATACACGCGGAAGGCAGCGATCGGGGTTAAATAGATGGCGTCAAAAATGATTCATACTCGATAAATTTTCTCGTTGTTCATCTCTAGAAAGTCCACAATCGAATTCCAAAGTGGCCACACAATTTAAAAATGTGTAACATCCCTGTCGCAATGCTCATTTTCAGACTTCGTCACAAGACACGTCACGTTTTCCTCCGACTACTGGAGGATTTCTACAGATCAACGTAAAGTAAAAATTCTGTACATTTTGCTTGATATATATACATACAACTTTGGTTGCAACAAGCGAGGCTGTTACCAGAACGAATGGCGCGAGCAAATGTATAAAGATTTCGATTCTGGTTGAATAGAGATCGTTGAAATAGTACAAGTCACATCGATCACCGGACAGACCCGCATTCCAGATCGAAAAACCGTCGAGGAAGCGCCGGTTCTTTCATTCACTTTCGAGGATCGAGGATAAAACGACCGATAAAAAAGTTTACCGGCTTCTGCCGATGTGAATGGCGTTCGGAGCTCGTTGCGAGGAGCCGTGGCACACGAGCGATTTGCTACGGGCAAGTTTGCGCCTCCTTGATGCGAGGAGAAGCTTGAAATCCATTAGTTTCGTTAACGATAAGGATCAGGATCCACCACCACCGACGCCGTGCCGACCACGAAAAATAAAAGCTAACCGCGCCGGTCTCGGTCTCGGTCCCGCGTGCTCTCCTTCGGCGAGGAATTACTCGCACGACGACAGAACGCAACGGGAAAATTGATGTCCGCGGGAAAACAAAAATTATGCTAGGCTACGGGCACGTGATTATGCTGGGATTGATGGAACCGGCGCGGAATATCTTCTTTAAGCGATCATCGGCCGGTTAGCATCGCTTTCTTCGATCTTTGTTGCACTCTCTGGTCTTTCCAAACACTGATCACGAGACAGCGGATCTTTATGCAAAATAATGATATTCATGGATTCCTGGATTCAAACAAACTCGAGTGACATAGATATTTATTTTGTTTCTTAATATGTTTACTTGAATATTACTTTTATCATCTGGAAACAGAGAATGGATGAAACACCATCCGAGTACGAGATACATATGTAGTTCCAAGCTGCGAAACTCAAAATGTCCGAAATTAATTTTTTATGCAGGCAGCTATTTTAAGTTTAGACCTCGTACATTTTATTCGATCTAGAACGTTTTCGGGGCACTCGATTTTGTTGGTCTTGTGCGTTCGAAATCGCACATATTTTCTGATGATAAGATTGAGGTCTTAGAAAATGCAAAATAAAAATTGTCTGCATTAATTGCAAGCTGTAAGAATTTTTTCAGTCCTTAGTAATTGTAATATGTGTTAAACATATATTTATACTAGGGGTGTGCGAGGTCCCGGGGACGGGAATTTCTCGCGGGATCGGGACGGAATCCCGAAAATATCTGTGATTCCCGACATTTTGAAGTTTCTCCATACTTCCAATAATTACAAGAATCCGAAAGCCATGTGTTCTCGAAGATTACATATCTTATTAGTCGGGAATGTTAATGTTAGTAATATTGTAGAAAGTAATTACGAATAACAATACTTCCGGGAATCCCAAATATTATTCTATATCCCGTATATACTCGGGAATCCCGGATGTTTTACAGGAACCCCGAACATTTTCGGGAATCTCGTACACCCCTAATTTATACCATAAATACATAAAATCCTCGGTCTAACCATTAATCTGTTTATGTCTTTCAGAAATATTCCAGACAGAATTGGTGAATGTTCCTTAAATATGTATGAAGAAAACAATCTCGAAAGCCCAACAAGGATTCATGGTTCCTTTAAACGAAAGCGGTAAGAATCACGTAGCTGGCGTTCCGAACCAGACACTCGGCCCTTAATTCTCCGGGAATGGACGATCGTCGGTATCTAAAAATGAGATCGAGGCCCCATCGAAAGGTTAATCCTCGTTAACGGTGTCCTCGGATACGACGCGACAGAAACGGAACGTTGAAATAGAAAAGTCGCGCGGGAACATTCTAATTGTAAGGTGGAAAGCAGGGCACCGTGTTGGAGGGATGAAGTAAAAGAAGAGACGGTATTTTCCCTTGCAAGGGATATGTGCAGAGTGAACCGATCGATTTTTCAGTGGCATCGGCTATTTTAAACGGAGCCACGCACCGCACCGGCGTGTTTGCCGGTAAAACGCTTCGCTTCCTAGAAGGTTCGCGTGAAACCGAGACTGATAGTGAGTCATTCTCACCTATTCGCATTCTCCGTGCTCGATGTTAATCCACCTTGTCGACGAGCCTGTGCTTCTCGATTTCACGAGCCTCTCTGTCCTCAGCTTTCTCTCTCTCTCTCTCTTCTTTTTGTCTCTCCCCTCTATCTCTCTTTCTCGTTCTTGCTCTTGGTCTCGTAGGACGGGTAACACAAACACCCACACACATACATAAAACACGCGTGAGCGCGAGCGCGAGCGCGAACTCGAAGGGGGTCACTCGAACGATTGAGAATCGTGATCAGCGCACGCTCTGTAAGGACACTCTCGCCGTATCGGATTAATGAATGACTAGACAGGAGTGGAACTATGAATGAACACCGCATAGCACACTGGAGTACTATATAAGCGTACACATTGTGGGCGTCCTCCGCTCTCGGCCAATAAGATTCCCTTGCAGTGACTTGCACGCGGTCTAATACGATTACATCTCTCGACGCGCCGGTCTTTTTCGCGGAAATTCACGCGACGACGCCACTAGATAACCGGCGCCGGACTCCACCGATTCCGTCGATCGGCGACGTCACTTCCGTTTATCGAAACCCGCGACATGGAATCCGCGAGCCAATGATTCATTCGACGCGCAAAATGACGACCCTTTTCAGCCGTGACGACATCGCGAGCCGAAAATCCGGGGAACTCGGCTATTTGTTACAATTAGGTCTTCTTTAGAAACTTCTTGCGCGATCGAGTGATGTCACCACTCGGGACTTACGTATTCGTCTGATCTCGATGCTTATAGCTGGTGCATATTGTTGTAATTTCTATTTCAGCCGCGCGCGTTCTTTTGTTGCGCGTTGTAATCGTTTCAAGTCGACGATAGCGATGAGAATTTTTTTTATTTCAATGTTTTTGTCAAACACTGGTGCATTAATCATTTTGGCTGCATGTTCTCTCGTCGCGGAAGGTATTCTTATTAAGATAGCGTTGTAATCGTTTCAAGTCGACGATAGCGATGAGAATTTTTTTTGTTTCAATGTTTTTGTCAAACACTGGTGGCATTATTCATTTTGGCTGCATGTTCTCTCGTCGCGGAAGGTATTCTTATTAAGTTAGCGACGGTAATGTGACTTATTTGAATTTTAATATTTTTTTCCGACAAACGTGTGCGCTGTATGAACAATTGTTAAATGTCTAGATTAAAAGTTGCTGTCACATTGCAACGATAAGATTATTCAGGTAGCTCTTTTACAGTTTAGAGCACTGGTTCTTGACCCGTGTTCCGCGAGCTTTTTGCAAGTGTTCTGCGAAATTCCGCGAAATATATTAAATGTACTTAATAATATAATTTCTAAGATATATTCATTTCTACGCGGGATGTTTTTGTTTGTTTTTTGGATCATTAATTTTGGTGTTCCGCAAATTTTTCATATAATCAATAGTGTCCCCTGACTTCAAAAAGGTTAAGAGCCACTGGTTTAGAGCTTTAAAATCATTGAATAATTATGTTGTTTGAAATATTCATGATCTTTAAAACAAGGTCTAAGTAGTATGATAAGTGACAGAAACGAAGAGAGAGAGAGAGAGAGAGGTATTAGAGAGGTATATTATTAGAAACACGTGCGCTATTCGATCGGTTTTCAAGAGTGTCCAAAATTAAAATTGCACGCGAAGTACAATAAAATAATTCAAGCCTTAAAAATCGAATGTTGCCGACTCACATAATAGTTCACAGTATTAAATTTCGATATGTTATTTGTTTAACTTACCTAGATTGGGAAGAATTGTAAACAGTAGCTTCGACTTCACGTGATTCGACTCCATAATTGCTCTTACTTTCGAACAACCAGCACTGGAAGAGCTCGTCAAAAATTTTTTGGGCTTCATATTCGTATCGCACGCTGATCGGACGCCGTCTAATTGTGAGACTAATGAAAGCAAGTCTCGGACTGTCTCGGCAATCCGTATCAGATACGTACATATATATATGCCTTAATGAAAAGATGTTGCAGTATCGCAGTGAGCCACGCGTACGTAATAAAATAAGAGAAACGGTCTTTCTCATGTTATCAGTAATTTTCTCCGAATGACTCACGCCCATTGTTGACCGGGACGTGTTCCAGTCAGCTGATAATATTTATCAATTACATCATTATTCAGATATTCACGTTAGATTTCCTGTTGATTCCACGCATGTCGGTCGCGTTCCATTCCCGAGCGCTATCTTCCTTCTGTCTAATCATTTTCGGTCAAGTACTTTGCACAGCAAATCATCCGCAAATAGACAGCTTAGACGTCCCCCATTAAGTGTGAAATGTATGGACGTTTCGATCAAACTCTCCCAATGAAACAATAGCCCCCACACCTTGGTCCCACACCGACATGCAAAGTTAACGTTGCACAATGCCGACGTAAAAGATTGAAAATACGTGTCCCCGGCTTGCACAATGAAAAATGCGATGATCAACCCTCTTTAACGACTTGACATTCTATTTTACTTCAATCACTACACGTATCGCTGATTTACAACACCGTGGAGAACTATTTCTGGTAAGAGTGCTTGTTTGTACAAGTAATTTCTCCAATTCAATTTATCCGACGGAAATAATAAGTACATTATTTTTGAAAACTTTAGAATTCTTCATATTTCGTTCTAAACTCAGTCCCAATGTCGACTGTCTAACTTTAAGAAAACTATTCTGTATTCACATTGCTCCGACAGGTTCTACACGACACGTCAATATAACGGCTGCGGCGCTGAAAAGGTTGACGTGATTACATACTGTCCGATAAATAAATAAAGAAATGCGATTAAAAAAATTTCTTCGTGGTGTTGAAGGATGTCTCTTCGCATCCCAAAAAGGTTTATCCCCCTGTCATCAATAGTTTTCTAGCAAACAATTAGAAAGACCACCTGCTTTTATAACTGTTACAGAAGAGTCTCGCTGAATTTCTCTTTGTTTCATTTTCTCGAAAGTTTCTCGTTTATGCGATATTGTACCGAAACGATTTTTCATGAAATTCAACTCCGCTATTTTGTAGAATTTTGTAATAGTCTTCGGAACGAATTCGAGAACTCCGTTTATCTTTCTGTTCGCCGGGGTGGTCTCGGTTTTTCATACTCGTTGAATGCCGTTTGCCATCGACACTCGTTATTATATCCGCGCGTGCAATAATTATTACCGTAGCCGCGATAAATCACAAACGTTCCCCGCGCGCAGAAATATTTTACAACTGTCATTTGAAATGGTTCTAGCAGAGCAACTGCTTATTTACGCTCAAAAATCGGAGCAAGGAGACATTAACCGGAGTATGGCGAAGTCAAGAGAGCCGGTGACGCAAGCGCCAGTGAACTTTGCGTGTTCTCCGCAACGAAGAAAGAATACGAGAATAAATCCCGGGAGATATGGAATCGTCGGGGGATTTATATTTCGAGTCGGACACAGGACGGGAACGATCTTTTCGCAAATTATTATTGGCAACATCGGACCGGACGGTTTCGGTCGTCGCGTGCCAGGGAACCCTGGGACACACTCGTTGGTCAAGGACTTTCGGGGTCTCCCACTGGTAATCCAGCCGAATCGGGACCGGTTGGAAAGTTAATTAAATCATTTGGCTTGCCAATCCCCTCGCGGTTGGCTCTGTTGTGCGCGCGCTCGCCTTACAACCGATCAAACGCGTCAAATTATCTAAACAAGTTCCTTCGCGCGTGCGAAGATTCAATTACTATGGAAATTCGCTGAACCTGATGAATTTGCTCGACGAGTGCCTCCAGTATCGCAAGTTTCGTTTTTGCAAGTTAATGTTGGGAATATCAGGTTGGATCATGAGTGATTTCCATATCGAGTTTATTTGTTGATTAAATGGGCAACAGTTGTTGCCAACTTAGCAGGTAACTCAAATATAAGTCAGTGAGTTGATAAATTACATCGTTACAATTTGATCAACAATCGTGATCATACTTTTAATTTTTTTTAAATTGAAAATATCTCAGGCATTATTAATTTTAAGCCTTACCTGGAATTTGAGAAAAAATATTGTGCACTCCGTTTACACACTTGGAAAAGGTACAGTAACAAAAACGATAACGGATCCTGGAAACCATGCAACATTCGTTTGGAAAATGTGTTCGTACAACAAATAACTTGCGAGTTATTTGAAGTTGTGACGTTACGGGGCCGCCCCCTGTATATGACCGACGTGACGTGGCACTCCAGGTGTTAAAGAATAGTGTCCACCATATATGACGAACGTGGCAGTCGTTAAAGAAACGAATCTAAAGAACTATACCCTGGCTGGAAGGAAAGTACTTTCTCAACGTGGGCCGGTGAATCGGCGCAGCCGCCGAGTTTTTGCCTGTGTTACGGTGCACATACATGCATCGAACGCCGGGCATTCTTTATAAAGACGTTCCCGTTTCTCGCGGAATTCTCTCCTGACAGAGAGCAGCGCAGGATGTTTCCTGGAAGGTGGACCTGCACCTGTCGAGAATACTCCACAATGCCATGGGGCCAGCAGCGCAACGGCGCGGCGTGTTCGCATCTCCTAGTCGCGTTCCTTGGTCTCTCCACGGTGTTCCATGGGGTCCGAGGGCCTCTGTTCCCACGGGAGTCCGCGGAAATGACAGAGCTGTTGCTCGTTGGCGGGCCCTCGCCTCGCGTCGCAAGGATTTGCCTATGGCGGGGCCTGAAGAGGAGTCACTTTCCTCCGGATATTAATAAGTTATAGCGGGTCGATCAGGCTCTGTGTGTGTTTCTTTTTTTTCTGGGAAGGCGGACCCCGAACGGGGCAACAATGGCCGAATTCGCCGCGGGAGACCCGGGTCTCCCGAAGATGCGCCGGGATAGACTTTGACATCGCGATCGCCAGTGTTTCGTATTATATGCCCATGCCCCCGAGCCCGCAGATCAGATAAGCTCTCGTTTGAAGCACCGACCGACGACCGACTTCTTCGGCATGATCTAGGTTCGCACGTATTTTCCTCCTGTCTTCGAACCACCATGCCGTGCTTGGCTCACAGTCATCGAAACCGCCCACACAAAGCCGAGATGAGCCGGGGGAATCGGAACAAGGAAAGTAGCCAAAACGTGAAAAGGATTTCCAAATTCTAACGGACCCCCCGGTACAAACAAATCGCAGCTAACATCGCTGTTCGGTCGCTGCCGCGCCGCGCCGTGTTGATTGGAATCAGAGATGATCATGGTTTGTGTGCGTTTTAAATTCATTTCAATTTTTCCTTAAAATATAGGAAAACTATTAAGATTCATTTTCACATGAACAAGAAACAAATAAAAGAAATTTATATATAATAAATTTGTGATTTCGGCGCAAGGTTCGATCGTTTCAAACCACAGCAAATGTGCGGTTAGTTAAAAATGCATCTCGACGTTCCGATCCCTATGTGGATCATTCTCAAAGAGACATTTTTTGCGTCTGAAAAATAATGTATTAGGACCTTGAATAAGTTCTCGCTGTTTCTTCAAAGATGGCAGTAGCAGTACCCCGTTCGTGGAATTTCGAATGGTAACACACATGCAAGGTAGTAGTAATTTTTTCTTAGTTCTGAAAATGTCTACTTTTGTGCCAAATAAAGTGTATTTGCGGGGAATTTTATTGCACTACTTTATTCAAAAGAAATCTGCAGCTGAAGCAGATAGAATTCTTGTTGAGACTTATGGTGACAATGCTTTGTCGAATACGACATGCAGAGACTGGTTTCGACGCTTCAAGAATAATGATTTTGAACTTGAGGATAAACAACGTTCTGGCGCACCGAAAAAATTTGAAGACGAAAGGTTGGAGGAATTACTCGATCAAGACCGATGTCAGACGCTAGCAGAACTTGGAAAAACATTACAATGTTTTTGTTCCTTATAATTTAAATTTTGTAAAAGAAACAGCGAGAACTTATTCAAGGTCCTAATATATATAATATAACGACGTAATTTGAAAAACAAATGTAGCACAGCCATGTAAATCCAACGGATAAACAACAAATTAAAAACTACATACTTGCTGTGACAAAAAAAACAAAATTTTTTAAACAAATACTGAGGAGTTACAAATAGCCGGACTTTGTTCCATAGTGGCAGAAATGTAACTGAATATCCGTTATTGCATACATGGTGCTTGTACCAAATTTTCATAATTCAATATTCCAGTTAATATATACCAGGTGAAGGATAGAGAGAACACTTTTGGTAGAATCTAAATTATATTGGAAATATCATCATAAATAAACATTACTGATTCATATCTTCGGTGTTTCATACCTAAGATTAACGCTTTGTTGTTTAATCGTATGAATGGTTTCCAATAATAATTTACGTTGTAAATTAGATTCCCTGTGGTTTGAAACGATCGAACCTTGCGCCGAAATCACAAATTTATTATATATTTAATTTTCGATCGAGAGAATAATTTACCTTTAAAAGAAATTTATTTTCTTCATATGCGAAACACGTATTATTCTTTCTCGCACATTCTGCACTAACTGTGTGGCCATAAAATAAAATTACACGCGTGACCGAACTTCGCCATCTTTTCAGCGTAACAGTTTACCCGGAAAATGTGGGAACTGTCACGGGGCAAGAAGAATTCGTGAATTGTGTAACAGACGGCGCGAGCGTGACGTATAAATGAAATGCGGCTGGAATAGTTCTTTTGTTATCGCGTCGCAGAAGTCGAAGGCAAATTGCGTTACGATGATTGAGCGCGACACGACGACGACGACGACGTTGCCGCGCAAGCGGCCGTCCCTTTTAATGGTGTTTTCGCGTTTCCTTTCACATCGGTGGAAGGAAAAATCGAGAAAGACAGCGGCAGCGGCCGCTTTCGGTCCAGATTTGTGCGTATGATATAAAATCCGAGTACGTAATAGATTCCACGAACGGACATGGTAGGTGATACCTTGCTAAAATGGGTACATCCCGCCCGTTTACGTGTCGTATAGACAGTCAGGTTAAGACATCGTCCGGTAGCTAGACAGGTTGACAGGGGCTGAACCAATTACGCGGAATATTATCCTACCGACGATTTACACTCCCCTGCAATCACCGTGATTAGTGTATCGCCGACACTCGTGTACAGGCATCTCGTAACCACAGCTAATTTGTAAACTCTGGCGTGTATTACACTCGCACGCATGCTTCTATACGTATATAAATATACATATATATATATAGTATACATGTACGTGTATGTATACATATATATATGTATACAGTATATGTATTATATACGTATATATGTACCGGTAACTTACATAATTAGATAGGATCGTTCGACTGGATGCGGGAGAGCTGTCGTGGCTCTCGAGCGCAGTCAGTGCGAAGCGTAACTGTATCCCTGATATGTCGGGCGTCGTTCATAGATTTAAACCTTGGATAAGGAGGCTCAATCATCGGGTCGCTTGTCCGTTAACGACAGCCATCGATGCTCACATTCAAATGCACCGTTTTCCCTTCTTATTAATTGTTTACAATGCGATCGTGACGTGCGCGCGACATAATCCTCGCCGAACCCCCCGTTAAACCTTTGCAACAATCATTCGTGTTGCAATTACAACTTTCTATGTTAGACACTTGTCTTTCGCCGGCTGTTCATGCTTCCATTAAAACAATCGTCGTTTCGATTTTATTACGTCTCGAATGTATTGACCATCTGATCTGGAATATCGAAATCGTCATTTACTTAGTCTGCAGCAGAGCTGGGGAAAATAGTATTTTAAATAGTAAATAGTAAATAATTCTATTTATTTTAAAGTATGTGTATATACAACTTTGAAAATAAAATATTTTATTTGATGCAGTAATTTTTGAAAATGAAATATTTTATTTCATGCAGTAATTTTCGAAAATAAAATAATTTATTTGAGGCAGTCATTTTTTGGAAAATAGTATTTTATTTGAAGACTATTGATTTACCCATTTATGGGTGTAAACTGTAAATCGTTTCTTAACGATAAGATAGACTGTTTATGCGGTTTCTCAGAGTATTATAACAACGCAAAAAGTAATATATTTTATTTCGTGTTTCTGATTGTCAGGATAGAATTATTTTATTTTCGGGATCAAATTGTTGAAACAGAAATATTTTATTTTGCGGTTCAGATTGTTAAAATAAAAATATTTTATTTTCGAAATTGTATATCTCAATTAAAATACCATTTTCTTTAGGCAAAATAAAATCTAAAATATTAGATAGTGTTTGAAATATTTGTTTCGCCAAATAATGCCCACCTCTGGTTTGCAGTGATCAAATTGAACCAACAGCTGTTTCATTGGAAACAGAATAGAAGGACTAACGTGTCCACAAGAAGTGCCATCAAAAATATGTTTAAGAAGATTGATGAATAAAGCAGCGAATAACCCAAGAAAGATCCAATATTTAAAAAGGTGATCGTCTTTTCGAGGGTGTCCGAATATGATTTCGGCTAACTATGGCTTTCACGTGCCTGAACAGCCTGTGCATGTTACGAGTGCATCAGCATCGATGCTCCGGTAATTATCGAAAATCGCGTCGGAACGATCGTGCGTCGATGTCGCAACAATTTCACGGTGCTCGCGCCGTGTTTCGACTGGCGATGTTTCACACCAGGCAGGCCGCCGCGCCGCGCCAGGTAGACAGATACCTACCTGGAAACTACTTATTGTCACCTCTAACGAGGCCGTGACAAAAACTCAACAATTCGCAGGTGGGAATGCTGCCAGGTTATGAAAGTATCAATTGCGTTCTACGCCCAGCTTCTTAATGAGGGTAACAGAACCGTGAATCCGTTTCGATTTTTTTCCCAACGTTCCACGTTGCACTACATACGCCACATCGGACGAAAAAATCGCGGCTTCTACTACAACGATTTTGTACTTTATTTTTGCTCGGCAGTCGGCGCACCGAGCTGCAATATATGCGATAATGTGCGCGCAACAATTCGACTTTTCCCGTTCCTGGAAAAATGATCCGCAATTCACCCACCGTTACGCGTTTTCATAATTTATCGACCTCCGCGAACGGTTTTATGGGTCATAAGGCTCCACGGAGTGCATAGTGCATCAATATTTCATACAAGAAAACAAAAGTAAATGCTATCGGAATGGTTGTATTTACGATCTCGTAAATCCGATCGAACCGCATTATGCAGTTGCCCGCTTGTAATTTCTACACGTAACTCGGCGGGCCCGGTGCGCGGTGTTAGGCGGGCAACGGATGTGGGCAAGATCCGAACTGCCAACTTGGGGTCCATAGAAGGTGTGATTCAGTATCCAGTGACGTCACTTTGAAGTTCTGGTGTTTCATTGTTTAAAGATAGACGTGTGTATCGCTGGACGAAGCCGAGTTACCGAAGTTTATACCGGTGGGATGCAGTGCACTATAAACGCGTTGGTGTTCGAACAACCACCTATCGAGTGTCGCACTGTAATGATTAACTAGAAACTCTGCTGGACGTTTGACGGAAAAATTGGGAAACCTCTGAACTATGCCAATATGGAATACCCGATGCCAGAAGCGGAGGAATTTATTTTGAAATAGTGTAGAAGAACTCTCAAGCGGTACAGTATTTACTCGGTATACGAAATATTATGCAAGGAGCTTTCTAAAATTCTGTATAAATTTCTCGGACGAGTATATAATTTAAGACATAAAATTATGCTCGTATAACAAATATAAAGAAATACGGATGCTTTGAAGTCATAGTAAGAAATCCAGAAGAAGTGGAATTTGCCAATAATCGTCATTACCTTCGGAATTCGCTACTTCTCATGAAGATTTTGCATACATTTAGCTTACAGTCATGGATTCATGAAATCGAGGATTAGTATCAATGCACATCGAAAGAAATATGATTGTTCTAAACGTTCAGGAATCCCGGGAAAATCCTTTGATCAGATCTGAAATAATTGCATAACGAGATACACATCTTTCTGAATTATACCGGTGAGTCAATAAATATCCTTAGTCTAAAAGAAGATTACCCTTCCGTTCACGTTCCAACCGATTTTTTCGAGGAGCGCAGCAATCGACCAGATAACCAATTGTAACGAGATTACAGTGGGAATCGTAATGATTAGAGACGATAACAATCTCTCCATGACTCACTATCTTCCGTTCTAAAGTTTTCTACTTTCCGATGCGCGGGTAGCTATTGGCCCGTTATCAATCGCTATGATTCAGTGCTGTTTACATAATAACATCATACCGCTTCGACCGATCAACTTGTCGTTGCTACATAGGAGAGCGTCGAATTTACAGTCGCGACAGGTAGAGGATGAGAGGAAGGTTCGCATAATGTGTATGATTCCATTCGGTTGAGTTTTTCGAGACAGAGAGAAAGATGATAATGAAAAAAGAAGCTAGCCGAGGCGTCCAATATACGTAGTCCATTATACTCGTATCATCAACATTCTTGAGCAGAAGTCATTACCGGTCTCTTTTGTATCCGGTGCTCATAATATTTGTACCAATAAGCGATGAGTAACAAGACGACCAGAAATCCCCGCGAAATGACGTATCATTACACGCGTGTATGCGTTCGCGTTCGCACGGAGGCTTCGGGAATATGAAAGTACAAAACGAGAAACTGCGCCAGAGAGCCAGAGAAGAAAAAGAAGTGCCGGACGACGAAAGAAGGGCAAATATCGCGTTTTTCGCGATTTTCTCACGCAGATAATTTCGACGATTAGCGCAAAAACGGGGTCCAACAGCGATGCGATGCGATGCGATGCGATGCGAAGCGGCGGGCAACGTCTGCGCGAGGAAACGGAGAGACAGAAATTGTTTTGCTGGTGCCGTATAATTTGCAGGGCCGCGGCCATCATGTATCATTTGCGGAAATTATAAATTCATTATTTCACAATTATTGTAATGTATTTGCGAAAACGTCGATCCCGACGGAGCCCCACGAAAATGTCCGAGCCCTAAAGAAATGTGCACGCCTCCGCGAGTATTATACATACCTCCGGGGACCCGTGCGAAATCCTTCACGTGACTCGCATCAGGTACCTAGAATCTTTCGAACAATAGTTGAACAATACATTCGTAACATATTTCAAATTCTTTGAAGCATTACAAATGTCGAAAATATTAATTATGTTGTATATACTATTAAATATTAAGTACTATATATTATTAAATGGATTAATTAATCCAATAAATCGCATTATTACAGACTCTAACACTCTGTATAATAGAATTGATTTTTTCTTTGAGTCTTTACACGTGTTTAAAAAACAATTACGCAGAATCATATGATAATACCAGATAGTTAGTACCATTAGTTTTTGTGCATGTCCCTTCTATGTTACTATACGAGTAGTCCTTTATTGTTTTCCATTGTAAACATTTATGTAAGAGGGATTCGGTCCGTTTATAATAATAATAATATTGAAATTATTATAAATATGAACAAATGTATGACGCAAGATGGAACATATTACATAATTGACGCCACGAATTTATTCGTGCAGCCAGCGCACAGTGGGACGAAACGGGCGATTCCCTGGACATGGCTTTTTCACCCAGTTATTCCTTTATAAAAATTTAAATGTGGGTCATACTCTATGTATTTTTTCGTGCTGCATCGAATGGTGAAGTCCGTTTGGCGATAGGAATGATGCGGAAGAAGCTACAGCACATTTTAATACATCAATCGACGCAGCTAGACATTCGTTATAAAAAAGTACTAACCTATGTACATATGTCGAACACTTAGTAGTTCAGGAGATCTTTCAATTTAAATAACTCTAAAACACCAGTACTGTCGTACTAAGACGTTAGCGTTTACTTACTAGTGTAACGTCTTAGTACAACAGTAATGATGTTTTAGAATTATTTAAATTGAAATATCTTCTGAACTACTAACTTTTCGACATACGTAGGTTAGTACTTTTTTATAACGAATGTCCAGCTGCGTCGATTGATGTATTAAAAAATACCTCATTCCATTTAAAAAAATCAAGTTGACCTTCATATCTCCTTGACGTCTCTGCCTATAAAAAAATTAATGACATCAGATTACGGGTGCCTCGATATCAAGTCGGTTTGGTCTGATGCATTTTCTTCTATCTTCAAAAGCCCGCGAGTTATTCAGGTGACCTGTTTATAGTGCCCCATCCTGTATATTGTTTCGTTGTCTTCCTTATTTATATTATTTCGTTATCTTTGTTGTTAAGCTTTTTTTATAATTTACAATCTTTATTCGTTCGTATGCATGCAACGAAAATCCACAATTCCAACAGTTTCAAAAACTGATCGCTGTACACGTACACGGATACGGAAAGTTGAGAACTGATACTGAACGATAAGAGCAGAATTAAGAATACATAGTCGACAAACACTGCGTTTTGCTAGACTTTGACCCTAAATAGAAACCACACGTTCAAGCATGATTTCCGGGAAAAATCGAACGAAGTGGGATATAATTTTTGCGTATTTCTCTCACTAGACACCAACGGTAAACGCCTGTAGAGTCCGTTTTTCGGAACAAATCGGAACTTTTTGTAACGCGACAAAATGTACGCAAAATGCCCACAACGTTACTAAACGTCAAGTGTTAAACATTAATACAGCCATTTTCTATTTCATTTATATTTTTCTCAGCTCAAATACACATAATGCGGAAATACTCATAAGTAGGAAAAAATTAAACAACAACATTACCAAAAGATGGAAACTGTTGGGAACAATTAAATAGAAAGATACGGTTTCATGAAAATTCAAGTCTCGAGCTGTTGATTTTACATATACAACCGGAAACATGGCGTTATCACTGACATGTCCTGGAATGTC
Organism: Lasioglossum calceatum; assembly: GCA_963966675.1. Taxonomy (NCBI): domain Eukaryota; kingdom Metazoa; phylum Arthropoda; class Insecta; order Hymenoptera; family Halictidae; genus Lasioglossum; species Lasioglossum calceatum. The sequence goes on from OZ016541.1 coordinate 19,465,283, forward strand.
CCCACATTTTACTTGTTCCAAAAAGCCTAGTAAACGATCCTATGAGCTCTCTTACTGGGAAAAAGAAGTTTGAATTTTTCGTCCATGTCGGGGAGTTTTTTACGTAAGTCGTCCCACTGTGCAGCAGAATGGCGCGGACAGTGGTACTCATATAGTGAGACCAGCATTACAATGGGGAATTCATTGACCAAGAAGGACGATTCTGCGGAAGGCCCGATCAATTGTTAGGATCGTGAAGGATTGCAGTCTGTTGCATGCAGTCTGGCGTTATCGGCGCGACTGGAATTAATTCGTTTCGCGGCGTGAATGCGCGCACACCTTCGCCAATACGTTATTACGTTATTAGACTCGTAAAAGCCCTTAAACCCGCGCTTTACGAACGGCTGCGCGACGAGACGCATTCACGTGGTCGGTTTTACGAGTGACCCGGTGCATCGAATCGAAGCCAACTTTCATCGAAAAGTCAAACCAGCGCGGCGCCGCGTTCGCCATTCAAGTGTGTCCGCCACTGGACAACAATACTTTCCTTCCGCGCTTATCTTATCTCCGTGAAGTCCGGCCGCCTGAAAATAATGCTCCTTGTGCAGCCACGCTTTATTGATTTCGTGTTTCGTCACTCGTCTGTGAATTTCGCATGAGACTTGCCACACGTCTCGCCTCTATCGCCTAACTTCGGCACAATGCTCGCAGAATTTGTCATAGAGCTCGCGAAACCAGTGCACCAACTCGCATTATCCCGAAGGAATGCGCTTTCGATAATACAGGTTTATAATTTTCCAGCATGAGGCGTCTCTGCTACTTACGAATCGACTGTGCATCTCTGATGAAAACGTAAACAAACTGAACTTTTCGATGTACAGTAAAGGGTCGAGCTAAGAAAAAACCTAGATTGCATAGTGCTGGTATTTTTTGTCACATTGCTGGCCGTGCCGAACGTGGAAAAGGACAGCGCGTCATCTACTCTCGTGTATAGTGTCATTACAATAAGAAAAACGCCACAAATAAGTTGGCGAAAGTCCCGTAAGAAATAAAGATTTGTAATGCAGTGGAAGGGACATTCGTTTTTCTTAGATCGTACAGTTCCCGTTTTCCCAGATCGAACATTTATTGTACATCTTTTAACTTCTCAGTAACACCTGTAACTCCTGAGATGCACAGTGTGCCTACGAATCTATGAGTCAATAGTCAGAATTAATAATACACGCGGCAGAACTATTGACTCAGACAATGTTATCGCTAAGGAGTATGGGTCTTGATAATAGGATTTTATAATTTTGTAGCGTCAAGTGTTGCTTTTCTGATTCATCCAGATTTCGAATTCCTTAGCTTGCACACGTTTGTTATAGACGCGTTCGTCAAATTAGTGACGCAAGTGGCAATAACACCTAAACGATATAATCGCGTGGGAAAACGGGACTTTTGATAATAGAATTTTGTAACTTCGTAGCACCAGGCGTCGATAACATTATTCATCAATGAATCATCGGAATGTCGATTTTTTTGCTTAATTCGTCTGTTTACAGTTTTCGACGTGGGAAATTCGAATCTCGAATTAATTCACCGGCCGAGATAGAAATAATTATTATATCCGCGAGGGAAACTGGGCGAGCGCTGTGATCTCACCGCTTGTTTAATCTACCTGGCTCGTCGGTGCTCGTGTCACAACTATAATTCACGCGGGACAGGTTGACGCGGGCCAAACCTTACGAATTTGAATACGAAACTTACGACTGTCTACGGCCGGAATCTGCATTCATATTGCTTGCAGCGCAGCTTGCAGGCCGAGGGGTATCATTGTGACAATAAAATTGTCGTTTGAAGAATTATACGGAGATATTATTCCCTAAATTATGAAAGAGGCGGTTATTTAGCACGCCGGGGTCCTTTGTGAATGTTTTGCGAGCCTCGCGAACGATGTCGTTCCGTAAATTGCGGGTCGTCTTCGTTCGAACACGTTCTTCCTTACGAGGTTGGACGAGTCCGAAATCGTGCTCAATTTTCAATATGGCATGTATTGTCCCTTAGCACTCGAGTGGTGACTTTGAAGCACCACCAAAAATTGCTGTACCGTTATACAAAATATTGTTTACATTATTCAATATGTTGGTATGTAACCAATTACTAAACATTTAAGTATTGTATCAATTTCATCCGTCGTATGTAGAAAGGAATTATTCTAGGTCGGAAGAGATGTTCGATTTTCTTGAAATGTTTAAATTGTAATCATAATAAATCTGCGCTGTAACATTTGCAAATCCTTGATGGCGACTGAATAGATATTCTGATTGTATCTTTTCTATAAGCACTGTTGGGCAATAAATAAGTATTTAAATAAAAATTTAAATAACAAGTTATTTGTTACTTGGATATTCAAATAGAAAGCAAAAATGCTTATTTATTATTTGAGCAAGTCTAAATGAATTATTTAAAATAATAAAGTTAATTGTTATTTACAAATACAATTTCAATTATTATTTGTATTGACAAATAATAAATTAAATTGTATTTTTTATAGGCAGCTAGGCCCTCCGGACGGGCCCGACCACTGGCGGTATACCTGAAAAGGTTGCTATAGCTATAGCTGACAAAAAATACGCACGTGTTCATTGTATATACAAAATACAAGAAATAAGAGAAGACCAAAAACTATTTATATGATTTCCACCTCAATCCAAATAATAAATAATCTTTATTTGCAAATAAGGAATAATAAATAGATCACTTTTGGAATTATTTAAATTACTTTTATTTAAATAAAAAGTTTAGTTATTATTAGCAATTAAAAAATCACACGTTCATTTATTATTTAATTATTTATTATTTAAAATAAAATTTGCCCAACACTGTCTATAACACATCACCTACCATCGATTATTTCGATAATATTAATAAATTTCAATAAAACTGTTTACGTCAAATTGCAACCGCCTCATGCGAACTTGTGCAATCACCCCCAATACCTTGGGTCTGAATGTAACAGAACCGTGTGAACTGCGTGATTAATTGACGCTCGTAGGTTTCCCCGCGCGGAAGTTAGTCATCGTGAATTTTCGGTTACGTGTGCTTAACGGGAACGATCCTAGATAGACACCAGCCCCGTCGAAGACGAAAAAACTCGGAAGTTCCGCTCGCGGAATGAAAACTATGCCATGCGGTTTCCGGTCGACGTTCTTTCAATAAAGCCGTTGTACGCTTTACGTGGCCGGAATCGCTTCTCGGAATATATCGTATTCAGCCGCGGACAAATATTTAGACATGGTCTTGCAACGTCGTCGCAACGTCATCGTGACGTCGTGCGAATCGACGATGACGCAAGGTCGTTTCATTGAGCAGGGAGTCGTTGATACGCGCGCGGTAGGGAGCCCCGCGCGCTTCGCTTGTGTATATTTCGGAACGATTGTCGTTAATTTTTCTATTTTTATCGGTGACGAGTCACGCGACATTTGTTGTGGCGACAAACCGCAAGACATTATATCAGGATGACCTTAACCTTGCACATGTAAACTTCCTGCGCGCATGCTGATAGCACCGCTGCAGACGCTGCTGTCTCGCTTGCGAACGCTGCCATCCAAACAACTGCATTCTCCTTCTGATCAGTAGATTGTGGAACTTTATGCACAATGAAAATTGTCTGTTTTATTAGGAATACAATCGCAATTCAACAATTATTAACCCTTTTAGTGCCGGAGGCCGATATAACGGCTCTTGCTGCACTGACGAGAAGTGCCAGAGCCGATATATCGGCCCGCGACTCATAGCGCTTTACTATTCGCATTGCGGGAGAACTCTATCTCAAAATAAATTTATAATACGTTATAAATGGTGTCTAATTTCATTACGAGAGAATTACAGCGAGCGAGCAAACTATCTAAATGGAGATGACAAAGGAAGAGACCTAAGCATGATCGCAAGGTTCAGATGTGGGAACGAAGAGCGGGGAAACAAATACTGGAATGAAGAAAATGAGATAGTATGCAGACTATGTAAAGGGGAAAGAGAAACGTTGGACCACATGGTTAGAGACTGTAAACAGCTGACAAGAGAAAATGTAACGATAAGAGAGATACTAAAGGGAGAAGAAGTAGGAACCGATTGGATGCGTAATGCGTATAAGGTACTTGAAAAAAGGAAAAGGGAAGAAGACCAAGAGGAAGGAGGAAGACTAACTGAAACCACAATAAGCTAACCCAGACACACATACGCACAAACACTTGTAACCCCATTTTGAGGCCGAAAGGCAAAAAATAAATCTATTTACTACATTACGAGAGAATTAAAAAAAATAGTTTTTCGTTTTAACTCTTTGTGGACGACGACTTTTTCCTATCGCTTGCAGCTAACGAAATCTAACATAAACACCGATGGTCGCCGCTATTTATATAATTTCCAATGAATATAGAAAAACTAGTGTCATTGTTTTGTTCTCTATTTCGTCCTTAATATACTGCTTTTTGAATCATGTAAATATTGTTTCTTGTTTGGTTTTTATGACCATTTTCCCAAACCCTAGTAAAACCGTGAAATTCGGCCGGTTATTCTCGCATAGACACCTCTTTTTCGCCTGGCACTGACATGGTTAAGAACCCCTCAGCCATGTATTTTTGACTATTAATCCAAGTAAATAAAAATTCCAACAAATGATGTCCTAACGCGTGATCAAATAATGTAAAAGATCACGGACGAAAATGCTCGCTGACAAGCAGATATCGAGCGAACAAGTTAGAAGGAAATAAAAGAGGCTCGATTCGAGGACTGTGGTCTCGAGTCCATTTCTCACCGGTAACCTGGTCGTCAGGTGAATTAATATTCGCGGACAATCTATTATCGAGATGCAAACGGTTTAAAGATCGATGCTGCTGGGAATCACGTTCGAAGAAGGTCCGAGCATAACTCGTGCGGCCCGGCGGCTAATGGACGTGTCGTCCCGTTATTAATTGCATCCACTCGCGACCTAATTCGGCCACATAATCGGTGTTCCGGTGAAGTTTTGACTGGTGACGTTGATAATTGCGGGGAGGGTCCGATTAATACCGACCATTAGGCATCGAGGAACGTTGAACGACGGATACCGATGGTATTCGATGTAATCGGAGCCAGTGAAACAGCTCTGGATGCTTGAAAAGACCACCGAGGCTACGCTGATAGCGGTCTTCTTATGACAAACGTCAAATTGATCGTTCCCGCCGAACGGCACGGAGGGAATTTATTAAACGCATTAGCCTGGAACGCGATTAGAGGAAATGTGTAACTTTTATGCAGGGGCGATTTTAACTTTTCGTTCATTTATTCGTTCACCAAGTGTCTAAAATAAGTGGTTATACAGGGTGTCCTAAAATTACCTTAGTTTAATGAAATGGGAGGTTTCCGAGATCATTTCAAGCGACATTTTCCTTTGCAAAAATGTTATCCGCGGCTTTGTTTAGGAGTTATTAACGAAAAACACGGACCAATCAGAGCGCGACCTAGACGCGAGTTGGCACAGTCGGCCAATAAACAGTTGGCGCGCCGGGCCGACTGTGCCAACTCGCGCCTAGATCGCGCTCTCATTGGTCCGTGTTTTTCGTTAATAACTCCTAAACAAAGCCGCGGATAACATTTTTGCAAAGGAAAATGTCGCTTCAAATGATCTCGGGAACCTCCCATTTCATTAAACTAAGGTAATTTTGGGACACCCTGTAGAACAGCAAAATTTGAAAAACAATTAGTTGCTTTTTACCTTAATAACGACTCTTTTTGGACTTTCTTCGCGTTAGAAACGCGTCTCCGACCACTGTAGAGCCCAGCTGCGTGTAAAAGCTCGCGGAAGGGAAAGTCCTCGATGACATCATCGCCACGGCTACAGTCTCCAGAGAATCTGGATCAGAAATTCGTGGTAAAAGTTTCATCGGAACTTTCCATGAATCCGGTACCTGCTGTAGAAGTAACGATGTACATATTAACTTGCTGAAAGATGAAACATATTTGTTTAAAAATCGAGAATGTAAAGTGTTTCATAACCCCACTAATTTATGTAATTTTAAACAAAGAGGAGCATCGATAATGAGTCGATTATCTGCAGCAAGCTCGAGAAAGGATTCAGATATCGCTGGTGCAAGTGGATATAAAATTATACGATACTTTACTTACGCTGTTGCCTTGCGGCTTTTGTTGCCCGGATGTCCTAAACACACCTACACTCGCAGTGGCACAGCGTGCCTAAAAATTCAGCAACTGGTAAGCTTCGGCGTTCGCTTGCAATTTAATAACCCCCGGCGAGATAAAGTCTGCGATATACGAACGGGTGGAGGCTCTTTGTATCGTTGATAGAAATTTAAACTGGATTCTACGGCGCGTGGAATTAATGAATGCCGCCATTTAGATGGAACAGGTGGAAGATAGCGGACAGGAGGGTCTTTTTATCGTGGATGTAAACCCGATTAAAGCGGTTCAACGCGTCGTTCACCGCTGTTCTACGTCAGTGAATTATAGCAACTTATCAAAGAGCAGATAGCTGCGAATTTTGGAAATTAACAAGATCGGTAACACTTTTGCTGGCGTGGCTTAAATCCGTTTAATTACACAATTTAATTGCACAAAATCCGAATGAATCAGTTTCGTTTAAAATTTACAGGACATCATTCTACAAAATAAGACTCGAAGTGGGTCATTGTGGCTTCCCTGATGGTTTTCGCTCTATTAATGATTAATTAGGTAGCCGACAGATTGAACAGCGTTTTGCCTGCGGACTTTCGTGTTCTGAAATGTGAACCGCTGCTAAAAGTATGCGATTGCGAGCCTGGGTAGCAGCATTGATACAAAGATATGTAAATTAGGGCCGAGGTTCTGGAGCATAGAACAGAATGGCAAAAGAGAGGACGTCGCGTCGCGTTCGGTCGGCACGAGAAGGCAGGACATCTAGCTGCTCCGCTTATGCGAAACAGGACCTGAAGGATGAGCTCGGATAAGAGCACGCTTTATTAGCGGCACCGGCGCGGCGCCCACGCGGACTTATTAATTCGCCAGCCGTGACGTCACTTCATTAACGGTTGCCGGGATACCGGCTAATTCGCACACTTTATTCCCTTCGCTTCCCGCAAACCGTTCCGTATGAGAAATTGTCTCTGTTACTGAGATAAAATTTTTAATATTTTTAACCGCCAAAAGCATGTGCAAAGAAATTCTATAAAATTGGCAAGCAACAACAAACTTCAATAATATTTCATTTAATGAACATGACGTATTCGCTGGTTGAGGGTGTATTTTTTCGGGGATAGAAACTCGCGGACTTGATTTCCCGCTGACAGGAGAGAAAACGCGGAAAAGTCGGTTGAGAAGTAAAAGATCGGAAGAGAAATGAGTCCTTTATGGTTCCGTAAGCGATCTCTGAATATAGGCTTGCCGCCTTTATAATTAACGAGCCAGTGCCACGAAGTATCTGTTATTTGGCGTGGCGAGGGAGGAGGAGAGCGGGGAAAAGGAGAAAAGAGAGGAGGAGTTGGTGAACGCGCTTGTACACACCCTCTCTCGCGGTCCCGTCGGCATTCTAGAAATTCTGCAAGGCAAACAAACACAGCCCGCGCGGATATACGCGAATTCTGCTCTGCCACCGAGATACAACAGACAACACAGCGAAGGGGGGCATCTTCGTTCCATCCATTCCATTTCGCGTGGTTGTGTCTCTCGTCTTCTCTCATCTCTCCGTTTCATTCCGGCGGCGCGGCGATGCGGCGGCGGCTACTCGCGAATCCCTCGCGATTACGGAGCCACGCAAACGGGAACGCTGATTTATCTGGCCGGTTTACGGGGACGCGCGCACGTAATTTACCGCGACTTAATTGCGTTTAATTCAAGCGGCGCAATTGTAAATCACAAAGCGTCGCGCTTGTTGCGCGTTGCGCGGGTCAGTCACGCCTTCTGTCGATATGATGTAATTACGTCTATCAGCGAGTCCCGGGAATATCGCGAGCCACGTCGAAAGAAAAGTACGAAGTAAGGCAATTGCAAAATAAAGAAACAGCTGCCCTGCACGCCCTTCTTTCGCTTATGTTCCCTTATCCCGGTTACGAACTGAAGTTGCACTAAAGTCACAGCCAGTTCACCGATTTTCGACGTGAACAATACATAAAAACCTTAATTGATAAGTTATAATTAGACTGCGGGTAATTTTATGCATTTATGACAAACATGGGTGGATGTCACATAAAACAGTAAAAGCTTTACGACGATTTAAGGACATCCATATATTATGTTATTTTCAATTTAACACAATTGTTAAAGTTAGGAGGAAATTTTTGTATGATTCACTAGTTACAATGGTTTGAATATTATTACTTTTTGCACATTATTCACTGTACTGATCAACGAAGATTGAATCTGTGCAGGTTGAAACTGTTCAGTTTGGATAATGGAGGCTCTATGAAGTAGATACATAATCCTGATGTCGTGAATATGTTAACATTCGTCCTCACAGTGTCGATAGGCGGAGGCAGTAGATGTTGGATTCGATAATGATCAAAATTGCAGAAACGGCAGTTGAATGAAGCTGTAAAATTTGATAGTGGTGCACGTATAATACAAATAAATACGTAGTATGTAGTGAGGATTGAGTGGCTACCGGTTGCAAAAAGGAAGCTCGCGAGGTCCGAACGTGTGTCTATTCGAGCGGCGGTTGTCGACGCGTGCATTCACGTGTATTGCCACGGGATTGGTAACGCCCGTGAAATCGCTTATTGGTTGCCAATCTCTTTGGTTTTTGCCCATAAGAGAAATTCGCTCGCACGGAGGTGTGGTACCAGTTTGTCGGCTAGATTTACGAGGAGACCGCCTTGAAATTATTGTCGCGCACTTCGCCGGCAGAGAGAGAGAGAGAGAGAGAGAGAGAGAGATCGTTTCTCGCTGAGGAACCGCGAATAATGCGAGCCCAAGAGCCTCGTTGCTAGCAAAAAGAAACGCCAATAACGATCCTCTCGGCTCGCGCGGCGCGCAGGTTTGCTCTCTTTGGTCAACCTGTTCTCTCTCATCGAGTAGCCCCCTCGAACACCCGGAATGAATTCTGGATTTTTTTTCCGGATGGGACAATACTATCGTGATCGAAGATGGATGCCTGTGGTTCGTGCTATACATTGCAGTATGCAAATTTAATAAGCGCGCGCGCGGTCGCGTTGAGTTTCATCGTTGTTCAGCTACGTGGTTTCATTGCGCTCGCTCTGGCCTCGCCTCCGACCGTATCGGAACACCGTCCCCGGCGAATCTTGATGCGTTTATCGCAAATGAATAATATTATCTACTTGTTAGCGTTATCATAGTCGGCCGCAACACGCCAAATAAACGCCGTTTCGCGACCCGGTCCCAAAGTTCATTTAAAATTAATGCGCTCCTCCATCTTTCCTTCCCAGTTCAATTCGTCTGTGCCTGAGCTCTTGCTGACATTCAAAACTAAACATTACTACATTCATAATTAAATAACTTTGTATTTCATAAACTGATAAAAATTCTAACTATTTAAAAAGTACAGAATCCTAAAAAGTTATTTGATATCGGTACAAGAAAAGTACAGTGTATGCAAAAGCGAGGAGTTAGAAAGTCGACTTTGTACACACGTTCTCTCCGGTCCGTGAAAGGGTTAAGTAAAGCGTACACTTTGACAATGAATCGAGTCCGGGCTAGATTGGCTTTAAATTGTCCTAGCTGCCACAGTTTTTCCGCGACCGTTGTCGAGGCAGTTTGTCAGGAGCGTTAATTCCTTCGAGATTTGTGTTCGGCGTTTGGGTTCGAAGGAGAGTAAGTACCCAGCGAGTTAGCGTTAACTGCTGAGCCATGAATAATATCTAGAAGTGTGCGTCTTGTCGCGTTACAACAGTCACTTGGCTCTTGCCTACGATTTATGCTGAATCTCAACACATGACATCATTCCGCAGACAGCTCAATTAGTTGCATTGGTTTATAAATACCGTGTTCGAACTTGTCGCTCGCTGTTCGAACATTTATCACGGTCGTTAATCGATGGACAAGTAGCTTTCGCGACATCATCACGTCATTTTTCTTTATAAAACACCATTTTCCTCCACTCTCCTTCTCTCTCTCTCTCTCTCCCGGGTTATTAATTCTCGAACGATAAAAAAATCGTTCTACGAATATTTGACCAATCGAAAGGCGAGTTTCATGACAAAAATAAGAAAACATCGAATTATAACTTGTTTCGCGCCAATTTTGCGTCACAGTTCGGCTTTGAGACTTCCAATTAGGGCATGAACAAAAATTCCGACGTGATTGCGTACCGGCGTAGTAATCCCGCATTGTGCCTAGCGACACCGTAATGAGAAAGATAAATAAAACGTCTGTATTAGTTCATCGTCTATTAATATTTCGCTACACCGAGCCAAAGGCTTCTAACTGACACGAATCATCTTTCTAATTTCTTCCCCTTCACTATTACGCTCCGTCCCGCGAGAATCGTTCGCGAGAGTCACATTATTTATGATCGAACATGAAATTGCCAGCATCCCACGCTTTCGTATAGATTCGCCTTAACGCCGTCATTATTGTCACATAACTCGCTGCGTTAGCGCACGTCTCAATGTATCCTCTGCTGCAACTGTTACGGTTGCCCTTAACGCGTTTTTAATCCCCTACATTTGCCGGACGCTCGTGAAAGCGTGCAAAAACGCACGTGTTGCAAATGTCCGCCAAGAATTCTGTATTCTTCAAACACGCCGGACAGTGCACGACTCTGTCGAAGGGGATTCTCAACCCCTACATGTTTTTTTTGGGTGAGAATTCGCAAATTTTGGATTTTTGCAGTTTCTGAAAAGCTGTGGTTAAAATTGTTTTAAAACTGCACCCACTTCTAGATTAACACTAGAACTACACCAGAATGACAGGTTAAAAATCGTTTGTTCGACAATTATTGAAACTCTGTGAAGATACTTCTGAATGGAAAAATTGATCTACAACTATATAAAAAGATGCAATAATTACATGACGACCGAAGACCATTCGTGTTATCTGTAAATTGCTTAATGGCACCACGGTCAATTGAATTTTTTAATCAAGTCCAGTCGTAAATTTCTTCTTAATCTCCTTAAACCGAGGCACTTTGCACTTTCCCGGGCCGACTAAACGAATTAGCGTCTTTTACGACAGCGTTTTTTTCGGGCAACGGCGAGAGACGTTGGAAGAGTTACGAAGGCCATCAGATTTATTTCCCCCTTTGGATGTAGTCACGATGTTCGAGAGGCCCGTAACAACTTGGGTTAGGATTGACCTCGCCTACCTGCCGACACGAAATTGCTTGTTGACCAAACTAGCCTATAAAAAGGAGTCTATTAAACCGATGTCGAGCCACGCACCAAATTATCATAGGGAGCCTAAACTGTTGTAATCACCTGTCAATGTAGCCGTATCTTCATCCGATTCTTCGCCGATTCCACTTTCGAGCATATTAATAACCACACATATCTATCTGAACAAATTAAAGATCTATTTTACGACGTTGCTATGTCATGTTGACAGACGAGCGAAGTGCATTGGTGTATTCAAACAATAACTACATCCAAAATTGAAGGCCTTTCTCACTGTATGCTCATCGAGCTATTTTGTTTTAAAATCCCTGCGCAAAATGCATTTCTCGTGGTAACAGAAAATCCAAGATTTTTCTCGCATTCCTTTTCGAAAATTGGCGAGCTGCAACAATTGCGCGTGCATTCTCCGTGGTTGATGCACCGGTTCGTTCGACGTTAGACGGCGCAGTCAGGGTCGGCGCAATTTTTCATTCCGAGAAACACCGTCGAGGTGACCTGTTTTTGCGAGGCGGCTGCCGTTCGTCGTTTATCGAGATACTTTAAAGCCTGATTCATCTACGGATGTCAAAATTCGCCTACGCGACTCAACCATGCGTGTTCGGAATCGCGCAGTGCGTCTGTTGCTTTCGCGAAACGCCCGAGCCCGAGCACCGGTTTCCCGTATAATTTAAAAGCGTGTCCTCCGTGTATCATCGATTTAATTCTTGCGACGGTGATATCGTCGCGTGCTGTTTCTGAACTCTCTCTCCCTGTCTCTCTCTCTCTCTCTCCGGACTCCCGTGCCGGGGGCTATCTCGTTCGAGGAGAACGTTGCTGCCACAAGGAAAAGGAAGAACTCGCCAAGACGAATAGAGCTTGTCCTATCGCGTTCACTGTTCACGGAAAACAAATGGTACCGAGGGCCGCCTACGTTCCCTTCGGCATCCCGACGAATTATTCGCTCCGGTATTTTCACCCGTTCTACGCCACTGCGCGCACTAATGATATTTCGCGATCTCTGGACTCGTTACGGCATCGATGATCTCGACGATACACTCGTGATAGATGAGCTATCCGTCCGCGGAACGGATTAACTCCGACATCTCGACAGGATCAACGAATCCCTCGATCTTTCTGAAAATTCTTCTTTTCTCACGGATCCTGCTTTCGAAAATATTCATTTCACCCTTCCACGAAGCTGACTTACATTTGCTACTTTCTAAAGCCATAGGGAACATATAGAGATACAGTAAATACAAACTTTCTTCTTGTTTTAAGATATTACGAACGACAAAGCAGTTCTAATCACCGTAACCGTAAAATAAATCGCAGTACAAGGGGTCAATATACCGTAATTAAATAAAATTCGAATTTACGAGTCATAACTTATGACGTTTTTGACCCTCATGTGCTCCTCAAAATAGTTGTATAAAAGAGGCTACGATAATTCATCCATTTTTTTCTACACTTTAAATCAACAATTTATATATATTTTTCGCAAAGTTATGCTTGCAATATCTACAAAGGAGGAAAAATATATCGGCTTGCTGCTGTCTCCTTTATGTGCGCCGACTCGTCTCGTTGGATCGAGCGTAGGGTCAACCGCGAGAGCGGAACGGTGAAAATTGCTGCGATCGTTGTGTTCGACGCGTGTTCGTGTCGACCGGAACTGGCGAGGCCTTGATCGCCGGGCCAGTTGGCACCCTCGAAAATCCGATTGAACCTCAGCGGTAGGTACGACCTTGTTCGTTGGTGCTCCGCGAGGTGGAAGGCGCCTCGAGCTAAAAGGGTCGATGACGAGAGAGTTCGGAAATGCGCGTCCCACGTGGGTGAGTTAGTGCAAAGCCATCCTTCCTCGGCGAGTACAGTCCTCACACGGGTTCGGTTTCCGAAGCGAGAGGTTCAAGTGAGTCTGGGGGAAGGATAGTGGCTGCTCAGAAGAAGAACAAGAAGGACCAGAGAAAGAAGAAGACGAAGACGAGAAGGCGGAGGAGGAGCAGGAGGAGGAGGAAGAAGTAGAAGAAGAAGTGGCTGTGGAGGGACACGGTGGAGTAAGCTCAGGTGTTCCGTTTCTTGAGCGTGGACTCTGCGCGACGCGACGGTTTGGCGAACCCGTTGTTGGCGAACCGCCGATTCACGGTACCCGCTCTCATCTTCGCCTCACCGGTGCATCCTGCTCGCACTCACACTACCGGCGCACTCTTTGAGGCTCTCCTCTCGCGAATCAACCCACCGTTATCGCCCTGCTTCGCTGTCTGAGCAACAAATGTTAGCGTCAACGAGGTTTACGGTGTTACCGAGAAAATTTAGCTCCACCTCTGCTTACGATTCTTCCACTGTTGATAATTGCATATTTCGTGTCTATACAACATTGCAACATTTCCCCATATACTACAGCAAAAAAGGAGACGAGTTTTACAGTATAATTTCCACCTTGACAATCGCTGTAAAATTATTTGCGGATCCGAAGTTTGAACTGTTTACCAGAGATGAAATTGCTGAGTGCTAATCATTCTTACAGAACTGTACCGCATGTTTCATGTCATAACGCTGAAATAAGTGGATGTTATTAGGCGCCATGCCCCATCGATTATAACGCAGCCTCCTTTTTATCGACGGCACCGACAGCGATACTAATTAGTTCCCGCATTCGGTAGCGAGCTTTGCCGTGTGACTAGACTACTGGAGCCCGTAACGAAACTATTTGGCGAAGTCGTCTTTTCTTGTACAAACGCGTTACACCCTAATTGGTTTCTATTCTCCGTAGTAAGATATCTCAGTCCCAGATCGCTAATTGCAAATGCTGCTCCAGTTGCGTCGACTTGCCGACGACATGTTGAAACACACATCGAGAAATCAGAAAAACTTATTGTGAATTTCATGCGGCGCGCGATCGCTGCGATTAGACTGTGAAATGGAAAAGGTGCTCTCTTTCCGAACAATTTTTCAAAATCAAACAACTCTACAAGGATTGGAACATATTTTTATAAGAATTTTTAAGAAGTCCCTTCTCCCTTAAAACTTCATATACGATTTTTTTTTATTCAATTGTGAATGAAAAGTGCATTTAGTAACTACAATTAGTGTTATCGGCGCACTGGTTCGATCAATTGGAACATAAGCAAATTTGCAAAATTATCATATGAAATTTAATTCAACGTTTCGGCCTCAATTTAGACCATTTCCAAGAATAGAAAATTTCAGTATTTATGCAAGTTTGCTTATGTTCCAATTGATCGAACCAGTGCGCCGATAACACTAATTGTAGTTTAAACAATTGTCGACCGAGATTCAGAGAACTGTTGTATTTAGTAACGTTCTTATGGCGTAATTCGTTTCGAAAAGGACGAATTAATGAAATTCGAAAGGGATTAGTATATTTATGGTACGCAGCTTCTAGCAAGCATAGCGTGCACGGAGGATACGCCAACGCCGACAGCACGAACGTGACGAGTGCTACACACGTTTCGAGTGGAGATCCATCATGCGATTCAATACGTGCAAAGAAGCACCTCGAGAGACAAGAACGATTACGACAGCGATTGCACATCACCCCTATGTATGCTAACTCCCATGCGGAAGACGGTCGCCCGTGGATCATGATCAGTACGTTACATGCCAGGGAACACTTATGGTTACCGAATATATTTCAAGCATTCTGCACCGTGTATACGTATACGTATGTATATCTCAAGCGTTCTGCAACAACTTGTCCAACCAACGGGACCACGATTGCAGAAACACTTTTTTAGGTTGACTTTGTTGTTAAGAACTAAATTTTAAATGCTTTCGGCGCACTGGTTCGATCAAGTATTCTACATAAACACTATTTGCAAATTTTCACAAAATCTTTATTTCAACGTTTCGATCTTTTCTTAGATCATTCTCAAGAAATTTTCTAGAAATGCGTCTGTAAAATAATAATAAATGCTATATTTCATAAATATGTGACTTTAAACCATTAAGGACAGACGCTACTTACTTGTAAAGTAAATAATGTAAAGTAATGTATTATAATTGAACCCGCACAGTTTTAACGACGTTGCAGTAGATTAAATAATTAATGTTATTCCGTGGCTGTACATGTACGCGATACATTCAATGGAAGATACTTTATTTTTTCTCGTTTGAAAAATCGTTCGCATTGTTTCGGCTTTACGTTTTACCTTTACGGTAAGATGGACTGGCTCCCCTCTTTCTAATCTATCCTTGGTAAGGCAGGTCCTCCTTACTTCTGACCCCGAATTCGTATTAGTCATACTAATCTAGCCTACTTTTACAGAATATTGAAAGATCCCCCTCCCCTGTGTACCCGATGTAATATCCCACTCTCGGATGGACACGTTATCCTGCACTGCCCCCCTCTTCTCCTTTCGAAGACGTCGCTCGGCTTTCCCTAGCAAATTAAGTGAATCCCTTAATAATTATAAGAACATCACCCAAGTTATCCTATTTCTAAGATCCACAAATATTTACCACACTCTGTAATTATGGTAGTAACAACTTCGATCTGATTTCCCCATTTTTCACTTATAACTATGTCTATGTACAGTAAAAGCTCCTTCGTTGTCCAAAGGCCGGGGGTTTGAGCGGACAACGACCGTGCCCGGACACTGTTTTTGATTTATGACTGCGTCTTTAGTGAAACGGCTAGTTAAATGACAAAGAAAAACATTCGCAGTCAAAAGCAGTCAACTGTCTGGCTTTAAAAAACTCCTTATTTTTCCTTGCCATATTCCTTTCCTATTGTTCTCCGTTCTGCGCGGGTCTAGACAGTCCTGGGACACATCTGGCGACCAGATCCACGCAGGCCTAATCCTCTCGTCGACAGGCAGTGAAGTGGGCAGGCACTGGACAACGATCGTGCCCACGATTCAGGACAACGAAGGAGCGATTACTGTATAAGGATTCGGTTATATAATTTCGGTTATAATCATATGTAAACATTCTGGTGATCACTAATGATCTAGATGCCGATGCGACCTGTATAAATAAATAAGTTAAAGAAAAAAAAAAACGGAGAAAGTTTGACGCGGCTCTCCCCGGCGAGAGGGGGTAACAAAAAATTCGCAAATAGGTGGCTAACGCGTGCCTTTCAATTTCCAAATGATGCAACACGGTCCCCGGAGCGGTTCAGCTCGCATGGCCGTCAGAGAGCCTCTTTTGCTCCTCCGTTAATACGCAGGTAGTATCACCGGTTTGTAGTTCTGGCCAGCGATTCCCTTCTTTTTGTGCGTGTACGCGCGATCATTATATGGTCGAATCATCGGTAGGTGCTTATTCTCGCGAACTATAATACACACAAAAGTCCCCAAGGCGGGTCTCCTGTGGAACGTAACCTGAGAAGACCGCGCGCATCCAGAAACGTTTAGAAGACGTTCGTGAGTCGTTCGCATTTATACGTCTCCCGTATGAATATAGACGGTCCCGGGGTATATTCCGCGATGTGCATGCGACGATGTATAACCTTTGTTCCGCACGCAAGGAGGTGTTCCGAAAGAGGGGAGAGAGGACGAGAGTAATCCTGGAGCGGAGTCAGAATGCTATGCAGCCCGGCCGCGGCCGTTTTAAAATCGATTCTAACTCATGCTCCGTCAGATTTGTGGTTCTGCCGTGTTACGAGCGACGCGTCCCTTATATTTAATTCCCTTTGACGTTCTGGCTGGTGTCAAACACGGTTCAACAACCCTCTGTACTCTGACCTTGAGGCGCGAACGAGTCCTAATGCGTTTTGTTTGGAGTATTTTGAAATTTTGGAGTATTTTATTCGAGATTCAGTGGAACCTGAACAGTCCATTTGAACAGTCAGATACTAGATTCGATTTTTATCACATTGTACAACAGTATTGCATATGTTGTGATACTAAACACTTGAGATAACGGAGGTACAGATATAATCGATACATCATTGCATTGTTCATCTTTCCAAAGTGTCAAATGGAAGTCAATTCCACTGTGGAAATAAATCTTCAAACAGTTACATCAACGTGCTCGAAGTAATTGTCTCTCTAAAGAATAGCGTCGGTAGCAGCCACAACAGCTTATTGAACGACTGTTGCATCAATTGCCTAATCAAATAATGTCAAACAATGTGACGCACTCGTTGAACTTGATTGCACACTGGATCATCGGCGCAGTTACAAAGTAAAGCCACCGATACAGCGAAATTGGGACCACCTCGGACCGCTTGTAATTGCGAGATCTATGGCGAACATCGTTCCCATGGATCTCGCATTTGTCAAAACGCCTCGCTTCCGACTTTACGATCCAGCTGCCACGGTGCGGCGGTTGTTCCTCTGTTCGGTGTCCCGTGTGCGTGCATCGGCGTGCATCTCGATGCACTCGGGGGCTCGGTGAATCACGTGGCCGGCTAGCCCACGTGCGCCGCGCTGTCGGAGGAAATTTTGTCCTGTTCGGCAGCGGTGGCTGTCGCGTCCAGGATATCAATATGGGGGCAACACCACCGCAACGGGGTCACGAATGAAGACGTCGATCCGTGATGGGAACACTCCCACGGAGAAAGGTCGCGTGGAAACCGCGCGATTTGGATCACCGTCTGCGCGGGTTCGGCGAATATGACAGAAATTACGCCGGTCCCCGAATCGTATAAAGCCGAGGGCGGACGGAGATCTATCGTCGCCTGGTTGAAATCGCCAACGTACCCTGTTGCGGCGCGCGGTATTCTTCCCGGCCCGAATTTTCGGGTGGGAGAAGAAAGTAAGAGTAAGCGGCAGGACTACGTGTCCTGGGGCCTCGGGCCCCGCGGACCCCGGGCCAGTAGCGAGCGCGATGAACTCCGGCCCAATACCCTGGACAAAGGTAGCACACCTTATACGAGCAGCGATCAAAAAGAAACCGGACTCTGTGAGTTTCCCCGCGAACCCATAAGATAATACAGTTCTCACTGTTAAGGCTTTCGGGTGTAAAGCTGGGTTTACATTAGTCCAGTTGCTGGATCCAGTGATTTACGTTCCAGCGGTTTGACAGAGATTGGTAGCGATGGGGTTTTGATACCAATATATATAAACAAATTCTTCTTCCTTCGGTGCTAGTCCAATACTCGCTTACATGATCGAATTTATATAGATTTTCTGCGATGTATTTATTGTAATATCTACTTGACTAAAGATATGTGTATAATCGCGTGTACATCGATGTATATAAAGTATAAAGTACACGCGAAGATGCCAAACACGCAGTCGTGCAATAAACAATTTACGTAAATAGTGGAAAAAGTCGTACATGCAAGAGAGAAAAAAGCGAAACGGATAATTTCGTCGCTTTTGTTCCGTACGGATCGGCTCTCAAGAAGAGAATTTCCAATGGGAATATTATCGCGAGGTCGATCGAAAGAAATCGTCGAAGGCTTATTCCGAATTCGATGTTATCAGCCGGAGTAATGGTGGAAATAAGCATGTAAGTATCTTGTAACGAGGAAGGCAATCGTTTGTCGTTATTAAGACGAGCAACGGCGCTATAAGTGCAGTCCTGGGCGGTAGACTGGCCCATATCTCGGTCGCCCACACGTCGCTTCGCTCCGCATTGTCGTCGTCGAGTTTTACGTCAGGCCATTAACACTTCCACGACAAATGAAAGCCCTTTCTTCTCTTCCTGCTAGCACAGTGCACCAAATGCACGGGCACAGGCGCACGCACGGTCTGTGTCCGTGTGACACCTATATCGCCGACGACGCCCCCGGAACGAGCAATTACGGGGACGCGTGTACGCACACTGGGATCCAGTATGCAACACAGTGCAACGGTGCACGCCGCGCGTTCTGCGCGCTCTGCGCTCCGGGCACTCGCGCGCTCGCTCTTGTGCTTCGAGAATTATATCGCGGAGCGGTGTGTGCACCGTGGGGACATTTTTACGCTTGAAATTTGCGTCGGTAATGCTCAGGGCGAGCGCACGATAACTGCATCTTACGTGTACCTTACGACCCGGTTCCACGGTTCGAGGGACGAACCCGGAGGAGTGACACACTCTTCGTAGGTGGAGAATTCATTGTGCTCGAAAAATACGTCAAGTTTTGTTAATGCTCCTCGCTTTGGGCCTCGATCGTGACTCGAATCGAACACGGATGCGATCGATAGCCTGATAGAATGAAATAATCAAGGATCATCGAAATAAGTAGTTATTTTTTCGTTTTCGAGGAAATGCTGATTGAACTTGCATTAAAAGTTTCTTAGCCCATTGAATTTCAAATAGAAGTTTAAAACTCTGATAGTTTCGATCTTCCACCGAATCCAAGGATCAATCCTTGGTTCCTTCCATCGTTTCTGAGTTCTACATATATCACTGTCACAACTCTGCTTCAATAATTCAGTACCGGCAATTAAATTAGCAACAATGCGTTTTCCATTCATGAATCATGTACAGAATGCCTCGATCCTGGTAGTCTCATGTCGCAGCCCTCTCGCCGCGTCCTACACATTGGAATTGTTGACTCATAAATAACACCTTTGTGTACCACTACAGTTCTCCGGAACCAAAAAATCAAGACAATAACTTTCCGCGCATAATAAATGAAATTTTCATGCATGAAAGTTAATTGCAGCCGGATGGCGAAAATTGCTCGGAACATTTCGTTGCAGCAAAAATCAGAAGGTGTCCGTCCTGTTCAACCGACACTGCGACCCGGTGTTTCGAGCTTAGGTGTGGTTCAGTTTCCATGATTCAGCTCCGGCATCGTGTGCACCGTGAAGCGGATCGTTAATGGTTGACGATTAGCGAGACCACCGTTTCGATTTCTCGTCATGAAGCGGTGAACACAGATGCACAAGAACCAAGAAAGATCTTGGTTTCACTCGGACTAGTTCCGCGCAATACTAATCGAACGGTTTCATGGTGCCAAGCAACTCGATCGCCGCAACTCTGGTTTGCCATTCTTGTTCTCGAGCTTTTTGCCGGACCGAATTATCCGTGCCTGGAGAACAGCGAAACGTGTTTTGCCGTTGCTTCGATCCACGAGTCGATCTCCCGGATTTTTTAACCGCAAAACCGAAAAATCTTTCGCGAGTCTACTTTTTTGCACGCTTCCAATTCCGTCTCGACGGTGTTTGCAAATTTTTAGGTGGAAGAGAAATTAAAATTAAGCGTGTTGTCACAAAAATAGCGTTTATAAGTCGAGCCACTCTTGTTTAACTTGTTAATCGGACTTCTATAAATGCAAACACCGTTCTGGATAAACTACAATTAGGGTTATCGGCGCACTGGTTCGATCAATTGGAACATAAGCAAATTTGCAATATTATCACATGAGATTTAATTCAACGTTTCGGTCTCAGTTTAGACCATTTTCAAGAATAGAAAATTTCAGTATTGCCTAACCAGTTAAAAATGTCTTGGATTAATTCTTACAGACGCAATACTGAAATTTTCTATTCTTGGAAATGGTCTAAATTGAGACCGAAACGTTGAATTAAATTTCATGTGATAATTTTGCAAATTTGCTTATGTTCCAATTGATCGAACCAGTGCGTCGATAACACTAATTGTAGTTTAAACAATTGTCGATCGAGATTCAGAGAACTGTTACCCTTCTGGATAACGTGTTTAATGTAATTAAAACATTGTATAAGTAATTGTATTTTCATCGGTATGTTTCTGAAGCTTGCATTAATTTTTGCTGGTGTAGTACAATTACAGTAGAGAGAGAAAGAGGAGAGAGAGAGAGAGAGAGAAAGAGAGAGGGAGAGCGTTGTCCAGGCGAACAGAAGTTCCGTATGCATGCATGCATGAATGCGCACGCACACCTGAGAGGATCGTCGTGTTTTTTTCGTTATCAAGGATCACGACCAGTGGTACGATCCCGCCAGACAGGCTGGCAACATGTGTCGCCCTAGGCAAATGACGTCAGTCCTTGTAAACATACACTGAATCCTGCTTTCCTACGGCGGTCAATCTCGTCAACGACCACGCACGCTTCGGCGAGCTTTGAGCATTGTACATTCATCAGATCGATAATGGAGGGATTAGAAAATTAATTTGAAAATAGTGTACGTCAGCGACTCCCGCGGCGACCGCGACGATGAACAATTTCAGACTGCGAAACATTTCTTACGACAATCGAACGATTTATGTCTCGGGCCGACCGCTCCTTCCTTGCAAGCTGTAATTATTCGTTGCAAAAGTCGCTGAGAAACGTTCATTTGACCCTCATTCATCCCTCATTCATTCCTCTAAATTAATTTATCCCTTTGCACAGTGCTACAAAACCAGTACGATGAGAAGATAAATAATTACATCGGTTGGTGTGCTCTTTGAAAATGAATAATCGTGTTGAGACGAAACAATTTTAACACTAGAATTGCCGGGACGAAGATTTAGGATTTATGTATAGTTGTTGACCAAATCAGGCAATGCAAATTATGACGTACGATTTAAATGAAATTCAATGTGATCAAACTTATTACTTAACAATGCATTTTGGAACGGATTTAGATTGTAATAATAATAAAATGCTTTCCTAAGAAAGAAATTTGAAACTGAAATCTGAACAAATTGCATGTAATAATATTTAAAAGACCCTCCAGTGGCTTTCAGTGCTCGGTAGAGCATACTATTTATTCAGAATCATGTGAAAAATGTATCAAATTGACACAGTAGACAGGTAAACGTTAATTTCCTGGACTTAATGCGCTCTTATCGTTGAATTTCATCTGTTATCAACCCCCGCAGCAAGTTTACGGCAGACACGGTTGCGCAACGTTTTATTATAAAGTGAAACTGTTAACTAATTGCAGCACGAGAAAGAGTGTAAATCATTTTTCATGTCAACGGCACGGGAGGGACAGTTCCGCGATAAATCGATTCAGCATCAGACCGCCTCTTAATTGGACGATTTAATGCAAATCACAAGGATAGTCTCTGCCGGCGGATAGCTAGCGGTGCTTTCCCATTCGACAGGTATAAAAATGACACGCATGACGACGACCGGTAAGCCGAATGGATGTTACGATCCCGTGCAGCTGACAATGTTAATTTAATTGCCCCGCGGCCAGTTAATGACTTCTGAATTGAGACATACTAATAACTACTTAAGCGGCCAAGCTAATTCACTGATATGTTGAGGTGTCCGCCGGCTAACGAGTTGACGGTTCGAAATGAGAATGTACAGGCGGACTAAAAAGCTGCATCACCGTTTCTTAAAATAAACTCCAAAGAAACTTCACATAAATATCAAATCAACTTCCGTTTGGCATATTTCTTATTCAAATCACACTAAACACGATATAATTGGAACTGTATTTAGTGGTTTCATTCTGGCCTGGGCAACCAGTGCTCCGAGAGTCGATGACGTAGAATCAGCTACTAGTAAGTTTTCTGTTCCTGTCCTTTTCTACGTTCGGTGCGGTCGGCGATGTCACAAAAAATTAGTAAAACTACACGATCTAAGAAACAGTACGGATCCGACGGTTGTTTTTAAATCGAGGCTTTACTGTACATCGACAGTAAAAATGAAAAATTGTGCAGTTAACACTAAATGAATCACGGACAAATGACTGGGTTTTTATTCGATCATTCACACTATAAAAAAAATGCATTCGTGGAAAAATAATGTTCAATGGAAATTTGTCACAATAAAGAAATGGAAGAAAATCTGTATATAAATTCGTTACTCTCATTTCGATAAATTCAGCAGTTAGTTTTAGTGTTTGTTAGGTTAGGTGATATTTTCAGAGTTGAAAGGTGCACCTTTTGTGACATTGGTTTTGAGCAGCGCTGTACTAATATACCGATAACTCGTAAAATTAGAACTGATCTAACCGGGAGAATCCCGAAGGCTTTCGATGCGAGCGACGGATTCATGCTGGTTCGCAACACGATTATCGGGTGTATTGAATATCAGTGATTCACCCGGAATCCTCGAGACTCGGTGGTCTTCGCCCGTCGGAAGACCTGTCGGATGAATCAGCTGAACTGCTGAACTGGATCCACTAAATTTACACGTTCCCGAAGCTTCAGTCGATATACTAATATTAGATCGGTTTGCCTCGCCGCCGTCGCCGCCGCCGCCGCGGAGTTCTCACGATGCCGTTTTAAATGACTTCTGGTAGCGTCTACGGGGAAGGTTGCCTGGACTGGTTTTAATGAATATTAATACATCGGCCGGCGGATCGTTTTAGCATACTTATTTTTCCGGCAACGGGTCCGAACCATGCGAACAAATAAATTATTTCAAAATTCTATTCCGCCACTGTCGTTTCGCGCCGTTCCGCTTTTATCGGTTTCTAATAAGTGGCCGTTTGATAGTCGTTTTCGCGGTTGCTCAAGAATCGCCACGTGCATTGGAAATTGCATTCCTAGTCGATTAAATTATTCCTCGGTGGTATTTCAAGCACCAGAAGAGCAGACGTATGGTCGATCATGGTAAATATCGCCGACACTGACTTACTGCATTAATCATTATAAAATACGTCCCATTATGCCAATAACATGCGATTGTAGTCGATGCACTGAACCTAGAAATGCGAAAAGCTGCGATATCGATCTCGGATAAATGGTGAAATGGCCGATACACGTTCCATTCTAGAAAAATTAATTACTACTGTCAACGTCTGGAATCACATTTTCTAATGCGTTTATTTTTATCGAATTGTAACTAGATCACGGCTGTTTAAAAATATATTTATTACATTATTATCACGTTTTCTGATTAATTACCTCGATTCGACCAGTTTTATTCAGTCCGTGTTGATTGGAAAGAGAAGAGAACCACAAAACTTGTACAAAATTCACGAATAAAATATCTGTTCCCGTTATAACCATATTTTCATTCGTCATTTTGTAAATTCTATTCAAAGTTTTAATCTCCGGAACATTTCTTTGTCTGTTCCTATCCGAGGTTAAAACGCGATCTGCATTCTCAGCACAGAACCTATTAAAAATTACAAAATATTGTCGCCGCGTGAATAGACAATTAGATGTTCGCGCGCTTACGCGATTGGTCCAGGAGCACACGTCACTAACGTCGGGTTGTATCTCGGGTTGAAAGGTCGTTCCGAGTTCGTTTCCGAAATTGAGGGACCACGGTCACAGTAAAAACGTTGATTTGATGGTATTCGAAGGTGCGTCTGAACTCGCACGGAATTCGCGGGGTCCGAGGAAATTGATCGAGTCGTTGAAAGCGACGAGGATCACGCTTGAACGCCCGCGCCTTATGAATCAGTCGCTCGGTAATTGCGGCAAGATCAGATATAACGCCGCATGCGAGCCGTCATTTATCTGCAAAACAAAGTTCTGGTGCAATTCGTGTTTACAAACGGTCATCGGAGGTTTTATATTACCTACCCGGCCGAAGATAAAACGGTATTGATCGCCGTTTGTTGCGGGCACCTTTGCTTCTGCGGGTGACGTTAACTCATCGAAGGTATGCGTTAATAGTCCGATGCCCGATGTGTCGAGACTGTACGGAACCGATATTTGTGTATATGTGTATACACGCCATTTTAAGAGCGGCGGAATGCGAACGTTACCTGATAAGACAAAAACCAGCACAAATTGCTTTTTCATGTGTATCATTAATGTGTTGCAACTTCCGTTACACGATGCGTGTTTCACGCTCTTTCGAAAGTGTTAATGGCAGAACAAAGAAAGTCGAGGGACACCGTGCTTCGCGGCTCTAATTATTCGAGATCAATCGTCACAAAGATGCCCGGACATGCGTGAACTCTAATCACAGCTAATCTTTCATTTTCAAACCAGATTAACGCACTGTTTTATTTTCAGGACGGAGACTTTATATCGCAGTACAGAAAATAGCGAGCTTCATACTTGCGTGTGGAGAACTCTATCCTTAAATTCTTCGAATGTTATTATATAATAGTTTGTATTTCATCTATTCCTTCTTATTATCAGTGTATAAAATCCACATGCTACCAAAGACAACACGACAAATGTTTGTGGAGGCTCAATTACTTTAGAACCAATTATAGTTAATCACACCAGGCTCTGACGTATACCAATTGTTATGCATTCGAAGCTACACACAATTACACCATGTTGCAGCAACAATTACATATAATAATTTCAACAATAACAGCGAAAACATCGGACAATTTGAAGAATACGATTTCGTAGGCGAAGCTTCTGTTTCTTACAATGAAGGCAGAGAATTTTGATTTCGCATGAAGATCCGCAAGTCTAGTAATATCGCTTAGGGTTACGAGGAATCGTAATAAATTTTCAAAAGCGTTTTCGCAGCTCGTAAATCTTCGATCTTCGAAGAAGCAGCCGAGATTCGATGGAACAGATTCCGGATGCGGTCGAATAATGTTTTCCCCGTTCGAAGACAAGCTGCGAAACACCCGGTGGCGAAACGTGACGCGACGCTCGCGTAATTAATTTCATTTGAAAACTAACGTGACACAGTGGAAGCTGAACCTTCGGCGTTGAATTCCTTGCATCTATTTTCCCAGCAGCGGTTACCACTTGAAAAGAGTCGGCTTTTGCCACGCATGCATTAGTCGCGATAGGGATCGTGCAGGTGGTATAGTTCAGACGTGACACGATTATGTCATCGGTCGGATAAACTGTTGCTCCAAGAACATTACTACTTCACTTATCCCGACGCGACGCGACGGGCCGAGCTTCTCGTGGATCAGCATCGAAACACCTGCACGCTTTATCGGCTCGGTTTACCGTCTTCTCAGTTCCTCCTACCCTTTTCTTGTTGCGCCCTTATCACCGGACGACCGCCGTCGTTCCTTGTGTTTACCCTAACTACGTCATCCATTTCACGCGTCGCCGTGCACATTGCTCGTCCAAAAATCATGCGAACTTCGCGAATTCCTCCCCCGTTACCTCTCGTACTTCTATAGTTGGAACACGTGTTCAACAATCTCATTTATCTTCTCGATTCCCGCAAAGCAATGTTTCCTGAACAAAGGTTGGGAAACGTTCCTGTATATTTGCATACCGGTCCTTTTAATAGGTTTTGTTATAAAGATTGTTAAAAATTGCCGATTACTTGAACAGTTCGACGTTTTTCGAAACAGTCTTCTGGTTAATCATCCAGCTGTTTGTTAAAAATATATTTTTCACTGTTAGAATGAACAATCCAGTATTTTTCTACACCGATCCTTTCATCTGGTGCGATAAAAAGATTTTAGTGTTAATATTCCCATTGAATAGAAGCGAAGATGGAGATAAAGGGAAAAGTTTGAAATGTATTTTCATTGTGTGCAAACATATAGTAATTTCATGCGAGGTGATGGAGGTTCAGCCACGGGGACTTAAAGTTCCGTTTGAAAAGCTGCAGCGTCACTAATTCTATACAAAATCGGCGAGTTAATGCTAAATATAGGAAGGAATGTATTTTCGTAGCAATTAAATCTAGGAATTCCCTTAGCTCGTGAAAACCGCTTGCCACGGAGTATTATCGCGGTCTTTGACGTGCATTGTAAACGCATAAAGGGGAATTACATAGATCCCATATCTAACGCATACTTCTGTCGTAATTGTATGATCGTGCAGTGTATAATTCGGTTCCGAACAGACAGACAAGGGGAATCCCCGGTGTGTCTCATAAATGTGTGTGTTTACGTTAACAGGCGATCGATGAGGTTACCGAGAAGGTGGAAAGGAAATGACGTTCGCAGTTCAAATTCGTCTTACGATGATTAATATCGGACGGAAAATGTTCGTGTGTATACGTTTAGTCCTTCCGCGAGAGATAATATACAATCGACTAAAGAATTGATTAAATTATCGATTATCGAAGCTGATCGCCAGGTTTTGTAGGAACATGACCAAACTGTTTCGAAATCTCGTGCTTGAAATCCCGGAAATATGGGAAACAACTTCGATATCTTAACGACGCGCGAAGTAATGTGGCTTGGCGGTTATTATCGCGAGTAGCAGCTTATAATTCGCAGCAAAACGATGTGCGAACTTCATCCGGTTAAATCATAGTTTTCTTCTTTGGCTCGTAGCTCCTTTTTCAAAGCAGTTTTTCCGAGTATTACAACCGAGACTACGTCTGCATTAAATCAAGCATTTTTACGATGAATTGTTTGAATAAATGCAAATTTTAATTGTCTAAAATTACTATTACTATTGTCAATCTCTGTTACTTTGTGTGAGTAAAAATGTTCAAAGCTATTCATATGAAACAAACAATAAGCCATTCCACCGGATGTTGCCGCTAAATAGACTGCATGTGTAACTGATGTAGAGATTAATGATAAAGATGGGATTCAATTCTCGAGTTGCGAAGAATGAGATCATTAAGCTTGTGTACGTATCATGGTTGCTCGCATAATCAGACATACTTATCACAAATGCTACCTGTTTTGAGACTGTTCAGCGTCAGGTACTTATTATTATGTGATCCTTCAAAACCAAGTTGAAAAAGGATCTATGTTATATAAATATGCAAAGAACCAACTAAAAAACCTGTACAATTTTGCGTATAGTAAAAAAGAAAGGGTTGCGTGTGTGGCATTAGGAGAGATCGGCCTAATTGTCTGACAATTTAGCGTCCGGTGGAATGATTTCATTTTTGGCAGGTAGGATAAATTGCGCACATTGCGAACCGCGCGCGAACATCGGTAAGGAGTATCAAGCAGGGCGAAACAAGGGTGCAGGACGAATTAGCACACGGTTAGTTGAATGACTAAATTGCGTATGCAAATGCACCATTAATCGAACTCCGCGGAGTAAGGGAAAAAAGAGATGTAGAAGGAAAAGCAAAGAGAAAGGTAGTTGAAAGATCAGTAAAGCCCTCCTCTGGCCTACCCACACTCGACCATACGCTACCATAACCGGCATGACGTCACTGTCGTGACCGCACTCACCCATCCCACATTCTTCTCTGTCCCCCTGCTACCTTCCCCCCCCCCTCCCTACCCCATCACCAAGAGGGCCCCCGTGAGTGATTATCAATATAAAAATGCGGGGCTGAATTTTGAACGATAAATCTGGGGGGAAAAGTGATGAGCCGCGTGCCATCGAGAATACCAATCAGCCAGTCCGACTAGATGTTTGCTCCCGATCTGCATAAAGATAGAGGCGCACCGAAAATTATACCGAAATGCACCGGACAAAATGTTCAGGACCCGGACCCCGGCTCCGGGACCCAGCTTGTTCCGCTTGCTACTAACCCCATCTCCTCGTTTTCTCACCCCTCGCAGCTTTATTACCGCTGCGCCGCCTCCGAAAACAACCTGCTCCCTCGATCCGAAATCCTGAAGACGCAAGGTAAACGTCCCTATTCACTGCCCTCCATTAAGATTTTTCTTCTTAATTCGC
This sequence comes from Lasioglossum calceatum, assembly GCA_963966675.1. Lineage (NCBI taxonomy): Eukaryota > Metazoa > Arthropoda > Insecta > Hymenoptera > Halictidae > Lasioglossum > Lasioglossum calceatum. The sequence continues at coordinate 19,493,794 of OZ016541.1, forward strand.
TCGTTGCTAGACGAGCGCGTCTTCGTCCATACTCCGATTTTCGAGGCCTGTGAAAATTGGAGCGAGGACATTTATTCTAGACTATTTCTTACACCAAAAACAGTCTCTTAACCAGGGCCGGATTAAGCCCCGTAGCAGGAGTAGCAAATGCTACGGGCCTCGCGCTTCTGGGGGCCCCGCGCCATACAAACAAGGGCCGATACATGAGCGCCTATCTATGCCAGGGGGCACAGATAGTTTTCCTAAAAAAAGCTCATTCATTGTGGATGCCGCAAAGGTGCGCTACATTTTACACACGAGCGGCCCTGATGCAAAGCCTTGGGCCCCGCCATAACATTTGCTACGGGCCCCGCGCTTGCTTCATCCGGCACTGCTCTTAACATTAACGTAGCTAATATTGTTTCTTATTGGCCGAACGCTGTCGTAACGAGCAGATACTAGTGATAGTATTGTAATAATTAGCTGAAATAATGAAAGTACCGATGAAAAGAATGCTTGGAAAATTTTATTCGGCATAAAGAGTCTAATTGTCCTGAACGAAATCTTTTCAGTAGATTTCTTGAGTTTCATTATACGCTATACCTAGAACGGAACAGTACACCTTAATGTTCATTTGAAAGCTTTTGTAATCGTATTCTTCGTGGACAATGTTGATCAAGAAAGGAGTGACAATACGCCGTCGAAAGGAGGGATCAACATAATTTAGCACGCGACATTTTAGGACCAATTAAAGTATTAAATTACCATTGGCTCTGGTTGAATTATGGTAATGATTGATATTCAAGAGGTTGGCCGTGGCAGGCGTCGAGCAACGTTGCAACTTACATGAAACCATCGTAGCAACTATTCTAAATCCGGAGCGTGTGAAAACTACGTGACAATTTAATAACCTTCCGATGATCTGATAAGTTGATGGCTCGCTGTATATCACTGCGGCGAAGACCAGTTTTCCACCCACACTGTTTCTTTATGTCGGGCAAGAAAACGAGAAGCAAGAAGCCGACGGAGATTCCTGCCAGCCTACATTTCCCCATAAGAACCGCGGATTAAGCCAACATCGTCTTTCGGACTAGATTTAACAATTTACTGGAAACTTGTTAATACGTTTTAATGGCTATTCTATAATTTAAAGAAGCTCGATCATTTTCTTCGAAATTACAATATTTTGACAATGTTGTCGAACGAGTATCGATCACCTAAATTGAATTGATGTTTTGATAAAAGCATAACTAAGTTTTTCTGTAGACTCAAAATTTCTTGTGACCTGTTCTTCGAAAGAAGATACCTAAAGTCATAATAGTTGTCCACTTCACTCCTACAATGTAAAGCCTGTAGCGTAGGAGTGAAGTGGACAGCTATTATGACTTTAGATATCTTCTTGGAAACAGATTACATTGATAGTAGAAAATTTTCTCTACCCTAAAACAACTTATTGACGAGTCTAATAACAATTACAATATCAAATTTTTTAAAGATTAGTAAGCGATCACCCGTAAAGGCGTTAATGTAACAATTACTTTTCCGGGGGCCGTATTGTTTATTTCGTTCCGATGAAATTGTTTAGGTTTTTGCCGGCGACTCGGAGACACGCAGAATCTCGATTACAGCTAATCTCGATAGCTACGGAAAAGGGAGTAATTGAAGCAAGGGAGCTCGGGGAACAGTTGGATACCTGCACTGTCCGCCGGCATCCTAAGATCTACGCCACGGAGGTGTTTATGCGGTTTCTGAGAAGCGCACTTCGTTTTTGCTACCACTTCTATCCCTTCGTTCCTCCGCCGGTGTCCTCGTATCGAAGATCATTTTCTCTTGCTTACCTACCGCCTTTATTTCTCTGGCTGTCGCTTAATGACTGTCCAGTGACAAATAAACCTGAGCAGCTACTTCCAGATGTTAGCCCTCGACCGTTCTTTTGCTTGTTCGGATAATTTTCTATCGGCCAACTGGACTCTGGCTTTGAACTCTCCCATGTTTCTAGGCTGCCTGCAATTGCCATCAAGAATTACGACCTCGACGAATCACGCCGCGAATATTTCGTGCCTGAACCACCACAATATTTCGAATTGCGATGCGAAACCTGTCCGTACACATTTCATGCCAGATAGGCAGGAAAGTTCGTAAATGGATCTTCATGCAAAATAACAATTTTCCGCATCGATTGCTAACGATAGAGAAGCGAAATAAAAAGTTCTTTCCTTCTTCAAAGATTGTATAATTATTTGACTTAAGAATTCTTTCTTTAATACTTTGACTAGCATGTACAGGCCCGTTTTTAAATGATACAGCTTGTACAGATAATGACGACGAAGTTTCAAAAACAGCAGGTGCTTTCTCGTTTATCTGATATAAAATGACACAGTGTTTGCTATTGCCACTATTAAAAGTTTTATCAGAACATTGTCGAACAGGCCGAGACCGAATCACGCAATAATCATGTCGACGGCGGACTGATAAGTAATATTGCAATGTTAATGTGAAAGTGGTAACCAGCAAATATCTGTTTCCCGACACCTCCGTTTTCAAGTAATACGATCGCGGGACACTGCGTCGATTGGTACTGCGGTTTGATTAAATGTGACTTCTAACTCTTACATTCGTGTGACGTAACGCGCTCGCAGCGTACAATAACTATGTAAATTAATATTTCCACGGAGCTTTGCCCACCGTATTATTCAATGTGGAACTAAAGAAGCAGTCGACGCGACGCGTTAAGCATCAAATGAAAGACGTACGTAATTTCTTGTTTTTCTCGTTTTTAAGTGTCGTTCAAGGCTGAACTTTATACACTCCTGCCACTTTGCTGGTGTCGGCATGGCTTGTCGAGAATTGCAATTCACAACTTTGTAGAGCGTCTTACAGTGTTTTTCTGAATTGCCGACATGAAAGTCGCCTGAAAAATGCAAATTGCTAATTTGTGTATGCCTTGGAAGTCTCCTGAAAAATACAAGCAGCGAGTTTAGACAAGGGCCAAAAAGTTTTACGAGTTGGAAGACACCTGAAAAATGCGAGCAGCGAATTTGCGAGTTGAAAGTGGTCCGGCGAGTGTGTGTGTGTGTATGTGTGTGGAGGGGTGGGGAGTGAAATAAAATAATAAAATAGCGGCGGTTTTACGTAACGAAGTACCCGAAAACGTGGCACCGTCTCGTTGCCTCTTAAAATGGATCGCACGAGTGGACAAAAGGGGTCACAGGTTGAACGGGTACCACGTTCTCGAGGAAGATCGTCGGACGGCTCCGTTGATCGACCGATATTCAAATTCGCGCGGTATCCTTCCCGTGGAATGCAGGCCACTCTGGCTGGCTGGGAGGATGCAGTCTATGCGTGTGGCAACTGTGCAAGACGTACAATGTCACCCCGCCGGGGCCCCGTCGTCGTATACCGCCGCCATTATACCGGCCATTTCGAAATTGGAACGGCCAAACTCCAATTTAAGATGTCGCTACATCATTCCGGGCATAAAAGGAGGCGAGGATCCACGGGGATAAACCTGATCACCTAACAATTTCTTAAATCCCCGTGGCGGGGACCTTGAACCTCGTTGCCCCCCCTTTGACTCTCTGTTACGATCAAAGACGATGATCGGCACGGACCGTCGCTCGAGCCGTTACTCTGTCATTGTTGCCATTAACATTCCATCGGAACAAGAGAGAACGTTAGAGGTCGGTTCCGATCTGGTTCCAAGTTTAGCAGGGCAGCATGCGAAACCGGCCGGGCTATGCTAACCGGCGCACGGCGTCAACCGCCATTTTCGTCGGTAAGCCATTTCTTTTAAGCGTGATCGCGCACAGAGCAATGAAGGCGGATTAGCATTACGCGCATATTGTCGGCGACGAAAACATACGAGCATACGTTGGCATTTTCGACGGCCTCCGACCGGTTCAAAGCTTTGCTGATTCCGTTCCTGATCTCTGTTTACGAACCCAGCCCTTACCACCTTCTGCGGATTCTAAAACCCACCGAGTTGTCTTACTTCTCTAGACTTTTTCTCGGGGTTGTCATTGGACATGTCGCGCGAGGTATTATGGATTTTTATCGTCTCTCAAAGACGACGTACAACTGCTCGCCTGCCAACGGGTTTTGTGAAAATGCGATCGGAACGTTGAAAAATGTTACGCAAGACGATAGCGTTTTTATAATTAATTAATTGACGGTCTGGATAAGCTAGAAAGTTTATAACACTACTTTCAGTTCGAGACTTACGTCAACAAAATCTAAACGTCGAGTCAGTTCGATACTCTCCTAGTTCCTATGCAATGTTTTCCAGCTATTGAGCAAAATGTACCAAATTGATACATATACATTCATAAAATAAATTTGTTAAAATTGTAACACGGTCTGTGATACACAAGCAACTGTATAATTTGGCGAATCTGATAAGGTTGCAAGGGTAAGTGTGTAGCACACGTTCCACGAGAGAGCAAGGGAAAACAGAATCGGACGACTATCTTGAGCCAAGGACCAAGGACACGACGGAACACGGTGTAGACAGTCACCCATACAAAAGCGACCATAGTCCACAGGTTATATTCCCACGTATGGCGCCCCAGGCGGGGGTCTATAGCGATACTCCTGAGACCCAAATTAAAGCTGTTGGTTACCTCCTACAAACTGTCCGTGGCTGGTCCACCGCCGCTGCATAATTAGAGGAACGTCATGTAATTGGTCGTGAACACTCCCTTTGTTCGTCCTTCCTGCGGAGGGACTCGCGTAAAATAGCGCTCGTTCCACTTGCATGATTCTCGAAAAATCTAATACACCCGAATTTGGAAAACTGGAATTCATTATTCTGCAATTCTTTCGTTACAATTTTTTGAGAAAACTCGGCTACCGTGAATTTCAAGTAATTCTATCAGGTCCGCCCAAAAAGCTGTTTAATTTTCCAAATATTTTTAAAGAATGTGTGAGGTCTATTAGGTTGCGAAGAGTTAGCTGCAGATGCTATTGCTACAAGTTGCTCGAGCCGACGTTGAACAAAATCGGTTAACCACAAGGAAAGAATGCGACGTTTTCTTCCGACGATTTTTTAGGGTTTCCTTTGTGGCGACGAGAAAGAAAGAGAGAGACGGAGAGAGAAAGAGAGAGAACACGGCCACTGGTTGATCCAGCGATTAAAAAAGCTGAGCAAAGGTGGGCGAGAACGTTCCACAAATCATAAAATATGAAATATATCGTCGCAAAGTCAGCGAGACGAGAATTCGTTTGGAAACCGAGAATGGAATCTGTAGCTAGTGATGGGGTTGACGTCGGGCAAGATAGCACGACTGTCCAACGCGTGTGAAAAGAAGTCACCTATTAATGTTTTACTGCTCGTAAACGAGCGCGGTCCGAAACCGTGGAACGAAACGGAAACTAGAAATATTTTCGTTCTTCGTGAAGCGAGAATATTTAGTTAACGGTCGTGACATTTATTTCGAGGGAGAGCCCGATTCGTTGACGTGGGGCTCTGTGTTCGTTCAAACTTTCTTTTTCGAACTGTTCCGTAATAAATCTGAAATGGAATTCTCAATATTCGTGAACTCTTCCGACAATTATGCTTTCAGTCCAATTGTTGAACTTTTTCAACACCTTTAGTGTTCGATACTTCACTTATCAAATCCACAATGTAATAATATTTAAGTTACGGAAAAGATGGTGGAACGGCACGAAGAAACGTGCAGCTCATGAAATTGCTGCTTAGACTACCATACCGTGTCTCATTGCGACAAAATGGCGGTGATCCAACCACAACGCAGCTGCTACCTTATGGATTTTGTGAGAGAGCTAAGAAAACTTCTTTTTAATGTAACAAATTGTGCAATGTGCATTTCCAAAGAGGAATAGACTGAACCAAGTAATAACCTTATTTTAAACTTACACTTATCTTTCTATGTGTTCCAATGGACAAATTAAAAAAGTACATGTGACCGTTATGAAATCGTCAAAGCGAGGGTTAATAAACTATGATCTCTGGTCTTTTAATAGACACTGACAGGACAACCGTGAACGTCCTGCATTTCGAAAGCCCACCGGTAGAAAATACGTCCACGGATATGGATCTCGCGGTTGCAGCAGAAAAAGAGCACCGTTAGCAAGCAGCCTAAGACCCGCCTCTCGACGATCCGTAACGTCGCGGATGGCAATAGGCTGAATAAACGCAGTAAGTAGCCAGCGATCGGTTTTCGTGGAAGTCAGTTGGCAAATCGGTGTCGGCGAGCATAGTCCTCGCGCGAGCCCCGAGGACACAATCCGCCATTAGTGTTTCTGCAACTTTTCCCAAGATTTCTTTACTCTGTTGACGAGATTTCTCGTCGTTATTATTCTTAATTATTTTCCAAGATTTTTCATGTTTTCCGTCTTGTGTTTTTTCAGAGACAGCATCCCTTGAACCTTGTTCTTTCCGAGACGAACGCTGAAGATTTGCAGACCACTAACGGCCAAGTTGCACACGTTGCCCACAATATATGTACATTGTACGTTGGTTGGTAACTTCGGGGGAGCTGATTTTATGAAATTTTAAATCACTCGATTCGGGAATCGCGCAGTTTATCGCCCATTCGTGGCGCATTCTGGGGAGCCATGGTGGCCAACGTGAAATATCGTTTTGCAAGCAGTCCGTTGGACATTTACACGCATTCGCCGCAATTTATTGTGTTATCGCGGGGTCTAATTTATACGTTTCTTCGGTCGACAAGCAGACCGAGGTGTGAGAGCGATCCTTTCGGGAATTTTGCAGTTCCATGGTAGTTCGGAGCGTTCTTCTTCCGTTTCTGATTAATATTTGGTCACTTGGATCCAATAAAATAATAGCAAGACATCAGAAATATTTTTAACAGTGTAGTCATTTCGAAGAATGATTTTCGTTGAATACAGTAACGTTAACAGAGAAACCTTTGATACCGAGTGAGCTCTCAAGTAGTTTCGCCAATCGACACGGGGGAGACTCTTTCCTACACTCTGAAATTATAGAAGCAATTTTGTTTGTTGACTGATTTTGTTAATGTTATCGTGATGTTATTAACTATTGGAATAAGTATAATACTAATTTGAAAACCGATGCGGACTCTTTATCCAAAGAGGAGATAATTTTGAATTTTCTATTGGCGTGTTAGTGTGAACCACGGGTGCAAGTGATTTGATTATAAAGTCAAATCTTGCAAAATTTGCAGAACAGTTTTTGAATTTGTTAGTTTTGTTTCTGTGGAGTGAAATGGGGTTTTAAACGCAACACCTTTAGGAGTGCAACCGTACTGACAGGAACGCTGCGAGGAAAAGGACATCTAGGCGACCAGAGCACGAATATCCTTGCAGGATATTTCATTGTCTTGTTGAAAGTAGCAAAATTGAATTACATATACAATGTGCTATAAGTACATATTACAATGTACATATTATAAAAACAATGACTATGTTCATTCAAATTTTATTAAATCAAAATTAAACAAACATAACAATTTTCTTAAAAGTCAGCGGTGGTAGCGATCATGATACCAACAATTGTATTGTAGGTATCACGTGAGCTAGAATGAATAAATAATATTGAAAAACAGGAAAATATCATCGTTTCGAAAGCAAGTTCACATTTTTCGGTAAAAAAAATCGAACTTCTCAAACAATTAATTAATTCCAATTTTGCAAAACGCATTTGTTGATTCAAGTACTGTTTTAGAGTGTTTAACAATTAATTACTTTTAACCTGACGCTCTAACGTGATCAAACACTACCAAAAGCTGTGATGCTTCAGGAATGTGTTTCGAAGATACTAAACTTACAAGAAAATGCAAAAAGAAAAGAGAACAGTTTTTGCAGGCCGTTAAACTAGGCAGAGCCCTTAATTTGTCGAGCGTTGGTTGGCTAAACAGTATCCAATTACACCATAATAAGCAATAAAAGCGCAGAGTTGGTCAGAAGGAAGGTTCGCCTAAATTCTGGGTCGGTTGCCGTGAATCTGGTCGATCGTTCCGAGCGCCTTGGGAAAGTATGCCTTATCTACATTCTTATTCGGCCCCGTGTGTGCTCCGAATGCAAAGGTAACCTTTTTATCGCGGCGTGGCCATCTCCCACGGGGCGGTTTGTTTTATGCGCAATTACTTGATGAGTCATTTCGGTAATTGGGGCATATTTTTCCGGAATTTATTGGCCATGGGAGCTAGCCGCCGCCGCGCCGCGCCGGCTGAGATTAGCATAAACCGAGGATGACTTACTCGTTCTGTCCACCGGCGACATTTTAACGAGCGTAAACTCGCCGAGCTTTATTCCCCGCGAACGTTATCAGTCTTGTCTACCTTGTCTTGCGTTTCGTCCTACGCTCTCGGGGAACCTTTTCGGCTGCGAACGTGCACTGCTCCTTGCCTCCGTTTGACATCTGATCGGCCTTCCGCTCCTCGCTCGCAATTAGGTGAATATTTCACCGCGAACCAGCCCCCAAATTGCCACAAAATTCGTACGCATCCTCACCAATCTGCGAACCGCAATTACGAATTTTTCCAGAATATTTTCTTTCGATTTCTCTCGAGGGGAGTTTATGGTTTTCGAGGGCAAGAATTTTTAGGAATTTTTTTCAGGGAAACCTTTATAGAACTTTTTGTATTTCAAGTAAATGTGTGATTTTCTAAAAGCAAAAATATAAACAGAATTATGCATGTTTTGAAAAACATGGGTTGACGGCTACTATGATTCCAGTCTTGCTACTGATGGGACGTTAAAAAATGGCCAGCTGTCGTAGGATTTTTCATAAATCCAACACGTTAATCTGTTCACATAGAAAACGTGTTCACATTTGAGCAAAATCGATGAATATTCATGCACGACTGCTTCTACATTTGTCTTTCGCGCTCGGTGCATTAGCCGTAGCTCCATCTCCGATGCGAACGGAGTATAATGTTCACGGGAACGTTATCGTAAACTCGGAACCACTAAAAACGGTAATAAGCGACAGAAAGGAGGGAAACGGATAAGGAAAGAAGGACGGAGAGGAGAGAAAGGGAAGAGGGGGGTGGGGGGACGAGTGGAATTGAGTTGTCTCGAGGTGCCGGGTGAATCCTCCGTGAGGTCCTCGGGCAGGTTAGGTATGTTAACAAGTTAGGCGATACTGAGATAAGAGTCCTGCGCGATCCTTTGTAGAGTCTACGGTAACGCGACACCAGAAACAATCCAACCTGAACGAACCAGGTTCTCTCCCGAGGTCCGTTCTCTCCCCTCTGTCTCTCTTTTTCTCTCCATTTCTCTCCGTCTCTCCCGGGTACTTTGCTTCTATCAACTTCTTATCCGGCTACTCCTGATGCTGATTCTACTTGTTTCTTTCCTCTCTTCCTCCTTTTACTTTGTCTTCTCGTTTTGCTCGTCCTCGTGTTCTCTTAGCCCTCGAAAAATAAAATGGGTAGGAGCTCAATGAACACGGCCCTGGTAGCCGCAGAAGAGCGCCGTATCTCTCATTCATTCGTGCGAGATCAAAACCGGCGCGGCGGAGTGAGGCCTCTGAAATGTAAGACCCTTTTCTTTCCCACGTTAGGCCCCTTTTTGGGCCGGAGCGGCGCTCTGCCAGCTTGTTTATGAAAATGAGAGATTTCCTCAGCCCGCCGTAAAACACCGCGGAAATCGCTCTGGCGGAAACCTGTCGACAGACCACGCAGTGAGAAAGTATTTTATAACAAGCACTGCTTGCCCATTATAGCCAGAAGTTTCACATTTCATAATGTATATGACATTATTTTTTAATTTTGTATTTTTGAAAATGTTTTCCCAGAATACTATGCTTGAATTCATTGAAGTGGCAATAATGCGAAACAGGACTAAAATTCGCTGTCAAGATATTTCTACAATAAATTATCCCTTTCTTATAAATTCTCCAAGATTGGCATTTCCAAATAGAAATACCTCTTTAACACTTTGAATGTTACGTTTCTGAAAAACAAGAGACGACCTGCAGAAACGTGAAAATATGAAAAGAGTACTACCACACATTTTCACTTTTCCAATTTTTGTTTCATCAAACAAATAATCTTGACATTACGGAATTCTTCAAGTTGCCGAGTTGAACACTATCGAGCCACGTAACCCAATTATATCTTATTCTTGCTTTGGCCTCAGACAATCATCCAATTGAAAAGCTGATCGTCTCCCGCATTTCAAAAATTACGAAACGATTTGTAACGTGTCCACCGAGCTGTCGAAGTGTTTGACAACATATCGTGCTCGTGTAAAGTGTCCCCGTTACGGATGCACCGACATCTCCTGGCAGGGTAGGCGTGCACTTGCGTGTAAGTGGACCACAGTGCGTGGCGGCATCAACAAACGTTCGCTCTCGTACTTTGCTCGCGGCCACAAATCACGTCGTCACACGCCCTTAATTCTTCACGGTTCTCGGCTGCCACCAACCCCAGCACACGTGTACCTTACAAGCTCATACGTGTGACTTATCGTCTCCTCCAAATCGACTGCTCGTTAAAACTTGAACGAACCGTCAACACTGAACTCGAGCTTGTGCGTTGTCCTTCCTCACCAAATTGTTACATCTCTTATCCTATCCTGCCTAACAAAATTGATCTGTTATTTGGGCCCGTTTGAAAACTTTCAAACATTCATTTAGTAAATCCGTCAAATATCCGTCCAATCGATCAATAAATGTGCAGGAAGTTACAACAAATTCTTTAAAAAAACTGTAACTTATTGGTTTAAATGGTGAACATATACAGACTTAAAAAATCTGTTCCTCGCGTCGTCTAGTAAACTGATCTTTCCAACGCCTTAAAGGGGCTGAAGTGATTTGGTTGAATTCAGAAAGAAAGTTGTGCTATTGTAGACGGTGTCTGAAAATTAATTTAGCACACTATAGGACTGGATTGAATGGGCTAACAATCGGTGGAAAACACGTCGAATGCCGGGCATTAGGTATGACAAACGATCGATGTGGAGGAGTCGGACACGTCGGATTGAGAAGTGGTCCTCGACTTGTGGTGTCAGCAAGGAGGGTACAAGGGAGTTAGGGTGCGTATTCGAAGCATTGGTTCGACATGGTCCGTATAAGCCGTGGATTTACGAGGCTCGCAGGAGGTAGTCTCTCATTGATACGATGCTGGCGAACGGCGTTACCAATAGTGGGAAGTATCAGCGCCAAGGTGATTTCTCTATTAGCTTTGGGCAGACCCCCGTAGTGCAGGCCCCGAACCCCCCTCCCGGCTAAAGGGCCACCTTGGAGCTTTGTGGGTAGCCGCCTACCGGGGCTGACAACATCATGATTTTACTGTTTTTTTTTTTCTCCTCTCTCGCCTTTTTCCCTTTTTTGACCGATCAGATAGACGACCGACAAGAGAGAAAGAGAGGGATAGAGATAGATAGAGAGGCCTCACGGTCGAACCAGTCAAAGTGGCCGCTTTTAGGAGCGAACCGAACTAAAGCGCGAGAAAGCCGACGCGACGTGAGGGAAGGTGGGAGTCGAAGGAATGGTTAGCTTTTGTAGCCGTGTAAATGCATTTATACTGGTTTTGTCGGTGAGGATGCACGGTCTCTCTCTCTCTCTCTCTCTGTCTCGAGGACTCGCCGCGCCGCTGCCAAAGGGTGGGAAAGTGGCAGCACGGCACCCTCGCGAGAGAGACATAGCTCTCCACGACATAGCTTCACGTCCCGCCCTTAGCGTATCCCACAGCCGAGACGGGGCCGTGACATTTTTTTGGTTTAAACCGGATCGAGATTACCAGACTCGATATCGTTCGGGCCGCGATGGAACGTGGCCCCCGATCCTAGTGGGGGTTAACTGCTTTTCACGCTCCTGCGAGCTATCGGACCTCGCACCGAGCATACCACTACGTCATCGTCTCGAATTCGTGCCGCATTGTTCACCAACAATCACCTGTCACAATCGTACCTTCCTTCCGTAATTTCGAATCACTCGAATCGACCGAGACTCTGTTCGAGGGACCATTCCCATTTCGAGCTGTCGTTTTTTGACAATTTAAAAAATGCTACGATTATTACCGATGTTAGCGTTTGAATATGTCGTGTATATATTATTTGTCTCTATTTCGACGTGACGCAGTGCAATTTTTTTATACAATTATCTTTGTTATTACCTAAATCCTATGATTTCTGCAGCATATCGCTTTTCATTGCCGCCATAAAGAATTAATTAATTTTCTGCAAATTCTACACACATTTCAAATACCCTTCACGTCATTTCAAGACCCTTGCCTCGTGAACTAAAATTGTGTCGAGATCGACGACGGTTTTTTTTCTTACGACTTGAAGAATTTTCAATTTTCATGAATTTCTGTTTTATATATGTATATTCGATATTTTTAAAAAGTGAGTAATTATACTGTCTATTTATGGCAAAAATCTCTGGATGTTGAAGTGAGATCGACTTCAGGTGCTACGGGTTAAAGTACGTCGAAACAATACAGCGACATCGGATGTCTACGTTGAAGGATGTGTCCGTGTCAATTTATGCCGCTAACGAGGCTCGTGTGCAAATTTCAGCCAGAACTTGATGCGCAGCAGGATTCGTACAGGAGTACGTAGCCGAAAGAAATCGAGAGTTAAATTAGCACAGTGTCCACTTAGTGGGGGCGGGAAAAGAAATAAGACGAGAGAAGCTAGGCGGGGGGGAAGACGGCTGAAGGAGGAGGAGGGGGAGGATGAGAAGAAGAAGAAGAAGAAGAAGAAGGAGGAAAGAGATCAATCGGAAACCGGTGTGGCTCCCCCTGCCCATAGAAGAATAGTTCTGTTTGTTTGCGTGCTCGTGTGCATCCGTGTCCGATCGTGTTTCACGAGGGTTCGGTATGTGTCCCCTGCGGGCCCGACAACTCAATAACCACATACAACACCGAGGAATAAGGCACTCTCTCGGGACCCGAAAACCGTCGTGTTTGGTCCCGACGATGAGTCCCCGGGGCTACTCAGGTAGGTCCCAACGAAACGACGGAGATATCCTCCAAAGATCGATGTTTCTCTGTCGGGCCAGGAGCGTCTCCGTTTCTCCAACGAAGCACGATCGTCTATCCGACACTCCCTAACTCCAGCACCGTTCGACATTCTCACGCTAATTGGCCGGCAGCGCCCTCCCTGTAATTTCATTAAGGGGGTCTCGTGCCCACGGTGAGTTTAAGGCCCCGCCAACGCGTCTCTTTCTCTCGCTTCTATCTCCTCGTCTCTCTCTCTCTCTCTCTATCTTTTTCTTTCTCTCTCTCTCTCTCGGTCCGGCAGACCAAATATTTGCCAGCTTTGATGACTTTACGGAGTCGAACACGCTCGTGAATCAGAGAATTGGGAGCCAATGTATCCTTCAAAGGATCCTCCGTCGCTCGTACCTCGTTAATCCCGTCAAATTGTCCCCCGGGAGTGTCTATAGACCCTCAATGGATGATCATCTCGCCACAGGACACTCCCCTCGCCACGAAATCTTGCGCATAAAACGGCAAATATTAACAACCTCGATCAAAATTCGAACCGCTAACCACAGGCAGAGACTGTTCGATCAAAATCATCGTCATCGGTTGTTGGCAGAATTATTCGGGCATTTACTGAAAATGGAAAATGATATTGCGTACGCAGGGTGGTCCATCTAATTATCTTCCTCGTTCCGTATAATTTAATTCGCTCGCTCGTGTAATTGAAATAATCTCAAAGCGCAAATTGAACGGAAGATCAATTTTTTAATGTGCGCCGTTTCTAAACGCCCTTCTCGTAATATTGTCTCTGTCCTATAACCTCCTCTAACCTTCAAATATCCTTAAACTACATCATTTTTAAATCGAGGACGAATGGAAAATAATCGTGTTCCTTTGTGTCTCGACATTCGCTCATGGGAATCGCGTTAAAGGTAAAAATGGGTGTTGGCATGTACCGATTTCCACGGTGGTCCGGGGATATAAACGGCGGAAAATTGGAGTGCACGGTTTTCTCGAGACCGGTTCCGCTATTTACGAAGCGTGACCGTGCAAAAGGCGGCGCGGAATGATTTGGGGATTTCAATTGCCTAAGACGGGAACATTAGATCCGCGTGCACCTTTTGACAGTCGGGCACCGAGAAGGACGTATCTCGTGCGCCATTTGCTTTCACGCGTTTTGCGCCGGCTCTTTGTCCCAGGTAGTAGGTATACGCGTTTTCGAAGGTATACCAGAAGATATTCCTCTTTCCGTCGGAATCGCCGTGTGGGGTCCCGGGACACGCCGATGAATGGCGTTGGAACGACAATGGGGCCCAGGAAGTGTACTCGAGTGATCCACCGATCGTCCTGCTGGTTCCACGGGAATGCGTCCAACTCCGAAGCTCACCTTCCTCTTGTCTTCTTACCCTCTTTTATTCCCTTTTTTCCCTTGGTCGTCTCTCGCCGGCACTTAACTTTAAGCAGTCAGATACAATACGCTGCTCCCGACAATAACCACCCGCAATCCGCCTCCGTCCGATGCGATTTTGATGCACTGACTTTCTTCCAGACCCGGCGATTCTGCCAAACGCCTCTGCGCACGGCAAACTACACCGACGCGTATACAGTAGATCGGATCGAAAAAAACATCTTTCTCGAAATCGCAAAGGCCCCTCGCGGGGAAAGTTGTGGTTCTACGCCCTGATGACAGGATTCAAATCACAAAGTTGTGCGACGATGCTTAAAGATTTTGCTGCGAAAGCTATGCAAGCCTAAATCTGAATAATTTTTTTTTTCCTTATTTTACGTCGCTTTTGGAACTCCTATTCAGGAGTTATTTCGCGACGGGACCTACAGTTTTTTATAAGGTGGGTTCCGAACCACCTTGGGCACTACAGTTTAAATAGCACATGGAATTTCCAGAGGTGCCGGCGAATCTGAATAATTGTTTAAGTCTTACTTGAACAAATGAATGGCATATAAAAAACGTTAAACTTGACGGACGAAAATGGACTTGGTTTTTTACGAAACGACTTGAAAATGACTTGTAAATATATTTCCCGGAGGAAATGGCCCTCGGCTCGGAAAGTTCTAACAAGGGTCGCAAGTTCGTTCATCCTCGTCCTCGAGCTTACGATCGCGACTCGGACCGTCTCGAATGCTTGCTCGCGAACAATGTACCGGAGCGTGCATACAATTTGCCAGCACATTGTCGCCGAAGTCGTGCAACGTGTGTTATTGCATCGTCTGCCACGTTGCTCGGACCCCATCAGGGCTCTTTTGAATGGTCTATGTGGCCAAGACGTGCCTCGCCGTGCGATCTGCTTGCTAGCGTAATCGCGAGTACCATGTTCACGACCAGAAACTTGGCGAACGTCCCTCGGCGAACATTCCTTGACGTTTCTCTTCGACGACGGTGAATAAAACTGTTTAGCACGGCGGTAACCGTCTGAAAATAATCGTAGATCAACCCTTTATTCATTCCTTCTCTCAATTCGATACGTTTCTTGTTGCTTTTCGAAGTGTTATTAGCAGCCTGCGGATTTTATGCATTTACGACAAAACGTGGATGAGTGTAATTTGAAAGAGCTGAAAAATTGAAAGACATGGAGATTGTCAACACACTTTTTACAACTTATTAAAACACAAAAGAGAGAACTGAACTCGTATCTGAACCCTGTGTAGTTCAATAAAAGCAGACGATCCATGTGCATTTGTGGCGTATAAAAATTTTCAAAAAATATTAGAATACTAAATTCAATAGAAGTTGGTACGATTTTTATTCATTTTGTATCTACAACGGCCACTGTCACTGACAATAAGATTATATTTTATTCCATTTTCTTAAAACTTATCTACGAAAATTAAAAATTACATAAACATCTGCAGTCCAGTTATTAGGTATATTTTTGGAAGACAAAGTGTAAAAATGTAATCACTAGATTGCGGATTTTTATACGTTATTTAATCAAGATCATAATTAGAAAAAAATTCTAGTAAAAGTATTTTTGCTCTTCAATAACTTTAGAACGTTTTCTCCGTACTACGTGTAAGTTAACATAATAATTATAGGATCGTTCTAAGACGTTTGTTCAATAAAAAACAGTAACGGCGAAGCTATACAGGGCGTTTAATAGGCGAGCGTGTTAAAAAATGGCGGTGACCCCTCTTAGATCTGAGAAGCGAGATGCGCCGGCCAGCAGCCAACCCATGAAATCCTGATTTCCCCGCAGATTATGTTCGCAGATCGGCGAAGTATGAAGAGCGTGAAACCGAGAGGGCGGAGCGTGACGCCACTTGATGCTACTACTCAAGTAGCACGAGTAGTTTCACGCCACTAAAGCAGAAAACTAAAACCTCCCGCAAATGCTGCTTCGTTAACACAAAATTTGACATATTCAACATAGTAAAAAACAAAAGTTTTGTATCAAACTCAAAGCGATATAAACTGAATATTATTGGTAGATGTCTAACCTCTCTGAGACCACCGAAATCAGCTGTCACTATGAAACATTCATAACAGCCAAAGCCATCTTTTGAAAACGGACCGAATTAATTTGTACTCCCAATATTATAAAGAGACACCTTATGCGGTTATGTGGAGGGTGATTTTTGTAACGTTCAAGGGTGCGTTTTTACTATTAAAAAAAATAGCAGAGCAATAATAGTGACCCGATACGTTATATCTCGAGTTCCTGGAGCCGGCCGAAGATCGTCAATGAAAATTTTTTCTCTCATTCAGCTCAACCATTTCCTCTTTCCGACGTCGATATCGGTGCCCGATGCCTGATAACTAGTAGTTTCTGACATAGTGAAAGGTGGACGATCGAGAAATGCCGGCGGCGGATCGAGCGCGTCTCGTTTTACGCGGACAGTTTCCTAGATCTCACGTTTGTACCGACACTGCGTGAACATGCGCCGCTTTTCGGGATGCGTCGCGTCGGTAAAAGGAAGACAGCACCGTTGACAGGAAAAAGAGAGGCGCACGACAAGCTGGCGCCACTTTTAGGGCCATCCAAGACCTTTCTCCATCATCCTCCTCCTCGTTTATCCTGCTCCCCTCGTCTAGACCTCTCTTTTTCACTGGTCTACGAGGGACGGGCTCTTCTATCTTGGTACCAAACAGGCCGACAATCCCTTTCGGATTTGGCAACATTCCTTCACACGCTAAATGCGCAACAATGGGCTTGTTTAAGCTATGATTTAGGGGCCGGCTCGTCGCTTCGACGCTTCGTCCATCAACCACGGTCATCCCACTCTTGTGCCACTCTCTCTCTTTGCTCTTCCCCCGGCTATCATCTATCTTCGATTCAGTGGGAAAACTGAAGCACCTTCCTTTGTGCCGTGTTTTCCTTTTCGGCGGATACGCCCTTTCTTTCTTTCGCTGGACGGTCTATCGGACGATCTACTGCGCGGCCGTTCCTTTTCAGATTAGAAATATCTTTGGCTGCGGTGCTCTCCGTGCTCGATCAGCCGACCGAACGGCTTTAATTCCACGGCGAGAAACGTTTCTCTTGCCATTCGTTCGCCGCCACCAACTGTTAACCTGTCGTTCTTCTATATCCGGATCAATTCAATTCTTCCCACCATTTGCTGGTTCAATTTTTCACTTTCTACGATGTCCAAAGAACATCTCTTTATTTTCGATTTCAATATAAACGTATTTTATGATCGCAAGGGAAAATAATCTTAACTCCTGAACCTTTTGGTAAACACATATTTTCCCCTCTTTCTACAAAGGTTGAATTATTCAGAGAGAACCATGTTTGCAAAATGTTTCATCACCGTTTTCACTGGGTCGTCTATTCTCTGTGAACCTAGAACTTGACTTGCCACTCCGTTAAATTTGCAACGAGTTTTTCTACGATCATAAATATTGTTTATGCAAGTCACCTTCTTAAAGACGCTACTTTTAAAGACGACAGTAGGAAGAATGGTGCTAGTGAGAGGTTTTAATGGTACGTCGAAGAACGAAGAACGTGCAAGTGTCCAGGTGGTTTTTCGTTTGGTCTAGTTTGCGAACGTCCGTAAAACATTCAGCAAGCCTCCGTGCAGGTCATCAGCACCGACGTTGGCGACTCACAGGCTCGATATCGTCACCTTCGAATCTTTGAACGTCTCTTCGGCCAACACGATAGTAGCTGGCACTCTCACGGGACTAACGAGAAACGAGATTCCCTTGCCACCCAACTGCTACAATCGATGGCGCATTCATATATACCATGATACATTATAATATGTATACATGCACAGAGTCAATTATCTAGCCGGTGAAACTATTCGGGACGTCCTTCCAAGATAGAACGGAAACGAGTCATTAGGACCGTCATTAGACTGCAGATTTTTCTGTTTTCATTGAATGTGAAAATCTATAAATTTTTATCGAAAGAAATTTTCTGTACACACATAACTTTTTTATGTATTTGTGCGATAAATTTTTTAAAACAGAAATTTGAAAATAAAATGAAGCTTCTGTACTCGAAAATCGCAATCTTCGAGCGGTTCTTTCAACAAGCGAGCGACACACATCAAGATCGAAGCTCTAGAAGTGATAGCTGATACTATTTCCATTAATATTTCTCTTTTTTTATTGGATGTTTTTTTAGAAAAACCAACGGTTTTTCGAAAAAGTTCAGTAGTCACGCTAATTGATACTATACAGGTAACTCAAGCATAACGAACGGATGAAAGTGTGCGCAAACCGGTAGGGACAGTTTGGGTAGCTAATATATTATCGCTCCGGCCGTGATATATTTGACACGAGTGTCAGAAAAATTAAAGCAATCCTTCTGCGTGTATCGCCGGTGGTCCAAGCTCGCGATTCGAAAGCAGACTCCGTTTGTGGTAATCGGAGATGCCTGGATACAAATATGCGTGCATTAATAGAGGGCTGTCTACGAGGTTAAGAGACCCGGACAACAAAAGTAGCCAATATATTTCGGTCGTAAAAGATCACGAAATTTTTGGGACGTTTCGAGTAATTCTATAGAGTAATTCTATCATATTCTATGATAAAATAAAATTGGAGTAATTTATTCATTGAAAAATTGAGGGTTCAATTTTCATATTCATAGATATTACAATTTTTATCTCTTTACATTTCATGGGACTCGACAGGTTCATTTAATATATCAGAAAAATTCAACTTTCAAGGTATAAAGATAATTACGTGCGGCTTGTACATATTTTAAAAAATAATAATGTTATTTTGTTAATAGACAAGTGTTCTCGTAGTTTGAAATTCTTAACAGATTATATGTATAACAAGATGTATTGATGATCTCGGCGCAAAGGTTCGATCGGAGATACAAATTAAAGCAATTTTGCTAGCTTGATTAAACTTTCTACGTTTCGATCCTAATACGGATCCTTTTCAAGAAAGATGAAAAAACTGCGTCTGTAAATTTTAATAGAGATTTCAGTATTAGTATACTGAAACGGAATTAAATACAAACTTCAAGATACAGTAATAAATTACCAACCTGCTTTACGAAAAAATGAGAGACAAGATAAGATGTGTGAGCACATGTTGTTTCTTTGCCGCTACACAAGTTACTGTGGCACGGACGCGAGGTTAATAGAAACAGCACGATCGAGCATGAACTAATCGATATTTGGCGGTTATTTCAAACCGTAGAACGTCAAACGTACAACATTTTAACTGCGAATATACCACATGTCATGGTAAAAATTGAATAAACATCCATAGAAACCCATCTAATGACAAACGATTGTAATCAAGGTGTTTTGCAATTAACAACATGAATGGTAGACTATAATTATTTAGGAAATAATTATTTACGTAGAAAGTTTAATCAAACTAGCAAAATTGCTTTAATTTGTATCTCCGATCGAACCTTTGCGCCGAGATCATCAATACATCTTGTTATTAACAACCTTACGATCGATAATCATAATACAATTATATGTATAATAGTAAAAGCTTACGATCTGTAGCTGTATGACATCAAATAATACATGAGCGCTAGATTTCGGTGACTTCAATGCTGGGTAAGTCTGTGTTACGAGGGTCGATGCTGAATGCAAATCACGTTTCATCCTGCCGCGACGAATGCAGGGTCTTTTTTACCCAATTATAGTTGTCACATCAATTTATTTAGTCACTTACTTACTTAATTCCTACCATAAACGTATAAATGTCGAAGCATGTGCCGGGACACGTTAATCTCGAGAGAACCGGATTGTTCGAGAACATTTCGGTAGAGTTACGGCGATTAATTTTTAATTGGCCAAACGAAATTCTGTGTGGGAGCGTTTAGCGAGTCTTTTCCCGGGGCTCGGATGTTCGT
This sequence comes from Lasioglossum calceatum, assembly GCA_963966675.1. Taxonomy (NCBI): domain Eukaryota; kingdom Metazoa; phylum Arthropoda; class Insecta; order Hymenoptera; family Halictidae; genus Lasioglossum; species Lasioglossum calceatum. The sequence continues at coordinate 19,513,943 of OZ016541.1, forward strand.
TCATGCGCGACAAAATGGCGGGCCCGCGTGGTTCCATAGTGTTCGTCAGAGACGCCGTCATGAAGGGACTCGAAGAGAGCTACCTACCGACCGGCTTTTACCTCGGACAGCTCTGCCGAAAGAAATACGATTCCGCATTGCGGGGACAGCTCTGTTCTGGAAGTAAAGAGTGGGTGAAATGGTGGGGACGAAGAACGAGAGAGGTTACAAGGCGGGACAGGATAGAACAGGACCAAGACCCCCCACGGTTAAACCTCGCACTTTCCCACGTGCGGGTGATCCCGTTTCATCCCGCCGACGAGATCTCTCCTCACGTCGACTCTGTATATTTTGCGCCCGCCGACCCTGCTATATCCCGTAGCAAAATACCACAAACGGAAGAAACCGAATAGCTGTCTCTAGACCGCGCTGCTTACCCGACGGATCCTCTAATGAACCGTACTAACAATGTCCACAACAAAATCAAATGATTTTTCACTCTGAATGCTTTTTTTTATCAGCATAAGAACATTAATTACTAAACGCGACTTATGAAGAAATTGGATCGGTGAAATATAGAACACAGTAACAGAACAGAAAAATTCAAGAATATTGTAATATTATTTTTAATGTAACAAAGTCATTAAGTCACTTTCAATTTCTTTTGATAACTTTTTTAATATCGTTGAGAAATAGTGAAATTGTAGATTTGAGGTACAAAAATATGCAAAATCTTTGTGCGAAGTACTTTTATAAAGTTTGATAAATAAAAGATCGGCCGTCCTAAACAATATTAGACATAGTCAACTTGGAAACTTTGTCTGCTCGCAGAATAGTATCCGACCAGAGCTTTATTTTTAATTTAATTAATAACCATATAGATTGTCCCCCTATCCTTAGGCAAATCAATTTTTACGCACCTGAACGTGCTTTGAGATCTGAGGTTTTCAAACCCTTAAAGCCAGATCTACCTATGGATTAATTAATCTAATAAATCGCATTATTACAGACTCTAACACTCTGTATAATAGAATTGATTTTTTCTTTGAGTCTTTACACGTGTTTAAAAAACAATTACGCAGAATCATATGATAATACCATATAGTTAGTACCATTAGTTTTTGTGCATGTCCCTTCTATGTTACTATACGAGTAGTCCTTTATTGTTTTCCATTGTAAACATTTATGCAAGAGGGCTTCGGTCCGTTTATAATAATAATAACAATAATAATAATAATAATCGCAGTATGCAATTTTTTAGAAATTCGAGAAATCGACGAGGATCGAGTATCGAAGTCGCGGCAGTTTGTCTCAATTATCCGGTTGACCCGGATCGTTTTGGGAATCGATGAAGACGTCCCCGGGTGGTTTCTCAAATAACAAAAAACACCGTCATTGTTTACAACCAGTCCTTTATCTGTCGCCATTACCGGCGTTCCGGGATCGCCGGCTCATAATCGTGTAGGAATCCTCTTAACGTGCTTTAGGTGCAGTAGGTATACGGAACGCAGGCGATATTATTGCGTCTGACAAATCTACATGGGAGCCCGGAGTCATCCGGGGAGGCCAGCTTCCTTCTCCAGGCCGGTTTCTAATGCGGCGAGCTCTTTGGGATTCTTGATAGTCGTTTCGCGGATGTTAACAAGGCATCAGCATGAGCCTCGTGCACAGCTGCGGTCGGCAACAAGTGGGACGATGAAGTGGAGAGGCGCGGCACCCAACAGAACTGGACACGTCGATTCCGAAACGATTCACGGTAGGTTTTGCGGTTTGCTGAACCTTTCCGAAAGGTCTTCATCCTGTGCTCCGTGTCTTATTTTAGACTTTGATGCTTCCTCGCTCACTCCTCTCTCTCTCTCTCTCTCTCTCTCTCTCTTTCGCTTCGTCCCGCTCGCAATCGGATTGTGATGAAAACCCTTGTGAAACTCGACAGAATCATTTCAATATCGGCAATTTCACAGCTCTTCGTTAGAATCTGTTATTGATGCGTTGGGTAAAAAGTTTTGTAAACTTTAGCAAATTCATTGGTGATTTTTCCTCCTTCGAATTTGTATTGTATACAGGATGTCCCAAAATTCCTTCAACAGCCGGAAATGGGAGGTTCCTGACGTTATTTGAAGCAACATTTTCCTTTGTAAAAATGTTATCCGCGGCTTTGTTTAAGAGTTATTAACGAAAAACACGGACCAATCAGTGCGCGACCTAGACGCGAGTACGCACAATGGCCAATAGACAGCTGGCGCGCCGGACCGACTGTGCCAACTCGCGTCTAGGTCGCGCTCTGATTGGTCCGTGTTTTTCGTTAATAACTCCTAAACAAAGCCGCGGATAACATTTTTGCAAAGGAGAATGTTGCTTCAAATAACGTCAGGATCCTCCCATTTCCAGCTGTTGAAGGAATGTTTGGGACACCCTGTATAGGAGAGCTTCTCTCTTCAATTGAAACTCAGAAAAAATACAGTGTCCGATGTTGCGTTCAAACGACATCGCGACAAGGTCAATGTTCAACGTGGCAGACAAAAGTTAGGAGACTCGAAAGCTGGAGCTAATAAACTGCAACGTGCGCGGGCAAGTTTAAGGTGTACCATCTGTTGACGAGTTAAGGTTGAGACAAGGTTGAAAACTATTCAAAGACGTCTTGTTACGTGGTCAGTCATAATTCGCCGGCGAACTTGGAAATCCCAGCAGCAGCACCTTGCACCTTTCGACGTTGCCAAAGCGGGGATCTTAGGAACGGCGCCTCGTGTTGTCGCATTGTTGTGAAAACTAAGAGACTAAAGGGGCCAAGGCCTTCGGAACCGAGGTGGCGGAGCAACCAGCGGCGTGCACAGTTATACCTGCAAAAGCGCATGGTGCAAAGAACCCTTAACCTGCCGTTTTATTATTCGCAGCACGTCGCAGTTTGTCTACACGCCTTTGCGACACCTTAATCTGCCCCGAGTTTTACAACTCTGCTTAACCGTTGGGCGCACTCCGACCGTCCACCTGGCCCTGGGGCAATCTTGCGCGGGGTTTCCGCAATCGACGGCTGCATAGAACCTCATTTTCGGACTGCAACAAGACCGAGGTAGAGTGTGCAGGTACCTTTCTTCGGGTCGATATTACCTTCATTTGCTCCGAGCGCGTTTGTGCGGTCGTCCATTAACTAGAACGAACGACTTGGGGAGGGTTAGTCTCTTAATTAACTGTCTGTTAAATCAGAATGGTCTATCTCTTTTACATTTATGACTTTGAACGACCTTGAACAATTATATCGTTGAGATCGAATGCAAGTTTCATCGTGTGCAACTTCTTTTGAATAATAATATGGCAATTTTTAGTGGCTCGTCAGAGTCGCAACTCGAGTGCCAAGGGTTAGAAATGGCGCTCGTGAACGCGCGCTCGCGTTTTATCGTTCGGGATCGGCGACGCGCGACTAGAAGAATTTTTTAATCAGCCGTCGGCGTTGTTTCGTACACCATACTACACCGGGTTGGCGAGTGACAGAAAGGGTGTTGCCGTTCGAAAAATGAGAATGCATTACTCCGACGCCTTCTCTCTGAGTTCTCGGGGAGATCGACGTTGGTGGCTCGGTGGATAGCACCGGCGTCGGGATCGGGACGCTATTACGAGCGAAGCAGAAAGAAAAAGAGAGGCTCACCGTGAAAAACGAAGACGGAAGGCTCCTCTCCTCGCTCTCGGCAGGCATTCCAAAACAAAAAGCCGCGATGCTGGTTCACCGGTGGACAATATGTAAATCAGTGGCTGGCCGTGGTCACGATGTCGCGACCTCGTCCTCCCGCTTCGGGCTACGTTCTTAAACCCTTCGCTGCCACCGCCACCAAACTGACTACCTTCGCCGCTACTACTTCCCATAAGGGCCTGAAAGATCTGTAACAACACGTAATGGCTTGCCAAACCACGATGGAATCACTATTTTTCATGATGAAACACTCTCGTCTGACTATATGTATGGACGGCTGATCTTTACACGAATTTCTATTTTCGTTTTGTTATTTTAACGGAATTCGACTACAGTGCAAGTTTACTTTGCATGAGAATTTTAGAGAACTGCGACGATCCCTAATGGCCTGCTACATCATGATAGAATCACTATTTCTGATGATGAAACACTCTCTCTTGGCTACAGACTGCTTATCGTTATACAAACTTCTACTCTCGTGAATTGTCTTACCAAAATTGGTACGAGAAGATTTAGTCCATCAATTGTTTCCGAATATCTAGATTAACCTTCACTCTGCGTATAGGGGTGTAAACGCACCCCAGACTAACAAAAACGTACATGAAAAGTTGCCGAATGGAAAACTTCCAAAGTTTTCTTCGGAATACTATCTCTGACATATTTCACACATGATTCAAACAAATGGAAATTATTTTTACAATTTTTGTTTATAGAGTATTCTTATATGAACTAAATTTTAAATGCTTTCGGCGCACTGGTTCGATCAAGTATGCTACATACACTATTTGCAAATTTTCACCAAATCTCTATTTCAACGTTTCGATCTTTCTTTAGATCATTCTCAAGAAATTTTAAGAAATGCGTCTATAAAATAATGATAAAGGTTGTATTTTTTAATTATATTAACTATGTGACTTAAATTCAATTTAGGACAGATGCTACTTACTTGCTTAGTGCAATATAAAATAATATTTCATGTTATGAATTTTGATGAGACACGTGTTGACGCTATGGCACTATGATAGGTAATGGTAAACCGTGAAGACACATAGATGCGAAACGAGCCATGCATCGATCGTATGCTTGACGATCGATATTTGGCGCTGAATTCAAACCAAACATAACCAATATGATCCTCTTTTAACTGCTACTCTTACCATAATAGAGTATGGTATTTGTTAATTAACATTAAATATTATTATATTATACACTATTGTGTGTATGTGTAGATTGAATTGAAATTGAAGCTGCATAAGGCCTTGATTAGAAAAATTCTTATATATTCTTATATATTCGATTAAATTGTTTAATCTTCTCATACCTACCGTCATGAAAATCAATAATACTTATGCAGTCAAAGTTTTTTCGAGTACAAAAACATGCATGGGGTGAAATTACGTATGCACGCAGAGTGTGTGAAGATTGAAGGAAGAGGAAGGAAACAATCGATCGAATGTGATGCTGCTCGCACAGATGAAGATCATCGCTAAATCAAATTGTTTGTTTTGTAAAAAATAGATTAAAAGTAGAGAAATTGTATGGAAAAGACTGGAAGGAAAATGGTATTTGCGGTGGACGCAGAGTTTCTGGGGGACAGTCCGTCAGAGGTGGTAGACGATAGTGGTCAGTCCGCTTAGATCAAGATCGCCGTGGAATCCACGTGGATACGGGAACGATGACACATGCCCGGGTCAGACGACTCCGGTTCCCATGCATTTCGCGAGGACGATCAACGATATATGTATACCAGTTCCACACCCAGCTTCTCGAGCGGGTCCTATCTACGGCAATTAGTCGTTAAAAGTGTTCGTGTGTTTCACCGGTTATCAGCCGTCCCACCCACGCACACGAATCGTCCTCGGCCGCGTTATCTCGCGACAAAATGCATCTCGTTGGCCCGGAACAGCTGGTCGAAATTATGTCCGTAGCCGGCCGATGAAGCTTGCGATCGTCGCATCGGTTCTCGCAGCACCACCGCACCGCACCCGCGTCGGCACCACGCAGGTACCCGACTCTATGTTGCGAAAGAGCCAAACCATTTCCATAATATCGATCGTCTCTCCTCTCTCGGTCCCCAAATCGCTTCTATCCACTTTCTTTTTTTCGGGCCGATGTCTACGCCGCGCTTCAAAACTTCTCGGAAGCGGTCTCACGGTTCCCACGAACGGCACCTCTTTTCTCTGAAGCCATTCTCCGGCGTTCACCGAGAGAAACCAGCGTCGTCCTAATGCCCTCCGATGTCCTCCGTATCTCGGATTCTGTCATAAAGCATCCCAATTGTTTACCTACAGCCCTTTGTCGGTGGCCCTTATCGAGACCCACCGAGAGAAGAACGTCACTTACCATCGTGAACGTCTCTGTTCGTCCTTGCAGCTAAAATCATCTGGTAAAAGATATACGTACAAACCTCTGGTAGTCAATTAGGCGATAAAGCTACATAGAATTTCTGTTCTCAATAGCTGAAATGAACCATTCGTCTGTGATCACTAGACTGCGGATGTTTACGCAGAATAAGAATTCCTTGTAATACGAAACAGGAGCTAAATAGAAATTTCTTTCCTGCGTTATTGATTAGGATAAGAATGAAGGAAGAATGTATTCTTACATCCAATCTGTCTGCTGCTTTAAATCGCACTTCGATTAGATTGTTTGAACGGTCCTAGTTGCGACAAACGACGGTCGCAAGTTTTTGCAGAGTTCCCGGCGTGCATTTGGAAGCCGGGGATTTATTGGGGCGTTGAAGAGGCTCGTTCGGAGCGTGCATCGTCCGCGTCATTGAATCCGCGTGACGCACGAGGCGTTATGTCTACACACGCAAGGGTTCCACGGCGGTCCAGCTCGGGGACCACTCAACTTTGGAAGTCTTTTGTCTCAACGTTATTGAAAGTTGTCTCGAGGGTCACTAGGAATGTAGCGGCAGGATGCCTTCGGGTATTCAAGGACGACAGAGGATGGGGGAGGAGGAGGTGGAGGATTGGAGGAAGAAGAGGAGAGGAACGGAGGAAAAGGAGTAGGAGAATGAAAGATGGAGAAAGGCAGGAAGGACGAGATAGCGGGTGATGAAGGAGAATGGAGAGGAGGTGGTGGAAGAGAGACTCCATCCAGCAGGCCATGCGGGCGCACTGTCCTAATTACAACGAGGCCTCCTATTTTTTTCGAGCTGAAAGGAGCCGAAGTATTTGCCCGCGGCAACAGAGACTAGACGATTCCCGGACCGCTCCCAGGACTTGCTCGAAAACCAAGTGCAAAAGGATCGGGCCGGCACTTCGCTTCGTCGTCATCGAGGATCGGCCAAAACGAAAAAGACACGGCCGTGGAGGAAGAAGAAGAAGTAGAATCAGAAGAGGAAGAGGGAAGAAGAGTGAGAGAGAGAGGGAGAGGGGGGGGGGAAGAGGTACACATTCTTCGCGGGAACGTCGCAGTTTTCCCAGCCATTCATGGTACTGACCGATTTTTTTGGCCTCTTCTCACGACTCATTCATACCTCGCCGCATGAGATCCGATCGTCGATCCCTACCTGCATCATCGGCGAAGACACCGGCGGCGCGTCATCCTTCTCGACCCTCTCGCTCCCGGGCCTGGTATGCATGCGCCCAGGCTTTTTTCAGATTTCGCTGCTCATTCTTGTCTTGTTAACCAGCCTAAATACTTGTCGACTCCCATAACGGGACGCCGACGAATATTTGCATCTCCGGTGACAGCCGACGAGCTGCGACCGTGAATCATCGTTCACCCGTTCAACTCCAATTTCGAGTTATTATTAGAACACATGCAAGTCTGTTCATAGTTGACGAATGATTAGAAGCGAATTTGATAACACTCTCGTGACGATTTCCAGCGAACTGCATCCATCAGTCGTCGATCTCCAAGAGCAATTAATTCCAATAAATAAAAAGCGAGGCATTTCCAACGAAACAACATTGGAAAATGTTGAAAAGCTGTTAGCGGTTATCGCCCGACAAGGACAAAATTTAATAACTCTTTGGTGACAGTCTTCGAAAAACTGCACCTTCGAACGATCGTCTCCGGATCGTTCAACTCCCATACCTAAGAAGCTTGGTCGACATGGTGTTGCGGTCAATCATTGATCTCCAGCCCGTCCAACTCGAATGAGAAGAAGCGAATTTCGACATTTGATTTGGAAATGCTGAAAGGTTTCCCGTGGACGCACGATTAGAATTTGATGGCCGGGGCCCGAAGCCGAACGGTTCGGCGATGCAGGAAGGAGGACTAATGATCTTAATGGCTAGGCAAAACATTGACACCTTGGCGGCGCTCGGGAAACCACCTGGGCGAGGACACGAGGAGGGAACGAACGGGCATGGGTCGTCAAACAGACGGTCAGCACGAGTGAAGTAGAAATCCTTATGAGAAGGTAAGTTGGGAGAGCGATGACAACGAGCTAACAGCGCGGACAAACACGGCGGCTTGGGACAGAGCCGTGCCCGGGATGATGATCATGTACTTACGCGTTTCCTCTCAAACATCGACGACGTAGGCAGCACCGATGGCACAACGACTCGGCCATTGATCATGGGAAACGACAAGTCTCTCTCCTGTCCAGACAGAAAATCAACCATGGGATTAAGTAGCGATCCCTTCGAGCCGCGGTCGAAACGAATCCGAGGTAGACCTTGCTACCGCCGTCACTTTTTTTATTATACCGGGATCATCCTTCTATTTTTTGGCGCCTATTATTGATAAAACGACGGCACAGCTTTCAATTTTGTTTGTCGAGGCTGTTAGATCTTTCACTCGGTCGTTATGGGGAATCATCCAAGGAGATGAAGATAATTGTCTCGCAATTGTAGTTTATTGTATACCGAATCGAGTGTACTCATTTCTTACGATTCAATGTCTTTTTATGCTGGTTTGATTTTGGGGAAGCTTGATATAGCGTGGATGCATGGAACGGTATTGCAGTTGCTAAGCGTATTAGTTGAGCGCGCTTTGTCGTGGGAAAATAAATAAATAAATATGGCGTGTATGTTCATGTCGAACTGTCTTTGGTTTAATATGATACAACAGAGCGGGCGGTTCAGGGAAGGGGCCCGTATACATATTACATATTCACATACATAATTATATTTTTCAGCTTCTATATCATCGGAAATGTTTATATACAACATATACCAAGCAATCAGTAATTATTTTACAGAAAATTTACCGTACACTTTGCGCATCGATTTCGTGGACCGTTCGAAACGTCTCGAACTCAACACTGTCAATTCAAAACGAGCAAGCTCATAAATCGAAAATAATCGCATATATTTTGACGAATCCACGAATCTCTGCACAGAGGTACACGCCCTCTTCTAACGACAAGGGACAGATAGATCGCCGAAAAAAGCGTGCTGGCGTTGCTGAATTTGGACAAACTGGGAGTCGTGTTCGAAGAAGAGAAAAAAAGAAGAGAATATAGATCGGCAGAATCGGTAGAATCGTTTCCCTGCTCGACGCTAGAACAGGCTGCGCTGCTGCTTGCAAACATGGCTTGCATCGAGTCGGCCGATGTTCGATCCTAACTTCTTCGTGATCACGCTCGATCCTTCAACAAAATCATACCCGTATAATTCTAGAACGACACAGTCTTTCTGGTTGCGCGGAAGGGAAAACGAAAATGCTCGACAAAGAACGAACCGATCGGTGTGCTCCGGAAGAACGAAGAAAAAAGCTATCTATCAAAATAAAACGTACGAAATGAGACATGATAAAAATGAGATATGTTCGAGATCGATTCACGAGATCGACATTGCCACCCAGACATTCCCTTTCTCTCGCCCTCTCCCTCTCTTTCTCTTCCTCTTTCCCAGGCGCGCATTCTTTCACTCATTCTCTCACACACCGGTTTTCTCGGTTTCATCTTCCTCCGTTTTCTCGCTCGAAACAATGAAGCGGATCGATCCGACAATAACAATTAGTCACAGGTGGGACGACGATGCATATCACAGACAAGATGATATGGAAATGAGAATGCGCTTCGTATATGGTGCGTGTACGTACAGGTCTTTAGCCTAATTAGCCTTCCGCGGACTATCTACGATAAGCTTGCTTAGCCGTCGACCGAACGAAAACGGATCGATTTATGGTAAAAATCACGTAAGTACGGGGGGCCTGTCGATTGCTCTCGGATGTCGACGTTCCTTCTCGGTTTCCAGGATAAAATGGCGTAAAAGCGACGAACATCGTGGCGATAAAACAATAAAAAAATCGATAAATAAAATCCGTCTAGAAACAAACGCGTTATGGCTGTGTAAAATCAAGAGACCCTCAAGAGAAGGTACGAAGTCGAAAAGGTACGTCTCGATCGTGGCATCGAATGGAAAAAAATTGGTAAAAAAGAATGAATCGCGGGACAAAGAAAATCTAAAAAGTGTCAGCCGATGTCGAATACAGAATCGATTTCACGCCGAATCAAAGAGAGCACGGAGGCTAGCGTCCTGATCGAATGTTTCATCTTCACACGGGGCGAAGGGAGTAGCAGCAGCAGCGCGGCACGTAACGTAAAATGGCGTCGGGCCGCGTCGATGCGTTACCATCTTCTTCCTCTAAGATATTATTATAATTCTACTAATAATATTAATCATGAATAATAATAATAATATTAATAATAATAATAATAATAATAATATTAATAATATATCCTTCTGTTTCTTCTCTTACACTCTAGGCAATTTTAAGCTCAACTAGACACTTTAAATACAGTTTAAATCGGACATGTAAAATCTTTACAAAAATAAAATAAATAATCTGAATAAATACGAATAGAATAATATTACAGTTAGTCAATAAATTATATCATGTAGGATTAAATGGGTACGTCCCGGGCGCCGGGAAACAAATCCTCCCGAGCCCGAGGTTCAACGACGGTGTCGTTTTCTTTGCTCGCGTGGATAATACGCGACGGAAAATCGGCTACGCGTACGAATTTTCTGCTTTCCATTCTTGCTGTGACGCGAATAGTCTAACTTAAAGCGCGAATACTGTATTTTCTTGTGTACTTAGGATATAATACCGCTGCGGTGCACAAGCTCGTTTAAAAGGATTCCGTCGGAATCCGTTCCCTTCTCTTTCCATCTTTCTCTGTCTCGCGTGTGCTCGTCTCTCGTTTCGTTTCGCCGACCCTCAACGAAATGCAAAGCCTCGGATCGGGACACGGCTGCCGCGGAATCTCAAGGGAAAACCGTCAAAATGAGAAAGACACGAAAATCCAATCCGGGATAGAACGATCGCCGATGTGCTTTCACCGACGATTCCTTCTCCCGCGTCTTTTCATTTTGACTTTTTCCCAGCGTACCAGCTCGCTTCGAACACTCGGATCACTCTATAAAACACTGTTTCGGAAGTTTCAAAATCGAAAATCCCTTGGTACGAGCAGCCGCGCCGTAGTACAAAGAAACCACTTTGTTCGAGCTGTTGAGAATCGGTTGTTCAACGGCGGCTTGTCGTTTTCCACCTTCTCGCACATGACGCGATCGGTAACATGCGACATTATGCTGAACGTACAGCATGTTTTTTCAGAAGTTTATGCGTGTGTGTACGTGTGTTGCACGATCGTGAACTGGGCGGCGAAAGCCATCTGGCTACGTAAATCGTGCGACTCTGGTTCCCCATCTTCCTTAATCCCGCGGTCGTCACAGAGTTCTGCATAGGCATTTCGGCTGGTGGAACGGTTCTAGCTATCCGGCGGCGACAACGAAGCTATCTATCGATAGCTGCTTGGTAGTGTCCACGGTTCCTCCGGTCAGTGACCGATAGATAGATCGTTGGTCGCCGCGGGGACGTATGACAGCCCCTCAGCCTGCTTGACAGAGCACGCCTGGCGCCTATTCCTCCTCCTCCTCCTTCTCTGTTATACCCGCCTTTTGTGCCAGTGACCTCAAAGATGACCGACCGGATTAGGGTGGTCCGGCAGCTTCCTCAGATGGGCGAGTCGACGCCTGGTAGCCCTTCCACGGCTTTCGCCTTGCCACCCTCAGGACTGAAGACCGCGGTGCAGGTGCTCGAACACTTGCACCACGTATTCAAGCGCGTTCATGTAATCGCGGAAGATCACCCAGTCCCGCAGGTTCCGATACGTCTCCGATGTTGACAACTGCCGGTACTCCGCGCTCATGATGTCACGGGTCACGTCGGGCCGCGACGTCAGCTGACGCTCCGCCAACGCCACTTGCAACTCGCACAGAACCTGCAATCATAGCATTCGAGGCGTCAAGCATACTTCACGATCAACACCGACAAACTTATCGATACTTCGCGAGTATGATCAAACTCCGTGCAATCGAATTTTATTAGACCCACCTTACGAGAAATATATTCTTTAACTCCTTGCCGTATTTCGACGAGCCAGACTCGCGATGAACGTTTTCAACAAAGTCTAACAAATGTGAATGTTATGCGTTTCATTTTAGATGAAATAGATTCGTTTCTGTTCAATATTTAAGCATTAAAATAGATGTAGCCGTACAAAAAATATACGTTTTCTTTTCCCTTCTACGACATTTTAAAGACGTTTTAATCACTGTAACTGTAAAGAAAATTGTACGGCTAGGGGTTAACAGTGCTGCGAATGTCGGTGTAAAAAACTATTAAACTAAACTATATGTATTGTATCATAAAAATCATAAGATTAAATTTATTTATATGAAAACACCTTTACAATTTCAATAATTGTAAAATGAATTTATATAGTGTTAATAAATGAACCTCTCCGTTGAAAAGACTGGGTAAAACTGTAAATAACGCATATAAAAAATCGAGAACGAGATCGCCGCCGCGCCGAGTAGATCGACTACAGATTCGATAAATCGTCCGTCACGATAGAACCATAAATTTTTTCGCGTTGCAGCCTTAGAAGGCTTAGCAAAACTCGACTTTACGTAAAACTCGTAAACTCGGCAGGTTTTTTACGAGCACGGCAGGCAATATAATTCAGGCTAATTGTTGCTCGGCAACATTGTGAAAGGTGTTCTTTTTGTTTTTATTGTACAAATCTGCCCGGAACCAGTCGAACTAGAACCGCGTGCACTTACCGTTCGCAGAAGGTTTTCCGTCTGTCTGAATTGCTCAAGAAAGTCGAGCTGCAGATCTTCTTGATCCCAGACGATCTGTTCTAAACCCACTGCATACTTCTGCATGTATTCGTACGCATTGATCAGAGCAGTGTCGAGCTGTGAACAGAATTCGTGATCTTCAGTAAGAAGTTCGTTTAAAAGGACTCGCTCAACGCTAGAACTAGCAAGCAGTGAACGCGATGGAAATAAAAAATCTCTCGCGGAAACATTTTCACGACTTCGGAATCGATAGTTTTAGTGTTAAACAATTAGGGAATTTTCATGTTGTTTCCACTCACCTCCAACCTGTCAAGATACGCTTTGTCCAGTTGCTGTCCGAGTTGCTTTGGAATTTCCGTTGTCCCCGGGAGCCAATCGTATTGACTTTCTTTAAACAAGGCATGCAAATCATCGAAGTCAATGTTGAAGGTTCTCTTCGCCTGCAAATCGAAACAAGTTCAAGTGTAATCATTCGAACGTTTAATCGTTCAATATGATCGATCTACTAAATGCAAAATTCGTCATCGTTCTTCTGGTCCGAAAATCTCGTAAAACTAACATTATCCCACCAGCAGACATTCGAGCAGTAAATAATAGTTTGAATTACGTGGTTAGTCGGGAGAAGTACATTCTAGCGTGCGTTATCGTTGTTATCGTCGTACAAATTGACTACAACGTAACCTCTCCACGGTTTAATTGCATAAAACTTAATAAACGGTTCGGCAACGAGGAGGCGCTCTCGCGTACACAACCGACAATTTGCTGAAAGCAATCAGCGGCTGGCAGTGCAACCGGCCCGAAAAAATCGGCTTATGGGGGAAAGAATTCGTTTTGCCGGAGAGTTAACTGTTACGTTACATGCAAATGGTCTATATTCGCGCGCGGAGGGTACCAATGATAGGCCATGAACCGAGATGAATGTCTTTATTTTCAGCTAAAAAGAATCTCGACCGTCGGAACACGCTCAGGAACCTCCCTCCCTGTGTTTTCAATTGCTCTGTTTTCGACCACATTTTCTAGCGTTCATCGCTCAAAAAATTGATTTCTTGCACTTTCACGTACCTTCTCCTCCTTCCGAGCCGTAATCTGCAAAATGAAGTTTGCAACATGGTAAAAGCTACAAAATTTTCGGAAACTTCTATCCTTAACGCGAATTAATGGGATGAAAATCATTAAACGCGACGGTCAAATTTTACACGCACGGTTGGCAAACATTCAGTTTCTATCCGAGTCGAGATCTTTCGTCACCGACGAAATTTTATATTTTCTTCAGACAGCTGAATTGACAAGATTTTGTAGAAATTCGATTGACTAGCTTGGTGGACGAATCTTCCCAAACGAAAAATGTTTTCCGATGCTGCACTACGAGTAGTTTAATAACGCGGACTAGTTTTAGTAACAATCATGATTGTCTCCGTTGAAAAAATGGTTAAAGACTAACCAAAGGACAAGACCGTTCAACGGAGCACCTGAAATAGTTTCATCAAAACAAAGTAACTTGATTTAACGGCGAGACCGTGCGAAAAGGATGAGAATAATTCGATATAAGCAGCGGCTGGTATATCGGCGCGATGTTTATGGGGGAAAGAATTGGTTTTGCCGGAGTTAACTGTTGAGTTACATGCAAATGGCCTATATTCGCGGGCGAAGGGTAGCAATGATAGGCCATGAACGAGATGAATGTCTTTATTTCCAACTAAAAAGAGTCTCGGCCGTGAAACAGGCTCGGTGCAATGCCGTATATGCAAAAATGTCCGCACACCTCTTTCGCTGGGGGAGCAATATGGTTCAATAACAGGTTTAGTCACTGATTAAACAGGGAGCAGCGCCTCGCGCGAGATCAGGCTTTCGATATCCCTTGTTCCTGGTACGATGGGAACGAACGCGCTGACAGATGAGTAAGCAGTCAGCATCGCGGGCGAACAGCACGCGTCCGGCTCGAGTCGCAGACTTTTCGGCAATTCCCGGAGACCGGAGTCGACATTAAACGTTTCATCACTTTAGACTACGAAACGCGCGAAAAAATTTCCTTGTCAAACTCTTGCATTATCTAACATCGTCGAATCGCAGCAGCTTCGTTATTAAACAAGTGACGTCATAGCTATTACTATAAGAACTTGTTCCTTCCAAACTTTCCTTGCATGCCTTCACGTTTTTAGAAAGTGCTTTCGCGAAGCAGATCTTCCCTAATCTGTATAAGAAACATTTAGTATTTGTTACAATATTCGATAGCTTTGTCAATAGCGATCGAGGAACGATTTCATTCCTGTATTTCGTAATTTCTGTTCAAACGAGGATTTTTACTTTCGAGCAGTCTTCCTGTGCTATTCCCATCGAAACTTAATAATGCGAGGACACTTTTTCAAGAAGTTCGACGGCTCTTGGAACTTATACTAGAAGGCGCCACAACTTCTTCGGTCTCCGTTTCGAATTGTTTACAATGTTACTTTGGACTTCGATCTTTTCTGCATCGGTTTGCAAAGAGTGGCTTGTGCGAAAGCTCGGGCGCCGCGCCGGGCCGGGCAAGCTAATCGCTAAACGCTTCGAACGCTCGAACCGCCATGAATCATCGGTAACAAGGTGCTCCGATCGCGACAGAAGGGAGAAGCCCTCGCTCCACGTGACAACTTGGAAATGGTCCATTAGTACACGTTTCGCGAAACCATAAGCTGCAGAAAGGTGCCTAAAGCGATCGCAAGGTCGGCTTGTTGGCGAAACGCGAGACGGAAACTCAAAAACGTGGTCAGAACGTGATCACAAGGTAAAACGTTGGCCAAGCTGGAAATCAGTTTTGTTTTCTACATTGAACATTTATATACAATAGCGCATTTTGACGACAGCCACGGCAAGATCAAATAGATTGTGCATTGTTACTTATAATTACATAATGTTGTATAATGTTCGGAGAAATTGTAACGTTTCTCTGATAATGTATTGCATGGGAAAAATCATTTTTAGAAAAATTGTTCGTAACGTATTCTTGCACGATTTGCTACGAATTATGTCGAGGCGTATGTCGCATATTCTCGAGCATTGTTTTAGATCCATATCGATCGATTTGTCGAAGCGTCTCCGACCCTACGGTCCAGCTTGGTCTCGCGGTGATAACGAGATTATCGAAACTCTTATCTGGCCCAGGAATAGAAATAAATATCATGCGATACTGCTCCGAGGACCTGCGGTTGCGATAACGCCTTCGACAAGTGAATATACATATCACTCCTTAGAACCACTGTGCTACCAGATGAATAGTTCGTTCTCAAAATTCACGCCAAGTAAAGCTAAACGCATACTACCAATTCGGCAAGCAATTAAGATTGCTCGCAAAGTATACATATACTTTGAAACAAGAATTGTTATCGTTGGCATAGATGATCATATCGTCTGAACCCCACCCCAAAGTTATTAACTCAATCCTGACGCTCCATTCGTTGAAGAAGTATAAACATACCGGTGTAAATTCGGCTTTACGGCCGATTTCGGGATTAATCGATCACCGTTTCCGAGTGTGGATCGTTCGGGAGGAACCGTAGAAATTCCATCGTCGAGTTTTATAGCTTGTTTCGATACCGACGGCCATTCGTTATCCAGGACTCCTGGACACACTCGATACAAAATACCTGCGAGCCGTCGGAACAAGGAATGCGCACGTGTCTTTTAAAGGCCCCCGGGTTTGATCAATTTTCGTGGCGGGGAAGTCGCGAATATCTTGCCCAGTTTTCTCGCATTGGCCAGCTGTTTCGAGCGAGAGAGAGGGAGAGGAAGAGGGGGTGAGAGAGAGACAATCACGAAAAGAATCGCGGCGAGAGAACGGATAGGAACGGGAGGAAGAAAAAGCGAAGAATGAAAGGAATTGTCGCTAACAACCACTGGCGGCGAACAAATCTGAGACGCGCGGGTCTTTTGTGCCTCGTAAAAGTCTCCTCGGCCACACCGGAGCACGAATAATCGTAAAACCAGGCTGAAAACTGACAGGAAGTAGGCTGGCAAGAGTAGGCATGGTCGCTGCGGTACACTCGAGGACCCGTCAAAATCAATTAGTCTCTCGGTCTTTCTTCTAGCGCGGCTTCACCGCTCCACCGCTTATTAGAAGTTATAAAATTTCGGTGCGACGACGGCCACGAACCGATTCAATGGCTCGTGCAGCCACGAAAGAAACGCCCGGAGAAAAATCGAGGCCTTTTCGGTCCGATTGATTTTTCTTCAAACTGTCGATCGAAAGCGTTACAACAGTTTTTAGACAGCTTCTGTTCGAAACGCGGACCGTAAAGCTGTATAAAAAAACTGTTTCGAAAATGACAACCCGTGAAAGGAAAAGATCGGAATGTTCGATAAAATTTTTTGATGGATATTATGCGACTGGAATGGACTAGAAAGTAGCAAATATATTAATTGTTACCTTGTAATTAAAAAAAAGGCGTAAGACTAATTACACGAATATGAACATGATGAATTATAGCTCAGTTAATAAGAAAAAAATCGCAAGTTTAAATAATTTCTGGCAGACATTTGCAAGTGGAATGAATTAGTAATGAAACTCTGTGCCAATATTGTACGAAAAGGAATCAGAATATATATATAATTCTCAGTCAGAAATAATGTAATAGTAATAGTAATTAATTAATTAATAGTAATTAAATTCAGTGGTACAAGATTGTGCAAAGAGGAGTGAAAGCATTCGGAAAAGGTGGAAATTATGTCAATCGAATAGACTGAAAACGAACGAATACGTCGGTACCCAGTGATTTAATTCTGTTCTAAGATTGCGCGAAAAGGAGAGAAAATAAATGGTCGTGGGTACGTAGTGGTAGGTAGAATGGGCGTCGATGAATCGTGTTCGAAAAATATGTCAGCCTTGAATGAAACCGTACGGACCGACATCCAGCGAGTGGAGTAGCAGAAAATACGTGTCGTAGTGCGTATTGAATGTATCGAGGCAAGTAAATGCACTGGCGGGTTGTGTATCCGGTCTGCGTTTTAGTATGCAGGCGGAGTACCGGGGTATAGATGCCCCATCCTTGTCGGGGAGAGGGGCAGCTTCCGATTCTGATTTATTGGAATCCTCCGCTTCCGATATTTTATCCGATTCCTTCACGTACCCAGTGCGCGTATACGCGACTCGTAGACGTCGAACTTCCTATCCACCGACAACAGTATCGATATACTGTCGATACTGTAATCACATGTACAAGGTGATCCATTGATTCTCGCCGGCACGCGGCCAAACGACGAATATCATCCTAGCGGTATTATCTATGCCCGACGATCGACACACTACCGAAACGACTCTATCACGACACCGCTGCGATCAGATCTCCGACACGCTGTCTCTAGAGACACTATTTTCCACTACTTTTATCTCCTAATTATTTATTTAGTAACTTTTTTTATTTTATCGCTGATCTTCATTATTTTTCAACTGTTAAACGTAGGAGCATATAAGTAATGATTAATCGATAGAAGTTACAATAATTTGTAGAAGTGACGTCAAAGAAATAAATTCATTGTGGGAGCCACGAATACATTTGTATATCTAATACTTTCCTTGTTGGCCTGTTCGTTTCATTGTCTTTTCTTTATTGCATAAGGCTTGTTAATTTTACTGCATTCATTGGCGCAACAGTTACTTCCGTAATCTGATGAGGTACAGGTGTGTGTGTGTGTGTGGATTGAGGAAAAAGAAGCAA
Organism: Lasioglossum calceatum; assembly: GCA_963966675.1. Taxonomy (NCBI): domain Eukaryota; kingdom Metazoa; phylum Arthropoda; class Insecta; order Hymenoptera; family Halictidae; genus Lasioglossum; species Lasioglossum calceatum. The sequence continues at coordinate 19,532,344 of OZ016541.1, forward strand.
TTTTGTGAATATTTTAAAATGTATAAATAGCATCATATCTAGCTCGATCGATCTCTACAGCCTTTCAATGATAATTTTTTCCTCAAGAAACGAATGTTCGATAAACTTCTCACATATTAGTTATTTGCATTTCAAATTCTAATGTAAGGCGGGCGTTCCATGATCGCTTCTACGATCTAAATAGAAATAAATAAATTCGCGCGACAGTCAACGATATAAGCTGACTTATTGAGAAACGTCAAAAAGAGGCTCGGTCTAATAAGAAAAAGAACTTCGTCACACTGGTTGTGCCGCTTGGTGGCCTTAACAGATGTCGAATATCGCGAGACTGATAACGAACAAGGAATTCGCGGATCGGAACGTTATCGCTGACCACCTGCGCGTGGGTTTGCGATCGGTCTCACGAAAGCTGCTCGCTTCTCCGTACCCTCTGTCTAATCTGCTTTTTCTCGTCGTGGTGTCTGCTACGCTAAAACGATAACAAGACCTAGCAAGTGACGTCACTGGACTACCAGACAGTGCGTCGCCTGGAGTGTCAGAGTCGGAAAGACAGAGAGAAAGAAAGAGCGAGAGATATCAACAGCATCAGGGACGTCCTTAGAACCCGGCGAAGTGTTCTCGACTCCTGGGAAAGGTGACCGTCGAGGGAGAGAAAAAGAGAGAGACACATAGCAAAGTGTGTATTGGTCCTCTCCCGCGGTGATGTCCGTTTTTCCCAAGCGGGCCAAGGAGGAAGAGAGAAGAAGGGGGGAGGGGTAGCCGAACGATATCAGATTATGCGCTGACTTAGAAAACATCGGTATCGAGTATCGTCCAGCGATGATGTAACGACGACGACCGTTTCCACGGTGAGTTCGATGGGGCCACAGAATAGGGCCGGAACGAGCCCTATACGCGCAGGGACGCAAACGCCTTTTGTGGTCGCGTGCTGTGAATCCTAATCTCGACGAACGTGCACTCGATTCGTGCGTGCGACTCCCTATTTGCTACGCCGACTGGAAATATCACTAGTTCGCATGTTGCACCTGAAACTTATAGCTGAGGCAGCGACCCATTGACTTACTTTAATTACCGGAAATCGTGGTTGATCAACTCCAGCTTGGTCTAAAGATAATCATTCATGCCAGAGGCGACACAAGCTGATTAGGTAACTTCGGTTGCAACCAAACGACAAGTTATTGATCAACTTGGCGACTTCAATTGTACTCGGACATGACGGCTAACCAACTTCAGCCTTAACCTAATATTTTTCATAGACTATCCCGTTTCCTTCGGACCTACGGCACGGGAACGCGTTCAGAAAATTTTCTCGAAAATCACCTGTACATCTCGATCAGTTGCGGAACAAGGAATACGAAATGGGTCATGGCGGTGGTGCAGGGAGGTTCCCGCGTTGCGAAAGAGACCGCGAAAGCGGGGGTTTAAACGGGCGATGTAATCCAAGCTGCGCGGTGCATACAACGATCCACGATCCCGTGGCCGACGTAGAAACAGGAAACGCGTAGAGAGCGGCTGTCAAGGATGAGTCAGGTGGGTCCAAGAACTCCGGCAGGCATGTAAGGACGTTCAGTTATGGTCCCCGAAATCATGTCGACACGTGTGCACGATGCATAACTAGGAGGTGGGTACGAGGCGACCAAGCTTAATCTATTCTCCGTGAAAAAAAAACGAGACTAAAGTTTCGCGTGTGTAACCGTAGCTTCGATCCTGCGGTTTCCACGTCTCTTTTTTCGGATCGTTTCAGAAGAGAGGAACCTTGAGCAACACACACAGAGGCCGAACCGGGACCGTGATTTATTGTCCTTGGTTAGAGATAATAAGGCACGATCGGCTGGGAAGATTCTTTCGAAACGAAGGATCTTCGTGCGCGGTCGAACGGATCTATTTTTCGTTTTTTTCTTCTCCTTTTTGTGAGGGAGGGGGGAGTGCGGGTAGATCGCTTACACATTTCATAATACGGCCGGAGAGTGGTGGGACAGGAAGCGGCGTCTGTCGGCGGGGAAAATGTCACTTTCGACCAATCGTCGACGCATAATAGGAGTCGAACGTGAGTCGTCTCCTCCTCGTTTTATTTTCTGCCGCGGTGCGCGCCGGGTATCTCCTCCCGATTACTAAGTACATTTTCGATCTGTGCAATTACGCGCAATAAATATCGCGCGCAGGATGCATGGGAATCAGAGAAACAGGGTAATCCCGTACTGCGCGACCACTTTCCGAACCATCCGCGCTAAGAGGAACACTCGAATACTTAAACACACGGACGAATCGTCTGTAGTCGCCGATCAGTTGCGTGACAAGAATGAGTTATTGTCGTGAATAACCGTTCACCGGAGGAAACATATATAAATATAGACAAATGTAATTGAAATAAAGAAGGGAGACGCACCGGCGCGGCGGCGATCTTCTGAAAAATAATCCACCATATGTATTCCGGAAACCCATATCAATACGATTTCGTCTGCACAAGTGCAACGAAATCTATTTTTATACATCGACGATCTTGGCATTTCACAGAGCGGAAAAGGGATATAAACGGTCTACTTCTACATATTAATTGCACTTCCTGTCGCATTCCAGTGCAGCTCGCCTCGCTTCCGCCAGTTTCGTTTTCGTTTGTTGCTATCCGGTCAGAAATCGCTCGTTTCCCTGAACATAGGGTAAACGTGAAACCGCGTGTACCTTGAATCGAGTACATCGAGCAGCATTGGTAAGTCGAAGATCTCTTTCGAAGGTCTCTGGGATTCAACGATCAACGTCCGTACGACCGGAAGTACTACCATAACCGCCTTCCGCTCGATGTCCCCTTTCCCCGTCCGATCCCCACCAGAAGTCACGTTAGTAATTATCGAACCATTGATGAACTTAATGTTCGTCTGTTAGATCGTCGATATCGCGAGCGCGCGAACCGTCGAACGCGTTCGTTTTTTTTCCGGAGCGGAAGAACCTAGAGGACGATGGCGATGACGAAGAACGGACGAATATACAGTATGTATGTAGATCGATACGGATGATGCATGATTCTGGATCGTGTACTCACGTAAGCCGCGCGAAACTCCTCCGTCTGCGCTAGCGACATTTTCGCCTGCTGGATGACAAAATGAACTAGCTCCGAGTCGGTTAGCTCCTCCACGTCCAAATCACCGGTGAAGTCTCCGGTTGTTGCTTGGCCACAGGGGTTCAGCCACTTCGGGGCCGAGCTCAGTCGTCTGTTCTCGGGGTTCATCGTCGGAGCACTCTGCACCGAGACCACGAGGAGAGTCACCAGAAGACTGCCTAACCCTGGAAACCATAAATTCGTACGATTACTCTCGCATTCTCGCTAATCACAGTGTATATCTAAAGAAATGAATTCATTGAGTTTTAAACAATTCGGAACACTTTCACGGGTCTTGGGCAAGGTACATACCAATCTAGATCGCCGCGAAGCGTAGATACGCTATCGGTGCTACCGAAGATGAAGAGATTTTCTCTAAACGATGATAGATTACCGTGTAATTTCAGCATCTGCATTTCAAGCATTGCTAGATACGATATCACCTGAAACCACAGGTTACGAGGTGCGCGGAGGACTCGAGTCGGCTCGGTATGCCGATTTCCTTAGATTTCTGCTAGTCTTGTTTCCTGATTACCGGTTAACCGTGCGCGCCATTAACCGAATTGTTCGTGTATTAAGAGGATAAGAAGCGAAGCTGACTTCGGCCTGTCGGTGCAATCAACGTCCTATTTGACGCGAGAGAAAGAGAGAGAAGACTCGAGAGAAAGAGAGAGAGAGAGAGAGTGATCATCACGAAGAAGCTTCCGGCTTGTTGTTTCGACCTTCCCCGTTCTCGCCCCACCCTCGGGTACACTTCTCTCCGTCGATAGCGAGTGCCTAAATGGTAGATTTCGATCGAGACCGTCTTATGATCATCCGGCAGTTTCGGGATCACCGCTCGTCGAATTACATCCACGTGAATTCGTCGTCGCATTATTTCACGAGTTACGACCCTTGATGAGGGGCCTGGAATCACGTGCACCGCTACGACGACAAACCATCAGCAGTCGCGTACGCATTCGGAGGATGTGTATAACCACCGCAACTTTTCTCTCTCTCGGTTCGGCACGTCGCCGTCTGTCTTTCTCCCGCGGTACTGTTTGTTGCGCGAGGTATGCTCGTTTCCAGCGAATACCTTGTGTGCTTGATTTGTGGCAACCGGCCCTCCCGACCGAATTACTCCCGTATTAACATCTCGTCCGGCCGTCTAAACAGTGTTATTCGACGTCAATGTTTCTAGCCGCACGCAACCCGAGGGAAAGAAAACCGCCCAAACCGCCATTAAACCGCGCGTACACACCCTTCGAGCGGACATTCTCTGGTACACATGTTTCCACTGCTCTATGCTCGAGAATTAATTTCCCCTAAACGATCCCATCGAATCAGCACGAATTTTCCACTCGTGTTTCTACACGTACGAATCAGTAGCGCGAACTTTTGTAACAAGTTTTATGGTAAATTATGGGAGTGAGGCGGCCCATAAAGATTGAGGGAGGACAAAATTGCTTGAATGAATTTCTCGTGTGCCACAAGATCAATCCTAAACGTAAATATTCACAGGATATGACAAACTATCTAACAGTCGAGCACTGATCCAAACAACCATCATCGAGTATGTAGTCGATAGCTCGAATCGAATCGGGGGCTGAGGAAAGCGTGCATCCGAGGAACAGCAAATTTAATTATAATGTGCATTGCGCGTGATGCAACGCGCACGGCAACTGCGCTAGTCACAGAGGAGACAAAATAAACGGACATCGAGGGAGAGAGAGAGAAAGAGAGACAATGATGCAGTACGAAGGAGGGTAGGAGAGGGAGGCCGAGGAGACATCTCGGACACTTAACGCATATTAATGAGCGGCTCTTAAGTGCGTTTCGCGTCTCGGTGAGAGAATGATTTGCCGCGGGGAAGTTCGCGCCCCAAAGTAACCGTGAAAACCGTTTCGACGTGTGCACCGGCTACGGCGGTGCATCTCTTCTCTTCTGTCTGCGGCCGGTAATTGCGTCAAACCGCGTTTCTCGACTGCACCGTCCTCCGGGCGCAGCACGCGTTCCTTCTTTGTCAGCCTCGGCGGACAGAAGTGTTCGATAAGCGAACGGGCACGCGCCTCGGTTTCAACCGAACCGAGATTGTATTGGAATTCGTTTAAAGATAGATAGACCACACGCGGTTTCTTCTCGCCGATACGCATCGCCACGTGTCCGAGTCACGCTGCATCCGCGATTAAGCTCGTTGCACCTACCGTCGATCTTTCGCGACGACACCCAAAGCCCTTTTTACAGGATGATATCAACGACAAACAAAATTGAGAGAACAAAAATTCTATTGTAACCAACGGCCTCGCAAACTTACTATCGAAGTGCTCGCTTCCGTGTCTCACTAACCTGAATACACAGATAATTTAATTTTAGTCCTTTGCACTCGTTTGTCCCCTCTGAGGCACCACTAAAAATTGCTGTGCCATTATTAAAAATATTGTTTATTATTAAATACGTTGGTATATAATCAACTACTGGCCCGTTAACTATTGTCTGAAGTATTATACCAGTTTCATATCCACAAAATTTCAAAAATCATAGGGAATGGAAATATTCTAGATTGGAAGAAATGTTTAATTTCCAAGTTAAAATAGCTCGGAGTGCAAAGGGTTAATACTGGATAACTAAGCTTTCCTAAAGATTAAATAAATTTATCTTCAGAATCTTAATAATCGTAAACTAAACAGAACAATCCGTAAAGTGCAGATTGCGAGAAAGGCGTTCGAGAGCTGCAGTTGCAGATCAGCAGTGGCCGACGGAAGAATTTTCGAAACGTGATGCTAACGATGGCAGACCGTTTGATATTTCGATTTCCGTCTGTGGCGAGGTAGGAAGAGAACCGTTCCGCGGAACGCGAATTGAAATGGCAAACGCGGGGCATTACGGCGCGCGCGGCGACGCTCGACACAGCAATGCGTTGGAACAATATCGTTAGGCGTTTGACTTTCCGGTAGCGTACTTTCGAAAAACACGGAGGGTTACGATAATGCGGCAAGTATTTTTATCGTACCAGAAGTGGCCGGGTGATCCGGGTAAATGATCCCGGCGTATGCGATTACGTTTCCTTACTTGTCGCGCGGCGTTTTGTACGCATCAACGCCGTACTTTCGCCACGGCGCGAGGCGCGCGGGTTTCTTTAATCGCTTCAGCCAACGCCGGTTTTCGTACTAATGGAATTTAATTGCCGCGCGATATGCCTCTGCCCGCGGAATGGCCGGGCCAAATTTGTCCGCGCGAGCGGGATCGCCGCGATAGGTGTACGCTTTCGAGCAAGTTCGCATTCTTTCGCCCCGTAAGAAACCGAAAGAGCCACCTGTGGACACGCTCGCCTCTCTGACTTGCAACATTGCCCTCCTGGAATGCATCATACGATTTGCTATGTGCGCGGACCACCGTCGCGTCGCCCTTGTCTCGGTCCCGACGCAAATCCGCTGACAAACTTTTCTCGCTAACCACGACACGTCGTTCATTAATTCCTTCGAAGTCTGTAATCTACCTTCATGTGGATTTACATGTGTACTTCTGCTCCGAACGATATTCAAATCTTCAGTTAACCATCAGTAACCACCAAAAATGCTGATGACGATATATCGTTAGAATCTCGGTTATCCGAACTGATCAGGGAAACGAAAGTTTTCGAATGATAAAAAAATTATTTATGCATACTACCAGTTTGAATTTCGACTGATTTGTACAATAATAAAGTGTTCATATGATAAAGAATGAAAAGTCGCAGAAAAAATGGCTCCTGGTGAAGCTCAGACTCGTCTACATAATTATTGTTCAAGGGTCATGCGAGGACGTAACAAAGGGAAGAAACGCGACGGTGGTCGAATAGAGGATCTACCGGGATCGAAGCCGGGGAAAGGGTGACGCGTCGCGGCGCGGCGCAGATCGGAGCGTAAGAAACCGGCGAGTTTTTCGAGGATCGCGAGAAGCGCGACAGCCACGGGATTAGATCGTGGACATTTGGTAGAGACGGTCATCTAACGGTCGGCACCCGCGTCTTTTCTACTTTCGCCCCGTGTGGCCTGGACGGTGTCGACGGTACAGCTAGGGCCTACCTCAACGACAACGCTCGGCGACGGCGTTCCAACGAAATTCCTGAGAACCCGCGGCCCCGTGGAAAAAAGTAAGGCGTGCGGAGCCTGTGAACACCGGTGCAAGACGCATCTCCGCAGTTCGCCGGCAAGAAGATGCTGAAAAATGCGGTAATGACGCACTGTCCTCGCATTGCTCGCGACAATTATACCCCATTACGCCCGTCCCGCCACCCCCTTATCTTCGCGATCGTGTCCATGCCCGGACCGGAGTGCGTTGCGGTAGGTTGCGGTACACGGTAAGTATATACGCTCGTCGATTTATTATACGCCGTTTTCTGACCATTTTTCCTCGATCCCCGGCTGCCCACGTTCATCCTTAATTCCGCGCCGCCGCGGTTTTGAATGTCAGCTGGCAAGCTCAGGACGCTGAACCGAGCTGACTTCGATCCGGACGAAACGCCGGTGAACCCTTAGCCGAGTCGCGAATTCCTTTAGCTTCCCGTTTCACCCCACCGTCCTTTTTGTCTCCGATCATCAAACAATAGGAACTAGCTGCTCTCCGAGGACTCTAATCGCGCTAACAAGGGAGGTTATAGTTATCATCGTCATCGCCACAAAAGGTGCCAGTGCAAAATGCAAGAGAAAATAATTTTAGATTAGGGCTTGATCTATGTTTCGAATCGGGTTGAATGCTCCCCGAGATTTTCGTGTTTGTTTTGAAGTTCGTGTTTTGCGGGATGATCCAGGTGTACGACAAGCGTGGAATTCGGTGTACACTCTGCGGAATCTGTGAATGGCGAAGCTCCAGCCCTACCTGTAGATTTAAGAATGTTCAACAGGTGGGTGTGTTTTGAACGCACACGCCTCCTCTGGTGTAGCCTCACACTTTTCACTGCTCTCACGCTTCACCGCGATCGGAACTTCTGTGCTCTACTACTCGTCGAACGCCAGCAGTCTTCTGTCCAATTAACGAGCAACTTTATCACGACTCGGTAAAAATTCAATTTTGTCCTGATTTATCGAAAGTGATGTTACCTATTTTAGAATTATCTTTTGTTTGCTAAAGGCTCCCCCCTGTTGATAAAAGAACTTTCGAATTTTTGATCGCTGGGCAGATTGTAATTTTTTAGATATTATCTCTACCATATTCTTTGGGGTTTGATGATAGAAACGACAATGAAGCATGTTAATGGATCACGCGAGGAGCTTCCGATAAGGACCGCGACGATGACTAACGTGTTCATCGACTTTCTCGAGCGTGACGTCAAATCGCAAAAGGGAACGGGGACGATAATGGACCAAAGGAAAAATGTCACCGGATCACGTTTGCCGGATCGATCGCACCTGTCGAATTGGCATCGTACAGCGACACGTGGATTATCTTCAAATTTTCCGGCGCATTCGACGGCGAAATTACCGTTTCTGACGTCTAACGACTCGATGACGCGCAACAGCGTCACTAATCGTGAATTTCACCGAATACTCTCATACGCTCTCTCGTATCAAATCGTGCCTTGTCGCCGCATGTAGCCTGGAATCATTGACGGATCGTCATTGAGAACTCCGCAAACGTTTTTGCGCGGCAAGATCAAGTGTCGCGGAAGAAAAGTTTCAAAATCGCGAGAACATAGTCGGAGAAGACGAAGCTGTTCATTATGTAAGAAAACATCAGTTTTGAGTGAGTCATCATCGGATGCACATCGTACGTAAAAATACGCGAAATGATAAAGAACTCTAGTCTGTATAATTCTGTTACATACGAACTTGGCTGCGGCGCTTACCCGCGCGGTGAGACGTAATTTGAGCGAGTACAAACTTCAACGCGATTCGCAGAGAAATTAATTGAACGATCGACGATGATTGCCAATCGATGATGCAATTTTTAATGCCGCGCTCCGTTAAATCGCCACCTTCTTCAGCGATTCGCAATAACACGATGCATGCAGTATGCAAGCAAGAGCGAAGCGTGTCTTGATATGCGATTTCCGAATCAATTCGGGGAAGAGGATGCATTTTCAGTCACGCCGGAAAGAGGATGCAACTTTTACCGTGCGACAACGTTTAGATAGAACGACCAGCGATAATTTGACGGTTCAACGAATTCTTCGCTCTTCCCGATCTAAGTCCGATCGGACAAGATCCTCTGACGATCTCTCGAAGAGATCTTCCTGCACGAGATCCTGCCACAGTTTTCACTCGTTCTCGATTTACGAAGCAAATATATCAAATTAAAGTGTGTTAAGTCAGAGAAGATTTTACAGTGTCTAAGACAGGAAATTGGCGAATCTCATAAGAATCGCGATTTTGTCCTTCATCCTTTCTGAAAGTCGGAGACAAAATCGCAATCACTATTCTACAAATTTTTCCTAATTTTCTGTATTCCAACATTCAAGAAAACAAATTCGTGTTGCTCATGGGAGGAGCTAATACTATGGGAAAAAGTGTCACTTGCCAACGGTTTGCGGCACTTCAGGATCGAGGATCGCAGAGATCCTGTCAGATTTTCGCAGACGTACGTCACTCCGTTAACGATTCGATGAAAGAGAACGAGCGAGAGAAAAAGAAAGAGTTCGAGAGATAGATAGAGAGAGAAAGAAAGAGAAAGAGAGAGCAAGAGAAAAGAGAGAAGGGGAGCAACAGTTGTCGCGCATGTTCCCCCGGCAATCTAAGTCAGTAGTTCGACTTACTCAGCCACGTGGTCGCGGCGATTGATGCGTTGTGTCTCGATCGTATCCTTCGATCGTTGTAAAATGCAGGTACGTAGTATGAATCACTATCCGAGTGTCTCTGTGCATGGTCATTTTTATTAATCCCGGGGCCGATCACTTGGTCGCGGTGGCCGTTCGCTGTCAGGCCGCGACACCATCTCATCGACGTTTTCATGGTGGCAGCCGGCGTGATCTGGATCACCGTGTTGCTCGTTGGATTGCCATGGTGATCGAGAACTCTGTGCGCGGTGGTCCTTTGGTCGCGGCTGAGGATTGCCTCCATCGTCATCTGTCGATCATCGGCGATCGTTCTGTCTTCGATGGCTGTCATGCTGCTTCACATAGCACACTCTCGCACTCGGGGCACTCGCGACTGATGCGAGGCTATCTTGTTGTATACTTTATACAAGTATACTTCCGGTGGAGATCCGAAATAAAATGCGAAGAAAAAAAACGGAGAAAGGGCTAACAAATATGCCGCACTAATACTGGTAAAATAAAACCCGCACGACTCGTAGGAAGTTTCGAAGAGCGTCGAAACGATTCACCGGTCACTTCGGGTATCGGTAGCCGTAATCACAATTGAGAACTGTCTGCACGGAAACACAACCCATTTGGCACTGGTTCCAACACAACCGTTGCAGTGATTCTTATACGAGGGGGGAAGGGGGTTTCAGAGCTGTCCTTAGGAGAGAGGGTGGGGGGTGGGTGGGGGGCTCGGAGTCGATGTAGGTGTTTAAGAATATGGCGGGGGACACGGAAGGATCGGGTCTCTCTCGGTGCGCCCCGTTAGGGGTGGTCGTTCTCCCTTTCTCTGTCTCTCTTTCTTTCTCTGTCCTCTCGGCTCTCCGTCCTCTTCTGATTCCGGCGTCGTTCCGCTTGCGTGTGTCCCTTTTTGCGGGTGGCTTTCTCCCCTCTGGAGACACTGTTCGGGGACTAGCCTCGTTGTCGGGCCCAGTTGGCTCGTTGCGCACGCACGCCGGTGGGGTAAGGTCGTACCATACCGAATGTCAAGAGGTGACTGAGGTCTTCGTCGCCCTCGTTCGGCCGAGTGTATCGAGTGTATCACCTCTCGTCTCTCTGTCGAGTTAACCACGGGCGCGGAGAAGGTAGGTAGGTAGGTCGCTTTAGAAACAGAGAAGGAGAAGCCAGCTATAGGCAGGCGAGCGAGCAGAGGCAGGCTGTTCGCTCGTCGTTATAGTAGGAGTGAACCTGCGTAAGGGAATGGAAGTGGAAGGTGGACTTCTGTCTGTCTCAGTTGTCGGTAGGTCGTTTCTCTTGTGTCCGTTCCCTCTCCGTCTATTCTGTAGTATCTTTCACTCCCTTTCTTCTTTCCTTCACTTCCTTTCTTCCGTCCTTCCTTCCTTCCTTCCTTCCTTCCTTCCGTCCTTCCTTCCTTCCTTTCTTCCTTCCTTCCTCCGTCTTTCCCTTCTTCAACGTCGACGACCACGGTTCTTCCCTGCTCTTGTCGGGTGCTCCCCGAGTATATGACTATCAACGTATGATCGTGGAAACTCGGTTCACCGGTGCCTATATACGATTATAAAGCCACCGTAGCACGTGGCCCGTACCCCGCTTTCGGTCAATCCTGCGTTCCCCCCACCGTTCCTCGGCTTTCCTGCTTCTTCTCGTCATTCTCTTTCTCCCTCTCTCTTTTTCTCGTTTCTCCTCTCGCTCCCTGTTGCACACTCTTCTCTCCTATTCTTCCTTCCCTTCCCCCGAAGAACCTCTTTTCCTTCTGCTCCTCCGCCTCCGGCACCCGTCGAATTCCCTCCTCTTTATTTCACGCTCACCACCGCCGCGTCTCCCACCATCCATGACTCGTGGGTCAGGACTCCACGACTCATTCATAACTCCCCGCGAGCGACCAACCATCCCCACTAAACCGCAATCCATGGGCGCAATCCCCACCACCGCGTAGTAGAAGACCGGCATCTAAACGAAACGATCTGGACTTCGTCTCACGATCAGCCTGTTGGAAACTCGATGCTATACCGGCACGCTCCACGGCTCGACCAACCTTGCTCTCTCTCTCGCAGGTGCACCGCGATATCATCTACCACAGATCATTGAAGATCTAGTTGTCCTTACCGTCGTCGATCCGCGGCAGCATCCTTCGATGGTCTCTCTACGCGGTCCTATATTCGGGAACCTGCCTAGACAAACTCGCGAACTACTATAACACGGTTCTTCGTTCGTTCCGTGGTCAGCAACATTTCGAAGTACAATACAAATTCTAATACCGGAGGGTTTTATGGGGGTCCTCTAAGTCAGTGCCGGATTAAGCCAGCGCGGGGCCCCGTAGCAAATGTTATCACGAGGCCCTAGGCCTTGTACCAGGGCCGTTTGTATGAATGACCTTTCCTTTTTTTAGCAGAAATATTGTTAATGTTTCGGCGCCCCTTCGATGAAGCGCCCGTGTGCAGGGTCCCTTTTTGTATGAAGCGGGGCCCGTAGCATTTGCTACTTCTGCTACGGGGCTTAATCCGGCCCTGCTCTAAGTCTATAGAGGGTTGTCGCAATTTTTGCACCGTTTCAAACCGTGTTTTCAGAGTACCATGTTGCAAGAGTGCCAAGTTTTCTGCAGGTACCTTGGCGCTTGTTCTCGTAAATATTGTTGATCTTCCTTCATCCCTCGAGTTCACACATTTTCTACTGATTCCGAACGAGTGTTATGTTCTACACATCGTTTCACCGGTTCTGAATGAATAATCTTGTTGTAAACTTGCCTAATTAAACATATCAAGAAAGAAAATTAATTTCTGTGTCTGAATGCGCATCCCCTCCGACAAACTATAATGGCAAAAGAAGATGGCGATAGTTTTCCAGCCCAGAATACTTCCTTAAGGAGACTCGTTGTCATTTACGATTCCAGTTCCGTTCATTAACGATTAGCAATGTTCCCGCTTTGTAGAGATTTCCGAAGGTTCTCGACACCGCTACATCTTGAGGACGGTTGATCCGTTGGCGGACGAATTTCTGAAGGTTCTCGAAGTTGCTATATCTCAAGGAGATGGTATGTCTTGCGGAGTCCTCGGTCCTCGCAGCTGCACGAACGTTCCGCGGTTGGCACGCGAGCACTTTTTCCGCGGCGCGGCCGCAACGGAAGACGCGTCGTTAGCTGGTTCGCTTCCTCCGTGAGAATCAGCGGTACGTTAATGTGTTTTTACAAATGAATCGTATCCGAGCGAGTGGTTTTTGTGGGGCGATCGCCGGCAAGCGCAGGTGGCCGAACGCGTCATTATCGCCATCGTATGCACCGTATGCACTCGTCGTGCTCGTCGTTTATCATCGTTGTTGACAAAGAGACAGGATCGACGATCGGCTCTCGAAATAGTTGAACACTGTTCTTCTCAACGTCATCGACGAGATACAGAGAGTCATTTACGACAGCCTCTCTCTCTCTCATAAATTAATAAGCGGCAATGGCGGCTTTCGAGACTGCATGTACCCTGACGAGATCGTGTGTGCGTATAACGCGTACGTAGGTACGTAACACCGACAAACACTAATAATAGAGAGAGGGAAGATGACGATAATGGTAATAATTATGGCATCTCACGGCTCGTGAAACGGCGTCGTTTAATTGCATCCCGAGATTACCGGTGATAACAAGCGTGTCGCGGAGCACGCTCGATAAAGACTACAACGACGGCCGTTTTTCCATTTGTTCAGGTTTTTTCGAACGGGCAACACAGTCAACCTGTCGTCGCGTCGTCGTGGACGTCGATGTTACCGAATGAATCATTCGCCTCGGTGCATAGATCGCGGTGTATCATTAGCACATTCCTTCATTTCATTCGACCTTCGACAGGATTAATTTGTAATCGACGGACGTGCGGCGAGCCTCGCGAAATTTTCGGCGCCATCGTCGCATAAGAGCGAGCCTCCATCCGGGATTCGCGACGTTATCGGTCGGCAGACTTCCATAATATTGACTTTGCATAAAATGTTTACGGACGTTTTAGAACGCCGCGGGAACAGTTGCCTCTTCAATTAACGCTCCTTCTTCCTTCTGTTTTATCCAGCATCAAGCTCCGACATTGAAAGATCGGGGTAGCATCATATTTTGAGCAAAATCATTTCCACACTCGTAACCCTACAGATTCTCGCCCTAGCGCCCGTGAATCCCCACTTCCAAGCACAACCGACATCTTTGCCTCCCACCTAAAATCGGTGATGACGTTTCCTTTCACTAGCTCTTACGTATCGCTTACGTATTCGCCGGACCTTCTCCACCTGCCCTCGAATTGCTAGATCCACCTGATTTGGGAACGGCTCGTGAAAACGCTCATCCGGAAAGTTTTCCAGCGTCGATCCCGCCGAGCGGGAAATTTCCTTAATAACGGGGAACCGGTAACTGAATCATTCCTGTAGTCGGCGCGGATAATCGCTGTTAGATAATCCATTCAGGCTACCGGAATTACAAAGCTCAATGAATAAGTTGATGCATATGCAGATCCCCTTTTTATGGAAACCAGACCGGGAAAAGTTATCGTATAGCATTCCTTCAAACAACACACTGTTAATAGTAACGTAATTTATAGCCATTTCCCTCTCGGAAAACTGTCGTTGCAGTTCTGTACATTTTTTGGTTACGATTGACCAACGTTAACCAATCTCGGCAACAATTGCTTTCGCTTTCTCCGACTTTCCGCAAATTTTTCATTGACCCAAAGATCGAAAGAGTTCGATCCCGAGTGCAATGAGTCGATGCCAGGAGTTCCTGGAATCGTCGAGGTGACTAAACGATCTCTGTTACATCAACTTAGGAAATCACGTTAGTGGGACGCCGTAATAACGGTTTCTGGGTTATGGGCACCACAGATCACGGCACCTACTGACGTCACAGGGAGATCAAAGTGTGTAACAGCGGACGGCATACCGGGACGTCCCACGGTAAAAATCAAATCGGTCTCCGAAAAGTAAAAGGCATCGGTTTCAAACACGAAGGCCGTCTCATTTCGATCGCTTCCTTCTACTTTCGCTGGAAGCGGATCGCGCTTGTCAGGAGTGTTAACGTTAGTGACGTAGCAATTTTCGCAACTATTACGCTGGTGTCGCCAATAGTTGCGAAAGGACGCCTGCCCACGAGAACAGAAGCGTACGCCGCGCCGACTACGTCACGTTTAATTTTCGGGGTCAAGTGCACAGCATTCAAGAAATGCCACGGAGTATGACTCCATACGCCTGATCCTCGATGCACCGGCTAGATCTTTTGTTATATAATGAACGGATCGCTATCTCGGACGCTGTATGCAACTGCACTGTGTATTGGAAATTCGAGGGACTCGTGATCGATGTTTAGAGCACGTTTAGAGCCTGTTGATCTGTCGGAAAATGTATTCTCTTCTTTTGCGTCTCTTATAGTTCAAAATTTCAATTGATTACGTAGTGATAATTATCCAGTACTTTTTAACATTAAGTTTATGTAAAAATCATAATTTTATATTTACTTCTATTAATCGAACAATAAGCATATTAACGGAGAAAACAGTACGTTAATAATTAATCAATAAAATAATTTATCAAGACTCGAGAGATACATTCAATACATGTTCTGTTACCGTATTAATAAAAATGAAGTGTTTATTTGCAAAATTTGAATTATGCAAATCGGAGAACTAACAAAATGGAAACATTCAAAACGGTACTGTTTCTTCTATTGTGTTCAATGTTCTTTTATATTAATTCTAGTACGTGTGATACCTATACTCATTAGAATCACGTTCTCCGACAATAAATGTTTCTCCCAATCGCTACAACTTCGATAAAAATTATTGTTGTTCAAAATAAGTCGTATACATTCCTCGAACGTTAGCCAATAGGCATACCAAGTTTCAAATGATAATGCTTCTTCTTTAAGTAATTTATATAGCCAAAAGTCACGTATTTAGTTGAGTTCAATGTAACGGAGGAATTCGAATTGCGTTAATAATAATTTCCTGTCAACAACTAGAGAACACGTTTACTATGATATTATTGGCGCAGCGATCTTTAATTACCCTCGACAAAGTTCAATACTTCCGGCACTGAGATTGGAAAATATTTGGACAATCTTGGATCTAAAACGGTCCAGTCCAGTAATTATTGACGCATTTAGCTGCGTAATCTGATTAGCTCCGGTCACCTAAAATTGCGCTTGCCAGGGTATTAAGAACCCTATTAAGTAAACCCAGGGGTTAAACCTGAGATTAATGTCGACAGTGCAGTGCCATAGAAAGGGGTAAACACAAGCAGGTCGGCCGAAAGCGCATGGTTTAACGGTTCAACTGGACTCGACGCCACATAATCGTCACGCCCTTTCTTCTATTATCCGGCTCTTACAGGATTATTTCGGAAAGTACGCGTGCCAATTCCAAATTCTGAAAACTGTGACCTGCACAGACCGGTGAGGTTCGCAATGGTTACTATTCAAGTGGAACAAGCTGATTTCCCGTTTCAACCTATGTGTATTTGACACGTAGGCACTTTATTGGACCCTATCGTAAATTCATCAAGATGCATATTAAAGATGTCCAATTTTTAACAACTCAGCTGTGACTCACTGCTAGACCTGACCTTCATGCAAATTAAGATTTTCGAGCATCAATTGCGCAAAATACATTTATTTCCCTCACTAATAATTTTAATATGTTGAAGAATATATATAGACATTCTTCACTGTTTTAAATTGGAGGTTGTTTTCACCCCTCAAACTCTTTCTTTCAATAAATAATTTCTTTAAATAAAAGTTGTCTGTTGAAATTAATTCGGTGAAGCATTTCGTCTTCTAAATAAATAGTTCGAGCGACGTTCGACAATGTAATAATAGCGTAACACATTGTGCGGAAATTATTGCGAAGAAAACAATGAATTACGTGACTTCGAGGTTTCGATAAAAGAAAACAATGTTTCTCGCGTATCGCGTGGACCAGAAAAAAATATCGGATGGAGCAACCTTATAAGAATTTCCGCCGATACGTGACTATCTCGTGAAAAAAAGTACGAACGCAGTTCCCTTGGCTTTTATTCGCGTGCAGTCAACAAAGTTACGTGTAGTTTCGATGGACCGTCGTGACTTATGCGGATACTATGTGGTGGAGATAAATGTGGATTACTATGAAACGCATCATAAACACGTGATTCAGTTTTTTTTCGGAACAATCAACACGTGAATACGAGCCACTGCATATCCTTACGCTTCTGCGACGAATTCAACAGATTTCGACGAAGCGAAAAACCGAGAATCAACAAGCTTTTAATTGCAAATGGTAAGATCGAAATATAATTTGATGTCTGTTCACGAAGATTGATGTTTTTACAACCCCAGCCCCGATTGATGATGACTTGTTTGAAAGTTTGGAAACTTCGATCTCCGATGGATAGCTGCGAGATTAGGTCACGATATATTCGACCAGGTGTAGCATTTTAATTTACACGGGATTGTACGTGACCGTCCGCACGCACTTTGACAGTGGGTCCATTAAAGATACCGTTTTCCGTGCTACACACATGCGGCTATCGCACATTATGTGGAATACCGCATCAGCATTATAATTCCGAACGATAACACAGAGATTTAGGTATACGTGATCCGTTCGAGCAATGTAGAAGATACACGTAAAAGTTCTAATGTTACATTGTTATTAGCATGCATATCTGTAACTTCGCTTCGCATTGTAAATACTTGTCCGACTCACTTCCGTATAAATGTTTGGAAAACATTCAATCATGTTGTTAACGTATCAATTAAAATTTGCCTTTACGTTCAGCGAATTCTTCAAGGCAAATTAAAGATTATTTTATAATTTTTCGTTTTGAAAACCTCATTGAATATTATTTGAAAAAACATTTTTGTTCCTGAAGAGTCTTGATAAAGAAGATAAATAAGAATAATTTATTCATTTTTGAAAATTAAAATTATCTACGCGTCAATTATTATAGAACAAGAGTCAAATCGAAGTTCTTTGTTCCTTAACTTTTCTAAGACAACATTTACAAACTTTTCTGACGATCTTACTGTGTGTTTTTCGCTTGCTGGTCTATCTAATTATTCAAATTCCACATGCCCATAAATTAGGCATTTACGGAATCCAAGAAGAAGAAGCGCGTACGAGGATAAAAATTGCGTACGCTTCTACGAACGCTGTGCGCGAGTTTTCTAGAAAATTCGATCAATGGCAAAATGCCGTGAAAATCTACAAAACAGAAAAGTCATAGATAACGCGCGTCAGCGACCAGTTTACTCGCTATTTGCATGTTAAGATTTTCCATCTGGTTGAAGCTCGCTGCGCTAGGGTTAAGTGGTGACTAGTCGACTTTACGGAGAAAACGCGCGTGCCGCACGTGGACATCATCGAGGGAAAAAATGACAGCGCAGTCACATGGGCGCATTAATCAGTGAGTCAAAACGGTTTTATTGTTTCTCAGGAGTCGGGCTTGTTTTCCGTCGAAAACCGAGCGGATGCTGAGACAGTCGGGGAACTCATCCCGATGATTTTTGCTGGTATCTGACGCATAGTACCGAGACAGGCGTTAGTTACGCGAATTAACATCGTGTTACGCTATAATACTCGCCGTCACGCATCCTCGAGTAATGCGTGCCTCTAGAATCGGCAACTGCTTCGATAGAAGTGGAACACAATTGGGCAATCTGATTGCCCACTGTTAAGTGAAATATTGCTTCAAGCTAAAGCGATACGCATCATCTCCCCACGCAGATGGAAAATCATTTCATATTTCAAATATGCTGCACGGTGCAGTGGTTTAATTTTGAATGAGCACATGGCTGAAGAAATTTACGAAGAGCCCCGGGACGAGTCACGATGATTTTCGCGTGGACCAAGGAGCCGAACTATGAGAATAACTTCGGATCGAACGAATATTTCAACTTAAAAAAATTGTTAGATGATCCCACAACATGCCTGAATAAACTAACAAAGTTTCAGTTGCTATGTAATATGTAATAATCACTTCGTAAACACCCCTTGAATCGAGGTCTAACTACATGGGCCAACACGAGCTGAATTACGAGACGAACTCTGAAATGAATGTAAAGTTGAGGGTGTGTCTGCGATCTGGAAATGGTTAAGAAACGTGAACGCAGCGATTTGACAGTGAGTTCGTTGTACCCTCTGTTCCGGGGTAGGTATCGGATGCTTCTAGATGGAGGTAACCGGTCGGGATATCGCGGACTCGGTATTACGCGATCGAATTCATGGCGCGTACACCGCGGCGTATTCCCCAGAAAAACGAGGTTTGACTGGTCCAAGTGAAAAAGGCGGGAGCAATTTTTCGAAAGAGGCAATTATCGATTCGTGTGGTCCCCGCGATCGCGACCGTTGCAAGAAGCGGATAGAGACATCGGCCACATTCCAGGAGTACGAAAGGCACGCCAAGAACCCAATAGGGACCTCGGGCTTTCCTGTCTTTCTTTATCTCACTCTTATACTGTGACCATCTTGCTGTCCGTTTTGCCCTTTCTGTTTAACATTTCGGCCGCACAAGGACCACCCAGACACCACTCTCGTTGTCTGGCGCAATATTCAATACCCAAGAGCTATATCAGCCGCGCGCGGCTCAAAGAAACAGATAGCTGGGACAAAACCGCATTCGGAGGATGGCTCTAACACTTTCCGTTACCTCACCAAAAAATATATTCCGATTTTTGCCCCAGCATTTCTTCTCACTCGAACCAACGACTCCTTAAACCAATCGCCATTTTCGGGAACTCTTGCGAGTTCTTCGATGAATATGCAATACAACGTTAAACAAAAATGATTTTCCGCAGCTTCGAAGATTCCGCACAAACTCCACAAGTTCTCGTTAAAATATCTATCGCAGTTTATTTTCAATTAATTTTCAGAACTGAAGTTGAACAAGAAAACTATTTCTTTTATAGTCTAGAGTAATCTGAACGATATGGATAAAATGGATAATACGGTTTTTTACAGTTCAGTATGTTCTTAATAAAATCTCCAAAATTTTGATCGGATCTGTCAGTGTTCTCGTGGCATCGATTCTTGAATGCGGCGTATGTAGGACTATCGTGCAACGTGAAATGAAATAAGAAAATTGATTTCTACAGTTCGAGTCGTCCTTAAAAAAATAGAGAAGGTCCCATTAAATCATCCGTCGCAGTATTCTTTTAATTAACTGTTGAAAGTCACTTATGTCGGGCTACTACAACGCCAATCCGGTGATGCAGAATAGAAGTTGCGGAGGTGTATTTTTATAATTAATTGGATTGATTACTTGCGTCGAGTTCTGCACGCTCGCTGTAACGAACATCGTCCTACATTGTGCGATTCCCTATTTCTAGACATCCATGTTTTATAAAAAAAGAAAACCATAACTTGATATTTAATACAGAATAAATGGATTATCAAACTTTAGGACTGGTATGATTTTTGCTTCAAATTGCTTCTAATATGCTTCCATAAATACGACTCTGTTACTAACTAATTACCTAACCAGCATTACCTAACCTTATCTATTAATATCAGCGCGCGATTTTCCTCGAAGAAATCGAATATGTTTCAATTAAACGCGTTAACGAACGCAATCGATGACGATTGAACGAATGACTGAAACGCTTCGATTTCGAACGTGAATTCTCTCCGGTTTAGCCATGCAAACGGAATCGGGATCGCGAATGGCGACATTGTTTCACGCGGATACATAATATAATGAAAAATGAAACAGCTTACCGGAGCAGGGAAGAGAGTTTAGCATCGAGGCAGCGGCGACTTAAAAAATTTCTGAGCCGTAAAGTCAACATTCATTTATTGGCGTGTTCCTGTCACCGAACGTTCTGTCGGTCGTGCGAGGATATATTTACCACACGGTTTCGCGCGCGATGCCGGCGAACAAGATTCGCGAACGCCTTTCCATGCAGAATTATCGGCGAATTTTGACGAATGCAGCGATCGATGAGGATTAAAAGGATGTTAAATGGACACTGGCCCGTGGACATGTGTCAATGTGGACGGCGGACGCGAAAGAAGGTAAACAAAAGAGCAGCAGTGACAGTTAGGTGTGAGTAGAATCGTGTCGTTCACGTGTAAGATCTCCTAATAAATTATTATTCGCGTCTGCAGCCGCGTTACAACTTATTATTCCTGTGTACGGAAAGCTTATTCTCCACTAAATGCATATATGAATGATTTCCCAACTTTTTACTCTCTATTCGCGCAAGTTCTTGTCTGATCGAAATTTTTTTGGGGGATTTGCAATTATTTTGAGCTGGGAAAGTTTCAGACGGAAATAACTATCATTTTACAGGTGGATAGTATTCCTGAATGCGGCTCGATTCTCTGGTAACAGTCATTGATGTTGTCGCCTCGAATCCACGACAAGCCTTGGCGTAATAAATATGTAGTACCAAGGTCGAGATGGATCTTCGCCGTCGCAAGTGAATTATATTTACACAAACATTCGCTGTTTTCGAGGGCTCCACTATCGAGCTTACTATGCCATTCATGCCACGACTCCTCCGATTTCAATTTGTTAACAACATCAATTTTAGGCGAGAACTACCCATCGACTTTTTTCATAATAATAGCAAAACATCCCGCAAAATCAAAGTATTGAATTTATTGAAACGAAGTTTGCATTGTCTACCTTCTAACCTGTCAACATTGTGTTCACAACGAAAGCACACCACTCACAATTTATAATATCACCCCGGTTCTATAATGAATAGACTGCGGATCTTTATGTAAAATAAAAAATGTTTGCATTGTTTGAAAGACACAGGAGCCAAATAGAAATTTCTTTCTTCTTTTAATTGTCCTATTCAGTTGAAATTAATACACTGATGTCCTTAAATCTTCTCAATTCGTCCACTGCTTTAAATTGTACGCGCGCCCATTTCTGTCGTAGATGCATAAAATCCGCAGTCTAATAATGAGAGAACCAAAATTTCCAGATTTTACAGTGTTTCTCAGATATAAAGACGTGCACGGTACTTTAATTTTCCAGGAAATCATTCGAGGACCTGAGGTGTCCACTAGGTCGTCGCATGATTTATGAGGTATCGTAAGATCGGCAGGTAAACGGGAATGGATGCGGGCCGATATTGTTTTCGCCGGAAAATCCTAGGCCCGGTTCACTGGACGGTCCGGCCGGGTGAACAAAGGATCGCCGTCATTTAGCAAGACTCACAGGCGGCATTCCACGATCCGTTGCAGCGTAGATCCTCGGGCAATGAGTCCCACGCCATGGAACATTCACGTCGCGATCACGTTCGAGCATTTCACTCGGCGTACGTTATCCGACCGTGAATGTCGTTTGCACGATCGCACACTCAACCACGCACTGCCGCGTCTTTTCTCGCGGCACGAGCCCCGATCAGCTGTGTCGAGCTACTGGAAAATCGGGGGCATGATATATCGCAGCCCTGCGAACTTATGGCAAGCCGAGCGTCACCTGGACGGATTTCTACAGGGTGATTTAGAGGGCAGTGAACCCAAAAGCGGTGCCACTAGCAAGCAATCGCACAGGGAAACGCGTTTTCCGGCTACACTTAAATGTCGGCGAAGAGGTCAAGCTGTGTGTATATACAGCTGGTATCTCGCCAGATATTACCACCGCGATTTACGTAATTATTATTATTCACAGCGAGATATGTTTTGACGGGGATTACATGAATTCAAGAGACGCACGTGCTGCTGTTATCAGCTTTCTCGTAGGTGGATGCGTCAAGGACTTGGGAAGATTAACTGTGATTTCTTCAATGGAACCGTACATCTTTTTATGCATCAATTGATGTAGCTTTTTATTCTCTGTGAAAAAGTATTAACCCATGCGTGTCGAAAAATGATTAGTTTAGGAGATATTTTAATTTGAGTATTGTTGTGCCAGTGGAAAAATCAAAGTTGACCTTCATAAGTCTTTCAAAAAACCAATATCACCTGTATGTGCATGTTTTGAAACCAATTAATCCCCATTTCCTATGTCACGTCCGGTGGTTCGACCATCGATAATAATTGATATAATCAATCATGTATAATATATATTTTCTGAATTTCTTTTTATATTTGCACTAATAATATTGTATTAGAAATATATCACATTGCGTGCGATAGGATTAGGAAAATTCATTTCGAATTTAAATCTTCATTGAACAAATATGGCGAGATATGTTAATATTCGTTGAAGATTTAAATTCGAAATGAATTTTCCTAATCCTATCGCACGCAATGTGATATATTTCTAATACAATATTATTAGTGCAAATATAAAAAGAAATTCAGAAAATATATATTATACATGATTGATTATATCAATTATTATCGATGGTCGAACCACCGGACGTGATACCTAATTGATTCTTCATGCAACCAAGTAATGCTCCAAATGTTCTGCATCACAATTAATACATTTCCGTAATCGATCAACAAGTGCAAATGGTACGCGTTGAAGTGTTTCCTGATTTTTTTCTCGAATTACGTTTGCCTCCAATTTGCTATAAAACAATATGCAATAACGTTACACAAGAAACTGACAGGAAACTTTAAAGTCATTACGACGTAATCACGAGCATTATATTGATGCAGCTTCTGAAAATCAATCTTAACGATTCTAAATGTAAAATTCAATTAACATACGCTCATCAACAATTTATGCGGTAACTGTTGCACGATTAAATCATTTTCTTAAGAGCTCCTCCGGTGTTAAAAAAAATTACTCCTTCCCGACACCATCGTCGTCCGCTGATGAAACCAATATTCCACTACATGTCACGATCTATAAGAATTCCAGCATCGTTTCGTGGAATCGTATAGCAATCTCGGCGAATCGTCGAGTGCATGCCGCGCGTAAACACGTTGCACGGTGCGGACGGTCTGAATCCGCTTATTAAAAAATTCATAGCGTCGGGTTGCATAAAACTCGCGCGGCGAGTTCGACGCCTCGGAAAGGTGCTTGTCGATGATTTGTAGAAGTGAACCATTCGAGCGGGGGTTATTTTTACCAGGTCTCGAGTAGAGTTTCGGCGGCGCATCCGATTAGCTGCATCCGTGGTCGTTGAATTGTAAACGAGCGATGCGTCGAGCCGCGAGTTCCTTCGTTCGCGCGTTTGATTCACGCTCGCCTTCGGCTCGTCTGGTCGGTCAGGTCTGTCTGCTATTATTTTTAGCGCGTGATCAAGGAGCCGCGAGGAGGAAAGAACAGCGAGAAAAGCATCCGCGAGACGACCGCAATGTCGGCTCCGAGCGCGTTAGGTCATCTCGCGGGCTTGGCTCGCATAATTAGCAGCCGTTCTGTCACCGAAGCATGTTCGACCGATCGCGATCTGTCTACCGCACCCTCCTCGACCGATCATCTGCCTGGTATGCCCGCGAAACCCGCCTGGTCGCAGCTGGGAACGCAGGATTTGAGAATCGTGACCTATAAAACCTGTTGCACACATCATGCACTCCGTGCATTTTCGCCCTGCAATATGCTTGGCAATCGGCAATAAGAAATTTCACCCTTCGCTTTACCATTTCCCTATTTTTACCATCCTCTTTTACATGTTTACTTCGGCTAATACATTAATAAGTTCCCCACGAATGCGTCTTAATAATCGTAAATTTAAAAATTTAGGATTTGTCATTTTGATGATTTTTATTATTTTTATAGGGCACAACATTTTATTAAATCCTACGTATATATTTTTACGAATTATTACTTATTGTTAGAAGATATTTTCTCAATGATTCGGTGGCGCAGTTTTGAGAGAAATCCAGCAATGAGAGAACTCAATGTATGGTCGAATAGTGAATCAAAGTGACGGTAGCGTGACTATTATATTTACCTATAATAGAATGTAAGTGCAAGATCCGAAGTGACACATAGGGAAACTTCTGCTTTCGATACTCGAATATCTAAAATCTCCGGTTACTAAGAAGATGAGAGCGATATTTTTGTTAACTGATGAGAAAGACAATGACTGAAGAAAAGTACTGCGTGGTTTTTCCAGGTGTGTCATTACAGTGCTACTTTGCCCAGGGCTAACTCTTGCCGATAGCCACAATTCAGGATCTCGTAGATACACTTTATCAAAATACCGCATCTATATCCGCCTTCTGAAGGTGGCAATGTTTTCAGAATGTGCAACGCGGATGCATCCGGTCTTCAAATTTTTATTTCCTTTTATTCATCTTTCATAGATGCTATAATTACTGAAAACTTCATTAAAAAATTCTGAATTGTTGACCATCCATTTTTCAGAGACTATGAAATATTTGCCGGTAGGTAAAGCGTTTAGTACAACATAATGTAAGGAAATCATTGACAATATTCTGTCTACATGTTTGTAACCGATATTTTTGTTCACAATGTCATTGCTATATCGAAAAGAAAAATGACAAGACTTTGTGACAATCACACCATTTGTTTTTATATTTAAAACCAGACTCTTTTGTATAGTGTATATTTATCGTCGAGTAAACTGCTAATTATTATTGCAGAGTGAGGGAAATGACGAATGATTAAAAATGAAGTAATTTTGCGGCGCCGGGTAATGTCTATGTCTGCACGGTCAAAACACTTTCCAAGAATGTTCACTTGATTTAAAGCATCGTTTCGTTAAGCTCGACGTCAGCTTCGAGACTATGACGATTCTGCTCTATCAGAAATTACGTTATCTACGTCACTACGGGGGACTTCCTCGAAGAAAAAATAGTCGAGTCTTAGAAGATGAAGTTACAGGTTTAAATTTATTGCAAAGTTTTTTTCGACGATGAAATCATTTCGCGATGTCACTACGGATAAATGATTGAACGAAATCTTGAACGAAATCGGCACGGTAACACACTTTTTTGTAACAAGATACATCACACGTTCTCAACTGTGATCATTAGAGAGCAGATCATTATGCAAAATAGAAATTTTCCGCCCGAATTGCAACAAACTGTGTGAAGTAGGCATTTATTTTCTTTCTTGATATGGTTAATAGGTTGAAAGTAATGTAACATTATTTTTAAATTCTTCTAATGTTTTTACTGTTTTAAATTACACCTACTCATTTCTGTCATAAATGCATGAAATCCGCTGTCTAGTGATCATAATATCGTAGGACAGTGAACGATGGGAATTACAATTCAGCTTATTATCCTCGTCAGCAAAGTATTCACTCAATTCGTGAACACTTATTTTGTAAATAAAGGATGTGGATTCTCGAAATGCTTAATTAAGGAAGGAATGATACTAATTAATGGCTCGCGAATATTACGCTTGAAAATCATAGGTGTGACATTTTACTCTGCTGACGCACTTCCACTCACGTGAATTATTTCCATGTAGCGTCATGACAACTTCGTCATCGTAGATTTTCTTAGCTTCCGCGAACGAATTGAGTGTGTACATAGC
Organism: Lasioglossum calceatum; assembly: GCA_963966675.1. NCBI lineage: Eukaryota > Metazoa > Arthropoda > Insecta > Hymenoptera > Halictidae > Lasioglossum > Lasioglossum calceatum. The sequence goes on from OZ016541.1 coordinate 19,558,506, forward strand.
AAACACATAATACCAAACATTTCTATTTTCCTACTTGCTGAAGAAAGGATCATCGTTTTTTTTAACACTTTCGCGGTTTCGTGGTTAAACATTCGCGAATGTATATAACTCGAACTAATTTTAATTTCAAATACAACAATAACTGTATTAGTAGCTGTACTAATTAATTCGTGGCTCTCAGGCATATTATTATTGTGACATTCATTATGAGTTGAGGAAAACGCATACGAACTGATTGAGATTATTTTCACAATTCATGCCGAGGCAGCTAAGAATTAATTACTGCGCTTAATTAATAAATTACAATCCTCGACTTACCTTAACTCTCAAGATATGTAGTCGCTTCGGAGATATTTATCGGCGAATTCTGTAATCAGAAGAATAAAAACATGTTTCATTTGCATCGATCACGTGTGTAACATTTTGAATTACGTAATATACACGATACGGATTATTAACCGAATACATCCCAATTTATCATCTCCATTTGTTGCTCCATTAGTAACTTGACATTGACACATCGTAGATTTAATTGGTAATAATTCGTAATGGTCATAATTAGACGGTAGGCTGGCTTCGCTACTTCATATTGAAACCTTGTCTGTGTAATGATCACTGCAGGCTAAACTACATAATCGTGGAATGCCCCTAGCATGTTTATCCTACGATTTCTCACATTCTCCGAGAGCCAGATTTACCGCTGCAGTAATATGTGCACAAGAAAAATGCAGTCATCCTTCAAATGCAATACGCGAGTATTGTTCTTCTATTTGTCACGTTCCTGTCACAAATATATATTTTATAAATGTATACCATACATGCAAACAAACACAAACACACATTATATTTAACACTACATATATTAAATACAAAGTGTGTTTGTGTCAGTTTGCATGTACACATTTGTAAAGTACATTTTTATGTGTCAAGAATATAGTTTATTTTTACCAGATACATGAACATATCATTCGTAATTCGTCTAGCTTATTTGACCAGGAATTCAATTTCTGTTGCTTTTGAACAATTTACATTGTATTCAGAAATTCTCGATCGTTAGCCTTCGTTTTTCAAAGAACCAGATAAGTAATCGTTAACCTCGGCGGCGCCTGGGTCTATTTCGACCGGGAGTATCAAAATCGTTACATAAGTACGTCACTTCTGATAATTAAACCAATGTTTCGACAAGAAATATCTTCAACAAAAAAGAATAATCGGTTTTTCACGTTTTTCGTGAAAGTAACCATTTTACTATGATTTTCCCTACGATTCTGACCAATTGCAATTTTTCCACGTCAGTTGGTAAACTAATCCTTCTGTTAGGTAAAAATTGAAGTCGTTCGGTCCAATGTTAAAAAGGTTATCGTGTTTTCGAGAACGTCGCTGGACGTGAAATGGGGATCACCAGTAGCAAATCCCTCGACGGTGTTCGCGGTCCCATGAGGAGATCTGCGTCACCATTGAAACATAAACCATAGCGAGACGATCTCACGGCTGCCAGTGATAAGACAAGGCATTCGAAAGCTGCACAACTTCCGCTAGCGAGGCTTCTATCGTCGATTCAATCGATACAGCTGAGCGCGGGCATGAATGAACATGCGAACGATGCCAGTAGGTTCTTTCGCGTCCACGGTGTGGTGGTGGCGCAATCGCATGGCATAGACGCGTGTGTTGTGCTGGCAATCTTATCGGGAGAGCTGGCCAGCCGTTGGGTGAATGGACGTGGGCTAACAAAGGATGGAAACACTGGGGAAAATGAGACCGTGGCCTGATCCCGAAAGGAATGCCCGTCACCGAACTTAGGCACAGGTGCACCCCACGGGAGAGGGTAACACGAGTCCTGCGACCTGCATGCTGCGGATGAATCAGCCGAGAGGAAATGATCCACACTTGTGCGCAGACGATCCCAGAGCCGACTTACAGCCTCTCGAACCGCAAGAGAGATTCGCGAATCTCCGTTATCTCCGAAGCTGACGGGGACTTTTAAGCTGCCTCTTCCTCCCTGTTCAATAGACCGGATCGAAAAGAAACAATCGAAATAAAACGCCCCACACGGGAAAAATTGTGGTTCGACGCCCTAATCACAGGATCAAAGTCTCGAAGTTGTGCGACGATAACAGAATATACATACTTCGATTTTGATATCCTTAATAATGTCGATATTTTCCCTAAATTTTAGGCATCGTTGCACAATATAATGAATCTAATTTGTCCGTGGGTATGAAGAAAGCTAACTGTCAACTGTGTAACAGAGTTCGCACAACAATCTTTTATTTCGATACAATTTCGCCCCTTATCTATTAATCGTCGGTGATGCCTTCAAAGGAAACGGATCCTCGCGTTATCAGCGTGTCATAATACTTCTCCACGACGAATATCATCTTACAGGCGACCATCTGTTCGCTACTTCTCGCAATGACCGAGCGATTGCGTGCAATTGATACCCCGTTCCTCAATCACGCGTTCGTATTTTCATTCATAAATCCTCGGACTCGAGAAACGTAGTACATACATACATATCACCGTTCAAATATTTTATCAAATGCAACGTAGATACCTCCTTCACGAAATATTAAAATAATTTGTCAAAGGAAAGTCAGGGCTCACTAAATATTATACCATGTTCCCCTATTTTAAATGACAATGTGCACAATATTAATTTAACTATCTATCACCATTGGACAACGGAAGTAAACCTGTTAATGTTTGTCATTACGTTTTCTTGTATTTTAAATGTGTTTAAATAGATACTATAAATGCGAAAAGATCTGCAATCCAATAGTTCCGGTTGCATCATCCAGAATGAAATTGATGATTCGATTTTCGATCGAGAGCACAGCTGGCAACAGGTTTCGGTATTTCCTGTGGGAGCCGGGTTGAACGCGTCTTCGATGTTTCATGCAGCGCGTATGCAATGACGAAATTTTTAGGGTTACTTTTTAAGGAGGAGAGGATGCCAACGGGATAGTGCGTCCCGCCGTTGAATCATCCTCCCGGCTCGATTCTAGGAATGCTCCATTCATCTCGGAGCAATGTCTCGGACGCGGAAACCGAAGGTCTTGCGGAATCGACGAACCCACTCGCGGAAGGAACGCTTTTCTGGCCTCATTCTCACCGCGCGTAGGCTGAATTCCGCAGACGATTACGATCTCGAGGTCGAATCATTCTCGTTCGCGTCTGACGAATTTTGGGAATTCGTCACCTGGTTCCTACATGGTTTTCGACACGTAAACGTTACTCGCCGTAGACAAGAGCTTATATTTATACACATAATTGGGCTGCTCGATAGCTTTATGCAAACAGATATTTTTAGACGATGATTTAGACCGATTGGGATCCCACAGATATTTTTACACTGATTTACGGATCTTGTTACAAGCTAAATTTAATGAGTTACTAATAGTTTCGTGTAATGTAGAGAAATTTGGATGAAGGGGATCTTTTTTCTATCCTAAATAAAGATGTTTCTTTGATAAAACTGAATCATAGAGAAAATGAAATTAAATGTTCATGGCGTTTTAAAGCAAATCCAAGAAAATAAACTAGAAATTTTTATGCTGCTATAAAGCTACTATTATACTTTGATTACGATAATTTATTAAATTTCCCATGCAGTACTTTAGAGAAGTGTTTGGATTGGATACAAATTCTACTGTTTCGAAGCTTCTGTAATCTTCAAAAAATTTTCTAAATGGTCTATTAAAATTGATTAAATCTTTAACACAGAATTATTATGGAAAAGTGAATATTTCCATAAAAGCTGCAGAATCAATCATCTAATAAAGACATTAAGTCGAAGTTAATAATAAAGTAAGAGTGGCTGGATTTTTTTGTTCCCTCTCCGTTCGATAATCGCTGATCGATACATGTACAATTCAGCGTACAACGAGTCCAATTATCGCAGCGCAAATAGTGATCACTGTATAATCGATGACTCAAAATCTGTAGCACGTTTCATTCTCGTAATTGAATACCGTCCATTCATACTTTCCTGTAAAATTCTTCAGCTATTTGCCTCCGGGATCATTACGCAGCGTTGTTCTTAGTTCATTGGTAAAAACCCATTCGGATCGCACCGACAAAAATATATCTACAAATTCGATAGAGATTATGGCTGGTAACGTTTCCGAGTACTGGAAGTTCCTTAAAGTCTTTCAGCAAAGACTGTCACCAAATAAATATGAGACGTATTATCTTTTGCCCGGTAGTATTACATCAGGTGTAAAAATTAGCACTGACGATTGTCCCATATTTCAAAACGTAGGGGATTCCATTGAGTAACGAGATGACGTTTCGCATACAACGAGATCATCGACGCTCACGGTACCTGTTCTGACGTTTTCCAATTTGTTTCTGAAGCAAACAGTGTTCAAACTCTAAGCAGTTTGTGGTTGTCGCAATGGAGAGGCGCGAGACAAATTTTTGTAACAAATACATTTTTAGGCGACGCTCATATTTTCGGATTTTTCAATGTTACTATTTTCTTGAATATACTATGGGTGATCGAATTATTAGAATTATTTGAATACATGAAAACAGTAAATTTTTAAATAGAGTACGGCAATAAATATATTTTTCACACCGAGGCTCTAATAATTTAATCAGCTACTGTAAGTGTGCATTGCCTTCGACTTCTAAAATTAGAATATCACGTCAGTCAGACTGGAAAATCAATTGTCATTACAATGTATTAAGTAAGCCAAAATGTCTTAGAGTCTACAAGGATAATAAATCTTGACTATTCTTATGTTGTCAAATAAATTGTTCGTCAAATAAATTGTCTAGTGCGACAACAATGTGTTAAATATACGAAATTCATCTCGAATGAACTGTATACGAAAACAATCTTCATGCAATCCACACTGAAAGATATTTCAGACATTTTTGTGTCTACCTTCAGGTGGACCATTCCGTATAACAAAATCGAATTCGATCGGAAACAAGCGAATGAAGATCGTAACGGAATGCGTAACGAGTCACACGCCGGATCTCACAATCAGCCATTGGCAGTGAATCATTACCGGTAAATTCCGCGGACGTCGTGGATAGCCATTTGTTGGACCACCGTTCGGTACATGTTTAGTCACGATTCTCTTTCTGGACTCATTGCGTAAGATCGAAAATCCCGTTACAGGCGTTTCGTGTCCTGGAGAATTTCGTGTTGGGTGACCGCTGATTATTTTCACCTGCAACTACATTTCTCCACTCCGTACATTTTTCAGGTCGCAAATCAGTATTTTTCGTTTTTTTCCAGTATTAACACTTTCCAGTCGAAGCTGTTTTAACTTGAAAATTAAACATTTCTTCCGACCTAGAATCATTCCATTGTATAATATATGATTTTTTTTCATTTTATAGATATGGAGTTGATATAATACCTTATAAATAGACTGCGGATTTTATGCATTTGTGACAAAAATGGGTACATATAATTTAAAGCCGTGGACATGTTAAAGATATTTAAGGGCATCAATGTATCAGTTTCAGCTTAATAGGATAATCAAAAGAGGAATGCAATTTTAAATTTGGCTCCTGTGTCCTGCAATCAATGTAAACATTTTTTATTTTGCATAGAGATCCGCAGTTTACTCTCATGAAATACTTAAATTTATAGTAATTTTTTAGATACCAACATTATATTTAATAATGCAAACAATTTTAGTGGTGACTCTGAGTCACCCCTCGACTGCTAAGGGTTAAAAACAAAAATATTAGGTGAAGTAAAAAGTTCTGAGCGTTTTTCGCTTTATTTCGACGATGAAAAACGCTCAGAACTTTTTGCTTCACCTAATATAATATTCCCAGGAAAAGTATTTCAAAAAATTAAAAAAATTTCGAATAGAGTGATCGGTAGATCCTTTGTGCAGCCATTTCCGAAGAAGGTAAGGGGGGATTCAACAACGTTGCATCGCAGTCAGGTAGCTCCGTTCCAGCAGCCGGTGCTCTCTTTCAAAGAAACTCACCTTCGATTCCCGATCGAGGTTGCATCTTATCGCCGCGCCGCGCGCCGTAGCGTTGCAAGTTACAACACGCTCGGTGTAAAGCCATTAATTTCTGAACAGTCACTCGGCCGAAGGTGACGAGCAAAGCAAAAAAATAACAAATAATACAAGGATTTTTCCCGTTGTCTGCGAGACAAGGAATCCTCGACGACGTTTCCCTGCTCGAAAATCAGCTCGGCTGACGAATAACGCTCGCGATTCTCACACTCGGCGTGGATTCTCGTCATTTTGAGCACATCCTGCCACACGGCCCGGACCGTTTTGAACCGGTCAGTGACGCGCGACTATACTGCCTCCGATATTACCGGCTCGCGTGACGAATTAGCATACCCGTATCATTCCTCTTTTTTTATTCTGTTTTTTTTTTTTTCACCAGTCCATAAAGTCTGCCGCGAACGTGAGCTCGATTATGTTGTGCCCGCGGAGGATCGTAATATGTAAATACTAGATTTTTTTGTGAAACGGTGCCGGTATTCGCCGAAAAATTTTATTGCTACGGTCACCTGTGAATGAACGCTCGAACTGCATGCCGGTCGAAATTAGTATTTGCAAATCGCTATGTCATTTACCGGGTGCTGCGTCCATGGGAAGACCATCGCTCGCAGCACAGGTGAGAATTTCTCGATACTTACATAAATCTTTAGATATCTTGGAGCATCGTAAATGTTATTGTTTCGTTTAATTTTGTCGATCCACTGGACAAGTTACCTTGTACGAGAAAATCTGACGAGCTCGTCACCGCACACGTGTAGCTTTCTAAATAAATTTAGTCTACGGAGCGTTATGTAAATTCACACCTTCGTGGACTAAATTAAAAGAGGAGTTAATTTTAGACGCGCCTCGGTCGCAAAGCGGTTTCGGCTGGCTAAAAATAACATTCAGACTTGTTGTAAAACCAAGTCTGATTCATAGTCGCGAGATAGAATAAATAAATTAATCTGAGAATTTCTACAAAATAAATTCAAATAGATAGCTTCGCATAGTCTGCAAAAGACTATAAGTCCGAGCACGATTGCTGAGTCATTGAGGGACACCGAGAAACCAGCTAGAAAGTGTCTGAGTGAGTAACCAGATCGTCTCCCTCGTGGATCCAGTGCACCCGCGCATGATTGTACTGTGAATGAAGCGATTATGGTTTATCAGTGACGTTCGGACACCACGTGGGACGATCAAGCGTGTTATTAGTTTAAGGGGCCCGTCTCGTGTAAACGCTGCAAAACTTAGCAATTTTCATAAATTTTTATTAAAGACAAGGTGGGCCTTACGTTATCATTTTTATATAAGTTTACGTAAGTTATCAATTTTGGGGCACTATTTTTAAGATCCTATACTTCTAAAATATACAATTAAAAAATAATCGACTTTTCAGGAGACTGCTCCTTTAATCGGGTTCAATGAAAATTGTGATAATTTCCGATAATTAATTGGTGTTCGATCGTCGATGAACAATCAATGGATATCGATGGAACGATGACGATATTGATTCGGTGATCAGGAGTTACAGCCAACTGGAAGAATACACTCTCACTAGACGGTCGACCTACTTCGAGACGCGTTTGGACCAGTCTTTGATCCTACGCGCAGGTTCCGACCTGTTTCCTTCTACACATTCAATCATCGGATAATCGCTTATTATATTCACGTTCCGAGGACGCGCACAAAAGGATCCGTTTTCCCTCTTCAATGTTTGCCGTATCACTCTCCTCCCGCGTCTCGTTTCTAAATATTCCCTTAGCCTAGTAGTAAGATTCTACTTCCTTTCTAGTTACTTGAATCTTACTAGATTTCGGATCGAAAAAATGGGTTTGCGGCCAGACGTTGTTTGTCCTTATGCGAGCATATTTAGGGTTGGGTGAGGGCTCAATCTAAAGAGGAAGGTCCATCACAGCCCGCTCTGGTCATTACAGCAGTCAAAAAAGTCTTCAGTGGCAGAAAAACACATTGGAATCTGCGGGTATTTTTTCTCGATTTTTCCTCTACTTTGAACACTGATATTATTAGATATAAACATAATCTCGTTATTGTCATGACCAGAGCGGGCTGTGATGGACCTTCCTCTTTAGATTGAACCCTCACCCAGCCCTAAATATGCTTGTATAAGGACAAACAACGTCTGGCCGCAAACCCTTATTTCTACCCTTAATCTAGTAAGATTCTAGTTCCTTTCTAGTTACAATTCTCAGTATCCTACCGCCTTAATTAAACCGAAAATCCTTTTCGAGCGTACAGTGGCTCCAAAAAGTATTACTAAATTTCCGATTTTTCAAAAACTTCTAATTTCGTCTAAACTCGTTTCAAAGCTCAAAGCCTACATATTCGCAATCCTTCATCGTTTTCTAAGATGTTGTTGCATGATGTAACCGCTGGGAAAATAAAGACACGCTCTCCAGGATGCTATAAATTGAAAAATTTCTGGAAATACTGCAAAATTCTTTTCAGCGGCTACTATAAATTTGTAGGATGAAGTTTTTTTTACAGTGGCACACGACGTACACGACGTTGATTTATTAACTGTGATATTCAAATGTTGTCGCTAATGTTTAATTTTTGAGAAACGTTCACGAAATTTTGCAACCTGACAATTGCACGTTGAAAGAGTTTTAATCGGCGAGCATGTTCAGCGAGTATTTCGACAGTTTTCCGTTTCCCTGCGTGTCGGATGCGCAATTTTCCGGCATAAGCAATGCCGTGCAAAGTGCAGGTGCAACACTGGATCGTCCGCCAATCTGAAGTGTAACCAAGCGTTTGCCATGGTAAATCCCCGGGCGTGTGGTTTGCTTACACACGCGCGGAGGCACGAGAGTTGAATAATACCGGCGGATAAATTATTACATACATATGTTGGCGGCTTCTGTGGCACAGTGCTCGCGTCGTTATCTCGCGTTTCTGACCTCTTTCTTTCTTTCGACGAGGAACCGTTGCGTCCTAGACCAGATTATGCAACCGGTTATCATCGATTACGCGCGCCACGGCAAGGACGTAACCGCGATGACGTTCACGACAAATTATTGTACGTTGGGAACTCCTGGTTACTGATCTCGCTCACGAATTTCGCGATGCGCGTCGCGTTATCTTCGATTTGTTTACTTCTCCTGTCGCTGATAACGCTGTTGCCTCAACCATATATGTGTTGATCGTCTTAGGAACCTTAATTAATGGCTAGAATAAGTGTGTCAAATTGCTGCAAATCTGAAAATAGCACTGAACAATTTTTTCCCGCGATTCAGCGTGACTCGGCGGAACTGCGAAGACTATTCTTGAGTCACACATTTTAAAATTATACGTTTCTCGTTTCGATCAATCATAGTGGATTTATGGAGATGTAACAGTGGTGTTTAACTGATTTCGCTTGGTAAGTAGCATTGGTGAATCGTGCTGTTACTGATTTAAAAGTGTTTATTATTTTTCTCAATCAATCAATCGTAGTGGATGTATGAAGTTGTAGCAGTGGTGTTTAATTGATTTTAATTGGCGAAATAGGATTTGTTGTTTTATAATTGTAATGCTGCTGTTTCAAAAGTGATTATTATTATTTCAATCAATCAATCGTAGTAGATATATGAAGTTGTAGCAGTGGTGTTTAATTGATTTTAATTGGCGAAATAGGATTTGTTGTTTTATAATTGTAATGCTGCTGTTTTAAAAGTGATTATTATTATTTCAATCATTAAATCGTAGTAGATATATGAAGTTGTAGCAGTGGTGTTTAATTGATTTTAATTGGCGAAATAGGATTTGTTGTTTTATAATTGTAATGCTGCTGTTTTAAAAGTTATTATTATTATTTCAATCAATCAATCGTAGTAGATATATGAAGTTGTAGCAGTGGTGTTTAATTGATTTTAATTGGTAAATAGGATTTGTTGTTTTATCATTGTAATGCTGCTGTTTTAAAAGTTATTATTATTATTTCAATCAATCAATCGTAGTAGATATATGAAGTTGTAGCAGTGGTGTTTAATTGATTTTAATTGGTAAATAGGATTTGTTGTTTTATAATTGTAATGCTGCTGTTTTAAAAGTGATTATTATTATTTCAATCAGTCAATCGTAGTGGATGTTACAACTTCAAAGAGTGGTGTTTAATTGATTTTAATTGGCGAATAGGATTAGTTGTTTTGTAATTGTAATATGCTGATGTTGCTGTTTTAAGACTGTTTATTATTACCTAAGATTATATACGACAACAGAGGTATTTTATTATAGCGAGTAGTTCGGGTCAAAGCTCAACCGTATAACCACTTCTTTTGCGTCAGATAGACATTTTCTAATGACGGTCTTTAGACACAAGAACGTCAGGCTTTCTTCGGCAATCTCTGTTATCTCGCAGCTCATCGATCCGAGAGGAAACCCCGTGTCTTCATCGGATTAGGTTACCGCAAAAGATGCGCAGAGATTTTTGGTAGATAGCGTTAGTCCGAACACGTATGACGTCTATAATTTTAACCATTCATATTTGCATTTGACGTAGGAAACACTGTCGTCAAGGGTGAAGGCGATGTCGAAACTCTATGTTAATAAAATAATCATACAAAAATCAATATGAATGTGAAATGAGAAAAGATTTCAATTAGAGAGAGAGAGAGAGAGAGAGAATTGAAACGCAAATGTTGAGGATTAATCGGTACGCGATGAATGAAAATGAAATGATCAAGGGCTGATGGGATTTCGAATTGATTGGCGGTGCAGGAAACGCGGATTTTTGCAGCGAAGGAAGAGAGCTCCGATTCCTACGAGTGTACGGCGCGGTGCGCAAGTCACCAAGGTGTATGAATCAGTCGAAGGCAAGTGTAACGACCGAATGACGTCAAGAGGATTGCACAACGAAGCGCGCCGGTAATTCCAAACGTTAGTTCGGTTGATCGATTTCTAGATCCTCCTGCGAACGCGGCGAAGATCGCACGAAACGCGCCGAGATTTAGTATTCACGGACTGTTGCCACGACTATGTACGAAACCGACCTGTAACCGTGATACAGCAGTTAATTCGTTAACATTTGTTCACGTTATCGTCTATTTAATCGTCAACAATTTTTCCAGAAACAATTCCTTATGAAATTTTGTTTGTTTTTAACTGATAAGTCATATCATGAATATACCACCTTCTTAACATTTTATTAATTTGGCCTTATGGGAGTAAAACAGATGTTCATTTCTAAAAATTTTGTTTTAATCGTGATGTTCGGAAACGAGGAACAGTGACACTTTTGAGAAGTGTCCGCGTGCCGGCAGGACTTCCAGGTTACGCCCAGTCGTTTCGAGAGTAGGATTTCACCGTTCGTAGAAAAAGAATAGTCATGACGTCAACGCGAAGACTATCCCGTAAGATCGCTGCAACACACCTTTTCAACGAGAAAGCGAAGACAGTTGCGAACCGAGTGAAAGTGCAACGTAATAAGGCCAATATACATGAATCACTGATTTCTAATTTCGCGGTCTCTGACAAGTGTTAGGAAGCGCAACACTGGAAATCCCGTACGAAACCGTAAACTCTTCCAGGTACCTAAATCAAGGTCATGCGATTTATATGATCAAAAGACGTCAAAGGAATTTCAGAAAATATTCCTAGGATCTCAAAAAATCCTGGTGATTACGTGTACACCAATTTCGATGATCTTGGAACATCTAGGTCATCGTTTCGAACAACTTTTTAAAAATCTTTCACAAAGACAAAATAATTCAATTAATGGACCCAACTATTCCACAGTAGACTTCTGTATAACCCGATAAAAAAATTGTTTAAAAAAAAGATTTTATATTTATTAGTTTTGAGTAAGTGTAGAGTCTTAAATATTATCAAATTATCAACCCGCTATCATCAACTTAAATAATACGGATATTGCAGTTACTGATTTTGTTCATAAAATTTTTGATCTGTTATTTCTGGTTCCCGATTAAAACAATGATCCCGACAACACGTTGCAAGCTCCCTAAAATTATTGAATCGCTGACGTAAATAACGATCCCGTTGAAAATCGAGGGTGTCGCGCGGCAGTGGTAGGGTGCAACGTGTTAGGGTCGCGATTATGCGATTGCGGGGGCGTCATAGCCATGCATTGTAGCTGTTACACGTGAGTCGAGCGTACCGGCGCGGCGCGGCGCGCAACGCGTGGTCAGTGACACACGAATGATCGTGCGTGCGAAAAGTTTAAGGTCGCGATTGCGCGGCTTGTGTCGGTTTTAGTATCCGTGACCGCACCGCCATCTGTCGCGTCGCGTGTCCCATGCTCTCTCTTCGACATCACTCGGTTTTCCCTCTCTTCGTGTCCCTCTCTTTCTCTCTCACTCTCTTTCCCTCTTTCTCATTTTTCATTCGACAGCTACAAAGACCGCTGACCTTGGCCTGCTGACCATGAGTACCGGCTGCCTGATTCGTTATGTTAGCGCGAGGGCGCTACAGTATTCACGTATTTCAGCGTCGCTCTTTGTACCCGGGAACACCCGGACTGCATTCCTCCTGTTCCCAATCGGGCGATGATCATGATCCCGCGATAACGAGCCTCTTATCTCGGATGCTCGTTCTTGGACGCCCGGGAACCGTTCCCCGATATCAGAAGACGTACGACGTCCAATAGAGGCGTGCTAGAACCCAACTTCAGATACCCGATACCAGGATCAGGTCGGATTGGGTTCTAGAAAGAACCCGTAAATTAACCGGAATATAGAAATGTTGCATTTAGAGAACACAAATTTAACAATATATTTTATGGTCATAGCTTGAATTAACCCTTAACACTCAGCGTCGCCACTAAAAATTGCTGTACCATTATTCACAATATTGTTTACGTTATTAACCCTCATCCGTCCCTCATTTCACGAACTGAATCTGTCCCTCGGTGTCAAATTGACACAGTAATAAAAAAAATTGATAAAATAACAAGTCAAACAGCTACTTTTCGATGCTTTTTTCATTGAAATGGATGAGTTAACTGATTTAAATCTTAGGTTTTTGCAGTTATATGTTTCGCGTTAAAAAAATAGAACTCACCAAGTTTCGGACAAATTTATCTACAAATAACAGAACAGTGTAACTTATTTCATGAAAACTGTGTCAAATTGACACGAGGGACAGATGAGGGTTAAATATGTTGGTATCTAATCAATTACTACACATTTAAGTATTACATGAGGTAGTGTATGGAATTATTCTAGGTCGGAAGAAATATTTAATTTTCGAGTTAAAATAGCTCCGACTACAAAGGGTAACAATCCGAAATTACTCGAACAATGGGCCAAATGACCAAAGAGTGAATATTAATTTCTAATGGTTTTTCATCTGGACGAGGTAATTTTGGGGGCGAGGTTTTCACGCGTGCCTGTAATTTTTTGAGTCATTTAAAGTGAAGAATGACTCACGACGAAAATTGCTAGCACGTGGAAAAGCATGCATGGGTTCACAACGAAGTAGGATATTTATTACACGTGCAATTAAATGTTTGCTATCTTCGTTTTCCACGCGCGATAACAACAGTCCCGATTATTAAATTAGGCATGAATTGTTAAACTACTCTGTCGCTGCAGCAGGAGAATGTTCGCAGGATACGTTAGCCAGGGTATTAAGAAACTCCAAGTGGTAAACTGTCAATATTTTACAGGAGTATAGAAACGTCCAGATGATGCCATCGTTGGTTTCCTTAAGTAATATTGGTGCACAAGTGATTTTCTTAGCAGACGTCAGCGCTTATAAATAATAACAAAAGACGCTCCTCGCGGCGTCTACAAAGCACATGTTTCATCTTCGTACAGGAAATTATGCAGTGGCGGCTCAAGTCAAGTGGAGGCCCCAAGCGGTAAAAATTATGGGGCCCTTGAACTCAAGTTAGAAATAGAAGTTGCAAGGAAACTCTCGTAAACTTTTTAACAAAAAAGAAAAGTAATGAAAAATTTCATACAGTTAGGCATTAAACAAATTTATTTAAAATTCGGGGCCCTATTATCCCGGGGCCCCACGCGGCCGCTTAGTCCGCTTACCGTTAGATCCGCCACTGAAATTATGGATGGTTTCCATTACAGTGAAACGAATGATTGTAGTCGATTGGAACCGTAAATAAATTTATTTACAAACTGAGATTACAACTACCGGTAAAATGAGCATCCGCGGGTTAGGAAGAACATTCCAGTGACAAACTGTGAACATTCTGAATCGCGTACTTGACCGGAGGTTGACGATATCGTGTGAACGAAACTTGTCGCGCGAGTTTATGCGACGGTTAGCTTCCTTAATGTCTTGCTTTATTCTTACAATGACATCGTGAACGAAATACGAATATGTACTCGGACGAGAAAGAAACTGTTATTTTAACGCGCGCCTCTGTCCGTGCAATTGAACGATTTATTCAAAGTCTTACAGCCTTAATAAAACGCGGATGTTGCGATAGGTAGTATATTGCAATCATACGATAGATTACGAATTTAATTAATTTTTTAAAATGTGTAAAAAGGAATTGCGTAGGATGCGCATTCACGCACAGCGTGAATTCAGTATAGACATTGTTTGTTCCAGTTTAAAATTCTTCAAAATTGCGTTCCTCATTCCAGCACGTTCAATTTCTGTATTTTCAAAATATATATTCTAATGTTTTAAAAAGCTAGCTTTAAATGCCGGATGTCCGTGATTCATTGTCGGCTTCCATTCATGTAAAAAGGAATTGCGTAGGATGCACATGACGAACAGCGTGAATTCAGTATAGAAATTGTTTGTTCCAGTTTAAAATTCTTCAAAATTGTGTTCCTCATTCCAGCACGTTCAATTTTTGTATTTTCAAAATATATTCTAATGTTTTAAAAAGCTAGCTTTATATACCGGATGTCCCTGATTCATTGTCGACTTCCATTCATATCTGAACGAAGCGCAATTATCGTTGAAGTATCGAACGATAATTTGAATTAGATATTAATCGCATGTATGGAGACATCTGTAGAAGGAATGATTAACTCGCTTGTACGCCTACGGAGAAATAGTGGCTTAAATAGTATGCCAGAAGGTATGCATATTAGCATCACAGACGGGTTCTGCGTCAGCGTGTTGTACATATGATAGCGCACGTCTACTATAGTGAACTTCTTTACCGATTGGCTGATTCTTCTCTATCGACCGTAGAAAAAAATATTTTCCAATCGCCTGTGTGTGCGAAACATACATATGTTCGTCTCCGGTATATTATAGTTATAATAGACTATTTTTCAAAAGAAGGAGCACATGCATAATCATACGACAGTTGTCCATTTTTAACTCTCAAGTGGGCTTCCAAAATGAAATGCAAGTTAAAACAATTGCAGTTCGATCCATTAGGCCGAATTTGAAAGCTTAAACCCTCGACTTTTAACATCCTGAGATTATTTTTCCCACAGATGTTTTTCCATCGCGTAACAGGTAAGAACATTCGAAGATACTTTTCCTTTTAATACGTAAGCGTATTATCGCACTTGGAATTAAGAGTGTGCCGGCACTACGATAAGCCAAGGTGTTTAGAATTGATAAAGGAAGCATAAAATTGTTACTCACTTTACAATGTTTGTATTAGATATTGTATCAAGATACTGTTGCGAGTATTTTTCCGAAAAATTAATCCAGGTTTGTAGAAATTGACACTTCGTTATCAACGACGAGCCAAAGCCGGTCGTTCTATAATTCCTTTTTGTTTACTCGTCATACATTTTTTCGAATTTTGTATGAACAGAAAACATGAGCTTAAAATAGAAACACACGTTTGTTGAAGCAACCATTTCTGCTTAAATAAACCAAAGAAAACGTCTAACATCATCCAACATCTAATACAGTGGAAGATTGTAGGGCAAACGTATCACTGGAAGCTTAATTGTGTCACATCGCTCGGTGTCGGTATTTAGGCCAATTTTATTAACATACTAGATGATTTTTTCAGTTGACATCGTTAATGGGATCAAACACGAACGCGACATAGTTCTTGCAACGGCGAACAGAATGCATTCTAGCGAACTGGTGCGAAGCTTATCGGTTTCTATATAAAAACTGATGACTTAATCGATCATATCAAACTCTTTCATATTAAACGATAAAGACAATTTCATTGAAAAATGAGCGATTTTCGAGAATCGCGGAAACACGCACAAAACTTTCATTCGATTCAAAACGGAGATTTCGTTATCTAATCGCTGGGTGACGCTAAATTGTGTAATCTTGGTAAACAAAAATTACGTTAACCATCCACCTAACACGTTAAACATTCTCGTAGGTTTCGCAACGGGTTGGTTCTAGTGCAACTATCTCGCGTTTCTGCGAAGAATCGTGCTACGTTTTATTATCGGATCAATAGTTTGTTCTGTGAAGCCTCCGCGAAGGCTAACCAAGGCAAAGTTTATTCCACTGATGCCGGTCACCGATAACTTCGATTTTACGATAGTCGACGCAGCGATCGAAGTGGGAAGTTGAGGTTATTTGCGGTCGGTCGTCAAGGCCATATTCTTACATAATACGACGATCATGCCGATGCAACTACTCCGCGGAGAGTGGCGATAACAATTATTACGCATCGCGCGAGGAATAGTAGACAAGTTCGAAATTTTGAAATCTTGATGAGGGGACACTAAGCTATCGAGTTGGTGCAAAAATAATTACGTAAATAATCTACTTCGTCTTCGATCAGTTTGAGCTCGCTTGATCGTCGATACCGGACCGATCTATCCCCTAAGAAATTGAAGAAAATGATCACTGTCATCTGCATTTCCCCCGATTTTTCACTCGGTTGCATCATTATAACATTTCCCGGAGAATTGTGCAGCACGGAAACATAAAAGATATTGAAAAGTGAATATTAAACGCGATAAAGTTATCGTGACCCGGCCGACAACTTGCACAACAAGGAATCCGACCGTAATCGGCAAACGATTGTTACCTAATTAAATCGCTTCCGTTGCGCAACCGTGTTCTTTGACATCAAATTGCAATTTCAAATTCTACTACAGAACAGATGAGTCTAACATGTTGGTCATCAAAATTCAGTTCAACTATTTTAATCGTTTAACCACCTCCATTATGATTTATTTTATATCAACATAGTGCTATGACACAACCTAGTGAATTCGCCGAATGCATAATATATGAACGGTGATAACAGACTGCGGTTTTTAATGCGTTTATAATGAAATCATAATGCAATAGACAACGACTCATCTTCAGTCAAAAAAGTCAGTTGCTGAACTCGAACCTGACTGGCCAAGACTGGAGACGTTGTTTTTGAAGAAACATAAGGGCAACTAGCCAAAATTTCACTTAGATCGAACGGAAATAGTAGTAGCTACAGAGAAAACACAAATACAGATTTCTCTGTACCAATTTTACTTTATTTATGTTCCTACTGTACAGCTAATATTTTCATTAAAAAAAAGAGTCTATGTATGAGCAAAGTTTCATTCAGATCTGACAGGATCAGACGCAGTTAAACAAAATCAACCCTATCCCTCATTTCACCGAATTTATTATTCGAGAAAAATATAGATCTACTCTAATGTCAACGATTTAATTTTGACTCGATGCAAATGCAGGAAACTGTGATTAGATAAGAACTGCTTACAGTCAACGATTTTGTAATTGAGTGGTCGTAATCTTCTATTTCGTTAACACGTCGAGTGCTACAACTAGTAAAAGTCATCATAACTAGATTGCGAATTTTTATGCAAGATCTCATTAAGTCGTAAGAAATGTGTTGCTATCCTTAAATTCGTTTATTTTTATTTTTGCCATAATCGCATAAAATATGCAATCTAGTCGTACGTGAAGTGGCCGAAGTGTGAATAAGTGAAAAGAATAAATCGAGGATAGCCGAAAAAAATGAATATTAGCAGCGAATAGTTAATAAAAAGCTTAATCGTAGATGCAAGAAATAATGTGCGTATGCAACTCGGAAGCGATAAATCGTCGGAAAAAGTTTCCACGCGGTCAGGAAAAATTGACCGGTAGCGAAGGTCGGAGAAGAAAAACCTCGGAATTCAGCTAAGCGAAGAATTTAATTAACAGCGCGGCACGTTCACAGCGACGCCGAAGCGAAGGTAGCGCTGCGGATCAGCTGTGCTATGCAAAACGCAATTTCGTATCCGGCGAACATACCTCGTTTTTCGGCGAATCTGGTGTCAGTGGGCAGAGAGCTCCGTTCGGTGAAGAGGGAACCAGGAAGACGTAACTTGTGTGTACCAGGGAGCGCCGATCCGATCGAACTGAATGGATTTTGACGATTGCGCGGGTTCTGCGGCTTCTCGGCGCGTCGTCGTCGCGACGCTGGTATCTCCTCAAGGACGGGATAACGGTGTCAGAAACGTAAACCGGGGATACACCGAGGTTCAAGCCATCCACGTATAAAACTTGGCCACACTAGTTATTAACCGGGGTACCACCACTCCGATAATTAGAAACTCTCGAAAACCGTTAGAAAAAGAAATAAATGGCGAGAGACCGAACGACGACTGCTAGGAAAGCCGCTGCCTCGCTGAGAGATCACGGAGAACAACGCGGTTGCGTGTATCGGTCTAGCTTCGCCGTCGGTATTTGGTACCGATGTATACATAAGTGCCTCCTCCGCGTTTGTATGTTAGTATGCAGATATATGGCTACCAGCGTGCTCAGAATCGCGTGAGAGTGGGGCGTCTGCGCTCTCTCGTGGGCGACCTTTATTTGCATTGAAATTAGTGCGCGGGCGGGTGTGTAGATGTGATGGCATATTGTTGGCAACTATACCTACACACATGCTCGGCGTAAACTCGCCGCCGCGCCGACTTTTCATTCACTTTTCTCTTATTACTACTTTCGTTGGTTGCCGCGTCGACCGCTTCGAGCTCGACACTGTTCTCACGGTTGCAGTGTTTCTTTCATTTATCTTCGCACATTATTCACCGGCGGCCATTTCATCAGTTTTGGAAGTCCCATCGCTGAGGATTTTTTAATAAATTCTTCAACAGTAACTTCTGTGAACCAACAGCTCACCTCAATAATATAATCTAATCATTTCGTTTGGGATTGTTGCTACAGCATAATCGAATCGCTGGCTGGAGCAAGCCACCTATTTTAGCTTTCATTGTTCTCCCATCAAATCCTGCTCTCCTGTAAAATTTGCACTTTATATCATCCATCGTTGTTCCAGCTAGCAAATTAATTATTGAATTAGTTATTGAAGCGTTAACACATTATTAATCGGCGGTAATCTCATTTCGAAAGT
This sequence comes from Lasioglossum calceatum, assembly GCA_963966675.1. Classification (NCBI taxonomy): domain Eukaryota; kingdom Metazoa; phylum Arthropoda; class Insecta; order Hymenoptera; family Halictidae; genus Lasioglossum; species Lasioglossum calceatum. The sequence goes on from OZ016541.1 coordinate 19,577,691, forward strand.
CTATGGCATTGATTTTTCGATGGACCCTGCAGCAGCGATAGCTACTTAAATTGTAAATCAAGAAGAGCTAGAGGAAGATGTTTTAGACTGGCATTGAAGGAATCTAAATACGAGTTTTCCTTGGTATTATTATGTAGATGTTTAACTAAGTTTAATTTTGATAGAAATTCAATTCTAGATTGAAGCAATTAATCGGGCCAATTGTAATTTTCAGACTTGAAATTATCCGGCGAGAAAAGCTTGTGGAATTTTCGAATTCCTCGTGTTTATTTATGTAGCTATAGCTTTATATTTTATATGAAGATTTAGGTTTAGAACGCAGTTGTGGCGTATGTGCGCCGCAAGATTGAAGCTAGTGCTATTTACAAGTTAGGGTAAAGCAGGGGCTTGCGTCACGGTAGGTACATTATTGATCAGTATCGCGTTAAACTTGACTATACGTCTTGGTGAAGATTTCTTGAGACGTTCGATTATTCTGCGATATCTTGCGACGACTAGTAGTAAACACATTCATTTTCTAACGGTTTGCGAGAGACTTGTAGTCGATTCTATGGTTCCAAAGCGAAATTCGAGATCGTTGGAATTCACTTCCTCGTTTTCCTAATCTAAAATTACAGGGACACGCACCAAGGGTCTATGAATAGTCAAAGGTGTTCGAGAGTTCGTCGACGAAAATAACGGGAATTATAACGCCGGGAGTACGAAGATCGGTTTCAACAAAGAAACACTATCGCTGCTTTATTACATTATTACCAGACTTTGAATCTGTACGTAAAAATGTTCAGAGCCAATTTTTTAATAATTACGATCAAGTTCATACACCTCGTCGAGAACTTAGTTTGACCACGAGTAAGCTAAAAAATTGATTAAATCTCCGTTAAATTTCGCGCTATCCTGTTAATGCACAAAATCTACAGTCTAATTATTACATAATTATCACACGATAATACTATTTTTATGATGCCAGCAATTAATCATTGAACTTCAGAGTTCCCTTAAAAAACTAATAACCCATTCACGTTTCAATGCAAATATGCTTCTGCGTAGAAATGTGACTCGTTGCATAAGCAACTCATTTTACAGCGAATGAGGAGTAGCGTGAAAGTCGCACGATGCAAATGCAGAAGTTGAAACTAGTGTCTCAGCACAGCTGTGAACGAGTTTCACAGATTCCGTTACTTTGTAATCGATGAAAAAAATTTTTATTTTGTATATTGACCCGCATCAGCATAAATTTTAATGGGGCCGCAGCAGCTCCAATTTTTTTTCATTTAAGGGTTAAATCGAGAGTACTGAGGGTAAATAAAAAGAAATACTGAATTCCAACGAACTTATTTACGTTACGACCTGAAAGATCGTAAAATTTTCCATTTCGCTTAGAAGTTTTACCGAGAACTGATTTTGACCGATGTTTAGAAATAGTGCACGCTGTAAAAGAATAAAATGCACCGTCCAGTGATAGTATTGCCGATTGGGAAAACCCTGCGCATAATCTCGCCACGTGATTCGAAGCTAATCGCGCTGGAGCGCCTCGTGCTCTCCACGTCCGCGTTCATTAAGAAGCGATCCGCCATGTTTCAGTTCTTTCAATAGTATCGGTTCGTGGAAATGCTACGCGGTCGCGAGCGAAGAACCTCGTAACTTTCTACTTGGAGGCGATCCTTATGAATTTTCATGATTCACTAGAATCGGCGGCAGCATACGCAGAACCAGGCTATGCCTTCCACGATTTCAGTCTCGCACCTGTTACACGGAACAAGTCCCTTTTAAAAGTCAAATGCGCGACGAGCGTCATAGCCCGTTACTCTTGACGGCGAGCTACTAATAATTCGCGGTCGATTGTTCAACTTTGCCACCCACGGTACTCGGTACTCCCACTCGACAGCTCAAACTGCAACAATCGCGGCGAATAAAACACTTCTCGTCATTGAAATGCTTTTAAAATTGCTCAAAGATATACAGGGTGTCCAAAACCACCCGTCCGGAGGTGTTAACTTCTCAGATAAGCATATTCGGTAAAAATGTTTGGAATAAAAGTTGCAAGAATTAATGGAGGACATATGACCATGACCTTGTGACCTTCGGAACCATTTTCAAGGCTATTTGGAGGTCAGTACGTACTTTTAAAATGGGAACCCCTACTTTTGACTACGAATTCTGAAAGAGCTCGAAATTTCACGTTCAGATATGTACTTATATCTAGATTAAAATAAATCTAGAGGCCATAAAAAATACGTACTGACCTCCAAATAACCTCGAAAATGGATCCGAAGGTCAAATACAAGGTCATGGACATATGTCCTCCATTAATCCCCGCAACTTTTATTGCAAACATTTTTACCGAATATGCTTATCTGAGAAGTTAAAAACACCCCTGGACGGGTGGTTTTGGACACTCTGTATATTAAATTTTTGGGAGTTTTTTTCCGAAAAACCATTGAATCTTTTGCACTAGGATTTTACACACATATTTATTGGCATTTGGAGTACACGTGTGATTTTCTGCAAGTTCAAATCATCGAAATTACACGCGTTATACATTTTTGAAAAACATGGTTGCTTGCCATGATTCCGGTCTTTCTGCTGATCGGAAACAGAAAAATAGAGTTGCTTACTACTCGGCACATGTACGTAGTTATGGTCCGAACCAGAAGAAATCGAAAATCCTGATTGTTCTCGAAGTGGTAACATTTTGAAGGAGAGTTACCGATTTTTTATATTTGTCGGCGTACGATTAAATAGACGAATTTTAAAAATGTTGGCTCGCCCGATGACAGGCTGTGTGTTGAAGATTCTCGAAAAATTTCGAGCGCCTATAGCCACGTTAATTTTCCGAATTCAAACAAATATTTTCGCACACATATTCTACAAGATACTTGAGGAAAAAGTAAAAGAAATGCAAGGGAAACCAGAATGGAACCTTAACGCGTTAATGAATCCATGGTCCACGTGCGTGCGTCGCGCCCGGCTCGAGAGCAGCGTTGCTGGATCTTTGAATGCAGGCTGGAGGTGATCGATAAAATCGCTACACCGATGCAGTGGCGAGAATTCCTGTGTCAGTGGATGGTTTAACAGGTACTAGCCAATGGCAGGGCTTGCATCTGCTGGCGCCACGCCCCATCAACCTCCGAGAGATCAGTACCCGAGTCAGAATAGTCGCCAGGCAGATTTGAAATTGTCCTAACGCCAACACTATCGGCCGCGCGAATTCTCGCCGATATGTTCATCCGTTTGAGGCGGCTCGTTTAGCATCCATCAGAAATATCAGAGCTACTCGCATGAATGATTCCGAACGGTGCCATTCGTTTGCCAACGAGCCACGACGCATACCACGGTGCACTCTGCATGCACGCTATGCAACGCGGCCACGGGTAAATGGAGGCACAGTGTGAGGATCGAAAGAGTATGGATCCTTCGGAGCGCAGACCATACTTTTCCTGTGACGAGGTTGCGGGAAATGTATAACAGGTAGCCATTATTGCAACATCTCGTTAAGATGGCGGACCTGCTGCACAAAGAGTGCAGTAAATCCGCACGGAACCGACGGACGAACGTGAATAATTCTCACCTTTAAACACTCCGAGTTTCTTTTCGAGATTCGTATTTGTTCCACACGAAATGTGCGATTTTTCACGGTGACGTTGAACGAATGAATTTTTTCTAAATAATACGTACATAGGTATTGATCAATGTGCAAGCAACTAAAAAAGTCAGAAGAATGATTAAATATTTTTATATATTAATTTTATCTTATCAAAATTGATAGTAGAAGAAATACGTTTTTGTACAATCTCAGCTTTATGTAATCGATGCAGACAAGTCTTATTTTGTAACAATTGCATTGCAAAGTCGGGCATTTTATATGCAACAATCTAACAGAAGGAGAATGCATTTTTATTGTTAAAGGAGCATGTTTAATTATTGTTCGTATCGTCCCTGTTCGCTCTGACTTTTCCGGCGATTCCTCTTCGAAGAAAAAGCGACAACGTGCAATTGTATTCATATATGGGTGTGTCCGAACGTTGTACAAGTTTCTAAATAATTAAAGAAAACATGAAAGTAAATTGCACAAACTACTCACATTTTCTCCCCTTACGATTGACAGTTTTTCTCTGAATGAGATGTATGTACTAATGAATAGAAAGTTGTTGCAATAGATGAAAGTGACGACCAGTGCGGGGCGATAAAGTTGACGATAACCGACGCGACGGTGGACTTATATAATATTTTCGAGCGAACACTCGCTTCTTGAGAATAATAACAACGGAAATGCTTGTCGACACTAATTGCACATTAAGCTAACGAGGACTCTTTTCACCTTGCATTGTATAACTTTAGCATTTGTTAACAATATGTGAACAAACTCATCACATTTCTACTGGTGTAAAAGTATCATGATGTTACAATTACACCAACTTAAAATGTGGCCTTTTGGAAGTAAATCTAATTCTAATTATTCATTCTAAAATGACATGACTTGCCACAATTTTCCCTTAAACTATAAAAATATTGAAAGATCGACGCTGTATCTGTGATATGGACAGGATACCGATTGTGAATTGTTGTATTTTTGAAATCTCCGTCGCAGGGATCGTATATTTTCGGACCTGCCACGGTTTCTCGTAACGAACTTGTAAGTTCAGAGCATCGAGAAGCTTCAGTTGATCCTGAGCATGGCTCGATACCAGAAGAGCGGCGAGTTGTGACAACTTCCTGGAAAAGATTAGGCGTCGTTAGCGGCCTTCGCCGGGCGTCGACCCTGTTGGTAGTCAGTAGTATGTCTCAGGTTCTATGTTGCTACAGTTTCAAGATGTCTAAACATCGATCTCGTTCGATACGCGAGCACGGAATCAATCGAATTGACGTTACACCTTCATCGATGAAAATTTGATCGAAATCAAGCCGGCCTTTGCCGGACGCCATTTTGGTACCGCTCTGCATATCCGTGGGAAGAAATCTTTTTAGCACGGTACGTTGTAATCGTGTTTAAGTAAACATTAACCTCCATTTACATAGATTACTTTAAAGGGAAGATTCTAATTTGACTATGGATATTTATACATTTTTTCACTTAGTAAAACCAATTTTTCGAGAACGGAATTGAATAGAATGTTACCTTCGATATAGACAGCCCGTTTGCATGAAGAATAAGTAAACTGTGCTCTGGATGTGAACGTTTATTGAAGTCTAGATATAATAAAAATCAATAGATCCATAGGAAACTGAATAGAAGTTTAATTAGATAAAATGAGATGCATTCTTTGAATCCCGTTGAAATATTATATCAGCAAAACAATGTGTCATTCTTTATGCAAAGTACAAGATGGCCACACCAATGGATACTGGCAGCGATGTTACTACAGCATGATATAGGATCAAAGCTGGAAGATTGTAGATGCTTACTGCGGCAGAAGAAAACGAGCTGGTTCGTTGTTTGCGATGTGATTCTGACACAGATTTTTCTGTAAAAACTCCGTGTAAGACAACAGTATCGAACGATATTGATGCGGTGCCGCTTTCGGCGCTAGAATATCGTCGGAAATGGAAACAAGTACCCGTCAATCGTGTTTCCGCGTGGTGAGAAATGTAAAAGCCCCACAAATCCGGCCGGACAAAATCCTTAGAGGAGGCATGAAAGTAATGTGGTAAATCCTGTTGCGGGGGGTTTTCGCCGGCACATTACCAGTATTTACCTGTGCAAGAATGTCTCGTAAGTCAATTCGATTCCCCTCCGATGGTTCGCCGGTGTTTCCCACTCGACCGCCATTTCTCCCACCAAGAATCTGTCCTGCAAGAATCCACAGCACCGGTACGCAAGGAAGGGACGGATCTGCCCTCTTCTCCTTTAGAGTTCCTTGCCTTTATCGGCAAACCGGAGGACTCCTTTAATACAGGACATGCAATTTGCTGTTCCGACGTCGCGCGACGCGAGAACGTGCTCTGTATCATATAAAGCAAAAATTAACAGAAATCTATTCGTCCTTCTAGTCCTCTAAATCAGTTGAAAATAATGTGACGATATTACCAAATTTTCTCTAAATAAATGCTGTTTCAGAGTCAAAATGAACAGGAACAAACAGTTATCAATTTTTTGTAATATAAAAGTGCGCGCAAAGCAAAATTTCATAGAAACGAAAATTTATTCCTTTAATATATTTACACTTTTTTCTCGTAAATGCACCTGCAATGCAAATAATTCGTGTTCTATGCCTATGTGACAGTTACCTTAAATTCTTCCGATATTTTTACAGCTACTCATTTTTTCAATAAATGTGCATGTGAAATAGAAATGACTAGAAACAGGAACGTATTCCTTCTTCTAATATTCATTGTATTCGGCTTGAACAATGGTTCAACATTGGCAATAGAATTTGCACCAAATCTTTATGCAATATAAGACTTTAATATTCTCGGTTCGATCACAACTGGAAAAACCTAGTCTAACACTTTCGGTCAACGCGTCTCCGCGTCGCCTAGTTAATTAGAAGAATTAATTAGCATCTATAAGTGTCATAATTAATATGCGTAAGCGAGACGCCTTCCTCCGGATGTCGATGCGGTGTCGAAGATGTCGCGATTTTCGGCATCGCCATACGTGTCCCACACCTGCATCTCCGACCACCTACGATGATTTATGCATCGCAATTAAATAATTATTACAAAAGTTCCATAATTCTGCACATTCTAATGATAGAAAAATCCACGCGTTTGTTATCGTATTGCATTTACATTCAGCCAAGTTGTACATGAAATTTCAATTTCCATATTGAATTTAATCTAAATACATTACAGAAGAAGGTTCAACAAAGAAAATCAGTAGAAATAAATATGTAAGTGACATGGGAGAATAATTTCTACTATTTCAAACTGCAACTAAATTCTTGTACGACGCGATAAAAAAAACTATTTAAAATATGTTTTAGCACTAAATGTGACTATTTCACATTACCTTATAAAATCTATTCAAATTATAAGCCGTTTGAAATAAATTTAAATGACTTTGTAGAATAATTCCTCAAGGATGCACCTTTGCAATCTTAATAATTGTAAATTAAAAATATTAGACTTAAACCTAGCGTTAATATTACAAAGAATTCGAGTCCACGATGGGTTAAAGATCGATGTTGTCGAGCGCGTTACGAGGGCTGTTGCAACTGTGCTGTAGTTGTATTATTATTATTATTATGTACGGACCGAGGTCCTTTTATACAGGGGTTTACAGACGTTTTGTATAACTTCTAAAAACAAATAGAAAATAACAAAAATATACAGAAAGAACATAGAAAAAAAAGAAAGAAAAAAAAAGAAATTTTCTTAACCTAAAGTTTTTTTTTACATTCGATGGACAAGCACAGAACTAAACAAATACAGGTACGATATTAGCGAATAATCTCGCGTAGGGTAACTGCACCAGTGAATGAACATTTAAGAAATTGTTCAGGAAGATATTTAATTTAAAAAAAAACATGTGAATTAAAGGAATCTCATATATGCCAAATGGCTCCCTATACTTCATTTGTCAAAAATAAATGAACACAAATAAAATAAAATTAGTATTATTTTTCTTTATTGAACGTTAAATAAAAAATATAAAAAATACGAGTTAATGAACACTACATTTTTAGTCTTAGGCTTCAAATTTGTTGACATATACAATAGCGTTCATTTACTGGTGCCCGTTTATTCACTGATGCAGTTACCCTAATTTTGTTTTGAATGCCTGTAACGTGCCATTAAAAAAATCAATGTTATTGTAAAGTGTGTTTGATCTCGCAATAATCCGATTTATAGGATTCATTACTTAGTTTTGTGATAAATGCATAAAATCCGCAGTCTAATCATGAGGTTGGAATGGGCGCTTAGCTGAGGCGAATCGCGACGATCGTTTCCGACGGGAAGTCTGGCCAAAGAGGAAGCCCCGGACTGCGTCAGCAGACGTCGCTCTCTACCGTACGCCTTTCGTGCCCGCTCGTGCCGTTTCAGCTGCATTCATGCCTTTTGCATTTGCTCGTGCAGGCTCGCCGACAAAGACCGCCGGCGTGGCACTCGCATCGCATTTTCGATTACCTGTCCGACTCGACTCACTCGTGTCTCACATCCATGTCGTGTTCTATTCTCACTCCGCGTCCTCGAAACGAATGATCTGTATGCCAACGAATTGCCGTGCAACTCACCTCACATCTTATTCTTATTTCTGTAACACGTCGTTTCCTTCGACGCGAACCTTCTCGTTTCGAGGGCCTCACCGATTGTCATCCACTGTACGCAATTTTATGAGATCTTGAAAAATTCAAGACCTCGGCGTACTTTCCCTAATTGTTTTCTTTTTTATGGGATTCGTCAAGCATTCAATGTAAAAAGCAAATTAACGACACTGAAGTTCAAGGACCTGCTGTAACTCTGTCCAAAAAAATCATATAATAATGTACCTGAGCTTATTGTTCAGAGCAAATCCGACACACTGAATCCAAGTGGACTGTTATCTGATTCTGTTCCAACTAACTTCTCGAGTCTTTCTTATTTCCATACTGACCAAACGATTATGATTGCAATTTCCCCGGAAACGCACGAGAAGGTCATAATAAGTTTGGTAAGTTTGTCGCATAAAGGAACGATTTAAAGCTGCCAACTTCGAGTAATAATGGATGATAATTATAGGTTGTTCGCAGAAGTTTATTGCTGGTTGCATGCGGGGGTGTGATCAATATGGTCGCACGTATCCCCAATTCCGGAAGGTCGTGTGATTCGCGACTGGCAAATGCCGCCACACCCTTCTGCTCTGTTTCCGCCCTTCGTTTAGAGAAGTTAAGAGCAAATTGGAGCCTTCCTTGCCATTCCTTCCAGTAATTGGCAAGCGATGCACTGGGCGTTTTTCTCAGTCCGGCCCCGATCCGTAATTGCATCCGACCAACGAACGTATCTAATGTGTACACGCATAGATGGAGGCAAGCTATTCTCGCGATAAAACGACAGAGAACCTTCTAACTACATTGTTTCTTCACGATCCCTTGTTAAACGGCGATTGGACATTGAAGTCGAGTGGTATTGATACTATTGATCCCTCAGCCTGCGAACAATTAAAACGTGATATGTATCGATCGTGTCGATTACATTATAGTTGCTTTGAAACGCTTTATGAAACTTGCCAATTTCGGCTTCGGAAGAGATATTTTTGGTCCCTGGAGAAAGTTGGTATGCGTTTTTGCAAAAAGTATACAGATTATCGTTATGCATTGTGGAATGCGTTGTGCATTGTTTTCGTTTAGATCAAGGCTTTATTATTATTATTATTTATTAAATGCTTTAAACCGAATATGGTTTATGTAGCATAAACAATAGGTACATATGAACATAATAACATAATACATATTAATTCTCTTAACATACGTAATAGTACATAATAGTAACTTAACCTACAACTAGTTTATACGGCTTCTACTAGATCAAGGCTTTACTGTAATTTTTCAGAATCACATCTACATATTACTTTTCAAGCGATGTACTTCTTAGTCAGACTTAGGTGAGCAACAGAGTTATGTTATGTAGAGGGTGGGAGAACAGAAGGGTGACTAAACGGAAAATAATATTTGGCTCCAAGATTCTTGTAATACCGTGACCAAGCTCCGAATTAAATGGCGCGAGTTCACAATAAAGCACTGTGTCGACATTGTTCGTAATGGGCTCAGGGATCGTTTCACGAGACATTTCGAAGATTGCGTCGCGTCGGCCGGGTTGCAGTAAACAGTGCATAAAGAATATCTCCGCGAGTAGAACGGATTGGTAGGCAAGAGAAAACCGGCGGGTCGGAAGTTGGTAGTCATAGTTGCGCCCTGTTATTTCGCGACTCGTAAACGCTGCTCCTTCTTCGCGTTCCTCGTCCTCTTTATTTGGTTGATCCTCTTGCTCCTGGATCGCCGCGCCGCGCCGATGACAGGTGAAGCCAACTGGTACAAAGAGAAGGGGATCGGAGAACTCCGTTCGACCGGATATAATTGTTGCGCTACTGATTGACTTTTGCCGAGTACCTTTTGTGCGGACCTCGCCGCCCACTTGTCTTCTTGCGTCGACAGGCTTGATTTGTTTTACCTCGGTCTTTTCTATAATAAGCGTTAATTGGAACCGTAGCGCGCCCCGTAAGTAGGACGATGCACCTATTACCCCCGGGTGCACATTATAAATAAATCCCGAACATTGATCAGCCGTTTCCCTTTCGATCATACGAATGGCGTTCGTCTAGCTTGCTCGCCGAGGAAAAAAATGAACGTGTACATTTGCGAGTTTCAACCTTACTGTTCGATCTCCGACGAGAGTTTTTCGTGCGGCTCTCTGGTAGAATTTTACTCTCGAGAGTAACTCGCAATAGTTATCCTCCCAGAACATGGATGCTCTCACGGACACGTACCTTTAGCGACGAACAATCATCGGTAAAACGTTCAGTAAATAAAAATGAGGGTTGACGGAAATCGATATCCTCATTGAAATCTGAATTTTGAGAAATCGGAGAAAGATTGTAAACTGGACATCCGTCATCTAAGTCGCAAACGTCATTAGAGCCGACTGGTTCCGATTGATCGGCTTGAACTATCGTACCGGGTGATTAGGTATCGCAATGACAAAAATATTCGAAGGGTCCGTCAAGTAAAGAGATCACGCACGTGATCGTGTGTGCGGCGCCGTTCTGTGTTATTAGCAGGTAGCTTGTTAGGCAGTTGGTTTGTGGATAATGGCAGGTATTACAACACGCGACCGTTATTAACCCTTCGATCGTTCTCCCTCGCTCCATTACGACCCCCTTCAATCTATCCTTATTGTGCCCTCTTGGCGCGGCTTGTTCACTCCATAGAGGAGAACACCCCGACGGACAAGATATAAATCATTATTCATAATAAGCTGTCACGACAAAAAACCGGCACAAACAGATCTTAGGCTGCTGCGCTAAATGCTCGCCATCGTAGCTCTCGCTCCGCCGCCAGGTTCTTCGGAACGTCTCGATCGGCGGCGATCAAACGATCTTCGTTTCGAAGACTCCCGTCCGAATAAGAAAATTAAACGTTCTCGAGTCACAGAGGACTATATCTGTAGCGTTAGGTCATCCGGTTTTTGTCGATTCGTCAAAAATAAGGCTAGGCGCTTCACGATTTCACGAAAGACTTCAGTCGAGGAAGAATAAACGCGCGTATCAAAAATACGCCTCGAACACCCTTTAAACAACTTCTTCACAAATGCACCAAACGACTTTTTATGGACAGCTAGAGGGAGTGGTAATGAGGAATGAAGATTTTTAAGAAATTGCATGCGGTCTGAATATTTTGTAAATTTCTGTTACAGGCTCAGGTAAAACAGTTGTAAAAATCAAATTTTCAACATTTTCACTTCACCGCATCTAGTAAACTAATTGTTGTAGCTTCGCAGAGAAAGCTTAAATATATTTGTAGAATATATTGCATATTTTAAAACTACGATTGTCGAAGAATTGAATTCAGCACTGTGAACAGAGCAAAGGGTAGGATGTGTGGCAATTCCAGGGGTACATTTCTAAGCTAGAATATTGTCCACATCGATCGTCCACACGAGGCGAGGGTTCAGCATTGGTCTCGGTGAGGCTCTAGACTGCTGCTCCTGGAGCGTGGAGCTGGAAGAAGGTATCGGTGAACGCGGGTAGAGATTAAGGTAGGGGAGACAACGACAAAATGGTAAAGAGGAGGAAGAGGGGCGAAAGAGGGTGTTGGCGTGGAAGAAGAGAGAGAGAGAGAGAGAGAGAGAGAGAGAAAGAGAGGAGGAGAAGGAGAAGAAGAGAGAGCGAGAGAGAGAGAGAGAGAGAAAGAGAGGAGGAGAAGGAGAAGAAGAGAGAGCGAGAGAGAGAGCAACAGGTACACGGTAGGTAGAGGACCGATGAAAGAAAGGAGGAAAGAAACGAGGGAAGAAGGATAGAGATGAGAAGAAAGAGAGTCGAGAAGGAAAACGCGATCTCGGAAGGCAGAGGAGGGAAGAGGAGGACCGTTTGTCGGACATACCTCGGGGCCACCCTGGCGTCTAATTACGTGTAATGCACTCCCGGCTTGCCAGGCCTCGAGTTGCCGCCAGAGGAGAGCTGGGTGAAAAACTCAGGTCGCGCAACGGCAAAACCATGGCGATCGCGGGGACGCGGTGCTATGTCCGGCACGCTCGGACCCACACGACGAAGACTACTGGGATACACGAGGTGCTGTGCCACTGACGAGGACGCCGGACGACCACGTTCTCCGGGACGTCGATCCTCACGTGCACAGGAATATCGTGTCCTTTCCGCTCGGCCCGCGTCCTGAACCCCTGGAATGCCACCGCCACCTTCGAACTGCTAAAATGAAGACGTGTTCCGAACCCATGTTTCAACGACCCGATTCGATTCGAAGCCCGTAGCCCCCATCCTCGACTCACCCCTTCCCCGCCTACGAATTTCCAAAATTCACGCCCCCAATCTTGCGGTAGTTGCCATAGCATAATATTCAGAGATTCCATGTGCGATTAAATGAGGAAAACGGGGCAAAACTGGTTTTTCGTCTGTTTCGCAAGGTGTAAGGCTGAAACTTGGCAGAAAGGGTTCTTTTTGAAACGGTGGCCGTTTTTGACCCCCTTAACCGGCTAGGTTAACACGTATATCTCGTTGATCCGTTCCGATCCTACAAAATCTAATAAAATTTGATTTAGCAAAAAGACAAGGATGAATTTGTCACGACGGATAATGAATCGTGTCGCACACGATCTACGTGGCAGTCACCGTGTGAACGGATTGTGCTCGAAATCTTCAAGTCTGCCTCGTTATCGTGGAGAAGTTCCGAGGCGAAAAAAGTGCAGCAACAGGGACAGAAGGCACGGGAAGAGTGTAACATCGATTTGCCGAAGCAGCAGCAGCAGCAGCAGCAACGGCAGCATCTCAGTCGGCTCGCACAGAGCCGTGGTATGCGTGTCGCCGCAGTGAAAGAGGCGGACGAACATTGTATCGCCTCCATCTCCAGAAAAATTGCTGACTAATTATATTTGTGCGTGTGCGAACACGTGTTTCACGCTCGCACGGCCAGTCAATGGACGAGAGAGGCTCTGTGACTATCGCCGGCGAACAGGTCGGCAAGCACGGTCTCCTCTGTTGTTCCGACAGCAGCGGGACGACTGGTACACTTCAGAAGAGAACGAGAGGAGACGGAGGTGGAGGCAAGAAAACTCTCCTAGAAGAAGTGCTAGCACCGTTTAAAACCACGACGGCACCCGCGGCGCGCGTTCTAAGCGTAATTACCATTGGCGCAATTAATTTAGTTAAAGAGCCTCCGACATTAATTTACAATGTGAATCTCTCTCGGTCCCGTGTCCTTTTGTCCCCTATTTAATGCCTTCGGGAGGTATCCGCGTCCACATTCCTCGTTCCTGGGTAACGACGAATCAACTTCATGCCGTTTTTTCCTATTTTAGTGTTACAAATTAGGCGGCCATTCCAGAACTTTGGAAAAATCGACTTCTCTATTCTGTTTTCCTCGCAATTTCGACCCCGATCTTTTCTAGTCGCATCTTCGACATTATTTACCAGTTCGTAAACTGGGACGTATTTGTCAAAGTTCAATGAGGTTTAACTCCTTCCATTTTTCTCAGTGTATAACGCTACAATAAAGAGATGTCCAATATTCGGATAATCGAGGTGCTACTTGTGCTAGCAGTCAAAAATAGGTGTTACCGATTCAGTGAATAACGATAACGCCTGACTGGAAGGGCAGTCGGTGGGATTGGTCAGCCAGCAAATCATGTTTGCGCAGCAGAACTTTTGCAGTGCTGAGTTAACTGTTCTGCAGACAAGTTGACTTTCTTACGCCGCGACGCTCAGCGAGCAAGCGCGCTCGCTAAAGGGTATTAAACGCCTTCCCCGTAGACTGGCCGATGATTGCACCAACGACAGTTACTATCTGGAAACTGCCACCTCCCATCAGATGGCAGGAAACAGTGAGCGACTATACAGTTAACTGTAACGCACCGACAAAGTGCATTTTCAACAGCCATTGCAGTCTCGCTTGCCCTCCACTACGGGCTCACCCTTCAGTTAGTGTCACTAATGTCAGTCATCCTGTCGACTATGTATAATATACGCGATTCGCAGCGACGTCATTGACATGCTCGACACTAATGTAATCAAGGTGATAAGAAACACCAGTGGTGTTTAACATTTTGCTGTTGACACCCAAACCATAACCATCAGAAAACTGGTACTTGGATAAAATTATCTGGTACACAGAATTTGTTACTATATTATTCACGATTGCAAATATTCCACCAATGAAACGGTTTCTATGCGTTCTTGACTCAAGAATAACTTTTGGATTTCAGTCAAATCTGCTTGATATTTATTATTTTCAAAAAGCTAGAGCGTTCTTGATTAATTCTTGTCTCGATTCTGAACTGCTGTACAATTTCGTGGATGTTCAATCAGTTGTTTAACAAATAATTCCCAAGATAAGTGATTGATCGAAGTTTTAAGCACAGTTGAAATAAGAAGTATGGTTGGTGGAGTCTGCGAGTCACGCGATATATGGTACACAAAGAATGAACAATAGGTACAACTATTTCATGCTGAACATTTATAAGTCGGTAGACGATTGAACGGGTACTTCAGAATTGTATTGTCAATGTCACTTACACGTATATGTGCGAAAGCATTGTTACAGCAGTTTACGGGCCCAACTTATAACTGACATTGGCATGGGGTTTGGCTTCCTGCCAAAGTTTGTTCTTCTGTCCTGGCTAGATGACTTGTCGACAGTTTTTCGTTATCCTACGACACCCGAAAATACTTCAGTACATAATTTGGATCGTGCGAAACATTGTCGCGCACTTGTTGTTCATTCGCGAGAACAGCAAATTTTAATTTTTACTATTTTTAATGCATATATGCTTTGCTACGTAGTGACATCATGATCTGTGATTATTAATTTACTTCGACGTGTGTTAGTACGTTCATTTTGCTCTGAACCGAAGTTTGCTCGTTTCGTTGGTGACACAGTGCTCAGTTGATTACAATATCTGAATTTGTTAAGTTGTGATAGATTTAATTTACCAGAGCCTGACAACTATAAAGGAAATATTTTGGAGATTAATAAATTATATCAGACATGGAAGAAGACGAGGATTACATAGAAGAACCGGAAAGGCCCAAACGCTCTAAGAAACATCATAAATCAAGAATCGAGAAAAGTTTGAAAAGTAGTAAGTGACTAATATACATTGTTAAGAATAAATTTAAATTGTTCAGTATTGATTTCACATAGATCTGGTGGACCTAGTAGATTTTGTAGATGTAGTAGACACGTTCGTAGTATACACTTTCAGTTGAGTTGTATCGTAAAATAAGAATACACCAGGAGAACTATTGTTATCTCAGGATAGGACGGGGATAAAAATATCCATTTGCTATATTTGCTTTTTGCAGTCTGGCGTAAAATTAAAGCACGATTCAAAGGAACACAGAGCGAGTCAAGCGACGAATCCAGCTCCTGTAAGTAATTAACTAATTAGAAATCTTCATTAATCACCTATTAAATCGTGCGGTTAAACAGAGAAGAATCGATTAAGGGTATCAAAATATTCAGGTGAATCTTCTGTAGCGATATCATGTAAAAGATCTATTTTTTTAAACAATAAATTGCAATTAATTTATTTGAAAGTCCTTGACCTATCATTTGTCATATATAGAAGTACTTTCCAACAGATGGATTGAAGAAAAAAAATACATGAGAAGCACCAAAATATTTGAGAGAATATCCTGTGTCCATATTATAGGAGAAAGTTTATTTATTTCTGAAAAAATAAACAGTATCAAGTATTTATGATAAATTCGAATGATAAAAAATATGAAAATAACCATTATACGTAGTGGCAGAAGGCTGAAACTAGTAGAGAAACGGTACCGACAGTAGATTAGTTTCAGAAATTTATAGTGGCGCCACCAGTGGCAATCTTGTGACGGTTGTCGATAATCTGAATCTCCATTTTAATATTGATTGGTTGTAAATTTTGTAAATTAGTTATGGTCTTGTTGTTAAGTTAATAATGTTAATCAATATTAAAACAGTGATCCACTTTATCGACTTCCGTCTATGTTACCGACAGTCACCACAAATCTTTGGAACTCGGTCACCGACGAGATCACAGATGGCGGTCGGTGGTTATGGTCTTGTTGTTAATAATGTTAATCAATATTAAAACAGTGATCCACTTTATCGACTTCCGTCTATATCACCGACATTCACCACAAATCTTTGGAACCAGATGGCGCCATTATTTTCTGCCTAAAATAAAATATAGGTTCTGTTCCATGCTAAACTTGGGTATGCTCTGTCTCTGTCTATACTGACAAAAGTGGTGGCAGAAAAGACGTCGGGCGTGTGCATTCTCATTTCCTCTCTGCCTGAACATTCTGATATCTTCAGCCTACTTTTAGACCCTGAAATAAATCCGTCAGAGTCATGGTTCTTCAAAGAAACTTTCAACAAGAGAAGAATGTTTCGACAAAACAGTTTTCGGGGCACTTAATGACGTTGTCGAAGCCATAGTTATATCGTCGAGTACAATAATGCTTTCCAGGTCAAACCTCGAGTCTTATCACTTCCAGAGCAATCTGGCTGTTCTCCAGAGCCCTTCGCTCTTCATTTGTGTTTATTAACGTGTTATCCCATTGTATTTATTCACGCTCCACAATATAAATACTTAGGAAAAAAATTGTCAAATTCTTTGAGATGCCCAATCTCGTAGAAACATAGTGGAACACCTTGTGGAGAAACAGTAATCTAAAAGTAACGAAAAGGTGGAATAAAACTGCTACGTGCACTATCCTGTATACGGCATTAACTTGGTTCTTCACAAAACATAAACTACTTAATTGCAAAACTTTCCTCGGACGAACGGGGCGATAAGGTATCAAGTGAAGTCATGGTGGCAGACAGCTTACACACGAAGAGGTCATTGTCGGCTACTGCGGAAGTTCGTATCAGACTTCGCGAGGCATATTGTCTGCAGATTTCGAAGTATGTACAAAGGAAGTCGACGCCTAAGATGATTATAATCTGTCACTTCAGTTGCTTAATACACTGGTACTACCATAGAAACGCAAGAACAATTTCTTCCTTTCCAGAAAATAGTTATTAATATTAAAATACTATTCTCATATTATAATTTTTCTGTGTGTTAAAATTTAAAAATCCAGATTCAGGACTTACCTTTTCGCTAAAAGAAAATATATACTTATAAAATATACTTAAACAGACGAAATGAAAAAGTATAATGATGCGTAAAATTCCAAAATACCGATGAACCTCGTTCGCCGATGTTACTTGATATAAGTTCTCATTAACATCGTTGCACAACTGGATATCATCGATCGCGCTTTCCACCAGTTGAAGAATGGTTTTAATAAAATTCCCCTTGCCATACGAGAGGTACGCAGAGCAACGGAGAGCTCGCGAGAAATTTTCTCTGAATTTTAGTACGGTGATATTGATCAGAATTTATTCAAATCTGCTTCGTTTTACAGAAGCGCGGCGTGCATGCGATGATTATGAAAGTTCCAGAGAATATCTCTGTTCGGGGTGGAACAAATGAGTGTGTATCGAATTCTTTGACGGCTACGAAACCTTCGGTGAAACGAGTGCGAGTAACTTTTCGACCTCGGGACGCGTTTCAAAGGTTCAAAGGTTCCTTAAATTGGAAGCGAAGATAAGAGGAAGAAAGATTGATATAATTTTGGACACTCGAAAGACTTCGACCGCCGCTACCTCCGTAAATCGTCGAGATACTGATCGGAGTTGTTTCGAGAGTTTGTATAATACCTCTGAACAATTTACCGGCTTCTTTGTAACACAACTGTCTCGACTCCCGCGCACCTTTCGACTCAATTTAGTCGAAAAACAATTTTTCGCTTTTACTACAAGGTGGGGCTTGTTTTTAACGCTAGAACTACCGGATGAGTCAAAATGACTTGCTCCTGATTGGTTCTTTTTATGAGAAATTTTTTTAGCGAACTTCTCTATTGCAGCACATTTTTTAATCTACTTTTTCATAAGTGTTTCATTTCAGGTTCGTAAATCGCGTAGCTCATCCAAATGAAAAAGAACGTCGATCTCGCGCATTTTATTTTGCAAACGAATTCTAAACCTTCGATGACTACACCGAATCCCCTTAATTTCAGTTGCGCTGCATCATATTTCAGTGTCATCACAGTCCCCGATATTCGGTCCCGAAAAATGAGCGGTTCGTCATGACCTACATGCTTCCGATAGCAACGTAACGGAAAAATTGCAAGGATCCCCATAAAAAAATGGGGAATTGTAGCTCGGTGTTGTCTGGTCTAACTTACTGATACTTTTAGTTCGGAGTGAAGTTTGCTGTAGTTGCACTTGAAACGACACACCCCGCGCATCGGTGATGCACTTTTGCAAACGAAAGGCACGCTCTTCCTTTTCTCTCATTCGGGAGTGCTCGGAGCACAAGCAATTCTCTGCAGGTTCGAACGATTTCCTTTCTTTCCACCCTCGGATTCTTTTGATAACAGGAGAACCGGGAACAACAACAGAAGAAAGGGATCCGTTCGACATAAATTACGAAGCTAACATCGCTCGGGAACCTTCTCCTCGACTTAATCGCTGGCTTGTTGGTTATTATTGCTGTTTAAGTGGTTGTTTAACTATTGTGGAAATAAATGCTACGTCATTTTAACAATTAAACGCCCTTATTGTTCTCGCTTGAACAGTGCTGAAAATAAAAAGGACGCTTAGAACGCGCCAGTTTCACAGTGGAAAAAATTTAGTTGCAATAATTATCATTAAATTCTCAATCTTTCTGTGATATTAGCTTGGCGAGCTTCTGACGTTCGTACAAATTTGCAGCTTCCCGAAGCGATTAATAAAAATGGAGAACGAGGCAGAATTTCATTTTTCTGGGTCCCGCAGAAGAAGCTGTACACGCAATTAATCTGAACCGCTGTCGCAAAAAGCTGGGGAGATATTTCGGAGACGCGTGTAAATAAATTATGATACTCTGCAAGGAATTCGGGGATAGTTTCGAGGTTTTCCTTACATTCGAAATGTGCGGTTTATTCGGAACTCTCGCTTCCAGGCCATTTGTCCCACTTCCTGCTGCAAGTTATAGTAGACTAATGAAATATGTTTGAATCGCGTAGAGGACACGGTCTGGGATACGAACGTGACTACAATTATCAGTAACGATTCCAGGAATGTTTAATTCTACTTTGTTATTCTTCCAGGGAATCCGCCAGTGCCATTCAAGTTATCTGCACCGACGAAAATTCTGCTACTTATTGATAGAAACGGTAGAAATCGATTTCCACGTCTCATCGAGCCTTTCTCATATACATACATAAATATTGCAGATTTAATTATTATTTACAATTCATCATTCTTGCCTCACCAACCAAGTTTCGTATTTATTTGTGAATTAATCTCGAGACACACAATCTTCATTATAATTTTATGGATGAGCGGTTCGCAAGTACGCACGTATATTGAACAAGATCTGAGAATTTTTTTATTGAAGAATATGTAGATTTAATCACATTGTTGAAATATTTACAGAGTGCTGCATGCTGAACCGGATATTGGAATTCTAATGATACGTCCATGGAAAATTAATAACCATATGCATTTGCTGGGTAGTTGCCATGGATGCATTAATATTTCCCAAATTTAGAAAATGTATTCGATGGCTAAACGTTTCCGGCACACTGATTAGTAAATAGC
Organism: Lasioglossum calceatum; assembly: GCA_963966675.1. Taxonomy (NCBI): domain Eukaryota; kingdom Metazoa; phylum Arthropoda; class Insecta; order Hymenoptera; family Halictidae; genus Lasioglossum; species Lasioglossum calceatum. The sequence continues at coordinate 19,597,457 of OZ016541.1, forward strand.
CGAGCTAAAGCTTGTCATTAAAGTGTCGATAAAAATTCTGTGAAAAATCGAGAAATACCATAAAAAACCAATTACGAAGAGAAGGAGGAAGGCATTAGTTTCTAAACAACGGGGTGAACAAACGCGTATTAAACTCGGGGGTTCGCAAGCGACATTCGTTGCTCTCGTGTTGTTAATCATCCCACTCCAGCGACATATAACGAGAGATAAACGATCTTTGAGCGTCCGATGTTTTTCGTAAAGATTTCGACTGTCAAGAAGATTTATCGCCGAGTGTCGTTCCCTAGTCAGCACAGATTAATACGTTTCCAACGACTGCTTTAGGCAAATCTTACCTTGCAGATACCGAGACGTGCAGTTCAATCTCTGCGAGAAAAAGCTTCGAGGAAAAATTCATGAAATTGGACGAGGACCACGCTGAGGTCTAATCTGTGTCCAATTTTAATCAGCCGAATTATGAATGTGTAACAAAGAAACTTCTCGCTTCGGTTTATCGATTTACGTGGTTTAGCCACACCATCTGCTTCCAGACGACGACGTGCAGTACGGAGTCGCCAGATTAAGACTTGTATCCCCACTCTGTCTTCCCCTTCCACGACGCTCGTCACGTGACAGAGGGTAACTGCATTCACAATTATGGCGAAGCTTAGAAACGATTGTAGGGGAGTGTTATATCAAACCGTTCAGTCAACATCAATTTCATTAGAAGGTGTACATATTATCAGTCTGAAAATTTTCAAAATTGGAGATCTCAATATATGATTAAATCATAGAGGAGAAATTTTCTCCTCGATTAAAATAAAAGAGAAGAAATAACGTTCAATTTGGTTTCTATTTCTTGCGATCGATGCAGACAATTATTATTTTTCATAATGATCCACAGTCTATTTATAATTACTACGCCGTAGATTCGTCCGAATGAACGCGGTGTCCTGCCACAAAGAAAATATGAATGATCTACACTGTAAATTTTAGAAAAATTCGCGCGAAGTTCCCAGTGCGTCGTTGTATTGGCAGTTCCGCGTCAAACAAACACAGGCCGATTGAGAACGACCATCGGAACGTATCATCTGCGTTATAGTACTCGGCACGATATGGATTGACGTGTATCAAAACGTATCCGCTGGAAACTTTCATATTGGTCTTTACTATGCGAACAGGAGCGTCTCGTTTATCGCGGGAGTATTACGCTCGGATAAAATCGACGAAACTGCACAACAAATTCGGCAATTTCCAAAGCTTTGCGAGCTCTAAGTGCCGGTGTTACTAACTTTTTAATTACACATGCCACGCATGTATTCTATCAAAGTGTATTTCAATATTTCATTGGAAAATGTGTTACAGTTAATTCCCTCGCGAAGATAATTTAATTAATAGAGCGATAACTGCACAGTTGAAATGTTAACGTTCAACTCTTTCAGATGTTGATATTTAATCAGTTGCTACACATTTAAGTATTGCATGAGGTGTTATATCAATTTCATATCCGTAAAATGAACAAAATCATCTGGGTCGGAAGAAATGTCTAATTTCAGAGTTAAAATAAACTGCAAAGGGTTAAAATGGAAGTTTGCCTGTCCGAAAAATAATTAATTCGCAGATAGATAATTCGCCGGAGGGTCGAGGCGAGACGAACAGCTGGCGGAGCAGTTGACAGGTATTCCAAAAGGCGTTTCACAGAGCACTACATTTATAATTCGCGACGTCGCGTTAACGGCCGGCGACTTTCTGTAATAGAATTTCGGATGCAGGCAGTGCCTGGGCTAATTTCCAACGCTACCCGCTAGCCTCCTTTAATTTCTCTGATCCTGAGCGGCAAAGTCGTAGCCTACTGAGAGTCCTCTGATGGTGGCATGCCGGGTGCCCGTGGCAACAAGTTGCCTAGCAACAGTAAACCTCTTACATCCCCCGCTGGTCACGGCACAGTTGCTGACGCCACCGTTGCTGCTGTCTTATCATTCTCTCTGTTCTTTCTTCTCTGTGTACATCCTTCTGCTATCCGTGCCGCGCTCCTTCTGGGGCATAACCTTCTCGAGGATGAGGCTCTTCGCTCCCCGGGAGAAGATGATTTCGGGCGGAATCCAAGTCCCCGGGATTTCATTCCTTCAGGAACGGAGATCCTTCTGACCCATCTCCTGTTCCGAATATTCGGACAGATTAACTTAGCTGGCCGCTCTATCGATATTCCTCGACAGCGACCCGAACGTATTTCGTACCGGGGCCAAACTGTAAGGGGTGGTTCTGTTTCTCCGACTATGGGTCTCCCGGGAAGTCTTCGCGAAAGCTAAGAGACCCGAGGGCCATTTTCGAATTAGTCTTATTTGTATCCACCGGGTGTTGCAAGTTCGTTCATTCGGCTCTGCTCGAATCCGCCCGATGCGAGTTTAACTCGTGTTATTGCCCGCGCGGAGCGAACTTTCGAATTCATCTCTGAGCATCTTCTGGGGTAGAACCGCGATTATGCGCGGAAGCTGATTATTGAAATGATTCTAACTTGTAATATCAATTCTAATATTATTCGGTCAGTTATCTTCGGTATCTTCCTCCCAGCTATTAACAGACTGCGGATTTTACACATTTATAGCAAAAATAAGTTGATTAGTGAACTCATTTGAAAAATTTCAATATACTGTTGCATTGTTTCCAGCTTTCCGCTATTATTGAGAAAAGAAATACAGTAATCGCTCCTTCGTTGTCCTGAATCGTGGACACGATCGTTGTCCAGTGCCTACCCATTCCACTGCCTGTCAACGCCGAGTCGCTCCGCAGGGCGGCGACGATTGATGTCGGCTCGGGTATATCGGTGTGAACACCACACCATTGACTCGAGGAAACCGAATTTTCAAACTTCTTAATTTTCATTATTTCTTTATGGGACTTTCACTAACTTATTTCTGGCATTTCTCTGATTAAAATGACACCAAACACGATGTAGTTTCAACTGTATTTAGTGGTTTGATCGACGGTCAAAGTTTCGAAGGCAACGAGCAACAGCAACAATGTGGGCCTTTAAACTGTGCCGGCGACGGCGACACGCTTCGGTCACCCGATCCGTATCTCATTCTGTCCTTCTCTATGTTCGGCTCTCTATTGAAGTCTCGCTCGGCGGTCGGCGCGATATCTAGACGCAGTCATAAATCAAGAATAGTGTCCGGGCACGCTCGTTGTCCACTCAACCCCCCGGCCTTTGGACAAAGAAGGAGCTTTTACTGTAAATGTCTAGGTAGCTTGAAAATAATGCATACAATCTTCGTTTTACAGAATTAGAATCCATCACTTATTGTACTTAATCAGTGCACATTTACATTTGCAACCGAATGAATTCATGTTACAACGCGGTATAAACACGTTTCCGGGAAAATGATTGAATTCACTAATTTTACAAAGGCATACAGACATATCTGCGTTACGGTCGGATAGTTCTGTTGACGTGGATATTTTCCGGAAGAACGTGTTCGATGGTTAAACGTTTGTAGCACACTAATCCGAGGATAGTCGAACGCCACGCGGAGCGGGCATTGTGTTTAATGAAAATCAAATAAAGAATAGTTACATAGTGATATTAGTCCGCGAGCGACGCACTCGTTCAGCCATAAAACTAGCTTCCTCGCGGAGCGCACGCAAACTCCAATCCACCCAGCATCAATCAGTTGCATCCATTATTTGTTTTCCATCCGTTCCATTTGCAACATCCCTTTTTCGAAAAGTTAACAGCCTCCTCGGATAAACAGCGAGCTCAAACACAAGAGGTATTAGTACTATACAGACTAGGATTTTCGATTCGACTGTTGGCTGTAACGTCACGGTATTTAGACCGTGCGTGCGTCCGAGTATGGCAGCGATAAAACGTGGAAAGGAGGGTGTGCGCGCGTTGGTGAAATATCTCGTTCGAGATGCGTATTTTTTCAGAAAAATCGTTTATACCGTAGTGAATGTAACAATGTGAAGATTAATTGAATGGGTGTCTGGAAGAAGAGGCTATGTCAGATTTTTAAAATATCATGGGAGCGGAATTTTGCGAACTTTTTTCAATTCAACCAGCTGAAAATGACATAGGCCCTTCTTCCATGGGAAAAATACTGAAAACCGAAAGACGAAAGATAAAATTTAAAAAATCTGACATCGACAATCAATTATATTGAATATAATCAATATACAGGGTGTGGCCGGACGGGTGGTAAACCCGAGCAGAAATAAGTAAAAATAAGTAGAAAAAAAGGAATAACATTTTTTTGTTTGACGCTTCGTTTTCAAGGATATCGAGTTTGAAAATGCAGCGAATACACGTGCTATTGCATAGGAATCGTCTGACGCGTCTGATCATGATCAACCAATTCTACTTTGTGCATATTCTAAACTAAAGCACCCGAACCTGGCAGAACTTCAAACTTGGTTTTCTCGAAAACGAAGCGTCATACGAACAAATGTTATTCCTTTCTTTCTATAATTTCTATAATTAGGAAATTTAATATTCCTTAAAATTAGGATAATTAATTCCTATAATTAATTCCTAATTCCTTAAAATTAGGATAATTAATAGCATTTCTTTCGACGAAACGGCTGTTGCTAACAAAAACACAGAGCCAGATACTTCTCTGCAGGAAGGTCCGTGCGTGCGAGAATTATTTTTGAGGGCGAAATTGTGCCCACCCCGGTCGGATTACGGGCAAGCTCCACTGATGGTCCGAGATAAAATCCATTTAGCTAAGAAATGCTCCGGAGAAAAATTCCGCGCGGCCGAAAGAGTCGACCGGCCTTCAGCACCGAATGGACTGATTATAGAGCAATGGTGCAATTTTTTCCGCTCGTCCATCCCTGATAGGGGTTTCGCCCTACTTATTCTCCGTTGAAGGTATGGACGAAAGCCTGAGGCACTCGTCGCGTCGGGTCGCCATCTAATCCGAAACGACACTAAATGTCTGCTTGAATTTTCGCGGGAGGACAAGTTTAAGGTTATACAACGCGACGAATGATCATTTTCATAATTTTCCCGGGAACGCGACGTAACAGTTATCCTGTCGCTCCTCGCGCCATAAACCCGATACCGTGTCGATCGTAATTCCTTTTATATTGGAGCTAATCGACAAAATGGGTTCCACATTTTTCAAGTTACGACTATTGAAATCGTGCAACTTCAATCTTTGTATATTGATAAAAAACACAACAAATCTGAATAATAAATGTATTATAAAGTAATGTGAAATAGTCACTTTTGAAAATGATAACTTGTGTTGTTTAAACATTTTTTTGACTATCTAACTCTTTTTGAATGAAGGTTGAAAGATATATTATGTCCGTATTTTTTATAAAAATCCCACCCGTCTGTTGCCTGTTGTCCTGAAGTTGCAAATGTTTGCGCAATTCGTGCATCCGGATGAGAGCTCAGAGAAATTTAAAAAATCTAGCGATGGCAATTATAATTTTAAGCTTCCCCTAATTCCATATTTATATGAGATGATAACAATGAAGAGAACAGCAGAATAATGTGGAAACTAGAGGGATTAAGAAGCAACGGGTTAAACAGTAAATGCTAATGCACTCAACACCGTGGAGGATGTATCAGAAAAATTTAATAAAACTTTTTACTTAAACGAACTATTTCTCGTAGCGACGAACAAAATACTTGCACAAGATTCTCGATTGGTCCTCGGCTAATTAAATTGCAGGCTCTCTCCTTACACTCGCAGATATTGGTATTCAGCAATATCCGCGACGCAAGCGTGAATTCAGTCGAAATTAATTACCAGCCAGCAGAATACACAGAGAAACCTAATAATAATTCGATAAAATGCTGCGAGAGCAATTTGCAAGCTGGCTGAAAATAATTTTCCGTAGATCCAATTTGAAAGAGAACCGAAAATGAATTAGGAGGATAATTGAAATAAATAAATGTATTGTATTTAACGGCGAAATATTTCGGATAAATTGGGAAATCTGCTTTATACAGGGTGTACCAAAAATGTTGCACATCCTTGAAAGGGAGAATTCCTGAGGTCGTTTGATGTAACTTTTTCCTTTGCGAAATTGTTCTCCGCGGCTTCGTTGAGGAGTTACACTGTCCAACACCAAAAATGTTTCCAATATACTGTTGGGTGAATCTTATAGAGTTTTCCGCGCTGATTCCGAACCTGCCCTTAATTTTTCTCCTACACGCACAGTTTTTGAGAAACATGACTTTGAAAAAAAAACGTATTTTTCAACATGTTTATAGACATCACAATAGACAACACAATCATAATGTATTAGTGTTGGGTATCACTGGACTCGGGAAAGTCTGCAGAATCTTTTGCTGTAAAGAACAATTCAATATCTTTTATAATAGCATCACAATATTTGTTTAAAGTTGAAAAATATGTTTTTTTTCAAAGTCATGTTTCTCAAAAACTGTGCGTGTAGGAGAAAAATTAAGGGCAGTTTCGGAATCGGCGCGAAGAACTCTATAAGATCCACCCAACAGTATATTGGAAACATAAAAACGGTTTGGATTTTTCAATACTATTATTTCCTCAAGATAATATTATAATAATTCATCTAAATTTTAAAATTATATGGATTTTTCAGAAATTTGTTGGACAGTGTTATTAACGAAAAACGCCGTCCAACCAGAGCGCGGCAATTGCCAGAGAGACTCCGATTCGGCGAATGCCAACGCCGCGTTCAACGGGACCGAGGCTCTGATTGGTCCTTGTTTTTCGTCGATAACTCCTTAAAAAAGCCACGGAGATTTTCCTCAAAGGAAAATTTTCTTCGAAAAACCTCCGGAATTACCCACTTTAAGGAAGTACAATATTTTTGGGACACCCTTAAGGGATACCGTGATTGGTAGTGTGGCAAAATTGGACACGCCTCTCTCGAAATACGAGCAATGACGAGTCAACTGCATTCTATTTCGCACTGAATGCTAACATTGTAACCAGCTTAGATCCACTCGCAAGACAATCGGTCCGAAGATAAGCTTGCAATTTTCTCACTGTTCCGAGCCGAATGGTACGAGGGCAATTCGATTTTCTCCCGCGACTCATTCGAAATCTATCGGCTCGTAGAACTGTAAAACGAGCATACGGTCATAAAATTGAGTCTCCGCGTAGCGTGCATCGAATGCGTCGAATATCCATTTTAACGCTTGTGACAGATACATTATTGGTTTAAGGACGCGGAACTTGACGGGAACTCGATACCGGACTAACCGCACGGATCCCGCAAAGAGGTTCGATGTCGCTGCTATCGCAATCCTACGCGACGCCGATTTTTCTAGATTTCGCCGCGATTTAATTACTAACGGGGAAACATGCCGGATCGATAACGGCGAATTCTAATGGGACACGTGATCAAGTCAAAATATCGATCGTACAAACATTTTACGCTTTGATAGTACGATCTTTCTATAAAATCGATCTTTCTAGAAAAAGCTGCAAGGAGAAGTTACATGAAAAAATAAGTCGAATAAGAAGAATCATTTTTTGAAGTGAAAACTTCTTTAGGCGTACTGCGTACACCAGGGATGGGCATTTTTGCCTCAATTGAGGCAAAACCGTCCCCACCGTAGCGCCTACTGTCCCCCACCAACTCCCATCGTTATGCATCGTTACTATGAAAGAAAGACGCGCTTCGTCCGTCGCAAGCAGTGCGCAGGCCTCGTGCATCGGAGCCGCGAGGAGCGCCACGGTAAGGAAGCTTGGTAGGGGAAGTAGGCGTTTGAGGAGCCCCACCCGTGCCCATCCGTGGCGTACACAACTGTTGGGCAGTGAACGAGTCCGATTCATCACGCTCCGAGGTGAAACGCTATTGGTACAGTATTGGTCTGTTTTTGTTTTATTTATTTATTTAATGTCGCTTCAACATCAAAGGTCATTAGCAACACGGCACATTTTCTTACGATATTTTATACATATTTGTATCCTTGATTTACTAGGCAAGACCGGCGATATACTCCTCAGAACCTAACAGAATGGGTAAGGATCCAATTAAGGATCCATTAGCATTTTTCCTTTTATTCTCATATTTTTTGCATTCTATTATTAGATGATTCAAGTTAACTGGTTGGTACTTTACATATATCGCAGATCGTGTTTTCTTTTTATTTAAAAAAAATGAATGGGTTATTTCTGAGTGCCCAATTCTGATCTACTGGACTTGTTTCAGACTTCGTTCAGGTATTTGGCACAAATTTTCAGTAAATACCACACGAAGAACATACGAAACAACGTTTCCTTAGTTTACTAACTTATTATCCTTAAACATTGTATATTTGCAATTATCAGCGGCGAAAATCTGTACAGAAATTTCGGCTGAAACCATCACCGAGCCAGCGTTAACAAAAATTTCGGTATCACGAAAAATTCAGCTGCACCACTCGCGTACATTAAACCGACGACAGTCGCGTGGATTGAAAATGTCGACACAGCGAACAAATTCATCTGCAACCAGTTGCGGAGATTGAAACGAAGAGTTGGAATACGTATCCAGTATTTTTCCGTGCAGCATTACAAAGTTCCGAGTAAATTGGTGATTGCTAGTTTGGGATGATTCGTTGTTCGCGATATATTTGCGGCAACAGCCGGCGGTAACAAGCTAGGCGCGCAAAGAAAATATGAAAAGCGGTCCTCTAGGCGCCACTCCAACAATGTCCAACCGGTGAGAATAATTGCTCGGGGATGAACTTCCCGGCACACGTGTGCTCAGTTGAACATCAACAGTGAATTTCGCATGTGACCAAGCAGAGTTGACTTTTAAAGTATCGCACACGTTGGTGGAAAACTTTCTCCCGAGTCTCTGAAGAGAATCGACGTGTGTTTCGCTGGTGCAGCGCTCGAGGTGTTTGTTGCACAGAAATCTGGGTGGTGTTCGCGACGACGCTTTTTAATAAAACATTATTGACACTTAATAAACAGTTTACGAGCGCGAGTAGATCGGGCGCCGCGCCGCATCGCGCCGGCCGCGCTATAAGTCGGCTATACTACTTGCAGCTGAGGTCAACGGCGACCTTATTGTTAAATCTGCAGCAGCAATTTAATCTGTACTAAAAAATATTTGGAAATAAAGTTGGAATTGAATTAGAACACGTTCTATTTCGGTCTTCTCTTTCGGTTAATCAATTTCGAGAACGAATAAAAAGTGAAAAATGAACAGTAAATTTCAAAAGTTCGAACGCGAGGTTCAAATTACATTTCAAGCTTTAATTGCAAACATTGTGATCGACTGAACAGACGCTGAAAAACGAATGAAAAGTTTTAAACGTTCGACGATGAGATTTAAATTAAATTGGATCTTGAAATTATGAGGGCTGCTTATTTCCAAGCATCGTCGTCGAATGAAGATGGAAAGGTAAATAGACAGAACGAAACGTTCGAGTGTGGGATTTAAATTAAATTAAAGTGCGCGCTTCCCCCGTCTCGTTCAATTCTTTGTTTTTACTTGAAATTGCAGTGGCCGTCGACTTTTTCGTTCCGCGATCTCTCGAACCGTTGGATCGATACTAACAGTCACGATTTTTTTCCAACTCGAACTACAATATGCTGTGATAGGTGTACGGAACTTCCATCAGGAGGAAAGTACACGCGAAAATGTCACCTGGGACAGTAAATGCGGCCGGCTTCCGGGAATTTCACATTCCCTTTTTTTCACGCTGCTGGACAATGACTCTGGACGGAAACTACATATGTATAATCCATTTCAGTCGGACCATCCGTCAATTTCCTGTGACGCGACGTACAATGTCTTCCTGCTATTTCAACGTTCTATCTTTGCCGAGATAACTGCCGCTGCATCCTCTATCGACGTATTCCTGCGATTCGTGTATTTACAAATAAAGATGCCAACGCTGAAATTCATATCGAAATAGAAACGTAACGTTGCCATAATAAATTGAGATCATTCAGTCGCTTGAACTTATTCTGCACTGTCAAATTGATGGAATGATCAACAACAATTAAATTGGTTAAACCTTACCTTGCGTAACCAGAAATTCTTACCTTGTTCTTATGTAATGCTGTAGATTTTTACGAGAAAAAGCCAAACATCCAAGTTTTAATCCTAGATCAGTGGTTTAAAAGTTATGAGTGTTGAAAGCTGAACGATTTTCAGTGTTTGTGACACCACAAGCGCGCGGTGATGTCGATAACCAACATGGCGGCGCCCTTACCCGTCAAGAACGTTGAAAATCGCTCAACTTTAAACACTCATAACTTTTGAACCACAAGAATTGAACCTTCGATTTCTGGTATTTTTTTCACCAAAATTTACAGGATTTTAAATCTGTCATAGAATCGGATATCTCTTTAATATAATAATAAATTATTATTATTATTATTATTATTATTATTATTATTATGTACCGATGGAGGTCCTTTTATACATGGGTTTACAGACGTTTTGTATAACTTATAAAAACAAATAGAAAATAACAAAAATATACAGAAAGAACATAGAAAAAAGAAAGAAAAAAAAAGAAAATTTTCTTAACCTAAAATTTTTACATTCGATGGACAAGCGCAGAACTAAACAAATACAGGTACGATATTAGCGAATAATCTCGCGTAATTTTGTTTTGAATGCCTGTAACGTGCCATTAAAAAAATCAATATTACTGTAAAATAAATAGATAATAACGTGTATAAATAATAAAGTGATGATTGCTTTTCAGAAACAAAGAAAATAATGTCAAATTGATAGAAGGAGGGGGTTGAAATGTAACAGTGACCTTGAACTGCTGCAAACGTACTCGAAGACCCCACTTAATTCGAATTTGTCGAGGAGAGAAACTCGTACGGTCTCAACTTGACGGCGATGTTTATTGTGGTTGGTCCGCATATACGGTCGCACAATGATCCTTAATAACCAAATGGAAATTGGCGTACCGATTCGATGTAATCTGAGGGTGAATATGATTGGTGGCGTTGAGGGTGTCGGGACGCGGATATCTGGGGAAGACACTCGTGATTGCAGAGTCTTCTTGGTATTGTAGGAACAGGTCGCAACCACTTGCGGTGACTAGCGATGAGTATTCAAGTCACTCGAGCATGTTCGAACCTGTATTAACCCCGAGATGTTCGAGCATAATTTAATCGGTCGGCTTCTAGCTCGAGACGTCCGAGCGGGACGTTCACAATTAACTCCCCGCCAAACGACACGCGTCACGAGAAATCATAAAATTATTTGTTCACTGAAAACATGTATTTCGAGACACTTGCAGAGTTTGACCACGTGTTCACATTAAAATAATAAATTTTTGTATGCACGTCTCGGAACATCGAATATGTTTTATGTTTTTATGAAACATTCACGCATTTGTTTATCTTTTACGCAGACGCGAGAGAGAAAAAATTATTGAAATTAAAAAGTTTCCAGGAGAGATAATTGTTTAAAATTGCCTTGCCTCTTTAAGAATTGCTGAGGGGTCTCTATCTAAATATTTATGATATTATCCAAAAATATATCATTCTATTCGAGAGGGTTTTATCAGGCTTTTAATGAGAGAGTCGTCGAGATTATTTTATTTCTGGCATTCTAAGCCGGACTTCTCCTTTTAGCCCGAATAGAAATTCATTTGTCAGGAAACAGGAGTCGATGGGGGACATTATTCCAGCCGCCCTTGTCGTCTCTTTCGGGCGCACAAAGGAAACAGAGAATCGGGAAAACAAGGGCATATTAGAACGGATGGTAGTTAAAGAGACGAAGGATTCTGGTTCCTGTCCAAAACAGATATCTGACACGTTTTGTGTACCGCTTAGCACGATTCTGCGGCGGCTTCATCTCGCCTCGAGATCTGTATGCGGTACAGCGCGTTTCGAATTTCTATGAGAGCCCATCGCCGCACAAAGAGAATTTTTCGTTATCTAAGAAACCACCGAGTCCGATTCTCGTATATGCTTACAGTCTATACGTTTCAATCCTCTGCACTTGAAGCCGTTTTAATCGCGATTCAGACCCGTCCGGTCCGACCAAGGATAGCGGAAAATTATTTGAACAAAAATAAAACGAACGAAAAGATTACAGTTCGGGCACACGTGGCGAAGACATTTCGATTTAAACGTTAATGCGAAATGTGTGTAACCTAGACTGCTTAATGGAATTTTATACGCTTTACTGTTGCGCTACTGAAATATTCAAGTCGGCCGCCACTTTTCACAAAACTTCTATTTTTGAAGCCGTGCCGGACTCGCTTTCGATTATCCACGAAACGTCCTTTGCCATTTTCTATATTACGATTTCAACATTATTTCATAATAATTCTTCCTAGCTGAAACAATGCATTGTGTAGTCGATCGTAAAATGTACAAATTTCATTTTTAGCTACTTCAATCCCTCTCCGGTACTATCATTCGAATACACTAACAAAGAATCAATTGTTTTCGCGTGATCGTTTTGAAGAGTTTTACTTTGATCTACGAATCCATGATTGTTCCATTTCGATGCAGGTCATGCGATTTCTACGAGATGCACAGATTACGAAATAGTTCGACTTAATTAACAGACCGATCGCCGAGCGTGTCTCGAAGATGTCGCGTGTTATGATAGCATTGTTCTACGAATAGGACGGACGGTGTCTAACGGCATAACGAAGCCGATGCACGGTGTTAATTGCTCCTTGCTCGCTGGTTCGTTTCTAGAACAATATGACTGCATTTCTGAATGCAAATAACATCTATGCGCGGAATACGAGCTGTCCCTTTATACCGAACGAGTATGCACTCTAACTTCGACTTCCGAAGCTGTCAGCGTTAGCCACTACTTCCTGAAAGATTAATTTTTATTGTCGGGTTTAAAAGGCTCTTTTTCTGATACATCAATTTGATTTATCATTTTGAAATTTCTGTGTGATGTATTATTCTGAATTTCGAAAATTAATTATTGTCATGTGCCGACGATTAAAAATTAATTGAAAAGTGTCCGCAAAAATTTCGACACTGGCCTACTTTTTCGCTTTCAACGATACTTAAAACACGTTTCTATGTTCCGTGTAATGTAATATTAAATTATGAATATCTAAAGCTTAAGTTACTTCATTCCAATTTAATTTTCACCTACACTATAATCTAAGCTGAAGTACAGAAACCAAAAGCAGTCGTTACTGCACTGATTACCGTAGCAGCTTTCAAAATATTGAAAACGTTTTATGTGTTTTCACTGAAGTTGTGAACGCAATTAGAACTTCGGACAGTAATGTGGTGAAAGCATCATGCAACATTATCGAATAATATCCTCTATCAAAATTGCACGTACACGTTGCGAAATACGAATAATTCAATAGTATAGGTATACGTATGTATTCAGTCGTTAACTGCAACCGGTGTTGGATCTTTTTGAATTTGAATTGACAACGTTCACTGCCGAAAGTGATATACACGATTCACCGAGAAACAGTCATTTAATTATATATTATATAATCCGGTACGAAACAGGGTAAAATTGAATCTCTGGCAAGCGGCGCGGAATACATGCACCCACCAAACCCCTACGGAAATTTGCAAGCTAGCAACAATGCGGACCGAAGTGGATGCATCGATCATCTTCTCTTCCCTCGGTCCAAGACACGTATAATGAATGTTGGAAAAGTAAAGTAACACGTGATTTTCAGGAAGGATTCCTCGGAAAAAACAAATTGGATCTCAAATTAGCTACCGAAATTACAATGAGAAATTCGAATCTATTCGCAAACATAACTAACCTCGTCTTATATTATTATCTTTATGCAAAATAAACATTTTCTATGTCAGTTGCATGACACTGGGATTGAATAGAAATTTGTGATAAGACAAAATCTGAATTTGATGAAAACTCATGATGGCAAAGAATATTTTACAAAACTCACCCTGATACTTTGATTAGAATAATGCTCGAATATTTAGTGACACTATGTATATTGCACCTAATAGAATTAGAAGATCAAATGTTTGTATTGTAAATCCTCTTTGGCAGAAATAATGCGATGAACAAGGGAGAAAGAGTTGGAGCAAGCCGCTTCAGAATTTAGCTTTTAACGTCCTTTGCATCAGCGCCACCTCTAGTGTACTTAACCGGACGTATTTTATAGTCAGCTATGTACCCGTTAAGAACTTTATTGCAAACCACACTTTTCCGCGAGAAAGATTGTGTTCTAACAAGGTGTATGCCAATTAAACGGCTATTCATACTTGCGAGTGAACATACACATTTAGAAAATGCATTTGAAATCGCGTTATATTAATTTATTGGTCAGTGAGTAATACCGAATTATTTTCCATCATTCATATTAAAAAATGCTGTACACAAATTTAAACGTAAGAATAATGCTCCTCCCAAAAACTTCTCACTCCAAACTTAAATTACGTAGAATATTATTCTGTTTAATAATAAACGTAGTACGGTCTACAAAATATTCTTCTATAAAATTACTGGTTCAATGAATAATTCCGATTGAAACGTTTCTGAAAGTACCTTCAAACTCTAATTACAATAAAAAATATTGAAATTACTATTTCCAAAGCATTCCTCTCACACCTTAAATAAAAGCAATTTGGCTGAAAGCAGTCGAATAGCCGATATTTTCTGCTCACGCGTTTCAGCAGATTATGTAATGCGTCAATTTGTTTGATGATCAATTTTCTGTATAATTCGATTCGGTGGTGATTCGATCGCCGGGGCCGAAGAATATTTGTACATTTCCTCTCGACGGGAAATTCGCGTTTGTCCCAGTTTTTCTTTTTCGCGTTTCATTCGGCCCGAATGAAAGGGTGCGAACGCGCGCTGTAACTTGTAAAACCGCGCGCTTCTTTTCTACGATAAGTTCGTCTGTCGATAAAGGCTTTAAATTTAATTCCCGGGACTGTTGATTGCTATTCGCGGGGCATTCGCTTTGTTTCATTAAAGCCCCGTAACTAGTTGGCTCATTTGGCCGGTATTTCTCAACGTCTTCCATCCCACCGGCAGGGAGAAGCATTTTGCTCTTGTTTCGCCATCGCATGACTCCTAGCTAAGGTGGATCTAATGACGATACGGCAAAGAAATTTAATCTTTTCGAAAAAACAAGAACCACCGCCATATTGTGAAAATATGCTGATAAGATATTAAGCCGCTCTCGTTGAGAAGTAAGCACAGCTATGGGATGTTTATGGGGAGCACAGTTCTCCCCTGATATTACCAAAGACGCTCCAAGGCTTTACCAAGGCGTGGTAATATTTTCAACCGACACACAGAAATGCGCATTTTTGTATAAATATCGTATTGCTATTTCTATTGAGATTCGAGACAGAAAGATTAAAAATTGCAATCGCTTGTAAAAGATATCAATATTAATAACAAACTCTTCGTAAAACACAAGAGCGAAAGAATTCTACCATTATTATTTTCTCCAATCCAATACCAGCAAAAATATAAAATATTGACACGTTTTATGTGTATTTATTGTATTTAAACAGTAGCTTCTGTCACAATGCTTCGCTCCAGTCTCTTTTTCCAATATTTAGATCTTCATTCGCGCTTCTCGCAGCGATCGTGTAATACTTTTGGTTTTGCCGTGGCGGTTTAAGCGTAAGGAGCTATAAAAAAGCGGTTAGTATGTCTCAACTATGTGCAAGAATCCTCGCCCTTGTAATTTTCCTCTGCTTGGCTCGTTAAAGATGGCGCTTTACTTGACCTTCTTCGAGGTTTGCCAGAAAGTTTCGACCAATTTCGCTGCTAAACGTTTTTCATCAGTCAGAAACGGCACCTACGTACGGAGACATTAACTCCAGTCATTATTAAACGTGGTGTGCAACTAAATTATAGAGTTTAACGAGTCGTATCAGAGTCGATCTTTATGTAGATCTCCATTTTCATTTGTTAATTCACAAACATCGTACGTCACTTTACGAGCATTAGAAAAAAGTTTAATTATAGTGATCGATTATTTAATGTAAAAATTGATTGACACCCTATCCGCCACAATTGTCACAGCCGCATTCTTTTCTCGATCACTCTGGTCTATTCTTTCGGTAATATCGTCGCTTCCACTTACACCCATTAGTCAGAAAGTAAGAATACAGTCCAACTCGAAGATAAATGATCAGAACTTCCCAATATCTACTTACGTATTCCATGCATAGGAATAAGATGATTTCGAAGGACAATTTATAATAATGCTAATGATACGACTTTATAAGCCGGGATCCCTGTGACACGTGCAATCAAACAATCTAATAATACTGTCTCATAAAATTGGAAAAATCGGAAAAAGAAATTGGACTTTCGTCAACATTTTCCATTTTCGAATAACAGTGAAGCATCAACTTTTACAGACGCTGAATAATAGCAACTGGCCCGAAAGGAGTATCCGCTTTAAGGCAATCTTTTCGTCAAGTTTGTTCTTTAATGCGGACGTCTGAAGGCAGTTCTCATTGGATTTCTCGCAGTTGCTGCAAAAATTTCGACAAGATAAATACGATGTTGAAGTCAGTTTCTAAAGTGTCACGTACCCCCGACGTTTTTTAATTAAAGCCCGCTCGAGACAGTTCTGCCGAATTTCGCAGAATTGCTATGTGTTGCACAGGTGTGAGTACATTTTTGGCAAAGTGTCATTTCTTTTTCTCTGCACTCAACGGATTAATAAAATTTTAAACAGTATCTCGGATTTTCATGTGGGCTTCGAGAATTGTGAGATTCGGTTTGTGTTATGTAAAATTTTCCGTGTGATTTCGCCCAGCAAAATGTCAACGACTGATTTACGAAATTGACTTTACAACCGATGCTTTAAGGTGGGATCTCCTTTGCGCGTCTCGACGCAGCGTTTTGGGATCCTTACTCCGTTCGTCGTAGCTCTCTGCTGTGCCTCTGGACCAGGGTTGGCAAATTTTATCCCTTCCGACCCCTTACCCTTCCGTCCCTCGCCTAGATGCTCCGTTAAGCCTGCCTTCGCTTCTCCCACTCTTACCACTACCGCTGCCGCGACCGAATCGGTAGCACGCTCCACGCGGTACGCGGTAGCGGTAGTGGTAAGAGTGGGGATAGCGGAGGCAGCATCTTGGCGAGGGACGGAAGGGTAAGGGGCCGGAGGGGATAGAATATGGCAACCCTGCTCTGGACGCACAAGTTTGCGTTCCTATGATGCGATTTGGATGTCTTTCGTTGTGAAGAAAAGCGAAAGAGCATCGCCCAAACTCAAACACGTGCGTCGATCGATTTACGATATGTGTTCGACGCACACGTTTGCGTTTGTATTTTCGTTTCGAGACCTCTGATGTGAATGTTTCGCCAGACCCAAACGCAAGCGTTTTTTGACCCACTGCTTCCGAGGCAGTCTTTTCTGACTACCGTTTCGGATTTTGTTCAAATTTCGATATGTTGTAATCTGTAATGATATTATATATGAACGTATCTCAAAGAATTTTTCGAAATCTTAAAAAGTGTTGGTTATACATACGTGCAAAATAAAGCGTCAACATTTTTTCCGTTCAATTATAATATCTGAACTAGCAAACCGAGGAAAATGCGTTTTTAGGAGCTTATAGTGAAGACATAAGAGTATCTGCTCAAAAAATTTATTTATTTCTACTCAACATTTATTCTTTATATTATGAATATTTCAAGAGATACAAAGAAATTTATAACCAAAGGCATCGGTGATTTAAAGTATCTAAAAAACTACTAAATAAGTAACAAATGAACAATTTTCCATTTTATGTTGAGACAACAAAATTTAAAGAATTAATTAAAAAATGATTACAAAAAATATATTTATTACGATAATTATTAGTAGGCAAGAATAACTTTTTAATGAATTTTAGTGGAAATTTCATCCCGATCTCTTTTATGGTTGAAGAGTTATGGTAAAACGTTACGATCCAGCTCACTGTGTTCTCCGGCCGTCCGAGATTGTATGGACTGTTTTCTTAATTACCCTCGTTCAACCTTACCCGCCGCAAAATACTGTCGAATAATAATTTCATTAAAGCAGATCTGCTTGAAATATACGTTTCGCGCGGGGCCACAGCCGCCGCCGTGCAATTCCGCGATATTTCACAGATCGCCAGAAATACTTTGCCTTCTGAAACGGGACGCGATTAAAAGAATTTAACGTTGACATTTTCGATCCGACTTCTCATGAAAGTTTCATTAGAACGCTTAACTCCGGTGCCTGGAAGTATCGAACTTTCTTCGGGAAGAAAGACTCGGTCGATGCTATTGGAACTTCCGGGAGGGAATTCTGCTTTTAACATCGCCGGAAACAATTGAGTTCTTTAAATTGCGGTTTAAACTGCCCCCGGAACACTGGCTTACCTTCTTTGCTCTGTTGCGTTTGATGTCTCGGCGACTGCGAAACAATGAGTCGTAGACGCAATCGTAAATTAACACTCTAGCTACACGAAAACCATTAGTCTGTATCCTCAGGATTTACAGTTTCATTTCTTTAAATCCATGAAAATATGTCTTTTCCATTTGATAACTGAACGAAATGTATTAAATTATGTTGCAGAAGACAGTTTCTTATTTTATGAATGAAACTATAATAGAATTTTTAACAACATTATTGTCTTGATATTTTACCGCTGTATCTAAAATATCTTTCACCACGTATTTTCTCAAAGATAAATCAATAGCCCAACAACCTTATATGATTTAGATAAAGAAGCTTTAATTACAATTTTAACTAAGCCAAAAAATGCTTTTATTAGTATTTTATAATTTTCCCAGAATTTATATATTTTTAATTGAAAAATCATAGCAAAGTAAAGTTCATGATTTGTTCGCGTCTGTGCCACTGTTTTCATCTAATAAATTGCTAAAAATTCAAGTGTCGAATGAGTGTCGAGTAAAATAATGCAAAAATCGTATATTATAGAATGTAAATATTTTAGACTGGAAGCAACGTCATGGTTCTGATGTTAAAGTAGCTTCGAGTGGAAATGGTTGCTGGTTGGTGGGCAAAGTGTTAAATTCGTAAATGATTTGGTATCCGGTTAGACTGACGCCGAACACAAAACCCAGAAAGCAAAGTGCATCCCTAATGTAGAGGTGGCGTGCGCGCGCGCGCTCGCTTGCAGAGATCTCCATATTCGGTTGCATTTTGCACAATGAAACAGCGTGTGCCAGGCTCGCGAGTGCACTCTCTTGCTCCGTATACATCAGCCGGTCTAGAAGGCGGAGATAAGAGCGGTTCTCCGGAGCATCGCATCCTAGCTAAAGATAAATACCTACATCGTCACCTCTGAAAATAGCGAATCAATATGTCTAGCCAGTCATCGGCCTCTGTCTTTGGATGCCTCTGAAAGGTGGCCGACCCATTACCGACTATCGCTCCCTTTTTCTCAGAATCCGTGTCTTTTTACCACTCATTCTTTGCCATTTATCTTTTGTCAAGCATTACGTTTTTGGGGACACCGACTGTCTTCGCTGACAGTGAAGAATTTGTACACTTGCCAAATTTTTAATGTTCGAAACGAAACATTCTTTTCCCACCATAAATAAAATTTTCAGAGATTCCCATTGTTCTTAGCATTTTTCTTCCAAGCGATGCATCTCTTAAGAATACAATCGTCTTGCATCCTGAAAACACACAGTCGACAATGGCGCAACGATACAAGAAAGTTTCAACAATTTCTATGTTAATTTGTATGGACACAGCGAATGTATTCAGTCGGATGGAATGAATTCACATTTACATATGATGGCACAGTGTTCCAGCATCCGGTGTAAAGAAATATTTCGAAACGTTATTATCTTAATTTCAATAAAATATTGCAGCTCGATATTCGTTCGAATTGATAGCAGCGATAAAACTTCACTTGTATACTGTATTTAAACATTTGATGGATCATTCCTGTTCCTTCATTCGTAATGCAGAAAATCGCAGTGAAGTTTATGCCAAAGTCAACGATTGCCGTTTTCCTAATATTTATTATCCCGTGCTGATATTTCTCTCTAATTTATTTCATCAAGAATTGAAAAACGATAAACAAATACTTTAACCAACGGAACTGTCAAATATTTTTTTTATCCTCGATCGTAAAAAGTTTTGTTGATGCCTTTTAGTAGCGAAAAAGTTATCAAGAATCGGAAACGATTAGAAAGAAAAACATTAGGAAGAGCTAGAAGGAACAAAATATTAAGAAGACAAACAAGCAGGTGATTTTATAGCAGAACAGGATTCTCAAAAATGGATTAGAGATTGGTTTTAAATTACATTTACTGTAGAGGGTATAAGTGGAGAGGTCTGTGAGTGGTGCTTCATTAGTACCCAGAGCTTGATACAGCTAATACACGTAGATCTCTTCCACTAATCTATCCTTCTATATCGACATTCAATTTACCGTCTGAAGAATCCGTTAAATCTCCACTCCGAAGATCAAATTTCTGGGAATCAAATGATAGCCGGAGTGCTGGCAGCACTGACTCGAAACGATAGTTTCAAATCCGCTTCGTTTCGAGCTGCTACTCCTGATGCCTGGCTTCTCCGTTTCGAATCCCGTTCGCAAATTGCCACATTCCAATTAGCGAGCTGAAGTCATTCTACACTTTTTGTCTCGTTTCCACCGATTCGACAATTTTCCGAAATTACGATGCTGTTTCCGGAGTGATAATATCATAAAAAGAAGATGCTGTTACGTATAAAAGTTAATTATCAGAGACAATTAGGGCGGTATTGTGTCTGACCATTACCCGATTCTTATTACTACTTAGGAAAATTTATTCAAAGCAGTAAAGCAAGTTTATTACACGACACAAAATCGATTTCTACGATATAATTGTACACACGATACAACCTACGATAGAATTTCAATATCGCATCCCATCGGTTATTAATTTGGATACTAGAGATATTTCAGTAATCTATGACACACTTGTAGGCGCAGAACGTATAAGGACTCCATTCTATTCCATCCCTATTATCCTCCATTATTTTTTCCGATCATCTACTCTTCGCTAACTTCGAATCATCGATAAAGCTTTAACCGGCGGAAATTCGAACATAAGAGAATGAGAGCTTCAGCTTATCTACCGAGATGCATTGGTTCCATGGAGTCTTTCACGTAATCTCAATGTCCGATAAGTAAGAGAATGCATCTTCTATCGCGAATATTCGATTCGTAGGAAGATCAGCCTCTTGAAATTGCCTTTGAATTATTGCTCAGTCGTGATATGTAAATCTGGTTCGGTAACAATCCCTTATTGCTCAATAGCACACATGAGGCTACAGTAACGTCCAAAGATTATTAAATTATTAATCAGTTCTGGTATAGAAGACATTTTTATTGTGTCAGAAATTTAGTTAAAGAGTTGTTCTTAAAATTCTGAAATGAAAATAACCCTTGCATGAAAGATAAAACAGTCCTAATATACAAGGCTTTTATATTCAACCATTGTTGCAGAATAAGAAATTCAATTAATGTTGGTTTTGGGAAGCAAGGTATTTATTTAGAAAGAATAAAAGAACAGATATTGATTTAGAACGATATTTGATCGATGTTTCCTCTACTAAGGCTAGGCTTAGACTGACTTCGGCAGCTCGTCGATACGTTTGAAAACGAAAAACATCTGAATGGGACACGTCGGCGGACCAAAAGAAGCGCGGCTCTGTCTTTGATTCGATACCTAAAGGTACTGCGAGATACATATACAATAGTTCCTGAAACCGTATTATACAGGGTGTCCCAAAATTCTTGAAATGTTGAAAAACAGCCGAAAATGGGAGGTTCCTGAGATCATTTGAAGCAACATTTTCCTTTGCAAAAATGTTATCCGCGACTTTGTTTAGGAGTTAGTAACGAAAAATACGGACGAATCAGAGCGCGACCTAGACGCGAGTTGGCACAGTCGGCCAATAGACAGTTGGCGCGCCGGGCCGACAGTGCCAACTCGCGTCTAGGTCGCGCTCTGATTGGTCCGTATTTTTCGTAACTAACTCCTAAACAAAGTCGCGGATAACATTTTTGCAAAGGAAAATGTTGCTTCAAATGATCTCAGGAACCTCCCATTTTCGGCTGTTGAAGGAATTTTGGGACACCCTGTATATATATATAATTTTTGTACATATATCTATAATTAATCTTTCTAAATAAACTTCCAGGATCTGTTTTGCCTCCCGCTGGATCGAAAATTTAGCTTCGCAATAAGAAGCTTTTTGCACGTCGAACAATCGCAACGGTAAAAACCCATATAACGCAGGGGTAAATATTTAAGTTTGCCAAACGGAAACAGATCTCGTGTAAATGATCACTGTGCTGGGGAACGCAGGGTACATTGCAATCACGGACGATTATGAAATCGGCATTAGGAAGGAGTAGGGGCCTCGTTAGCTGTCAAACAGTGATCAATCTGTACGTTGACAGATCCGAGTTAGGCACTGTATAAACAGCATCGATAGCAACACATTGGGAACCGAAACCTGACTTCTGCAGAAAGATCGATTTCACTCATTGACCAAGCAAAATACGAGCTTCGCAGAATCCCTGAAACGCTGCTAACAATTGATGATTGAACTATCAAAAAGTGAATACACACGACGTTAAACATTCGCGCTGACTTCGACTCCGTGGCAACACAGTTCGTGCTACTGTAATTTGTTCCATTCCACCGAGATACGGTTTGTTTCCTCTAAGTTGCAACTGTAACGCAACTTTGAATTATGTATAATATACGTAATGGCGCGGTCTGAACTCTATATGCAGTTTTGCATATAAAACTATACGCGTTCGTGAAGTACGACTCGTATTAGATGATGGTACGCGAAAGAGACTACGGTCTGTTTCATTTCAAAGTACGTGGCAAGAAATAATGCTCAAGATGCAAGTAGAATTGCTCCGGACGATTGGACATGGTTCTTTGTGCAGTTATGGCACTTGTCAATTTTTGCAACGTGCAGGTTATCAAAAATTTCATAGCATTTTCAATTCATTTTATCCTGTTTTCAATATTTTTCTAACGACCTACGAAAAATGGCATGAAGTTTAATATGATAAGACTGCATGGATTTGTGCATTTATGGCGCTTGCAAATTTGCAATATGCAGTAGCACGTGCACATTGTGAAAAATTAAGAGGATCTTTCATTTACAGTAGTATACTTTATCTTTCTGATGTTTTTTACGGAATATTTGCATTCCGCAGTCTAACGGTGATATAATTCACACATTTTGTTTATTCTAACGAGACACATTTGCGTTAATAACGCACGACGTTCTTGGGGCTGCATACATTGCAAGGTATTTAACGTGCATCGTCTCGTGCTCACGAGGCGGATTAAAATTCGAGTTTTCACGGGCGGTTTATTTTATTGTCTGCGCATTATTCTACTGGAATGCTCCTGCGAACCCATCGAACATCTCGAGCGATTACGTTATATTCAATGTGGCGGCGACGCGCGCGAAAAGTATTGCCGAAATATCGTTCTAGTATTAATTCATAAACATTTTGCTTCGAACGATCATTTGGAGTCTGTGCAGAGAAACATATTATCTTTGTTCGTTTTATTTATTTCTGCAAATAGAATCATCTCGCGTCCGCTTGTACCACCGGTTCTGAGACGCTCTGTATACAGGGTGTCCCAAAATTCCTTCAACATCCGGAAATGGGAGGTTCCTGAGATCATTTGAAGCAACATTTTCCTTTGCAAAAATGTTATCTGTGGCTTTGTTTAGGAGTAATTAACGAAAAATACAGACCAATCAGAGCGCGATCTAGTCGCGAGTTGCCACTGTCGGCCCGGCGCGCCAACTGTCTATTGGCCGACTGTGCCAACTCGCGTCTAGGTCGCGCTCTGATTGGTCTGTATTTTTCGTTAATTACTCCTAAACAAAGCCACAGATAACATTTTTGCAAAGGAAAATGTTGCTTTAAATGATCTCAGGAACCTCCTATTTCCGGCTGTTGAAGGAATTTTGGGACACCCTATATAATTACGAATATCGAGACATTTATACAGTGCATGAAAATAGTACACGATCATTGTAGTACATGTATAAAAGTAGAAATATTGATTTGAAATAACTGCAGTAAATACTCTAATAAATAAATACAAATATTTACCTATTTTACCCATTGTTGCACACAGTCTGCAACGACCACGTCCTCTCCCATACTGTTCAAAAGAAGATTCACCACAAGATCGTGCCTCCTAGCCGTGGACTCAGGTAAACAACACCTGGCCGCAGAGGGATGCAGCGGTGTTTAACGGGACAATTATCCGGGGTGGTGATACTTAGGGTGGTGGGGATGGTTTTTTTTGCATCCGGGTAGGGCACAGCGATTATCTTCGGCTGGAAAAAAGAGAAAGGGGTGAGAGAGAGAAAGAGAAAGAGAGAGGGCAGAGGCGCCAGGTAGAATTGAAGGTGTCGAGTGGCGAAGAAGCGACGAGGCCACGCTTCCTTCGAGTCCCCAGTGCGCAAGGGCGTTGGCGCTGACGACGAACGGTACTGGAAGTGTCGAGGGTGTGGGGTCGCGGAGGGTGGTTTCGTGGAGGGATGAAAATAGTGGGGATGGTTTCAGGATAGCGTGGGGTGGGACAAGACCGGAGACGAGACCGTGTTCCCAGTCGTTCAGTCCGCGCCCCGACACGCAATCCCACGTACACTTCTCGTCTCTCTGCCGATCCGAGCCTCTCCTGTCCGTTTTCTTTTTATTTTATCGGCTGGTGGACCGTTCGGAATCGTTCTATCACCGGTGGTATAACCGCGCGCTGTGCATATTCGCCTCCTTTGAAGAGGCCGCCTTTTGTTTTGTGCTTCTTACCCCCGTTAGCAGCCCTCACGCGCCCACGCGCGGCCTTTCTGGTGAGTACAGCGAATTTCAAACTACCACGTCCACCCTCGAACACCGTATCCTCCCTTTTAACCTGTTAACCGGAGGATTTTCCCTTTGGAAACCCGGCACACGACACCATTCAAACTAATGCGTCGCGAAACATCTCGTTTTGCTGCGAACGCGATTGGAATGCACCCACTATGCGCCAATATGGATACGATGATACAATAAAATAGTAAATCAACCCTTCGGGGACGACGCCCGATCGGCGGTTTCTTTCCTATCAGGCGTTCAAACGAATTCGTAGTTCTTTCTTCGCGAATTTCTTGATTATTTAGAAACAATCAAAATATATTCCACGGTCAAAACTATTCTCCGTCACTGTCTGCGTATTCACTTCCTCTTATAATAATTACCGAATCCTACATTTTCTGTATAGAAGATTTGCATTTAAAATAGTACTGATAGACTCCGACGAATTAATTTGTACATGCATGATCGACGCTACATGGTGTTACTAAAATCATTATTCAGAATAAAAATTGTCGATATAAATTGTACAAAACGAGGAATGGATAATTTCATTCATTCTTTCTCCGACACCTGTCCACCGAATTGAATTTTACTTACTCATTCTCGTCATAAATGTATAAAATCCGCTGTCTAATAATATTATATATAGACTCTTTGGTGCTTGTCGTAACTGTCTACAATAAACAGTGAAGAATGATCAGATCTCGTGTGTAACAAATTTTGAAGCAGAGTCTGTACAGTGGATCTTTGAAGGATTAGTCGCGTTGTGGACGAAGGGAATGAACAGTTCTGGAAGGACGATACGTTCGGTGACTTGCACGACGAGTTGACTCGTCTGTCGGTTAACAGGTGAAGGATCGAGTGACCGTTGAAAAAGTTCCGGGCTGTCCAGGACCTGCCTCCTCCCATTCTTGCTCGAACGCGATTGCACTCGCGATCTCGCGGCTCCCCGGCTCCATTTGGTTAATGGAGGGAGCGATAGGTGCCCTTTGTGAAAGTTGCCAGCTTGCTGGTTGTTTTGCAATTGCGGCTCGTTCGGGGAACTCGCCCCCGGAAAGAGGGAAAGCCCCCTGAACAGGAGGATGATGTTGTTTCATTAACAGATATTTTTATCTTATCGCGCCAAAAGCACACCTGGTCTATCCTCTCCCCTCTCTCTCTCGCTTTCTCTGTCTCGATTTCTCTGTCTAGGGTGCTCTTTCTGTCGCCTTTTAAACGAGAAAGGATACGCGAGACAGGCCTCGCGACGCTTTTCACGGAGCCGTGGGCTTTATCGGCCTCCGAGGAAATGGGGGAATCATAAGCGACAATGAGAGACCGGTCGGTTCGAATCCCATTAAACGTTGAATTTACTCGTGCCTATCGCGCGCATCCTTTGATATTTCGAGGCACGCATCGTGGCCAGGATATGTCACCGTCACAGTTTCTGTCGCGCGCGTAATATGGTATTTAATAATGCTCTCGCGCGCGCGGACCAGTCCTGCGCGTGTCTCGCTACTGTACGTGTCAGAAGTATACTGATCCATCAATATTGCAATGTTTTCGATAGCTTGGGGAAAGATTACGTTGATGAGTCGTTTAATATTTAAATGGAATGCGACGCGTGCATCTGAGAAAGAGAATTAAACGCTCTTGGACCACAGTAGAATTATATAAGCGATGTCAAATAATTCGGTATTTTTTAGTTGGCTATAAATAGCCAACCATTCTTGAAATATTTTCAGCAAGTCGAAAATAATATTGTTAGATCTTTCTAATGACTATGTTTTCTAATAGGTATTTTACTATTTTCTAATAGTTTTAAGAGATTGGAATTTTTTTTTAGGATTCATTTTGGATTTGTACTTGGTACAAAACGAAGTTAATAATTATGACTTTACAACAGACGAATATAGAACATTTTTATTATTTAACCCAGGTATTTTAATTTCTATGAAAATGGAGAAGTAACGAGATTGAAGTGCTTGGTTAATTTTCAACGCTGAACATAAATCTTCTGTAACGGTACGGACATATTACGATTGTTTATCCTTTCATGTTTCCGTCATATGTTTTACCCGACGTTGGTAAGTGTCAATTACGTCAGCTAGAATGGTTGACAGGAAAAATGCTACGAGGAGAAGAATTTTCTGACACAGCGAGAAGACGATGATTGATGCCTTTCACGGTGAAGATAGAGGTTACAGCTGCATTGGTCGATTTCGAAAAGTGCAATTGCGGGCAGCTAAAAGACGTAATCATGGTAAAAAGAAGCACTCGGATCGTTTGAGGAAAGTGTTTCTCCGAGATGAACGAAAAATACTCTGCCTCCGATTCCGCTAGATCATTGATTGAGATGAGAAAGAAATATCACGTGGACGTATCGAAAAGTGCAATCATTTTAGCTTGTATTGATTATTAATAGGTAGTGTCTAGATTGTGAATTTCTGCGATTTAAAAATAGCGGAAATATGTATTGAAAGAATTCTTAAGAACTCATTAAATTGTTTCTTGCAATTGATGCTGAAAATTTTTATTTTGCACAAATAAATTTTCAGTCCGCATTAAGATTAAAAGACACGGACGAGATAGAAAGATTCCGAAAGCAAACACTGTCCTAACAATAGAAAGCAATATTATGGCATAATTTATTTCCAAAAGGCCACGTTATTGCAATTTTTTAAGGTATCGGCGTATTTATGACACGCAACGAACGCGGACATTTCTGACACTTTTTCCGATCCAGAAATTTTGTACAAATCGCATTTACAGCGGGTTGTTTGTTGAAAAAATTCGCCGGTCGCAGTGAAACATCGTTTCCTGCGTTTAACGAAAAATCGAAGCGATTTCGTGCAACATAGTGGAGAATTTATGGACAAACGAAAATTTCGCCGCGGACCGATGAATGATTTAATCAACAGATAAAAGTATTTGTTTGTTGCAGCCTCGCATTTGTTCCGGCATGGGATCACGTTTTTTTTTATTTCACCGTTTCGTCGATCGTAGTTCATTGATCGTTTAAGAGTTTAGTGCGGAAAGAATACAGTGCTCTTGGGAAAAAGTGAAAACGAGTCGCCGGGACTTGAATACAAGTAGTACGAGCGTATACTATGTCATCCAATTCCATAGATCCTGTGCATATGCGCCTATGTGTGTACGAGTGTGTGTGTGTGTGCGCGCGCGCGCGAAACTCAATTATCTGGCAACAGCGTTGACTCCTGCTAATTATTATTCTTTCGTAACATCCAATTATCTAGCCTGTTTTCACTCTTTTTTTAATCCGATGAACGTTATCGAGCAGCTCCGCGGGTTGTTTGGATTACCACTTACAAAATTGGGAATTTTTTATCGTGTCTTTTAGTTCCTATGTTTACACATAAAATGAAAGCGTTCTCCGATGATTTTACTTGATAATGGAGACGTTCTTAGACTTACGATAACATTAACAGTCTAATAATAAAAGACCGAAATTTCTTTCATAAAATTCTGCTTTATATGCTTTACTATTATACTGCTAAACTAAATTTCTTTGACCCATAGAAATTCCTGGCTCTTTTGACTGCAGAATTGTTGAGAGTAAAGACCGACTACAACATTTATTCTACCTCTGAGGAATTTGAATACATTAACAGTGTTCGTTTGTAAATATTTCTGATGGTTTCATTATTGCATAATTTCATTTATTTGATTACAAGCGTATCGAATTCGTTCTTCGGTTTTAATGTTGGTACAGTCATGGGCAACGTACAAATACAACTATTATGTAAATAGAAGGGTTCATTGCAAATATCGATTGGATAGATGAATAACAACTAACTTGGCTCTGTGTTTCGGTATGAAAACATCGTGGCACGATATTAGTTATCATTAGAGAGGCGAGTTTCAAACTGAATTCAATTAAAACAGCAAGGAGAATGGACTATCTCCAAAATCTGGAGGAATTTTAGAGATTTCATTCTTTCGGGCTCATTTGCTTGGGTCACGAGGCCATCAATTATCGTCTAGGATCTATGGGAAGTTCGTATTTCAATGTCTGACGCATTCGTACACAATTATTCGAAACGGACCATCCCAATTTCTCCTCTTGTTCCCAATGAAGTAATTCCCCGAATTTCAAGAAAATTGTTAGTCAATTTTAAAGTTGTTTTTTTAAGTGTAAGAATTTATTGGACGCAATCACGTTCAATAGTGTTTCGTGTGCCTGCATAAAATAACACTGAGGTAGAAAAATGTGGTGTAACGATGTGATTATATTTTAGCAAAACTTTTGAACATTTCAAGCGCCGATTTACATACCAGTGTAATTAGCAAACTAATGGGATGATTTAATAGATTTGGAACATTTAACCCTTTACACTCGAATGGCGAGTGTCAGAGGCGCCACTAAAAATTGCCATACCATTATTCAAAACAGTTTTAACATTATTAAAGTCTGTATTCTATAAATTGTAAAAAGCTCAACTGTTATATAAGAAAACAGGTTCAATTTGATGTGCACAATGTAGAAAAGATTACACAGAACAAAAATGATCTGGGTTGAAACAAATATCTTGATTTTGGAATTCAAATTTCTTCGAGTGCAAAGGGTTAACTATTTCTTTTACCTTTTCACCAGAATTTTCGCGATGTTCGGCCGTGTGCGTTGTCAGGAATTAAGATGGCCGCTCCAGTCGAGGTTTCCGTCGAAGGTATCGTTATGATCCTGATTGTGACCGATCATGTTCGGAGAAATTCGAGAGTTTTTCCTTGGCTGGCCGGGGATGAAGGGGCGAAGGTCATTAAGCGGAAAAACGGCTCCCAATGCTGGCGCAGTTGTGGAAGACAGACGTAGATAGCAGCCGTAAGAAAAATATGGCAAAAAGATGGCCCGTGCACATGGTGAACCTCGGTCGCTCCTTGGCTTTCCCCCCCCCGTGTTCAATCCTAGAACGCACTGGAAAGGAAGCTGTAATTAAAATCTTTCGGGTCGTCTTACACGATGATCTTAATTTGATCACGTCAAACGCTTCTGGGGGAAGTTCCCCAGTAATTTCGTGTTTAGCAGCATCCCGTTAGGTTTGTCGAAAGTTGCTGCGTCTTCGAAACACCTAGGGCTTGAAACCGGTCCTGTAAATTACTTTGACCCGTTGTTAATCAACGGAAATTAGCTAATTTGGATATCTGAACTGTCGTCGATCACAGTGGACCGTCACACATTTTTTCATTTTTATAATCCCTCACATTCCAAGAATATTATTTCTGGCAATAGGAAAAGTGACGTTTATTTTATACATCTTCATCTTCGTTTCCATTCATTTTTTCTTAAATTCCATCACATTATTAAAATATTCCAGTGAACATCCTTTAATATTTCTTTTACGTATTTCCATTAAGCGTTGTTAGCCGCTGTATCTTCTTTCTTGAGGACAGTAATGCAGTTTTCCCAGTGTAGTGGATGCGCAAATAATTTTTAACGACTCTGATAGAAAAGTTTCAGCCCGGGATAATAGTGAACACTTTAGGATAATAAAAGTAAATGGCGGTGACAACGGCGACGGTGACGTACATAGCTCGCAAGGAAACAACGCGATGGGGGAAAAAAACGTGAGGCGTGCACGTAACAACCATTACTTATACAGCATATCGAGAGTTTTTTTGCTGTTGTCCTGAATAGCACCGCTAACAGGAGTGGAAAATCGAATTAGAAGCATATAGCGCGTATAAAATCGCAGCGGAAGGATTTCGGAACGTGTTCATGGCTGCATAATAGCTGATAGTAAGTGCTCGAAAATGTCGGGATCTCCGGTGACCTGATTTTATGTCGCTAGATTGGGAAACTACTCGTCGCTTTTTTAGTTGATAAGCACACCACACGAATTGAACTGGTCAATTATAATGAAACTTGGCACGCGTAATTCTTGGATCTTCTTCGTTATAATCTTCTGGTTGTTCGGACAAATTGTTTGTTTGCTGTCGGCGTATGCTGGTAATTAAACAAAAGCTGTTTTCATCCCTTAATCGTGAAACCTGTCACCTATAAAAACACATGTGCCGAATTGTTATAATTGGCAATTTCGCGTCGACCGACGCCCCTTGTCAATTTCATTCGGCAGAAGTTTAATAATATAAATGTTCAGTCTCGTTAGCGGGGTTATTAAAATACTTGTCGTGATCAGCAGCGCGTCGCGGCAGACGTGGCGACCGTAATTAACAAAATATTAATTAATTACACCTTGCCACCGGAACGAAAGCACAATACGCTCTTTGATAATTTTAGACGGTGGCGACAAAGAAAGCGGGAACAATTGCGTTGTCGTGTTTTTTCGGCAAATCCATACAGAGACGTTCGTAATTTGCGATCCTCTCTCCATAGAGATCACGGCTTTCGAAAGATAAGACAAAACAAATAATAATCACGCGTCGAGGCACAATGGAATCGTGCCGTTAAATTATGCGCAATCGCGCGCGAACACTATTAGCGTGAGACCATAGAAATAGTAATTTAAGGACAGCGCAAGTTTCATTGTACATTTTCTTTTTCGAACGCCCGCTCAACACGGCAAACACGAATTGCAGAAAATTTGTTCGAGCGGAATGCAATTACAGTCGCTGAACGCACTTTACAACGGGTCTCGGCTGTTGTGCATTTCCGTTGTTAATTAGTTCTACCGGTATTAACACTTCCGAAACCGCGGATTTTTTTAATGTAACTACAGTCGACATTGATTCTCGCGCAAAATCAATTGAACCTCGGCAAATATTAATCAGCTCGTCCAAAAATGGGACGCCGATTCGTTGCGGCGGGCACGTTGATCTTCTTCTGCATTGCGATTGTGCAAGGGTTGGGAAATTTTAGCAAAATTCAAGATTAGCGTTGCTCCTTTTTACAAGACGGGTTTGTTGTGCCTTCAACAGCGGAGACCGCTATTCAATCAGAGGTGAGCATTATTTGGCGAAACAAATATTTCAAATACCATTTAATATTTTAGATTTTATTTTGCTTAAAGAAAATAGTATTTAAAATAAATATTTGTATTTTGTCTTTATTCTAAATTTCAATTTTAAATATTATTGCTGAAAATAATGGTTCGAATTCAATATATTTATAAGTATATGTTTCTCAGAGTATTATAACAATGCAAAAAGTAAAATATTTTATTTCGTGTTTGTGATTGTTAAAATAGAAATATTTTATTTTGGGGATCAAATTGTTGAAATAGAAATATTTTATTTGGAGGTTCAGATTGTTGAAATAAAATATTTCTATTTTAACAATCAGAAACACGAAATAAAATATTTTACTTCTTGCATTGTTATAATACTCTGAGAACCCGCTTAAACATACAATCTATCTTATCGTTAAGAAACGATTTACACCCATAAATGTATTGAATTCGAACCATTATTTTCAGCAATAATATTTAAAATTGAAATTGAAAATAAAGACGAAATACAAATATTTTGAATATTCTTCAAATAAAATACTACTTTCAAAAAAATTACTGCCTCGACGTATTTTTTTTCAAAAATTACTGCTTCAAATAAAATATTCTATTTTCAAAGTTGTACACATACTTTAAAATAAAAAATAGGATTATTTACTATTTAAAATACTGTTTTCCCCAGCTCTGCATTTAATATTGTTCAGTTTCTGGCGAATTAATTAAATGAACACTTGCTGCATTAAGTACAACAGAAAAATTAACGTGTTTACAAGAAGTTCTCTGTAAGATATGTTTTGAAAAATTGGTAAATAATACAGTGGTCATAAATTTTTTATTTCTGGATGTTTGTCAAGAACTACAGGAACTGCAATACTACACCGGAGTTAGACGACTGTCTTCGCCGCCCCTCATCTAATTATAACCAACTAGCTTATCAATCGCCACTGGCATACACCCACGTAATTACTGTGAAATAATCGCTCCGCCGTGAATATGTATCACTGTGTTAGTGGAACACTATCCATTTGCTAATTGGGATAGTTTCTCATCTATAATGCCAAACAAACCGTAATACCCAGTTCTGGTATTGACAATGAGTATGCTCTGCTCATTTCGCCGGACCTTCATTTAATTATCCGGAGGATATTACTTTAAAATCGTGAAACATTAATCAACCTTTTTATCGCGGCGGACAAAAATGTAATTATATAGAGATTTAAACGCGGTAGAAAGATTGTTTGATAAATTATCAAAAATGAAAAAAAGATCATACACAATAGAATTATTCTAGGTAGGAAGAACTGTTTAATTTTCAAGTTAAAATAGCTCCGAGTGCAAAGGGTTAACTACGAACTTTCGACCCAACCGAATGTCATCTTTTATATGAGCGAGTGCTCGCAATTTATTTTCAGTATCGTAATCGTACCACGCAGTTTCCAGTCGCTGGTTCCACAGTTTCTGTCGATGATCCACTGCCGATAGATCGCAGTTCGTCGGCTGTGCTTTGACTGCGATAGTACGGAACAGCGGCAGCGATACCCCCCGAAGTTAACCGACACGACGATGTACAAACATTACTTTTCAATCTGGTAAACGTCCGTCCCCGATATTGGATTTCCGGGGTGAAGTTCGTAACTTTCCGCGGAAGGTCCTCTACTCTTTCCCGGTTCTCGGAATCCACTCGCAAAACTTGATTCATCTAACTTAGTCCGGTAGACCTTGCCGCCGCGCGCACGAACTCTTCATTCTGATGAATCAAACGGGGTAGGGATGGGAAATTTTGAGGAATCCTGTCGTCGTACCACGTTCTCGATTTTTCCTTCTCCACGATCCGTGAGGGATGTCTCTATCTCTCTCGCGCAAGCTGAATAGCAGTTCGCAGCAGCTGTTTCACGGGTTCGATCGCTTAAAGTAACTCGCGGGCCCGTCAGCTGGCAACACGCGAACGAGAGGAGAGAGGGAATTCCTCGCGTGTCAAAGTTCTCGGGGATCCTAAGTAGAAATGGTCGTGGGGAAACGTGGCTTGTCATATTACATGATTGAAAAAGTTCCGAGGGATTTCGCTTTCCTTAATTGCAGCGTGCAACATCGTGTTCCCTTTATTCACTCGGCGAGTGGATCGTTTTTGGAACTAACCCTTCGGGGACCAGGTCTGTGCACTGTACTTGCTCGAAAATGTGTTCCAAAATTGATTACACGAGTGATTTGTCTCTTTAGAGGGTGCGGAGATGCGAAACGGAACGACGTGGAAGTGAAACCGAGATTTCGTGTCGGTAACCCCGGAGTTAATCGTTCCACCAAGTTAATTATATGTGAAACGAGAAAATTCGCGAGTGGATAACAAACATCAGGAATGAATTATAATATTCATTAATTACATCAGAACTCGAGCAGTTGGGCAAACAGGGCTAGCGGAAACGATTACAGCGGGACTGTAATTCTGCTAGTAAAATATTAGTATTTCAAAAGTTCGGGAAGTTTTAATCTGTCTCCGGCAGAACCATTTTACTCTGCGATTCCGTCACTTTTCCTCGCACGTTTTAGAAACCCCGTTACTATATAAAATATTACTGTGAGAAAATTGGAAAGTTAGATTCCGCTGAGAATGTTCGATTAAATTAACAATACTATATTACAATGTTAAAATTAAGAATATTATACTGCTAGATTAAATTAACAATATTACACTGTTGGATTTAGTGCAGACAAGTTTTGTTGTTTCTTTTCTACAGAGAAAGAAATATTAACATGTTGACCACCACATCGATTACATAGGGTGTGGCAGCACCGGTGGTTCAGCCGGGTAGGGGATGATTCTGTATCTAAAATTAAGTCGAAAAGGGGTAGTAATAACATTTTTTTGTTTAACACCTCGCGGTTTCGAGAAAGTCGCAATTATATAGGAATCGTCTGACTTTCTCGACGGATCCCTCGTGGACGGATCTTTAAACTAAAATATTAAAATATTATTCCTTTTAGAGAGGTAAAATGTTATTCCTTTTTCTGTATATGTCTCACACTAATTTTTCAACAGATTCATATTGGAGATAATTAATTTTTATTAGGATTTATCCAGTTCGATTTTATTGAGTGCTATGGGGGTTGTAAGTTGGCAATCAACGTGTCAAGTTTTTTCTCATATTTTAAACAAATACACCAATATGTAAGTCTAAGACAAATACAAGATCTTACAAAGTTTAAATCAGAGAACGTGTGAAATTTCCCCTGAGGTACGCGCGGGGATTAAAACCTGCGGAAACGTCGCAGGAAAACGCTGAACCGTGTGGAATTGGTCTTTGTGGAATGGGTTAACCAATTAGAACGCGTTTTTCTTATTATCAAAATTCCGAAGCCGAATTTTCCCCGAAGGCTTTTCCCCTGACTTTGACAAGTGACGTGCATTTTCACATCGCGGAATTCTTCGCTCGACAAAAAGAACGCGGCGAATCGATAGCTGCATACAAACGTTTTACAGATGCTCGGCTAGGGAAAAAAAGTGGGAAACACGTTAAACTCTGTGGAAATATAGCAGAGGCACGCTCAAGGGAGTGACGTCTGTCGGGACGACGCGTTTTTCGACTTTGTGTGCGCGCAAGTGTGGCCGAACGCTCAGCTGTCTGGGATTTAAACCACACGTCACAGAAGTTAAACTGCTAAAATTTTCAACTGCTAACATCTCGGGGAAACGACATTCGAACTTGTAAAGTGGCGGAGGACTTTTACCAGCAGCAGCGGTAACCCGAAGTTTACGGGTTGGGTCGCGAGCTTTTTCCGGTTCTGGGTCGGGTTAAAAATCGTGGACACTTAAGTACACGTCCGTAAGTGTCCACGCATCTATCAGGCTCAGAAAAAAGCAATAATTCCTTGAACTGTGTCGACGCCCCTGTGCAGACATTCTAGTTTGTTGCTCGATACTACAATCCATCTATGTTGCCTGTGAATATTTTTCACTACGTAGAACATAAGCCAATTTTGTGTTCCTTCTCCTCAGAGAATTTTTAGAGCATGCGATACCACGCCACATGGGCATTTTAGTCAAAGGGAATTTTGAAGTACGGAATTGAAAAAATTATATAACCGTATCAATGTATGTCTTTTTCCTTTTTGAATCGTGGCTTCAACCTAGATGATGCTGCCAATCGCACTGCAGGTCGAATCTAAAAAATTCTTTGGCTAAAATGTAGTCCGGTAGTAGAAGCACATAGTGTAATATTTCAACTCGATCGGTCGAATGGTTACAACCAAAAATACGAATTTACACAAAAAACATGATCGTTTGTTCATTAATGTTTAATTTTTTTCAAGGTTCCTCGTATTTAACCATACCGCTTTTACAAAACCAGAAACCTGGATTTGCATTGGAAACGAAAGGATGCTCGTTCCTTTTAACAATTACCATGGTCTAAAACCGAAGCATAGTACAGTAAAAGCTCCGTCGTTGTCCAAAGGCCGGGGGGTTGAGTGGACAACGAGCGTGCCCGGACACTATTTTTGATTTATGACTGCGTCTAGATATCGCGCCGAGCACGCCGATCGAGACTTCAATAGAGAGCCGAACATAGAGAAGGACAGAATGAGATACGGATCGGGTGACCGAAGCGTTTCGCCGTCGCCGGCACAGTTTAAAGGCCCACATTGTTGCTGTTGTTCGTTGCCTCTGAAACTTTGACCGTCGATTAAACCAGTAAATGCAGTTGAAACTATATCGTGTTTGGTGTCATTTTAATCAGAGCAATGCCAGAAATAAGTTAGTGAAAGTCCCATAAAGAAATAATGAAAATTAAGAAGTTTGAAAATTCGGTTTACTCGAGTCAATTTCGTGGTGTTCACACCGATATACCCGAGCCGAAATCAATCGTCGCCACCCTGCGGAGCGACTCGGCGTTGGTAGGCACTGGACAACGATCGTGCCCACGATTCAGGACAACGAAGGAGCGATTACTGTACATTAATTTGTCTGACAACCTGTGAATGTGCATTGTGATCGACAGCGCGAATCCACCTAGAAAAATACCGAGTTCAGATCGGCGAGATTTTTAATAAATTCGCGTGCATTATTGCATGAATGCTTTAATTTCTAGTTCACGTTCCGTCCTTAACGATAGCGTGGCTTTCTCGGTGCTGGCTCCGGTTCATAACAACGCGGGGCGCACAAAGGGGAACAAGATTAGTTTCTTGACGCTTTGTTTCAAATATCTTTTCATTATATTCGCCCGAGCCGAACCCCCCGAGAAAAATGATAGTCGGAATCCTCGACTTCAAAAACCGGGGCCGAGCCAGCGAGAGAGAGTGTTTGCTCTGGGTGGCTTCGCGCGCACCCCCGTCATGCTTCGTGCGCCATTTAATTATCTTTTGTATCCCGGCCAGTTCATTAATCTTGCGATAATGAAACCGGGTCTATGTACATCGTTTACAGATCGAATTGATTCCTGAAGCGCTTTTCATTAGCCGGACCGCGCGGCGTAGTTTTCGATTAAATTCCGCGCGTTCAAGCGGATGTTATAGAACTTAAATGAGCGTGCGACACGCCCGACGAGACCATGAGAGGAACGACCATACTGTCCCGTAGATTCGTGGAAATATTTATTTTTCCGCTGTTATTCGCATCGCCGGGAAAATGCTAGCTCGGAAACACGAAGAGGAGTGTGTCGAATCGGAGCGCGGCGAAATTGACTCGTAGAAACATTGCGGTTCCTGGGCTTAGTTTACACTGCCCCACAGAGTTCCTCCAATTGCTGTACAACAACAGTGTACAACCTTGGATCATATATTTGTGGTTGTAAGGATAAACCGTATGTCTCTCTCACAATTTCAAAAAATTTGAAAGGGTGCCGGCGCAGCCGTGCGAGAGTGTGGTGGCACACACATACATTGCTAAATCTGCATATACGTATATGAAATTACAAGGTTTTTTTGTACACAAAATAATAGGGTGGTTTCTCAAGATAAAAGTCTGCTCTATCGCGTGGCACCCTTATTTTTTAGATAAATTGAAAAATATCCTCAAAAGTTGGCGCAAAAGTGGTGTCTCCCCGTCTTTAATGATTGTTTAAACATGTTCAAACAATCATAATGTATTAATATTGGATATCACTGGATTCGGGAAAGTCTACAGAATCTTTTGCTGTAAAGAACAATTCAATATCTTTTATAATAACATCACAATATTTGTTTAATGTTGAAAAATATGTTTTTTTTCATGATTCTCAAAAACTGTGCGTATAGGAGAAAAATTAAGACCATATTCGGAATCAGCGCAAAAAACTCTATAAGGAAGACCCAACAGTATATTGGAAACATTTTTGGTGTTGGACCGTGTAATTGAAAGAAGAATGAAATTTTTATATGTCTCCTGTGCCTGACAATCAATGCAAACATTTTTTATTTTGCATCGAGATCCGCAGTCTAATTATATATAATAGCCGGTTATTATGCATAATCACCGGATTAATCACATTTACCGTAACATATACATATGGTCTAAGCGTACAACAGTCGAGGGTATTCTCTGCTTCCGATATAAACGAAAACCGTATCAATTTTCTTTCACCAACGACACGCTGCCGTTTCTTACTCGATAAGAGTCAACGCGTAGAAGTAATGAATGAAACGACTCGACATCAAACGCTCGGGAATGTCTTAATCTCCGGAACCGTGAGAGAGTCACGTATCGTGAACGCCGGCTGAACTATACTTAACGTCGAGCTCACGATTTTAAACCAATCTGCCATGACTGTTGACCTACCGGCAGAACAGTACAGTCAAGGCTCAAAGCAGCCGAAAGCTGCACGCCTCCTGCTGCAAACCGCATGTCGTAATGCAGTTTCTGTTTCGGCTGTCACACCACTTTGCAGGAGGAACGAACCGGTAGAGTAATTGACTTTGTTGTAAATAACTTCTACTGTAAACGCGGAAGATACTTGGTTCAACGTTGCTATCAATGTTTAACACGTTGTAACTTGGTGAAGAAAAACCGGAGGATGGTTTGCTTGGGCTTTTACTTTTACTTGACCAAATTGTTTTATTAGAAAATATATTTTACACCAATGCCACAGTGATCGATTCCTCAATTCTAGGTGGACAAAATACAAAATTTGTGTTCTCTTGTAGTAATAATTAAAACAAGTGTATAAAAACTACATGACCTTAAAAGAATTATGTATATCATTTCTTTAAAATGGACATAACATAAAATAAATATTTAAAAAATATTTATATATATATTATAAATATATTAATAATAAAATAAAATAACATAAATTAAATATTTTATAGTTTTTGTTTAAATACGTGAATAAACAATACACAAAATGGAAAGAATTAATCTTATATTTAAAAATTAGATAAAGTTCTACAAAAATATAATATAAAATTACAAAATTATAATAAGGAATGTGCATGACAAAGGTGGATATTCTAAATTATAATCTTTTTTAAGGTGATTTGAGTAAACTCTTTGCCTCTGCTGCTAATTCTTTAGAACACTTTTTAGTAATTTTCCTCTTATTAAAAAATGATATAAATGACGAACGGGCAAAAACGGGCAAGCGATATTTAGTATCATTACTTTGAAATAAGTATTCTTCAAAACTATCAAAGAACGAAGTCCGGCCGAGTCCGGGAAAAGAAGTTATACAATTTGATCTCTTCTTAAATGGTATTATTAGATAACCTGTGTTTTATATGATTTACACGGCAAAATAAAATTATACCGATATGTAAAAATCACGTACTTACCTTCGCTTACACGCTCCATTTTTTAGATAATAATTTAAATAACAAACGAACAAGTTATACGATGAAGAAGAATTAGCTTATTTTTTAGTATTTCGCACAGGCAATACTTTAACGCCGTATTACGTCGTAATAACCACCTGCAATCGAAATATTAGGATATATATCGAACGAATAAATGTTCGTAAACAAAATAGAACGGCAGCGAAGATAATTGAATTTGATCAAAATCATTTTGTCCACCTAGAATCGAGGAATCGATCACTGTGCAATGTTAAAAATTGGAAAATTTATTTCATATTTTCGACTTACTTTTACGCGCAGAAAGTCACCTTCTTTCACGGTTCTACTATCGACAGAGGCACACCCTGTATATCAGCGGGTAATGCGACGTCGGTGTTTCAACGATTAACAATATATTGTTGCGCGGCCTCGGCGGATTTTCATGCAAATTATAATAGACGGGCGTAATGGTAACTAGCAACCTCCGACTCGAATCAATGGGCATTAATTGAAATAGAAGCGAAGCAACCAGGGCTTGGGGGTGTCCCCAAGATCTACGACGACTGCTGCATTATGCAACGCGATAAAGACTCGGAATATTCAAGGGGGTCTCGCCGAGAGTCGTCGCGGGCCCTAACGTTGGTTCAAAGGCGAACAGAACAGGAAGTCGCCGGTTCCGTGGTCTTCGGGGATCGAGATTCCCTTCTGTCTCCAAGGCGACCACGCAGATGGACACTTTTACTCCGTATAACCAGCCTTGTTTCAGGAAAACAAGCTCGTAAATACGTCCTGGGAGCCGTGCTTCCTACGGCCAGCAGCCGATCGACAGCCCCGCGGTCCATCCCTTCGGGAATAACGACTACAATCATGATATCCGGATTCCACTCAAGGCCGCCTTTCTGATATCATTTGTCCACGGTCTGTCGAGGAAATCTAAGGACGTTCCGACACGATTCGCTGTCGATGAACACTGTTAGTGTCCCCGACAAAAAATATTCGATGAAAATCAGCGACGTGATTCTGAAAAGAATTATTTTGCCCATCTAGAGGTAGTCACCTAAAGACATAATTAATATGAATCCTGGTTTACTACGAATCGATGACGTTTATCCAAAGTGTTTAGCGTCGAAAAATAATTGAATTGATGTGTTGATTATATCGATCGTATATTGTTGTTAAGAACTAAATTTTAAATGCTTTCGGCGCACTGGTTCGATCAAGTATGCTACATACACTATTTGCAAATTTTCACCAAATCTCTATTTCAACGTTTCGATCTTTCTTTAGATCATTCTCAAGAAATTTTAAGAACTGCGTCTATAAAATAATAATAAAGGTTGTATTTTTTAATTATATTAACTATGTGACTTAAATTCAATTTAGGACATTTAGGACAATAATTTAATTGTTTCGCCAAGGAAATGGCAGCGATGCAGTAGAATCTTGAGATCGGTAGCTATTTGAATCATTTGATCCTCGCACTGTTTGGAATTTGATTCTGGCTGTGTACGCGTATCACATGGATATAAATGCATGCGGATCCCGATTAGCACGTGAATATTGAAACGATTAGATTAGAATAGATTATGCAAACAGCTGAATAACGTGGTACCGCGGCTCGGGCGAATCATCTTTGTTAAGGTCTATTATAAGAGACGGATTCACTTGGAAGTAGTAAACTTAAAATAACAGTCAGGTTATAAATTCGGTGAAAAAGTGGTCGGGTATTTTTAACAAAATTAAACCAGATCGTGGCGACCTCAAAATGTATTAAATATTTCATCTATTTCTACCACTTTAGATTGTATTTTAAACGAGATCTTTTTCCCGAAGGAAAATGAAAATTTCAGAGAGTTAGTAACGTCTGTGTATGCATGTATATCGCGCAGAATGGAATCGATCATTTGTAGATTTGACTGTCCTTCGGCGCGGCATGCAAATATATCCATACACCGGCCGTTCACAAAATATTTGCCTCGAGTGTTATTTAATTATCTGCCGATCGCCGATGGACCTCGATACTGAAAATCAATAACAAATAAAAGCAGTTCACGACAAATTTGATTCGAAATTTCCACACCCTCCCTTCGCAACGCACAATCTCCCTTCGCGACTTGCGTAAATGTCTTCGGATTTTCACCGACGTTTCTCTTTTAATAAAAGCTCGCAACGAAACGCGGGGCGATTTATACAATTCCGAATGTGTCACGTGTAAGATATTGCTGTCAAAGTGACGCTCTCTGTAAAATCCCCGTACACTTTCGTTTCTGCTGATTTTGGCTTTCGGCCGACACGAGTTCGTGACGCGATCGATCGTACGTATTTTTTTCACGGGATTTCGTATGCAAAGTGAGCACATGTTCGCCCATGAGTCCCGCCTTACATATATTTCAGCGTCACGTGCACAAATCGTCAATAAATTGATGCCCCGTGTTCCAAAGAAATTATTTTCGTGAATTTTTTCCGTTTCTAATCGTTTCGTTTTAATAATTAGCTTTCCGAATTTGTCATTATTCATTGGAAGTTATTTTGTTCATTTAAATAAATATTTGAAATTGAAAGATTAGTATTTTTCTAATTCTTATTCCAATGCTAATTTCTATAAACAATTTAAAAAAGCTGGACTTATGGTCGTGAACGGAGACAGAAGAGCCAGGCGACCAGTAGGAAAAAGTGTAATTTGCACGAGGCCATACACGTTTTTACAAATGGCCGTCTGAGAAATACGAGTGTATTCCACTGTAGAGGCTGAACGAGGGAAACAAACGGGTTACAGCCTTCCCGAATCCTTCCGGCTGGCATTCAGAAGATAAGGGATCGCTGTTGGTTGAAGAAATAGTCGGATAAACGGGCGAAGGGATAAGGGGAACTTCTCATAAGCCTGAGAAATATATTATTTCGCCTGAATATGGGGAGAAATTTAAAACTGTGGAAGTCAGCAGCAGGACACGTCCCCCACATCCGGCAGTACAATATGTTCCCAGACGTGCGCGACAAATGCGCGTGCAACTGCATTTATTCGTTGTGTAATTTTCACCGTCGCCTTTGTTTCGGTGCTAGACTCCGCAGGAAAAGTTCGTCTTCATTTTATTAACCTCTCAACGTTTACTTTGCGTCACCTGCACCGTACCTACTGGTGCTAATTTAATGGACTTTTGGGAATTAAACATTAATCATTCAGGATTCATTAATCGATTTTTTGGGGTTGGTGGTTGGAAGAACAGCAGTGAAAAGAAAAAATCAATTTCCATTCGATTCTCGTTTCTCCTAATCAATGCAGAAATTATTTATGTTGTATATAAATGCGCAGTTTGCTAGTGCAACAAGGAGGGTACGACCGCGTTTCTTCGAACCAACAAATGGACGTTGATTAAAGAATTAAAACGTGAAGCGATTTCGTAGTCGGGAAACAACAGATTTTCTATTTAAATCTTGAAGAGGAAAATGTTAAATAAATATTTGTTTATCTCACTTCCATTTTCTCATGCAGTTG
Organism: Lasioglossum calceatum; assembly: GCA_963966675.1. Taxonomy (NCBI): domain Eukaryota; kingdom Metazoa; phylum Arthropoda; class Insecta; order Hymenoptera; family Halictidae; genus Lasioglossum; species Lasioglossum calceatum. The sequence goes on from OZ016541.1 coordinate 19,640,311, forward strand.
GGTGATTTTTTTTATATCAAGCGCACATGTATCACTGTAAATCCTACGTTGCAGTTTATCCAACTGCATATATCGAGCCCAAAGGGCGTTTACATTCACATTAACACGACAATCGATAGTATGACGTAAACAGGATTAAGTCTGATAAATTAGTATTTCGCATCACGATAGTGTGTCAGACGGGCAGGATCTCCTGCGGGCTCTAATAAATCTGAAGTATAATCACGAGGAATTATAACGAGACAACAGGTTCATTTCGCCTACGAACAAAATAGAAATGGCATTCAGACTATTAAAAAAAACAACGAAGTCGCCAGTATACTTTAGCGTGCAGCGTATCAGACATGATCTCCTAACACGCACAGTTATTTCTACATGCAGCAATGTTTCTCCATTAAAATGTTTCACTTCATTGCAGTCTCGTTAAAAACGCTTCTGAAACACATTCCCCCTTTCATTCAGTGAATCCATGGCCCTTTCAACATCTTAGAACCGCTCTCGTGCCATTCAACCGCTAATTGAGAGGGCCACGAATAAAATTTTTTACATCAACAACAAATTAAACCGAACGCTAAATGAAAGCGGACAAAAGTACTTGTAAAACAATTACGAAAGTTGTACAACCGTGATCGACAACAAGGGCAAACAAATCGTCGAGTGGAAATTATAGTTTAAGCGAACATATAAATTAATCGACAGCTTTCATTTATTTACGCGAGAATTAAATTATTTACACTGCCGATCGCAGCTGGAACCGCGAGAAACAGCAGCGTGACCTCGATAAACCAAACTGTTTAAACTGCCTAATGTAGAACGCTTCGGAAAATAATTTTTTCGATTTTCAAACACACATTTTTATCATACAACTGATGATGGAATTATTTTGTGAACGTTTTTCTTGCGTTGAGGTGTTGTGGAATTAGTCTTAATGTCATAATCTGTTTGTAATTAATTTAAGAATTAAAAAATTAGATTTTTGAAGCTTGACCTCCCACGCATCTGACGTAATCACCTGCGCGACCAGAAAACCGCGGTTCTATGATGTAAGCGACGTGCCACGGATGCTGCAAATTATTTACGTAAACGCGCCGTAAACACAGCTTTCGAAGGACTTTCCAAGTGCTCGCCTGATTTATCGGGTTTACAGGGAATTTCAGCTTAAACCGATGTTTTCTTAATCACGCGCAACCTGTTTCTGTTCATTTTCCTCTAATCGTCACCGAATCGTCCCGTCACCACTGTAGCGATTATTTATTTTGAAAACAACAAAAACTTGTGACCAACGAGCGTAGAAAGCACAGCAAGGAGATGTGAAAAACGAGTGCAAAAATGAGAACGTGACAGCTAAATGAATATTTAAAGTGATCATTTATATCAAGTTCAACAGGAAGTTGTGAGAAAAGAGTGCGGAAATGAGAACGCGATCGCTGAATGAACATCTAAAGTGATCATTCCTTTAAGGTACAGCAAGATGTTGCGAAAAATGAGTGCAAAAGTGAGAACGTAATAGTCAAATGAATATATGTAACGTGAGTCATCGCTTCAAAGTACAGCAAGAAGTTTTGAAGAGCAAAAGCAAGAACGCGATAGCAAAATGAGTACCTATAATAGTAAACAAATATTAAACATATACAGTAATCGCTCCTTCGTTGTTCTGAATCGTGGGCACGATCGTTGTCCAGTGCCTACCCACTCCCCTGCCTGTCAACGAGAGGATTAGGCCTGCGTGGATCTGGTCGCCAGATGTGTCCCAGTGACTGTCTAGACCCGTGCAGAACGGAGAACAATAGGAAAGGAATATGGCAAGGAAATAAGGAGTTTTTTAAAGCCAGACAGTTGACTGCTTTTGACTGCGAATGCTTTTTTTGTCGTTTAACTAGCCGTTTCACTAAAGACGCAGTCATAAATCAAAAATAGTGTCCGGGCACAATCGTTGTCCGCTCAAACCCCCGGCCTTTGGACAACGAAGGAGCTTTTACTGTAGTAAGAATGAGTTCTAAATTTTGTTAAATAATCTACGAAATATTTTTGTAAAGAATGCATTAAATGCAAAGGATCGAATTTTAAAGGACCTATTAATTTACAATACTTTCCCCTTGATTTTTGCCAGGAGGATCGTTTTAATGTATCAAAGAAATGTTCTCTTATTCTGGATTGTATGAAATAATTTTGTAGTGTCCAAACGTGCTTCGCTAAAAAGGGACTTTGAACTCATTAAATTTGCAGTAGATCGAAATTTCGCTGAACCGTTTAATTTATAATTCTTTCGCCGTGGTTAACCGGCCCGTTTACGAGTCTCATTTCTGGGATAATTCAAAGCCGGAAAGTTCTTTTGCGCAAAGGTCCTCGTTCATATAATTTGATCCGGGGCTATAGCATAACCGGGTTCCGGAAACTTGTATTTAAGGGCCCGGCGCGGCATGAATTCGCAGCACGGTTTGCAGATTTCGAGAAATGAGATTCTTTTTATGGCCGATGAAAATCGTGACATCGGCCCGGGGAGGAATGCGTGGATTGGCTCTCGCTTTCAACGAACCGGCGAAATTTTCGAGTTATGGAGTGGTGCCAGGGGCGCTCCATTTCCGGAACAATTTGACACTTTTTTTTCCCGCCGCGAACATTCTTGCGAACATTCTTCTAACACGGCTCTGAAAAAACGCCGCACCAACGCAATACCCTGTCGGTGAGTAATCAATAGTATCTATGAATTCACACAAACTTTTCAAGAGAAATATTTATTCTAGCGTTTTGTGGAAATACAATTCGAATAAAATGGATTTCAATGTCTTCATGATGGTACTTACAAAGTCATGTAGTTAAATCCAATTTTTTTTAGAATCACATAGATATCCTTTTAAGGAACATATTTTTTAAAAAATTTTGAAAATAAATACCAACTGCACGCTTGAAAAAGACGCAGATAAATTTTTAAGAGGTCATTGTAAAGAGGAGACCATTTATAAGATCGCATTTAAATAAATGTGGAAAAAGTTTTTTAAACTTCGTCGAGCCGCTTGAATTTGTAAAATTCCGAATGAAAATAAAACAACTACAGTTTCCCACTTCGTTTAACGATGAAAGAGAATACTTCAAAAAACCAATTTCAAGGAGCGTAACTTTATTTATTATTTAGGGGATATTGGGCAAAATTTTTCAGTCAATTGTTTGCGCGTAACAACATCGTCGGAACAGTTTTTGCTGAGCTGCTGTGTGAAGTTTGATCAGCGCGTTAGTCAAAAATTTGATTAAAGTGCGGGAAATTGAAGAGCACCTAATTTAAAGTAACATAATTTCGCATAATGTATGCAGAATGTATATAATGCGTATGAAGTTACGAAATCCGTTGTCGCGGAGCAACGGTAAGCTATTTAAATTTTGGAATATTCATCCCCGCGCGTAGAATGTTTTAAAAGTAGTCCGCCGTGTGTATGCAGCCGTTCTGCATACCGAACTTTTCCTCGTTCCATTTTTCAGGCCCGTGATACGGAAAAAACGTAATATTGGATCGTACATCGCTGTAGCATAGTTGAGATAGTATTTCAAACGCGAGGGCGATTGGTTTTATCCAGCACGAATTGATGGTCGATTTTCAAGTATTATAGGGATTGCGTGTGAAGCTGTTAACGAGGTTGGAATCGACCATTTGTACCTGAGAAATATGAAACAGAGATGAATTTCCTAGAACATTTAACAGCGGCAGATACCTGGAAAAACGAACACTTTTTTCCGCGGGAAAGTATTAAACTTGATCGTAAAACGCACCTCTGCATTTTTAACTAACAATGGAATCTGAAATGAATTTTCTTTAGCGTGAAATAAAAGATTTTCTGCGCAATCAAAGAATACTTTGTCGAATGCGATATTTTTTGAGACATGAAAACGAACAATGAACAGCTGCAGAAAAGTATAAGATTTCAATGTAAATAATCACTTTTTCAGTTTCAAAATTACACAACCGGAATTTTTTGGTTAGAAAATTTTCTTGTTAGCTAGCATACGTACTGCGTCAAAATAAATTGGACATATGGTATATCTCGCTATTAGCTCTTTGCACTCGAATGGCCCTTCAAAGCGGACACAGTAAATCTAGTTAGCAACTTGATAGTCCCTTCTGAGGAGACACGAAAAAATTGCTCGAAATTATAGCAGAGTAAATTATGCAAACGCAGAATTTATTCAAATGCATGTATTTTTGAGGTGTCCACTTTGCGTTGCCAGCAAAACTGGCGGAAGGAATAAGAAATATATACCCAGAGACATGCGTTAGACAATATTAACCACAATTGATGGTGGTGAGTGGACTTTTATACAAAATAGAAATTTGTCTCTTTAATTTTGTCTCTTGCTTTATACAGGGTGTCCCAAAACTCCTTCAAGTCCGGGAAATGGGAGGTTCCTTAGGTCATTTGAAGCGACATTTTCCTTTGCAAAAATTACCGCCGCGGCTTTGTTTAGGAGTTATTAACGAAAAACGCGGACCAATGAGAGCGCGACTTGGCACAGTCGGCCAATAGACAGCTCGCGTCTAGGTCGCGCTCTGATTGGAGAGATTGGTCTGTGTGTTTCGCTAATAACTCCTAAACAAAGCCGCTGCGGCCATTTTTGCAAAGGAAAATGTCGCTTCAAATGACCTAAGGAACCTCCCATTTCCCGGACTTGAAGGAGTTTTGGGACACCCTGTATAATACAATACAATATAAAGTTTCGGGGCAAATTGCACTCGATCAATATCAAATATTTCGAACGCTGCACTATTTTATATGAAACGGTATCTAGGTCACTATTATGCTAACGAGTGTGTCCGACCGGTGGCAGGTGATCAGAGAAAAGTCTCCAAGCATGAAGGGTTGAATTAGGATTACTGTCGCGAGCGAATCTGACGGGAAGTTAGCACTCGACTAGCTACCTGGTAGTAAGCACCAGGGTTGCCATATTTTATCCCCTCCGGCCCCTTACCCTTCCGCCTTCTCACCCAGTTTCGCAGCGTACCTCTTCCCACTAACGCAGGCGACAGTGGCGACACGCGACGAGTGGGAAGAGTGGGAGCAGGTAAGGAAAATAACGGGTGTACTTTTGTTCCACGCGACGCTACGGACGGCTTGGCTTGAGTGAAGTGGTTTTCGAATTCAGTTTACAGCAGTTTACAGACTTTGGTGTGCAATCTAGCAAGAATCAAAGTTTTAGAGTGCCGTTTGCAGTATTTTATACTACGCATTATTTAAAATTATTGAGAAAGCAGGTAATGTATACATTGAATTTTAGGTTATGTAATCTGCTTTCTCAATAATTTTAAATAATGCGTAGTATAAAATACTGCAAACGGCACTCTAAAACTTTGATTCTTGCTAGATTGCACACCAAAGTCTGTAAACTGCTGTAAACTGAATTCGAAAACCACTTCACTCAAGCCAAGCCGTCCGTAGCGTCGCGTGGAACAAAAGTACACCCGTTATTTTCCTTACCTGCTCCCACTCTTCCCACTCGTCGCGTGTCGCCACTGTCGCCTGCGTTAGTGGGAAGAGGTACGCTGCGAAACTGGGCGAGAAGGCGGAAGGGTAAGGGGCCGGAGGGGATAAAATATGGCAACCCTGGTAAGCACCGGCTGATAAGGTGAATGAAAGTAGGTGTATAATTCCACGAGGAGAAAATCGTTCCTATAATGGTACCACGGTCGGTTGGGTGATAGAGATGGGTATGGGGAATCTCTTCCCCGGGTCTGGCGAGCTCCGTAGAGCACGGGAGTATTTCACTCCCTTTGTCCTGCTGGGCTTGTAACAGGTGGTATCATCGCGATGATAGTGGTAGCACCCAGACTGCGACGTTCTGGTGCTTACACCTGCGTGTGAGTTGCGGTTATCCAACCGGCAGACCGTCCTGCGGAATCGGTAGAATGTTTGAAAGGACTTATGTGGATGCATCCGTGGTTTGCTACCCCGTATCGTATCGGCACACGTTTCCCGTTGCGGCGCGGCGGCGCGGCTTGCTAGGACACCGGAAAGTGTCCGAGATAACGACTTTTTCGCGGTTTCAATCTGGAAATAAGGATACCTGCACCATTCTGCTTTAGTTCGATATTGAACTCATTGGTGAATTTAGCTCTTCTTCTTTTCACTGAACACTAGAACAATTTGTTGAATTACGTAATTACCTCATATATTGAACTGATTGGACAGTTGTTTATACATTACCCAAATATTTAATGTCGCCAACTTCAAGGGTGCTAATTAGAGTTTACGGTTGTTTCTATGCGTTCGTCGAGTTTAGTATAGAACTGAAAATCTGAACAATTAATAATCCTTCACACGTACACCACCGCGCAAACTAAGAGACATTAGAGAATGAAACACTGTCGAAAGAATCTCCTGCATCAGGTCGCCGAGAAAAGTTACGATTAAGTACAGAAAGACACGGGACCTAACGCGACAAGTTTGCGAGTGTCGGACGTCCTTGCTACACAGTCGTTGTCTGAGGCGAAAGAGAGAGCCGGTCTCTTATTTTGAGTTACAGACTATAACTCGGTTCGTCGTTAAAAGCTACCGCGCCGCGAATGCGACTATAACTCGAGGTCAAAGTCTCTCGCTCGCGCGCAATGTTCCTTCCGAGCTCTTCTCTTACTGCCTCCCTCGTTCATTTTTTAAGTTAGCCTCCGCCGCGAAGCAAACGGTATTAATCAAGTTTGCAAACAGGGTACTCGCATTTAGAACCAGCGGCCTTCGTTCATTCAATAATTTAGACGTCCGCGGAATTCGAAAGTTCAAATTGGGGATTGTTCTGGCGGTTTGACACTTTGACAGAGGCTCTAGCAATTGAATTATATGTCGTTAGCCTGGAATTTGCATAGATCGATAACTGGAACTCAATCCTCGCAGATATGCTATTATATGCAAAACTCTGTGCTCTCTACAGGGGTTTAATTTAAGTAATTTTTCATTCGATGAGTTTAATACAACGTTGTATACGATGTTGCACTTTTCTGAAAAAGTATGGTGACCACGCTAAGTGTCAGTTCTTGCTGATTTTCGATCAATATTTTACAGGCTTTGTTGAATGTTTTAAATCTCTTTAATTGGTTTTCTAGACTCAATATTTAATTCATAAGCTTTTGGTTTTATCAATTTCATACTGCATAAACACAGCAACAAATGACGTTGAATGACCTTAAAGTACAAGCCAGGCTAAATAAAAAAGTGTACAGTTCTATTTTGAAAAACGAAAGTCACCTTGAGATCTTAAAGGCGATTTCATCTAAAAATGGAGTCTATCATGAGATGTCATCCTTAAAACTGAACAATAATAATGTATGTCCAAAAAGAGTAAATTTATTGAATTATTTCTGAGGAATGCAGCTGTATAATTGTGGAATGAAACTTGTGCACCCGTCTGAGACAAATTGTACGTGTTCAATTTTGCTCCCAGCTGTACCCTTGTTTGAAATGGAATTAGTGTATCCGGCCAGAAATCGAAATAAATATTATTCTACGTTCTCGATTTGCTTTCGTGCGCGGGAATAGCTCGTATGTACTCGCGGTACCGTTAACGACGCCCACTGTACAACGGACGTGTCTCGAGTACCTGAAATCCCGGAAATTCTCGATATTCTTATATCGTGGGATACTGTTTGCAGCTTCAGCCAATGCCGAGGGAGCGGGAGATCCCGAGTCCGATTCGACCTGACCCGACCTTCTTTGACTGCATTCATCAACATTACACTGCAGAACGCATACTTGCATTTGCAACTTTCAACAAACGTTTAATTCGTCGGACAATTTTAACTATTTACGACAGTCACGGTTAGGTCCACTCATATTTCTATGTAGGAACTTCCTATTACATATTTTTAAACCTACTTCTCTTTGAGATTGATGTTAATTTTCTTAACGCTAATAATGCGATATTAGACAACGAATTTTATGCATTTATGACAAGAATGATGTCATTTAAAATGGTAATACTGTTAGAAGAATTTAAAATACTATTATATTTTTTTCCACCTATTAAACATATTAAGGAGGAAAATCAATTTCTATTTCACTCTAGTTTGTTGCGATTCAGGCAGAAAATTTTCACTTTGCATAAAGATCCGCTGTCTACTAATAATCATAATATTTGAGCTGTGTTTTGTACAACTATTGCGACTACAGGATTTTCAAACAAACTTTGAAGAGCCACATGCTTTAACTTACCAATTTTTATTTAATTCATCAAATTATTTTGGATTTAGAGCGACTTTTGAAGATATAGGACGGTCAGAGTGTTAGCATGGTCTTTTGCGTCATTGAGAGTTACGTCTCGTCAAATGGTCATAACGCGTGTTAGAGACACGCCGATACGTTTTACACGGTAATTCCGGAATTTCTGTGCGCAACCGACTCGAAACGCAACCGTGCTGTTTCCCGCAATGGCAGTGACCACTGCGTGGACATTTCATGCGTGTAAACAACTATTAAACTGCAAGCATTAACGGCAGGAATTAATTTTGGACGCCGTGCAGTTTTAACCGTGGCCATCGAGGCTGATCATAAACGCACTATTTTCCCTTGCGACGCGAGTGGCCGGAACTCGGCTGAATAACGAGCAACGAACGCACAGGATTCCATTCCGAGGGAAAAATTATTGAAAAACAGGACGTGAAATATGTCGTTCTACGAATCGGCGCGGATTATGACGCACGGATATTTTTTTCGCTTCTGTTCGACGCTGTAGGTGAATAAAATACAATTAAAACTGCTTCGCGCGACAAGCTCTTGTACAACGGTATTAGTTTACCTTAAAACATTGGTTGTACGTTGGAAAACTGTGCTTGAAGTGCGGATACATTTCTCTATTCATTTTAGTGTCAAGATTAATAGGACGATATGTTAAGTGTATTCTGAAGTTTTAGTATTTTTAAAAAATTTTCTTTTGCCTATACGTATTTTCTCCGTATATTAACCCTTTGGTTACCCTGGACGTGATAACTCCTTCCCGATAAACGCCTTTCGCGAGATATCTCGCGCCCCGACAGTTCCCGATAAACGCTTTTGACGAGATATCTCGCGCCCCGACAGTTCCCGATAAACGCTTTTGACGAGATATCTCGCGCCGCGATACTTCCGGATAAACGCTTATGACGAGATATCTCGCCATCTAGCACCAATATTTTGACACTATAGAAAAATATATTTTATACGTAACTATATTCTGATTTGTAAAAGGTAGAAATTAATGAAATCTTTATCTCGGGTAAAATGACCGAATAAAACAGAAAATGTTTCGTCTATAATGTAAAACCACTGGTGCTAGGTGGCGAGATATCTCGTCAAAAGCATTTCCCGGGAAGTATCGGGGCACGAGATATCTCGTCCAGGGTAACCAAAGGGTTAAACACTGGCTAATGTTAAAATTTACAACATTTCTTTGGATATGTATTTCGCCATCTTCATCGCTAAAAATATTAGAAAGTGTTTTAGTACTTTTTCATGCAGCTTAAATTTCTTTGTAATTGTCACACAAAGGTAGACATTTTATTTTATATTTGGTAAAAAGATAAAGGAATCCATTTATTATTATTTTTCTCAAATATCATTGTACCATATACCTGTCTAATATACAGGGTGTCCCACGCAACTGGAACAGGCTGTATCTCCTGAACGGTTGGGAATAGAAGAAGATGTTATAAGTAAAAGTTGAATGGTATCGGACAGTGCATAATATGCAACTAATTGTATGCACTTTTGTGCATCGGTGCATCAGAAAAATGCAACTGCACTTAAAAAAATTTAGAATGGAAGCCTATGTTTTTGACTGTACCAATTTGTGCAGTTTCTTGGGCTCTACATAAAGGTATTAACATACGTATGCTCTAAACTTATTCGTTAGGAAGTTATTGAAGCTAAAAGTTCTCTGAATTATAATGGAACATAACGTAGGTACTCCGGAACAGTTGTCGAGAGACCGAAATCATTCAGAGAACTTGCAGCTTCAATAACTTCTTAACGAATAAGTTTAGGGCATACGTATGTTCCAAAATGTTTTGTGGAAAGAATTTCAATATTGAACAACGTTCGAACTTATACTAAAGTAAAATTGCACCATTTCCAATACTTTTATGTAGAGCCCAAGAAACTGCATCGATTTGTGCAGTCAAAAACATAGGCTTCCATTCTAAAAAACGTACAGTTGCATTTTTCTGATGCACCGATGCACAAAAGTGCATATAATTAGTTGCATATTATGCACTGTCCGATACCATTCAACTTTTACTTATAACATCTTCTATTTCCAACCGTTTAGGAGATACAGCCTGTTCCAGTTGCGTGGGACACCCTGTATATGCAGTAATATATTGTTCGTATTTAGTACACGCTGAAAGAATTCGTTCAATAATCATATTCACGGAAATTCTTAAGAATCTCCGGTCTCTGTTGATGCTGCACGAAGATCTCCATTTAAATTTTCAGTCTTCTGGGAACCCGACGATCGAGACTCCTTGGTAAATATAATACTATTTTTGCCAGGATACGTCGAAGAAGCGTCGCGGTTACTTTTCGGAACTGGTCACCTAATTGGGTCAAACAGAATGCTGCTGTCCAATCTGTCCGAGAGGAATCGATGTCTTCCGGCTTCGGGAAATAATTAAGCAATAAAACTGTGAAATCCTCGGTTTCATCACTGATTCCGTGATACGAATATCGAGGCGAACCTCCAGCTATGCATAAATAACGAAACAACACGAGCTATCCGGAATTCATTTGCATTTTCGTACAAATAAGACCAATTTAAATGAGAAAAAATCACTATGATTTTATTTTCCGGTCCCTCGGTACCAACAGATTTAAATTACTCCAGCGTCATTGTGGTGAATACGTTCTTCAGAAAAACACGGGGATGTTTTTCATCCTCCATCTAAGAGAGAAATACTTTTTCATTAATATTACTTACGTCGGCACTTTGATCTTGGAATTTTTATGAAAATTTTTAACAATGGTTCACTTTTCAAGGATTCTTCGCTTCTTATTAAATTGGACGTTTATACGAAGACAAGAATGTTTAACTCGCGAATAGCTCAGCTTAATAATTTAACCAAGATAATTGCAAGTTTGCTTGCACAATAATTCCCAAGCGTTTATTAACGTCCCGGGGAAAAGTTATTCCGTTCTGAATACCTAAAAGGATACTCCGCCGCATAGAGGTGCTAAATAATTCGAGGGGGCGTTAGTATGAGCAGGGAAAGATTGCCGAATAAATTCGCGAACACCTGAAAACAATAATACGGTTCAATGCCGCGGAAAATACTCGCAGCCTACAAGGCAGAGAAGGGTCTAGGAAACAGAGAGACATTGAAAAAAAAATACGGCGAAGGACAAGAAACGCGTCATATAAATTCGTGACAATTTTATGCCGCAAAAAGCAAGCGCGCCACAGCTGCAGAATTTACAGCGGGAATATTTCCCGCGACATTCCTCCGTGAAAATGGGAAAAGCCGGGGAAAAAAACGAAACAGGGGAACAGATTTCTGGGAGAGCATAAAACGCGCGTGGACCACTGCGTTTGTTGAATCAATGAAACAGAGAGCTCATCTACGGGTTCTAGCAATTACCGTGGCTGATTATGCTTCTGGCAAGGGACCAAATTCATTTCTCCGAACTATCCCGAGGTCTATTAACATTTATGCATTGGCGTACATTTCTCTTGGTATTTTCACTTTGCGAATTTTAAACGATTCCCTTTCGTGCTTTATCTAATGAAAAGGGACACCCTATATGTGAAATAACTTCTATCGATTTCACGGTCAAATTGGAACTCGTTTTAAGCTTTAATAGAAGGAACTGCAACTACTGACGCAATTGCACCTGGTTAAAGCAAACGTTAATGGCGTTCCGACAACTCGACGATCCTGAAACTTTTTGCGAACTGTAGATTTCTATTCCCCAAATGAGCAACTTAAAGCTTTTTAAAAGAGCCTAATTTTGTGTTCTATTGCTCCACGTGACATAAAAAGCCCAGTAACCAAGACTCTACAGCAAGACATAAACATTAGCATAATAATAATTCACACTATAGAGAACGACCAGCAAATCGAAGATGACGCCGTGCGAGAGAAGTTGAATCCTGGGACTTCATGGAATTTCGTTTCGAGTTTTTTCAATATCCAAACTGTTTGTTCTTTATGCGTTCTCCCTCGAAGACATTCTTTCGCCCGTCAATATCCATTCTCGTTTAACGAACAACCCCGCGAAAGCTGTAACTGTTCGCCTGTATCATTCTTTTCTTTCCCGATTTCCCAGGAATTCTCGGATCCCGAACTTCCTCTGCCGTTTTCTCGGTCCAAACTTCCTCTCCGAGGTCTCGCTTGAGCCTGATTAATTTTTCTACAGATTTGGCGATCGAACTCCCGCGAAGCTTACTTAGCTATACTTTCGCGTTAGCCCACGATTTCTTCGAGCTTCCGACTTTTTCATTGCCCCACTCTCACGCTATCCGTGTCTTTCGTTTCTCGTCGACTTGAAACGCTCGCGGGTTTTCAGTTCGATTGGTGGAAACTTGGATCGGTCAAAAAATCAAAATAATCATACAATTCGCGCAAACAATTTTTATTTTGCATAAAAGTCTGCAGTCTGTTTATGGCACAATAATAATTAAACAGTGGATCTTTATGTACATTCTCATTTTCACATATAATTTTGTAAAACCTAGAACCACAACATTTTCTTAATTGTTCAAAAGCTTTCTTGTGGCAAAATCAAAATAAATGTATGTATAAATATCCACAGTTTATCAATAGTAATCAATATCGTTTCTATTTTATTTTCTCTGTAAGAAATCTTTCCCTCTGGTCAGCCTTATTCTGACTTTATAAAATCAAAGATTGAATAGCTCCGAGGCAAGTTATTCTGCACAATGCATGTCCCACGACAGTAACACGATCCGTTTACCCGAAATATGCTTTACGATCGAGTTACATAAGCCTGGAACCCGCTCGCAATTAGTATTGAATTATGGTCGGGCAGAGTATAAAGGCTTCAGAAGGTAACGTATTCCTTGACCGTTTTCGTTCCAAGGAATACCCAGTGCCAAAGCTTCCACAAAGAAAAGGAACTCGCACGCGAGAGAATACATCAAATGGACGTACCCGGACGTATTTACAGTGATATACATGTACATATACGGTATAACGGCCTCATATGGTCTGCGTCTTCATAGTTATTACGCATTGTGGTGGAAAATGTGCCTATTTGGCAAATATCTCGAGAGCGGACGAACATGCCCGGTCTCGTTTTAAGCAGCCATACTTTCTCACGACCGTTATGAATTTCCATTAAACCGTTTATGCTCATTGTCTTTGTGCTTTCTGTTTCAGGTGAGTAGCTGACCTAAGGTTTACGGTAGCTCTAGCACCAGTTAATGCTTTGCGTGACGATAGTTTGCGTGAGTAGTTCAGTTTCATTCTCGTTTATGTTTCTTTCAATTAGGTTCAGACCGTGAAGTGCCATATTTGCAATTCAAGTCAAGTTATTAAGAGAATCTAGTTACTACATTGTGTACTTCATATTAAACAATTTTCGTTTGGAAGGCAAATATGATGATACAAACAATTTTCTGATTGTTGTTGTCCTCAAGGTCTTTTGAAGGTCGCCAATTGTTTCTCAAATGGCAACATTATATTTTTAATTTCATAGTACAGTAATTCACAGGTCATTTAAAGGTCACAGTCATTGAAGCTCCATTTAAAAAAACCATCGATGACCTTGAAAACAACAACGATCAGAAAATGTTCTGTATCGGCTATTTAAAGGTAACCCCTGTAAAATTGTGTTCGACCTTTAATCCTAACGGAGATATTTAGGTGATTTTCTTGTGGATCACCCTGTACATAAGAGAATCGTTACGTAAAAATTGGAATAGGTCTGGCCAGGAAATCGTGGAAACTGTCCGGCTAGGGGAGGATTAAACAAATTCGGCAGCCGTGAATCGCTGTCAATCAGCATCCCTGTTCGTCGGGAAAGCTTCGGGAAGACTATCTCGTTTCGAGCAGCGAATAAGATTACAGTAAATCAGGAGGGGAGATCCAATCTCCATTTGGCGGCCTCTCATTTTCATTCCCCGTTCATTTCGATCGAAATAAATCTCGGAAAAAATGGCCGCGGAAGAATGTACAGGTCGGGTCGATGTTAGGGAAACGTCGATGTGATTACCAGTCATCGTTGTGGAAGCCCAAAGATACGCGCACTTGGGGCGCACTGAGGTGAGGGCAAATCGGCGGAGATAAGTCGGCCGAGAACCTCCTCCGTCTGAGGGATTGGAAACGCGGAAACGAGAAACGAGAAACGTGCCCGAAGGAAACGGATGCAAGGCCAGACACGCTCGACGAAGTTTTCGCAGGTGCATCCCAAAAAATTAATCCCGCCTCTCCACTTCCCACAGACCGCCGACGGGATTCCGAAGAATAAAAAGGCCCACGTCGTCGACTTTTCCAATCCTCTTCTCTCATTTTTCAATGTCAATCGCACGACCGACGATTGAAACGACTGCAAATGGCATCCAGTCTATACATTACTGTCCCACATTCTCTTAAATACCTCCAATTCGCATGCAAAGTCTCAACCCTTTGACCACAGACCTTTTTCGCAACCATAAATTTTTGAATTAATATTTTGCATATATTCTTTCGCATTAGTCTTTCCGTTGTTCTCGCTGTAAGATTTTATTCGTTCAATGTAATGGTCGAAAATTGTATTATTGCACTATTTTCTTTTTTAATTATCATATTACAGATATTAACATTTTCTGAAAATAGTTATAAAAATAAAGATATTTACGACTTTTAAAATATAGGTATTAAGGACTGCATTATTCTGTTTGAAATTTAAAAAAAAACCATTTGTTTTAGTACGCTTACTTTAACACTATACAATTATTATTGTTGCGAGCTTTAAATGCAGCGTTCTGGATTTATATTTTTCTCTTTCACGGCGTTAAAAAGAGGAACGGAAAATTGTTCTGAACTGACCCTGACAATTTGAAACAAAAAATGTTATATTCACGTCATTGGAGTCTACAGAAAATCGTATAAAAGTTTGGCAACTATTTCGAACGATGGAAGTTCGTAGACACAAATGTTCGCATATCGGGGAGAATTTAAGAAATTCTGGAAGAACTGGAGAACGTGATTCGAAGGCGAATGAAATGAAAAGTCACTCGACTTTTTCGCGGTCTTGAAACCCCTTCGAGGCGAGCGCTCTATTTCAGAAAAATTACACTTTTCCTGTCCGACGCTATTGGACGGTTTTTCCTCGATGGCCTCGCTCAGCTTTCGCAACAGTTCGCAGCACTTTTCAGCAGTAATAGTTTCTCGGTGTGGAGGCTCTTCATAGTGAAGAGGACTCTCGTGATCCCGGCATTCGTATATACAGCATACGCTCTGCTCTTAAAGAGTTGATGGTTTAGAAGTTGTTGCG
The DNA here is from genome assembly GCA_963966675.1 of Lasioglossum calceatum. Lineage (NCBI taxonomy): Eukaryota > Metazoa > Arthropoda > Insecta > Hymenoptera > Halictidae > Lasioglossum > Lasioglossum calceatum. The sequence goes on from OZ016541.1 coordinate 19,655,748, forward strand.
GCTGGTTTATCGGTTTAGTAATAAGGCCCCTTCGATCGTCAAGAGTATGCATTACGGTGGAACCGCAATATAATTCATTCGTCTATTTCTGAAGCAGACATACAGTAGGGTCTCGTTACGGATCGGTCATCCTCACTATTTACATTGTTTCCACGGCAAGTATTGTCCGTGCCACGTAAGAAGTCTCGCGGGACAATCCAAGGATAATAAGGGGTTCTCGCTCACTTTGCCTATTCCCCCCACCGTTGAAGCTCCCTTAGTCCCAATGTTCAAGCTCTGACTTCACACGCTACGAGTGCGTCCGACCATGCGACCGAAACTAACAAGGAAAGTGTAAGGTCGATGAGTCTCAGATTTGATTGAAACTTTGTACAGTTATAGATCTCGTTCTTCTGTTAAGGATGTTCTGGAGGTAATATAAAAACGCAACAAAATTTTTGAAAATTTGACAAGATATAATTCTTACTAAATTAATGCAATTACCAAAGTTCGGGTTCGAATCACTGCACCGTTTAAGAATTATAGCAACTTAAAGTTTTCGCATTTTAACACGTCTTCTTATGGAGAATTCACAAAATTCCACTTCAAACCCTATTTAAACCTTGAAAAAACGCAACTAGAAAAAATTATGTAATTAATTATGTTCAAAATTTATTAGGATTCACTAAACAGTTACGGAGCAAAAAAATTATAAACTGTTACAAAACGTTTTTATCGTGTTGTCTCTCACTAGCATGGAAGCGCGACAAGTGTAGACCACTGAATGTAGCTACAGAGAATGGCTTTCATTGCCCATATATTGATGGATTTCGAATTTCTTGTACTTTTGTCTCCCATTGTACCTCCAGAACATCCTTAACGTGTATACTCCAGTATAGGCGCAGATACTCAATAGTTTTTAAGATATTTATAATTAAAGGTTGTCATTACCATGAATACATATACAGGGTGAACATTATAAAGCGTCACAGACGAATATCTCCAAAAATATTGATTATACGCAAAAATGTTTCAGATGGAAGTTGTTCGGCATCGAGGAGAACATCATGTGGTGGGGTTTTTATTTTTACCGGTGGACACTCCAAGGTGGGGTGAAGGTAAACTTTCTTTTTTTAAGTGGAATGTCCTATTTTTTATACCATAGATCGATAGAGTATCAAATTCTGAGTATAAAAGTGTTGACCTTCATATGTCCTAAACTTAGTAGTTAACGAGATATTATCCAGAGAAGACAGAAAATTGTTTCGATAATATCTCGTTAACTATTAGGTTTAGATCTTTACTCAGAATTCAATAGTCTATCGATTTATGACACAGAAAGTAGGTAGTTTCGTTTAAACAAATCAAGGTGACTTTCACCTCACCTTGGCGCATCCATCGGGAAAAATAAAAATCCCACCACACGATGTCCCCTTGGGTACTGAACAACATTCATCCGAAACATTTTTGCGTATAATCAATATTTTTGGAGATATTCGTCTGTAACGCTTTATAATGTTCACTCTGTATATTCATGGTAATGAAAACCTTTAATTACAAATATCTTAAATACTATTGAGTATCTGCTCCTATACTGGAGTATACACGTTAACAGGAGAACGAGATCTATAACTGTGTACAAAGTTTCAATCAAATCTGAGACTCGTCGATCTTACACTCTCCTTTTAAGTGTAAAATTCCTTCCATGGGAATTCCACTCGTGACGACACACCGGAAGCAACTTTATTGATAATGGAACGTTGACAAAGCTCTTATCACTGCAACTTTAACCAAATAAGAAGACATAAATGTATATATTGTATTATAGAAAATGGTATTTATTATGAAATAAAATATCTTTCGTCAATGTAAATTGCGATTCCAATTTTTTCTACCAATGTCTCGATGATCCGAGCTCTTTCGATTCCGAGGCAGCCGGTTTTCAATCGAGGTCCGACCGAATCTCGAATGGAAAACGACATTTGCGAGCTACTTCGAGTCAGATTTTTGGTGTCGATAGCTCGATGACTTGGCTAAAACTGGCTCCAACGATGACGCAATAGAATGAAGTTACAAATTCTGACACGGTTTGCTACACTTGCTTCTATCCTTGGCAGATTAATGAAATTTCAGACCGTGTGTGTGTGCTTGTGTGTGTTCAAACGTGAACAACACCCCCGCCAATCGATAAAGCGATAAGTAATAAGTTCATTCGTTGGAAACTTGATAATTCAGGTATCGGGAGATTGTAGAAAATTGTGAGACCTGTGAGCTGAAAATTGCATTGAAGTCAGTGCATTGCCTGGAAGCAGACACCCATTTAGATCAATAAATCGAGGTGGGAAGCAATAAGTTCCTCCATTAAAATTCAACGATTCAGGATTTTAACAACTTCTTCCGTAAAAAAATTCAATAATCCGGACATTGAAAAATTAAGATAAATCTCGTGCACTAGAAAATGCATAAAACAGTGCATTATCTGAAAGCAGACACCCGTTGAAATCAATAAAGCGAAGTGGAATGCAATAAGTTCCTTCGATAAAATTCAATGATTAAGAGGTTAATGAAAATTCACGAACATTCTGAGTGCTAATAAAAGCGTAAAAATGCAGCACGTACTTATTCCAGAAGTAGGTTATAGACTAAATCAATAAATTGCAGTGGGAAGCTATCAGTTTCGATAGAAATTCGATAATTCAGTACGACATTCCTGAAAATTCTGAAGTATACCAAGACAAATTTCTTCATTAAAAATTCGCTAATTCGGATATTGAATTATAGATGCATTTAAGACACCCAGATAAATTAACAAATTTAATGTAGAAAAGAAGATTCGATAAATCGGAAAATTTTCGGCGTCCCGAAAAATGCGTTGAAAGCGCAAAATTTTGGCGAAGTCTGCTCGCGACTCCGAGACCGTGTTATTCGTCGATGCAATTGCAGGTTGCACTTGAATTCCTGTACAGTTCACGTTTCGATGTTCGATCGAATCTGTATCATTAGGTTGCTCTTATTCGCGTCACCGCATCCCTGTAGCAATTGTCGGACTGCACCTGTTCGGGATCGGTTCGGTAACCACCGATGATGATGGGCTCGGTGGAAATTGTTTGCGAAATGGCAACAGATAGATGGTAGAGCGCGCCCGACCCGTGCTAGAACCGTCGGCGTGGCTCTCTCCCAGCATCACGTCCATATTTTATTCATGCGATTGTCTGAGTAATATGAGGCCGGCGAAAAGGGGGTCGAAAGTCGTTGGCTTTTACTTTTTATTCAATGTTCCGCCGCGACGGAGGAGAAAAGAGGCGATCATTGTCTTGCAAAGCAGCGGGAGGCCATGCAAGCAGATATACGGATTGCGGGAGATACCATCAATCAACCGGGCTTTCGACTTCGAAGGACAACAATGAGAAAAGCGTCACGTGAATCTCGCGGAACCATCGATTCGGAGTGATCGATTCCTTTCCGTGCGCGAGAGAAACGATCCAGAATCTCGATGGTTCCTCCAAGACCTGGCCACCGATATTTCCCTTCGAATCATTAATTTCGGCTTTGCGATAGCGGAGCAGGCGAAATTAAGAATTTTCCTGAGCAGGCATTAACCGAATTAATTGATTTCTGCACATTGTGAACATCGAAAAATTAATTTATCATTTTTCCGCGAGAGCTTATTACCCCATATAAAAATTGAATGAGCACAGTAATTTATAGAAATCAGCAAGCGTACCAGGGGATTTTCTGCCAGCAACGATTAAAAATAGAGACTGAATATTTTTGTGAAGAATTTTCTTCTGTAATTTAGCAGTCTTTTAAACAACCGCGTGTTTGTGTTACACGTTCTAAACACGGTCTTTCATGCGTTTTCACCACTGACGGGAGATCTCTTGCAGATTTCGTTAGAGCTCAAAGGGACGACCTGACGGAGAAATAAAACTATCTGATGTCACGTCCGCTGAAAAGTTGTCATAAACAACAGGCGGGCCAGCTTTTGATTCGTGCACGTTGATTCAATCGTTTAACAAAAGCTTCATAAAGGGCGTAACTAGTTTTGTCACGGACACTCCCGTATGCATAGGAACGTTTCCACGGTTTCATTAAAGAATTCTATGCATCCCTGAAGACTCGCCGGGAAAGATCCGACACGTTTCATGTTTCACGGTGCTCCCGCGATATATTTTTCATATTGTTGAATGCGTTTCAGCGTATAATCTGTGGTAAATAAAATGTACTCTTCCGAAGTCTGCGGAATCAACCCCGCAGCAGGACCAAAACAGTTCAGGACGATTTTAACAATTTGTTAGCGAATGAAACAATTTTCTATCGAAAAATTGTTATGTACATTTTAAACTGCATACTTTTATCTGTAAGTCCTGCAAGTTTCATCGGGAGATTGACAGAGATAAGACCGTGAACAAATTTTCAAATTCGATTACCCCGCCACTGTAAATCATACGAAAACATTTCATTCTACATTTTCGGCTTATCTTGGAGAGTACGGTTTCTTGGTAGTTTGGCGCCATTCGTACTGGAGTATACTGTGGGAGGAAAGAAGACTCGCGTAATTTATATTTTACATGAGACCTTGATAACGCGTTTGCGGTGGGGTGGGGAGTTATCTGCTATTCCGGAGCGAACTCGTGAACAACGGAAGAGCGCGATGGCAAATGGGCGCCCTGCCCTTCTCAAGAATAAGAGAACCATATGCTACCATCTACATGGCGTCCGACAATTAATTGGAAACGCTAGAGTACTTCGTACAGCGCCGAAAGTGCGAGAAAATTCACATTGTATGAAGCAGGGCTTATCATAGCGATCACACAAATTGTATAAAAATCAGAAAAAATTCTGGGTGTCTCATCGGACGTTTTCAAAATTACTAAATAATTTTAACTAAATACCAGAGCAAATTGTGTACATTTATCTTGTTTATACAATCCACACTGGGTCACGGAAATACTCGCACCGTTAAATTTATCGAATACAAACGATTCAAATCCTGCAACAATATATGTGTTTCAAAGTGTTTATCAACAGAAATATACGACAATTAAATAGAATAAAATACATGTGATAAATATGCATATCTTTATTGATTTGTTAAATATATATGGCTGTGTATATTTTTAGTAAACAGAATTACAAAATCGACGTGTACCATTATGAACAAACTACGCAGGGAATTGTTCAAGTACACGTTCAGTCTGTACCTTTTCAATTTAAGGGAACTTCTTAAGTTGATAAGTATCAAACGCTATTAAGATCATTAGCAGTCAGTCTCGCTTTTGCCAATCCCCTTTCTCGATATCTTGCTTAGATAAGCAGCTGCTTCCTTCCTCAGACTTTAATCGCGATACCACCTTCACGCGATCGTTGCTCGGACGATCATTTGAACGACCCCTGTCCCTTCGACCCTTTGCAGCTCTCGATTTTCCAATACATTAAGTCGGAATCGTTGAGTGCCCATTCATTACGTATTTATTCCGCGAGCGCCACAAATTCTAAAGTAAACACAATGAAATTCTCGATGTGGAACAAAGATCTTTTTATATATATGTATCTAAACTTGTACATTAATAAATTAATTTTAGATAAAATAAAATATAATTTATAAAATTCTCGATTCTCGACTAGTAAAATTCTTCTATTTGTTACGTCAATAAATTAATTTCTTCATCACACTCGGCATTTACTCTAGTATAAGAAACATCGTTTGTATTCGCGACAGTTCTGTCGACGATCTAAGTAAATGATTGTAGAGAAATTTTAAATACTCCGTTTGGCTTTGTCCTCGTGTCACGAGTCGCTAACTTAGAAATTAACGGGTTCCTGGAATGAAGGGCCGATGTAAAGCGGATTGCCAACAAAGGTGTTCCTGGGTGGACGTTCTGGACACAAACAAGGGACGTGTTACACGGTGAACGTATATTTCGCCGCTGGCAAAACTGGATCTGCGACAGACGTTGCACCGTCCACCTAACACACGCGTGCATAGTCCATGCACACGTTGCGATACGATGAATTGCATCGGCTTGGCAAGAACACGAAGAAGCAGTAAAGACGTCCGGTCCCACCGAATTTATACGATCGAATTAATTCGGGGAGGTGGCTATCGAGACTTGACGATAATTTCTGCACCTTTACTGGTCACCCTTATTCACACATATTTCTTGGTAGAATGATGTTGGAACATCTGCAAAAATTAAGTCGAGTGTTGAAGGATATTAAGAGTGTCACGGTATACAGGGTGTCCCAAAATTCCTTCAACAGCTGGAAATGGGAGGTTCCTGAGATCATTTGAAGCAACATTCTCCTTTGCAAAAATGTTATCCGTGGCTTTGTTTAAGAGTTATTAACGAAAAATACGGACCAATCAGAGCGCGACCTAGACGCGAGCTGGCCCAGTCGGCCAATAGACAGTTGGCGCGCCGGGAGACTGTGCCAGCTCGCGTCTAGGTCGCGCTCTGATTGGTCCGTGTTTTTCGTTAATAACTCCTAAACAAAGCCGCGGATAACATTTTTGCAAAGGAAAATGTTGCTTCAAATGATCTCAGGAACCTCCCATTTCCGGCTGTTGAAGGAATTTTGGGACACCCCGTATTTTAACGGTCCTCGGGTCCTTGTCACCAGCTCAGGTCTGAAGTGGAAGGCCTGCAACCTTCTAATACAAAGAGGCCCTGAGTAATAAATTAAGGATCCTCCCACATCTGTTTTTCCGAGTGGACCCAACAGGGGTTTTTCTTTCCCCTGAAACTTTCTCCTTAGCTTCACTTCAGTTTCGGCTCGTCAACTGTACAGACGTCTTTTGACTAGTTTTCCTTTGGTCTAATAAAGTACAGATACTTTGAATTCTCGTGCGTTACTATTATAAATACCCATTTCCATTAAATAATTCTGCTTTCACCAGGTATTTAATCAGTTTTTACCTTCGGTTCATTACGGTGCACAAGCATAGTGTAAGAACATTTCGGATAATAATCCCGTCATTTTCAGATTCTTTGATCAATTTCGGAATTCGATAGGCGTTTCTCTGCGGGATTCTTGTTCCCGAGTTGAGTTTCATTGGGTTGCAGAAAGGTGTATTGATTTCACGATGCAGTCCGCCTGAGTTTGCTAGCGACGTGTCGCTTTATGCTAGTTTGGAAGCTACGATTTCGCTTCGGTAACCAATCAGCGTCACTTTTCGTTGTCACCGAGGAGCGGCTTAGCGCATGCCGGATTTTCACCGGGGACGTCAATCGCTACTGAATTGGAGAGACTAAAAGGGGACATTCTAATTAACGTGCGAATTCTCTAAATTCGCAAAAATAACGAACAACTGCGTCTGCACCGCAAGCTCAAAGCTTTCGCGTGTTTCGCAACTTTCATCGTATTTTTCCATTGCTTTAAACAATTTTAAATAAATTACGTGACAATCGTTTTATTCGTGTAATAATAACCATGACATATTTTTACAATTTAATTGCTGTCACGTTAGAAAAACGGATTTTATGATAATTGTACGGAGGTTGGTGTTAACAATAAAAATGGTCGGAGTTCTTTCGAGTAATACACAGCATGATACTTGAGAGAGCTATTGTTCGACCTCCGGTAGATAAAGCGCGATATTACGAGCACAAAGCCGCGAAGACACAGAGACGGGAATAAAAATAACTTGAAAGTCGGACGAGCTGTAAGGAATGCCCAAGAGAGGGAAAGATTCCTCGCGGAGAGTCAAGCGAGTTTTCAAGCACCTTTGCCGAATGAACTAATTAAAAGGCGACGCTGCATTTTATCCGACTCGTCCACCTTCGTCGGGTAGTTTCGCCCTCTTTCTCCCTTTTCGCTGGAAGCGTGGACTAATCGCCTGGATACTCCGTGAGTGGGCTTTCCCACTCTAACAAGTCCCATCCAGTTGTGAGTACAGGTACAGAATAAATCTGTATTTCTTACACGTGGATTTCTGCCTGGGAACGAGTGCCTCGTGAAACACGTAGAACAAGCCGTGTTCACAATTACATAAATCTGCAGGCTGGTGCCTCCATCGTTGGACTGCTTCGTTAAGCAGTGGTTGAGGAAAAACTTCGTGAAAAATTGATCTGTTGGTCTTCAACATTAAAATGTGCATTTCTTAACACAAATCTGCATTTCCTTGTCTCCATGATTAAAACGTTTCATTAAAAATTAGTTTAAGAAAAATTTTATCAACTGACTTACAGGCATGGTTTTTAGAAAATTAATGAAACAGCCCACATGATCATAATTGCAACTCGAGCAGTGTTCTTCGGGTAGTAATGAAACTTTCTGAATTATATCAACATATTAAGAAACACCCTGAATATTGTTTCTCATAAATACGTGCCACCACGCCAAAAACGTAATACGCATAAGACACTGCCCGACCATAATTTCTGCGATATGAAGAAAAATTCTCGTATCTCCTGCTACGCTCCGGAATGCCAGAACATACGGTTTCCTATTCGTTAATAAATATTGCGAGCGGGATAGTTTCCAACAAGCGACGTTTTAGTGGATCACGAAACAGTAAATTAATCAATAATGACAAATGGTTTGCAATATTTTCATTTTATTTTTACAATCTTCCGTTATTCGAATCTTTTTAAACGATCCACAAATATTAAAATCGATGCATTATGCAATCGTTTCAATGAAGTTTGTCGATCCGGAGGTTCAACATCTGGGAATTAATTATCGGTGCTTGCGGATCGATGGCGGAGGAAGAAAGTTGCGAAATAAATAGTAGTTTAGCAATCAATATCGAATTGTGGGCGGTAGACTGTATTTCACGACAGTTCGGTCAAAAATAACGAATGCCGCGGCCGTTCGCTCGCTAGGGAAATTTATTTAAACGAACCCATTCAATAACGATACCACCCCCGCGTACCGAAGCAATCGGCATTTTCTCTTTCGGCTTCTCTCCCTCTCCCTCTCTTTCTCTTCCCCTTGTTAACCAACCTCGACACTCGACCCATTAATTTTTCAACCAGTCAGCAATCTACCCGGTACTTCCTCTTCCTTCTCTCCATCTTCCCTCAGCCATTCGTCCCTTTTGAGAGCATTCATCCACGGGTCGTATCCCTCGAATACCACTTAACCGGTCACGCGGCTGTTAGGCATGAATAAAATCATCACCAGTAAAGTGATAGGTCGATCGATTCGTTATCAAGTGTCTTTCCACAGAAACCTCCGGCCAGAAGGTTCAAAGACCCGAGACTCTGCGCCAGTATATCGCCCTGCAATTCATTAAACCTCGGAGCAGCTATTCAAACGGAGATTTCGGTGTTGTCGAGATTTTCCTATCTAACTGTCGGCAATTTCTCACCGCCTGCCCAAGAGAATCATTCCAGTATCCATGTAACAGAGCGGTCATCATTTAAATGTGATCACTTCGACAGAATCTCTAGAGACGTTGAACAAAAGAATTTTTTTTCAGTGTCAATGAGACAAACAACGGGTCCAATTTTATTCCTGTTTAGTACTGCGTTCAAGAAGAGTACAACATTTTATTTTTCATAATTCTTTCAAAAGCTAATTCTCCTTTGAAAATAATTGAAAATGATTTGTGTGAGTTGGCTGAAAAGTGGAACAAACTTTTTTCAGTTTCTCAAAATTCACAACCAGTGATTGTAAACGGAGTTCGTAACAATTCAAAATCCTTTTTTTCAGGATTTTTTATTTTCCTCTAGAACTACCCTTACAGATAAGGTATCGGACTGAAACTTAGCGTAAGTCTTTTTTGGTAGGCTATCGAATGATCCAAGCTCGATTCAGATCGGGACGAATTTCACCACCAAACCCGGGTATAGCCTTTGAATAATTCTATCGTGAAGAATCGCTAAAAATTAAATTTCTGTGTCAGCTGAAAGATGAAGCAACTTTGAAATTTAGTGTCAATGGAAAAAGAATGATTCCAAGCTCATACATTGCTGTGTATTGGAGGGTAGTGTAAAAACATTTGTTTTTAATCTTTCAACTATGTACGTGTCAAAAGAAATTGAATTTTTTACGGAATTGTGTCAGAGCAGAATTGCCTCTGAATCGTTCCCCCGAGTCTTGACAGGCGGGAAAACATTAACGGGAGGACCGAATCATCCTATTTTGCATACTCGTTATTTCTACCCCGAGGGTCTGATTCGAGTTTCGGAAAATTCATCAATCCAGACCTCGTTGCAAGCACAACGATGCCTTAACAACGAGACGGCGCGCCGCGGCTCTAATGCACAGAGGTTTAATTTATCATCGTTTTAAACACAAATAATAAATCATAGCCGGGGCCCGTAAGCGGAAAAAGAAGATAGCACGCTACGAGTAAAACGAATTGCCCATTACTCGTGATATGTTGGCACTGAGGAATGTTGGTCAGATAAAACATCCAGTCATATGTTTCCATACCGTAACTGGAATTGAAATGCGTGTAAAATACTACCACTCGAAATGGTGGAAAATGCTAAAATGTTTATTCGTGGCGTGATAAGGTGTAAAAGCTACTGTACAAAAAAAACCCATCAATTCATGTAAAAATCTAAAAAGTTCCTGTCCTAGTCCAGTCTGTTCTTCCATTGATTTTTCATTCTCTGAGTGCACTCGTTCGATCGCTGGTTGATCAAAAAAGATAAAAAGAATTAGTGGAACGAAGTTAAAAATAATTTATATTAAAATCTAAAAAATTCTTGTCCTGTTTCAGTCTATTCTTTTATTAATTTTCCATCCTTCACATTCGCGGATTCGCTCAAGACCGTAAAACTGATAGCTGCTCGATCGGAACAGGTAAGAAAAAATGTGGGAGAACGAAGTTAAAAGTAATTGATATAAAAATCTGACAAATTCGTGTCCTACTTCAGTCTGTTCTTTCATTGATTTTCCATTCTTTACACACCCGGATTCGTTCGAAATCCGATAGCTGCTTGTTCGAAGCAGGTAAGAAAAATTTAGGAGAGCCGGACGTTAAACCGTAAAGTGGACATTTTTCCCGGACATTTTTCTCTTCTAATACTCGCGTCTTTCGCCGGATTTATGAATATTCGCCCCGAAAAGAAACGAATTCCTCTAGTTGTTCTCTATTTGCGTTTTTCTAGGTTCCGTTAAGTACCGTATCGCAACAAAAAGCCCGAAAGCTGTGTTCCCCAGCATAGAACGAGTCTGTAACGGATGGTGCGCCGAAGAATTCCAGGTTACAGAGGGAAAAACGCCGGAATACGGTTCGTTTATTCAGGAAATGAAAAGTCTGAAAACAGAATTTGGAAGGGCGAATAAACTTCCAAGCCGCGAGGCCGCCGTAGAATGGGGTAGATAGAAACAGTGGTAATATTACGCGATTGTTTTAATTAAAGTTTCCTCGATTGGAAGAAGGGAGGATTATATAAAATAATAAAACAATGAGTGAATGCTTGGTCATCGTAGAAGAAACGTGATTGTCGAAGATCCCCCATCGTTCCCTTTAAATGTTTGAATTGCTCGGTTGTAACGACTTTGAGACTCGCTGAATTCATTCACAGACTTCATGCAAATAATACTCCTCTCGTACAATACGGTCAGTTCAGTGTGGAAGACAGACCGGGCCGCGCCGCGCGGCAGCAATTAGCAACTCATTACTCCGCTATTCATTGTGAACCCACTTTCGAAGTCAAGTATTTCGTAGAAAAGACTTAAAGGACTCTAGTTGGACCTCTTCCGGATTTTCTGAACACCGCACTCCTGCCCGGAATAAAATAAAAACAATAGGATGATCAAACTGTTCTTAAGCAAGCATTTTATTTATAATAATACAAGCATTTTACTTGAAACATATTTCAATCGGGTAATGATCAGACTACTGATCAAATTTCCTACTTTAATTGCAGGTAACAGGAGCCAGATAAAAGTTTTGTTTCTTTCCTTTGCGATTTTAACAAGTCGAAAATAATCTATTGAAATTCTCAATTTTTTCATTTTTCCACTGTTTTAAACTTCTCTCATTTTTATGATAAATTGCAACCGATCGCGAAATTATATAAAGTTCGATCTATTCCATTTTTCATTTAGCAAACTCGAGGAAAATCGATCTCAGTAATGGTGTAAATAATAAAAAGAATTTTGAAGCAGAGCATCGTTCGAAGCAGGTCCTTCTGGGTAAAGTGGTTTTCGAGATCGGGTAAAGATTAATTTGCGCAGCTTTGGTGAAAATGTTACGCCACTCGGTGGCCACATGTTTGCCAGGTAAATTGTCGCGGTTTTACGAGCACTTGGTGAACAACGTCCTAACAAAATTCTTTCGAGGCTCGGTAATTAGTCGGCCAAGAATTTAGCAGCGAATGTCTTTGTGAGCTTGGCAATTTGAAACCTGCGGAGAAGCACTCGGGACTGTAACCATGGCAACAGGTGGTACGCCCTTATGACTCATCCGTATGGACGTCTTACAACTTCCTCTTAACCCCTTCGCCACCCCCGCATTCACAGATGAATAGAGCCAGCCAGCAAGAAAAGGTAAAAGGCTAACAATCAATTACCGAGACTGTTCCTTCCTTTAGATTCGCTCGAGTGGATACATTAAGACGCCATTTTCGGTGGCTCCTGGGAAGCGACGACTTACGCCAACAACAATCAGTTTCCGACGGTGAACTGCACTTTAATCCCTTTTTAACTAGGAGTCCATCTAGCGCGTCCACTGTCGTCGCGAGGTTCATAGTTCTCTCTCGAGAAACGATTATGGGTTTGTTCCAAACGGGACAGAAATTAGACAAAAATAACAAAATTCGATTATACTATATGTTGTATGTTTGAAACCAGGCTATAGAAGCTAAGTACAAATTTATTTTCTTCATTAATAATTATAACATGTTGAAAATAGTAGTGTATCAACATTCTTGAATTTTTAAAATATTTTTGCTGTGTCAAATTACACCTGCACATTTTTCTCATAATTGCATAAAATCCGCAGTCGGTAGACTTGTCGAACGGTCACTGCCTCACGGATTTTGATAAAATTGAAATATGTTATAAATGGTCCAGTCGCCGGGTACTTTTACCTGGAAAGTATACCGAACTCAATGAAATTTTGACACGTCATTTAGGGGTACTCTGGGGTGACGAATCTCAGTTTTCGACCTCGACGACCCTGTGCTAACTTGGGGAGCGGGTAAAAACCACGATTTTTATTACCTTGTCTTGGTTTTTCGCCTATTACTCAAAAACTATGGGTCCTAAGAACTTTTTTTTCATTTTTGGAAAGAGCATTAAATTTCCTTTAAATTTCACTATTCAAACGTATTTTTTGACCCTATAGCCACCGAGAGACAGGCGTTCGAAATTAGGAAATGTTTCTCACAATGACATTTTGAGCCACGCATTGTAACATTTAACAGGAAATTGCAAGTTTGAAATTCAGTGAAATTTTAAGGAAATTTAATGCTCTCTCCAAAAATGAATAAAGAAAGTTCTTATCACCCATAGTTTTTGAGTAATAGGCAAAAAACCAAAACAAGGTAATAAAAATCGTGGTTTTTACCCCCACCCCAAGTTAGCACAGGGTCCTCGAGGTCGGAAACTCAGATTCGACACCCCAGAGTACCCCTAAATGACGTGTCAAAATGTCATTGAGTTCGGAATACTTTCCAGGTAGGCGCCTTTTTTCGACCAGCCGACTGGACTAAAATCTGGACATTCTGAACAACTTTCTCCGATACAAACAATAGACGGTCTCTTTAAGCGAATTCTGCCATAAACGAATTTGGTGAGTTAACACCGCATCTCGCAGAAAATCGCCGGCACAGATCCGCAGGAAATCACGGGCTGCAGCATTCCATTCTAAAGAACGAATGACGACCGTCATCGTTATCGGGACCGCAACCAAGTGTGTCCACGGTACACGCAGTTCATTTAGCGGATAGCCAGGCGCCATGAGGCATGCAGCGCGGTTTAAAGATCTTGACTTTTCAATTTCCGTTCGAACGAATCGCTTCGATGTCGCTCGGGTTTATATGGGCGGTGATATGCGGCGACGCGGCGGTGTGCGGCGTTGAAAAAAAAAGGAAGAAAAGAGCCGGAAAAAGTATCACCGGTGCACCGATCCGATACTGCAGGTCTTTCCGCAGTTGTGACCTGCAACCGGAACACTGGCCGGCCGCGACATGGTCGGAGTCCCCCATTGAAATATGTGAATAGCTACGTTGATGATCCTCGGCGCGCGTGGACATATTGCTGGAATGTAGGTGGTAATTGCAGACCGAAACCAACGTCCCGCGTCAATTTACTCGAGTTACGCCGACATATATATCTCGTCTGATAGATGACGCACAGAGATAGCGTTTCTGTTGGGATTGATACCCGTCAGTACTTACTGTGCCCAGCTGGTATTCTATTACAGGGCCGCTACTTGTTCTATCGATCGAAGTAACGCCGCAACTACGGCACACAGCCGTTACTACGGGGGCCGATCGTCGGGACAATACAACTGTCCATATATTTGCGATGCACGTGAAAGCGATCTGGCTCTTTCCCGCTTCCATGTGCTCTCCGACCCACGCGAGAACGCGCGCGCGCGCGCCCGCGCACGATCGTTCGAAATTGTTTGCCGTCACTTGCAATTCCATTTCGTCCAAGTGTGTTTAGAGATTTCGAGTGCTCGCGACCAGGCTACACACTGAGATACATGTCTGGTCGACGTTCAATGGACAGATTTCATCGGGCGAACGATGCTTTTCGTTCCTTTTTCGAACCCGACGAAAACGATCCACGGTCGCCAACGTTGCCTCTAGATTGAAAATATTTTTACCCGATAGCCTTGTCCTTATGCCACCGCTCTTCCCGTTCGCTTTACTTGCCAACTACTCGAGATTTAGAGCGTCCGTTCGATCCCCGATTTTGGCCGGACTGAACGTTCGTAATGCTTTAACGTGTCTAGAGATATATTTTTGTCTGCATATCGGATTTGTTTTAACCAGACTGCGGATTTTACGCATTCGTGGCAAAAACGAATAGGTGCAATTCACAACGGTAGAATGGTTAAAGTGAATTAACCCTTATCCGTCCCCCATTTCACGAACTGAATCTGTCCCTCGGTGTCAAATTGACACAGTGATACAAAAAATCATGAAATAACAAGTCAAACAGTTACTTTTCGATGTTTTTTCCCTTGAAATTGATGAGTTAACATCTACATTTTAGGTTTTTGCAGTTATATGTGTAGGAATATTTTAGGAACTCCTACACCTTGAGTGTGGCGTATCGGGAAAATAATTCGACTCTAACATTTCTAATGCTTTCACTTTATTAGCTCTTCACAGCTCAGCTCTCGCAACTCGCAACTTCACTCTCTTTCGACTCTCACACTTCTGACCCCGCAGCCCTTGCGTTCGTTCCTTTTATTCATTTTCATTCTTCTCTCTCGCACTCTCATTCTCTCTCTATCAGTCTCGCATCCATTCGGAAAAGTCAGTCGCTCACCTACGCCCTGCGTTTGGCATCCCTAACCACTTGACGCTTGTCGCTAAGACCCAAACACTCTTCTTTCACACCTCGGGCTAATTGGCCCAAACAGACTTCCTTTCATGCAGGACCCAAACACGTTGGCGCCACGATGTCGCGTCCACAGTCACTCTAATCATTCACACCCCTACATATGTTTCGCATTGAAAAAATAAAAGTCACCAAGTTTCGAACGAATTTACCTACAAATAACAGAACAGTGTAACTTATTTCGGGAAAACTGCGTCAAAATGACACGAGGGACGGATGAGGGTTAAGAATGCCAATCTACTGTTTTGATCTTGTTAAAATTATCGAATCAAGAATGAACAGAGAATTTTTATGTTGCATAAAGGTCCGCAGTCTCGTTTTAACCATACAATTTGTTTACAACATTTCATGTTCTTCTTAATTCACCACTGGCATTATGGGTCGTTTAGGCTCAGACGAAAATTTGTTCCTTCGAATAATGAACGAGTGATAAATTCGAACGGTAACAGTAATAAAATTTCAAGAGAACACCTCTCACCCTTTTAATTAAAGGAAAACGATTGGCGGGAAAGTTTCGCGTGCGTTCCTACTAAATATTTATTAGATCCCTTTCGAAACGAGTACGCGTTGACGATCGGGGAAAAAAGGAATGGATATTGAAGGCAAAGCAAAACGGATGTGCCAGGCCTGATAAAGTAACCTCGTATAATTAAAACTTTACTCTTTGAGGCTTTATCCGAGGCATGAATGATCGTCTAAATTTTATCTTGCCAGATTCTTAATTAAAAGTTCCAAATCTGTCTCCTCTTTTTCTCCGTTTTCTCCTTTTTTTTATATTAACTCGGAACTCGTTAAGTTACGCGCCGCTGATGCAGTTCCCTCTTCCTTAACCCATAGTTCCGAAGTATGCGAGAACTTTTCGAGTATCCGGATACGTGCAAGGCACTTCACACGTTGCACCAATATAACGAAAATGCCTGTAAGCGGTGCGCAACCGCATTCCCCTGACGTTTAATTAGCAAAGGGTAAACGTTCTCGTTTCGTTTGAGGAGTTCGCTGTTATTTAGATTGCGGCGCGGCGATGGAAAAACAAAAAACATCTCTCTCTCTTCGTTCGTTTTTAACGCTTTACTTACTTATTTAGATGCAAAAAGAAAATTCGGTGATTATACAGAAAAGGGTACGCCTTACCGATTTTGATGACCTTGAAATATGTTGTCATTATGATTAGGCTGGGTCAGTTGGTGGAGCGGAAATGTTCTAGTGAAAGAATTCCGAAATGGATTCAGCGAATGGGATGAACAAAGGCAATATAGATAATGATATCGATCTGTTACACGCGACCGCATGGTTTGATGCTTCTGCAGACGGTGGCCAGGCATTTGTCATCCCAGTGGACGCGCACGAGTGCGCGCGGGTGCGAATTTTCTTTGGCGCAACCGACATTGGTCGAAACTCGCGTGAACACTCGCGAATGTTTGCCGTTCGGTCGCGCTTTGCGTCTCCAACGAAGCGAATTCACGATCGCGTTGGCACGCCGCACGAAAATAGAAAAACCAACTTTTTCTGTGTTGACGATGGCTGACAGCCGCGGGCCTGTTTGGAGACAGCTGATAGAATCGGAAACAGATAGAGCGCCGCCCCTATTATAACTCGTTGCTTATCCCTGTGGTTTTTTCTGCATTTATGTGGAAAATTTGAAAATGCAAAGGATTCTAATTTTTGGCAAAAGAGCCGTAGACTACTATAATAGATTATCACGTATATGAAGTTTGAATTTTTTTTAATCGTTCATGCATAACAATTTATCATTTTAATGGTCGTAATCGTAAAGCCTTTCCGTGCAATTTTGTCACGTCAAAAATAAATGTTTTCTGCAAGAGCAGCTATAATTGTTGATATAACAAAGGTGTTAACGCGTGAGATTACTGTTCACGCATAAATGCATATGCAAAACTGCGACCTCGTTATTTAAATGGGACGATACGAGAACTGGTATGTTTCGCCACACAGCGGTTGTTGAAATAAAATTTGCCGACCAGCTGATATCCGGAGAGTTCGTTTTTCCGAGCGACATCTTCTTTCGCCGTTGGACCTGTGAATTACGGTGCAGTGTTTGCTGTTGCGAGGCAGAGAGTACGAGGCGAGTAATTCGAGTACAAGTTTGTTGTTCCACGATTTCCGCGTTCGTCCTCGCGCGAATATATTACACGGGTGAATAAACGGGAACGCAGTCGGCTGTGGAGCCTCGCAATTTTCGACTCTCCGAGCGATATCGTGCGAAAAATAGAACGTCGAATGGCGTCGATCGACTGTGCCCTTTTAAAATCGCCCCTGCGCGAATTATCAACCGTAGCAGCTGGCACACTTTTTGATATCAGATACTCGAACCAGTTTCTGCCGTTTGCTAGTAGATGACGGAACCAGTACTTGCCTGTAATTTGCGATGGTGTAGCATGGACGTGACACTACTGCTAACAAGTTTTAACACTGTTAGTACAGTAATCGCTCCTTCGTTGTCCTGAATCGTGGGCACGATCGTTGTCCAGTGCCTACCCTCTCCACTGCCTGTCAATGGGAGGATTAGACCTGCTTGGATCTGGTCGCCAGATGTGTCCCAGGATTGTCTAGACCCGCGCAGAACGGAGAACAATAGGAAAGGAATATGGCAAGGAAATAAGGAGTTTTTTAAAGCCAGACAGTTGTCTGCTTTTGACTGCGAATGCTTTTTTTTGTAATTTAACCAGCCGTTTCACTAAAGACGCAGTCATAAATCAAAAATAGTGTCCGGGCACGGTCGTTGTCCGCTCAAACCCCCGGCCTTTGGACAACGAAGGAGCTTTTACTGTATATCTGAGTCTACCTTCCCCTTCTACGACGTTGTTCCCCCAACGTTTCCACCACAGATCGGTCACGTGACGCGTCTCGCCTCTGTCGGGCAACTGTCACGATGTCACGTGACTAATCCGGTACCGGCAGAGATAGACAGAGTCAATTCTGCATCTGAGCTTAGCGTAAAAAGTATTTTCATTACATTGAAAACGTCGAGAAACGTTTGAAAAGTAGGAAAATCTCTATTTTTCTATCCCAACGAGGGACTTTAATTTACCAAAAGATCGACAGAAACTTATTCAACTACTTAATATTATTTCGCTGGCGACGTCGCCGGCTCCGATAACCGTCTGGCTTCAGTATACGGTCGATACTGACAATGCCATTTTTGAGAGAAGACGCAAGTCGAGTCTAATGCGACCCGTTGTTTGTGTATTCCTCGACGACACGGGAATGCCTGGAAAATGCCAGCTGATTCTCTTCGGAAAACAACACGACCAAGCTTCAAAATCCACTTCCGCTAACGGAATCCTCGATAACTCTCCAATTCCCTGACTTCTTCTAGACTCTTCTCAATCTTTGTTGACCCACGCATGTCCGATTTTTGACAACGATTTTAAAGACAACTTATGGGCCTCCGGATTCTATTGTTTTTCGTTCATGTTCTTCAATTACAATTTCTTGTTATGTACAAAATGAATATATTTTCAATTTAATGGAATTAGATACATAATTCTGATATCGCCAATAGGCCGCTATTCGTCCCGGAAGGGGTAAAAGCTTGCAGTCTGTTAAATCCGCGTGTCACTTTATACTCGTACGTGTAATACGAATCCAACAACGTTTGATTTTAGTATCGCGAGGCACCAATCAATTTCCACGGACGCGAACGCGTGCGATGTACTCCGTTTTACATCGGAAAAGCCTCTCGTTACAGTTGTAATGTCGAAGCTCTTAATCCCGAGCTCGTGGACTGAATTAGATCGTACCATATTCTGCTTGCGCTCGAATTACCCGAGAACGAAGTCGTTCTAACAATTAAACTAGCACGCGCCGAGGTGTTCCTATACGTGTCGCCAAATCTAATAAACACCTGTCGCGAGATTCGCGACGATTAGCGAGGGTCGTAGTTGCGACATCGTGGCCTTGATGCATGTAAAGAGGTTTCATTCGAAGGAAAATGCATTTTTACGAGCTGCGTTAGAGCTCGAGTACCCAAAGATAATCTGATCGAATAAAAACTGAGAGAATAGGGTGCAATGAATGGGGGAAAATGTAGGACGGAGTAGGAGTGCGAGAAAGTGAATGATCAACTCTTAGCTGCGAGGCTGAATAAAGCAGTATAAAAAAAGCAAGTTCGGATAATCAAAAATCATTTTGTCACAAAAATATTCCAACGGAAGAATAGTCGTCGGCGATCTTATTCGTTAGCAAAATATTTGTCCTCGACAAGTGTATAAGAGCTTCCTCACAAGCGAGTTTCCCTCGAACCAAGTTTTTCTTTCATCGACAATATTATCCTTCCATCAACGAGGTGGTTCCCGTCGAGTCTCGAATCTCGATATGGGAATATCGATGATTGCCTCCGTTAATTTGAACTTTGATTATAGCGACCTTTTCTGTAGCGTCGCGGTAGGTGTGAACTTGAGATAATACTTCGTATTATCCTATAATTTTTAGAAAGACTTAATTTTTCATTCAAAATCATCGGGATTGAGTTGTAGCACTCCGGATGCATTATTGGTACGGAGAATGCGTGCATATTTGCCAGCTCGCCGAGGCAGAATTGATCAAAGAAAAAGAGGAGCGATACCAGAGAACCGATTCGCGTGTAAGTATTGCATTGTGTGCACTTTTACGGTCAACGAGCATGACGTCAAAATTCTCCAAGCTATTAACACAACCCCGTTTCGAATGGTCGGCGCGTGCCGAGTGATCGGCAAGCAATGCTTTCAAACGATCGAGCCAAGAAGCTGTTTATGAAGTGGATCAATCCCTGCAGCAACTCTCGCGAGGGAGCTTGCAAAAATAAGGATGATACTTTTGTGGCGAAACCAGCAACGTTCCACAGAAATTGGTATTTTCATTTCAGAGCGGAAATGAAATAACAATTTCTACGTCCTTGAACATTAAACTCTTTCACTCTCTCGGATTAAAACGGATCTATTTCTTGCTTTCAAAATCCTTAAAATGTTTCCTGTCTGATAAGGCGGGTCCCTTGCACTAGTAACGTTTTGAAAATGGGATAAGAGTTAACACTCGAAGTAAAGGAATTTATACTTGAGCGATCGCTCGCCCCATCAAACGCAATAGAATTCACAATAATAAAATCAAACGTTACGGTGTTCCCTACACTCATTGCGTTATCGTATTTTCTACAGACTTCCTCCGGGTTTACGGCCTACAAAATTTATCTAGCATCAAAAGTCATTCCGGAACGCAGCCATGTTGCAAAGCAATATCGAATCTTACGGAGCCGTAAAAAATGTTTCACTGTCGCAAGAATTTACGATGACATTACGGCTAATACATACGGGATGCGTGGAAAAATACCTTTTACAAGCTGAACAAATATTTTTTATCTCAAGAGATTGTTGAACGTTAACTAATTCTTTCCTGCTCGAATCGAATGTCTCAGTTATTCTATTATTTTGCACGTTGATCGTATTCTTAACACATTACCGACCGGTGATTATTGAAAAACCTATGGTGCATGGCTAAACACTTTTCAATGAAACCCTCAAAAGCAACAGCAATTTTCATTGAGAACTAACAAGTCACCCTCAATAACGTCATCTGATAGTTTCATTTAAGATTGCAATGTAAAAGAAAATTTCTATGCTTTCTTTTGATACAGCATAATTATTGAAAATTCTATTAATAGGCCTGCGGTAGGTAAAGTGTTAAGAAAACTGAATTTTATAAGGATATGTTCGACTAGAATTAATTACCTATACATAGGGGTGTGGCCGGACGGGCGGTACAACCGACCAGGGGGTGATACTACATTGTAACAGTAAGTCGAAAAAAGGAATAACATTTTTTCGTTTGACGCTTCGTTTCCGAGATAATCGAGTTTAAAGTTCCGCCAGGTTCGCGTGCTTTAGTTTAGTATATGCACAAAGTAGAATTGGTTGATCATGGTCAGACGCGTCAGACGATTCCTATGCAATAGCACGTGTATTCACTGCATTTGGAAACTCGATCTTCTCGAAAACGAAGCGTCAAACAATAAAATGTTTTTCCTTTTTTTCGACTTATTTTTACATGTAGTATCATCCCCTGCTCGGTTGTACCACCCGTCCGACCGCTCTGTATAGAACATGAAATAGCTATCGAACAATTCATTGAACATTTCTGGATGTCGAGAAACATTCAAAGCTGATCTGTATTATAAACAGTTAAAAGTGTAATTGCTGTGACAAATATCTGCAGTCTGCAATTTCAGCTTCGTTAACTGAATTACTGGGACTTTATGTGACTTTCACACGTGGCACTTTTTTGTGCTTTGTTCAGTAATCTCGTAAAAAAGTGATTACTGTTTGCAATTAAAGTTTTTAATGGTAAAGATATTTTTAGAATAAATAACAAACGAAACATACAAATATTTGCTTGGAAAGAGTACATACAGTATGATTGATAAAGTAATTATTAAATTGTAAGATATTTTTGTAATTTTGCATACCAATAATTTGATTAAATGACAACATTTCTTATTTCTGCATATTGAACCTACGAAACCCAGATGTAGAACCTTAATTGGCCAAATTGTAAGGTAGGGAGATAATAAAGGATTTGTTAATGCAACAGAAGCCGTGGGAAGAGCTGTGGCAGGCAGCGTCTAACAACCGAGGAAACGGTGTAACAGTATCTGTAATGGACGTGCTGCGGACAGATGCTGGTATCGCATACCTTCCGTTTTCTTTCGGTCACATTTCCACGGTTCGTTTTCGATGAAGACAGACACCCGTGAAAATGCAGCCGGCGAATCCGTGGACATCAAAGAACTCGTTTCCACTGTTCTTTTGCCAGGCGGCTAAATCAAAAAGACTCTTATACCAATATAACGGCGAAATAAAATCTATATCACGACTGAAGAGCGCGAAGGACAGGACCAATCCTATTTCTGTGCGACGAGCAAGGATCATTCGCGATTTATGCCCGATTGCGGCCCGCTGTGATAGGAACGGCCTCGATCAAACCCGAAAATGAAATCCAAACTAAACAGAGCTCTATACGCGATCTCCGACCTTCGAAAATATCCTCCATCGGAAATAAAAAAATGCCGTCACTACTTCAAACGCTTCTGTGATGCAATGATTCATCGCAATTTGTTAGTTTTTTTATTAGACAACCTTGACAAGATTTATTGCTAAAAACACATAAAAGCTGTTCGATATGGAAAATTGGCAAATGCATATTTAAATTATATATTCCCAAATTGATTGGCTTTCATCATAAAAATTTTCATCAGAATATTTATGAGAATACAAATACGTATTCTTCCGTCGCGAATTTTAAAATCGATATAAAATGTGGACCTCGTTACATAGCATCGAGTATTTTATTGCAGAATTTCAGGATTGGAACAAACGAATAAAGTTCGCGAGCTGACTATCATCCCTAATAAAAATCGCCGAACATATTGCCAAGCATCTAATAACAGTAAAAATCCACATTTCCTATTATAAATTTTATTACGACCAATACAAAATGGAAATTGCATTGAAATCGCAATAAATGCAAAGAATGCGCGGTTCAATAGCGACTCGTAAAAATCAATGAAAACATTTCTATCCGGAGATTATGGGAACGCTAGAAATAATTCGATATTTTCCATTCGCGTCGGCGCGCGTATAGCCCCGATAAAAATTAAACATTGCTTTAATCGCGCCCGTGAAAGTTTAATGGCGGGATTATCCGTTTCTCGTTAAAATTGGTCCTTTCTCCAATAATTGTATTTCTCTGTAGACCAACCGACGACCAGATAGAGTTGTCAGAGTTACTCAAATCCGGTAACGTGAGTTTGGTCGGTTAATTACACTGGAGCACGTTTCTTCGGATTTCGTGCAGGATTGCGAAGTAATACTCGATCAACGTGTGAATGGGTGCAATCCGTGAACTCGTGTCGATGCAGTTTCGCAATCAGTACTCGATTGACAAACCAAGCTGTGTCCCTTCGTTTTAAACTAGTTCGACAGTCTCACCAACGAAATCCAAATATTTGATACCCTAATTGGGCGACACGTGTCGTTCGACAAAAGTGAAACAAAATAGTCTTCAAGATAGTCCATGCAAACGACGTCCATGTAAACGTAAGTTGAAAATAATAATTTTTTCACAGTCAAATTGTCACAATCCACGGACCGACCAAAATCGTTATTAATAGACTGCGGATTTTTAAGCGTTCATGCAAAAATCCGTTGGATGAAATATAAAACAGTGAAAGACTAGAGAAATCTAAGAATATTGTTATGATGTTTTCAATGTAGAAAATCTATTAAGGGATTAAGGGAATTTTTGTTCAACTCCAGCTGCCCACATCGTTAGAAAATACTTTTATTTTGCATAAAGATCCGCCGACTAATTATTAATCGGTGACAGATGGCTTCCGTTTTACTTCGGTCACAGGTTCTGTCACTCCTGCCATTTTTCCGCAAGCTTCTCGCGCGAATAAGAATGCGGTCGAGGTAAGAATTCTGAATCCGAAATAAGAAATATTTTTGAATACGAAAATTCCGAGCGTGTTCGGTCGTGAATTTGTCGAACCGACACTTCAGACAGCTTTTTTCTGCTCGTCGGCGCCCGTATTTACGCTCACATATATATTTCTCGTGTCACAGAGCAGACACATTCTCCCGCAAGACGCATTCGGAATACATCGCGTAATGTTTACATACATTCGCCGTGAAGATTTGCACGAATACTGATGCGAATGTGTACTTTTCGTTGCGGATCGTTTGAAAGCTTCCAGTTCGAAGAATACTTATACATCGTCCCTATTGGAAATTCGTGATTCCCTTTCTCCAACGATTTGCGGCAACTCGTGTTGACATTCGGACACATTTTTAACGATTTTCAAAACATATATTCCTTTGCGGTCGAAACTATTCTAACTCCGAAAACAAATATTTCCATTTTATATAATTTTGTTGCCGTATGAAACTGATGCAATTTATTAAATGTTTATAAATAATTTATTCAGTATAAACAGATTTAATAAACGTATAGTTTAGAATACAGTAATCGCTCCTTCGTTGTCCAGTGCCTACCCACTCCAATGCCTGTCAACGAGAGGGTTAGGCCTGCGTGGATCTGGTCGCCAGATGTGTCCCAGGACTGTCTAGACCCGCGCAGAACGGAGAACAATAGGAAAGGAATATGGCAAGGAAATAAGGAGTTTTTTAAAGCCAGACAGTTGTCTGCTTTTGACTGCGAATGCTTTTTTTTGTAATTTAACCAGCCGTTTCACTAAAGACGCAGTCATAAATCAAAAATAGTATCCGGGCACGGTCGTTGTCCGCTCAAACCCCCGACCTTTGGACAACGAAGGAGCTTTTACTGTATTGTGTAATTAAAACAATTTAGGTGTTTCACTTCCCTCGACTGACCCAACACGCATTTCTAAATTCCGTCTAGTGATTTATGCTGGAATCCAGCCATTAAAATTCATTTGCAATTTTTGGCTAACTAGAAACTCCACGAATTCGGTAATATGTTCGGCATTTTATAAAACGTCGACGAGAGGCGTACATAGTTTCGGAAGGAAATCACTTCTATCGATTTCTCTGCCGAAGTAAATAAACTAAAAACGGTTATACCTCGGAAAGGAAGAATTTCCGGATCTAACTTTATACGAGCTCTTCACATTTTATGATACACAAGCGAAGCACGTATTCCTTCTATCTGCAACAGTTTATGCCGAATATCGAAAAATATCAATGTTTACCAAAAACAGTATTGAATAGAAAATCAACAATTTTCGCATACAATAAACGCATCGTCACCATATATCGATGTGAACAGTGATCGTGCATCTCTTTATATCGAAATTATAATAGAACGTATCAAAAAGTTTTGTAGAGAAATAACAGTTGTGTTTATTTAAACTCCTCGCGATTGTTATTACTAAACTGCGGATTTTTATATATTTATAAAGAAATTAACTGGGCGAAATGTAAATCAATGAAAAATATAAAAAATGTAAGTATGTTGTTATGTTGTTCTCAACGTAAAAAGACTATTAATTAATTTTTATTTAACCACTGCTTCCCGCAATCCTTGCAGAATATTTTCATTTTGCATAATTATCCGCAGTCTAGTTATCACTGTATGTGCTTGGATAAAATAAAATTTATTCGATCAAATCACGTGCAAAGACCGTTATTGTATAACTTCAATAAAAGTGAAAAAATAAAACCAGTCTGTTGATCGGTGATAGTTTAGCGTCAAATGCATTTTGCAACGGAATCTCGGCACGGGAAGCACAGTTCACAAGATAAAAGTGTGCCCGGTGAACGATGGCTGTGTTGCGCGCGATTAAAGAAAAGTTGACCGCTTTTCCATGCAAATCCATGTTGACGGAGCGAGCCAATATGGCGCTCGGCGAAACTTAAAATGGCGCAAAAGTGCGGCCAGCGAGCCCTGGCGAATGAAAAACTTTATATCGGCGAGCGTATACAGTTGGTCACTGTACTCTGATAAAATTGTTCACCTCGAGCCTGGGGACCTTTTCGGAACGATGCTCGCAAAAGGGGTCACGGTGTCCCACATGAGATTTCTCTTTTCTCAAAGGCGCGACAGAGAGAAAACGAAGAAGAAGAAGAAGAAGAAAGAGAGAGAGAAAGTACGTCCCTCTTTATACGGGATCTTTTGTACCATTGGCGTTATCGGGGAGATTGAATTGATCCTTACGAATCCAGGAAGTGGCGCATCGCTCCTATGTAGCTTCGGAATAAAACGGAGCCAGATAACCCATGAGAATCCCATAAAAAGAAACAACGGATATTCCTTCCGCGTGGCGTTCGCCGGAACTGCCTCGTTCTCCCTTTCTTCCACGCGTTGGCATTGTCGAAGCCCTCGATGACCGAACACAAGGCGAACGTTCTTGGATTTCCGCGGGAAATTACTTCGGAAAATTCGGTGCCGGGGGAAAAATTCAGCCCCGCGCGCTGCGTTTTCCATCGCCCGAGAGCTGCCATGTAATCGACTCCGGAACCACGTATAAACCAGTATAAACGCGAGCAATTAGAACTGGATTCGCTGGACCGGCTGCATCGACTGGTTCCGGAGGTCCTCTATGATTGCAAAAGTTTCCGATTTGAAAACGAAACAAGAACAGCTGCATTCTAACCCATTGTTCTCCAGTAGTGCCACTGCGAAGACACAATGACAGTATTATTTCCATTTATTTGGAAGTGAAGCGAATCGGTAGAAGAGCCAGAGTAAGGATGTGAGATTTATTTAGAAATGGAACATAATTTCTTCATTTATGCTAGTCTCTTTTATGCTACTACATATTTAGTATAAAACATTATACATCAAATATTTGCCTCCTAGAAGTTAGCCCCCACTTGTCGAATTAAATAATTTCAACACTTGTGCTGAGCTGTGCTAAGTTTGTGCTACATTGTGCTAGAATATTACAGCTATAATATAAAAAACAAGACTAAAAACTAAGAAAAACAATTTTTTGAGTAGCCCCCCACTTTTCATTTTTTTTAAATTTTCTCAATTGTGCTAAGTTGTGCTAGGTTGTGCTAAGATTGTGCAAAAGTATTACTTCAAGAAAATAATAAATAAAGAAGTTATGGCAAATAATCGTTTTGGACATCTAATTAACGTTTAAGTTAGTAACAATCATCCAAACAGGATATAATCGTATATCTGAGTTGTGCTAGGAGGCCAAGCATTCTACTACAACTTCGTAAATGCAAGACTACATTTATTTCGACTTTTCATTGTTTCACGGAAGCATTTCTATCATTTCCACGGTCGCCAAGTCAGCATTCTCCCAGTGAATCTAATTACTTCAGCAGTGCCAACGCGAGCGTTTAATTAGAATTTCAAGACAGACACCATCTTGAGCGTGACTCCTAACAACGGGACAATATGTACAACATTCGGCGGGGCTTTTTCAAACAGAATCACCAGTCAGGTATTTCAATATTGAGCGACACCGAGTTTATGAATTTTCATTAAAGCGCGGCCCACTCATTTGAAAGTTAATTCCTCTCGCCGTGCATAAATATTCATACAATGTGTTCGAAACGTTCGCCGAAAATCTTTTGTTCGGATAATAGAGCGCCGAAGGGAGCTCAATAGCCGAGGATGGAGTTTGTCGTAACAACGACGACGACAAGTCGAACGATAATAACCAACGCCGATCCCGTTTCACTCTTTGACAGCCGTTTATATCTGGTGACAAATGAATTCGCGTCCGACTCGTCTCGATTTCGCAATGAAACTTAAATTGCCTATCTATCGGGGATATTTACCGCAACCATTTTGTTTGCGTCTCTCCCCCGAGGATTTTCATTCATTATTCCTGCTAGCGGGCGCGATCATTGTCACTCGATCAAACCTGGCTTTCAGCGTCACGAGACAAGACAGCCGGAGGCCTGTTTCGCCAGGAATCGAATCGATTCGATATATCTCGCAAGAAAAGCTGCCGAAAACCCAGAAAATTAGGGGCAGCTCCCCTAACGCCGGGTGACATCTAACACTAAGTATGTCATTACTAGACTGCGGATTTTATGCATTTATGGCAAAAATGAGTGGGTGCCATTTAAAACCGTGAATAAGTTAGAATGATCTAATAATGCCAATCTAGTGTTTTCAGCTTGTTAAGATTATTAAAATAAGAATCAAACATCCATCTGACTCCAGTCTCTTGCAAATGATGCAGACAATTTTTATTTTGCATAAAAATCCGCAGTCCAATCATTACCATTTAAAACTTCAGCATGTAAATTCTTTTTTCTTTCTTTCTTTCTTTCTGTAAATAACAAAGATCAGAAAAAAAATAGAGAAGGAAAAGTGATACTGTCTTTTTGCAACCAAAGTAATGGTTTTCTGTCTGCACTATTTTTTTAGCAGTGAAGGTGACGTTCAATTTTGTAAACGGATTGCTATACAGGGTGTCCCAAAATTCCTTCAACAGCCGGAAATGGGAGGTTCCTGAGATCATTTGAAGCAACATTTTCATTTGCAAAAATGTTATCCGCGGCTTTGTTTAGGAGTTATTAACGAAAAACACGGACCAATCAGAGCGCGACCTAAACGCGAGTTGGCACAGTCGGCCCGGCGCGCTAAATGTCTATTGGCCGACTGTGCGAACTCACGTCTAGGTCGCGCTCTGATTGGTCAGTGTTTTTCGATAATAACTCCTAAACAAAGCCGCGGATAACATTTTTGCAAAGGAAAATGTTGCTTCAAATGATCTCAGGAACCTCCCATTTCCGGCTGTTGAAGGAATTTTGGGACACCTTGTAGTATATTTGAAGTGTCGAGGCAAATTCATTCGCATACGACACAATGGCTGTCATGGTCATACAAGGTCAGAAATGGTAGAAAACATGAATTGTCTTATCAAATAGTAGATCGCGGGATTGATAGCAATTTTTCGTAATATTTAATAGTTTACGAGGTACGTTAAGAAACTCGAAAATCTGCCCTGTTAACTCCCGGGGCAGATTTCGTCGTCGAAATACGTTAAAGTTGGTTGAGATCAGCTCACTTAGGACCTTAATTTAATCTTGACGTTCGAATTTATGAAGCTGAACTTGGATGGCTTAGCTAATGTAGGAGGTAATTTTGCTCCGTTCTACAGAGTGGAAAACAATAGATCTCGGAGTTTCTGTGCGTACATTCTTCGTGGGTTGAATGAGTAAAGTTGTTGCCTTAATAACGAGACATGCAATTACAATCTGACGTATTACTTACTAATTACTATTTTCCCCTTCGTAAAATATCATCGATTAACCGACATACGCTTCTCACAGTGAAAATTCACTAATTTAATATTTTTACATATTGCAAACTAATTAATCTCTTTCTGTTGGTGTTCCGAGGCGCATTTCTTTAAAATGAAACATAATCCGTTGATTTAAAGCGTCGAACAAAATGAATGAATGATTATCTTCTGTGCAACTTAATCGACTTAAATTGTTATTACAACGAAATCGCGGTTAAAATGTTTTCCATTGTTCGAAACCGATTTCACAGGACTCGAGATTAATAAGAAAAATGTCTGGAGGTGAGTCGAACTTCGGCGAAAATTTTGAATTATGGCGGCCGTTCGAAACTTTTTCCAATATTAGTAACAATAAATTAGGTTCGGGGATGCGAGCCGTCAAGCGTACTTCCCCGCGATAACTTTCGTAAGTCTATTGTTAGCCAGCGAACACGTAAATTTTAAGTATGCGCCATGCTCAATTAATTCAATGTTGAATTCCCTGCAAGTAGTTAATACATTATTCAATTCGCTCGCATCCACCGCTACGAGTGGGACACGCAGCGACGAAGTATAGCAAGTATGCTTAAACTGGAAGGTTTGTTTCCCCTCACTTTCATAGTTAATTGTTGCGCCAGAGAGTTGGTTAATGTTAAAATTACCCGACTAGATGAGTTGCCATTAGCTTGACAACCTCGCAAAAGATAATTAATATTAAACTGGAAACAATTACGGGTCCGTACGTTCTATCGGTAACGAAAACAAAACAAATTCAATTATCCTCCGTATCAGTTTTCTTTTACAAATTTTTCTACTTTTCTTTCTGGCCGATATTTATCGCTAACAACGTTAACTACTTCACAAAACTAAAATGACTGAGTTTTTAAATATTTAAAAACGTATCGACGCGCTTCCGCGTTCTTAACAATGCGATGCTTACTGCAGCAATATCGATAACAATTCCACTGCAGCAACAATTTCATTGCAAATTGTTTTAAACAGCCGCAGCCATTAATTAACTAAATCGCAGAATTCGAATGCAACAACTTCTTGACCAGTGTGCGACATTGTTGCATTATTATCAACGGTGATATTTACAGGGTTCGCGGTGTCGTTTGGCAAGAATGATAGCTGAAAGTCGGCTGGAATAGTATAAATCAAGCACCCACGCCGCGTAGTCGTAATTCAGACAATCGAAGGGTTGAAACATATTATGATCATGTCTTTCACGGAATGGAAATCACGATCGTCAGCACTTCAGCAAGGTGGCTTCAGAAGTTCAGCTTGCTAGCTGGAAAAGTGCCAATCGGTTTGACCCAGATTCGTCCGAAATGACAGTAGACTGAGCGGTACTCGTTAGAAGCTCTGATTACCTCGAGAATGCTAAAACTTTCCACAAGGATTCTTACGTACCGAAGTTCCTTTATCACTCTGATCTGTAGTATACAACCCGAACACGGGTGCAACTTTCATCCCTTTTGTTCCCATGGCTCAGGCTCATCTTAAAATTGGTGCCAGTGCCGGGGATACGCGCCCGTCGCCGCGCCGCGCCGCCGCAAATAAGAAACCCGAAGGGATGGAAACCTCGTACAACGCTGGTTTGTTTTGGCCTTATGGTTTATATTCGCCGGCGAACTGGGTCACTCGAATTTATTATATTCGTCCGCGGGCTCCTCGCGAATTCCGATTTCATCTTGCCACGTCGCTACATCGAGAGTTCAAGAGTCAACAATTCTACACAACATATCAGATAAAATATTGTTAGGTTATTATAGGTTCTGTTTTGAAATTTGATATACACTACCGGCCAAAAGTTTGGAATCACGCCGTAAATTCAGAGAAACAGGATCTTTATAAGAAAAACTGAATGCCTTTAGGGCAACCAAGGAAGATGTATTTGTCCAAAAACTTACGAGTCGTATGTTTCGTTATTTTTAGTGACAACCTAACATATTCAGGGCATCCTGATAATTAGTTTTTCGAATATTGCGAGTTTGATATTTTTCCATGATTCTTGTAGAACAGGCCTGGCCAACCCGCGGCCCGCCACGTTAAATTGTGCGGCCCGCCGGGCGATTTTATATTTCTATTGAAACTTTTGTTTCTCATTGTATGTATACAAAAAATATTAAATAAATGAAGTATCATTGTTATAATATAATCGATTTATAATTATAATATAATCAAGTTGCAGTGCAACAATCAAGTGAAACAATTTTTTGCGTCCATATCAAAAACTAATATTTACAATACTTATATTAGTAAATGCTTTTGGATCCACATATATTTGTGAAACATTTTTTTCTAAGATGAAATTTACAAAGAGTTCTTCACGTGCTTCATTAACTGATGCCAATTTAGAAAACCAGCTAACAAAAGATGTGCAACGTCGAACATAAATATAGATTTACAAAAATTAAGTGAAAGAAAGGATAAACAAATATCTCATTAATAAAAACTCGAGAGTTAATTATATTGAATCATAGTATAACAATAAAGTTTTATTCATTTTGTATCTGTATTACATTTTTTAAAAGCATGTTTACCTAAAATGCGGCCCGCTATAACGTTACGCGCCATCAAAGTGGCCCGTGAAATCATTTGGGTTGGCCAGGCCTGTTGTAGAAGTTGCCGAAGAGGTCCTTTTAGACAAGTGTATTCCGAGCATTGGCTTACAGTGGGTGTATAAACTATATATGAGAGCATTATGGACATAACGATGGAGCATTTCACTTCATTTTTACAATAATCAGCAAGTGATATATTTCAAGATAAATTGTCATTATTATTTCATGGCGAGATGACTGTTCGGAGACAACATCTGTGCAGGTTATAAATTTTAAGTTGCAGTCGAATGAATTATTATTTTCTACACTCTCTCGATAAAAAATTGCACCTTGTTTCCGGAATACAAAGCAAATGTAAAGGGAAATCCGTTCGACCAGCAATTTTTACACACCACCGCATTTGTACTTTAATATTGAAAGGTTCGAAACGTGGAAAAACGTGAACGGTTTTGGAAGTAATTTTTCCAAATGAAAAATCGTGTCGATGGGAGGAAATTGGACACGTCGCGTGCACTGTGACTACAGGTAGGCATCTTTTCCGAGGATGACTCGGTGCGCTGGGATAAGATGAAAATCAAGAGTGACGAAATTGCATGGAACGCGTTGTTTGAAAGTTATACACGATTAAAAATTCGGATCAGATACCCCGGATTGCAGGCAACCTGCCAGCCATCGGCGGATTCGTGAGGCAGGTCAGTCCGGGGTCCAACGGCGGCGGACGTATGCTAACAGAAAAGCTATGCAGAACGCGTTAGCAAGATAACCGAAACTATTCAAGCACAGTTTCCCTAATGGCTTTCCCTATATCCTTTCGACATTCTTACTACCTCTAACTAGACACCGGCTTGGCAAAACTGTGACCATTCCAACTTGGCGCGCAATGGTGCCTTTCGTTCATTCTCATTTTTCAATTACGGATTTGAAGCGTCTGTGACATATCTGAATACGTTTTATTGAAAAATTCATTTTTTAATGCAAAGAAGGAATCAAATATGTTTGGATCAAAAGTTGTTCGGAGAACCGTAAATCAGAACGACGTAAAATTATCAAGCGCGCCGACGAATTGTTCGGCGAGATTAAAATCGCAAATTATTTGGTAAAAGTGTTTCCGAAACCGACAAATTTCAGCGGAAAGATCCGACATTATTCGAATTGAAATCGTATCGATCGACATGTATGTTAATGCTCGCGCAGCCATGAACTCGTTAAAACTTGGACGCCAATAAATATATTTACGGAAGATATGAGTCGCCTGAATATTTCACGGTGTGGACGCAACGGCGTGTTTGGCCCGCGACGTATTGTTCGAGTGTAACGCAACAGAAAAAAGCCTCGCGCTCCCTCCTGAAAAATGGATCTTGCGAATCGTGTCACTGACTTTCCGACATCCAGTCTAATAATATTTCATTGCATTTACTTCGCCTTACAATTAACGAATGTTGAATAGGATGTTTCCAAATAAATTTACTAATTCACTAATTAATTTATACAGGGTGTGGCCAGATAAGTGTTACAACCGAGCAGGGGGTGATATTACACGTAAAAATAAGTCTGAAAAAAGCGAGTTTTTCGAGAAAATCGAGTTTGAAAATGTAGCGAATACACATGCTATTGCATAGCAATCGTTTGAGGCGTCTGACCATGATCAACTAATTCTACTTCCTGCATATACTAATGCACGCGAACCTGGCGTAGCTTTAAACTCGACATTCCCGAAAACGAAGCGTCAAACGAAAAAATGTTATTCCTTTTGTCGACTTACTTTTACATGTAGTATCGCCCCCTGCTCGTTTGTACCACCCGTCCGGCCACACCCTGTATACCCAATAGGTTGGAAAATGTGTGAAAGAACATTGATGCATTATTGTGTGCAGTTTTATTGATAAGTGAATGAGCAGAGTGCAGACCAATCGTTCCAGTCTCTGTGAAAAGTGAGCTAATGAACTGATAGTCTGATAGTAATTACGACCCCTTGAGATACAGCGCTACATACAGCTTCGTGTAGTAACCTGATATAGTGTGCGGCATGCCCATGTATAGGTTGACTTACGGAACAACATGGCCATAAACAACTAGCGTCGGGAGACACCCTCGGCAATCTAGTACAGTCAATTTCCATGAAGCCGTACCATAAATATTGTTTAATAAATGGACACTTGTGGAATCGTGTCGCGATAATTGCTAAAATTAACAGTACAGATATTTCTATACAGATCCTCTATAATCAATTTTTTCTCGTATCAACTAACAACTTACTCACTAACTTAAAACTCTCCTATAAAAAAAGTTACAAATCAGAAGATCACGGTCATTTCAAGGTCGTGCTATTAAACACGGATGAATGCACAATAATGTTAGCTAAAGCATACAACCACAAAAAATGTGTTGTATGAAAACACGAGTTGATCTTGAAGAAACTATAAAAAAATTACAATTTATAGAAAACGATTGTTCCATCTTCGAAACATTTTCTACATTTTCGGAGACAGAGGAGATATTTAGGTGGCATGTTGTAAGCGAAACACCCTGTATACGGTGGAAATTGCTTTCCCACCGACGCGATACAATCGATTGAGTTAACATCGGGTCGTGTGATAATTATAGTCCCATTTCGGAAGAGAAAGCCCGTGCCAGGCATCGTGTCCCGGACACAGCACACTTAAAAATTAGATTCCTCGTCTGTTCGCCGCAGTTTTGGCGCCTAAGGGGACTGAAACGACGGCCTTCTTCAAATACGGGGACGATATTTGACGACCTACATTTGTAGAGCCTAAAAAACGAAAGCGCAGTCTTTCGAGGTTCTCGTAACAGAAGAAAGAGACTGAAACGTCAGCCGTGAAGTAAATCGAACCACTCCTCCCTCGAGAAAATAACATTTCATCTCATTTATTGAGTTGGATCGCAATTTCGTTCTTCTCTCTGCGACTAATAACAGCAAACTGGAACTAACAGAATAAAAGAACAATTTTCAGAAGAATCACGCTTCGCTATCCAACACAGTATAACCTGCTCAACGGTGCACTAATAAAATTCTTTTAGACTGTATAAAAATGCACATTTCTACTTAATATATTCATTTATAAAGACCGCATTAGCAACAAAGTCGTCAGCGACCACACTTAGTTTACATAATACTCCATAAAGTTTATAAGAGATTCAGCGTTGCTAACTGCATCTTCCGGCCGAGGAAATTCGCATAGTTTTATTCCGATTGAAAAACAAGAGGTTGTTACGCGATGGCATGAAATTTTATTGGTTGACGGTTTAATTGCCTGCAATTCCGGCGCTGCCATGATCACGCAGACATCGCATCGGGGACTCACCAATTGCTATTATCGTTTCAACAACGATTCTGTATCATCGGCGTCGCTTTCATAGCGGGCCAGAAATTTAATGACGGGTATAATTTGGGGAACATCCTGCGAATAGCGATTTTAGCATGCCGAGGCCACAGGTTACTATCCGCGCGTAATGTATTACTCTACCTGTTGCCGAATAGCCTGGCAGCCTATAGGCGACTCCGTGGCAAAGGGATTGATCTTTTGCGAAAAGTTCCCGGTAATCTTCCAACAGGAGACACGCTGCCCCATTATTTAATCTCTGCCCTTTCGGTATATCTTTCGTTCCACCCTTTGTAGAAGAGAGATCTCTCCCTCGCCAAGGTTGACCTCGATTATTATGCATCAACTTCATCCGACGCTGTACACGCCGGACAACGGTAACTTGATTGCCCTGAGTAATGTCGGAATTATGCGACGCGGAAAAACTTGGTGTACCGGGTGGACATTTTTCGAGGAACACGGAAGTCGTCGCTCCAGCGAAGTGTTAACGTTACCAGATTTTTAACGCTTCAAAAAATTGCGAGTACGTGGTGCACGCGAGGGTGCCTTGGACAATAATGATTGTTTTATACTGTGGAGAAAATTCGATCAGATACAAACTCATAAGAGTGACGATTTTTCAGGGAAAATGGAAGGTTTCGTTGTAGTACGTGCTACCGTAGTACGTTTTCCAAGATTTTCTCGAACAATTGCTTTATTGCATCCTTGAAAGTCGATACTTTCGCCAATACGCGGACAAAAGTTTCTCTGAAGCACTTCGGTCCGACAAAAACTCGTAAAAGTGTTTTAGCAGATGTTAACGACTTGAAATCTCCAATGTTTTGCGGAAGAACCACTTTCTTGCATCGTTGGCGATTGGTAATTGCTCCAAACTGAAATCTATTGTTGAACAGATATTAATGACTCAAGAGTTAACAACTGTTTTCTAGCACTCTTGAAAATATGTAATTGCTCCAGAAAATACTGGAGAAAGGATTGTTGAAAAGTATTAATGTTGCAAGATTTGCAATGTTTTCAAAAATAACAATGTGATGTGATGTACACTTGAATATGGACAATTGTTCGAAAACGTGACCAAAGCTATGTATTTCCGAAGCGATTCGATTTAATGTAAACTTAGAAGAGTAGCGACATTTCACAGGAAATGGAAGATTTCGTTTCAGCGGTTGTTTATTCGCAAGATTTTCAATGTTTTCGAAGGAAACGGTTTCTGTTTGCACCGTCCGCAATATTTTGAAAGATAACTGCGTCCTTGAATCCTCGGAAATCGATAATTGCTTCAAAGCGCGAATACACTTCTTTCTAAAGTACTCCAATTCTATATAAACTGGTAAAAGTCGCAAGATTATCGATATTTTGAAGAATAACCACTTCTACACTGCGCTCGGAGATTGATAACAGTTCGAAAGGGTGGCCGAAATCTCTTCGGAAGTACTTCGATCGGATGGAATCTGATAAAAGTGACAATTTTTCGAGGAGAATAGAAGTCTTCGTTTCAGCGGCTGTCATAAAATTTCCAATGTTGTGAGAAATAACTACTTCCCGGCACACTTGGACGTCGGTAATTGCTCGAAAGTGTGGACCAAGCTATTTCTAAAGAGCTTCGATCTGATATAAACTCGTGAAAGCGTCCATGTCTTCTGGGAAGCAGAATTCTTCATTCTAGACGCTGTTAATGTCGACTTTTCAATTTTCTCTAAAACAACGACTCACTCCTTTGGTCACCACACACAATAATTGTCCTTAAATCATTTTCTAGGCGATTTCAATGCAACAATTAAGGTAGGGGATGGACGTTTTTTAATAACACGCGGATTTTTAATAACGACCGAAAGCATTCGAGGAAATTAGAAGGTCCGCAGAGTTCTGAGGAAACCTTGCCAAGGATTGCCTAGAGCTCACGAACTGTTCTCATTCCGTGCAATTAGGTTTCTCTATTTTCCCGCGTGGCTTCTCCGATCCCAAACTTGTTGTAAACAACGTACAATAATTTAAATAATTTTGCCACTCTGATAACGATTGTAAATGAACGATTGTTCAACCGGATTGTACAGTATCCTGTACAGAACGAACTTACAACGAACGAATCCAATACAGAACAGTTTCTCTCGCTAAATCAAAAAGCTTACAGCGAACGAGTATGTTACAACGAGTACGGAGAGATAAAGTTAAAAAATCCGGACTGAAATCGACAACTTTGGATTTATTTTTCGAAAAGCCTTCAGTCGATTAACCTGTCACAGTTCTCCAAGAGGAATAGAATTGGTAACTTCTCTTCCGACACTCCATTTTGATGTGGCTAGACATTGACACACACGTGCATTGTACAAAATTCAAACCTAATTTGCATTTGTATTAATATTCATACGATCTTAATTTATTTCATGTTAAGAATGCATCAAGTGCACAAATTAATTCGTGACCATCACGATTGGTGAATTGTAACCTCGTTTCAAATTTATAGTTGCTACACTAGATTCGCTGATTACCTATATGTATAATGGAGTGAATGTATCAAGGTAATGAGCGGACTCTGGATTATTATACGAACGTATTTTAAGGGACACATCGAACGAATACAATTTGATTTGTTTATATCTCATATCTTCTAAGATGTCAAGGGAATCTTCAGTTTACTCAATGTCAATACTCCTTTTTTAATACCACGTTGTTGCCGATGGGAGGATGAATTCAACGACTTATTATTATGAGTTGGCTTTGGAAAAGCTTCACCTTAATTGATACAAGATGTATTAATGCTCTCGGGGCACTGGATCGATCTCTAATTTTTATTTCAAAGCAATTTTGCAATTTAGATTAAACTTTCGACGTTTCGATCTCTGTTTAGATCATTTTCAAGAAAATTAATGAAAAAACCTGTATTTGTTGTGTTCGTTTCGCCATCCATGATAAATATTCAACCTTAACCTTAATATCTCAGAAAAAATGGGATCTAACAAAATTAAATTGTATACTTATTCGGTGACCCCTTAAAATGCTGTACGATTCATTGAACTGTTTTTAAAATAGCTGTTCTTACCGACTCACCCTGTATGAATATGCGTATATATTTTATAACGAACAAAGCTTTAGAATGACGTCGTTGCAGGATGTGACGAGTCGTATGAGAACGTGAGTGATGGAGGGGCGTGGACGAGCCAGCGTAGCGGTCCGATTTTTGAATTGTACATCTGACAGATTTGATCACGGTTCAGTAAACGTCAAGTCCTAAAAGGTGCGCGAGGATGTGCTCGGCGCGAAACGGCACGCAATTAATTAAACGGGTACTATATTGTTTCCCGGGAATCCAGCCAGGAGTGCTCTTGAGCCGTTTGAGACCCGGTCGACCAGACAGAGGGTGGACCAGTCCTCCGATAACACGCATCAAAGGTGAATTTGGGTCAGCAGAGGGGACGTGTAAAATTTGCAACCTCACAATATTAATCAAGACGCTAGACTTTCAAAAATAGATTTTCCCCCAATTTCTGTTTCAACGCCATCGCCGGTAAGTCACCGATAGCTGAACTATTAATGGACATATAAATTTCTATCAAACATATTATATTTGATCTAAAAACAAATATAGAAATGGTTCATCCCCAGAAATAGTTGTCCAAGAGCCCATTTATAAACTTGCACAATTTAAAAAATTTTTAAAGAATCTTGGGTTTCGTTGTAAGAGAACTTACGTTAGTCGTGCGATTTCTTTAAGAGAGATTTTGATTGATAATATAAATCCGAGCTTATATACATTGTTAGTTAAGTCTGTAACGTGTTGATGACTGATGTTAGAAAGATAAGCCTCGCTTCTGGGACGTGTAGACCCGCTGCTGCGAAAATAGCCACACGAACGTTACCAAAGGATTGTTATCGTTTGAAGTCGAGATGAAAGTGTTTTACTAGTATCGAGCTTTTTATATCTGTACCACTTATAAACCCTGTTTCCTCATTTAAATAATAACACTACCGTTCCTGAAGAAAGAAGGTCTGCCCTTTTATGTTCTCACTTAATATGTTTGGTAATAGGTTGAAGATAACAGTATTTTAAAATTCTTCTAATGTTTTTACCGTTTTGAATTACACCTACTCGTTTCTGTCATAAATGTCATGGTACACCGCTGTTGTTCTTTCATCAGAGATTTTGCATAAGAAAACATATTACATCCTGCATTTTCGAATAATTAGTCGAAAAAGGATGCTATAATTTCCACCGGAGGGAAAACTTCGCTGATATCAGCGCAGAAAAATCGGGCAGAGCATGTCCGTGGTCATAATTACGATTAACATGAACCGCGTCGGACGTTAATTACGGCATAATCATGTTTCAGCATGATTTTGCGGTCTACTTGATACTATCTCGTGAAACTAACGATTAATCAGATTCAAGATACCATACTCGTTAGTAGACTGCGGATTTTTCTGCAAGTAATTTAAGGTTAAATGGACATTTTCATATTTCTATAGACTCGGGTGTACAATCTATCGTATTAAGGTGAATTTGTTATAAAGGATCATAATGCAGCATCTAAATTTTCTCCATCAATTCCAAGAGTTCCGATTGGGACTCGATAGAAAGATCTTTCTTTTTATAATAATCTATAAAGTAGAAGTACGAACGGTGTATGCATGTGTGTGAATATTAACAGCCAATCCTGTACATATACAGGGTGTCCCAAAATTCCTTCAGCAGCCGGAAATGGGAGGTTCCTAAGATCATTTGAAGCAACATTTTCCTTTGCAAAAATATTATCCGCGGCTTTGTTTAGGAGTTATTAACAAAAAACACGGACCAATCAGAGCGCGATCTGGACGCGAGTTGACACAGTCGGCCAATAGACAGTTGGCGCGCCGGGCCGGCTGTGCCAACTCGCGTCTAGGTCGCGCTCTGATTGGTCCGTGTTTTTCGTTAATAACTCCTAAACAAAGCCGCAGATAAGATTTTTGCAAAGGAAAATGTTGCTTCAAATGATCTCAGGAACCTCCCATTTCCGGCTGTTGAAGGAATTTTGGGATACCCTGTATAGAAGAAATAGTCGCCAAGAGATTGCAAAAAGAAGACAGATTATAAGGAGCGCCCCCGATAAACACGTCGGTCGTTAACTTCTGGTTATCCGTGTTCCCAATTTTGTTAATAAATCCGTTTTTCCTTACGGTTTTTCCTGACAAATCTTAATGTTCAATTACTGGTGATCGCATTCTCCAAAGATGAATCACATTCATGTGATTGCAGTCAAGTGACTCACCCTAGTCTAGTCATTGCTGGCACCACTGTCTGTCAGGTGTCGATGGTCGTCTCAGAAGCACCAACTGCGGCGAACAGGTAATCGGGTGACCGTGTTTCCTGCTCGAGAGAAGATCGATACAGGAGATGGAAGTAAGAATCGAAATTGCAACGGCCTAGGGAGTAATCGAGGGCGAACGCCCTAATAGTCTGAACCACGTAATGGCGGTGAACCGGCCAATATCAAGTTATACTGTGCAGAGAATTGGATATCAAATAATACACCCAATGATGCCGCGCCTTGAGCTGCTATTAATGAACGTTCGGTGGTACCTGCACGTAAAATTACGTGCACTAGAACTTCCGTCTCCTTACCTGACTCGAGACTAGCCAGTTTGCGCGAATAATCAGCAAATAATTATACGCGTGCTCACGCTTCTTATTCATTCAATAATTAAACACACGCGCATACTTTTCATCTGATCGTCGATAATTAAGTGACTCCTCACAATTTTTATTTATAACTTTCAATGCGCTCGCCAATTATTCGATTTGTACGTCAACGAATTGTACTCGTACATAAACGTACGTTCATTTGCGTTCAGCTTAAAATTCTTTACAATTTTACTGAAAAGTAAGATAATACATTATTGTGTATTACACTGAAATTGTATTTAAGAACCTGAAATGTGTTTTTATGACGTCGTACGGTGCAATGAATGCATATTATGCTTTGTTTGAATATGTTAATCCGTAATATGATAACGTTAATTGTATGTACAGTACACAGTACGTACAATAACGGTTAATATTACGGCGTAATAATTTCATTTTCCTTGATGATTCTATACAGTAAATCGAATGCATCGATCGATATCGAATAATTCATTCGGACTCGATGCTTCACGAAACGATACTACCCTTTTCAGCTGGTAAATCGCAGTTGGATTTTCACTGAAATAATGTTGACGTATCATGTTAATTACAGTCATTACATTTTATAGTTATTTATTTTTCAGTTGACACTACCATTGACATGATACCAGCTTTCCAACGTCATAGTTCAATTTTATCTGAAACAACGATGGCATCTAATGATATTTTGTTCACTTCTGGACAACGCTGTTGCCACAAGCATGAAATGATCAACCATAGGTTCAGCTAATGGTCCAAGAAACCGTTAGAACGCGAAGATAAAAGGTGGCAAAGAGAATTCCAAGAAAATTGATTGCACCGAACGCGACGGTCAAACATAGTTGTCTCGGATCGAAAAAACAAAGGGGTTGCTCGGCTGACCTGTTTCCAGGATCTCTCCTATGTACCGAACGAATTGCGAGACTCTCCCGAAATCCTTAAAACTTCTCCCGGAATTGAATCGTAAACAAAAGAAAAAAATGATTTTCTCGTCTTGGGTAAACAGAGATAACCTGGAAGATAAACGAAGGGGAGATATCGGTTAACCCGCAAGCCTTGTGCAAACAGGAATAAAGTGCTGCGTCAATGTTAATAAGGTCACCGGATAAGATGCAAATAGGAGCACGGTTGCCGTAGCGTAGTGTAGCAGACGGTTTAACAGTTT
Organism: Lasioglossum calceatum; assembly: GCA_963966675.1. Lineage (NCBI taxonomy): Eukaryota > Metazoa > Arthropoda > Insecta > Hymenoptera > Halictidae > Lasioglossum > Lasioglossum calceatum. The sequence continues at coordinate 19,697,647 of OZ016541.1, forward strand.
GCTGCGACGACGACCGGGCGACTAACAGGGAAACTTTGACCGTCCAAAAATGTTAGTTTACTCGGAAGTTCTCTGGCATTTCCGTCGATACATGCTGCATAATTTATTTCATCAACTGATTGGATTTTTCGAACGCAGCTCCCTACCGTACTTCGATATTCTCGATCTTTTTATGGAAATGAAAGATTTTTATTTAACAGCCGAATTCAAGTACCTAATAAAGCTAAACCGCTCTGACCATACTGCGACTGTTCATGGCTCCACAACGAAATTTCAGGTTGCCTCAGCTCGCAAAGTAGTTCAGTTCACCTTCCTATGTTCGCGATACGCTGTTCGGACGAGCACGTCCAAAAGTTTAGCAACGATGCGACAAGTCTCCCCGAGGATACGTCTCTATATTTTCCGCGGCTATTCGTAAGACTTACGCTTAGCAACAATCTCGTTTCACGAAAGTAGACCGGATTTATGACACACCGACTATTGCTTTCGAGCGAGTGAAGTTGGAACTTGAACGCTGTCCATAAACTTAAATTCGCCCCGACGCGACGCGTTACCTGCGCTCGAGTTCGCGAGTTTTGACTGGTCAAAGACACTTTCTCGACTCTGATTACGAGCGAAAATCAAGCCCCGTTTCGTATAGGCCATCCATTTGTCGAGGTGCAGTCGGTTACAAGAATATTTAGATATTTGAACGGAAAGGTCTGTCTTCCAGTGAACGGAAAACATCTCATCTTTAAGAATTTATTGCAAGAAAACCAAATGACGTAGAGTCTAAATACTTGCTGCTGTATGTTCGAGCATGATTGTATATTATAGACGAATTTTTACAGTTCACCGAATTTATTGTTGCTTATCGCAGACGACGTATACTACACGTGCCGATAAAAAAGGTCTGCCTTTCATGCTGCCCAGTGAACTACAAAAATAGGGCATCTTCAGGAATTTGTTGCAAGAAAAGCAAACGGTATAGAGGTAAAATACTTTTTGTGGCCTATATTTACTGGTGCTTATTATATACAGCATTGACTGTGTAAAAGAATTCCAACAAGAAAGATTGTTAATAGATTAATTTGCTTTCTATCTTAATACATACTTTGAATGCACCTTATTCGTTTGAAATTGACAAGTCCTATTTTCCAGGAACTTGCGTTAGAGAGTGTTTGTAAAGTTTAGAGGAAAATTAGCAAATGTTTCCAGCATTTAAGGGGATAGGATACCTAGCTTACCGTCAAATTGTAACTAGAAAGGAACTAGAATCTTACTAGATTTTGGGTCGAAAAAATGGGTTTGCTTGCCGCGGCTTTTTGTTCTTATTTGAGCAGATTTTGGGCTGGGTGTGGGCTCATTCTAAAGAGGAAAGTTCAATGCGGCGCGCTCTGGTTATTACAGCAGTCAAAAAAGTTTTTAGTGGCAGACAAATATATTGGAATCTGCGGGTATTTTTTCTCGATTTTTCCTCTACTTTGGACACTCATATTATTCGATGTAAACATAATCTCGTTAGCATCATGACCAGAGCGCGTCGCATTGAACTTTCCTCTTTAGAATGAGCCCACACCCAGCCCAAAATCTGCTGAAATAAGGACAAAAAGCCGTGGCTCGCAAACCCATTTTTTCGACCCAAAATCTAGTAAGATTCTAATTCCTTCTAGTTAGATTTCTAGGTATCCTACCACCTTAATGGTAGCTCCGAGGCAAAAACAACGTCAGCAGAAAACAATTTCTGGTATTCACTTTGAAACATTCGGCGAGCGAAGCGCACGGATGTGTCGGCGCGCGGCGCGGCGGCAGCAAGTTTCCCGTAAAGCGGCAGACGTTTGGATGAACCGAACATCAAGGGACAATGGAACAACATGGAAGCTTAGCTAAGCTTTATACAGCTTTGCGTAGCTTTGTACATTTACGATTTCCTGAAGACGGGTTATACAGTTTGTTCTAAGCCTGGCGATGCCAAACATTACCGTATGCCTCAACTCGTCGAACTGATTTGACAAACTGCACGCATACTTCAAGGGCCACACTCAACAAATTACATTTCCACAGTTTCGTAGAAACTCGAGTCGTTAAAACGTCAACAGCTGTAACAACTTTTTTCATCGCAACAAGTGGAAGGATCATTATGAAAACGTACAGGAGTGTTTCCCAACCGCTATGTGACTAGGGGGAAATATTTTTCTATAAAAATTCAGTAGTTCTAAAAAAATATTTTTTTACCAAAAATTGGTGCGTTGGTTGAACAAACGGGGCTCGTTCCCCGTATGACGGTAGTCGGAAGGTTAAACTGGCGCAGCGGTTTGGTCTAAGATAAATATTGCATGCGGTATGGACGTAGTATAAACGATAATGGATACCGACGTCCGAAAGCTCTCGAAGCTTCCATTCCCCGAGGATTCTTCCCGGCTAGAGCCAATTGTCCTTCTGGCGAAAGTGGTGGAGTCTCGGTGCGCGCGAACAGGTCAGCCGCAATGTACACAGAAGGAGAGAGAGAGGGAGAGAGAGAGAGAGAGAGATCCGATTCCGTTCGGTCGTTAGTGTTCGGGGCTAATTTATGTACGATAAATCGGTCAGGTTCGAGGTGGGACGGAACGCTCCACAATTTAAGTTACGTGCACGTAAAGTATCTGTTATGTAAATCAGCCGAACGAAATGTCTAAGGTCCCCCAGCGCGCGATATCGCTGTCTTCTTCGGCGCTCCGTTTGAAATTATAGGCTGCCTAGCCTGAACATCTATCTGTCCGTCTATAAGGGTCTATCCATTGGCGTCGCAGACGTTGCCACGGAACTCGAAGATTTGTTGGAGGCCTGTGTCCTCCGCCGCAAGACAAGTTCAGTCCACCGGTTCTCGTTGTCCAGGGTCGAGTTCGTCCGCGATACGTGCATAAATCCTCGAACTTTAAAGCCAGACTCGCCGCGAGAACATGAGCGACGACGTTACAAAGCCCACCGATACGATACGAGACGATTTCCAGGTGAATAAGTAGTGCGCCACCGTTCCCCTAACTGCGGGGGCACTGTCCCGAACATCCGATAAAACCATACGTGGCTGCAATGACGATGCAACACAATGTCCCACGCGAAACTCGAATGTAGGGCACGCGTAAGCAGAGGATAGGTACCAAAATTGAAATTTTTAGACCCCTCTGGAAATTCAAATTTCAACCACGTTGCCCCCTAATGGTGCAACTATGTGGCAGCATCCGTGCAGCTTGTCGCAAGTCGAGCAACAGCTTCGTCCCGCTGCATCTTCGAGGATTAACCCTCTAGAACACGGACCAAAGGTATCCATGTTTCCGTTGCAATTTCTTCCAGAAACTCGGTGTCTTTCTTACATAAAATTATTGTTGCTGTGTTGCATAAGGCGGCTCCTAGTAACCAAGAATTAAGCGAGGGAGGGATGGGTTCGAAAAATGAAATTTTCGAGACCGCCATTCAAATGTCAACCCCCTAATGGCGCAACCATGTGGCAGCGTGCGTACAACTTATCACAAGCTACGCAACAGCGAAACTTTTGCAAGTGGAAGAGTCTTTTAGAAGGACCGTGGTTCCCTGAAGTGTGGAAGAGTATCTCTTTATCTATAAGAACGTGTTATATGAAGAGATAAAGGTCTTACAATCGTTTGAGGAATAGATTTCTTGAACCTTCTATGGAATCGTACTTTTACCCTGATTTTTCGCTTCGTTTGCGTGCACGAAATGAGCTTCGTCGTCTAGCACACTGTGAAACTTACGTGAAACTACTAGTTAGAACCTTTTTGGAGTAGCGGTGTAAAAGACTGCCGAAGAAAGCTCTAAGATTCGATGTCGTTGCAATATCTAACCTGAAAATCTCACCTAGAACTATCTTATTTATAACAAACTGTGCGATGTTTAATTTACCTCTAGTACATTTTAAACGCATCAATGTCTCAAAAGCGTCCGTACAAAGGGAACCAGTATTTTTCTGATGATGCTAGATTGCAGAAATAATTTCCATCAGTTTGTTCTTATTGGAGCGCTAGGGTGAAGGTAAGGAAGCAATTCAATAGGCGTCTTTCACGCGGGAATTTATCGCGTCGGCACAACAGGAACTTCTTTGGCCGCTAAATGAGAAATATAGATGTAAAGGTAGCGTGTACAGCAAACCGCTGATTGCTCTCCGCTCATCCGACGTGTTTTACGGTTGCATGCTCGGCCCGTAACGCGGTTATTTCTCTTTTCCGATAGGACGTACCGAATTCATTGTTTCCCCATTCGCTTTTATCGTTCCCCACATTTTCCTTTCGCTTTCTTTCGCTGTCTTGCCGGTCCATCGTTCTCTCAATCGGCGAATAACACCGGAAAAGAGAGAGCAGCAGAGACCTAGATCGGGAACTATCCGAGAATCCAGGAGAGGAAGATTGGGAGGAAAGAAAAGTGGCCCATCACGATGTTCGTGCGGCGGAATTCAGAATGGAAGCTGGCAATATCAAGAGATAGTCGTTCGAGAGGATGAGAATAGCTTTTCGGGAAACGAATAAACCTTACACGACTGTCCCGCGGTCGATCGAAATATTTCATTCCCGTGACCGCGCAGACATCGCCGGAATTTCTCTCATCAAAATAAACAGCGCACTACCTTCCAGCAGAGTAATGATTGCATCCAGTTTCGAATGGAACACTTTCCTCTTGTTCCACGTACATGGCATGTGCAGCACAGAGCGATTCTTATACTTAACACGTACTTTTTTCAACGATACCTTGGATAGAAAAATTGTATTGTACATTTTCTTGTTTTCTTTTTTCAACGTTCTTCGATTGCAACCTGTATTATTGGGTTCATTGGAAAATTCGTTTCCCTCGAATAAAAATGTAAAATTAATAAACTGTGAAATAACAGGAAAATGGAAAGAGATAATACCGGCAGAAATCTTCTGCATTGAACGATAGAACAAGGAAGATGTAACTGCAATTCTTTAATTACGAGACCATTATCTAGTGACGCAATCCGATATTACACTGTCTGGGAATCATCGACATTCTGAGCGGTCGATAGTTTAGAATACGAAGATCGATTTCAATTTCTTACCGCTAATTGCTTCAGTCGGCTCTACGCTCTGTGCAAGCGAAGTCGTTGCGAAGCTGCTGCGCTTGCCAAAAACAGTAAGCACCTCTTCTAATAAGGACATGGCATAATTACGTGCCGAATCTCCGTTCTTAACAGGAGACTGTTATAGCCGCCGGGAGAAAAAAGAAACTAGTCACGAACATTCGGAAATATCCATGACAAATTGTCGATTTCTCAATTAACCTCCGTCAGATGTCTGCTGCACTTCTATATGCCACCAACTGTGGAAATTGAAGGAGTAACCTCCAATAACGTCACGGTACCGTCTACTATACCGTTCGAAATTGCGGCTTCTGTACTCAAATTTACAGAGTGTACCAAAAGTAAAGACGCAAGCTTCCCAAAATTCTCCCACATTTCCATAGTGAAATTATTTAAATATATGACTATGTAAAATTATAATTTTTTCTTAATCTATATCTTCTTGTTCTTCTGTAACAATTAGACTGCGGATTTTTATGCACTATAAAAGTTGCCTTAATTTTTCATTTTCGCGATTGTGACGCGTTCGACAAACGTCCGAAAATCTTCTGCTAATTAGCAAGTCGAATCTGCGCAGGATGCGTCACAATTGCCGTTGTTTATAAAAGAGGTGACATGGTTCCGCGAGAAGGTACAATCGATAATGTATGCACGCGAAAAATAAACGGGACGAAATTAATTATTATTTGAAACAGTGCCCCGAAGCGGCACGCTACACGAAAATTTATACACGCCCGCGTATTTCAAATTCACAATACAACATTTCGGAATATGATCGAGGAATTTTGCATTCGGGCTATTTATGTCGCATAAATTTCCATAACATGCGTAACACGCGGCCCAAAATACCAACGTCGCTTAGGCATGCCAGCCATTTCGAACTCGAAAATTGCATTACAGCAGCGCAGAAAAGGATCATTTTTAATAGAACGATGCGCACAAAGACATCACCGTGTATAACCGTCAGATAATATTGTGAATCAGGAATTGTATAAAGTAATAGTATCTCAATAAATCATTTAGTTTAATAAAGAGGAGTGTTGTAGTCGTGTCTACGTTTCCAAAACTTTCTCAAGGATTTTGCAAATCATTCTTGGAAGATACTTTATGAAACTAAGAACTCGAAAATTGCATTACAGCAGCGCAGAAAAGGATCATTTTTAATAGAACGATGCGCACAAAGACATCACCGTGTATAACCGTCAGAGAATATTGTGAATCAGGAATTGTATAAAGTAATAGTATCTCAATAACTCATTTAGTTTAATAAAGAGGAGTGTTGTAGTCGTGACTACGTTTCCAAAACTTTTTCAAGGATTTTGCAAATCATTCTTGGAAGATACTTTATAAAACTGAGAACTCGAAGATGTGTTTCATCAAGAAACGAATTCCTAGCAGCAACCACAAGACTTTCTGATATTCGAAAAATATGTATGCGCATACACGAAGGCTTGGAGTCCGCTTATCGGAATTCGCCATGAATGTGCAAAGACTCGCAGAGTCTAATAATAGGATTAATTAAATAAGTATCGGCTGGCGAGAGAGTAGGGAGGTCGATACGATAGGAATTTAAGGTCTGCCACGGGTACGTGGGTGAAAATTCGCCGTAGAGGCTGTCCGCAAAGGGACCAGGCTCAAGGGACTTGCGTGCTTAGCGGACCAGTTAACTGCTGCTCGGAACCTTGCGGTTTATGACACGTTAATCGCGATCACCCGTGTAGAAGTAAGGACGCCGTAAGCGCGCGAGTTTCCCAAAATATGCAGTCGCGAAACGGCTCGTGTAATCCCGCTTCGGACGCTAATTTATCAGAAGCGATTACCGCACTCGCAACACTTGCAAACGACAAGAGTTTCGATCCGTGATCTCGCGACGTGTTCGGCACGCGTGGAGCCCAGAGAACCCCTATTTCACGACACGCATTGAATCACGTAAATCATGTGAACAATAAGATTAGAAATGAAGGAAGAAAACAATTTTTCCCAGAATACGATTTTTATTCATTGCCTTCTATACGTCTTCGCGGGATGTAGCTGCCCGCTAACTGAAACTTAACATTTTAGGGGACACGGCCGGGGGATAGTTTCGGGACGCATAAATATGAAAGCATCCTAAGTGGCAGTGAATCACCGAAATCTCGTCGCCATGCTCCCTTCAATAGAATATTCATGAGTCGTTTGTAACCCGTTCTCCGGAGCAGTTCTTCTTCTTCCGTTCGTTCTTTCGGCGAATTTCCCGGGAACTCGCGAAAATACTTGAAAACTTGCCGGTTACTTTCGCGTCACAGTTTTTGCAGTCGAAGTTATGACGGATTGCTGGTAGGCGGCGATACTCCCGCAATAAGTTGGCAGAGTTATCGGAGTTGTAACGAGCCTTGGAAGCAGTCGCGCGAATCTATCGAAACACATACTTCGGCACTGATATTCTGTTTACAGGAAGACTTTGATCGACGGAAGGAAACGGAGTCTCCGAAGGAGAGTAAATTGGAAAAAGCCGAACAGGTTCAGACTGTTATTAAACCCAGCCCCCGTTGCTAAACGCGGAGTTTGCATAAACCCGAAAACAAGCTGCCAGTTCTTTCCGTTTGTCAGCGAGGTCGTTTACGAGTAAATAGTCGGTCGTCGCATGCAAATTGAACAATTCCCAAAAGAGTTTCGGCACAGCCACACAGTCGGTAATGCTGAACTTTGGTCTAGCTTGCAGCGGGAACGCGGCAGCATTAACATTGATATTAATCAAAACTTGTACACAATTTGGTAGAAACCGTTACCGAAGGTTTAATCACAGTCATTATGCTCGTGATTTTTAATCAACGGTTATTATATCACTCCCTTCTCCCGAAACTGGATAATTATAATCAGCTAAACATGATATATTACAATTTAAACAATATTTGGTTTAATTCTGGACAACCAGTGCTGGTATAATCTAAATAAGTAGAACTTTTTGCGCAGTCTCGAGCATTAACATTGTGGAATATTTCTCTCGAAATAGGCAAACGGAATTATACACTAGTTAATCGCACAGTATACAGCTGGCATTCCCGACTGCGCTATTGGCCTCCAATAATCGAAGGTATTCAGCATCTAAAACGAACATGAAGGAGGGATTAAGAGGGATGAAACGTCCTGTACCCATCATAATCCCTGCATAATGCTCACTACGGCGCGAAGCTCGTATTATCCGCCATCAAATTTCCCTGCAATAACGTTCCGTTCGTTATTGTTTCGAAGAGAGATTCGACTATTTTCGCTTTTTACGTCGGGTCGGATGAATATGCTTTATCACGTTGAACGCTAACCAAGTTACGCTGTGTTTGATCACGGGGGTTAAGTGAGTTAAATGAATCTCCATCCATAGATTGGATTCCGTCTTCCACGGGTTGAATGTGGCCGTAGCACTTTCACGTACAAAGACGTGCTGGACATGTATCTCTTGCGTCGCTGTACACAAATATCGTGTAACATTAAGAACAAATATTGTCAGCTGCATATTTATAATCGTCCCAGGAATAAATTTGTCTTTTTTTACAGAATAAGAAAGCATAGAATTAAATTATTATTTTGTTTCGTCACACTATGGCTAGCCTTTACGTCGACACTTTCCTCGCCAAGGGAGTATACCTAGAAAATGCACAGCGAAGGAGATCTTCTATCCCAAGTGATCTTGAAGATGTTCGGTCCGGTGTTACTTTTACGAGCGCCCCGACCCGGACTTTATCGTTTTAACATAAGCCTCGTTCTGTCAGCGTGAGCAGGGCACATATATTCGCAGACCCTGTGGGTCAAAATCTTGTTAGTTCGTGCCCTTAGGTCGGACGAGTCGTTGGACACCCTTCTCATCAATTCTTCAAGACTTTCCTTACCGACTGATTAATCCTCCGACGGGGTCTGTCTTGATCCAGAGTTAATTAGTTGCTGGCTATTATTTCAAATTCTCGTAGCTATTTCATTAATACCACTGGGAGTACCAACATATCCCAAACGAGTACTTCCAATCTATATGCTCAGCAAAATTGATGGATTGCTCCGTGGAATTAACACAACCCGAGAACGAATTCCGAACTCGGCTGTAGAACGTTTTGTTTAGCGTTTTATTTGTCTATGTATACAGGGTGTCCGAAAATTCCTTCAACAGCCGGAAATGGGAGGTTCTTGACGTTATTTGAAGCAACATTTTCTTTTGCAAAAATGTTGTCTGCGGCTTTGTTTAGGAGATATTAACGAAAAACACTGACCAATCAGAGCGCGACCTAGACGCGAGTCGGCACAGTCGGCCAATAAACAGTTGGCGCGCCGGCCCGACTGTGCCGACTCGCGTCTAGGTCGCGCTCTGATTGGATCGTGTTTTTCGTTAATAACTCCTAAACAAAGCCGCGGCGGACTTTGTTGCAAAGGAAAATATCGCTTCAAATGGTCTCAGGAACCTGACATTCCCGGGAAGTTCACGAATTTTGGGACACCCTGTGTATGTATATTCGTAGCATTCGTTGTTTATTCAAATTTTAATTAAAATATGATTTTTGTTCATTTGTGTGTGCCTATTAATAAAGTTTGTTTACTTGAAGAAATGCTTTGTACTTCTCTTTACTATTTATTACACAAGCAACTAAATGCGTCTAGAACATAACAGTGATATAACAACGATTATTCAACATTAGATACTCAACATTAAATACGAATCAAACCTGTCGCTAAACACGGACTGTCGATGAAAGCATAGGTCGACAATTTGACGGTGTCTATGAAAACATAGTGTCGACGAAAGTTACTGTCGGTCAAATCGTGTCGATGAAATGAGTTGTCGACGAACCCATGGTAACCCCTGATTTCATTATAAGAAGCGTTGTTCACTGGAATGTATTTTCATCGGATGTTCATTATTAACACTAGATATATCCAGCAGTTATTGTTATCATAAATGTAGAAAATCCGCAGTCTAGTAATGATATTTTCGAAAGCTCGCAGCAAGTCGGCATAAAGAATGCGTATAATGAGAGGTTATTATATACAAGCAAGATTGTTTTCTCGTCGTGACGCGGACTTGTCAATATGGCTGTCTCCGCTGCTGTTGAATTTGGATGGAGGAGATGCGACGCTTCCGGCAATTGCCGATGAGCTCACGAGAGGAAACATAATATAGCATATCTTTCATAGGAAAGACGAGACGTTGTTCTGCTCCCTTTGTGAGAGTTAGCTGCTCCTTACGGTATCAATGAATATTGTACCATGCACGAGCACCGAACCTCCGCGTACAATATACCCTGATAAAAGTGCACCTCCGCATTCTTCCATTTCACATTGTGCAATATTTAGATTCACGCGTGTCCTACATTTGTTTAGCGAACAACTATAAAATCGCAGAGAAGAGTCTCGGAAACGTGTGAGATTAGTTCTTTTGCTGTAAGTCATTGTATCGTTATTGTCGGTGTTGGCACTCACATTTTTCTGTATTCCATTGTGTAATATTCAGAGGCAAACATGTTGGGCATTTTTAGAAAATTGCTATGAGAACATAAAAAGCATATGAACATAGTGAAGACATTTTTTTGCCGTTTTTATTTTTATTTTTTTTTTGGCACAGTGTTATCGTTTCGTGATTATTAATTAATGCGCATGTTTTTCCTTGGCTTGTTTCAGATAATAATAACATGCAAGACCAGCTGATGTCGCTCTAACCAACCTAACATTCGGATGCAAGCATTATGATAGTCCCACCAGTGACCCCACCGCATCGCCTTAAATTGTAAAATCAAAGTTGTGTTTATACGTTGTGTAAATATCCTGAAATATCCATCCGAGCTGTTTCGCATATGCAGTTGAGGCATTAACACATCGTGGAGTTTTGATCGTTGTTTACGCTAATTCGAGAAGTCATTTAATTTCGTGGCGATAGGAAGTACCACCGTGATTCAGGGTAAGCATGTGATTCATTTTTACGTAATGCTCACTATTAATGAGATTTATTACTGTATTGTGTTACAAGAAAGTCGGAGAATATCTCGAAAGCCGAGGCCAAGCGACTCACAGGTCTACGCAATAAAGTTCAGAATATTGACCTTGACATCACACCTTAAGGTGATAGACATCGGTGAGGTCGCTGCTTTCTAAACAATTATCCAAAATTTGTACTCTTGTTTTACTACTATTCTGAGAAAATAAGGCTGTCTATAACTTGTGTGCCCCGCGGGCCATATTCAATACATTCTCCAACTTGCTGTGCTGAACAACTACCACTACCCTACTGAACTGGCATAGTTTAGACAAGGGCACGGCTACTCGAGTAATTTTCTCTCTCGAGAGAGAGAGAGACGACTTGAAGGAGACATAAATGGGGATACGTGGGCGTGGTTAATCTGTCAATTAGTGGGAAAGCTGACTGACGGAAAGTAGGATCGTAAAGAAGAAGCGTAGAAGAAGTTAAGCTCTAACCCTGCTGTAAAGTAAGGGAACGTTGGAGGTGGACATGGTCAAGGTACCTTCTTCTTTGCAATCCTACTCCTAAGCAGTTGCCCTCCCCTCCCTCTAAATGACACATTGGCCACGTCCATGTCCCAGCTGCTTCCCCCTCTACCGGTAAATGTGACTCGATTCTCCTCCAACGACTCTCTGCACGAGCAGAATACGTATCGTCACATTACTCCCTCTACCGCTACTAGTGCCTGCCAGCCACCCGCTGTCACGTATTCCCTTCGCGCAGAGAGTCGCTAGAGAAGAACCTGATGGTAGACAGTGTGCCCAGACGGGACACCTTTTTTCGCGCATGCGCGTCCGAAACAGTAACGTATCTATGATGAGGCGATGTTGTAGCAGAGCCCTGAGGCACCTATATCGGCAGAAATGTACTGGTATAATTGACGGGACGCACAGTGGTCCAAATGGACGACTTAGGAGTGCAATAGTCAAAGAACCAAACATGGAGTAGGCTCCATGGAGATCATATCAATTTCTTAAAATTCTGCACGGCGCTCAAGGTGCCACATTTCCTCGAGAAGCGTACTTTACTGCGGCTGAAAACGCCGCGCATGCGCGAAAAAAGGTGTCCCGTCTGGGCACACTGATGGTAGAGAGGGAAGCGTCTTTATCTGGCAACTCTGTCGAGGGGCCACCACTGTGCGTACCTCGCTTGAAGTTCCGTGAAAGGAATGCGGGGCAGATTGGTTAGAGTGGAAGGAGCTCGCCTCGTTTCACCGAGCTATTGGCGAAAGTGGAGGAAGTCTCCTGCGAGAGACTTCTTGTGAGGCACGGACGACAGTGAGGCTGCTCTGCCCCAAAGTAGAGGTAGTTTTGGCGGCGGTCAAGGTGAAGGAGACAAAATAGAAATACAAATGAATTGCAGGAGACTCGGAAGAGGACTGCTCGTGCGGATTTGGGAGTTCGCGGGGCCCTCCTCGAGGAGAAGGAGCTCCGCGCGGAAAGGGGCGCGTTAACGTACCCCTGGGGCCGCCGTGGTGTTGTCCGCCGGGGGTGGCGGTGGCGGCGGCGGGGGTGGAGGTGGGTGCAGACGCCGTGACTTGGAACGTCGTGGGGGCGGTGGTCGGGGGGCCCCCTGCCTCGCCACCATCAGTTCCTCTGTTGCCGGAAGTGCGGGGGGTTGTAGGCCTGTGGTGGGGCTCCCCTCCTATAAAAAGCGTCAAGGTATCTTCTTCAAAGCCGAAACAGTGACGTAGAAAAGGAATTTTTATTCGAACAACAATCCACGTAATAATCTATGATACCACGCCACGGTCCGCGCAACAATCATTGCCCCCGTATAACCATCCGACTCAATTACTAGTTCGTTGTTATTCAAATCGTTTGTTAGCAGGTTGCGACCGTGTGAATATTCGAACGTAATTAATTTCGTCGAATTATAATCGAGAATATCGACACGTCCTCTCTCGCCGGAGTTTCGAATGTTAAACCTGTGTTTCGAGTTTCATTGAAAATTACAGAGTTATTTGTTTGTCCAGCTTACGGTAAGGTAGGTAGATCAGTTAATTTGTTTGTTTCTGTTTACAACGAAATACATAAATCCGGACGGGAACGGTGGGTTATTGTTCGAATGAAAAGATCCTCGCTCATTTTCAGGCACGAAATTTAGTAAGCTCTCTCTCTGTCATCGATCACAGTTGTCATAAAATTTCATTCGAGCTTGCTTCGAATTCTACCAGATCTGTATAACAAAATCTACGCTGGTCGTGTTTCTTGAATTGTGAATGTGAGAATAACGTAAGAAAATACCTTTCATGTATTTTTCTACAGCTAGTTCAGACTATGGTTTCATGTGATTGAATGATTCGGCGATGATGAAAATGGTAGAGTACTATACTGACCGAAATACACAAACTGCAGCCAAGTTTTCCTTCTCGTTGGTATTCTTGATCCCTAAGTGGCTAATTTGACTTTCTCGTTGGTAGAATGGCGGCCGTACAAATTGCATAGCTGGATGCAATGCAGCCTGGTCTTGGATAGATAAATCCTACATATCTTATTCCATGTCACGGGATATCTGGGTCATCGTGGTCAATCTCTATATTACATCCATATCGGACATTTATACGGAACACTGTTGATCGTAATTAACCCTGCCGAAGGGCCGCGACCCCAATCGTTCTTTACTGGCAAATTTTAAATTACTACACCGTACAGTGGCGAATATTGCGGAATCTTCATCAAAATTACCATTTTTCCAATCTTGCAGAAAATTAAGATGTATTACAAAAAAAAACTCTACGAAAGTGAGTAACCGAACAACCTAGTTCATTGAAGACTGAATTTTGAGTTATTGATTAGATAGTACCCAAGGTTTAACTTCATATTTTGTAAATGTCTTCTTAAAAATTGAGGGTTTCAATTGAGTAAAGTCACCTGCTGCATCCCTAAAGATTGACTCGCACTACTGAAATCAATGTTAGCATAATTCTATAATTTGCATAAATTAATGGCGGATTCGCGTTTTCGCTACTGTACACCGCGCACATATAAATGAGTCGAATCGCCCTGGCAAATTAGAAAATTGATTAATGTAACGGAACCGAGACCAATACTGTGCTGTCATCGTTACTCCTCAAAAACAGATATCACTATTGCTGCCGCCGAACGCTTAAATTCCACTTGCAATTACTGCTCATTTAATGTACAAATGAGGCTGCCCTGTAACGATCAATCGACCGCATAATTTATGTCTGTAACTACCCTACCGCCGCGAATTATTCAGAGTTTATTACCAACCGGTCCGGTCGCGTATTCATAGACGTTTGTTATGTGTATTACGTATGTATCCGGCTTGAGTTATGCGAATATCGGAGCAGCTACGAATTTATTGGTACTCCGATACGCATCGTAAAACTACCGATAACGCTATACTTCGCGGGCAAAAATAGGGGATCACGGTGTAACCTCGTTTTTGATTGTCGAAACGAGTGCATTTCGGTCAACAAGTGCCATAGCGATAACAATGTAGAAAAATAAGTGATGCTATATTTAAAGTAAATAACTATATTGTACACATTTATACGAACTATGCACGTTATACACATTATACACATTATACACAATATGTACACTATATAATATCTGGGTAACAATCTATTGACCTCTCGTTAACATACAAATTAGTTCGCGAAGAATAAAGTGGCTCCGAAGCTGTCCCAAGTATACGCAGCAAAAAGTTTTGCATCGGTCGCGAATCGCTGATTCGAAATCGTATTCAACGAAATTAGACTTTCGACATAATCGCACGAGAGATATAAAACGAAAGCCGTAAAATCCGGGAAGATGTCGTTATTCGAACGTCATTCCTATCGCGGTGCATAATTCAGCGATGCAAATCTTCTGCGCATTTCTGGGCGTGCGAAAATTTATGGAAAAACATACATATTTTTCGCGTGTACGACGAGACAGACCTCATCTTTCCCGACACAACGGATTTGTCAAATCTGGACGCGATACAAACACCGAGCCGACAGTACTCTAATAGGATTCCCGTGGTCCGCACGAGAAATTCACCAGTTTCCATGTGGCATTATCAAATCCGTTTTTCAGTCTCCGATTTACCCAAAACACGGATGTTACCGGGCCTCTCAACAATTTAAATTCGCTTTAATCAGGTCATCGCTGCGTTCGCGTGGCAGTTTGATTTGCCGACGGCGGCATCTTGTTCAGACCTCGCTCGCATAAACGATCTTTACGACTGCTGTTGCGTATAGCATGAGAACTACAAGGCTGTTCTTTGAGACCGAGCTAACTGTGATAAATCAGGACAAGTATGGCCGCGCCCAGAGATCTGCGGCGGAGAAGAGTACCCATAATACGCGGGAGGCCGCAATTAGGTTGCATAAAACAGAATACATCTCTGGAACGAACCAGGAAAATAGTAAAGAGAAATTTTCCGAATACATTACTAGTAAATCTAAAATTAATCTATTGTTGAGCATTCTGTCTACAAAAATATTAGTTGTATGCAAAAGTAATAGACTCGAGTAACAAATTGATTGTTGGTAAAAGTGCATCCTTATTCCTGGGTAAATCGCAGCCTGTCGACACACACGGTGAACATGTCTCGATCACTTTGAATATTTCATTTATTTCCAACACTAACAATAAGAAGAAATGTTAAAGGAAAACTTCACTTGATTCTTAACCCTTTCGTTACTGATGGCACCTGCAGGCACTTGATTTAGTTCCTTGAGCTATTCAAATATCCTCCCATTTAAAAAAAAAACCTTCGACTAAACTTTCCTCTTTAACATTTCTTCCTGACACCAATGAAAACAGGAATATTCAAGGTAATTGAGTTGTATTATTCAACGATGTATTAAAAGTTAGCCTCCTGTGGTACAAGTTTGTTTGAAGTCTGATCAAAGTGTACATAAGAGTTGCATAAGAAAATCCCCCCAAAGTTTCAAAAATGTTGTTTCACCCCGTCAGTTACAATAAATTCTTAAATGCTTGTTCATTTGGGTTGATTATGTCAGGCTTCCCCATTAAGAAATGCAAACGCAATCTGCGCGTGACGTCAAAGTTGAAAGGTATCACAGGGGGTTAAGGATAATTGGGCGTTTCCACTCGTTTGAGCGTAATTCGGTACGAAATTGTGAAGGTAGCGGGACCTCCTGGGGTCGCGGTAGCCGGGGCCATGGCAGAGGTCGCGGGGGCGGCGTGAACCTACTGGGTTCAGGCGTCGCCCCCGCGAATTACGCTCCAGGACTGCAGGGCGTAGCGCCTGAACTACGAGAAGTCGTGAATATCCTTGGCGAAAGGAACCAGGTGGGAACGCTGACAGGTGTGGGCCCGCCGCCAGGTTCTCTGGACAACGAGATAGAGGGGGACGAAGAGGAGGGAACCACCACGAAGAGACCACCCAGGCCGCTCTACAGGAGGCTGATCAACTATGTTCGCCAAGCTTGGACCGGTGTGAAATTCGCTTTAGGTATTGTACCTGTTGGTCGTTGTAAGTGCAGGGTGCATCCAACATCGCCAAACGGTCCAAAAAGAGCTGCAATCTTAATACATCTGAACAATTCAGGACCGAAATGTCACTTACATTTTAATTCCTTTTTTAGTCTTGTTTTAATCAGAAAAACATCACGAATGTATTTCGAAAAGCTTCGTAAATGGATAATTATAAACAACAAAACGTTATCATTCGATCGGTACTAAACTGGCAGCTATAAAGAAATACTTATCGAATATATTTCAAGTCAAGTTTCATCACAATCAGGAAGTTCGAGCCGCGTGACGTCCCCTGTCAGTGGAAGCGAAACTTCCGATTAAATGATCCTTGAAAAGGACCGCGAAATATATACATGGAGAAGCAACCAAGTGCATCTGATGTCGATTCGGCGCGGTAACTTTATTATCGAGTTCCTGGGTCGGAGGACCTGGTCAGAGTACCTGTTTTGTGCGAAGTAACATGATTTTGAGTGCACCCTGACGTTGGTGTTGTAGGGAACTACATAACGAGGACACTTGATCAATTTACCAGTAGAACGATTATTTTCAATAGTTGATATTTCCACGAACCCCATTTTGAATGCGGAATACGCGTAGATATAGTCGAGGAGCATTCCATTGTCTGCAATCGCGATTGATTTTACGAGGATTCTGAAGCTTAACATGGAACCATTTTAGCTAGTTACCCATTTAGCGTAGAATCTATCGTTATGTGAAACTCTACTTTGGCATGATTCGCAGCGAGGAGCCTTAGATCAGTGTTATATGTATGTGTATAGATCGCTTCGAATTAGCGCGTTTATGGACCACGACGATTTTACTGCGAAATATTATTCGAATCGCGTTGTGATCTCACAATCTGTGTAATATTCTACACAGAGTATCCGAAAACCTTTAAATTGGAAGCAACTTGTCCTTTTCCCCGGCGGCTCTGCTGCGGAGTTATTAACGAAAACCGCGGGCCAATCAGAGCACGGCTACTACGGAGGGACTTCGGCTCAGCCAATGCCAGCGCGCACTCGGTGGGACCGCGCTCCGATTGATCCGTGTTTTTCGGTGATAACTCCGTAACACAGCCGCGGAGAATATTTTCGCAAAGGAAAAGGTTACTTCAAATGACCTTAGGTATCATCTCCTTCAAGGAAGTATAACATTTTTGGAATACTATTTGGAATACTATGCAAATTGCAGTGATTATTGAAATAGTACGTTTAACTTTTCAATTTTGTGTGTCATTGAATGCATTCCTTTGATTTTGTGAGATTGTCGAGGCCACTGGACCAGCAATCAAATTTTAATCCGCATCGAACGTAACGTAACGCGTATTTTAATTTCGAGCGTCGATCGCTGATAGCGTTCGCTGCTTTATGCCATTGGATCACTCCCATCTAAAAGGTTAATACGTAGTAATCTACTCTCGTGTGTAGCATTAGAGCACAGAGAGGTCGAGTTGCGCGGGCTAAACGCGAGCGTATAAATGCTAGTGGATAAATTCGGGTTCGCAAATCAAGTGGTATAAACGCCGGATCGGATGCACGCTTTCCGAAGTTCATGCCAATTCATTGCATGCTCTATCGCATCCCCGAGCTACATCGCACCGGGGGCCACATTTTCTTCGGACGTGTGAGTCTCAGGAGCTTCGGCTGCTTCCGGAATAGTAGATCCTTGCTGTTTTTACCCTGCATGCACTGGTTTCGGTGGAACGCTCATTCCTTTTAACGGGAAATTTGGAATTGACAGGGAACGAGCCTTCCACTCATTCCATCAGTTCAAGTCATAAGTAGTTTCTTGTTATAGTGCAAACACAAACAATTTACGCGCGCTATTATATGTTTATTAAACCTTCTGGTGTTTCACCAGAACTACCGAACCAGTCAAGATAATTGCTAATTTATTTGTTCTTCATAATTACAGAAATTATAAAAGTGTTTTCAGTCGCATTTATTACTCGATAGTCCTAGTGTTAATTGTAACTTGTGTATTATCAACGTCAACTACGACGAAGATTATTTATGACTCAACCTGACATTTCGCACGATTCTGGCACGTTTCTCCGTTTCTATGTGTCCACTTGCCAATTTTCTGTCTGTTCAAATGTATAATAATCGATAAGATGATGCAAGCTACATTTTCTTGGATTTGTCAAACTTCACAACCACGAGTGAACATTTTATGTTGCACACTTGTAGACAAATGACTTTTTGTGAAGCATCTTCCGAGAATACACAAGAATACACAAACATGTTGGTGTTTAAGCCGCAGTTCCACGCCACGGAAGTAAAATAACGGGCGGGAAAAAAATTTCCCGATACTTCCATGCAAGTTTTCGACGAGCTTACAAACTTCCGGAAGATGTCGGAGTTTTCTGGTTACCAAAGTTCTCGCGCGCGGGCTGTCTCTCTCTCGTTGCCTTCGATATTGTTCTCGGTGTTAATACTCTGTAAGTGGAAATAATTTACGTAAACGACTGCTCTTCTCTCGATTACATTTCATCTAACTTTGTTCACCTGGTCCAAGAGTGGGATCCAGACTGCGGGACATAATGCGAAGTGAAAATGTTTTAATTCAATTCTACAGTGCAGAAGTCGAACGATACTGTGCTTCTTTCATTTAACAATTTCAACCCTCTAATGGCGTTGGGTCCATTTTGACCCGAAACCATCTATACCTGGTAGGAGGATTAACTTGGATCTCAATGAAATGGGTTCAAAATTGCGTTAAAAGGAATAATACTTAAGACTTACTCCATGGGCTAATAAGTTGAAAATGATATAGTACCGCTCTTAAATTCTTCTAATGTCAAAATAAAAATATAGTCTTTATAGTCTTGATACAGTCCTTAATAGTCTTATTATATTGAAAAGAACATGACAATATTCTAAAATTTTTCACCCAATTGACCTCTTTATAAATGCATAAAAATCCGCAGTCTACTGATTACATCATGAATTATTCGAAATACGCGTCTCGCAAAGGCGTTGCAAAGTAAGAATTAGGGCTGTTCAGAGATTCGAATGATCGTCTGCATAATCATTGCGCCAATTGCATCGCGTAACTTGCATTTGTTGAACACACCACTTATTTATACAATCCTCTGGTGGTTAAGCAGTAATGGAATGACTTATCCGTCGACACCGGAGACTTGGATTCCCGGGCGTGCGTCATGAAAATTCATATAAACGATATGCATCATCCGTCGGCTGCATTTCCTCAAACACATTTACGAGAAAAATATGCAAAAACTGTCGGAAACGCGGCCGGTTCCGATAAACGCAAAGACAATAGACAAACGAGCTCGTAAATGTTGTTGAACTGGAGGAGATCGACCGGTCGTTAATAATGATTAGATCAGATTGGAATCATTAGGGAACTTTCTAATAGGTTCTGTTTGAAACGTGGACCGTAGAAGGTTTTTCGAAACACGTTCACACATTTTAGATTCTGATAAGAACAGGTAAAGAATGGTTCTTGAGACCACATCTTTGAACCAATAATTTGTAAAAGGAACAGATACTTTCATATTTTTTGTGCACTATTTTCACTATATCGTAAAAGAACAAAATACTTTGAGATTGTCACATTTTTTGAGATTGAAATCAGATAAAAATTAGGTTAATATGAATGACCCCACGTGCCGCAAGCGTATACCATAAAGGTCGTCGCACACTAGAACGCCCCGCCTGCTCTCCGGCACCACCCGCCTCCGCTTGTTTTGGGTTTCTTCTATGTAGTTCATAGTTCTATGTTTTACATCACGCATGGGCAAATTTTTGCTCGATCAGAGGCATTTTCAAGGGATATCCCCACTTCTTCGGCCGCGCGTCTCGCTCCCCGTGGCGGCCATAGTGCAGTATGTCTTGATAATGCCTCCGATCGAGCAAAAATTTGCCCATGCGTGATGTAAAACATAGAACTATGAACTACATAGAAAAAACCCAAAACAAGCAGAGGCGGGTGGTGCCGGAGAGCAGGCGGGGCGTTCTAGTGTGCGAAGACCTTAAAGCTCTGCAACGACCTCTCGAATGGAACGGGATGATTAGTCTAGAGACGCGTTCGTGCGAAACGGGAACGGGAGAAACGTTACGAAAAATGAATACAAATTATCTCGGAGGGGAAGTTGCAAAAAGGTAAATGAGTATTTTCTATTGAGTGTACTGGGGGACGATAAATTTCTTTGGTATTGCACGCGAACCGCGCACACGGAAGGCATCTGAATACTCGAAGCGTTTTCCGGGCTGCAATTCAACGCCTCGTTTGGTCGGAGCGAATAAAACCCCGCGTCGATACCCATCGAAACAACCTGACAATAGCCTCCATAGCGCCCGCGGATTCATTTCAACGTGCAAGTGTGCGTAATAATGACCGTACGTGTTGTTTTTTAAATATATATCTATATGTATATCGACGTCCACGCGGATCGCACGATACGAACGTATAAGTATCAATTCGTTGAATTAATTAACGTTAGCCAGATTGATATATCGTCACGCTTCGGCATTAACCGTTGAAAATCGCGGCCGAAAGCCGGAAGTAACGTCGCAAAATGAAAACCGATACCGAGAGCCGACATTTCTGCCCGTGCAGATTCGACGGTTCCATCCTCTGTGGAAAAAGACGTAAAATGGCAACGCGAATCCCGTTTAAATATAAATTTAATACCGACATTTCATCGACTAAAGGATTACTTTTAAAACTGCAGCGAGTCAGCATTATTGTAATCATGAATGAGATATGTTCGGATAATACAGAAACGAATTTTTTATTTAAAAATTACATCGATAAAATAATATGCAAAATAAAGAACAAGAGATTTCCCTCTTTTCTAAATATACAGTGCAAATACTATAAAATTCGAATGATGAAATATTAAAATCGTGGAGCTTCTGCCGTATTTTGTCAGCTGCTAAAGAATATGTTTCGGTGTTCCCCCGACTGCACGCAGCGCAGCAACGCGTCCGAATAACGAAACCACCGTGCAATCTCATAATCGTTCCACGAAATGTGACGCTACTTACAGTTGACGGGGCACGAATCGCTCGGATTAACGAACTTCATTCATTTTTTTCAGTCGACGTAAAAGTACCGGGATGCACACATGTGCACGTATGCACAGCCGAGGGACGATATTGGATATACTGACAGGAACAAAGACTGAATATAGGAGGATGTGGTGGAACGAATCTTTTGAGGGAACTCGTTCAACCGGCCGGCTCCTCAAAGTTCATTGACGTGACTGGAAATATGAGCAACTCTCTCGAAAACCGTTCAAATTGCATACGAGAAGCATACCCTGATTCTTTTGTTTCCCGTTTATCGGTCGCGGTGGCACGAACAACAACCGAACTATTCGACAGCCCTTACGGGAGCTCCTTTTATCCCGAAAACACGAAAAACAGCATATTTTTGTCTGTTTCACTGACGTTATCGGGGTTAAAAGTTTCCACTTATTGCCCTTTTTATGGAATTGAATTTTGATGCGCGCCAAATCAATTTATTGCTGGAAACAAAGAAGCGTTGTGGTATTTACGGGAAGGTGTTTGCATTCGTTTGTGAATATTCTAAAGTGTTCTGAATGAATGAATTAATCTAAATCTTAATTTTGCTGTATTCCCCACAGTCTTCTACAAGCGACGATTTGGCGAAATAATTTATTCCGAAACCGAATGTGACCAAACCGGTCGCAATGAAAAATAAATACCCGAGTGCAGTCCCTAAAATTTCGAAACAACAGCATTAACCCGGTTAGCGGAAATACGAAATTGGTCAGTCCGAAAACTGGGTTAGTTCTTCTTCCCTGAATTTTCTGCGCGGCACACAACGCGGCGCGACATTGACTTGATAGACCGCGTGCGTCATAACGTAGATTGGAACGAATCTCCCGAATCAAAATCTTGCCAGTCGGGCGGGAATATATTCTCCGCGGTCGATACAATTTTCAATTACGATCGCACATTTTTTCGCGATGCTTCTCCGGGACGGGAAAGCGATGCATTTCTGTAACCAGAACGAAATCCGCCGAACCGAATCACCGTCTATTTTTCGATTTTCCTTTTCTCGATCGAGAGCGGCGAACGATTTATGCGCGCACGGCTTCGCGCAAAGAAATATTTTACATTCTATATGTATATATGTGTGTGTGTGTGTCCGTGCAACTTTCTAATATTGTGCGAGTAGAACTTCTCGATTCCATTACAACTTTTAATGAATGATTTAACTACTTTGCGTTGCGCGCTAACTACTTAGCGAAACGTATTACAGGGCTAACTGTCCTTTCGAGAACCACAAACGAATGGTGGTTCCTTGGTACAGCGTGCGTGTTGCACTGCGTTAGAGTTTTAATGATTGCTTAATTTGTTTGATGGGAATTTGATAAAGTATACTGTATTCAATTGATTTAGTCGTGGTTCAAAGGTGACCGCCGTTTTCGAGTTCTGCGAATGGTATACAGTTCGTGAAGTGACGTTTTCAAAGTTCTAATTTCACGTGATACCGATTTTATGAAATACTATATGTGTGGCGTTTAAATAAATTAGCGTTTCAATGATCACTGACATACATTCAGAAATCCTAGAAGATACTGCATAGGAAATTTATTTGTAGGGAATTGAATAAAATATTATGTACCGCATTCATTCTCGTTGAGTCGTTTGATGTCTCTATTGTAAACTATTGTAACGGTATGATTATACGGTGCACTACTATCCCAGGCAGTAGTAATGTATCGCGTAGGATCAGACACAGTGGTGTATACAACATAGATAACATTTTAGACAGCGTAGATGGGACTATGTTTCGTAAATATTGCTAGCGTAAATCAGTATCGCGGCAGTTCGCCGTGAATAGCGCGCAGCCAAGATATTTACACCACATTTTCTCAAACTTTCTATCAGATGAAATAGATGTCTTACGAACCCCACTTCTTCCAACCAAAGCAACTCTTCTCTCGTAGAAATTCCCCATTTCTTTTAATCAAATCAATTTTTCTATTTGGTTCAACCAAATCAATCCTGCCGCCCCAACTCGGATAATTTTAAAAAGTCGAATCAGATCGGAGCTCAACCTGGTTTTTTAGCAACCCATTCTTGTGAAAGTAATAGTGCAGCATCACTCGAAAGGTCTCTCGAGTCCGTCCGACGTCTCAAAGCCTTAAACCGTTTCTGATCGCGAAACGATTTCTGCGAATTCATACGGAACGACGATCAAACGCTTTTGCCATCTCCCTGGCCCCCCTCGCTCCGCCGACAGTGAATAGTGCCAGTATAGCGAAAGACAGAGAGGACCGGAGTCGGTTGTATTCAAGGCAGAAGGCAGTAAGTCAGGTCATGCTTAGCATCCTGATTTCCTTGACAATGATAGCGGAGCCGGAGAAGCCCAATTTACCCGCGAGTAAAGCTTAGACAGCCCAAGTTTATGATGTGCTGCACATCATACACACCGCGCGGAGACCATATACTCCACTCATGCGAGCAATACAGGAATTCCGTAATTGAAAACCAAGATATATCTTTACATTAGTTATCGCGCGCAGACAGCACACAAAACCCGTTTCCCCGCAACACAATCTCATACTCGCCAGGAAACTCGCGGAATCTGCGGGTTCGAGAATATCCTTCAAGGTGTACACAGGGTGTCCGTATTCGAGGATCCTAAACATCTCCCTCCATTTCTTCACATTCACTCAAGTCAATTTCCTTTTGAAATTTCGAGGTCATCTTTCGCGAGGTCAGTCTTTCAAAATCTACATATTTTTGACATCGCGATATAGTGGATTCATTCGCGAAAAGAATTTTTAATTCTTTCATAGACCAGAAATAGAGAACCTTTCATGAATGAACGCTAACTAAAAGTTTTCAGAAGTGCGACACAAATGTATCGTTTTAGCTTTAACGTAAACTTTAGAATATAGAATTATTATTGTTATTTATTTATTGCTTTGAACCATATAACATGTTTATAGCGTATACATTAGAAACAATGCAATATATGGTTATGTTACGATATGACTTGGTGTGTAACTTACAATTAGTTTACATTAATTTTGTTAGGTTACAACTAGCTCATTGAAATTACATTTTAACTGAGCACAACTTAATGTATAGAAGTTCTATTTAGAGTCAAGCTAATCCTGCATGCGTCCTATTCAATTGTTGAACCTGAGTTTTACTGCATCGTGCGCGAGGATTATTTAAAATGTGTAATGGTTGAGATTAATATGGGAAATCGTCGATTCGAATTTGTCAGATTCGGAGTACGAGGAGGAGCAAACGCCACGGTACAGACCGGATTCCTTGGCGAGCCTTTGTAGAGCCACAAGATTCACCGAGGCCGAGCTGAAAAGAATATATCGTGGCTTCAAGGCAGAATGTCCCACGGGAGTGGTGAGAGAGGAAACTTTCAAGTGTATCTACTCGCAGTTCTTTCCGCAAGGTGGTAAGTACGAGATAATATAATATTTGAAGCTTCTCTGCCACAGTTTTAATTAATGTCGCACCCACGGGAGTCCAGGTAACAACTGGACCGAGCCAACTTGATGGATCGCGATAATTGAAACATCTCGCGAACGAGTGTACTTTATACCTTGGATGTGCTCGCCTAATTGCCTTTATCGGGGACACTGTATCGGAAATAAGAAAATAATTGGAAGGTTTTCACTAGACAGCAGATCTATATGCAAAATAAATATTTTCTACGTGAATTACAACAAACTGGAGTGAAATCAAACTTCCCTTTCTTAATATGTTTAATAAAGTAATACAGTAATCGCTCCTTCGTTGTCCTGAATCGTGGGCACGATCGTTGTCCAGTGCCTACCCACTCCACTGCCTGTCAACGAGAGGATTAGGCCTGCGTGGATCTGGTCGACAGATGTGTCCCAGGACTGTCTAGACCCGCGCAGAACGGAGAACAATAGGAAAGGAATATGGCAAGGAAATAAGGAGTTTTTTAAAGCCAGACAGTTGACTGCTTTTGACTGCGGATGCTTTTCTTTGTCATTTAACTAGCCGTTTCACTAAAGACGCAGTCACAAATCAAAAATAGTGTCCGAGCACGGTCAGGGGCGGATTAAGCCCCGTAGCAGAAGTAGCAAATGCTACGGGCCCCGCGCTTTGGGGGGGCCCGCTCCATACAAAAAGGGACCCCGCACACGGGCGCTTCATCGAAGGGGCGCCGAAACACTAACAATATTTCTGCTAGAAAAAGGATAGGTCATTCATACAAGCGGCCCTGGTACAAAGCCTAGGGCCCCGTGATAGCATTTGCTACGGGCCCCGCGCTGGCTTAATCCGGCACTGGGCACGGTCGTTGTCCGCTCAAACCCCCGGCCTTTGGACAACGAAGGAGCTTTTACTGTATAACAGCATTTTTAAACTCTTCTGATATGTTTACTGTTTTAAATGACTTTAAATCATTCAGATAACGACAATAATATGTTTGGAAAATAAAGATTTAATGTACAGCAAAGTCTTGATGTAAGAGAACGAAAACCGAAGGACCTACGAAAAACGAATATCCACTCCAGCACGGTTTTTCTGTAGTATGATATTTAAATGCATAAATATCCGCAATGCAATAACTTATTAGATAAATATGTTGCATAAAAATGCACCGTTTACAGGTGAGCTATAAACGCAGAAAGATCCGCAGCGTGTTTATTATTGAGACTCTAACGTTGCACGAAGAATAGGAAGTTAAATGATGTATCGCGCATGGTGATATCGATCCAAGCACAGCACGGAGGCTAATTAGCGGATCAGTGATTCATTAACCTTTTCGCATGGGCGAGACATCCAGCGAACAAATGAACGACATCGATTCGCGGGATATCTCGTCCAAAGAACGAGCTTGGTGAATATTCGTTTACGAAATATGGCTGACAAGGAAGTCAGCGAGCGTGTTAATTAGATCGCGTAATTCACGTTCCACGAGGCAAAGTTCGTCTGCAGAAAAACTGCAATTTTTCAGAAGACAAATCCGTAAAAAAAAGTCCTTGAAAAGCTCGCAACATGGAAATCCATGTATAACTTTTCCCATTATCCACTTTATTATTCAATGTGCAACAGTGCGTACTTGAATTTCAAATGTCGTACTTTCGCGCATTATGGGCTATTATAAAACAGTAAACAACGGGATTTAACTGGGAATAAACTGCACACGGTTATGCATTTCTGGTTACGAGTTCGTGATTGCATCGCAGGACTACGTTAACGCAGATTAATCACTTTCTTTTGAAAATCACTCATAACTTTCCAATCTTTTAATATGCAAAATTTAACTCAACATTTTCACTATCGGACCCTTCGGTTTTTCGCAAAAAAAAAATATTTTTCTCTATTCAAATGGAGGTTGAAAAAACGTTCCGGTGTTTTATCAGTACGGTTCTTTCACGTGTGCGTTGCGTTTAAAAAAATGTTTATAATTCCATTTCAGCCATTCGAAAGCCTGGAATGTTCCAAATATGGAAATTAAGAAAAAATAGTAATAACGAGTTGAATTTTAGATACCTTTTTTGGATGATGTCTGATTTGAGTAACGTGACAGATAACATTGCCTAGTGTTTCCGCGTGTATTGTATTTCCAATTTGTAAACGCGAATATTTCACAAAAAAATAAATGTTTCGTCTAGCTGCTGTTCTATTTAAAAATTTATTGTCTTGACCTCTATGCAAAATAAAAATTTTCTGCATCGTTTACCAGAAATAGAAACTAAATTGAATGTTATTTCTTCCGATAATGATTTTAATAGAGGAGAAACCATATATTGACATCTTCAATTTTGAATTTCGTCTACTCAATTTTGCTATCAATGCATGAAGATCCGCAGTCTAGTTATAACAATTTGTTGGCCCACTGTATTTCCGGGGTGGAACGAGACATCAGAGAAAACACGCGCTCGGGGAGAAGATATACCCATAAGAGGTTGAAGTTTAACGATCACGTGAACGCGATAACGGTTATGTTTGTTCGAGGTGCGTATTCCCATTCAAATTCCCTCTCTTTCGGTGGCCGCTCGTTCCACCGAAAAGCATAAGCAATACAAAAGGTACATATATGTATGTATGTGTACAAAACGGGGAGCCGGGAGCGAGGGGAGGGGAGAAGAAAAATACAAAGGGAGAGGAAACTCAATCGAATAATGCAAACAGTTTCGCGGTTCGCCGTCGTGCGTATATTTATAGTTACCATGGTAGCAAACACCCACGTCAAAATGGCCTTGCATTTTTACAGATCCCCCTTTCATCCAATCGCGTAAGCGATATCGACACCATCGCTCGGCTATTTTTTCGTCAGCCCACTGGACGCTTCTCTACGTATTTGCAAATCCTCGGGAACTGTTACTTTCAGATACTGACTGACAGCAACTATATGTAGGATTTGGAACACCCGAATCCAATGCACGAAACGTTTTGCCAGTTGTTTGACCAGAGTGCATCGCGATCATTACTGTTCCAGAACTTCACCATTCAAAGTCACAATTGCAACTATATCGATAAATACTCGCTTCAGATGGAAATAGACGATTCGCTGTTAAAAATGCCGTGCAAGCACACACGGGAAATATTCTAGATGAATATATAACTTTCATGCGGATTTTTAAAACTTTTTATTTCGTTTTACGCGCTTTTTAACTCGTTTCGCAGCCATGTGAAAAACTCATTATTTAATTTCCCTGTA
This sequence comes from Lasioglossum calceatum, assembly GCA_963966675.1. NCBI lineage: Eukaryota > Metazoa > Arthropoda > Insecta > Hymenoptera > Halictidae > Lasioglossum > Lasioglossum calceatum. Next base: position 19,725,818 of record OZ016541.1, read on the forward strand.
CCATTTTTTTAACTTCCCGATTTATAGGGTGTGCGTATGTCTGTTTCTATGGTATCAAATTTTTCGTTAACGTTTTCTGAAAAAGTAACAACGCGATCATAATGATGAATGATGCAATCGATGTGTCCCGCTGTAACTTAAAGCTGATTAGATTTTGGTCCACTTTGGTCCAGTAGTTTTTTTCGAAAGAAGTTCATTCAACAATGCAATTTATACGAGAGGATGGACATTTTCCACCGAATAAACAAACGTAATTATATATATTTCATTTTTAATTTTTTTTTTTAATATAAAAAAATTTTTTTTTCAATTATGCAACTAATGCTAACGAATCGGGAAGTTCTTTGTGTGACTCTCCAAGAGTCACACACCAAATATAAAACATTAATAGCTGTAGACCCTACTAGCCATGAGTACCAATAACCCTCTCGCAAGGGCAGTCGTACCCGCGAACCGCGAACTCGCGAAGCGAGCGAGCAACAATATCCCTCTAGTTTCATTTAATTTCACACAGTTTTCAATACGCTGCACACTGTGTGGAAAGTGACTTAAGTCTATCTACGTAAAGAAGAAAAAAATCAATTCAGAGTTTATTTATATTCACGCGACAAGCATATTTTATAATTGAACATGTGTGAAAATAAACGAAAGGAAGACAGACGACACGATCCCTTTTTCTCGATTGTCCATGTGCAGCTCTCGATAAAAATCGATTGGAAGAAAATGTAGATTATAATGGTCTCCGTTATTAATAGTGTTCCGGATCTGGAAATTTCAATCGTTTTAAGCGCGACACGTGTGCAGTTTAAAACCTTCGAAGCAAGTGCAAGCGCGCAAGAGAATCGCAGATCTCTGACAGGCACAATTCTTCTTCGTGGACGATTTTATGGCTGCGAGCTACATGTTGCATCGATATCGTGATTTGTTCGCTGTCCGGACGTAAGAGGAAGATCGAACAAGAATTTACGAGCGCGAACCGCGGAAACTCTAGTGGAAAAAAAGAGTTCGGCGACAAATAGCTCTGTGTTTCGGCCGTTTATCTCTTGTCAGCGATGTCCAGTGATTCGCGATAGATCACTCCTGCCAGCCGAAATTTACACGGAATCTTTAATTAAAAGCAAATCATTCTACGCGCTATGAATAACGAAAAATCCCATCTAGATGCAAATCGGCCGTTCTTTGAATATCAGAAAATTTGAATACACTCTGACTACCCGGCAAATAGACTCCGAGACGAGCACGGTACTGTACATTTATTTATTGCAGCGATCGTTTATCTGGTATCCACAATTTTGTGCGACAGAATTTTTTAATGTTTCAACTTCGTACTTATATTTTTAGTCGTATTGAATAATGATATAGAGCAACTATTTTTCATTTAACATAATTATTTTTGACTGGAGATAATGGTAGTGGACATTCATCATTGATTATTGAAACAACGAGAACGTAGACCTTAATTTGTAGATAAAAGGATGTTATCGATAAGTATTGAAAAATCGTAAAAGTTCTATTTCGATTTTGGACCGTCAACCCGTAAGAAACTAATCCTCTGTGGTTTGATTTTTCAGAACCAAAAACCATACATCACTAGAAACAGACTCCTTGATAAGGAAAGACTGGTGCAACAATGTACAATGTACAGGGTGTCCAAAACCACCCGTCCAGGGCTGTTAACTTCTCAGATAAGCATATTTGGTAAAAATGTTTGGAATAAAAGTTGCAGGGATTAATGTTATATAATTAATATATATAATTAATTAATAAAAATTAAGTATTTTTAAATGGGAACCCCTACTTACGGATTCTGAAAGAGCTCGAAATTTCACGTTCAGATATGTACTTATGTCCTAGATTAAAATGACTGCTAGAGGCCATAAAAAATACGTACTGACCTCCAAATAACCTTGAAAATGGATTGGAAGGTCAAATACAAGGTCATGGACATATGTCCTCCATTAATCCCTGCAACTTTTATTGGAAACATTTTTACCGAATATGCTTATCTGAGAAGTTAACACCCTTGGACGGGTGGTTTTGGACACCCTGTATACTTGTCCATTCTGACGGAAAAATCAAATAGCACTTTAATAAAAAACAAGAAAAAGTCACTCGATGTTATCGTAGATAAGATGATTTATACACAACCGATTCAGATTGTAGCAAAAGCCATCTGTTTTAATTAATCCCAGAATAAAGCCGTTCCCTGGTGAATCGATCATTTTTACGACGTTGGGATTTTGTTCAGAGTGAAATATATTGTGGTCCAGATTATTGTAGAACTCGGGGAAATTTTGTGAGAGAGAGAGAGAGAGAGAGAGAGCAGAAAATAATGCACGCCGGTAGTAAATTCTGTCCGATTCCTGATTTCGTAAGTGGACAAATAAAAATGTAAATTGGATAATCCGAATGTGCGCTGAATTAATTTGCACACTGGGTAATTTTATTATTATGATGCCCCCGGGGGCACAGATGAATATGGATATAAACTATGCGACGTACTTACCCACCGGGGAAATGAAGAACTCGAATTTCACGCTAAAAATCTAGCGAAAACGGAATATCGTCATTTAATGTAAAGGCCATTTTTTTCTTTTAAAGAACTGCTCGAAAGTCTTGTTTTTTTATGGGAGTTTTTCCAACAACTCAATCATATGAAAATAGAGATATTTTGCTCACGCAAATAGAAGATGGATTCACATCAAAATGATATCTTGCTCCAACACAAAAGCCACTTTGTCGGGGAACGTTTCATATTCTTCCTATGGGAATATTTGCTACAAGCAAATGCTGCTATTCGAATTAAATGATGGTATTCGAATTCAGTGAAAATCTAGAGAAAAATATTCTGTTTACGGTAAACGCAAGCTCCATTAAAATAAAAATGATTATCCAGCGGGGAACGCTTACGAAACTGTGCTTACGAAAATATTTGTTACAAACAGAAAATCGCCTCGTTTTCCAAACAATTCTCACTCCTCACCCGTTCGACATTCTTTATGCTAGTGTGTACAACTCGACTCGTTGACCACACCTTTCGTCTCCATTCGGGACACAACTCGGTAAAATTGATGCATGCAATATCTTCCAGAAAGCGACTTCAATATCTGCTGCCAGTTTAATATCGTTTGTTTGTTCAGCGGGGGTAAACCGTGTAGAAATTTGCACAGCATCGTCAACTCTAAGTCTACAAGCAATTTTGCCGGTTTCGAGTTTAAACGACTAAATACCGATGGAAGATCTTCGTTACGCGTACACAGGATGTTTCCTTCATAACGAGCGAATATAATTGCCCGTTCTCCGATGTCAAACGGTCGGGAAAATTCGGTTGGCTATGGATTTCCGTGGAACTCCACATCAGAACGGGAAACTAATTTTCGACTATTGTCGTAACGCGACGCGACAGTAAAATCGTTTTCTGTTAGGAACGGTGTTCGTGCGAGCTCTGCAACTTTGACGAGTTGATCTACTTTATCTCCCCTCTGCTCTGGCGAAACTTTCACCGGGATCGTTCAGAAAGAGCATGCATATAGTGATTTTTAGTCGCGTATCATTAAGATTAAATGAAATTCCGAGATGATCGTGGAAGTTATTTCCGCGTAATTCTCGAACGAATTCGATTGTACTAATTGCATCTGTTCTCGTTTTTTGTGCAGCCAACACTAGCCAATACGCGCATTACGTTTTTAATACCTTGGACCAGGATCATAGTGGTATTCTCAGCTTCGAGGTAAGTGGATCACTCCTCTTTTATTTATTGTTTAGTACAATAGAAGAATTACAATTGAAGAAGTGAGAATTCGCCCAATTTTCTTTTAGAAAATCGTTTATCCTTCCCAAATCGATCGTGTTTTATTCATAGTAAAACAAAAATGGGATTTTCCGGGCAACTAATTTTCGAGAGTGTACGAGGGTTAATAAATTGATGGTGTTTACGTGAAAGGAATCTATCGCGTTTTGTTCGTAATTTCGTAGTACAGTGGAAGAAAATCGCGGAAGGATTTTCCGTGCATCTAATTCCGGAGAGTGTACGAGGGTTAATAAATCGATGGTGTTTATGTGAAAGGGATCAATTGTGTTTCGTTCGTAATTGCATAGTAAAATCGGTGAAAATCGCTGAACGATTTTCCGTGCAGCTGATTTTGTCGAGCGTACGAAAGTCAACAGACCGATGGCATTTATTTCAAAGGGAGCATGATCGATATTTCGCACGATCTCCCGCAATTGTTTGCGCCTTGTACAATTAGTCCCTGGGACAATTGAATAGGCAAGTGTGCGCGGAACAAATATCCGGCGAAGATTAATGCTAATTATCCGGTCGGGCGTCGATAATCAGCAGCCTAGTCCTAACGAAGTTTTCCAATCAATAATCAGGGACGAATTAATCAATGATTCGCGGTTAATTTGCGGATCGATGTGCCATTGGTCCCACACCCTCTGTCCCCGTCTTTCCTCTGTTTATACGATTTCCACTCAAGAAATAAAAAGACCAGACGAAGTCGTCGAGGGATAATTACGAACGAACACAATTATCTCTCGTGGCTTCAGACTGAAAATGTACTTTGTGTAATTAGCCCTCGAGTTGCTCCAAACTCGCACATTACCGGGGCTCTCTGCGCAGCCAACATTTTCCTCGTTCATTCTTCTCCTCCACTTTTGCGCACGATAAAGTTTTTACACTCACCTTTGATGTCCAACTCCATTTAATTAAGTCTTTCTATCAGATCACCCCACCTCCCCTGGTCAGCGTGTCTCCAAAATATTACACACCGAACTGGATGCGCAAAGGATTATTGTACAAAAACTGGGGTGTAATAATCGTTTAAAATGTTATTACATACTTCTGAATCTAGCTGGTTCAAGAGCAATCCATTCAGATATAATACGCTCTACTATTAATCGTCCATTAAAGTTATCATATTTTAGTAAAACGTCATGTATACAAGGGGATTACATTTTGAACAAATAGAGGGATCACCAAGACGCATTTAGCTGCAGCTTCCGGTGTGTAGTCATACATAATGATGAAATGAGGTGATTACAGATTATGCACGATCGCGATTATAGCACCCTGCGCAGCCGGTTAGGTTTCAAAGGAGTTCGTATTCAAAGTCGGCGTGGCTATATGTAGCACATCTATCTCGGCAAATCGGGTAACTTAATATCGGAGCGTGTCTCATTCAGGACTAAACACGAGTTAAATATGCTTGAAGATCGCGAAGAACTTCTCGATTTACTACTTCTTCTGTGACAAAGAGATCCCTAAGTTGCAAAAAAGAAGCCAAACCATTGTTACGGATAGAGAATATATTCCGTTCGTTTTCTCACAGAAATCTCTTCCAGATCGTCTCTGGCAGGAAACGTCCTAGACAACCTTTCATATCATAGTTGGAACCCTTTAATTTAGGATCGAGCTCTGGCTCCGATTTCATTAGAAGTGAGAAAAAATGAGAGTCTGGCCCTAAGCCCTAAGCTCTAAGCGCGATTAGATTATGAACAGAGCATTCCATTCATGTAGGGGTATATAAACTCTTAGATTCTTACTCTCGGGGGCTAGTACTTCGGTAGACACGTATCGCGTCACGTCGTGCTGTATTTCGGAAAGTCAACTTTTACTGAGATCGAGTTAGAGTACCTTTCGTATCAAAGTTAACCATATAGATTCCGCGAGTTCGGTGTAAAATCTATGTATTAGGCAGTGTTCAAGTTGTTTCCGACTCCCCCGCATTGCCAGTGCGTCAAAACCGTGCATCATAGTTAGGTAAATTCTCCTTTCCACCTTCTATACCTTTCATGTTCATTCCATTCGCGACAATTACACAATTGTACCACAGATTCTTATAATTAGAATATATTTGCGTTCTTTGGTAATTAGAGCAAATTTATTAAACCCATAATTATCGTTCAATATCCTAATCTTACCGCTCGGGTTGTATCAATTAGATTATACAGGGTGTCCCAAAATTCCTTCAACAGCCGGAAATGGGAGGTTCCTAAGATCATTTGAAGCAACATTTTCCTTTGCAAAAATGTTATCCGCGGCTTTGTTTAGGAGTTATTAACGAAAAATACGGACCAATCAGAGCGCGACCTAGACGCGAGTTGGCACAGTCGGCCAATAGACAGTTGGCGCGCCGGGCTACAGTGCCAACTCGCGTCTAGGTCGCGCTCTGATTGGTCCGTATTTTTCGTTAATAACTCCTAAACAAAGCCGCGGATAACATTTTTGCAAAGGAAAATGTTGCTTCAAATGATCTTAGGAACCTCCTATTTCCGGCTGTTGAAGAAATTTTGGGACACCCTGTATTAGTTACGAGCCCTACTACCTATCCTAGCTTTCCAATTGTCCAAATAGAGATTTTCCTACCTAGTGGCTCCCCAGTTAAGCATTGGATTCGTCCACGAAAACTATACCATCCTAGGGGCTCCCTGATTACGCATCAGGTTCGTCTGCGTTTGACTCCATTCCTAGAGGCTCCCTGCCTTCGCGTCAGGTTTGTCCTCGCTGTCTATAATCCTAGCGGCTCCCCAAATTCGCATTGGGTTCGTCCGCGTACCTTAACTAACACATTGAGACCATATTCCTAGAGTAACAACCCTCCGCCGGCCACTCGTTGCTACTCGCGGCCCTGGCTCGTAACACCATAGAGAAGCTTTTCAGCTTTACATTTCCTTCAGTGCAAAAATAATGGCATCGTTGATTCCATTACTTAAAAATTGGTGACTGGTTAAGCGCCCTATTCGCACGGATCACAGGTCCATGATCCCCAAGACTTCCTAGATCCCCTCCACCCAGTGTCGCCATATCAGGGGAGTTGACGAAAGCATTAGAATGGGAGACAAATTTTATTACACTTAGTCTGGCGACACTGCCTCCACCTTTCCCTAGATCCCCTTCAACTCTCTCCCTGTTCCCATAGGAATTCGCGGACGTTTTCGGGGTCACATTAAAGTCGAATGGTGATACGTTCATTTGTATCTCTGATTCGACCCAAAACCATGTCGCAGAAACACCGTGCTCTATGTGGAATACCAATAATTTTTCTGCAGCCTGTATGGCGCGCGATGAATAGGGGCTTTCTGATCAGATGATCCAAAGTAAGAAGATTACGGATAATCTTCGTTTACAGCCCCTAACCTGGACCAACAGATTTCTTGCTCCCTGGCAATGTGTCCAAAAGTTAGTCGGGCCATTGGTCCGGCAACACTTTCGGCTGATATAAGCCCCTATCAAGATCAATCGCATTACGAACCTCTGGATCCAAGCTTTTGCGAACGCGAGGGGATTACCACCTCCGCCTTCTTTATAGCACGACAGTTTTTGTCGAACGATTTTTATCTGACGACGACACGACTCCTCCATCTTCAAGTTCTCCTTCGCACCCTCTTATACGGTCCTCCTCGCGCGAATTCATGGCCTCCTTCGGACGCGGACGAAGTGTCCGGCTACTTTCGCCTTAATCGCATTACCGTGGCAAGCTTCCACGTTGCTGTACTCTAATCTTCGCCCGTTCTCGAAATTCCTGCGTTATAGCACGGTCCAATTAACGCTCTCATCAAGCAGACGTTCTCATAGCAGCGGAAAATCAAGGTTCTCTGAAAATATTATCCGTGGAAAATTCCATGCATTCCCTCGGAATCAATTTCTAAAGCATTCTATGTTTAAACATTCTCTAAACATTTTGGAATTTTTCAATCCTCGCTTTGACGTTTATAAAACATTGTCTAACTTCATTCTTGGAAGAAAGGAACAGCATAAGGAGGCAAATATTTTGGGAACATGCATGTTTTGTGATTTTTCATGATTTTTAAAAAGGCGTCGAGCTAATTTTCACGTTATTATTTAAAAATTTATTCAGCATTCGCAGAGAGCGAGGTCCCATTCTTTAACAAAATAATCCTTTTCGCGTTTCAATCGGTACGCACTAAATTGAAATCTTGTTCGATGTTCTGTTTCTGTTGACCCGTTCACGGCAGCCTAAATCAACAATTGCTATTTATTCCGACGAGCATCCCTGTTTGCAATTAGATCTAATGTAAACGCGGTCTTGTATTTGTGAATGTGGAATTCCTACGCTCGCGTTGTAATGCTTACCAGTCGTACACGTATGTACTCTACTTATGTACATACACGAGCAAGTTTCCGCATGCGGCTGCGTTAAAACCGGAAGTTAACGCGTGGAATCAAACGTGTCTTTGAACGAGTAACCCATCGATATCGACTAGTAAACGTACAGGGGAATATACTAAACATGACCGACGCTGAAATTGAAATTAAACGCTGGTTAACAATGTCTAAAAAATTCCTATTTACAGAAAAAAATCAGAAATGTATTTGAATTCAAACAGCTGCAAAAAAACTTTTTCAGAAAATTATCTTATCAAAATTGGTTTCCACAAGAACTAGCTTCTTTTGTCTACATTAATATAAAATTTAAAAACTGTGTATTAGATAAAATCTCCCAGAAATATTATAGAAATCAATTGGAGAATATCCGCGATTAAAAATATGCTGATTGTTGTGCTGGGTGATGAAGAAAAAAGATATACTTACTCCGAGATTAATGGTATGCTAAGCGAGCAAATTTATAGCCGATAAGGTACTATAGAATGCAAAAGGTGCAAAGATAAAGGAACCGAAGGAAGTGCGGTGGGAATAGTGGGGGGAAGTTATCGAGGAAGCAGAGGAATTTAAATATCTAGGATACGTGATGCAATGAGGGGAATGTTAGGGGGGTAAGTGCGAGGTACAGCATAGATCAAGGATACTTATGAGAAGGGTGAGGCGAACAGGAGAAAAAGAATGTTTGCGGGTTGATCGTTCGCAAGAAGACATAGGTGTGGCACGCTGCGTAGAATATTCTGAACGTTCAAGATTAGGATAAGGCACAGACGAAGTACGCGGAGGGGTGGGACTGGTTCGAAGGGGGAGATTGTAAGAGGGGAGCAGAAGTAAATTGGCGAGAGAGTGTTACCGAGGAGCGAAACGAAGTTGAGGATAAGAAAGAATCAGTGTGGCAAGAGAGAAGAAAGTTTTATGAAGAGTATAGTGAGCGAGGGTGGTGGGAGGATCGATGGGAGGAGAAATAGGAGTCGTTCTCCACCTCTGGTTGCTTAGGGGAGACGTACACTGGGGTGTTTACAATGAAAACCTCGACAGAAGTCGGTCTCGATAATTTTGAGCAAAACACATCCCGCTGTCCGAGATACATAGTAGAATTTTCCATTCGGTGCCACGCGTTTCTTTTTTAACCTCTGTCTGTAACATCGTTTGTTTATTAGCGATTTTCAGGGGCCTCAAGAGAGTCGAGAGAATTTTTGTAACTTTTTGATCGAGTACACTGTTTGGATAAAACTATCTCGAAGGGTCAATATCTAGAGAGTTCAAGCTCTAAAATGGTTATAAAATCCGTATTTTATCAATTTTGGATGAAGTTTGACCGAGTTATGGAAATTTTGAGATTCAGGTCAGAGGTCAAAGAAATACAAGAAAATGGGAAGCTTGAATAAGCAAGAATATCGCTCGAACAAGTGACGGCTGCAATAAAAAAAGGCAAATGATGAGAACAGCGAGCCAAGTTACATGCGAGGGAGGAAGAGAGCAGAAACTTTGTAAATAATAAATAAAAATATCCGAAACCGTCGCGAAACGGTTTTTAGTACTGATCGATGTAAATGACTTTATACGTAAAAGGTACCTGCTTTTAGCAGGCTGCTCGCGAAATTATGTTTGTATAGGTTATTGATTTTTCTTTGAAAGCTCCGAGCAATTGTGCCTGTCGAGTTTGTAAATAGAACTTGGAACGTCTGCCCCTTTCTTGCTGTGTCCATAAGCACTTCGACGTCGAAAGTATTTCCCGGAAGCAAATTCATCCGGAAATCTGGAGGAGCGTCGCGCGCTTTAGCGATTGTCCGGTTGGCTCAGCGCGGCGCGCAGCGTTTTGAACGAATGCGAACAATACTGTGCGTTCTCCTGACGACTGGGCGCATACTTCCGCGTAGAAAATACCGTCATAACTCGATCCGCCGTAATTGAAGCGTTTACTAATTCAATTTATCCCGTGAACGTGAACCCTAAAGTGCTTTCGATCGCGTCGTACACACGCTATGACTCATGTCACCGGCCGCCATTGCTAATTCCTTTTGCTGTTTTCGATCGCACGACGTCCTACAAAAGATATCGAGACTTCCGACAACTACTGTGTGCGCGACGCATGACGATTACGATTCTGACGAATTATAGTCGCCCGACAATAACGAACGATAATTTTGAATTTAAAATGCACAGGAAAAGAAATGTTCTTCTTCAAAGACTATTAATTGAAAAGTGGGGAACCTTGATTTTCTGAACAGTTAATCTAGACCGTGGTCTGTCGCTGAAAATTTACCACCACCGAGCAAACAATTCATCGTCGCAGTTTCAAAAGAATTTAGCATCTCCCGGAAGTCATTTCGCAAAATGACTGATTTCCACCGTTACGCGGAAACTTGTAAGTTTATCAGCTCGAGCGAACGAAGATTTATCGAAAGTACGTAAAAGAATTTTCCGGAAAGAAGGGCGTGCCGGGAAGTATAAAAATCGAACAGGACGTTGTAACAAGCGAAACGAAAAGTCCATGAAACTTTACGTCCGACACGTAAGTACGATTAAGTATCGTTCTTGTTTTATTTTAAGCTTCGTTGGCTCGCAGGTTTTACGATTCGGTGAATATTAGAGGAATCCCGAGGCGTGTCAGCAACACTATAGCGATAGTATGGTTTCAGACAATTGCATTCGGTGGTGATCTCAGCGACTTTGTTTTTTATCGAATATTCTCCTATCGCGGTTTTAAACAGTTCGACGGGACGAGCCTGGAAAGCCGCGGACCAGTTCCGACGTGAGTTTCTCGTCTCTTGCGAAATTTCCAGCGTGCTTGTAGTCTCCTTTTACAGAACTCGTCTCTTTATTTTTCAAAGACTCCGCTTTCCGTTCTCTTTAGTTTTGTACGTTTTATCTCCCTGACTCGTTGCTGTCCTCTTACCCTTTTACGTCGCGAAATGCAATTTGCCGCGCTAACAGCTCTGACGCTCTGACAGACACAGCTTTTTGATATAAGGGTAATCATTAACCACCCAGGAACAACACGTATAGCGGCGCTGCGGTCCCAGAGGATACCATTCGAGCTCCTCTAATTATTAAACGCAGCCGCGCTTATCCTTTCGCTTTCGTGTCAGCTTACTTCTTCTACTAGACTTTTATCAAAAGCTAGATTTCGCAAATTAAAAAGTTAGCCGAAAAAAACACTATCTTTTAACCGAGTCTACTTTGACCCGAAATATTTTACACTCGCCTAGCTCCTGTAATAATGAAACGCAATCACGCTTTTCGTTTCGTCCATAGCAGTTTACTTAAAAATGAATAAATAAAGCTAAAATTTGATCAACCACTGTAAACAGTGTGCTCGCGAAAAACGATAAACGCTTCTTATCCACGTGAGTTTTATCGCATATTTCAGCTGTTACGTTCGGGCCATAAACAATTCTTTATCGAAACAATTAATGACGAAGCTTAAACCCTAAACGTAAGATTAACAGTGTAGAGAGGAACACGCGAAAGTGACCCTCACCGATAACATTCATTTACGAACGTGCAGCCACGCATACTGATGCAGGGGCTCTGACACTTTATGCTCCGCGAGCTAATCAAAGTTACCCTTTCGCTAAACGCTAGCACAAACGCGTCACGAACGGAATCGAATTAAAAGAGGACGTGCCCCGTAGCTTGAACCCAACGGTATTGTAACCGTAACCCAAATCAGATTCGGTCCTCAGTAGCCCAGTGTAACCCATATACCCCGGGTAACTGGCTACTAGATGACGCAGAGCAACCCTGTTTACCCGGTAAGAGCGGATAAAGAGCGGGTTGCACTGCTGCGTTAAGATCAACGATTGCAGCTCCACCAACGTTCTTATTATTGTTTTCATCCGACTTATTATTCTCGTCTTTGTTATTCTTCGTATTGCTGTTATCATTGTGAATAACTACTGCTGCGGACACGTTTACTGTTTAGCGTCTGTGTAGCGGGGGCTTAATTAACATAATTGCTAAATTACACCCTCTGGCCATTAATTACGGCCAATTGATTCTTTTGATGTTTCTGGAACGAGTAAGTAGGCCAATGCTTATTTACTATTCGCGTATTACCTTCGTCGAACTTTTCATGTCTTTTATTGTGGAGAATGTTTTATTGCATTCATGGCGAATTCACGTAGCTGAGAGATTTGAGGCAGTGGAGAGACTAAAAATATTCCTACTTGAAGATCCTTAATAATCAATAGTTTAGCCAAGAAATGATAAATTGTAATTTTATGTGTCGAAACGCGCCGCACAGCGCGTTGTCATGGGACAAAAATAAAAAAATAAACTTCCGTGTTATTATACTATGTCGTCTCTAGAGAGTTCTTTAATATATTTTACTAAAATAAGAAGTGATATTAGAAAAAATAAACGATCGTTCACGATGCCCTGTCACGTTGCGAGCGAGCCAAAAATTTCAATTGAAATTCATCGTGTAAGTAGGCGAGCTAATGTACGAGTGTGATGAAAGTTAAAATTTTGTATTATTTGAAATGGAACGTGTTTTTGAGGGCAAGTATACTTCTAATTTTTTTTACACTGTTTTGATTCTCATGTTCACTTTTTTGGAGTGGACTTAATAGCAGAAATTGCAACGCTTTTTGTAACTTTAATGAAGGTTTAAAAAAATACTCCTCGAAACTCCTCCATGATTTTTTTTGTTTTCATTTGTTTTGTTTCTAGTATTATTATTATTTATATTATTTATACGAGTCTCACTCGTAGTAAGACATATAATTAATACATACTACCATAGACGGCCTGTCAAATTTCGATACTTATATCTTGACAACGGTTTATGCAAAAATAACGTTTTTGTAGTGTTTCGAAAATGTCTTAACCTCACCTATTAGAATACATAATCAAAAATATACATTACATTATTGAGCTTCATGGAGCTTCTCGAGGCTACAGCAATATCAAACAAATACAATCAGCATATACTCTTCCCTATATCCTATAACTTTTATTTGAAATATTTTTTTATGCGCCGCGTCGCACAGTGGTCTGGTAGCTCGCTTTTTGTGGCCAAAACTATGGTAGCGTTATTTCAAGGTTTAATGTGATATTATTATAGGACGTTGGATTCGTCTTGATACCAGTTCGAATATTATGAAGTAAAAAATATATGTTAATATCTAAAAAATTGAGGTGACTTTCATTTTTTATAAAAAAATAAATTTTTCTTTAACTTTTTGTATTGAAGTTTGTAGAAAAGTGAATACTGATTAACTTTCGTTGGAAACATTTTTTTGTCAGATCATCAGAAATATTTGAAAAATTGTGTTAACAATTCTCACAATGCCTATTGTCTAGAAATCGCGGAAAAGTAGCTGAGATTGAATTCTTCATAGGAATTATGCAAAATTTAGTAATAAAAGGTTTTCTGGGTCTCTGAAAACGTATATATACATTGTAATTCTAAGCTGCCATGCAAGATTCAAGTGGAACTGCGTATCCAGGCGTCGAATAACCGCGGGCCCGTATTTGTTAAAATCCGTTTATAGTTCAAGATTGTGGGAGTATGCAGTTAAAATTTACATGCTCTTCTTAGTAAATGTTCAAGCTTTCATATAAAACAAGTCCGATGTTTAGCGCTCTTAAGCGTTTTTGTATAATTCTTTCCAAAGTTTGAAATGCTATTAATTTACGCTATTCGTGTATGGACTAAACAATGCTAGAAACTGGATTAAATATTTGAAATGCGCTTACTAGCATATATAAAACCATCATTAAAATCTGTTATCTGGTATTCGATGATTGAAATCTAAAACGTTTTATTTTACTTTGAATTTTCTGACATTGTCTTTAGAACGCTATATCTCATCACAGAATTATCTAAAATGAATAATATTTTGGATTTGGAAGCTTTGAAGGGTTGTTGCTCTATAAGAAAAAAAATTTTTCAATATATTCAAGTTGAAGAATTGAATTTTGGCCACGAAAACGGGGTCTGGAGACCACTGTGCGTCGCCGCGCCGCGCCGTAGCTATGAATTTGTGGACGTGACTCTAATTCAACAGCGAGCGTAATCGAAATAAAAATTTTTAAGAGACACGACGCTGTTACGTATGCGGTATCGTCGCGTCTCGTGCAGCGAATTGAATTTTCGAAAATGAAATGATCAGCCAGGATTGAAGGCAGCAATTTCATTTCGCTGTTCCAGGACTTTGTTACCGGCCTCAGCATACTGTCTCGAGGTTCCATCGATGAAAAACTGCGTTGGACGTTCTCCCTTTACGATATCAACGGCGACGGCTGTATCACGAGGGAAGAAATGACGGACATCGTGACAGCTGTATACGAGCTGATGGGAAAGTTCGCCGATCCAAATTTGGACCATCAGGGCGTACGTGACAAAGTCGATCGGATGTTCCAGGTACGAGTTCCCCCGCGTTTTTATATTATTATTATTTATTATTATAGACGGACCGAGGTCCTTTTACATAAATGTTTACAATAGAAAAGGATAAGGGACTATACGCATAATAACAAAGAATAACAAAGAAGGGACGTGCACAGAAAATAATGGTACAAACGATAATGGTATTATCCTATAATCCTGCGTAATTGTTTTTTAAAATTGTGCAAAGACTCAGTAAAGAAATCAATACGATTATAGAGAGTACTAGAGTCTGCTATGATGCGATTTATTGGATTAATTAATCCATAAGTAGATCTGGCTTTAAGTGTTTGAAATCCTGCCCTAGTTCTCAATACACGTTCCGGTACATAGAAATTGATATATTTACCGAAAGATTAACTTTTCATTCTAGCACTTTCGTTTTAGTGCTGAACATGCCTTTAATCCTCGATCCTACGAAAAGTAAGCAAAAAAGACTAAAGAATTCTTAGTAAAAATCGTGAAAAATATCCTACACGCAATATGTTAAACGAAGTACATGAAACAATTCTACTGAACTGAATTTTCTAGCGTAGAATGGTCAGGAAGTTTCTCCAAGTGCGAACAGACAGCCAGGGCTCGTTCACTTCGACAGAAACGAGCGAAAGAAAACGAGTGCCTGCTTATAAAGTGCCTCGGCTTCGATGATAGCGGAAAAACTGTTACCTTTTTATCGGCTGTCACATTGTTAGCTGCGAATGACAATGTCTGCAACAGTGTTCTCATACCCATTGTTATCTTCCCCCGCATCGAATAAAGGACGATTCGTTTCGATTCGTTCGGGAGAGACAATTTGCGGAAATATCCCGTGCCTTCGCACCAGAAACAAATCCCTGTTATAGTACGTGCCTGCAGTTGCCGAGACGCGTGTCGAAATTTATGGTCGACGAGGATAGAGCCATTTTTGATGTATCGACGAATCTCATTTATTTTTTGAAGTTGCCCGTTGATTGCGGGCGACGCGACGCGGCGTGAGTAACTTGACAGCGGTTTAATAAATTCAGGAACATTCAGATTCATTTGCAACGTTTCTCAGACACGTCTGACAAAGTGCACCAATTCTCAAAAACGCATAATTCTCGTTGGATAAAATGATTATACCCAGAAGCGTAAGTAAAGTCTTGAAAAGATGGATCAGAACAGACACGGGCTTTGCCGTCCACGAATTTTTGGGCTGAAGGAAATAAATTTTAGACGCAGGGATTTTCCTTTCTCGACCCTGCCAAAAAATAAGTTTTACGAAGAAGAGCGAACTGGTACCCTTCGCAAAAGCAGTGGCCGACTCCGTAGGGCTGTACACGCTGAAAATGCTAAGCTAATTTATGGGCCAATATCCTTGAACAAGGGACTTTGTACAAGGTCCTGCGTGGTCTGCGTAAGGGAGCTAAATCATGGGGTCAGCAGGCGTTGCACGATCCGGGGACAACGCCTTAAATTTCACCACCCCCATAAATCCTACTCCAACCGGAACAAGCAATCAGGGATTCCGAAGTTTCTATAACTTTCCGTAAAAAAGAATCGTCGTTTTGTCGCAAAAAGTGTCTGCGAGATCAGCGTGAATGCTCTTATATGAACCGTATGATAAAAAAGTTTCCTTCCTGCTGGGAACATCATTTCACCGTAAGCCGTTTTTAGACGGGTCAATTACAGTCTTCATGAAATATGCACGATTGTTATTAATGGAACATCGTTAAGTACTTCCATAAACTGTCTGCCACGATATTCCTCGTAAAATAATTATAGCTTCGCTATTACTAATACTGATGCTCATGACTTTATCAAGAGCGATTCTCTGTAAAATCACAAAATAATGCTAGTCTGTTGCCAATAGACTGCTGAGCTTTGTTCCTCTTTAAAAAAAAAAGGAAATCCTTTTTTCTGAAAATATCCTTATTTCAGATAACCTTAGGAATCACCCTTCTCAAGAAAATGCAACATTTTTGGGACACGCTGTATTAGTAAAATATCGGCGGGAGTCAGAAATGACTCCGTCATAGGTCTTGTACTCGCAGGAGTCCGATGGTCAAAGGAACTGAATTTTCTTTAACTATATTTAATTGTGCTAATAATGGTGCTAATGACCCATTATAACACTCGGTACGTACCTCCAACTTGTATTTGCTAGAACTATGTTCGATTGTCTCCGTAAATTTCGTTCCATTAAAAAATTGAATCAACTCTCGTTAGGAGAGAATCCTTTGTCCATCGATAATGGAGTTCTTTCACACGCACACATACAGAGTCGACACACGGAACTTCGCAGCCATACTTGATACAAGTATGAAATAGTACAAATTCGTCTGGTCGTCGACAAAGAAGAACATAAGGGCATAGTTGCAACACGGAATTGCCAATTTAAAGTTCGTCCCTTGGCGACACTAAAGCAGAATACGAAGTTTAAAGTGGTTGCGATTTCATTCCTTGCCATTACTTTTCTTCGACGAGATATTGTATCAAAATACGTTGCCGATCGATGTGACAGAGAGAGAGAGAGAGAGCTCGCATCGCTTTTTTTCTTTCTTTTTCAGAAATAGAACAGTGCTCGCTGGCAACACGAATGATTATTATATGAAATGATACATCGGCGAGCTTTAATTAAGCAGTAACAAAGGATATTGTATATTTGCGAGCTGCATCAAACACGATACATCATCTTTTATAGACTTTTAATTAAAAACACTTCGCGCAGAACCGAGCGGAGGGAAAGTTCCGATAAAATCAGCTCCATTGTTTCTGAAAACCATCCGCGAAACTTTAGAGAACCCTTCATAACAATACGGTCAATACGTGGTCCATATGGTACTTAGAAACAGGGTCGAGCGGTTTCGGTCATACGTAATTGTAACGTAATTTGCCAATTTGATTTTTATAATCAATCATCGGGTTATCCCTTAATCACTTATCCTATTACGTTGACCCTCCGCGCAGCTTTAACCCTCACGTGTGTACAATAAAAATTGTTGGCTTGAATTGCAAGTAATAGTAACCATATTTCCTTTCTTTTCTAATAGTCTGAGCAGATTGAAAAAAAAATTAAACTGACTTCGAAAAAAACACTAAAAAAATGCATTAAAAAGTATGAAATAATTTCCATTTAATTTATGTGAATACACACGAACTTCAATACAATACAATCTTTTCGGAGGCGGCGCAAAATTGAAAATTTTCGACACTGGAAATTACGAAAATCCTTCAATTCTTCTACATGCTTTCACATATTAATGTATCTTCTCTTTCCACCTACTGATTTCCAAGTCCACCATATTCCAATGATATCATAATCGGCAACATCTGTCATTTGGAAAATTTTCAATTTTGCGCCGCCTCTGAAAAGATTGTATAGTATTTCAGTTCGTGTGTATTCACATAAATTAAATGGAAATTATTTCATACTTTTTAGTGCATTTTTTCAGTGCGTTTTTTCGAAGTCGGTTTAATTTTTTTATTTCACACTTTTTAGTGGAACGAGCAGAATTTATTTATTAATTTATTTATTCATGGTTTACTTTAATGTGAAGCAGAATTTGTAGAACACCATAGGATGGTTTTTCGATCTTAAAGGTTATTTGCAATAAAAACCGCAAAGAATGAAAAAATTCAAAATTTGTTTTCAAGAGACCAATCGGGGGACATACCCTACAAAATGCAGAAGGTTTCGTTCCGATTGATCCATCCATCTCAAAAAACAGACAAACAGACAAACAAGAAAGCGAGCTAATAAAAACGTAGTAAAAAAGGCACATACAGATTAAATTGAGTAACCTCCTCCTTTTTCGAAGTCGGTTAAAAATATATATTTATGTTTACGATTATTGAAATAATAGAAATGATAGTATAGATATCTTTAGTAGGGCACGTATTACAATTAGGAGTCACTCGAAGTCTAAATAAAGTAAATCTTGTCATTTTTATGAGGGAACATGTACCAGTTACTTTTAAGGCTCGGTAGATTTAATGTTAAATTGCACCAACTTTTTCCTTGCCATGATAAAATCCGTAGTTACGCGAAACTGGCGCATTGCGAAGTGTCGATGAAAGAACCTAACGCTTGACTTGGGTTTGTTTTGCAGAAGATGGACGGGAACAAGGACGGCGTGGTGACGTTGACCGAGTTTTTGGAAGCTTGTCGCGCGGACCCGGACATCTCGACTAGTATGGCAGCTTTGGACACGGCCTTCTGACACTCGGCACGGTCACGATACACTCCATGGACCTGAAGAGACTCGTCGGTTTGGGAATAAATCGCTCAACGTTGCCGGCTCCTGGAAATAGGAGTCGACAAGCATTTCCTCGAGGATGTTTCGGGAAGGTCCCCCAGCGGTGGGAGAAGAGATCCGGGAGAACGTGTGTGTAATGCCGGTCGAGAGAAATTCTCGCCGGAAACCGACCTAGATATTTTTCCTGTACTTCGTCGATGACGGAAACCACGTTCGAACGTGCTCGCGCGAAACCCGAAAAAAAGAACGAGGTTATACAGATCAAAAACGATCCCATTCTGAAGCGGTAAAAGATATCCGCGAGGCGTGTGACCCTTTCCGAAAAAAATGTCTAGTTGTAGCGTCGATATACGTGTCGCTAGAGAGCGGGATGATTAAGAAAACGGGGGAAAAAACGAAAAAAATAGCCAAGGAAAACAATATTTCGTGATTGTTAGTAGTTAACAAGTGGAAACCTGTTATGGGCCAGTGTGTCCAGTAAGTAGATCATTTTTAAGGAACGCGCGCTACAAACGATGAAACGGACGGTGTAATATCACAGGAGGAGGATCCTGATTAGATCGATATGAAGACGACGACGGTTGACGTTTAATATAGGGGAAAAGAGAAACAGAATTATTCTCGCGTAGCACCGAGCTAAGGGAAACGACCATTTTTGTGTGTGTGGGGGCGGTGGTATTTTCGAAGATGCTGAGGGCGTGTTTCACTGTGTCATTCAGGGGATGAAACACACGGGATACAAACGTTTGTATGAACCAAACGATTGAGCTTAGCTTTCTACGATTTTTCGTTACGTTTGTTATGTCTGCTTAGAGAGAGTGAGAGAGAGAGAGAGAGAGAGAACGAGAGTGAGAGAAATGATATATTGGCAACAAAAAAAAAACGATAAATCGCATCGACCCTTTTTTTATACCGAGGAAACGCGGATATCGATAGCTAGATTCTCGAAAAGGCTTCCGTAACAATAATAACGTAGTTTACTTTTTTACAAGGATCGTGTTTTTTACAAACGCTTACCGAGCGCCGAACAGCGGGCTCCGTATATCGAGAGAGACATACACGAGCACACAAACACACGGTATAAATTGTTTAGTTTCTCGCGTGACGGAGTAACCTTTTCTCTCTTCTTCCATTTTTCTTTTTCTTTTCTTTACTTCTTTTGATATCGCCGTCATCGAGATAGGAAATGATAAAAACAGGAAGAATATGCACATGACACACATACACACACACGCGCGCGCGCTCACACAGTTTACTCTGTTTGCGTCACGCAGAAGCTAGCGAATCGAATTTAATTCAGTCGTCCGGCTGTATAGCTAGGATATCGCGATAATAAAAGAAAGAAACGCAGTTCCAGGCATGATCCAGTGATTTTCGTAGGTGTTGTAAAACCCGAGTTATATGCACTTTCAGTTGCACAACGAGACATTAGCGAGCGGAGATAGGTCACGTATTCGATGCGACTGGCTCTTTTAAGCCATTGTTGCTGGTCAAAACGGGTAGCATTGATTTACGTAGGGTTTTTAACGGTAATAGCGAATCGGGAGTTCAGAACACTTTATCGACCGCTCCTTTGTTGTTTCCTAGAGCGTTGTTTAACACTAAACTTACCGTGGACGAACGATTGCTTTTTATTAAGCTATAAAAATGCATTGGTGGGAAATGAAGATATAAATATCTTTTCTCAAACATTTATTATTGTATAGAAAATTATACAGAAAGTTTATATGAATTTCGTGTTTGGTACGTTTAGTGTTAAATCTTCTCGAATTTACTATTTTAATTGCCTGGTATGTATCTTGGTTTACTCATTCTTTTCGAATATTTAAACTTCTACCGAAAAATCCCATTCATGAAACCTTGATACAAAAACTTTACGATTGATGCAACAAAAACTTGTAAACAGCCCAGAAATTGAGCAATTTTGTAGAAACATTGATAACAAAATGTGTTCTCGCTGAAAAATAGAAACAATTAATACAAGCGGCCAGAAGAAATGATCTTCTGTTCGTTCGCTTCGATTGGCATGTAAAAATTTGGTTGTTCGTTTAATTAATGTTAGTGAAAAATGCCCTGCACGTTGTTCATTGCTAAAATTGTCCAATTAAAAAGTTAAACAAAAGGTTTAGCTGATAGGAAAGGTCTATATACGAAGAAAGTGATTAAAGTAATAAAAATGTTCAGTTCCTCGTTCGTAGCTTTGTCATGAGCGAACCTCCTTCCTTGATTTGATTCCCGCGGTGGGTAAAGTGTTAATCGAGACAAGTACGACAAATATTAGCAGGTGAAGACGGTGTCGAAGGGGATTAGCGTGAGTGGTAGAAAGTATAATATGGTAAATCCCGCTAGAGCAGCCGGCTACGTTCGGCCGGACTTATTGTTTATAGCACGTAAGCGAGTAGACTAAGCGACATAATAGAAGTATTTATTTTTGTGACAGGTAAGCGAAGTGTATATTAATCGCGGTAAGAACACTAGCTTGTAAAGACTGCGTGCTGCTAAAGAGAGAGAACGACGAAGCGAATTGGAAACGAGCCGAGAGAGAGAGAGAGAAGGCACGCGGGATTGATTTCCTTCATTTTCTCACATTCGTCTGGACATTGACCGGGACACGCTAAGTTCACGGTAACCGAATTTTCATTGTGATCACTATGAGAGACGTTGTGCGATGACTGGACCAAAGCATCCGCGCGACGGTCGACGACGATATTCTCCGAATGTATTTAATCATTTCCATCACTGCCTACTTCCGATCGTAACTGTAAATAGGGTGCATTTGCCTAACCATGACTTACGGTGCATCGAAAAGTTCAAGTCTGCCACGAGAGAGAAAACAGATGATAACCACACCTCCGGGAGTGCTTGTCCTTTTCTGAGTTGTAACTTCGAGATACGTAAAAACAAAAATTTATGCATCCGTGATTAGTCGAAAGGAGCTCAACTGAAGAATAACAGAAAGATGGGGCAAGTGAAAGAGAGAGAGGGAGAGAGAGAGAGAGAGAGAGATAGACACCAGTAAAACCGAGATACCGGTATTTCTCCAACTTTTAGCAGCGCCTAACCCTTACAATTAGAACATAAGGTTAACGTGTAAAACTGAGGCAAACGTCGACGCTTGCCTCGTATCAACTCGATCACTACCGCATGTCTTTGAAGTTACTGGAATAAGTATAGAAAAGACAAAAGGAACGGGGTAATTGCGTTATCTAGTTATTTTCAATATCAACCAAATGTTAGATCTAGATGTCGGAGATCACACCAGACACTAATTGCACACCCACGTACACACACACGCTCGATGGTCGAGAATACATTAGACCTAACACAAAGTTTTTCAACTGCGTACGATTTCAACCTCTACAGTTCTTTCAATACTTTTCTCTTCAATCTGGTTACTTCGTATTTAAAGGAAACCTTGCAATTTTAGATGTACAAATTCATTTTGGGACCTTTCTTCAGTAAATTTCAAAAAAATCCTCATCGGAGTTTTTAGACATTTACTACATTCTAGAGATAACTGACTAATTGATACAACGAAATCATGAATGCATCATTTTTACCTGTTCAGGTGGTTTAATAATAAATTGTACATACATTCTTTTCGAATGCAGCATCGTGTGCTGGCTCTACTGTGCGCTCGATCACGAACGCACTCACATTATAACAGCGACTTGTCTTATCTTACTCCTAGTGTGTCTAGAACTTTACGTCATTAAGATTCTGTATGTTAGAGAGCATTGCAATCGATGATCATTCACGGTGGTCGCCGATCGTTAAACAGAAATTCTTATATACGTATTTGACGTGTCACATAGGGCGCTTTGGCGAGAAGACGACAGACAAAAACGATAGAATCGGAGAGAATAGATCAGGTTGAATCGAAAATGAAATTCAGCGGTCACGCTCTCGCGCGACCGCGCAACGGTGTCGAAAATTGTGATGGGAAAATTCGCATCGTAGGAATACAATACATATATCACGAACAAACTAATCAGATGATAGAAATTTTACCTCTTCCCGAGCAGTTTAACGGACAGAGTATTTTTCTGGAATTTTTCCAAAGGACCAGAATTCGTATTTTCTAAGGTGCAATCAAGGGAAAATATCGAAAGCGTTTCTCTTAAGTTCATCAATGTAGACAATAAGAGTAAATTCGAGATGACATTTGTATTTTGTCAAGTGCGTCGGGCCGAGTCCACGTCTGTGCACCTGCACACCGTCACACGTTGCACCGAATGCAGTTTTTATCAGGAAAAATTCACCAGGTTTTCTTTCCCGTTCTATTGTTTCAGTATGTATAGACATTACAGAGACGTGGGCACGGTCGAGTGTGTCGAGATTTTCAATCTGCAAATGCCAAGTAACTATAGCAGCGTAATCTTTGCTGATGTAATTATGAAACGATACTTAAACAGTGTCGGGAGAAACAAAACTCGAACAGGAGTCGTCGCTGCGGAGAGACTCGATTTTCGTCTGACAATGAGTTCAGCAGAAACATTCTACTCGAGCGATTCAGTTTTTTCGGACAGGCAGGAAACGTTTGGAGAGAGACATATTGTGTATCATAGCAAACATTGTTGGGCCTATTAGTTGTAAATCATCGCGAGAACTCTTTGGAGCACGGTGTAACAACGAAACCACGTCTTTCTGATACGATTCGAATCTTCTTCCATTTGTAGTAAACCAATTTGAGTACATAAACATCTTCTAATCCTGAAAATATTTTATGTTTATATAGTAATTATAAGAGGCTGAATATAACGCGCGTTAAATGTCTCCGAGCATATAATATTAACACAAATTTTCGATATTAACTTTTACTTTCATCGCTGAAAACCGCATTGTGCCAATTACTGACCAATGGAGATATTTATAAGCAACTTAACCGATTGCGTTTTGTAATTAGTTTCTTCGTTTTACTCCACAAAGTAAGAAATAAAAATTTGTGAATGAACAAGTGGAGATTTGAGAAAGATATTGACCGTGCTCCAAGGAGAGACCGAGTAAACGACAAAAGTAATTACGCGAGGGGTACAAAATACACATGATATCTCGTCTACTTTGTAGTAGACAACACTGTACTTGAATAGGATTCAACAATCTACCTTATCTATACGAAATCTATCTCCTTCTCGATAGTTAGTTGCGTCTTTATTGAAGATATTTTCGGTGGTGTCTACTAGGTATAGCGTAACTGCTGGACAGAGAGATCAAAAGGGAATTGAGCGGCGTGTTTAGGGCTTGATGTCCCGGTAAACAGGTGAACTTAGGCCGGTGAAATACGGTACCCGCGCGGTCATCGAGCCAATTATGGTCAGTATCAATACTTAAGATGAATTATTAAATAGAACCACGGAAGATTATGGTCAGGCTGTGCATGTATGGCTGACAGATGGTCCAATCGTATAGATTACGTATTAATAAGAGGTATACTGAGAACATTTAAATAAATCTCGACTGCATCGTACGGCGTGTGAAAAATCGCGAACATCGAACATTTCGAAAATATAGTCGTCTATGTACGAGGAAATTATGCTTGTGATTCGACCATAATGCGAATGTCTACGTCTTGAATGAAACGAATGCGTCTTATATGTTACAGGTGCCAATTAAAAGACAGCGGATTTTCTGCATTCATGACAAATATGAGTAGGTGTAATTTCAAACGGTAAAACATTAGAAGAATTGAGAAATACTGTTACATAATATTCAGCCTAGTAAACATATTAAGAAAGAAAATAAACTTCTATTTCATTCCAGTTTGTTGCAATTCGAGTAGAAAATTTTTATTTTGCATAAAGATCCGCTGTCTACTGATTGAAATAGAAAATTTTCTACAAAGCACAGTACAGAACGTTACATTACCTGGGAACTGAAGATGTTAAAAAATGCTTAAACATCTCGACTACAAATAATTTCTGTCATTTTTGCTGAGAAATCTTCAACTGATCATTCTGGCTCACTGTTTTTGCGTTCAAGAGGTACAGGATAATTGAAAAACCATTGTACAATTGTTTATTAGTTGTAAAAAGATGGACCTAACGATGCAAAGTGCCAAAACCCACTCGCAACTCTGATAGATCTGTTACACATTTTATAGAGTTGTTTTCTATGGAAACACCAACGAACGTTTTTCGATTCCCGCCGTTTATATTCGAAAATCGGTATGTGTACATTCATAGCGCACTTTTTGAAGAGTAATCGCACGCGATAAGCGATTTTTCAGCCACCGTATCGCAGTCGATCGATCAGAGAAAGATACTCAACTATGCAACATGTTAAATATGAAGAAATTTAAGCAAAGAGAAACTAAAACAGAGAGAAAGTGGTAAAAATATTCATATGATGTTATATTTTCGGTGTAAATCAAGTGTATATGTATAAATTCGTGGTAAAACTACGTATATCTGGTAGCTTTAATGTACCGGTGGAAGCAATCCTCTTTGCAAGCAATGAACGCGATTCGAGAACGACTCGGACGATGTAAAAATTAGAGAGCCACAGCCTCTCTAAAGTGTATTCTCTACAAAATCGTCGTGTCAGACTGTTCGTACATGAATATTAGTGTTCCTTTTTTTTTTGTCTGCCACTGAAGAGGACTTGTTTTCGATCGGTCTGTGCATGTAACCGGGCTAATTGTTTGAATGTTAATTGTTAAATGTTAGGATAGAGAAATCTAAGAACACGTCGTACCGGCGAGTATTTTACATAGAAGAGAATAAAAAAAACCGCGTTAGATTCGTAAGGTTTTTGTTCGTCGAGATGAATATATCGATCGTTACCTGTTTTCATCCTTTCGGGGTTAACGCCACTTTGTTGTTCACACATATCGTTCTCCGATTATGTCATGTCCAACGTTGATTGTTCTATGAAGAAACTTCTAAGATAACACGGAGCGTTTAAGATATGCATCTGGAAACTGCTTCTCACGAACACAGAACACGGAAAATGAATTCGTTGCATCTCGTCTTGTTCGAACAATCTGCTGTTATCGAGTAACATTGAACTTGTATTCGTACACTGTAAAACTACATTTGTTTGTCGAGAAATTCCATTGATACGCTTTCATTTGATTGTTCGGAAACTATATTTATATTTCGTACTGTAATATAATTCTTGTAAGTATATTATAGTTTAATAATAAAAGTCGCAGACTTTTGAGTGTTTGAATAATCTCCTAAACACTTATTCATACTAAACGAAGAATGAATTGTTTGGTTTGAGCGTTCAAGCAATGCAGTCACTGCCGCTATTTATTCGCAACGAAATTTACTTCTCGCTTTAGATATTTTTAAGGCGCCTCGGAAAGGGGAACTGTACGTCTAGAACACCTTCTATCAGAAATGATTTTTGGTTTGACGTTGATTCAAGCAACTTCAGATTTCAAAGGCGCACGGATGTATTTTTAGTATTGAAATCATCGTTTGAAACGCAGCGTTCACGATTATCTAAGTCACATGGAAGCCTAAACATTGATATTATTATTATTGTAATTAGTTATTGTATCATACTTGAAAGTATGTAACTATTTTATAAATAAATAGATAATCAATGTTCACCGGTTCCCGTTATTTCTTACGAAAGAACAGTTTGGTGTTTTTGTTATCGAAAAGGAAGATTTTACTGTAATCGATAGATGGTTGTCAAACAACGCGTTCGTTCAATTTTTTGAACAATTTTATTCTATATCAATACATTTATCATCGTTTCAACATGGAAACTAATAATACGTAGCTTTCCTCCAAGTAAAAAGATCATGGTATAGTAGTAATTAAGTAAAATGTTTTTTTTATAAAAATGTGAAGTAATCTACACAGTTGTACAGAAGTAGTTAAGATTCCTGATTTAATTTAGCCATTATTTGTTGCCCAACAAAATCCCAGTATCGCCTTCTTATCGTGTCATGCTTTTCTGACAAGTCTTTACACATCTGCAAAGAATGTATAAATATAAATATTTACCTATATAATTCGTAGCGCTGCAAATCGAAATATAAATATGCGAGAAGGTGAAATACCTTAAGAGCATTATTTATATGGAACAATGAATCTCGTGATTCCTCCGATATCGGTCTTTCCTGACAAATGTCCACAATGCAAGCCAGCAAATGATTAGTGCGACACCCGTCCATATACAATTTTTCACATTTCTGTCTCACTTTTTCGTTATAACCCAAACCGCTGCTGTCTTTCATCAAAATACTAGAAAGCACATATCCATATTCAGAAAATGATTATTCAAATAATTGATTATTTGATTTAGCTAAATAATATAAGTACCCTCTAAGATAATTCCAAGCACTTTCGTTTCCTTTTACTAAGTCTATTTTATCCAAGGCATAATCAATTTCTTTATCGATTACACTCTGTTCGAATTTTGTTGTATTCTTTATCACGAAATACCGTTGATTCCAAGCAGAATTATTGCGAACATCCTCATCCAAGAGTTTCTCCACATATTCCAATTCGTTATCGAATAAACTGAATAGAAGTTTATTACATTAGTTTCATTAAACTAAATGCAATAATTTTATTTATCCGATGCCTCTTTTCAACCAATATAGTATATGTAAAGAGAAGAGGAATGCAATATACTAACTTAAATGTCTTTATACACCATTGGCGGTACTGCCAGGCATGATAATTCTTTGCGTCTTTACTTAAAATGGTTTTTGTAAACGCCAGCTCCCCAGAACCATCTTGGAGCCATTCGACGATAATCTTTCTATGATGCCACATTTGATAATTCTTAGGAAAGTAGCTGGTCAACCAGCCAATATACTTTAACTCATTTCTTAAGTCCTTCCCAAGAGCCTTAAGTATTCCCCTTCTATATTGCCATACAGTATAATTTGCTGAATTCAGCCAGACACAGTCTGCTGTCAGTGCAAGCGCACGTTCCGACTTTTCTCCGGACTTTAAAACTGCTCGGAAATAGTCGTAGGCATCCTGAACTTGAAACAGCAGTAAATATGAATAATTATTAGGAATACTTACTAAGATCGCATACTGTAAAATACTGTTAAAAACAGAGCTTAAATGGAACTGTAAAAGTTATTTTGTAAACTTTAAACTTTTAAATTTCTAAAATAAAGTTGACAAAAATTCGATTATAAATTTTAGAGAAAAATGTACACTATTCTAATAGATTAAGGTGGCATCGAATGAATTGTAAAATCAATCGGAGGTTATGTTTCCAGAACATCAAATACGTTCAAGAAGCAAGACAATTGGTAAACAAATTGTAGGCTAAGTAAGGAGAATGTAATAATTAGAATAAATCACTTACATTTTTCAGAATAAGCTATTGCAACAATAGGATGGGGACCGTCATCCTGCGGTACTGGAGTCACGTCTCTCCATTCTTCCCGATCCTTGTATAATACCCAGTTCACGTCTTCAGGTATATCTTCACAGTTCAGTTCTTCTTCTGAACTATCACCCATTTCTCCTCTTATGAAATATTATTATTTACTACAGGCAAAAACAAGCCTCTTCAACTTCACCTCACCTTCCTCTTATCTTCAAAAACTTATTAAACCTACCCATAACCATCTGGTGGCGAAATGATCAAACTAAACCGCTCTAACAAGAAACTACATACCATACCAGAGTACATAGTGCATAGTGCATACTGCATACACGTGTAACAAAACGCGACATGGCTGCCCGCTGCAGCCTGGTTGTCTGGGAAGGGGCTTCGAAAATTAGTGAGTGATTAATGAGTAAACTGCGTATTTTTAATGGTTAATGCAAAATAATAATGTTCTGTGTCTGTTATATGGACTAGGAGCTAGTTAGAAAGTTTATACGTGCATGGGTAATTATAGTCAGTGAATTCCTAATGAAAGGGACTATCATTGTAGGTGTTTAAAAAAAGGGTGCTTCCATTTTAAAAAATGAAGCTGACCTTGATATCTCTAAAAAAATCACATAAAAACGAAAATATTTTTGGTATCATGTGAGCGCCATTGAACCCCTCAACTTTGTCCTTCAGACATTTGACATATCTTTAAAAATGACAAAGATATTTGACGTGGCAACGTTAGGTGACTCACCCTGTATATAAAATAGAAAAGTATGAGTGTATGTAAATACTTAAATCATATATATGTATGATCGCATCGATCTGAGTCGATGGGTCTGTCGCGCGTGAAGTCATCGGATCGTGCGGTTGTAAATAATCGGCCGGATCGGAGCTGATCCGTGCTCGTTTTTTGTCTGCTATAACAACCTTTGGAGGTATACCGCCAGTGGGTGGGCACAACCCGCCCGGAGGGCCGCGAGCAGCTAGTAACAGTATATTTACATTCTTCTAATTTGTTTAAAATTCCAAATTACACCTACTCTTTTTTGTTATAAATGCATAAAATGGGGAGAAGGTGAAATACGATCACGCTATTAAAACGATACGTTTTTGGTGGGCAGGTGTAAAATTCCAAGATGCATCATTGCAAAATAGTGTTCTTTAATTCTTTGTACATACCAATAATGTGTACATACACACGTGTATTCTCGTATGTTTATACGGCATGAATCACATATATTACGAACAAAACGTGTCAAAATTCTAGGATAACAAAACATATAAAAAAGAGAAAAAAAAGAGACATTATGTATCACATTTTCGATGATCGTAGAAAAAAAAACACTCCAAGCGCAATTGTTAAATAACGATCAGATTTTTCATTTCCCTTCTTATAATTTGTACTGTCGCATTAACTTTACAACTTTAGAGATACTCAGCTCAATTCATACTGGTCTCCCATGAACGCGAAATCTATACAAACACGTGTATTCGAGATGTCCGTGATTGCTATTCACTCTTAATTCCACAAACCTGTACGGAGTATTGATGGTTGTGTTCTACGAATAAAAATAGTAAACAGTTTAAACAACTTTCGAAATCGGGGAATCTTACGATATTGAAAGCGACCTTACTTGAACGGGAAAATATTGTAAATTGTCATCGGTGGCAGCAAATTCGTAGTCTCCAAACATCACCGGAAGGGGATCGTTTTCATCGACAAATCCCTGTACGAAGAACGAGTTTAACGAATGCGCGTCGTTATCGATTAAGAAGCGTAATCACTTACCCAAACGTTGAACTTTTTCGGAGCACTTTCCATCTCTCCATTCGGTAATATTAACTTAGGCGCGTGCTCGACCGTAAATCCAGTAACGTAAATGAAACTACGTAATTTAATTAATAAATATCCTGGAAATCCTTGAAATGCCCAGCAAGCACCAGGCTGAATTGGATTTCTTTGTATTACCGTTCGGGGATTGTTATTTTCATAATAAAACGTAAACAGCAGCAATTTGCAAGCTCTCGTGATTATATCGTAGCTTTCCGTGCAACGCGTGCTAATAATTTGACCTCCTACGAAACGCAATGACGGTAATACTCGAGATAGCAATAACAATAATAATAACTAGAACAGCGGATCCTTATACAAAATAAAAATTTTCTACTCTCTCTCGAATTGCAACAAACTGGAATGAAATATTTCTTTTCTGTCTTAATATGTTTAATAGGTTCTAATGATGCTTCTAATATGTTTTTACTGTTTCAAATTACACCTACTACCTACATTTTTGTCATAAATGCATAAAATCCGCTGTCCAATAACATTAGAAACTATACCTGCCGATTCCAATGCGTAATCTGGACGGCCCGTTTTATCCGCGTCGTATATCCGCAAGGCATCTGTGACTATTTTGCGAAATCGTTCATCGTCCGCGACAAATGAAGATTCCACCCTCCCTGTAAATATGTTAATTCCTCTTTATGGTGTTACCGTGTAATCGATAATATTTTAAAAAGCAAACAAACCAAAGAAAAACTAACTCACCAGTATTCGTATCGGTACAGGTACCGGTTTCCACATTTATACCCATATTCCTATTCGCACCCACGCCCGATTCATGTTCCAAATCATTCTCACTGATCTGATCGAAACGAATATTACAACATAACGTTAATTCTGAATACAATTTCTTCAAAGCGTTGAACTGTACTTTCATTACTCTAATTTCCTCGTCATTCGTATCGACTATAGATCACGATATTCCATACTTTTCTCCAACGATAAGCGTAATCTATCTTATGTCATTATGTCGCTTCGAATCAAATAGAATCTCTCCGAACCATACTTGCGTACGTTCCTGGTACTTACATCGAGCCTCGACCGAACGAAATCGTTCTCCCTCAATTTCTCGATCGTTTCGTTCATATTTAAAAGACGGATTTTGCATCGACGTCACGCGTAATAATAACAAAACGGAATTTCAATTTGATTGGATGCTTAAATGAACGAATATTTATTGTAAACAACCGACATTCTTACCGCTTGTTTCGTAGTTTGATCATCTAATCGACAGATTCTACTGTGCAACTTTTCGGCGATTGTCCTGAAGTCTTCTACATTCCCACAACGTTCTGCTTTAAAAGACGATTCTCTATCGGCCAGAAAGGGTTTAGCAATGTACAGTAAACACCAGATACCTGAAAAAGTCAAATGCAACTTTTGTTAAAACTTTGTTGATTTCCATATTCGATACAGGTATCGCGAGAAGGATAGACGAAGGGGACTCGCCACTCCGATGACATCAAGATATCGATCGTGTCCACATTCCCCGTGAAGCGCGAATACTCCAATTTTACATCGCCAGTCAAGCAATCCTACTCCCTCTATCCTTCTCCCGTCTTTTAACTTATCTATTTGCCTAACCCAGATTTGTTTAAATACTCGATCAAATCAAATGTCGTGTTACACGCGTGACGCGGAGATATTGTAAAAAGTAACATATGAACAGAATAGAAACAATTTTAGCAAACGAATGCGTTCAACAATATACGAACACACTTTCTAACATCGTTCGCGACTTTGTTCCCACAGTTGATGGAACAGTCACTCGTATTCATATTCGTATTCGGTATAAGTAAAAATGCTTTTCGAAATGATGCGAGAATAGCTGCTCAAACAGCTGTTGCGAATGCTCTTTATCATTCTCGCAAGATACGTAACGCGACAGTACGTCACCACGCACGCTACAATAGTATTTATAATTCTACGTTAGTAAATGCAGACACGCGAATTCGTTATAGTAAATGAAACGATCGATTAATAAAACAGGCGACAAGAATCAAAACTTCTGCCACTGTGACACTTCCAACGTATACATACAAATACCTATGTATCAAAGAAAGCAAAATGTTAGTAAGCATTACGGAAAATAAAACATCCGAGATTACGACGAAATACAAGTTTGAAACAGGATGATAAAAGGACTGTCCTAGCGTAGTGCTTAACCGAAAGTTTACCGTGAAAAATCTCACGGAGAAAGAGTCTATATCGCGATCAATAATCAGTCTAAATTCCAACCAATGTTCGGCATCTCGGGCAAAGACACGTTCACACTGGGTAGAATATATGCTGGGAAATTTCTCAGTTTCGTTAAATATTCGACGAGAAAATCGCTTTCGAAAGTTGTTATATTAACAAAATCGTAATAGATGCGACCGCACGTCTCGGTGATATCATAGGGAATATCGTGCAGCAAATCCAGACTGATAACGTTCTGTTTTTTCACGGTGTAAACGACTGAAACAAAAAGAAAAAGAAACGCCAGAATAGCTGATATTTTATCGATCTGCTCGAGAACGCCACGTCAATTGTTTCAGTTTATTTCATTTACGTTGCCGGTGAACATTTAAGAAAATCTTAAGTTAAAATGATTTGACATTTGTCAGCAATTACCCATTAGAATAAGCAATGGTAGTAGAGTGACCCAAAGGACCATAGGACAGTTAGGACATCTTCGCTGCATCCATTTTCGAATATTCGAAACTCTACTCAGTAGCCACGAATCGAACAAAAATACTTTAACCATAAAGACATAAACATACTGCAGACAATGTTGGTCAACGTATTGCCACGCTTTGTACCATTTAGATTCTGCAATCGAAAGAAATTCACAAATATATCAATCGATTTTCTATATTATATAATTTGCTGGAATTACTGGTTTAACAATACCGTGTCTCGATGTACATTGTTCATTCGATCTGCTCGACATTGTTACCGTTTTCTCCAATTCTATATTTGAGTCAGAATAGGCTGTGAAATTGAGCTTGCGAGGTGCGACGCGTCTTATCGGCGAATAGGAAACCGGTAATTGTCTAGAACAAACAAAAAGGAGCAAGTTGTACTTTTCTACAAAAGCAATAATCCGCATAATTTGTCAATATCTTTTTTCTTCATACCTTGAACGAGCATGCGTTGATTCGCTAGAATCGGTATACATCGTTTGTTTGTTGCAAAATGTCGTTCCACTACGTATGTCTTCGTGTAATCGATTTTGGACTTTCTGTGCTCACTGACATTCGGTGTTGAGCAAGAAAGGTGTCGATAACTCTGAAATACATCATAGAACAATTTTATTTATATACGATACATACAATAGATGAATTAGTATACACATATATGTCGGAGATGTCGAAGGCCGAAGAATTTCTAACAACGCAGTTTTGTTTGTACCCGTTATAAGAAATGGGAGAATTTACCCATGGGGTGCCTTTCGTTTTGTTTTGTTTTGTTTTTTTTTTCTCGGCACGCGGCCGAGTATACCTGGGCTCCTGAGAGGGGAGCGCGGCGGGTAGATCGGTTTGCCGCGAGAGAGAGAGGGAGCGACGAGGACACACTTTGTAATTTGTAATAGACAGTCGAATACGACAAATGTACCTTCCGTTTGTCTAGTATGTATACATATATAGCTGAACTAATTTCGTTGAAATCGCGAAACAATTGCGAAACAATCGCGCAACACATAAAGATAATTCTCACATTCAATCGAAGTACAGAAATCTCGTGAATGCTGTCAATCGAATGCTGTCGAGCACCTACCCCATCCACTCCCAGCCAACGTCGCGCCGAGACACACGGCGGCGATGATTGATCTCGGCTCGGGTATATCGGTGTGAACACCACACATTGACTCGAGTGAATCGAATTTTCAAACTTCTTAATTTTCATTATTTTTTCATGGGACTTTCACTAACTTATTTCTGGCATTTCTCTGATTAAAATGACACCAAACACGATATAATTCCAACTGTGCTTAGTGGTTTAATCGACGATCGAAGTTTCGAACGCCACGAATAACAGCAACAATGTGGGCCTTTAAACTGTGCCGGCGACGGCGACACGCTACGGTCACCCGATCCGTATCTCATTCTGTCCTTCTTTATGTTCGGCTTTCTATTGAAGTCTCGCACGGCGCGATCGACGTAGAAACGCAGTCAAAAAATATACAAGCACGCGAACCCTGTCGCTCCAGTCCCCGGCTGCTCGACAGCATTCGAAAGATTACTGTAGTTGAATCACAAGGTAAATAAAACACCATTCGAAACATTCACCAGAAAACATTACATTTCAGTATTCGTACTTAAATTATGGATATTACGAATACGTTGATAATGTAACGCAACATAATCTCGTCATTCATATTCCCGAAAAGTTTTCTATTTATATTTATAGACAACTTACCGATACTATGTGATAGAAATTCTTGATTCTTCATAAATGATTAAACGTGTCGTGCCTTTAGATGGATACGTAAATATTCAACATGTAATACAAATTGTGCAAAATTGTATTTTTCAATGTTGCTCGAAACTGTTTGACAAAATTTATATATTTGACTAAGAGTAGTTCAGCACGACAGCACCGACGAGACTGCCAGCCTTACGGGAGTCGGGAGCAGTGATGGGATTCGGGGTGCTTTTTTCGCGCATGCGCGACGATTCTAGCCTCTATCAAGTACAAGGATCGGCTAAAATGGGGTACCTTAGTCACCCCAATAATTTCGCAAAATTTGTTATGACGTGATTTTGAAATATGACTGTATAACATGTGTGTGTTGTATTAAAATTTAATATGTATGCACATATAACACATAATATATGAACTTCTGAACTCTTCCGGTACTTTCCTAGCAGTACTAATTCCTGACTAATTCCCCAGTACATTCCCCACAAACTGCCACAAACTTCAGACGTAGATACGTTCCTGCCGAAACTCGTGCGCATGCGCGAGAAAAGCGCCCCGAATCCCATCCCGACTCGGGAGCAGGGAAGCCAGACGGTGCGGCTCAACGGCTCAAGTGGCCCCTTACGTCTCCGTCCCTCGCCTAGATGCATGCCTCCGCTATCCCACTCGTAGCATGCTACCGCTCTCATTCTAGCACTCGGTCGCGCCAGCGGTAGTGGTAAGAGTGGGGATAGCGGAGGCACCATCTAGGCGAGGGACGGAGACGTAAGGGGCCTGGCGAGACTCGCAGCCGCGAGACTCGCATCTGGCATCCCGACTCGGGAGTTGGTGTGGCACGAATATTTCGGTGTTCTCTTACGCCCTCTAGGATAGATTCTGACTGGAGTGCGAACTAGAAGGCCACCGACGGCATTTCATCGGTGCAGCAGACCACTGTTTCGTGTTACGTTCTTCAACGAACGTGTTCGAGATAAACTGATATTTCAGACGATGTTATAGTGTTTATTTTTTAGGTTTAAAATATTAGCATCACAAAACCACCGACGAGATACTATTAATAAACAGTAGGTCCAAAAATATAAAAGTTAGAACGGACCCGAACCACCGACGAGATACTCGAGACTGCCAGCGCCTGTGCTATCACCGACGAGATAATAGTATCTCGTCGGTGGTGCTATTCAGCGTGGCAGGTAACCGGGCGAAACGGGCGCGGGGATAACGTGGAAGTTACAGTGATCTGATATACCACATCGTTAAAAGTTCCACCACCGACGAGATATTCGTCAAGTAGAAGAAGAATGATATAGTAGAATGCTGACATTACCCATTCTGTAATTGCCTTATCTCGTCTGTGATAATACTATATATAATTCTCTTATTGCATTCTTATTTTTCTTAGTATCACCATTGTAATAATTGTTTTACAATATAATCGATAGTTTATAGATGTAGGAAAAATGAAAGTAATTACTATGCGTAATATTCTACAAATGTATCAGAATTTAAAAGTAATTTGAACATTATTGCATTATATATAAAATAGTGATTCTTAAAAAATATTCGGTAATTGTTAACAAAAGGTCTGCGTCCTCCGATTTTTATGAAATTTTAATATGTTATAGATTTCGATATTTTGAACAACTTTTTCATTTTCCAATATAGGGAGGTCGCTTTCAGTTTTCGAAATATTTGCAAAAAACTATCGCTAATACTGTATTGAATTTTTCTTATTGCTCCACGCTCCGTGGCAACGTAACCCTGTCCTGGTGCGGCGTTTGTTTACATTTTGACGGTTTGGAGATGAGAGAGTAAACAGGGTCTCAATCTAGTCATACATATATATATAGGGTGAGCTTCCAATTTAAGAGGACTACTTCAGAATTTTCTCGTTATATAATAATATATTATGAGAGTGAGAGCCTATTTTCTCTGTCGTCTCCACAGCGTGTTTAGAAGCAAAATGTAAACAAACGCCGCGCCGGGACAGCCTTACGTTGCTTCAGAGCGTGCAGAAATACGAAAAATTCAATACAGTATTAGCGATAGTTTTTTGCTAATATCTCGAAAACTAAAAGCGACCCCCCTATATTGGAAAAGGAAAAAGTTGTTCAAAATGTGTTGCTGCATAACATTAAAATTTCATCAAAATCGGAGGACGCAGACCTTTTGTCAACAATTACCAATATTCTGTTATGTTATGCAATGACGAAATTCAATCGTTCTTATTGAAATCCTTAGTAGGAAACAGAAAATTAATTTTTTTACTTTTTTATCCGATACTTATTGCAATGCTCGACAGCATTGACTGCAATTACACTGTCCAACAAATTTCAACTTTTTTTTTGTATTTCGATTCCCACTATGCGATTCTTGTAGAGTTTTTCGCGCTGATTCCGAATCTGGCCTTAATAGTATCTCGTCGGTGGTTCCAAATCTACTGCTAGATGGCTCGGTTACCGACCTGTACTCTGTCGGTAACATTTGGGTAATAGTTTGCGCGTTTTGCCGCTGCATGAAATGGCGCTGTACGGACGTTTAGGAAGAGCAAATAATTCGTGCCGGAATTAACATTGCGTCTTATGGGAAAAGCGGCACGAATCATTTGCTGCTGTAATGAATATCCAATATTTTTAATTTTGCATGAATAAATTATCTTTATTGTACAATACAGACACAGAGGATTCTGCAGTATACACCCACCAATCTTTTTACCCCTTGAATAACGATTTCATTGAATATTTAACCATTCACGGTCACCTGTCAATAACGCGTGCAGTGCCGCCAGAATCGATCAAAACTGATTTTTCCTCTTCTCCTTTTCTCCTTCCACTATCCCATTCCAGCGCCATGAGCACGCCTCAATGTCCTCAACATCCCACACTAAGACCGTAGACTGGTCACGTATTAGCAGAGAGGAAATCTCTGGTATTAGTATGGTCATCAGAGAAGGGTAAAATGTATTCTCCTCGATTTCCCCGATCTAGCGGGACTGGTCGCGAGTAAGTAATTCTGAGCCCTGATCTACGGGAAGCACTATACCGAGAACAGCGAAATATACTCTCTCCTATAAATTATAGAGTAAACGAATATTCACTCAAGAATATTCGGATAATACAATATATTAATGAGAAAGGGCTTATAGTAAAAAGTAAAAATGTTTCAAGTCTATGTTATAAGTATTGTTATAAAACTTGTATTATAGTTTACATTTTCTACATTACTTACAATACAACAACACGTGCTTTGATTTTTATTTCTGTCTATAATGACATTTTATAAAACAACACGATTGTTGTTCGAACATCATTTTCAGGGTCTACGATCCGGTACAATGTACAATATTATTCTTATACATATATAAAATCTGTTTGTCCTAATCGCGAGGGCATTTTTCCTCTTCGACCGTTCCATACGAACAATCGGAATATATATGTATGTATAATTTCTACACCTGAAAATGGCATGGTGAGTATTTGATTAAAATATTCGACTCGTTCAACAATTTTGCATCAACTTCGGAATCGGAAAAAATACACCTCGATAATTCCGAGCTCTTCGTACATTCTATGTATGTACAATATGCATTTGAAGGCATTTAGGCATTCGCACGCGCACGCATACTTGGACACTTTTCATTCTGCTTATTTCGTTATCGACAGAGTTTTGCATTACCATTGTAATGTACAACTTTTCTGGCCAGGGTTCATATTTTATGACACTCGACTTGCAAAGAATAATACTAACAAGTTGCTCGCAACATTTCGATTCTCAGAGAATGCAGCAATTGTTACTAAGATGATTCACACATTTAATGCAAAACTATTTGCTTAAACGTGAAAACATATTTATCAAAGCGACAAGTAAAAATTTCTTTATATCTTATTACAAATTATTTTTAACAAAGTATTACTGCATTCTAGAACAATCCTTTACAGTACCATCTCTCGTATACTATTGTTTTAATTGTAATCCTTTCGTATTGACTTCAATCACCTTTTTTAAATTATATATAGTGACAAAATCGCTTTATGTTGCATCGGAAACAATGTTGTTGGTGCCTCAAGTTGCGAAAATTTATGCAACTTCCTCTATTTATAGACGAATATCAAGAAAGCTGAATTTTAATAAACTGCAATTGTTTTGATATATGTATGTATAAAAACAAGTTACAATTGAATTCAGTTATATCGAATTTTTCTAATCATTCTTCATGAATTATAAATACATAAAAATCCGCAGTTTACTTATACAGGGTGTGGCTGGACGGGTGGTACAACCGAGCAGGGGGTGATACTACATGTAAAAATAAGTAGAAAAAAAGGAATAACATTTTGTTGTTGGACGCGTTCTACCAGGTTCGCGTGCTTTAGTATATGCACAAAGTAGAATTGGTTGATCATGGTCAGACGCGTCAGACGATTCCTATGCAATAGGAACAAAACTCGATTTTCTCGAAAACGAAGCGCCAAACAAAAAAATGTTATTCCTTTTTTGGACTTATTTTTACATGTAGTATCACCCCCTGCTCGGTCGTACCACCCGTCCGGCCACACCCTGTATAAGTGGCAGTTATTTACAGTCAACTAAAAAAATTGTTTAATATTCGGTTCACCGATACTATCGTGTATATTTTATGCCAATGATAACAGTGCACCGGATGTTTGTCAGTAAACATCGACGTAAAAATGCATTTTCGTGGGAAAAATTATTAAGAGAACAGGAATAGTTGTTAAGAATATCACATATACAAGTCTGTTTCTACACCTGTGCCCTTAATAATACCGGTGGTAGTTTATCCATAATTGACATATATATCGTAAATACACATTTTCAATCACGAATTAGGCGAACATCTGTCGATAATACATAATATACATGTACTACGTACATTAATAATAATGTACGATGTAAGTAATGCAAGTTTCAGAAAACATCTTTTCCATTAATGTAACACTCTTTCTGTCTTATCATCCCTTACAAATCATCGCAAGCATAAGCTCCAGTAGGTCATTGTACAAATATAAACAGTAGATTTGAAAAAATGAACATATTATTGTATAGTTTACGAACGTACCCTTACGGTATTGAATGTGTACAATATTAATATTCTGTGTACAAAATGATCAACTTCTTGTACGTTCAAGAAAACTACAGTAATTCTTGTCTTAACGTATATGTAGTAGTCTTAACAATGGAATGTGATACAATCATTATCAAACGATGGGAATATCATAACTCTAATGTATCGAAATAATTCAAAAACAAGTATTCTACAATGTAGTATTACGAATGACTATACATGGATCCTTGTGTGCATAAATACATGTAAAGAAATTGTTATTTTTCGTAACTTTGCTACATCTCTTAATCGCCACATCGCACATTTTTACATCTTACGTAGTCGGGATAAGATTATGCTCAATTCATCTAGAATCTACTACATACTTGAATTTCTAAATAGGTTGTTATGTTTAATAATCAAACTCAAATATTGTAGAAATAATAATATTATAGGCGATGCAATCCAAGTTGGTGCAAATTGTTGCATAAAAAATTGCCAACTATTAAACACAAAAGTGTTTGAGCAAAAATTATCAGATCTTTCAATCTATACTTTTATACTCTACTACAACAGAGCTGGGCAACTGGTGGCCCGCGGACCGCACACCGCTTCTTTCTCCACTTCTCAGTGCCTACTGTGGTGAGATGATAAGAAGGTCCCTGGTGCAAGATTTGTGTCCCCACCTCTACCTTCCCCTTCTACGACGCTATTCCTCACGCTTACGCCGTAGCACGGTCACGTGACGAGTTTTTTCTCTATCAAGGCGGTAACCTTTCCCCTAGGGATCTCCAGTGTCCATTGCTATCGACGAGCGCCCTTGCCCGTTAATAGGCATGTTGAGCAGCTCTGCTCTACGGACTACATATCGCGATTTCGTTAGCTTGGAAAATAATTGAAACATCGATAGCAATTTCAATTGCAAATATTTTTAACAAAAAAGAAACCAATACCAGTAACTAGAAAAGTCGTACCTAAAAAATCGCTGTCATCGCGAAGATATTCAAAACTAAAACATGAATAACCAATCTGAAATCATTGTGCAGATATATGATTGTAAGATGTTGGCAGATAATATTGGCACTTATAATTTACTAATTTAAAATGAATCTCTCGATATAGCTACCACTGAATGGTTTCGTCAATAGTCAACAAAATAGTGGTACTCGTAATGTTGAAAATAACACAACAATACTGTCGCAATAGAATGGTAAGAATCGATCGGGCAGCGTAGTCGAGTATGCATAAACGTATATATTTATAATACTAAAAAGTATTGGCACTTCACGAATGCCTCGTCAGATATACCTTAATATAAATATAAGGCGTTAACAAGTATATATTTAATACGGTAAAAATGCAGTACGAAGGAATTAAACGTTTATCGGTCATCCCGCGCTGGTAGAATCTTAACAATTGTTGTCAGTATATCCTACTCGTCGAGGCGATGGCTGCCACGAAAAAATATTAAAATAAAATCATCACCTCGGCTTTTTATTAGGTTTAGGAAATTACTATTTGGTTCCAAAGATAACACTCGCGTCATAGATCCGGGAGTTTGCGATTGGAAAGTGCTTTCGAACGACGATTCGATGGTTCCCTATAACAATTCATCGATCTAATTTGGACGTTGTTAGAAATATTGCCTAGGTTCGACGACATATCATCTAAGTACGAAAAAAAAGATTAGTATTATTAACGTTGACAAGCTTGTCACTTTTCCTGCGGACGCACAGTAAAGGTGGTCTCGGTGGTAGTACGTCGCAGGAGGATGCTCATCCCCTGGCTTACATTGTTCATGTTTTTCCATTAATTCGGCCTGGAAGAAATAAACATTTCGGTTACAAACGTTGTTGCAATTTAGAGAAATCTTTGTTGAAGGATTCAGATTCTTTTCTTATGGTTTGTTTTTTATTAAAGAAAAACGTACTTGTAAAGTACGTAAATTAAAAGTGAAATTGATGGCAGTTCTCACCTGGCATATATCTCGACACGGTGGACAGATTAAAGCACCCTTGTGAAGCCATCCATTTTGTATTATCCTGATGGCTATTTCTTGACCAGCATGGTAGCAAGTATAAGTATAGTTTGCTACCTGCAAATAAAACGATCATTTGTCTTATTCTATTTGTCGATACATGATAATGTTTTTTATACTAATTTTAAAGATGAACTAACCATGATGTGCAATCTACCAGCTTCGCATTTATACTGATAACATCCGGAACCCCAATGCCGCCATTGTCGCGCTTGCTTGCATGTTTTCTCTTCCCACATTTGATTAGTATGATCGAAACACCTCGAGTGCGGACCGTATTTCTCCAAAGCGAAATTCTTGTCTGGATCTAATCCGAGAAGCAATGTTTATAGTTTTATAAAAGAAGAAACAGAATGTAAGATTTGTGTGATCTTTCACTCTTTATCATGATTTATTGACACTATTTCTTGACGATAATCCCAGTCTTGATTTACTTAACAATTGCGTGTGTATTCAAATGTTACTAATTTTATAATGCTAATTTTTAGAATTCGTGGAACATCTGGAACTGACCCACTGTAGAGGAAAATATTTATTAACGATGTTACTTACTTGGATTATTTTCTTCATAAAGACAATGAGATCCCCTGACTACAATATTCAGCGCCCTCCACGTGAATTCTTGAATGTATGGGCAATAGTCTGCGAAAGGCACCGAACCGCCATAGTATTGCACTTCTTCGGGCGGCACGCCAGGAATGGAATCGAAGTTCTGAAATCGAAAAATCAACTGTTGAATAAAATACAATCTACCATTCATCAAGCTGCATACGTTCATCGAACAAATTAAATCTCGAAAAAAAGAGACAAGAGAGTTCGTACTTGATATTTCTTAGGCAACACTTGTTTATGCTTGACCAAGTTGCACAGAGCAACCGAGCTTCGATCGTCGGTGCATTCTGTTTGTAGTGGATCCTGCTTCACCTTGTTGCAAAAAGGATGAATCGATTTTCCCCTGGAAAATATAAAAATGAAGTGTGAAAGTAATTGCAAGGGATCGAGAGAATGCAAAATATAAAGTCTTGATAAAGACACTCACGATAAACGAGATGATTTAGATGATATCCACTCTTTGCAGGATTTCATTGCGAAACTGCAACCCAGATTTTTGCCCCATCCTAATTCCTGAGCCATGGAATAATTTGCACTGTACCAACCAGTGTCTTCCATCAGAGCCAGCGTTATTCTCGAGTAAACTGGATTCTGCGTGTGTGTGCCTGTCATTGCTTCGTTCTAAATAATAATAATAATAATTAATATTATTAAACTATATTATATTGCATCTTCCATCCAATGAAGGATTGATGATTAATCGAATCGGGTGGTGAACCATAAATCTAATTAGTGAGTAAGCATTTACTTCGGTGAACCGCGCGCGGTTACACCGTTAAATTGGGAACTTACTTGTTAATTGCAATTGACACTGTCATATTACACCGCGATACTGATTGTAATTTGGTTTTCGTTATGTAAAATACTAGGGATCGTTACGAAAACGTTCGGTATAAAGATATTGTAATTTTGATGATTTAGTTGTGACTTATTGCAAATGCATGTAACTGTAATTAAATAGAAGCCACCGATAGTTAACGATTTTATAATTAATTGATTGTGTAATTTGATAAATAGACTACGGATATTTGTATTACAACCCAGTACGAGATCATGATGGTCACTCGTATGTTACGGCTGGTAAAACAAACAAGTTCACTCTTCGATGGCGGAATCCGGATCTATATTTTGATCCAGAGCATCAAAATCTTCGTTCAATTCTACCAGCACTACAGAAATGCACACTGACCTCAAATACTCGCTTCTCCCAATGTGTCAAAGCCGTGCCATCCTCCCCTTGATCTTCTAATTCCGCACCCTCCAAC
The DNA here is from genome assembly GCA_963966675.1 of Lasioglossum calceatum. NCBI lineage: Eukaryota > Metazoa > Arthropoda > Insecta > Hymenoptera > Halictidae > Lasioglossum > Lasioglossum calceatum. The sequence goes on from OZ016541.1 coordinate 19,769,081, forward strand.
TCCGGACAATTGAAGTGTGCTTGCGCCTCGGCTCGAACCTTCGGTGTAACTATCATTTGGATCGATTTCTTCACATAGTCATCGTGCACTTGCCAGTGCGGTCTAATCACCGTCTTGACAGTGTTCTCGCTCCATTGGTACGTCTCCAGCCTGTCGACATTAACCACCAAATAGTTTCTCGAAAATGCTATTACAATCTAGCACAATAATCGAATGGGTGTCTGGAAAAAAGGCTCATGCCAGGTTTTTTAAATTTTATAGGAGCGCGATTAGACGGATGCGAAACGAGTCTACCCCCTTAACATTTAATAAAACAAACCGCAAAAAAAGTCATTCAGTTTTCAGCCTTTTTCCAGTGAAAGAAGGTCCTAAGAAGGCTCATTTTCAGCTGGTTTTTATTATTGCAATTCACGTTTGAGTTGAAAATTGCGCTCCTATAAAATTGAAAAAACCTGGAATGAGCCTTTCGTCCAGACCCTTCTTCCTTGAAGATAAGCAACGAGTTGTTTTACGTCCTTCTGCAAATTTTATGAAATTCAATATATACCGATTCGATTATTATTTGCATCCAAAGAGACCACGCAAAAATGGAAATGTTTGCTGTGTTTCGAAGAGGTTTCGCCGGGACAAGAAAATCGACCGACACTTTTACGGTCGGTCCGTTCGATATTCGTATTGTAAGAAAATCTGCTGTAGCTCCAGAGGTAGCGGAAGGTGAGAGAATGCAAACTCACGGTCACATGTACCGAAAGTTCGAAAGGCGGAGGGTGGCAAGGAATAGACGAGATTCTTGCCACGCTGCTAGTTAAAGTAAAACGAAGGGTGCGAGGGAGAAAGGATCCGTGAAAAACGAGTAACACACCCACCTGCCAACGCCGGAACCGGGTTCGTTACGGTCCGTCGACCCGAATAAAACCCAAGGACACAAGGAATTTTCCAATTTTAAAGGCAGATGCACCAATGCCAAGACGGAGCCCGGGCGGCTAGCATACGTGAGGAGAAAAGCTCCTCCGCCAGCAGAAAGACGAGAGACAAAGTACGTTATTGCTGTCTTTCGAATCGCCGTACGAACCGGGCCCCCACGGGTCAAATTAATTTCACGGCCCCACTAAATTAACACCGAACACCGGAATTCGGTCTACAGAAGAATCGCAATTAAATCCAAGACGTGACCCAACAATAAGTCCAGTGCTTCCCCATCAATCCTTTTCTTCGGAGAACCAAATAAAGAATTGTCTTGTCGTTTTTCACATATTCTGTTCCATCTTCCATGTCTGGTTTCGAGGAAACTATTGCTTGTACGAATTTTTTGAAAAGATATTACCTCCGTGAATTTCTTGAAAATATTTTCATTATTTTCATGGAACAGACATTTCAGAAGCTCTATAACGACGACACCGTGGAAATTTTGATTAAAACGGGCTCCATGGTGAAACACAATCTTTGTAGTGCGAGTTCATGAAAACTAGGAAACAAATGCACGTCATAATTTTGTATAATTCAAACGAAATGCACAGATATGCTGTTCAATCTCTATTTAAAAAGAGAGAAGCATCTTTTAGCAGGAACTGAGAAGTTTGATAGTTAGAAACATACTTTTTGTAAAGGCACGTTTAATGAACGATGGTAAACATTATGAAAAATTGACTTACGTCTCGTTCAATGCTGGTTTACCGGTATCGGGTCGTCGAGGAGTTCTCGGCTCGCCGTTCTCATCTCGATAAAAGGCGTACAGGCTCACAGAAAATCCTAAGGCGTGCAATATCTCGTGTTTTACGGTGCTCAGCAGCGTTTCCAGTTCTTGAGGTTTCGTGCTGATACTTTCCGGGCACAGATTGGCGTGACCGGCTATCGGCCTGAAACCCGATTCGATTCGCTATTAGTCTAACACCGGGAATCGATCGAACGTACACACAGTTAGTTAAAGAATTTCACCGGTCCAACGCTGCTTCCTGTTGGCAGTGTGCAGCGTACGCTACGGTTAATCCTTTCTGGCATTTCTTCGTTTGCATCGCGGACACGTAGAACACGAAATCTGCACCGTCAACTCCGCGACCGGCTCTGCTGCCTTCTGCTATTCCGCAATCGTGGCCGGTCGCGTTGCACGTTCGACAAACCTAAATTTATACGTTCACTGTAGAAAGAGTAATCGTTCCGGCGAACGATTCTTTACATTGTCAAACGTCTGTATTGTACTCCTAAAATATCGCAATTATGTGTCCACAATTTTTGCAGATTGCGTGATTAAATTTTACCCGAGGAGGCCAGAAATGTTTAACTTTCTAAAAAATATAATCCTGCAGATTTTGACGAGAGAATGCCGAAAATCCGAATTTTTGATCTTAGGAATCTACTGGTTCAACAGTTATGCGTGTTTAAAGTTCAGTGATTTTCACCAGTTTTGATAGGTAAGGGTGCCGCCATGTTGGTGCCGCTGAACTTTGAACACGCAGAACTTTTGAACCAGTGGATTTCCAAGATCGAAACTTGGATTTTCGCAATTTTCTCATGAAAATCTACAAGTTTGTATAAAAAAAGAGCTAAACATTTCTGGTTTTCAAAATTTCAAATTTTGTACAAAATTGTATACTTTTTATCAAACAAGATTAATGATTTCGTGCTTACGTCAAGATGATCTTCAGGAACAACTACGTCGCCGCATATAGTGGTAGGGCGGCAGGTGTCAATGCAGTGTATATGGTGATCTTTGATGAAGACTTGGCTGCTTTCACATTTCCTGAACCACAAAAAATTAACGCGCCATTAACACTTTCACTGCCGAAGCAAATGACTGTGGGAAAGACGAAATATTGCATATAGAATCCTATTTCCTATGAACTATTGCACTGGGGTCTTTCCAAAGATTCCGCGAAAGCTGGAAAACTTACTGTAAAGTCTGAATGTTCAAAGGAAGTCAAAGAGAACCTTCACATTTCTTCGCAATGCACCAGCGGAAATAGGTACACAAATTTTGCTGATTTCGCGAGAAAAATCGCCAGACTACCATTTCAATTCTAAAATCGAGTGGTCCTCTCAGCGTCAATATTCGCGATAATGTGAAAACCGTAAATTCTCTAATATTTGAAGACCTTGGTCGCGAAAGTTTAGTGGCGTTTACGGTAGATTTTTCAGATCGAGAGACAGAACGCGAGAGGCGAGAAAGTCGGACATTCGAGCCAATAATGAAAAGCAGTGCGCGGTATGGTGGACCCCATAAAAATGGGAGTTATGACGAAGCAGGCGCAGGATATCTCCAATGATTTAGACAACTGTCGCCCGAGAATCGCGGACGGGATCGGCGTGGTTTTGTCTCTTTAAGCATAACGCCCCTCGTGGCAGTAGAGAAGCCCCGTAATCTTCGGAGCTTATGTTGGATCGGACTGATTTAGATCAGCAATTTTCGAGTGAGAAAAGCCTGGAAATTATTTGGCTATTATATAGTTCCATATAGAATTCGGTGCAATGCGATTAATGGATTAGGTACTTACTACTATCTATAGTCGGGGGATTCGAAGAGAACACTAATTGTGTAATCCGATAGGATATGTCCGAATTTAGTCGGGATATCGGGAATAATTTAAATATTAACGGACGGTAATAACGTTTGCCGTGAGTCATTATTTGGAAAGTTCATCGTTCATATCGGATCTACATTCTGCAAACAAAATCGCTGCGATGATTTCGACGCTCCGAACCAATTTTCCGCGCAGCCGCGCCGCGTTTCATTTCCAACAAAATCGTTGAACGCCTATGGCGAATTTTATTTAGACCCGTGGTAAACATGCATAAATTTCTGCAAACATACGCCGGCTAGTAATTACTATCAAACTTCCCTAGCTACGAAGCTTCGAATCGATGTCGCCCGTTGTTACATATATGTACACACACCGATTGTCCGTCTTCCTCCAAGACAGATGACGATCGTCCGTTACAAGGCACACGCCGCGACTGACACTAATTGATGCTAACCAACGCTACAGGATAAGCATATATTAATTGCGTTAATTAAGACGTATCCCGTTTCGAACGGGCCGACGCGACGCGACACGACGCGGTTCAGCGTACCGAGCCCGTGTTTGTAAAACACTTGAGCCGCGCTCGAACTTGGGAATCTGTGCAAATTAACACGTTCCTGCGAGTGACGGCTGCGGACGTGAAATTTTCGCTAGCGCACTGCCAAATCACAATTGCTTTTTCATCTGATAAACAAACGTTAACCTTTCGACTGGATGACGTTTCGATTATGAACTCTAACGAGGAGGTAACGAAAGACAAAATTGACATAGTAGATCTGTCGTTAATTGTTAAGAAGAAAATTAGTAGATTAGAAGAATAATTAACTTAATCAGAATTTCATAGCTGAACTTCCATGTGGAAGATTATTGGAAATAAAAAATTACGCATATGCGTACTACAGAATTCTAATATGGTTTCTAGGATAAAATCAGGGAGGGTTTAAGTCATCATTTTGCTGCAATCGCATTTGTTTGTAAACCACAGTGATTTGAATTTCGTAATTTTTCAGAACCAAATTTCTGCGTTATTTTTGCGAATTATTGGAAATCGCGTCATTGTCGATATTGTGGTCAATTAAAAATCTTATCAATGAACAACACTGAAAGTAGACAATTGATCAACAGACGGAGGAACAAGGTAATAATAACACTGTCGTTTGAAAAATACGTTTTTTTTTAAGTCACGTTTCTCAAAAACTGCGGGTGTAGGGGAAAAATTAAGGACAGATTCGGAATCAGTGCGAAAAACTCTAAAAGATCCGCCATCCACCCAATAGTATATTGGAAAAATGTTGGATGTTGGACAGTGTAATTGAATCTTGTCAAACCGGAACGTGATAGACTATTAAACAATCTAACATCGACAGAGTTTTGTCAAAAATGGCTCGAATCACGGTCGACGTTAATTAAATTAAAAATCTAAAAATTGAGTGAATTGAGCAGATGGAGGTAGTGGTAATTGAATAATTGAATCGCGCGGTGATGGGTCAGGAGTCGTGTTTCAGATAGAAACGACGGTTTCCCAAAAGGGGAAATAAAAGAGAAGGAAATATGATGAAACGAGATAGCCGACGAAGAAATCGAAAAACCGGACGCGTGGAGGAACTCGGAGAAAGTGGCAAAGCCGTAAAGAGAGAAGTATAGGGGTTCCCGAAGACCTGGTCGGTAAATGTACACCGAGGGTAGTCCGGCCCACGTGAGACTTTCGAACGAAATATTAGAGGCAGGGAACATTATGGGGAAAGTTAAAGGATGTCACGGGAAAAATTCGAAACGAGAGAAAATACGATACGCTACCGTCCGGCTAAACCGTCACACAAACTTTGTAATGAAATCGGTTCAATAAATGAACAGTTGACTATTTATACCGATGAAACTAGAATAATTAGCTCTCGATATAAATAGAAACCACTTCATTTTCTAAAACATTTCACAGAGTATTTACATTCTCCATCCTGACAGAAGTATTTCTCGATCTTTTATGTATGTATAAGGATTTATAATTATAGATTGCTCGTTATCTCGCTAAGTAAACCTTCAGTTCTAGTGATTTTTGACGTAGTCGATGGAGGGGACAGGTGTAAAATATTTGTTAATATAATATTCCAGATCCGTGCGAGAGTTCATGAAAATCGGTGATTATGACCTCGCGATGGTTCCTTGTAAGACAAATTCTTACTGGCAGACTGAGCAGAGTCCGTGAAAGTAAGGAACGTTCTCTCCCTGTACTGTACATTCAGTGGATGCTTGCTGAATAATGCAACGGATTCTCTCCCGAACCACGGAAGCTCACTCACTCATCCACCTATACTTCAGTCGAATTTTCCTGCCTTCGAGTTCGGGCTAAGCTCGGGAAGCATGTCAAAAATCATTGAAAATACCACTAGCCTCGTGAAACATTGATAAACCGGGATCTCGTTGTCCCAGCGTCACTGGGGGTCGCGGATTTAAAGAGCCGAAAGAATTGCCAAGAGACATTCCACTTTAGACAATTTTAACAAGTTTTCAACTTATTCATTAAATATAATATTAACTTTGCGTTTAAACGCATCTGGAAACACTAATCGCTCGGCTGTCCTAACACTCCTAACTGTATAGAATCAAAGTAAAACGTTTAGGTTACCTGTTTAACCTAATAGTGTTCTTCGTTTCACGGACCATGAGTGCACGCTCCCAGAAATGAACAGCTTCTGGTAGGATCGTATTCTGAAACAGAATAAAGGATTTTGAAGTCTGTGTTATATTGATGTTTGACACTATATATGCCATACAAATAGAGGTTCAACTTCGAAGAATCGAAAACTTTAGCTTGTACTGTATAAACAAATTCCCCCAACTTAATGTTCACTATACGATGTATTTTATTCCGAACAAAATGTGAGAAACGAATGCGATATACTTCGAGTGGAGTGACCCAGAGACGATTTCCTCCGAAAAGTGCGAAGGGACGAAGGAATCGATTCCACTCAGAGTGCGACGAGATTTATAAGGATTGCTGCAGATCCGAGAAGATGATGTTTTGTCGAATATCTGTTCTCAATGCGCGTCAGCGTCCTGTGAAAAGGTTGCCCGAGTAAAGTCGACTAAATAAAGCGACCCATTTGTACTCGAACGTGGCAAATCTTTTGCACTGATCCTGAAGGCGGTATATTTATTTAAAAATAAATGACCAGAAATACTTTTTCAGCACAAATAAATGAAACGGATAATACGAACATAATAACGACACCGAGCGGGATTATGGAGAGAAATATAATAAGAATATTCAGCAGAAATATTGGAAATATGTAATATGAACAAAAAGTCGATATGTTTGCGTGCATGGGGATCATGTTATTCGAAATTTATGATGTTTCTTTCATTCGAGAGTTACCAGTTCCTATTGATTTAATTTCCATTCGAAGCTTGCCTGGGTTTTTGTTTTGTGCACGCGTGATGCAAGTCCAAATAAATGGAGCCGTCCCCGTGTAATATCTATATTCTTTGTTCTCGCGTTGATCGATAATACATTTCGCCTGATATTATACAGGAGCGATTGTGGATTTTTTTCGGGCCGGATTTCCGTCCAGCGACAGCGGTTTAAATTAAGCCCATCTACGTATGCAGAACTCGTGCCCGTGCATTTACTTCTTCGTTCCAATTAATGCCGTGCATTATTTCATCTACAACCTGCATATGAGTACGTTTATATTTCGGCGAGATTGCTTATCTGGACGGTTGGCTGATTAAAAAATGTAATTACAGTTCCAAATTATCTTTTAAATTATTAAACCAACGGCATTACCGAGCACCCGTGCGATTTCATGGCGAAAATAAATCTTGGAAAATATTCAGCACGTATCAAAGAGCATCTGATTTTCATTAATTATAAATGCTTTCAGTCGATAAAGCAGTGAAATTGTGAATAGGTAATGGACAATAGGTGTCAGCATGTTCTTGTAGAGAATCTGAGAAGAAGAAACGAGCGACACTATTTTCGTCTGGCTTAAATAAATAATCGTTACTTGGCTAAGCTGTTCAGCTGTCCACAGGATGGCAAAGTTACGCTCGAACGAGAGTGCGTCATTAATATCGGTCTAATGGCGAGCTCCTGATAATTAAAACGGAGTCACTTGAATGGAGCTCTGAAAGCCGAGAATGTGCAAACACTTAACTCCCTCTCGTCTTACACTATTTTTCACCAATTACACTCGCAATGAACCTTTATTTCACTTGTTCGAACTGAATTGTTCACGCTTTACAATCCTATACACATTTACCATAAAGCTTCTGGCCACAAAGCACACAATCAATCTACAAAGTCAACAAAGATCAAAGAATGGGTAGCTTACTAGGAAATAGTGCAGTAGATTAATTTCTATTCTAAATCGCTGCTACGTAACTTAAAACGAAGAGGACCCTATTCGTTATGAAGCGTGCAGAAGTTAGACAAAGAGTGAAAACAAGAAATGGTTCGGTAGATTAATTGAAAACTCCCACTTTAAATTACTGCAGCCCTGTGTAACTTTCAGCTAATATTTCTTTAATGTGTGTTTGCGAAACAGTTTGAAAAGTTGCAAGGGAAGATCTTCAAGCCGGAAATTCAGAAAATTATGAAACTTCCAGGATATGTAGAGCACATATGTACGGGGGAGTACATTATGCAATCTTTTGTGTGCTTAAATTCACTCTAAGGAGTTAAACTTACGTGAAAATTCGGTTAAGTTGCCCTGTAACTTGCAAACTATAATACAAAGGACAGAAGAGAGGTTTTAAGACGGAAGAAACTTGCCATTTCCATTTAAAAATTCCGCATAAATTAACATTACAGAAATCAATTGACTAATTGCGCGTTCGAAGTCTCTTTCGAAGGCCCACTTCAGGGCTAAATATTATAATTAACGCTAGAACTACTGAGTGAAGCTCGTACCGCTTAAAAGCCAGAGGAATGCGTTCACTCAAATTTCCGCGATTTTTCTCACAATCACGAGCCCGTGCGGTCATTCAAGTTTCCATGTAATCAATAAATCAATTGAGAAATTGCATTTCTGAAGTCCAATTTGAAGCTCCAATTAAGGATATTAATTAACTCAACTCGTGTCGCTTCGTAAAAGGTTACACTCACTTAAATTTTCTCCATTTTACCACGTTTTTATTTGCTCGCTTTCTTGTCTATCTGTCTGTCTCTCTGTTCGGTACAAATTTTGCAATTGATTTTAAACTAACTTACCGATGAGCTAGAGACTTGAAATTTTAAACATAGCTCAGAACTGGATAACAATGCAATATTTAAAAAATTTTTTTTAAAAAGCCTATGCGTTTAGGAGATATAAATTATTAATAAATTTTACCGTTACACCTCCACCCCCCGCGTGACATAGTACGTCAACGCGTTCAGCGTCCCCACTCTACTACGTGTTCCCACTCTGACTCATCCCCACTCCACTGATCCGCTTCGCACCGAAGGAGCTCAGTGTGCGTTTACGCTCCGTGCGGTGTTTACAAAGTTACTGCGTATTATTATACTATAATGTTCGTTTACCAAGCGAAAGTACCGTTGCACCGAGATTCTCCGTCGAACCTTTATCTTTGACATTTTACCACGGCGTTTGTGTTCGATAGGACGCGGTCGCAATACCGTCTGAAATTTACTACATGTCTCTGTTATAATCTCATCAAAATGTTTAAAATCGATTGAAAAATTTCACACACGCAAGACTAAAAAGCAGAAAATAATTATTTAAATAAAAATTAATTTTTTGAAAATACCACGTTTTTAAAACGGACTAAAAAGTATAAAATAATTTAAATAAAAATAAATTTAAAAAAACGGACTAAAAAAGTATAAAATAGTTTTTCCTAGCCCTATACAGGTTCCTAACCCCATACAGATTGTGAATTTCTAATAGCTATGAAAATACTTGTAAGATTTAAGACGAAAAACGTGGGGCGCAAGATAATAGTAAGGAGTGTAGAGAGTAGCTGGCGTTGAGAAAACTCACACAACAGTTTGTATCATCTGCAGTGCAATAAAATTATTAGTGACTTAGGTGAACTATTCATAATTATCTATTGCATGCGCCCCACGTTTTTCGTTTTAAATCTTACTAGTATTTTCATAGCTATTAAAAAGTCATAATCCGTATGGGGTTAGGAACCTGTATGGGGCTAGGAAAAATTATTTCATACTTTTTAATCCGTTTTTTAAAATTTATTTTTATTTAAATTATTTTATACTTTTTAGTCCGTTTTTAAAAATTTATTTTTATTTAAATTATTTTATACTTTTTAGTCCGTTTTAAAAACGTGGTATTTAAAAAAAATTTATTTTTATTTAATTTCAGATAATCACGAGTCAATACGCACTAGATTCCATATCATTCAATAAATCAATTTACTAATTGCACTTCGGAAGTCCAATCCAGAGGTAATTATCATGATTAATACTGAAACTACCGAGCGAAGCAAGTACACACAGTCGCGCAGAAGCTAGAAGGCCGCGTTCACTCAAATTTCCGTGATTTTTCATATAATCACGGGTCCGTACATCCAAGTTTCCTTATGTATGCGTTAGCACGGAGCTCGGCGTGCATCGTCCATTATGTCGGCTCTTTATTCTCGTTAGTTTCGTTGCGCTTCCTTTCTTTCCAACGTGCGACCATCTCTCCAAGCTCTGAATATCGCGTGCGTCCTTGCGCGTCGAGACGCGCCGTTTATCACTACACGGGAGGGACAGTGTTCTCCTTTATCACAATATTGCTAACTTGTGTTTGTCTTATCAACGTCGTATAAGTCGTTCAACCATATATCGTTTTCCGGCGCGTAATAGGCAGCCGCGCGAAAATGCTCTTTCGCAACCCTTCAAACAAATTGCTATTTAACCATCCTCGTCTAACATACCACTTCGAAGTGCAAGGCTCTATCAATCTTCAGAAACGATCTCATTTCTACTATTTTATGTTCATCGTAAAATACGTCAATTGCGCAATGTGTTCCACGGACTCTGTCCTCTCGAAATGTCTTTGCGATTTTAAACAAAATTCGAAAATGTTACGAATAAAAGTTGTTACATCTAAAACTTTCTATTATGCTCGATTACATTATGGTACAACTCGAAAATTAAACATTTCTTCCGACCTAGAATAATTCCATTCTATGTGTATGATATTTTTCATTTTATGGATATGAAATTGATATAATACCTCATACACTACTTAAATGTATAGTAATTGATTAGATACCAACATATTTAATAACGTAAATAATATTTTGAATAATGGTACATCAACTTTTAGGCACCAAGTGTTAATTTCAATTAATATACAATGATTTAAGGAAATGAAGAACTGAATGAGAGGTTGAGTATCTGAAATTAGAGCTGCATTCGAAAGTTCAATTCCGAGTCGAATGTTACCAGAATGATTTGTTCGAGCGTGTTCAGGCGAAAGGGGGCAAAGTATTAGTTTGCAAAACTGTATTGTTACAGGAAAGGGGTAAACATCAGAGACGAAATAGCGAACGAGGAAAAGGTCGGTCTTGCTTTATCGACCCCCGCATGGCTAGTTCGATGTCGGTATTAAATGCAAATGCCGAGTCCTATTTAAATTTCAGATGCAATTAGATTCATTTACTTTCAGGAGCCAGCAATTATTCGACTTACAGCGGAAAGCTGTGTGCCGGAATACTATCGCGGTGAAAATTTTCGGAATAAATCAACTGTTGCTGCCGGCTGATGCACAAATCCTAGCGAACCTCGCGAGAGCCCTGCGTTTCTACTTTAGATTCCGGAGGCCCTCGTTCTAGTTCGCCAAACGATTTACGGTCTCGATAACTAGCATTTTATTCATGAAACGGACGATTTTTTTCTCTCTAACTAACCAGCGATCAATTCCTGGCAGACCGGCTCCCACCCTGAGTATCGTATAGGCTTGCTGATGCTTTTTATTCAACAGAAATCTCAGTGCTGCACAATATTATCGGAATGAATTCTTGTTACGAATGTTCAACTTTAATTTCTGTTCTGTTTTGTTTAAAATCAAGCTTGCTTGAGCATCGTGAGAAATACAATACTCCATTAAGGTAGGAAGAGGAAGGAAACTTCATATTTTTCGAATGGCTACATTTCTGTTAATGCTTAAATATTGATCACAAACGCATCAAATTTCATTTCATCGAAAAAGAAACGCGTAACATCCATATTTGTTAGACTTTGTTAAAATTTTCATCACGAGTCTGACTCGTTAAAATACGGGAAGGGTGATACCTCGCTGGTGTCACATTTCTCCAGTCTTTCTATAATTTCAGGAATTTCATTCCGCTCGTAAATGTTTCTTACGATATTCTTTTTCGTAAACGAATTTCGTAACCGATGTATAATGTCGAATAAAACGTTCGCCATCATATTCTCCTCATTATCTTCTCGTTTACGAGGACACAGGATCGTTTTAGAAACATCCGATCCCCGTCATAGCGCGAAGAGCAATAAAGCAGAGTAAAGTCGTCTCAATCCGAGATAAGAGCCAATATAGAAATCTGAGCGGCGTGTAACACGGTATTACAGCTTACAGTCAACTTTGTGAACGAATACACAGGGAAGTGGGGTAGAAGGAGGAGGAGGAGGAGGAGGAGGAGGGGGAGCGGCTGGAGAGAGTGTTTGAGGATCGATCGTTCGCGACGACAGGTTTGTTAGAGAACGGAGCAATCGATTTTCAGAGGTTGCTCTCCGGCTCGATTTGCGAGATTATCATACGGCCAGGTATTATGCGGAGTAAACGATGGTCCCGCGTGTTCGAAGCTTGCCGGGTACTCTGATTGAAATGCCCCCGGTAATTTCCGGTTATTTGGCGCATACAGTTATGCCCACGACGCGGTGCATTACACTGCTATGACGCCGGCAACGTTTGATACGACGTAGAACGCGTCCATTTACCACGCTCCATTTCCAGTTCCTGCCAGATGCGCGCCACGAGGAAAGGGAGAAAAGCTGTCGTAATTAAGCGTACACGCCTTGCCACACCGATAAATGCTCTTGGCTCCGGATCGTTCGAAAAATCCCCGGCGGTAACGGCTCGAAGGTTCTTCGATCGTTCTGCTCCAAGTGCAAATCGATCATTTCTGACGTCCAGGGGAGGAATATTTTCCAAAACCAGGTACGACGTACAGTCAAACCTTCGGTAACTCGAAAACCTCTATAACACGAGAATTTTGTTCATTCCTCTCCGCTCTACTTTATAAACCTCTATGTATCGAAATAAAACTTCCTTTATCAAAATTTATTTTCCACAAGCGTGGAAGTGAAACAAGCCAAAACAGCAGTAAATATTTTACGAAGTTTCGTAGAAAGATGCTATGATATTGAAGAAAATGCTTGTTGAAAATTCTCTGCTTTGGTTAGCATTGAAAATACTTAAATATACATATAAGAGTAGATTATATTTACTGTATGTATATAATAAATAACTCATCTCCAAACATTGAACTTTTCCTTTTTTAAAACTATTACTATCAGCGAATCATTGGACTCTTGTACAAACTCCCTGTAAGTCGAATTTTCGTAGGATAAACCTCTCTTACTCGAAGACTTCGATAAGTTGAAACCTCTAAAAGTCGACGATTTAGTTCTTCCGTTGAGATTCGAGTTATTGAGGTTCGACTGTAATATGATTTGTGCGAAATTAGGCTGGCTTTTATTTTGATGGTCTCATTTTTCTGACCCGTAATACCACGTGGAAGGTTATCCGCACAAATGAGTATCGACAGTTTCCTTGGAATGCGCTCAATGTAGAATTGTAATCGAGTCTGTATTGTATTATATAATATGCATGACATTAGGACGGGCTTAAATCATAATTTTTCCGATTTCGAATTTCTTTATATAGTACAGGCAATTATAGTTTATAATTTTTCCAAGACTCCACGTAGTAGATTATTGAGGAGAACAAAAATCGCAAATTTCTTCGTCGCATCTGCAATATAAAATTGAAATTGAGTTTGTGGCCAGTTTCGAATTTATTTACAATAAATACAGGTCTCCGAATTTTTGTCGATTTTAAGGAAAATAGAATTTCAAGCACGCACTTAAAATATTCGTTGACAATAAAAATGAACAGAGAAAAGAGGAACGGCACTGCAATTTGTAATTTAATTACGACCGTTTGCAATGTACCAGTACGTCAATAAAATGTTACATTGGTCAGTTTACTGTTTCGTGGTCGGAGTATCAATTCGGCGAGGTTGGACAGAAATATTTTGAACGCGAACCATTTTCCGTAGCTTTTAAATAAAATATTGTTTTTATTATTGCGGTATTACCAGAGTTATATGCAGTATTGATAATAAAACAGACGATTAACTATTTACTACGTGAAACAGTATTTTATCCGTCCCTGAATCGACATCCGGCCCGATAGTCAGCCGCGCCGTAACAAGTAGAAATAAACGGGAATGGTCAGACAGATTAGCTAAAGCGTACTTTTATGTGCGCACACAGACCGTACAACTTTCCCGTTTAATTCTTTCAGCGGCTACGTTATTTCGTTTAAAACAATCCTTCTGCACATTCTCGATTTAATCATGCGACTGCTGTATATTTATTAGAAATGTTCAGTTAGTCGAATTCACCGCGGATAATGTTGAATTACTCACATTGATCAGATACAACTTCTCGTCATCCAACCTGTAACAGAAAAAACCAACATGAACACATTACAAAAGAATATTAAAAACAGTGTTTAGGATTAAGTTGGCCCTTTTAAATGATTTTTAGATTATTTAATTTTCAGTTCCTCTCTTCGACATTCCAGCCAGTCGGGCTAAACTGGAAGCACTATATATATTTTTATAAAATCATAAAAAAAATTGTTACTAATATGTTCACGTGACTCCAAACGACAAACGACTCAAGTTAAGGTTGTAGTATAGTTGACAATTGGAGTCTCGCAGCATTGAATCTTCCTTATTCTTCTTCAACCAAACGCAAGATTGCCGGCCCAATTGCGCGACTCGCCTTGAATAATAAGTGACGCTCATAAGAAAATTGGTCAATTGTTATCGTCGAATCAATAACGTTACAAGTGTGATTCGCTGGGATTGCAGCACGTGACGGTCCTAATTACTCCCTCTCTCTCTCTCTCTCTCTCTCTCTCTCTCTCTCTCTCTCTGTGATTGCACGAACATGATATTTCTTTTCCGATAGTAACAACAATAACAAAAAGAAGAAAGGCGATCGTCGTGCACCGGTATACAGGCAGGCACTTACATGCAGTCGTGGAAGCTTAGCCACGAGTTATGACGTAGGTTTGTACGAGAACCCAGGACGGTTGTTAGTGGTTAATTATACGGTGGGATTAGCTTGGCCAGCGCTACTGCAAACCAACCTCTATAATTTTCTCGAGAGCTCAAATTCAAGCGTAAAGCGTGCTACTATACCTAGGTTTAAGGTATAGTGGAGCCCGAGAACGGTCAGTCGGATTTTCCTCGACGACCGGCTCTGTGTTGATCATCCGTCCCATTCTGAACACAATTCCTTGCACGTTCCAACGTCTTCGTTACATGTAATACTATTTGTAAGTCATCCCATAAATTGTCTCGTTTCTCAGTCCACTTTACACAGTGTGTGTGTTGTGTCTTGTCAGTGTTCAACTACAATTAGCGAGCCTCTGGGAAACACGCCTCGTGGAGAGGTAATTAATGAACTAACTCGATTTAAAATCGAACACAGCGTAGACGCAAATTGACACTCGAGTCGGCCACACACTAATTGTAAGCACTTTAAGTGACTTGCACGACATTTGTGAAAATAGTAGTAGCGGATACGTCGACAGTATTTGGTCTTGAAGGAGAGGAGCGACCGCAGTTTATTATTCGGGGAGGGATCGCGAAGCGTTCGAAGTTGGCGAGGGAATTTCACGAGCTCGGGGTGTAAGATTTCAAAACGCGAATGAAATCGAGCGTTACGCCACGGAGAGTACCAGCAGTGTTGGGCGAGGCCAACTATGGAATACAAAATGAAATAAACTGTTGTGAACCGTGGACGAGGTACGAGCGGCAGCCAAGTCATGCGCGGCTTCTATCTTTTCAGGACACCGCCGGTTTTGGTGGCAGACAGGTACCCGGCACCGTGCCGAAGATCCGAAGCGTCACTTTGCCATGGCCAAATCTATTTACCGCGTGTCACGAATTCAAATCGGCTGCTCGGCAGTCGCCGCGCGATCTTCCGCTCGGTGGAACGCTTTCAATGCTGTTTTCTATACTAAATTCCGTTTGTATTTCCATATTTGTCAGCCTGACTTCAACGTCCATCCCGTTATTCTGTCTTGGTCCTACGTTATGCGAATTTCCTTTTTATTTTTATTTGGCCATTTTTATTGTAGTGAAAACTTTGCTGTGCGGCGAATGAGGCTGATCCGTCACGCCCCGAGGTGAAACGTTGTTCGGGCAAACTCGGGGAAGGTCTGCAATCGCCATAGAAGTTTTCACTTCTTGCTTACATAAACAGCTTCGCATCACTCGAAAATATGTCCTCAAAGAATTAGATTTTGCAAATTATTTTAACCAGTGAAGCATTTAAGATGGATCTTTGCTGGATCCAATCGCGACAAAATTATTTTAAGGATTTTACAGACGTTTGAACTTCGAAAGAAGAAGAGCGCTGAGAGATTTTCTTATTGCGAGAAATACATCGTCGTCTTATATCGAAAGGAAACTGTAAATTGATTTACCCGTGGTTATAGTCCTTGCGGGATTTAGTTGTTGTCAGACCCTAATCAAGTTCAATATCGAAGCCAGCAGAAGAGTAGAATTTTTCAGCAGCCTTTGGTTGGAGGTAGAAGGACAAAGAACGGAATTTAGCGGGAGGGAAGTGAAAGGGAGGAGGTTGAGACTCTTTATTACATCATACCGAGAACACAACAAGAGGAATAAGGGATTGAGTAAGGAACTGGTGAGATTCCGAGGCGCGAGAGGGAGAAGGGGGATACCAGGAGAGAAGAGGTCGCTCCTCCCAGCAGGTTATATTGCGCGTAGGATTAAACTTATACGAGCAGCTGTTGTCTCGCGGGCGTATTTCGCCTAACATCGGCGCTCTGTCACCAGTTTTGCTTGATGTTTGCAGCCGAAACTTTTCCCCGATATCTTCGCACAAAACGTCTTGTTAGACGTTACGGCGACGAAAGATTGCTCTCGGATACGAGGCGAAAGGTGACGTTCACCTAATCCTGGCCTTGTAATTCTCTGCAATCGCGAAAATGTGCCGTCCTCGGCGCGTTTCAATTTTCGGAGCGAAATTAGGCAATCGCCGTAAACGAAGAAAAACACTTTGCCCGCGTAGTTTCTGAACTCGCGCAACCGTTCTGCACTTAACCGTAAAAATAAACTGACAATACGTCTGGTCTTTCTTCTTCAGAACGTCTAATTTTGAGCTGCAATTCATAGTAGCGAAACGAAATAAACAAAATAGTGAACAACCAAATAGTACCGTGTTCGATATCATTTTAATTAGAAAAATGTCACAAATATCTGTTTCAGAGAGTTTCGTAAGAAAAACAAAAAATAACGAAAAACAAAAATATTTTGCCATTCCATTAATACGGAAATGAAATGTTACGAGCACTGCAGCGAGGAAAGTTTTCTGGAAAACGGAGAATCGAGCCCGCGATAGGAAGATAGGAAAATTCAAAATTCCTTTGGAATTAGTCAAACGATTCCACGTTTGCGTCGGGGTGCCTTGTCGCGTTAGCCCCCGTAGTGGCAGTTGTGCTTGGGACTCTGGAACAAAGCTCTTAACTTCCGTAATTTCAATTTCAGATTATTCGACCTGGCATTTCCATGGCACGGTCTCACGAACATTGTCACCTGTAGCCGTCACGGGACTCGCAATCACTGCAGCTCAAATTGAATTTCCATGTGGATGCTGACTTGTTGATAGTCAGGCGTGTTGTTCCGCCAACGAGACAACGACGTCAGGATGAATCTACCGCCATCAAACTCCCACGATTCTTTGCGTAACAAAGACGCAATTACAGTCAGAAAATTATATCGAAGCCACTTTCATAAATTGACGAGCTTACATTTCAATCATCCACTTTCAAATTGAAACTACAGCTGCACTGAATTTTTATTGTTTTCGTAAAGTGGTTTGTGAATAGGATTTGCATGCACTTACGACAGAAATGTGCAATTCCAAACAGGAAAGATAAAAAGGATTTAAAAATATCAACGTTATGATTTAATAAAACCACTGATGAGAGAAATAAACTTCTGCCTGGTTCCCATGTCTTCCATTTAATGCAAACGATTTTTATTTCGCAGTTTATTTATGAAGCATTGAATTGCAAATCGATTATAAATATATCTTTCCTCCCGTGACTCCAATAATTTGATTAACCACTGCAAACGTATGTTTTTCCTGTGGCTTCCAACAACAACATGGTTGAAAAGCAAATACGAAATTCATTTTTCATAAATTACTCGAAGGCTGAATTTCGTGTTTTTAAATAGAACCTCATTTATTCTTTTATTTCTTACACATATTTTATGTGAAAATTTTATGGTAGATGATACACAACGATTTTTGTATCTTATTTTACGTGAATAAATATTACGCATTAAATTTATTCAGTAAAAATGCATCGAATCCTCGTGAAGTGCTTTTATTAGCAACATTGTAACTCTAGACCCACTGTAGAGTGGTTCTACGGTGAAACAATTTTTTGTCACCGCCCCAAACCGGATTTCGTAACGTATCCGTTTACTAATACGAGTTCGAACAGAAGTTTTCCACTTATTCGAAGCGATTCAGATTAAAACCTGCACTGATTAAGAGAATGTGGTAATGATCAGACGCAGGTGGAATCAAAGGGCCCGGCCTCTAATCACAAGATTAAAGTCTGTGAAGTTCAGCCTCGGATTAAGAGATAACCGACTCTCGCTTCCTCACAACGAGAGGAATAACGAACCGAGTTCGGATCTTATGAACCGTGCGATTCCCTCGTAACTTTTAGATCCGTTAAATCCGTCCTGATGCTCTTTGACATCCACTGGGTACCTCGTTGCTTTCCCACGCTCGGGCCACTGTCTACAGTCTACACTTTCGCCACGCTGACACCGAGCGTTCGTTATAACGGTCCCAGTCATTTTTCACCTGTACCTCGAAATTCGGTAATTCGCCGACCGTGCACGGAATCGTGTTATGGACCTCGCCTAAACGAAGAGAAAAACCATTTGACAGTAAAACTATTATATACAGGGTGTCCCGATATCGGTGGTACAACGCCGTAGAAGGGGAGGTTCCAATATGTCGAAAATGTGGAATGAATTTATCGGATTCGATATCTCGTTTTCCAGAAAATCGTTTAGCTCTGCATTAAGGAAAATGGATTTTTCAAAATTGTATTTTTTAAAAGTATGGAATCATCATAAACTCTACTATGGCAGGAAAATACGAGACTTCGAATAATGGACCAGTTGCTTAATTTGTTGATTGGTGGAATAAATAAACTATTCACATGTGAAGCGGAGATAATAGAGATCGCTGTAATGTGCTTGTCAAAAAATAAAGGAAAATGGGAAAAGGTTTTTCCACGATTTTTCCACGATTTTCGACGACCCGTCTGACCAGGAGAGTGCAAGGTCACCGATTTAGTTGAAATTTTGTATACTTATAGATCTCGATCTCCCTATTACGAATATATACAGCATTATAGGGGCAAACACTCAATAATTGTTGAGATATTCGTAAACAAAGTCTCTGTTAGTGCTTAAATATAGTATTGTAGTTTTTCAACGTTTTTCAACGTACGAGAATTTCCAACACGGTGGGCTAGGGTTCGATTCTCGTCTGGTGAAAAGTATTTTTTTTCTTATTTATTCACATTATTTATTCGCTGTGTAACATTGACTTGTCTATAAGAGATTGCACATTTATTTCAAATTAAAGAACAAAAGTTTTAATAAATTATAAATAAATTAACCGTTCCATATACAGTCGGATTAACAGCAGAGAGACAAATTTTCCAAACTCACTTATTCGATGTGCAAGATGTTTCTGTGTATTATGTTTCGTATGCTTTTACTACATGTACCACTGTTGTAATTAAAAATATGTAAGTACAATATTATTAAATTTATCGTATACCATATCTTTTTCTCTTCCTATATTTACTTTATTTTTGCTGTTTCCAGCCATGAGAGGGTAATTTACTATTCTATTAATTTCGGTTAATTTATTTATTAATTATTAAAACTTTTATTCTTTATTTTGTAATAAATGTGCAATCTCTCATAAACAAGTCAATGTTACACAGGGAATAAATAATATAAATAAATAAGAAAAACAATATTTTTCACCAGACGAGAATCGAACACTAGCCAACCGGGAGGAAAGTCTCGTAAGTTGCCTTTATTCGTTGTATACGTTTTCTACAATTGTATATTTAAGCACTAATTGAGACTTTGTTTATGAATATCTCAACAATTATTGAGTGTTTGCCCCTATAATGGTATATATTCGTAAAAGGGAGATCGAGATATATAAGTATACAAAATCTCAACTAAATCGGTGACCCGAAGGCCTTGCACTATCCTTGCGAGACGTGAATGAAAGGGTGTTACGTGGTGTCAAGCGAACTTATAAGACAGCCTAATGCTTTCAGGCGTGTTTATGGATTTCGTAGTGTTGTAAATTCCGCGTGCTTATCGCGTTCGATTCGAGCACCGATGTTAACATCGATTGGTTGCACTTAATCTCCCAATTACTCGGCATACGCGCGTTTGTAGTGCGCTAAACGAGCCCACGCTGTTTTCAGCTTTCTATCCCCGCAAATCACCAGCCGCCGCGCGCGCGCTGATGTCTGATTCGAGCACAGCAATCACCGTTCGGTGAATTACGGTGTCATCATTATCGGCATTTCAACGCATTAGTCGGCCCGACATATGTAGACAAATATTATCACCCCGCGTGTCATATAGACACTGTCTTCGCTACGTGCGTTTCGAATTATGCTCGCCGCAGCCAGGATTATGGATTAAAAATTAATGCGACGTGACGGCTATCGAGAAAGACACTCGACGGGGACAGACTAACGCTGAATTTACGGATCACCGTTTTCTCAAGTTTTTATTCTCTATTTATAAAAATTACAAAGGTTTCACGAGATTATTCCATCTCTTTGAATTTTTCATTAGAAATAAATGTGTATATTGAATTGAATTATAAATGAATTCGAAGCATCGTGCACTTAATTCATCGTATAAATAACTAACACTAACCGTTTATATGTTAGAAATTATTAAATAGATTTCTTTATTCAAGCTTAATATTGTTAAAAAAGTAGTGGAAATTCAAATTTTTATGAAGCAACGTATTAAAATAATTTAATCTTGTTATTTTCATAAGACAATGCACATGCTAGTCACGTTAAAACATCCATGAGCGATTGTAACCATAGAATACCAATTTCCAATTGCCAGAAATGTTTCCCAAAGCGAATAAAATCTTAACAAAATACAAATTCACAGTGCGAAATCCATTTTATTAAATAGTCTATTCAATTCAGCACTTGTGTCCGTTTTGTTTTTAATAAATAGGATAAGAGAAATCCTACAAATAATGTGTACGATTGGAGCATTCGTGACAGATCCCATTAACATAACTGAACTGACATAATTAAACGTGGCGTTGTGCATCTATCATCGGTGGTAAACAGTAGCTCTAGAGAGCCCTATTATTCTGTTCACCTATTGCACTGATTTCACGTCAATGTCAAAAGCTTATCATCTTCCCCCTAATACAGATTAGGTGACTCGGGCTTGCCAAAGTCTACCCAAACCGAATCGATAGCCTTTGTAATGTGTACTCGTCAATTAACTATGTTTAGTGGTCACTATCGTATCAAAGGTATTATGTGTGCACAGTGTCTACCAGCGGGATCCGTGTCTATTGGAGCTGTTAACAATTTTATTGGGACAAATACGATGACAACTCAGGAAGAATCGGATCATTCTCGGAACCACGTATCTCTCCGAAAATCATTTGAAATATATTTTTCTGCCATCTCGTTTAACTATGAAACACACAGAAAAAAATTAATTTATTTCTAAGGAGAAATAAATTTGTTAAAACACTAAACCTATCGAGCTCTAAAAGCGATTAAAATGTTTTAGCTAATAACAATGACAAGATCTATTTATTTTTGCTTAAATTTGCTTAGATGAAAAGATTTATCGAATCAATTACCATGTATGCAACTTCATAATTTCAATAATTATAAAATGAAAAATATAAAACCGGCCGTTTGACCAGCAGGTTTAGTGTCAACTCAAATAGACTAAATTCAGACTCTAAGATAGTTCAGAAGGATAATTCATATATTCTGCTGCAGTTTTTAACTCTTTCGTATCTGTGAAATTTGTTCTTCAATCAAATCCGGTACCGGCAAGAAATCGGGAAAAAGAAGCTCTCAATTTTCCCGTAAGAAATGTGAAGCTGAGATTGCAATCGGCAAAAGAACTAGGACTCGAGAAAAATGAAAATGCTTCGCGACAACGCACTTAGCGAAATGTAATTACCGATGGTGGAAAATAGAATTACTCGGCCGGAGTGTAGATCGAGCTGTAAGCGGGATTTCTTGAACCGTTCGTTAACCTCGAAATTGTAAATCTGCCAGAACGAAGTTCCGACAGCGAATGTTAATGCGAGCTTATGTAAGTAGGATCGCTATCTCGGGGATATCGATCGCAGATCCAAGGATAAGGCCACCTATCGTAAAGTGGTTGCGAGGAACACGGTCCGCGTTTTTCGCGGCGCGATATTATCTGCGACAATTCTACTACGTGCTATCAGCTATCGATTTTCTCGCGTACTTCTACAGAATCTCGTGCTACGTAACGACCGATTTTTATGGAAACTACACCTTAATGCTACACCGACATTACGTTGATTAAAGGAGTAGACCAAATTCTGAAAATTCAAGTATACAGAAATTCACACAAGTGAATTCTATACAGGGTGTCCCAAAATTCCTTCAACCGCCGGAAATGGGAAGTTCCTGAGATCATTTGAAGCAACATTTTCCTTTGCAAAAATGTTATCCGCGGCTTTGTTTAGGACTTATTAACGAAAAACACGGACCAATCAGAGCGCGACCTAGACGCGAGTTGGCACAGTCGGCCAATAGACAATTGGTGCGCCGGGCCGGCTGTGCCAACTCGCGTCTAGGTCGCGCTCTGATTGGTCCGTGTTTTTCGTTAATAAGTCCTAAACAAAGCCGCGGATAACATTTTTGCAAAGGAAAATGTTGCTTCAAATGATCTCAGGAACCTCCCATTTCCGGCTGTTGAAGGAATTTTGGGACACCCTGTATACGTTCATTTCTTTATCATTTTAATCAGTCGGAGATAATCCGAAAATATTTTTCAATTCTTGAAATGTTTCCATTGCTTTGTCTGTTATAAATGCATCCAAACCGCGGACAGGAAAATATCAATAATGCACTAATTGAATTTTTGCATTCGAGTTCTACAAAATTTAATTGCATAGAAAATCTCTATCAATTTCCGCATACGTGAACTGCATACAAATTAATTTCATTTTTTAATAATCTTAATGAGATGGATAAAATTTGAAAATATTTTTGAATTCCTGAAATGTTTTCATCGTTTTGTACTCGTTTCACTGATCCCTGTCACAAATGTACAAAATCCACAGTCAGGAGAATTTCAATAATACGCTGATCGACGTCCAGTTGAAACGAAAGCAATTACAATCGTGTACGTGCAGAGACCACATGTAAAAAGGGGAACGGATTTGTTGTTCGCCTGTGTACGTAAAAAATGGGATAATATCTCTATCAAGCTAATGGTACGGCGAACAACGTGCATTATTGTTTTTCACGAGATTATGCGTCGTCCTATGTTTGCTTAAGTATGCTCTCCCGAGGTAACTGGAGCTTCGTTGAAAATACAAAGGCATCTCGCGGTATGCGGAAGCCTCCGGCACGAACCGTGGGGATGGAATCTGCCGTACGAGGCGCAATTATTCCAGCAATAATGTATTTGCCAGATACATTTATTTCCGAGATATTTTATATGGAATTTCGAAGCTTTTCCGCTACTCGGCCTCCCCGTGGAAACTCGGAATACTTGCTCGGCTTCTGACGAGTTTTGGGAACATTGATTTTTGGTATACAGGTGTATCTCCAATCTTCTTTTATTTACACGCGACGTACGGCGGGGGATTGTATATTATTATTCGTCTGTGGAGTTTATGCATTTATGACAAGAATGGGTACGTACAATTTAAAGTAGTGGACACGTTAATAATATTTCAGCACATCAATGGATTAGTTTCAGCAAAATAGGATAATTAAAAGAGGAATACAATTTTTATATGGTCTACTGTGTGCTGCAATCAATGCGAACATTTTTTTATTCTGCATAAAGATCCGCAGTCTACTGATGATATTATTTGTAACTCGTGAAAAGTTTTAAAAGAAGAAATAGATGCAGTTCCAATATCCTGTTATAGATGCACAAAATTTTTATTATGCATAAAAAAGCCCGTAGCCTAGTTATTATTTATGAAAACAAGACTGACAGACTTCCTTAGACCGAATTATTTATGTAGAAAGCCATGTTTTAAACAATGAGGTTCTTTTATCCGGATGTGCATATCCCCTCGGCTAATTCAAAATTGATGAGAATGGGAAAGAAAATCGGCGTTGCTCGTGCACATAAGTTTGTTATTTAGGTAGACAGTCATAGATCCCCGGACAAAATACGAGGAATCCAGGTTGCATCAGAAGGGTGGTTTACAGTATTCCAATGAATCAGGAATCCAAGTCCGATGAATCAGAAATCCGGCAGTGATTTACAGCTGTATGGGGATAGAGGCAATGTGGACAATGCGCAGGTCTTGCAGGGCTAAGAGTAGACCATAAACCTTGCACCGTCCTGGAACTTTATGGACATTATACAGAGATCTATCACGATCACCGGATTTCCGGAGACGTTTAGGAGCGATCACAGTTGCTCGGTGAGCCCGACTCACCTTAACACTGACATATTTAGCTTCTAGGCTCGAACGATGTTTCCTAACTTATGCTAATTACATTCATGATCCACCAATAAAACACACCTCGAAATATACTCTCATTCAAAAATATCAGGTTTCATGTCTCTGCAGAAATATTCTTCCAGAACATTCTCTAAGATGAATTTTATGTAACGCCAGGGAAAATTACCGATGGTTACTGATGTAATCAATCACTTCTACGATGATTATGAATTCCATCCATAAATCAAGAAATTATCTCGAATTATGTGGTCAAATAAATTCTTTCAAAATGAATGGTTACCAAAGAATTATTAAAAGAGTACGTGTATTAAGAGAAGCGTAGATAAATCATTTTCGTTGATGATTCCTGTAGTAACAAGCGCGACGATGAACACCACGAGAAAAACAGCCGAAGATGAAACGGCCGGAAGTGCAGGCGCAATAAATGAGACACCGTGCAGAAACATCGATCATCGCGTGGAAAGAGAGAGAGAGGGAGAGAGAGAGAGGGAGAACGAGAGTAAAAAAGAAGGCAACAACAGCAGGCAGAGGAGAGAGAAATTTAACAAATGGAAAATGAAACGAGCGCCTGAACTGTGCAGGACGTACTCGTCCAGCAAAGAGTAGCGCGCTGCGTCGTCCCTTCCGCGCCGTTGCATTCGGGTGCAGGTGTAGCTGCAAACACTTTAATTCTGGAGAGTGCATCATTTGCATCGCGGTCGACTGGCCACGTCTCGTGGAATCGCCGGCCGTAATCAAATACGAGTAAAAGTAAAACATTACCGCGTAAACAACGGCCGGTTTGGCCCGTTTCACCGTGATCAACGGGAACTTGAACGCTGCGATGATCTTACGAAAATTTTAGCAACGGCTTCCGCACCCTGTTACAACCTCATCCACATATACATCCGCGGACATCGAGTATACGAATTGGGCAGACGTTGCAATGAGTTATTCGTTCGCGGTGGTACGTTGATCTTGTAACTTGTGCGAGTAATTATATACATATTTTATTGGTAAGGCATAACAACGAGTCTTTTGCACCCTGGATGTAGAAATTCAGTAATTCATTTTGACGATGATGTACATATTTGGATAAACCGATTTTTAGGTCTTTTATTTTACAGATTTCAATTTTCATTTTATGGGTTCGATTCCATATAGAAAATTACTCCATGTAAATAGTTTGATATTTACTACAGGTTGGAAATATGCTGTTCGTTTAACATACATTTTTTAAATTCATGTTCCGAACTATTTACAGAGATGTTACACTGATTTTTTAAGTTCCAGTAGTTAGTTACCTTTCACATTATGGAGTTTCGTTTATATGACTGTTGCAATTATTACTAATGTAGTCCGACCGTCTCTCTTTTAAATTAACAACTAATGTTACTTAATTTCCGTAAATATCCGCAACACAGCGAATACAATATACTGTAATAATGGTCCAGGCGAACGTATGTAAATGCAGCACAGTGATTCACAATTTCGTTCATGCATATTCTACAGAATATAATTTCATTCTGCTTCTATATGAACATTGTTAATGTCACAATTGTATACGTCGCGCGAAGCACTTTTACACTTATTACCTTGCCTTCATCGCACCATTCGTGACATAATCTTTAACAGAAACGACCCATTGAAAAATATTTCAATCCAGTCCTCGATCCAACAGCTAAATGAACAAATTCATTTCCGAAACTTACGACCGTTAAGTGAAATCAGATAAATGCTTTTTATGCATTTATGTTGTTGGTGGAATTTCAGACAATAAAAAGATTCAAAGAATTCAAGAATGTCGATGTACAATTTTCTACGATTATGAAATAAAGAAAGAAGCTTCTAAATGGCTACCGTATCTCGCAGTTGATACAGACGCTTTTGCATGAAGGTGTACAGTCTACTTATCACATTCCATTTCGATACACCGTAACGTCTTCGCTCATAATCGTAACAAGAAAAGGTGATTCGCTTCGACCGTCCAAGATATCGGCCGTAAAGAGTCGGATTTACGATTTGTTCGAGGGAAGATCGCATTGAGAACCTTCAAACTTCATTCGCGACTCAATCAGAGCAAGCACGGTCGCGGATAAGTTTCGCCGGGAAGCGTTTAATTTTTAGTTTGGCCAGTTTCGCGCGTCTGCGTCGAATAATGACGCTTCGGGGCGGCGTGCAATTCGTTGACTTATTTAAATGTCGAAGTAAGTTGCCGGGAATAATGTATTCGGATGAATATTCAAGAGGAACGTTTGTGTACCCACGTACCATACATACATAGATAGATATACATACGCGTACATAGACAAAGGGAAAGAGAAGGAGAGAGAGAGAGAGAGAGAGAGAGATATGTATGCCCGATCCTGCCGCAGGTGTCTGCAACGACAATTTCGCTGATTCGGCTCGAAGCAGACTGCACACGGTGACCGTTCGTTCCAAAGTTCTGCGATTTTTACATGCATATAGAAATTCTGACAAATGAACGTACGGCCGCGCGGCCGCGATATCGTGTGCATTAATTTCGGCCCCGACATGTGCACTGGTCGCGCGATATTTTGCCCGTTTGTTTGCCGAGGGTTAGCATTAAAAAGGATCAAGGGACGTTGATCGATGCGCTGCCATTATCGACGTCCCCCATGCACTTCCGTTACAGAACCGACACCCGAATGCAGCCTCTGTGTTTCGTTTTGTCTGTTCCCCGTCGCTAATGCGATTGCAAGCCTCATATTTTTCGCAAAAAACGCATCAAACGCCCGCCCGGCTGCGGAACATCGCTCACTCGCTGTGACGTCAAGCTCGACGTTCGAATTAAAAACTTACGTGGATACACGACAAGGCTATAGGATTTTGAATTAGTAGGATTTAAATAATTAATTCATAAGAAAAAAATATTGCAAATTCTCACGCAGCAGATATTTTAGAAGCTGCATAATAAGACTGGAAACAAGCTGCAATGTAGGAAAGTTTATTAAACATGGCTGCCCAACAGGAACACAAACAAGCTTTGAACCGTGAATAAATTGCATTGAAGCTGGAACTTTTACTTTTCGAGAACTTATATTATTATCGAAACGTATCTTTTCATCATCTATAATTCAAGTAGAACTCCGTCATGGAGAAGAATTTATCGTAACGATAAGTCGACTCGATATTTTCAGATTTTTGTTTTATCGTTAAACGAATGTCAAATAAATGACTTTCTTTTCTGATACAACGCAGTTGACAAAATTGTTTTAGGATCATCACACGAGATAAAAATATTGATTTGTTTTCTAATGTAGTTGATGACAATCTCTCGGAATGATTATTCGAAAACAGAACTGTTTCTTTCGAATGTGGCACAGATGACGGAACGCTGTCCAACAGGTTTCCCGTAAAGCGTTCGTTTAAAAAGGAAACGCAGTAGCTCGATTTCTTACTTATAATTACGGTTCATTGCGATCCCCGTGCAAGTAGAAATTAATTACTGGTAAGGAAGACTGGCGGTAATATCAGTTTACTGCATCTTCGAGTTCACTGATACGTTTCCGGCGCTAATTACGCATTTTACTTCCTGTTGGTCCAACTTCGGAGTTCTCTATAAAATAATGGATTTAATTAGAACCCTCCCGACCGACGCGGCGCAGAGACTGGAGACTCCAATCGAACTTGGAGCATTCCCTAAGATTTCGATACTGATTTCGTGGTAAGTAATGCTCCGATACGAACTTCCGAATCCGCGTAACTCGAGTATTCTCTAACAAATTTCTTGCCAGCTATTATCGTCTCGAATAAATCAGAGTCCCGGACCGTACAAAATTGAAGTGCTTTCGAGGACGAAAGAAATTGATTGTAATGTTAGGCTAACGCTAGAAAAATTACACGTTGCACCAAAACATTCATCGTCGTGTCACCACGGATGATGTACGGCCGATTAATAATTCCATTCGATAATTTTGACAAGCTCGGACAATATATCGTCTATCATATTGGAAGACTGCATGCCGTACTTGTATAAATAACGGGGGAGGGAATGAAACATGCTATTTATCATGCGATATTGCGATTAACGACGTTGCCCGTACTACTATTGATTTATACACAGCTGTGGAACATCTTCGTCCGTTCAACTATGGATTACACAGTATAAAATGAATGCATATTGTGCTGTACAGCGGATTTGCCAAGCATTCGAACGTAACAACGGGGGACAATGTTAATTTGAAACGCGGTATAAATGGTACAGGTAAATTCTTCTCTCGATCGAAAATTAAATATATAATAAATTTTATGATTTCGGCGCAAGGTTCGATCGTTTTAAGCAACAGCAAATGTGCAAAACAGCAAAGACAGCAAAAATATTTTCAGACGCAAAAAATGTCTCTTTGAGAATGATCCACATAAGGATCGAAACGTCGAGATGCATTTTTAACTACCTGAACATTTGCTGTTGTTTAAAACGATCGAACCTTGCGCCGAAATCATAAAATCTATTATATAAATGGTACATATCGTTCAATACTGAAGATATAATGTGTTCAACCAGGAAAAGAAAAATACTATTTGTTATTCGACCTGCAATTTCATTATGCATAATAAATAGTTTCCCAGTTTTCTGCAAGAAACAATCAAACAGGAATCTTCATTATTTTTTCATGTTTCATCAATTTATATTTGTTACAACCATCCATTGCGTGTCCTGATTGGTTTAATGATAAATTTAGGATGAAATAATCAACACTTCACGATGAAAGTAAAAATACACCAAGACCTAGTAGGGTAAATAAATGGATTTTTGACTCTGTAAAAAAACGAGCTGATTCACTTTCGATAAGATTTCGAGATCAGGTGTTTCATGCTAACAACGTCTACTCTACACGATGGAATAAGCGCTAGTGCAATGATACACCGGATATAGTAACTATTAAGAATAAACAGATAATATAATGAATATTAGAAATAAATCGATGTGTCAATGATTGCAGCCTACATACATTGTATATGCAGGTGTTACCCTCGCTTTCGTAATACAAGTGACACCATACTATGCTTTCTAGGCTACGTTTCAATGAAGTGAAAGTAGCAACACTGCAAAAGTCAAGTTGAATGGCATGAGAATCAGGTGTACCGGCACGCATGCTATGCGATCGTGCACAATATGCGCCATTACGCGGTCTTGGTGCAGTTTCGACATTATTTCAAAGAATAGATGCTCCCGAGAATAGCAATTTCCCTGCATTATCAGCGAAAAATGAATAACTAGACTGCGGATCTTTGTGCAAAATAAAAAATGTTTGCATTGATTGCAGGACACAGGAGCCAAATGAAAATTGTATTCTTCTATTAATTGTCCTATGAATATCAAGCTAACACATTGATCTGCTTAAATTCTTTTTACATGTCCACCGCTTTAAATTGTACGTATCCATTTTTGTCATAAATGCATAAAATCCGCACTCAATTAATAACCAATAGAGAGGGACTGGTATCATTCTATTTTCTTTTTAAATCTCACTGGTATAATGTTAATTTTATTTCACTGTTACACTTCCTTGCATCTCCATACGAGGAAATAAAACGGCAGGAGCACCAAGGAAAAAATAGAGAATCGCAGCGAGAAGAATGCACTAGCATTCCTAGCAATAAATTGACCCAGTTAAGCACGTGTAGGAAGACGTACTATAATTTCAACGTCATGCGAGCAACGACCAGCCGAGGAGAACTGTTCCAGTGGATCTTGATAGCGTAAAAATTTATTGAACCGTGACAAGTTCGCATTACCTCCGGGAAAATGTGGATTTAAAAATTCCACGAACGCATGAATATTTATCGAGAGTGTGTGATTAATGCTGCACCCAAGAAAGTTAATTAACAGTTCGTTGAAGGAAACGATTTCTTACTTGTGCAAATATTTTTATAACAAGAGCATTTCTCTTTCAAAAAAATCCCGATTATTATTAAGCCTCCAGTGGTTCACTCAGACTACAAAATATTTCCGGCTTTACACAAATTTTTTAAGTATGCAATTTAAAACCGAAGACCCCAAATGTTAGAAATAAACTAAGGAAACTTTATATTTGGTGTTGTTGTGCGGTACACAAAAATTTTGTTCGGGTCACGAGAGACTCCAACATATACCGTTGCAGAGTTAAACAGAAGAAAAAGGGGATGCACTTGAAAAACCATAAACGCTATTGCGCGTACATATGAATTTAAGATTATGAAAGTTCACTTGTACGCAATTTAACTTTTACGAATGATGTTCTTCCGCGATCGAAAAATCCGTGGAATTCAACAATTGCGTTCCGGGCTTCCGAACAATTCCACGTGGATTGAAAATATCAATTATCCCATAGTCGAACGCCATTTGTATTTTGGCACGGGGCGAATGAAGTGCACTCGTCCGATAATTAAATTTAAACTTCGAAAAATATGGGCGCAATTAATGCTCGCTTATCGTCAAACCAATACCGTTTCGTGCTCCCGAAGGAGACAATCTATCATGCATCGACTGATTAACGAATCCGAAAAATAAATAATGTACAATATCGACCGATTAAAATGGGATAGAGAGCACAATCCGATTTACGCCGTTTTTAGCCCTGGGCGGATTCGGGAACACGTGCGTGTGGGCACCAGATGGAATAAATGACTGCATACGGATGCGGGGAATTAATCAAAAACAGTTGGAAGTATTGGAAATAATACAAATTACTGTAATTACAATAACTAACGAGTCCAGTTTCGGTTATATCTGATAGCGCCATTAATTGCACGGAAAATAGGGCATCGGGTTTCCGGCGAACTTCTGTAACAGTTCGTTCTGCAATACCCGATTCTATTATCTAGTATTTAAAGCGGAAATAATTACGATCTGTTTAGCCCTGAATGATTTATTGAAATTAATTACGTTCGGGATGTAGCCGGAGTAATATTCAAAGCGAAAAGAATTATGATTTACTTCACCTTAAGCTGGGGTTGATTTATTGAAATTAATGAAGTCCTGAACATGGTAGAATATTAATGTCTTAAGCAAAAGGAATTGTGATTTATTTATCTTTAGACGGATGGAGGATTCATTGAAGTTGACTGCGTTCTGAATGTACTATAATTAACATCTCAAACAAAAGGAATTACTTTGTAAATGTAGTAGAATGAACATATAAAAGAGAAAGAACGCCGATATCCTTAAGGTAAAATGATTTATTCGATCTGATTGAATTGTAAACGCAGTAGAATTAATATCTAGATCAAAAGGAATTATTTGTTCCATATTAATGCGAGTTTATTTACTTAAATTAACTGAGATCTCGACACAGGTGCATTCATAAACATCCCACCGAAAGCAAATTTATGTAGGCGATGTTTATGTGGACTTGTCCATACGAAATATCGAATGTAAACAAGCACTGGATGTTTGGTTTACGTTCTTGTCAGTTTAAAGTTAATATTACATGTGCGTGCGGTGTTTATACGGTCGGGGGATTGTACAGTAGCAAATTCAAGACTAGGGTAATACATACAGACTACAGAAAATATTTCCACGTTGATTCGGAACTGTCATTATCCATGACGCAGTCAAAAAATAAGTGAAGAAATAAGTGACAAAGGAAATTAAGCTTCAGAATTCGTCGAGCACGCGTTAGTATATACGGCAAGTAGAAACGGACAGCCATGAGCAGACGCGTTGGTTGGTCCCTGCCGACAGCATTACTTTTATTGTAATAAAAATCGTTGGACACACCCGTGTTTAACACTAAACCTACCACGAGGGGTGAAATGACCCATTCTAGATTTTCTATTCGACAATTATTGAAATTGTAAAGGTGTTCTCATGGGAACTTATTGAATATATTTTTTGACTCCAGTATATATTATATTATAGCAAAAATCGCACAAAATATAAATAAATTTAATCGTGTTATTTTTATAATACTATACACATCAGTCACTTTTGATGGTCGGTTGGTTTACTGTTAACCGTAAGGGTTAACTCGAGTGGCGACTCCGAGGCGCCATTAATTCATGTACCATTATTGAAAATATTGTTTACATTATTAGATATGTAGGTAGTTAATCAATACTGAACATTTAAGAATTTCATAAGGTGTAATATCAATTTCATATCCACCAAATTTAAAATCTCATAATATTTTAGGTCCGAAGAAATGTCTAACTTTCGAGCTAAAATAGCTCTGATCGGGGCAGCTTTGATGGCAATATTATACATATCTGAACCTTTTGCACTCGGAGCTATTTTAGCTCGAAAATTAAACATTTCTTCGGACCTAAAATATTATGAGATTTTAAGTTTCTTGAAATCTCTGCAGTTTTAAACAAATTGAAGATGAGCGAAACGTTCTTCTATACGGCGCTCGCTAATTCGTCAAAATAAAAGATGACAGTCCCCAGAGCTAAGCAGTGCGCAGAATATTCTGAACGATCTAATACTAAAGATCGAACATTTCGCGTGGAACAACCTAATACATTTCGACCTGTCGATTTCCTGGCGGACTCGTTGGCAAACGTCGACCGTTCCGAAGCTATAGATTCAGCCCTTAGAGCCATTAGTGTGATGTAATTAACAGTGTCGATAAGCATATATGAATATTATGGTTAATTTACGATCATGAACGCGGTGCGCTGGTGAATTTACGTGGACGGTGCAGCGCCGCGCCGCTCCGAGGCATTTCAACTAAAACCGTACGGTTGCAGCTTACCATTGCGCCAGGGCAAACATTGACCGAAACGAAGGCTGAGGCGGTGGGAGGGAGCGCGAAGGGACGGCGAAGGGCGAGAGAGGGATCCATGGGCAATGTACAATTTACACGCGAAAATGTAAACGACCAATTAGGACGACCCTTTGATGCTGTTGCAACCAGCGCCGACGCGACGCCGCGCCGCCGCCGCCTTCGCTGCCCTACGAAAAGCTGCAGCCTTTGAAAAACATCGGATGCAGTGATATTTCACAAACGGTTGGCCACGGTAACGACTTTCTCACGCCTCGTAACTAAACATCGACTTATGTTCCTGAATTGGTTAATGCCTGTTCCGGAATTTCGCGAAACTTTCGCAACCGGCTCCGTACTTCGCGACGCTCCTTTTTTGGGAAAAATACATTTCAAGAAAATAAACCTTTCATGAGAG
The DNA here is from genome assembly GCA_963966675.1 of Lasioglossum calceatum. Classification (NCBI taxonomy): domain Eukaryota; kingdom Metazoa; phylum Arthropoda; class Insecta; order Hymenoptera; family Halictidae; genus Lasioglossum; species Lasioglossum calceatum. Next base: position 19,802,753 of record OZ016541.1, read on the forward strand.
ATTTTCGTGTAAAGCAGGTAATTATCGATATAACTATTTGTACCATTTCTATGGAGAATTAATGCTAAACATAAATATTAAATATAACTTAATGGAACCATTGTATTTTCAAAGTACATTTCCAAAATTTGCTACTATGTATTTAGCAGTCTGTAGAGACATGAATTAGATCAATTTTGTAGAACTTTATACAAAATCAAAATGTTCTGAAGTCGAACAGAAATTCATTTCTTTTTGTTTTATTAATCGTGCTTCGTTTCTGAGGTGCCTTTCGGATCCATTTTTTCATTACATTTTTCTTTCTGTAACGCAATCGCGATACTATTTAAAAATTCCATGAATCTAGAAGGATTGATCGAGGTTGATGCTATACTCGAGAGAGTTAATTAACTTTGTTGGCATTGTTTGCCAGGCACGAGCTCACTTTGTCATGATTTTATAGTTTCGAAAGATAGAAAGAACATTTTAATTAATATATCCACATTTCTCCTTTCGCCAAATTATTTCTCATGCAGAGTTGAACTTCAGCAGGGATATTTTCAATGAGTTAGAAAGAGGTGATGGTGATAAAAATATGAAAACCAGGTAACAGAAAATAATTTCTTTAATTCTCTTTGACTCAGTTCTGATTTCTCGAAACTCGGAGTACGGCAGTTCGTTGTGAACATTGTGGCCCCGTATTTTTTCGAGATTAGCATTATTGGTCACGAGTGTTGCATTCTTCGAAACGAGTTCGTTGCATATCGTTCGCAAGTGCCGTCGTTTATTCGTAGGTACATCGAAATGGTGCAGGTATCGCGTGCGTTAAACGAGAAGTATTGTTATCAAGATTCGTAGAAGAGTGCCAGTAGAACGCAAATCCCTAGAACTGCTAATAACGCACTGCATGCTAGCGGAAATATAATTCCGGTAACAACGTCCTCTAGCACGACCATAACGACCACATATTCTGCATTTCATTATAACTGGCAAACAGTAAGTAGAACGGTCCCCGTGATGTCAACAGTGGGCGTATAGAACGGCCATTTAAATGGAGATAGCATCACCGGCACAGTGCAACGTTCAACGGCGACCACACACCAGCACGGTCGCGATACTTTGCAATATTTTACGGGGTTGCAATTATGGCGTTTCTTTGAGAGTATTTTTAATGAAATTAGAGGTGAAATGTCAAGATTTGTAGTGCTCGTTGCTACACTGCGGATTAGACGGCAACAAAAGGCAGTAAAAAGAAATTGAGAATGTCAAAGGAATTTAAGAATGTCTAGGAAAATTACTAAAGTAATCTATTTAATGACATAAAAGTTGATATGTCGAGATTCTTTCTACCTGTTACCAGATTACAGAATTTCTTTATTTTTCAGAGAGTGAAGAAATAAAAGCACTAACAGCAAAAGCGTTATTAAAGTTTAAATGTAATTAATTTATTAAAATTATTCAGATAAATATTTGTAGCATCGTAAATTCGTTACAACCCTCGCCGAGGCTAGACTTATTATGTCTTAGGATGTACGATTGTACCTAGAACGCGTGATTTTCAGGAACCGAGCGCGAGGCCTGCGTGGGCCATAAAAAGAAAGCGTTTGGGCCGTTGGGAAAGTCCGAGGGTCCGTTGGGAAAGCTAGAGGGGACGGAAGGGCTCACTGAAAAATACCGATGGGGGAAAAGGCAGAGTTGTTTTGCACGTCGAAGCGAGCGGTACAAATTATGACGAGTCGAAGCTGTACTTATTTATTTAACGCGTGTATTTGTTATTTAAGTTCCATTAAATTATTTTGTTCCTAATCTCGAATTTATTAAATCCCACATATTCAATGTAAAATAATAAAATTGTTCCCTTAATAACATAACAACGCCTCGTTCCACTTTGAATTAACTTCATATTCTACCCTCCATATTCGCGTAATCTCGCACCTACAGATTATTTGCTAAATCCTCGCAAAACCCGCACGATGATAAAAACTTTGATTCCCCGGAGACCTGCAAAATGCACCTGTCGAGGATTTATGCAACAGAAAGCGGGAAGATGGAGTTATGAACACTGGCAAAAAGTTCTAAATCCAGATAGTGATTCGTTTTCAGAAAACAAAAATATATAAAACTGAAAAAGAAATTACATGGTATAATATACACGAAATGGTGACTCAAATACACCCTAATTTTGTGTATATTATATAGAACGAACCTAATAATAATTATGGTAAAGCCTTGATCAAAGAAAATAATAATTATGGTAAAGCCTTGTATCTTAGATCGTCTATATAGTATCCTATTTTACGCGAATCTCTGACCTGAACAACTGACAAACATTCTTGTCTTTGATGCTTCGCGTGTCCACGCACATGCTCGACGCAAATTAAACACCACGCAAATGCCAATAGTTGAAACAACTATAACATAACTTAATGACGGGTTGCTCTACGGGTTTCATGTTAAGAGCCGTTGTCGTAAATTCTCGAGTGAACTCGCGCAGCACGGCATGTCGTGAATAGAATATGTTCCGCCTCGAATAGGTTTTATGACGGTTGGAATCCCCGCCAAGTAACTCTCAACCTCCGAACCGGAAGTTCAACGGCTCAGGGAGGCAAAACTTCGAGAGTATTAGTCCACAAGTTTCTAAACTGCGTTTACCATGATTCTTTTACCCATGGGGCACCTTATTTACCCGTAAACAACCCCTTAAATATCATGCAACTGTGATTCTCCATTCGTTCCTGTTGAATTACTCAAATGAATTCGTTCGAACGAAACATCGAAAAGAAAATCCGAGAAATCTAAATAAACTATTGCAACGATCTCGCGTAACCATAGAAGAATGTTTTCTCAAGGTCGCCTTTTTATCGAGATGTCAAGGTGAATGTGCCGCGGCAGAGATTGCGACACGAACACGTTTTCTTCGTCTTGATATGTATATGGACAAGTGGTACGAAGCTAATCAACTCTTTTTATGCGCAGATTGATACAGCTGTAAAACTTATGGCAATGTTTAATTGGTCTGATGTGATGCAGACAAGTGAAAAGTATTCTACGTTTTCTTTCCATTGTCTTGTAGAAGACACTGTGCGAAGGAAATGGAAATTATGGGAAGCGGTACTTATTTGACTTTATTTTATAAGGAGGCGAATCGAACACGTCATCGCGCATAAAGCGCCATAAAGAAGAGACCGAAATAGTTTACTCTTGTTGAAAAAACGAAAGTCTTGAATGTCTTTGTGGCGCATTTACTTCATATTAGACCAACTTAACGTTGCCATAAGTTTAATATAAAATTTTCGGTGTTTCTCTAGCTTGTTTTTCGAAAGAAACACGCACACACTAATCATCATGAAAGCCGTCCACCGCGGTCATGTTCACTTTAGACTGGCAACATGGAAGTATAGCAAACAACTATGAGGTTCTTGCGTATGGAATGTCGGATTTTTAATAGCAACATTAAACAAAAACATTTCACTGGTGCATATATTATTGTTTAATCGTATTGAAACAAACTTCATTTAAAAGTAAAATTAAATATGTTAACAAAAACTGTAGGTGAGATGAAAATCATGTTATGTTAGTACCTCAATACGATAAACCTGTGGAACGTAAAGGTTATTTGACATTCAACAATCTAATATCATGACGACGAGGATGTTTCAGGTACCTTCTTCTAAAAAACAAGTGGTAATTCGCACGATCGCGCTCAGTTGAAAACCATTTGTCGAGGTGTTCGCGCGCGGCTATATCTCGAAACGTAGCGAAATTGATACGCGGAATACGTTCCATTGATCACGCGCCCTAATAAAGCGAGATTTTCATTCCAGCTGATCGGAAACTGTAACTTCCATTCTAGCCGATCGGACTGTCCCCGGTAATTAATTGTGTTTCCTCGTTATCGATAATTAATCCCGTGTCGCTCATATACAGCGAATGAAAAAAAGAGAGAGAGAGAGGAGAAAGAACCCGATGCCGGAGAATTAACCAGCGAAGCCGGATCCATCGATATCGTCGGTATTTGCACGTTCGGGCGATGTCTCCCAGGAGATCGGTGATAGCAGCATCCAATGGAACAGAAAGCGTTAAAATTCCCGTCGAGCCCGTCGGCCGAAAAACTTGGCCACGTGCCAGACGAACCGCGGGCTCCATTCGTGTGTACGGTTCGTTTCGAGAGTGACGTCGCCTTATTCAATTTCGAATTCACCTGTGACCGTTCACGATATTTGTAAAGGGTCCAAGCCGTGCCGGGGCTCGAGTGGAGCCATGCCAAATGTTTGTATCTGTTCCGGATGGATCCCAATATTGAATAAATGTACCGATGTGTACGTATAAATCTACTTAGACACCGGGCAAATTGATATTGGCCTACACGACTTCTATCCAGTTGACCGAAGAACGGTGCTGAACTTCCACCGATAACTGTTTAGATTGCGGATCTTATGCATTTGTTAATTAAAAAAGAATTTAACCCTCAACCGCCCCTCGTGTCAATTGGACACAGTTTTCCGTTGCACCGTTCCGTTTTCCGTCTTCTCGCAAAAATCACCGTCCGTACACGTGATCGAATAATTTTGTCAGGTTCGAGATAATGAACGAGTGATCTCTGTTATAGAGCTTGTTTACACATAGTTCCGTTCTCGTAACATGTGCTGGTTATGTACGAAACGTGCATACACATGGAGAGGCGGTGTATAATCTGCACAACTACATACTGTCTAAGTTTAAACAGTCGCTAATCGGTTATCTTACAGGCGGAGTCGGAAAACGTGCTCCTTCGGGTGCCTGTTGGTCTATATTATAAAGGCCAAAGTATGCACGTGGCCAAACCTTATGAACCCGAGCACAGCAACAACGTAAATGCTAGGTGGAAAGGGCAGCGCTCGAAACTCTCGTGAACTTCCGATCTTAAGGATCGACGTTTCAAAACAGAAACGAAAATATACCAACATTAACGCTATTTCTATGTCCGAAGACGCCTTCATCATTTTTATACAAAAATTGATCGAGGCTGCGAAGTTGCATTAAAGGGGAAGCATTCAATAAATCTTTGAGTATATACATGATGAACTGGTGTTCAACAATGGGAAAGGTGATTTTATATAAAAACGCGGTGGAAATTGTGTTAAAATACACTATTTCTATGTCCGAAGACACCTCTGAAATTTTCAGATGAAACTTGATCGAGGCTGCGAAGTTGCATTAAAGGGGAAGTATTCATAAATTTTTTAGTATACAGGATAAACTGGTGTTCAACAATGGAAAAGGAGACTCTATATAAAAACGCGGTGGAAATTGTGTTAAAATACACCGTTCCACGAAGTTAAACAAGCGAAAGGTCACAACTAACAAATTGAGCTCTCGTAACTTCACCTAAAAATATTTTGCAACGTTCTGACTGTACTCGTTTCGAAGTGCAAAGTCTCTGCTCGAACATCCTCGAATTTTACTGTTTTTAAAAGGATATTTATTATCTATGATTTTAAAAGCTCCGACGAGAGAGAGACTGTGCGGATATTCACATATTTTTCCCGGAATACGGAAACCGAAGTTGCTTTTTTACTTTTCTCAGATTACGAATTCAAACGACTCTGCTCTTGTCCCACGTGTGACCACTGTGGAAAAAAGTTTTTCATACTCCGTAGAGTTGTTTGAGTTCGTAAAATTGCAAAGGAAGAAACGCAGCTTCCGTTCCTCATTCTATTTTACTACAAGAAAAGGATTTTCGAGAAAACTCCATTCAAAAGTGTCGTAGTAGTTCGGGAGTGAGAGTCATCCTTTCGAAAGACCGAAAGGTTGGATGTTGTAATACTTTTTGCACGAAGTTACATTAGTGAAGTTCGGGTATCGATCATTTTCGCTCACCTTCAACATTCGCCTTTAAGAGAAATTCCAAATTGAATGTTAAAAGTGCGATATCTCGCTTAATCGATTGGACGTCGACTCTTCTCTATATCGACACTTGTTAAATAAATAATTAGTTAAAAGAGACAATGATTCTTTCAAGAGTCAGCTTAGCGTGCAGAATAAAAATGGCGGGTGAAAAATGCAACGCCGACATAACGGCGCGGCGGCGTCAAAGGTTTAGTACAGGCCTGGCCAACCCGCGGCCCGCCGGGCCATTTTATATTTCTATTGAAACTTTTGTTTCCCATTGTATGTATACAAAAAATATTAAATAAATGAAGTGTCATTGTCATAATATAATCGATTTATAATTATAATATAATCAAGTTGCAGTGCAACAATGAAGTGAAACAATTTTTTGCGTCCATATCAAAAATTAATATTTACAATACTTATATTAGTAAATGCTTTTGGATCCACATATATTTGTGAAACATTTTTTTCGAAGATGAAATTTGCAAAGAGTTCTTCACGTGCTTCATTAACTGATGCCAATTTAGAAAACCAGCTAACAAAAGATGTGCAACGTCGAACATAAATATAGATTTACAAAAATTAAGTGAAAGAAAGTATAAACAAATATCTCATTAATAGAAACTCGAGAGTTAATTATATTGAATCATGGTATAACAATAAAGTTTTATTCATTTTGTATTTGTATTATATTTTTTTAAAAGCATGTTTACCTAAAGTGCGGCCCGCTATAACTTCACGCGTCATCAAAGTGGCCCGTAAAATTATTTGGGTTGGCCAGGCTTGGTTTAGTAGGACGATATCACGTAGAAAAAATGCTAATAAGCATGTTTATGGTTCGCTTATAGTTTCGCGCATTTCACACCTCCGGGCAGTTCGCTTTTAATATATTCCGTTTTAAATTCACTGTGCCAGAAGCACGGATCCTGGATGCGAACATGTAACGAGGGAGTCCGTGATCACAGTTTAGATAATAGTGAACACTGCAACTGAAACAGGTCACGAGAGCGAGCGAAAGGGCACACCTTTCCCGGCGATATAGTTGTGTCAAACTGGGATAATAGCAGCGGCCTGGCTCCAAGGTCATTTTTCACGAGAAACGGACCACTTTTTGGAAACGGTGTCGCGCGTTTTGATGAAATTGAAATATGACGCGCGATCCCGAACAGAGAACGCTCGGAAAGAATTATTCTCGTATCTACCAAAAAGAAAAATTCGTACCGTTCCTATATTAGCGTTCCGAGCATTTCTATGGCGAAGTTTATAAAACTTCAAAAATTCTATTCTGAACAAAAATTTTCTTTTCTTCATTATTTTTATTATTATAATTAAATAAGTAATTTTAGTTTCTTTTCAAGAAAATAGTGTTTGCGCCGTAACTAGTATTTTTAATTCTATATTGTTTAATTCAGTTTTAGTACTCGTACACCATCCTTTTGTTATATTCCCGGTTATTTTATGGTGTAATTATTGGATGGCGGATCTCAATGCAAATCTTTTTACTCTTTTACATCTCGCCCCTATTTATGTTTGTCATGAATGCATAAAATCCGCAAGTTTAATCAAAGCAAGTTTAATTACGATCGTGTACAGTTAAGCATGGAGACAGATTTTTTCTCCACTCCAGGCAAGTGGAAAATCATCGATATAAGTAATATTCGCAATGTCACGCTGCAGGTGGAAACACACAGGGTTTTACGTAAAAACAAGGGGAAGTTTTGGCAACAATAGCAGTCCAGCAAATTCCCCGACATCCTCGGCGATACTGCTGGCATAACAAGAATGAAATTCGAGCCAAATTGCTGCATATTGTCGACTCCGGTTCATGCACGGGATAATTATAAGTCGTAAGTAACAAGAAACGCGTACAGATGGTACTAGATAACGCGATGCCATCCTGCTATTGTATTTATTAGAAACAAGAACAGTGCTGTTGAATGAAACGAGTTTCCCATTTTCTATTATATTTTAATCACATATAATAGGGAAGAGTACCAACCCGCTGACCCACCGTGTATTTTTTGAGAAAGAAAAATATTTCTAATTAACTCTCCCCTATATTAGAACTTCGAGTAAATCGAATGAATTATGTGAAATGAAAGTGTCGTATATCTGTGTTGTGAATATGTAAATATTCAAGTTTATATTCTCGTAAAATAGAACGTGCGAGAGCTTGTGTCGGTTTCGTTTAGGAAAAATAATTTGAAGACGCTGTTCTACCATTTTACGATATTTTTGATTATAAAAAACTGAAGTTTACCTGAAGACGCTCTCGTCGTATGATAAGAGGATCCGAAGTGGTTGGCTGATGCTACGTTTTCTCACTTCGTGTGCAGGATCCACGTGAACGCCGTGGACGACCTGTAAGAAAACAGGAACACTATAGTCAACGATATCGGTAAAGAAATACGTAGGGCGCCCAGACGGCTCCCAGAAAGTACAAAAAAACAGGAAAATTTGTATAGTTTATAGTAAAGCGGATGTAGTAAGTTTAAGGAACGTTAAAAAGTGTTGTAGAAAGTGACAGTAAAAATGATCAAGAGGTAAAGGAGAAACACAGAAAAATTAAGAAAATAAAATTTACTCTGTTAACAGGGATGATTTATTTTCTATTAAAAAATGCATTAATTAGCTAATATTTTCAAAGTCACTGCATTATTTTAAGTCACTGCATGCGTAAATATTGTCAAACCGGCGAGTGCAAGTGCACCTTCTGGCTTTTCCAGGGTTTGAAAATGCATCAATGCTACGTCAGATGCAGGTTGGTTGACAGTGGATAAGGTGTCTCCACCCCAGACTCATAATTAAGAGCATAACAATCTACATAATGCGCCTGCGACCTCGTGATAAAGCGGATCGAAGCGAGGTACACGTGCATCGTTCCGCTAATAATCAATAACCAACAAAGCAAGATCGTGTTTCGCACTACACGAGTTATTTCTGAAGTAGAACATTCCTCTAATTACGCCTCCCAGGGAATCTCGTGACACATTCATTCAAACGCATTGGATTTTTAGAGATTTTTGTATCAGACAAAGTATCAATACTCTTCAATTAATACCCCTATTAATAGTCGTCGAGCACAAAAAGTATTAAAATCACGATATCTCTCTCGTTTACAATCTTTTAAAAAATTCATGTCGTTTCTGTGTGTGTGTGTTCAGCGTTACCAGATCAGGGAAACTAACTCGAATGGGGGGAATACAGTTACCCTCTCTCTCTGCCAGTATCGGAGTAGTCACGTGACCGAGCCGTGACAAAAGCGTGGGGGAACACCGTCGTAGAAGGGGAAAGACAGAGTGGGAGACTCTGCTTTTGTTTCCCAAATAAAAGAATCGAAGTAATACGAGAGGACGGTGTTACAGAAAATGCCAAGACAAGTCGCGCATGTGGAAGGGCTGAGAAATCATTGGAACGAAGACGAAAACGAACCGATGCGAGAAAGTTAAATACCTTTAACGAATCCTATACCGTTCGACTGGAAGTATTCGCGCCGAAGAGTTCCCGCTGCCGTCGACGATAGCGCGGATGTTAACGGGAACGATCTAAATCCTGTTCGACATTTCCACAATAATGAAGGATTTCGATTTTCCTACTTCGTCTCGCCTTTGACATTCTTCCCTTGTCGAGAAGTTACAGCAATTCCTCTTGTTACGTCCGGCGGCAGATAGAACGTCGATAACAATGCGGAATTTCCTGCGAATCCTCCATCAGAAATTTCGGTCCTCGCGTAGATGGAAAGCAGATTCGAACTTTTCCCTCCGGGAACTTCTACATTTCATTTCTGACGACAATGCAGTCGGCAAACTTTTAAAAATTAAATGGCGGCCTGATGACGCTTTGAACGCGAGCTCAACCCCTTAAGGAATTATAATCCGCATGATAGGCTGATTATAGCTGTTTTGACGACTCGAAACAGAAGAGCCGAGTAGTTTTTTAGGAATGGAATCAAATTTGGGAGTTCGTTCAGAGCGTTTGATTTCATTGCAATCACAAAAATATCGCTGAAGAGTTCACGTGTTAATTCGATTCAGAAATAGTGACGAGCCAGTCGAAGCTACTTTGATAGACAATCGTTAAATAAAAGTCGATAAAACGTACAGATCTGGCCATTAGATTTCAAGACGATTATTTCAGATAAATTCGCTCTTGGAGTAGCCGATTAATCAATAATGGGAATAGATACGACGGAACTGCGGCATCGAAATGTTATTCTATCCGTTTTAGGACCACTGTTCCTGGAAGCACTGTTAACAATCGCTTCCGCGAGAGCAAACATCGTGTAATTAGAAGAAGGCTGGTTTCATTGTCACAAGAGGAGACTGTTGGAAACGCAATTATGCGGAGATCCGCGTTAAGTTTTAATCCGATCCAATTTTGTGCTTGCAGAAAGTTTATAACCTCGGTGGAAAGCTTCTTATCGATGGCACGATATCTTGAGCAGATAAGATGGGGATTCATTGTGTTGCCTAAGGGCGGGTCAGGGAACTGAGATGAAGGATCGAGCTGGGAAAAGTAGAATAATATGCAGGATGCACGTGTGCAAACATTTTCAAAGAACCGAGTCCGAGAACCTTTCCACGGTCAATAGTTCAAATGTGCTAGTCGATTGTAGAATTCGTTCGGAAATACCTGATTGTTGTAAAACAAGAGAATCCGAGTCAGCATAATAATTCGAAATTTCAAGTCGGAGAGACGCGAAACATACATATTTCCACGAAACAACGGCAGAAAGTTGTTCAGATAACTTTGGTCTACAGTTTACAGACCAAACAATAGAGTCCTTCGAAACCTAACAGTGAGTGCCACTGTTGTCGCATGTCACGCGAAAGAAGACGTTAAACAAAAATAATCTCACGGTTGGCAAAAAGAAAGGCTGGCAACTCGTCAAACTGACGGAAACACGAAAATAAGTTCACATGTGCGTGCAGAATGCAAGAAGCCAGAGAGACCCGAGTTCGCCAATAACGAACGGTTTCACTTGTCTGGGGAATATTCGAGTGGAGAATAATACGACGGATTCCTTTGTTTAGAGAGTTATTAGCTTAATAATGATGCTCGACTAGCTTCGACAGTCTGGTTCACCGGTGTTGGAAACTGCCATCGCATTCTTCTGCTATTGTCGGTGCTTTGTTCGATCTTCCTGAACAAGTTCGACGATCCACGTCTGTTTTAGACCGCTCGCTTATTTTCGACATAACGATCTTCCAATTGGTTGCATATCAAAGGAACATTTCACTCGCGTGGCTTTCACAATTTTTGGTAGCTGGCTCCATTCAAATCCCGAAGTACCAATGTTTGCTGACTAAACCTAGCTAATAATTTAAAGTGGCTACTGGAGAGAAAAATAGAGATGTGTATTATAAAGATCCAACAAACTTGGTGCCGGTCCTCTTCGCCTAAAATGTTGTTTATATTTTCTATGATTGAAAAGTATACCGTGGGACAGTAATACCGAATGTTTACTCGAGTTACACGTTAGATGCAAGCCGCGTTCCTCGGGTCAAAGGTCCCAGCCTCCGCGAGTTTCATAAAACACACGCTTTGACCTTCCCGTTCCCGGGAGCGGCGCTGAAAAATTAATATTCAAAAATTGCAGCGAACTCGTTTCCCGGAAAAGTTTATACGGATTATGAATCGGGTCCTTTCTCGAATCCTTGGAGCAACGTTTGCGAAAGAATCGCTTTGAGCCGGCCTTTGAAAACGCCGTTACCTCTTCGCCCGTTCAAACGCGATACTTTCCAGAATGATTTTCAATTCGGTTCCTTACGCGATTTTATTTTTCCAGCCACGGCGAATCGATCCCGGGAACGAAACTTTCCTTCATTCTCACCGGGTGTAATTCCGGTGATTTACAGTTTTCATTTTTCTGTAACGGATACACGAGTAGCATTAGCGTGCTCAGTCGTCAGACTTCATTAATGCTTTACGAACAGCTGTGACCATTATTTTACGAGAACACTTGCACTTGAGTATTATTCACAGTGCTTCTACTGGAAACATAATTTTCGAGGGTAAACGTTCCCCTTTATTATTCAGAACGTAAGCAAAACGTTTCATTGTGCGCGGCCGGCGCAATCTTGCTTGCAAATAATTCGCAGCGGAAGTGTCGACGGATGGAACAGATCGTTTTGAAAATAGGCATGATCGTATTTCGTGTTAAATTCTTAGACCGCCCAAATGTTCAATTAGCATGGGCTTTTAACCCTTTGCACTCGAGGCATTTTTCGCACGGGCGAACCAGCAACTCGAGACGATTTCAGCTGTATTAGGGAAGCGTTTTACAGGTACTTTAAAATCATTTTATACTCAAACAAACGTATACAAATAATAAAATTTCACTAATCTATTTATTTTACCACGTTTTTATTATTTACATTGAATACAACAAGCAGGGCCCGCTCTAGCGGTTACGTCGCCCCGGACAAAAAGACAAATTGCCGCCCCGGGCAAATGACCTTGCAACCCCTCTTTACCCCTTTCAGAACAACATGGAGCTTTCCATGGAAATGCTGTATAGCATATCAAAAAAATATTTTTTTGGCGCGTGATATTGGATGAACAACAATTTTCTTGAAATTGAGCAAGTTTAACGATTTTTTTCAAGGTTAAAAAACGTTTGTACAATAAACTCTCTATTTTACCGATATTCTGCAATGTTTCAGCTTTAATTTAAAAAAAAAATAATCGCTCTATCTCATTTCTATCGAAAGTTTTTGTATTTTGACACAGAATTCATCGGTTTGTCCCACTGTGGCACCGTAGCGGCGCCGGTCGAGTGCAAAGGGTTAACCCTTGTGTACTACGAAGCATCATACTAGAACCTTCCTAAAAACCTGTACAAATATTTTCAGATACCTTTAAGTATATGATTTAAGACTAAACAATGCAAACGTTCTAAGGAAATTATAGAAACTTTATATTTCCAATTATCGTATTCATGGGTAACCATATCGTAACCATTTGCGGGTGAAATTCGATTTTCTCGAGAACGAGGCATCACAGGAAAAAATGCTGTTTTTCTACCATGAAAAAACAGTCTGCATAATAAATTTCTGTTTGTGTTATTGTAGCGATCTATGGCCTGATGATCGTACGTCGTTAGATATTATGGCTTTGCTGCCATAGATTGCACGGGTAGATAAAATTAGCTGATTGACGACAAAGGACGACCGGGCCCAAAGGCAGTGAAATTTCTGTAGAATAGACAGACTCTCACGAGGTTGCAGCTTGGCACGTGCACGTCGATGCAGTAATTTCTGCGATATTTGTCAGAACGCTGACAGAATTCAATTAGTCAAATGACAGTTGCATTACTTGTATCTATACACACGACAGTTTCTACTCTCCGATGGGAATCTTGCGGGTCATGATATTGGAAACTGCATTAATGGAGCAAGACATTCTTTCCTGATCCTCGGATATAAATAGAAATATCTGACGAGATGTCGTAACGCTTCTATAGGAACATATCTTTAGTAGATCTCTAGAAAAGTATACTTTGCTGGAAAAATTCAAGCAAATGTTTTTCTTCTATCGTTTTCCAATAACCAAAATATTTTGTTCGAACGGAACGAACTTTCCATGACGAATGATCGTACTAAAAGATTCCGTGAAATAAAACCATCACTATTTTGTACTAGTGTACGCACTTTCAATTTTAAAACTTCGTCCACATATAAAAAAAAACGTATGTCTCCATTATTCGTCCATGCAAACGTAACACGATGAACAAAAATATTTATTTAAAAAATACAGACAATCGCTCCCCCTGTGCATGCAATGTTATATTTCATTTTCAATATCCGCAGAAATAATTCACAGTCACGTTCATATGTTTTTTTGGATGTGGACGACGAAAGAATGACAGATTACGAATGGCTAAGCGTTATAGCGTTTCCAACAATTGTGATGGCGATGCAAAGCGACGCAGCCCCGGCAAAGTTATGGATATCGTTTGCGGATCGTTGGGTCTTTTGCGGGAGGGGAAGGAAATCCTCTTTTCGAAAGTCGAGGAACCACCTGAGAAGTCCTCCGGTGTCTGTGGAACTTTGCTATGTGCCGAAGTCTCTTCGATATTACGGATCTTTGCCCGTCCAGTTCGCGGATCGCTGACGCTGTTTATACCATGAATTATGCAGGAGTCTGCTCGAGAACCAACGAGAGCACGATAAAAAGCTCCGACGCGGTATCTCAGAATTCCCATTCAATACGGCGCACACGATTCCGCTCGCATTAAAGAGGATGATTAAGGTGCTGCAAAACCTTTAGGAGCTATTCAGAAGATTTTAAGTAGATCACGCGCTTCCATCCTGCAGAGTACCGGCCAGGCCGTATCTCCGGTGTTGCCGATCCGATTTAGACACGTTTTTCACCTATATCTCCGCTTAATCAGCAATATTGTAACATAAATTCGTTGCAAATATACGGCGGTGGTAGAAAACATTAACTACACTCCCTTCAAAAACTAACTCTTTCGAAATTCGATCAAACTAGGGTAACAGCACCAATGAATGATCATTTAAGAAATTGTTCAGGAAGATATTTTATTTTTAAAAAAAATATGTGAATTAATGGAATCTCATATATGCCAAATGGCTCCCTATACTTCATTTGTCAAAAATAAATGAACACAAACAAAATGAAATTATTATTATTCTTCTTTATTAAACGGTAAATAAAAAATATAAAAAATACCAGTCAATGAACACTACATTCTTAGTCTTAGGCTTGAAATTTGTTGAAATATACAAAAGCGTTCATTTATTGGCGCCCGTTTATTCACTGGTGCAGTTACCCTACTTGCACTTTTTCCAGATTTTAGAAGAATTAATTTATTAGGTAGTGTGCAAAAACAATTTTTTGGAAAAATGTGGGAAGCATTGAGGCATGTTATTGAACGTCCTAGAAAATTGTAGGTATTCACATAAGGATTGTTATTAACAAAATATTGATTTCCCTTCTGTGTCTAAGTGTCTATACATACATATGTCAGTCGAATCATAAATAATAATTGCTTAGCTGAGTAAGCAAATACGAGCTCGATTGTTCCGAGAAAAATTCATTTCCTCTTTATCTCAGTTTAACGATAAATAACAATTGTTCAGATTGGCAATCAAATGCAAGCTTGATTGTTGAGAGAAAAATTCATTTCACGATCTATATATTATTGCCCTCGTATCGCGGAAAACTCATTTCCGCCATACTGGTATCTCATTTTTAAAATAAATAACAATTTCTCAACTTGACTAACGAATGCAAGTTTAAACTTTTTATAGTAAAAATTGATACCATCGATCTACCGTTGGCCGGGTACAAACAATTAATTTCCGCTGTGTCCATCAGTATATCAGTTTGTTGGTAAATTGCCCAGGTAGTTGCACAAAGTTTGATGCACGTCCTTTTGATGAAAACATTCATGTAACAATCTACTGTTCCTCTAACAATAGAAATTAATTTTTCCTAGACGGATATTCTGATGTAATCCTCATACATTGCTCAAAGTAAACATTTTTCTTTAGATACCGTAAAACGATTGATCTCTTTCCGACTGTGTTGTATGTGAGATGCGAGCTTGATTTTCGAAGGTTCGTTAAACAGTTACGCAATTCCGTTCTGCAAATATAATTTGTTGCGTACTTCCTTTGTGGCCGAGCGGCCTTTTTATTTGCATTTCGCGTTGTTATTTACGGGCGAGTATAACATTTTTCCTGTAACGGTGATACAGTTTCAAGTGGTTGTCGGATTAATGGGTTTCGTGAAAAAGCAATAATTTCGCGTCACTTTCCGCGCGAACTAGCAGACCCGCGGTATTAATCACCCCTTTGGTATTGATTTAAGGTATTATTATCTCATTTTCACTATACTAGTTCCTTTCAATTTGTCAGAGAATGTAATTTACCGAGGGATGCAATTTATCCGGTCGGTCGCGCCGGTTAAATGACAGTACACGATGCGAAATCATTTACGCTCGGCGATGCGGTGTACCGTAAATAAGGCTATTAAATTTCATTTTTCTTCGGCATTAATGCCGCCAGCAACGTGTAAACAAGGTGATTTAAAAGTCAGATCACGTGCCGTTACGCGAAACAAATTAGTCACATTATCATTTATTGATCTGTTTACTCGTATCTTCGAGGAATAATAACGAAATACATACCTGGCGGAGTAACTGTTCAAAATGTTATGCTGTAACACGAAAAACCGAAATTCATACATCATCTGTGCGCAGCTGTTAATTTCATTTGCACTTTGAGCTTTTCTTCGTAATTTTTCTTATGCATGCTGTGCATAATGGTCGAACGTCAATATCAGGAAGAAAGTTGCTGCCGCATCAGGCTCTTACCATAAAAACGTTTATGGGAATGACACAGTCGACATTATAGTGAAACTCGCATCCACAGAAGAACGGAACCATCTGGCTGCATGCAATACATCATGCGATATCGGTATACGTATCGAAACACTCTGCAGACGAAACTGGAAGCTGTCGTGGCAAAATTATATTGCTAAACTCCTTTCATCGATTAGTTAATCATTCCTATAAATTGGAAGCATGAGTAGTTCCACCGTTACCTCTTGAACTATTAGGTTGTTGCATATGAAATGTCCGATTTTTAGCAGTGACGTTAAACAAACGCAATCTTGTACCCAATTTTCAAGTTTCTTGGTTGTATTTATTACGGTAAAAATAAAAACGTGGTAAAATAAGATATGGTCATTCACGTTTTCATTTGCAAGATTGTTGCCTTGATTTTGTAGTTCTTTTTTGCCATCAACGACTAGCACGTTAATTAGTCACCACATTTGGACCAAAAATCACACAATTTTATCGTCAATAATTTTCCAGACATATAAAAGGAATACACGACAGTCGCGTTGGCTGACGTTGAAATAAACTTTATTTATTAGTAAAATTATGCATATAAATTAAAATTGAACATAGGACATTAACACTAATCGTACCCAGCTATAGAAGTAACAAGCATGTGGTTGCCCTATAAAAAAATGACAAGAATTAATTTATCTAAACTTTGCACGATTCTTTTTATAATATTGGCTCTAGTAAAGATATTTATTTATTAATTGTGAAATAAAAAAATCTAGAACCGGTTCAACCGATCGTGGTACGTTTAGTATTAAGGATTAGCTTTATACCTCAAAGTTTTATATATTAGATGTTTTCATAAGTTCGCGTCCGATTTGATAATAAAATTCAATGGTTAAATTTCAAAGAGTACAACTTTATTAATCAAATATAAAGTCACCATTCTTTTCTAATTGTAAAGAATTTAACCATTTTTTAATTTTAATTTAACCAATCTTTAACCAAATCTTTAAAATTCAACCATTGTATTTTACTTTCAGAAAGGGCATGAACTATAGACTGTAATAGCATTTCTTGATTGAAACGTTTTCTAAAAGTTGCATTCTAAAATCGGACATTTCATATGCAACAACCTAATATTTTCAAATAGTTACAAATATTATTTTGCTATCGTGTATCACTTCCATATTTTCATTTAAACAGGACAAACTACCCAATATAATAAAATATACATATATAACAACATGAACATATGTCAAATCCAGGTACCCTAGTGCCGATAATTTGTTTTTTAAAATTGTTTGAACGTTTCCATTGGCAAATAGCAGAATTGCAGACCGCTTTTGTTTCGGACAATTATAAATTTACTTGAAACCGTGAAGTACAAAATCTGCCTGAAAATGGATATAGCTGCAGTAAAATGCAAAACGGGGCTGCATGAAATATAGCCTGTAATGAATTGTAATGAATAGTTTGGCGTCGAAGCTATCAACGGACGATCTAAACAATCGTGGGATATTCGAGCGTGGAACAGGGAGAGGATCGATCGTTGTGCGAAAGGGCAACACAAGGCGGAAGATGGGCGTGGTGTTTCGAGAGCGTAGATGCCGGTAAGTAGATGCATTTGTGGTGTCTCATAAAAGGCGCCGGCATGGTGCATTACCCGGTACACGGCAAGTTGCGAGTTTACAAGTTAATGCATGTTAAATCGCCGAAGTAAAGTCGAGTGGCGCACATAATCTATATGCCGTGGCTGGGGCTCGAGTAACTAGGCTGGCAACGTAAGAGGTAGCGATTGACATCCTGCGGAGGTGGTAGACGGGGCCTGCACGTGACACTATTGCCGAAGAAGAAGCGGCACTGCCACCTCGCATCCTATTTTTATTGATTCCTTTTGAGCTTAGTCAACCGTAAACACTGGAGAGAGGAGAGCAAGCAAATAGAATGACAGCTAGCCCCTGCGAAATTTTCTTACAATTAGCACTGGCTGGCTCAAAAGAACCGTTCCGAAATGGGCCTCTGATTCGAGGAATTACATCGAGGTAAAATGTTGAGAGATAATGTGTTTACAGTAACAGTAAACTGTGTAGCTGCATGGCATATTTAAATTTCATCAAAATCGGAGAGGAGTACCTCTTTCCAAATAATTACCCAATAATGTGTACAGAGTAACACAAATATTAAAAGAACATTAATTATTATACAATTGTAAAATTGTTATTCTAATTAAGTAATCGTATGAGTTCCTAAGATTAGTCACAGAACTTATCATTTCGAAGACTACATCATATCAAAAAGCGTGTACCGTAAACGAGCATATGCGCCGAGGTTCCACGATGAAGACGAATCAAATGGAAGGCACTCACTTTTAATTAACTTGAATTTAATGGCACGAATAGTAGTACTTCGAGCCATAAAATTTCTTCCAGAGTGAAAAATTGGAGCCGGACCTCGATAGTTTCCAAGAATCGACGCTAGATTGCAAGGCTGTAGTCTAAGTGATAAAAGGTCTCTGAAGTACCTACTTCAGGAAATGTCTGCTGATGGCACGGGAGGAGAGGAAATGGACCTCCGTGAATTTCGAGAGCGAAAGCATCCTTTAGCGTTAAATCAGAATTTAATCGTCACCGAGACAGGATACAAACAATTAGGGTTTCAGTTCAACTGGCAGGGACACTCCACCACTCGGCCCTTGTTTGTAGAAACAATTATACTGCTGAATCATTGCGCAGGGAGTTGAACTCGGTGCATTAGCTGCGACAGTGTGTACTATCGATCTTTATACACATAGCCTCTAAAAATATCTGGGGAGGAGTCAAAAATCGGAACTTTCATTTATATTTCACACTATTCTGCAAAACTATAGAGTCTGCCTATTAACAATTAATTGGAAAGACATTCACATATTCACATAACAACTGAACATAATAATGTTGAACTCTAATGGCATAGCGATTGAAAAAATGTCGGCACATCTACGTATGCACACAATGTTGCAAAGACTTTAGTTTCATCGTCAATCCTATTTCCGAGTCCGTATGAATAAATTCTGTGATTTAATCGATCGAAGACGCGGCTGTATACATTATATTATATCACACGTGACGGTATTACAGCCAATCATGCTTTATTAACACAGATCCGTCGATTACCGCCGTCAAGTGCATTTGTACTAGTGAAATGTGGAGCACATAAAAATTATAAAACGTTCCCCATTAAGGTCAGAAATTAATCAGCCTTCCACGAGGTATAACTTCGTGAAATGATTTACATAATAAAAACGTGGTAAAATAGCACACGACTGCTCAAGCTTCGAAGAAAATCCACTTGCCTAATCTGTCCGATGTTGACCCTGATACGCTTATAAAAAATGGTTGGTCGAAAGATCGTACAGTGATTTCCACTGGTTTCAATCCATTCCACTCCTGACCACATATATTAAACACATGTATATCAAGTCAGATATAATCACAAAGAAATGAAGTAGACTAGAACTAGACTGCGGATTATACCATACACACATTTATGATAAAAGTGAATAGGTGTAATTTAAAGCAGCAAAAACAGTACATTTATAAATGTACCATTATATTATTTTTAATCTATTAAATATACATGTTGAGAAAGAAATTAAATTTCTATTTCGCCCCAGTCTCATGCAATTCAGACGGGGAGTTTTTATTTTGCATAAAAAGATCCGCAGTTCAGTAATAACATCAAATGGAAAGATGAAATTGTGTACCTAGCTCTGTGCAATTTCCATAGAATTTGTTTTCGTTTGCGCCACCATAGCGTCTCGTTCGCAAGGGGTTCGAATGGCCCGATATCACCAAAGTGATCGTGATATTTGACGGCAGCGGGGAAGGGGAGAGGGGAGGGGTGTCCCACGATCGCGAATTCTATTTTGATATGCACGCGTATGAGCGCATACCCGCATACACCGTATCGTACATGCGGCGGCAGTAATAGTCAAGCACGCATAGTTACAGATTATCGGGTTCTATGGTACGAGTAACACGTTGCAAAGCGCCGCAATCGATGATCAGGCACGTTCGCCATACCCTGAAACTTAGCGATCTTGCAGTCGCTAACTTGACCAAACAGTGGTCTCCAGGTGAAGCGGAAACTATAACTACATAGTCTACCTGCATTTCGTTCTTCTTGCATGTACATACGTGTGCAAGCTTGGCCACGAAATCTCGTCGTTTTTATTTTCAGTATACCGATGATTACGGATTTTATGCATTTGTGAATGGTATGGATAAGAAAATCTTGAAACGGTTGGAGGGTTAAAAGAATTTAAGCGGAAAATGTATATATGATTTTTAATTTATTCGAATTATTAAATGGAAAACAAATTTTCAATTTTGTTCCTGTTCTTTGCAGGAATCCTGTTATGCATAAATCTGTTGGATATCAATAAAATAGACAATGTTAACGATTTATACGTGATAGAACTTGATTGAATCGAATAAAAGTATTGTGCAACCTTTGAAAGATGCAAACAGACCTTTTGGTTAAATCAATATTATATTCTTTATTGTACTACCATACGTATAGTATGTGTCATAGAAATATATGTAGAATATTTAGAACACATACAATATATGAGATATAGCGACTCCCATGAGTATTCGTACGCCCTTTAAAACAGAATAACTTTTTTATAATTGTACGGAACGATCTGTTTGTTTGTAAGCAATTAGAAGCATTGGTATACTAAATGGTGTGCAAAACAGATTTTCCAAAAATTACAATTTACAAGGTACAAGACAAAAATAAAAAAAGCATTTTTGAACATTTTTTTCATTGGGTCCTTAATGAAAATTTAAAATATATGTTTTGTAGATCTATGTTAGTTATACACATGCTGAAAATTTCATCGAAATCGATTGACGCAGGAAAAAACGACACGCATCGAAAGATGTGCGATTCTGTAGATTTTAAGCAGAAACTGATCAAAAGTCGTAAAAAACTATGATTTTGACCATTTTTAACCGCTTGTAGCTCCTGTGTATATTAATGGATTTCGATGAAATTTTCAGCATGTATACAACGAACATAGATCTACAAAACATATGCTTTAAATTTTCATTAAGAGCCCAAATAAATAAATTTTTCATATACTTTTTTTATTTTTGCCTTGTACCTTGTAAATTGTAATTTTTGGAAAATATTTTTTGCGCATCATTTAGTAAACCAATGCTTCTAATTGCTTACAAACAAACAGATCGTTTCGAACAATTATAAAAAAGTTATTCTGTTTTGAAGGGCGTACGAATACTCATGGGAGTCACTGCATAAATTACATGCAAAATAAATGACCTCTTTAGTCAGCATGTCAAACGAAGAATACCAGTGCTATCGTGTTTCTTTAGCAAGCAGAAACAACGTAAATAGAATAGTTGCGAAGTGTCTATGTGATCGTGTGGCAGTGACATTCTTTTATACCGCGGCGATACGTGGGAGTATCGCAGTTTGCGGCAAGTACGTTGTAACGCTCCGGGGTAAAAGAGAAACTTGGCAAACATAAGCGATCAAGGCAAGAAGTGTAATTTCATCCGTCTTTGTCGCGGCGACGACGATCGTGCACATGCAAAACAATGGCCGAACCAAATGTCTAACCCCTATTCATTTCCCACGTTATTGCGCGGCGCGGCTACGGCCGCGGTTCGCGAAATCCCGGTTTAATTACTTTTTCTGAAACAAAAAACTCCCGAGGAAATACTTTATGCCAAGAAGATTGAATTTTAACGTGCCACCTAAGAAACTTGCCGCGATTCAATTCGAATACCAACAGCGAAACTTACTTCGGCAAACACTTGCCGCATATACGCGACCTCCCCGTGTAGAAAACTTGCGAAATTTGGTTAATGGCTATTAGATTCTTGGTTATTATAATATAAGATTAATGCAATTCGCCCTTGCCGCCCAGGCGCCGGTATAATTAAACTTTTCTCATTAAGGAATATGCTATCACGGTTACATACTACTCGCCGGACCGAGCACTCGATTCTTCAAACATGTGTTTACACGAACGTACTATATTCGATACAACTTTTTCATGAACGATATTCGAAACTCGCAAAACATATTCCTCATTGTTATATTTAGATGAAACGACCGGGTTTCAGACGCTTAATATTCGTGTGTCAATTTCGAAATTTGTATAATTGAGTAGAAAACAGAAACTTCGCAACGTCGTCCTGCGCAAAAAGATCCGCATTTTATCGATCCATTTTTGAAAATTTGAATTTGTTACAGGTTCATCGGTGCACTGAACAATTTAGACCTCGCTGGACATTTATTTGTAAAAGCTTTTACCGTAACTTTGCACAGAATAATCGAGCAGCGCAAAATTATAAACATAAAAAACGGGAATGGAAGAATTGCCAGGATTTTAATTCTACAGTCGATTGTTTTGTGGGCTAGCGTTCACTGTCTATAGCAGGACGATACACGTCCGACCGATACGCATTTATTACATTTCAAACGAATGTCAGGCTGTCACTTTCAAATTGAAATTACACGGAGACAGTGTCACCCACTCCCTTTACTCGGTTTCCTTGCTGACGCTGTTTCAATCTGTCCAGCTCTTTCTCTCTACTCTTTGATTCTTTTGCTGCTCTCGATTCATCGTAGACCATGACAGACTTTTGCAATATTGGTGATAAATGGACGCACGCAGCCGGCGCGCTCATACGAAACGTACCTAATACCGTTTGAAAATGTGCGAAACATGGCGCCCGCGAACGCATTACATACCTACATACATATCTATACTGCGAAAACACCGGCAGGATGTAACGCTTCGGAAATGGTCACTGAAAACATTACACCTAAACAGGAATTATTATTTTCTTATTGGAATCATACTCTCGAATCGTATTTCATCTGAAAAAATGTAACAATTTAAAGTGAGCCACTGAGTTATATATAAAAATTACAATTTTATATTTTACAATATTTTCATCAGAAGCAAATATGAATCGGATAAAATTTCATGTTTGCTATCGATTGGAATATATATACATATAATGTACAGACTGAATATATTTTTATTTAATCATCATGCTTAAAAAATGAAATGAAGCCGAGTAATATTTTATCGGGAATGATATTTTACAAATGTTCGGAGAATTTCTGTCTGCAACAAAACCATAAAGGTCGCGGCCGGGCTGCAACAAATACTACCCAGCCAGGAATTATGATCTGTCGCAGTGTGTACTATGGAAAAGGAAACAAACGATAGTGGTACAACAGAAATTTAAATTTTCGTGCGGTCTGGGAGCATTTTGGTCCATCGAGCCGGTGACACGGTGTATTTAGATAATAATTCGAGCACGGCGGGGAATAGTATTATTTTCCTGGTGCCATAAAACGATATTTAAATTGCTGGCAGCACGACGCGAAACTCGTGTAGAGTTGGCGAAGTGTTTGAATATTTTATCTTGATACGTCACTGGAATTGAAACGTTGGGATATTTCATATCTCACCGCGTATTAAGGTTTATAAGCGGTCATTTTTCTATACATGTATATTTATTCGATTATAACGCGCGCGCGAATATCAATCACACATCTTTTCCCTTGCAAATAGCAAAACAAACTCGCTTGAATTTCGTTAGTCCATTACGTATTCCCCTATCGGCCGGCGATTTCCATCTACATTTAAACCGGTTTCGATGTGAATAAATAATAAAAAAACGCACACGGAAGGGACGTCACAGTGTTACGCAAAGCTTTCACAGTTTCAAAGAAGCAAACAATTGGAGATTTCGCCTTTTTACAGAATAAGTTCTGCCGTTGAATTCGTCGAAATTCATTTTGCTCGATTTTTCGACGAAATTTCGTTCAGTTACGACAACGCGCCGGGAAAATAATTTTACATTCAGTAAAGTTGTTTGCAACAATTTCCGTGTTCACGTGTTCCACACTTCTCGATCGGTACACCATTATGTCCTCGAAATTTCCTGCAAAATTGTTCCGTAAATGCAACTACATATGATAACAGGCTTCACGGTATCTAAATGTTTTTAATACGCTGAACGTGCTCTGTGAAAGATCAATTCAATTGATACGCGAAGGGAGTGATAAAAGCTGAACGAATCTTTTCAGATTATCATTACCAGACAGCGGATTTTATGCATTCGTGAGTATTTATATCACGAATGCTGCTATTTTCAATTTTCAGCCTAATAAACATATATTAAGAAAGAAAGAAATGCAAATTGCGTTTTCAATGAGGCAATAAAAACCGAACTTTCGCGGACACAATCATTCACCGCGAACCACAATGCTGGTCATGCGAAGGTGACAAGGTTGTATTTCGATTCCCCGTGCGCATCATCTAGCATTCGTCACTCCATAGTCGTAAACTGTAGGTGGCTCGGGTTTATGCAAATATGCGAAACTGCAAGCGTGGACGAAATTCTCACAAATTATGCGAGACGTGCCGAGACAGGACAGTGTTTATGTTGTTCTACTAGACCTCTGCTATCCCGCTTCTATGTATGTATACTGTATACATACAACGCTACATAGAGTGCCCTTTCATATTTAATTCGTTAGTATTTAGCATCGCTGAATTGGTACATTGAAACGGAGCATTTTCGACTCATAAATCTAGCTCATTAAAGGTCGAATGTGACGTAGCGTACGCAAAATTGAAATCAGAGGGAATTTAAGTCATCATTTCGGTGGCTTAGAAACTGCATTTATGAATATTTCGGACAATGTTAATGTGATCACTTGATTCAGTTTTTATGCGAACCAGGACAATCAGGATCTTTTTTCGTGAATAAAAATCAGTTGTGTGACACTGAGAATAATTTTCAATTTTTAATTTTCGTCTTTTAATTTTCAGAAATTCTTTCTATACAATTTTGCTCTTTCAGTGACACCAACGATTGTATAAACAATACACCTGCACGCTACTTTTGATAATGGAGGGTGCACGTCGTTACTCTCGTGAAAACGGAAATAGCACAATGTTTCTTGAACGAGAGAGCGATTCTTTTGAGTGGTTGCTTTCAAAAGAAACACTTGTAGATTTATTTGTAATGTTTTCGACGCACGTGCATGCATCTCTTCGTGCGAGTAAAATTAGATTTCAAAGTTGGCTTCGCGGACAACTTTATTCTCTGTCGTCGTTCTTTTTCCTTCTCGCGGGCCTCGGGACGGTAGAATTTAAATTTTTAAAGGAAAACATCACTGGGCAGCGTTCTCATCACTGAAAATGTCAGTCGTTGTGACATAATTACGTGTCCAGCAAAGTTACCAGCAAAATGTTTAAATTAACTGCAGAGGATTCATTGGCAAATCATTGTTATTCGTTCTGTTTCATGTCAAACGTGGACAGTTGCAAATGTATTGATCCCCTACGTAGTTACATTGTCAATATTAACGCTGACAACTCACACTACCGTTCAACGCTTTTTATTAACTGTTTTACTAATACATTCTCAATTCTTGTATATTTCGAGTGTTTCAGGTCCTTTGAAGTCAAGGTTTTTAGCGAATGTTTGTTTCGATGTTATAATCTGCATAAAACGAGCCAATAACATTTTCTAAAATTTCTCACATTTTTTGGTATAATTTGCTCTTTAGCAGTTTTATGTTAATTTATATTTATTAATAGGACAATGCTGGAAAGATTGCGATACCGAAAGTTGAGTGGAAAATTGTTGCACCTTTTATTTGTCTTCTACAATTTCATTTCTCACGGAAGTCGGTGTTCCATATTGTTCGCGGGTTTTCCGTTCGTTATCGACACAGATAAGCTTCTAATAAAAGTGCAATGGCTGAAATCGTTTGTTCCGAACGTTTCGAAATTACTCGCCACGGCGCGGCGAGGAGTTGTTTGGCGAACCTTCTGTCTGCCTGTAATATTCATTCTTCTTCTCATGGTATTTGAAAGTTTCGCATCGAGGCAAGGGATTTGGTGTTCGAGACTTTTCCATTTCCCGGGAAATCCCTCGCGGCACTGTGCACACTTGCGGCGCGACTTAGCTTACGTTTACCACTTGCACCTCTCGCTTTAGCTCTCTTTCTTCACCTCTTAAACTTCTCCGCGCTTGCTTTTCTATTAAAATCTATGAATTCCCGATCGCGTGCAGCACCGTTTCCCGATGAAAGGAAAAATTTTCACTTGGTCCATTCTGTTTACTTTCGATATGATTTCTCGAAGTCCGAAAACCGCACGAAAACCAGGAAATTTTAACAATAGAAATAGCTTGCTCGAGATGGACGTTGAATCTATACTCCTATGGGGAGTGTTAGTAAATAAGAAATACTTCCAATTTTATTATTTCAACAATATATTATGTATCTGATTTAATTTGGTTTGCGAACACCTTTGACCGTTTCATCTGGTGCTGCTGTTTGGACTATGGTGTTTCAGTTGGAGAGTTAGGCGGAACGCAGTTTGATTTGAAAAAAGTGCACAGCCCTGTAGCCATTATGGTTTGGTTGAACCACTAGGACTGCCGGAAAGTGAGCGCAATGCGGATATAGTAAATGTTTGCGGTGTGTCAGTGGCACAAGGAGCAACCCAGGTGTAACCGCCAACTGTTTTCAGATACACTTGCTCTATAGAGACCTGGAACACGTGTGGCAGCTAACTGGGTGAATGGTCAGTCAAACTTCCGGCTACGAAATTCGGCAAATATCCGAGAGGCTTGATTTGCCTCTCAGGAACCCAATTACAGCACTTCCTAATGACTATCGAGTTAGTTCCACGGGCAAACTTTTAGAATAACTGTGTACCGCCGACGCTGTCCTAACAATGTTACCATACTCCTCGTGTGTCATTAAAAAATAGTTTATAATTCGGTCCATTAACATTAACCGGACGAGATTTCTTCCGAGTGAATATTCGAGCACGAAGTTGAGTTACGAAAAATCTAGTTGCACTTTGTTCAGAGGAATATGCTGTCACTAATTTATTCGAAATTAGTTTGACTATACAGGGTGTCCCAAAATTAATTTGAATCAACATTTTCCTTTGCAAAAATGTTATCAGCGGCTTTGTTTAGGAGTTATTAACGAAAAACACGGACCAATCCGGCGCGCTGCCTGTCTACTGGCCGACTGTGTCAACTCGCGTCTAGGTCTCGCTCTGATTGGTCCGTGGTTTTCGTTAATAACTCCTAAACAAAGCCGCGGATAATATTTTTGCAAATGAAAATGTTGCTTCGAATGATCTCAGGAACCTCCCATTTCCGGCTGTTGAAGGAATTTTGGGACACCCTGTATAACGTTGCTCGAGCTACTACCAGTTTACTATATTAACATTTTTAATATATTATATTGCAATATGTGAACGCCAAGATTGTTGTGACATATTTGGTAACATATTATAATACTGAATAAAATTTAATAAATGTTATTAAATTAATTTCTATTTATAGAATTGAACGTAGGTACCTAGGATGGAATTATCGCATATTCATACTCACAAAAGTTGGTTGCAAGAAGATTTCTTTGTGATATTATGCGTTGCAGTTTAATACAGATGCAATTAGCTCTACACCAGCAATTTTCAGACGGGCTTACAATTTCGCCCAACAGGGTATTAGGAAAAGGGAAAACACGGGAAAAGTAGTGGAAAAATCGTAGCAGGGTACTCAAGGAAAAGGCCCTCGTCGAGGTCGCTGCCCTCTGTTTTTCGACTGTGTGCGTAGCCGTACACGCGACTAAGCGTTCAGCTGTCTGGGGTTGAAACGGCTCGCCTCCGAGGCAGAACCATCAATTGTCAACACTTAAAATCTCAGGAATACAGCCTCCACTTGCAAAATAGTCGAGGATCTTCCAAGGGTTTCCACATTTTAAAAAATATTCGATATTTCTCAGTATTCCGACCTCTTTTGCACTTTACAGCTATAATCCTCTATTTTATCACTGGACTGCGGATCTTCGTAAAATCAAACTTTTCTGCACCGATTTCCAGAATTTTAAAATCATTTTAACCTCTGCACTGATTTAAATTGCACTCATTTATTCCGTGAATACATAAAAGTCGCAGTCTGTCACATTAAAATCATTATGGACGGCACCAAGTATGGAATATGCATTGTTATCAATAATAAATTCCTTTTTTCATTCTTGTGCCCCATGGAACTCGCGGTACTGATTAAACTTATTTTTATAAGATCAACGCAACGCATAACAAAACGCACGGAAGAATTATTTACAGGGCAGGCAGAGTCCACGCAACAATAAATAAATTCGATATCGGAGTTCATTCCGCAATATTATCTCGCGCGTAAATCACCGGCACATAGGAAATACGCCATAAAATAGCTTAAGTGGTGCGATACCGGCTCTCTCCCCTGCTTACAGTCGTAAAACCCGGTAAAAAGGTATAATAAAATGATTAATTGATCGTCCGTTTTTATTGGCAAGTGTCGGCATTAGATGAAAAGTAAGTCTTAGTTGGAAGGACAAAGTTCTGGGATCGAATGTCATTTAACGCGATAAGAATAATAACTTTATAGGAACCTGTGGCTCTGGAAACGACTTATCAAAACCTGCATATCAACCGGCGGCTCGTGTACGCGTTGACACGAAAGAGGGAAATAAAAGCAGCGAGTTTATAGGTAGCCGAGACTCGACCCAGTCGTTTCGTTCGAATCGTAAATCAAGGAAATCGCACCTCCGACGTCGCCGCCATTACATGCTGATGTGATTTTTAAACGGGGATAAAAAAAAATATCCTCGGGTAGATAATGGCACGGTGCATTTAGAAACGACGGTATCTTCGCGTTTTATTTATACATTGTCCCGGAACGTTCAATCCGAGAACATAATGTTTAACGTTCGTGTGACGTGAATTTCGACGGTACACAGTTCAATTCTTACGGGGACCACTGAGGCACCGAGCTAACGTAAATTGTAGAATGTAATACAGTAAAAGCTCCTTCGTTGTTCAAAGGCTGGGGGTTTGAGCGGACAACGACCGTGCCTGGACACTATTTTTGATTTATGACTGCGTCTTTGGTGAAACGGCTAGTTAAATGACAAAAAATGCATTTGCAGTCAAAAGCAGTCAACTGTCTGGCTTTAAAAAACTCCTTATTTCCTTGCCATATTCCTTTCGTATTGTTCTCCGTCCTGCGCGGGTCTAGACAGTCCTGGGACACATCTGGCGACCAGATCCACGCAGGCCTAATCCTCTCGTTGACAGGCAGTGGAGTGGGTAGGCACTGGACAACGATCGTGCCCACGATTCAGGACAACGAAGGAGCGATTACTGTACTTATTCAATTTATGAGAGAAATTCCTTCCCTCCCCACCAAACTCCTATGAAGTGTTGGAGGAGGGTGGGGCGACTAGGAGTAAATACTTGATAGTGGGGGAACCGATACACTGGTAGGGGGAGTCGTGAACCGGAGAATCTACTTCGACTCATCTGAAAGGCTTTTTTTCTATATTTAAGCTTACCTAGACCCCTAAATGTACCCCTAATCACTAACAGTGAATGAATTATTGAAGGGAATTAGGGAATTTGAGCTGGTGACCATTTTCTGCGCTGGAGGTTACATTTGACAGTATTCGATCGATATAAGAACTATTTTACCAAGCAGAACCAGTCGGCGTTCACTGCCGTAATTCTCTCGCGAAAGATCGAACGAGAAGTTAAATGGAAGAGAATTGTGGAACTGGATTCGACATTCCCATCCCATTTGGGAAGGAACGTTAAGCATCGCGAGAAATATTTGATTCTCTGCTGCTGTCTGGAGACTGAATGTTATTCGATAAACGTTTTCGGATTTTAGGCGGGGCTTTTCATACGCCTGTCTCGCCCGGTGAGATATGAAAGATTATGAATGATCGATGGGCCTCCTTTAGGGAAGTTTCGAAGAGAGCAATAAGAATCGACGAGCCTGAGCGACTTATGGAGATATAATGCAAATCTGATAGCCCGGGCTTGTTTTCTTTTATCAAAATTCCGCCCTTGGTGTACGGCGGAATCGACGGAATATTAAAACTGTTAAATTTTATATATATCAATGTCGTTGAGCTGCAATCTTATGGACTTTAAGGAATTGATTGAAGGGTCAAGAATATTTATCTTGAATATTTCCGGAAATATCGACTGTCCCGTTTTATTCTTCATTGAAATATATAAAATAGGGTGACAGTGAACCGTTGTCCATAAAATGCTCCGACACACATTTCCAAGGGCTGTATAAACGCAGTAAACGTCCCATGGATGCGTTATTCACGATGCAGAATGCGATTCTACAGCGGGGGTCCGTTCGCGATCGAAGTTTTCGGAAAAATTAGTATTGTATTTCATATCTTTTCCCGGTTGACAAGGCAGAATTGCCGACGAGAGAAGATAAATCGGATAAAGACGAGCCCAGAAAAACTTTTCACCAGGAATCCGTTCATGAATATCTTACGTTCGGAGAACGAATCCGATTGTAGTAGAGCTTCTCACATGGCAATCCTTTTTGCGCTCTTTCCCTCTTCGTTTTGCATTATCTCCGCGAGATACATTTCTTAAAGCGTATTCGGCACATTCCTTAGAACGTATTCGATGATCTTCGTAATCCTTGTGGTAGCCTCGAATAATACCTCCTTATTTGAATATCTTTCACAGACTTTATCGATAACCTCGTGGATTCAAATCCGTCGAGAATGGTTAGCTACAGTTTATTCAACGAATTTATTGTCACCGAATATTTGGTTTGAATTTTTACAGGTAAGTTTTATTTCATTAAATTCAAAATTATTAATAAAATACAGGTGTTGTCTATTGTATTGGAAAATGTTCTGACATCTTGCGGTATCAATTATGCGTTTCGTGGAGCAACGATTCGCGCATTAATCATCGAATAGACGACAGTCCATTTAGGAAAGTAGTATGTCTCGATAGTGAGTCAGCCAACTGCAGAGACTATGGGCATTCAAGTAATTTATAGCACTCGTTTCATATTTTACTGTTTTTCGAAATTTGCTGATTGCGAGCTTATTGAGTCGTAAATGTATTGCAGTACCTGTTGCATCAATAAATTACAAAACTGAAATTAAGATCGGTGGGTTATATTTTTGCAACAAATAGCTGCTTTAACACTAGCAGTACTATCGATTAAAATCACTCATTTCTACTTGCTTACTTGAAATGACAAGGGTACATTTAATTCAATTCGATGTGACTTTTAATGCAGTATCATGTTATCAGATACAATATTAAGAATGCAAAAGCGGTGTAATAAATTTGTCTTCGGTGCAGCACTCACTTCAGGTTATCGATAACAGCTTGTATTATCTCGATATAAAACTGGAATAATATCGCGCACAGTATAAATATTTACCAGATCTGTCACACACATTATAGTGAAACAGGAAAGTAAAATATCGACTCGCCTCTCGGATAAGAATTTCGTTGCACTTCATTTCTTACCTCCGCCATCAACATCGGCATTATTCTAACAGTGTTATCGTCCGAAAGTACAAGACTCCTCATACATATGTAGATCCATGTACCTTTACATATGCATGAATCCGATACAGCCAACTCTAATCTGTATAGAACCGTTGCTATTATCACCAGACAGATTTGCATGTTTCATTTCGTTTTATCAACTTTCCCAGTGCTACTATTAATTATGCCTACGTTCGTACTCATTTTATATACCTGAAAATTAGTGCTTTCTACATGCAATATCTATATGATTTACAGAAGCCTATAGTTCGTCGCTAAAATTTCTATCCTGGTCACGATAACCTACTTTCAAATTAGATTTAAAATCGTTCTTCCTTCTTGGAAGCTTGCAAGAATACCTTCAACTATTCTCTAAACACAATGCATTATTCGAACAACTACTATTTCGTACGCTGCTATACTATTTTTGATATACACTTATTCGAGACAGACAATTTTTACTTTGCAATATACATCGGTAAAAATTGTTTAGAGGAGAAATTAATTTTTATGGAACTCGCATACCTCGGAATTGATGCAGAAGTTTTCTATTCGCGAAGGTCCGCAGTGTAGTAATCACTTAGACTCCCCGCAACCGTCAATGGGACTTGAAGGAGCATTCACACGCGGATAAGAGACACGAACGATGGGACGGACACTCGGTTGCAGACCACGAAGGCTTCAAAGGAGGACACGCTACCGTGCCTGTGGAGTCACACTGTACCAAAAGGGCAGTACTTCGACGGAAATGCCGGGACGAAGCCTCAGAATGAAGCATGTATCTTCTGTCCCGCCATGGGGGCGATTATGCCAGAAATTCGGTGGAGAACAAAAGAGCCAGGTGTCACTTGGTGGGCACCGCCCTTTTGCTCGCCGATAAGAACGCAGCGCGAGTCAGCGAGACGTTTCTCAGGGGAAAGATACGGGTAAGGCAGATGCCCTAACGTGCGCTAACGAGACACCGGAAATCGAGACGTTACCCGTCTCCGTTCTTGTGTATCGAATATCTAAGAATTTCCTCCGGGAGCCACATTATCGTTTGCAGCAATGTTTACTATCGCAGTATTAACCCCTTGCGG
Organism: Lasioglossum calceatum; assembly: GCA_963966675.1. Lineage (NCBI taxonomy): Eukaryota > Metazoa > Arthropoda > Insecta > Hymenoptera > Halictidae > Lasioglossum > Lasioglossum calceatum. The sequence goes on from OZ016541.1 coordinate 19,835,445, forward strand.
TCGCGTTTCCTTTGGCTGCGAGAGCTCCATTTGTGCGAATCGATTTTTGTTTAAAGAACACTGATGCAACATCGCCATCCACATAGACAACGATAATTATTATTCGTTGGGTTAAGTGCTAACGTCTTATGCCCCATTATTGGCGTATTATAATTATTAACGAAAAAAATGTATTGTTCTTTATTCAAAGTCTGAATATCTCGGCACCATCTTCTGCGAATAAGTTTAATTAATTATTTATTTATTGATGCCATAAACCTAGTTTGATTTATATAGCATACATAAAAAACACTTTACAAAAAATTACTAAATATAAACGGTAGGCGCTAAATCCTAATCTTACATTTTTTGAGAAAGTTAAAAATAAACATTAGCGCTGTAATGTCTCGTACGCTTAGAAAAAAATTAATATTGTAGGGAGAGTAGTGTTTACGATTGAGGAGCAGTTCAAACAGGTGATCTCGTTCTGAATCATATTCTGGACATTGCCAGATAATATGATTGATGTCCTGAGCCTCCGCTCCGCATTCACAGGAACCATCCGAAATGAAACGTACTCTCGCCTAGGAGGCATTTAAATTATAATGATTCGAACAGCTTCTGTTGACAAATGTAACAAAATCTCTCGGTAATCTGAGACCCGAAAACCAGGGTATTCTTGAATCGCTAAAGAAATTTTGAAAAAAATATATACCTTTGTATAAGGCTTCAGTCTTAATTTTATCGTTCGATGACATCCTCATTTGGAATTTGAAATCGCTAAAAAAGTCGGTAAACCGTATTTTAAAATTGGATAGGGTTCCCGAATAAGTTTAATTCATTATTTCTGCAGAATTGAAAATGGACCTTCGTACTAATATATTATTCAGTGTGCCAAATAGTAAAAGATTGACAGAGCTCTTAACATCGTGCATCTCAATTCTTCTATTTTTATCTCATTATACAAATGACTTCGATTTTCGAAAGGTTAAAGGTTGCAAAATTTAAGCCTATATTTAAATTTTATTGCGTATACCAAATCGATAAAAATGAACATGAAATACGTGAATGGGGATGTTGTATTTCTTAAAGCGATTTTTGAGGCATGTTTGAGGCTGATCGAAGCGAGACAATCGAAATTTCGTCGAAAACTGCCAGTTGATTTTTCTAAGTTTCTTTGCCGATGCCTTTCCGTGCGATCGAAAATAACGTGTACGCTCGGTGTAGTGGAACGGAGCATCTCGTCGAAACGGAAGCAATATAAATGTAGTGGTGTTATTGATCAGGTCTCGTGTGCCCGAGGGTTTGTTGTCGACGGTTAGACCTTTCTGTGCTTCAAATTGGATCGCATCTGGCTTCTCCGGTGTCGTAACCGCTCCTTAAGAACAAAGCATTGTCTTTGCTTCCTGCGTGCAACATCGACCCCGGTGATTAGGTCGCTTCTCCTGTAATATTGTTTCTTCACCAGAGTCAACAGCGTAGCTGACTAGCACGGAAAGTTCACCGTCACCCCCCACGGGATACAGACGTTTCTGACACAGCTCCTTTTACCCCGTTATTTGACAATTCTTTCGAGCACGTTTTTCAAAGAGCTGCTTCCGCAAACTGCTGCGAAACAAGCAGATGTTGGTCCTGTTACAGCATTATTTGCCAATTTGTAACCCGAACACCACCCCTGTCTTACGACTAATTACTTCGCATGTTTCTTCTTGAAACACGGTGTATTCTGCACACCGATTCATTATTTACGAACAGACTGCGGATGCATTTGTTGCATCTATGAATTTGTGAACTTTAGAGAAAAGTGTAAATTTTAACCCTTTGGTTACCCTGGACGTGATATCTCGCGCCCCGATACTTCCCGATAAACGCTTTTGACGAGATATCTCGCCACCTAGCACCAGTGGTTTCACATTATAGACGAAGTATTTTCTGTTTTATTCGGTCATTTTACCCGAGATAAAGATTTCATTAATTTCTTCCTTTTACAAATCAGAATATAGTTACGTATAAAATATATTTGTCTATGGTGTCAAAATATTGGTGCTAGATGGCGAGATATCTCGTCAAAAGCGTTTATCGGGAAGTATAGGGGCGCGAGATATCTCGCGAAAGGCGTTTATCGGGAAGTATTGGGGCGCGAGATATCTCGTCCAGGGTAACCAAAGGGTTAATGAAAATCAATAGCATTTGCCTAAGATCTTGAGCACAGAAATGCTCAACAAAATGAATAAAATAGGGACAAAGAGAATTGAAAAATAAGAAAATGGAAAGTAACAATAGAGAATAACAAATAGCAAAATAAGCTAAATGGAAAATAGAGATTTATAGCTGCTGACGATGGCTTTTTATTAATTGGACGCCGAGAGATAAAAATTAAATTTTAAAAAACGAGAGATAAGTAAGAACTGAACGCTTGTATTGCAGAAGCAGCGTCCTCGAACGTTGATCTTTTAATTTCGTCGAGCAGTTCAGCAGGTTACCATCTGAAATTCACCGGCGAGAATTACCTAGCTAGATTATAGTACCTTCGAAATAGCAGATCGATAAAGAAGAATGGAGATTGAAGCGACGAGCCGTGTGTTCAATTTTAATTTGCATGGGAACTGCGCTCTCCTGCTAGCTTTCGGTTTAATTCTTATTTAGAGATCAAGCGAATTGGCCTTACAGACAGAAGATAGTATGGGATTGGTAGTGGTGCAACGAATTCCAAAGACGGTCGTTGTCGTTCAGCATCAGCCGGTACAAGGTACTTTCTCCTGTATCCAGTCATACGGTCGAACTCTGTTATAGCAACGGCGTAATGGTGAACTGGAACTTCTTCCGACTCTCGTGTCGTTGAGATTTTTACGTCGAAGACGGCCGGGATTTTCTATCCCGAATGGCAATTCCGTAAGAGGCTGCGATACCTAAGGGTACAATCGGTCCTACAAGTTTATGGGAACCCCGGCGGAATTAATGTCAACATTGTTACAGCCGTGGAAAACTAAGAACTTCGCTGTAACACGTTTGGCACACCGTAACTATTCCCGACAAAAAGTATTCTTTTATTCTTCGTCTTACAATTACATTACCTTAGTAATACTATTATCTCCTTGCCTCGCCATTTTACTCGGTCGTTTCAGAAAAGAACGTAATATTTAATTTTGACAAACCACTTTGTATTGCTTCACAATTAATGTATAATAAAATGGTTAAGTTGCTGTTGCGTGTCATGTTGTATGACAGTTTATGATGGAACGTTTAAAATAGCCTGTGAGCCATCACTTTGAGGCAAGGAGTTAATTTCGACTATGTAAAGATGAATAACTAAAATTTTTTTACTATTTTACAATGTTATTTGAGTGGCCTGCCGGCAGTTTGGCGAACTTTGAATCCTTTACGAAAATAAACGTCGTAGTGACAGTATTATTTACAAGAATGAAGATTAAGAGCAAATGAAGACTAATAAAATTTTTTAAAGAATCAATCCTAATCCCACAACATTTTGTTTTATTATTTCTGTTAGAGTATTTTCAGAAGCTTCCGAACACAGGAATACTCGGAAGAGAAATTCAGAAAATCGTACTCGTCCATAACGATCATCCGAACGAATTGCAATTAGTGCCAGTTAACGTGTAGCATATGCAACCGAATTCCCGCGGACTCATTACCGTGCCGGATGCAAATTGCGATAAGCCGGCCGACGATTTTGACAGATCACGGATCCATATGTATGTCAGAAGTTAACGTTCGGAAGTGTGGACGAGTGTAGTCGAGGGTTGCGCATAATACAAAGGATATTACGGGGTTTAGTATGCAAAGCGAGGCATCGAAGGCCTTCCGTATCCCTTCAGCCTGAACCGTTGCTATCCTCGATTCGTATCCATGCTAGGTGGCACAACACACGAAACATCGTGATATTTATAGGGCTGAGCCGATTGATTTCGTGAGATGGGATTTCAGTGGAAAATGCAACGGCTTAGTTAGTCAATTGCAAAGTCATTCGACTGCGGATCTTCGTGAAAAATAAAAATTATGAGAAATGTATCAAGTCAAAGTGAAATGAAATTTAACTTTTCCTATCATTTGTAAAAGTCGAACATAGAAGCTCCAGCTTCTTGGCCCCTCGCGTGGTACACCTCGCACTAAAGGGAATATTCGTTTGTCTTAAATTCTTAAATCGTACAGTTCTCGTTTTTTCTTAGATCGAATATTTACTGTAATATTACGTAGTAATATACACTACACCTCAATGATTTCTTCGTTTTTTATTTCTTAATGTTTGAAAAACTCTTATTGTTCATTTCTTCTTTTCTTTCTTGATTTTAAAACTAGAATTGCCAAGCATTGAAAAATTGACCAATGTTGCTATAAAAAAGTGAAGGACGGCATTGATTCGGGTATTGCTACGAGACGTATCTAAAATATATACTTATACATATATGTTTATGCAAACATCTCGCAATATTTTGTTCCCACGACGCATTCAATCCGAACTTTAACGTTCGCAAGCTGATAACATCCCGGTCAAACGATTATAAAGCATCAACGTGCCGCGCGTACAGCCGTCATAAACCGACAAACCGATCATCTAGGAGCACTATGATAGTATCCTAAAACCCTGTATGCGTTCCCCGACTCTCTGCTAACTGTCAAAATTTATGAGCACCTGCGTTTCCGCACCGCGTGTACTCCGGTTAAATATTTTATTCTCCCACTGTTTTACTGGACACACATACACAGAAACTCATAGATTCTTAATGGATAGTCATCATTTTGTGACGATCATACACATTCTCGTTGAAGTATCGTAGATCCCTAGCAGCGTTGATAGCCGTTGAAACAGACACTAAGCTGGCTCTGGTGGTCCACTTTCCATTTTGCATCGAAACAAAAATGGAATAAAAATTGGTTTCGAAGCAACTGCCGAAATCATTTTGGTGTGTCTACACGGAAGATTTATTTATTTATTAGTAGGTTTACCAAATATTAGGGGCCACTTGAAAAAAATTACGGATATACTTTGAATACCAGAGAATATTTGTGCAAAAGCCAAAAAAATCCTAAAAACTCGACAAGCCAGAGTAGCCCTTTAAAGATTCGAATTGGGATTGTTCCTGCTTACAAGTCGCTTCCCGATCCTTGGGGCTGGCGTTATTATCATAAATACCGTTATTACCTCTGCGCATTACCGAGGAATCTCCCGGGGATGTGTGTCCTCTGGAATAGAGAATAGGCTGGAGAGCCATGGGAGAAGGCGGGAGAGAAGGTGGATCCGCTGGATTTCACTCCGCGGCCATTTCACGGGGATCCACTTACCCGAAATGGTACGAAATGACAGGCAATTATTTACTACAACTGGCCGAAATAGTGAAAACTGGAAACAGCCAGTCTAATTTCATGCCAGAATAACCACTGCGGTCACGACCATTGAGTGGAATGAAATAGAGGAGAGGTTGCTGCTTCCGTGTAACAATCTCTATAGCCTTCTATCTGTTACGTTAGAATTCGGACGATCAATTTCCCCGACGCACTAAACGTCACCAATTCTTCTCCAGCCGCGGTAGCTAAATTGTTTTAATACCACAATGGCGGACGGAAAGCACACTCTTTAAAAAGGAACGACTTTCTTAAAATTGCACGAAAGGAGTTGAATCTCTTTCCGAATGTTAGAAGAATCAATTTACTGGATGGATAGTGGCTAAAGATTTCATTAAACCAAAAATAAATTACTCCCTCATCTAATTTCCTTGTTTAAGAATTTCAGTGGAATGTTTAAGATAGAACCTATATGAAAATTCGTAATCAAATAATGTCTTGATAAATAAACGAATGTGTACAGAATAAATTTGCACAATTCCTGGGTTTTCGAATGTTTAACATACCTGCATAAATTACATGAAAATTCGTAATCCTATAACGTATATAAATATAATCTACCGAATAAATCCCCGCAAAAAACACTTCCGTGTCTGAAATAATTGCAAAATCGGATCTGGACGTGGGAAATAGAATTCGCTCGACAGATACATTAGAGGACAACAGTTTTAACTTTTCTCGTGAAATGTTAATCCATTTTCCGAAGGAGTGGCGCGTGTTTGCCAGCTCTGATTGGAAAAGCTGTCGAAGATAAATCATTGATTAATACAAGGTTGTTTCGAGCTTGCGTTCTGCATGCGATGCACCGGGCACGTTAGTATGTGCGATAAAACACACAGAGATGGAAGTAAAGCGTGTGCAGGAAATTGTTCCGTAATCCAGAAACGGATTACTTTAAGTACAGCACCGAGCAAAATCGGGGAACACTCGGCCACAGTGTTTTGCACGTTAATCGCTTAATTTAATCGAGTACCACTAAAACTAGATAATTATTATATCGGAATGGATAAATCCAGCTTAATAAATTTTTTCCCGAAAATTTTCACAGGATTTTGTAATTGCACCGTGGAATATGGTGGAACAAAGTCCTCCAAAACATGGCGATTTTAATTTGCCAGACAATCCACGTTGCAAACATGGAGTGGGGATGCGGTCACTCCAGAGTGGTCCGGAGAATATCGCTGGTATTCAAACTTTAATTGAACAAAATTCCCACATATCATACAGACAAATGGAGAAAACACGAGGGATTAATCGATCACATTGTTGGAGCACGATTCTGCACCGCGTACACTTCATTGAATAGAAAAAATTGCACAATACGGGCGGATACAATTTTATAAGTTTGCCGAGGGCTGCAACAATCGAGATCGAGCTATCGAACAGGCCCGCACGGGATAAACTTTTACGCAAATAGTTGTTCAAATAAATTGTTTACAGCATTCTGTCTTTCACAAAACCGTTTCCATTCTTCGAACAAAAAACACTGTGCTTTGTAATTGCTGTGTAAGTCAATATAATGAAAATGTTCTGCCTCAATGGTAACAAACAGGCGTTGCACAGAAATTTTTCCCTCGAATTTGTTCCCTCTCTTAATAATTTTAATAGCTTGAAAATAATAGAAACAGATTTGTGTAAATTTTTCTTGTTCACGTTCATGATCTTACTATTTTCATTCAAATCCACAGTCTAGAAATGATTCACAGTAAATTGTACCTTTTAATAATTACGGTATTTTTTCCAACAAGGAAACGAAGCCGATGGGTGTTATTACGATGAAAACTTGGTATAGAAGATTGTAGGGTAATTGTTCTATGATGAATTGTTTCGTATGAATCACGAGATAGTTTAGAAGCAGCGAAACGAGATATTATGATATGGGACAAGAAGTAGCAACCCTTAATGAACGCCTGCCTTCGTAAACCCCGCCTGTAGTGTAGACTTGGAAATAAACTATGTAGTATACCTATCACCTCCATTAGCTACCATAGTAAATAGAGTACATATTCGGGAGCTATCTGCAGAGGCATAAGCCCGTCGAGTTGCCGTCTTACTGGAACGAAGATCATGCTCAAACCGTCTAACATTACATTAGCTGCAATACAGAATTTGTATCATCAACTGCGATACACCAAATGTAACAGTAATTTTAGTTTTCAATTAATCTTTCAGGAACCGAGCCCAATTTTCATTATATATAATATATTGAAATCTGTATTTATGGATTTTTTCTTGTACAGAAAATTCAAGTTGGGAATTTGTCAAATACATAATGCAATTAAATGCTGTATGAATTTCTTGTAGACGTTCTTCTGGAGGTTACATGTCTTTTGAGAAAATTGCATTTTAGAATTTAATAAGGGAATCAGCTCTCCCAGAATAACCTACGAATTCTCATTCTAGGTTTTCAATTAGTGTACAAGATATAAATGTAACTTTCAGAGGAGATCTAATTTGTATCGTACTTGTGTGCCTCAGAGAAACATTTTTGCAATTAGTAGTAACAGTCTCCTACGGGTCCCGGGAATTTTTCAACGAAATCATTTCTGGCTCTGGCCACTTAGGATGAAGCACTTCCAGAGATATGTATTTCAAAAGACTGAATTAAATGGACGAGATCATAAAATAAAAATTCTACATGCACAAATAAGTTCCTTCGTCTCCGACTGCGTGTCCTCTTACTTTTTACCAGACATGCACAAGAAAATGAAGGAAGCACAGAGTTCACGTTTTAAAACGAAAATTTGTACATGGGTCAGAAGTGACCCACTAACCGCATCCAGCATCGTCATTTCCGGTCAGCTGTGCGAAAATTAATGAAAGAAAACACGAAACTCTTTGCCCCCGTTATTTCATAAACCGTGACACAAATTAGAAGGGTCAACGAAATTTCAATGTTTATTCACGCCTCTGCAGACAAGATTAAAAGCTTTTGGGGTCGCCAGCAACCCCACCGCGTTATCCTAGGGCTAATGAAATTAGGTTTTGTTAATAGCGAGGGCCCCGAATGTGATCAATAACCCGCAACCGACACCCGCAGAATGGTTTATGAAGATGAAAGATAATAATTAATTCTTTACATGCGATGCTTCATACTTTTCGCTACAATTATTAACAGCATCCATACTCATTACGCTAATTGTTGCCCGGCTTTTTACGTTGACAAATGCACTGCTAATGAATGAAGTGAAGCGATCCCCTGCACCCTCCGCAAATTTCAATAGTCTTTTCAATACCATTCGACCTATATTTAGTTTCAGTTAATAAATTATGTTCGCAGCTAACAGGGCGTTAACGAGCCGCTAATGACTCGCAGACTGCGCAGTTCATGCGCAAAACAATTACAGAAGCATTCAGACGAATTTAACATTTCTCCAAAAATAATTTTACAAAAATTCACAGTCGTGTGTGCTGTTAGGTAGACTGTTTGCGATTTTTTTCGTAATTTGTTGTTGAGCAGAACGGAAGAAATAGAGCATAATTCATTAAACCGTAAAAGTACCGACTTGAAACTTGCCTTAAAGGGTTTTCTTGTTGCGCTCTAATAGTATGAAGAAAGATCAATTTGGTTTGGTGACACATTTGACCACCTTTTCCGGCTACACTCTTTAGTTGGTTTGTAAATGTTTAACCATAACGGGTTCCCACGGCCCGTAAAGTGACCGAGGTGATCAAAGACAGAGCTTTCGCATTAGAACGAGCCACGCAAGGTTCGATTCTTCAGCGTTCCTAGCTGCTGTATCGAGCGCAAAGCGGCGCCGTTAGCACGGCGTTCGCTTTCATTCACCCCTTTCCGATATTTTAATATTCGCGACGGGAGATGAAATCCCACCCATCCCGTCCACCATTTCCACCCTCGCGCCGCTTTCGTGAAATATTCATGACGGTTTCGCGCTTTCCGCCGGCGCCGGGGAAAGAAAACGTGGCCACGTCCCTCAATGGGAAGGGATGCTTAGAGAAAGCCAGAAAAACGAAACCGGCGGGAGAAAGAGAAAACGAACATTAAATCGCCTCTCCTTTGAAACGGAGACTTAGTCTCTCCTCGTTGTACAACCACTACCCTCGGATCACCGTTAACGCGGAGAGCCCGCGGAAAATGTTGGAAATCAACTCGGCCGACGACAATTCTTCGAAATACAATGAAAACCAGAACTACGAGATTAAAAATTCTGTACTTGAAGGCTGTGTGCTTGAGGACGTGCCAAGCTTCAACCCTCGAACGAAGGGGGTTATTTTCAGCCTCCTGTAACTCGTACCGTTTGTTTATTCATGCGTGGACCGCTAATGCTGATTGCAACATTTCATATTTTGAGAATATATCTTTAAAGCTGTCTGGACTTGCAGACCTTTACTTTGAGTAAAGCCGCGATCCAGTTGAGATCATATACACACTAGAACCTCGAACATCCGAACCGATCAATGAAACACGAGTGTTCAGGTAATAAAACAGCTACCTACCTACAGTATTACATAGAATTTTTACTAGTTTGATCGTGGATTGGACAAGCCAATAAGATCCAAACGGTACCATGCTGGGTATCCATGTACAGTAAAAGCTCCTTCGTTGTCCAAAGGCCGGGGGTTTGAGCGGACAACGACCGTGCCCGTACACTATTTTTGATTTATGACTGCGTCTTTAGTGAAACGGCTAGTTAAATGACAAAGAAAAGCATTCGCAGTCAAAAGCAGTCAACTGTCTGGCTTTAAAAAACTCCTTATTTCCTTGCCATATTCCTTTCCTACTGTTCTCCGTTCTGCGCGGGTCTATACAGTACTGGGACACATCTGACGACCAGATCCACGCAGGCCTAATCCTCTCGTTGACAGGCAGTGGAGTGGGTAGGCACTGGACAACGATCGTGCCCACGATTCAGGACAACGAAGGAGCGATTACTGTAATTAGAAAAATATCACAAAGATGCCAGTGAAAGGGCCACAGGAAAATAATTAAGAATAAAGAATTTTTTTGAAAAAGTTTCCACACACAGCACAGTGCCTTTTCTAAGCGAGCTTCTTTGGTCTTATCAAATGCTTCAGGAAGAAAAGGTCCTCGGACCGACAGCCACGACCTAAATAGAAATTAACGCGGCCAGGGGGCGTCTGGAGGAACGAGCCCGAGGTGTCACGTGGCGACAATACATTAATTCAGCAACGTGCAAAGATTCTCTCCGAGGTTGGTCGGATTCGAGTAGCTCTCCGGAGCTCTTTCGGATGTTGAACACGCCGGATGCGTTCCTGGTTGTTCCAAGGACGCGGTGGTCTCGCCACCTTCATAACTCATACCCGACCCCGTTAGCCTACGAGCCACGAAAGCGCATGCATCACATCGTTGCATTATAGAAACGGGTCGCGTAGAGAAGGCGTTCCGCGGCAAACCTAAGGGCAGAACTTAGCGCTACCGTAATTTCATTTTTACAACCCAGTTTTATCTCGCGATAACGTTTCCGACTCGTACACCTACACCGTCGCTCGCTTCCACATCTATTGGCACACTTGCCGTCGCGTCTGTGAAAAGAACCCTAAACATTCGAGAATTACTGGATCCCAATAAAACGTCACTAAATGTTTAGCACGATGATCGTCGTGTATGATAAATCGAGGTTTGAGTGCACATTTAATTCATAAGTGGACTATTAAGGCCGTCATACAATCAAATTTATGCTAATAGGTATATTCATGCAGTTGTTTAATGATTTACGTACGCTTTTATTGTCTCATTACGTTTTCAAATCGACATCCATATATAGGGTGACCCAAAAATGTTATATTTGAAAGAGATGATTTCTGAGGCCATTTGAAGCAACTTTTTGCTTTGTCAAAAATGTTCTTCGCGGCTTTGTTAAGAAGTTGTTAACTAAAAACGGGACTGTATTCTGATTGGTCATTAACAAAGCCGCGGAGAACATTTTCGCAAAGGATGACCTCAGAAATCATCCCATTCGAGGAATTGCAACATTTGCTACACATTTATTGTTATAAGTAGACTGCGGATTTGTATGCAAAATAAAATTGTTTTTTCTCATTTATTAGCAACAGGAGACATAAAAATGTATTTCTTCCCTTAATAATTTTTACTCTTTTGTATTTGTAAGGAATACATATACAGGGTGTCCCAAAACTCCTTTAAGTCCGGGAAATGGGAGGTTCCTTAGGTCATTTGAAACGATATTTTCCTTTGCAAAAATTACCGTCGCGGCTTTGTTTAGGAGTTATTAACGAAAAACACGGACCAATGAGAGCGCTTCTTGGCACAGACGGCCAATAGACAGTTAGCGCGCCGGATTGGTCCGTGTTTTTCGTTAATAACTCCTAAACAAAGCCGCTGCGACCATTTTTGCAAAGGAAAATGTCGCTTCAAATGACCTAAGGGACCTCCCATTTCCCGGACTTGAAAGAGTTTTGGGATACCCTGTATACATAGGGTTATCTGTTAATACACACATACATCATTCGTACTTTAACCCTATAGTTCGGCCATATTTGATCTACTCATATTTGTCACAAATGCATAAAATCCACAGTCTAAATAGGTATAACTTTTTCTTCACCTACCTTGCACTGTGCGTCGCGAGACTGTTTGCAAACGATGACAGCTGGGCGGCAAAAACGTTTTGTACGAATCCACAGGGTGGTCGGTGTATATTGGATTTTCTTAAGAGAGGATTTCCTCGACAAAGGTATTGGAAGGTAAACCGTGAATCGAGTAACAAGCTGGGCACCATACGGTCGGTGTATAGCAGCGCTTTGACGCTCCGCGGTGGCTGTTTCTGCCAATACAGCCGTAATAGCGTAAAGGCGCGAACGCAATCAATGCCGCCGTACCCCTCGTCTCTCACCCCGTCGTTTCTATTATTCGCAAATTCCCCAGAACCTCTTGCTATTACTTCCGAAAGCTCACCGGAGTCGTGTTCGAGCCGGTGACTTCTGAAGCCTTGGAGGAACATTGTCAGGTTACATGTTATTGTGAAGGAAACGCGAATTCCACGTTTGAGAACGTTCGGTTCACGCTGTGAACCGTAACACGATCCTCTGTGACGAACACGTTGCATCACAGAAGAGGCTTATGTCCCACAAATGTCTTTCTACTTAAAAATCAAGTTTATTTAACACTAAAACTACCGAACCAGTCGAAATTTGGCTAATCTTTGAGTAATTATATGAAATTGAAACAAAGGTATCAATGTTAGAATCATTGGACCAGTAGATGTAATAATATTATAATTGGATTCGGATGTTTCATTTCGTAATTATTGGTATTATAAAATGCTGCTGTGAGTTGTAATTACGTTTTGAGTACGTATTATAATCAGAAACTAATGGCAGCAGTGTTATTAATTAATGAAACCATACTATTGATTTGATATTCAATGAAGGAAGCAAAATGCAATACAAGGCATCATTCGCCGCATTAAATAAACTTCATTAAGTTTAACGTAACTCTATGTATATGTATTCTAGTATGATCACCTCATTATGATTTTATTATTCCGTTAGGTGGTATTACCATAGAAACATTCGTTCATATTTTCCGACGTCGTTAACGATGATTAAAGCTATTAACCTTTTGTGGAAAATGATAACGAGTTTGCGAGGCTTCCATTTACGTCAAATTAAGGATATTAATAATCTCGAATGAAAAATGGTCAGTGTTGCAAAAATGAAAATTTCGATAGAGTACAATGGAGAAAGGTTGACCAGTGTCGATGGAATAAAAAATAGTAATAGCCGTGAGACATCAAACATTGTAAATACTTAGCAATTTTTATATTTGAAAATTCCATACACTTATCTCTCGATTTAAGTTATTAGAACAATATTTTATGGCTGCACCGTAAAAGGAAAATACCAGGACACGAATACAAGATACTGCATCGTATCAAATATCGAGGAGCACCGCAACGTCGATACGATAATATCGAGAACTGTCTTTAGTCCATGAAAAAGGTAGGATACCTACATCAAAGAATTTAGAAACGAACAAGTTCATGCATGTAAAAGGCAAATCCATCGACTGCCATCTTGCTTTCACAAACTCTGCGGAAGTAATACCAATCCAGCGAAGGAACCATTGCCAAAGGAAAGGAGACCGAAAAATAACCAGACTGCAGACATGTATGCATACTCCAATTTGCATAGGTCACTCAAACAAATCAAACTCAAGAGGAAATAACTTACATTTAATAAAAATCTAACGAAAGTCTCAATTATCTATGACGTGCAATTTTTATAAACCACCTTAGAAGCCTAGATTCTCGAACTCTCTATGCCACTGTTAAAATACGACGATGCAAACACGTTCTTTTGTAAACATTGCGCGGCAGAGCGAAGATCGGTAGAAGGCGATACATTCTTAAAAAGTGTTAGCTCGGGCACGTATACACGTATACGTGTATTACTTGAGAAGGACTCCACCATTTCCAGAGTTATTGCGCAGGAAGGAATGATAGAATCAAATACTGAGTGTGCGCGCGCAGTCACGCAATATTACTGGGAATAATTTTCCTTGCAAGGGAACCACACGAGCTGTCACGCACCGATTTCAATGAAATTTTGCGGCGAATAAAGAACAAAAGAATAGCGGACTCGCGAAACTCACTGTTGCAAGCACTAATGGTTGCGAAAGATTTTCATAGAAAAACTGCGCGCAGGTGGATGTCCCGGGACGCAATCCTTTTGAATAAACACGCTATCCGTTTAATTAACCTGCTTCAATTAGAAAATATTCAAGTGCTCGTTCACTTAGCTTATCTTCTAACGATCGGAATAAAAATATTAGTAGGTGTACAAATTCATTTCTTGATTATCTACAATCAACCGAAGCAAAAATTATAGTTCGTCCAAGTTTGAGGGCTGTTTCCACCCCCTCGACAAGAATGATTGTAAATAAAAAAAGTACGTGTTAAATTAAAAACAGAAAAATATGTGCACGTTCCTCAAGACGCGTTCGACATAAGTCACATTCGAAATTTTCGTTCAACTTAATTTTTTCGCGAGCAAAAATTGCGAAAGCACCCTATATGGAGTCTTCGTATATTATTTCGCGCGAGATTCATCGCGATGATTATTCCCGTTTGGTTTAAGATATGAAAGGAACATGCGATTCAATTTCTATTTGCGTGCTTCAAGCTATTAGTTCTGAAACTCCGAAGTGACCGAAAGCTGAACCATGCGACTCGGTAGTTCCATCGATACACGCAAAGATTTCCTCAATTCCTATAGGCATTGTGCAGAAAAAAGTGGGACAAATAAAAAAGCGATAGGTACATAGAACCGATAAACGGGGGCCGGAATTCAGTTCGTCGAAGTTAGACCCCCGGGAGGGAGACTCTCGAGAGGATCGCGATTAATTTCAAGAAAGAGACGAAGACACCGACTCAGCCGAACGGAAAGAAACTTGGAATAAGAAGGAAACAGTTTTTAAGCTGAAAGTTCCCGGTGGATGAATCCACTGTCGTCTATCCGTCGGAGATATTCCGGCTCGTACTTATCGGGTGAGGCGGGGGGACGACTTAATCAAAGATTTTCTGCCGATCGAAAATCAGGAGCCTCGGATAATGGCCATGGGCTGGGCAGTGCGGAGTTTCGACTACGGAAATCACGGAGGATGAAGCAGAAATTCATCTGCGTCCTACGGACGTCATCCGTTCTTCGCGAATCATTATACTATCGTTATACTATTGTACAATTTGCGGCGTCGAACAATGCACTTTTTAATTACTCCTCGCAGAAACGTTGTAATCCGATCGTCATACTATTAGACTAAAAGTTTCTGCACTTTCTAGCTTAGTAGATATGCTATATTATTTTTCTAACGAAAAGTTTTCGGTGTATGAATTATCATAATTCGTAACCATCCCTGTTCGTGAACATATTGAATATTTACAAGCGATTGAAATATATTGATGTAGAATGATCTCCATTACTCTGTGTAAATTATGTCTATTTTACAAGCAATTAATAAGTCATGAATTCAGAATAAATTTGGAACTAATTTGGAATTAATTTGTACAAATAATATATGAGAACCCATTGTAATTCGGCCTTTGCTAATTATTTTACAAGATGCTATAAAGATTTTATACAGAACGATTGTATGATAAAACTGGATACATATATATCCAATTGATAAAAAGGTTTCCATTAATACCTGTCACTTTTTATCATACGTGAAGATAAAAATTATTAATGGAATATATGAGCAAATGTTTTATTTTGTAGAAGTGGTTCGGGCTTTCTGGTTAGTCGAATAGAAAACTATTGGCACGACGATTGGAAATACATAAAATTCGCTCACCTTTTGTATTGCGAAACGTGGTTCGCCGATATCTTTCCCGTTTCCGATTCATTTACACGCGGGCGGTGACCGATAGCTGCGACAGCAGCGCAAGCACGCGAAATAAATTATGAGCGATGAAAAATCGCCACATTATTTGCTCTATATACGGTATCCTGAAGCTACAGGGGTTTCTAGAAGAATTGTGCAATTCAATAACATTAGCGAGAGACTTTGCTCAATATTTTACAGTGGAAGCCTTTGGCTAGCGGGTGCAGGGTCCCACGAGACCCATCTCTCTACATTATAGTTTCAGTGGTGCAATATAATAAATAATAACAACGGGGTAATTTGTCTTTAATGCGTGTTGAACACTTTTAAAAAATCGAAAAATTATAACACGATATTATAAGCTGAATAACCACTACTTCATTAACATTTTCCATTACGTCTGCATTCTCTGTCTGTGGACGAGTGCTATAAAAATATGAAAAAGTAAATTACAAAAGAAAACAAGGAGGAAGTAATATCAATTACAACATTACAAGTAATATCTACTGTCGATGTTTTCATAACAAAATTGCCGAGACCACGCCGAAATTTCAGATCCACATTTCGGAGAAACGGGAGCTCATCCCGAACAACTGACGTCATTTGCATATTCCGGAATATTTATCAAGTGCAACGAAGTGCACGAAACTCGCCGGAGAATTCCGCTGTAATTTTCATGGGCAAAGAGTGGCTCCCGAATAGTATCGCAGAAAGGCCCCGGCGAAAACGAAGAAAACGAAACGCGAGGTCCGTATGTGTCGGCGCATAACCGGCAACGATAAAGTGGTTTGATAAAAGTGCATCGGAAAGACATCCCCGTCTGCAGGGAGCGCTGGAAAGCGCTGAAGACATCGCTCCCCCGTGTAAAATGGAAGATAAACGTTTTCTGGAATAAGAGGAAACGGAGAGAGAGAGAGATGGGAACGCGAGCACGGATGATACAGAGTGTTGTCAGAATAGCGTAATAGCTTCTACACCATGAGCGAAAATAGCGACTGACGTTCCAATTAAACTTGCTTTGCTTTTTGTTAAGTATCACTGCAGCGCCCGGGTACTTTGTGGCGGAACCTGCTGCAAGCAATATGCATGATGCGTGCACGCGGGTTTGAACGAATGCAGCGGAGATCATTCCGAACGAAAACTGTCAGGAAGACGACTACCCGATGAGCTTGTCGTCATTTTCTTAAATAACACGACAATTAGCAGTCGGGGTAATTAACCCTCATCCGTCCCTCGTGTCAATTTGACACAGTTTTCCCGAAATAAGTTACACTGTTCTGTTATCTGTAGATAAATTCGTTCGAAACTTGGTGACTTTTATTTTTTTAATGCGAAACATATAACTGCAAAAACCTAAAATGTAAATGTTAACTCATCAATTTCACGGAAAGAAACATCGAAAAGTAACTGTTTGACTTGTTATTTTATCGATTTTTTGTATCACTGTGTCAATTTGACACCGAGGGACAGATTCAGTTCGTGAAATGAGGGACGGATGAGGGTTAACTGCACTTGTATATGTATTATTAATAAGCAGATGTTAAGCATTATTTAGCAAGTTTATTAAGGAAATTGACTTTTAAGTTATTCGAGCATCACTTACTACATCAGAGAGCATCATCTTTATTTATGCGTATTTTATTTGGAAACAACACGATCCTTATCATAAAATGGAACAGGGCCAAGAATATATTCTTTTCACCATTTTCTATTGAATCAAACAATCTCAAGAACATAGCAAACATTGCTAATCGAATATCAAGAAGGTATCACGGTATTTTGTGTAAAGAGAATATTTTTCGAGAAGAAATTTTCTGGGAGGTTGATTGTTCGATCGAGATGCTGGGAATTGTTACAGAAAACCATTCGACACATAGTTAACTTTAGTGCAAACCGTTGGTCGGACTGTATCCGCGCGGCAAGCATCGCTGTCGAGCTGAAAATTCATTGATCGGAATGCATTTACGTGTTGCGTCCACACAGAGGGGTGAAAATTGTAACCTGCTTCGGGCAACTGGTACAGAAAATAGAGGGGAAAAAACACACGAAGCGCAGAAAGAGCTCCTCGTGCCACAGACACGCGAGGTATTTTTGCTTGCGGGTATTTTTCAAGCTGAAACAGAATTTTTGACGTGAATCGTGCACGAGAGGCCGTCGAAGGGGTCGATCGAAGCCAGACAGCCTGCGAGTTAACTCTTCAAACTCCGTAACCACTTGAATCAGCATCATAGAGCGCTCTGCTCACACAACCTATCAAACTCTTTGTAAAATCGCTCGTACTCCGGAACAAATGAAACACATGAAAATGTTCCGATTTCCAATCGATATACATACCGTCTAGGAAATCATTATCACAAACGGGAAATTCCGAAAGATCAGAAAAATCAATCTTCTCCGATTATTCCGTGGACTATTTCACTCGGGCAAAATTGGAAAACCATCACTTTTTTTTCAACAGACTCGAAGAAGACTGACATTAAAACTGTTCATTGTTGGCGACATGAAAATTCTTCTCTAGAATGATAAAACATAATGAGACAGGAGTTTCGCGAAATGTTCGCGAAGTGTCACAGCCACGTGTTAAATTGTTAATTAACTCGCCAGCGAACAAATTCCAACAGAGTTAACGAAAATAAACAGAGCGCTGTGCATCATACTTATCAGCAAGTCGCGATTGTAGTTGTATAACGTAGTTCTCTGGATGTTCTGGGTGCAAGGATAATCTTTGCTTCATAACATTCCTCCCGCGGAGTTGTTCACATAAATCCAAAGTTCGGCCGGAGACTTGGTCGTACGTCGTATGCGTAATGCAGTGGTTGAATAATAGAACGTTGGGGTAATCTATTGTGAAGTTCTATCATGTGAGATTGAATCGCGAGCAATTGGTCCTAATTTTCTTATCGTATTATCTTATGATCTTATAATTGCGGATTCAAGCATTAGAACTAAATTTCTTCACTGTGGTGCTGCTTCCTTTAAATTGACTGTGTCTCAACATGACTACAACGAAGGAAGTCTTACGTCATCGTATAATCTTGTTATCTTAACGAGAATTAAATCACTATCTTGAGTGACGAAGGTACGAAATTATAATACAATGTGGGGGTGGCTCAAGATCTCTGTATAATTCCTTCTTTAATCGATAACGTCTCAAGTGAATGCATATGGTAAGAAAAACATTGTTTCATCTTCTAATAAAAATTAAGTTTCTATGTTCACTGGCAAGATTTTTGCTTTCTTGTTCTCTCTTCGTGGTGAGTTTGCAGTGTAATGGAATTCAACGAAAGAAGCACCGTCCTATCATGCAATCTTGATCAGCTGAATCTCTATCTCTGGTGATCACCTTAGCACACAATTCTAATAAAACGTAACTGTTCCAAAATTCCTGCATTGTTCTCCCTTTATTGTGAATTGGCAGTGCCTTAATAGAATGTCTAACATTTAGTGAAATAAACATTGGCTTATCTTCTTGATCATAATAAGAACTAAATCTCTATATGTAGAGACAAAATTGTAGGAAAACGTGAGTGTTTCAACATTTTTGGCCCACTCTCCCTTTGAGTGAAACTGACAGAGGCTTCACGGAATGCATTGAGCAAAGGAAGCAATGCTTTGCACGAGAAGAGGAAGGGTTGAAGTCCAACCTTTCCCTAGCCCGAGCACTGTCCCAGTTCTCTCGTACGATAGCCAACAAGGTATTGTTGATAGGAGACATATAGCGTGGTCGTCGACTCCTGACAAGCGACTCCTATTGACGCGGGACACAAGGCTGGACGTGGTACACCAATTGAGTGTCCAACACCTTAGAATGATAAGGCTGCCAACTAACGACAGACCATTTGCCAGCTCAACAACCATGCATTGTCACAAAAATATTCCACAGACTAATTCGTAGGTTGAAAAGTCAAAGAAAAATTTCATTCCACTGCTATCCAAATAAAGCTTCATTATTTTCGAAGACAATACACATCAGCCTTTTTAGTGCTTTCAGCGTTTGGTTGGTCTAGTTTTATTTTCCTTTCGCTCTATATTATCCTCTCATCCTCTTGTCTTCATTATAACGTGGCACTTTTACCTTTATAAACTGTTATTCGTTTTTTAACTGCATAAACTAGTCTCTGAATATTCATGAGCGAGTTGGCTGAGCAAATTTAAATACAAACAGGATCAAACAATACTTTAATCAGGGAAATTATTATTAGTTTCAATATAAATAGGTTAAACATTCTAACAACCTTTATAGCTTTTCAATGCAAATTTTCGTCTTATCGATTTCGCAAATGGGTCTCTAATTAAGTAAATGATTGGATTGTAATATAAATAGGTTCGTTTGCAAGTATAAATATGTTATTTGCATCTTATTGTAACGAGACAAATAAATTTAGTTGTGACCGATTGCAAATACACGTAACTACGATTAAATGGACGCGCCACTTATACAACGATTTTATAATAGACTGATTGTAATTCTGTCCTCTGTTAACAAAATGTAAGGAAGATACTGACCGATAATAATTGAACCTGTTTATGTCACGACCCAACAATAGCCTCTAATTAGTTTCTCCGTCGAACAAGCTTCTGTTCAAGCACAAAGAAGCCCACTTTCAATCGAGACAACACGTCCAATTTAAGGACAAAACTAACGCGAAGTAGCAGGAACTTTCGCGGTCACTGTATGTTGGCATCAAAAACACTTATCCAAGCTCCCGTGTTCCACGATAGAACTTGTCGGACCCGGCGACATCGTTCCTCGCTTTCTGCAGCTCCTCACGGGCCAGGTGTCTTTTTGAACATAGAAAAAAGAATTCCGAGTCGAAAACTTCGCAATTGAAACTCGGCAACAATTGCTGCGTGACGTTTTCGCGGCGCAGCCTTTTGTTCCGAGGCTGGTGAGCAGACAGCACGTTTCCGCATCCCTCGACATTCATTCTGAATTACGTGTCCGAGCGCTTTTACCGATCTACTGCGGCGTTTGCCCAGAGATCCCGCGGGGTGCAAAACCAGACCAGGGAGTTCTCTTTCGTTCCCGAAAGATAGTCCACGCGATCCTCTCCCGTAAAATCGATGTTTCGGATCGCTTTCGTCCGCTAAAACGCGACTCCGTCCGTGCCGCGCCGCAGTTGCATCGACTGTTACCTTCTTCCCGAGAGTTTGATGGATCACCCACGCTTTTATCTCTTATCAGAGCGCCGGCGAGCAAGTCAGTGCCCCATTCTCCGTTGCCCCGGGAGAAGCATTGCCACGGCCGTTCAATTTTTCTTCAGATTTTCCCTTTACCCTTTCAGAAAGACCGTGGTTCACTTAGCCCCCTTTGAAAAGCTTATCGCGACCTTATCTGGGCCGCTCATTTTTATTTATTCGGAACCTTCGTATAGTGTTTGTTCAGTTTGCCACGGTCTTGGTTTACCGAAGGCGGTGAGATGTGTCGGAGTAGTGTAAACATTTCGTTATCAATACTCGGATTTTTCGATTCCTTCAATCTTCAAATCTACGGTGGTTTCGGTCGCGTAAAACATTATTCTGCAGTATGTTTTTGCAGACCTTTCAATGTCTCAGTCGCTGCGTCGTGCAAAAATATCTTAGACGAAACATCTTAGCAAGCTTGGAAACGAGTTTTTTAAATATGTATATCAATAACAAATATCGAGAATTTTTCGAGAATCGGAAATTTAGGATTGATATACGTTTTAATCCGCTATATTCCATATAGAGAAGCAATCTTTATTTGAATCTGATTGAAACCAACTTGGAACAATAATAGTGCGTTAGTTCAGATAGTTTCAAGACTAATTACAGGTGATTATACCTAAGAAAATGTGATCCGGGCGATCATTACGGGCGGCTTCATAACATCAGGTGTCGTTTCATTGGATACAGCTCGGCAGTAAAGCCTGATAGGGGGGGGAGGGTAAAACGGTAAAGCATCATCAGCTAATGTCTACAATGACAAGCACGCTTCGAACCAATGGCGCTTCTCGGTGGTTAACGACGCTCGTAACGAGCGATCGCTCACAATTATCTTGAAGCGGATGCGACGTTCCCACCGGATCCGGCGTGCGATCCCGACATATCGCGAAGCGTTATCATTGCCAGTGACACGTGCGTTTAATTACGGCATACGGGAAAGTGGAATACGCCGACTAGGTTATTGCACTAACTACTGTTGTCGATACTGCCTGGATCATCGTGCCTAGCCGGCCAACATCTGCGCTATTGCGAGAATAGAAAATTAAACCATCTATCTAATTGCAAAAGTTCCACGGCACACGCGTCCATAACCGTATTACATAACCTATTTTTAAAAATCACTTCCCATTGTATCGAATGGAACGGTAGATAATTTAAATTAATCATGAAGCGCTGAGTAGCTAGATCAATAGCTTTGAAATGATAGGCAAAACTATACTGGACAGGGACACTCTTATTCAACCATTATATAACATTTGAATTGAACTCATTTAATAGGAAAACTATTTTGTAAATGTTGTTGGTCCCGCTTGTATAAAATATATGGAAAATTGCGTATTTATACAAGAGTGCTAGGTAGACGGCAGAGTGATCAATAAAATTTTGAAAGGTGTTGTGGAGGCCGATTCAAGCGAAATAGTACGAGCTTTGCAGATTAATGCTAGTCATTCCAAGATTGTTCCGTCACTCGGCGAAGATTAACGAAGCGTAGAAGATGGATAAATGGATTCCGCTCGAGATAGGCGACGTTCAAAAGCTTTAGCGAATGACGGATGGTCGGTTCTGTATCTCAAAGAAACAAATAAAGTGTATCTTCCCCTCTAATGAAATCGCGTAATAAAAAAGAACTTCGTTTGGATTTTCTCAAGACTTTTTAAGCGTACTTATTAAATACTGACTCATAATTCACCGTTTGCGGTGCAAAGTGTTCCTTTTTCATTTATGAACATTATAATTTTTATTTCTGAACATTATAATTGAACATTATAATTTTAACATTACAAGAGCCGCAGTCTACTTATTGACGAAACAAAATCGTAAGGGAGCAGTCGACATTTTCTAACCGATTACGAAGAAAATTATAATAAATTGACCAACAATCCTAACACGTTTACTGTTAAATTAGAAAGAAAATTCAAAACGTTGCTATCTGAAGAAAGATGATAAAATTTCATGCGAGATTTCTGTTAGGGAGTAGTAAAAATGAGATGACACGATTATAACAGATGCGCCGGCATATGGAGCAATCGAGCTGTCAATGGCAAACGTCTTCGACCACGAGACACGCGATTGGTTCGTAGAATCGTAGTGACACTGTGACACAGTAACACACGACGCGGCCATGTTATACATACTACCCGGCTGGGCCGTGGACAGTATGCGGGCCGACAACGAAGAGTTACCTACCGTAGCATTTATATAGCGTCCTGCCGCTGGTCCCGCATAATACATAGCTCAAGCTCGTGGTTTACTTGAGTTGCGGTGAACAATGAATCTCGGGATACAAAGTGGCTCCGAGTTACCAAAGTCGAAGGTTCTACTGTCTCCCCCCTCCCCCTGGTTTATGTTAGTCACGTGCAGTGTCGCCAGTTGATGCCCAAATGGATATCAATTACTCTCCTCCTTTTCCCCTTCCACTATCCCATTCCAGCACCATGCGCACACTCCAACATCCCCCACTAAGACCGTAGACCACGGTGCCCGTGCCGTAGACTGGACTGATCATCAGAGAGGGGGTACTTGTATTCCCCTAAATTTTCTCGACCTGGCGACACTGGCGACGGGTAACATTCGGTTTCGCCCTCCACCTATTCTTTATTTTGCCATTTCTATGGAATCGAGTCGGGACCAGGGTTGCCATATGACGCCCCTTACGTTTCCGTCCCTCGCCTAGATGCTGCCACCGCTATCCCCACTCTTACCACTACCGCTGCCGCGACCGAGTGCTAGCATGAGAGCGGTAGCATGCTACCGACTCGGTCGCGCCAGCGGTAGTGGTAAGAGTGGGGATAGCGGAGGCAGCATCTAGGCGAGGGACGGAGACGTAAGGGGCCTGGTGGGGCGTGCATATGGCAACCCTGGTCGGGACATGTTGACAGTGTGTAGCACGAGTGCAGGGTAATTTTTACCACGTTTTTATTAGCTCGCTTTCTTGTTAATAACTTGAGTTTCTAAAATAATCAATTATTATATAAATATAATAGTATCTTAATACGTTACTTACTTACATATATCGTTTACATACACCATACTTTGATCTATTTTCACCAGCATCAAACTTAATGAACACTGGTAAAACTTTTTTAAATTTTAATTATTTTTTTATGAAACCTTGAGCAACATATCCGGCACACTTTTCCGATACGGGCGGAATGATACCAAACACGACACAGTTTGGATGATGTCATGTTTGGTCTCATTTTAATCGGGAAAGTGTCACGAAGAAGATGTGGGCAAACATGTCATTGAGAAATAATTGAAAACGACTGTTTTATCATTGACGTGTTGTCGAAGACGAAAAATGGAGGATTTTCTAGTGGACTCTTTAATAGCGATGGTTATACTACTCATAAACCAGCAAGTTATCTCGGGCGAGATCGTCTATTAATTTCTTTTGGAATTTCTACTTAAAAGTACATTGTTATAGTCCTCGAGCCAGCAGAGTCATTAAAAATCCTATTAATAAGTTTCCAGTAGCTAAAATGCTGCAGCGTTTTAAGAAGTTTCAAATCTCTGTTGTAAAAGCCATCATACAGGTGAAAATATTGACTTCGAAAAGGGTGGTTAATTTGAATTTTAAAAAAAAGATTTGATTGGATGAAAACTACGTTATATTGACCATTTCGTTGCAAATTTCCAATTTTACGGATTGACAATTTGAACGGTGCGCGAGTATATTGCGTCGCTGCAAATAAAAAATATAGCTATCGTTAGTATGTACTTGCAAAAAGTTACTTCTTTGCTTGAAATAAGATTTTAAAGAGACGTTAAAGAAAATAATGTATATCACCATAAAAAAATTTATTATTCTTCTCCTTTAAAAAATGTCTAATCGATCGTAAAGTTCATTACACTCTTGCGATCAAATTAAAAAGGAAAGGAAAACACTAATCTGTGCGATGTTCTTCATATAATGTACAATGGAACAAGAGCTATTAGATGCTGCTAGGTTAAGGCAATTAAGGTGAGGTTAATTGCCATTGTTTACACCTAGAGTGTTCTCACGGCAAAAAGGGAAACGAACTTTCCGTACATTATAACTGTGTTCACTCACATTATTGTACTTTTACCCGTTTCTTTCAAACTCTGCCAGTTTATGCGTTTATAAAACAGTATCCGCACTAACTTTATCTTTCAATAACAAGTTTTCTCGAAATTTATATTTTTTCTTTTACACTTTTTTTAGATTAGCTGCAACACAAAAATGAAAAACATCACCCATTATACCCGACTAAACGATCTTAAAAACCACCTATATGAAATTTTTGGGAAACAGGTATTTGACAAAATTAAAAGGAATTACATACAAAAATATCATAATGAAGGAGCAGATCTTGAGTGGCAAAAATTTCCAAGTCCAGTAGATCGTCAAATTCAAACTACAATTTCTAGAATCAGAATTGGGCACTCAGAAATAACACATTTATTTTTGTTAAATAAAAAAGAAAACACGATCTGCGATACATGTTAAGTACCAGTTAACATGTATCATCTAATAATAGAATTCAAAAAATATGAGAATGAAAGGGAAATGCTAAGTTCTGAGGAGTATATCGCCGGTCTTGCCCAGTACATCAAGGATACAAATATGTATAAAGTATTGTAAGAAAATGTACCGTGTTGCTAATGACCTTCGATGTTGAGCAACATTAAATAAATAAATAACTAAAAAATATATTCGCCCATTTTGTTCGCAAACTTTCATATTTTCAGTTATAACAAGAATATTTACGCGAATAAGTATGTGAATCGAAAGAAATTGCAGGTACACTGGCAGACTTTCCTAACATTTCGCCATCGAACATAAAAACAGAAATGTTTACATTTGTTCGTATTATACCCCGGACAGATTTCTGCAAGCGATGGTATGTTAATTACCTGCCAATGTCACTACGGACACTGTAGGCCAGCTACAGAAAGGCACATTAATTATTCGTACCGTGGAAAACCTCGCAAACAACTGCCGAGTTTCGCAGTCTAGTTTGAAACAGCCATAATTCTCGATCCAGCAGAATTCGGAAAAGTCGGATGGACATCGACGTTTGGCGCCGGTGATAAGCAATATTTCTGAAGTTCTCGGAACCGAAAATTAGTTTAGAACTCGTGATCTAATATGAATTTTACTACTATACATATATCAGAAATTAACTTGTGGAAAATTTGCTAGAAAGCAGCGGGGGTTATTACTCGTTTTGGAAAATGGCACCTGGACGGCTGTGAAACTTTTCGCTTTTGGAGTGTAGCCGTCTATGCAAATCGAGCATACAAAGGCCGCTCGATAGGGGAGCGGCTCGGGAAACAATCAGGATTTTACTATCAAAATTGAACACGCTCGCTCCCGTAGATGTCTTTCACTTTTCTTTCAACGTGTGCCAATATATCGAACGAATCCATGGCTTCTCGAAAACATATTGCACAATCGACCCTGTCGCGGTCCTAGATTCGGTTATATGTATCTTTGAAATAACCAGGAAGAAGGGGTCACGAGAGCCTGCAACGATTTTTCTACAGTTTTCTCAAATATAGAGCTGCCTTTAAAAATATTTGGCTGCAGATTGGATAAATATTTGATCAACACATTAACTGCCATCTCTCGCATAAATGAAAGATGGAATTTTATTTTAGATTTTGCTAACTTTATTTTGAGTGTCCATTACAAACGTTTCGAACATTTCCTACATTTGCATCAGCACAACGAACATTTTCCATGGTTCCTGACCTCGTTTCCACCACGAATTTTGACCCAGCCCGTATTTCTACGTTTAAAACATGCAAAGGGAGGATTTGAAAGAGAGTTTGAGATACAAAAACGAATACGGAGCCTGCTTTCGTATAAGATGAGATTGCTGTGTTATGCATGCGACAAAGAATGCCGAAAAAATAATCGGATTAAGAGCCCAGATATACCATAGCTTTGCGAACAATGGGAACCGAGGAAAGTCTCTGCGTTCTTCGACACAAAAGACGAAAAAACTACACCCGAAAGACGCGGCACGAAAGCCGCGTGTTCCGATTTTACGTTTTAAAAATTATAACTCGTGTAGTGTCGATTATTTCGACTTGAGAAAAATCACGCACGTACTTTGAATACCGATAAATACGTGTGCAAAATTTGAGTGAAAAAGGCACCACAGTTTTCCTGAAAACAACTCCGATAAGTTCGTACAAAAACCGCCTCGCAAAACCAGAACGCCCTCTTAATTCGAAAGTTCAAAGCCCTTCGAATTCCGCGCACGATCGGAATAAGACCCTATAAAGTAGTACCCGCCTTGATGGAATTTGAGACTGTAAAATAGATCCGAGTTAAATCCGGAGCCCGTAGACACGAGCCGTATGCGAAATAAACTTGGGTTTAATGGGCTCGGGACACGTCGCAGAGTTCCCCGTAAAATTTTGCTTGCAAAGTCGTCCGGATTCCGCGAGTGTCGACAGAAAGTACCGGGGTAACACGCGATATCGAAGTTGGATTGATCCTCCGCGCTTTGACCTGATCAATTATGGTTCTCGGGATTATGGTACTCCGCTATCCTCGCCCCTCGTTTTTGTTGGGACGGCCCCTGGGCTAGCCCTCCCTTCTATTCCGCGTTGCATTGTAGCTCGACTCCGCACAACTAGGTAAGTATTATCCGATCGTTCATTGTGTAGGATAAGCCAGCAGCGACCTCTGCGATCAAGGTCCTTCGATGCCCATACTTTGCAGACGCGTTGCCATAATGGTTCCAGTTTATCGAAGATTATGCCTGTGTACAGGCTCGAAACATTCCCGAAGAAAGCCTATCGATGCACGATGACCTGCAAACCGTTTTCTGATCGAAACCACATTTCAGCTGTTCACAGACTAAATCGATTAACCACCCTTCTAATTTTTTGATAATTTACTGCCAAGTCACTTGATCGACGTTCAACCCACGGATGGTGTCATGTTCGCTGAAACTACAAATCATTGGAGCTTCTCTAAAATTCCGCGAAAATTGGATCTTCATGCAAAATGAAAATTGTTTGCATATTTCTTGCATAGCTACATTTACTGGAATAATTATTTAAATACTTTCTTTGAAATGTTCTCCATGACAAGGAGTTAAGAATTTATCGTTTCTGCTACTTCCATGAAATAATGCGGTTGCCGGTCGAGCATGCGAGTGAGCGACGTCCGCGCCTCCAGCGCGTTAATAATTCGAAAAGTTTTGATCGCGTTTTGCCAATGATAAATAGTATCTCCGAGTGAACGATACGATTTCCGATTTACCACCCTTGCCCGCACACCCCGTGCACGGAAATCAGTCTCGCCGGTTTCGGAGAGCGAGCAGCACGGTTAGATAAGAATCTATTTTTTTCGCTTGTCATTACCGGGGGTTTTTCTGCTTTCTACGGGGGACTACAAACTGCAAACAGCCGTTCGGGGTGGGGTTTAATTAAAATCTTCCAACTACGACGCGTCTAGTGCACCCATTGCTTGCCGGTTGCCTTCTCTTTCGAAGCAGCCTCCTTTCCGCGTTACAATTCCTGGCAGTGACGGTTCTTGGCGGCCGGCCAAGATCAACCGGTCCGCGATATGACCGTAAGACAGGATGCAACCGGCCGTGATAACGTAATTAAGACTTTTGCTTTGATATATCGCGACGCTCGGACCATCTGCCTCCCGCGATTTCTTAAGAGGGTATTCTGGTTTTGCAAAGCCGTTTGCACACGGAATTTTTTGTCGAGAAATCTATCGAACCTTTTGTATCGGAATTTTGCACGCGTGTTTATCGGTATCCGAAATACATATGAGTTACATGTTTTTGTCTAGAGTATCTATTTATCTTTAAGAATCTAAATTAATACTTTGTTTATAAGCATGTCAGTTTTTACACACTTTTTAAGTTCAGAACCCCCCCTTTTTTACTTTGTGCTTGTGTGAAAACACGTTTGCCTAACCATTTAATAATGTCTTTGATTAATTCTTACAGACGCAATACTGAAATTTTCTATTCTTGAAAATGGTCTAAATTGAGACCGAAACGTTGAATTAAATTTCATGTGATATTTTTGCAAATTTGCTTGTTTTCCAATTGATCGAACCGGTGCGCCGATAACATTAATTGTAGTCTAGAGTATCTATGTTTTGAAAAACGCGGATCGCGACGGGTGCCATGATTTCTGACTTCCTGCTAATTACAAATAATAAATTGAAGTTATGTATCAATCAGTGGAGTTGTTAAACTGTTAATGACACTAAACACGATACATATGTGTTTCGGCGTGGTCATGAAGAAATAATAGAATCGCAGTTTTTCTTAGATCAAGGCTGTACTTTGGTTGTAGAGATGATTGGCATTTGCACAAGTACTCTTGTTTAGAATACAATATTTTCGATCAACTTTGGGATCTTTTTACTTTGAAACTAAAAAACCTTTCACTATCAAACTTTCACGTTTCTTGCCGCTTTAATCGTTAAAGTTAAAAAGTACAAGGACAATTCTTGAGAAAGAAAATCTCTAAAAATCCACGACACTCTTTAATAAACCGCAATAACGTTCCGAATTTCCACGCCCGAACGTCCATTGAAGCTGCTTTTGAAATCAATAGGCCACTGATTATCATGGAGAAAAACCTCGTTTCCAGTTTCGCAAAGCATGCGCGGGATGTATTGAATTACTTTATACGAGCACGTTCGCCTTCAATCATACAGTTGAATGAACGGGCCGGGAATGCCATAGGAATTTTAATTTCCACCCATCGTTTCGCCATTATTTCGATAGACATTCTGGGGAACGATTGCGATCGAAATTGTTGCGAGAGGCAGCTGCGCGCCAACGTCGGGTTTTATCGCGAGAGATCTGAATTTTGCGCGGATGCTGCTATACATATACATATACGAAAGTTTCGCCTCCCGTCAGGACGAAAGATCCTAATGAAGAAGTCGTCTCTTTGTTTGCTTACGTCGTCGGCCCGTTTCGCCCGAACAAAAGTTTGACGCTCCGCAGTCAGGCAATCGTGTCACAGGAGAAACTGTTACGCCAGAAAATGTTAATTAATCTAAGACTTGGCCCCGGTGATACTTCGAAATTCCCCGACAGTGAATAACGACTCGTCCGCGAGCAAGAAACTTCGCTGGGAAATCGGCTGATCGAGAATGTTACTTCTTGAAAATTGCCTTCGTTCGCGAAGATAAAGATCCTTACGATTGCACCGAATTAAATGGCTATCGAATAAAGATCGCTTGAACGTTCTTCAGGATTTCGGTCCTTTAGTCTACCATCAAATGGTAATTTATTATAGAGGAATTGCTGTTGGAAGGTCAATTAAAAAACCCATAACCACGGATCACAGGCTTTAAAAAATTCGGAAACAATCGCTGGTAGATATTCTGTTAATACCGACGATAAAGATTTGCAAGTACAGTAATCGCTCGTTCGTTGTCCTGAATCGTGGGCACGATCGTTGTCCAGTGCCTACCCACTCCACTGCCTGTCAACGAGAGGATTAGGCCTGCGTGGATCTGGTCGCCAGATGTGTCCCAGGACTGTATAGACCCGCGCAGAACGGAGAACAATAGGAAAGGAATATGGCAAGGAAATAAGAAGTTTTTTAAAGCCAGACAGTTGACTGCTTTTGACTGCGAATGCTTTTCTTTGTCATTTAACTAGCCGTTTCACTAAAGACGCAGTCATAAATCAAAAATAGTGTCCGGGCACGGTCGTTGTCCGCTCAAACCCCCGGCCTTTGGACAACGAAGGAGCTTTTACTGTAACATCACACCTTGTCGTTGGGATAACTATCGTTGGAAATGAGCACTGCCTAAATAATTACGGCGAGCGCAGGGAACGCAGAAATTCATAAATAATTTTGGCTCGCAACGCAGACTGACGCGTGCATTTCCGGACTGGAAGATATGCTAACAGCTGGATCGAATGGAGATTAATACTGACGATAAAACAGACATTTACAATTATCATGACACCTCGTTGAAGGGACAACTGACGACAGAAGCGAGCAAGATCTAAATAATTGAGCGCGTAGCACGTCGAACGCATAAATTCATAAATAATTTCGTCTCGTTACGCAGACTGGCGCGTGCATTTCCAAAGAGACTGGAAGATATGCTAATAGATACCCTGAGAGGTTGGAGTCAGAGGCTCCTTGTATCCGTCTACGTTCGTCAGCTCGCAACACGGACTCCGGTTTCGGGAATCCAGATAGTTTGCGATGCACTGGCAAGCCGGAGTATTTGGGCTCCGAGGTACAACCGGAGGACAGGAACCGGCGTAAATTCGAGATTCTGAATTCGAATCGATTGGTTGGTACTCCGAGGCGCCTGTTCGCTCGTCTAATCAGATCTTGTTTGTAGGCGGGCCACGAGCGAGCCCTCCAGGTTGGAAAATCGAGGGTCGAAGGGATATTCGTCGAACTGTGTGCGCGCTGACGGAACAAAAGCCCGCTTGCACGCGCCGCACGGTTCCGCAAGGATCGACTTCGTTTTCTTCGCCGTCCTCGGCTCTGCCTTAATTAAATTTTTTTTGTTCGTTACCGGGACATCCTCGCGCTCTCGACAAATCGGAGGTTTTCGACTTAATCTTTCAGAACTAATATTTCGCTTGGAAGATGGGAGATCGTGCAAATGATCGGGATGAGGGGTCCGCGCCATTTTTATAACTATAATTGATGGTGTTTAGCACCGTTCACTTCCGATGGGACTGTGCTGGACTTATATTTATTGATTTTCCTTGGACCACTTTTACGATTTCAACAATCATAAAAATGAATCTAGTGTTGAGGGACTATTGTTCTCTTGCCTCCCGACCAGTTTCCAATAACCGTTATGTGGCTCCCCGATAGGGTTCCCAGATCAAGATTCGTGCACGCGTCAAACTGTTGCATAGCAATGATGACATACCGGAACACGGGTCGTTAACTTTCTCGAACAATGCTTTCACGTGCACGATCGTTCGGATGGGAATCACGTTATCGTTTGATTACAACAGAAAACTGTACACTTTCCAGCAGAAGTCATTTGACCCGCGGCACAGTGCGCAATAACGTCGACAAAATTGTGACTGGTATTTTACCTCGAAATGGCTGTTTCATGGATGGAGGAGGTGGAGGGGAATTCGCAAAATACGCGGAAAATTAAGCAGCTTCTCGGAACTGCAGAACGCTTCTGGTGCAGCCGGGTTGGCTCGCGAAAATTGTAACAGCGCGCATTCTTATGTTCGTATTAGGTCGCCGATTAAGCAGTATTAAATAATTATGCGTACGTAAAGACTGTCATTATGAAACCGCCTTGGTGCAATTTCAAACAATAAAAAGATTATGAGAATTTTAGGATGTCGATGTAACATTTAGAATGTTCCAAGATTATTCAAAAAAGTAATTACCAAAAATAGTGCGTATTTTTTAAAGAAAATTAACCCTCGTCCATCCGTTTTATGGAAACATTACATTCCGCAGGTTGATTTAATATTTGCCTGACCTCGCCACAGTTATTTAGTTTCAAGATTAACAGTTTCGATCATTCATTTCCCCGTCGTATAAATATTTTACCTACTCGACGGCCAAGAGATAAATTCAGCTCGGAAAATAAAAGCAAAAGTGTGCGACTTTGTCAACTCGGTAGTTCCAGTGTTAAATCTATTTTACCCCGTCAAAGTGCTATGGCCGAGCGAGACCAACTTTCATGCGCGTTTGACTTCCCAGTACGGTGGATCGAGTGTTATTGCCTTTGTCCAATGACAGCCTCATTTCCCGGTATCTGTAATGAAATCTTTGCGAGCGGTTGTTGTGTACGTAGAGCTGTAGTTCAGACCTCATTGTTTTAGCCACCTTATCTTTGTGTCTTCCGCGTGATATACGAGATGATGCTTATACCTTTGCATGCACACAACGTTGCAGAAATGTTTATACAAACCCATTTTCCAAAGTTCCGGACACCTGCCTGCCACCTTCTTACTCGGATTACTTCAATCCGTCTTGCAGTTGTTATTAAAGTAAACTTACATTAAGCTAACCCTCTCAGCTACCATCGAGAAGGACTATTCTAACTGAATCCACAAAGATAATAGTTCTTAGCAGTATAGTCATTATGGATCTTCTAGTTACAAGTACAGTTATGTCTCGGAACTGATATATTCCTTATATCGTGCACATACACTATTTCTTGATAAAACTTTTTCGTTTCTAATGATTTTTCTATGGAACTTCTACTAACATATTCGTGACACTTTTATGATTAAAATGAGGCCAAACACAATGCAATTCGCATTATATTTACTTGCTTAATCCACCACACAGTAGAACCTCGATCATCCGAACTGATCTGAGAAACACGTACTGTAGAATTCGGATAATCGAGGTTTTACTAAATCGTCAATTAAACAAGATAACTTGATTCGAATGGTGTCGTGTTTGGTATCATTTTAATCAGAAAAATGCGAGACACATATGTCGGTGAAAGTTTTTCACCAAATCTTCTCGGATGCCTACTGTAGTATCGATGACCATGGATCTTTGGATGTCCAAAAATGTTCGTAAACCTCAAGAATAGTGTGCAATCCGTTTAACAGATAAAATAGTTTCGAAATGGTCCATCGATACGGCGTAGGACAGATTTCAGAGTATATACCGTGAAACCGTCCGACTATTCCCAAGAGATGTTCCATCTCGCTTGCACTCCCTGAACATTCGCTCGCTTTCCTTTTCATTGTTCGCGCTTGGTCGAGACTGACCCAATTTAGCAACAAAAGAGCAAGCGAGATGACGAAGTGTTATATAAGATTGGTCAATCTATACTGTTATACATACATATAGTGTATTTTAGTTAGCGGTAAGGTGTGATTTATCACACCATAGATTAAGATTGATTTTGGATCTTCTAATTTTAAAACGTGAATTTTAAACTATTCTTTTTCTACGGAACGTGGGACAAAAAACGAAATGATTGAAGTTACACGAACTTCGGTAAATTTATTGATTACAGATTGCGATGAATTTCAGTAAGATAAATATTAATGACTTTTAAATTTCTGAAGGAAACAACTTGTTTATTCATTCTGTCAATTTCACTGAAAACACAGTGAAATTTTCGCCACGTCAACTCGGTAAATCACTTTGTTTGTGTACCACGCACGAAAAGTAAAAGTGGTCAACTTGTTACGGGTTGGTGCTCGCGTGTTGCAAGGATGTTGTGGTTCTTTCGAATCGTCGACATCAAACTTGTATCCATTTAACACGTTAACTGCCGTGTAATGCCGAATTTAAGTGAGGGAAATATTTCAGAATCGCGAACTACTTTCCACGCTGATGGATCCGCCGAAGGTGCCAATCTTGCTCGCTCATTAAACAAATTGCGTCGATTTTGTCTAACTTTTTTGGTCGCTCTTTGATATTTTTCAGTTGTTTCTTATCTTATAGAAGTAACTAACTGCGGAGAGATATTTAAGCGCTGGGTGAAAAGAAAAATATATTGTCACTCCAAAAAATTACGTAATTCCTACGAAGACTTTGGTAGATTTAGCGTGAACTAACATACGTGGATGTTTCAGGAAATGATCGGCCGTGCGTGCGTGATTTATTAAGCGAGGAAAGAAAGTAATTACGACAAAGGGAGGAGACAGGGTTTCAGCGAAGAGCGAAAAAGGTGGCGAATTAGTTTCCGGACGCCTAATGTTCGCGACGCAGCGGGAGCGTCTCGAAAAGTTCCCTCGGGCGAGATGAGTTACAAAGTAACTCGTTTCTACCTCCATACTGTCGCGGGAACGAGAATTCGGTTAAAAATGGTTCACCTTACAGGAGTTATACTTTCAGTTGAACGAGATTTCCGTGTGACGATGCGAGAGCCCCGCGCAACATGCACTTGCCCGCACGAGCAATTTCACGACACAGGCCCTCGTTGCGTACATACGCCAGACACACACACGGACACCGCGCCGCCCGTGTACTATATGCCAGTATGTGAGGCGTGTTATGAAAAAGTCATTTTTGCCGGATTCCATCTCGAGCTCTCTATAGGACCCGTTCATGTATCGCGAGAGCGCATACACAAGCGAGTGGAACAATCATGGAAGGTGCACGTGCCCGGTTCAACTGACGCGTACAGTTTTCTGTACGTTTCCGTGCAGCTATCTTTGAATTCCATGAGCAACGGGGATGAGAGTACTACTACGTAGCTGTGGGTACGCGACTCTCCACGGTGCTCAACCATAAATTTCGATTTCTATCGCAACAGGAGAGTATTCGATTCTCCACCCGATGATCTATGCTCCCGGCAATGTAATGCACCTAAAGCAGCCGCAACCAGAAAATCCATTCCACGCAGCTGAGAAATCGTGCGAACACCGCATAACTTATCGTTACCGTATTACCCACTGGTTCTCGAAAGTATCGCAGTTCTGGTTTATCGCCGTTTATTTCGCCTAACGAACGATTTCCTGGTGTCGGGCAAACCACGGCCATGGGAACGCGAGCATCATCTTCTCGGCTAATTATTTATGGTAGAAATCGGGGAACGTAAAGCCGCGAAACTTTTTGACGGGCTCTGGTTTCAACGATTCCGTCGGAGCTCATTGCAAACATAGATCATCGTGATCAAGTGAAAACTGTTCAAAGTTTTTAATTTTATAATTGATTCACTGCGATTCTTTACTTTGTCAATGGATGAGAAGAAAGTGTTGGAGATTGAACCAAAAGAATTTATGTTATAATATTTATTATTCTGTTATTCCGTTTTAAATGACTGGAAAGATTGTTCGTTTCGATCCGGATTCAATTGGAATTCGCTAATC
The DNA here is from genome assembly GCA_963966675.1 of Lasioglossum calceatum. NCBI lineage: Eukaryota > Metazoa > Arthropoda > Insecta > Hymenoptera > Halictidae > Lasioglossum > Lasioglossum calceatum. The sequence goes on from OZ016541.1 coordinate 19,871,055, forward strand.
GCAATTCGAGGGGGCAACATTATACTCGGGGCATGATAGCCAGACTGCGCTTGATATCCAAATCCGTAAGATATTAAGTGGGCCATGAGCTCGTGCCATTTATGGCAGTGCTAATTTTAGGTATACATAGGGGAAGTCGGGGTATTGTGAGCCACGGGGAATCGTGAGCCAGCGCCATTTCTTTTTTACTGGTAAATAATGACAGCTGCGAACAACTGTTTTTGAGTTGTCTCCTAATAAGGTAATATTTCCACGATCAGTTGAAGTACGCACCCGCATCATTACTTTGCTCTGTTAGCAGATACAAATTCGCTGCGCTCGAAGTATTATTTTCATTTTATGTTTGGTCTATTATTGTTACATTTTTCTGTGGATCTAAGCAGGTAACTGTGTTTATAATACTCGTGTGACTTCAAGCTTTCGAAATAAATAAAGAAATTTGAATTAGGTGAGGTTTGTGTTATTTGTTTGTGGCCAAGTTGTAAAAATAAGGGTTCGGGGAATTATGAGCCACTTTTCTCGGGGAATTGTGAACCACTCGATTTTTGACATTTAACGAGCTAACCTCACGTGTTTGATGTTTCTCAATGATTGTTTATGCAATATTCGAGCACGAAAAGGATGAACCGCCAAAACACCATTCATTGCAACGTCTGCAATCGTGCCATCCACTTGGAATGCGCCGGAATGACCGCAAGAAATTGGACTTGTGAGCTTTGCATTTCAGATTAATTGTGGTTATTTTTAACTTTTTTTCTTATTATTAAAAAATTATTTTGTCATTCAGATACATGAATAAACATTTCATAACAGAAATTGTAATTTTTATTTGATTTTGAAAGTGGCTCACGATTCCCCGAGATTTTCCAAATTCAAGAAAATGCAAATTTTTTGTAAAAGTCTTAAAATCATCTAATTTGCAGATATTCGATTAAACTATTGTGTCTAAAAGAAAGGTAAATCTTCATATTACAACATTTAGCGTTGAAATTTGATGAAAAACTTTTTTTAATAGCAGTTTTTTGGCAATCAAAAAAAGTGGCTCACAATACCCCGACTTCCCCTACTCATATTTGTGACGTTCCCTTAAAATCTGTGGAACGATGTGATTGGTGTCTAGTGCCGCTATCTTCTCGGTTCATGCGAATAAAGACGTTATGATGCTTTTTATGAATTTTGATAACATCGCACATCTTCAGTCACACACCTCAAGCAAGTAAAATAGCACTCGTATAAATTCTTTTTAGATTTGCGCTGCGATTAATTGAAAAACGACAGCAGGCAGACTATATTAGCGTATTTTACGGCGAATAATGCGATTGTTACAGCGAGGGGTATCTTGGAAATCAGTTGGCCCAACTCGCCGGCGAAATAATTAATAGTTTAATTTAAGTCCTCGCGCCCGGAGACACGAATGCGCGCAAATATTTGCGAAAAGCGGCGCCGATTGGATTGCAACAGCGGCGGCGGGCAACGGGTTCTGATTTCGATTCGGCTTCGGATCGATCATACGTTACAGACGAATTAACGAAAAGCCGTGCCGTAGGGGGGTGCGCAAGGATTACCATCATTTTCGCCCCCGCGCGAGCGCGAAACTAGCAAATCCGCTCTATCGTGCAAATATTCGCTTCCCCCGTATAACCGTCCAATCATTTGTTCATAAATATTGATACGTTAAAATCTCTGGACTTAATGAGCCGTTTCGTGTTTTCATTTTTCCCGATTCTCTACGCCCCTTGACACCCGATAGCGTCTATATATCTCTCTCTCTCCCTCTCTCAATATCGCGGGATCCTGGCACGCGACAATTTGCATTTAATTGGCTCGTGATTCACCCCGCGGATCGATTAACAACTTTTAATCGAAATCATTGAAAAACAATTAATTGCTCCGACAGCTTCATGCCGCGGATTAAACCGGCCAACTTTTTAAACGGTCGAAGAATGGAAAACGGCCGGGCAAAAAGGACCGCTTTGTTGCTCGAGAACCGCTAATTAACGCGAGGAAATTTAATAACCGTATTGTCTGTCGACAGTTGCCGAACTGTTTCCGGAATCTTTTAGCCGAATATTTCACCCCTAATGGCATAAAATCCAATCATTTTTCGGAGTTTTTGTTTGAAAGATTTGTAAGCTTTTTTGTAACAATGCAATCATTAGGAATTCTATTTTTCAATAGATCTCCTTTATCCTTTATCTCCATTCATTTGTTGTATGAAATTAAAATATTTTTATTCGCCCATGTTTTCATGTAAACAAATATCAGAAATGTCGTGCTTTTCAAATTGTATACTACAATGCATTTGATATAACAAACGAATTCACACCCATGGAACCTGGAAAATCTTTGTTTTCTTCGAATATCAGTGGAAATACCAATCCCTTGATTAAAACGCGAACAATGTGAGCGCACGACAGGTGGTTCACGTCAAAATCAAAAATCACCTTGCCTTTATGAACGGAGGAGAAATGGATTATTGAATTCGTTTGTGAAACGTCGTACTAATTAGCACGACAACAATATCCGAAATCTTCGTGATCCTCCGCTCTGGACTCTATTCTGTCAGCATCGGGATTACCATGACTACCATTGTCTATTCGAACAATCCCCCGTAATTAATTCGGAACGTTTTCAGTGAAAACTATGACAAGACTGGGAACCGACAGACAAGAAGTCTGATAAGAACACTATGCCATTCTGTGACGGTCAAAATTCTTAATCGCAATTAGTACGATTATTACAACAATGTCCTTCAGCAAAACAATAATCGTGACAGTAACTGGATTATCACGTTGCACGGGATCATCATTATTAAACTGCGGATCTTTATGCGTTTATAGTGCTTTTACAGTTTTGGAATACTAAAAATCTAATACGAAAAATGTAGAGCTTATCGGAATTGTTGAAATGAATCGATTTATCGACGATCGCGTGTTTCGTTGAGTGCATGGAATGCAGAGAACAAGTTTATCCGTGTTTATGCATCGCGCTGCAGTTTAGAGCACGCACTCGGTGCACTTCAGAATAAAAAAGGTAAACAGCACCGCAAAAAGCTTTTTATCACCAAAGGTACACTGCACGGCCGAACAAAAAAAATCTTAATATAAACCATATCAAAGTGGAAAATTACAGTCTGTGTGTTGCGATCGATAGCACATCCCAGATGGATCGTTCTTTATTAACGAAAGGTGAGGTTGAAGGGGTTGGTGTTCCAGCAGAAAAGCCATGGAAAGTTTCGAATATGCATGGCTATGCAATTCGTGGGATCCCTGGGGGCGTAAAAGTTGGACGGATAAAAACCAAGCGTGAAAAGAAAGAAAAGACGAATGACGGGAGGGGGAAAGAGAGAGAGAAAAACAGAGAACGAGTGCAAGGAAAAGAGAAAAAAATGTTTCGCGCCGCTAAGCGGTCGACAATTCATTTTCATTCGTCTACCGGAGGACCGAAAGTTTCAGAAACTCCACGAAATAAAAAGATAAATGCAATTCTGATTAACACGTTCGCGACGGCGCGGCGCATATTTGCCAATCATGATTCCTCGATTTGCGGAAAAGGGAAAAATAAATCTAGGTGGCGAGTCCCCTTAAATCTATTTCATTTTCACTCCGAACTCTCGAAACAGTTTTTGCAAACCCATAACTGCAATTTATCAACACGCAACAATATTTTGCACAAGCTGTTTAATCTACCGAAATATTTAAATATGCAATTGGACGAAATGACATAAAGCAAAAAAATTCGTGTTCTTAAGTAAAAACAAAAATGACGATCCATTTCCATAAATGTTACAAGGAAAAATATTTCAATGGCATGAAATAAACACAATATTTGAATTAGGTTCTATCGTGTAAAGAATAAGACACGACTCGATTATTATTTTTAAAAAACCACACTGAATTCTTGTAATTTGTCAAAAACTTTTCTTCAAAAACACCTATAAAACCGCTAAAAAAGTAATCATTGAGAAAACAGAATTTTCTGTGACAAAAATCGAAGTTCGTAGAAAAGAATCGACAGAAAAACAGTTGAATTTTCTCTGACGAAAGTCGAAGTTTGTGGGAATTGTTACAGTTTCGATAATGAGGTTTTTCAAACTGAAATAATATGTCTCCCGCGAACAGTAGCAGCTTGAAATAATAATCGATATACATACGTAACACGGGAACTTTAAAACCGTGTTTCCTTTTCAATTCGAACTTCCTCGGGTGTTCTAACAGGTTACAAGAATCAGAGTTTCCCTCTAAAATAGAAAATATGGTAGAGGCGACTCCCCAAGGATACGATGAAACCAGCAAATCTCTTTTGGAGTACATAGTGCTTTTCCCAGGCTGTTATCTCTTCGTAACTACAGTAAATCGAATCTATATTGAACACGTACTGCAATGTTTTCTCATTCTGGTTTATCGAATTTTAGCGTATTTTATTGTCGGTATATATGAAAACAGAAAACGTTAGCTATACACTTGGTTCGAGCAAGATGAATCGAACATTAACAATCGGATACGCGGGGAAAGTACACAATGAAGCTTCGGATATACCAGAAAAATATTTGTCGACTTTTGTTTACCATAATTATCGGAATTTTTCCGATGAAAGGAAAATAAGAACGATGTACAAATGTCGAAACATATAATGGAAATGTTTCATTTCAGATCTTCTCTTTCACAATCGTTGAAATTATAAAATTACTTTGATGGAAACTTGAACGCATTTATTTATTCAGGAATGTATTAAAATACGAATCGTCTAAAATTTATTTTCTATCTAGTGTTAGTAGGCTTTCAATAGATGAAACATTAAATTATTGAAGAAACGAAGTTGTCTGATGCAATTGCGACGACTAGAAGGAAACATCCTGGAAATTCCCTATTTCTTGCGTTCATTTACATTTGAAAAAACGGGGTTTGAAACAGCTTCTCGCGATGACTAACGCGAAAAATATTTAAAGATATGTACATTCTCGGATAAGCATTATTCCGCATTACAGAGTAAACTTAGCAGTCGATGCGACATAAAACGATAAATTGAAAACAAAATATATAATGGGATAAGAACGTAAAACGTGTCTGAAGTCACGACCAGAATTTTCTGCGTGTCGAATCGTTCGACAGAGCTCCGCCCAGTTATGCGAGACATTCCGTATTCTCGCAGGTAAAACGTGCCGCGAACAGTGGAAAAGTATAACATAGCATAGCAAGACAGAGAGAGTGTCACGTGCCCGCTTCAAAAACACGTGGCTCGCCGGCGCGGCGCGGCGCATGAAAACAAGTTCACGAACATCATTCTGAACAGGATCAATGCCACGTCCCAAACGTACATGCCGGTTTAACGAGCGAACTGTACTGACACAGTTAGACTCGCCATGTTTACGCATTCACAGTACACGCCGCAATATCTCAAACCCATAACAAAAAGATCGATCAAGTTTCTCCGTATTTTCCTCCTGTTCGAACGTTCGTACCACGAAACGATTAACTTGCATGTAAAATGTCTGAACAAAGCTTTCTATGATAACTTTTTATATTTATGAGAAAAATGGAAAAATGAAAATACTGCATTATTTTAAAAAGAAGCATATATCTACGTACATCCTGTATCTTGCAATCAACGCGGACAATTTTTATGAATTACGAATAAACGACATGCACAGAATTAATTTGATTCTCGTAACTGGTTTCGGTTTTCTGTAACTGGTGGTACAACCGAAAGTAGGGTGATCAAAAATAAGTCGAAAATGAAGAATAAAATGTTGTCATACGAGGCTCTATTTTCGAGAAAATTGCATTTCAAAAGCTTCATGGTTTTGTATCACATGTTTAGAAATAGTTGAAGACCTAGATTATAGAGAATTAAAAAGTCTAGGTCTTTTTCAATTGTACAATTCGCAATTTGTACCTCCAGTTACCGATCACTCTGCATACGACGCTGGTCGCGAACGTGTTCATTGAAGTTTCTGAAAAATACTTTTACAAAGATCAACAAAGATCGCAATACAAATTAGACACAGCATTCATAAAAAAACCTTCGACCTGCTCAAATTATTAAAGATGGAACGATATTCCTTCGTGGCACTTGTTTTGAACAGACGCAGACAATTTTTATTTCGTAGAAATATCCGCTGTCTATTAATAACAACATTCGTATCATCCTAGATCCAGGATCGCAGAAATATCGGCGATCGCAGTCGCCGCGCCGCGCCGGTTGACACTAATTGCTCGGCGGCGAGAAAACGAGTCGAAAGAACGACTCGCGTCGGGTCTCCTTCTAATGAGAGAGGTATTTTTCAGACATCGGATAATAAACGGAGGTCGCGAGGGCCAACAAGAATGCCGGCGACGCTCGGTCTCAATAATGTAACGATTAAACGCGCAATAATGCAGAGCATTTAAACAGCCGATGAATAGCGGAGGAAAACGACTGCTTATTGGTTCGGAGCGAAGTGGGACGCACGCGAGACACAGGTGTGCGAGAGAGAAAGGGGGAGTGAAAGAGAGAGAAAGAGAGAGAGAGAGAGAGAGACAGCTTGAACACGTGACACGTGAAACGCACGCTTCGCTAAAGTCACGCGATTTCTTTCCTACGGGAATGGAACAGGACTTGTTCCCGATATATCGAAAACCAGTCGAACATCGAACAAACAACTTCAAAAACTAACAAAACGCACAAACGAAATATACAAACAAACCTCGTGGCAACTTCTTTATTATGTACCAGCAAACAACCAACAGGACCCGATAACCTCAAATCATCTTGAACTATACAAAATATATAATTTAAAAAATACAGTATTCAAACGAACCGTCAAGAAAACGAAAGGAAGAGAAATAAATTTTGAAAATAGTTGGAAGGAAAGTGGATGCTGGCGGAGCAAGTGTCGAGTCAGTACCGACTAGTGCCGAGAGACAACAAAAGTGAAAAGAGGAGAAAGAGAAAAGGAGATGGAGAGAGAAGAGAGGGAGAGTGGAAGAGAGTGAGAATGGTTCTCTTTCGGTGTAAAACGCTTACCTCGTGCGCCCGGGGATGATGATGAGAGCAGTGTCGGTGCTGGAACATTCCACATACATGGTCCACACTACACACCACGACAATAATGACGAGCGGCAATATAACGGTGCCGCATTGCATCTTCAACCGCACTAGAACCGCCATCACGGACGACACTCGCGCTTCGAAGGCATGACACATACTGAGCGCGCTCGCCGACACCGCGCATTTATATAGGTGTCGCGGCATCCAGCGCCACACCACTCACGTTCGATACCTCGAGGACGGCAGACGCTCTCTGCTGTCACCCCAATAACTCCTTTGAGAGTAACCTGCAAAGAAATCGAACAAGCCGTTCCCATAAATACTGTGGATATCGTCCTTACTCTATACTTCGAATGCCCGAAATATATACACATCTTTTTCATTTATTGAGAGCGCGGCGGTTCGTAGGCACTAAAGCAGCGTGGAAAGCGTGTTCACTCGATTCCTAATGTTCAGGATGATTGAGATATAGAGACTAGATACTGTGAATATCGTCCTTACTCTATACCTCGAATGCCCGAAATATATACACATCTTTTCTTATTTATTTAGAGCGCGGCGGGTCGTCGACAGTAAACCAGCGTGGAAAACGTGTTTGCTCGATTCGTAATGTTGAGAATGGTGGGGGTATAGAATCCAGATGCTGTGGACATCGTCCTTACTCTATATACTTCGAGAATATATTGTTTTCATTTATTTATTTAGAGTCGCAGCGGCTCAATAGTGCAGTAGGTAGAGTGGAAATCGTCGTCAGTCTACTGCGAATTATGACGAAAATGAGTGAGTGGAACGTACAGTAGAGGATACATTAAAAGAATTTAAGAATATTATTATAGTATTTCCAGTTTATTAAAACCATTATCGGAAGGCAAAGTATGCATTTTACATAAAAATTTGCAATATGAAGATTGTTTTTAACACCTTCGTTATCGTCCTTGACCCTTTACTTTAAATGCCGAAAATTTCTTTTATTTATAATCGCGGCAGTTTGGTAGCCAGTGTAATAAGTGGGAATCGTGTTTGCCAGATTTAGGATGTTGAGAATGGTGGTACGTAACTTGCAATAGACTTGAAAATGGGTTAATTTGAAATTTTAGAATCGCTGAAGCGTATTCGTCTACATACCGTGAAAATCGTTCTTAATTTGCTAAGATGGCCATTAATATTACAAAAATGTATCTCCCCTTCTACTTTGAGAATGAACTACAATCTAAAGTATTCAGAACATCGTCACAATTATTAGAATCGTCACAAGTATTATTAAAGTGGTCTTAACAATCGAAATCGTCCATATTTTATTCGAAATAATATCTGTCTGCGTACTGTGGAAATCGTCCTTGGCCTATTAAATGTGTGATCATTAATACTGCAAAAATCGTTCTGGCTTTCTATTTTGAATGTCGATAATATCTTGTTGCAGTAAATAGACTAGAAATCGTATTTGCTCGATTCACAATGTTGAGAATATTGGAAGCGTAAAGGCGTGTAGTTCTAGATACTGTAGAAATCGTCCTTAGAATAGAACAGAATGGATGAATGAAGAATTCCTGTTTGCAAAATTTGTATACTGACGGAATTATTATACAAAAATCGAGGCGTATTGAAAGAAGTATGTACTTACTGTAAAATTCATCAGTTCGTTATTCATACCATCAAAAATACAATTGAGTAAATAAATCAACACAATTAACGAAGAATAAACGAAATGATCGAAGTAATACTGTTGCAAATATAACGGAGCGGCTTTGCTACATTCGTAATATTTGTGCGCGTATAATACTATTTTAAGCACTCATATAGGAGTCTAGTAGGCTAATAAAAACTTTTATCTGCGCAGGATGGTTGAAATTAAACATATCATAAATCCCAGTTTCCACAGCTTGATTCTTTTATGAATCAAGTTAGATAGTAAAGTAGAAACTACGTTTCCTCGAGGAAAGAACTCGCATGAAAGGAAATTACGGAGACCACGCAATGGAATAGCAACGGAAATACGAAATAATATTCCCCTCCCCTCGAACGTTTAAAGTTATTAGAATAATTTAAAACATTGCGGGGCATTTTAAAAAATATGATAAAAATGTTTTAACTATGCATGCACTCCTCATTCAATTACTGAAATGTGCCCGGGCAGACTCTCGCAAACGAATAAAATTGACGTAATTTTAATTAATTTGCTTTCTGTGATTCGTTTTTTAGTCGGCAACTGCACAACGTTAAAAGGTTTTGGGTAAAAACTTTAGGAAACATCACTGGTAATGAAAGTAACTATAAAAAACGAAGAAGCTAAAACTGTACCGCAAAATAGCGGAATTTTATTTCATGGAGTTGCGCCGCGAAATGAAGTTGTTCATCATATCAATTATGCAGGAATGTTAACTTTAGTAGAATGAAAAGTTATTGAACATAATAATAATAACGAGTGATTAACAGCACGTAGAAATAATTTATTGCGGACCATGTGTACATTGTTTGTATCGCTTTTTGTTTCAGATCGTACATGTTTTCGCGTACCAATTTTTACTTCGCAAACAGTTCTCGTTTACACAATGCGGGCAACGTGTTAGAAATTTAGGGTTTATCGATCGCTTCGATTTCAGGTGTGAAAGAATAATGTCCGTTAAAGCGTCTATAAAAATAGGATGATCATTCGGAGCGGCGGATCTTCTTATTCTCTCAATACCAAGCTGCAAATAAACAAATTATAGAATTTTTCTCTCGGCAATCTTACGTAAAGTTACGCAAGACAATCGCTTACTTCCTCTGCTAATTCTTTGCAGTACTCGATATCCATCTCGTGGAGCGTTTCGATGTGCTCGTTAACAAAAGCTACCGGGACTAATATGAAATTCTTCTTCCCTTGTTTAACGTACGCTTTCAGAGCATCGTCGGTGAAGGGAGCTAGCCAAGGCAAAGGGCCTACCTGAATGCACATTACTTATGAAATTCAGTCCATTGAATTATTTAAAAGTCTCTTAATACCTAAGCCTTAATCTTGTATTTTTTAGTCTTTATATTTTTTTCTCATAATATTAATTAACGTAAAATGTACACTACACACAAATTTTCTCAGTTATTATCTATCCTTTTGTTAGTTAACGATACACTCCTTTATGACGAAATTTTTAATCTTACATACGAACAAAACTTTCTCCACTATCATCTACAGTTTTAATTTAATGATACACCACTTGCACTCTTTTAAAACTATGAAATTAATTAATTTCTAAACAACGTTATGAATCAATTGCAGCCACATGCGTGTTATAGGGAATTATACATTAGAAATTGATTTTATAAATTGTTAGTTATACACACACAAAAAATACAAACAATGTCTGTACCTTAGACTGCCAAACTAAACTGTATGGGTTACAATAATTTAGTTCTTGCATAACTAAGGCAACAGTTGCTCCAACCTCAGATGGGTAAGCATCTCCTCTATTCACAGCCTAAACATAAAGACTCAAGAAATTTCCCCTTCGACAAGATCTCGTTACTAATACTCTGTACTATGATCTAATAACCTTCAGTGGGAGTGAATGAGCTGAAAATAAAACGATAACATCGTCCCTTATTTCCTTAGGGAATTGAACTAACTCCTCCTTAATCCTTTCGGCAATTGTCTTTATGTACAGTGGGTGAGTAGCCCATCTATCTATTATGCTCCATTTCATATTTGGAGGTAGCTGCCTGCAAATTACAAATTCCTAAACACAAGATAATACTTCAACTCGCTAAGTCTTTGTCTGACGTAAGACAATGGAACATAATTGCTATCTGCAAGATTCTGCATAATTACGTAATTTAAATTATGTTTCAAGTAGCAAGAACAACTACCTCGTCTTATAATATTTATATATTGCATTAAAACTGGATCCAGTTGTAGCACAACTATATTGTGGATATTGAGAAAATATTATTGTATGCTCAAGGCCATCTCTGAAAAGGAAGCATTCATATAATATGAGTAACAACGATAAGTGTCTACGTTTAAGGATATCGAATTTTACTATTATCCGAAGTGTTGAATGTTCTTACAGCTCTATTTCTTGCAGCGTATTCTCAGTAAGAGGATCTGCGTATCGAAAAGCAACATAGTGCTTGTGTGGTGCAGTTTCTGGCGAGACATTGTCCAATTGTTTACACAGAAGTTCACCCTGCATGTTTGTCCACTTTAAAATGGGAGACCCACCTCCAATCTCATTGTACTTTTTCTGTACTTCAGCTGTACGACGTTTTGCTATCCAAGGACCTAATTGACTGTAATATACATTACATATTATAGATTTTCATTTGTAAAAATTGTTACAGAGCTAACAAATATCAGCCTATGCAAATCAACCTTTGAACTGGCAGTTGGATCATGTCTCGATCAGTCATTATACGTAACAAGTATTCGTGCACTTGTTCGGTATTCGTGGGCCCACCCATGTTTAACATTAAAATTCCTGTCTTTGGTTTAACATTATGCATTTGCTTAGGTTTCGCCGCTACAGACATATAACGCCATGGTAAAACAAACGCTTTCCCATTTTGTTTCCCTGAGTAACAGTGCAAATAAATGTATGAAGATACAAGATAATACTATATTAATTGAAAACAAGAAAATAATATTTAATATCTGACCGAACGTAATGAGAAAAAACTGCTGAAACAATATTGCATAACATAAATTTCGAATATACCGCTACTCGAGGATATAAACACTCTATTTATGATCATTTCCTCGAATTTCATAGTATTGTCATATACATATAAAAGTATGGTATTATTAAACATTATCTTTACTTACCGAGCTGCAGCAACGTTGACAAATTACTTGCCATGTTCAACAAAATAACACTTCGAAGTACGATGCGACACAATCAAATATATGTACGTACGAATGTGAAAATGCAGTTTATGCACTTTATGCACTATCACGATAGTGACAACCTGGCAGTAGCGTTACTTACAGGTTAGGTGCAACGGGAAGGTTATGGTTGCTCCGGAAAAGAAGTACCGTACAACGTGATTACGCGGCAAGAGATTATTAACATTTTTTTAAATATCGTAGCAGGTATCGGTGTTTTTAATCAGAATATAACAGTAAACAAGTTTGAAACCTATGAATAGATAAGATTATCGAACACTTTCAAACAGGATTAAGCTTTTACACATCAAATTATGACAGACCGTACATTCGAGGAATTGGGTCCGTCAGATTTGGGTACTCTTGATTAGTAAGTATTACATACCGTGTATAGAAATATGAAACTCTCTATTTGCATTACTTTATAAGTCACGATCCTGTCTTACAGTTGGGAAAGGATTTACGCGGAAGAACTCGACAATTTCAAAGACCACGGGGACGTCGGCGAAATATGGTTCGGCAGAAATAATTCACAGAAAGTTGTACGGTGAGTTACTCAAATAATACACGATGAATACCGTAAAACGCGTATTCGCCACAAAAGGTAAATCCTGTCATAAGCAATAAGACGTCCTGATTCGGGACTTGTGGCGCTATCTTTCGAAAACCGCATATACATACTTAAATGATGCCTTACCGACCGTTGAATATTCTTTCGAATAAAACTAAGAATAATTAATTCTAGAGAGAGAACTTCAGTTTTTCCGCTCGACAATTTTAAAAGTCAATTAACATTTACTAATTCCAGTTGGATAACTACAAAGCTGAAGCTTGATAAGGAAAATGATAAAATAATCGATATAGGATGTGGAAATGGAATGACGTTAGTGGAGCTTGCAAATAAAGGTTTTGCAAAATTGATGGGCGTGGATTACTCGCAGAAAGCAATTGATCTGGCTTGTGAGGTATTGCAAGAAAATAATTTGTCGCGCATTGATCTGAAAGTTTGTAATATATTAGATCCAGGATCATGCGAGTTACCAACAGATTTTAAAGTGGCGCATGATAAAGGGACTTACGATGCGATAAGCTTGCATCCAGAAGATCCTGCCACAAAAAGAAAACTGTACATAGAAACTATTAAAAAGATTTTGTTACCAGATGGTTATTTAGTTCTAACATCTTGTAATTGGACCAAGGAAGAATTGGAGGCTCATTTTCAAAACAGTTAGTCATTTATCGATTATTTAGAATACGAATATACAGGGTGGGCCGGAAATCGTAGTACAATCGGGCAGGGGGTGATTATAAATGCAAAAGTAAGTCGAAAAAAAGGAATAATATTTTTCGTTTGACGCCTCGTTTTCGAGAAAATCGAGTTTAAAGTTTAAAGTTCCGCCAGGTTCGCGTGCTGTAGTATCTGCAGGAAGTAGAATCGGTTGATCATGGTCAGACGCGTCAGACGATTCCTCTGAAATAGCACGCGTATTCGCTGCATTTTCAAACTCGATTTTCTCAAAAATGAAGCTTCGGATAAAAAAATGTAATACCGAATTTTTTTCTTACTCTTTTATGTAGAATCAGCCCCTGCCCGACTGTATTGTGATTTCCGGCCCACTCTGTATGTTAGAAATAATATCTATTTTTAGTTTAGATAATAGTGGTAACTAATGATAAATAAATTGTGCAATATTTCAGATCTTACCATTCTGGATGTTCTTCCATCAGATTCATTCTCTTTTGGGGGGCAAAAAGGAAACACTGTAACACAATTAGTTTTGCAAAAGAGTAAATAAAGTATTAAAAAATATACGCAGTTTTTTATGTACCTTTATCATATAGTTGAAAGACTGGATATTTTGCATTTATGAAAAACATGAAGTAGAAAATATATCAGAAGAAGTTCAGACCACTGTTAATTTAGTTTTAGTGTACTGGAATTAAGAACAGAAATCAATTTTCATCTAACTAACTTAGGGTTGGCGTAGGAATGAAATTCTTAGACAGCCGAAATATGTTTATTTGTGCTGAAATCAATTGTGCTGGTAATATATTTTTATGGTAAAAGTAATAAGTAATGCATATTGCTATAGTACTATCACTAAGTTACAAACGTTATAAAATGCATCATAGCTAAAATAAGCGCTGACATAAGTTTCTGTGTTCAAATACCTCGTATTAGTGTAAATTACTCTTACATAATTGTTATATATCTGATTGTATACAGTCACTTTGATAAGTAGGGTATTGTTGGCATATAAAATGATTATGTGTGCTTTGTTGCTCAAAAGCATCGAATCACCAAATTTTTAATCAACAAACGATACATTTCCCAACATACAAAACCAATTTAATTGAATTGTAAATACGTGACCAGGTATTACAATTTATAGAAGTTACACGTAACGTACTGTTCATTCAATGTATTAATATTAAATCAGCATAATTTTCAAAGAGAATAGTCAAGTGATTCGAAATCTTTGGCCGTCTATATAAATCTAATTGTTACATTTGATTGGTTGCACTACTTACACTGTGCAATATTATGTTACTCTATACATTTGCTGAGAACAGTTAAGAAACAAAATAATTTTAACATATTTATTTCAATTGTGTCTTTCGATTTTAGATTTTCATAATTTCGTTCGAATAATTCTTTACGGAAATAATAAAAAGAAAAATATTATATTGTACTATTCCTAATTATTTTGTTTCCTAAGTTTCGTCAGTGAGTGTATAATTAAGAATAAAGATTATATTCAAAAATCCATTATGCTTATACAGATATTTCTTCAGTCAGAGTTTCACCATATTTATTTGTATTCGCCATGTTTGTAGTGTGTTGATCTACCTGTAAGAAAACATTTCCACTGCTTCTTCTCTTATTTAGATAGTTATGGAATAAAATGTTTTTTTTAATTTTTTACGTAGCTATTCAATCTTAAGAATATTTTCTAACTTCTATGAAATGTGAAAATTAAAATTAATATGATCTTTGCGTTAATTAAATCTAAAATTTTGCATGGGAAAACGATATATGTTAGTCAATATTTAGTTTCGTTAGTTTAACAAATTTAAAAAGATCTCAATAGTAACCCAAAGGAAAACTAAATTTTTTGTTTTTTTTTTAACATTTCAAAATTATATTTACGTGTTTTTGGTTATAGATTTGAAATTTTCTGGTGTTTCGACAAAAAGTAAGCGCTATAAAATGATACATATTTTCTCCATTCCTATTGTCGAAGTCTTCGGTATCTAATCTCCTTTCACGTGTAAAACATTCTCAAACTCGAAAAATTCTCGTTCGCAAAATGTTAATAGATTATACATTCTTATCTTATAGAACTATTACTGTAAGGAATCAGTATACTATCGTTTTAATTCTTAACTGCCTAAATAGAATATTTTAACAAAGCTTAGAGGTCTTTACGTACAATTACATTAAAATCTTAAACTCATTTTTACATGATAATCATAATTTATAATAAATAATCTCTTATTTAAATATTTTTCATATTACAATAAAATAATACATTAAGATAATAAAATATCGAATAAAAAACAAATAAAATCCGTAATAATAAAATTTGAAATTATGAACATACATTCTCAGGGCAATTAAGAATTAAAGCACACATGTATGTATTATACATGGACATACATATATCATCAAGGTACAAGCATTCGCGTTACATATGTTCCGGTGTCAAACAAGGCATCCAAAAATACAGTTTTATAATTATACAATTTCAGATACGTACTTATAAAGACTTAGTTATAAATCAATTGATGTATTTTAGATATATAATCTATGGATACAATATTACGATGGATATGGATACAATGAATAAGCATTATATTCTATTATTGTTACAACTAGGTATATGACATATGTCGAATTAAAAATTAATTATTTTTGAGGAATTTATATTTTATGTTTCGAGAAAATCCGTTTAAATAACAGTTGTTTATATATGACATACGTCGAATTTAAAATTAAGAGATTTTTTTATATCGTATAGGATTGTATTTTTGAAGAATTTATATTTTATGTTTCGAGAGAATCCGTTTAAATAACAGTTGTTTTTAACAGACTTAGAAAAGCTAGGAAAATCGACATGTGAAACACGAGGATGGATGGACTACCTGTGAAAGAGACGTACAAATTTATGCAATTTTGCTGAAATGTTGAAGTTTACATTTTAAAAATAAAAGCTACATACCGTTACACACTAGAGGACTTTCTTCGTAGTAGCCATCTTGACAGTAACAACGCCTCCCAGGCATCGAATTGTTTCGTTGCACACAGTGTGCGCCCTCAATGCAATCGGAATCTTCGTTGCATGATGTGCGCAGTGCTGAAAGCAAAATAAATGTTCAATTTCGCGCATCTTCGAGTCACTTATGATTTCACTTGCAAGGAGAATACATACAACATAATTTCTATCACATCTTCATTAAGTAATTACTTATAGAACAATAATTGTCTTGTAAATTGAAACCGCATTTAAAACATATATTTTCATGACAAACACATTTCCGTATGTCGTATAAGCAGCTACTTATACTACACACATATATTCAAGTGCTATGCCGGTGGGACATTCTGTGTAAACTTCGTTACCTGTCTTTTACGCTGACAAATTGGTCAACAACTTGCCCAAACGATGTCGAGATATAATCGCGGATGGAGGAGATTGGACACATTATCGAGCAAATACGTAATGGGTTCCCATTTACCCAAGAAATTTGATTAATGTATTCCAGTTCTTAAGGAGTTAAAGCAGTCATTTGAACATTAATGTTTGATTACCTCTCCCTGACAAATGAGGAACTTGTATATAGATAATAATTGTTTTATTCTAATGATAGACAATATAATGTAGTAATTTTTTTTCACACTAGTATGTTAACGAATGCGTTCCAACGCAATAAATAAGACGCAGGCACAAAAGTGAATAAAGAACAAACCGGATATTATCTGAATTGGAGATTTGGGGATCACTCAATAAATATCCAACAGTCTGTTACTCAACAGAAACATTGGTTATTAAGATTCTAAAATATTCTGAACTGTACTTCCTCCATTGAAATAATTAAAAAGTGCAGTATACCAAGATACGAATTTAGATACGCCTTCAAAGACTATTATTTGAGTCCTTAGGGACCGTCATGGAAACAATGGTTTCTTTTTTTTATTCGAAATACTCCATTCTGTTAAAGTGGGAATAAAATATACTGCTGTCTACCGAGGCATTCCCCGATTTGCACAAAATTCGCTCGGTGCGTTGTAATTTCACGTTAACACGCAACGTTACGCAAATGCGCTCCTGACATGACTCTTAACATTCGATCAACCTTTAGGCCACACGAGAACGCGTATACACGCGCGTGGAATTGGTTAAATGATCTAAATGCTACGTTCTTAATAGAAAAAAATCGTGTACAATGATGCACTACTTTAAAACAGATTGCTTAAACGGTGCTGCGTTTCAGTATAACGTTCTGCATTATACGATAAAATATTATCCACCATGAAAGGGCACAATTTTCATTTTGGAGTCACGATCGTAATGATTTTTCTAAATGGTTCGAAGCTCTCCTCATGCAATTTTTGACACATGTACCACTATCCGAAGATTCTATAGTTTTCAAAAATGTATAATCCATACTTAAGGACTTTTTACTAACAATTTTTAAGTTTCTTTTTCACATAATGCAATCGTGAATTTCTTAGCTGAGTGCGACGGATACATACATATATCACATCATCTACTCGTCATCAAACTGTGGATTTTTATGCAAAATAAAATTTGTTCAAGTTGATTGTAAGAGACTGAAGTCAGATAAAATTATATTTTCCGTTTCAACGACCTCAAATATTCTAAAACAATGTAACAATATCATTAAATCGTTCTAATGTCTTCTCAGTTTGGTATTTAACGTACAGTGAGTGTACAAAGTATTCTTACACCTTTTAAAAACTAATAACTTTTTATAATTGTATATTTTAAATTTTCATTGAGGCCCCAAATAAAAACGTTTTGAAAAATGCCTTTTTTATTTTTGCATGTAACCTTGTAAATTATAATTTTTGGAAAATCTTTTGGGCGTATCATTTCGTAAACCAATGCTTTTAATTGATTATAAAAAATCCAGTCGTTTGGTACAATTATAAAAAAGTTATTAGTTTTGAAAAGGTGAACGAATACTTTGTACACCCACTGTATGTATATTTTTCAGATAAATGCATAAAATCTACTCATAAAGTCTACTCATCATAAAACGGCAATTATGCAAAAACTAATTACCATTTTATGCTTAAATGATTATTCTTCTGAAGACTAAAGTGAAATCGTAAATTTCAGACTTCTAGAATGTTTCAAAACGAGGACTAAGTAAAAAACATTACAATCTGCACACGATGTCGATAAAATGCATTCTTCGCGCGACGCAAAGTCCACATTTTAAAAATACGTGTTGTACAGTTAAAAGGTTAGTCATAAAATTGCACGCGTATGTTTCTTGTGCTCAAAATAGCAAAACGCCTACAACATTATTCGAGAAGGTTGGTTTAAAGTATAAGGGATTGGGATAAAAATGTATCTGTGCAGAATAAATAACAGCCGAGTTATTATATGTCTGTTGGTAGGCAATAACTCTAGTTGTAATTCTGTCTTCTGAACCCGCTTCACCAAATGTCGAATATTCTCCGAAAAAAAGTTGAGAAAAGCGGTGAGGTACGACGCGACGCGACGCGACGCGGCGGGCCGCAACGATATTCTTAAAGCTTTCCAATTTGCATAGATAACCATAGACCGGGTACCAACACCGTCATGTGTTCACATATTGCAAGAGAACACGTGAGTGTATGCAAATGACAGTAGTCGGCCGCGCGCTCAGAAATTCAATTTCTTCTCGAAAAAGTTTGCCTTTGGTCTCCTTTAAACTTTAAGCGACCTTAAATCGAGCTCCACGCTAATTTATTATATTATACTTTTTTTATTTTCGATCAATCTGCCCTGTTAATCTGTATATTGTAGTGTGGTGATTTGTATGGGCTGTTTAAAATCGCAATTCGAGTTCAAGGGTTACTAGAAATTTTAATGCGGTGGCTGTATAACAATTTTTGTACGGAATATTTTTTTTTTATCACCTTTAAATTTGTTGTTGCAAGCTCCGTTTAGGGGTGCAGAGTAGTCCCCGCACAGACAGCGCGTTCTCCCATCCCGTGGATCCGCCATGCACGTTGTATTCTGTATACCAGCACACTCGGACTCTAACTTGCATTCACGAGCCTTTCCAACTGGAATCATAAATTTTTACTCATAATGGTAAACGGTATTTTCAACCTACAATACTGCACAAAATTGAAACATTACTAAATTATAACCGAAGCATTGTCGATTTTTAAACTCTTGTGTAATTTCGTGTAAACAAATTTGACAACATTCACTCTAGGCTCACTTGAAAGAGCGAAATCTCTACTTTCACTACCCTAAACTCATTTTTGGTCAAAGTACCTTTTTTGTGATTTAATAGAGAGTGATAAACTGAAGTTGCTTTTTTCCTTTGAGATTTTTACCAGCAGAAATGCTGAAATATTTTTTCAGTATTTTTTTATTGTGAGTTTATAAATGGAAATATGCTTTTTACAATGACCTTTCAAACATTGATCTGCGATTTTTTCTTGTGGTTCTCTCTGGTATAGTTTATATTTTAAAATTATTTCATATTTTTTTATCTATTCCGTGATATCAATAATGAATGCAGCCTTTATGCATTTAACGGTTGGTAAAATGTAAGAAAGCATACTTTGATTGATAAAAATTAATTGCTCTTACTTTATGTTTATCTCGAGAAATCTTGTAGTTGGGCCACAGGGAATGTTACCCTTTAGATTTTTATAAAATGATTCATGAAAATAAGTGATTCATGAGATTGAATAAAATTCGGTTAATAGTATTGTGTTCTAATAAGAAGAAATCTAAAAAATCATCTTTAAATAATAATGCCAAGAGAATCGATTAAATTAAGTTACTGGGGGTAACTTGTCCTCCATTTTGAAGAGTTCCTACCAAAGAGTTACCAACCGGTAACGTTTTAACCATTATAAAACAATAAAACTAGGAAGGGATGTTAAAACAAACCTGGCGTCGGCGGCGGGGGTGGATTTGTGTTCTGGGGGTTGGTTTTGCCAAAGGTCGTCAGAGCATAAGTGGCAGATGGTGATACAAAAAACAGCAATAAAAAGAACGGCGCAAATATGATGCAGACTCTTCCCTTCTTCATGTCTCAATGCTTATCGTTGAGGCTTCGCGAGGGAATCGTCACTGAATCTGTTACACTGATCACTGATTGCGAGTTAGAAAATTGCAAAACTCCAAGAGCGAACCGGAAACACTAGGCTATTCTCCACTGAAAAACCCCCTTGATCCTAATCGATCGTATTCAGCACAAGGATCTTCCTCGAATTGTTTCGAACGGGCACCAAGAAGCTTGTATAAGTTCCGTCCTGTTTTGTTGCAATTTATGATAATTGCTGAAGGTTTACAATTATCGAACCGGTTTTTCGCCGCACTTCGAAGCAACTTATTTTTCATACGTAATACTCCTACGTGCTGTTTGAGAACTGCGTGTTACAAGGACGTTGGAAGGCCTTTTAAGCCTTTGAACCACCCCCACCTCTCACCCCATGTGCTGCCACCACCTACTATACCTACCCCAGCAGAATGTACCCTATACGAAAACGTAGTTCGCCTACCACGTCGCTGAAGAATCGGAGTATGCTTTGGTTCCTTCGATCGTCGCTCGTGGTCAAGGGAAATATAGCAGTATCGCACTGAAATAAAGCATCCCGGGTTAATTTCGGTCGTAACAATCAGGAATAATTACGAAACCAGCTCGTTTATCCGTCGTTAGCTGGTATTCTCTGTCAACGATAATGATTTATTCAAAATAAAGCACTCTATCACCATCCTCTGTATGAAATCATGAACATCCCAAATAAAATCTAAACATTTTCGTGGAAATCTGTTGCATGTCGAGCAATGTGTATATTTTAATATCTCAGAAGCGTAAATTGTTATTGCCATTCATCCTGTCCGCGAAGTACAAGAAAAAAGTATAATTTTGAACAAACTACACAGTTCGGTCTCAAGAAGCAATAAATGCGCCACGAAACAGGTTGTAACTTTCATGTTCGCCAGTATGTTTCTCGACGAACAGTAAAAACTTTCGCCGAACACGAAACGAAGGTTTTATCTCGCGAAAATAAGCAACTTTGTAATTACACTTCATGACATGATTGCTACATAGTGTTTTTATTGTAGATAATCGGAGAAGGATAAGGCTCTTCTTCCGAACTAATTGCAGCAATTATTTTAACCATTGCTACATATACATATATAAAAGTACAATAGAAACACGTGTGAACATTGTATCTTCTCACTTAGGCTAGCAATAACTAAAATTTCAATACTATTAAGGAATTACTGTAGAACTTTATGATATCATAAAATAACTTAAAGAATATATGTACAATTAATTAAAGTAACTTTTGGACATTCGATCTCGTGTCGTTGATTTCTTTTTATACGAAAATGCTTTATATTTAAGAAATAATAGAGGTCGTGAACTCTTTAGATATCGCTTCTGGTTTATCAGAGAGATTCGGAGAATCATTATCTTCACGAATTACAAAAACTGAAATAATCGAATATATCGATTCAGGTGATATTGATTCCACGTTACAGTTACATATGCACGAACTCTGTAATCGACAGATTATGTATTTGTTTATTGATTTCCAACATTCTGGTTGTCAATTATAATTCAATCGATTTGTCAAAGCAGTCGCTGATCTGCATTCAGCTTCGAATAATATTTTATCTCCAGAATTCTGCTATTTTTCAAAATATCTATTCCACACTGATTGATTTTTAGCAACATAACAATCGCGAGCTAGTAATTACGATATGGCATTTTTGACAGTTCAGAGTCGCCATTCGGTCGCACAGCATTAATATTAATATCCTATTAATTATTAACATGTTAGCTTTCATGTTGCGTTCAAGATAGTCGAAAAATCAGAAATTTGATCAACGCTCAGAAGGAAGGGTGCACGAAATCTTGCGTTTCGTTTTACACGAGTCACGAAAGCTTTAACGGTCATACAACCCCCTTATCCATTGGAAAATCAAGTTTCATTTAAAGCTAAGCTTACCATCTAAGGTTATTCATTTAATTGTTAGCGATTCATTCAACGGAGATTATGCTTCTGGTAGCATGTCCGAACGAATTCAGACAATTCTATAAGCACATAAATGGCAAGTTACATCCTGGGCAGGTTTTGGGTAGCAAGATTTATCCTAATTGGACAAAATGAAGCAATAATGGTTAAACGATCTCAATCAGACAGAATTGTTTGCCGCCTCTAGATTCGAAATAATCCAAACATTCGTAATAAAAATGTACATTCTGTAGACGACTGGCCACGTATGATCATATAAGGTCATTGTTTCAATTACAGAAAATACAGAAATAGAGAAACGTTCATTCCCGGCGGTTTATGGACGGAATTAGCCGAGGTATATCCTATTAGAAACGATACTGTCGACATATCACGCGGATTTCGTAACTATAGCAGCTCTCTCCTTCTCCCGTGCTTCTCTAAGAAACGGAAGTCATCAAGAGTGGATCATGAATATTCACTCGGCACTCGGGCATGTTCTTCACTCGACATACATATGTTGTTGAAATGCAATTACCCTTACGTGATCAATTGATTTCCCTATAACTTATGTATCCTAATCGAAACATCGCCGTGTAATCTCACCTGTCTCTCAGAAATAACGATCTGCGACTATAGTTAATTTACATTACACGCGATGGAAGAGGTGCCGAAAGAGCAAACAGTTGAAAATATTTTGTTTCATTTCGTGTTCGGCTATTGTAAACTAGTTTCAGTAAAATTTGTTCATCGATATTGATATCATCAATTGCCGTAACAAATAGTGAGTACTATTTCCTGGAGCCTTGATCTAAGGAAAACCCTCGGGTCCGTGCTGTTTCTTAGATCGGGTAGTTCTACTATTCTTTTTTTGTGACCTCGCCGACCGCGCGTCTTTTGTTTAAAAACGAAAGGAAACTATTTATTCAAATCCCTGATAGACAACACGTATAATAATGAGAATTCGTCAAATACGTACAGGTCACGTACACGTAAGTCATTACATTCATTGGTATTATTTAGACTGCGGATTTTATGCATTTATGACAAAAATGGTGTAAGCACAATTTAAAGCAGTGAACATATCAAAAATATTTAAAGACATCAACGTATTGGTTTCAGGTTAATCAGATAATTAAAAGAAGAAAGAAATTTTTATTTCACTCCTGTGTCTTCCAATCAATGCAAACATTTTTTATTTTGCATAACGATCCGCAGTATAGTATTATTACACGTCGCGTCGACAGGACTTAATGATAAATATACGTCATGAGTTAGCAATCAAATTTACAGATCGTATCGCGATTTGTGCGTGCTACAAGAAGTTTAAAGTGACCGGTACGGTTGATGTGACTATTTCCCAATTTATATGGACGATAATGATCATTCGCTTATGTCTTTTACATAGGTTTCTTGTTGGAGAACAGGCAAGACTTTCTTATTGATCAGACTTATCCATGTACACCTGGATCGTTTTAACGCACGATTAATGAAAATTGAATAAGAAGTTAGATACCTGAGAAAAGGAACTTTTCACCTTGTCCGCTGTTTTGCTTATTAAATAAATTTTGCTCACCAAGAAAATTGTCAGCATTTCCAACCAGAATCGAGACTGCTTCAAATAAATGGAAATCGAGTGAGAATTCAAATTGCCGGAGTATCACATATCGCGTTCTAACCGACCTGAAGCAGAATATGTTAACCTTTGGGGCATGCAAAAATAGCAGAGGTACATTAGCAGCGAGAATTTTTAGTATTACGAACCTGGCACGTTTACCAAATAAAAGAATTCAACAAACAAATGCAAATTTCGATCCACCCTGAATTGTTAATTCCACAAAATTGAATAACGTAATTTCTCTTAGTGCTTTGTTATGGCAACACTGTGAATTGTTTATTATTAAACAAGCAGGAAGTACAATTAAATAAATTATAGACAAGTGATGTAGTTCAATCCTCGTACTACATTTAGGTCAATAAGACCCGTGAGGAACATTTCAATTTTCATTCTTTATTTGACTACAGCTTCTAATTGCATGTACTCTCTAAAATGCAATTGTGGATTGAAAATGTTATACTTATTTTCTTACATACAGATCTACGGAAGTAACATTAATGTTGCCAGTCAGTAAACGCCATAGAAGAGATCATGCTCTAAGGGATAACTCAGTCGGAATTACTCAGTCAGTGGCACAGTCGCACAAACGCAAAGTGCGAGCACCATGCTACAGGTAATCAATTTATGGCCCATCATAAAAAGTTGTAAGGGTTATGTGCGTTATTTGATAAAGATCTCGTTCAGAAACATAGTGAGACTGACCTACTTCACCACTTGGTAATCGTCGAGCAACCAATTGTAATTGCCTATTAGCCTACGTATGGGAACGTTATCAGACTAACTCTGGTGTAAATCGTTACATATTAGCATAAATAAGTTCAAGGCCTATGCGCAGCTACGCAAACGATGCATTAATTATTCTGTGACATGATTTTGTCAAATAACAACGAGCCCTGTTAGCAACATTCGCAACAGTTGAGTGTGCGACACGAAAAACGCGCGGAAGATACAATGAGTAATTTGAAAGCTTTCAACAAAACGTCTTTTTATCACTTTGGTATGTACAGTATCGCCATATACAGACTGTGGATCTTTATGCAAATTAGAATTTTTGCAGTCTACTCTTTAATAAGTAGAATAAATTAGAAGTTGTAACATTTGGACGAGAAATCGCGTTAAGTAGCTCCATAAACGTTGCAATTGTATTGTACCATATATCCAAAAATCTTGTAGGTCACAGCTTCGTTTGCAAACCAGCCCTCGTTAAATAATGAAGTCACCGAATTTTACAATCCTCCAATGTGACAACCTAAAACATTCAATAATTACCATTCGTGAAATTGCATACTTAAAGTAAAATTAAAACATAGCAGATGAAAAATAGTAATTTCTTACTCTTTGTCGTTTCTCGCGTAGCGTATTTACTTATTTACACGTATTAAGTATTTACGTATCAAGCTCTGCTAAAAAGGAACAATTCAATTAAAACAGACACTGTATTACATTTACAACATGTTAAACTACTAACAACACAAACAACTTAAAACAATAAATTCGAATATAATCTTACTAATAATAGAAAATCAGAGCAACATTATCAATATTCAGTGGCGCACCCAGGGGGAGAGCCAGGGGGCCAAATCCCCCCCCAAGAAAGAAATGTTTAGCTTCCAAAATTAAAATCCACCTCTGGAAATTCCATGTGCTATTTGAAACTGTGGTCTGCCCAAGGTGGTTCGGAACCCACCTTATAAAAACTGTAGGTCCCGTCGCGAAATAACCCTGAATAGGAGTTCCAAAAAGCGACGTAAAATAAGGGGAAAAAAAATTAAAATCGCGGAATAGCCCTGGGTACCGTTGACAGATATTTTGACTAAAAAAAAAGTCACGCGAAACCTAGGGCTGGGTTCAACTCGACCCCCCCACCCCAAGATTACATCCTGGGTGCGCCACTGTAAATATTTATAATAATATGTATGTATGCGAGTAAGTCTGAATAATTAGAAGAAAATTTTAACGAAATGAAAATTTGAAGAATGCGAGCGTTACCTTCCCCACTTCTGGAAAAGTACGGGAAGAAAAATCCTGTTGATAATCATCATCATAATCATCATTATATGCTGGATAAGTTTCAGCTGGAAATACTTCTTCCGATTCCGTTATGAACTCATGTCCATCTTTCATGACTTCGATTAATGAAATAAGGAAGGCCAAAGCCCTTTCCCTACTGTCCATCGGTGGCTGCTTCGTTAAATCGAATTCTCCTTCGCTCGAATTCGAATTCAAGTTTGATTCCTCCAACCATCCAAACAGTGCTTTTAATCGATGAGTAGCCGAATGTATTTCGTTTGCAACTTCGTCAGCCTCGTCTTCCGTAGGAACTCTACCGTCATCTTCACTAATTGAATCGTTAATTGAATCACCCACTTGCTTTTCGTTCACCACGTTCGTTACATCTTCTGAGAGTTCTTCTTCTGTCGGGAATGCACTCGTGTCTGCGTTCTTCTCGCTCTGTAACAAACATTCACATTAGGTTGTGCAATTTATTCCTTCGTTAAATACGTGACAAAATTTTCGGAACGTAGGGTTCACCATTTCTTAATAAACAAACACGGACATTTCGAAAACAAATTATATGTAACTTTAATAACTGTAAAGCAGATGGAAGAAGGGAGCGGAAAGTTTTATACAGATTATAGCAACATTTCTGTCAAGAAATGCGAATGTTCTAATATTGTACAGTCAATGCTTTTACAATTTAGAAAACAAGTTAATCTGTTCTGCGTCGAAACCGAGCTTAACGTCGAACGAAACAAAAACAACGCAAATTATGGAAATGTATTCCGTGTTATATCGAAATCCTGTTGAGGGATAATACCGCAACGTAATACGAACAAGGCACATCCGTTCCGTGTTACCTCAAATCTCTGTTCCCGGAATGCATTGTTATGTCAAAATCGTGCGCCACGTGAATCTTCGAAAACAACAAAGCCAAAGAATTTCCATATACTTTTATTCATTTTACATGTTCATGCTTCAGGTCAAAAATATTAGTACAAATTAATTCGTGGCTCTCACAATGAATCAGTTGTAACTTTATTTTAAGTCGAAATTTTGGAACCATCAAATTGAAGATTTATTATTTATTCATAAGATGAAGTAGTTACATAAAATGTGATAGAGATTATTTTTTCGACAGAAGAATACATTTTACTTGTTCGGAAATAACTAACAAACTTACGAAGAAAAAGGCTACGAGAGAGAATTAAAGAAGCGGAAATCCAACATCTTTATACTAATACTTGTAGAAAATACTTGTAGAAAAGTAGAAATTGCAGATAGAAGGATTTATTCGATAAATTCATTGTCAATATATTCGTCTGATTTTTCTCCGTTTAATGAAATGGAAATCCTCATCATTGGGACTGATCAATTAAACAGAAATTAGTAAAAAATCTACTGAATTGGTTTTCATGATGAACGAAATCCGTATTAGATATTATGTGTACGAGATGAACTTTGTGTTCATGTCAACGAAACAGTCTCGTGAAAAACATTCGCGTTAATCAGAATAGTTGAAGGTTAGTAAATCATGCTATTTCAAAGACGTATTATACATGGGAGGACTGTCGCGATACAGTGTTTTCAAAGTATCGTGTTATGAGATTGTGGATTTACCATACTCACATGAGCAATCGATTGGTATTTCATCGAACCTCCGTGGTTTATCAGTAATCTTTCCGTGACAGAAATGTCCTCGATATCGTCGTCTTCTTGTCTCGGTATCTCGAGTATTAAATAAGAGGTCAATCCCACAAGAAGTAGTAACAGCACTAATAAGGAAGTTTTCGAGCACACCACGCTTCTCATATAACTTTTCTTTGCGGGAACATTTTCATCTTTGACTAGGTTTGGCTCGTCTCCCTGTGTAGGGAAATAGTGCACGTGTGGCAATACACCTCCCGCGTGTAGAAGCTTCACTGCGTAAACAAACAAACAAATTATTATGTCCTATGCCCTATGTCCTATACAATTGGGAGACACAACTGCGGCTATGTCCGTCGATTATGTCATTGCATTCTCTACCATCGTTTGTTTTGATAGCAGTATTCGGAGTCGTGGTATTTTATCAACTGCGTCGCGTTTCCTTCTAAAGTTTCCAATGAAAATAAGAAAATAGGGATTCTGCGAATACTGCGATGTGCATTGTGACTTTAAATAATAACGCGAGTTCAATTGCGTCGTAGCAATTGTTCAAATTTTCCACGATTTTCAGCTAGTAATTAGCGGGTAATTTAGAAATTGGATTTCTGACAGTCTTTCAAGCATTTAACTATTTTCCAATAGATTAATCATTTACGCGCTGTATAATTAGTGTGAATTTGCTGTAGTTCTGGGGTAAGACAAGCCAAAAATCATTAAAATCCGAGTACAACAATTGAAAAGAAATTGACATCAGTTGGAGCAGTATCAATTCGGAGCTGTTTTAAAAATAATGTTTCCATTATTTTTAAAACATTTACGACGCTGATTTTAATTGTCCTTTACAAAACTTTACTGTGCGGAAAAAAACGTTAATTCAATTTGCGAATAGGTTAACTCATCGATTTCAAGCAAAGTTACATTAATAACAAATAATATTGACAACGAAAAAACTGCATTGTCAAAAATAATGTTGGTAAAGAAACAAGAAAGTTAATAGCAAGAGAATTTACAAAAGAATATATTTGGAGTAGTTATGAAGATATGCGAATTCTAGAGTATGGTGACACGTGGAGAAAGAAAAGTGTGTTTAGTGCTTACCATTTCCGACGCTCAGCCGTTCTTGCATGATGAACGATCAGTTGTAAACTAGCTGTAGACGATGAGTGGTCATTAAATGTTGAACGCAAAAGTATAAATTAGCCTTGAACCGGCGAAGTTTATCGACAAGAGGGGAAAGGTCTATCCCACGATAAAACTGACTCTTCCGACGCGGGTTTCTGCGATGCAGAAAGATGCACGCAGCACGAATTATATCTCCGTTGATGATTCACTTCTTTTACCGACTGGTCAACCCAGCTGCGCGTTTTAAACCGCAGCCTTGACTGTTGATGACGTTATACGGAAGAATCTCCATTCGTCACGAAACAATAATCAACCGAATTTACATTGGAACTACCGAGCGCGAAACTCAATTTCGAAATACAGTAAACATATTATATAACGCGATCAAACAATCGTTTGAAAACATTTTATGTCTGCATCTTCGGCGGTAATAATCGTGCAGTCCCTTTAAACAATGTTTCGTACACTTACAGTACATTTATTGTCACGGGCAATACATCAATACAGTATGTGTGAATTCTATAATGTTTTTACTGATCTAGGGTAACTGCACAAGTGAATGAACATTTAAGAAATTGTTCAGGAAGATATTTAATTAAAACAAAAATATGTGAATTAAAGGAATCTCATACATGCCAAATGGCTCCCTGTACTTCAATTGTCAAAAATAAATGAACACAAATAAAATAAAATTATTATTATTTTAGTTTATTAAACGTTAAATAAAAAATATAAAAAATACCAGTTAATGAACACTACATTTTTAGTCTTAGGCTTCAAATTTGTTGACATATACAATAGCGTTCATTTACTGGTGCCCGTTTATTCACTGGTGCAGTTACCCTACTCATTTTTTTTCATAATTGCACAATGTCTATTGATCACGTATAGTTCCAACAATATTTTATTACTGAATATAGTTGTCTTATTTCATTATTTTCTTATTTGTTATTGATTGGACAATTAAGATTTTGTAATATTCAATGCAGGTACAAATTTGACGAATTTTAATGCGTTTTATATTTTATTTTAAATGAACTTAACCGAGCTGAAATAGTGCATGAAAGTAGTGGTTCGGCGAATAATGAACTACACCAATCAATCAAATATTTCGTGCCCGATAGGTGAATGTTTCTATTGATATCGCTGCAGGTGTTCATTTTCTATCAGATACGGCACATTTAGATAAAAGACATGACTGAAGTTCACTTCATATGTTCCTGTGTTTTCGTCGGAGACAGCAGCGGCGAGTATGCTACACGTTCGAATGAGCATATTGGGTTTGCTGCTGGTCCTGCTGTGTCCTTTCCACGGAGGTAAGTACATTGTTTTATATTAAAATTGGTTCATATAACGGTGTAAAGTATTTTATCGTTTACGCAGAATCAATCAAAAAATCTATGTAGACTATATAAAGCAGAATGTTTCGTAATTTATGGTAGTTATACATATACATGTTGAAAGTTTCATAGTCCATGATACCAGAAACATAAAAAATATGACAGAGATGTTTTTGATCGACTGTGTATACGCGCGTATTAGTGAAATAGCAACCTAATTCGGCTTGAACAGCAAAATATAATCTCCATTCGAGTGATAGAGAAATCACAGAGGAATTCACATATTAATAAAAAAAAATGACGCGTGGTATGCTGTTCCCAGGAATGATTATTTAATCGCATCAACCAGGAATTTGTAATCAAATTTATTCGTTTATTGACTAAATAATTAACAACACTATCCAGTCGTCTGCTTTCTAGTGAAATATACATACATTATCTGTCGGTTGGGGAATAGTACAACAGTAACTTATACACGTGATTAAATCTAAATGGTAAAGGAAGCTTTTGACAACATCAATGACCATTTCTTTTATTTAGGAGAAAGATAATATGAACTGTTTTACAAAGTTCTAATGGAAACACTGAAAAATCATCAATTTTTACACACAGTGGGAGCTGAAATATATCTAAAATCGTTTATCTGAACGGCATTTAATCCGGCGTCTGATTACGGAAACAATGATATCATATTAGATCTGCCGGAATCGCCTGTTCAGGTGCAAGAGTTCTGAAATTACCGGGAATCTTGTTTATCATTTAATTACACGTCGATACAGTGTTTAAGACAATAATTTTCTTATTAAAGAATTTCGTATCTAGTTCCTGCAGCTTTGAGAAATTCGAGTTGAAAGAATTAACCAAATTTTCCGGCTGACATAATGCATTAGAAACAAATTGAAGATAGTATGAAATGTATGAATGTAAGGAAGAGGAATAAACGATTTACTCAAAGGGTGAAATTAGAAAACAAAGAATTAGTGAACATAACGAAGAGAAAGAAGGAAGAGAAAGTGAGCGGAGATTTTAATGCACGAGTGAGAACGGTGCGCGCCGATATGGCGACAGCCATAGAATGAAGAAAAATTTCAGATGTTCATAAACATAATGGCAAATAGTAAAAACAGAAAGTTTTATCAATTAATGCATTTAATATTCATTTTCACAAATTTATATTATTATATTTATTACATTATTGGTTTACGATTTTGTGCGTTCTACGAAAGTTTCGCTGCGCGCTCCACATGTGTGGCCCAATCTTATTATTATAATTATTATTGATTTATCTAAGAAATGTGACTTACAATTAGTTTCCCTCTTAGTAAATGTGACACTGTTTCCCTCTTCCCCAATCATACTTAAAACTATATTTTGGCCTAATCGTGACATCCTTCATTTACTACGAGTGACTAACGTTGACTATAGGATCGGGGACTAGTGTGGACTCGAAAGGAAACGATGTTGCTGAAACAATTTTCAAGAGTGAGAAGACGTGCAATAAGGATGCAGATTGCACCGTAAAAAACAGTCGTTGCATTAACACCAAATGTCAATGTACCGACGGCTACGTTATCAATGGAAGCTTGACTGCATGCATCGAAGGTATGTTCCACGACGTGTACGTTTATGAATAAGATATTAAGTATTAATCCTGGTAAATGTACATGTTTGATCATTATAAAATTAATAACACTTGAAAGCATTCATTAACTTTATTATATCATTTAAAGTCGCAACTGCACACGGTGATTACTGCGAAGAGTCAATACAATGCTCTGAACGTTTACACAGTGGTGCGGCGTGTATAAACAATGCTTGCGCGTGCATCGACGGATACTATTACCTGAACGGGAGATGTAATGCGTATTCAGGTATTTCGTATAATTGATTCTGTTTAAAGAATATTGCATATTTCGATTAAATTAATGTTTCTTTCACAGGGCTATCTGGCAAGTGTAACAAAGACGTTGATTGTTATGTGCATGCCGAGTACGGTGCAGCGTACTGCAATGGTGTAAAATGCGAATGCAGTTCGGGATATTATCAACGCGAATATAGAACGTGTCGTCCGGAAGGGAGAAGTAAATAATTCTTAAATACTCATAGATCTTTTCTTTATTGAGAAAATTGTTTTTATTAACGCATCAATCACTTTCTATTTTATCTGCACAGAAGTCGGCGACAGTTGTGTGATAGATAATGATTGCAAATTTAGTGCAACTGCATATTGCGAGGCTTTGGAGTGCAAGGAAAGGAAGACTGGCAAAATAACTGAATCATTCTCTGACCTCGGCGTTCTTCAGGAACGATATGCGACTGAAACAAGTTTGTATTCCTTTTTACAGTAAAAGCTCCTTCGTTGTCCAAAGGCCGGGGGTTTGAGCGGACAACGACCGTGCCCGGACACTATTTTTGATTTATGACTGCGTCTTTAGTGAAACGGCTAGTTAAATAACAAGAAAAAGCATTCGCAGTCAAAAGCAGTCAACTGTCTGGCTTTAAAAAACTCCTTATTGCCTTGCCATATTCCTTTCCTATTGTTCTCCGTTCTGCGCGGGTCTAGACAGTCCTGGGACACATCTGGCGACCAGATCCACGCAGGCCTAATCCTCTCGTCGACAGGCAGTGGAGTGGGTAGGCACTGGACAACGATCGTGCCCACGATTCAGGACAACGAAGGAGCAATTACTGTACTATAAATTTTATATCTTTCACAGTGAACGTTACTGGCTTAAATAGCGAACAATTAACGTAAACGTATATTTTTCGTAGAACCTGACTTGGGAAATTGTTCAACGAACGCAGACTGTAAACTCATAAACAATGCAGAATGCAGTCCTCTAGGAAAATGTGTCTGCATACGAGCATACTTTCATCAAGCAAATGCTTGTGTTGCCGGTACGTTAAATAATTGAGAAATTAGTTTATTTTTCGGATGTTCGTAACATATAAGTGAATACAATTTTCTAGAACTTGGAGAACCCTGTAATCCAAGCCACGCGAGTGCTATCGAGTATTCAGAGTGTAGAAATGGAAAATGGAATTGTGAACCGGAAAAGGTTGCTTCTGAGAACAATCGAAAATGTCTAAAAGGTACGCAACTTATTATTCGACTGCGAATCTTTACGCAAAATAACAATTTTTCATTCTTGTGCATCATCTAAGTGCATTATCTAAATACATAAAATCCGCAGTCTAGTCGTAATATTGTTGTAATGAATAATTTCTTTCACAAAAGCTACCAAGCAGTTCAAACAATCCTGTCGATACAACGAGCAGTGTTCCCTTTTTGGACCAGACAGTGTCTGCGAGAACAACAAGTGCGTTTGTAATGAGAATTCTCACTTTGTTAAGTCTGAATTGTTTTGCTGGAGGAAGAAAGGACTCGACGAACAGTGTCAATCAGATTTCGATTGTTACATTGACGGTATGCAAGGTAATCCGTCTTGCAAAAATAGTGTTTGCGCTTGCCCAGAAGGTACTCATGCCAACTCAAACCGTACTGATTGCTTGGAGAATTACATAGGTAAATGAATGTGCTTCGATTCGAATTCTACACATCCTAACGTTTATTTTAATACATTTTTATTTGACGTTTCTCTAACATTGAAGGCATTGGTTCCAATTGCACTGGCAATGGCGACTGTCAACCGGAAAATTCGGAGTGCCAGGAAAATCTTTGCGCTTGCAAAGAGGATTATATATCAGCCTCGTTCAAAACTTGCGTACCAGGTAAAGTTTGATGTAAATGACTAAGAACTAGTTTAGTTAAAACAAAATTCATTTGATATAATGCAGTATACATTCTCGTCTATTAGTTGTATCCTTTGGCCAGCCTTGTGAGACGGACATTCAGTGTGCCACTACAGTGCCAAATGCAGTTTGCTTAGGTAACGATAAGGCTGATGCAGACAAGACATGCAGGTGTATCCAGAATCATCATTACAAATTTAATAGATGCAATCTGAGGAGAGGTAAAAATATTTTCATATTCTTATCAATAACGATTTAAATATTCTTCTATTCTTCGAGCAATTCGCACAAGGTTTTACACTTCGAGAACACTAAATGAAAAAGCAATTTAAATTTTGGAAACACGAGGGTGGCCCTCAATTGGTTTGCACAATTTCGAGAGACGTTTATCGGTAACGATTCGAAGCGATTGCATGCGGTTTGTTCAATCTGTTCGCCATAATTCGGTTGTTACAGTTCTCGGAGAAAGCTGCAAGAATCTCGGGGAATGTTATCTGAATTCCAACGAGGACCGGGTAACGTGCAAAAAGGATCGTTGCACATGCGACTACGGTTACGTTCGCGTAAATGACACCGTGTGCGCAACACAGTCGGAGCGATATAACAATAACGGTAAGCACAGCCTTGACTCGTGACCGATCGAAAGGTTCCCTTGCATTTGATTTCCGACGATGCTAGAGAAATGGGGGGAGAGGGCTCGAAACTTTAACGAGTGGTTTTTTGAGTCGCGCATGGAACAGTTTTATGCGGCAAGGTAATGTGCTTGCAATTACGTTCTGACCGGTCGCATGCCGTCTCTCTGAAGTTGCGTTGCAATTTCTCCGATTCCAAACGCCGATAACACGTATCTGCAAGGCGACGCAGCACATCTGAAACCTGCTGTTTCTCCAGTAAAACTGCCTGGAGAATAAAGATGTTCATAGCAAGCCCTACTCGCTGGAAAGAAGCGCTCGATCGAATAAACGTTTGCTATCAGTGATAACTTATCACTAGACTGCGGATTTTATGCATTTATGACAAACGTGAGTATGTACAATTTAAAACAGTGGCCGTGTTAGAAATATTTAAGGACATCAATGTATTAGTCTCAGCTTAATAGGATTATTAAAAGAAGAATACAATTTTTATTTGGTTCCTGTGACCTGCAATCAATGCAAACATTTTTTATTTTGCATAAAGATCCGCAGTCTACTTATCACAATTACTTTTATATCAGGTTGTCCCAAAAGTTTTTCAAAATGCCGAGTCAAAATGGATCCCCAACCATCGCTACGCGAAATCTATTAGATCATTTGAAAATTTTATGAATGAGCTCAGTGGTACAAAAGTTTCATGTGACACTTGAATTACAATTTATAGGAACATTATGTCGGCCATTTTTGTTGAATCTATCACGACATTCTCTTTTTCAGGTAACGCTGTCACAAGCATTTCTGGGGGATTTTTATCGATTGTGAT
Source organism: Lasioglossum calceatum (assembly GCA_963966675.1). NCBI lineage: Eukaryota > Metazoa > Arthropoda > Insecta > Hymenoptera > Halictidae > Lasioglossum > Lasioglossum calceatum. The sequence continues at coordinate 19,906,106 of OZ016541.1, forward strand.
GTCGATACTACTGCCGATAAGTTATCTTAGTTTAACTAGAGATTATTGAACAATTAGATGTATCGTATAACGGATAAAAATGCAAATTACGCTAGTTCGAACAATTGTCTGTAACATCTGCAAATAAAATGACACAAGTGTTTTGCATGTCGGTGCGTAGTGTAGAATTTCTGTACCGTAATTAATTGAACTCTCCAAAATACAGTTATCGGTGCCAGTAATCACTCGAGTTCATTATTTAAATTGCTGAATGACTCGGAGAAAAACTGTTCCGCGTTCTATGTGGGACGGTTCGATAAGAAGAAACATGGTTGCCGTGTACGCCATAGTAGCCGTGAGTCACACAGGTAGCATAGTTGAAAGTGCTCAAATTTTTCAAAGAAATTCTGTATATTTAAATACTTGAAGATTGAAATGTCATCTATTCTTATTCCTCGTCGATTTTATTTTCGGTCAACAAATTCATTTGATTTTCGGTGGAAGGAGAAAATTGAAGAAGAAGTGACGCGATAAGATGGTTGCCGATTACTGTCAGGAACAAAAAAGTCGAGTACAGAACAAAAGGGTTGACTCGCAACCCTAAGATCATCTATTAGAGCTATTTTCATCAGAAGGTCGACGCTCCTGAGTCCAAGCCTTCGATGACGTCCCATTCCGTATGCGTCACGATTGTGACGTCACAAACAAGAGGTCAAGGCATGCGGATTAAACAGAGATTCAGTCACCCATTAACCGCTTACGTTGCCCTCGGCAGAGTTATATGCTGATAGCAGTAATATATGTATAGGGTGGTGCACAGAAAAATGTCTGTGCCTATATAATTATTGTATTTTCTTTATTTTCAGTCTAGTCCTTTTTCATTGAAAAGTAAAGCTGGAAACATTATAGGAGTCAATATTATCTTGAAAGGATTGGTGAGAAGGGCTGCGAGCCAACAAAAAATGGGGTAACTATGCCTTAAACCATTCGACCATTCTATCCTTCGAACAATTCGCATTGTCTGACACGAGCAATTCGCTACTTCTGCAAATGTCGGCCATTACGACCTATTCCTTCCTGTGTGATTACTCGTCCTTAAAACAGACACCTGGAATAGACTGCTTCCGTTTCGCCGTATTCCCTTATCGCGCGTCTGTGAAATTTGACAAAGATTTACAAATGTCCGTTCACACGGCACAAAAGTCTAAGCAAGCAATCTAACACGCAATCTGAAAGGCCTCTTCACATTCTCATCAACGAACGAATCAATTATTCTATTTTATTAGCCACAATGCCAAACCATCTGTCGTGTAATCTATTATACCTAATCATGCAGCACTGAATGCAAACCCTAATTTTCACAGTTCGTTAAAACTAGAATAAAATTTTTCGCGGTAGAAGTAATATGAAAATTCTGGAATTCAGCCCGAATAGATATATATTTCCCAGTATTTCGTACGATTGATCATGCCGTAACTGCATTAAATTCCGCAGTCTATGAATAAGAAATCACAGAGTCCTTTTTAACGAAAATGGTAGTCTCTGTTTTCAGATCATGTTCCTTCGCATTTGCAATAATCGATCATAATCGCGTGTCGAAACTCCGGTACAGAGTGAAACACTAACTTTCTTCGAAGCAGTGATAGCAATGATAATAATAATGAATTACTGAAAGCCTTATTAGTACAATTCGATAAGTTTTTAGAGTTAATTTTATTTGCAGAGCTTGTCTTCAAACACGAACGACGTATGAAGTTTTTGTAAATCTTCGCGATCCGGATATGGCACGTGCGAACGTGCTAACATCTGTTACGATCAGGGCCGAATTAAGCCCCGTAGCAGAAGTAGCAAATGCTACGGGCCCCGCGCTTTGGGGGGCCCCGCTCCATACAAAAAGGGACCCCGCACACGGGCGCTTCATCGAAGGGGCGCCGAAACATTAACAATATTTCTGCTAAAAAAAGAAAAGGTCATTCATACAAGCGGCCCTGGTATAAAGTCTAGGGCCTCGTGATAAGATTTGCTACGGGCCCCGCGCTGGCTTAATCCGGCACTGGTTACGATCTGGTCGGATCCCCTATTATCATCGAAAATCAATAACACAGAAGATACTCGCCTATTTTCGGGTTTCTGTATCAGGCTAGATGTCGGATAGAATTGTGCTATAAATCTGAAAGTTCGTTCCACTCGTAAACGATATGGCGCGCAAGGATGCAAAGGTCACACGCCAATTCGATAGACAGTCGATAGCAGAGCTCGACCTGGCTTCTTTCCCCCGGTGAAATAGGTTAGTAGCCAATGCTAGTGCGATCAGGAAATGACGTTGCAGCCGAGGTTGTTTGTAGGATATTTCAAGCTTTTTCAACGGACGACTTTAATCTCAGGGACTGGTAGCCGCAAGGACCTCGAACCTTGCTCTTTTTCGACCACCGTCAGGACGACAGCGAAGATTCGCCCGATGCTTCGTTTAGATACCACCGACGCGAAGCAGGTACCATTTGTCGTTGTCCCGGAAAGCTTTAAACCCCACGCTTCCGCTGAACTGCAGGAATTTCACACCAAAATGGCACCTTCCGCAAGATGGCGGATGATCGTTAAGATGGAGCTCTAGATTGATGGCCGCAATAACTTTAACATTTTTTCGACGATACAGCGAGGCATGCTAGACGATCGACTGCCAGTGGACATCATTTTTAATTGAGCCGAAAATACATTAATTAATTAAAACAAAAAAATTTGATTTTATAACGATCATTCGATTTCCTCTGATTTTAATGAATTAACTTCCTGCACTTTTTTTACAATGGAAAATAGAAATATAAAAATATAACAAACAGGAGTTGAATACTTTAATACATTGAAAAGAATATATAAGAATATTTCTTAAATTCATATCTACTGTTTATAAAATCCGCAGTCCAAATGCTTGGACAATTTTTGCTATTATGGATGGAATAAAACGCGAAAGATGGCAACTACCGTGAATAACAGAACTGATGATCAGAACCCGACAACAAATCCGCGCACGATTAGTCAACGATGCAAATCTCGGACCGGAAATTCGTGTGCGATATCAGGGTATCTGTGACAAAGACCCGGGTGAAAAAGACGTCATCGTTGAGAAATCCCAGGCTAGCTCTGTGCAATCTGTAAGTGCAAATTGCAACGGGTGATTGCGCTCGGAAGGGCATGAATCTTGCCTCGCTTTTATACAGGGTGTGGCGTCGGCAAAAGTACGCTAAACTATTTATGCTGTTTCCAAAAATGCAGAAGTATGCAGGTGTCGATACTTGTGCAATTTACTGAACGTAATTGCATTCATCTTTTTAATACACAATTCACTTGCAGTGGCGGATCTAACGGTAAGCGGACTAAGCGGCCGCGTGGGGCCCCGGGATTCTATAGGGCCCCGAATTTTAAATAAATTTATGAATTTTTAAATAGATTTATTTAATGTGTAACGGTATGAAAATTTTAATTATTTTTCTTTTTTGTTAATAAGTTTATAAGAGTTTTCTTGCATCTTCCATTTCTAACTTGAGTTTGAGGGCCCCGAAATTTGTACCGCTTAGGGCCACCACTTGACTTGTGCCGCCACGGTTCACTTGTAATGACAATTATTTTATATAAGTTAACCCTTAGAGTCCTATATTAGGGGTCCTTGTTATTGCGTTTGCTTAATTTTCGGTGATTTGATTGAACGATAATTTTGTGTTTTAATTGGGCGCAGAAAATATACAAACTTTTTTGGATATCTCACCCTGTATGCACGTGTTCGAAACGAGAACGCGGAACGGCCGAAGGATTTGTCGCAACGATTTCCTTGCAGTCCAGCTTATACACATTGGATCGCGTGCTCAGTATTAGCACCCCTTATGTGTGTCTTGCGTTATTTGTTACTCCAGCAACACGGAGGTCAAGGTCGCGACTGACGATCCTCGACTTGTCTTACGAGAGTATACAAAGATCCGTTTCGCCGATTAACATGAAAAATATGTACCCCTTATTGAAAGACGCTATACAAAACGCCACTTACATCGATTATTTCAACCAGCAAGGCAAAAGTGTCCTAACGAGACATTTTATGGTGAAAAATTCACGAGTGTGCTAATAATAGTAAATTCTTTAAATGGAAATTCGAAAATTCAGTGGTGGTCATTTTGATTTTATTTTTCATGATCTGGAAATATTACAAAGAAAATGATAAGTATTTTTATTAATTCTGTATACAGAAAGTCGAAGCGTAATAAATTGTGAATTGAACTTTCAGTGGGATTCAGAATAATTCGTGGGATTTTTATTTTAACGCGTTTATATGGTCATTTTGATTTATATGTGGAATTGAACGTGGGTCGCAGACCAGAACAGGGGAGACTTATTAATTAATGTAACCCGATTACATCTATTCGTACAAATATTTGACACCTGTGCTTAACGCCGTTCAATATTTATGTAGTGTTGTACATTTTACTTGTATGTCTCATGGAACGACCCCAACATGAAGTAATACTTATTTAAATGAATTTCATATGCGGAACACGCAAGTGCCAGAATATTCCTACGAATGTATTACCATGTTTTTAAGGTGGATGAGTTATGTATAGTCCACAGTGCAAGAAAAAGTGTTGGTCTGGTAATCTTTTTGTACTTTTGTTGCCTATATTTGTATTAGATACGTTTCTCAAACGATTTTATGTTTCGGTGAACGTAAAACTCACCCCCTGTATCGTTCCTTAGCTGAAACAATGTTTAGTTTATTGCTGGAAGGAAATGAGCAATTGTGGGTCTAATGGATCTTTTTATAAATTTGTAATAGACCTACTTTATTGGTAGATTAAAATTATTTATAATATTCGTTCTATGCTAACTGAATTTATTGATTGAAAAGCGAAATTGACTACCTTACCGACTTGGAAATTTCAGACTATTTAATGTTATTTATTGCGAATGACGAAACAATTCTTTCAAAAATTATTGAAAATGTGTGAAGTTTAAATTTATTTAAAATTTCCTGCGATTTCTGTTCTTAATTTTTTCTGCAGTTCACACAATTTATTAATGTACTTTTATGATCGTGAAAGTTACCCAGAGTCTTAGTACATCTCCCTATGGTGTTTGAAACAGAATTTTTACCTAATTTATAAATCATTAATGAATTTTCGAAAGTGAAAAACAAGGATAGACGGTAGTGTGCGACAGGGACAGAGAGTCGAAACCAGGCTGCCATCTAATAATAATTTATTGAAACTGGTGGGACTAAAAGTTTTCACGTTCTGCCGTAGATGGCGTTACGATACACTTTTGAATTGCTACAAATGATTCGTTTATCACACGATTTTAATATAGATTTTTAATATTGCATCTGAAAAGAAAGTCGATGAACAATCCGCAAAATAATTAGAATATTTCGTTTCGATAATTTAACTACATTTTTAATGACTGCTTGGATTAGAATTATATAGCTCTAGAAATTCTAATTCGTTTAATACAAACTTCTTCAAACACAAAGTTCAGATATAATCTATAAGTATTTGCAATCGGGAAATATAAAATAGACCTTCAACAACTTTCGCATATAGTTTTTAAAGCTACATATAACTATCAGCAATTATTCAATGATCTAAAACAGCCTTAAATAAAATTACAACGGCTTCATAAATAATTTTCTAATTCAATGAAAACACGCACGGCATTGTAATCCGAAAGTAGTTGATTTAAAAGTTTATGTAACAATAGTAAATGTAGAAAATGTTACATAACGACTATTCCATATCACGCAACAGATACATTCGCAGTAATACGCGCGTAAACGTTTCTGCATTGTTGCACAGCACTCATTGCTGCAACACTGTGTCAGATGCAACACGTGGACGTCAACCAGATTGGATGGTGGCCAGATAGTTTTCGTTGCGACACAAACACACCTTCTATCAACTGTTTTGCTCTCTCTCTCTTCCATCTTGCGCGTGTTCGGAATTTCTAAAAAATCGATGAACGGAAGTTCAATCGAAAAGTCAATTTCTGAACAAATCCCAATCGAACAATTCACGCACACAGACAACAAACAGTTCAGCTGATGTTTCATTTTCTCTGTAAATGCATAAAATCGGTATTTTATTTATTGTGTGAATCGATCACGATTAAATCTAGCAATATACACTACTGTGCAAAAGAAAGAAACACCCAGTATGACTATAAGCAATGGCGCACCCAGGATTTAATATTGGGGGGAGGGCCGACTTGAACCCAGTCCTAGGTTTTGCGCGATGACCTTTTTTTAGCCAAATTATCTGTCAACGGTACCCAGGGCTATTCCGCGATTTTAATTTTGGAAGCTAAACATTTTTTTCTTGGGGGGGGGGGGACTTGGCCCCCTGGCTCCCCCCCCTGGGTGCGCCACTGACTATAAGATATAATGACAAACAATATCTGTATGTAGAAATTGTACTGTAATATTGTATATTCTCTGTTACTCTTCTCTTGTATTGTAACACATATAATATATTCTCCGAACTATTCTATTATTTGATTTTGTACGCTTTTCTATTAAATATGGCTGGGTGCTTCTTTCTTTTGCACAGCAGTGTAACTATAAATAACTGTATTGTTCTACGTTTCGCTATACAGTTCGGATAATCGAGGGTCTACCGTATTTACAAGGGACAAAAGTGGAGCACGCCGATCGTGCACCCGATTCATTGGATTACAATGGTGGCTGGATCTCGGAACGAGCACGAGCTATAAAACTGAGACGTGTCCAGGGTGTCACAATTTATTTAGCCGAGTATTCGTCGTCTGTCCGATTATGTTAATGACAAGGGGGACTGTCGGTTTAGTAACAGCGTGTAGGTTACTCGTGGAGGTGGGTTCTGTATGATACCATTAGAGGTGGCGCGATGTTAGGGGATCGGATCAGACAGGGAGAGAGCAAGGACCGTTTCTGGGGACAGTGCGTAAAAGAGAAACGCACAGCTGTACCAGCAGCCGACGCCAGTATCGACCAGTCGCACACGCGTACACTCACACACTCTCCGGATGATGGTTGGGAACGATTCCTCTGCGATTATTCGATCCATCGGGTTACCATTCTCTTCCTAGCATGAGTCAAACGTCGAACGCGAAAGCTTTCGTTCCGTCCATGCACCCTCGAACATTTAACCCTCTGAGAATCAGTGTCGGCGATTCACATCAGCAGAACCGTCTTCCATTAACTTTGCAAGCAATTAATTTAATTATTTTCCAGGCTCCTGACGATTCCATGACATGGTCAGGTCTATTCAAGTCCTCATCAATTTCCTTTTATTTCTGGACTCACTTCCTTCGGATCAATGCTAATCCTCTTGTTAGATTTCGTATAAATAGTTATTTTATTCGATTGCTGAAATATTAGACACAATTCTGGGTCAGAATGCACCCAACTCCCATTGTACAAGGGTTAAACAACAAAATAACAATATCTATTTTTCTTTCGCAGTGTTTAAGAATGTCGTGTATCATCCAGTTTTCTCAAGAAAATGTTTGTGACATTTCGCGAAGATTTAGAATTTAATTATTTCTGGACTCGCTTCTTTTGGATCAATAGCTCTAATCGTATAAATGGCTAACCGTTTAATTTGGCTGCTGGAAAATGAGAATTTAGGTGGGCCGTTTATAATACTGAGCCAAAATGGACTCAGCCCTCGTCAGTCGAGGGTTGAACACCGAAAGATCAATACATATTCTTCTGTTCTCCCAGTGTTTTAAGACTTTACTGTATGATCCAGTTTCCTGAGGAACAAAGTCCTCGCTCGTAAGGATTTAAGATTCACCTTTCCAGATCAATGAAACTACAATTACCATTTCTAGTTCAAGCGTTTGCCTTTGGAAAATGCCAACGAATCCAATCATATCCATCAAAGCAGCAAATTCTTCGTCAAACGCAACATCTTTCAGCGAACATATCTTGAAACATTCGATAAGAAAATGGTAAGTAAAAATCTGAGCAGATCTAGACCAGAGATCTGCAGAATCTGGGGGACAATAAATTCTCACTGTGCAAACTTATAATCGCGCGAACCGATTCGCCCGATAAGGGTTTATTTTTCGCGCAGCTATCGATCGTGTTCAACTGCTGAGACATGGTTCGCGTAAACATGTCAAGGTATTAGGGAACCGCGATACGAATTCCGTGATAAATAAGCTCGAGCCGTAAATGGTCGTGTTTCAGGGAGGGATATCGGCGGATAGCGAGTTTTAACCACGGTGAGGAGAAAAATGTAAAATGACGTACCGTCGGGGGGAGAGCGAAATCCCCATGGATTATCGGGTTCAAAAGGCGTAATGTACAAAGGCTGGCCAAGACAGGTGGATGTGGCGATGGTGCTGAGAGGGTGCACCTCGGGGAGAAGCGGATGAGCAGCGCTGAAATGAAAGGGATCCGCGATAACTGTTGATCTCTCGCCGGGTCTGTCCTCGAACTGCGGAAGGGGGGCTAAAATGAGCACGTGATATTATCTGGAAGACAATGAGACTTCAATACGACAGTCACCAGCAACCTGCCGGTAAAACTGCGACTTTGTTCTCCCTTCGAATCCTGTATCCGCGATCCACCGTTCTGCGGGGATGTACGACAATTTTGTTGCTCCTCGATGTCTGGTGTACTGGAATACTTAATATTTAATATATAGAAAAGCGTAAAAAATCAAATAAGAACACAGTAAGTTTTGAAACAGCATTCCGCTGCTTAATGGAATAGTTCTGAGAACATGTGTTATTGCGGATTATATATCTAATACATTCGACAGTATAATTTCTACAGGGTGTCCCAAAATTCCTTCAACAGCCGGAAATGGGAGGTTTCTGAGATCATTTGAAGCAACATTTTCCTTTGCAAAAATGTTAAAAAATGGCCAATAAACAGTTGGCGCGCTGGGCCGACTGTGCCAACTCGCGTCTAGATCGCGCTCTGATTGGTCCGTGTTTTTCGTTAATAACTCCTAAACAAAGCCGCGGATAACATTTTTGCAAAGAAAAATGTCGCTTCAAATGACGTCAGGAACCTCCCATTTCCGGCTATTGAAGGAATTTTGGGACACCCTGTATATAAAGATATTGTTTGCCATTATATCTTGTAATTATACTGGGTTCTTCTTTCTTTTGCACAGTAGTGTACAATATTGCACAGTGTTTGAACCCTCGTACGCTCTTCGGAAATAGTTGTGCGATGTAAAAATTGAGTTTCCATACTGGAAACCGCAGAAGTTACATAAAAAATTATTATTATTCTAGATTCTCCACCAGCTGTGCACTATGTGGACGACAATTCACTACAGAAAATTGTATACTTAAGTAACTTAACGAGGAGAAATGAAAGAACGCATATTGATAAAAAATGTATATTGTATGATCAAGAATTTGGGAATATTAACATACTGTTTATACGTAATACACTATTTCATACATGGTTTCGAATTGAACGAAATATTTCTTCAAGATGAATTTACATTGCAGTTAGTCTGTAAATAACATGTTGAAAATGCACATTTTTATGATATTATCAATCGGAATAATAATTTTCCTATGTAGTCACTTATAAAATACTGTTAATTAGAAATACGTGATATGTTTACATACTTCTAAATGAATGGTAGAAATTCACATACTCATCGACATATTATGACCTTCATGACCTTCATGACCTTCATGACCTTCGTGACCTTCATGGCCCTCATTAGAGACGTCTGGCTTATACGTTATGAAGAATGTGATGCACCAAATGCAAAAGAGACAAAGCAGACTAAGAAATGCCCTAGCATTAAATTTATCCCATCCAAGCAGTATCTCGTTCGTCGACTTGAACTGTCTTCTGTACACACATGGTGTACTCGTATTGAAAATAGTCTCTGTGCTATTGTTGGTCATCATTTTATCTATGCAATTTTAGATTCGAATGAAACCCGTAAATTCCTTTCGCGAGCGCACAGTGTGAGCGGAATATGGACGTTTCACGGTATTCTCGTTTATTCTAATTTCACGATTGGACAACCTTCGTATCCATTTCGTTAGAACATTTCCTAGAACACAATAATTATAATTACAAATTTTTCTTCCGGAAAAAATCATTTGTAATTGATTTATAGATAACAGTCTTTCGGAATAAACTTGTGTATGGACAATATACAGTCTGTGTAGATGATGAAACTAATCAATGACGAATGTTAAGCTGTATTTCGCATAAATTTTTTAAATTTGCAATTCACAGTTCAATTATTTTACGAAGAAGGAGTTTCGAATTTTGTTTCAACAATTCAGACACGAATTTCAATGTTGATTGGCAAAAAAAAGAATTTTATCAAAGCCTCAACATTTGTTTTATGACAGCAAGTGTTTTATTGAAGAATTCGGATTAAAATTCGAGTAAACATGCACTGAATTGGAGAACGGAATCGAAAGAGTTGCGAGTTGTTGGTAAAACGTGATTATTTGTCAGTGAACCACTTATGATCTATCTTTAATCTTCATCTTTTCACGAGTCGTAAAATAAGATTTGAAGTCGCACCTGTTCGTCTAGACGCGCTTAGGTTAGACAGAGGATGAGCAAGATCTTATTTCTAGAGACAACAGTCGATATTGTCGCCGCTGGACTTGTCCCAAGAAAACAGCCAATAACCCACGGCAGTACCTATCGCGACAGCTAAGCACAGCCAAACGTTGTATGTCATAAAAATTAGCATAAGAAAGTATCCTATGATCAGCTGTATGACGTGTCCGACCGTCTGAACGAGATGTAGCTTGGAGAAGAGTAATTCCCTGAAACAAAGTATGTACACATGAAAGGCACTTGTGATTCGATAAGATATCGATTCACCTATTTGAATGAAGATTAATAGATATTTCAGCCGTTTCTAGAAGAATATTATACTTGGCGAAAACATCATCGAAACGCTGGCAAATACTAAAATCATTCTTACATTAATGCAGAATTAATATTAACTTTTGTGCTCCACTTTCAATTTCAGTTCGATGAAAAATGAAATGATTTCTTTCCGAGAGATATTTTTGTGGCCGAAATGAAATAAAGGTTTTATTAATAATATCTTAATACACACTTTTTTTGTATTTTAACAGAATCCGTGCGTATCTTATAAGTATATGAAAGTGTCGCACGTGACTTTATAAAATATTATGTGACAAAATACATTGATTTAAAGCTTGTAACAGAACGGAGGAGTTTTTAGTGTTTTTAAAATTAATTCGCTAAACTGTGGACTGGCAAAATTGAATGTTAATGTCAACAAAGGTACATACGTTCTCGGTCTTCTACTTCTAAGCCTCAAATAACGTGCACTCTCAATATAAAGATGATCGCTGTGATATATTTGAAAAAAAGAAGAATTACTACAGAAATCTAATTCTGTATTTTGTCAAAGTTAATTAATGATTTCACTTACCGATAGCTCTTCAGTCCTTCGTACAACGTGACTAAAAGAATAATTCCAAGCATTGACCATCCAATCCCTGGCCAGTCCACCACTTTCCATTCGTTAAACAAAATAATTTCGTTTTCACCAAAATGAAAGGACATCTGACATAAATTTACTTTATCGGAAAGCTGAATGTTTACGTTGTAACATAAGTGTAATTCCACGTATCGATACTTACATACATATTGCTATAGAAGTGATGTGTTCGGCACTGTCAGGTGGACTAGATTCATTATAATAAGATCGTTCAGCATCAACTTCTAGTTCCGTTGGTTTATCAAGTCTCCGATACGATATCTTCGTTATCAGTCGGCAACACAGGAAACATTCTCATCTCAATGCTGATATCGCGCGTTAACAAAAGTACGAAGAATATTCCGCGAGTTCTCGTTGAAACCATACCATTGAAAATTCTGAAATAGCGTAATCGAATCGTCAGCTTTACTACCGTGGAATTTATGTTTGCCGTCGACTGTCGTGCAACTACCTGTTATTAACTCGACGTGGAATTGCATAACCGCATTCAATTTTCTTCTAAGAATAGACACATTGTCTCTCGAGATGCACGGCGTGTCTTCAAACAGGAAGTGCGTCTGTGTTACGAAAGATAAAAAAATGTTCTGGAGAATGATCGCGAAACAGAAAAACATGAAGGAAGTCGAAGACTTCAAAATATTGTTAATATTCTTCTCTTTCACTGTAACGTGGAAAGTTCGGACAAAATAAATGCTACCCGATAAATACTCCTATAAAATAAATCAGAATTGTTGAATTGATTCAAGTCTATGGTTTGAATTAGGGATCACGTATTCATGTGTTCACGTGTACTAATATACAGTGGCTCACGAAAGTATTCGGACGCCCTTTAAAACAGAATAACTTTTTTATAATTGTACCAATCGACCTGATTTTTTATAATCAATTAGAAGCATTGGTTTATGAAATGATGTGCAAAAAAGATTTTCCAAAAAATTATAATTTACAAGGTTACAAGCAAAAATAAAAAAGGTATTTTTTAAAATTTTTTATTAGGGCCCTTAAAGAAAATTTAAAATATACGTTTTGTAGATCTATGTTAGTCATACACATGCTGAAAATTTCATCAAAATCGGTTGACGCAGGAAAAAACGACACGCATCGAAAGATGTGCGATTCTGTAGATTTTAAGCAGAAACTGATCAAAAGTCGTGAAAAACTACAATTTTGACCACTTTTAACCGCTTGTAGCTCCTGTGTATATTAATGGATTTCGATGAAATTTTCAGCATGTGTATAACGAACATAGACCTACAAAACATATATTTTAAATTTTCTTTAAGGGCCCTAATAAAAAAGTTTTAAAAATGTCTTTTTTATTTTTGTATGTAATCTTGTAAATTATAATTTTTTGGACAATCTTTTTTGCACATCATTTCATAAACCAATGCTTCTAATTGATTACAAAAAATCAGGTCGTTTGGTACAATTATGAAAAAGTTATTCTGTGTCAAAGGGCGTTCGAATACTTTCGTGAGCCTCTGTATATCCGTATCTTAATCCGTGTACTTCTTTATACACAGATACGCGGGTACTGAAGTAAACGTGTACGTGTATCTGTGTATAAAAACGTGTACAAGAATATCCGAAATCGCTAAAAAATATTTAACTATACCAGCAATGTCAGCCATGTCTGAATGGTGCTTCTCGTCTGCTGGAAATATTGTTACAGCAAAAAGGAACCGTCTTTTGCCGGAAAATGTAAACACTTTGGTTTTTCTTCATCAAAATAAACAGTTAATTGATTAAGGTTTATTAACAGAAATTATGCTGTTTGTTAATTTTCGAAACCTATCATGTTAACTCTTTTATATTTCAATGTACTATCCGTGTATCCGTGTACTTGAATACACGGATAATACATGTGTACTCGTATATTCAAGTTCACAGTTATACGTGTATTATCCGTATATGTTGATACACGTGTATCCGTGTATTAAATAGTATAAATAGTGCATTTTCAATACACGTGAAATGGGTATCTCTAGTTTGAATGTATTGACAGCGATTAATATTCATGTTTGATGAATTTACGAGAAGAAAAGCGGCGAGTGTGGTCTCCTAAGCCAGAAGTTCCCCAAACAACGAGCTCCAGATGGTTCCTCGAAGTTTTACACGTTAGACGTAGTGTGTTCGTCAACAGAATGTTTGCTATGTTGGAAATCTTCAATTATAGCAATCTACCCAGCCTTGTATGACATTCGGATATTGTTCCTGAAGGATCTGGCTATGGAGTGAGGAAAAGAACAACGTTCGATCGCTCAATATTCAGCGGACCCTGGAATCGTTAAAGCATAATTTCAGCGCTGGGTTTCCTTATCGGCACCCGTGAATCGCGCCCCATATGACCGATCGATCACGGTGGAATCAAAATCGAAAAATGTGTTGCAGTTCCTGATCTCCACGAAGCGATCTTGAAAAATGGGAGGACGAGCAAAGTTCCGGGCTCTAAAGACGACAAGTAAATTCGTTGATTAGAGGGTACCACGTGGTGGTACTCGGGGGCATCTCCGAAAAGCGATCGAAATCCGGAGGGGTGGGTGTCGTGCGGCCGGGGGCTCGCAGTCGTGAATGCCTAAGTTAATCGATTTCTCTTTCTGTCGGAGAGGGTGTCCTCCCCTCAGCCAAGATGCCCGGCCTGCGTGAACGAGGCGGGCGCAACCTGTGGCTGATCCTGACCGCCGCGCCTCCCTGCGTCCGGAAATTCAGCCACGCTCGATTCTCAAACTCCCCTCAGTACAATCCTCACCGTTCTGACGGCTGCGTCGTCGACGATGCTCTGGCTGTTCTTCCTACGCGAGGGAAACTCAGTTCCGCAGCCGAATCTGAAATCTACGGAGGAGTGCGATCGCCGCGATTCGATCCTCATCCAGCCTTGAGTGTTTCGGAAAGCAGAGAGACGCCCTCCGGGTGCTCTCGATCACCGTCGTCGTCGACGTCGCGACGCCTTTATCCGTCAGGAAACCCTTTGCCATGAACCGCTAGCCGGCACCTCGCGTTCTCTCTACATCGTTTCTCGAGAGGCGGAAACGAGCACAAAGTCGACGCACGGATGACGAGGAACCGACGACCACGAAGAGGATCGACACGCTGGGTGTCCTCTCCGACGAGGGAAGTCCTCGCCGGCTTGCTCGGCTCACCTCGGCTCACCCTGGCCCAGAGGTCAGTCTCTAAATATACGCTTCCGACGCTCGAAACCTGTTCTGTTTATATCGGCCTCAACATTCCGCGCGTCCCTGCCTTCCGCCAACCCCTGGCACGAAATGACCGATCAAAATCGCGAATGTGATTGTTCCACGGAATTATTAGCAACGTACGAATCGGCTCCAAGCCCTTCCCTCGCCGGTGCGATTGTTTATTTACGTGCCGAAGAAGCAAGGGCGGAGCGACCCTATCGTCAGGTGACTTCTTTTCTTGAAGAGTGATGACTTGATACGTGTGAAACTTGTTTTTCGCCAATTTATTATACAGATTAATCCGCTGCTCTCTTTTCGTACGATAAAACTAATCGAAGGGTGAGACGAAACTAACTACCCTGTGTTCGAATAAATCGTCTTCTTTTTATTTTCACTTTTACCTCTGTCATTCTTTAGTTAGCAAATAGTACGAACGAACAAGGTTCACTCGCGAGGAATTTTCTTTAACGATTTTCTATTTCCTAGACCATGTACAGTGTTTTATTTCTCTTTGTTTACGTCGATAGGTACGCTTACCTAGAACAATTGAATCTTTTCTACAATTATTTTCGAGCAAAAGAATTTTTGTCGACGTCGAATGTAGGATTGTAAACGCCCGATTTGTTTGATCGAAGCGTTCTTCCAGGGGTGTAGCAATTCTGTTTATGTTCGTCACGTTTTGTGTCGTGTGATCGAATGGTTTTCAATGTTTGCACGTTGTGTCCTCTCCGAGAAAGTTTTGCGATGGAAAGTGTTGCGTGAAGGTGGTAATAGAAAAGTGCTTTTCGCCGGGTTTTGTTCGTTTGGAGGGATTTCTGCGGACTGACTGGGCAGGGTCAACGCTCTATCACGATGTTCGTGCATCACACGCGCACATGAATGCTGTTACCCTACTGCCGCGGCGGAATGATGGGAAAGTTGTACACCCTTCTCGGTTATTTCGACGGGTTGCTCATCGAACGGGATCGAATTGAAAGGTTCGTGCCGATAGAATCTCGAGGCATCGGGTAATGAGAAACCGTAAGTGAATTATAGAATTCTGATGTTTGCTCGACGGTGTTGGTTTTTGGAATTTTCGTTCGGCGGTGCTGAAAGAGGATCGACTCGCGAAATCGACGAACCGTAAAGCGGCTTTTTTATCAGGCTGTAATTGGAGAAAATAAACTGGTAGCAATCGTAAATTGTTTGAGAACTGCAACGTGCAATTGTTTTAATTTAATTCCATTTGTTTACGCGAGGACGACTTCAATGAATATAATTTATTTTATCGATGTGGCTGAATTAGTGCGACAGCGAAAGCTTTCGGAATATTGTTAATTTTTCTAGTTCTTTAAAAATTCTGAAATCGAAAATTCCCAAGCATTTTTTAACTAAATAATTTCTATATAAATATATTTTAAAGAAAAATTTGTAAGTATCAGATGCACACTAATGGGAGATCCAACATTTCCTTGATTAGCCAGTGCACTTGTGAAGCAATAATTAAGTTGACTCGTTAAGAGCGGATGAAACCAGTTTTTTTCAGATTTCCCTTGAATGATTAAAGTTTAATCCCACGTAATGTGCACGATAGCAGTAATTATTTATTTGAGTCTTTTCTTATTTTTAGATCGTAGCTGAATGATAATTTTATAATTACATCACCTGTGTGTATGTAACAAAATACACTGAATTGAAATGGTAATTTGTTTTCAATTTTAGCAATCTGTAATATTTTGAAATTGTTTATTGTATTTCAATATCAAGATAATATTAATTTTCTGAATGCAGTGACACGAATCTATTTAATAAAAAGTGTGCTACTATACGTATACATATATAAATAAATGTGGTTCGTCTATATCGAGAATACTAATTATTATACCAGGTCATCGGTCAAACGCGGAGCGGTTTCTGCACCGAGGCACAAAATAACAAATGGAAACTGCAATCGCTGATAAAATCGAAACACCCGAGGCGTCCACAGAGCATCATCTCATTAAACGCGTAATTAACTGCTGCCGAAATGAAAAGAGGAGGTCGTTTCACAATTCCAACAATCCTCTTGTTGTCGTCGACAACTTTTAGTGCGGTTTTCTCGTGCGGGGCTGCATTTAAAGCAAAACTTCCGTGGAAATACTAATCTCATGCATATACCCTATAGCATGAATACTTCTGCATGGTCGATGCACACGCATTAGGGGGTGACCGAATAAAGAGATGTGGAAAAAATCGTTGCGACAAAATATAGGCAAATATAATTAACGTCTTCGTTGTTGATGTAAAATTAACTTTGCAGTGTACGTTCGGGACGCGTACGGTGTCGCGGGGTTTATTATGGTAACGGGGCGGAATAAATTGTATGTCCGATAAAATCAATGAAAATTTATAAACGTTGCACTGCCGCGCGAACTGGAGCAAGTTGCATAAAAGATTTATGCTCCTTAAATAAAAGTCGATCATTCGAAAGGAACGTTGATTACTAAAGAAGACAATGAGATAATTGTAGAAGTAAAACGAAATTAAATAGTTAAATCAAATCTCGTTCTTTGTAAGCTGTACATGGTGAATTAGGCGTGTCTGATCATTACTGGTTGTTTCTACTTAAAACGGACAGTTTGAGACTCGCTATCGCGGTGTATCATTATCTTACTGGTTGAACTAGTTTGTAGGTAATTATTGTAACAGAGCTTTGCAATTTATACGAAATTACAATGTTATACAAATTACAGCTCCGGCGGTAATACAAATTGATAATTCATTATTTAGAGAATCGCGCTGTCATTCAAATACTAAAATCAATTCAATTAAATATTTATTCCACAAAGTATTTATTATTACATCAATCTTATTTTACGATTTCCTGCTCTAGAAACAATCCACCTTCTCGAAAGCTAGGCGAATGGTCGTTATTCGCACACTTTGGTAACCTGACGCGCCACAACTGAGACGCAGAAGTCGGAAAGATATAAACGCGGCGATGAAAGTTATAATTAGCCCATGGATATTTATTTTCATAGAATACTCCATGAAAACAGAAACGAAGGACAAGTTGCTTCCGGTGAATATATATTTTTCAGGGCAAGAATAAAATAGACAACAATCATTTTTATTCCATAAAGCACTTGAAGGTCCACACAGCCCGGTTGTAATAATTTTGGAACTTCAAAAAGAAGCCATGGCACCGATGCAGCGAGAGCTATGTTATTCTCTGCACACTGCGAATCGTGCATACGAGCATTTTTTAGCTACAGTTATCCACAAAATTGTTGAAAACCCTCAGATGAATTTTCTGCTGCGTAATTACATTGATTGTTAACATTTTTATGCGATGCTGTTCGATCTGAGTAAATTACGGAAATTACGGAAGAGTTTCTTACAAAATCCTGAGATTACAATCTTGTTAAAGTGTCTAATCAACGGAGAACCATAGAAAATCGATAAAATTTTGTCCCCATGAACAAACGCTACTTTTCTCCCCAGTAATTGCCCGACGATTTGTTCCAGGTGCAGTTTCGAACGGCGCATCGATTTCGGCGAGAGTTCGTCGACAGAGTCCCTTAACAACCGGAGCGGGCAAAAATCAATTACACTTTCCAAGTCCATCATTTTCGAGTCTCGACGACGCACTATCAAATGCCATTAGCCAGAGAGTTCGCTGAACCCCGTCGCTTCGAAACGGGCGCATAAACTGAATCACGAGATGCGACGCCACTTTTTCCATTAACTTCTTTGTACCGTTTATGTAAAGTACGCAACGAAAGTTATTTTATACTACGAGCTTGGCTTTTTCTATCAATATATATATATATATATATATATATACATACATATACATATATGTCATAATATATATATACACACGTAATCTGCGAGGACCAACACGTAGCAGAGTATAGATCGTCTCGCCTTGATATCCGTCTAGAATCCACGGCGCAAAAGTTAGCTTCGATGAAAGTATGAGCTGGTTGCCGGTGCGTTTTCGAAGATGAGGAGTATCGCACGCAGCGCAACAGTTTCCCGTACGCTTGATACACGGACCAGGATAGAAAGGGACTGAAAAGTGTGTCGTTTCTTCGAAAGCATCAACGTCGAAGAATGTAATTCGCTGGGAGTCACGGGGAATAGAGAACCAAGGAAGCGTGCGCCTTCCGCCTCGAAGTTTCCGCCCGCGCGGAACTGCCGCAACGCTCGCCGGATAAAAACGCGGAGCCAGAGGGAGGAAAAGCAAAATGCCAGGGGGAACGTCGACGCGAGAAAGCAGCGAAGCGATCCGCATGGAACCTCTCGGCAGAACATCCAGTTCCCGCAGTCCCGGGCAAAACGGAACCGCCAACACCACCGAGGTGCCGGCAAACTCAGGTGAGTTCTTCAAGTCCACTTGTCTTTCTGAAAAACGCGCCTCCTCCTCGCGCCGACCGCCGAAATAAGTTCTCCAACCCCCCCTGTCGAGGTGTCCGACGGTCTAATTGGCTGATAGAATCATCTAACAAGCGTGGTTGAATGATCGTTAGCGGGTTAGGTTTATTTACGGTCTTCTAATCTCGATTAGGGCTACCGATCAAATGTTGGAACTGTTGAAAGGTTTTTTTGTTCTTCGTTCTTCTCTCAACAATTCTCGTAACAATGCTTCTCTAGGAATTTATTGAATACATTTATTGATTGGGACACAGATTGGTCTGATTTTGTGCAAATATTTCGTGGTTGCTTCCAGCGACTTTTTAGTGGAAATCTTGATGAAGTATGTATGCCTGTGTGAAGATATGTAGTTTAATGATGAAAGTAGACCAAGTGGAGGTCATTTTTCTTCTTGGCTGCTGAAATCTAGGCTTAATTGCAGCTACGTGCCTAAAGGTAAAAATTAGGAGTCATAAACTACCCCTCTCTCACCATTTTACGCACTCTAACCCTCGGCTCGTCCCTTTCTCCGAACCTTTTCACTCTCGCTTTTTCTTCCACCACTTACCCTCTAGCTTATTTCCTTGTTCCTCCTAAATCACTTTCGCATCATCACGCATCAACTTCGAATAATCATGTCCTCATTACGTCCAATTTTCCTACAAAACGTCACATTAGGTTCTTACATTCGTGCTGTTCGAGTTAATTCAAAAATTAAATGTAATTCTGCTTTCATTAAGTTCAATAAGAAGATCAAGAAAATATAATTTACCCATTCAGAAATAAATAGCATTTCATTTAAAAAATATACCCCTTGACGATTTTTATTAAAAATCAATAAATTCTGAGTGAATCGCCGATTAAAAAATTGAATCCTGAAGTCGTCACTCGATCCGAACACATTGTTCGACGATACCATTTTCAGTATAGCCCCACATTAAAAAGTTGTAAGATGCAACTTTTAGCATTTTCTATACAATTCCGACCAATTGCAAATTTTCAAAAATATTGTATCTTTTTACAACATGTACTAAACTAATTGCTCTGACTTCTCAAAAAAGTTCAAATCGTATAATGTAATATTTAAAAAGTTATCGTTTCTTTTTTAACGGGAGTCAGTGTATCTAAACACAGTATGCATATAGTATTTTTCAGCTTATTTTCAACTCTTTGTTGATTATTTATATTTACTTTATCTATATTTTTCTATTTTCTTCCCTTCAAGCTTAACGTTGCATCGCCGACAAAATTGGTACAGCGTCGGGTTAAAATAAAATTGCCCAATGTAAACTAGTCTGTTTTTGTTATTCTTAGGACGACGTTCGGGCAACGTCACCCAACATTCCGAGGTGAGGATCATCAAACGTACATGCATCCTCCCAATGCTTAAAAGTTTGATTATCTTGCGGAGCACGTAGGCTCACGTGTAAGCCCACCGGGAAAAATATGGTCTCCTCCTTCAGTGACGGGCATGACGCTCATGAATAGTAGAACAATTTATATTGCAAACCAAATAAACTTTCTAAGACGAAAATAAGCCTAACTTGACCCGGAGAGGTCACAAGTTCAAAAGTTCAGACATTTATAAGCGCCCCTGTTCTATCGATATTGATTACACTTCAAATTGGACTGTGTAAAAGTAGCACGGGGATTTTATAAGAAAACCATGCGGGGCAACAACCATCAAATGTTTTAAATAAACTACTTCCGATATGAAGTTTCTAAAAATATATTCACGTTTTCTATAAACTGCCACTATCGCGTAGGGATATTACAATTAACCCTTTGGTAACCCTGGACGCGATATCTCGCGCCCCGATACTTCCCAATAAACGCTTTTGACGAGATATCTCGCCATCTAGCACCAATATTTTGAAACTATAGACAAATATATTTTATACGTAACTATATTCTAATTTGTAAAAGGTAGAAATTAATGAAATCTTTATCTCGGGTGAAATGACCGAATAAAACAGAAAATATTTCGTCTATAATGTGAAACCACTGGTGCTAGGTGGCGAGATATCTCGTCAAGAGCGTTTATCGGGAAGTATCGGGGCGCGAGATATCTCGTCAAAAGCGTTTATCGGGAAGTATCGGGGCGCGAGATATCTCGTCGAGGGTAACGAAAGGGTTAATCGTAATCAGTATTTTATTGTGTTACCAACGCTCGATGCGAAAATATTTTATATTAAATAACTTTCCGGTAATTGAAGTGTTAAAACGCTAAATAAGAACACAAGGTGACCTAAGACATAATAACGCTGGAGAATGCATAAAACTGTATGCATTCAGAGTTCTGAGACAAAAACGGCGACATAAATTCGCAGCTGTGCGGAGAGACATAGACAACGAACTGCTCATTTGTATGTTTTTTAATTGAGATGGGAAGTACAAGGAGAAACTGCATTCTTTTAAGGTGATCTGAAATACTAGTTGGACAGATGGCCAAAGTAGGCTAGTAGGCCAAGAAATGTACCCCATTGTTAGACGACTGCCTTTCTGCAGGCGATCCTGTGCTTCTTTTGTGTTACGAGAAACCAGCCCACAACAAAAACATTAAGTCTCATCAAAATACCTACACAGAAACTTTCTTCCTTACTCTGTAACTTTTCATAATACCCTGTGTAATGTAAAACACTGTAGTTTGCTCAAGACATTCCAACTTTACCTCAGCAAAGTTGTTCTCCTCAAAAACAATCCATACTGATTACTCGATAGTATACTTTATCTGAAACTGCTCAATGTAAGAAACGCCTGAATGAGGAAAACGCCAGACAACGCGTTGTCTGGCATCGACACACTTGTTCTACTTACTCCTATACTATCAAGGAAGTAAGTCTCTAACTCATTCAGACATGCAGATCATTATCCAAATTCGATTCTAAAATGTTAAAATTAATCCTTGAACAATTCAACTATTTCTCAATTCTATTTGATACCTTGTGTTCGAATTATAAAAAACGGACAAAACATTTTATTACAAAAGTTACTTTTTCCAACTACATATATCTATCAAATGGTGAAAAGATTTTGTTAATCGATTTTAAAAACAATTACGAAGCAAGAATGTAAAATAGCAAAAATTTCAGGGACTAATTTGAACCCCTCAGAGTGAATTTTCAAAATTTTCAAAATTTGTCCAATGTCCTGGTCGGAGGTATAAATTTCTAAAAATCCCCTATCTCGGTAGCAGAACTGTGTCACTGTGCACTGCAATAGAGAAATTACAATTTTACTGGCCTATTAATTCTTATTTCGTCGAGGACTTTTTGCTCCAGTTAGAACCTTCGAGTTCACGTGCTGCGGTCGATTAGGGTTATTTTTGCAGCCTCGATCGAGACAGAATTGACTCGCGTTTCATTCGTTTCACGCCCGTCGTATCGAATTGTAGCACACCCAAGGGTGCGCAGCATAAAATAGTACGCAAAAAGGGTCACCAGAATTTTCGATCAGGGTTATAAAATAGATGCACGTCTCTAGTGCCTACGTGCATAGGGAACAGTCCTCGTGTTTATGTATAATATGCGAGTAGCAGCGGTCCTAAATAACTGGTACCATAAACGTAATTGGTCGCTCACAATAAAGATTAATCGCGCCGCAAAAACAATAACGACTTGATTCACGACGTGATTAGTTTGCCCATTATCCTCCCCTACTTACAGTTAGCAGCTTACCTATCTTCGATAACTCATCTCGAGACGACAGATCCTTTATACAAAATCAAAATGTTCTGGATCAATTGCAAGAAATAGAAGTTGGAAACATTTATTTCTTCTTTTAATATTTTTTTGACAAAAGATGTTATTACAGTTTTATATTTTTATTGTTGTTGTCTACTCATTCTTATCATAAATCCATGAAACCTGCAGTTTATTCATTTTCACTCTTTGGTAATAATTTCTTCGAAAAAGTTCTACCCAAATCAATTTTTAAGTAACATTTTTATTGAAATATATCTTAATCATGCGACAAATGAAAATCGTGCTGCTTTCAGGTGTCCACACAGCACAAAGAGTTGAATAATAAAAGGACGTGACTATTGGCTGATGAGTTCTGTTTCCATTCATCAATTCTACGTTACAAAAGTTGTCGCACTGAAATAGCTTCGGAGTAGAACGTTGCATTGTAGTAAAGCTATTGATAACGCAAATGAAGCGATCCAATTGTGTAATTTCTGTTCAAAGACCTAATTGAGAAAAGAAATTATAATAAATGAATTTCTCTGCCATAAAAAGGTTTAGCATACAGAAAAACATTGTTCGAAGACTTGTAATGTCATAAAACGTCGTCAATGTCGCAAAAGAATTTCAATATAATTTTCATGTGCTCGAAAACGTTTATTAAAAAATTTCTAGTGGAGAATCTGAATAAACTTTTGCAGGAATAAGAATGGTTAGGGAGTGGGAAATTATTTAAAGCATTCCATTAAATAAAGTAGCAATTTCGCGAAGGAATCTATGATAGGTCGAAAGTTTCCTTCGCAGACAACAGACAAATCACGAAACGGAAATGGACCGTGCATCTGTTCTTCGACTGCCATTGTCAGAATCGAACAAAAAGTCATTGTTCGTCGAGGATGTTGAACTCTCCGAATAGTCCATCGGTTTCGAGCACACTCGTGTCTAGCATGGACTGAAACCTCCTTAAAGGTTCTCGGCGACGTCATAATCACTAATCCGAACTCTCAGCGTTTGACGCCTTGGTCGCACGTGTTGAATCTGTTCCAATTCTTACAGCTAACTGCAGAATCTTCCAACGTCCAACACACACACAACCAAATCAAAACCCCAGAATTTTCCAGAAAATCAAAATAATTTAGTTGATAAAACTAAAACTGCATAATCACTATTATTTTATTATCACTAGACTGTGGATCTTTATGCAAAATAAAAATTGTCTGCAACGATTGCAAGAAATAGAAACTACATTGAATATTATTTCTTCCTATAATCATTTTACTAGAGGAGAAATCACACATTGACATCTTCAATTTAAAAAATTTTTCAACAATTTTGAATATCATCTACTCAATTTTGCTATAATTATCACAGTAGACTTCTAATCCTCTCGGATTTTACAGATCTTAGCAAAATCCATTTTATACAGCAGTATTACAAGCAGAATTAATTATTAGGGGCTGAGAAAGAAATTATGTCGCCCAACATAGAACAAATATATTTTATGTCAATTTTTAACAAAATTTCAATGGCATGTTCTAAAATGATAGCTTGTGCAGTGACTCTACGTGCAATGACAAAAGTAAAAGTAGGGTGTCGTTGTATCGTGACGTCACGGCCACCTGTAGTACGCTACTTTTGAGGAACATGCGTGCCTAGTCAGCGAATATAGTAGGTCTCTAGTTAAATGGGGAAGGAGGGTCGTAAATCTCAATTAGTGATCGATTTTCGTGGAATGCATATTCTGCTTGCGTCTTACTCATCGGTCGTCGATTGCTAGAGGCAATCGATGGGCAAGGTGTGAGCAGAATATCCTTCTACCCCATATGCGAGGGGGAAATTAAACGGCAGAAGGGAGTGTAGTGGTCTACAAAAGTGTTCGTACGCGGGGCTCGTTGCAATCGATTCGTTTTGTGAACGACAATCGGTTCTATTGCCCATCACATCCCACTTTGTGCGCTAAATTAGAATTCGTATATCGACCGCATCCTTTTCTATAAACAATTTTCACCATCCTGCCACTAGTGACACTTTTATGAGTATTAGTTAAATAATTCAGTGTTAGTTCTCTCATCTCCTTTCTGAAGATGTCGAGGTATTTGGAACGTCTAGAAAATTATTCTTTCTCCTCTTACTAAGTGCGCTAAGAAATTTGGAAAAACTTCTGATCAAGAAAAATGGTTATAGAGTTAACCCTTTGCACTCGAAGCAATTTGAATTCCAAAATCAAGATATTTGTTTCAACCCAGATCATTTTTGTTCTATGTAATCTTTTTTACATTGTGCACATGAAATTGAACCTGTTTTCTTATAATAACAGTTGAGCTTTCTACAATTTATAGAATACAGACAAATTAATAATGTTAAAATTGTTTTGAATAATGGTATGGCAATTTTTAGTGGCGCCTCAGACTCGCCATTCGAATGCAAAGGGTTAAGGGTGT
Organism: Lasioglossum calceatum; assembly: GCA_963966675.1. NCBI lineage: Eukaryota > Metazoa > Arthropoda > Insecta > Hymenoptera > Halictidae > Lasioglossum > Lasioglossum calceatum. Next base: position 19,931,260 of record OZ016541.1, read on the forward strand.
CCACCCTAACATGTCCCTTATATGCCATAAAGTCATCTCGTGATCTCAAACCTCGTTAAAATTGTGATAACCCGCGATTTTCCTTAAATTCATTTCACCAAGAGCTAATTTAATTCATTACAATTATATTTACATTAATCCTGAATTCCATTGACTCATGGTTTAATTGCTTCGTTCCGGTGCTTGTATGTATTTTGCGAAGCAATATTAGCCATATACAAAGTTTGCACCGGATGATGTTTTCACCTTCCAGCATACCAATTTGTTTTTAGGGACAACATATCCTCTGAAACATGCGATTCTAACACAGATTCCTGTATCGATGAACACAGTCTATCAGAAACACAAAAAGGCGAGTCAATAATTTCAGATAAAATCTAGAGGCTTAACCCTTCAATTTCTGTTCCATAAAATCAATTATTCTGATCTCATAAAATGTTTGTGGTTGCTGAATTGTCTCGATCTAGTTATCTGTCAGAAAAGAACAATTAAGAAGAGTCTCGATAGAGACAACATCAGTACGTTTAACCCTTGAATGTTTCTCGTACGAAATAAATTACTTTGATCCTATTGAATTTTTGTAGTTGCTCGATGGGCGGTCGAAGCGTGAACGTGCTAAGGAAAGTGTGTTAAACATGTTAAAAAAACAAAAGGAAAAGCACAGTCGATTGAGATAACATGTGGCTGGTTATCGGGACAGAGAATTTTCTTACCAACCCCGAAATCGAAGCGGGGGTGGCAAGTCGCGGTGTAGATTGGTCGGTCCTCGGGGTGGATCACGGATGGCGCCACTGTGAAGACACAGAGACAGAGAGACAGAACGAGAGCGCAAGAGAGAGAGAACGAGAGAGAAAGAGAGGGCCACTTCCGCTGGAAGGCGAGGCGAAACGAAGTACGGTGTGGCTGTAAAACCACCCCCGTAGACCGACAGGCTACCAACGGGGTTTGGAAAGTCGCCATTTCTGCCTAACTACTCCGCAGTCGCTATATCCACGCTTGAATGCCAATGAAATGTCAAGGCACGTCGTGGCTTATAGACTTGCCGGCGTTGTCGAGCTGTTCGGTGTCCTCGTAAGCTCGTGCGTCGTCACGTTGTCGCGGGTCCTCGCGGTCTCGTTGCTCGCGCTCCTATTCGGGCTCCTGTCTGCGCTCGTGACCGTGCTGGTGACCGTGCCCGTGTCTGTGCTTGTGCCTGTGCTGGTGCCAGTGCCCGTGCCCGTGTTCCTGATCCCGCTCCAGCTCCAGTTCCAGCTCCAGCTCCAGCTCCTGGCCCTGATCGGCGCTCCCGCAATCTACCTGGCGAAACAACGGCCGATCATCTCGATCCCGCCGATCCCTTTCTGAACAACGCTACCAAACGAGCGAAACCGGGTCAAGGAAAAGGAGACTGACAGAGCACCACCAGCAGCAGCAGCAGAAGCAGCAGCCCCCCTTTACGATCCCCCGCGAATATCTCTCCGTAACGTCGCCCGGCCGACGATTCTTTGACCTTGGCACACTAGCCCGACGATCGACAGTCCGTCGTCGACGACAACGAACCGCCAGCCAGCCACGAGAACAAGACCGCCCAAATTCTGGCGGAACAGAGAGAGCCCCTGATCAAAATCTTATATGCTACGAACGACGGTCAGGTAAAAGAAATCGTTCGTCGGAGACCACCGCCGAATCGTTTCGCGATGAGCGAGCAGGATGTGGATGACGTTGCCTTTCTGACAGGTGAGGCTTCGCCGGCCATCCAACCATCCACTCCCCCTTAGACACCTCGGCTACCTGTGCTAGTCTTACTCATCAAATCTTCGTTCAACTGCTTCAGATTTTGCTGTTTTAGTTTCTCCCATCTTTCGGTTTTTAGGTCATCAGTTCTCTTCGCGAGACCCACGGTCTCTGCGGGTTGACAGGGTTTTTTTCCTGGGTGTTTTCCCTCTTCTATCCTGACCCCCACGTGATTCTTTTCCATCACGGTGGACTCGGTCGACTAGGTGGCCCACTTACGACTTTCCGGGCTGCGAATCGACTATACGAGGAGCACGTGCGTGCGATCAATAAGAGAGAAGCTTCTGATCTTTCAAATTCAACCACGCTAACCCGCCTGTTCCCGTTGTGTGTGCGTGATATTATTGTTGACGCGGTGACCTACTAGAATTCTGCCGTCGGTGGGAGCACTCTTTGGAAAAAAAACATGCACACGCCGCCGTTTGTGTATTATTGTTCGACGGATGGAACAACGAAATGCGCCGCGGCGTGTGACACTGTGTCGTTTGTTTTCGAACGAACCGCTGGATTTTAGAAACGAATCTCCATCTTTGCTCGAACCAGACACCTCGATGGCTGATTCGAGCTTGTTTTGTTTAACTATAGAAGCATCAAGCATCAAACGCAGTCGGGCTAACCCCCATATGCTACGCAACGTGAACACTCACCCATGTTCTGTTCCTCGGTACTAGAAAACTTGTTTAGTATTTCTTTAGTCAATTTAATTACGAATGCGTGAAATATTATTCCAAGACCGTTTTTCTGAACCCTCGTACACCCCTATCGAATAGTTACACGAAGCAATTCAATTATTGCAACGTGTTTATTTAGGCTTTGCGTGATTTAGATTTTAGTACGTGCACGAACAAGTAAATCGAATGAACAAGTTTTCTCGGAAGCATCTTCACAGGTTCAGCAGTTGTGAGACGGAGATCTAAAATAGGTCATTTTGACCTGTTTGATGATTCTAGTGCTAAATATTGACGTTCGACGAACCTTCACTCTAGAACTCGTTGCTTTCGCAAGATCGCATGGAATTCTAAAAATATAGAGCAAATCTATTTATTTAGATAACAAATCGCACAAAAATCGTACTACCTTTAGCAACAATAATAGATCTAGTGTTAGTAGATCTTATTATTTTTCGCAGTAGATTAGTAGATCTAGTAATCAATTTGGTTGTTAAAATTATACCTAAGAAAAATCCATATTTCTAAAAATCTATTCTTGTGAAATTATCGATATTACAAAGATGCTTCTACAATGATGGAAAAAAATTTATTTATTTAAGCATGTGTCGCGACTAAAGTCTCAAAGAAGTCTTGTTGCTTTTTGAATACAAGTCACTGTGACTGGAGTGCTGAATATTTTTAGCATTTAAGAAATTCGGAGCGAGGCGGTTGCCCGCGTTTCTTTAAATTCGTAACTAGACATTGTTCCCTGCTCCACATTGGATAAAAGTATAAAAGAGTCACGAATGTTTCCGAGGAACTGCATTAACGTTGCCGTGGCCTGCCACCGGCCAGTCGCCAAATCTGTGTCAAGTGTGTGTAGCCGAGATCATGAAACTCGACGCGTTTCTTGTGTGTCGGTGGACACGAAATTCATTGTTCCTGCACGTTGTGTATCCATTCCACTTTTGTTTTCTTTCCAAAATACTTTTGGGATTTTTCGTTTTTGATGTTCCGACGTCCCCGATAAAAAGAGGAGTGCGCGGTTTCCTTTTATTGCTGATTCTTTGATCGCATTAAAAACATTTTTACACCTGATGCACGTTGGCCATTCTTCAGGAGACCCTTTGTTCCAGGAGATAGCAACACGGGATTGCACAAACGTAGCATTTATGAGCACAATGGGGTCGTGTGTTCGCAGAAAAAGGCCCTTTGCATAGCTACCGTCGTTTTTGCGATACTTTTCGCCATATCATTCATCATTGCCTTCGCGGGACCACAAAATGGTATATTATCGACTTTACCAATTTATTAATGATAATTAATTAATGACAATTAAAAATAAGTATTATATTAATCACAACTTCACTGTTCAACTCATTGCCGTACAATCTATTTCATAGCTACAATATTCACAGTTCCCTTTCACGTTAGTAGCTTCTTAAAACTCAAAGATTATTTTTATTACGAATAACTAATCAATAACTTCATTTCGAACAAATCTAAAAATATTATTATCCGTTGAAAAATATTCAAATGCATCGCAAACCATCTTTAAGATGATAAATTAAGGTTCAATGTAGTGCATATATTTGATTTCATAGCTATAAATATCTGTGATAGGAAAGTAGAATTGTATTTGATTTTACCAAAAAGCGATGCACATATTTGCTTATTAAAACATGCTTTTTGAACCGGTCCGTCTGATTCTATGACGGGTGTCCCGTAAACGTCGTTTCTCTGTTTTAATGAATCCTCGTGTTTAATTTTTACAGACTGCCCTTGTGCTGGAAAAAAGCCAGCTACCCTGGAAATCGAGGACGACGAAAAAAGCAGTGAGCCTCTTGCAACTAATGGAGAGGTACAGTCATTTATGTTTGTTTTGTTGGCTGCATGATCATAATCCCAAAGTAGAGCAAAACATGTATGCACATGCCCGGGCGCACATAGTCGCGATATAATGCGGGAATAATTGAAATCATGTGTCGCCGTAAAAATCTGAAATTGTTCTGGCATAGGTAATTCGATGCAGCTTGTCCGACTGTAGTATACATATAATTAGTTTAACATTTTAAAATTCCGTTGGCAAGCATGAAAATAATCATTAGGTACGACAATGCAATGTATTTAAATTCTGTTCAACTTCAATTTGCGCGTCCAGTAATAACAAGAATATCATTGTTCGTGTTTTTGGTAATGTTGTGGTAACATGTAAGTTAATTCGTGTATTTCATGATGATGGAATATTTGTTATTCACATCGTTTTTCATAAAAAAAATGTAATAAAGCGAACGTGAAATTTTCACGCAGAATTAAATTGGACACGACACCTAATTCATTCGAGCCAGAAAACATTTATGATTGCCATATTCTGCTCAGTCGAAGACGAATTAATATTCACGGAATCAGACGCTGGAAAGTGTATAGAACGGGCGACAGCGATTCCAATAAAGCACACGTAGCATATACATATACTGACACAATACTTGTTGTATTGAAGCTTGAAAGTCTTCATCTAAAGCTGAACATGACTGTGAAACATCTTGGCGGGAAATCAATTGCGAGACACGACCATAATTCAAAGTACAAATCTGACTGCTGGCTAGTTATAGTTTATTCTTGGATGCACGGGAAGTGCATTGTGGGAATGAAACGCACGGGACATGCACTTCTATAGCTGGACTGGGTAGATCTTGATGTAAATTAAAATTTTCTAGGTCTGTAGGGTTGTAACTGAAAGGTATACAGAGCTTACGCTTCGGTAATTCTATCCGATGCACATCAAAAGAAAGTAAACCAACAAAAGATATGGAAATAAATCCGTAAACATTTTCAGTTCTTCTTTCTTGAAATGAAGTTTCTAGTTTTCGAGGGGTAAACTGTGGACATTGAAGAGTTGCCGATGATTTCAGTGTCAAAGTTTGTGCTTTCATCGAGGTTTACATTTGGGGATGTTTCGAAGTTCTGTGTTTCAAAGTGTAAAGTTTAGTTGTAGTATTTTATCTAATGACTGATGCAGTTATTGAAATTGTTGGAATTGTTTTAGGTTTTCCCCTGGAATAACGTGAGGCTACCAAAGTTTGCCCATCCCACTAGGTACAACATTACCATCCATCCAAACCTTACCACATTAGAAGTAAAAGGTACGTATATGTTCGTACAATTATTGTTACGGTGAAAGAATAATCACATAAGCATATTCTCCATACCAGAGAAATTTTAATAATAATTTTCTTCAAACTCAATTTTAAAGGAACTTCAAGTTTCAAATAATTCTCATTATGATCGCGGATTAATACCGAAAATACATGCACGAAACAGCTAATACTCGTTTGTATTTGCAGGACAGGTCACGATCGAATTCTATGTCGATAAAGAGACCAACTATATCGTCTTCCATAGTAAAAATTTGACAATAAACGAAAAGGTAAACTATTCCTGCAACAACACTTTCTCACACAGCCTCAAAAAATGGATGTGACATAACATTCTTGTGCAGCCTGAGCACTGTTCCCAAATGTAAATGTTTCTAATTGGTTTCCAGATGATTCAAGATCGTAAAGGCCATAGATTAAAAATCGCGAAGCTTCTGGAGTATCCGAAACATCAGCAGCTGTATCTGGAGCTGGAGGAGAGTAAATTTCGGAAAAGGGGAAACTACACGGTGCACTTAAGGTTCACTTCGAAGCTGACCAGTGAACTCGAAGGATTCTACCTTAGCAGCTATGTCACCCCGGAAGGAGAAAAGAGGTCGTTCTTGAACTCTGATCTCGATGAATATTCACATATTAACATTTCTATGTCCGAAGTTTGTCGTATATTATTTCGATTTTCGATTACAGGTACTTGGCCACGACGCATTTTGAGCCGACGTACGCGCGCTCAGCGTTTCCATGCTTCGATGAGCCGCAGTTCAAAGCCAAATTTAAAGTATCGATATTCAGGGATAGGTTTCATATTGCGCTGTGCAATATGCCCGTGATGAACACCGAAGACGCGGGATTTTATATGGGAACGGGACTTGTGAGTATGAAACCCACATATGTGTGTGTAATGCAAAATATACATAATATCCGTGTCGCCGCGCGCGATCTAAATTTCTTTCTACGAGTATCTCATATATTTATTGAACTTTGTAACAGCTGTTATCTCTCTCTCTCTCTCTCTCTAGAAGATACGACAAAATCGAAATGCGACCAGCGGTAAATTCGCTGATAAACGCAGGACATTTTTGCTCAAACTAAACACACCTATCACCCCTCATTCTGTAGTTTAAACCATCTCGGTGTCGAGAACGGATTGCACTTTCGTATTAACCCTCATCCGTCCCTCATTTAAAGGAACTGAATCGGACCCTCGGTGTCAAATTGACACAGTGATACAAAAAATCGATAAAATAACAAGTCAAACAGTTACTTTTCGATGTTTTTTTCCTTGAAATTGATGAGTTAACATTTACATTTTAGGTTTTTGCAGTTATATGTTTCGCATTAAAAAAATAAAAGTCACCAAGTTTCGAACGAATTTACCTACAAATAACAGAACAGTGTAACTTATTTCGGGAAAACTGTGTCAAATTGACACGAGGGACGGATCAGGGTTAATATGAATATTTCTGACAAAATGATGTTCCCAGCTGCGCGATGACTTCCAAGAATCCGTCGACATGTCTACGTACTTGGTGGCATTCGTGGTGTGCGACTTCAAACGAGTCTCGGAGCTGACGAAGAGAAACGTTTCCGTAAGCGTCTACGCAGCGGAGGCGATGCTTCCACAAGCGCAATATGCTGTAAATACTGCTGCTCGTACAATTGATTACTTTGAATCTTTTTTCGGAGTGTATTACCCGTTACCTAAGCAAGGTACGTACTAGAAATATTAATTTCTGTGAATACGGTTCTCTCAATCCGGTTTCCAAAAAGATATAGACATTTTTAAGTATATGTATATTTACTTGACACTGTTCTTGTATAATACGACAGAGTGTGACAGCATTCGATGCTCGTGTACACTCCACGAATAAATATAAATCAATCCAAGAATTATAAATCTCTGAACACACTTCTCTCGTTAGCCAGTGCTTTCAAAATGTCAGATTTGTTTAACGACAGTGGACATTCTGGCTAGCAATTGATGCATTGATATTAAGGTACATTTTCAACTGTATGAAAAGATCGATCCCATTGACCCTTTAAACTGATATATTATCATTAATCTTATCTTAGATCCGTAAAAGAAATGCTCTATTTAAAAACATCGTAGTTGGAATTCCTATGAATTAAAGGAACGAAGATCCTTTGACCCCTTTGAATAGCATTTGCATCTACTCCAACAATTTTGAAACACAGTAGAAGCTCGATTATCAGAACGATTATCTGAGAAGTATCATCACACTGTAGTTTGTTTTATAAGCTCGCCATGAGAGCAAAATATGTACTTGCCAAGTAAAATTGTATCTTTTATAAATTTGAAATCCTTTAAATAATTATAAATAGTACCATACTGTACATTAATAAGTAGACTGCGGATCTTATGCGTTTATTAGAATTTAAGAGTTAGAATTTAAGAATGCAAAACATTTTTATCTCGCATAAAGGTCCGCAATCTATTAAGAAGCAACTGAGTCCTTTAAAAATGGTTCAAGTCAAAACAGCTGATCAGTGGACAATGAAGCGTTAAGTAAAAATTCTATAAAACACGATGGTATCGAATGATGATGCAAGTCACGTTAAAATTGTATATCACAATTATTTTATTCAATGATTGATCTGTAAAATGTCGTGTTAAAGCAAACAGACAAATATTGACTTACACCATTTTTGCATTAAACGGGCCAATCGCGAATGTAAGATTGACCGGTTAATTGGTGACAGAGATTTTTGATAAGACCATGTGTCAGCAGAAGAATTTTCTTTGATGTTTCCTGCAGATTTGATAGCGATTCCTGATTTCGCCGCCGGCGCAATGGAGAATTGGGGCCTAATCACGTACCGAGAGACATCCATACTATACGACCCACAGGAAACTTCTACGGGAGCCCATGAATGGGTCGCTGTGGTGGTAGCCCACGAGCTGGCCCATCAATGGTTCGGTAATCTCGTCACTATGAAATGGTGGAACGATCTGTGGCTGAACGAAGGGGCGGCCAGCTTCTTCGAATACAAAGGAGTAAATCATATCTCACCGAAATGGAGCATGATGGATCAATTTATTTTGTATAAGACTCAACCGGCCCTCAATCTCGATGCCTTAACTAACAGTCACCCGATAAGCGTGCCAGTCAAAGATCCAAACGAGATCGAAGCTATTTTCGATGACATCAGCTATAGCAAAGGAGCTTCCATTCTTAATATGCTAGAAGGTTTCCTCTGCGAGGACGTTCTGAAAAGCGGATTGAACGATTATTTGAGGACCCACGCGTATGGGAGCGCGGACACCAAGGATCTTTGGGCGGCTTTCACCAGGAACGCGAATCACACCTTTGACGTGAAAGTACGTGCAAACATGTACCATACTCATATTTAACGGGGTAGAATCGTTTCTCAGATTGCCAGGGCACGCGTTGCGCCTTCTCATTTCTCGATAATGCATGCAATGGGGTTTTTCAGTTGTTGAATGCTCTAGATAAAACATCAATCTATGCTGCAATCGCCCTCAAAACTCCTATTTTTCTATCCACAATAATTACTACCGATAGTAAAATACTTTCTTAAAACTCTTCTGCGAAAATTGAAAATTGCACACACTTTCGTAAGTCTAGTACTCGCTGTTAGACTGCAAATCTTCATTGAAATACAACTAATACAAATAGTCACATTCACTGTGTTGTTAATATTGAGTTGGCAAGAAAGTAATTTCTGTATTTTAAGGTGTAATAAAACCGAATTTCTCTACTCAAGCGATGAACTTTAATCAATAAAATATTTTCTTGTTTGTTCTTTTTGGCAAAAGATCATCAAACAAAATAGGAAATCTTGAATCAAAAAATTGGACTCCGTTTCACCTTAAAATAGATGAAAATGACCCAATGGATGATAATGATTGTGTTCTCAGGCTATCATGGACACATGGACCCAACAAATGGGCTTTCCACTGATCACGATCACACGTGACGGGAATACCATCACGGCAAGCCAGAAACGATTTCTGCTTTCACCGAGAGAAAACGATACCGAATTGTTGCAACCAAAATCGCCCTTTGACTACAAGTGGTACGTCCCGTTGAGCTACTACACAGACAAAGAACCGCGCAAGCTTCACAACGTGTGGATGAATTTAACCGATGGTAACATATACAGGACAATTATAACGAACATTCTTATCTACAACTATCTAGAGCTATCAATGTTTACCGTACCTCCAGCAGAATTATTAGCCAATAATTTCTTTCGGTTCTGAATGAATCGTTGATCGATAATTCGTTGCACTCTGCTTTGAATACTATTTATTAGTCATTCTCTCTACTGATACACGAATTAACACGTTCCGAGCCGAGCCGTTTTTGCTCGACAATTAAACAACCTTTGTTTTTTATAATGTCTCGTCCTTTTGGGGGAAATATATACAGTAATCGCTCCTTCGTTGTCCTAAATCGTGGGCACGATCGTTGTCCAGTGCCTACCCACTCCACTGCCTGTCAACGAGAGGATTAGGCCTGCATTGATCTGGTCGCCAGATGTGTCCCAGGACTGTCTAGACCGCGCAGAACGGAGAACAATAGGAAAGGAATATGGCAAGGAAATAAGGAGTTTTTTAAAGCCAGACAGTTGACTGCTTTTGACTGCGATTGCTTTTCTTTGTCATTTAACTAGCCGTTTCACTAAAGACGCAGTCATAAATCAAAAATAGTGTCCGGGCACGGTCGTTGTCCGCTCAAACCCCCGGCCTTTGGACAACGAAGGAGCTTTTACTGTATTCTGCAATGTTGAACTTGTTATACAATGTGTTTTTAGCGCATTAAATAAATATGTCAACGTGTACCGCCAGTGGTACATACGTGTTAACGGAACGTGTTGAGAAATAAGAAGACGAATGAAATTGCACCAAGATATCCATGGACGAATGAATTTATTGTCTGATAATTTCTGACGGTTCGATTGCATTTCACACAAAGTGAATATCATTGATTTTTAGTAACATTCGAGATACCTGAGGACGTCGAGTACATAAAGTGCAACGTGAATCAAAGCGGATTCTATCGTGTGACTTATCCGGAAGAAATGTGGACGGCCATCATTAATACTCTCCTAAATGATCATACAAAGTTTAGTCCAGCCGATCGCGCGAATCTGATCGACGATGCGTTCACATTATGCGAAGCTGGCGAGTTGAATGCTACCATACCGCTCGAACTGTCGCTTTATCTTCTAAATGAAAGGGATTATGTACCATGGGCTACTGCGCTATCGTATTTACACTCTTGGGAAGGAAGATTGAGCGAAAGTCCAGGATACAAGAGATATATTACGTTCATGAAGCAATTGCTAACTCCAGTTACGAAGTACGTTGGCTGGGTTGACGAGGGATCGCATTTGAAAAAGTGAGCAGTCGTTGGATCAAGTAAAAAGAAAAGCTACTTTATAATAGTTAATTATTGCAGTCTTCGGTGCGATTATTCTTTATATTTTCCGTTTGCGCAGATTACTGAGAATCGCAGTGTTACAATCAGCTGTAACTATGAAATTAGACGATGTTGTAAAGCCTGCGAAATCTCTCTTCAGGAATTGGATGTTGAAAGGCGAACGAATTGCTCCAAATATTCGAGACGTTGTATACGTAGCAGGTAAGCTGTGATGACCTGAACGTACCGTCTAACATGATAGTCTCAAATGATTTTATCAGTTCTAACAAGCATGCACAAGTATCTGAGAAACGTATACATTTTTAAACAGAACCATTTTATCATCTTATTGAGCAGATATACAAGATGGAAATTGTAAAACGTTACAGACGGATATCTCTAAAAATATTGATTATACGCAAAAATGTTTCGGATGAAAGTTGTTCAGTACCGAGGGGGGCATCGTGTGGTGGGATTTTTATTTTTCCCGGTGGACACTCCAAGGTGAGACGAAGGTCAACTTTCTTTTTTTAAATGGAACGTCCTATTTTTTATATCATAGATCGATAGAGTATCAAATTCTGAGTATAAAAGTGTTGATCTTCATATGTCCTAAACCTAATAGTTAACGAGATATTATCCAAAGAAGAAAGAAAATTGTTTCGATAATATCTCGTTAACTATTACATTTAGGACATATGGAGGTCAATACATTTTTACTCAGAATTCGATAGTCTATCGATTCATGATACAGAAAGTAGGTCTTTCCATTCTAGAAAGTCAAGGTGACCTTCTCCTCACCTTGGGGTGTCCATCGGGAAAAATAAAAATCCCACCACATGATGTCCCCCTCGGTACTAAACAACTTTCATCTGAAACATCTTTGCGTATAATCAATATTTTTGGAGATATTCGTCTGTAACGCTTTATCGTTTCCATCCTGTATGCAATAATTTTCCTACGTATACATATACAGAGTGTCGCAAAATTCCTTCAACAGCCGGAAATGGGAGGTTCCTGAGATCATTTGAAGCAACATTTTCCTTTGCAAAAATGTTATCCGCGGCTTTGTTTAGGAGTTATTAACAAAAAACACGGACCAATCAGAGCGCGACCTAGACGCGAGTTGGCACAGTCGGTCAATAGACAGTTGGCGCGCCGAGCCTACTGTGCTAACTCGCGTCTAGGTCGCGCTCTGATTGGTCCGTGTTTTTCGTTAATAACTCCTAAACAAAGCCGCGGCGGTAATTTTTGCAAAGGAAAATGTCGCTTCAAATGACCTAAGGAACCTCCCATTCATTTCCCGGACTTGAAGGAGTTTTGGGACACCCTGTATTTCCATGTCCATTACTGAACATCACATCTGCTAACAGGGATCAAATTTGGTAACGAAGAAGAATGGAACTATTGTTGGCAGACTTATCAAAATACTCAAGTACCTAGTGAGAAAAGAATAATGTTGCAAGCGCTGGGCGCAACGACAGATTCCTGGTTATTGCAACGGTACCTTCTGCGTTCGTTAGATCGAGACGTTGTCAGGTCTCAGGATGTTGAAACCGTGATAGCCTCGGTTGCTAGCAATCCCGAGGCCCAGTTTCTCGCGTGGCGGCACATTAAAGCGCATTGGCCGCAGATACACGCTTTGTTCGGCAACGGGTCGCTGACAATGAGTGGACTAATCTCCGTCGTCATCTCTGATTTCTTTACGGAGTACGATTACTACGAAGTACGTGGAGAACATCATTTTACAAAATTGTCCTCGTTGGTCCTTAGAAACACCTCGGTTTCATTTCCTTGAATCATTTTAATCGAACCGATGAGCACTTCAAATTTCGTATCGAAACTTTAAGAACATATTTTGATTCTCATTCATAATTTTAAAAAACGGTTCTTCCTATAATTGAATTTTCTCGTTATAAAGTAAGAAAGTTAATATTATTATCGGTACGAGGTAACTAATTTGAACACTTTGCCGGCAATTTAGGTGTCAGAATTCTTCAAGAACGTGGACGTTGGCAGCGGGCAGCGAGCCCTGGAGCAAAGCCTAGAGAAGATCAAGTTCAACATCCACTGGGTGAAGGAGAACGCCGAGGTCGTTGACAGATGGCTGATAAACTATATGAACGTTCACACGAGTTAACCCCTTGCTCACAGGGAATGGGACAAAAATGACGCGGAACTATCATTCAGTCATTCCGTGACGATACTTACATTTTTCGTGGTTCTCGTCGACGCGCGATAACGCGCACGGTGTCCACGGCGATCCGAAACGAAAAAGTAAGATCTCTGTCATCGTACACGAGGTAATTGAAAAATCATTTATTTACCACTTAGATATAATTCGCAGATCAAAAAAAAAAAGAAAAAATGATATATGACCCATTTCCGTCATGCGCGTCGAACGGTTACTTTCAGCGGACGATCTCCTCGGACCGACCCCTCCGATGAACGGAGGGGCTGTTCGAGATTTAAAACGAAAAAAAAACCAAAAAAAAACATAACAAAGTAAAAACGAAAAAAAATATATATTGCCCTAAAACCAAGACGAGAGAAATTTAGCCGCGCGAAATCTCCACTGCTGGAAAGAATCATTCGACGCATCGAAACAAAGCCGAATTGTTTATATGTAACACATTATACACCGATTTATACGCACTTTCGAAAGTATTTATTTATTATGCACGCAGTGCGTGCAGATTGGATTACTATGTATAAAGAATGAAATTATAGAGAGAAGAGAGACAACGTTGTTCCTAGGATAGTCGCTAACCCACCATTTTTCCGAACAAAAAAAAACGACGAAAAGAAAAAACAAAGAAGAAGAGAAAGATAAAGAAGGGGCTACCGACAAACGCCTGATAACGTTGATACTTTAGTCTCCTAAATATAACTATACTTTATATTACAAGGAGTGACAGTAGTCGTCTCCACGTGATACTCAACCCCCATTTCTGATCCATCCAGTACACTAATCGAACAGAGTGAAGTGAGCTTGCTGAGAATTCGACGGAACGATGCTACTTAACACGATTTCGCAATCCAGTGATAAGCGCCGCAACAGGAGTAGAATTTAAACGCAGTGTCTACGATTCCAACCATCATATTTCTCTTGGCCTAGAGCACGCGAAATTTCAAACGATCCTTCGATCGAAAATGTATGTTCGTTTACCTTTCAATCCACGTGAAACGTTGCCAAAGATCGAGACGACTGGACTGCAGATTTTACGCGTTCCTCGCAAAAAAGAACAAGTATTATTACGAGTATTCGACGCATGATTTTCTTGTTAAAATGATTGGCGAAAGAAATGTTTATTCAGCTCTGATTTCTTGCAATCGATGCAGACCATTTTTATTCTAACAATAAGATCCACAGTCCGGGGATGATTATTACGATCGTAAACCAAATCCTTGCGTTACACTGTGTCGGTTATTCTACTCAAATTTTCGCTACTTTCGGTAAAAATGATGTTCGGAAAAGTAATTTATAGTACAAACGGTACTTACTGAAACGGGGTGAATCGTCTCCCTAAAGTTTTATCATAAAGGTGAATAATTCACAGAGATGAACCAACTTGTCCAGTACCAACTACTTAGCAGATTGTAAGGTCTATACGTAATCGATAACGTTAGTAAAAAAAAAACTATTTAAATGGAAAATTGAAAAAATCCAAAGGTCTCTAATTGTAGGAAAGAATTTTTAAAAAGTTCAGTAAGGTGGTCAATACTATAATACAAGCATGTGGAAGATGTCTTGCGTAATTTACAAAGTAAATTGCAAAAACTATACCTACTAGTCTATAAACTAATGTACGTAGCATCACGAAACAATTAACTTGGCTGGAAGATAAGAAAGCAGCTATGAAAAATAATTTTTAACTGTTTTTGTATTTGTCTCTGATCACTAGACAGCGGATTTTGTGGTGTCGTGAGAAAAATGAGTAGGTGTAATTTAAAACATTAAAACCATTTAGACGAATTAAAAAAATACGTTTATATTATTTTCAACCTATTCAGCATATTAAGAGAGAAAATAAATGTCTATATCACTCCGGTTTGTTGCAGTTCAGGTGGAAAATTTTGATTTTGCATAAAGATCCGCTGTCTACTAGTCACAATAATTAACACGACACAGATGTAACGAAGGGATTATAAAATTAGGTGAATGCAAGGTTTTGGTTTACGATCGGCGATTCGAAGATCAGTTGGCAGCACCCGCAAGACACGGTGTGTGATTTGCTGTGAATATACCCACGAGGAACGACATTATGTTTGCGTTAGAACCAATCAAGTGAACATAGAAACTTCCCGGAGCGATCTTGCGAACAAATGGTTCTTCTAAAAGTAGCATATCAACGTGATGGAAGGTCGGCGGATCTTTGTTGGCCGAGTCTTTGTCGAGAAGCGGAGTTCTAGATGTTCCCTCCCACGGAAATACTAAATCGGACAAAGAGTATTTGGCCTCCGAAAAAAGAAAACAGAAAGGAAAGAAAAGAAAAGGGAAACCGAACATATTTGCGAGGATTGTATATGTCCCCTCGATGATAAATACACGAAGAAGAAAAAGAGTAAAAAATACATTCGATGTACCGTGTGTCATGTATTAATGTTGCTGCAGATTGCTGGAGGCGCGGGACACGTCTCGCGTGGAGCTGATCATTCTCCATGTAAAGTAGCATAATAGAGAATCGGATATTTTATTATGGACAAATGTATAAAAAGTTTATGTATGTAACCATGTGATGCTTTGTGTGGTGTGTACATAATAGCGTAAGAGAAGTTGCGTGTCCTTGTGCGTGATCGGATGTATTACAGAAGGTATCTAGATTGTAGATGGAGAAAAAAAGAAGAAAAAACAAACAAAACAAACCAAAAGAAAACACGTTCATGCCAAATTTCTACTGGCCTTTGTGGAATATTCGTGTGATTTCGGCGTGAGTTCGTCAACTCGAGAATGCTAACCGATTTTCCGTTTGCTGGTCGCTCGTATTAGGTAGTTTTCCCTTGGGGTTGCATTTTACCTTATAGTAATTATCCATTGACAATAAACACGAAGAGAAACAGAAGGGAGCGTCTCGAGGAACGGCGGGATAGACCGGAAATGATCGTGACACTTTTTACGACAAAATCGCGTTTACAATGAAAACGATTTTCGAATAGTCGGAAACAGAGTCGCCAGATCAGGGGAATTGACTCGAATAAACGGGAAAAAAGTTACCCTCTCTCTGTCAGTACCCGATTAGTCACGTGACGAAAGCGTGGGGGATTCTGATCTGATATATAGTTTTTGAATCTCCTTTATTGAGGATTTATCCATTTTCTGTTTTAGCCACATTAAAATTGTTCATTTCACTGACTCACGAATGAAATCGCTATTGAATGATTGATTATTCCATTAATTCTTAATCTTCGATTTTTAAGAGGCCATTAGTCTGTTTGGCTGGTAGCAGTTTCACTGTGGAATACGATTACACAAGAGACATTACTTATCGCGACGATTTTTTATGTCACGTATATGATACATTATATTAATAAAAAGAGCAAAACGATGAAAATGTTACAACCGAACTGCCAACGTTATGCCAGACGCTAAAAAGCGTTAAATAACGATAAATTTAGAAAACGGTTACATTGAGCAATTAAAGAAAGTGAAAAAGGCACACGCTTGCAAAGGGAGCATTTATATTACAATTTTAAGTCGGTAGGAAAGAGTTACTTTAACATATCGAAAGGTAATTTTGTTAATTATACACGTTGTACGTCTGTTGCATATCTGAACTGCTAGAGCATGAATGTGTATATACAGGGTGTGGCCGGACGGATGGTACAACCGAGCAGGGGGTGATACTACATGTAAAAATAAGTTGAAAGAAAGGAATAACATTTTTTTATTTGACGCTTCGTTTTCGAGAAAGTCGAGTTTAAAAATGCAGCAAATACACGTGCTATTGCATAGGAATCGTCTGACCATGATCAACCAATTCTACTTCCTGCATATACTGAAGCACGCGAACCTGGCGGAACTTTAAACTCGATTTTCTCGAAAACGAAGCGTCAAACGAAGAAATGTTATTCCTTTTTTTCCGACTTATTTTTACATACAGTATCACCCCCTGCTCGGTTGTACCACCCGTCCGGCCACACCCTGTATTCGAAATATCATTTTGGTTATACAGAAAAGATTCATGCCAATACGCATTAAGTACGTTCCAAGATATTTAACGTGTTACATTCGTCCCGGTCTGCTCCATCGCTTCGTTACGTTTCCGATAAATGAGAAATTAATTTAGCATTCGAAGGTTAGCGAACCAATTTTACCCTACGAAAGAGAACCGTAGGATGCGCTAACATTGTACATACATACAGTGCGAGGGAAAATAAGATCGAACAGGAATATCCTTGTTGGGACACCTTGTACACGGGTTTTGTTCTCCGGAAACCGATTTTCGAATACCGCTTCCGTTTTGTAACCAGTGGTCGTGTCCGAATCCCACGAATATTTGATTTCGAATGTCCTGTCGCTAGACTGCGGATTTGATGCGTTTCGAAGAAACGTGCCCGCGATTCAATTTGTAAAAATTGATAGAACAAGATATATGAATTTCTATTCGACTACCGTTTCAAACAATTGTCTTAGAACATTTTGATCTTGCAAGATCCGCAATCTACCAACTGAAAAATCAACTAAACATCGTTATTCGAACGAGAAATGGCAACGTTATGATTATTTACCACGCTAGAGCACCATAGAACATGATCGATCTCCGATCGAGATCTACGGACTTGCGGTTTTTATGCAATTGTGTAACATTTCCGGTCTCGAGAAGCTCAATATCATAGAATCGTTTAAATAATTAACACGTTCGCTGCCAGCATTTCTTTCGATAACAATCTCCATAGTGTATATAACATTCTATTAAATACATTCTGTGAATATCATGTTATGTGTTATAATTGTAAATAAAATTGAATCTGTTCACGTGAAATACAAAGTCGTGCTCGTCACATTGGTAGCGAACGTGTTAAATAAGATCTTCAATTCTCTGGAACACAGTATGTATATGTAACCTTCTAATGGTGGAAGTAATTCTTTGTCTATGAAAAATCCATGTTTGCATAAATATCCGCAGTCTGGCGATCAATCGACAAACTGCCGACGATGCTTGCAACTCGAGTCTTCTGTGAGAGATTCCAGCGAATTTTCACATGTTTTTTAATCAGAATGTAATTATGTTGATTCCGGGCTGATGAGATATTAGATCGTCCAATAAGTTACGCATATAGGTTCGGATGATAGAGTTCAATCTAGAGACAGTCTCAATGAAGAAAACGTTAGAAACAACAAGCATCTTCTCTTTTACACAGTGAAAAATCGGGAGCGAGACTTATGTTCATTTTCTTAAAAAAATCTCGAAAGCGTAGTCATTTAAAAATATCTTTATGAAACAGGTGGAAGAAGGTTGCAGAACGTGAGGAAGGCCATATTTTTCATTAATTTTGAAGGATCTGAAAAATTAACTTTCTTCTTGACTCGATCAATGATTTGTTCACTTTACTGTATCAAACTGTCCACACTTTATATTAGCATTGATTGTGACAAAATGATTGTCACTCGAATCTTATTCTTGGCATGCGTTTTCGTAAAAGTTTATAATGAAAAAATGAAAAATCCGGTTAACAGGTTGAACTAAAGCAGACAAATTGATGATAAAAACTTGTGGGACGATCTAATACTTCCGGTCAGGATTGTACACGCATGTTTACGTCTAGAGGAGGGAAAACATCTGTAAATAACGGCTGCATGTATCTTTTATCGCCCTTTTGAGTAGATTTTGATACACCCCCAACAGCGAATTAATAAATCGACGCACAACTAGATACCTTACGTGTAAATAGCATATTTTTTCACTAACGGATATTCTCTTGTTAAAGATTTAACGAACGAAATTGCTCCTTCGCGTCCGCGGAAACCGGAAATGGTTTCGAACGGGAAGGGAGCAGAAAACCGATTGGCCTACTTTACAACATTCACATTGATATCCGAAAGTACATTGTTTAAGAAATATCTGCAACTCTCTCTCTCATTGCTTTCGTTCTATGACAAAGGTGTCGCACAGATTGTTCATGTTCCTTTTTGCGAAACAATACCTGTTTGTACTTACAGTGGATAACAAATATAGCGCACTCGGTCCTTTTCCGATAATGTAAGTCGAACAATTAGCATGTTGATGCGATCTGGACTTTTCAACACGTTATCATAAACGAAAACAACATGCCGATTTAAAAAACATTGTTTGCTTTGCCTCTTTAACCATATGTATATCATTTTCGTTTTTTGTACAGTTGTCTGGAATGGTAAATATAATTAACGTTCCTACACCAGTATATTATTTTCACACATAACAAAGTGTTTAGAAATTTAGATTGTGTCATTATGTTATTTATTTAGCATACATTATGGCAAAAAGATCGAGCGTAGCAATACTTTTTTCATCCACTATAAGTGGAACTCATCGCGAGAGTCGTTTAGCGTTAAATTCATTGTTGTCCCTCTTTTAACGATCGATTGATTCGTACTACATTGTTTGATACTATACAATGGTCTAACAGTATTAGAAGGAACTCGTACTTTATTGAGGTGTTAACGAATAACATCGAATGCAAGTAAGAATACGTATGTTTCTTTTGTCGCAATCGAAAGACAAAAAAAAAAGAGGAAATGAAGAAGGCGATACGAATCGAAATCAAGCCCACTAGACGCGGAATATAAAAAGAAAAATCGATGCAAAAGTTCTACCGAAAGACTGGACATCAGAGTAATCAAGAAGAGTACATACTTATATGTATTTTAATGCAATCACAACCCGATACTGTTACGTCTTAAGAGAACGAGGCTGTCTTGCATCTCATACTTATGAATGAATTATTGATATGACTATATATTGTATACCGTTCTCTACTGTACTGTTGTCATAGATATTTTGTTGTAAAAAAAAATACGAGATATGTACAAGCATACAAATGAATATATTATATGTTTAAAGTACGGTGCACGTGACTTATTTATGTAAATATTAAATGCATAAGGGAACGTCGATGTACAGAGATTCAAAGTAGCATTGACCCACTCAACGTGAGTATTTACAGAGCTACAAATTTTCAGGACAGTTTAATTAAACTTGGAATAGATTAGGATAGATTTAATTTGAAATGAATTATCTCTAGCAAGTTTCTATTAAGATATAGTCGCTTATATTTTATTTAAATATCTGCTTTTACAGTATAGTTGTGACAATAGGATTGATGCGATTTGTTTTACGAAAATAATAGTTAATTTGGTTTGTAATAATAATTATTATTCGATACCTTTAGCACATGCATCGCTATGTATGATGCTCATACATGCAACAGTTAACACTAACCATATAGGTTCACTTGAAATTTTCAGTTTGTGCTTCTAAGTTGGCAGACACACAACCAGACCTATATATTCTTCGATACAATTAAATCGCGCAACCTACTTCAACAATGTGTTGAGCAAGGTCCAAATCGTTTATTCGAAATAAATAGGTGAAACAAGTATTTTCGCAATATGTATACATCACTGTTACTAGTACGTTTTAAATGTACTGGTAAACTGCCTGTATTATGCTATTACTCCAACGAGGATAGATTCGTTTCGAACAACGACCTAATTTATATAGATTTGTCGTTGATATTTTCAACACTGGAGCGTCACATCTGAGCCTACCTCTATCGATTTCCACGGTTTGTCACACTATGGTTACAATAAAATCATTTGACTCTATTTCCCCGATAAAATTTCAACGGTAACAGAAATGTAGGTTCCATTACGCATTGCGGTGAATACAACTAGAGCCTCATGTTATTGCAAAAAAAAGGTTCGAATGTTTTAAGCCTGAGGGTTACGGAATTTCTCGCCTGCAAACTTGGCACCGGCCCCCAATTCCTCTTCGATACGAAGAATCTGGTTGTACTTGGCCAAGCGTTCCGAACGACAAGGTGCGCCGGTCTTAATTTGGCCGGTCGAAAGTCCAACTACTAAATCGGCGATAAACGTGTCTTCCGTTTCACCGGAACGATGAGACACCATGGTGCCCCAACCGGCAGCCTTGGCCATTTTGTGAGCGTTAATAGACTCTGTAACGGTACCTATTTGATTGACCTTCAAAAGCAGACAGTTGCAGGCCTTCTTTTCGATGGCTGTCTTAATCCTGTACCGAATTTAAAAAGGTTACAGTCCCCAAAAATGATACAGCATCGCGGAGGGTTAAAATTAATTTGAAAATTTACCTTTCGGGATTTGTGACGGTAAGATCGTCACCGACGATCTGAATGGGAGTAGCCGCGGTCATGGAAGTCCACGATTCCCAGTCGTCCTGGTCAAACGGATCCTCGATCGAAACAATTGGGAATTCCTTAACAAAGTCTAAATACAAGTTCTTCAAGGCAGTTGGCTCCAAGTACGTGGCCGGATCGGACTTCTCATTCTTGAAATCCAAATCATACTTTCCATTCTTGTGGAACTCGGACGCAGCAACGTCCATGCCGATTTTAATCTTTCCTTCGTATCCGGCGGTCTAATTGTATAATTGATAAATAAGGAAATAAAATTTTTTTTTTTAAAGGTATTCTTGTTTAAGTATACTTACTTTGATGGCATTGATAATTAAATTGAGAGCTTCCTTATTTTCCAAAATGTTGGGTGCGAAACCACCTTCATCGCCAACAGCGGTAGCGTCGAGTCCAAACTTCTTCTTAATACCGGCTTTTAGGTGGTGGTAAACTTCGCTTCCCATTTTCATGGCTTCTGTGAAGTTAGCAGCTCCTGTGGGCAGGATCATGAACTCTTGCATAGCTAATTTATTTCCTGCGTGCGAACCGCCGTTGATAACGTTGAAAGCCGGAACTGGCAGGATAATGTTGGGATTTCCAGCTAATTCAGCGATGTACCTGAAAAAATTTAACAAATACATTTATTCGTCTTAATCGTTCACCCTCTGTCTACTATTTGGAGATTTTTAAAACCTAGAAACCTGAATAGTTAGATTTGCTTACTTATACAATGGCACTCCTTTCTTAGCAGCTCCAGCTTTGCAGACTGCCAACGAAACACCAAGAAGCGCATTAGCGCCAAGCTTCGACTTGTTTGGCGTGCCATCGAGTTTCAAGAGGAAATTGTCAATATCTGTCTGCTGTGTAACTTCCAAATTTGCCTAAATAATAAATACATGAACAATAGTTAATATCCAGAACTTATTGATTATTATTTCGTAGATGTTACGTTGATAGGTTTTAGAAAATACCTTCAACAATTCAGGTGTAATGGCAGAGTTAATGTTGTCTACAGCTTTGAAGACAGATTTTCCATGGTACTTGGACTTATCGTTATCTCGGAGTTCTAAGGCTTCATGGACACCGGTAGACGCACCCGAAGGCACTGCAGCTCTGAACAAACCCTGCTCTGTTACAAGGTCAACCTGCAAAGAAATACGTATTGAAGAAAACTGTAACACGACAAAAATGTATATGTTGCAGGACATTTCACATAACCTTACCTCTACGGTCGGGTTACCGCGAGAATCGTAGATTTGACGTGCTTTGATGCTTTGGATCGGCATTTCTGAGCAGTTACTTTTAGTACTGTATTTAGAAATGGAAAATCTAGAACGAAACATTATTATTTATACATATAAAATCAATACCGTTTCTATATTTATCGTTATAATTAAATCTTTCAATAATCATTTAATCCCACCTAAGATTTAAAAAATGAGCAGATAATAAATAGTTCTATAAGATTTATTTAGTGTGACAAACGTGAAATATTTAATAAAAACCGGTATCCGGACTTGACTTTTGTGGACAGAAATATTTGACCTTGATGAAGGTCACTGGAAGAAATACGAAGAATATAAAGGAAAATTATAACTGATTTTGTGATTTAGAGATGAGACATTTTTAGAAATTAAATACGATATGCTCGAAATATCACGTATAATAACCTTGTAGCAAAATTTCGACACCGAACACTCACGAATCGTGTAAAGATCATTTGTGTAGCAATCCTGAGAAAAATCACTTTCGAGAACTTGCAAGCCGAAACTAGATATCTTTTTCAGCAACAAATGATATCCGATTATTAAATTTTTATAAATATTGAACGAAATTGGATGGGAATTGCTCACCTAAAGTAACGCGTGACAATCCGCTCAGAGTGTTCGTAACGGAATGATGTTCTGTCGTCCTACAGTTGACCCCGAATTGCGAACGCTCTTTATCGATTCTGAGCACTTCACGTGGAAGTGCGATTGCAAAACCGATTAGGTTAAAGTTCCTTATCGCAGATTAACAATCGGAAATATTAATGTCTGTGTAAGATTTCGGAAAAGTAACTTGCTCTATTTCCTAACAACCTTGAATTTTCGCAAGATTAAATAATGCAAGTTACGTAATACGTTGTCACCGGTTGATTTTATCAGTAAAGTTTGCTACCTGTATTTTGCACTCCCAATGGTCCACGATATCTTGGTACATAATTATCAATTTATAAACGCGCAAAATTCGAAATGTATACACGTTGATAAACCAACTTCTCTGTTTATAAAAATTTCGGCTCCATTTGTTGATATATATCACATTTTTTGTCATGTCGTTAATTAAAAAGTAAGGCTAATGCCAGTACATAATATTTTTCTTGAAAGTTTATTCAAAAATATGAAATATATTTAACTATTATGTTACAATTTGTACATGTATAATGGATATAACATCATTACGAATAAAATGAATTATCATATATATTTTGAAGGATAGTTTGGTATATCAATTCTTAATCATTTTCAAAATAGGAAATGTTCTGATATTGTGAAGAATCCTTTGCAAACAATACCAATTTAAATTCACGAATAATAATTACTTAAAGTTATCTTTACATTTAATATTAAATTATTTGAATAATTATATCGATTACATACTAGTAGTTTTTCCAATAGGTGAAAAACACTAAAATGTAAAAATATAAGTGGAGTACTACTCGCACTATCAAAGTAATTGAGGGGGTTGCATATAGGATAAACCATTGTGAAATTTTTTTCTGGATAGAACTATTCCTGCATTCGGGGACTATGGTAACAGTATTTATAAATAATTAATGTTTATCAGTTAATGAGTTTACTGAAAGGCAGAGATATTGAACCATGGAACTTTTCCATAGGTCATGGTGTAATTTAGAATTGTCTTGATGAGATCAAAATGTTGCACAGAAAAGCACTCTATACGAGAACTACAAATGTAGAGAAAGTATCAATATTGCAAATGAGTGTTACATTCGTTCAGGATTCGTTTAAACACTTAAATTATCTCAGTTTTTCGGCTAGTTAGACTTTTCTTTATCAGCGCCCAGTCCTCGAGGATATCTGCATCGTTAAGCATATAAACAATGTAAGGCCCAGCAACTGAAACTGCTCTTCTCCTTTCGGTGTGATTTCTACGTCTTCTACCAGTCGAGTTTAACCATAAATCTGCATGAATATCAACATTGTTCCTATCTTCTTCCAATCTTCGAATTTTTTCTTGTAAATCATTATGAATGCAATCCCAAATAAATTCTTTTTCACTTTCGAAATTTTGCAATGCAGCTTGCTCCTCTGCCAGGAATTTGTTTTGTATGTTTTGTAACCTGTATTGTTTTAATATTCCAGCTACCTCTGTCTTTGTTTTCATATTCTCTTTCA
This sequence comes from Lasioglossum calceatum, assembly GCA_963966675.1. Classification (NCBI taxonomy): domain Eukaryota; kingdom Metazoa; phylum Arthropoda; class Insecta; order Hymenoptera; family Halictidae; genus Lasioglossum; species Lasioglossum calceatum. Next base: position 19,955,997 of record OZ016541.1, read on the forward strand.
AACGTTCTAATGGTATTAAATACTCTTCGGATTTTCCAATTCGAACTTCTCCTAATTTTGTATCTACTTGAGTAATTCTTTCTCGATAGAGTCTGTAATTTGATTTAAAATTTGTATTATGATTTTCTCAGTTACGGCTAATCTTTTCAATTCAAATTTATCATTTAAAAACAACTTACTGCTCTTTTAAAAGAGTAAATTGCCGTTCCAGGTCTACTAAGTTTTCCATACATTCGTTGCGTCGTCTTTCGCACTCATCTTCATCCATCTCTGAAGAGTCATCGCTATCGCTGTGGTCTGCACTGCTGTCGCACGATGCAGAACTTTGATTACTTTCGTTGCTATCGTGTGACATTTCTTCCCCTTCTGCTTCTGATTCATCTTTCACACTTGGCATCTGTCTAGATATATCAAGAAAAACTTCATCATAAAGGAAACAAATGTTCTCAACGTGAGAAAACAGGCAATATCTTTGACGAATTTGTTTTGATAACGTAACCTCAAATACATTGTTTATTCCGCTTCGAAAGTAATAAAATACGGTGAAGTATACATAGTAAACATTTACAAATTTTAATACTAACGTCGTAACAAAATAAAAGTCCGTATTTTGTTAATAATTATTATTGTACAAACAGAAATGATTACTGAGAAAGTTTACGAAAACTATGCGAAAGATGCAGTATTTATGTAACTGAAAAAAGTATAGCTACTGCTACTTTTTAAATAATCATTAGTGTACTTACTGTGAAATACCTATATGTTTAATTATATAATAACTAAATATATTTTATATCGAATTAATGCCTGTCAAATACATGAACACAATTAACTGTGTCTGTGTCAGAGATTCTCCGATCGTGAACTACAGAGAGTTTGACCAGAAGCGAAACTCTCGTATTTTTCGAGAACATGTGTGCGCATGCGTACTGAAATAATCTAAAACCATTATTTTTATATTTGTATTTGTGTATCAAGAAATGCAATTGCGTTGAATTGCGTACATACATTACATTATTGTGCAGTATTGAACAAAATAATTCAAGCATCGAACAGAGTTAAATCAAAATAGAAACAATTATTACATCGACCAGTCGACTGACTCTTGGGTCATTATATAGAGTGGGGTGAACAATTGTTTTGATCGTCTCAGCCTCACTCACACAGTATTGCAATTGACAAGTGCATATTCCGCTGCAAAAGAGTATCAAATGCGTTCTCACCAGTTCTCACACTAAATAAATCTATTTGAGGTAAAAAGGCAATGAGCGTGGAATGTAGTTCGGTGTCAATGAAATCGTTATGTTCATCGAAGTATTGAACATTGAAGACTTGTACAGTAACAGTAAGTGGTTTTCAGACATTTAATTTTCGGGAATTGTTTCAGAATTCTGGGGTCGTTCTAACCTATTGTTACATTTTAGTATACTTATACGCGATACCAATATAAACAATGTTATTTGCGCTGCAGAGTTCCTATTTTATAGAGACCTGTTAAATTTCTATTGGAACGTTTATCAAGAAAGTTTATAAATACATAATTTATGAATATGCATACTTCGGGAGATTTTGTTTTGCATGGAGGTGATAGAGCGTTTGCAAATAGACAGAAACTATTGTTTGAGAAATTATCAGATGCAGAGCAAAAGTGTCATAGGACTAAGTCGGTTATTGAGTCCGCAGATGAGAATATGATCGTCGATGAAATAGATGATACTCAAATTATAAGGTCTGGTTTAAAACGAAAATATGAAACAAGACGATTCCGTGGTAAAGAAAGTATATTTAAGCGACCTGAAGGACCTGCGCCGCGTGCGCTTAACAGAAGTATACCAGATTATCATAAGAATCCTCATAAATGGATGAAATATAGTTTAGACGATGTATCTAACGATGATATGACTGAACAAAGCAATACAAGAGCTGCTTTATCATTCTTGAACGAACTAAGAGCAAGAAGATCAGTTGAACAAACGGAAGACATAGAAAAAATGGATCTATCTGAACTGCCAACTGAGAAGGAACAGTCCAAGATAGTCTTTAAGTCAAGAAAGATTAAAACAACTTCAGAAGTTCAGTTCAAAAAACCAGAAAACGATACCGAGGAAACCTTCAGTAAGCCTGTGATCGTTGATCATGATGACAAACCAGTCTTCAGAAGTAGTAAAATTATTATGCCAGAGTACGTTGTTGGACAAAAGCAAATAAAGAAAGTTAAGAAAGATAAACCGGCACACATATTGAAAATGGATCGTTTGAAACAACTTAAATTGGATCACCTAGAAGAATTGGATGAAGAGCAAGATTAAATGTTTCGCATTATTTTAATACATTCAGTTAAGCATACACATACACATTATTAGCTATTTCCTTCTATTGATTAATGTACCTTGAATGTAACAATAATAAAATACTAACGGAAAGGAAATGAAAGTGCTCACATCTGAGGTTTCAGTGCCTCAACCAAAATACCATATGTTTGTTCTAGTGCAAATGGTTCTTGCCGAATTTCTCGTAAAGCACTGTGCAATCAGACGCACGAATCATCTGCTATGTACGTAATAACGTAATATCTGAAAATAGTGCCATTCCACGTTGTGGCAAACCGCATGTAACTGGTAGACAAAATTACCTACAGTCGAAACTCCTTTTAGAAATCACTGATGCTGGCATCTTACATGCATACCTCAATTAAACCATTAAATAAAGTGAACCAGCTGAAGCAGTTGAATAATATATATATTTTTCTAAAAAAACTGCGCAGGCGCATCCAAAAAAAACTTTAATAGTTTAAAGCTTCAAAACCACCACGAAAACATCGTCTAAAATATCTGCTTAACTTGGAATACGTTCAGTGCAGAATGTAACAATTCATGATAACATCATCAATATACGATTACGTGACGATTTGCCTTTTCACTTTTCACCGACAAGATCACGTCGAATTATTCGAGTGACACGATCTCCCATAAGGCTGGCAGTATCTCGTCGGTGGTTGAAATTATATCCTCACCACAGAGTATATCAATAGGTAGGAATAATTTTTTAATGAATTTTAGGGGAAATTTCATCCCGATGTTTCTTATGGATCAAAAGTTATAGTAAAATGTCACCACATTTTTCGACCCGACCCACTGTAGCCGCTACAGTGTAGCGCCAGATTGAGAATTACAATTACCACATTCGTGGAGCTTGCATAAATACCTGTAAATAATTTCTAACCGTAACAATTTTCAGTAAATTATGCCAGAAATTAATTGGTTATTATTAATTCCCTGACACACTATATTTACATTTATATTTATTGATGAAAAATAGAGTATTGAATATTCATTACAGCAGCAAATGATTCGTGCCGCTTTCTCTATAAAACGCAATGCAAATTCCGGCACGAATTATTTGCTCTTCCTAAACGTCCGTACAGCGCCATTTCATGCAGCGGCAAAACGCTCAAACAGTTACCCAAATTTAGTTCCAAATCTACCGCTAGATGGCTCGGTTACCGACCTGTACTCTGTCGGTAACATTTGGCTATTAGTTTGCGCGTTTTGCCGCTGCATGAAATGGCGCTGTACGGTCGTTTAGGAAGAGCAAATAATTCGTGCCGGAATTAACGTTGCGTCTTATGGAAAATACGGCACGAATCATTTGCTGCTGTAATGAATATCCAATATTTTTCATTTTGCATGAATAAATTATCTTTATTGTACAATCCAGACACAGAGGACTCTCCAGTATACACCCACCATTTTTTTAGCCCTTGTTGCAAGTTAAAAAAAAGACACATTTTTCGTTAATGTTTATTGATAAAATATAGTGAAACCACGCACTACAAAAAGACGCAACCTGTCCAGAAATTGAATTTGCCTAACATATTTTTCAACGCGGTAAATAGTTTTAGAAGATATTCGAGAAAGATGATTTTGACAATAAAATTTGTAAATAAGGAGTAGGCGAAAGGACTGTGATTGTGGAGATTTTCGGGGAGGTAGATCGTGACTTTGCTGAAGTTACTCTGTTTTTCAACATATTTTTGTTTCCACAGATCGATTCTTGGAGCAATTATGTATAAAAAAGTGCAAGGAAATAATGCTCGTTTATTACATTTTTTAAAAATTACAAATTGAGGTGTCATATGAAATTTGAAGTAGGAATTATTGATTTTCCTAAAATAATAATCATTTAATACTTTTTCAGGTGCAATATTTCTAGGAATTTTTTGTCCTTGATATTAGTTTTGCTTTTAATATTTTAAACCTTAAAACCGAATACCAAAACATCTTCAACATTTCATGATAATCGACAAGCTGCAAAGGGGATTGTAAGAAATAACAGTGACCAATACAAAGTACTTTCTTTAATTACTTTGTTCATTAAATTACAATAAAATTCTACAACTGAGGTTCTACGTTTTGAGAAAATTGAATTTATACAAACGATTGAATGAGTAACATGTCAAAGGAATACCTATATATGAACCGAATGATTTTGTAGGAAAGAGTTACATGACTTCGAACTCTGTCCAGCAACGAAAGTTACGTTCTCTCGTTAATTTTAAAGTATACATACACCGACTCATAGTATATTACATATCAGGTTATTTACAAAAATCATTTGAGAGTACATAGTACGAGTTGATGTCCTTCTTTTAAGATGCAAATATTTATGAGAAGTGTTCGGTCATACACATGAAATGCTTCATTTACATATACATATTGGCTTGAATGTTTGCTGATTTATTCGATGACAAGCGCTCATTCGCTCTCATTCAAAGATTTATTCGAAATAGATCTACGCATCGGGCAGATAAAGTTTTTACATTCATTTTCATTTACGAAAATTGCTTTGCAATCCTTCAAAAATACAACAAGTGACGTTAGTGTCTTCTCATTCATTTTCTACATACATTAGATCGCTGTTAATCGAAATGTTTGAATAGTACTGCGACATCTTAAAAAATACAATTTATATGTATTATGGATCTATATATATATTTTAACTGTTTAATCGTTTTAAAATCGTAACAATTTCATGAACTGAAGTACATGGTTTGAGAACGATTTAATGTCATTTGTTGTATGCCTAGGAAACAGTATTAAGCGGAATCAGATACTTTTCACTAGATCGAGATTTGTCGCTCTGGTAAAACGAATCCGCCTTTAGTACATTACAAATTCAACTGTTTCTACCGCTTTATATACAGATTTTACAATGATTATCGGCAACGATAAATAGATTATCATTCTGGAACAAATTGTTATCATTCTTGGTTTTAATTTTCGAAGTGGATTTAATGATAGTCAAATAATAGTGTTTCACGATATACAGGGTGGGGCACTATAAACAGCTCACCTGAATAACTCGCTTGCTTTTACTTTTGAAGATAGAAGAAAAATAGAAAATGCATCAGACCAAGCTTACTCGATATCGAGGCGCTCGTAATCTGATGTCATTAATTTTTTTATAGATGGAGATGTCAAGGAGATATGAAGGTCAACTTCATTTTCCTTATAAAAAAGTACTAACCTATGTATGTCGAAAAGTTAGTAGTTCAGGAGATATTTCAATTTAAATAACTCTAAAACACCATTACTGTCGTACTAAGACGTTAGCGTTCACTTACTAGTGTAACGTCTTAGTATGACAGTAATGGTGTTTTATCTCCTGAACTACTAACTTTTCGACATACATAGGTCAGTACTTTTTTATAACGAATGTCCAGCTGAATTGATTGATGTATTAAAAAATATCTCATTCCATTTTAAAAAATGAAGTTGTTCTTCATATTTCCTTGACGTCTCCACCTATAAAAAAATTAATGACATCAGATTACGAGCGCCTCGATATTAAGTAAGTTTGGTCTGATTCATTTTCTTCTATCTTCAAAAGCAAGCGAGTTATTCAGGTGACCTGTTTATAGTGCTCCACCCTGTATAACATCTTATACGTATGCATATCAATTTTAATTTACACTTGCATATCTCGTGTGTCACAAGAGTCTAGCAAGCAAACAATGAAATTTCACCGAAATATCATAAATTATATATAATATCTTGTTCCATTTATCGTCGACGATCTTAATGATTCAAACATTTTACAATAGTGGTTTCTAATAAATGCATCTAGTGACTAGTATTTACAATTTGAGTGCAGTAGATTCCCGATTAACCGGTCTCTAATTATCAGATAATTCAAATACGTGTATTTACGTGGTACCACTTACAAATTGTAAGCTGAAACAGATGTGCATGTTCTGTGGAATTATTATAAAATATTTGCTTGTATAGTCAGTTGATGGCGGGACCGAGTAAAATGGAGTCTACGGCATCGACAATTGTACAGGTTTAATGCTATAATGGCTTAGGTTGCATAGAATAAATGCTGCTCATTAATTAACTGGAAGCTTTTCGTCCAAGTATCAAATATTAAATTGATTCAATGAACCTAAATAAAATAAAGAGAAGAACACAAAAACGATTGAAATATAAATGTTGATGCTACAATTTTCCTTCTAGATTGACAGTTTCGGACACGTATGTACATACATATACGGTGTATGTATAGCAAATGTAATACGAAATATCCGAATATAATCGTTTTTATTCTATGCACAACCGCCAGTCAGTGTGTTATGTACAAACTCAGGTCAGACATGTTATAATATTTCGAGTTATCATATTTCTGCGGTATTTACAAATATATTCAAATCTGCGACCTTTCATTTTGTACGTTATTCCACATACATCGGCCACACGCAAGCTCCTCCGTTCCGTTCCTTTAAAAGTTTAAACGATCTCAACACATGTTCACGGTTGCTCGCACACTATACATCACAATTACATAAAACCTTCATTTACATACTTGTTGCGCGTCTACGCATAGAGATACGGAAACGATGCGCGTTTCTTTATACCCTACGAAGTACTACAGAGTAATTGTGTATTTTTTTTTTGTTGTCTATGCGATCACATATAATATTATACTAGTTTAATTAGGCCGAATACGTAGTAACTGATTGGACTGTTAGTGTAAATGATAAGTATACAATGAAGTGCAAAGAAATAATGTGTGTTATACTTGGTGTACACATACGAACCGTCAGCGGCCCTCTGTCAAAGTAGAATCATTGTTGCAATTTTATGCTTATCGATAAACGCTTCTGTCACTGTACATCTTTATAATAATGCAGCGGTATTGTACAAAGGAGGGGGACGTACAGGTCGAATTTAAATAACACAACTTCTTTAAATATTGTTCTTTGCGTTCTTGAAAACGAAGACTCGATCGAAAGAATTTTGTTGTTTAATTACATCGATATTATTTTGCGCAATCACCTTGTCCTACAGATCCTAACGGCTCATGTTCTTCCGCACTTGAACTTAGGATTGAGCATTAAAATGTGAATGGCAATTACACTGTAATAATAGCAAATTAATAAAACTGATTTATAAGAAAATTGAAAAATGATTTATAAGAAAGCGAATGAAAGTATGATTTATCCGAAAGAGTATTAAATTTGCGTTTTCCATAAAATGATAAATTGATAGGTAATTTTCCGGAAAGAAGAAGCAGCATCCTCGCGACTCGTTTAAAATAAACGATATTAGCGGAGGCTTGGAGCGTAGAATGAAACATGAAACGAAATGCGACCTTCATCTTTGATAATTACACAAGTAAGAAACGTTCCGTGAAACAATCGAACAAAAGTGTGCCGGTAAAGAGTTCTATCATTTCCGTTTGTAGAATCGACGGAAATGAAAGGATCTCATTTGGCTAACGACGCGTATGATTTCAGAGCTTTTCACTTGACCAACAAAGAAAGAAAGGAGAGAAATCGATAATATCGAGCGAAACAGATAAAGGGAAATGCCGTTAAGCTGCAGCACAGAACGATACTGAAACTTGATATAATTAGTTCAAAATTCTTTAAAGTAATTCTGATTGGGAACAAACGTTAATTGCGTTTCCCCCTTTGACAATTCTTTCTCCCGTGGACATCTTTATATCACGGTGCTGCAGTTTCAACGTTGGAGCAGCAAGAAGCATGGCTCGGTGACTAGTCGAAAAATTATTTCTATCACGATAATTACATTTTATCGTGCAGTTTATTTATATGTAATGAGATTAGAGTCTTCGGTTTCGTTCGAACGAGTACGCACAAGAAATACGTTCCGTCGAGAGCACGTCGCTATCGTTTCAAAACAATAATACACCTGACACGAGGAAATAGAAAAATACATATCTTTGTTTAGTGATGGCCGTGCGAAAGTCATGCTTGTGTATCATAAATTGAAGACGAAAGTTAGCGTAACTGGTTAAATACCTTTTCTTTCTCGTGACCAACATTATAGAGAATGACCATTTTCAGTGGCAGCTCATAGTCGCCATTCCGAGTGCGAAGGGTAGGACCCTCAGAAATCTAACTAGAAAGGAACTCGAATCTCACTAGATTAAGGGTGGAAAAAATGGGTTTGCGGGAATCCGTTTGTTGTCCTTATTTGAGCATATTTTGGGCTGGGTGAGGGCTCAATCTAAAGCGGAAGGTTCAGCGCATGGTGCTCTGGTTATTACAGCAGTCAAAAAAGTCTTCAGCGGCAGAAAAATACATTGGAATCTGCGGGTATTTTTTCTCGATTTTTCTCCTACTTTGGACACTCAAATTATTATACAGGGTGTCCCAAAATTACCTTAGTTTAATGAAATGGGAGGTTCCCGAGATCATTTTAAGCGACATTTTCCTTTGCAAAAATGTTATCCGCGGCTTTGTTTAGGAGTTATTAACGAAAAACACGGACCAATCAGAGCGCGACCTAGACGCGAGTTGGCACAGTCGGCCCGGCGCGCCAACTGTTTATTGGCCGCGGATAACATTTTTGCGAAGGAAAATGTCGCTTGAAATGATCTCGGGAACCTCCCATTTCATTAAACTAAGGTAATTTTGGGACACCCTGTATATAAGCATAATCTCGTTAGCCTCATGACCAGAGCACCATGCGCTGAACCTTCCTCTTTAGATTGAGCCCTCACCCAGCCCAAAATATGCTCAAATAAGGACAACAAACGGATTCCCGCAAACCCATTTTTTCCACCCTTAATCTAGTGAGATTCTAGTTCCTTTCTAGTTAGATTTCTGAGGGTCCTACCGCCTTAAAATGAAGAACCACTTGTGTGTTATTTCCAAATCAGATGTAAACTGAGACTTTCGGTAACAAAAGTTGCAAGAACGGTGAAAAGTGCAGTAACATTCGCGAATGAATTACAAGAGCAGTTCGAATGCGTTTCGAAAAATTTGCTGCCAGCGTTTGTCGGGATTGTACCCGAGTTTTACAAGGAAAAAGCAGTGTGCGCGTGTGTGTGTCTTTGTGTACGTATGTGCGTGTGTCGTTGATTTCGGTGGGTTGCGACGGTAATGGTCGCCGATAAATTTATTCTATCGACGCGCGTCCATTAATTGATCCCTTTCGCGGATGAGATAAATGACGATGAACAGGACGAGTCTTGATCCCCGAAGGATTTTCCTGGCATAACCATTCTTTTGGTAGCTGGCTGACGCGACTACGACAGCGCGGATAGAAGGATTATGCAGGCGGCCGCTCTAGATTGCGCGAGAAAATTCGTGCTGGTGCCCCTGGATGACATCGATTGCGCCGTGTTGTCGATTCTTCGTGGTCGCACCTGGCTATCGACGCTTTTACGTCCTTTCGTTGCCATATTGTTCTCCACCTCGTTGTAACCGCCATTGCTCGCTCTACCGTGGATCCGCGCGTCTGAGGAAAAAGTGATTGATCCATAATACATGTCAGACACCGTGATACCTGACCTAATTACTGCGAATTTGGGACAGCTTTTAATCAAGGAAACAACCATTCGCATCACCATTCAACCTCATTTTTGGTTTGCTACAGTTCAGCACAGTTTGCTACGAAAGTTCGCCTGCGCGAATGTTTTGGACATTTGGTGGACATACATATATAAGTTGTTTGCGAATTCACAGTTCTCCCTAATTCGAGAAGGTGTGCATCCATATGCACACCTCAAACGTGTTCATTAAAATGAAAATAGGGTTGTGCTATATTTTTTAACTTGGAAAATAACAGTAAACTTTTTTTCGTAATATTTGGAACGATCAGCCAGTGCACAATAAACTGCATAGATTTCTTTCGATGAAATTGATCATGAAATTGGTGTTCTGAAAATCAAGAAAGGCTTGGTTGCGCCGAATACAGTTGTGAATACCGTTGTTGTTTCAGTTACGTTGATAACAGACTCATTGGTCTGGGCTGCTCATTAAACGCGATTAACACGATTAACCGAGATGTGGTTCAGTAATGAATAATGTACACCGATCCCGTACCTCATTAGCCACTCATTCTCTTAAAATTGTCTAGATGCAGCGACGACATTGTTTCTTTATTGAATTCGTAACGGTTTTGATTCGCTCGTATATATTACAAGTGCATGTATAATATTATATATGTATGTACACATATAATGTATGTGTTCCTCGTAAACCGGTAACCGAGATTTTTCAATGATATGCTTGCGAACTGACGTCGCTCTTCCACTTTCCCGAAGTTTCGTAATGCAACCCCAGTAGCCCAGCATTTTATTCGTCAACTTCTTTATGCACGTGCCAAATCTCATGGAATACCTTCTGGCGTGGTTTTGCATGACGTTGAGCAAACAAACGAGCAAATAGCGAAACAGAAATTTGCTTCCTACCACTACCAGATTGATGGGTGTAAAAAAACTTGGCAGACAGCGAAAAATGAGCCCAAAGAAAGAATTTCATATTTACTCGTAGCAGAACACATTGTTTAAAAAAATTTGAAAAAAATCTCTATCTCATGAAACCCGAATTTGTGCTGTTCCATTGAACAATAACAAATACATTTATAAAATCGGTACTTTCGCGTATAGCAGTGATTATTATGGAAGCTTTTGAAAAGTGAATGACACGTATCATTGTTCCGAAACACAGCGGATGAACAATTTCGAGAGATGAGATTGAAAAGGATGAAATACATTATTGAATTTGTACTTGTGAAACTTCCAAAATTCCGATGATCCCGTTCGAGTAATTAGAGGCGAAAATTAAATTCGCATGTTCCAGCGGGAAGAATTCGCAGCGGGAACGCGCTCGCTAACTTTGATAGAAATTTCAATGGCATTGCTTATCCTGCTTTAGGCTCTTTCTTTACGGCCAATTTAAGTTCCGGGAGCCGTAGTTTTCCGTGGGTTAATCTGCTTTATGTGCTTCCCGTCTTCGCGAGCGTTTGCCGCCGTTTCTAAATACCTTTCTTTCGGCTGATCTGCGAAAGAAAGAGCCGTAAACATGGTGGCGCGGCGCGGCGGTGGCGGAAGCGGAATCCGCGGCGTTGTTTCGCGAGGATTACCGTTTCGACCTTTCCCCGACGCGACGCGACGCGACGAGACGCGTCGAGCGACGGATAACAATCGGGAAAGAGTGCGAATACGGGAAAGAGGACTTGTAAGGAAGTTCCAGAAACGGAGGACCGGATTACTTCCATGGTCCGGGGCCGGGGCGATGTAGTAGTTCATAAACCGCATGGGATTTCATCAAAATCCCGTTGAGAGCGCGGCGTTTGTCGCCCTGGCGCGGCGCGAAGATCTACGGCGTTGTGCCACGTTGCTGAAAGTTTGCGGGTAAATTTCACGCCTTCTCTTAAACTTTCCCCTCAAAAAGTTTCTCATCCTCGGTGTGCGTAAGTTCTCGCATTACGCCGGAGCGATGATTTAAAGGGAAGTTCCCGGAATTTCTAAGCGGGATAACGTATTTACGTTAAAATACGCCCACCGTTTCCACTTTTTGTCCGTTTTAAACTTTCTGATGAAGCCCTATAATTGAATCCACTGTCTCGAACCGCTCCCCGTCTCATCGTACCCAAGCCCGACCATATTCGGATCGGGCAAATTCGAATCGCACGAATTAACCTCTCAAGGCGTATTCCGGTTTTTCATTTTCAAAAAAATCGATTTTTCCTTACATTTATGAGAAAGCACAAGCGTTGTAGAATTCGTGCAATTAACGTAGCAATCATGATGTGTATTTAAAAATTAATCATGCAGGTCCTACTTCAAAAACCGGTAAATATGTGTGCAAAATTACAAGGCAGAAGGTTCAATGGGTTTCTACAAGCAATTCCTAAAAATTCAAAAACATAGTTACACATCAAAATAAGAAAAAGAGGTAATATAAAGGCATAATGTAACCGAGAAATTAAAAGTTACAATATAATAGAGACTGTAAGACAGACATTTAGTTATCATGGACTCGTTGAAGAATACAAAAGTTTCCGATCGTGGAAATAATATTCTACAAAAAATAACAAATGCGGCGACACTGTATTTGTTACAATCATTCCAACGATACACGTGCACATAATTCGGGCAGCAACGGCGAATAAAGAGACTGCAAGTAATAACCAGGAATAATCGTTGAGGCCGCTCTAATTAGGTAGAACCGCATGAAAATTTTTCATCGTTTATTAATGTCGATGCTTGCTTTGTTAAACTTTCTGATTAAAAAAAAAGTGTTCCGCAACAGCCGCGCGCGATCCGTAGAAGCGTCGAACGACGCGACGCGAGAATCGTACCGTGCAGCATCACGTAGTACGTTCAATTCGATTTTTGTTTGGCAAGTTTCGCGGCATGTAAGCGTCGATGCGCGCGTTTGAATATTCAAACTTGTTTTGACAACATCGCATCTGTTACTGAAATAGACAATGTCAAAGATGAAACGAAAACGATGTCTCGGATCTTTTCGCGTCGGAAACGAGCAGAGGTGGGTATTATTTGGCGAAACAAATATTTGAAATACTATTTAATATTTTAGATTTTATTTCGCTGAAAGAAAATAGTATTTTAAATGTGATATACAATTTCAAAAATTAAATATTTCTATTTTAACAATCCGAACCTCAAAATAAAATATTTCTATTTCAACAATTTGATCCACAAAATAAAATATTTCTATTTTAACAATCTATAGGAAACACGAAATAAAATATTTTACTTTTTGCATTGTTATAATACTCTGAAAAACCGCATAAACATCGTTAAAAAACGATGTACACTCATAAATGTACTGAATTCGAACCGTGATTTTCAGCAATAATATTTGGAATTAAATTGAAAATAAAGACAAAACATAAATATTTTCAATATTCTTTACCATAAACAAAATACTATTTTCAAAAAAATTACTATCCCAAACAAATTATTTTATTTTCAAAAATGACTGCATCAAATAAAATATTTTATTTTCAAAGTTGTACACATACTTTAAAATAAATGGGATAATTTACTATTTACTATTTAAAATACTATTTTCCCCAGCTCTGGAAACGAGACGGAGGAAAATAACGAACTTGTTTGATAGAGAGGGGAATTCGAGCGCGGTAGAATTTCATGAAAACTATTCTTCCAGTTGCAACGATTATGAAGTCTTTTTCAATGACCTAAAATCCATGACATCCATAACGAAACATATTGTTTATTCAGTTTGAATTTTTGCAAGTGTCTTGACAAATAAAGTCGTGTTTACATAAACTTTCGCAGATGCTGGTGTTTATTAATACTTGGAAAACATTTTGTGATGCCATATCAGCAACTCGAATTGTTAAAGTCCTTGAGAACCAAAAATTCTGAAATGAAAAACTTGGAAAAGCTTCGGTGACATTTAACAATAATTATATTGCTATTAATCTTTCTGTAAAGGAAGGAGGTGTCCGGTCCGGTTGAATTTTCGCAACTTCTTGAGAAAAATTCGTGTTTGCATAAAAGTCGACAGCCGAGCAATTTGAATCTCAAGGGACAGCTGGTATTCTTCGCGCAGTTGGTATTTAGATTCGGCGAAACTAGCATATTGTTCCACGAGCGGAATTGCGAGCGAGAAGCAATTAATACGTGCAACGGTTTCGAGGCACCTCTTGACTCTGCGAACAATGCTGTCATAAATCGCGACCCCTGCGAGACACCCTCAGCGATCGGCACGACCAGGTCCTCGGAACCGATCCCTTAATTAGCTCGAACCCATCCTGCGTTCGATTTATCCTGGAGGAGGAATCATTACTTTCCATCTACAGGACGCATATCGACCAATCGGCGCACACAATTTTCCTAGATCGTCGATCTCGCGACGCGAATGCACTCTGTAATAATCCGATTAGGGGCCCCTTGCGCCGTCGAACCGTAATATTTCATTGTCTGACACGAATTTTGATCCGTGATAACTGAACTGTGGTTTCAGTGTACATTACTGTACATTGTGGAACAAATCCGATCATTTTTATCTGTATCCTACTGCAATCGGATCATTCTCAACGATCTGCGATTTGTGGACATCTAATTGTTCGCTGATTGTTTCATTTTGCTGAAAGACAGGGGAGAGTTTCCTGAGTATATTAGCACACACACAGTTATTATATTGTATGACGCTAAATGGTTGCAAATGGCTGTCAAAGTTTGAAAAGGGCTTGTTAACTGCAGCTTTTTAAAATTGTATAACATGGAATGGTTGGGCATAGCTGCAAAAAGTTTGAAAAGGGGTGGTTCCGCGCAGTTTGCAGTCATTACTTTTGCATTTCTGCGAAAGTCTGTCGCGTTTGGGTTCTGTGGACATTTCTAAAGAGAAAATCATTTTAAAAATGTGTTAAAAAAGATGTTTGTGCGGCCATCGTAGTAATCACGATATTACAAAAATTCCCATTCGAACATATAATATTTTCATTTATTCTCTATTTAAAATATTTAATTTTTTGTGGAAAAGTTTTCATACATTTCAGAGGCTACTATGATTGTTTAAGATAGAATTTCTAAAAATTACTTACCATCGCTTCTAACAACGTTCGGCAACGATGAAACAGTTATTTGAAAAGGATTTGGTTCAGCACTAGGTAATGGCCTTTGCCGCGAGTTTTGAATGTTTTCAACTGTAAAGGTATTGAAATAATTCTCACAGGAAATATCAACAAACGTTTTAAAATATTTTAAATTGTGAGAAAAAATGTTATTGAGATTATTGAACACACTGTCGCAAAAATTTGAAATCTTTGAACAGATCATTTAGTGAATACTATTTATGTTATACTAAAATAGTCGCATAAATTTTACCTTCTTGAATTGTAGGTAGTGGAGTGGTCGACGTCGTTCTCAATTGCGTTGTTGGCGTTGAAATCTCTGTAAAAATATGCTTTGGGTGAAACTACGTTTTAAAACGTGTTAAATATAAATTCTTAGACTCATGACTGTAATTCTTAAATTAATTCTAACAAATATCATATAAAACATATTTACAATCTACCTTTCACCAGGTTATTAAAAAAGGATTGACAATTCTTACAGAATTCAGGTTACCTTATTTGAATAAATGATAAAAAAACATAGTGAAAAAGATCACGCTAAGGGATCGCTTTTTCTCAATTTTCTCAATTTTATATCGAAATTAACCATACAAAGCGTTAATCTGCTTGCACTTAAAAAAAAAAACATGTCAATGGTTGTGTTTTCATATTCTTCGCAGATTCGGGGAAAAAAAATAAAAACCCGACTTTTACGAGACTGCCTGCTCGTGACAATTTATTTTACATGTTTTTTTCCCCGGTACAAACGCTAGCCACGGTTGCATAAATCAAGATTGGCTCCGATATTTTAGCGCTAGGCGCATATATATGCGCCACGTCCAATTTATTTTTGTTTATAAGTTACAGGTGACACGCAGTAAATTCACAACTGCTCAAAGGAGAAAACAAAAAGTTTATATCGGAGAGATAGCTGCATAAAACAACACATTTATCTCGTTGAATTGTTACTTAACCAAACCATTAAGCGAACTTGATTATTTTGAACTATCCACATTTAGTAACATTTCGCGAAACTGACCGTTTCACCAATACTCATTGATTCTGAAGCGATACATTAAATCGTTTTAGTTTTCACGAAATCGCGTTAGATCGAGTTATTTGGTATAATAGAAACTTCGGACATCGTCAATTGCGATTATAAAAATGATTTTGCCGAAATTCGACACAGAAATTTTTGCGGCGCGGTCACAGGCACAGCCTCTCATATTTTTCGCGTGGCTCGGTGACTTTGGAGTGCAACCTGTGCATCGAAACAGACGTTTCGGCAGAAATCAGCCGGCCGAGGTTGTTGTAATCGTTCGAAAGGCTGTTACTCAATTCGCGAAATCCTGTTTCCGGTGCAATTACGTGGCGACGGCGACTTCGGGGCGATTTAAAGTGTATAAATGCGCGTTTAAATCGCGGGCACAGCCGAACGACTATTTAAGTAGCACGCCCGGTAATCCATCGGACTGGTAACTGATTAAAGCACAAAGCCCCGGCGTTCAATCTGCGAGTATAGAAACGCGAAACCCACAATTACGCTCCGATAGATAGCTGCGGCTTCTTTTTGCCGAGAAACAGAGGGACAGCGGTGGTTATCGGTGATTCACGGCTCGCGCCTGCTCTTCAGGAAATACGATTTTCACGGGGATAAAAAGGTTCACTTTATCGAAACGATAAATTACTTTTTGATATCCAGCCCCGTATGATTGCCAAACCATTTAGGAAGACCCCGGGTAGGCCGGTTTAGATCGAAACACAATCGCCCGGGCTCTTATTTCACGTTACATTTGATCCTCGAACGCGGCATATGTACATTGTAGTCGGGGTCAAATTAAATGCAACCGCTGATTGGCCTCATCGTTCAAAGTGCCAGCTGCGTTCCAAACAATGCACTAGTTGTCCTGCTTTGATATCAGAATTCCAAAGGAAGTGCATTCTTTAAGAGCTCTACTGTGTATGTTCGACTCAATAAAGTAGGAATAAGCAGAACGCGTATATTTTGATATTTTTTTCATTTTTTTTTTATTCTTGCTTTAATAGTATGATTTTCGATGGACTACATTTTTCGTACTGAATTTTCTGATCTCGCAAAATATTAATAAACAGGAAGTTTCCACCGTAATTATCTAAATTCCATTTTTGCATACTTCAATAGAAATTTCACAATTTTTATTCTTGCTTTAATCGAATGATTTTCAATGAAGTGCATCTTTAAACGCAAACCCAGTTCGAGTGTACTTTCCAAACTCGCAAAATAATTAATAAAAAGTCTCCTTCATCATTATGAAACTTTTATTCCTGTATATTTTGAAACAAATCTGATCATTTTTGTTCTTGTCTTAGTTGAACAATTTCCAAGAAAATGCAGCTTTGAATACAGAATTTCACCATTTTTTGCAAACCAGCACAACAATCGTAATCAACACAACCTTTCGCTGTATAAAAATATCTATAAACACGAACAAGGCTTTATTATATATTGAAAGTTCGAAAAATAACGTTAACGAAGGTTTCACTAATAATTGCAGAAGCTTCTACAGGATCTCCCCATGCATTTCTACCATTGCGAACATCTTCAAACAGTGTTATTTTAATTAAAACTCGCAGTTCGTACAAGTGAAGCTTGCTAGTAGACGGATTAAACCATGCGCGAAAAGTACGAAACAATAAGGGAGAAGTATATGCGTCTTGTTTAATCTCAATTTTGTGACGTGTATTTTAGTGCAACTGCAGCATACGTTGCAGCGCACCAGGTGGCCCCCGCGTCATCTCTTTTATTAAAAGCACGCTGCGATGCAGTTCAATTTTCGTTCCCTTTATCGAAAGAACGCAGTCGATTCGAATGATCACTTTACGCGTCCGCAATCGCATGGCTTGTTTGAGTTTCCACGTTGCTTGTTCCTCGCACACATATCCTGAACGGAGCACTAAAAGTGACTACATATTTATTATTTTATAGAAATAATGAGAATCTACGTATCTCGAAATTCTTCGTAATTCTTTTTATACAATACATACAGGGTGTCCCAAAATTCCTTCAACAGCCGGAAATGGGAGGTTTCTGAGATCATTTGAAGCAACATTTTCCTTTGCAAAAATGTCATCCGCGGCTTTGTTTAGGAGTTATTAACGAAAAACACGGACCAATCAGAGCGCGACCTAGACGCGAGTTGGCACAGTCGGCCCGGCGCGCCAACTGTCTATTGGCCGACTGTGCCAACTCGTGTCTAGGTCGCGCTCTGATTGGTCCGTGTTTTTCGTTAATAACTCCTAAAGAAAGCCGCGGATAACATTTTTGCAAAGGAAAATGTTGCTTTAAATGATCTCAGGGACTTCCCATTTCCGGGTGTTGAAGGAATTTTGGGACACCCTGTATACCAAAAGAAATTTTCTTGAATAATTGATGGACCTTTAGAATCTCAACAATCGTAAATGTAATATATTAGAATCTGCCGTTTTGACAGGTCCTGCTAGTGTGTCGATGACAATGCTAAATTCAACAGTGCAGTGTTGCTTATGCATCGCCTTGAGTCCAGCCATTTAAATTTGAAGCTTGTTGGGCGTAATCGAGACGGCACTGGACCTAATATTAAACGGAAAGATAAAGGTACTTACTATAAAGTGTAATGTTCCCATTCGCTACGCCGCGCGTGTTTTTTGATATGCATTTGTACAACCCGTAATCCGTCTCTGCTACCGAGAGAATGGTAAGTTTCATGTGCACTTTGTACGTGCTGTCTGAGACCGACTGTGTGTACCTTGTACCTGGAAAATGAAAAACGAGGTTAGCCTACGACGGAGCCGAGGTTACTTTTCTTTGGACAAAGCTCTTTGGCCGGCATCATAATTTATTCTAAAATAATTACTACTTTAAAGCGACAGTGCATACAATGTATAAGTCAGTGAAAAGGGTGCAAAACGTTATGCCGACTGTTTTATGCAACGCGAGACCGGGGGGAATCCAGAAAAAGGTGTCTGATGTAATAATACTGATATTTGGGCATGCAATTTATCATTTCTCGTGGAAAGCTAAAAACGTTCTGCATCTGACACTTTCTCCCGACTTTGTCCGTTTTCGAGACACTTAGCAATAGCATGCACGAGTCAAACTTATCTGCTCCAGATTTTTCACTTTGCTTTTATTGAAATACTAATCGGTACCTTTGTATGGGATCATTCAGTAAACGTCGAATAAGTAAATATTTAATGTTCCACAGTTTGATCGTAGCGAAACGTTTACGGAAATAAGTGCATCGAACAGGAAGGGAAGGATGTATTTGAATTGATTAGAAATCGATGGTTCGAGTTTAACTAGACGTAAGAATATTTCGAAACGCATTTGTCAATATCATGCCATTTTGATTCGTTCAAACTCTGCGCCCTCCCACCTTGCGTTCGATCAACCATAAAAACAGGCATTAAGGTCTCCTGCATGAATTCATATCCACCAAGGGAATTATTGGATTCTCTGTCTATTGGATCGGCAAATCTTACAGATTCTGTATTTCTTCTTTCGCTACGCGTTCATCACCGATCAAATTTTCAATCGTTCGATTCTGTTGATTTTATACTCCTTACTTTATCATGTGTTCATTAATTCTTGCAGCGAAGCTTGCTGTATTTCTGTCATACTAACGACACGCTTCTTTCATCATTTCTAATTTCGCGTCACGATCATAATTATAACAAATGATCTGTGTGCAAAATTAAAATGTTTTGTGTCAGTCGCAAGCAACCAGATAAAAATTTCTTTCCCTTTTTTAAATAGTTTTAAAAGAGTTGAAAACCTTAACGTAACCTTATGTAACATTCAATAAATCTTGTAGTAAATAGATTGTAAATCTCTGGGCAAAATAAAAGTTTTCTGTGTCAATTGCATGAAACAAGAGTCAAGTAAAAATTTCTTTCCTTTTTAAGTAGTTTTCAGAAGATCTTAATTTCATTTCATTTGATACTCAAATGTAATATAATAATAAAGGTAGAGCTTTGCCAAGAGCATGAAGGATGAGATCAGTGCGATTTTCACATATACTTTCGCGAACAACTTTCGCCGGGCAAGTGATATTAATCTGAATTCACAGTGTTGATATTAATCCCGTCGCAAGTATGCTAATTAATTCAGAGTAAGGACTCTTAGTTTTCATTAAGCGTGGCTTTCAATTACTGTTGTTTCCTCTTTAGACACCTCGTTTTCGTGTTTTCGTTCCGAAATGTACGTTGCCGAGGACGAGGGAACTTTACACCACACGGTTTGTGGCAAAGCGAAAGAAAAGGAGCCACTACTGCCATTATTGAAGTGGATCACGCTATACAGTCGTTATTATACGCAGCAGGAAGTGGGAGCGATCTCAGCATATTATATGAAATTATGCAACTAATCCAAGACAATTAGCTCGTAATCAACTTCTCTTTTTTGCAATGTTAAAATAAATTAAATTCTCAGACAACAACAATAAAACGTTCATTTGTTGTCCCTGTTGATCATACACAAATTAAATCTCCTATTTAGACGTGTGCATCCAGTGCAGTTTCTGTAGAATTTGACGGATTCCAAAAAATCGCTTGTTCTTTGAAAAATTACGTGAAAGAATACACAAAACGCAGACAATGAAATAATAGCTTCAGTAAAATTGTATGAACAAGGTAAAAAATGATTCGAAGAAGTGATTCAGACTTTTAACAAAGTGCTAGCATACTATAGCAATTTCTGCAGCGTGAAGTTCTCCGGATATTCAAAGTCGTTCGAGCAGTAATGCACAGCGCTGTATCTAGCCGTTTATCTCAGAAATGAAAGGGCGATCATCGTCATCCGACGAAAGAATTTTCCGTTCCATTTTCCCTTTTGTAAATTGCTCGGCAAAAATATGAATTCGCGTAAACGTTCGCAAGTCTAATAATGAACGAAGCGAACACGGCGAAGCCGCAGTAAAGAGATTTCGCAATTAACAGTTCGAGATTGCTCGGGGGCCCGGAAGAGAGTGAAATTTATAAGTCTAATGATCCGAGGCGAGTCGGAAAAGTATTTTCTCGGTTAAAGAGAAACTTTTCCCCGAGAAATGTATGAGTGAATACGATAGAAACAGAGAGGAACGGCGCGCCGTAGGAGAGGGGAAGTAACAGCGAGAGTGTGGAATGCATTTATGTAGTAGTTCTATCGACCGTTGAAAATGGTAGAAAAACTTTCACCAGCTTCGAGTTCCAAAAGCAGATGAAAAAGTTTAACGACGTTGAACTGCGTTGCCGGGCATTACCACGCTAGTCATTGAATAGATTTTCCGAAATAAAACTCCCGTTCAATTCGAAAGTTACCGCCGCGCCGCCGCGCCGCGCCGCGCCGTTGTTTTCCTTTGCCTTTCAATTAGACAGCTTATAACGATTGTTTACGCCCACGCACGATCAAAATTACTTGGCAGACTTTGAGGGATACCGGGAAACTTCGTACGACTTTATCTGTATGTCAGAAAAGTTAAAACAAATTTTATCGTTATCTCATATTAATTAATTATTTATTTATTGACGCCATAAACCTAGTTTGGTTTATATAGCATACATAGAAATAACACTTTACAAAAAATTAGAGAAGTATATAACGTAATATGTAATATGTATAAAGTGGAATTATGTAATATAACGGTAAGCGCTAAATCCTAATCTTACATTTTTTGAGAAAGTTAAAAATAAACATTAACGCTTTAATGTCTCGTACGCTTAGAAAAAAATTAATATTGTAGGGAGGGTAGTGTTTACGATTGAGGAGCAGTTCAAACAGGTGATCTCGTTCTGAATCATATTCTGGACATTGCCAGATAATATGATTGAGGTCCTGAGCCTCCGCTCCGCATTCACAGGAACCATCCGAAATGAAACGTACTCTCGCCAGGAAGGCATTTAAATTATAATGATTCGAACGGCTTCTGTTGACAAATGTAACAAAATCTCTCGGTAATCTGAGACCCGAAAACCAGTGTATTCTTGAATCGTTAAAGAAATTTTGAAAAAAATTTATACCTTTGTATAAGGCTTCAGTCTTAATTTTATCATTCGATGACATCCTCATTTGGTATTTGAAATCACTAAAAAAGTCGGTAAACGGTATTTTAAAATTGGATAGGGTTCCTGATTCTGCAGCTTCTTTGGTTAACGAGTCAGCCTTTTCATTTCCTATTAAGCCAATGTGCGCCGGGATCCAGATAAATTTGATAGATTTTGTATTACCACTAGTAGATATAAAATTAAAATATTTGTCTTTAATTTCTATAAGTAGTTTGTTACACTGAGAATGAAACAAAGGTTTTTGTAAAGCTTTGACAACACTTTGTGAATCTGTGAGAATAAGAAAATTTGAGTCTGTGTGCGAGCTAACCACATCTAGTGCTCGATTAATCGCAGAACATTCTGCTGTAAAAATGGATGCTTGACTATGTAGGCTGATTTTTTTGCTCATATTTAGTTGTGGGCAGTAATAAGCTGCCCCCACTGACTGTGCATTTTCTGTTTTACTACCATCTGTGTAAATCTCAATCGTTTGCGGAGGGGCCGACTCAATATAGTGCTTTAAGGTAGCATTAGGATTAGCCGAGTTCTTTATAGATTTACCTAATTCAAGGTCACAAAGCGGGATGTTAACTAAAGATATCTGTAGTTGCTGGAGTATATGGGATGCCTTTCATTTGTCGCGTTATCTCATATGTTGTGTGTAATTGCCGACTCCAAAAGGAAATGCAGGAAATTTATTTTACAATGGAGAGGGTCGTCCTACAACACTTATACTTACAGAAAGTGCTAGGAAAAAACCAATACTGCGCGCTTAAGACTGCACGACCAAAGTGAAAACTTCTATGGCGATCGCACACCTGTTTGTTTCTCGCTTCCCTCGAGTTTACCCGAATAGCATTTCACCGCGGAGCGTGACGAATAATGATTTTTTGAAAATAAAAATCCAGGAAACACTTAATGGGATAATGGCGTTGGCCCGCGACCGGCCCGATTTCGCCTGACCAAAATAAGAAGCTGTTGAACGATGGTGTAACGAGGAGTGCACGTTGCATCGTGCAGTGTCGTACGAGCCTAAGTGCATCCGTTCGGAATGGATTCGACGGCTTGAAGTTTCCTCCGGCGAATTAATAACGGAGCGGACACCGTTTTCCCTCGGTGAACCGCACGCTACGAGCGAAAAGAGCCACGCGCGTGGAGCAGAAGTCATGACAATCACGAGTCATTAAAGTTGTACAGATGGCCCCCGACGAACCCAGAAAACGTCTGGTTTGAAACGGTCGAGGAGGGTGCGGAGTCGTTGTGATGCAGGCTACGGACCAGAGGTAAGGACAGCGCGATGTGCCATAGCGAGCTTTAGGGGGGGGGGGGGTGAAACGCGGAGTGAAACGCGGGGGCGAAAGGGGTGAAAGGACAGTAATGGCATGGGTAAGTAGCTTGAGGCACACCACCCTCGCGCAGAGGTCGCTTAAATACGCGTTACTTTCCTTTCGCATTGTCCGCGGAATATTTGCCGGCTATCCAATAAAAATCTAAGGTCGGAACTTTGCTCGGGTAAACGAGAACGTAATCAGCCGCCGAGAAACGCCCGGAAATAAAGAACAGGAATCTAAATCACAGCAACGTTTCAGTTATCTGGAACACTGGCCACGATCGTCCCACCAGTGCTGCGGATTTTCGCGAAATTCTGCAAGAACTAGGTATACTGCTACCTTTGATCGAACTCGTTCGGACCTGTTCATGTTACCTGTAACGTAGCGAGACCTCCATTATCCGAACCTTCTGTATTATCCTACGAGTACAACCCCTGGCAAACAGTATTCGACCACAGTTGAATTACTCACTAAATAACAGGTGAAGAAAATTTTGAAAAAATTGCTATCTCTCCCAATGAATTCGAGACTCTATTACATTCTCTAAAATATTTCACGCCTTTTCACGTTTAACGATGCATCCAAGTATCGGTAAAATGCAACTGCATATGAACCGTTATTTTTGAAAGTGGAATAAGTCCACTTTTGGAAAATAATGAGTTAATAGTAATTTTAGTAAGATATAGATATCCTCTTTTTTATAATTATAATCATACATTCAATGCAGCACGATTTCTTGATAAAGTAATCGAAAGAATTTTAGCTCTAAAAATGTTATAGCAAAAATACTTTTTTTGAAAGTGGAATAAGTCCATTTCTAATAATCATAGTTAAAACAACTTTTGAGTTTTTGAAGTGAAACTTATTATAGGGCGTCAGGCACGTAAATGTAAAAATGTTATGTTTTTTTTAATTATAGAAATAAGATCCACGAATACTAAAGAAAAGAAGACGAATTTGTGATTCAGATGAAGAAAAAAATATATTTTGTTATTTTTAGTTACCTTGACAAAGTAATTGTATTTCACACTTGTTTATTTATATCCTGTTTTTCAATATAACTGAAATTAATTATTTTTATTAATAAACTTAATTATATTCGTGTATTTACATGTCTACATTTAATTATTCTTTTTCACATTAAAAAATCAATTTCAGTAAAGTGTATAAAAATATGGACTTAATTTTCCTCTTGTTTTTATTTCTCATAATATGTTATTATTGAAAGTGGAATAAGTCCATTTGGAGTTAAAAAATCGTTTATTTTTTTCAACAATTTTAATAATCATTGTTGCATTTTAAAGTTTAACAGAATTACAGTGTTAAAAACATCGCCCGAATTGATTAACCTTTGCCAATATTTTTAAATTCATTTAAACGCTAACCCTTAAATATCTCGATATATGAAAAAATGGACTTATACTCCACTTTCAAAAATAACGGCTCATATAATAAAGAATTGCTGCTGACCCTGTCGTTAGCTTCTGCAATTCACACCTGTTATTAATTCATGTCTGTTTTAATGACGTAGCAAGCAGAAACAATTTCAGCCAATATTATTTTGAATGTGCATACAAGCGATGCAATCGAAGTCATTCGAAGTAACGCGAGCCGTGTACACGCGAACTTTTTAGCATTGATGTGATTCGATGGTCGAACATTAAATATTTGCACCGGCCATCAAGCAGAAATTCAATCGCGAAAATTGGTTCGTTACCCGTGCTCGCCTGTATTTTTCTATGTCAGCTTAATGCAATATTTCCCACGTGATCTCGTGGCATAGATAATTTCGGATCGCGTAACGTGGAATTACACGGAATTTCTGTGTACATGTACATATGCATACATATGCATCGATTCCCGACAGTGCAACCTAGAAGTTTTGCGCGATTTATCGACGAGTCGTTTTATATGTATACGAAGTATATGCTGAATTTCAAATTCGTGATTGCATCGACAGTTTTAATGGCAGTGACAATACGCACCGCGTGGCCGAGTTTTCACGGGATATAGTTTGCTTCTCGGTAAATGAACGTAAATTTCATGATCGCCAGATGACGTTTATACATTCGGTTCGAATGTTCGCGCTGTGATACCAACATTTCACGTTTCAACGTTGTACTTTGGTTTATTTCTAGTTCATTATTGTCCGTTATCATAAATAGACGTTTTCAATTTAATTTAGACAATAATATTTAATTGTTTTTACATTACTTTAATGTACTAAAATAGTGGTTCTCTTTTTTTTTGAATTTATACAATGAATCAAACTTTAATCAAATTTAGGATTAAAATTTTAATTAAAATTAGGATTCAGGACTTCTTGCGAGTCCAGCACAGTACGTTGACGAAGCAGAACTTATATCAATGCAAATTTAACAAAATCAGAAGAAAAGCCTCGGTTAAGGTATATACAAGGTGCAGAATTAATTGCGGCGTATAAACGAGGTTCTACTGTAACTGCGAAATAACGAATCGCAATAATTGCAGCAATTATTGTTATCGTTAGCCACATTGTATAGAGACGCGTTCTAAATATGAAAAGTTATTTTTACGGATGAAAACAGGTTTAATCTAGATGGATCACGTGGATTTCCGTACTACTTTCACGATTTGCGAAAGGAATAACAGATATTAAGCTGCCGACAAATGGTCGGAAGAAGCATCACGATCGTGGAATTGCATATCGCGGTAAAACCGAAATGAAATCGCAAACTTTCGGGAAATATGACTTCATACCTCAGACAGGATTTTTCTGTCTGAAATTTTCGCCGAAAGTTTTTCTCGAACTTCGACCATTGAATTTGTTGATAACGAAGCTGTATCGTTTTCTTATAATGCACTGTTGGCATCATTTTGTTTAAATCTTCAAGTCTGGTATAGTAGACTCGTTCTCAATGCAGAAAAGGATTAATAACACTGTCCAACAAATTTCAACTTTTTTTATGTTTCCTAATTACTATTGGTCGATTTTTATAGAGTTTTTTGCGCTGATTCCGAATCTGTCCTTAATTTTTCTCCTAGACGCACAGTTTTTGAGAAACACGCTTCGAACAAGAAACATATTTTTCAACTTTAAACAAATATTGTGATGTTATTATAAAAGACTGTATTCGGAAAAGTCTACAGAATCTTTTGCTGTAAAGAACAATCCAATATCTTTTATAATAACATCACAATATTTGTTTAAAGTTGAAAATTATGGTTTTTTTTCAAAGTCATGTTTCTCAAAAACTGTACGTCAAGGAGAAAAATTAAGGACAGATTAGGAATCAGCGCAAGAAACGCTATAAGAACCACCCAACAGTAATTGTGGAACGGTGTTGGACAGTGTAATTTTAATTCTGTGTAATATGTAAAAAATTATTTTAAAGGTCTTTTTAGTGTCACTTGTTTCTTGATATAGTCAAATATTAAAATTCTTATTTATTAGTTCCTGGGACCACTTTTGGAACAACCTTTGCACGTAAAAGAACAGTGCGATAAAGATTAGATCCTAGTATAGTGAGTGCCATAAATTTGTTTAACAGATAGGTTCGGTTCATTGCAAAGGAAATATGATAATTCTAGCCTGGAAGGTAAAACGACTGGGGCAGAGACCAGAGCTCGACAATTAAGGGTTATACAAAGCGACTTTTCTCCTTGTTTGCGCGACGGGCAATAAATCGCAATTTAGTATGTTTGCCAGCGTGGGTCAACGGTGACCGATGCGACCTGAATACGAAGTTACTATCAGGCATCGGTGACCGACGACGGGACGTTCAACCGGTTAACAAGTTGTTACAGCGATATTACGGGAAAGTGTGGCTTGACTACCGTAGAATGTGAGGCGTGTAGAAGAATCTTTAAATCGGATCAGATTCCCCTTTGCCACCGTTCGGGTTAACTTTTTATCCGAATCTACACTTTGCCGCAAACCGAGCGTAGCACGTCTCTCTATACCACAGAAATGTAGCATTCAAGAATATACATTAACAAACCCTTACTAATAATTAATGAGAAGAAAAGAAATAGATGTTCATGTACCTCCTGCACGTTGTAATTAATGCAACTTTTATTTGGCATAAAACTCCGCAATCTACTAGTAATCGAGCAGTTTGTTACATAAATTAAACGTGTTAAAGAGCTTGATAACAATCAATTGTAGTTGATGTGATAATCCTTTATGTCGGACCTGGTGAAATAAATTTTAGCCAATTCTTGCCACTGCACAGCGAGCGATAAAAGTTGGGAAATTATAGTTGTCTCTGGCAAGGAAAAACCGAATAAATGCGTAACCTTTTGACTCCGGTCGACGGAAAAGAGTTGTAGAATATTGGGAACTCGGAATAATTCCGGGATCATTATTTTTGCCGCGTTGATTACCAAAGCCCTGCTTAACCGTGTTACGTAAATTGATGTTCATTGTTACTTGCACGCACGGGACGCTGAATTGTTCCGTAAATAATCCTTGAAAAGTGTAGCACCAAAGTCTCATTCGAAGTAATTATGGCTCCATGCATTTTCGTGTAGATATACGAATGCGACGTTGTTAGACCATTCCGGTAATGTACAGTATGTACATATGTGCCGTGTACAGTGCGTACGCTCGTTAATAAAACAGCTTTAACTACACTACCCAGTACGGTTCAATCGCTCTTCACTGAATTAGCAGCCCAGGAACACGTCCATTACAAACGCGCACATGCGAAAGTACGCTTCATACGAATACGTGTGTGCGAGTCTTGTGGTGCGAATCGGCGGAGTTTTACTTGATTTTATTCAATCCACCCCGTCTCGGCACACACAATGCAATTTACGCTGGTGAGGATACTATTCCTTTACCAAAAAAGGACATTTATTTACGTAGAAGTGGATAGGATATTGCGATTTCGACTACTCATCAAAATTCGGTACAAAATTCGAGCTCTTTTCACAATTTTTTAATTTTCCTAAAATTTGATCACGTGGAAGTGAACATTTGGATCGAATTTTGAACAATCTCTCGAGATTAATTCGATAGAGCTTGGGTACATTTTTCAACAATTTTTCGTCTTCTTTAAACGTCCTAAGATTTATGGATACGTATCTGTCTACATCTTATAAAATGTATTACCTAGAATTTTGCAAAAGCTGTGGTGGATGCATGCAAGTTTAACTGATGTCACTGAACTGTTATAAATCACCTGCACAACTGTAAAATTTCTATCTAGATGCTGAGTACAGCATGAGAGGGCGAAATCAAGCATGATCGACAAAGTCACTGCTTTTTTCATCTTCCCTCTTCACTGGACGATGAATAAAATCAAGAGATAAGTTTTATGGGGTGAGCTATTCGCAAGAGAAATGCATAAATCGGAAAAGAAATTTAAATTATGTGTAAATGTGTAAATTTAAATTTCGATCGTTTGTAAATGAACAACGAATTTATGAAGTCAAGGTACACCGAGCTACAAATATTTTCATATTTCCCACAACGCGAACATTTAAAAATATAATAATTTCTCCTGAAATTCATGGATCGCTAATAGTACCGAAGTAATGTTCTTTTAGAGTGTTTCTAGTTGTTTTTAGGATGAAACGAATTAGCATAATGCGTTCTTTATTAGCCTCGGGGATTTCTAGGTAAAACAATTATTCTTCAGCAAGCAATCCGATTTCATTTTGAACGCTGACTATTTTACCAGCACCCGACAGGAATTTCTGGAACTTCGGAAGCTGCAGCGGGAAAGTTTGGCGGCACTGCTTACCAATTTTCTGTTCTCCCGAGTAACATCCGCGTCCTCTTCGATTTCGACTTTTAATCGAGTTTTTAAGTACGATTTTACTAATGCAACTACGTCGCCATTTAGTTCTAAACAGTATACAAATGTCGTTGAGTTATGCCTTGTAATTACACCGCAGACTTTTATAAATACCGGGTATTTCACCTAACTTGACCACCTTGAATATCTTTGTTGTTTTTAAAGATACGTCAAATGTCTGAAGGACAAAGTTGAATGGTAAAATGTGGCTCATGCGATATCAAAAAAATTTTTGTTTTTATGTAATTTTTTTGGAGATATGAAGGTCACCTTCATTTTTTTTAAATGGAATGAGGTATTTTTTAATACATCAATCGATGCAGCTGGATATTCGTTATAAAAGAAATACTAACCTATGTATGTCGAAAAGTTAGTAGTTCAGGAGTTATTTAAATTGAAACATCTGTACCTATATGTATTAAAAAATACCTCATTCCATTTAAAAAAATGAAGGTGACCTTCATATCTCTAAAAAAAATTACATAAAAACAAAAATTTGTTGGTATCGTATGAGCCCCATTTTACCCTTCCACTTTGTGCTTCAGACATTTGACGTATATTTAAAAACAACAAAGATATTCAAGGTGATCAAGTTAGGTGAAATACCTTACATATATTTAGCAACAACTGCGAGAAACACATGCAAAGCACAATTTGTAATATCCAGACTGCGGATTTTTATGCAAAGTAAAACCTTCCTGTATTAATTTACTTTGTATAGGATGGGCCGGAAATCGTAGTACAGTCGAGCAGGGGGTGATTCTACATAAAAGAGTAAGAAAAAATTCGGTATAACGGTTTTTATCCGAAGCTTTATTTTCGAGAAAATCAAGTTTGAAAATGCAACGAATACACATGCTATTGCATAGGAATCGTCTGACGCGTCTGACCATGATCAACCAATTCTACTTTGTGCCTATACTGAAGCACGCGAATCTGGCGGAACTATAAACTCGATTTTCTCGAAAACGAGCTGCCAAACGAAAAAATGTTCCCCCTTTTTTATCGATTTATTTTTACATGTAGAATCATTCTCCGCCCAGGTGTACTACGATTTCCGGCCCACCCTGTATATTGAAAAGAAAAATGCGCGGGCCACACGCGTGTCCACGCGAACGGCACCAATCGCGCGACCGGGAACAAGGATGAGGGCGCGATCTCATCAAACTATAACGCCTATTTCCAACAAATGGCAAAGAGATAAATAAAAATTTTTTTTCTTCGTTTAATCAGCTTGGTAAGTTGAATAATAGCGTATCGGTGTTCGTAAAGTCTTTTAAACGTTTTACCGTTTCAAATAACACCCACGCAATTTCGTCGTAAATGAATTAAATTCGCAGTTAAGAGTAATGTCGATTGCACTAGCACTTCAGCGGCAGAAAATCGCTGACAACGGCAACGAGCTTCTGTGTAATCAGTCTTTGCAAATTGCGTCAAGACAATTCCTCTTTGCATGAAAATCCGCAGGCTATTTATGACACACACAGCTCTGAAAGTTGCAAGCTCCGCACTCTAGAGTCTAGACACAGCAGCTTAATATTACTTCTGTGAAACAAAACTAATGAAGGAATGCATGCCCTTTAAAAAGAAAAACTAGGAGCGACTCGGAACACATATTTAAACAAGCAAAGTTTACAATTTTCTTTTTTAACGTCGTTTGTAGGCGAACGTTACGAGTAAATTGAATGCATTAATCTAGAAATATTCATCAGAAACATTTTCATTTTTAGCTGAAAGAATTTCTTCTGATTCTATGTGCTCCAACATAATTACGTAGTTTTATGATGTATTAAATTTTACTTTGTTGTCGCGCTCCTCCACGAGAGAAAATAATTCATTGTGTTTTTTGATAATTAATTCTTATAAAACGTGATTGAAGTTATACGAAATTGTTGAAGCAATTCTCTTTTATTATAACATTGTGTATTTTGTACCTATTTATTTGAAGAAATTGTTTGTTAAGAATGAAGAAATAAATGAAAAGTTTTCGATAATGAGTTATTGGAAAATATTTCATTGTAGTTCTACGAACAATTAATTTTAATATTGGATAAGATTAATCATTTCTTCGCAATTGTAGCTGCACGTTATACAATACATAAATTTCGAGGTGAAGTATTTTACCTCTCTCCCAGGTCATTTGATGAATCATTGGGTTTCACGTGACGCGAGTGCATTTTGTTTAAAGGATACATATACGCGTATGCAAAAATCGTTAATCAACCGCCGCAAGATCATGTTATATGATTTCTTCCTATCCTTGAATTAATTATCCTGATGCATTCAGTATTCGCGATATCGCCTTAATGGACTTCATTGCAGGGTTAATGCATTTTCGAAACCTCATCCAGCGTTGCATTCAACGAACGTGTTATCGTTAATTTCTCAGCTGATAAGGGAGGCCGTGTTATTTAACTTTAATTTGCACTTATGAACAATCCTCTTGT
This sequence comes from Lasioglossum calceatum, assembly GCA_963966675.1. Lineage (NCBI taxonomy): Eukaryota > Metazoa > Arthropoda > Insecta > Hymenoptera > Halictidae > Lasioglossum > Lasioglossum calceatum. Next base: position 19,987,463 of record OZ016541.1, read on the forward strand.
AACTGTATTCACCAATTTCATTCAGCGCGATAAATAAATGCAACAAAACATTTGTTGTTTAATCATGAATTTAATTAACAATCTAATTATTTATTCTATTCTACTAATAAATTTCGCAATATTTTGCAACAGCAGCGAAATATTCGTCTATTAATTGACTTCTTTTTGTCGTTTCGAAATGGCCGTCAGACAGTTTAATTAAACGAAATAAATTATAAAAATATGCAACACGTAAAGGTAAAAATAGTTTTAATACAATTATGTTTAGCAGGAGCTGTGCATACTAAGGAGCATTTTTTCCATATCGCTGAGAAGTTAATTTAAATCTGCGTTGCTCGTTTAATCCGGATTTCAAAAATGCATTCGAGAAAATTCTAATGCACTGTTATTAAAATGCAGCGGAAGTTTGTCTGATAACTTTTCTAACAAACTTTCGAGATGTACACAGTGTTCCACCAGTTTCCTGCATCACCGCAAACCTCACATTTTTCAGGAGAAGGGTTTACAGTTTACAGCACAGAAGTATCTACTCGAAATAAATTAATTGCAGAAATTAACGTTCGTTGGACTAGATACAATTTCGCACGGAAACTGGTGGAAAGAGTCTACATAGGTTGATGGTAATGGTGACAGTATATACAATTACATTTCACATACCATCTGTGATAACGTCATCGTGTGGTGATTTCGTCCAATAGTTGATAGGCATTGGGAACGCTTCTAAATTGCACTGCAAAGTCATCCTCTGCCCCTCCTGTGCTCCCACTGTATAATTATGTTTCGAAATCTCCGGAGCAACTGTAACAACAAATTATTCCCGTTTTAGTTTAGCGTATAAAAATCTTTACACGAGATAAAATTGATCTTTGTTAATTACAAGGAAAACGAGTCAAACGAAATCAAATGGTTGTTCAAAGATACTTACATTGTACTATAAGCATTATTCTTTTACTGACAGTGGGTGGCACGCCATTCGATGCAATACAGAAATATGCACCCATCTGCGATCGGTTGACTTTCGTGATGTTGAAGACTGATCCCTCTATGCTTTTCACTGCAACAAGAAAATTGTGGATTCTACTCATTGAAATTATTTTATTATAGAAATTATTTCTAGTATTTAGTGGTTTCATTCTGGTCTGGGCACCTAGATTGGCTCCGAGACACGGTGACGTAGAATCGGCTTCCCCCACCCGACAGTGGTTATTAACAGTAATTTATTGTTAATCGTTTGTGTTTAATATCGGATTATTTTTATTTTCTATTACCTAAATACTTAGCACCGTACGTTCAATTCAATTAACTCTGAAAAGAAGAATTTAAGTACATTTTTGGTTCCTCGAAGTGCCCTCAGGGCATAAAGGGTTAATTTAACGTAAGTTGGAGGATATTAAAATGTCCATTACGCAGGCAGAGTATGGGGGTTAATAATTCCGAGATGAAAAACACAGCTAGCAGAAAGATAAGCTGGTTTTATGCGCTATTATATTTTAGAATGTTGAACAAGATCAATGTAGCCAGTGGATATTATCCACCCTCGATAAAACTTTGTTGGCTGAGAATTCTTAAGCTATCGCCGGCTTTTTGTATAAATTTGTATAAAATAGTCGATCTGAGAAGTGAATGCTACGAATGAATATCTTAAATGAAGTCACAACTAGTGATCGGACCGATACCAAATTGATACTATCGATACCAACCGTATCAAATAGGTATCAAAAGTAAAGTATCAAAAACATTGATACCCATTTGATACTTCTACGAAAGTATCGATACCAGTTTGATACTTTACGAATGTTTCGATACCTGTTTGATAGTTCAATATACATATTTGATACTTTACGAAAGTATCGATTGCCGGGGGTCTTTTCCAACAAACGACGCTCGACAGTTCCACACTCACTCACCGCTAGGGTACACTCACACACCGCTAGACCACGTATACGTACGCGAGGATTAAAGTATCAAACAGGTATCGAAACATTCGTAAAGTATCAAACCGGTATCAATACTTTCGTAGAAGTATCAAACGGGTATCGATACTTACGTAGAGGTATCAAATGGGTATCGATACTTTTGTAGAAGTATCAAACGGGTATCAACTCATGAAGTACGTATCGATACTTCCCATTGAGTACTTTGGTATCGAATTGATTGAATATCATCAATAGTATCGGTATCGGTCCGATCACTGGTCACAACAAGGATAACTAGCATATGACTTTTCAGAGAATTAGTAATGTTTAACTGTAACATCAACATGATATTCCCCGTTACATAAACCGTTTATTATTCGCGCGTAAGCCGAATAAATTAACAAGAAGTTTGATAACGTTAGCAATTAAAGGTTAAGCACATGAATTTATTACGTAATTAAATGTTTGAAGGTATTGTTACGGGGCGCAGTTATTGATATCAGCGAAGCCTCATTTAATTACGTAAACGTTGCATCGCGCGTAGATACACGCGCGAGTAGTATCGCTCGATCGGCCGATAGTCTTTCGCGCGCAAATTGTGCCGTTTCCGTTGGAAAATTCGCTGGAAAGTTCGCGAACGGATCGATCGGGGATCAACTTTCGCGGGGCGGCGATTCACTGAGAACATATTTATCCGCGCGAGTCATAAATCCGGCACAGGTTTCGCTACTTCCGCTTCGGCGGAATAATAATTACTCGCGAAGCGGGCCGGTGTTGATTTAGCCTTGGCAAAAAGCTCGTTATAGCCTGTCCGAAATTAATATTAACTGATCAGCGGGAGGGTCTGCTTCAGCACCATCGATACTGCGAATAATCCCCGGTTTTTGTTAATCCATTTAATCCGAGTGGGTATTCGATGTGCTCTGCCCCCGTACCCACATAGTTGCGGGGGAATTGTGTCGCAGGCGCAACGCTGGACACGCGTTTCTTGCTTCGACCAGGGGACACGTGATTATATCCTCCTGCGACGGTTACGACTGTACAGATCCTCCGAAAAACGCGGATTGCGTGTTTGTGCATCGTCTTGTAGCGATTCGAAATGTACAAGGGTCGGTCGAAGTTACACCTCCTTTTCAGAGGGAGGTACAGTCTCGAAATTTGAATAACGAGTTTAGATGTTTAAGAGACCGACTCATTTTCGAAAAATTAATCCTCGTTACCACGCTGGAAGCTCAATCACCGAGAATCGAATTCCAGTTGCGAGAATTTAACCATATACAATATACAACATAGAAAGATACAATGGAGGCTGTGGTCTATTAATATCTAATGTATTTCCATATGTATTTCGTATCAAGGCATAATGTACATACATGTGATGTTCATTTTCTATGAATATCGAATTCAGTGGCTCTCAACCTTTCATGCTTCATGTACCCCTTAGAAGAGCAGCACAATCATTCTTCCACTAAATTGCTCATAGCAAACATTGGGGCATTCACAGCTCGATGAAATTTGGTAGACTGATACACAAGGCTACAGAGAAGTGACCCGCAAACCCATTAAACCTAAATGACCAGCCTAACGTAAAAATGACGATCGAAACGTTCGAACCTTGTGATAAACGATGATCCGCCAAACGTTTCGATCGATTTGATGATACTTCGTTAAATATTCCCCAATGGTTTTATACGGTATTGTATCAGAAAGTACATTAAATGCTTATTAAATATTACTAATGCTCACTCTCTATGATTAAAATGAAATAAAACGAATGTGCATTTCGTTACTGTGAATCTTTGTATTTAACAGTTTTTAAAAAATTTCTATACATTGTTAGTTCATAAAGTTTCTATAACACACTTCTTTAAATAGAAAATATCGATTCAATATTTCTCAATGTCCAACAATGAAAAACTCATTTTTCATCGCTTAAAAATAGTGTGTCTACAAGAGGTTAAAGAAAGCAACGCTTGCAAATGTGCAAACCATGTGAAAACGGATTTGAGGACGACAAGTGTTTGCAAATACCCGGTGATTGAGTGCAATGGCAGCAGTTAGTTGCCACATTGCGTCGGCGATAGTAAAAGCGACACTCGTTTGTATTTTTTTTAGACGAAGAGATTGAATAAATATTTGTTCAATCACGAGATACCTCGTAAATTGATTAATTCAATTGATAGTTCATAGAATAAAGATTTTTATCAACCCAATACTCAATGTCTCTTTGTGAAACTCTAATACATGGATTTGCAATCACTGTCGAATTACAATATCTAATTATTAATGCTAAAAGAGAATCTAGAAAATCCATTTCAAATAGATACTAAAGTATTCCAGTTTCTCGAATTATTTAACAGATAGTCATTTGCGGACCCTACCATACGGAGTGTAAAAAATGAACCGTTTCGTTCGGTTGATTAATTTCTCGACGCTTTCACTCCCCTTGATTGGAACTAGCGGTCTCTCGGAGTAGTCGATCGATCAAAGGTGCAACCGGAGGAATGATTTTTATTTGCAAATCTTTGCACGTACAGTTTCGTCGGCATTTGAACGCCTAGCACTCTTCATAAATTAAAAGCATTTCAAGGTTTTCCTCAGCATTGAAACTCACGACGCTCTATATGTCTTATTCTCGACTAGGAAAAACTCGCGGCCCATTCAAAAGATGGCACAAGGTTGTTACCATTTCGCGCGTCGTCTGAATCAAATAACATACAGCTCGCGTGGAAGCGAGTCGCTAACGATTTACAGATTTACAATTTTAACATTCGTCCCCTGTTCCCGTAATAAATCCATTCATACGTCTTCCTCACAGCCGTATTAAAACAGAAACCAAATTAACGAGACAGGACGACTTTTAACTAGACTGTGGATTTTATGCATTTATGGATTCGCAAAGATTGCATTAAAAAGCTACAGGGACGCTAGCGATGGAGGGTAGCCAGCAAGAAGAAGACTATAGGGTAACAAAATGATAAATTTCATTTCGATCTGTATCAAGTGAAAGGAGAATGAAAAATGAAAAGAGCAAAGTGGTCGGGTTCGTTATGTTCTGAAGCAACGATGCTAGAGCAACAGAGTGACGGGACAACAAGAAAGTTTGGGATGTTCATTGGACGCTTTCAACTTGCATTTCCAGTGCTGATAGAGACTACAGTGGTAACCACACCAGTAGAGCAGAGGGACACACAGAGCGAACGTAAATCTTGCGGTGGAAAACTAAAAGGCGGTTACAGCGGTCAGTCCTGGTTTAATTTTCGATTCGTTGGGCTCTGACATTCTACCTACGCGCTTAATCTGTGCACAAACCAATTTATGTTATTGAAGTCTCTGTCGACTCTACCTGTAATCACTTTCACGGGAGACAACCTCCAAACCACTGGCCAAACCATTCAATACAAATCGTATTTCCTCTTTAATTAATTACCTGCAAAACCCCGTGGGCCATCAATTACCGGATGCGCCATCTCTGTCGCGCGTTTTCGAGTCTGGCTCGACTTTGAGATATTTAAAGCGACCGCTTAGGTTAAATAGCTCCCGCGGGATTGTAAACATTGATAGCGCATTTGCATTAAATTGACTATCGCTCACGAGATATCGTTTTTCATACGGCGGCCCCGGACGATCCCGATTTTTAGAAAATCGCCGACATTCGAGCCGCTATCATTTTGCGAAATGGGATCGCGCGTTAATCAACTCGGACTCATTTTCAAGATTCTACTTTCGCGATACATTGTTCATTTTTTTCGAAAATTTTGTTCTTAGATGTTGCAGCATGTAGTAACATGAGAATATGTCCAGAAATGTCTTCCATGGGACACCATGTAACAATTAAAACAGAATGAACGATGAATGATAAAAGTGGAAGTTTCAAGCTTTAAAATGAGCCCAAGTCTACTGCTGTACGATCTGTTTTTACGAAATTATAACGGTTTAATTATCGAGCCGCTGCATATAAATTACAGAAATTCCAGATTTTGCATTTTACTGTACGAAATAAATTACCCACATTAAATTAATTCCTCGAACGGCCCAACCGGATAAAAATGTTATGTATTTATCTAAAACGGCTGGATTAAAATTTGAATAGAGCTTCATTAATTTCTACCGTATTTTTAATCTTCAGAAGGTATTAATGCGCAAGGGATGTAAAAAGTAAATTTGCACAAACGTCCGCGGCCTAATGATAACGTCGTGTGTGTATAAATACAGTTGGAAGAAAGACTAATTTCTTCATTTCGTGCAAAAACAAAAGTGATATTTAGAATCAATATTCATTCTTTCCCGATATATCGAATTTAGCATTAAGGGCGCTCTTGTTTCAGGAAAATAGCAGTGAGATTGAAAAAAATAATGATTTCTTTGTTTCATTTCGGAAGAGAGAAGTGATATTACAAATCAATATTCATTGTTTTTCCGATATATCGAATTTACCATTAGGTCCATCTTATTTTAGGAGAGAATAAATGCGGAATTCGAAGAAATAATAATTTCCTTAAATGGAGCAATAACATTAGATTTGTTCCGAATCCATACTCTCTTTGCACTATGTACAAACTTTTGAGTTTTCCCATAAGAGCCCGCCGATTTCAGTCGAATAACACTGTCCAACAGCCAATAGTATTTCGATTCCCACTATGAGATTCTTGTAGAGTTTTTCGCGCTGATTCCGAATCTGGCCTTAATTTTTCTCCTATACGTACAGTTTTTGAGAAAATGGAGTTTAAAAAAAAGACATATTTTTCATCTTTGAACAAATATTGTGATGTTATTATAAAAGATATTGAATTGTTCTTTACAGCAAAAGATTCCGTAGACTTTCCCGAATACAGTGATATATAATATTAATGCATTATGATTGTTTAAACATGTTTAAATTCGGGAAAGTCTAAGGAATCTGTTGCTGTAAAGAACAATTCAATATCTTTTATAATAACATCACAATATTTGTTCAAAGTTGAAAAATATGTATTTTTTTAAAACTCCATTTTCTCAAAAACTGTACGTATAGGAGAAAAATTAAGGCCAGATTCGGAATCAGCGCGAAAAACTCTACAAGAATCGCATAGTGGGAATTGAAATACAAAAAAAAGTTGAAATTTGTTGGACAGTGTAATTATTGCATAGACGAAATGTACAGGCCTTTGAATTCGGATTCGGATTCGGATTCGGCGCATGCATATCGTTGCCTGTGTTTGGTATCAACCTGTAAATAATGTTAAAACGTGAAAGGTCTTTGATTTACAAAGAGTCGGCGGCAACATTCCGCGCGTTGCCGGGGAGTTTTACTATGTATTTGTATTTGCGCCGGGCTCCTAAATAGGATCGTTGGTTTATTCGCAAGTTTATTCACACGTGGCTGAGTACGGGCAGACTGACAATGAGTAAACCGAAAAAACAGACCGTGCAGAGGAGAAAGAGGAGGCGAGGAACACATCAAAGAAAACGCTCGCGCGCGAACAAAACGATTCGGTTGATTAAATTTAAAAGTGAATTCGAATTCCCGTCGCCCGCTGAAAATGATGCGGCGCCATCACTTTTTAAAGCGTTCTATCGTTGAAAAAAAAACCTGATGCATCGGTCGTCATAAATATTAATAAAGCACAGTAATATAATAACTACAGATAATGATAATCGCGCGGAATAAAACTTCACCGAGGCAGCTCAAGCTTAGTTTTTCTTAGATCGTACAGTTTCCGTTTCCTCACAATATTCACTGTATTGACAATGTAATGTTATAAAAATTAATTTTTCAAACACTCGCAGATGTATAAAATAAATAAATAATAATATATGTCTGCATGCTCTATGGATTTCAATTCGATGTGGAAGATTTCATTCCTATTATCGAAGAAGTTCTCGCAAGAGAATGAATCGAGTAAATAGTAGGCAACCGTGTATTAAAAAGTATTTCAGATCTGGACAGGTCTGTAAAGTAATCCCGCGGAAAATAAAACGGACGAAAGATGGATGTTCATTTCAAGTCACATTTTTATTTCGACTTTTTTCAAGAAGAGTTCCTAAGTATCTGTCTTCCATTTGAACGCGAACTTGGTAAATCCATAACAGGAAAGTAGGTACACTTCGAAATGTTCTCAGCTTATGTCGAACGGTTTCACGAACTTTTTCTGGTCGTTGCTCTCGACAGTTTTTTATTTGCTTTAATGAACACTGGCGGACTCCTAACTTCCTCGAAGCCCTTTCTGATTTCAATCTACGCTGTGTTCGCAATGTTACACTTTGCGACAATAATATTCGCTATACCCAACAGTGGAATTACCAAATTAGAAATTGGGAATTCAAAATTAGACGAGAGAGATTACGTTGACTCTGATTTTGTGCGATTTTTATCGGAAATGTGTACAGTAATTTTTTAAGAGAAGCGTTTTGGTAATTTCTCCAATTACAAAATGGAAAGTCCAATACCATTTTAAATATTCTCATAATTTCAGCGTTGAAATAGAAGATTTGTTAAATGTTTTGAATGAGAATATGTATGTATATCGACCATAATAATTGTGGAATCCCCGAAATAACACTTTTGTCGCGGGTGATTGTAACTATTAAATTTTCATAGAGAGATATTCGAAATATATGTTTAGCGAAAGCGTTAATTCGGTAAATGTGTGAGCTCAGTCAATGTATGCGCATACTAATTTGATAAGCGAATGCATTCGCATACAATGAAATTTAAACGTTCGCTAGTAAATACATACATATAGTACATTTTCATGCTTGATTTAGCAAAATCATTCGAATTGCAAAATACACTTTTATTACCAAACGCGAACACAATTCTGACTTCGATTATTTCAATAACAAGCATTATTTACATTACTGCTATTACACTGCGAACTTTCAAGCAAATTACAATTTCTATTTAATTTTATGAAGAGTCTCCACGATGAAAGTAAAATAAAATCAATACATATATGTATTGCATTTGTCTGAAAAACTTCACCCATTTCGTTGGTTAACATTCCATACTTTTACTGCATATTTATTTTAATTAACGGTAGGATACTCGACAAGTATCACGCTACTGACACGACATAAAAAAACAATAAAACTTTAGTAAGACTGGTTCGTCGAATGCGAACAATTTCTTCAAATTCTAGTCAGGGCAAAAGGTTTTAAATAATTTTGTTAACTGGACTGAAATCACGTTAAACTTTTTTATAATGTTTGTTACAGTCGTCTTTAGAAGATAGAAAATGCTATAATTGCGTAATCAGTAGATCAATTTTGACAGTGTCGTTGTAAAGAGGAGGCTTCAATCTTCAAATCTATGACAATTTCATATTGCGAGGAAAATTTTTACAGGCGTCTTTAGCAACAAAGACACGAGACACCAGCGAACGCGACGTTCGCTATATACAATAAATTTGTGATTTCGGCGCAAGGTTCGATCGTTTCGAACCACAGCAAATGTGCAGTTAGTTAAAAATGCATCTGGACGTTTCGATCCTTATGTGGATCATTCTCAAAGAGACATTTTTTGCGACTGAAAAATAATGTATGTATAATATAACGTAATTTGAAAAGTAGCACAGCCATGTAAATCAAACGGAAAACCAATAAAATAAAAACCACATACTTGCTGTGAAAAAAAAGAACAAAATTTTTAAGTAAATACTGAGGAGTTACAGATAGCCGGACTTTGTTCCACGGTGGCAGAAATGTAACTGAATATGCGTTAGAAGCGAACCGCAATAGAGGTTAGAAGACCCGTTACATGATTGGTTTGTCGATATCGATCGATGGTGATTCGCAAACGTATTGGGCGGCAATTTTGTTCGCTATATGTATGCGAAGAAACTTTGGAGGGGCCCCGATCATGCCCAGCGCTGGAGTAGGGGGTGGAATATTCGCGAGTTTATTATCAGCTTATCTAGCGCGCTCCTCAAAAATCCAGTGGCCCGTCCACGGTCGATTTCGTTTCGGTATAACACTATCGGTTTGAATCGGGAGCCAACGCGGGGGCATAGTTTATTCCGTGTGCGCGGCTCAACATTCGAAAATGCAGGATACATTTTTCTTTCCGTAAGCAAGGTAGTTTCCTGCGGAGGAATATGGCGCGAGCAACAGTCGGTCGGGGTCCCGCACGAATAAAAGACAAAGGGATGATTTATGCTCGCACCCCACGCCTAGGCGAATCAGAATGTTGGTATTACTTTGGTGTTGCTGTATGAAACCTAGGGGGGAGGGGGCCTGTATTTCATACCGACGTCATCGGCATGCCAACAATGCAGGTGAAACGACAGGCTCTCGCATACTGTTGCCGCTGCACGCGTCCTACTCGTTAAGTAAGTTTGAAAGCCGGCCCGGTGATAAATTTTCATTGCATGTCCATCGTTCCTCATATATTCCTTAACACTCTATTGACTTCGTATAAACGCGGGGGACGGAAACGTCGTTTTTTCTCTTGCTTTCCCCCTCTCTGTCTCTCTCTCTCTCTGTCTATGCGCGCGTTCTTTTCGCAACGTGCATGCCGCGCCGCGCGCAGAAAACGTATTGACAACGGAATGATACATCGAACACGATGCTCAAGTTTTAAACACAAGGACGGCCGGCCAGAGGCATCGACTTCGATCCAATTGAAAACACTTCCCGGATCCCCGCTCGCACCGTTCGCTCGCAATTTACGGTTAGGGATTCGCGAGGATTTAACGCGTTCACCGTCGAACAATAAAAAAGATTAGACCGCGGATCTTTATGCGAATTTACGTTCTTTAAGACTGATCGATGCAACGGGAATTATCGGGGACACCATTTTTACTTGACGCTCCACCCTCGGTCGTATGGTTGTTCGTTCTGGAATACATTCTTCCTTCTATTTAATACAGCAAAAACAGTTTGAACACGTTGACAATCGTTTTTTGATTCGAACGCTACATTGAATACTGAAAACGCTTGTATATTTTTAATTCTCGATTTATCACAGCGGTTCAAATAACTCATTTTTCATTATATTGTTTATGGCATTGTAGAAGTACTTTCATGGGAAATCATTAAATAAATTCGTTCATTCGTGCTCAGGTTACATTAGCTCTGCAATGGTACTCTAGGGTCTGTCATGATCCCAGCAAAATTCGTTGTATCTAAACTGATTTTCGCATGGAGCTTGAATATTATTTAAGATATATATTTGCACCCTTAATTTTATCGTAGTTTCGCATTTTATATTTGAACCAGGACATTCGTGTATCAGCATAAAGATTGATTTTTTCATCTAGAAAATTCTCTGCGTCATCCATCTTGCGATCAGAAAAATATTGACACTTTATTATTATTGATCGTTGTGTGGTGCGTGTAAGCTGCTTTTCCGATTTCACAATTTTTACGAAGACGTTAAATGTTTAATATCTTTATAATGACTTTATAATTGGGCTTTTGTTGGCTTTTCGGTTCTGAACGGAAACGGGATCTTTCATACGAAGCAACCTGGAATGAGGCCTCCGCACATTTCATATTTTTATAAACAGTTATTTGCACAGAACATATTCTCGACATTGTACCTTGTACATTTTAATCTGCGACGCTTACCTTCTTTGCCATGCGCACGTAGTATAGTTTCTCCGTCTTCTCTTCTCCAGGTGATGTTCGGCGTGGGTATTCCTTTAGCCGCGCAGCGCAACGTAACATTGCTGCCCTCGTTAACAATCATGTCCGTGCTCGTGGCATAATCTGAAATATCTGGCGGAACTGGCAACAGAGACATCACAAATTATTTATTGCTTAGCAAATACTAATTGAACGACGTATTCCGCCGATTCATAGATTGCGTTCTGCAGCTGCGACACTGCGAGTAACAAAGGAAATCGAAATTATAGAATAATAAATTGCATTAGGTATTCTACGATTCCTATTGTTCCCGAGATAATGCAATTGCAGAATGCGTCAGCTATGCATATTTCTTGATATAATTATACCCCAGCTTGGTCAATACTATTTGTTTACATTATTCATCCAGTTATTAAAATGGAATTGATTGACCAAAAAGCTGCTCGCTTTTGATAAATTCAATGGTTGTCGAAACACCACCTGTTATTCGTGTCATTGTAATTTCGATGAGACCTGCATATCGCCGCCTGAATGTAAGAACTAGGTAACTTACAATTCCTTATTTTAGAGAAATTGGTGAAACAGTATTTTAAGGTTTTGAGATTATGGTAGGGAGAGACCGTTATTTTAAACATTATGTCAATATCTGCTTATATTTCTTTATTTTAAGTGGAATAATACATGAAAAACCATCATTTTGGATTTAAAAAAATTTTAAACCTTTTCTTTTGTGCAAAAAAACAGAAGTTGCCTACTTTTTAACACTGCTCACTAGATGTCGTAGATTACTTTGATAGGTTACCCAGTTTTTACATTAAATTCTACTTGATTTCTTCTTTAACCCTTTGATTACCCTGGACGAGATATCTCGCGCCCCGATACTTCCCGATAAACGCTTTTGACGAGATTTCTCGCCATCTAGCACCAATATTTTGACACTATAGACAAATATATTCTATACGTAACTATATTCTGATTTGTAAAAAGGAAGAAATGAACGAAATCTTTATCTCGGGTGAAATGACCGAATAAAACAGAAAATATTTCGTCTAGAATGTCAAACCACTGGTGCTAGGTGGCGAGATACCTCGTTAAAAGCGTTTATCGGGAAGTATCGGGGCGCGAGATATCACGTCCAGGGTAACCAAAGGGTTAATACAAAGTAGATGACTCAAAATGTCGAAATTTCAAGTTACCTAGTTCTTACATTCAGGCGGCAATATGATGTGGAACTCGATATGGAATATTCGACTCGATTTTTTCAACAGCCATCATTCACATTCAGGGGCTGAAGGCAGTCCTCATAGCCTGCGAAATATTTTTGGTCGTTTGTCTCGGAAACTATTAATTGTAGAGGAAACGTATGAGCGTACGAGTCGTGCGTTTTTTGACGTTGAATTCACTCGTGCAGACAGATTTGAAAAAAATTCATTTGTCTTGACAATGCGCTATACCCAGCCCCCCAACTTGGAGGATTCTGTTCGCTCCGCGAACATGAATGATGGCATTTAATATTTTCAACAAATCCTCGTTCGCAAAAGGTTGAATATATTTCGTGTTCTGCGTTCTTAGCATTCATCAACTAGACCGTGGTTCTTTATGCAAGTTTTCATTTCCACATGTCCATTTATAAATACCAGAATTGGAGATGAATTTATTTCACCAACGAGGATAATGCCGTAACCTTAAGGATGGGCTGAAATATACAAATTTTAGTGTTTGTTGGTGAATAAAATTCGCATTTTTCAGAAAATATGACATAAGTAAATGTATAATGACCTGCAATCTAATAATGATATAATTAATAAAAGTATACAGTGGGTGTAGAAAGTATTCGTACACCTTTTAAAAACAAATAACTTTTTTATAATTGTACCAAACGACCTGATTTTTTATAATCAATTAGAAGCATTGCTTTACGGAATGATATAAAAAAAGATTTTCTAAAAATTCTAATTTACAAGGTTACATGCAAAAATAAAAAAGGGATTTTTTAAAACTTCTTTATTCGGGCCCTCGATGAAAATTGAAAATACATGTTTTCTAGATCTATGTTAGTTATACACATGCTGTGAAAATTTCATCGAAATTGGTTGACGAGCTACAAGCGGTTAAAAATTGTGAAAATCGGAGTTTCACACGACTTTTGATCAATTTCTGCTTAAAATTCACAGAATTTCGTCAACCAATTTCGATGAAATTTTCAGCATGTGTATAACTAACATAGATCTACAAAACATATTTTTTAAATTTTCATTAAGGGCCCAAATAAAAAAGATTTTAAAAATGCCTTTTTTATTTTTGCATGTAACCTTGTAAATTAGAATTTTTAGAAAATCTTTTTTTATATCATTCCGTAAAGCAATGCTTCTAATTGATTATACAAAATCAGGTCGTTTGGTACAATTATAAAAAAGTTATTTGTTTTTAAAAGGTGTACGAATACTTTCTACACCCACTGTATACAGGGTGTCCCAAAATTCCTTCAACAGCCGGAAATGGGAGGTTTGGGACACCCTGTATAACTCATGATTACTTTTGCTTTAAAAAAATGGCACACGTAAGTACTTCGAATACCAATGAATATGTATGTAAAAGTTTCGATAATTTTTCTGGAAAAAACTCCTAAAAACTCGTGTGGAAGCCAGTCTTGAAAGCCAGGGTGATCCCTTAGGTGGGAAAGTTCGTTGAGCAGATGCCAAAGTGTAGATTTTTGTTTATAAATTTGTTTATCTAGCGAACCAACCTACAACTTCCAAATAGCCGGTTTGGCTCTTCATTGGGTCGGTGTTTAGCTGGCACATGTATGCACCTCGATCATTTACACGAACGTCCCGTATGTGTAGGTGCCACGTTTTATGCTCCGTGTGCGTCACTCCGATCCTGTGATTCTTCGTGATCACGTGATTGGCTATCGTTAAAATAGTTTGTGTGTCCACGCGTAGCCACGCTACCTGCAAAACGAGAAACAAGAAGAACGTATTACCACCGACTTTCTGCCTTTTGTTTGTATGCTGATTAATGCTGAAGTGTAATTTTTTCTCGTGGTCTAAGAGAAAGAAAAATACAAAATGTATTCCAATCGGTGAGGCACATTGTCGCATCACGGATACGTGCACGAGAAGAGAAACTGCGATCTGTCTTATGAACCCTGGTGCCAGTGTTCCGATATGGGGCATCTTTTCTCGTGCGATGGATAGCCGCTAGTGGCGCTTTCAGCCTCAGTAAAGTAAGATTCTCGATAAAATGGGGTACCTTGAGCGCCCCGCAGAATTTTAAAAAATTGGTATGATTTGAGTCTGAAAAATGAATGTATACCATGTGTATTTCTGTATATTTTGTAACTCGTAGGACATGTCCCTGGAGTCTTTTTGTCCGGAACAGATTGTTTCAGTACATTTCTGCCAATATAACTGCCTCAGGGCTCTGCCAACTCATCATCCTAATATAGATACGTTACTGTTTTGGCCGCGCATGCGCGAGAAAGGATGCCCCATATCGGAACACTGCCTGGTGCACAGAGCAGTGCTCAAAACAGTCGTGTAGCATCTCAAAGCTTGTCGTTCGAGCCGTACCGTGGAAAGGAAGTTATTGTTGAGCATGGCACAATTGTAAATGTCTCATTGTCCCATTGTATTGTAAGAGCGGAATAGACATCGGACAGCTACGCTTCCCGGGGACAAGTTCAAACACACGGTGGAATCTCGTTACGGTCTGTACGCAGATTAGTCGCCGAAATTTGGATTGTTCCGTTAGGCTGGACCGAAAATCATTTTTTGATCGTAAAATAATTTTATTCTCATCCTGGAACGAGAGAAGACATTAACGCGGAAGCGTGATCGAATTTCAATTGAAATATTCGCAAGATTTGCTACAGTTCCGAGGGAATAAAACGTTTAAAAATCTTTTCGTAGTAAGTGCCGAGAACCTATTTCCCCATAAAATGAAGCGAGAATCACGTTTCATTTCGTATTAAGAACGATTTCATTGATCCGGGGGTATCTCGTCTCGCATAGTACATATTTTGATGGAAAGGAAATCGTATTATGCTTTGAAGGATAGGAACGAACATTTTCTACGTACAGTTATAGTACGTACTGTGGAAAGTCGTAGTCTTGGAAACCATACAAATTTTTGAAAGTGATTGTTAGCGTTGTAAACAGAATCTGTTTTTCAATCTGAAAATATGTTATCGATGTAATACCTAAAACTATGTTTTTTACAAAGGAAAAATAAATAAAAATTGAATTAAAGACTATCTATATTTTTTGAAAATTTTTTCGAGCCATCCACAGTTTAACTACAACATATCCACGAATAAAATGGTCGAATTAATTTAGAATCTAGGCTACCCAGAGGAATTAAAATTTCCTCAATCCTGTGAAGATTGTGGCTCACGTGACAGACACATAGCAAACCTTTTTACAAATATTTGCAAACAAGCATATCGCAAAGTTTGCAGACAAACAGTCGTTGTATGTTATATAGGAAACGCCAACACAACACAGTGGCGGATGCATAACGAATGGAAAAAAGAAGAGATGCACTTTTGCTGCGCATCTAGAATCTAAAATGATTGATACATCAAAGCACTTTTGTAAAGCTTATGAAACTCCTCTGTATCTTGAGCATAAAGACATTGTTTCACAGGTCAATGAACCGAGAAGTTTAACCACTGTTACGGCAAACGCAATTGTTCGCTCCTTATTATTCTGTTAATTATTTGAAACAGTATTTTACAACCAAATTGTAGAATTTGTGGTGACATTTATGAATTCGACAAACAATATGAGAGAAAAATCTCTTTCATTCGACTTTATCTGACGATAAAAATGAAAGGAAACTGCTATTATTTTCTACTTGGTTGAACTCCATAAATGTTCGCACGAAAATTTTTGGGGGAATGATTATGGGTCGCAGTTACGGAAATGAAATATAAACGCTCTTCCGAAATTCGCATAGATTTCTTTTGCAGAAATGGATACAGCGGCGAGAATTTTAAACGATTATGCGCCCGAGACACGCCGCGAGCCAATAAGGAATTTTTCAGTGACTTCCGCCGGGCAAAAAGTTCGCGGAGACTTTTCGGTCGAGCCAGTGAATTGCGAAAATTACAAAATCGATCGTGAAACGGAATATAAAACGTTCCGCCGGTGCGGGTCGCGTTTTGGAAATAGGTTGTGCTTAGCGCGCGCCGTGCCGTTTCTGAAACGAGACCGTTTCGACGGACGGTGTCCGGGCTTTTATTATGGCGAGCTCGTATCTTACGTGGATTATGACAGGTACGTGGAATGCAGCTCGCATTGCGAACGTGCGGAAATGTGCTAAGAACGCCGGTGAGCTACGATTATTTAGCTATTTACAAGGGTGCCCGCACACCCCTCCCTCTTTTTACTTCATCCCATTTCGTTGCTCGTTTCTTTCGTGAGAGTATGCACCGGGGACCAACGAGCGAAATACAAAATTGATCATTAACACCAGATCCACGGTGCACTGTCCATTTAACGTTCTCTTATCGAAATAACGAGAGTCCACATCTTCGAAATGTTAACGCTGTTTATTATACAGGGTGTCCCGAATTTAACCCTTTGGTTACCCTGGACGAGATATCTCGCGCCCCGATACTTCCCGATAAACGCTTTTGACGAGATATCTCGCGCCCCGGTTCTTCCCGATAAACGCTTTTGACGAGATATCTCGCGCCCCGGTTCTTCCCGATAAACGCTTTTGACGAGATATCTCGCCACCTAGCACCAGTGGTTTGACATTCTAGACGAAATATTTTCTGTTTTATTCGGTCATTTCACCCGAGATAAAGATTTCATTCATTTTTTTCCTTTTACAAATCAGAATATAGTTACGTATAGAATATATTTGTCTATAGTGTCAAAATATTGGTGCTAGGTGGCGAGATATCTCGTCAAAAGCGTTTATCCGGAAGTATCGGAGCGCGAGATATCTCGTCAAAAGCGTTTATTGGGAAGTATCGGGGCGCGAGATATCTCGTCAAAAGCGTTTATCCGGAAGTATCGGAGCGCGAGATATCTCGTCAAAAGCGTTTATCGGGAAGTATCGGAGCGCGAGATATCTCGTCCAGGGTAACCGCGGTATTTTTAAAAAATTTATTTTTATTTAAATAATTGTACTTATTTATTTACATTTTATTTACGTTGTCATCTATTTAATGTAGATATTGTTCAAAATGTTGCCCTCTTGCAGCAACGCAAGCATTATATCTAACACTTCATAAATCGCAGCTAAACATTGTTGAGCCACCCGATCACCTGATATGGCACCCATGGATTTCTTCGTATGGGGAACCTTGAAGCAGAAAGTTTATTCGGTGCCAATCAATTCAAGAGAGTAATTAAGAGACCGAATCATAGATGCAGTGTACCAAATATCGCCAGAACAATGTTTAACTGCAATTTATCAAGTCAGTACTAGATGTAATGCTTGCATTGCTGCAAGAGGGCAACATTTTGAAGAATATCTACATTAAATAGATGATAACGTAAATAAAATGTAAATATAAATAAGTACAAAAATGAAAACTTGGTTTGTTTCTTTTCTTGCGATTTTCTTCAAAACGAAGCAAAAACGAGCAGATCTCTAAAAGACTTTTTGTCTTAGTTTTTCGGTCCCCTACACGCTCCTGAAGATTTGCCATTTAAATTCGGGACACCCTGTATTACGGGACACTTTTTCATGTATTTAGTATTATTCTATTCGTAATCGATGTAGATTCGTTTCAAACAAAAATTTTCAGTGATCCAGTACATTCCCAATAATTCTCGAAGTTCACTTTGTTCTCCGTAAGTTTAAATAGCTACATATAAAGAGTACGAAAGCGAAGAAGAGCTTAAAGCAAGGATAGCGAGGTCCTTTCCAATGGGAGCTTTATTGAAACTAAATTGCTACAGGTTTTATTCCGCAATTACTCGGTCATTCACCTCACGAGTTCCCAGTCAAAAATTCTCGAGAGATTACGCAGGACACCTATTATGTGATTTGTGGTTTGTTTGCTTTTGTGTGTCGGGACAAAGGGGCTTAATACCTTGAGCTTTGTCTCTCATTCCCGCGCGCATGAGCGATTATCCGCAGGCTTTTCAGAAAAAAGATACTGCTCTGTTCCTGTGAATGATAAGTCGATTGTGGCAGTTATTATTTTTCTAACATGCAGGATGTTCTAATGTATATGTTTTTTTCGATGCAATCAGGGGCAGGAATTCAAAGTGAACCGACATGCAAATAAACGCATTCGGTTTTCGACGTTTATTCGGGCGTAAAAAGGGTTGTTTCGCGGGTGCAGAAGAAAGGAAGCGCACGTGAACCTGTTGATACCGTACATTTTTCTTCCCGACTTTTCATTTTGAAGACTCACACTTCTGCACGGGGCGGAGGCACGATGCGCGGATGCGTTTCTGTAAGTAAGAATGAATTGCTATGACGTAAAAGCGCATCGCCGCACCGTGCCGCGCGCCGGGGCAATGAGAGGAAAAAATTACCGGCGGATAAAAGTGGAACAGTTTTGCCTTGGAATGTGAAGAGAGAAAGAATTGTGCTTTGTCATGTCAGCGATTAATAAGCGAGGTTGGAAGTTTCTTTCCAACCGATGCGACCTTGCTATTAATATTTTCAATTCCGCAGGGGAGCACCATGAATATTGTGTCGCGTGTCATTAAACTGTCGCGCGTGGCGCGACCGAAGATGAGATAACTCTGAACTCCTTGTATGTGGTCCGACGCGTGTGTGCTGCTCACCATTATTTATTTAAACGCTTAACGGATTCGGACAAGTTAGAATACTTCATCTGGTTCTTAACCCCTTGCCGAGACAGATCGTGATGAAGATTTTAACAAAGTCTAATAGATATAAATGTTATGCCTTTCTGCTTTTCAGATGAAATAAAATTTGATTCATTTGTGATCAATATTTAACATTAACATAAATTACAAAATACAAAACGGAACGTACAGTTGACTCATTAAAAAATTGTTAAAAAAATATGTGACTTCTGTAACAGAGGCTGTACAGTCTTTTTACATAAATTGTTTGTACGTTTTTAATATGCATTTATGTTTTTAAATTATTTTTCTTGACTTCACGAACATATTTTAATCTTGTACAGATAAATGTGAAGAGTTTTGTTGAAAAATTAAAATGTTTTTATATTATATGTTGTTTCCGTCAGCCCCCGCCGATTTTGTTAATATTACCAGCTAATGGATCCAAGGAACACGTCAAAAATGAATAATAATGTTAATCCAGTGCAGAGGGGATTGTATTCATGCTCTGACCTGGAAAATGGGCCGTCAACCAAATAGTAATGCGATCTAAGGCGAGTTCAGCTGTTCTGCGAACGTTAACTGGTACGTGTCACACTTCGATGGGTCGTGATAGCGTGGCTGAAATGGTTCTAGCTCTTGTTGAACGAAAATTATGTTTCTTCAACAAACCGTGAAAAACTTGGAGACAGCACACAGTATTTCCTACAGTTGTTTCCCGAAACACTATTAACCCTGGAACATCACATTTATTTTTTGAGACGTGTACTTCACTCTCAGGTCTCAGAAACACAAAGTTCTTTCTCAGAAAAAGAGCAGAAAATGTGGATATTTAATGGTTTTGGGAGACTAACTAATCTTAATAGAATGCGTAGGAAAAAATTCAATTACGGTTTGTTATTTTATAAAGAGTTATAATTCATGAAAGTGAAAAATAACAAGCCACTCGTGCACATGTCATAGTATAACACTGTCCAACAGCCAAAAAGGATATCGATTCTCACTATGCAATTCTTATAGAGTTTTTTGCGCTGATTCCGAATCTGTTTTTAATTTTTCTTCTAGACGCACAGTTTTTGAGAAATGTGAATTTGAGAAAATGACATATTTTTCAACTTTGAACAAATACTGTGATGTTATAAAAGATATTGAATTGATCTTTACAGCAAACGATTCCTTAGACTTTCCCGAATACAGTGATATATTATAAAACATATCATAATGTATTAATATTATATATCACTGTATTCGGGAAAGTCTAAGGAATCTTTTGCTGTAAAGATCAATTCAATATCTTTTATAATAACATCACAATATTTGTTCAAAGTTGAAAAATATGTCATTTTCTCAAATTCACATTTCTCAAAAATGGTACGTCTAGGAGAAAAATTAAAAACAGATTCGGAATCAGCGCAAAAAACTCTATAAGAATTGCATAGTGAGAATCGATATCCTTTTCGGCTGTTGGAATTTGTTGGACCGTGTAATTAATGACGTTCTGGGTTTCTGAGACCCAACAGTGCAGTTCCAGGGTTAATTGTAATTGTTAAAGATCCACAATGTGGATAACCAAATTCAAAATATTAATGGAACCGAACAATTCGTTTCCCGGTTTAATAATGTTGTAGTTGGCTGTGATGTGTCGATCAGCCATGGTGAGAAAGACAAATCCGAGTGACACGAGCAATAGCGAGCAGGAAGCTTTAAGTTGGAAAAGGGTGGGGCAGAATTTGTTCGAGCCCGACCCCGAAGGAAGTGTACAAATAACCACGGCAAATAATATTGATACAAAGGATACGGCGCGCGGCGAAAGGGGAAACGTCCGACCTCAAAATCGAACTTCCAAGAACAAATTTTCATTACTTCCACAAGATTCGCGTTTGCCTGGCAGATCGCCAGGAAAATAATACAGCCACATTTCATTTCGAAGCGATCGACCTCTCTATTTTATTGTCACGGATATCGCAATAAACATCGGGCCCTCCTGGATAAGGCGTAAACTTTCGGTGCATTCGCGTATAGTAAATACGGGAACGGGAGATATCGAATGGAAGATCATTTTTGGATGATCCGGTAGAAAATAAATGGACCTTCTCGGTTCTTGATTGACGTCCTTCACTGGTTTCTTTCAAGGGGGTTTTCTCATTCGGAGTTGTCAATTTTTGAAAATTTATCAAATCAAAGTATATTGGATTGGCTGTATTATCTTTATTATTATTTAAATGATTGTATGATAAACGTTGCCTTCCGATTTTTAATCAATTTTCATTAATTTTTGTCAAGTTCGTACAATACATCTTACGTTATAACTTTTTTGATACAGTTTTAATTAAGTACTTGTTTCTAGATTCACTTTGGTCTAGTCTTTGAAAATAATTCTGAAGATACTTTTGAGGTACCTGACGTTCATTTTAAAAATCCAACAGCACATACCGACTGAATATTTGACCAACAAAAACAAGTTCGTTAGCTTACCATAGAAATACCTCTTGCAATACTGAAAAAAGCGTTTGTAAAAATTAGTTTAAAAAAGAACGCTATTTAATTTTTAAAGAGTTACATGGACGGCTATATTATTCAAATTTGGCCCTTACTTTTTAAACCAATGGCCATAAAAGGTGTTAGGTAGAGGCTAAGTTTGAATAATTCAGCCCTCCATGTAACTCTTTAAAAATTAAATAGCCTTCTTTTAAACTAATTTTTACAAACGCTTTTTCCAGTATTGCAAGAGGTATTTCTAAGCTAACGAACTTGACCGTATTTTGTTCGATCTCACAATTTTTACGGCCATAGGAACTTGGCTCCTGTTTGCAGGATGTTTTTGTTGGGATTTCATAAATTTTTGTTAAAATTTCAACAATTATCAAGTAAAATTTCAAACTTTGATAATTATTCCTTCGAGTGTTTGTTATGGTGGACCCATGCACCAAATTTCAAGCTTGTAGGTCAATGGAATGTACCCAAAAAGTTTTGATGATTTGTCAGTCAGTCAGTCAGTGACAAATTTAGCGATTTTTAAGGTCCTATATCTCGGAGCCTCCTAATGTTGGAAGATTAATGTTTTGTCAATATTGAGACATGATAGCATTTAACAAGTGTAAGAACTTACATCTCTCCATCTGCCTCCAGTGCCGAGTTATAAGCCTCTAAAAAACAGCTAAGTTGTTTCGTGTAAAAGGAGGTAGTGCGAGAACTTGGCTGGTGCACTGCCGTGCACCTAGATATTACAAATAGCTCACCTATTTTTTCAGAAAGAGTTATGTTTTTCGAGAGGAGGGATTGGAGATATATTAATAGTCATAATAACTGTCCGACCCACTCCAATTACTCTAGATTTATAACATAACGTATTACAAGAGGGAGTGGACAGCTGTTATAGCTATTGATGTATTTCCAGATTCATCTCTCGAAGAGCAGATCAGAACTGAGAAGAACATTTTAAAATAAGTAATAAATAACAGTGATTACTGTGTGTGTGTACGCGGACAACGCGAAGATCAATCAATACCACGTGTCGATAAATACACTCTCAAATATGAAACGATGCCAGAAATGTTGTCGGGATTCTCCGCGGAGATCTGCTATTTGAAGGCCGATTACATGAAATACTATTTTCAAGAAATACTTGAGTCTTCAAAGAAAAATTTTGTGTACAAGCACATCAATGAATACGTCGGTAACAAGAGAACAATTCATGTAATTTTTAGAAAATCTTTTATGCACATTATTTAGTAAACCGATGCTTCCAATTGCTTAGAAACAATCAAATCGTCTGGTACAATTATGAGAAAGTTATTCTGTTTAAAGGGCGTACGCGAATACTTATTAAATTCGTACGCGAATTTCAACCGTACTGATATGTGTATTTAATTAAATTGCACGATACTTATAGGTTGCTAATAAAAATAATACAATATTTTTTCAGTGTTTGAACTTTTGTTTGGCAAATGGTCGAGATCCTCGGGATGTATCATTCCAAATTTAATATCCATGTGGGAAAAGAAATTCGCCAGAGGTATCGATCGGAAGTTTCATTAAAGAGGATCAATGATATATGTAGATTATTCCGTTTGTACGGTGACTGTCAAAAGGGATCTCTTATCTACGATACGCTATGATAGTGGAAATATCGGAAAGTCGGTAGTGAAGCGTAACATCATCGGCATCTTGAACGCGAGCCAGCGAGTACATTATGCTCGGCTCGGCCGAATGATTTATATCGATCGGTTATTCGCTCGGTAAGAAGCAAAATTTATACGAATAATTAAAAGAGCTTGCCAAGAGCTCGTCGGGGTCCTCGGATCGAACGCCGTTGTTTAAATAAATTCTCGATTTCGCTTTTTTTCCCCCACACCACCCCGATCGCGCCGGTGAGCATTACCGTTTTATTTACAGCGGGAGCTGCGACGCGCGAAAACAATCAGCAAAATGGACAAACCGAAAGCAATTTTGTCCATTATCGTAGACATACATACATATTAGTTGTCGTGTTCGACGCGCGGCGTTGCATTTCATTCTCACGACGGCATTATTTAATTTGCGAGATACGCCGTTTGACACCGAGTTTTTGGGAAATTGAGTTTCTTCTGTTTCGTGCGGCAATAACGACGTCGGCCTTTTCGACATAATTTCATTTGTTCCACGGGAAACGATATAGGCTATCGGCTTACTTTCTCTATACGTTTTCATAGAGCTGCGATCACTATTTCGCGAAAAACTATCGCGACACGCGATGCGTTTCACGGACGGCAGGAAAATGATGGGATTGTGTTCCTTTGTACTCTTTAATGTGCGATTGTTAGGTCAACCGAAAAGGCCTAATTTCAAAATCCGTGTTTCATTGTATGAAACGATGTTGGCAGATCATTATTTGTCTGTACGATTTTGTTTTCTTTATTGTATGATCAATTGTTATCTTGTTTGCAGCATTTTAACGTTGCAAGTGTCCTTGTCAGTATCCTTTTCTGGTAATATTGTTCGTAGCCTGCGGATTATTTATGCAAAATGAAAATTGTTTGGATCAACTGCAAGAAACAGAGGACATACAGTGGCGGCCATATACTTAACCCTCATCCGTCCCTCGTGTCAATTTGACACAGTTTTCCCGAAATAAGTTACACTGTTCTGTTATTTGTAGGTAAATTCGTTCGAAACTTGGTGACTTTTACTTTGTTAATGCGAAACATATAACTGCAAAAACCTGAAATGTAAATATTAACTCATCAAGTTCAAGGAAAAAAAACGTTGAAATGTAATTGTTGGACTTGTTATTTTATCGATTTTTTGTATCACTGTGTCAATTTGACACCGAGGGACAGATTCAGTTCGTGAAATGAGGGACGGATGAGGGTTAAGTACACTTAACAAAATGAAACTTTATTTCATCTGCACTTGAACATGAAGAATCGGGGCGCGAGATATCTCGTCAAAAGAGTTTATCGGGAAGTGTCGGGGCGCGAGATATGTATCTCGTCCAGGGTAACCAAAGGGTTAAGGATCCTAATATGTACGTTGAAAATAATATATCGACGTCTTAATCGATACTGGTACCTATTCAAGGGAGTGTTTGTCGACATTATTGACAAAATGAATCGATATACATATTAAACAGCCTGAAATAATGAATTTATCAGTAATTACGATCAACCGAAGTTAGTTAGGGTGGGAAGAGTTGCGAATCGCTGCGCACGTGCGCACCTGAGCTCAGCGAACGCGCGCAGTCAGTCCAGCCGGGGACTGCGGCCGAAGCGGACGCAGTACGGGACCAAAAAGACCACAATAGCTCTGCACACTTCGAAGTTGCGTTAACATACTTGCTAGATGTAAGAATAAGTGTATCGAAAGGTTTTCATGAAATAATTTGTAAATAAATATCTCCGAATGTGATTCAGAACGAGTTCACCTGTTTGAACTGCTCCTCAATCGTAAACACTACCCTCCCTACAATATTAATTTTTTTCTAAGCGTACGAGACATTACAGCGCTAATGTTTATTTTTAACTTTCTCAAAAAATGTAAGATTAGGATTTAGCGCCTACCGTTTATATTACATAATTCCACTTTATACATATTACATATTACGTTATATACTCCTCTAATTTTTTGTAAAGTGTTTTCTATGTATGCTATATAAACCAAACTAGGTTTATGGCATCAATAAATAAATAATAATAGTAATAATAAATATCTCCGAACATATCAAACCTATTCCCTTGAATGGCATCTTGTAATGCTACGCTACCTCCTCTCAGAGCAAAATTATATTACTCGAGTTGGTTTGTTTGATTTCAGGTTCGATGTGCTCTTATGACAAAGTACAATCCTTCATCTTTAATTTTTAAATTCTAAAGTTTTAAGATGTTACCAGTTACCATGGTATAATACACATGACTTTTAAAGTGATGACATCGACGAAAGTTTCTGTAATGGTGTACCGTAACTCAGAAGTTAACAAATAATTAGTGGAATTCAATTATTAAACAATATTCGTCATAGTTATTAATGATCGTGCGCATAAAGACTCGGTGACGTGGAATAAACGAATTTGTTAAGGCATTCTTAAATATCTGATACTGTAAAATAATGTAGCGACCTAAACGAATGGCAATCAGATGAAGTCATGCGAATAAGCGCGGTGGAGGAGAACTTTCCAGCTGGAGGATAAGATGACATCCTTTGTTGTCTCTGCTGTATGTAGACACGCGTTGTCATGAAGCAAAATTGTTCTGTTCAGGTTTAATTCCAGCAGTAAATTGCCTTCTACCCCACT
The DNA here is from genome assembly GCA_963966675.1 of Lasioglossum calceatum. Classification (NCBI taxonomy): domain Eukaryota; kingdom Metazoa; phylum Arthropoda; class Insecta; order Hymenoptera; family Halictidae; genus Lasioglossum; species Lasioglossum calceatum. Next base: position 20,013,502 of record OZ016541.1, read on the forward strand.
TCATCGTTCAAGTTCGTTATATTCAGATTATTAAATATTAGTTAATATTTTGTTAGATTGTTGTAGTGGTTCTCTTCTAAATCATCATCATCGCCACACACACATGTTTGAATTTTGAATCTCTGCTTCTAAATTTTGTGGAATTTCTATGCAGAAGGTACGGTAGCATTCATATGCAATTTTCCAATTTTATAGATTATTTTCCGATGATCAGTAAATGTCGTCTTGTACCGCCAGAAGATTCCTCGTGGTATAAATGAATCAAAACTACCATCAACTTTTGTTAATGAGAATCTTTTCCAATATTTGAAAAATGTGCTAACGTCACAAACGTAAAACAATCTGCAGTCTAGTTCAAATTCTTTTCGTGCCTTAGTATAAATCTACTTTTGCAATCAATTTTTACCATTTCTCGGAAACTTCAGAAAATGACTAATGTTTTCCATCAGACCGAATGCAAGAAGCGGCAGCGACACTATAATATCGACAGACGAAACGCGATAATTACATCCGATTAATTTGACTCGATTATATCGAAACTAATGGACACCACGCTTAACGTTGATTGGATAATTGTTTTTTCGTTGCTGTTCCTCGAACTGCTAATTGGACTTTAATTCGACGACGAAACGTAAAATCGGTTTATTACACGACATAAAAGCATAAATTATGTATATTTACGATTCGGGCGGTGCATCGTCGAAAAATTGAAACGACATTCGTGAATGACAACGCTGCGAGAGTGTTGCAGAAAAAAAATATACAGGGTGTCTCACCTGATTTTGACATCTTGATTTTCTCGCTATTTTTACTCGTAGCAAAACATTTTTCAGCGTAGGCTTGAATGGTATTGAGTGGAGCATATTTTGATGTTATTAGTTTTTGTATCGTTTGTATTTTTTTCGTATTTGTATCGATGTATCGATTGATGTATTCAAAAATACCGCATTCCATTTAAAAGAAAAAGTTAACCTTTATATGACCTTTACGCGTCCACTCACGAAAAAACTAATAACATCAAAATATGCTCCACTCAATACCATTCAAGCCTACGCTGAAAAATTTTATGCTACGAGTAACAATAGCGAGAAAATCAAGATGTCAAAATCAGGTGAGACACCCTGTATATTGTATATACAGGGTGCGGCCGAATAACATGTACTAGCGGGCACGAGGTAGTTCCTTATGAAAAAATAAGAACGAAATATGAAATAAAATTTTTTAGCCGTAACCGCATACGTACGAATAGGATTTTGAAACTGGATTTTCTCGAAAACTAAGCTTTAAATGAAAAAATTGTATTCCATATTTTGTTCTTATTTTTTCATAAGGAATCACCTCGTGCCCGCTAGAACATGTTATTCGGCCGCACCCTGTATAATATTTCTCGTGGATTCCGTGGCGCGGAGATTGATATCTGCTTAATTACTGCCTGGTAACGGAATACTTTAATTACTGGGATGGACCTCGATCTAGTTTAAACGCACACTCTCGAGACTATGACATTGGCCGGCATAGTATCTTCAACAACTAGCGCTGCCACCAATCTACTAATGGCGCAATGATACGCAGTTATGTTTTCTTTCAGCAAAACCAAAACGAAAACACGATACACGGCGACCGGTACGCTGCAATGCAACTGCACCGGATGCACCGGCTAAATCCTGGTTGCGAGACAGTCTACTATAGTTCGCGAATTGATGCATCCGTACGATGATGATTTAATAGATCCCGAGATGCGGGGACCATTCGTCTCAACTGTTCCCCTGAATAGCGCACCGAACCATTTACGTACATGTAAACAGACAAATTGATTTTTCTGAAATGCGTCTCTCGAACTAACACCACAGCGATGTGTCTCCCCACAAACATTTCATTGAACAATTCGTGAACACAATCTAACAACGGCTATTGCTCATGAGACAGGATTTTTGAAACTGTTTCAAGTGAATAATGAAGAAACGTTAGAAAATTAGTGAATTTTATTTAGCCCTCGTAGGGTTATTAACGAACAATTTTGTATAAATATGTTGTGCTAAACCCAAACAAAATGGTTTGTTGGAATAAGTGTTTTCAGTAAATGTTTACAAGAATATAATAATATTTATTACAAGAATATAAAACATTTCATTGAACAATTCGTGAACACAATCTAACAACGGCTATTGCTCATGAGACAGGATTTTTGAAACTGTTTCAAGTGAATAATGAAGAAACGTTAGAAAATTAGTGAATTTTATTTAGCCCTCGTAGGGTTATTAACGAACAATTTTGTATAAATATGTTGTGCTAAACCCAAGCAAAATGGTTTGTTGGAATAAGTGTTTTCAGTAAATGTTTACAAGAATATAATAATATTTATTACAAGAATATAAAACATTTCATTGAACAATTCGTGAACACAATCTAACGACTATATTGCTCATGAGACAGGATTTTTGAAACTGTTTCAAGTGAACGATGAAGAGACGTTAGAAAATTAGTAAATTTTATTTAGCCTCGTGGGGTTATTAACGAACAATTTTGTATAAATATGTTGTGCTAAACCCAAACAAAATGGTTTGTTGGAATAAGTGTTTTCAGTAAATGTTTACAGGAATATAATAATATTTATTACAAGAATATAAAACATTTCATTGAACAATTCGTGAACACAATCTAACAACGGCTATTGCTCATGAGACAGGATTTTTGAAGCTGTTTCAAGTGAACGATGAAGAGACGTTAGAAAATTAGTAAATTGTATTTAGCCTCGTAGGGTTATTAACGAACAATTTTGTATAAATATGTTGTGCTAATCCCAAACAAAAGGTTTGTTGGAATGTGTTTTCAGTAAATGTTTACAAGAATATAATAATAACAGAATATCTCTGTCTCGAATTTATCCAGACCAACAGGATTTTTATGGTAACAAGTATTCGATTAAAGAAGTGTACAAAAAAATTTCTAAAGAAAATATTTCTACAACTTTACGAGATGTAAAAGAAAAAACAATGTGAAATCCTTCATTTTGACTCGGTAGTTTTACTGTTAAGGATGATGTTTTATTGTTTGATGATCTAGCTACGAGACGAACGACTTTCTGGGCAGAACACTGAAATTAACTTCACAACAAGCTCTTAAATACCGCAATGCGCAGTATTTCAAGGAACGGAAATGCTTCGCGACTACGGTTGGATAACCGTACAAACGGATGCTGTACGGCTCGAATGAACTCGACAAACGTACTTGATTCCCATGACCGTTTCAATAATGTTAATTTGTAATTTCTGGCCATGTTACAAACCGAACTACAAATCCATGGACGCAGCATCCGTAATTTATACTGGCCATAATGTAAAGGCGGTCGGATCATAAGTGCGGAAGGGTCTGAACATCACTATTGTTTGGATGTCTGTGCCAATTCTAGCTTTTGACGACAAGTTTCCGGAAATCAACATGAATAGACTGCGTACGTTCCTGCAAAATAACACTTCCTAGTTGTAATTTATAAATATTAACACGTCTCGGTAACAGTGGTTTGTATGCATTGACAGACTATATTCTCGAAAAATTATCGATATTTAAATTGTCATCGTTTCGTGAAAACAAATAGTACAAACATAAGCCTGGAATCATTTGGAAGCATGAAGCCTCTACTTCCACAGGACAATTGTTCTTTTTCTCTAAGATTACCGAAGACCCACTTTCCTTAAGCTTTAAAATGAATCCAAGTTTATTGTCATACGAGATAAATAAAAATGTTTTGCATTGATTGCGGCAAGCAGGAATAACATAAACATTGATTTCATCCCTTAACGACTTTGTTATATTAAAGGCAACGTTACAACGTTCTTAAATTTTAAAAATCTTTTACTGTTTTATATTTCGCCCAATCAATTTCTTCATAAATGCATAAAGATCCGCAGTCTAATCATAGTTAAATGCAGGCAATTTTCGAGAATGGCTAGCCGATATACAAATTGCCCAGGCTAGAATATTAACCCTTAGCACTCGATTGGCGAATCTGAGGCGCCAATCAAAATTGTTGTACCATTATTAGAAATATTGTTTACATTATTGAATATATCGGTATTTAATCAATTGCTAAACATTTAAATATTTATGAACTATTATACCAATTTTATATCCATGAAATTTTAAAAATCATAGGGGATGGAAATATTCTGGGCCGAAAGAAAGGTTTCATTTTCGAGTTAAAATAGCTCCGAGTGCAAAGGGTTAAACCGTTGCAGTTCAAATTATACAGGGTGTCCCACGTAACAGTTTTCACGATTTTTCATGTACTTGCGATAATCTGACAAAAAAATATTTTAGACAAAAGTTGATCAGTCTTCGATTGGCTATACATTGCAATAAAAAAAAGTTCGAAATTTTTCTTTTTTTTTAGTATTGTCAAGGCCACCTTCATTTTTTAAAATGGAATGAGGCAGTTTTCAATACATCAATCGATGCAGCCTGACATTCGTTATAAAAAAGTATTAACCTATGTATGTTGAAACGTGAGTAGTTCAGGAGATATTTCAATTTAAATAATTCTAAAACACCATTACTGTCGTACTAAGCCATTAGCGTTTACTTACTAGTGTAACGTGAAGAAAAATGAAGGTGGCCTTGACAATATTAAAAAAAAGAAAAATTTCGAACTTTCTTTTATTGCAATGTATAGCCAATCGAAGACTCTGATCAACTTTTGTTTAAAATATTTTTTTGTCAGATTATCGCAAGTACTTGAAAAATCGTGGAAACTGTTACGTGGGACATCCTGTATAATAATCGCGTGATAATACGCGATCTAGTAATGATATATCAGAATAAATTTTCCATTTTGATATTCGAGGCAACATGGCTCAATTTTGAGGAAATGTGTTGAAACATCAGGTTTTAATAACCGAACATGACAATTGCCTTTTATGGCTGTACGTGTTGGGTTGATGGAAAAGCAATGTCGATTTTGAACCGTGTTGGAATAAATATTAAACAAAATTGGTGGATTCTGAAATGTGAAATTACTCTCCCATCAATCCGGTATATTGTGCGTGTGATCGCATGACTTCGTAAAAAATCTGACAAGCCGAGGTGACCGTAAATAAGAAGATAAATCATTCCGCAGAATCATTAATGAACTGTCACTTCTTGGCGCGCTTGTTTCGGCCATATTTCGTGGTTCAGAATCCTCGACCCGTCTGATTAACGGTATCGAAGTCGTCGATCTAACGACCTGCAGGAAATTCCACTGTCGCTCGGCCCAATACCCATTTCGGACACAGTAACAGCAATTGCTATACCGGATTGCTATCTAGTTCTTGACCACTTCCATCACTGTTATAATCATCATCTTGATCCTGCGGTAAATATGTATGCCTGTTAGAGCAATACTTTCCTGGTTCAATAACGAACACAGTTCTTCGATCGGATCGGAACGATATTAGACTTGTCGCAATGCAATGGAACAATTATGAAGTGCACGGGTCCGGTTGCACCGATAAAATATATTAACAGCGAATCTTTAAGCAAATTTACATCGTTATAATAGACATCGTGAAATTGAAGTAGTATCGGATTTTATTTCCTATATCAATTGATCCTGCAGATTACAGTTATTACTTTATGTAACGAAGATTGGGATTTTATTAAAGTCTCTTCCTCTCGTGTTCTTTTTTCGGAGAGCTTTATTAAATGCACGGCGCCTAGCACGATCGTTCAAATATTATACAAATTAAGATTTATTTGAAAAATTGTTAAGCTTTGTATGCGTATTTTTGTTGATCGCTGTTCGAATTTTCTTTTGTGCTTCACGCGTAAAATTTGATATTTTTGGAAATTTTAATATCGTTTGTAAATGAACAACGTGTATCGATGTACATATTTTCATAATTTTACAAAATATAATAAAATTGCACACTTTATACGAGCAAACACATTGAAGGGCAGCATTGTTAGACATTTTTCGATTACACTGTCCAACTTTCAACTTTTCTTATGTTCCCTAATTACTGTTGGGTGATTCTTATAGAGTTTGTTGTGCTGATTCCGAATCTGGTCTTAATTTTTCTCCTAGACGCACAGTTTTTGAGAAACATGGCTTTGAAAAGAAAAACATATTTATTGAAGATATTGAATTGTTCTTTACAGCAAAAGATTCTGTAGACTTTGCCGAATACAGTAATAACCAATATTGATACATTATGATTGTTTAATTGTTTAAACAATCACTAAAGACGGAGAGACACCACTTTTTCACAAATTTTTGAGGATATTTTTCAATTTATCTAAAAAAATAAGGGTCCAGCGGAAAATCGAACTATACCACGCGATAGAGCAGTTTTTTTCGAACCAGAAAGTAAAATATCTTCGCCCGACATGAGTTGCCTCCATCTATGTCTTTAGTGATTGTTTAAACAATCATAATGTACTAATATTCGATATCACTGTATTCGGGAAAGTCTACAGAATCTTTTGCTGGAAAGAACAATTCAATATCTTTTATAATAACATCACAATATTTGTTAAAAATGTTTTAAATATGTTTTTTTTCAAAGCCACGTTTCTCAAAAACTGTGCGTCTGGGAGAAAAATTAAGACCAGATTCGGAATCAGCACAAAAAACTCTATAAGAACCACCCAACAGTAATTGTGGAACAAATTTGGTGTTGGACAGTGTTATTTTTCTATTGCGAATTTTTATGTAAAATGAAAATTTGACTGCATCAATTGCAGGGAACGGGAGTTATGTAAACTGTGATGAATTGACGATATCATAACAATATTCTCAAGTTCTTTTTAAGGTTTTATTGTTTTGTATTTCGATTTGCTATTGTTGTGTCATGAACGCATGAAATCCACAGTGTACCGATGAATTTCAGTTTTCCCACCGTTCAGCAAACGTCTGCCGATCGTTTAATGAATACAGATTCGGCTGATTAATCCTCGTCTATATGTGTTCGCCATAATAGTGTAAAATACGCGCGGTAGGTGTTAGAAACGTGGGTGACAACGCGTGTAATGAGCAAAGTGTGAACTCTCTTCCAACCGACCCGAATCTGTTCTGCAAGCATGATTCTCGGCGCACTGCCAACATCCTAATTATTCTTACTCCGTTAAGCTCGTTTAACGCATCGATTTCACAATGCCTGTTATTCTGTGATCCAGATGATTTGTGTACGGTCACCGGTATTTACTTGCCTGCGCGCATTTCTAGAAAACTACACATCGCTAGTTGTTTATGCAACCGAGAGGAATAAATGATTCAACTATGAAGGTAACGGGCAATCAACCCGTTTCTCATTTGGCCTAAACGTTACAGCGATTGCACACTTGCTGAGATTCAGCGTGGTGTTTATCGTGACGCACGCTTGCATTTACACGTGCACTGGGTTTTACGGGGATTTTTACGGGAATTTTAGTTCGAGTCGATTTTAGAATGCGTTCCCGCAGGAATTTTTCAACGTTTCAGGGCTCGAAGTAACAGTCGAAGTCGGCACTTTCTGATACACTATCGATTGATATTACAATAAAATTGTAACGATTGTTTATAATCTCGAAAATTTTGTTTCATTACGTTACATTCAAAAGGAAGACGCAGTAATTTCAATGGGACTGTTATTTGCACGTTCATACATCGAAACATATTTAATTGGAACGAGACAAATTAAATACGATAAAGATGAAATGAAAATACGCGAAACACGACGTAAAAACATATTTTATTACGGCAGACGCGGTGTATGCAATTGGTGATCATCAGTACGGAACTACAGAGTCATAATAATAAATTGAACATTCCCCTCCCACCCCCCCTCACGTCGCGTGAATCAGAATTTGCGTACATACTTGCAACTTGCAAACATTCAATATTACGGTGAAACTACATTGAATCACAATACGTACTAACATCGTATTTTCTAAAACAATTTTTCCGATAACGAATCTCTATGGGAAAGAACATTTTCAATTTTTTGGTGACATATTGGATCCCAACTTTTTTGGTTGTGCAATAAATTATGGGGACCCTCCTGTACAACACGTATGCAAAAACGCAGTAAACAGAGTGATACAAATTGGATCTCTAATCAAAATAAAATTGGGTCGTGAGCAATTCACAAAAATCGAGTATCGATGGTTTAAAATCTACGTTGTAGAAATATGGCGCAAATAAAATAATGTAGTAATTTTTTATTTGTTCGTCTGCAGAATAATTTCCTCTCTTCAAATTCTGTATTTTCAGAATGAGTATTACATACATATTTTCTTTCTCACTGTCACTTTTGTCAACTTTTTCAATTTTTCCAAATTTTTTTGGTTACATTCTTGAAAGGAAATGCAGCTGGATTTGGAAAATTGACCACCGCGCCGATGCTCTGCTCTGGTCTGAAGACAGAACGCATTGTCACGTCGATGAGTTATCGCAGTTACGCTCACTGGGAGATTTATATTGGCTAGCTGGTTTTGTCGGAAGACAGCAACCCCATAAACGGCCGAGATGAAAGTTAACGAGCGGTCATAGGACACACGAACCTTTCGCGCTCGTTATTCCCTCACTTGTGTACCCTGTAGAACCAAACATATAATTTTCTTTTGACTTTGATGAAACATAAATGTTGGTTTTCCGTTGCCCCGTATATTCGATACCCGAGTATGCGCGGAAAATATGGCGGCTCTTACCTTTGAATTATTGAACGCTTTTACGCATAACTATTCGGCTACCTCTTCAATTTTACTTCGACACGGCCCATGACACGTTCTTAGACATTCCCGAACACCTATTACAATGCTAACGTTAAAATATACCATTGATAATCGCCCGATACTAGTCTTATTCTTTGCTAATTATTCCACGACTTATTTCTTCGACACGTAGTCTCTATAAGCAAATTTTCAACAATGTTAATCGAACTGGTTCATTCTGTTTATGGTAATGCAAGTTGTGAATTTTTAAAAATTATGTTTTTCTGTCACTTTAGAGGCTATGAATAGAAGTTTTTTTTCAACTTGACACTTTTCTGCCTGCGTTAGTTCCGAAGGTATTTTGTGAAATAGGTTTCTTAGCCTCCACTTTGGAGGTTCTTTTGCGCCATGAGCATAAAAAATAGCTATAAAAATATAACTGTTGAATAATTTCCACTGGCCCACATGCGTAAAAGATCTTACTGCAGTCGACCAGGGTATAATAAGAAAAGTCATTGTTCCATTTAAATACAGTCAATATAATTTTCCGATTTCTAATAATTTTAACCAACAGTTTAGTGCCTCTCAATTGAGGTAAAAATGTTAATTCTTTAAAATACTTCCCGATATTTTGTTTAAAAAATCTACGAAAGTAATTGTTATTAATTTAAGATTCATTTAACAGTCATTTGGAAATTGTGAATGTAACAATTTGGATATTACGTTCCATCCAGTCGCCCCACAAACCTGAAAAGTTCGAAAAAGTCGTAACTTTCTAATTTTCGACAGCTAGAAGTTAAAAACTCATTCCACCGTTGAGATGTCAGTAAATTTAATTTCTCGGTTCGTAGGGATCTCCACCGATAACTTCGCAAAGTCTTAAATCGCGCCATTTATTTGAGGTAAAACCTGATTCGATTATCGAATAGCTCGGATTAGATAAGGCGATGATAATGTTACTATCGACAGTATTTTCTACATGGCAGTGGGTGCAGGGAACTTCGTACTCTCGTACCAGGAGCCACGGATTCAAGCTGTGACGCTAATCCTCGGTAAGATCAGAAGTAATGTCCCGCATTTAACACGCTACTACAGGCGAAGCAGATAACTAAAGTGTAAAATGATGCGAATCCCGTTCGTACAAAGATAATGCGTTCCGGTTGTTCGGCAAATTTAGACGCAGATACGTTTTCAGTTCTCACTGTCGAGGCTTTCAGGCGCAAGCCGTACCTTTTTCGAAAAGTTATCTCGATGTTTCGTTGCACTTCGTCAAGGATCCAATTACGCGGTGATAATGTGTTGTTAATAGAAACCGTTGGAGTATCGAATTTCTGATTATTATTTTAATTTATGCGAACATTAAACAGACGATATAATTGACACATTTTTATTTTCGATACAGCAACACTTTTGATTCTCTCTCTTTACGAACGTTCGTACTGCATAAATTGCACTGCGGATTTCTATGCAAAATAAAGATTTACTATAAAGTCAATTATCAGTAATTTTCCTTTGAATTATAAGTATATTTTCGTATAGTGGCTCTAACCGACTTGACTGGTAGAAGTCTATTGTATGTGAACATTTTCTCTTCGACTTTCTCAAAGATAAGATTAAATACAACACTCGTTTCCAATAAATTGCGAATATGTTTTGTATCATCGCAACCGAAGAGAATCAAACTTTTTCCTGAAAAGTGATATAACTTGTGAGAACCCAGCTGATATCGTTGCGATCTTACCGCCACGGTTTTTTGCTAGAAAATAACGAATGTCCGATGTATAACTCATAGTCGATTTTACCCCCGGACCTTCTTATTTGGTCAGTGTGTAATAAGTTTGGAAGGACGATAAGTTGCCGAACGAATCGCCGGGTTTCAACGGCAAAAACTATTCCTACTTTCACGGCAGCAGGATGGGAGGGATAACTTCCGGTTTCTGACTCCCAACCGCAGTGGAAAGGAGCCGTATATTTCTTCGCCACGGGGGTAGGCAGATAGATCAACCGAGTATCAGATAATTAAATTCCTTCTGCACTGCCACATTTTGAATATTTAATCCATCTGTGTCCCGTTATTTTTTATGGGTCACCGGCCAGGACGAATCGTTTCATTAAAATACCGTCAGAATTAATGACACCTATTATCTTTGTCTTTTCATCTTTGTACTCGCACCACTGGAATCCTTATCATTCTTATCGTGCCTTGGAAGAACGTTGAAGAACGCTGCGAGGCAAAAATTTGACGTATCTTTTGTGTCGCGAGATATATAGTTATTAAGAATCTTCAAAATGGTAAAAGTACTCGTATTTGAGGATACTTCAATGTATTTATTTAAAATGACAGACATCTAAATTGAAATAAAGTGAAGTCTTCAGCTAAACGGGAACTGTACGATCTAAGAAAAACGAATATCCCCTCCACTGCGGGGCATGGGACAGCTGGGTCGATGGGCTACCCCACCCGGCCCCCACTCGAGGAAGAACACAGTTTCAGGAAACGTGGATATATATTATTTAACATGGTTTTCCTCAATAATTTATTGCTAAAATTTCTCGGGAAAAGGATTCAAGGGTGGACGCAAATATATTGTCGGAAAATCAATGTTTTTCACCTGGTCTAGCTATTCGTAAGCCCTTGAGATAACTGAGATCCTTTAGTGCTCTCAAGGAGCAGAACGACCTTCGTCGCGAACTACTTCATTATACGGTCAAGAGGACGAGAGATAGAGAGAGAGAAAGAGAGGGAGAGAGAGAGAGAGAGAGTAGGATTTACGGGAGATAGATATATTTGCGAGATATAAATCTTCCGGATCCACCTTGACGGAAGCATGTTTCGCACCGCAGGACACGCCACTTATCATCAGCTGATTGCCGCTATTCGGTGGAAAACTTGAACCCAATGGCGCCCATTCTCGTTCATTATGGTTGCGATTGCACACCGTTTGTAACAGTAGCACTACACTTAAGCGTGAGACGCCATGGTTAGAATATTTTCCTGTAACTGGCTCAACAACATTTATTCCAAACTTTTCAGGTTGTCTCAGAGGTTTCTTTCGCAATGTGCACGCTCAATTATACAACGCTACTCTGTTCGCTAATGTTTTGTTTTATTATTCTCAATTTGCATTTTGTGCATCAATCTCCTCATTTTATTATTTCGAATATTAAATTGCAGATTTTCCTGCAAATTTTTCTATTCCAAAATTTTTTTACTGACTCGGGCAACATTTCTTTCAAGAACTAGAAGACTCCCTGTCGTAGAAGCAAAACGGAGCCGCCATTAATTTCCATACACTCAGCTGGTATGAATGGAAAAATAAGCATAATGTTATGAACGCATCCCCACGATTTCAGTGATTTTCAAGCAGAATGGCCGAAATGGCGCGTTCTTTCCTGTCTGGTGGTCCTAGTGTTGAAATGAACAAGTAGCTGCGTGAAACAAATAATTCGGGCCCCTCCCGACAATAAAAAGCTTTAGTTTCCCAACAATGCTTGATGAACGCGATCGGTTTCATTTTTACTTGTTGCTTTTTCTGTTTGTACTTCTGTCTGACGGGTCTCGCATTTTTCGGTGAAACGTATCGTCGTCGAATATTATATAATCTTCGACGCAAAAGCCTTCCATCAAGAGAAAATCATAAAAGTTAAACGCTGTTTTGATTAGTAAGATCGGTGTACAACGTGCACACTAGAAGTATCGATTTAATCTTGAACATGAAAAGTTTGATGCTGCGGTTGGTTCTACGATTACTCTATTAGAACTTAAACTATTTGCATCCAGAGGAGAGCGCGTTGAAGTATGAAAGTCCGGAAAGTCTGAGATAAATGATGACTTATAACTTATAATTCAAACTTAAAATATCGTGTACGTAAACTACTCCCATCAATTTGCTAGGTATCGTTCGTATGTTTTTTATCATTGCAATTTGAACCTCAAGGAAGAAATTATTTTGCAGTTTGATTACCCTGCTACCGATTCAAGTCATAATAGAATACCAAAACCTAGAATAGTCCGATTTTGAACTTGTTAAAATTGTTGAAGAAAGAAAATTCAAAGCTCGTCCTTGTGGAATTGATACAGAAAATGTTTATTTCGCAGGAAGATTGCTAAAAAGGCGATGTCATATACCGGGCATTTCACCTAACTTGACCACCTTAAATATCTTCGTTGTTTTTAAAGATACGTCAAATGTCTGAAGGAGAATGTTGAATGGTAAAATGGGGCTTACATGATACCAAAAATATTTTTGTTTTTATATAATTTTTTTAGAGATATGAAGGTCACCTTAATTTTTTTTAATGGAATGTCCTATTTCTATACCATAGATCGATAGAGTATCAAATTCTGAGTATAAAAGTGTTGACCTTCATATGTCCTAAACCTAATCACTAACGAGATATTATCCAAAGAAGAAAGAAAATTGTTTCGATAATATCTCGTTAACTATTAGATTTAGGACATATGAAGGTAACACTTTTATACTCAGAATTGGATAATCTATCGATCTATGGTATAAAAAATAGGACATTTCATTAAAAAAATGAAGGTGACCTTCATATCTCTAAAAAAAATTACATGAAAACAAAAATTTTTTGGTATCGTGCGAACCCCATTTTACCATTCAACTTTGTCCTTCAGACATTTGACGCATCCTTAAAAACAACAAAGATATTGAAGGTGGTCAAGTTAGGTGAAATACCCTGTAGAATAAACGATCGACTCAATTCTTAAACGTTAATTTCCATGTAAATTGAGAAAAGGGGTATAGTATATGTCGTTTATGTGTAAATGGTGATCGCTAATATATCGAAGAGATATATGGCATTTTAAAGTAAGCAGTTCCGACTAAAATGTTGTTTACACGTGGGTAATGGTCACCGGTGCTTCAAGGTGGGACAGCACGCATAAGGAAATTAATAAAACTTTTATGGGGAACTCTGTCGGACGCGACTCTATTTCGCCAGACAATATCGGCAGTCTCGTTAATTGCTCCCGAAGAGTCGTAAAGACACGTGATACCATGAATTCCTGCCGCATGTAGCGAGCTTCCTCGGCGCATTCTAGTTTCGGCGAAAAGCTTATCGCATCGGGAAACGTTGTTGGGGGTTTTTGCCAGAGGTTTGCTCGTGGCTTAACGACCGAAACAGAAGTCGGAACCGAGGCTGTGCTCGCCGGTTTGACGAGAGGAATAAGTTTCAAATTCAGAATTATCGTGGCACCGCTCCGAGCAATATGGCGGCGAACATGTAAATTCAGAAGTTACCTAAATACTCCTCCCGGATGGTTGCCGTTTAAACTATAGAAAGTAAACTGATTTCCATTAGCACGGAGGAAAGCCAAGAACCCACACTTGCCTAGACAACTGAGAAAATAGAACGAAATGCGAGGAAAATTTTCGGGAAATTTCTCATGGCCCATTTTAGCCAGTAGGTAGAGATAAATATTCATTTCATTGAATCATTGTATTTTTCAAGTTTATGCTATTAAGTGTATGTATTACGTTTATTAGAATTACGCGAACTCTATTATTTGTTAAGTTTCCAGCGTTTGCGCAGCATCTTGTTATCTAAATGGTGCCTACGTGCAGCCTGATTTTACATGACCGGTATTCCTGCATCGTAATTTAAGTAAATTACGGTGGAATTTTATCAGGGGATTATTATATCACATGCTCGTAAACCATAATAGACTCCGGTACTGTTTACGATCAAGAAGAGCGAAATCCTTTCAACTTTATGAAGACAGCGGCGTCATTTCGGCCGCTGGAACGAAACGTCACGAGCGGAAAACGTTTTCATGGCGCTATTAAAATCGAACGAGGTTGCTTCCGGTTTTCTTGGCCGCCATCACGTTAGGATAAGTTTATATCCTGGGCAGAGGTCGTGCAGAAGCTTGTTACTACATAGAATCATAGTGTGGACAAAAGACTGAGGCTGCCTGGTGGACAGAAAATTATGCGAAGGAGGACGTGGCTGTTGGAATATTCGCCTGTCACGAAATTGTCGTGCACATTTTAGTGGGAGTCTCCACACTTTATCTACGGGAAGTCTATTAACAGCTTGGTAAAGCACAATTTTTGGTAAAAGAGAAGCTTAATAATCTTCTTTTACATAACCATCCTAAATACAATTATTTTATCACGTCCGTGCGGGCGTGATTCGTTGGTTCACGGCAGAGTTGGGCAAAAAATTAATCAACGATTGACGACTAAATGTTTACTTCAATCGTTAATCGCAATTAACAATTAATCTCCTAGTTTACTCGTTAATTGCGGTTAACGATTAAATACTTATTAATCGTTAATTGCGATTAACGCGATTATTAATCGTCAATCGGATAATTGATTAATGATTAACTGCTGAAATTTCGAAATGAAATACGTAATCAAAACTGTATGAGTACTGAAAAAAATGAAAACTGAGTTTAGGTGTATTGTCATTTGGTCTATAATACAAACTCTTAATTAACTTAAAATCTTCGCGATTAACTTTAACAATTGATTAAATCAGTCTCCGATTTTTCGATGATTTCTTTTTTTAATCAACGATTGACGATTAAATTAATCGATTGAATCAATCGCCGATTTTTCGACGATTTCGTCGTTTAATCAACGATTGACGATTAACTTCATCAGTCGATTGAATCAATCGCCGATTTCTCGACGATTTCTTTTTTTAATCGTACACATTAATCAATCAATCATGATTAAAATTTTAATCGATTAATGCCCAACTCTGGTTCACGGTTGAAATTATTGTACTATTACTGTTGATGGATCTATTAAAAAATCCTTAGCCATGGACTTTTAAAAATGTCGGATTGGTAGCTTATGAAATATAATTTATTATAAAATGTAACAATTCCACGAATACATTTTGAGAAATTAGCAACAATGCTCAAGGGATTACTCCGTGAAATATTGACTACCTTGTCCAGCTCTGCGAGATTGAATTTAATTAAAAATGTTAAATCGTTAATCAATTTTCTTCAAAGAACGAAGCATTAATTACAAGCAGAAGTTGCTTGTCTGTGTCGCAAGTTCTACGACGTTGCAAAGAAAACCTAAACAACTAAAGGGTAACACTAAATACATTTATAAAGAACCTAGGATCAATAATAAATCAGCTGTTGCAAAACAGGTTTCTAATTATTTTCTTTTCGATGATAATCCTAAATATTATTTTATCAAATTGTATGATGTGGAAAATGTTTTCGAAACGATCAGCTGTAAATCTAGGGTGTCTAATGGTAAGAAACAGTTAAACAAAACACTTTCACTCCGATATAAAATATTTTGAAGTCTTTCCTGTCTTCGAGAGAATCAATTAATCTATTCTCTATACTATATAGACTTAACTCATTAGTTAAATAAAAATTGCATAAACATTATTCTCCGGCGCAAAAGAAGGTCTAGTTAAGCGGGAAGCCGGCGTTGGCTATAAAAATATTTCTTTAGCGTATTTTCGAGCAAAAAGGAATAATGAAAGTCCGCGAAAGCGAAAATAAATTTTGTTCGTTGTCACTGTCGGGGGCGCGCTGTTTTTCTATCAGCTGTATTTGCACGTAGTACAGAAAAGTAAATTTACTTTTTAGTGAACCGCGAACGGTCGGGACAGCGTAATTAGTATAATTAAATAAGAATTTGTAGCTCACGAATACGTACGCGATAAATTGAAATAATATCATTGGAAAATTTTGATCACGCAAAATACCATCGTGATTGCGTGTAAAAAGCGAAATCGGAGAAATTGTTGATCTGGTATAAAAATTATTATTTCTTATTTACAAATAAACGAGACATCTCAGATATGCTGTTGGTCCGTATTTTAAAATTTTTACGAAATTTTTATTTGTTTCAAACTCTTAATTTATAAAAACTACTTGAATTGCACTGTGTTTGCTTCACCAGCAAATTTCATCTGGAAAAATCACGGTGGAAAATCTCGCGTAACGTCGATGACAAAGTTGCTTTAAAATTTTGGAAATAAATGAAAGCTACAGGTGCTCATAAAATCAGACATAAATTGTGGAGTATGTCACAGTCCTTCAAACCGGAGCGGACTTTTTCGACGATCTAATATATTCGCTCCTCTCTTCTCTATTCGGATGTCAATAACAAAATCTCATCAATTCCCTGGGCTGCGCAGGTGTTCAGTGCAGCATAGCAAATTCGAATTTATTTCAATGTTTAATTTCTCGGAACGTTGCTCCGATAAAAATACATTACGCGATCATGCTGCGCGTTAGTTGCTTGTGTTGAATATAATTTATGTCTCAATATATCCCATTCAAAAAAACTGAAAAGAATCATTTTTACAATCGATTTCGAGTGTGTGCGTAATTTTATTCAGCAACGTATTTTACTTGCAGTATGTTGATTTCAATATTAAAACATACTGTCTACTGTCTGCTCAATAACAAATTCAATTTTTTACGCTTCTTGTTCAATCAAATAAAGATCGTTTGTTCTGAGTATTTATTCTGTATTTCATTTAACCGATTAACATTAAATTTGTCAAGCACTAAAACCGATTAAAACACTTCAGTTTATAAAAATGACAAGGCTTCATTTATTTAGACTTTGTGCAATTTTTACCCTAATATCTGGTTAGATAACAAAAATTTATCGAATCAAATTCCATGTAAACAACTTAACAATTTCAATAATCGTAAAATGAAAAATATAAACCCAGTCATTTGACCGGCAGTGGTAGGTTTAGTGTGAAATTGTTTTCGATGAAATAAATGAGATTCGTCGCATTTAACATTTAATGTTTCGAAGTCCGTGTTTTATGAAATTTTCGAGGTAAGTTAAATAACGATTGCGCTACACGTGCAGAATGTATTGTGCCGCGGTAAATTGCATAGAAAGGAGTGCTAGTGCGTGTCACGATAAAAAGGAGGGTCCACGGCGTTTCATTCTTTCAAAGACATCTCTATCGATATCCATTGTTCCGGGGGACATTGAGAAAGTCGGGGGAAATCCTTTTCATTTTCCTCAAGCCTTCCCAATGGATTGACGTTCAAGCTGTATCGAAATTCGTTGCTTTTGCAGCCCGGAGCAATTTTTTGCCTTTCTATTGTTCTTCGGGCTGCGCGATAATAGGAGTCGAAAAGGTGGCGAAACGAGATCGAGATTCAGCGTTTCGTTGCCGGTCGTCGTCGTCCTCTTCGTCTCGGCCGATCCTCTCGCGAAAGTAACGACTCTGCCAACCACGTTTACAGTTAATGTCCCGAGAAATGAATAATAAGGGAGTGACGTCCCGTCCAGAATAGAAATCGTTTGCTTTTGCTCCTTTATTCCGTGGAGCCCGTCCTCGTCCTTTCCCTCTGGAATTCATAAACTATTAATGAATATTTCTTTATCAAGCAAATAGACAGTTTTAACAAAAACCATTAAAATTTATGCGCCCTCGAATGATCGTCCACGGAAAACACGATTCCCCCCTGCGATCTTACAAACTCTCCCATCGGATCACACGAAACTAGGACGTCTTCAGAAATTTATTACAGGAGAACCAAACGACGTAGAGCTAAAATACTTTTTGCAATGTATTCAGACATGATTCGGTATTGTGGACAAATTTTTCCAGCATGCTGCATTTATGCGTCCTCCATTGACCGTCCATTGAAGACAGGCTTCTTCGAGCAATCTTACAAATCATTCCATCAGATCACACAAAACAAGGATGTCTTCAGAAATTTATTACAGGAGAACCAAACGACGTAGAGCTAAAATACTTTTTGCAATGTATTCAGACATGATTCTGTATTGTGGACAAATTTTTCCAGCATTCTGCATTTATGCGTCCTCCATTGACCGTCCATTGAAGACAGGCTTCTTCGAGCAATCTTACAAATCATTCCATCAGATCACACAAAACAAGGATGTCTTCAGAAATTTATTACAGGAGAACCAAACGACGTAGAGCTAAAATACTTTTTGCAATGTATTCAGACATGATTCTGTATTGTGGACAAATTTTTCCAGCATGCTGCATTTATGCGTCCTCCATTGACCGTCCATTGAAGACAGGCTTCTTTCAGATCAAACGCAACGCGCCGATCAATGTTATTTACAATAAGCACCGTTGCATGCATTATGCTAGAAAAATTCATACATAATATTGAATCATGCTCGAATGCACCGCAAGAAGTTTTCAGGTCTACGTCACCTAACTTTCGCAAAATAAATTCCAAAAGATGATCTACCTCCGCGAGACTCGATAGAAGAGTTATTTATATCGAGCGTATTTTTTATGAATGACCGTGAGTTGACTATGCAACAAAAATTTGTATATTACATTGAATCATGGCTGAATACACAGGAAAAAGTTTTTCAGTCCGACGCCGCTTAGTTCCCCTGAAATAAATTCCTAAAGATGACCCATTTTCACTCGTCTCGATAGGCGGATGTACCCTTAAAGCGAAACGAACCGCGTTTAAGATTTCCTGTTCGAAAACTTGGCTCGGGCGTCGCAAAATTTCGAGAAACAACGTTTCCAAAGTGCCATTACAAATCCGTAAGGAAATTAGCGAAAGACCGGTATGCACACGTAACCTGATATACAGAGCGAGGCATAAGTCTTGCATACCCGGCCGGATCTTAATCGTTAAAAATAATTGTTTCTGGCACGAAACACCCAGATAGAAATCAAGGGTCTCTTAGCCAACGTTGGTCGACATGTTATCGTTTTTCCACCATGAACCGTTCTTAGTAAATTGGACCCGTTTCACTCATAGCACGGTTAGTTTGCCCGGGCTTGGCTGTGCCAAAAATGTATCAATAATTACCAGTAGCGGCGCTCTGCGTGAGAGAACGCTACAGGATCCAGTTTGCAAATGGAAAACTTCAGTGAAAAGTCGTGCCGTGATTTTTGAGGTTGTACTCGACACAGCAAAGAATTATTTTACTGTCTGCTGGAACTTTTTATACTAATTGGAGAAGTAGAAAAAAATGGCACGCCCTTTTGAAAACTTCACTGCGTGTAAATACAGGGTGTCCCAAAACTCCTTCAAGTCCGGGAAATGGGAGGTTCCTTAGGTCATTTGAAACGACATTTTCCTTTGCAAGAATTACCGCCACGGCTTTGTTTAGGAGTTATTAACGAAAAACACGGACCAATGAGAGCGCGACTTGCCACAGTCGGCCAATAGACAGTTGACGCGTCGGGCCGACAGTGCCAGCTCGCGTCTAGGTCGCGCTGACATTGGTGAGATTGGTCTGTGTTTTTCGCTAATAACTCCTAAACAAAGCCGCTGTGGCCATTTTTGCAAAGGAAAATGTCGCTTCAAATGACCTAAGGAACCTCCCATTTCCCGGACTTGAAGGAGTTTTGGGACACCCTGTATAATTAATTCCAATTGGAATGTTACATCGTTGTTTCCGATTAAAATAGATATTTCAAATTTTTATATGGAATATTGATGGAAAGCGGAGGACGAAGAACTTATATTTTTTAATGCGAATGAGTTTCCTTAGAGGCCACATCCTTGTGTATGTATACATAGATCAAAATCATCAAATGAAGCACATTGTTCAAGTGAAAATAGTTCTCTGAAATTTTTGTGTGAAACTCCGTCAGAACGACGAGGAATATTCTGGAGTTCGACTGACAAAATTGCATAAACTATCTGCGCGCACGAGGCAGAGAGCGCATCGTTAATTAACGTTACACGATTTTATCCCGTCGCCGAACCGCTAACCTATGACGCTTCGGATAAGCGAAAAGTAAATCTCGTTTAATGAGAGACGCAAGTTGTGTACGGCGAGCCGCAAAATACAGGGCAAATAATGATACCATGGTACATGTGATCAATGGTGTCTAATATTTACCATTGATTTCCTATTCGGGCTAGTAGCTACACGTTAAACGATAGGAACGACAAGCTGATTGCTTTCATGTCACGGATATTTGCTCGTGAATAATTAATGAGATTCCCTTAGTGAATGCGTGCACGGATTTAGATATTTCAAGATAACATGGGGATGAGGGGCAGGGCGGATTAATCTCTGTATAACCGGCCTGAAAGGAGATACTTAACAGTACCATATCAGCCGATTTCGATGAGATCAAACGGTACCGTTGAACCGATCTACTGGGCTCCAGTCAATGCAACTTGTATTAAATTAATACATTCCCCATACATAATATGGTACATAATATAATTAATATATTCGCAGTTCGTCGAGCGAATACATTAATCATTATCCTATAATTCCTTTCAACGCGTGCACTGCATTACATTCTATGTAACTTTCCTCCTGTTTCAATTCAATTCAGTTTCAATTCAATTTTGAGCACTTTGAATATTTTCTCTGTTTTGTGTTTGACTTGTCGAATGTTATTATAAATGCATCAATCCGCGGTGTCCAACTATGAAATAGAGAACTGTGACACGAAAACATTGTTTGCCTAGGCATCTGGATCGATGTTAAATAAAATATCTCCCGTAGAAAGAGGCTAAAATTTTTCTTTTCAATTCACGGTCATAAATCAAAATGATGTAAAGACAGCTCGTGCAAAAACTGAATCAGGTGTGTACATATTTCGGAGCATGACGAATTGATATAAAACGAAGACGGATGGAGAAGATTCGGCGCATTGTCGCCGCGGTGTCGTTGTTGAATCAATATTTCCTGTAAGCCGAAGTGTAAATGGGGCAATAATCCCACCGCCGATATATGTATAATTATGCCTTACGTGTCCCGTTATGATAGATGTAGGCTCGCGCGCGACTCTTGCGCTGGCGAGGCCATTCTCTCCGGAGGCTGTTATCTTCTCCTCTCGGTGCATGTGCTCGGCTACCGAGTAATGCGAGCCTCATATGTAAATCCCATTCTGATTAACATCCACGTGTACCAACACAGAAAGCCCTTACATCACCGTCGGTATCCTTCTTCGACCTAGCTCGCCCCTAAACCCTCTTAACTGCGGCGTCATGTGAATGGCCCCTTCCATGTATAAGCCGGTTGGTGTCGCGTCTGCCGATATTAACTTCACCAGCTTGATTATATTTCACAGCCGAGCTACCGACGACACGCACCCAAAAACTTTTCCGCAGGACCTCTCGATCGCCTCGATCCGAAGAAATCGATAGATCTCGAGAAAAACGTCAAAAATGGCCACACGTTTCGTCGTTAACTACGAACCAGGAATAAGCATCTTTCAGTGTTTATTAGAGACAAAAGAATAATCGGAAAAATTTCAGAAAAGAGGGAAATGTCGGAAATATTAAAATAATCCAGTGTTTTGCCAGGAACGAAGAATAACAATTCTTCCAAAACTGTTCCGAAAAGGGAAATGCTAAGAATAAGAATTATTCCAAAAATGCCCAAACGAGAAAAGTGGCAGAAATGGCCGAATGTTCGTCAAAGATAAAGGATAAGAATTATTTAAATAATTTGTATGAAGAAGATCAATGCATAACACTGTCCAACACCAAATTTGTTCCCAATATACTGTTGGGTCCTTCTTATAGAGTTTTTTGCGCTGATTCCGAATCTGTCCTTAATTTTTCTCCTATACGCACAGTTTTTGAGGAACATGGCTTTGAAAAAAAACATATTTTTCAACTTTAAACAAATATTGTGATGTTATTATAAAAGATATTGAATTGTTCTTTACAGCAAAAGATTCTTTAGACTTTCCCGAATCCAGTGATATACAGGGTGTCCCAAAATTCCTTCAACAGCCGGAAATGGGAGGTTCCTGAGATCATTTGAAGCAACATTTTCCTTTGCAAAAATGTTATCCGCGGCTTTGTTTAGGAGTTATTAACGAAAAACACGGACCAATCAGAGCGCGATCTAGACGCGAGTTGGCACAGCCGACCTGGCGCGCTAACTGTCTATTGGCCGACTATGTCAACTCGCGTCTAGATCGCGCTCTGATTGGTCCGTGTTTTACGTTAATAACTCCTAAACGAAGCCGCGGAAAACATTTTTGAAAAGTAGAATGTTGCTTCATGTGATCTCAGGAACCTTCCATTTCCGGTTGTTGAAGGAATTTTCGGACACCCTGTATAATATTAATGCATTATGATTGTTTAAACATGTTAAGAAGGACGCAACAGTATATTGGGAACATAAAAAAAGTTGAAATTTGTTGGACAGTGTAATCTTTTATGAGAATATCCTCTACGAATTTAATTCGCACAACCTGAAATTAAATGAATTAAGATTTTCAGCCTCGTGACACGAGAAAAGACATTTCGAGAAAAGTGTCGGTGTGTCATACCTTGTATCAACTGACATTGATCTTTCCGAAGTTTGACTGGAGTTAAACGATGTTTCCTGATTTGTATGTATTGTATCTACCACGCAGACCTTAACGCTAGTCGCCAGGCTAATTAGTGGCCACTCTGAAGAGCTCCGTTTGAATCATTAACTCCTACACGTTCGGTACAAACTTGCTAACCATACACGAGACATGTGGAATCAGTGAATGGAGGATCTGAGATCCGCAGATAGCAGATAAAGTTCAGGTGTAAGATTCACGTTTGTAATTTTCAGGTTCTGTAACTCCTTGCTCGTGATATACAATGTAAATCTAAATTAAAATAAACAGTGACGAGATTACAGTCATTACTAGTCTGTGAATTGTTGGAAGTTTATAGCGGATGCTATACAATTTTAATAGAAAGCATCAGCAGAGACTTCATCTTCCTTGACTACTTAAAGTGTTGATTGACTGAGCTCCTATCTAATCCTGTTTCTACCGCTCTTGAAAATGTAAATTTGCATAAAGATCCGCACTCCACTAATGAGTTAACATCAGCTTTTCAACCTCTCCCAAGCCAGAGTGCTTCTGGTCGTTCATTCTAACGTTTATACTAACGTTATATGCATGTATAATTTAATAGTAAATGAGCTGTGAGCAGTTGAAACGATTTAATTGTATCTTCTTGATCAAACTACGAGCATCCACTTATTGGGACTCTTATCGACACTAATATTATAGTGCACACGATCAGAATGTTTAAAAATTGTCATAAAAACTTAAATTATTGGAAATACAAGAGTAGTTTTATGGACATTCTTGAATAAACCAGTTTAGCCACAATAAAAATGGTAAATTTAAAGTAGAAAATTGCAAAAGTACTAACCCTCAACTAAACTTTGACATCTTGACTTAGTAAAGTATTTTAGTCCAGTCAATGAATGCTCATAAGGGGGGTGTAGAGGGAAATGGAAGGAACACAATTTTTAACTTTGGGACTTTGTTTGGACTAGTTAGGAAGTGAACATACTAAAAGTCCTCACTCCTAGGAGGTGAGCGGTGTGCAGGGGGCACGTAGAAGGTCCCCTTTTTCGGTTTTCCGCTTATATCTCGGAAACTATGCGTCCTAGCGATAAGACCATCCTACACAAAATTGAAGCTGACAAAATGTGCCACAAGATTGATTTCATTCAGTTTTTCGCTATCTCGCATAGTTTCCGAGATATCAGGGCTCAAAGTTCACTAATTCTGAAAAAGAGTCACGTTTTTTGCCTTATTTGACTAGCTAACTCTTCAGCACAATTAGTGAACTTTGAGCGCTGATATCTCGGAAACTATGCGAGATAGCGGAAAGCTGAATCCAGTCAATCTTATGGCACATTTTGTCATCTGTAATTTTGTATAGAATGGTCTTATCGCTAGGACGCATAGGTTCCGGGATATAAGCGGAAAACCGAAAAAGGGGACCTTCTACGTGCCACTAGGAGTGGGGACTTTTAGTATGATTACCTCCTAACTAGTCCAAACAAAGTCCCAAAGTTAAAAATTGTGTTCCTTCCATTTCCCTCTACAACTTTTCGTTTACTGGACTATTTCTTGCTAGACGTTCGATTCATTTGACAATTTTATAAAGTAATTTGGGCTCTTCGGAAAGAAGGTTGTGCAAAGAAAGTAGCACATTTTATTAGCATAGAATCGTTCTGTGAGATTCTCATGCGGGTTTCCATCGTTCCACTGTCCAGAAAGCGTTTAAAACGGAATTTCATCTGTACCGCAATCCGCAACCAGTATCAAACAATCCTTTTCGACATGCAAAGTGGCACGAAATATCAATTAGATAATAACTACAACATATACCTGTCGTGTTCTCGTCCGTAAAATGTCATAAATTAATTTTAAATTATTCCGTTGGCTTGTTACTCGTATAGCATTTTAGATAAACAGGTTTCAAACGTTGTACTAATTTTCATAATATGGACAGGTAATTCGCGTTGATTAGACCCACGCGGCGAAGTCATGCTGCCTGCATGTTGAAGGAGTAATATTTCATTTTATGCGTAGTCATGCGTTCCTATAATACTGCGAAAATCCTTTCATGATTATATCTGTACCACGATGGAAATTTCTGCATTCGAAAGCTGCTTCTAATCCAATTTCTAGCAGGTATTTGACGGATATTCACCTCCTGACATGAATAGGGCATCTGATATACAACCTCCGCGATGGCTCACACAACTGTACACTGTACACCGGTATTATAGCACGAGAAAGTATTCAGCCGTCGCCTTATGTGAAATTTCGTGCGCGCTCGTGGTACCGTTATAATTAGACTGTGCATTTCCGTGCCTTGTGGCCTACGAAAAGCTTCAAAAAACGGACGATACGGAATTCTATATGTATAATCGAATCGTATAATTGGATAATCGAAGAAAATTCTATTTCGTCTGAATTTAATCTATTTCTTCAATTTCTACGAAATTTATGAATTGAATGCAACATATAATTCAATCGTATTTTTCGAGTACCAAATATCGCGTCATTTTTCATATAAATTAAATAAAAGTTCATAAATCGCAATGCAATCAGGCTGTGGATTTTATGCTTTATATTATTTATAGATACATATTTCATATTTTCGCTGGAAGTCCGGATCAAAAAATCGTGAGAATTAACATTCATTTTTTCGCGATTCCAGCAAATATCGGACACACGTCCGATTTCAGGATGCATTTTGAATCGCAGTTACAAATCCATTTTCACTGATATCTGAGGAGTGTACAGGGTGTATATAAATTAATGGTCATCCGTCCTAGGGGTGAATCTACACCTCTGGATCGGTGGACATTTGTAGAAGAAACTTGCCGCAAAATTGTTTATAATAAAGAAAATTGTTAAAGTTTTTTTTTACATCAACACCTTCTACTCATCGAGGAGAGAAAAAGTTTGAAAGGAGCTATACGTCGCAAACAAATAGTTATTGAGATATAAGCTGTTAAAGTTTTTCAAAATTTGATTGTGTGGAATTATACGTATAGACAAAAGCCTACTACACAGTCCACACGTCCGTGTTGATGAGACAGAACATGATCGTGTGCGTGCGTCAAGGCAAACGACATTTAAAACGACAAATGTCCCTTTAAATTTTGTTTGCCTCGAGGCTCGAGGTACGCACACGTTCATGTTCTGTCTCATCGACACGGACGTGTGGACTGTAGTAGTAGGCTTTTGTCAATACGTATAATTCCACACCATCAAATTTTGAAAAACTTTAACAGCTTATATCTCAATAACTATTTGTTTGCGCCATATGGCTCCTTTCAAACTTTTTCTCTCCTCGATGAGTAGAAGGCGTTGATGTAGAAAAAAACTTTAACAACAATTTTCTTTGTTATAAACAATTTTGCGGCAAGTTTCTCCTACAAATGTCCACCGATCCAGAGGTGTAGATTCACCCCTAGGACGGATGACCATTACTTTTTATACACCCTGTACAACGCTTATTTATTCCAGATATTTACGAGTCGGAGTTTTGCTTGATCAATTCGCAGAATTTTCTGACCTGATACAATAAAAAAAGAGAGACGGCCGATTTCAAAGTAGAAACATCCGGTCCAGAGTGATCGCGCGTTTAACCGGTTCGAATGGCGGCGTGTTTGGAAGGGGAGGGGCAGGAGAGAGGTAAAAAAGCTGTCCAGTTGAGTTTAGACTTCCAATTGGTGAAATTCGCGGCAATCGGTGACGTTCTAACAATCTGAGTCCCGAAGTCCAATTAGTCGCCTTTCGTACATTTGTGTGAGTACCGAATGAATAAAATGTGCCGTGGAGCGCCGCGCGTCTACCCTCCCTCCTCCCCTGTGCGACCGATCGAATTTGAACGAATCTACACTGAGCGCTCTCGGCGTGTTTCGTATCGTGTTGGCACATCAAAGAGAATTCATTAACGAGCATTAGCGCAGGGTGAACACTCGTTTAGTGTCAACATCGGTAACCGCCGAATGTTTGAAACAATTTAAAGCTCCGCGCGCGCGTTCGGTAAATTTAAATCTAACTCGCACCCGCGCGCCGCGCCGAAAGAACTCAATCGATCACGCTTGCAGATTTTCATTTCGAGCGGCGATTCCATCGTGATAATTTCTCATTAAATTAACACGGCCGCGAGTTCGCGCGCACAAAACTGAAAATGGCATTTTCATTGTCGACTAAAAATTTCTCATGTCGAACCGTTCACCTGGACAAAGCGCACGCTTATCGCGGAATCGAAATCCGCTGCAAATGAAATCTTTCGGAAAGAGATTCGCTAATCCTATATCCAATTAGTCGATCATTTTCGGAATTGTACTAGTTTCTAATTCGGGATAGAATAACTTCCAATCCCAAATTTCATTGAATAATGACAATTTAACGTTAAGATTTGCATTAAAAAGAAATTGCAAGTTTATTATTCGCAATATCAAATAATCCGTTGCAGAAACAGTAATAAAAGTAACAGACGAAGAGCCTCTGAATAATTGTATAATTATATTCTGTTCAATTATTATAATATATTCAAGCGTGATTTTTAATGTGAAATATGAATCTCTTGAAATTTGTTTAACACTTTCGTTCATTAACTTTTCGAGTGTACAAACAGACGCAATTTATATCCCATCTTGTTTAATCTCGATTCAATAAGTTCAGCTCAATTATATTTCACTTAATTATAATTTCCCAGCTGCGTACTTGCAAGCCGTACCTTCAATGTCTGATGTCAGGTTTAATGAACTTTGAAGATTTATAGATTAACCGCAGGATGGGCTGCGTATCTTTTTTGCTCGTGATAACTCAAGTTTAAAGGATGAAATTAACCTCCAGAGTTTTATCGAGTGAAATTAACTTTTAAACTCCGTGTCAATAAATATGGCAGGTTAAGGAACGGCTGCTGTCTACTGAAATTGTCGAACCCGCCGCTGCTGTCCCGGTACAATAAACAAAACATTAAACGTTCTACGGTCATGGGAAAAAGTATCAAATCAATTTTTCGATTTCGACGAACGAAGTCTGTAAACGTTCCTGTATAATCCAAATGAAAATTACGATGATGGACTGTTCGAATTGATCGTATTTTCATCGAGTATGATATTTCTCACTTCGTTTGCAAATATTGTAAATTACAGAAAAAATTGAATTTAATTCGTGATTTTTTGGAGCTATACGAAATATAAAGAAATTGTTATTAATTAATCTTTTTTCTTTCCTTAATTATTTTAGTATGTCCATAATAATAAAACAGTATTTTTAGATTCCTCGAATATTTTCACTATTTTAATTTTGATCTATCCAGTTTCGTCGTAAATTCATAAATAATTGAAAAGAGTGAAGCTTTTGCTCACACCTAATGGAAAACAATCCTGGGGGGGTTTACGGCACATTGTAGCGCAGTTTCGAATTTCGTGCAGCAGAAGAAGCCAAGAGTGGTGTAATTCAGGGGTTAAAGGGCCGTGGAAATTACGGGGGAACATTTAGGTAGCATTTAGTAGTCTGCAGCGCGTTAGAGCTGAAGAAAACAGGACGAGTGTAGACGTTGCATTCTACGTGCACGGGCCCGGGGAATCCTTTTCGGAATGTAGCTCATATTTTCCCAAATGAATTTCCCTTGTCAGGGAAGAAATACGTTTCCTATTTCAAGCGATTCGTGAACGAGGTTACCTTAGTCCGGCCAGAGGAAAATGTGCGAACGAATGGCGGGCTGTGGAGAAGAACGCGTTCACCGCGGGCAGTAAAGTTTCGGCGTGTGCTGTTCTTTAAAGCGTTGCAAATCTCCGGCAGATTCACTCGTATATTCACGCCCTTCTTCCGGGGACCCAACCTCGAAATGAACTTATTCCATTGATACCGTTGCCTCGAGAATTCCGGCAACGTGACAGGTGTCAGAAAATACATACGCCGAGGGTACCTGTTACGTAAAATCATCCGAGATCGAATTTATTGGCGCGCGATAAGAATTTACGGCACACCCGGCCGCATGAATTTCACATCGGCTCACAATCGTCTCGTTACTCCTCTTTCTTCCTCTTTCGACGAACAAAAAAAAATATATATAAAAATTGCCGTCTCGCAAGATCGTTTGATAACAATTTCCGATGTCGTGCAACCTGAACTTTTCTACCGAGAAAGATATATCGCCAGGGAAATTGTTGTTTGCCGAGTTCGACGATAGAAAGACCTCGATGACACGAGTCGGTCTCGAGAGAAACCAGTCTAAACATTCGGAAGTTAGTATGCAGTTGTTGCGACGAGATTTTTTACAGGGTCTAGCCGAATGTCCCTGTAATTTATTTTTCCGTCTATTGCAGGTTTTTAGTTTAAAACGGTTAAAATGGAATTTAGGAAATTTCGTTCTCCAGTTAAAGTGCGTCATTGGAGCTTTAATTTAAGCTCGTAAATGTTTGAAATGTTCGGAAATTGATTCGAACACCGTAAAATCGAAAAGAATCGATTTTCCTCCGAACTAGCGATCCGGATTTTTGAAAATGTGGAAAACTGGACCTTTCTCACACCATCTAATGTACACGTTGGCATTTAACCTTCGCTGCAACAATCTTGGAAAATCTCTTGTTAATAAACATTGCTGTGTCGCTATTTATGGTTCGAGTGTTCAGAGTTTACGGGCTTCGCGGGGATGACTGAAAATGCTGTTTCGCAAAAACGAGTACACGATTAAATTCGGGAGTTACAGTGGGTGTACAAAGTATTCGTACACCTTTTAAAAACTAATAACTTTTTTATAATTGTACCAACGACCTGATTTTTTATAATCAATTAGAAGCATTGGTTTACGAAATGAAATGCAGTAAAGATTTTCCAAAAATTATAATTTGCAAGGTTACGCGCAAAAATAAAAAAGGGATTTTAAAAAATTTTTTTATTTGGGCCCTCAATGAAAATTTACAATATATGTTTTCTAGATCTATGTTAGTTATACACATGCTGAAAATTTCATCGAAATCGATTTACACACGAGCTACAAGCGGTTAAAAATGGTGAAAATCGTAGTTTTACACGACTTTTGATCAATTTCTGATTAAAATCCACAGTACATCTTTCGATGCGTATCGTTTTTTCCTGCGTCAACCGATTTCGATGAAATTTTCAGCATGTGTATAACTAACATAGATCTACAAAACATATAGTTTAAATTTTCATTAAGGGCCCTAATAAAAAAGTTTTAAAAAATACTTGTAAATTATTATATAATTTTTGGAAAATCGTTTTTCCATATCATTTCGCAAAGCAATGCTTCTAATTGTTTATAAAAATTCAGGTCGTTTGGTACAATTACAAAAAAGTTATTAGTTTTTAAAAGGTGTACGAATACTTTGTACACCTACTGTATTTTGAATTTGAAAAAAGTTCCAGTGACTGTTGAATCCAACAGTTTTATTGGTTCGAAAGTTGATTTGATCAGATATTCACGAAACGCTTGTTGCTAACGAATGATTTATGCGCAGCAAATTCAATTTTCTCGCGGAGAATATATAATTTCACACGGATTTTAATTTGACAGTAATGAAGGAACCGAAATAATTTCATATGTTTTGCCGCGGAGATTTTCGCCCGTCATAACGTATCACAATAATCAAATGACTGTTAATATTTTAGTCACGATCGCTGTATTTCCGTCGTCTCATATTTCATTCATAAATCAACGTTACACCGTATCTCTTATCAATCATATAATTGCATTTAAAGCTACGCGTTAACTATTCATACATACATTCATGAACAGAGTCCAACATGAACTTGCGCGCTTGCACGGACGTTGATAAATCATTGACGAAACGTTTAAACAAAACAAGAAGCATCTGTACGGGAAATGTTAAATGATATTCAAACTACGTTAACACAGTCGTTATGGGGTCAACCGTATGATGTATACAATATCGTAATAACTGATAATAATTTAGGACATTTATAAAATAATGTTAACTTGTTATCATATTAAATTAAGGCTCTAATGTATTCTCGAAAATTTGAAGCGGTTTAAATTGATTTTAACAAGAGAATACAGACATAGAAAAATTAATATTTTCATTTCGCACTGAATTATAACTGATTAAGAACTATTAAGAACTCTAAATACAGTATTTTATCGATAATTGTCCCCAACACGGGTCTGCTCAGGGACAATTATCCGTCAGGGAGATGGAGAGGCCTCGTTCGCCGAGAAGTGTAAACATAACTAATCCAATGACAAAACTTCTTTAGTCTTCATTATTTATTGGTGGGACTTTGACCACCATATTCGTGGCATTTTTGTAATGAAAATGATACAAAAAATGATATAATTCGAATTATATTTGCTTGTGTAATGAACGATGAAAGTTTTCGACGCAAAGAAGGACAGCGTATGGGAAAGAAAGAGACGCAGAGAGTCGCATCGCGCCGACACAGTTCAAAGAACTACCCATACGCTGTTCTTCCTTGTAAATATTCTTATATTCATTGTAAATATTATCGGAATTATATCATATTTGGTATCATTTTGATTTAAAAAATGACACGAACATGTTGGTCAAAATTCCATAAAAAAATAATGAAGAATAAAGAAGTTTTGTCATTGGATTAGTGTGGTCTCACCGATATACCCGAGCCGTATGATGTCATATTTCTCGGCGACCGAGGCCTCTCCAGCTTCTTGGCCCCTCAAAGAGGTACACCCCGCAGGAGTGGAGATACTTCTGGGACAATTATCGGCCAGACATTTGGGTCATTTATCGATAAAATACTGTATTACCAAAGCGTCAAAAAGGTAAAAGCAAAAACGACTGACGCTGTTGTAGTTCTTCTAAAAAAATATTGCACTATTAAAAATGCTAAATATTGCCAAAGTGTTGGCAAAATCGTCGACACTACTATTTCCTTGTAATTCTGAAGAACACAACATTATTAAAAATTTGAAATATTACCAAAGTATTTAATAGTATTAAATATTACCAAATATTACCAGAAAGGCAAAAGTCGACTTGATCGAAATGAGAATATGATGTCGTTTGGGGTTTTGGAAATTCGGGGGAGTATTTTTGTGTGGACGAGGGACGCCATTACAGCAGAGCGAGGATTTCTGTTCAAAGCTGGATTACAGACACTTTTTGTTTAGAAGTCCGCAGTTATACGGATAATGCAGCCCGCGACTGATTAAAGCAGTATTCCCGGCATTCCGGCATTCGTTAGGTGGGAAAGGTAGAAAGGTGATAGGGAACATCTTCCGTCCGCCAGGAGTCGTAATTGCGCAATATCCCCGCCTAACCCGGCATAGTTACGCTTAGTCGACTCTAATTGTAAGTCTGTCAAATAAACAGGCAGCTGCGACACTAAATATATGAATTTCATAGGTGAATATTCCGGCTCGTCTCGAGCACGTGCTTCGCCGAGTCAAATAATCCACCTTGAATTTTATATTTCGAAATTATTGAAATCGTGAAACTGCTTCCGCATAAAATGTTTGAATGATCCCATTTATTCGTACTCGCGTAGGATCAAATTTCAGCAAACGTGCCCTTATCATTTCAACCAAATATTAAAAACGAGTACGAGCACTTTGATCCACGTTTGTACATTTCATTTAGCTGTGCAAATTACTGTCGTCGGTAATTGTCAATGGGGGCGCGAAGCAATTATCACACCATTTCCGATATTACTAAATGGTCATTTAATACTGTACCAGCTAATGTTGATCATTAAGTAATTATATAGTCACAGAAACCGCGAGTGTTCTAAACACAAGATTTGATTAACATATTAACGATAACTAACGTAATGTGTGTTTTACATTAGATTTGATTGCTACGAATCTTGATAAGGAATAAATTGGAAATTTAGGTGGAACCAACGGTTTCTTTTGGTATTTAACGATAACGTTGTTTTCGCGATCCCGAGATTTGCCGACCAATTTCGCCGGACGAATTTCTGCCCCGCTGTACTTACGTATTCGTTCGGAACACACGAGATCGGTATAAAATTTAAATAGTCGCCGAAACTAAAAAGAAATCGGAGGGGAGGCCAAAAGGGAGCCACGATACGCGAAAACCGGCCGAGCCGATGGTATAATTTCTATTTAAATAAATTCAAATTTATTTAAACGAGACCGCACGGGATTGTTTCGAGTTTTGCGTCCACAGGATAATCGTACACCGCAGCAAAGATTCGGCGAAATAGGAATCTGTCCTTTCTCTCTCTCTCTCGCGTTTTCCCCTTCTCACGCTTTCTTTGTCTCTTGCTCGCTCTAATTATCGCAAATTCAGTTGCAAGTTGTTACGTGCAAAAGGAGCCGGTGGCGAGGAAGGAGACAGCCAGAGTGTTAGGCTGCGCTCGGTTGAAACGAATATAGCAGCTCCTGAAATGGGCAGACGTAGACTTGGCTTTAAGGGCGTCAGTTTAAGCATGGGTATTGCGCACAGTCACGGTCCTTGCTCAGCCAAGGTACTCGTATCGCCCTTATATGTTCCACCCTGGCTCCTTTCAAAAGGATTTTTTTCGAAAGTGTTTTATATCAAGTGACAATATGCTGCTATTTATTCGAACACCGTCAGCACCAAGTCAAAACTGAATCGCACCCAATTTTTTGATCGGTAAAATTACAAGAATGCAGTTCTTATCATTTTCCTAGGCCTCGTTTTATTCGTCCTCCTTACGAAAATATTTTCTCCTGTGTTCAGATCAAAAAATTGACACATCGTCAAGGGTTCAATATTCCCTGAAATTTTTCGATGTGATTTTCGAAATGTAATTTTCTATTTGAAAAAGACCCTGAAATACTAGCCGACTTTTATCGCTCCTAGGCGCGTGTAAATCCTTAAGGCGTCGTGCATCAGATCCTCAGGGACACGGAACCCCTTAAAATGAATGATCTATCTTCTATCACGACTGTTGTACTGCGAAGCGTAAAATGGGTTCTTTAACTGCTTGATAAAGGACTTGAAACTTTTCTTTTGTTTTCGGTCGTGAAATCGAATCTAATACCCTGCGCAATTATTTATTATTGTGGTATAAATGTTTTATTAGTCTGGCAAATATTTTTGCATCGATTAAATCTGAAGAACTCTGAAATCAAATTAATTGCTTGATTCCATAGCAACGTGAAATCATGGATGCAAGAATACACAGAATCGAAAGTCTGAAATACAATGTTGTTAAACTCTACGCTATCTTTTTCTGAATACAAACAACATTATTTTACTGGAAAACCGAATTGTACTTTCAACAATATTTTCATGTACGGTTTTCATATTTCACTTTTGACTGCATTTCCACATTCAGATGATTCAGTCGGCGCAAGAATAATTATTATGGAATAACCGAGGATGTAATGCAATATTCACATGTTTTTAATCGTTGTCGTAGAGTTATTATAATTACTCTCTACATGCTATAAGCACATTTTGCGTGACCGACTGCTCTCTTCCAATAATTTACGTTCAATCAAATAACAATTCATTCTTAATTTAGCTATTTAATTACTTAGCCAAAGGGTCCTTCGGTTTCAGTAATTTTTGCGAATTATTTACTGGACTCCAAACCATTTTTAATACTACAGTTGAGTATGCAGTTGGAAACATTTTAAATGGTAGGAATTTTTAATAAATTGTGACGAGTAATCTCCAAAAATTCTCTTAGATTCTTAATTAGTCTACATAATTGATAATTAGACTGCGGATCTTTATGCAAAATAAAAATTGTCTGCATCGATTGCAACAAATAGAAACTAAATCGAACATTATTTCTTTCCTTAATGATTTTAATAGAGGTGAAATCATATATTGACATCTTCAATTTTTAAAATTTTTCGACACTTTTCAATTTCATTTTCTCAATTTTACTATAAACGCATAAAGATCCACAACAAATTAAAATAACAACAAATTAAATAGTCTATTGGCAACAATCTTCTTCGACTCGAAAAATTAAAGTTGAAACAACTTGCAACAAAGTATTGTTTGTTTGCAATTGAAGAAGATGTTTAAGCGGCTACTTTCCAATATGTGTAACAATACAATAAGAATCATGCTTTGTCAGCCACATGTAGATATAATGCTGCACATCGATTTTTCAAATAGAAATTCCGCGATATTGCCAATTTGTTTTACAGAAATGACTTTCTGCGGCCGCAATTCATGATCGTTCGATCGGGAATTAATGAAATTTACTTACGCTCCAATTTTTCGGGCACAATGTTCGCTGATTGGTCATGCGATAACTGGATGCCTTCCGTTTTACTAACAGCGACTACGCCAGGTAAAAGTTATTAAACAGAGGAAACTCTTCCGTGGGAACCGTTCGACACACGTGTGTGCGTATATCACCAATTTGACCTGGATTTCGCATACACGCGCATGTTTACGTGAATACGCGCGATTCATTACGAATAACAGAATTTCGAAAGGGTCTCGAGCAAAATTCCCCATGACATTTATTAACGTTAAATTCTAAATATTCATAGACGCGAATGTTACAATATTCGTAAATATTCCCTTCAATGTAAAATTACGTACATTGTTCAACATAAGTAATTCAATCGAATGTCGAACTAAACGTATGTTAACGTCGCTCGGATAATACAATGGTGAACCGTGCGAATATTGAAATATCTAATGAAACTCTAATTAACAAACGGAAGCCTATTAGCTGCTCGGTAATTATATCAAAAAGAAGCTTATAAATATTTTACATAGGTATTCTAAAAGAACTTATTGGATTACGTTATTTAAGGTGCTTTAGTGGTTCGCGATGAGGTTTCAGCAGAAAGTAGATTTTTGAATAAATATTAATCGTTTCGCGAGCTAATTTATTTCTTTATTCACTTATTCTTTTTTAACACGTTAACTACCGGAAGCCTGTTAATAGGATTTTCAATAATTGTGCTGCACCAAAAGAAAGCATAGAAATTTTCTTTTACATGGCAATCTTAAATGAAACTATTCAGATGACGTTATTGAGGATGACTTGTTAGTTTATAATGAAAACTGCTGTTGCTATTGAAGGTTCCATTAAAAAGTGTTCAGCTATGTACCATATAGATTTTTCAAAATTCTGCAATAATCACCGGTCGGTAATGTGTTAAGTATTAGCACAGCAGTGAACGTGAAATATAATTTCTGTGAGAAATATAATTATGATGTCCATGTACTGCACGAAAATAATTCAATAAATTCATTCACTAACTAAGTGAAGCGTTGACCGCTTCTGGTTTACTCTTTCGTGGAACGGGCCGAGGAAAACAGTCGCATGGCAGTGAAAAGTGTAGGAAAGGGTGGACTGGACAGTTTGAGGAAAAACCTATGAAAATGCAAGCGACAAGGACGCTGCGATGCCATAGCTGCCATGCCACGGTTAAGATGAAGAGTTAGCTTACGGATGATACGCGGCGCCGTGGCTAACAGCCAAATCTCGAGGGATTTGCGGCGATTTCATTAAGTGTTGTTACCCCTGTACGAAATGTAGAAATTGCTACCGCATCACTTGCGATCGTTTACTCGCCAAACGCAAATATTAATGTTGTCCGCGAGCCTCGCATCTGCTAATCTGCGACAACATCAATTCTCAGGTAAGAGACGCTTTTGACGATCCTCTGAGGAGCTGTTGTCCATCTAGAATTTAGACGGCCGTTTAGCACGCTTGCTGCATTTGTTACAGTCCTCGTAGTGCAATTAGACCTTTGTGCATTTATTGTGACAAATGTAAAACAATCGTTTCTTTGTCCATTTCGAACAGACAAAGTGCACACTGCTCAAAGTAGATCTCGCGATTTCTACAGGATGTCCCAAAATTCCTTCAACAGCCGGAAATGGAGGGTTCCTGAGATCATTTGAAGCAACATTTTCCTTTGCAAAAATGTTATCGGCGGCTTTGTTTAAGAGTTATTAACGAAAAACACGGACCAATCAGAGTGCGACCCAGTCGCGAGTTAGCACAGTCGGCCAATAGACAGTTGGCGCGCCGGGGCACGCCTAACTCGCGACTAGGTCGCACTCTGATTGGTCCGTGTTTTTTGTTAATAACTCCTAAACAAAGCCGCGGATAACATTTTTGCAAAGGAAAATGTTGCTTCAAATGATCTCAGGAACCTCCCATTTCCGGCTGTTGAAGCAATTTTGGGACACCCTGCATACAAGCAATTACATATTTAGATCTAATTCGTAGTTTTGCATGCCACTCACATTCCGAGAAGCTTTCCGACGGAGCTCACGAATCAACCGCGTTTCATTCATTTCATTCATTTTATTCATTTCATTCGCTTCTGTTAATCCTTCCACTTAACCGAGTTTAACGGTAATACCTCTCCCGTCCGCACTACAACGCGTCACGTAGCGGACTGAAAAAATAAAAGAAATGATTAACCCCGGCGATGAACGAACTTTAATTTACCAAAGTTTGCAGCGTCACGAGAAGGATATTCGCTATATTGCCAGAATCCATTTGGAATCGTTCTGGGGGGAGGGAGGGCGCAGCGTGCCAGCGAATGCATTCTGGACAATGGAGTTTACGTTTACTTGAATCGTTGAAACTACCGATTACGCCAACCTTTTTCATCGTTTCGTATTATGAAACCTGAATCGTGCACCATTTCCCACAGCAGGGGAGGGTGGGGGCCCTGTTACAACCAATTTGCTAGCCGTTTCCCTTTATCAATTATCTTCTCCGTTTAATGCGGTTCGGCTACGAGCTTTCGCGAATTTTTCGCCGTTGCGGCTCGCCTGGAATCTGTTCGTCGAAATCGACAATTCAATTTGTTCGTGAGGCAGAACACGAGATCGAATGTCTTAAAGTATACAGTCACCGTTTATTTACCTAGAGTTAATACGTATTAACACATTCGCTACCAATGCTTCCATCATTTGTTTGACTGTCCATTTTCATCAATGAAATATTTGAAAAAATGCAACGTATCTCCTTTGTGAAATATCGAAACAATTTAGCAGGAGAAAGTCGTGGATTCTCTGAATATTATGCAGTGCACTATGATTTTAAACAATAACGTGTATAGATTTAATTTGACTATTGAGCAAGCTTATGGACGTCATCTTTGTGACGGTGATAGCGAACGTGTTAAATAATTATCAGCATAAGCTTGAATAGAATCGCAGAGGCCCCAATAATCTACTTATATGTTATCTTACAATTATTGAAACTGTAATGATCTTTCCACGAGAAAATAATTATATAAAATTTTTTTTCAGTGCCATATATTATGATAAATTTAATCTTATCATTTCCATAAACTTTACTCGAGTGTACTTGCTTAAATTAACAATTTATTAAATGCGAACAAGTACAGAATTAAGTCTACTTATAAAATAATAAATCGAGAGATTTAGAAATATTATCCAGATCGTATTCAGGAACTATATGAACCGTGCGAAGTCGTAAAAACCTCTCCGGAGTTTAAATAAAAAAATAGTTGTATCCCATTGATGGCGGATATCTCAGAGATTCTGTGACGCTTCGGGTCACGTTTTAAAATTCTACCGAAGCGGCGAGCTTTATATATGCGGACTTTCGCTAATCGGGGCCACTTAATGCAATTTTATCCGTAGAAGAAAGTGCGGAAGAAAGCAGAGGATTAAGGAGCATCGTTGCTGGAGAAATTACCTTGTGGGTGGAAAGGTTCGCGACAACGCAAGCGAGCACCGCTTCTCTGCCCATTGGGACCGTCACGTTCGTTATTGGCACGGTAAAGCTCGGTCCCTCTGAAACACAACAGCGTTATCTTCTAAATAGTCCTCTATAACGTGGGTTCATTACACCTATATATCACCAGCCCCCATCGATGAAATCGATCTCTTTTCTTATAACAAAATCTACTTCTTTCTTGTCGCTGCGGCATCACTAATGATCATTCGAGGTCAAGCACTGCACACCTACAAAACTTGATTTAACTCACTAACTTCTAGTTCTCTTTTACAATTTGTTAAAATAAAAATGCTCCATTAAAAGCTTACAAAATAACTTTATTCATACAGGTACTCACACCAAAATCGTAATTCTTTAATCTCGTACCTGAAATTCGAAAATTCATGCGAAGTTTTAAAGAAATTCTTTTTCCATGAAACATTCAAAGTCAATTACTGTACGAGACTTAAAGCGTTAGCTATCAGCTTCAGCTATCAGCGCTTGTTTCCCTTCCATTTATCTCCGCTCGCTTCATAATTAACAAATTCCAAGTTTCTCCATTAACGTGTCCAATAAGAATGAGTTTTCCATTCAGCCGTTTCAGTCAGTGAATTACAAGTTCAGCGAAAACCGAGTCGGACCTTATCATTCGAATCCATATTCGCCGAGACGCGAAGAATTTTAATGAAATCGCCTTAATTATCGAGAGCACATCGACGACTCGGGTCTGTATCGTGCTAATTAAATAATGAATGAACATATATCAAGCTCCGATATTTATTAGAACGACGCGGCGACGACGGTGCTCCGGTCGAGGAGATTCAATAAAAGAACGTGTCTGGCGAAATTACAGGGCAAAGTTTCTGCGGAACACATTGTTCCCAGTGCAAACACGTGACGCCTCACGTTCTCCGAGTAACTCATTCTCTGCACACTGCTGCATCGACAGAGAGCGCTGAGAATTTACTGGCACGGAACAGTTTGGTTTTGTACAACATATCCCATGCGACAGACTGCAAACGCGTGCACTGCGAAAACGCACGCGGTTTCGAATGCCTCTGGTAAAACGCGCGCGGCCGGCTTTGTGCGTGCCGCGTCGCTTTATCTTCAAGTTAGAATTCCGGACTTTCGCTCGCCTAATCCTGGTTTATCGTTCCACGCACATCTGCATAGATAGGCTGGCAAAAGCTATCTTCGAAGAACATATTTATGCAAACGCGCCCTCGACCGCCCGCTCCCGAAGTCTCGTCGAAGAATCGATGGAAATCGATTCGATGCATTTCGAACAGTCCAAACGAAATTTTCTATGTTTTATAAAATGGTCTCTTCCATGCAGGTCGTGTCGAAATTATGTTAAAGAAACGATTTCAGAAACATTTTATTGATTATTGATGAAACAGTTTCGTTTTCTTCGTTACAGTGCTTTTACCCTTTTTTATTGTATTTTATTCTTTCAGGATAAAAATCGACGATTTCCAAAATTCAGATCTCCAAAATGTTCATTTTTCAATTGCAAATCCGTATTCAAAATAAACAACGAATTGCAAAATACAGAAGTCGAATAGAATGTTACTCTCTGTTACTTTCTTGAAGAAAGTTTCTTCAGCAATTTTAATAAGCTAGGAATAATACAATAGCTTTTCGAAATTTTCTATGTTTTATAAAACGGTCTCTTCCATGCAGGTCGTGTCGAAATTATGTTGAAGAAACGATTTCAGAAACATTTTATTGATTATTGATGAAAAAGTTTCCTTTTCTTAGTTACAGAGCTTTTGCCCTTTTTTATTGTATTTTATTCTTTCAGGATAAAAATCGACGATTTCCAAAATTCAGATCTCCAAAATGTTCATTTTTCAATTGCAAATCCGTATTCAAAATAAACAACGAATTGCAAAATACAGAAGTCGAATAGAATGTTACTCTCTGTTACTTTCTTGAAGAAAGTTTCTTCAGCAATTTTAATAAGCTAGGAATAATACAATAGCTTTTCGAAATTTTTCTACCGATTGATATTTTACCTATTATTATGGATCTTTCCGAACTAGCAGGTTCGAATCGGAGCTTTTAGTGAGAGATACGCCATTTCTGAGCGCATAAAGTATTTTTCGTGTACCTACAGCTACAGCTGATTGCGTGAAATCGTCCAGTGTGAAGGAAATGGGGTAAGCTCCATTAGTGAGCTCCAAGTTCAATATGTACTCATGAATATCAATCAATTCAATATCTACGATTCGTTTCATTCAGTTCGATTAGTACTCATAAAAGGGAAAATGGTTCATTTCGTACACGTATTTGCAAAGTAGTTGGTATCATTAAGTTTTCTCGCGAATATGGAAATGATACAATTTATATGCTCTCCGACGATTGTGCTGAACTCGTATTTACATTCAGATTGCAACAAATTATGAGATAACACAATAAAACTGTATTAATTACGGGACTTCACAGCTTTTAATGCATTCGCCTTTCCAATAATAAACAATCAGCATTGAGAGCACTCGAACGTTTTTCGTTTCGAATTTTCTGTGATCTGCCCCCTGTCACTTCTCCCATGATTAATATGTTAGACTCTCATTTGCAGTAACTGCATGTCGAACGACGCATTTGTTAGACAAAAAATGTATAGAAATTCATGCTAACGATACACGTGATAAAATCATTGGATAATAAGTAAAAATTCTATAAAATACAATAATCGATGGATGTTACATTCGTCTAATGAATGTCACGCTTCAATTATATAGCAATTATTTGATTTAATGATGACTAAACCCTTGAGATGTGGAGTCAAACCAAACAGACGAATAAACAGCTCATATACATATGAATATAATGCTTTATAATAATAACGAGATTGAAGTCATTCTGATTTCCAACTATTTTTATCATAATATGGGCTTGAATGAAGAAGTTCATTAAAAAATTACCCAGAAAAAGGTTAGTATAACTTCAATAATTGTTATAAAAAAAAAATGAGGAACAAGTTTTAACCATTTTTACTCGATCGATATTGTTAATTAATTTTATGCATTTCGCCTAGAAAAGTTGGATAATTAATAAACTGAATACAAATCCTTTCACCAGAAATGTTCAGTAATAATTATTTAAATAAAAATAAATTTTTTAGAAATACCACGTTTTTAAAACTGACTAAAAAGTATAAAATAATTTTTCCTAGCCCCATACAGACTCCTAACCCCGTACAGATAGTCCTGAAAATTTGTTATTGTGAATTTTTAATAGCTATGAAAATACTTGTAAGATTTAAAACGAAAAACGTGGGGCACAAGATAATACAGTAAAAGCTCCTTCGTTGTCCAAAGGTCGGGGGTTTGAGCGGACAACGACCGTGCCCGGACACTATTTTTGGTTTATGACTGCGTCTTTAGTGAAACGGCTAGTTAAATGACAAAAAAGCATTCGCAGTCAAAAGCAGTCACTGTCTGGCTTTAAAAAACTCCTTATTTCCTTGCCATATTCCTTTCCTATTGTTCTCCGTTCTGCGCGGGTCTAGACAGTCCTGGGACACATCTGGCGACCAGATCCACGCAGGCCTAATCCTCTCGTTGACAGGCAGTGGAGTGGGTAGGCACTGGACAACGATCGTGCCCACGATTCAGGACAACGAAGAAGCGATTACTGTACATTGTAAGGAGTGTAGAGAGTAGCTGCCGTTGAGAAAGCTCGCACAACAGTTCATATCATTTGCAGTGCAATAAAATTGTTAGTGATTTAGGTGAATTATTCATGCATCAATTGTCTGTATCTATTACATGCGCCCCACGTTTTTCGTTTTAAATCTTACAAGTATTTTCATAGCTATTAAAAATTCACAATCTGTATGGGGTTAGGAACCTGTATGGGGCTAGGAAAAATTATTTTATACTTTTTAGTCCGTTTTTAAAAATGAATTTCTATTTAAATTATTTTATACTTCTTTTGCTTGGTAAACGAACATTATAATTATAGTATAATAATACGTAGTAACTTTGTAAACACCGCACGGAGCTCGAATGCACACTGAGCTCCTTCGGTGCGAAGCGGGTCAGTGGAGTGGGGATGAGTCAGAGTGGGAACCGAGTGCGTACTACCGAGCGTCGCGCGGGGAAGGTGTAACGGTTAAATTTTTAATAGTTTATGTCTCCTAAACGCATAGGCTTTTAAAATTTTTTTTAAATATTGCATTGTCATCCAGTCTGAGCTATGTTTAAAATTTCAAGTCTTCAGCTCGTCGGGAAAGTTAGTTTAAAATCCATTGCAAAATTTATACCGAACAGATACACAGACAGACAAGAAAGCAAACTAATAAAAAAACGTAGTAAAATATAATACAAAAGTGTGAATATGTACATTAAAAGAATTTCAGAACATCGTTGTACTAATTTAGACTCATTGGAATGATTAAAAGAAAAAACTGCATTTTTTACTAGGAAATTTTTCTGATGACTAGCGCTTCGCTATATGCATTTGGAAAGTGCGCAGGTGTCTCAGCGATTGAGCAAAGTGGAAAAATTACGGCAGCGATTTTCGCTGGGATCGCAGTTAAAGCGAAACCGCGTGTTACCGGAGAAATTGGGATATTATAATTAAATCGGATTATTGAAGCTAGTTAACGAGTCGACGGTAAAACGCTTTGAGGTTGTTACGTTAAGTAGGCATGTACGAATCGTGCAAAGGCGATGAGGAGGCAAAACGGGGATGTTGGCAAGGGAGTTGAAACCCGGTGTGCGCCAACAGATAAGCACTGATCCCAATTACACGTTGGGTAGACCAGTTCCCAGGCTGAACGGATCATGGATTATTGACTCCATCTTGATTACTTGGCTCTCGTCAATACAATTGAGAGATCGATACACCCTGAATTTCCCGTACTTGACCTCCACGCATACCACGTTACACTCATATTTACGAAATGTTTACCTTTCCTCGAGTCTTTTAATACTCGATCCGGCTAACTCAACTCAAGACGTATAAAAAAAAATCGTTTTCTTTGCTGAAAACGTGTTTGCACTGAACAGTCTACTACCCTAAAAGCGCCTCCCCTAAAAATATCGTTGACGATCATCAAAATTATAGTGCTATTTATAAAAATAATATCTTCTTTCCCAAAGAAAAATAAATTTTGAACTTTTTTCTAGTTTCATTCTGATTCCGACGGCTTTACTTTAGGTACAGAGAAAGAAATAGAGTTTTTCAGGAATGTGTCTACACATTTGTATGCAATATCTTTTTATACTGTATAATATTTGTACAGGCCACAAACATTAAGTGCAAATAACACATGGAAAAAAGTAGATATTGGTCCACACGTGATGTTTGCTTTTAATTTACTTTTTCGGAATGTCATTCTGTTCTTTCGTGCTGTGAAATATTTGTTCAGATCTTAAATATTAAATACAAATATCAGATAAAATATTGGATATCTTACTATGCTTTTTGGTGGTGTAATTCTGTTTGCGAAGGCTTTTACTAGCCTGTTCATGCGTTTTATATGTTTCCACAGGCGCTCAAATGTTCTTCAAAGGTCCAAGTTTTAGATATGTAGATCCTAGTATCCGCACTTACGGCGCCTGTTAGATATGGCCGACCGCCTAAGGCAGACCATGTTCTTGTTTCGTATGGATTTATTGATGTATCTTCGCTGCTTATCATAGCGTTCTGAATCGATAATGAACGAGTCGACTATGTACGTTGCAATATGCAGTAATGTTACTGTATAACATAAATCTTGTATGCATTGGGTTTCTTAAGTATCGGAAAATGCTTCATGCCCACATGTTTTGTAAGCAGTATTTATATGTATGTATATGCTCATTAACTTTCTGCACATATCTCACTGTTGCAAGACTGATAATGTTCGTTTTAACCCTCGGACAACGGACGATTTTCATAGCTATATAATTGGCAATTAATAATACAAAGGAATATTTATCATGGATGGCGAAATGAACACAA
Organism: Lasioglossum calceatum; assembly: GCA_963966675.1. Classification (NCBI taxonomy): domain Eukaryota; kingdom Metazoa; phylum Arthropoda; class Insecta; order Hymenoptera; family Halictidae; genus Lasioglossum; species Lasioglossum calceatum. The sequence goes on from OZ016541.1 coordinate 20,057,992, forward strand.
CAAATACAGATTCTTTTGTGTCAATGTCAAGACAGTTTGGAGAAAATGATCTAAACATAGATCGAAACGTCGACATTTGAATCTGATAAATTGCAAAATTGCTTTGAAGTAAAAATTGATCGAACCAGTGCGGCGAGAGCATTAAAATGCATCTTGTATCAACAAATATACGATCGATAGAAAGGAATATTTATAATTGGCAATGCTTAGGACCGTTCAGAGCTCTAATTAATAATTTTTAAAGTTTACTTTTGACGATAACTCGTGTAGACGCATTAGTCTTTCCGGAATCCTCAATGAAACAGCTATTCAGTTAGTTTAATTGCCACAAATTCAGTACTTAAATTACAATTTGGATGTTCCCGGTCAAAATAGACTCGGGCACAGCCGTCGGAGGGTTAATTTCGTTTCCGACCAATTTTTGAAACTTCCCTCTTTCTAAATCTTATAAAATTGTTGATGAAAATAAGATGTGGTACGTAGAAGTCAACAGATTAATAACCTAGCTAATAACCGATAAGACAACAACATGGTCTAAGTAACATAACGCATTAACGTCGACAAAATGAATACCAGGCATTAAAGAAGAATAGGACAACCGTGGAGCACCGTGGGACGTGCTTAAAAATCACACTGCTGAAATAACGTGCCAGGCCATTAATTTTAATGCTGGACTTGGAAAAGAACGCGTTATATGTAGACGTACAAAGCACTCTCTGCGTTTTCCACGTTAGGGTTTCCGTAAACACAGTTCCCCGGGCTGAACTTATGGGGGCAGAATTTTGAGTTTTTATTTAGTGAGAAAGTTTCACGCCAGACCGCGCCTTCCGACCGCAACGAAAGAAATATTTCGTCTCTCTTTCTCTCGCTGTAACTGGCCCGAGCAGCCAGACATCGTATAATCTACAACATGTTAATGCAAATTATTGCGTCCGTCTAATGAGAATACAAGACCGGACGAATTCCCACCTGAAGAATGCGTCCCGGCCGTTGAATTTTTTCTTGTTCCCAATTGGCTAGACAAGAAACCGCCGTCGCATCGAAGAGAATTTGCAAACCACGCAATTTCATAGTGATTTCACGAGAAAAATCCTCGGTAAACATGAACATGTGCACGCAATTTTATTATTCAGAAGACGGAAGTGCCTGCCATTCTTTCTAGATATTTACATAATTCTTAACTGCTGCTACCCTTTTCAGATGAATTAGAAATTGTAAGATACTAAAAAATTTTATCTTTTTTTATCTTAAGCATTTTTCAGATCCAACTGAAATCTATTTCTGCTACACTGAAGTAAATCTCAGTATATACATATTCATACATAGTTTATATTAAATCAAATTAGATTCGTAGTTTACAGTTTTTTAAGAAATTAAAAGTGAGAAAACAAGCTTTAATATTACATAGTTTACATTAAATCAAATTAGATTCGTAGTTCAGAGTTTTTTAAGAAATTAAAAATGAGAAAACAAGCTTTAATATTACATAGTTTATATTAAATCAAATTAAATTCGTAGTTTACAGTTTTTGAAGAAATTAAAAATGAGAAAACAAGCTTTAATATTACATGGTTTACATTAAATTAAATTAAATTCGTAGTTCAGAGTTTTTTAAGAAATTAAAAATGAGAAAACAAGCTTTAATATTACATGGTTTACATTAAATTAAATTAAATTCGTAGTTCAGAGTTTTTTAAGAAATTAAAAATGAGACAACAAGCTTTAATATTACATAGTTTACATTAAATCAAATTAGATTCGTAGTTTACAGTTTTTTAAGAAATTGAAAATGAGAAAACAAGCTTTAATATTACATAGTTTACATTAAATTAAATTAAATTCGTAGTTCAGAGTTTTGTAAGAAATTAAAAATGAGAAAACAAGCTTTAATATAGAGTCGGGCAACTAATATTTTTAAGCTTAAGGGTAATTGAAGTTTAATTTTACACAGTTGATGAATTAGCTTAGATCGCTGTAAATTGTAAATCGAAGAGACTACATTGCCAAACAATATGATTGATATCCTGACTACTGTGTCCGCAGTCGCATTTCGGGTCACTAATAATTCCTACACGAAATAGAGACGCATTAAGACTATAATGATCGTCTCTGCACCGATTAATAGTTACAATAAATTCTCGTGAGAGACGTTCGTGTTTAAACCATGGCTTAGACCTTCCAGTATAATAATGGTTGAGAAATATTTTCCCTTTCATCAAGCCTTGCTCTTTTATAATCTGTTTGGTTTCTATGTGGTCATCACAAAGAGGAAATAACGGACAAAATCGTATCGGTTGATTATTTTTTTATATTCTCACTGAATTCTTGTTCATTTTTCTTTAAAATAATTCTACCTGATTCACCTCTTGTAAAATACTTCTTATGCTGTCCGATAATATTGTAGTTATTATTTTTTAAATAAATAAATACTTGGACATTGGGAAAGTGCTTGGACATCTGCAGCTGTAATTGCGCGATTATGGTCCTCGCAGCGGCACAGGGGACCATCAAATAAACATAATGCCATCGCATATGACGAAATCGCAGGAGCAACGAAATACTTCCGACGTACCGTCAAGGAAATCGCGAATCTAGCAGGCAAACCGGGAAGGTTTCCCCTCAAGAAACTTTGTTCACTGTCACCGGAATATTTCAGTTTGTTTCTCCATTCCCTTAAGGAATGCACTCTGCTATTACGTATTTCTAAGCGTGCCGTCAGATGTGAAGGAACCGTGGAAGGACTTCCACTGTTCTCGGGATTCGCAACATTTTTCGTCTGCGATTTATGTTTAAACAGCGAGTTCCTTGTGCGGTCGTCCGAACGAATTAAAATGACTGGCATACGTAATACGTACTGTGTCGGTCGAAATTATTCCAGCCACTTTAAATATTTAATAAATAAGATATTACCCGCGAGAGAAGTAAATTACACACGAGCTTTGATGCAGTCACACTTTTGAAGTGGCTCGAGTGAAAGACAATTTTATCATCGTGTACATTCAAGGGCTATTTATCTATGCAAAATAAAACTTGTTTGCGAGAATTGTAAGAAACAAAAGCAAAATAATTTGTCATTTGTTCTTGAATGGTTAAACTTCACTTGAGGAAACCAGAAATTTTTAACTTTTCTCTTTGATGTTATGTATTACTAATTTTAGAGAGGTTCGATTGGTAAACTCCGAATGGTACACCCTGTATAATTAACATAAAATAGTTAATTAATACATTGCGTAGGGATCACGAGATATCAACACGCGCGTAACGACGAATTAAAAATAATTTGATCCGTAATTAAAATGTAAAAATTTATAAATGTGATTTAAAAAACTGCTTGTATGCGTTGCACTAAGTTTTTCACTGAATACGCCAATTATAAATTGAATTCTAATTAATTAACATAAAATTAAAATCGTATAAAATTTACCAGTCTTTGGAATTTTCTTTACGTTCACAACCTCTTCCAATTGTTCTCCAACTTCCTTTTTTGAAGAAAAAAGCGAATGAAAGTTCAATCGTGACTGCGGCACAATGAGAAGCGCGTTAATTGTTTCAGCGGAGTGTTATTATGCTCACAACAACATGGCAATGTTCTTACGAGCCTCTCGAAAGGCAGATTAAGCGTAAAGTCACCGTGAAATAATAATGAACGCCTCGCGCCGGTGTACAAGGACGAAACAGAGGTGGGGCGGCGTCAGTGGAACAATTGCTCCGGGCGAAATCTTACTTTCCATTCTCCCGGAAACGTAATCAAAGCGGAAACATTTTGTTGCAGAGGCGGTAAGGCATCCGATACTCGCCAACAAAGTGGTTTTCTTCTCCCTCGAATTGTCCTTGCCCTTAACCCGCGCATTTCAATCGAACGTCCCAGGGTTCCGAAGCTTACCGGCGAGCTAGTCGAGAGGGAAACGAACTCACCACTTTAGTAGCAGTTAAAAGGATGTCCAACTTGTCCCAGAGGCCGAAGCCCTTGCGAACTCCTCTAAACTTGGCAGTCACTATCGAGTGCACTCGCAGAGCCCGTTCCACAGTTGTCCCATACCATTGCCAGGCACTTGCCTTTTTAATGAGCATATTGTTGTCCCACCCCGGAGGAACGCGATCAACCGAATTCCTCGAAAACTCATTACAGTCGAGAGTTAAGCGTCGGCGTAAAACCAGCTTCGAACGACGCTAAAAATGTTATGGGATTACTCGCGAATTCGCGATATCTGATCACAGATACCGGAGTTGACTGAACCTTGCGATTCATCCAGTCGTATACTAGTCCAGTCAATGAATGCTCCTAAGGGGGGTGTAGAGGGAAATGGAAGGAACACAATTTTTAACTTTGGGACTTTGTTTGGACTAGTTAGGAAGTGAACATACTAAAAGTCCCCACTCCTAGGAGGTGAGAAACTATGCGTCCTAGCGATAAGACCATTCTATACAAAATTAAAGCTGATAAAATGTGCCGCAAGATTGATTTCATTCAGCTTTTCCCTATCTCACATAGTTTCCGAGATATCAGCGGTCAAAGTTCACTAATTGTTAAAAAGAAAGGGTATAGCCGGATAAGATAGTCAAAAATGCCCTTGAACCGAATTGTATCGACGATGTGTCATTTGGTAGGGCACCAAGAAAAAACAAACTGTGCAAATTTTCAACGCTGTATCTCGATCGGGAGGGTAGTTATGGGGTAAAATTGAAAAATCAGTTTTTGGCCTATTTTCCCTAGTTATTTTTTTTAACAACGGCGCACCAAACCAAAAAATCTCAAAAAAATCATGAACAATACCTATAACAATATATTGCTGCTGTAATAATATAAATGTTGTCACTCTAGTACTTCCATGTGAAATTTGCATTTTTTTTGAGGTTTTTGATTTTTTACAAGCAGGATTTTCACTTTAAAAATCTGAAACCAATTGCAAAGTATGTATTTGGGTTCTTGACGTGTGTCAGATTTTTCTCAGAATTTCTAAACTTACTAGTTAGTAGGGAAAATAGGCCAAAAACTGATTTTTAGATTTTATCCCATAACTAACCCCCCGATCAAGATACAGGGTTGAAAATTTGCACATTGTCTTTTTTCTTGGTGCCCTACCAAATGACACATCGTCGATACAATTCGGTTCAAGGGCATTTTTGACTATCTTATCCGGCTATACCCCTTATTTTTAACAATTAGTGAACTTTGAGCGCTGACATCTCGGAAACTATGCGAGATAGCGAAAAGCTGAATGCAATCGATCTTATGGCACATTCTGTCAGCTTTAATTTTGTATAGAATGGTCTTATCGCTAGGACGCATAGTTTCCGAGATATAAGCGGAAAACCGAAAAAGTGGACCTTCTACGTGCCCCCTGCACTCCGCTCACCTCCTAGGAGTGGGGAGTTTTAGTATGTTTGCTTCCTAATTAGTCCAAACAAAGTCTCAAAGTTAAAAATTGTATTCCTTCCATTTCCCTCTACAACTTTTCGTTGACTGGACTATACGTAAACTTTATGCAAAATAAAAAATGATCGCATTGATTGCAGGACACAGGGGCCAAACAAAAATTGTGTTCTTCTTTTAATTATCCTGTCAAGCTGAAACTAATAACATCGATGTCCTTCAATATTTTTAACATGTCCACTGCTTTCAATTGTACGCATTCTATCTATAAGATACAAGGAAATGGAGTAGTGAACATGTGTTCACATAGTGAATAGATTGACGGTGTATTTAATGTTCTACAGAAATCCTTTACGTATCTTGTTTAAATTATTATTAATATCGTAATAGTAATGATTCGGTTAGTATCGATTGACTCGTAATCCGCGATAATGCACGCAGTTTCCACGAACCGAAAGCGTTTACATCGATCGATATTTTGCGGTTCGGTTACATAAGAGGTTAAAGAGGGTCTCGTGGCATCCTGAGAAAAGGCAGAGACGAACAAAGATGAAACATGAGGGCGGAAGGAACAGGACAGACTTGGGAAGAGAGGAAGTCGACGACGAAGATTGTGTATGAGTGTGTGTCTGCTGGAGAGACAGACAGAGAGAGAGAGAGACTGAGAGAGAGAGAGAGGGGGGGGGAGAAAGGGAGTCGCTGAAATTGAGATGCCTTATCTTGAGGATGAGAAAGGAGTCTTTCGGATGGAGTGCAGTTGGTGAAGCGAGGTCCCGCAAAAATCTTCCGGGGAATAAAAGGGATACTGCTTGCGGGAACCAACCAGTTTCACTAGGTCGAACTACTTCGTTTGTTCGTATTGCGCACCTCAGATTCCATGTGCTTCCTGGAGAATCCGTCCTCGTGAAAGTGGAAGTCGAAGCTAGCCGATGCGGAATGTAAAATTGCTGCCCGGTCCCCAAGGATTGTTAGGCGACTCCTGCGCGGTACCTTGGTTGTCTCTACATAGTTCTTTTTTTTCTTTTTTTCGGGGGTTGGCCGAGCCAATTTGATCCCACGAACATTCATGCGAACGTGTTTGTAGAGTCGGCATAAGCAGCAGCCAAGTAATGCAACGAATAAACATGGTAAACGGATATTTCGTAGTTTAAATTCGTGCAAGACGTCTTTCGAAATTCTGGGTGGTTTGTGTTTGCATTTCATTATGCACGGTTATGGGAAATATATGTATAGAGTATATATGAGGGGTGGGTTGTTTATAAAGGGGTACTACATATGGTCGGGGTTAACCCTGAAATGGTGTACTGTCTCCACAAACTGTAATCTGTCACACTGGAATCGTCTGAAAAATTTACCGAGATACTTCCAAGAATTATAAAGACTTCACCAGTAGTTAAGAACAGGAAATGTCCGAGTTTTCAGCCCCAAAAAAAAGAAACGCACAAGGCTTGATATTCCGAAACTTATTAAAACTTTGCGGAAATATAATATCGAAGCGAAAGTTGATTACGCGGAAAAGTAATTACGTGGAACAGTACGTACAAATTTCAAGCACGTTTTCTTTCCGTTTCATTTAAATATCTCCCTTCGGTTGCTCTTTAGCCGAGGGAGAAGTGAAACTTTCCCCGTCCACTTGAAACTATATTTTAAACTTCCGTGGAACAGAGAGGAACGAAACAAAAATTAGAACGTATCGTGCTTCTCATGCATCCGGACATTTGTTTGAAGAATTAGCGGTCCGTAAAGCCGAAAAAACGTTCCGGTTTATGCTTGACCAAAGAGTATGCTAACCATGTAACCTTTCCCCTCGTCGCCGAGCCCTTTTAAGGGTCATCTGGACAATCTCTATTACGCAATTTCGTGTTAACGAAGGCCAGAAGAAGAGCGAGGCACGAGAACAAATTTCAGGTCTCACCCTCGCCAGAAATGTGATCGTGCGAGTAACCTAATCTTCATCAGTTTCCCGGTCTTCTCATATTTTTTAATCGTCGCGCCCCCGCGATCTGCGGAGCAGTTCTTTTGGACTTAAATTTCGCTAGACATTTTTCAAAAACTCGCAACTCGACGAATACGGAGACCATAAAATGTATATTCAAAAAATTTTACATTAATTAATTTTCATGCAAATTCGTATGCTCGTGTGTGGGCTATGAATTAAGGGAGAACTAGAACGTAGAAGTTTTTCTAATTAATTAGAACTTCGCTAACTTTTTGTTGTGAACAACATCACATTCGGAAGGTGAAAATACTGAGGGAATCGGTTCAGTTATATTTTCGTTGGAAGAATCAATTCACTCCAACAAATACGACTCAATTTCTGAAGTTGAACTGTTCGATATGTTGGTGCTATATATCACAGATTTTACGTCCCTCCCAAAAGTCCTCTGGTGAAAAAGGAAACTTATTCAGAGAATAAAGTCGATCTGCGTGCGCCAGCTAAAATCGTACGGATGATCTGTGGAAATCGTTTAACAAAATTTTATATCCACCACTATTTAATGTCCTAACTTTACTCCCGAAAAAGTATTCCCGACGATTAAGTATTTTATCCAGCAGCTTTAACCCGTAGACCAATCCATATGATCCGAACATTATGTCTGTCCACATTACTTTTAATTGTTATACCTGTATTTATCTACATATGGAAAAAAAGACTGATATATCCATATATAGTTTATATGTATATAAAGCTTATACGCAACGTAATTCTTCATTAATTTTGCACAGCGTCAAAAATAATGTTGATCGATATCTTTTGCAATTATTTAAAAATACGTGGCCTTATCAACAGTATTTTTGATACTATTACTCCAATAAAATGATTTTAGCTTTTGTTTAAACATCGTGTTTAAATCCGCGCGACAGTTTTCCATTACAGCAAAATAGAATACTTATGTTCTCATTCAAAATTATTTATAATCAATTTTTGAAGGAAGTATACCCTGAAAGATAATCAATATCCATCGTACAAGAATACATCGCATACTTTTATGTAGTAACGTAGCTTTTTATTAGCTTTTCAGCCATCAGAAAACGAGATAAAAATCCCGGGAACCTTTGAGGGTTAATTTTACCCCTCAAAGTGATTTTTCAACGAAAAAAAGTTCCTTCTAGCATGCTTCATTATGCTATACAGACGCGGAAAGTTCCATTAAAATCGAAATGTTTGGATCGAACGACTCTGTTTCTCCGGAGTAGGATTTATATGTATAAAAAATGACTTTCGAATTTCCCTGTACCCAAAAACCGGTTATAGCAATTACAAATTTTCAGTTTATTTCGTATACACAAAGACAAATGGATAAAAGGATACTTTTTCAATTCATTTAACAAGGTTCAATGTAGGAAAACAAAAAAATGGAAAAGAAACTAAAACAACAGGAGAAAGATACTTCACAATTAAGCAAATGGATAAAAAGAACTAAAATGGCTAATACTCGTTCTAAAAGTAAATTAGAAATTCATATTTATTACTAAAATATTTTCTTCCACGAAATATGATTCCAAGAAGCACAGCAAATGATTACTGAATTCTCATCGGTCAGTCTGCGTGCTGCCGCATAGAGGATAGTATAACAGAATGTGTTTGAGGATTTGCATAGCAAACATCAACCTAATTCATGGAGAACAGTTTTACTAAAACAAATACTTGAGCACGAGGCCAATTCAAGCCAAAACGTTAGCGTTTCAATGAAATGATATACGTATACTTCCGTATTCATTTTAGCATTTCCCGCGGATCAAATTAAAAACTCGGTTTTTCAATTTTCAACCTGTTTTTAAAAGCAGAAAACTTTCGCAGATAAACTGAACTAACTAACCAATTTCGTTGAAACTTTTGGAACATCTACAAAGCACATATTTTAAATTTTCATTACTGGTCCAGATAAAAATGTCGCAAAAATGAAACAATCCTTTCATCAACGTCGAATGGAAGCGAATGTGAGGAAGACGTACACGAAATTTCTGTGACGCATGGAGCGGGGATTAGCCTATTATACTAATATCGACGTGGACTACATATTGTACATAGTGAGATCGTACGCGACTGTGCACGAGAGTGCAGATCACTTTTGCTGCCGGGAAGTTCGACGGTAACCGTTTCTTGGACGTGTATCCGCGAAACGGAACTTTTAATTAGGTGCATACCGTCCGTGTCGACAATGGGTTATTATCTCGCTGCCCCGAAGCCGAATAAACGGGAAATTTCAGCATTTCTGTTTAAAAGGAATGCTTTTAGTCGCTCGATGGAAACGCAAAAGAACCGGGAAAGAAATTGTATCATACAGAGAGCGCGATAACTTATAACGATTATTATACGGCGGAAATATCGTACGAATTTGATATTCAATGTTGTAATAAACTTCAAAAGAATTTTCTGACGTTAAAAGAGAAGCTCGTTTTCCAAGGATTAAAACTATTTCTTCCGGTTGGACCTCCCTTTGGTTTTTTTTTACATGTTTCTTTTATTCCAGTTCAGTTGATAACCACGCTCATGCGGATTAAGAATCTTTTTTGGTTTTTTTGGCTACGCGCAACTACAGCTGCAGCTGTCGTGTTAACCATGGAAACCGGTTTTTTTGGGGTGCATTCGTTCAACTGCACTCGTTTGTGCCTACATGTTTCAGTTAAAAAAAACACCACGCGTCCTTGATAACTCGTATTAATAAATTCATGATCTTGTAAATTCGCGGGTGCAATGATTCTCGAAACTTACTTGGAGAATTTCTAGTTTTAATCGCGGGGGTGGATTTCGTTGATGATTTTTCGTTTGCACGGTAAGTCTGCAATTAACCCTTAAATGGATCCTGCAATAAATGATTGCAATAAACCCTTCCAATTTATCACAATTTCAAACGCTGTTCTTTAAACAATATTTTTGCTCGAGAAAGATCAGGATTTTAGCACGACCATTTTTCACATACGCTATCGTCACTCGTAAAAAAATCGACACGCGCCAGGTGACATTCACGGAGCAACTGAACTGTCCTTAGATCGTATTGTTTAGGTGACGGCTCATTTTCCAAGCAGAATCACAGGCACACAATCATCCTCTCTCCCGGATTTCCCACTGTTGTGAATTTTCCGCTTGTTTCTGACACGCAAACATTGCAGCACGTGCAGTACATTGCACCATTAAAATTGCATTCAAAATAAATACAACGGAAATGTAAATAAATCGAAAACACGAAAATTTCCGATAGTTGCCTCCAAAATACATGAAATTTAATATTTGATTAATGCGAACGGTTGCAACAACAATTTCTGCGAATGTTACATTATTATGCGTCTCCTGATTCTCATATTATATTTGTGATATTTTCAGCTGAACAAATATATGAGAATATTTTATTGTCATTTATTTGTGTTCTGTACAGTTGTTATTTTTGTAGAACACGTACAGCTTTAATTAATATGCGAATGGAATGTTATTCAACGTCCCGAAAATGTTCAAAATTTTACTCTTAAAAAATAATTAAAATTTTCGCTTGTATAAATTCTTGTATTTTTTAACATCAATGTAATTGCATCCTTTCTTGAATTTTTTAAAAATATAATTTAAGCTAAAATATACAATTATGATATAATTTCAGTAAAGTTTTTGTAGAAATATACAATATAATATTTTATACTATTATAATCAGACAGCGGATCTTTATGCAAAATAAAAATTGTCTACCTGAATTCCAACAAACTGGAGTGAAATAGAAAATTATTTTTATTCGGAATATGTTTAAATTCTTCTGTTTTTACTGTTTTAAATTACGCTTACTCATTTTTCTCATAAATGATGATATCTAATGATAATACAATAATCATAAAGACAGGAGAGCTTTGTGCTATCCTTGTGCAATTTTCCCGCCTGTTTCAAAATGATCAGATCACCCGCTGTAATCGATTTGGCAAACGAGCGGCTCGATCGATTGGGAAAATGTCAATTTTGCATAAAGTTTCGAAGCAGCAACGCAATCATAAGCTAGTCACTTTATAATACGTGCACCGTGAAAGCGTTATCGGTTACACGAGGCCAGGCTCGGAAATGGTACTCGCCGCGGCCCAAAGAAAGTGAATGCAAAACTCGTAGGTTACACAAGTATGTAACGATGCGCCGCACGGTTTGCGCTACGCAAAATTGTTTCATGCGAAATGCCTGGCGGGTGGAAGCCGCAATGTTGGAGCTTTCCAGCCAGAGGTTTCTTCCTTTTAGCCCACTTTTCTTTCAACGATCAGTGGACTCGTTAGCCATCACGCGAGACTGACCTCTACCCCCTGGCGTGCTACCTCCTATCTGCTACCAGCGAAATTTCAACATTTCCGCATAGATATCCCAAGGTAATTCCTGGCTCCGCCCGTGAGCTCCGACGGCAGTCCCCCTCCCGATTCCCTATAAAAACAAATTGCAATGACCCGCCGTATTTCTCCGCGTTCGCGAAGATTTACGAAGATAGAGATGCCCGGCTCTAACCAACCATCGCGTCGAGAAGGTGGCCGAACACTGGGCTTACGAACGTGTAAACGTTCCTGGTCAGAGATCAAGCCATCACCCCCTGCTCCCGGTTTTATACACGCCTGGTAATTAGTTTTTCATGATCCCCGTACTCGAACGCTCGGGGCACCGATCACTGAAAACCTCCTCTGCAACGCAATCCTAATATCTGAACGTCTTCAGGATTTGTGAATAAAGTATGAAACAATATAAATATTAGAAGCACCTGTTGATTTCATATTATTTTGGTTTTATAAATTGATAAAAATTAGAAGGGTTGAAAAAATGAAGTACGTCTTCAGATTAGAGTATTGCCTGTAACAGTGATCAAAATAGAAAAAGTGAGAAATTTTCTCAAAGCTTTGCAGTCAGAGCTATTTTAACTTGGAAATTGATCATTTCTTCCGACCTAGAATAATTCCATTGTATATATATGATTTTTATATAATATATTTACCTCATACAATACTTAACTGTGTAGTAATTGATTAGATACCAACGTACTTAATAATGTAAACAATATTGAGAATAATGGTACAGCAATTTGTAGTGGTGACTCTCTGAGTCACCCCTCAACTGATAAGGGAAAAAGTCAGGCTAATTGATGCTGGAATTGAAACTATTTTGAATGAAGAGTATGAAAATTTCGGAAAGTTCTATGGTCCGGTCCAGAAAAAAAAGTTTACTTTTTTAGGCCGATTAGTTAAAATATTAAAAAAGTATTGTAAATAAGTAATTAAATATACAGTGGCTCACGAAAGTATTCAAACGCCCTTTGAAACAGAATAACTTTTTTATAATTGTACCAAACGACCTGATTTTTTGTAATCAATTAGTAGCATTAGTTTATGAAATTATATGCAAAAAAGATTTTCCAAAAAATTATAATTTACAAGGTTACATGCAAAAATAAAAAAGACATTTTTAAAACATTTTTATGCATGTGTATAACTAACATAGATCTACAAAACATATATTTTAAATTTTCTTTAAGGACCCTAATAAAAGTTTTAGAAAATGTCTTTTTTATTTTTGCATGTAACCTTGTAAATTATAATTTTTTGGAAAATCTTTTTTGCTAATTGATTATAAAAAATCCGGTCTGTTGGTACAATTATAAAAAAATTATTCCGTTTTAATTATTCTGTATATATAATATTAGATCCAATGGCTAAAGAAACGCGCGGGAAACGTGGTATTATTTAATAATTAATAAGAATTACAATAGTTATTCCGAGAAAAATTTTTTTAAGACTTGTTTCCGCTGTCGTTACACGAGAAGCCCCTCTTAAGTGACCCTCTTAAGTACACGCACTTGGTAATTTCCACTATTCCGAGCCGTTCGAATTACCACGAACAAGATGAAAGAGGAAGAGCAACGAGGAAGATGGCTTTCCAGATAGTGCCTGTCGAACCTGACAACCTTTGCTGCGACGACGTGTCGTCCCGACAGACGACCCGTCTCTCCTTCTTCTTGATCGATTTGTATTTGGCGTGCCGGATGCGGCTTCCTTCTGCTCTGCCTCTCGAACTCGGAACCATTTCGGTGGCTCCGGATGCTTACTACTCGATACCGATGCGAACGATACGGAATCTCGTTTCGAGTTGATTGATTAGCCCCTCCCCCTCTCCTTCAGTATGTGTTCCGTAACGAGATTACATTTACTTGATTCCCCCGCGAAACTCCGCGAGTCCTTTGATCTTGTCGTGCCGCACTGTGAAATTGCGGTCCCAGTAATTTTCTACCTTCGCCAGTTGTGTTGCGTCTTGTTTCGTGCTGTCTTTGTTGCGTTTCCTGCAAACACCGTAGCAAAGCGACTTTTACCTGATTAGCAGACTGCGGATGTTATGCATTCACGGTGAAAATGAATAGATGCAATTTAAAGTAGGAAGCAGATTAAGTATTCGCCCCATCCCGTCAAAGTAATTAAAGGAAGTCATTCTGTTTGGCTCTTTTATTTTATACGGAGTTGTTTATATACATTGTATATGGAAGATTTCCTTATAAAAATTGCATTCGCAATGAATTTCGAGATTTACGAACGTATTGACTTTATAAATTGTATGAAATAGAATTTATGTTGAATTGATGCAATTTAAGGTGTTCTATGCAGTCAGATTTGGCAATAGTTTAATAAAAGAGCAAGCGACGTACACACCGGAAATGGACATTGGGAAAGGAGATTTTGAGAAGCGTTATCTGCGAACGTGAGCCTTAGCTTCAACGGAAATGATTCATACCCACGGGACCACTGAATCTGCGCTTTCATCGGACTCTACAGATTTACTGGGACAGGTACATTTGTTTTCCTTAATAAGGCGCTCGGATAGGAACGTTTCATATCTTGTCACTAATACCTCGTTCCCAGTGAAATATTTGTATACGAAAGAATTATAATCTTATGATCTTAAAGAAGATCTACGGCGACGTATCTTAGCCAATAAGCAGATTAAACAAAAATTCTGTTACAGTGAAACATTTCTGTTCACGACTTGGAGGGTTCCCGTTCCGAAAGTTAAAGAATAATCGAAATAGCTACCCGTGAAATTATCAGCTCAATTCCGCGGATAACTTAAACGTATAAATTTATACTACAAAGATTAATCGCGTCACGTGACAAATGTATAGCTCGTGAATTACGAACGTTACGCTGTTATGCTAATTCGCGGCGATAAACGTCAATAGAGATTTCCAGAATTCGCAGCCTGTGATTCCTAATGTTACCGGTGAATATCCATCACCGTAATACCATCCAGCATCGATTGTAAGTCAAACACGATCTATGCGAGCTAAAATATCGATTGGTTACCAAGAATGATAACAAGCGTAATTTAACTAACGTCAAATTAAATTCCAGCTCCTCGAAGACAACGGCCATAATTATTTTGATCCCCGCGTCGTCATCTACCGCCGATAATGTACATAATGATCCATTTAAGCGCGTCCTCTTAAATATACTCACCAATTTCTATAACGAAAAATTACTCTGACCGGAACCTCGAAAGTTTCATCTCGTCGAGAATTTTCTCATTTTCAGTATGATAATAGTAATTCAATACTTTGTGTTATTGGAAATTGCATCTTTATCTATAATTGTCTGACTTATCCAAGTATGAAATAATAAATACAAATTTCTTTGAAGTATGACAATGTATTTAGTTCACAGCGCTCAACTTTATTCGGAAAATGCTGCAAGAGTTATTCGATTACATATTTCTACACCTCACTTCCTGGAACATCGATTGCTGGTCGCCATTATTGCAACGAACTGGAACATTCACTGACTCACCGATAGAAATGTATTATCTAATATGTAGAATAAAATTTTTCGAAATTTCCAACTGTCATAGAAGGGCAACTCTTCCAAGTGGAAAAACCAATTTTGACCAGTCTCCTACATTTTAGAGTACCTTGTGCAAGTTACTTTCTCCAAGTTTGAACAAAATCAGATAAGCAATACGTAATAACAATAATTTACATCCCGGCCAAAGTTAACTTGCGCGAATTTCGTGCCGAATGAACATTCGCAGAACTGCATACGCAATATTCGCTGTCTGGAGACGTCTTTTGTGTACAAATACTTTCCGCAGCTCGCGTTTCCGCACTTGAACAGCAAACACAAAACCCAGTCGCGAATCAAAACTTTCCAAAAGGGAAAGTGGGGGAGTCAGTTTCCGGGAGTCGCGAAATTTCGAGTCCACAGGAAAGTCCGCGTTTGTTGCGAAACTGTCCAGGACAGGAAGAAAACGCGCTGAGGCAGCTTTCTCTCCGGGAAGGAAATTAGTCGTGCGAAAATTTAAAAGTCAAAATTCGCGAGACGCATCAAGAAAGATGTCTAGAAGCAGTGGGGAGCCTCCAGCGAGCACTTGGCTCGATTTCAGGAGTCGCCCAGGACTTCAAACACGAGGCAACCGGCTGCAACTAATTTGTGTATTTATCGAAGCCAACAGCTAACCGATTAGAAACACGTTCCACGGCTCATACGATCCACTGGACTCATTAGCAATTAAGCTGCTTCGCGGCCGGTCGACCTGGTAAATAGGCTTCACGATAATCGCGATTTTAGAGAATTTAGACACTTTGTTGCGGACAGAATGGCGTGTTTTGTGTTCTTTGCAGTTTCGACGTCCATAAACGCATTTAGGAATTTTCTCTTGTAAAATGTTTATGGTAATGTTTCTTCGAAAAAACCTTCGAAATGTTAATTAAGATTACTATCTTGTTGCGAACAGAATGACGTTTCTTGTGTTCTTTGTAGTTTTAAGCAGAGCTGGGGAAAATAGTATTTTAAATAGTAAATAGTAAATAATCCTATTTATTTTAAAGTATGTGTACAACTTTGAAAATAAAATATTTTATTTGAAGAATATTGAAAATATTTATATTTTGTCTTTATTTTCAATTTTAATTCCAAATATTATTGCTGAAAATCATGGTTCGAATTCAGTACATTTATGAGTGTAAATAGTTTTTTAACGATAAGATTGACTGTATGTTTATGCGGTTTCTCAGAGTATTATAACAATGCAAAAAGTAAAATATTTTATTTCGTGTTTCAGATTGTTAAAATAGAAATATTTTATTTTGTGGATCAAATTGTTCAAATAAAAATATTTGATTTTAAGGTTCACATTGTTAAAATAGAAATATTTCATTTCCGAAACTGTATATCTTATTTGAAATACTATTTTCTTTCAGCAAAATAAAATCTAAAATATTAAATAGTATTTGAAATATTTGTTTCGCCAAATAATGCCCACCTCTGGTTTTAAGTTATCGTATTGGCGTTAGTTATAAATAATGCGTTTATTACTTATTATAAATGATGATTGTACAAGGGGGCGCGGGGAGAGCGAGAGTCTGTAGTGTCTACGAGTCTCCTGAAATGGAGATATCCGCTGAATAAAATAAGAATAAAATAAAAATTCTATTTATTTGTAGTAATACAGACTTTTCCCGATCGATTTTATGGAAATCCTATTAATTTTGATTAATGCAGATCATTTTCAGTAGACTCTACAAAAATGTTCATCTCCTTCACATTATTTTACAAATTTAGCGTAAAAAAAAATGTGTGTCGACAATTTAAACGACCGTTCGAAATAAATCAAATCAAATGAAAATTTTAACAATGTTCACTTCGATTCATCACAGTGTTTAAATTGCAAGTTAAAACTTAAAACCCTATTCCTTATGGTATCAATAATGTAGAACCACAATAAATGTTCCCCACTAAACGTTCTGTAACGCCTTTCAAGATTAGCCATCGCCGTAGAAGCGTGAGGAATCACAAATTCATGTAATGCGCCACGTCCCTCAGACTTTTGCGATAGGAATAACCAGACGAGATTCGGATAAAGGAGGTGGTGCCGTAGTTATCGGCCAGGCAGCTTGTCCCGTCACAGCGCGTTGGCGGCTCGATAAATATTAAAGAAAAGTCTGTCCGAAGTCGCGGAAGAATTATTATCAGCAGCCATTAATTTTGCACGTCGCGTCTCCCGCAGATTCGCAATAGTCGTGCGCCAGGTGCACGGCGAACGTGTTCGCGTCGAGGGCTTAATAAATATTAAATAAAAGTCTTCGGGCTCGTTCGGGCGTTCGGACGCAAGGCGGAAAAGAATTTTTTGATCATTGACAAGCATCAAATATGAATGGGCGAGACGCATCCGTAATCGCGGCACGATTCGTCGATAATGTTGCGGAAACGTTCCCGGCATTATACGCGGTAGAGCGCGTGTTTCGTTCCTTTGGAGCCGACTGTACGGCCTGTATACTTCGAATAGCTCCCCCGGTTCTTGAGAAGGCGGATCAGACGCGGCGGCGGCCTATGTACTCTCTACGTTTTCGATATTACACAGTTGTAGATGGATGCCGCGCCGGGAATGCGAATTGAGAACGGAAGGAATGGAGCGCACGCACTGTATCCAGGTTTTAGTCGGCTCTCTCCCATCATCCAAAACCAATCCATCGTTATTTGCCGGAAGGATTGGCGAGAGCGTGAAATGTTCGCTTCTACGTTTCGACAGGCATCGCGCGGATTTTAGCGGTCGCTTCCTGGATTAGAGCGGCATAATTTCGGGGATGCGACGTTCGCAAATTGTCACTTTGCCCTGGTGCAGCTGCGTGATTAATCTTCATCTCTCGTAGTATGTTTAGATTTCTATCGATAGCCGAAAGCCATACATATAAATTCGAATGAAATGGAAACACGTTAATTATGAGCGACAGAAAAAGTTCTAATCACTGTTCCAGTAAAATAACGAATAGGGGTTGAAGAGAGCGTATCCGAGAAAAAGTCTTTCTAGTCGATTGCAGAGTAGTTGAACCAAGAGAAGGTCTCTGCTAGCCGAGGGGTTGTAACCTGAACAATGACTACACCCGAATCATGTAGCCAACCGAGTCCAAGGTACCTCTCGAAACGTAACGCCGTCACGTCTTGGTTTTGACCCCGGTTACCTTCCCTCGTTCGGACACACGTTCTCACTTTATGACACCTGTTTGCTGGCGTTGCTACCCTCATTCTCCCTCTAGCCTCACCTGACCGGCCCTGTCGCACCGTTCGCAGTTTCCTTTCCCAGCGTCACTGGCTTCATCCAGCGTCCAATATACTGCCGCAGTCAATATGCGACGGCATCGTTTCTGACACGTCGAAACTTTACCAAGAAATATTGCCGCCGTGCCTCTGTCCTCCCTTTTAACCACCGTTCTTACACCTCTTCCCATCCCTTCGCTCGTTGTTGTTCCTGCACCGTTCCCTAATTCCCCTCGGCCTTGATCTCGGAAATGAGCAATTTTCGCCGCTCTTACATCGCTGCTCCCTTTCCACGCCGCGCCGCGCCGTTTTACATCGTTCACCATGCACGAGACTTTTCTCGTCGACCCTCGGTTTCTTTCCAGCATAGTGTCCCGTAGATCGTTTACGAGGTCCATGGGTTTCGGACCGATGCACTCACGTAGATTGAAAAGTATCGCCGGTAATTTATCGCTGCGAGTTTCACACTGCACGCCTTATGGTCGGACGACCGATCCTGAGTTGATAAAGAGGACTCTCTTAAACGGTTGCCCGTTTTACAATCTATTCTTCAGGGCTGCGACAATATCTGTTCTCTGGAGTATAGAGGAAGCCAGGATTTTCTATCACCTATCAATATTTCACATTCGGAGGGACGTTTTTTATGATTTTGCTGATGGCAATCTTTAGCTCCGCTTAGACAGTTGTTCATTACATTGTTAAACATTATTTTTTATTTTATCTATTGGAAGTACACTAAGTCTCCGCCGTTTTTCATCTTACATTGGGCATTTATTGCGAATGAACGGTACCTTATGTTTTGTTCAATCGTGAATTTCACCTGCCAAATTAATCTTAGATGAATTATTTAATATGAAAAAGCCACGTTTCGTCCCGAGTCTGCCAGAAGGACTCGTCGGCAAGGCTGCTCTGGCAGACTCTGCCTTGGACGCGTGGGAAAACGCGAAGATTCCCAAATATTTTGATATGTATGGAAAACGCGACGATTCCAAAATGTTTTCGAAAATTAAAAGAATAGTTTCTTACCACGATTGGCCAAGAGAATAACGAACATCCGTCTTGTAAAGGAAACGATCCGTCTTGTAAAGGAAACGATCCGTCTTGTAAAAGAAAACGATTCTGAATGAATGATCTCGAAGATTTTTCGTGTTTGTTTTTTTTCGGGGGAACATTTGTTTCGAGGGACCTTTTGTTTTCGGTTTGTGGGGGAACTTTCTTCGTCGTGAAGAAAGCTCCTAATCAGACTATGGGCTGATTTCAATGACGTTTCATTGATATACGCAAGGCGATGTGTTGATTGGGTAATGCCGAACGCTGCATTTCCCATTCAACACACCCTTGATGACTCGTCATCCTCCACAGCCGACTCGAGCAGCCTTCGAGTGGAAGGAGAGAGACAGAAAGAATGAAATAAACGATATTATGCCATTTATGGTCCCTTGCGATCGAACATGTTTCATTCAAAGTATTGTCCATCGTTGGCCATTACTTTTACCCATCTTTCTGGCAGCATCCGGATACCGCGTCGGAAGAACGCTTCATCTTTTGACGCTATCCATGAATCGACCCAATTTTTGGTATCTTCGTATGACGTGAAGTTCAGGCCAATGTCTGGTGCATACGGCGGGTGGGGTAAAACTTCCCAATTAAGTGTTTCCAAGTAGGTTTTGACCGGCGCCGCAACACGAGGACGAGCATCATCATGCAGAAGAATGATTTTGAACCCAATTTCCTTGCTTTTCAATCATTCCCAATGATTTTAAACGATGTGAAATCGCTTGTTGAGTCACTGATAATGCAAGTGCAAGTTCTTCTTGCGTTTGGCACGAATCTTCATTCAATAATGCTTCCAATTCCGCGTCTTCGTACACTTTCGGCCTACCACTACGTTCTTTGTCGTCGACATCAAATTCACCGTTCTTAAACTTTTGAAACCACTCACAACGACTTCTCTCGCTTAATGCAGCCTTACCATATGCTTCTACAAGTAATCGATGCGCCTAAGCTGCAGATTTCTTCAAATTAAAGAAGTAAGTCAGAACTTCCCGCAAATGACGTCTATTCGGCTCAAAACTCGACATTTCCGCACGAAAAAAATATACGATGCTAATACACAATCGCTAATATTTCAGGTTATGTTGTTGACAGATGTGCAACCTTACGATATGACCTTAAAGGTCGTCGCACACTAGAACGCCCCGCCTGCTCTCAGGCACCACCCGCCTCCGCTTGTTTTGGGTTTCTTCTACGTAGTTCATAGTTCTATGTTTTACATCACGCATGGGCAAATTTTTGCTCGATCGGAGGCATTTTCAAGACATACGGCACTACGGCCGCCACGGGGAGCGAGACACGCGGCCGGGAGAAGTGGGGATATCCCTTGAAAATGTCTCTGATCGAGCAAAAATTTGCCCATGCGTGATGTAAAACATAGAACTATGAACTACATAGAAGAATCCCAAAACAAGCGGAGGCGGGTGGTGCCTGAGAGCAGGCGGGGCGTTCTAGTGTACGACGACCCTTACATCTGACACTAGCTGCCATAACTTACTGGTTGCGCTATCTGATTTCAAACGGCGGAGACTTATTTGTACTCCTAATAGATTGTTCGGTTTCGCGACTTCACATTCGGCACTCGCGATCTTCGCCATAAATCAGACCCCAACCATCTGCCACTCCGCGCGGCAATCGGTCCAAATTTATTACTCGAACCGTAAGTTCGAAATTACCATCGGCAGGGTTGCGAAGGTCGAACGTTTTTAACCAGTTTATGGTTACAACCCTCGTGTCTGGCATCCCGGGGTCCGAGCCCGATGGTCGTCCATCCGCTCGGGACAAGGGGACCTAAAAATTGCACGGCCACGTGCGGGCCACTTGGGTCTTTCCGTCACGCTGCACCGGGGTCCCGTTACGCAACATCCTTACGTAATTTCCCCGAGTGACTTGGGGGTAAGAACTTCCACCTCCACCGTGGAGGACTGTCCGGAAGACCCTCCTCCCTCAAGTCAATCGGCTAATGAGGACGACCCTGTAAAACGTTAGGACCCATCCCCTCGAGGATTTTTCTCACCAACGAGGTGACCAGCGCGAGCGGACCCAGGAGCAAACAGATAGTCTTCTCGTGTCATACAGAGATCATCGTGATCCCAGCCTTTTTTCGTTGAACTTAGAATCGTACGCAGTCCACCGCTCATCAACCTTCGGATCCGGTTACCCTAGATTAATTTGGCGGGTAACAATTCGGTGACACGGCGAGAAACGCGTCCACATCGGGAGCTCAAAATTTACAACTTTGAGTGAGGTGCCAAACGAGACCGCGCGTTGATTACCGACAGTCACGACGAAACATAGATCCACAGGCATTATTGCACCTAATTGCACACTTTCGCTTGAAATTCATAACCACGAGTTGAGCAGCCCAACTTTTTATTTGGACTCTATTTCCTGCAATTGGTACGGAAAATTGTGATCTCGCATAAAAATTCACAGTTCGACGGTAACAAAAGAAATTTAAGTACATTCGTATAAGATGTTGTGCAGATATTTTGCGCTTTTATCATCGTAAATCTTTATAGACATAAAGTGACCACGAGATTTTCCTTTGGACGGACCATTTCCGAAGATTTTCCCTTGCACGGCGCGCGGCGGCGGCGGCGGCACGAGGAACGCGCGCTATTTCGTTGCATAAAGTAGCCGCGCAAAAAATGTCGCGAGAACGGTTTTTTGATCGGAGGGAACTATGTATGAAACACTGGGCGGCTGGAATAGGTGCGCAAAGCAAAGTGGTTTGCCACCGGTGGAGCAGTGACACGCGACAAATCGTCTGGCATTTCGACAGGAATCTGAAGGTAGATTTATTGCTCGGCGGTGTAAAGGCACTTCCAGTAGGCGTTTATACCAGCGCGACGCTATTTCAGAATACTCAAGGAAACGCGTCGCTCGCATTCGACTTCGCGTCTAAACACGTTCGATCAATTCGCGTCCTAGCAGTTTGATAAACCCGCGGAAAGATTCTAACTAACAGCCCCGGGACGTGTATGTAATGTTGTTGAAACAGTTGCGGGTTCGTTGCGAATGTTCGCGCAAATTTCGGATTTCGCTATTTCAAACTCGGAAAAGAGAAGAACTCGGTCGAGAGAAATTGGAGAGTTAGCGAGGTTCACTCGTTGATCCACAGAATTTGATTATTCTATAGTGTCTAATTCTATAATGTTATTCTATAGTATTCAATATTTGAATATTCTTAGTGATTTCAGAACAGTAAATAAATTGCCAAAAAGGAATAACATTTTTTATATTTTTTTTCAAATTTTAACGAATAAATTGGAAATTCAATAGCCCACTTTTTAAACTTTTAACTTTGACAACTTTCGTAGGTCCAAATAAACAATTTAATGATTCCGGCTCCACAGGTTCGATTAAATGTTACTACTAAGCAATTTTGCAAATAAATTCTTCTCAACGTTTCGGTCCAAATGTGGACAATTTTAAAGAGAAATTTTGCGTCTGTAAAATACTGTAAGTTATATTAATCGTTCAACAAAACCAGGTAATACCAATAAAACTTTGACATACTTGCTAAGTGTAAATGAATTATATAAATTGAATGATGGAACTTTTGAGAAAACTAGTTAACACCATGCCGGTGGACGTTAAACTGAAACCATGGGAAGAACCAAACGTCAGAACAAACGAACGACGCATATCGAACGATAGCCAATCAGAACACAGAGATCGACGAGTTCTCAAATCAATATTTGGCGGCAATTATGAATCATGCCAGTCCACCATAGCCACTTTCATTGGTCCATTCAGAATTACTTATTTAATAAACGACGAACTGTGATTCTGAAAGAGACAGGTCATTTTTAACCGGCTTCGAAAAAGGAGGAGTTACTCTTCGATCTGTATGTGCCTTTTTTCGCTTTTTCTTCTAATATGTTCACCGATTACGCCGAGATGGATGGACCAGGCGGAACGAAACCTTTTGCATCTTGTAGAGTATGTCCCCGGGGTGGTCCCGTAAAAACAAATTTTGCATTTTTCATTTTTTTCGGTTTTTATTGAAAATAATCAATATGACCGAAAAACCATCCTACGGTGTTCTACAAATTCTGCTCGTTCCACTAAAAAGTGTGAAATAAAAAAATTGTATAAAAAAAAATTAAACCGACTTCGGAAAAACGCACTAAAAAGTATGAAATAATTTCCATTTAACTTATGTGAATACACGCGAACTTAAATACAATACAATCTTTTCGGAGGCGGCGCAAAATTGAAAATTTTCGACACTGGAAATTACGAAAATTCTTAAATTATTCTGCTTTCACATATTAATGCATCTTCTCTTCCCACCGATTTCCAAGTCCACCATATTCCAATGAAATCATAATCAGCAACATCTGTCATTTGGAAAAGTTTCAATTTTGAAAAGATTGTATTGTATTTAAGTTCGCGTGTATTCACATCAATTAAATGGAAATTATTTCATACTTTTTAGTGCGTTTTTTTTAAGTCGGTTTAATTTTTTTACCAAATGAACTGCTAGATCGGCTGCCGGGACCACTGTGCACCGCGTCGATCGAATACCAACAGACGAATGAACTCGAAGAAACGAAGACAGTGAAGTTCACCGTTTGAATAATTTGATTGTAGGTTTCGTTCCACCTTGCAGTTTTTCGCTTTTGAGAAAGAATTTGCAAATATAGAGTAGCCCACTTTTTCACCGCATCGATCTCCACACCACCGTGTCAATCGGACACGCTGCGGACAAATGAAAGCAAAAAGATAAAGACAGCGAAGTTCATCGATTCCGGCATCTCTTTTTTCCTGGGCGGCGAGCAGGGTAGGAGGCAATAGTGATCGTCTGAATGTGGCGTTCGAGGATCGTATTTGCATCGGGAGAGAAGCCGAGCATAGTATTCGAGGCCGTTGAACGCGAACAATTGGTGAACGTCAGAAATTTAGATTGCAATTGGACGCGAGCGAAACTCTTATCACGATACATTGAATCCGCACGTGTCAATAGATCGGGGGATGATTTCATTGAACATTTCCGGCGCGCGTGCGCGCTCACGCCTCGCTTCGGCCCGAATTGTTACGAATCGTCGAAATGTAAATCGGCTTCTCCCTGTGAAACGTTGGGAGAAATTCGAATGGGGGGATTCCACGTCCCGGCGAAGAAGAAATTGTAGCACGATTTTCATAAACGGCGTTCAAGATGCATCCGCGCACGGTGACTTCCTTGCACCGTTACCATCCCCGCGTTGCATTCCGCCACCGTCCTAGATAAAGAAAGTTTTCCGCTCCGCCGTGAAAATAAACTGCCGGAATTTCGAAGAACTTAGCTGACCACAGAGAAGAATCAACATGCTTCTCACAGAGGGATAGAGAAATAGAGAGGGAGGCAGAGACCGAGAGAGAGAGAGAGAGAGAGAGAGAGAGAGAGAGAGAGAGAGAGAAGCTATTCCGAGACCCGGGGTTCAGCGTCGGGGCTGATCTCCCTTCAGATAGCCGTCTATATCTATGGGAATCGTTCTAGGAATGTTACTGCCGCTCGTAATTCGCGACGCATGGAATATCAAGCTGAGTCAACGGCCTACTAAAGCCTCCTTTAACCACCGTTTCCTACGGGACCACTGTTACTTTTCTATCTCCGCGCCGGTATCCAGGAAACGTATAGCTCCACCGAACTCGTCGTTTCCCCCTTTCGCCTCGCGATTCAATGTTATCGCGTATCTCATTCCGGCGGACGTGCACATTAGCCGCGACAAAACGCGCCGAATCGTTCGACATCCTTGTCCGCGCTCCGAGAAATACTTTGTTTAGAACTGTTCCGGTCCGAAATATTCTGCGGATTACTCATAGAAACCTCTGGTCTATGTGGTAGACCGGATCTAAAAAAACATGTCTCAAAATTTTTAAGTATTGTATACGTATCTTTTAAATATCACTAAAATCCCACAAGTACTTATGCTTTTACATTACATACAGGGTGGTACATTTATCTTGAGACAGTCATTATTACGGAAACCAGCAGGAATATGAAAAAATGTTTTATATAAAATATTCTTCTATGAAGGGGCACATTTAATGGCGCTATGCACATTTTTCCATAATTGCCCTTTAAGGGTCAGATGAAGGGCAACTTCGTTTTTTCAAATGGAAACCCATATTTTTTATTTCCTATTCTTATTCTACATCGACAAATAATAATATTTCGTATGAAACACTTTTTCCTAGCGTGCACGGTTTCATTAAACAAATTGTGGTGAATATCCCAATATTTGTAATGACAAAAAATACTGAGTTTGATCTGAAGTCATAAAAATCTAGTAAGCGGTGACAGGAATCTTTGGGGACACATAAAAAACAAGTCCCCACAACTCAATTGAAATGCTTGTGCGCGCACATGACTCCTTTAGAAAAAGGATTGAAAAATGTGTTGATATGGAAGGACATCATTTTGAACATTTGTTACATTAATTGCTCACAATTTTCTGTATTTTTTGTTACGATTAATAAATTATCTGATAAAGTAGGTACTTCTTATTGCCGCCTACTAGATGAAGATTCACAATACATGTTGTATACCATTATGCAAGCTTTGCAACATTTATCATGGTATCGTTAAAAAATGGTAAGTTCAGGAAAAAAATGTTTTATACGAAATATTATTATTTTTCGATATAGAATAAGAATATAAAATAAAAAATATGGATTTCCATTTGAAAAAATGAAGTTGCTCTTCATCTGACCCTTAAAGAGCCATTATGGAAAAACGTACACAGCGCCATTAACTGTGCCCCTTCATATGAAGAATATTTTATATAAAACATTTTTTCATATTCCTGCTGGTTTCCGTAATAATTGACTGTCTCAAGATAAATGGACCACCCTGTATATTCTTTAAAGTTATTGAACGTTATATCATATGACATTCTCAAAAATTTCAGTTTCAAAAATTCTTGTACATCCGACTGTAATAGTCCATCCGAGTTATTCAACGAAAATGGATTTCCACTCTCAGCTTGGAGATCTGTTTTCGTCCGTCAAAAATTCATGTCAAATATTTTTCACTACCCGTGCATTTTTTGTGTATCATACTTTATACGCCAGATATTTGTCCTTCGCTATATTGCAACGCTTCCAGATTTTTATTCCGTTCGAAATGTGACGCGAGCCAGTTTTGTCTTTATATATTTTTTTAATAAAATTGTTTGATTAATATTTTGTAACAGATTGTTTCTTGACGGGATACCAACTTTTTTTTATTTATTACAATATTTTCAATGCTTTTATGACAGCTCTCGTTTGGCTGGAGGTTTCCGACTGTCGTATTAAACTTTCCAAACAATACAGTTTGTTCCATTGCTGCAACAATCTTTGAAACGGGTCGGTTTTCTCTCCGAGATTGGAAGCTGTCGTTTAATGTTTGAGAGAAGACGGATCGTCTAGCGGTGAGTTGTAACTCTTTGACCAACTAGGTATTTCTTTTTTCTTCTTCTCGAAGCACCACGGAGAAGAGAAGCGGCTGCTGAAAGACACGTCGTTCGAACAGTACACACTCAATGAATGCCACTTTCCAGCTGGATACCAAAGAAAACTGTGCTTTCAGTCCCCCGCATCTGGTTTTTGATGCATCTCGCAGCTTCAAGACCTTTTAAACCTGCAAACTTATGTCATCAAACTATTCCACGCAATTTATTCCTTTGATCACGCGCTTTATTTATTCCCCGACCTTATTTATTTCCTTGTTTACCATGACACGTAACACGTCGGCTTATAATTTCATAATGTTCCTTTCATACGGTTTTACACTTGCTTAACTTGTTTATTTTGATTAAACTCGGAAGAATTTGAAGTAATTTTACACAACTCTATACCGTAGATTGTTTCTACTATCTGCACACTGAATAAAAATGGATGCCCCGGATTGCGTTGTACGAAGAAGGCCGAGCTAATGTAACAAACGAAGTAAAACAACGACTATGTGTATTTATGTAGCGTGTTCCAGATATTTCTGGTCAAATGGTTTCAATATCTCTATAACAAGAAAATGAAATGCAAACATACGTTAAGTAAAGATTGTTCCGCGAGTGCTACGTGAAAATGTTATAAAAACAATGCGCGCAGCAAGAACAGTAATTCCTGTTATATTATAAATATAAATAAAACGAATATAATAGGAGACTGTTGAACGGCTTCATCATACGCTTAAAGACCAAGTATCATAATTAAATCTCGCAGGCACTTCGAAAATATTTCCACGAAAGATTCTGCCCATCACATTTTACATTTTAACTCAACCCGTATTTTAAACAAAAATATGATGGCACAGTCACAGGAAAAATAACGAATTGTACACAAGCGAAAACGGAAAATAGTTGATTGCATTCTAGCAAAAATAAATTCTGCACAATTTTGCTCGGCAATTTGCAGCAAAAATTTGCACGAACTGATCTTTAAGAAAGAATAATCTTAAAGAATTTTGGACAGGGGTTAGAAGAAGGTTCGGCGTGTTTTTGTTCGGCAATTTGCAGCAAAAATCTGCACGAATTGATCTTTAACGCAGACATTCGCCGAAACTTGGGTAGTTGTTGAAGCTTGCTAGAAGATACTCCGATCAGCTCGTGATCCGAACACAGAGAACTTCGGACGAGGAGGCTTTTCGGGGTGCAGGTATTGTTCGCCGGAAAAACGGATACAATTAACGAAATTTGAGCAAATAAAAGTTCGTTTAATCCCCGGATGCCCGCCATTTGCTAATCAGTAACAAGGCTTTTCCCCGTGGAACTTCTCCGGGAAAGTAAACAGTCTAAATTTCGACTTACCCCGAAGTTCCCCATGCCTTTGAATGTACTCTTAAACACGATGGAGCTTTCAAGACTTCTCGCAGTTTAAACCCAACATACATCTGCTTTGAATATATTAATTTCACTTGGATCCCAGTTCGGCGAATCAAAGAGACGAAAGTTTAGAGAATGTTCCGACAGTAAATTTTTCGTCGTTGTTATGCATCTCGCAAGTTTTAATTAACTTAACAGTACAATGCGAGCAAACGCCGGAGAAGTAATTAAATATTTGCAGGAATTGTCGATGGTACGCGAAATTCCAAAATTACGAAGTTTTGGGAAAGGTGGGCAGCGTGTACATTATTTACATTTTCTGTTAATGCACAATTTTCAACTAAATTATTTAACAGCCAATATCTATCCGAGGTGAATTTGGGAATAATGCCTTCCAGAATTTCAGTTTATTATTAAGCTTAAATTAAATAATCAGTTTGCAGATGATAACTTCCTAACTCAGATGTATTTTGAAATATTTTCGGAAATGTCTTTCAGAATTTTAGTCGATTATTAAAGCAAAAATGTAATTACATTTAAATATTCTTCCAATTGTTCAAATTTAATATTTTTACTGGTGTACACACTCGAGTGGATCTTGCGAAACGGATGAAGGATGTTTGATTCGGTTTATTGTCAAACAGGGATGGAATGAAAAGATTGAATACATTTTCCAGCCGTTTTTTATGGTTCAGCTGTTTCACAAATTCAAGATGTCGGTGGAAATAAGCTTAGCTCCTGCACACGGATATAACATAACCCGGAGGTTGCATCGTACTCGGCTGCTCGAAATGACCTAGCAATCGATTCCCGCCTAGAAGTGCGCATGGTTTGCGATAAGAAGCCCTATTGAGGTCCGACACAACCATAAATCTTCCGAAAAAGGAATTAGCGTCAACCTATCTACCTTTATGGAAGTGTTTCGCACTTCGGAACAGACCACTTGTCATCGGTCTGATTTTCTGCAACCATCTCAGGAAAAACTCTTGCTCTAATGATGCAGTCCTATCCACTGGCTCCATTTTGTTTAAACATTGATTTAACAGAAAAGTTAATTCTACGTGGAGTAATTATTTTATTCAATCAAGGAGCCACGATTTTCTGCACTCATCATTCCGCATACTCCAAAAGTAATTTTATTTCAGAACAGTTACACAACAGAGTTATACCTTTTCTAGAATACATATCGGATAAAATTATTTCTGGAAATACTTGTCTCTCCCAATTTTGATTGTTTTCATAACATCGCGGATGATGGAAAGTGTGACATATTTTTCCACGTGTTTCGTCACGTGTAAATTTGGTTAAAATCGACGCGTTACATACATACGAGCGATGTGCTTTATCAGTGGCAAACGCGTGCGAAAATTTCAGGGCAGCACAAACACACAATACTTGAATGATTGAGAGTCAACAACTAGAATGATTAGATCTACTACCCACGGTAGTGGAAACATTTATCGGATCACTCAAATATTCACCCCGAATTACACGCCTCTAACCAAGCCCCGCATCTAATTCACGTGAATCATTCTATTGTAAACCACAATTAGTTACCTAACACGTAAAATATTCTACCAAGCATTAAGAGGCACGAAATGAGTATTTAGTAATATTAAAAAATTCATGTGTGTCGCGTCCAGGACTCCTCAATCAATTTTTTAGCAGCAAAATGCAAACTCTTAATCTTATTGAGAAATTATGTTCGGTAACGTAATCCAACCATTATCATGTAACAGGTCTTCTAACCTTTACTGCGATCTGTCCTAACGTATATTCAGTTACATATCTGCCACCATGGAACAAAGTCCGGCTATTTGTAACTCCGCAATATTTGTTTAAAATTTTGTTCTTTTTGTCACAGCAAGTATGTGGTTCTTAATTTGTTGTTTTTTCCGTTCGATTTACACGGCTGTGCTACATTTGTTTTTCAAATTACGTTATACTATATATATATTATTTTTCAGACGCAAAAAATGTCTCTTTGAGAATGATCCACATAAGGATCGAAACGTCCAGATGCATTTTTAACTAACGCCGAAATCATAAAATTTATTATATTACTTTAGAGATTACTGTTCAAAAAGATATTTTTAAGCATCTCTTTGACATTGTACAGCAACTGAGAATGATATGAAGATTTCTGATGGACATAGCGTCCATAGATTAATTTTTCATCGTCGTCGTGATTGTTTTTTAACATCACATCAATATAGAATACTCGACGATGAATATGTACGGGGCTTAAGCAAGCCTCGCGAAATTGTCAAAAGTCTCGCAGGCTGCCAATATGCTGTTTGCACTTCAATTTGCCAATTACCTCGCTGCGCGCCTTTAATTCGCGGAGCGATGCTTATGAATGTCGTCTACTCCTTTGATCTTTATTTACTTCCATTTTCAGCGCCTGCTGCCAGCGTTCTGTCTTTAATCAATAACCTAAAGGTAATGGAATATTCGGACACAGTAACTTCACTGCAAGACTATGTTTAATTTATCTCTTAACGCGCGTTGCTTCTAAATTAGGTTTGTTCGATCATACCGATTGATAGTCGAATTCGATAATCGGCCACAACACTAATACCTAAATACCACAATAGTCAAGTTTATAAATCGGTTTCTTCGTATAAATAATATCTAGAAAACACGATTGTCGAAATTGTGCACCAATTTTAATTATCAATAACACTGTCCAACAAATTTCAACTTCTTTTATGTTCCCAATATACTGTTGGGTCCTTCTTATAGAGTTTTTTGCGCTGATTCCGAATCTGACCTTAATTTTTCTCCTGTACGCACAGTTTTTGAGGAACATGGCTTTGAAAAAAAAACAAATTTTTCAACTTTAAACAAAAATTGTGATGTTATTATACAAGATAAACAATCATAATACATTAATATTATATATCATTGGATTCGGGAAAGTCTATAGAATCTTTTGCTGTAAAGAACAATTCAATATCTTTTATAATAACATCACAATATTTGTTTAAAGTTGAAAGATATGTTTATTTTTCAAAGCCATGTTCCTCAAAAATTGTGCGTTTGTTTAAACATGTTTAAACAATCATAATGTATTAATATTATATATCACTGGATTCGGGAAAGTCTGCAGACTTTTTTGCTGTAAAGAACAATTCAATATCTTTTATAATAACATCCCAATATTTGTTTAAAGTTAAAAAATATGTTCTTTTTTCAAAGCCATGTTCCTCAAAAACTGTGCGTATAGGAGAAAAATTAAGGACAGATACGGAATCAGCGCAAAAAACTCTATAAGAAGGACCCTATAGTATATTGGGAACAAATTTGGTGTTGGGCAGTGTAATCAACAGACGGTGGATTTTATGCATTTGCGACAAAAAAAGAGTAAAATATGAAACAGTACCAAAGTTAATAAAATTATTAGTGGAAGAAAGAATATTTTATTTGGTTCCAGTACCTTGCGATTGATGCTGATCATTTCGAATTTGCGCGACGATCCGCAGTCTAGGAATCTGAGTGCACAAATATTGCATATCCGAACGAGATCGAGCGAGACAAAGAGTAAATCCATTTCCCTAATGTTACTAAAAAATTGATCGGATCAATAAAGATCGTATCAACGTATACTGGCGACCTTGTTCCATTCTCATGTGCCCCCCGCAATTAGATTGATATCAGAAAGCAAACTAGCGTGTGACGTATTTCGTAATGGAATCGAGCTGACGAAGACCGATAATGTCATTAAACGGTTAATAGCATCTAACTGCATCATCAAATTGCTAGTAACGTTTTCATGACGGACATGTTCCGGGCCAAAGTAATATTCGCATTACAAATAGATGCTGGTAATAGATAATTAATTGTGGGGTGCTAGCGGAACTGCGGCGCTCGACGAAATTTCGTAACACGGTGATTATTATAAATCGATTCTACACTCGGATAAATTACTTCTACAAATTGAATGCATTTTATTTAATAATTACGTCATTCCGATAAAAAATTGCAGTAATTATTTCCCTTAATTGCTAGATATTGTTCGGTGCTTCGCGTTCGCGTCGTACGATATTCCATTAAATTGTGTTTCGTTCTTATTTTGACAAGCCATTAAAATATTGTAATATTTGACACAATTGAAAGTCGTTAAAATTTATTTCTCGATAATTCCGGAACTTTTGATGTTGACAATTAAACGGTGTAAAAATTTTCTCTAACCTTGTTGGAAATCTTGAAATGCTGGTATGTACAATAAATGTGTAGCGAAGAGTTACTTTTTTATTGTATTTTATGTATAATCTACGAGAAATACTCTGTCACAATAATTTCTTATTAAATAATTGTTTTGATGCACATTATTTTTTCGGTTACCTGAACATTGAATTGGCAATGTTAATGTCGATATGGCGCGTTCTAAAATGTGTCAAATATTTTTTAGAAATTCCATCTCTGCGTAAAGTTTTATTAAAACCTCCGTGTCGAGTTAGAGTGATATTCCTTGTTGTATCGTTGAGTCCTTTGAAATATGGCTCACATTGAATTGCCATACGCCTATTTATACGCGTTATACCAAACCGTCTGGGTACATTTCAACTGTATTTTTAAACATTCCAGCGTTCGATTTTCACGAACCGAGGAAAATTGCGTTTTTCGAAACAACAAAGCTAATTTTTAATCAAACAAACGCGACGAGAGTTTGTTTCTGCGATAAAGACTGAAAGTTAAAATTAAATTCAGGGCTGACATACACCGAAAACTTCGAGATCATTCTTTATTCAACCCTCGAGAGGTATGATCGAAAGAAGTTTCCGCGTTGTGACAAAAATTAGTGCATAAAATGTAAAACAGTAAAAACTTTGGAAGAACTGATATTATATTCTCCTCAACATATTAATATTAATAGAAGGAGAAATGAATTTCTATTCGATCTATCTTTCTTTCCATTACTTTAGGAAATTTTGATCTTGCATACAGCTCTGCAATTTGTTTCTAACAAAGATATTATAGAAAATAAATGCTTCGTTTTACACTGTCGTTTATATTCTTGATGATTGATGAATAAATAAGTGTTAATGGTTGCAATTTATAATTTTCCATAATTATTGAAACAAGGTTAAAATCTGAAACGAATTACTCTGTTACGAGAATTTTAGTAACAGTTAAATTGTTAGTTGAAAGTTTATACGGAATCAGCTGATAGACTTCAGTGGGTCTGAGAGGTGCAGCAGATGGACGAACATGGTCTCCCGTAATACGTTCCGCCTGTTTGCCTCCAAAGGACGACAAAAACTAAGAAAATGGTCAGAGTGACCATTCAAATGGCTCTACATCACCTTCATATTGGAATTCAAAGGAAGAATCGCATTACGTGGTATTACATATCTATCATCCGCTAGATTTTAACCTCTGGAAGACATTTTCATTTTGAACATTGAGAAGACACTTCGAAAATGAATAAATTAAAAATACTACAAGGTGTCCCAAAATTCCTTCGACAGCCGGAAATGAGAGGTACCTGACGTCATTTGAAGCAACATTTTCCTTTGCAAAAATGTTATCCGCGGCTTTGTTTAGGAGTTATTAACGACAAACACGGACCAATCAGAGCGCGACCTAGATGCGAGTTGGCACAATCGGTCCGGCGCGCCAGCTGTCTATTGGTCGACTGTGCTAACTCGCGTCTAGGTGGCGCTCTGATTGGTCCGTGTTTTTCGGTAATAACACCTAAACAAACCCGCGGATAACATTTTTGCAAAGGAAAATGTTGCTTCAAATGACGTCAGGATCCTTCCATTTCCAGCAGTTGAAGGAATTTTGGGACACCCTGTAGACACCATCAGAAACCAATTTTTCACATTTTACAGTGTAAAATTAATTGGAATATTTTATAGTTTCAAAGGAGCACAAAAATAATTCTAAATTTTTTAGGGTCCTGGGCCCAGAAGTGGGCGTTACCGCTCTCCATGGGCCCAGCGCTATTGCTTCATGGGGCACTCATGGTGGGGGAAACGACCAAACATTGAAGAACATATGTATGGTGGGAGAACGAACATACTGAGTTGCGTCAATGGGCCAGTCACTATTGGAGAACGGAAGCTCATTGCTGCGCAGACCGTACGAATTAAAATATGGCCGAGTTCCTAGTTCCTACATTCACAGAGAATTTCGAGTCCGCGTTTGGGTAAGCCGCGCAGCTTTCAGTATCAGATTTATCGTTTCGGTGGCTCAGTAATTTCTCGCGTTGCACGGTCTCCTCGGCGAGCATCCGGATTTCCGTGGTCTGATCTAAAAAAGGTAATCCGCAAGAGATGAGAATGACATATGACTGGAAGTAATCGTTTCAGGTAATTGATATTGGTATATCCCGCTGTCCGTTGGTGTTCGGTTAGGTTTCATTCTATGCGACCGGGAGAGGATATGTGACCAATATTCCATTTTCTCGATTCATATGAAGGAAGACGCGGGCGCGCGGGGCTGGATCCCCTCGCCGCGCCGGCTAGTACGTCAAATTTACGATCCGTGGAGCCTTAATATCAAGAATTCTCGGAGCATTACGCTATAGACGGGGGAGCCCTTAAAGGAGCTTAGAATATTATCCTTAAATCGGTGAATAGGACGGTCCCAATGGCTGCTTGCCTTGGCCCACCATGCTAAAATCGTGAAACGGTTATTGGCGATTTTCCGTGAATTAAGGATCAATACGGAAATAAGGAAATACCCAGAGATGAAAGCGCTCGTACCGTGGTAAACAGGTCAATAACGTCGTGTCTGCTGGCTCTTCTTATAAATAGTCTTTAGAGTTTAGAGTTTTAAGATTGAAAATCTTGTAGGTTTCGTTCGGCTAAAAACGTGACGGTTGGGTGTCACAGAGCGGTCTAACGGATGAATATTGATAAAAAGTGTTTATTATTTTTGCGTTCCGTGATTCGACGATGTCCGAACGTATCATCCCTGATTTTTTAAAATAATAAATAAACGTATGATTTTAATTGCAAATAATAACTAAACTTTTTATTTAAATACAATTTTATTTCTTATTTGCAAATAAAACATTATTTATTAGTGGATTGAGGTGGAAATCACATAAATAGTTTGTGGTCTTCTCTTATTTCTTGTATTTTGTATACACAATGAATACATACGCGTTTTTTGTCTGGTATAGCAACCTTTTCAGGTATACGCCAGTGGTCGGGCCCGTCCGGAGGGCCCAGCTGTCTATAAAAAAATACAATTTAATTTATTATTTGTCAATAGAAATAACTTTATTATTTTAAATAATAATTCATTTAGATTTGCTCAAATAATAAATAATTATTTGCGTTCCGTAATTCGACGATGCCCGAACGTATCAGCAATGATTTTCAATCTTCTCATCTCTTGCGTCCTCGCGAAGACTGTACATTTTTTCTGCTCGTTTCCGTTTTTCGTTAGAATTTGTATTTTTCTTCTGTGGTTCATTTCACTTCTGTGTAATTATTCAAATGAAAACGTCTTTAGGCGCACCGCGTACGCAATTGCTGGTCAGTGAATGAGTCTGATCCGTCACGCTCCAAGGTGAAACAATTCGGGTAAACTCGGGGGAGCCGAGTTAGTTAGTAATGTAAATGTCGTCAATTTTTAGCAATTCATTGGAAATATCATTCCGCTTCTGTTAACATTAGGAAATTAATATTGTACGGGATATTAATTGGACGGTACACATATTGTAACATTAAGTTAGAATTTAATAATATGCTATAATTAAATGATTAATTTTCATTGCAAATTTGAATCTCCGTTACAAAATGCATTGAGCAGGGAAATCATCGTTTGAAGATCCATACAAAAGGTCTGGAAATGAACGATTTGACAAAGATCCCACGAGAAATTTCTGGAAATTCCTGCTTTGACCAAGATGTATTGATTACGTGATTCAAAATGATCGAATATGAATTATTGATTGAACTCTCCCGCAAGTGCACTATCCTGTGACAGCGTTAGTATTAAATACTGAAATTCGCATTGTAACTATTGACCCGGGTCGGGTCAGCGTGCTACAAATTTCTAGGATAATGTGACATGTATACTATATACATAATACGATTGATCATCGTGTACCACATAGCAATCGCTGTAAATATTAATCCCGTTGGAACAATAATTGTGGGAATTTAGAATTCAAACGCCTTTAAGAAAAGACAGCAATACATCACGGATTTCCGTGCAAACGTCCACTGTCGCAAATGAATACGGAAAATATGGTATTTCCTAAGCAGTAATCCTCCATGTTACATAATTTGTGTAGATTTCAGTGTTTTGCTGATAGTAACAGGTTTTTATAGGCACTAAACGAATGCCGAGGTCTACGTTCTATCAGCAAATAATAGCACGGCCATTAATTGTCTGACATATCAGAAATTTCACGGTTATACAGCACACGTTATACGACACGGTGCACATTACGCGTAGCTTCGATAGGTTGTTACCGTTTTAATTACGTTTCTTCAGCGGCGCAAATATCCGGACGGTGGCGAAAAAAGGTTCTTACGAAACACCCGGTTATTGATACTAAATCGCACGAAATTATTCACTGCTGGATATATACACACACGACACACGCATACACCAAAGAAACCCTCCGACAAATATTTCACGGGCGATATTAACGATTTATGCGTCCGCAAACATTGCCGATATTAACACGCATGTAAACGAGGAGAGCGTAGGCGCCCGACACTCTGCGATAATCCGATAATTCGATAATTGATTTATCATGTATTATCGGGTTTATAAAACTAATCCAAGTGGGAATTGCCAGCGTTAATTAAAACAAACACACTTACAGATTTACGGGAGGTAGAGGGGATGGGGGAAACTTTCCGCGCCGCGTATAACTAACTGAGCGATCGAATTCGTTATTTATACATATACAATTGAATTACGGCGCGGCGCGACGGTTCAATTGCTTTCAAATTAAAAGTGGTACTTTT
The DNA here is from genome assembly GCA_963966675.1 of Lasioglossum calceatum. Lineage (NCBI taxonomy): Eukaryota > Metazoa > Arthropoda > Insecta > Hymenoptera > Halictidae > Lasioglossum > Lasioglossum calceatum. The sequence goes on from OZ016541.1 coordinate 20,095,179, forward strand.
TCCCTCTCTATTCGCCGGAAAATTCGGAATAAAAAAGGGAAGGTGGACAAAGAGAGGACCAGAAGTGAAGGAATTTAAAATAATTTAGTCGAAAATGTGCTCGGAAAGTTATTCGGCCCGGATCGTTTGAAGCCGGAACGTTTGTAAGGATGAAATATGTCAACGTGGCCGGTTTCAACAATTTCAATTTTATTTTATTAACGCGGTTCAACGGTTTACCTGTAACATTTTTAACGCCATTTTTATTGCCCATATTTTCGCTAACTCCACTTCCGGGTAGAAATGTTTGATTGATAGATTTAAAATCAGAGGGTCGAAATATCCACGTTTCTTCTAGTTTGAATTTCAAGTTTAATTGACCCACTTTTAACGCGCTAGAATCGTAGAAAGTGACGGAGATTATTTTGTAGCGTGGAATGAATTTTAGTGGTTTGCGAATTAATTTGTGCAGCTGATAAATTGACAGAAGGGTTGACGAGGGTTGGTTCATGCAGAATTAATGTTGACCAGCTTCTGTTACAAAATGCCTTAAACGGTTCAGTGGTGGCCAATACGTTGCAAGTTGGTCTGGCGATTAATATTTGATCCTCGTTTCGAAAAAGGCTTGAATGGAACATTAGCCGTGGTGAAAATTTAATTAGATTAACGTCATTTAATTCTTGCCGTCGAACTACGGCCGAGAGCGAAAGTTGCGTTATCGCTTGCAGCTCCCTTTTCTGTCTCTGCAATCTGTTGAATAATTAGTAGACTTACAAGTTTTAATCAGTTCCTCTCTACCATTCGACAACTTCTCGAACAGCCTGAATAATAGCTTTGTAATATGCGCCACTGTTGACCTTCAAGGCGGCAGCGGCAGTTCCATCTGGTTGTAATGTTACTACGAAACTAATTCAAGTGTCATCAAGCATTCCCGGGCGATATTCAATGGCAAATTGCAACATCTTCTGTTGCACGTACGCTCCACGGTCGAGCAACTCGCCGAAACAATCTTGGAGCTTCCGATGTCAATTATCTCGACCATCGTTTTATTAAAATTATCAAATTGATGCGGTAACGATTACGGTTCAACGTCGGCTTTAAAACGATATTTATGTGTCTGCGCAGGGCAGAGTTTTGCAGAATTACGATTGAATTACTCCAGGAATTATAATTACAAAGTAATTGAATTACATTGTAATTCAGTTATATTGTAATTTATAATTCATACCTTCATTCAATTAAATTACAACGTAATTCGTAATTGCAATGGAGTACAATTATAAAATACATTGTAATTCAGTTATATTGTAATTTATAATTCAGATCTTCATTCAATTAAGTTACAATGTAATTCGTAATTGCAATTGCGTACAATTATAAAATACATTGTAATTCGTAATTGCAATTACATTTTAAAATACTTTGTATTTAAATTACATTAATTACGAATCACGATATAATTAAATTAAAATTAAAAATTAAAGAATGATAAAAGTAATAGGTAAGAAGAGGTTGAAAAATCCATGTGTAGGTTTCAAATAGGAGGAATTTAATATTTATAAATTTATAATATCTGAACAGAAATAACTTCTGCGTTACACATTTTTTAAGTTTCAACCATAAAGTAAACGAGTATATGTAAGAAAAACATAAAAATATGTCGCACTTCTTCAAAATTCTGGGCTATAATTTGGAGAGTTGTATTTTAATTATATTGTATTTTAATTATCATATTTTATTTCAATTATATTGTATTTCTATTATATTTTATTTCAATTATATTGTATTTCAATTACACATCTGAATAAAATACAATGCAATTCAATTACGTAATTGAATCAGCACAACTCTGGTGCAAGGACCATTTGTAATATTGCTGGAGCAAATCTATTTATTCTTTAATAAAAAAATTTTCATAGTTAACCCTCTGGTGGCGGATCATGTTCATAACTATACAGTTGATATTCTTCATTTATAACGTTATTTGTAAAAATTTCTCGAACATATTTTTCTAGGTTCTATTTCTAGACACATCAGTCTTTCTACTTTTGGATTGAGCAGTAAAATGACGACGAGAAATTATTCTCTGGATCAGAATGGACCCAGGCATCGCCACCTAATTCATCTTCCATGAGAGCCTATGAAATTGCTTGGATAAGACGTTATCGAATCCCTTTTTTACTGAAAAATTGGCGTACTTGAAGACATTTATTAGACATTTCATTCTGTATAATTTTCTCTTGAGGGAAAGGAAGACATTGCTTTCCGCAAAGAATATTATCTTAATGATATTAACGATGTATAGTCCGCTTTGGGAACCCTAAGTGGTTAGTATCGTGATTTCTGAGCCAACCTCTAACTCGCAGGGAAGATGTCGTTTGTATCGATCGTATTTGTTGTGTGTACCTAACTCTATCTCCATCGTATAATAAGGAATTATATTTGTCACTGGCTCTGTTACGAGTATCCCATATTTGTTGGGACTGCCTCTGTTAGCGGTGTTCCCAGGGGATCAGACCGTTGAAGACGTGACGGTTTCATATGTTCTACAGTTCCCCAGCGGCATCACACACATCGTGTACCTTGTTTTGGTTTTTCTTATGGCAACCATTCGCTGGACGTCCGATCTCGTTCCAATCGAAGTTACGAGCATCATGGTCTGTGATAACCTCTCTGCCAATAGCGTGTATCATCTCTTTGGAAATGATGTAAATTGTTTAAAGAAGCGTGCTGCGCACACAATGTCCCACTGGAAGTGCACTTTGCCAGAGAGTTTCTTGCAATTGTAATTTTTCTGGACGATTAATCTCAAGTACTTTTTCTTTCAAGGTCTTCGATAAGAAGAGATCTAAAGGTAAGAGGTCTGATGTCTTAGGAGAACAGGAGACTGCTGAGCCTCCGGAACCAATTCATTGTTATCTTAACAAAGCAACCGTACGTAATCATGAGCAAGTACGGTAAGTATATTTACTATTTACTTTACCACTATAGAGTTCGTATTTTTATATTTTTGTTATAATCTTCAAAGGAAGTATTTATGGAGCTTCTGTTACGTGTCATTTGAGTGTTATCGTTAGTTTTCTTGGTAAAGTTTGTACAGATAATTGCAGAACACCCTGTACATGCACCCTCGTAAAGTCAAACTGCAACTATCCCCCCTGAACTATTTAACCCTTGCTCTTTGATCAAGATCATTTCCATATTATTATCGTCAGACCACGTTATCCATTTGTATCCATCTTTGACTTTATAGAGCAGCGAGCTCGAGGCTGCAATCAAAGATTTGCTCATTTTTGTGTTACTTTGACTAACAGAAACTTCGTGCAAAAAAATAGAAATGAATAGACTAACCGTCCACAAATTATCACGCTTAGACTTATTCGGTGAACGCAGTGCTGAAAAACGGAGCTCTATCAATCGAGAGATTAACTCCGTTTAATTAATGATCCGGTCGCTCTCAGTGCACGGGAGCAAGGATCGTCGCAATTCCAGCGAGTCCGGGCCGTTTCATCGAGGCAACATTGTCCCGGGAATTATACAGCAATTTATTCACGGAGCATCCGACACAGTCGTCACGCGGCCGAGTGCCATTTTAAATGTTTCTGAAACCTAATGAGAAGCGGGGTAGACCGCGGGTATTCCAGGAATCTCGGTGGTTCTCGTTCCCGGACAGCCAGTCTCCCTCTGCCAACGCAAATTCCACGCTGACCACTGCTAAATAATTTGAATTTATCTTCCGAGCGCAACGTTTTCCTAAGAACGCAACCTTTGCGCCGGAAAACGCCAACAATGATCAACGTTCAACACCGAGACACAAAACGGACAATAAAACGATCAATTTCATCAGCTGCGTATTAAATGTCTGATGTTTGACAGCGATATTAAACGAATATTGTTCACTATTAGTAAAAAGAATTAGCTTGCATAGACAAGCGTCCATAGTTATATTATTATATTCACATTCTCACAGATTCGCAGGGTGAAGTGGAAGATTTACAGAAACTTATGTTCAATTCCCAATGTAATAAACTACTCGTAGGAATTAAGGGCAAATATCTGAAATTTATATCCAACAGGTGTAATAAAATACGCGTGGAAAACCACGCGCGCCGGAAGTGAAACTTTTTGCGGTCTAGTAATGTTTAGAAGTAAATTAAGATTGGAAATGGTAAATAATTCTAATGAAGCGACAACAAGATCAGGAACATTTCTGGATGCAGTATTCGCAAGACATTTACACAAAATTGAGTCAAGAATATTTATATCATATTTTAGCTATCACATGCCAATTGTTTCAATGATAGAATCATAGAAAATCATAGAAAAAATAATGAACGATCAAAATTTGCGACGCAAAGAAGGAGAGCGTATTGGAAAGAAAGAGACATAGTTCATAGCATTTCCCATACGCTCTCCTTCTTTGCGTCGCAAATTTTGATCGTCCATTAGTTCTATGATTCAATTAAATGATTAATTGACTTCTAAACATAACTAGACTGCAAGAAGTTTCACTTCTGCCGCGCGTGGTTTCCCACGCGTATGTTTTTTTATTTTGAAAAATTCAAAAGACTACATACGTCATGTGGTTCAGCATACCCTATACGCTTTGGGTTGGGCCTTTTGAAAATTTCGTTATTTTACGCTAGGACGCACCGTTCCCGAGATACAGCCATTTTTTATTTAAGACTAGCTCGGCTAACCATCCCCACCAATTCCGTTACGCATTTTCGTGTCGCGAATTAGGCTTACACCCTGCCAAAAGAAGTTTTTAAATTATTAATAACTCCAAACACTATCCTACTCGTGGATAACCTTAAATTCAACTGCTGCGACCCAAAACGGCGTCACCCGCTTTCCTTACTCACTTGGTTCGGGAAGAGTGAGGGGGGATATACTAGCGACAGGAAAACGCGTAACGCGCTGGCCTTACCCACCGCTCGGGCATATACTAGAACACCTGCCAGCAATATTCCCCCACTTATATTATTGACCGATACGCTTTTTCCTGTCGCGAATTCCGTGACGAGAATTAGGCTTACACCCTGCCGAAAGAAGTTTCACTTCAAAAACTTGTTAAAATTTGGATTCCAGCGCATATTGGCTTAACAGAAAATGAAAAGGCCGATTCGTTAACCAAAGAAGCTACATGAAGCTTGACACGAGTTTCTTTGAGACTTTCGTTCCTCGTGACGAGTACAGTAGGATGCAACAAAATTTTGACCTTGAAAAGAATTGTTAGGATCTCCACCGATCCAGAGGTGCAGAATCACGGCTACAGTGGTCGCAACATATCATTTTGGAACACCCTGTACGTACAAGGTGTTTTACTATCGCAGACTGATACAATACAACGCTGATGAAGAATATCGATTTTAAACAATTCGGACGGTTCAAACAGTGTGGGAGTACTGGCCGAAATGCGTTCTTCGCGTGCATTTCGAGCATAAATTGTCCACGGTCGTTATCCAACGCGCGGACAGATAGATTCGAAAATAGCGTAAACTGCGAAATTCCTGCTTTCTTCAGGTTCCGGGGAAACCAGGAAACGCCCAATGTTTTCGATTATGTCGAGCATAGTGTCCGTGACAAAGCGGATGCCGCGCCGCGCCGGCGATAAAATAAGAAGTAGGTTTCAGCTGTGCTGCGCAACTACTGTTAACTATTGAAACATTACACGGTATCACTTTCAAACGCAGAAACAGTGCAATCAATCTTTCAGCTTGCAACCTGGCCCCTTCTGCAGTTAATTAGAATGGATACCCTCCGTTTCTGAGCCGAGCAACCGTTTTAATCGCAGAAATATTTAATGCGACTCTCCCTTGTTTGTTGTTCGTTAGACGTAAATAATACGAGAACTGGCTGCATAATGGATTTGTCCAAATGACTACGTACCAGCTTTGATTAAAGAGGAACAAAAGAGTTTCAAGAATTTCAATTCGTCTGCAAAGAGAGCTTTTAGTTCCGTTCGTTGCACCAAGTTAAACATCTGGAAATAGATTGTGAATAATTCTTTCATGTTTGGTCGATTCACGGTGCAATAATACGAGACCAGCTTTGCCAAATAGATGGAAGATTGAACTGTCAGAGTTCGGTTCAATCAAATGCGATTCGGAACAATATTGCATCGGTCTTTGACGTGCGTGTTTTTCTTTGCAACGCTCTGTTTCTAAGAAAAGTGACGTGCTCCGTTGTAAATGATTTGAAACTGTATCTCATGTGCAGGAAAGAAGAGTATAGTGACTGAATCATTTGCTTGTGGAATACGCATTGAGGTTTATGACACGTATGCGATAGAGTTGATAGAACTACCTAAACGGAGTACGGCGTTTAAAATTAATTTAAGCAAACTAATACATCGCGCACGTAATACGCGGTGTGTCATCTGTGAGCAGCGAAACGGTATCTAAAACCTAGCACAACCGTGCTACAAGATCCTTTGAGTAACTTCTGCACAACTGCTGCGCAAACTCTAATTTTCTGTCGTGTTCCGTGTTGTTCAAAGTATGTAGTTAGTTCTAGCTAACATGCACGACCGTGTATACATCGCGGTAACACTGTTACACCGCTGAGTGATTGTTACGTTATTATTAGATTGCGGCTCTTTCCGGGAGCAACTACGAAAAATCTTCAACCGTGGAACAACATCGATTTTTCTTTGAAATTTCAAGTCGCTTTATTCTGATTTCATCGGAACTATTCATACGGAAATTCGATTTTTCGCATTCCTATCCTCTGCTTGGAAACGTAGAACTTCCGAGAAGTACAATAATGCAATATTGTCATGAAATATACATAACAGCAAATCCCGAAATATCGAAATTAAATAAAATATTTTGTCCGAGCGAAAAAATTGTGTTTTACCTCGTACTCTCGGTAATACGGTAAAATTTTAATGTCGTTTTAGCGCGGCATTGAATTTATTGAAACTATAACGTTCGAACGTTGTGTAATATCGACACGAATGCGAAAATAAATGCGAAAATTCCAGAATCATTATTTTCGATTTTTTGGTAAAAGTTTAATATTGTTTTATTGTGATATCGAATTTATTCAAACTATTAACACTGCTGCGGACGCGGAAGCTGGAAAATTATATTGTGCTGCAATATTCGCGTTGCATATGAGATTATTGCTATATCTCAGTTAAACGCAGCGTTACGACGACAAAAATAGAAATAAAAATTTTCTGGAAACTAGTGACAAATGCCATCATAACGTTCTCCAAGAAACTGCCCACAATGCAGCGTGAGCATCTTTTTTGTTAACGCAACACAGTAGTTGGTGCACCTGTACTAAGTGAAGATATCTTTCGGGCGTATTTAGACACTTAAAAAGGCGATAACTTTTTAAATATTGTACTATACGATTTGAACTTTTTTGGGAAGCTAGAGCAATTATTTTACTACAGGATGTAAAAAAAAATTTTTTCAAAAATTGCAATTGATCGGAATTGTAGAAAAAGTACTAAAAGATGCATTTTACAACTTTTTTATATAGGCATAAATCGAAAATTTAAAAAATACGTTTTGTAGATCTTTGTGAAGTAAACATATTCTGAAAATTTCGTCAAAATCGGTCGACGTTACAATGAGCTGCAAACATTTACAGATGGTAAAAATTGCAGATTTTCTCGATTTTCTACACGGCATGTAGAACGCACATGTTACGAAGCGTTTTGATCAAGAAATATTACGAAGTGTTAAATGATTGCAATGTGGTTGTCGTACGTGCTTTTCACAGAGCGAATAAAACAGTGCACAAACATATTATGTAATTGGTTACACGCGCTTAATGGAAAAATTTAATTTTGCCGGCCCACCAAGAAAGTTTTCATAGCCGACATAGCGCGTAGCTCAGAACGTTTTTCTCGGTTCAAACTGCGCGGCCTTTGTTCGTTTTGAAAATCGTCGGTAATGAGTCAGCTAATTGAAAGGACGAGACGGATTTGAAAGTCTACTGGCAGCTGCGCCCATTCAAACTAATTGTAAGCATCATATTCTCGGCCTCAGTCAGTATTCACACGGAAATTCCGTTTAATGTACTGCAGATAGTTTAAAAGCCAATTTTTTTCCCCCGGAAAGTTTTCCACTTTGTGCCATTGAGAACGCATAATTCTCTGTCTCGCGACGCGTACAATTCCCGTTTATCTCGAGACACAATTAATATCCCCTTAACGGGCTTTGAACACAAATTGTTGGCGAGATCAACGTCCACCCTCAACATTCGTGCCATCAATTTTAATTTCTCGAAACTCGTGGATCGTCCAGTGAATTTTATTATCCGCGCCGAGTAGTAGCTCCGAGTTTTAATTTCTTTGTGCCGTTTTTCTGTACAGCGAATGATTCGGCACAATATTTTCCCCTCGTTTCGCTTTTCCTAAAAAATGTTGCAGATTCAAACGCTTTGAAAAACTTTCAAAGTAAGTTCGAAAGAAATCGCCATTGATTTTGCGAAAGTCGACCGACTTCGAGCATTGTTTCTTTCAACCGACTAACACAAGAGACTGTTCGCGTCGTTGAACTTCATTATTCGATTTTTCTTTTGAGAAACGAACAATGTAAACTGGAAAGTTCATTACGAAGAAACAAACAAAACGCTTCGTGGTTACGTTGCGTGCTAAAACATCACGTACATTTATAACGAACGGCGCGGATTCGTCGACGTTACTTAAACTTGTATTATTTTAATCCGTTCTATTCGCGAGGCATGAAAACAATACTCTTTTAACGGAGATTGTTAACTGTGACAAAAGGGAACCTCTTGAACCATTTTCGGTCATTAAAATAATTGTAATGGTGTGTTTCACAACTAATACTTCAGGTGCTGGAGAAATCTCTTAATATTGTAGTATGTTTATAGACACCTCCGATTACAATTTTTCACAGAATCCTTATCTCCGAATCTTTTCACAGGTTGGGTTTCATGAAGAGCCATCCCTTTTATAGATTTGTCATTCCATTGTTCCGAGCCTAATCTCCATGGGGTGAGTGCATCGTCAAGCGTTCTTCGAAATCAGTTTTCCTATGAACTAATGAATATCCTATGAACCTCTTGACCGGATCAAGAGTTTTTGATTCCCTTTTATCGTTCTCTTGGCTAGATCATGTTGCCCCACACATCCTGTCAGGTAATTAGTCACCAGCTTCTTTTGTTCATTTCAAAGAATCTACCTTCACATTCTTCAGCGATGAACAGTCTTCAACGAATATTAATATATCTCGCTATATTCTTCATTCGTTCAATGAAGATTTAAATTCAAAATGAGTTTTCTTAATCCTATCGCAATGTGGCAGAGTTGAGCAAAAAATTAATCAACGATTGCCGACTAAATTTCTACTTCAATCGTTAATCGCAATTAACAATTAATCTCCTAGTTTAGTCGTTAATTACGGTTGACGATTAAATACTTATTAATCGTTAATTGCGATTAACGATTATTAATCGTCAATCGGATAATTGATTAATGATTAACTGCTGAAATTTCGAAATGAAATACGTAATCAAAACTGTATGAATACTGAAAAAAATGTAAACTGAGTTTAGGTGTATTGTCATTTGGTCTGTAATACAAACTCTGTTAACGTGCTTTTATGTTTGAAGTTATTATTCCTGGAAAGCTACGACCATCGTAGCATTTAACATTAAACAAAGTTACTGTAATGTACTATATGTTGTAATAAATCTCATAAGAGATTTCCTAAAAAAAAAACTATTGAAAATAAACATGTTTTTGTTAAAATATATTATCATTTCTGTCAATTCTCCATCCGTTCTCTGCTCCCTCTCTCTGTCTCTCTCCCTCCTTATTACAATGTATGGATAGACCGTATGGCAATTAACTTTAACAATTGATTAAATCAGTCTCCGATTTTTCGATGATTCCTTTTTTTAATCAACGATTGACGATTAAATCAATCGATTTAATCAATCGCCGATTTTTCGACGATTTCTTCGTTTAATCAACGATTGACGATTAACTTCATCAATCGATTGAATCAATCGCCGATTTTTCGACGATTTCTTTTTTTAATCGTACACATTAATCAACCAATCATGATTAAAATTTTAATCGATTAATGCCCAACTCTGCAATGTGGTATAATATACGATAGTTCGATATTTGATATTTTATTTCTCGTACAACATTATTAGAGCACATCCATAGTAAAGGTAAATTCTTCTCTCGATCGAAATATAATATACAATTTTGTGATTTCGGCGCAAGGTTTGATCGTTTCGAACAACAGCAAATGTGCAGTTATTTAAAAATGCATCTCGACGTTTCGATCCCTATGTGGATCATTCTCAAAGAGACATTTTTTGCGTCTGAAAAATAATGTATGTATAATATAACGTAATTTGAAAAATAGCACAGCCATGTAAATCAAACGGAAAACCAAGAAATTAAAACCACATACTTGCTGTGAAAAAAGGACAAAATTTTAAGTAAATACTGAGGAGCACATTTGCTGTTGTTCGAAACGATCGAACCTTGCGCCGAAATCACAAATTTATTGTATATTATTAGAGCACGTATAAAATGAAATTCAGAAAATATATGTTATACATGGTTGATTATATCAATTATTATCGATGGCTGAACCACCGGACGTGACACTTAATAATTCACAGACGCAGTCATTAAACAGAGATCGAAACGTCGAAAGGTTAATTTAAATTGCAAAATTGCTTTGAAGTAAAAAAAGTGATCGAAACAGTGCGCCGAGAGCATTAATGCATCTTGTATGTTTGAATACAGTTGGATATGAATTCTTTTTCAGTCGCCCAGTCTATCTGCAGGAGATCTATCGCAAAAACGAGTTCGGCAAAGTTCACGTACTCGAAGATTATTGCGAATGCGTATTTCCACTAATGCGAGCATAATTTACTGGCGGAAACGCACACGTTCACACATGTAATTAGTTTTGCATGTTAAGTAACGCAAACCCGGTGAAGTTTACACAGAAGGCGGATAGCCCCGCAGTTCGAAAGTTCGAATTACCTCGACCATAGGAGAGTCTCGATCTAATGAAAATAGCTCTGTTCCTGTGTTGCCGATGACGCCGGTTCTTAAATCGAAATCGAAAACGAAGTTCCGCGAGATCTAATTAGATCTCGTCAATCGCGCGCACCTCTCGTTCGTCTAATCAATTAATTAAACTAACTGAAAGTGACGCGCATCCAAAGATAAAACTGGGCTCACGAGTTCGTAATCTTCCCGGCGCGGATTCTAATCTGCGATTTAATACGTCTCCGATATCTAATCGGATTATATGAATCGTCGGATGTTAACTCGGAATTAAATTCAGCGCGAGAAGATCGATCGACTCGGGCGTGTTTTGACGTGCTGCCTGGATGTATTTAATATTTCTGCACGTCCCGGGCAATCGTCGAATTGATACTTTGTTAATTAAACCGGGCCGAACAAGGAAAAGATTTATTCGATGGTGTTCCGTTGCATTTAGCGAAAAGTTCGTTCCATTTCGATACAAATTTCACAGTGATTCAGAAATAGAGAGATTACATTAATGTGGACTATAATTAGACTCACAGTATTTTGACGAAATTAATTCGTTGTAATTAGGGCGCGGATTGTTATGTAAAATAAAACTTTCATTAATTTCGGGATACAGGAGCTAGATCTTTCTCTAATGAGATGACACTGGTAGAACAGTATTTTCGAATCGGATACCTAAATTGTAATATGAATGTACAAAGGGTGATAATCATATCATGAGATTTCACTGGATACAATAAAACGAAATTATATTAGCCTTTTGAAATTATTAACAATGAAAAATCTCCGTGAAATACGCCTCATGAGGTATTTCCAAATTGTTGGATTCCAAATGTAATGTACAATACCTTTCTTCTCATTAGCAAATATATATACATATATTACAGTTCATTATATTCAAACAGGCTTACACGGAGATCATTACGAAATGATTCATTTGAGTTGTATAAAAGCTGTCGCGTTTCTTCTATTGACGGTAAAGTTACTATAAAATGAAATATGTCGTGGGTTTATTTATTCAATGAATAAACTACACGACATTCATTAAAATGCCGTGTGAAAATAATTCAACTGGGAATGTTCGGAAATAATTACTCGTTAAACAAGGTAATTACCATGTTGTTTGAATATAATTTGTTAAATACTTTAATTAAACACAAAGAGTCATTTCATTTATGACTGGTTTGGTAGTAGAAATAAATTTTAATATGTCGCTTGGAATCCCATGTGATATATTAACCGTTGATTAATATTTATTCAACGTACACATAGTTTGATACGCTCGAATTTTATTACGATTGTATTCGTAGTAAAGGTAAAAAAAGAACGTTTTTCCTAATGCTTCTTCTTTCTCGGATTTCTATTTAGACGGGTAAACGTGCAAACATTCGCTCCGTATAAATATCAAATTTTTCTGCAGTCACGCGGTCCGACGCATTTGTGTCATGTATTCTGATTATGTAAAAATGGGCGATAAATCCTTTCCTCGCATGAATTCGTTGCTTCCGGCCGGTTGCTCTCAGTCTGTTGAGCGTTTCCTTCGCAGCAGTCAAAGATTCCAAGAAGAATCACATCATTTTACCGAGGTGCCAACTCGCGAGCTTTTTCTCGTCGCAAACAAATATTTAACCAGTGCAAATATGATCAGGAAATTGCATTTCTTAATTTAAATTAACTCACTCAATTTCAAAGTGATTCAAAGGAAAGACTGCACTTTTCCTTGCGTAACCAGAAATGTTTTCCTTTCTCCTATGCAATCCAGTAGATTTCGGCGAGAAAATCCCAAAATCCACGTTTCAATCGTAGGAGATCAGTGGTTCAAAAGTAATGAGTGTTTAAACTTGAGCGATTTTCAGCGTTTGTGACATTGTGACGTGACAGGTGAGGACGTCGCCTTCACCGCGTGCAGAGGTGGGCATTATTTGGCGAAACAAATATTTCAAATACTATTTAATGTTTCAGATCTTATTTTGCTTAAAGAAAATAGTATTTTAAATAAGATATATAATTTCGAAAATGAAATATTTCTATTCTAACAATCTGAACCTCAAAATAAAATATTTCTATTTCAACAATTTGATCCCCAAAATAAAATAGTTCTATTTTAACAATCAGAAACAGGAAATAAAATATTTTACTTTCTGCATTGTTATAATACTCTGAGGAATCGCATAAACATACAGTCTATCTTATCTTTAAGAAACGATTTACACCCATAAATGTATTGAATTCGAACCATTATTTTCAGCAATAATATTTGGAATTAAAATTGAAAATAAAGACAAAATATAAATATTTTCAATATTCTTCAAATAAAATACTATTATATTTTCAAATAAAATATTTTATTTTCAAAGTTTTACACATACTTTAAAATAAATAGGATTATTTACTGTTTACTAATTGAAATTGGAAGTGAAGACAAAATACAAATATTTCCTATATTCTTCAAGTAAAATACTATTTTCAAAAAAATTACTGCCTCAAATAAATTATTTTATTTTCAAAAATTACTGCATCAAATAAAATATTTTATTTTCAAAGTTGTACACATAGTTTAAAATAAATAGGACTATTTACTATTTACTATTTAAAATACTATTTTCCCCAGCTCTGACCACGTGTTTAGTGTAGTGACCGCCGGACGGTCACTACGTATACCAACATGGCGGTACTCTTACCTGTCAAAAACACTGAAAGTCGCTTAACTTGATCTCGCTCACTGATCTCCTAGGATGGAACCTTTGGCATTTTCTCACCCAAAATCCACTGGATTAAATAGGAGAAAGGCAAATATTTCTGGTTATCCAAGGTACAGTTTAACCATGGGGGTGTTTCCGCTAAACCGACGAGCTGCGCTAGAAAGTGACAAAACTAATTACAGTAATGCAACTTCAACAAAACAAGAAGAAATAAATCTGACGTGATCTTTTTCTAATTTCAGGCTCCTTGGCCAAAGAAAATCGCAAACACGGAGTGGAAAACGAATAAGAGGCGTTGACCGACTAAACCCAAGGGCAATGGGGTTCCGTTGGTAAATCGAAGGCGGCTGAGTAAAGACCGTTTTGAACGCAGCTGTATCCATTCGGTATGTAGACATCCCACAGGATTTTATTGCTCCCGAGAGCCGGGGGCCGAAAATGTGTCACCCACGTTATCCCAGCATCCGTTTTTCCCTCGTTTCACGTTTCGCAAACACATTTCTACTTTACGCGTATTTCCGACAAGCGCTCATTGCAACCTATTAGGTGTCGCACTTGGTTGTCGAGGATTTTTTGCGTTCATAAATGGTAAAACGATGTGTACAACGGACCATTTCCCCTGCAACCTGCAGCGCACGAGAGAGTGAAGTTACGAAACCTATTTACTGTCGAGACACTATTATAACGTATAATGAACGATCAATTCTCGATAAGATATTAATAATGAATCGCATCATCCTCGTCAAGCGTTTTACGCTATTTCGTTCGAAATGTCTCGGCGTTCTATATTTGCATCCCGCAAATATATTGTAAATTAATCGGCGAGTGCGCAAAATAAATATACCAATCGAATTTTCGTTAAATGTTGTTCCACATGCGAGAAAATGTTCCGAAATAACGTGTAATCGTGACGAGAAATAATTTCATTCGGTGCGCGCGCTATACTTGTCGAGCTTTATTAAAAATAATACGAATTGGTGCCGCCGCGCTGCGCGCCGCGCCGGGCCGGGCCGATATACAAATATTGGAACAGTGTTACGGTGACGATACTATCTTCTAATTTGGCAAAATAAATAGACCGCTGTTTACTCTTTCACGGTGATAATATTATGCGCGCGGAACAGGCGGCCGCGCGCATTGAAAATAATCTGTTATGCGTGCGGACTGAAAAGTAACGACTCTGGGCGTGAAATGTTCGCCTTGCTCACAATAGATGAAAGGGGCTCTAATTCGGTGCACTCTGCACAGTTTCTTTCAGACCTCTCCCTTGTGGAATATTGTACAGAAATAGAAACTTATCTTCTGGAAAGTGTTGAAAACCTTTAATGTAAAAGAAACGCGGAAATAATCCGGTAAAGCAAAAACTCAACGATGACTGTCTGCACATTAACGAGCGTTCTTTCTTGTTCGACAGTTTTTGTGTCATTAACATTTACGGTTACACCGAGAGCCACTATTTTACGGTACTTTATAAAAATAACGAGAACGTATTACATCCAACGATTTTTATATGGCACAATGTCCCAAAGAAATACTTTAATAATCCCTCATGAATCTTTATAATCTCAAATACCGTAAATCAGAGGTGGGCATTATTTGGCGAAATAAATATTTCAAATACTATTTAGTATTTTGGATTTTATTTTGCTTAAAGAAGATAGTATTTTAAATAAGGTATACAATTTCGAAAATAAGAAAATAGAAAAAATACAGGAGAAATATATACGCTGGACCTTAGGACTAGATTTTAATACATCTGCATATCTAATATTAGAAGAAACAAAAATGGACAAAATAAGAATAGAAGCGGGAAGAAGAGCAATGAGATACGAGGAGAAAACAAAAAGTCAGAGCAGCAACGCAATTCTAAGGGAAAGTTGGAAAGAGATAGACAGGAAATAAGAAAAGAAGAGATTCATACTATATTAATAAAGGAATAGACATGGAAATAATGGAATCGGAAAGAAGAGAAGGTAAAAAGTACGAGGAAGATCTGATGCAAATAGATAGAGCGGAGCAGTTACAGCACTATGATAGAATAGTAGAAAGCAGATACAACAAACAGTATGTATAGAGAAATTAGGGAGGCTCAGAGGGCAGGATACCTATGCGAATCATACGTAGGCAGAGACCAAAGCATGATTGCAAGATTCAGATGTGGGAATGAGGAAAAGAATAACAAATATTGGACCAAGGAGAAGGATAGAGTCTGCAGACTATGCAAGGAGAAGCCAGAGACCCTAAGTCACATGGTAAGAGAATGCAAAGAGCTGGAAAGAGTAAACAAAGAAGTGAGAGGAATTCTGAAAAGAGACAAAGAGGGCACAGAGTGGATGCGGAGAATCATAGAAAAAAGGATGAAGAATAAAGATAATATATAAATTTTCATATAAGTACACACTGACACAAAAACATTTGTATCCCCCATTTTAAGGCCGAAAGACATAAAAAAATAAATCTATTTACTACCACAATTTCGAAAATAAAATATTTCTATTTTAATAATCCGAACCTCAAAATAAAATATTTCTATTTCAATAATTTGATCCCCAAAATAAAATATTTTTGTTTTAACAATCAGAAACAGGAAATAAAATATTTTACTTTTTGCTTTGTTATAATACATTCTGAGAAACCGCATAAACATACAGTCTATCTTATCGTTAAGAAACGATTTACACCAATAAATGTATTGAATTCTAACCATTATTTTCAGCAATAATATTTAAAATTGAAATTGAAAATAAAGACAAAATACAAATATTTTAAATATTCTTCAAATAAAATACTATTTTCAACAAAATTACTGCCTCAAATAAATTATTTTATTTTCAATAATTACTGCATCAAATAAAATATTTTATTTTCAAAGTTGTACACGTACTCTAAAATAAATAGGCTTATTTACTATTTACTATTTAAAATACTATTTTACCCAGCTCTGCCGTAAATTAACAAACTTTTGTTCAAAGCAGATGAGACGTTTAATATATTATGGTTAAAAAGACAGAACAATTCTGCCGGTTCCTAGACACGGGAGCACGTATTTCTTTATACAGTCAAATTGTACACCGTACAGAATTTGTCGACTTCGAATAGAAATCAAGATTGTGTTAAATATTATTGAAGAATTTTTCATGCAACTATTTTCAAGAAAAGTTCGTCGTTGAATGTGTTAAACTTGAAAGGTGTTGGTTTGGTAAATATTATGATTTATGCAATGCAGAGTTCTGGTCAACTACCAACTATATCAACTACAGGATAATATTCTTTTTAACGTCAGTTTAGTCAGTGACAGTTCAAAGGTTCGACATCGAATATTGCGCTCCACCGGACTTATCGAGAAACATCTTTGCACCGGATTCATGAAAAATATTGAAATTCATCAATCGCTCGCGAAATGTGCTTACTTTATGGCTCATGCATCTCGCGCCGCTGCGCTGCGCTGCTTTCTTTTTTTTAACGGACGAATTTATCGAGCCCAAACGCTGTATCATCTTCTCCACACGTTCCGCATACATATTTTGATAAATTTTACTGGGTTTTCGATGTTCTCACTTCTGTCTATAGGATTACGATAAATACTCTTAAATTAATTTCTCGTTTCATATATACATTATATGATGATTGTAATGTTCGGTAATTAATCATAAATAAGCATGGCGAAGCGTATGTTTTTATTGAAATTTGTTATTAATATGAATAAATATTGTTACGCTTATATCTCGTTTCATAACATTATAATATGATGATAGCAATCAATTATGAATAGCATGGAGAAGTTTATGTTTGTATGTTATTTATTTTCTTCAAATAAAAACATTATTCATTTATAATATTACAACACCATTCCATATGAATGTTCTTGGTATATTTTGTACATCCGTGAGCTCCATGCAATTACGTTGGAAATAATGGTGTAGTACGTTCGCGATAAGTCTGGAAAATAATTTTTCCCGAGCAGATTACGTCAATTCGTCTTCGTAGAACGCTTTTTTCTTGCAGCGGTATGTGGAGCGGCAGCGAAATCAATTTCTTGAAAGTCAACGTTCCGAGGTGACTTTTGATATCCCCGTTGACGGTAGTGCGAACGAGTGTCATGGCAAAATGGTATACGACGTTCTATTCGGAAGTTCAAGCTCCTTTCCGTTAAACCGAGTTGTTGATAAACGCCGGAATTAAATTCAAGTCGTGTCGCGAGAGCGTGCCAGCTCGGGCGAGCGCGCACTCGGATGCAGAATAATGTTTGTATACGTATAAACGCTCTATCAATAAAACGCAATTTTCGTGCTTTTGGCGAACGGTGATTCAATTCCGTGAAAAAAAAATATATATATACATATCTGATGGATGCGCGACATTATTAAACACGACAAAAAATCCGCTTTATATCGCCGATAATGTTTCCGACAGTTTCCACTTCAAAATTATACATTCCCATAATTTCTGGCCGCGATCAATTTACTCGGAATAAATACGCCTAGATTACATTCGCAGTATCGATAAACCCGGCCGTACTTAAACAACAAATCCCAGAACAAATTGTAAAATTGTCCGAGCGTAGCGACGTGTTCATAAAATCTCCGCCGGACTTTCGAATATTCATGATACTGCATACCGTGGAATCAATTTTTAAACCAGCCGAATTTATTCTCGGACATGCGCCGACGATAACGATATCCTAAACAGCCGAAACGGCGATTACAAATAAATCAATTTGTATCTCCTGCGAAAACCAAGCTGCGACACGACGACTACATTTACGCTGTCTACAGGGTGCCCCAAAATTCCTTCAACAGCCGGAAATGGGAGGTTCCAGAGATCATTTGAAGCAACATTTTCCTTAGCAAAAATGTTATCCGCGGCTTTGTTTAGAAGTTATTAACGAAAAACACGGACCAATCAGAGCGCGACCTAGACGCGAGTTGGCACAGTCGGCCCGGCGCGCCAACTGTCTATTGGCCGACTGTGCCAACTCGCGCCTAGGTCGCGCTCTGATTGGTCTGTGTTTTTCGTTAATAACTTCTAAACAAAGCCGCGGATAACATTTTTGCTAAGGAAAATGTTGCTTCAAATGATCTCAGGAACCTCCCATTTCCGGCTGTTGAAGGAATTTTGGGACACCCTGTATAAAGTACGCTCCATTAATAAATATTCGCACCCGCATTCTTACAAGCTCGAAACTTAAGCGCAATGGCCTAAAGCCTAGGAAGATAAGTGGTTTACTCGTGTACAGCCACCGAAAGTTGTAACGTCGAACCGAACAGGATTACTTTAAAAAAAAAAGTATCGCCGAGGTAGTTACCCTGCGCATCCCGGCTAAGGATAAGACGAGGATGCCGAGTAGAAGGGTCGATAGAAAAGTGCCGAAGGCTTACGAACACCGTGATGTCGACGCGAGTATTCAGGCAGCAGGAAAAAATTCAATGTTAAGCGATAGGATCGTGGACGAAGATCCAGAACAGGACGAAAGAAGTTATGTAGTTGTTGGGAGGGACACGATAGGAATTCTTGCTGGAGATGTTTGCTCACAATGCCGGCGTGCAAGGGTCTTACTGAAAGAAAGTATAATCGAGTTGGGGAGGATTGACACTGTCCGAACGCAATGTTCTTCGACATTGTTGGCGAGTGACCTCTGTGTGTTGCGAGGGAAGCAAGTTTTCTTTCGAACAGTTTCTCTCAACTGTGGGGTAGGGTTGGAGCATGGCACCGGCAGTGCTTGGGCACCTTTTGTGTTAACCTATCCTAGCATCCACCGTATCCGTTGTGACTAGACTCTGGGATTTTAGGCAAATATGTCAAGCCAAATTTCTCGAGTCAAAGTCAAATCAGAATATTCGGATAAACTTCCGAAAGCGACAACCCTCCGATTTTTTTTATACTCTGGAGTCTTACGTACTTTGACGTGCTGATTACGAATATGATAGTGAAAATTGGCGCAAATTTGATCGTAATGACGGAAACTATTAAAAAACCATAAAAATCATAGTTTTTTCCATTTATTTCCGTAAATAATGGGAATTCTGAAAAATACTTCCAATAAAAGTTGTAGGTCTCATCGAAATACATATTTTATGTCATATTGACTTTTGTCATAAAGACAGTAGTTTTTGAGAAAAACGATATCAAATGTTCAAAACTTCATATAACTCATTTAACCTGGATTTTCGTCCGCTTGCTCTCCGTCCCTACCACCACCTAATCCGAACTAATTCTGATCGCATAATCTTTGCATTCTATAAAGCCGTCATACATAATTTGGACTGAATAGTAATGGATAAATCATGCGATCATTGAAATCGAGGGTGGCTCCGCATAAGTGAATCACCTATCATTTTTCTCAGAAACTATTATCTTTATGACCAACATCAATACAACATAAATTGTGAATTTTGATGAGGTCTACAATTTTTATCTGAAGTATTTTTCAAATTTCCCATTATTTACGGAAGTAAATAAAAAAAACTATGATTTTTATTGTTTTTTCATGGTTTCCGCTATGAAAATAAAATTTGCGCCAATTTTCACTATCATATTCGTAATCAGCACGTCAAAATACGTAAGGATCCAAAGTATAAAAAAAATCGGAGGTGTCCTTTTCGGAAGTACACCCACATAAATTTTAAAAAAACGTTTGACAGAGTTAATTTGACCCCCGCCGAGGTATTTTGGGTCATAACAGTCAAAATAATAGGTTTACGTAAAAAATGTATATAACCTTTTTTGTAGAGCTTTTTATGAGCTTCATTTTTGGTTTGAAACTCTTTTCTCTAAAATCAATATTTTCGAAAATATTTAGTAAGAACTGTCAAAACTTTGAAGGGGGCTGGGGGCAAACGAGGCTTTGTCGCCAAAAATCCTTTCAGGGACTTTCTTCTCTAATCAAGGATAAGCTTTGGCAAAAATTTCAGCAAAATCGGAGGGTTGTCACTTTCGGAAGTACACCCGAATATTCTGTAGACTCGTTTCCAGGATTGCAAGGGTTGTGGGATGCGCCTTTTCATTTCTCGATAATGCGTGCGATGGGGTTTTTCAGTAGTGGAAAATCGCTAGACGAAATTACTAATTTTGCATTATTCGGAAGCATAAAGCTACAATTTAAATTATAATGCAAATTACTCCTCGTAAACGTAAAAATCTTTTATCTAGCGCTTTTGACTAGTGAAAACCCCATCTTTGCATTATTGAGAAACGAGAAGTCGTACCCCTCGCCCTTGCAATCCTGGAAACGAGAGTCTACTCGCTTAACACATATAGAGTTTTACTGTAAAGCATCAGAGCTCAAACTCCGAAAGACGAAGACCCCCGACCGGACCGTGAGTCTTTTCGTCCCAATAAACCGCGGTAAAGATGACACAGGGTTTTCTGGTAGCTCGCAGACTCCGTATCCTCGCCCGACTTTCTTGCAATAACAGGTAGGTAGATGGATGCAAAGAGAAACTTGAGCGCTCTCAGCCGGTAACACAGTGAAGCGGCACAAAGGAGCCGCATGAGTGGCGAGAATCCACTTCTGTAACTGTTAGCGACCGCACATGTATAAACAGAGGTGAAACTGCCTTCTAAACTAAGCCGCAGAGATACTTGTACCGTCTACGGACTCCTCAACCTCTCGTTTTCGTCCGCCTGGCATCTTCGCTTATACAGAGCGGCCCTTCAACAGCATCCCCGAACCCGGAGCCCTGGTTCAACCTCTGTTACACGATCTTTCTCTCTCTTCCTCTCTTTCTCCCTTTCTCTCTGTTGCTCCTTTTATGTCTGCCTGGTAGTTTGGTCTTTTAGCTATAGTCCTCCATCTATAGAGCTAAAATATTTCTTCTAAGATTTTTCATGTCTCGTCCCCTCTATTGTGTGACACTTGGTGAAAAAATTATGCGTCCCACTACAAGTAATTGGACAACGGGAAATTGATATTTACATCTTATATTCAGTTACAACATACTCTTCCTCTCTGTGTTTCAGTTATACAGTAATCGCTCCTTCGTTGTCCTGAATCGTGGGCACGATCGTTGTCCAGTGCCTACCCACTCCACTGCCTGTCAACGAGAGGATTAGGCCTGCATTGATCTGGTCGCCAGATGTGTCCCAGGACTGTCTAGACCGCGCAGAACGGAGAACAATAGGAAAGGAATATGGCAAGGAAATAAGGAGTTTTTTAAAGCCAGACAGTTGACTGCTTTTGACTGCGAATGCTTTTTTTTGTCATTTAACTAGCCGTTTCACTAAAGACGCAGTCATGAATAAAAAATAGTGTCCGGGCACGGTCGTTGTCCGCTCAAACCCCCGGTCTTTGGACAACGAAGGAGCTTTTACTGTATGTAGTCCTTCAGGTACAGAACTAAAAATTTCCTTCAAGATTTTTGTTCGCCCATCAAAAAGTAGAGCAGTTCAATTTAAAATAAATAGACGAATAAACTAGACGCATTAACTGTCTAGCCATTAACTCTCTCTCTCTCGCTTTCTCCCTTCCTGCAAACGAAATGCATATTACCGGTTGCGTACACCGCGGCCGAATCACACGTATTCAAGTCGTTCGGCACACGTGACCGTGCTTTACACATATCATGCTTTTCCTGTCGATTTAGACCGCATTGTACAGTAAAACCGCGATAGAACGGAACCAGCTCGACCAAACCGATATAATGGGAATCCTTCTCCCGAGTGCATTTTGCCTTTTGCGCATTAAACAAGTGTGCTGACCGCACCCCGTGTTCACGATCGGAAGGCTGGGCCTGTGTGCGAGCGCGTGAAACGCCCCCCGTGATATGTACAGCCATCGAGTTAGGAGTTTGATTTACATGCGGCGTTGTACCGTATCGCTTTTCTGTGTCACGCAGGTAAACTCGGCTGGCGCGGCCGGGCCCAGCTCGTTAATACTTTCTACCTGCGAAAGGAGCAAGACGGACAACCGCCGTTTTTTTTCGAAACACCTTTTTCCCGGAGCATTTTAATCAACGACGGTTTTTGCCAGTTTGTTCCGATCCACTCTCCGTCATAACCGAAATACGAATTTTTTCGGATTTTCGGAGATTTTCAATCTTTTCAACCCTTTGCGATATGAAATGCTTTCTCTCTCTTTCAGAACTTGCTTTAATATCGTATAATCCAATTATTGGGTTTTCGCGAAAAGTAATTTCGTGTTTTGTGCAGAGATGGTATCGTTTCCGTTTGTTATTACTAGATTGCGGATTTATTGCATGCATACATATATGACGAAAACGTGCTGGTGCAATTTGAAATAGTAGAAAGATTAAAAAATATAAGAATGTCAATATATTAATGAAAGAATTTTTATTTTGCATAAAGATACGCAGTCGGGTTTATTACTTAACGTTATTCCAAGTCGCTAAATCATTCTACGTACAGGGTGTATAAAAAGTAATGGTCATCCGTCCTAGGGGTGAATCTACACCTCTGGATCGGTGGACATTTGTAGGAGAAACTTGCCGCAAAATTGTTTATAACAAAGAAAATTGTTGTTAAAGTTTTTTTTTACATCAACCTACTCATCGAGGAGAGAAAAAGTTTGAAAGGAGCCATATGTCGCAAACAAATAGTTATTAAGATATAAGCTGTTAAAGTTTTTCAAAATTTGATTGTGTGAAATTATACGTATTGACAAAAGCCTACTTCTACAGTCCACACGTCTGTGTCGATGGGACAGAACATGATCGTGTGCGTGCCTCGAGCCTCGAGGCAAACAAAATTTAAAAGGACATTCGTCGCTTTAAATGTCGTTTGCCTCGAGGCACGCACACGATCATGATCTGTCTCATCGACACGGACGTGTGGACTGTAGTAGTAGGCTTTTGTCAATACGTATAATTTCACACAATCAAATTTTGAAAAACTTCAACAGCTTATATCTCAATAATTATTTGTTTGCGACTTGCGACATATGGCTCCTTTCAAACTCTTTCTCTCCTCGATGAGTAGAAGGTATTGATGTAAAGAAAAACTTTAACAATTTTCTTTATTATAAACAATTTTGCGGCATGTTTCTCCTACAAATGTCCACCGATCCAGAGGTTTAGATTCACCCCTAGGACGGATGACCATTACTTTTTATACACCCCGTACATACAGTCGGGGACAAAAGAAATCAATTGCAAAATTTGTACCGAACAGACAGATAAGAAAAGCGAGCTAATAAAATGTAATAAATGGACAGTTAGTGGAAATAGGTAAAAATGAAGTTTAGTCGAATTAACATGACTGTTATAAACTTAAGTTTTATTTATTATATATCCTTATAGTGCAATATAATAAATAAAACTTAAGTTTATAACAGTCGTGTTAATTCGACTAAACTTCATTTTTACCTATTTCCACTAACTGTCCACTTATTTTTGTCCCCGGCTGTATATCTTAAGATCGAGTATCGCCCAAATGAATTTTGTATCGAACGGAAAGCAGTTTCCGGAATTTCTCGAAATAGGTCGTCGGGATTTATCTAGTCGTAACAGTGATAGTATATGGATAACGACATTATATGTGTATTGCGCTTAAGATGCGAGTATGTAATTAAAATAATGCGTGGCATAATAGTCTCTCGACGAAGTTCGAGCTAGTACTGAAACTCGGATTAACCGATATGCTTATATCGCAACTTTAGCGAAGTGACGTCTGTTACTTCGAATAGTTGGGAATTGTAAGTACTCGATCAAAGTGGCGCACAAATTCGGAGCATTGTTTGTTAATTGTGCCGCTGAGACATGCGGAATTACTGTTATAGGTGAATGAGAATGTTCATGCTTACTACCGACCATTAATACACATTTCACGCAAATTTTCATTTTTCTTAAAGAAACAAAATCTCGTCAAAAACATTTTTATCTTCTTTTACAATGGAGTATTTCATTGTTTCATTTGTGAATTGTTAACACATTACCGACCGGTGATTATTTCATAATTTTGAAAAATCTATGGTACATGGATAAACACTTTTTAACAGAATCGTCAATAGCAACAGCAATTTTCATTTTGAACTAACAAGTCACCCTCAATAACGTCATCTAATAGTTTCATTTGAGATTGCAATGTAAAAGAAAATTTCTATGCTTTCTTTTGGTACAGTACAATTATTAAAAATCCTATTAATAGGCTTCCGGTAGGTAAAGTGTTAATAGAGTGTGGATGTTTACGTGAAATTGCGATCAGCAACCAAGAATTCCAGTTCCCGTGGTATTATCGTTAAATAATGTTTCATGGTATTTTATTATTACAGATACATACATGGACAAGTCTCGTGCAGCTACACACACACACACACACACACACACACACACACACACAGACACATAAAAAATATCGTTCAGGGCATACAGCATCGATTCTCATCGATGATTCAAATATGTTTCAACAGCGACGTTTTTCATTCGTTTTTTGTCACAATGGGTTCGACGACAGAAGGCTGGAACACATAATATTATACTCATGGAATGTATCGTCTTTATATTATACAATGGTATGTAAGTACATCCCCGATCAAAAGTATGTGGACACTTGTTCAATTCTCCTCCTGGAAGAAAAAGAATCTTCAAGGGATTTGATCAAATTTCATGCGATCTGTTTTATACAGGTATTGCAGAATTTATCTGAATAATTTATTAGCATACCACGGATTTTATGTGGTTATAACAAAAATTATTATTTACCGCGTAATTACATATATTTACTTTTAGTGGGGGTGTATGTAGGTGAATGGTAGCAGCACAAGATGCGTAAGATTTTGCAGATTTATTCTTTGAAAGCTCTACAGTTGGTTGCGCGAGACACACGGGGCGGTTCAAGAAATGTTTTCGTCAAGTTCCGCTCACACGAGATTTGTTTTTAAAGCTGTCGAGTCTGTTTCTCATCGTTAGAGCCGCGTCACTTTCTTCTTCTCCAAGTCGAACTGCGCTGCACGCATATTTCTTTATCACTCTACCATTTTCGACTGGGCCGAGATACAGTACAGGACAGCTTCGAGCCGCACTTACTGCTGCTGCGTGCACACCACTCGTTTAATTTTCCACTGAAAAAGCTCTCGCACAAAGCGTCTTTGAAACGCAAACATTCGCGCGATAAAAACAATCACGAAATTTCTGGTTGAATCAAAATGTCATTTCGAGCAAAAAGAGATGCTGCGAGCGTGACAGATCCTTTAATTAAACTAGAACGAGCATTTGTGACACAACTGGAGGTTTCACTTCACCGTAAAACTAAAACGTTATATCTATACAGTATGAATTGTGTCTTGAAAAAACGTTACTCGAACTGTTTTAATAATTTTTCTAATCATGAAAGAGCCTGTTTCATTCAAACTCGTTACTTCTCACTTGAATAAATTATTGCCTAATCTCTGCTCAATTTAATTTATTTTCTTTTATTACCAAAAAATATCAAACTGTTAAGAAACTGCTTTATGTTACTTCTGTATTGTGTCTGACCACAACCATATTCTACTTGCAGTGAATGCAGCATTGCGTCATTATTTCGTTCTCACCGACCCATCATCCAATTATTAATTGGTGAGACACACTGAATCATTGCATGCAACCAATAATAGCATGTCACCGTCAATGTCTATTGACGTTAATATCACTAGGAACAATGAATAATGCGCCGGCGCAATTGTCAAACAACATTGAAATGCACACGCGTGCCAAACGAATATTCCACGCCGATTCTTCACGCATGCCGGCTTATTGATCTTAAATGTTGCATAAACAAAATGCGCATTCACTTCGCGAAACTGTGCAGAGTGCAAAAGTAATTTTTCAATAGGCAACGATCGATGTTTTTATGATCGCGTTAGAGCTATACGCGTCGTTACGACAATAATTACTTACTCGGCTTTGGGACCGTAAAACTCTCCAGAGTTCAGCTATTAGGAAACTTTTTTAATGAGCCGGGTAAACAAAAAGCTATAGATACTACGGCCGAACAGTGTGGAGAGCGCGATACTGTATTCTGCGTGAGAAGTTTCGAAAATTAAAAGGAAGCTTGCATTTATCGAGTTGAACAATATGCAACGGCACATTAATCTTTCTACCAGGATTTGCAAATGATGTATAGGCGACAATGCTCAGTTCAGATAAACTATTCGAATGAAATGTGTAGGGTATTGTAAACAAATGATGTGCGAGTTATTTATGCGGTAAACGAGTTTATTTATGTGTCCATATATTTTTGTAATTCTACATCAGGGACAATTGATTTTTCTGTAGAGCTCCCGAGATGTAAAATAATTGATTGATGATACCAAATTGTGAGCGAAAATTTCCAACAATGTGCACGCTGTGTCAATATTGTTTCCAGAAGATTATTATCCCAACAAAAACGTCCTGTAAACAGGAGCCAAGTTCTTATGGCCGTAAAAAGTTGTGAGATCAAACAAAATACGTTTATAAACAAAAGCGTTTGTAAAAATTAGTTTAAAAGAAGGCTATTTAATTTTTAAAGAGTTACATGGAGAGCTAAATTATTCAAACTTGGCCGCTGCCTAACACCTTTTATGGCCATTGGTTTAAAAAGTAACGGCCAAGTTTGAATAATTTAGCCCTCCATGTAACTCTTTAAAAATTAAATAGCGTTCTTTTAAACTAATTTTTACAAACGCTTTTTTCAGTATTGCAAATGCTATTTCTACGCTAACGAACTTGGCCGTATTTTGTTTGATCTCACAACTTTTTACGGCCATAGGAACTTGGCTCCTGTTTACAGGATGTTTTTGTTGGGATTTCATCAATTTTTGTTGAAATTTCATCAATTATCAAGTAGGTATTACTCTTACCCCTGATTCATTAAATCCTGAACATTTTAGACATTTTTCAATTTTTTTTTTTTTAAACAAAAGACTACATACGTCATGTGGTTGGGCATACTCTATTTACTGGAAATTTCGTTATTTTTGCGGTAGGACGCACCGTTCCCGAGATACAGCCATTTTTTATAGGTATGTTCTACAGGGTGTCCCAAAATTACCTTAGTTTAATGAAATGGGAGGTTCCCGAGATCATTTCAAGCGACATTTTCCTTTGCAAAAATGTTATCCGCGGCTTTGTTTAGGAGTTATTAACGAAAAACACGGACCAATCAGAGCGCGACCTAGATGCGAGTTGGCACAGTCGGCCCGGCGCGCCAACTGTTTATTGGCCGACTGTGCCAACTCGCGTCTAGGTCGCGCTCTGATTGGTCCGTGTTTTTCGTTAATAACTCCTAAACAAAGCCGCGGATAACATTTTTGCAAAGGAAAATGTCGCTTGAAATGATCTCGGGAACCTCCCATTTCATTAAACTAAGGTAATTTTGGGACACCCTGTATAATAGCTACGTACCTATTTCGTAATGTTTTTTTTTCAATACAACCCCTTGAAGGTGTAAAATTTCAAACTTTCATAATTATTCCTTTGAGTGTTTGTTATGGTGGGCCTATGTACCAAATTTCAAGCTTGTAGGTCAATGGGATGTACCCAAAAGGTTTTGATGATCTGTCAGTCAGTCAGTCAGTGACAAATTTAGCGATTTTTGAGGTCCTATATCTCGGAACCTACTAATGTCGTAAGATTAATGTTTTGTCAATATTGAGACATGATAGCATTTAACAAGTGTACGAAATTACATAACTCCATCTGCCTCCACCACCGTGCACCTAGATATGCTTTTTAGAGATTCTTAATTTAAATATAAAGTTGCTTTATGTTACGATTCCTTTCGAAAACAAGCCCACCGATTAGAGACCGAGAAAACATTTTCTATTTCATACTGATTATATTTTACGTTCTCTGACCGACATAATTAAGACTGTCGAAACCTGCCGAGAGGAACCTATTCCTTCTGGTCGGCGAACCGCTGAACTTGCTCCTAGATATTATCAAAGTTTTCCCACCCAACCCCTTTTGCGAGACAATAAAAATGGGTCCACGGAATAAATGCATTCTCCATTGTGAGAACTGCTTGAAATGGCGTGCGGTGTTCCCCTGTCCCCACACCCCCCAGACTGCTGCAACCCCACCCCCATGAAAATCCATTCGGATCCTATCTATCTCCCGCTATTTCTTCCACCCGCATAGAAACCTCCGCGATCTCGCTCATTTATAAAACGATGCGAAGCAATGAATGCCCTCTATTCTCAACTTCTTTCGTTAAATTAAACAAATGATAGATGACGCGTGCCGGGAGACGATGTTCTGTGCGGATCATCCTCGAAACAAAATGTTACCACAATGCCCCAGTGATTAACGTTAATATCCCAAAAATTTGTCTTCGTTAATTAATCGTTAATAATAGCCAATATCCATTAATAATGTACATTTCACAAAAATACACGAGTAGATGTAATTGACAACTGTAGAAACATTAGAAGAATTTCAAAGTACTCTTATATTATTTTCAATTCATGGAACCTATTTAAAATTGAAAATAAATTTCCGTTTCGCTCCGGTTTGTTGCAACTCACGCAGACCATTTTTATTTCGCATAATGATTCGCTGACTATTTACAAAGTTTCGGGATAACACGGCAGAGCTGCAAAGTTTCCTTTAAATGAATTTCATATATAATACATACAAAATTAAATTTCTGCGATCTCGGAATTGTTATGCTCGGAACAATCCGCAGGTACGATTACGATTTTTGCAGATTTCAAACATTTCATCGTGGATTGACGGGAGCCGAGGGAAACAATAAATGCACAGCCAAAGGTTATATTTATTTATTTTTCTGCGAGCCCGTAAACACGCGTAGATGCATCTATGCATGTGGACCATGACCGTTCGCCAGAATACAAATTTATACGTATTTGTATGTGAATATGCGAAAGCAAACTACGCGCATGGCTGGCCGCGTGTGAGCGTGTTCGTTAGAAGATAGGGACAGTTCAAGTTCGGTCACAGTTGCCCGGCCCGGGTGATTCTGATTTGCTTTGCATACTTGAAACGTCTGTATAATTAAACTTCTATTTACAAATTGCCGCGAACCGAGCCATTTTCCACGAAGCTTCCGGATCAACGGCGAGATTTTCAAAATTCAGGTAATTCAAATTCAAATTACCCGAGGCCGTCCGAAAAATGAAAACGCCGCAAACAGGATATATGTAGGCCAATCTCGTTCACCTTTGTATTATAGCACACCATTGTTTCAATGCGCTCACGCGTCACGTTTTACACATTTTAAGAACGTGAATGTTTCGTCGGAATCGAATTAAATACTGAATAAGAGAAGGGGCTAATTCTACACACAAAAAATATGTTGAAAATGTGGAATAAATGAGGGATACGTTAGTTGGGTTTCTCGTCAACAAAGCCTGGTACGGAAAAATTTGATTCTACTTTCTTTACTTGCATTTTATGTAGAATCATCCCTATTTTCGGTTGTACCACCAGTTACCGAGCAGACTGTATCACTTCTGTTTGAAGTGACACGTTAATTTCGGGCCGTTTGAATTCTAAAAGTTGTGCAGGGTGGCTCGTATGTAACGCATCGCCAGTAAACGCTGGGAAGTGCACCGCATTTCGAATTCATTCGTACACCCGCCGCGCCGATCTACAAGATTTTGATAGAAACTAAGCCACGTTTTTCAGAGCAGATTTCAAGCAGCAGAATAACGGAAAACGGTCAGACACATATTGGTCGGGCAACGCTTAATTCTTTCGACATAAACGCAATTTCATATTTTCAAACGTTCGCGACAGGAACGCTGGCAGGAGCCCTGCGCACTATTGTCAATCGGTAGAACCATTATTTTTTGAAATTATCAAGTTGAACATAACGCCGCCGTGTCAACGCCATGCGCCATCTTGTACTCGCGCGTTGACGCACGAAATGATATTTAATCATTTAAAAGATCTTTAAAATGTTCGGTGTACAAATAAATTCGTGATCTCTGCAAATATTCAATTGTTATTTTGCATTCAATTGAAATTTTTTATGAATCTTTTAGAGTCATATTAATATTGTAAAATGGTGTAAGCCAGTAGAAAATGGTGCACGTAATGCTTTCTTGTGTTTCATAAACTTGCATAAATTATTAATAATATTAGAGAATATTAGAAAAAAAATACGTCGATGTACAGTGGCGGCCATATACTTACGTACACTTTATATTTGAGCTTTGATGCTTCGTGTATTTTTTTGAAACACCTGTAATGACTGTTTATATATTATTTTAAAGAAATAGGTACCCTGATGTATATACCAGGATTATGGTTTTTATTTATTCCAAGAAATGCTGCTGTTTATAAATATTTTGTTTCAACCTATGATTTTTGGTGTGGGGTTCCATGACTATAAATAGTACGGATCCGATTCATCGAATAACAGGTATCATGGACAGATTTATATATTTGGATATTGTAAAAAATGTGTTAGTTCCATTTTCCGAAGAGCGTATGCCAGAAAATTGGATCTATCAACCGGATAATGATTCGGAACACACTGCACAGGTCGTTAGAACGTTTTTAAGTGATCAGAGTATTAATGTAATGAAATGGCCGGCGTAATCACCGGACTTAAATCCGGTAGAAATGTTATGGATTGATGTAGACAAACATGTAAGAAACAAAAATCCGAGAAACATTGACGAATTGTACACCATAATAAAAGAAGCATGGAAATCAATACCTGTTAATTCTTAGAAATAAAGGCGTATGTACTAAGTATTAAAATTTCATAACTGTAACTATCAAAGAGCTGTTAAAAAACAAATATTTTACTACGTACGTAAGTACGTGACCGTGGATAACTAGACCTCCGAACAAAAAAATGTGAACAACTCTTTATTTGTACATTAGCCAATAGTATTTTGTGTTTTAGTTACATATACTTTATACTTATAAATAATGTACTTCATTTTTGTATAAATGTACAATGTTCAAGTGCAGACGAAATAAAATTTCATTTTGTTAAATGTACTTAAGTATATGTCCGCCACTGTATATACATATAAATATTGGTTGGAGCATCTTTCAGTATTTATTCTTTTTTTTTTGTAATGCGACATCTGTACAGATAAAAACGAAACCCTGCGCGTTCTTTTGTTATCTTTTTACAAGCGTTCAGTTTTTCACCCGTTACAGGTAGTTCGCGAATGATTGGCAGCGCGCACTAAAATTTTATCTATTTGTTTGAACTTTTCGCAACAACCGAGAGGAATTCCAGGGAGATTTGTAAACAGACTGTTTCATAATTCGCGGGTTATTTTTCGAAGAACGGTTCTACGCGTTAATACGAGTGTTTAATTAAAACAGTCTTTTTAAAAACATCAGTGTCGCAAGCAGTGCTGCTTTGAAAATTTTTACCGACACGTACTTAACACGTCACGTTATGCATCATACTCTAAACTGAATTATTTTCGCGTGTCCATCTACCCTCCTTCGGGGTCCAGATTTTTTTTTAAATTTTAACTTTTTACCTTCGCAGCGTCCCTCGCTATTCCCTGTTTGTATTTTTATAAGGAAATTACTTTGGAACGCGCCTGTCTGTTGTTCCTGAAACATAAGTTTACTTGGTAATTACTTACAGAAACAGTTTTATGAAATGGAGTTAAAATATTTGTCCCTTATTCCATATAGTTTCGTAGGCGTATATAAAATGCAATAATGGTTGTTCCCAAAAGTATGATTCCTCGATACACAGGTTTAACATTGCCAATGTTTCCGGGTATGTTTATCCATTTTAAAAATAATTGGACAGTCTTTCAAGTCGTCAAAGCGTTCGAATAGATTAATTTATTTATTTCTCGCTTTGTGCGTCTCTAGGAATATCACTGTTCTCAAGTCGGAATTATCGTTCCGTAATTCGATGACAGTTTATCATCACGGTCGCAGCATTGTAGCATGAAAAATGGAAGTGCCCTAAAGACCCATGACAACTTAGTTCCCGCGATTTCATCGCATTCAGACTCGCCTTTCCCGGCTTAGCTCTCGGCTCAAAGTGACTGTTATCTTTAAAACGACCGGTTTTCCTGTCGTTTTGTTACGGAGGGAGGGAAAAAAGGAATAAAGCCACGTTCTTTCTGCATCTTTCAGATAGAACACCTCGTCGCCTTTTGTGAAGTGACAACGTATCTCTCGAAATTGCACTTACTCTGTGAAGGAAGATCTTTTTATTACCGGCACGACGACGTTACGAGCTCCCCGGTTATGCTTACGATTATTGAACCCGGTTCTTGCGGGAGCAAAACGGCGGTGAAATAGTAACCTAATTAGAACACGGACGACCTGCCCCCGGTTTCTATAAATTTCATATCGATCGTTTAAGATTAAACCAGTTCTAATTTTTCAGGAACCACCCCTCTCAAGGGAGTATATCAATTTTGGGACACCCTGTATAGCAGAACTGCAGAGTTTTCTGTGAATGAAAGTAATATAACAATTTAAGTGAAAATAGAAGGTTGCATTTACTTAAAGATTTTTGTTTCGACAATTATGTGTTACAGAAATCGTGTTCAATTTAAAACGTGTTCTTTAATCGAAGAAAGTTGGAAAACACTGTTGTATTTCATAATTATTCCAACATATTATTCCGGCTATAAATGTTTACAGTCCAAAGCGTTCAGTTATACTAGTATTAAAAGCTTAAAATTTAATATTTCATGTGTACTCGTTCCGTTTCTAATTTATTGTCATCATAAACGAAGAAAATAAAACTTAATTACTGTCGGCTTCTGTGAACTCCTTTAAAAAAAGTCAATCTGCAAAAACGTTTCCATAGTTTCTTCGAATCTGACTGGAAAATAAAATATAAAAGTGTTGTGTACAAGCTAGTCACTTAAGAACAACGAAACCGGTGTCAAGTTAAAATACAGCGATGAATTCTGTGATGAAACGAAATTCCTTCCGAGTGTAAAACAAACGATCATGAATTTTTCAGATTTTCGAGAAAAGCTCGTCAGGCGTTTCCGAAGTGGTTTGAAATGATGAAAATCCTCGAGGATCTGTTTCGGTCGACTGATGTTAATAACAACCGATGAAATGCAACGCGTCCGACGGGACGGTGCGCAGCTCGTCCCGACGATAAATATAGCTATACACGCATTGTTAAGCGTTTCCCGAGGAATACCCGAGTTCCGCTTCCAGTCCAAGATTCATCGTGAGCTCACCGGCTAACTATTAACTGCATCTAATTACAAGGGTTGCTGCAACATAGATGTCTAATTAATGGCTTTGAGATTTACGTGCGGGTGCACATGAGAGTTAAGTCCGTTATGCATAAGACATCTAGATGATAAATACCTTTCATATCGTTTCCAACTCCGGCCGACATTGACTGAATTTAGCCAAAGACCCACAAATCCTGGGTGTTGTCGGGCAACGTACTGGTATTAGTTATACCGACACGGTTATCTCGCGCGTTGACTTGACAAGGACCGTAATTATGCGAGCTATCGAATACGTATCTTTTTACTGTTCGGTGAAACCGACGAAAAATTTATTACGCTTATCTATCGGCGGTTGATTCGATGCTCGAAGGATACTGAAATTACCTTTCATCTACATAAGTTGACACCTATTTATTCATAATTGGACCACGAGATGTTATTCAAAATCAAATTTTTCTGCATCAATCGTAGGGAACAGCACACGAGTAAAAATATATTTCTTCTTATAATAATTTTTCTGTGTAATGATCTTAGCGAAAGATTTGTGTTGGAGAGGTATGTAATTATATCGGGAAGAGTAAGAAATTAATAACAACCAGCCAACTTTGAGACGATGAAATTGAAAAACTAATCTCCTTTCAACATATTTTATGTTCACCCTCCATTTTGCTCCAGTTTCTTAACGCTTCTTAAAGAACAAGAAGTCTCGATCGCACATTTCAGAAGTTAGCTACTTACGCTTCAATGTCAAGATTTTCATCGAGAGAATCGCGTGTTCTTTCTCCTGGAGGCTCGAACTTTGACGATGAAAATAATTGATACTGCCTGGGAAGACTGTAAATGTACAGTTTATACAAATACAACGACACAATAAACCGAAAGAATTATTGGTTAACTTAAGAGGGGAATGTTAAGTTATAATCTGGCGGGTTAAATTTGTATGTTCGCGAAAACATGGATCTGCATAAAGTTTATGCTCCATTCGGAAGTTCCCCCAAGAGGAATTAGCTTCAGAAAAAGGCAGGTGTGGGTAAGCTCGTCTTAATATCGGAACATGCTCGGAGTTTATTCGAGATCAGAAAGTAAAAAATAATTCATTGCCGATAATTTTTGCAGAAGTTTGCAAGTGAAAGTTTGCCCGGTATCACGAAAGCCCATGATTTTTTCGCTGGTCGGTCGATGTTCCCGCTCGGTAGACGATCGCAGTTAACAAACTGGGTGCCACTATCAACGATAAAACTTTCACCCCCGATTTATCAGGTAAGTAGCATCGTTTACAAAACTTGGATCCTGCAGAAATCTCCACCCGTTCCTCCTCGTATCGCGAACCTTTCCACCCCTTTATTTGCATTCTCAATCTAGACCCTCGAACGGTCTACTGTCAGCCGTGTACAGTCAAACGAGCGTTAATCTATACAAGTGCATTTCTATCTTGTGAAATAAATCTGCCAGAAGTCGTTTCTCCCAAGTTTCCGCATAATGAAGTCACTCGTGCACAATTGACAACGGAATTTAGGCCATCCCAGCACAATTCCCACGACTTCGCTATCTTCTCGCTGCTTTTTTGCTCCACGGCTACGAAACGTTCCTCAAATCTTAATGCAACCTTCTATCATTTCTTTTATTATAAATACTGTACATCTGTACATCTGTACTCTATCGATCTATGGTATAAAATCCCGGTCCAGTAACTACGATTTTTCTAATTACTATTTCGTAAACGCACAGTTTTTAAAAAAAATTTTTCGGAATATTGCATTGTCATCCAGTTCTGAGCTATGTTTAAAATTTCAAGTCTCTAGCGCATCGGGAAGTTAGTTTAAAATCAATTGCAAGATTTGTACCGAACAAACAGACAAACAGACAAACAAGAAAGCGAGCTAATAAAAACGTAGTAAAAAATAGGACATTTCGTTTAAAAAAATGAAGGTGACCTTCATATCTCTAAAAAAATTATATAAAAACAACCATTTTTTTGGTATCGTATGAGCCCCGTTTTACCATTCAACTTTGTCCTACAGACGTTTGACGTATCTTTAAAAACAACAAAGATATTTAAGGTGTACAGTAGAAAAATATAACTTTCACTACTGTGATCTCAAATTACATACAGTAAGGCCTTGATCTAAGAAAAACCCCCGGGTCCGTGCTATTTCTCAGATCGTGTAGTCCTCCTTCGTGACCGCGTCGAACGAAAACAAAAAACTGATTGATAAACTGCCGATTTTGTTAATCCCAAAATGGTAAAAATATTCCGTCCAGTAGAATTTGTCAGTACATTTAGATATTCGCATTTTACAGCATCTACGATCGAATCAACGTGTGCGATACGTTCAATACAGGGAGGAGCACGATAACCAAAACATTCGATACTCCGGCAACAAATTTCGAAAAACGTGATAGCCCTTTTAATTAAATATCAGCATGCACTGGGAAACGCTCTTACGAGAACGATGCACATGTAACGTGAATTATTAAAATATTCATTAGTTTCTTGTACAGCGGTCGCCGAGCAGATTCGGTTTTTACGAATTGTAACACGGCCCCCGTAAAATTTCATTAAATGTAAAAAATTAATGGAAACTTGTCCATGCACTGGCTAATAATAACCGTCGGCCCGTTTCGTTTCATATTTCCGGTAATTTCGCAAAATATATAGGACCGTTCGCAATCGAAGGAAATGAGACTCGCATACTACGTTCGACGATCCTATTTCCTGCTTCCATTTTTACAGACATACCGCCAATTTGATTTCTCCAGCCTTAAATAGAACGATATCGTCCACTGGAGACACGGGATAGTTTCAGATATAACAGCATTTAAAGGAAACGTATCGCCGTAATCACATTTCGGTTGTGCGCTTTGGTCGCAGTGAAATTTCCTTGCTCGTTTTTCTGTTACCTTTCTGAATACATAATACAAACATTTTTGTAAAAGAAGACGACAACATTCCTTTGCTGCAAGTATACCTTTCCACCTAATAAGTTGGTTGTAAATTCTTTTGACTCGCCCACGTTTCAGTTTCATAGACTTCACAAGTTCTCAGATTCGTAGCTTTCTGTTATACAACAGCTTTCGCTCATACGCCCATCGAAACTTCAAGATTGTTTCTACGCGAAACACAGTTTGCGAACAATCTATTTGTTTACAACTTCGAGATTCTTGTCAGAGTGTGTCTACAAATTCCGCGAGTCGATGAATTAA
Organism: Lasioglossum calceatum; assembly: GCA_963966675.1. Taxonomy (NCBI): domain Eukaryota; kingdom Metazoa; phylum Arthropoda; class Insecta; order Hymenoptera; family Halictidae; genus Lasioglossum; species Lasioglossum calceatum. The sequence goes on from OZ016541.1 coordinate 20,132,161, forward strand.
AGCCTCCTCCCCGAAGCTTCGTGCTGATGAAATTTAATTCATCGATCAATATACTTCCACACCTCATCCTCGAGTCAACTCTAATTAAGTCCTCGCTGATTTAACGAAGGTACGTGTAGTTATTTACTAAAGACGCTACGCGTGTCGTCTGACGTTACATGGAAGAGAGTCCAAGAATGTTACATGGCAATTTGTCTCGAATCCTTGCGCGAACAGATTTCTCAGAGTCAAGTTTCAGTGCGGTATTCGAGAATTCATTTCGAGAAAATTATCGAACCCGGGAAACTGAACATTTCTATATGTATTATATTTATATGTGTACGTATTTGGAGCAATAGTATTGCTCGAGGCATATATTATCATTCATTCAAATTAATTCACGTATCATCCATTGGAATTATTATATATTTTTGTGAGTTGCTTCATCAAAAATTGGTGATATGCTAGAAATAAAAATTGTTCAGCGATATTCGTAGCTTCCCTTATAAGCTATTTCACATATTCTGAATGTTTTTAGATTGTTTATTGTATCTTTCAGACGATTAGGACGGAATCGACACGTCCAATTGGACAACGTTTTGCGTACATATAAATAACCCTCACAATTTGCAGCGAAATATTTTATAATAATTTTGTTCACCATCAACATTTCAGTCTACACGGCTGGATCGTTGTCGCGCTCCTTAATAATGACCCCGTTTTCAAATATACACGCGTACGGTCTCTCTAAATTAAACGTATTAAGTATTAAACGGAAATAAAAAACGCAACACGTCCAATACCCGGTCGGCGCGCTAAAATTCGCGATGGCATGTTTTACATGTTGATAAAGTCCTCGTTACACCGTGCATAGGTAAAAACGAAAATTTGTTAGGAAATTATAGTCCGGCTTTTATTATACTGGCATCCCCACATCACCGCTAGCAACGATGTGAATTTTTCATAGCAGAAGGAAACTTTATGCCCTGTCGTACAAACAAACAATAAAATTCTTTTGCTCGAGCTGGGTCGTACTTTAATTCCACGCATTATTAGAATTAAATAATAAAACTTTTACAACGCGCACGATACTGCGACAAGATAAATCTTCTTTCGCGCGGGGGGCAATAATTTTTTACGGCCGCGATAAAGGCGTTTCTAAATGCGATCTAAAAGCGGGGGATAGATTAAAATGACCGTGTCGCCGAAACGCATCCATTGCGAACCCGTCCGCGAACGCAATATCCGGTTGTTGCGTCACACGCTGGACCGGAATCGCAAAAACCTGGACAAAATTCATGTCACTGTTAATTATACAGTGTTCGCAAGCGGTGTTACGGATTTTCGAGTCGTAAGATCTAATTCTGGTGTCACTTATTTACCAGAAGGAGAAACCGTCTTTACAAAATTACCCGTATATGTATTCCCATCCCAACAAAAACATTCTGTAAACAGGAGCCACGTTCCTATGGCCGTAAAAAGTTATGAGATCAAACAAAATACGGCCAAGTTCGTTAGCTTATTGTTAGAAATACCTCTTGCAATACTGAAAAAAGCGTTTGTAAACATTAGTTTAAAAGAAGGCTATTTAATTTTTAAAGAGTTACATGAAGAGCTAAATTATTCAAACTTGGCCGCTACCTAACACCTTTTATTGCCTTTGGTTTAAAAAGTAATGGCCAAGTTTGAATAATTTAGCCCTCCATGTAACTCTTTAAAAATTAAATAGCGTTCTTTTAAACTAATTTTTACAAACGCTTTTTTCAGTATTGCGAGAGGTATTTCTAAGCTAACGAACTTGGCCGTATTTTGTTTGATCTCACAACTTTTTACGGCCGTAGGAACTTGGCGCCTGTTTACAGGATGTTTTTGTTGGGATTTCATCAATTTTTGTTGAAATTTCATCAATTACGAAGTCAAATTTCAAACTCTGATAATTATTCCTTTGAGTGTTTGTTATGGTGGACCCATGTACCACATTTCAAGCTTGTAGGTCAATGCGAAGTACCCAAAAGGTTTTGATGATCTGTTAGTCAGTCAGTCAATGACAAATTTAGCGATTTTCGAGGTCCTATATCTCGGAACCTACTAATGTTGGAAGATTAATGTTTTGTCAATATTGAGACATTATAGCATTTAACAAGTGTACGAAATTACATCTCTCCATCTGCCTCCAGTGCCGAGTTATAAGCCTCTAAAAAACGGCTAAGTTGTTTCGTGTAAAAGGAGTGCGAGAACTTGGCTGGTGCACTGCCGTGCACCTAGATATAAATTTCATGAAAATTGTTGAATTAATTCCACCGATTTTATAGAAATGGCCCACCGTGTGTCTCAGAAGCAGAGTTGTGCTAATTCAATTACAATATAATTCAATTACTAAGTATTTTAATCAGATGTGTAATTGAAATACAATGTATAATTGCAATACAATATAATTAAAATAAAGTTCTCCAAATTATAGCCCAGAACTTTGAAGAAGTACGATATATTATTATGTTTTCCTTTCGTATATTTGTTTGCTTTATGGTTGAAATTTAAAAAAAGTGTAACGCAGAAGTTATTTCTGTTCAGATATTATAAAATAAATAATAAATTCCTTCTGTTTGAAACCTACACATGGATTTTTCAACCTCTTCTTACCTATCGCTCTTTATCATTCTTTAATTTTTAATTTTATTTTAATTACCAAGTATTTTATAATTGTACTCCATTGCAATTACGAATGACATTGTAATTTAATTGAATGAAGATCTGAATAATAAATTACAATATAACTGAATTACAATGTATTTTATAATCGTACTCCATTGCAATTACGAATGACATTGTAATTTAATTGAATGAAGATCTGAATTATAAATTACAATATAACTGAATTACAATAACGTAATTCAATTACTTTGTAATAATAATTCCTAGAGTAATTCAATTGTAATTCTGCACAACTCTGCTCAGGAGTACACTATCGACTGGCATCGGGTAATTAAGAGATGCGAGTCCTATTCGAACTTAGCTCCTTTTCAGTAAGATTCAGCAGAATGCGGTTCCATCGAGCGCGATAAAAATCGATACGCTTTCGTTGTAATCGAACAACGAACTGAATGGCTCGTATATCGGCCGGCGCGGCGCGGCGTCTATCCTTGTAACGCAACCACGAACATAGTCTAGAGTTCAGTAGCATGCTGCCGAGGTATTCGAAACATTCATGGGGTTTTCAGATTGGTTCCGGAATCCGTACGTGAAACATATCTAGAGGTAGCAGGTGTTGCGCACATCCACGGAACCGATATTTCAAAAGAAAAGGGAAAAAGGTGATAGTGTGCAGCTACCAAATACGAGCGTGTACCGACGCGACGCGACGGGTAAATGCATAACAGTGCCAGTTTATTAACATTTCAGAATAAATTTCACCGGGCGCATTTCTCTATGCCCCATTCACTCCCACGCAGTTTGCGGTTTATTTATTTCAGCCCTTTACAGGGCTCCCCTATAGACCCGAATTCTTTATCGAACACTGGAAACTGGGAGGCATTGGTTTGAGCTGTGTTGTGTTTCCCACATTTTGTACTTCCTGTATGGTCTGTATATTTTGTCGATTTTTCTTTCCAAACTGTACAATATTATACAATTTGAGTACAATTTGAGTTTGCTACAAAATAGCTATTTGGTGTAGAATTTGATCGAACCGTGCGCCGATAACATTATTCCAACTTTAGTCAAAAACTCCTTACGATCGACAACAATCTCTCTAATGTAAAATATTGTATAAGACTGTACACTTTTACACAGTTCTGTACATTCACTTTTATGCAGAACTGTACAACTTTGTACAATACTGTACAATTTCATACGTCGTCATACAACTTTATACAATAGTGTACAATTTTATACAATTTTGTACACACAGTGGCTCACGAAAGTATTCGAACGCCCTTTGAAACAGAATAACTTTTTTATAATTGTACCAAACGACCTGATGTTTTATAATCAATTAGAAGCATTGGTTTATGAAATGATATGCAAAAAAATTTTCCAAAAAATTATAATTTACAAGGTTACATGCAAAAATGGAAGAGGCATTTTTCTAAATTTTTTATTTGGGCCCTTAAAGAAAATTTATAATATAATATTTGTTTTGTAAATCTATGTTAGTTATACACATGCTGAAAATTTCATCAAAATCAATTAACATACACACGAGCTACAAGCGATTAAAAATTGTGAAAATCGTAGTTTTACACGACTTTTGATTAGTTTCTGCTTAAGTTTTTTCCTGCGTCAACCGATTTTGATGAAATTTTCAGCATGTATATAACTAACATAGATCTACAAAACAAATATTTTAAATTTTCTTTAAGGGCCCTAATAAAAAAGTTTTAAAAAATGCCGTTTTTATTTTTGCATGTAACCTTGTAAATTATAATTTTTTGGACAATCTTTTTTGCATGTCATTTCATAAATCAATGTTTCTAATTGATTACAAAAAATCAGGTCGTTTGGTACAATTATAAAAAAGTTATTCTGTTTCAAAGGGCGTTCGAATACTTTCGTGAGCCACTGTATAATGTTCTACAATTTTATATGTATATTCTCTACAGGGTGTCCCAAAATTACCTTAGTTTAATGAAATGGGAGATTCCCGAGATCATTTCAAGCGACATTTTCCTTTGCAAAAATGTTATCCGCGGCTTTGTTTAGGAGTTATTAACGAAAAACACGGACCAATGAGAGCGCGATCTAGGCGCGAGTTGGCACAGTCGGCCCGGCGCGCCTATTGTCTATTGGCCGACTGTGCCAACTCGCGTCTAGGTCGCGCTCTGATTGGTCCGTGTTTTTCGTTAATAACTCCTAAACAAAGCCGCGGATAACATTTTTGCAAAGGAAAATGTCGCTTGAAATGATCTCGGGAACCTCCCATTTCATTAAACTAAGGTAATTTTGGGACACCCTGTATACGTTCCGTTTGACACAGGGCATTTCCTTCGGTGTACCTTGACAGACATACAGGGAAGGACGAGAACCAAGAAGCCGAACACCATTAAAACGCCGCACCGCGCCGTTCGAATTTTCGCGTTACTCGTTTCCAATTTTGGTTACGCAGGTTTACCACGTTTATTTAACTTTCCCTCAGCGGTAAACAGAGTTTAACCGATGAATAATAGCGTGGGAACTTTATTTTTTTCGCGATACGTTCGCGTAAAAACCAGTATTTGCACAATAAGTGCTTACTGGTTGTGTTTTTACACAGCAAGTGTGAGGCATTTACGATGATATACATTCACATTAATATTCTGGCAGCATTGTTTTCACGGTAATCTCTTGATGGTCGTTATTCAAAATAGCGGCCGACAAACCCATACCTGTTATTGCGCGGCGTGTATATATTTTTTTTGGTGGGAAACCAAGATATCAAAAACATGTTGAAATTTTGCGAATACGAGCCGCCGTTCAATTTCATGGAAGAAGCTATACTGGGTTTACAGGTGTGCGAGACTGATGCAGTTTAATATTAATAGAACCCGTTCATTTTTAAAATCCTTGGAAACATAGAAATACAGCTGTTATTGATGGAACTTTAATTGCGATATGCATCGATCAATAGAGTCCTATAATAATTTAGTACAGAAGCACCTTTATTCAACTTTTCATTGAAATATCAGGAATTTTGAATCAATCTAGTCATTTCAGCGATAAAAAGAGATGTCGCGATACAAATGTTTTATTTCAGCGGTATTGATGCAGTGGCGGAAAAAATGCAGTGAGGTTAATAGAGATCCCGTTAAAAGGAAAACGTTCTTTATCATTCACAGGTCGGTTTCATCAACCGTATTAAAAATGCGATTCCGCTTCCAACGTGAACAACTCTCACAAATAATGTAGCAAACAGCAGGCAATCAGCTTTGTCGAGAAAAGTCTATATTTGCAGGAACATCCGCAGTTTAATAATTGCGAAATGCATTATATTCACCCCGGCAAAGAAGGAGGACAAAAAACGCCCAATTGGTTTGTGTCTAATTATTCGTACGCGGATGCTTCTAAATGAAAAACTACTGGGTTAAGCGTTTCCGCCGAAGCCGTCTCGCGCCTCTCGCATAATTTTGCAAAAGTGATGCAAAATGAAAATGTCTCTAATCTCGTTTTTCTTCTGTTGAGTATCAGTCAAAGAAGAGACCTCGCGCAAAATCAGAATAGCTGACCCGAACGTATTTCAAACGAAACAAATGAATTCAGTTGTTCTTCGAGTCTTTATACTCTTTATCATCCCGTTCACGTTTCATTAATATTTCTTGTTACAATTTCATCACCGAGAAAAAAACCTGAAAAATTCGTTGCTACGTAATATACATATTTGCTCTCCTAATTTCACTTTGAACGTATGGTTTCACCGAGGACCCCACGAGAACGAATTACCTCACGCGTCACGATAAAATGTTAATAAAATCAGCTGAAATTCTTTTGGAATTTCAATTAAATGTGAATTGATTATAAACTCTCTCCGACAGAATTTCCCAACGCGTTTGCCATCGCTCACCGGTGAATGTCGAGGAGATTTTAGGACGTTAAAATTTCAATTTCTATTCGCTCTATTTTCTTCACCTTTCAGCTAACTTTTAAAGATAATCCTACTGGAAGGAACTGGCAAATAAAAGATACTTTGTAGCGAGCGAACGATGTTTAAAGAAATTAAACGAATAAAAAAGGGTTCTCGGGTATTATAAAATCTCGTTATTTTTCATGTGCTCTTGATTCGATCGAGACTAGAATCTTCGACTGGAACCTTTGACTCGGAACTCGATTCCTCGCCCTTTCTTCGAGTCCTTTTGTCGTTCGCCGTGATTGCTTGATTTATTGTGTTATATTTGCGTGAAACACGCTGAGGGGGAACGGCTACGGCTGCCATTCAATTTCCATTTGGCGAATCCCTTCGTCAATCGATCAAGGAAGTCACCGTCCAATGGGTTCACAATAGTGGGATATGAACAATAGAGTTTCAAACTCTAGCTGTAATCAATAAAATTAGTTCTTAAATACGGAGGCCATTCATCTTCGTCCGCATAGTTGCAACCGCGGCCGCATTAACAATTTTCCAATCGATACCGCGCCGCTGCATCTAATAGGAAACGTTCAATCAAACGTCTCAACATAATCGCCGCGTAAAGTGTTCGTATCGCATTACCGTACGCTTTATAATGGCATTCCGATAATCCGACATTCCCCGGGAACCCGTGTTGAATTATTCAGTACGTCAAATTGTCATTCCAGCGATAAAAACAGAAACGATACATTCGATATTTTTCGATTGTACTTTGAATTTATTGAAAAATATTAAACTCGAGTGGCTATTGCGCCGCTGAAAATTACCACAATTAAAAACAATCTTGACGTTACCCATTTCTACTTGCCCAATTACTGAAAATAATTTTACAAAATAACAATTTTCTGTCCAGACAGTTTTCTTCGATGAGCACCGTGCACCTTCAACCCTCACCCGTCCCTCGTGTCAATTTGACACAGTTTTCCCGAAATAAGTTACTCTAAATTTTCCTTTATGTCGATCATGGATAGTGCAAATAAACAATTGAATGATTTCGGCGCCACAGGTTCGAACAAATGGTCCACATTTGGATCGAAACGTTGAGAACAATTTAAATTGCAAAATTGCTTAGTAGTAACATTTGACCGAACCTGTGGCGCCGAAATCATTAAATTGTTTATAAGTTACACTGTTCTGTTGTTTGTAGATAAATTCGTTCGAAACTTGGTGACTTTTATTTTTTTAATGCGAAACATGTAACTGCAAAAACCTAAAATGTAATTGTTAACTCATCAATTTCAAGGAAAAAAACATCGAAAAGTAACTGTTTGACTTGTTACTTTATCGATTTTTTGTATCACTGTGTCAATTTGACACCGAGGGACAGATTCAGTTCGTGAAATGAGGGACGGATGAGGGTTCAACTTATTTAAAAGGACAATAACGATTGCGAACGCAGTTGACGAATATTTCAGCACGCCTAACGTAATAAGAGATAGATCATAAGGTTCGATATTAACGAAAACCTCCTTATGAATTCGGTCGGAAAGTTAGAAAAGCTTCGGAACAAAGTTCCCCAAGAACTTATCCGAATGCTTTGAATGTCAAAGGACGGAAATTGTTTCAAACTTCATTACGAACTTGATCACTGCTTCGGAGTGGAAACGCGTCCAGTATTCGCAACTGTGCAAAGGTGTCGATCTCGTGAATATTTAGCGTAATAAATTACGCAATTAATTGTCGCGACTGTAGGAAAATGTCCGTGAAACTAACTGACACATTATGTACCATGAAAATTGCATTTTCGATGTGTCGATGAAAACATAGTGTCGGTCAAACCGTGTCGATGAAGACATTTGTCGACGATTTGACCGTGTCGATGGAAATGGAAACATAGTGTCGACGCAAGCTACTGTCGGTTAAATCGTGTCGATGAGAACAGTGTCGGTGAAATGGGTTGTCGACGAACCAAGGGTAACTCCAAATGTTGATAAAAAGTTTATCTCGAAATTAAGTTCGACAAAATTCCGTCGCGAATATATTGTAAACAAGATGACGCGGAACATATTTCGAGGTCACTGTAATCGTTGAATGGCTCCATTTTCTGCACATGTACCGAATCCTCGACGCTCAATTGCCCGTTTTGCATAACAATAGGTAATAATAACGATTACAACGGGAACACGGTGGATACAGCGATGCGACTATAGACATGGCCGCATTTTTGCATGGAAATATCGTCGGGGGACATTAAATTGTTTGCGTGCGCGGTGTGCACGCTCCATCCATAACGGGATCTTTGGTATCATGGACAATATCGTCTACGTGATCGTTATCATTGACCGTTTCTATCTTGCACGTATCGACTATCGTTGGAAGAGCCCGCCGACATTTTCCGAGCTTTATGACACCACGGACTTCAAGTTCTGTAGCGACCTTTCAATAGCACCGGCATTACCGATTCAAATTGTGTTCCGCGTTTACGAGCCATTTTCACGCGGCGTTGTTTTACCGTTTTCCCATCGTGCCACGGCCCCCACCGTTGTCCCATACGAGCCTTGTTATGTGCCAGAGACCAACGTTCCGACAACGAGAAAACGGACCGCCCTTAACAGCCGCTAGCCGATGGGACCCTTCCTCTTCCAACGATCTCTTCTTTCCTGGCTACAAATCCCGCACCCGCACCCCCGTTACTTCGCGAGAAATTGTCTCGCTTCCATTCGAATACGTCTTAACCCCTTCGACCCCAGTTTCCCTACAAGTATGGATCCTCCATTTTACCACGAACACCGATTGTGTTCAGTCTTCGCGGTGAACGAGAGAATGGGGTATAATGGAAAAAAATTTTTGACTTTCAGCCACGATTTCGGTCAAACTCACGGTCCTGATTACAGTTTTTACATATACAGGGTACGGTTGAAATCGGAGTACAAGCGAGCAGGTGACAATCCATTCAGATTGGCCATGAATGTTAACCACAGAGAGGTCAACTTGTAAAAATCAAGATAGCGTATTGTATGGTATCTGTAGCATAAATTTTAGAGTCTCGAACGATCGATTTCGATTTTCTCTTATACAAGTAGTAAGTTTCGCGTAAAGTGGATCTTGCAATAAACTAGTATTTCCGGTTGCAGGCATATTGGAGTTGCTCAAGCCTCGCGCACACACGGGGACAAATTTTACTACATCGAACTCAAAGACTGCGCTAGTCGTCCGAGTACATACTATGACCGAGGAACACGTAGTACAATAACGTTATCTGCAACGATAATTCTGAGAAATTCGATTTGCCAATTGCGAGGCCATGGTGAACCATAACATTGAACTAGGCGCTCGAGGATCGTGTACTACCATCGATGTACTACCAGCTGTATTATAATTTATGCAATGAAGTCCGAATTACCCATAAAACTACTACCGGCCACTCCCTTCTATATGAAACGTAATTATTCAACGGCTATCGAGATCGGACACAATATTCTAAACCGGAAAACACCAAAGATTAAAGTAATTAAGCCTGATCGTTGTCGAGAGAATAAACGACGTTTTCAAGCCGAGATCATTAAATTAAATGTTTCCACGCGAATACCGACATTTAAACTACCTTAACCCTCATCCGTCCCTCATTTCACGAACTGAATCTGTCCCTCGGTGTCAAATTGACACAGTGATACAAAAAATTGATAAAATAACAAGTTAAATAGTTACTTTTCGATGTTTTTTCCCTTGAAATTGAGGAGTTAACATTTACATTTTAGGTTTTTGCAGTTATATGTTTCGCATTAAAAAAATAAAAGTCACCAGGTTTCGAACGAATTTACCTACAAATAACAGAACAGTGTAACTTATTTCGGGAAAACTGTGTCAAATTGACACGAGGGACGGATGAGGGTTAACTGCTATCACAATATTTCGCTACCATCGAAAGAGTGAACAGTTTGAGGACAGAAAACGTTTTCACTTAACACTGAATATTGAAAAATCTTTAGATTAAAAATGTTAGAAATGTTCATAGTCTGTACTGAAATGGGTGTTACCATGTGAAAAATTGTTCGCCAGCCCAGTTAAAAGTTCGAAATCGAAAATATTAAACGAAAGGTTTCCCTTTAAAAGCGAAACGTTGATTTCACGTGGCCCGAAATAGAAAAATTCTTGTTGGAAGAAACTCGGGATTTTCGAGCGCGGACTGTTTGTCAGTTGGCGCGCATCAAGCGCGAACAAAACGTATCGGTAAGTTTTATTTAATTAGCTCTTTCAGCATTATCGGAACTTGTTTGCAAGCTGCGTCCCGTGGCACAGACTGTAGCTACGACTCGTTCACGTGTTTCGCCGCACACGAGCGAAATTCCCTTGATTCAACTTTTATTTTTTTACAGTCGAACTGCTGCTGAAATATTCTCCCCCTAACCAGCAACAAGCCGACGGGAAAAAAATAAATCAAACGAATTCAGGCCGCCGGATGAAAAGTTTTCAAATAACGAGGAGTGGACACTTTGATTCTTCCATTACAATGACTGTCAATTCCGCGGCCGTGTTTTTCGCGTGCGTGTTGCCGAATTTTGCGCGTGGTCCCGGCCCACTAAGTCCCGAGCAATTTTACAGGTCGAGCATTTTTATCGGCCGCTTCGCATCGCCGTCTGGGAATGAAAATGTATAACTGGCACCGCCATGGGATTAATAGACTGCAACGCAAGTACCGTTCCGTGAAATTTCCCGTTAACTCGCTCCACGAACGTTCCCCGTTCCCCGGGATGTCTTTAACCCTCTTGTTCCTCACCGAAAAACTCCACACTGTTCCATGACCGGGCACCCGCACCCACCGATCACCATTACTTCAAATCCTTTACCCGATTTCAACTTTCTCTTCCTATCCGAAACAATGGCAACAACGTTTGCCTAAAAAATAGTAATTGAAACCTCTGTAAAAACATTTAAAACATTTTTCCGTGAATAAAACTGTCCTGGACTGGAGAAATTAAGTCTACCCTTTGCAACGAGTCCTCGATCATCGACGTGCCATTTTTATTCATTGTTTTATGAATTAAAAATGTACCTACCCTGTGCTACTGTAAACTTGACTGCACACTTTTCACGCGAACCTCGATAAAACGACTCAACAAACAGTACTCAATCTTCAAATCTACGATGGATTCATTGACGAAAAAATTTTTTAAACGTTTTTGAAGACGCTTCAATTGGATAAATTTTCGAGGGAATATTCCATGTTCAGTTTTCCAACTGTCACATCACGCAAAACTACCCGAGGCAAAAACGAATAATGGTTGGTAAAAGCCCGAAGGTTTGAAACGAGCAGATTTATTATCGTACTCCATCATTTCATTAGAAATTACAAAACTGTTCGATTTTGTAATTTTATGCAACATACACCGAAAGTTTCTAAAAGGCGTTTTTTCAGATATTTCTAGAATTTGATATTCTCTTGGATAAATCTCGCCAATTGTTCACGAAATATAACATTTAGACGACCTCAAAAGCGTTGCGGATGATCGACAGATTTTTGTGCACGTGTCCGTCGCAGCATTTCCATTTTCGATTTGATTCGCGACGAATCACGCCGTGATTGCCTGCGAAATTATTTAACGAAAAAATCAAGCATTTCTTTCGGCGGAATGCTGTGAAAATAATACCTACCCGAACAGATATGACAAAACGGGTTGTTTCTGTTTGGTTGTTTACCTTTCATACTGCAATGTATTTTCTCGCGAGCACATTTTACTATTTTTTTTATAGTATACACCGCTGTTTTCTCTGTATCAATTTTAAAAAAATATTCAGCTGTATAAACGTCACGTATAATCAAATCTCTCTCGCTAAACTGCATGCAATGTTTAATTTACATTTGATACGCAGAAACGTAAAAACACATCAATGTATCCTTATGCCTATTGTTTTAGTCAAGTACTGATATTTTTATTACGTAAAAGAATCAATTTGCTGAAATGTTGACTTTCTACATTTCATTCTTATGATGGCCTACATGGTTTGAAAAACGTTAGCACATTGTAAATTTAATCAGTATCTACAATTAAACAAATACATATAAAAGTGAGATGAAATTGGAGAACGAAGTGAGAGAAAAGTATACTGAATGCGTCAATTAAATAATTCTTGAATAGAAGAATGAAAAAAAAAATTAAACCGACTTCGAAAAAACGCACTGAAAAGTATGAAATAATTTCTATTTAATTTATGTGAATACACACGAACTTAAATACAATACAATCTTTCCGGAGGCGGCGCGAAATTGAAAATTTTCCAAATGACAGATGTTGCTGATTATGATTTCCTTGGAATATGGTGAACTTGGAAATCAGTAGGTGGGAAGAAAAGATACATTAATATGTGAAAGCATGTAGAAGAATTTAAGGATTTTCGTAATTTTCAGTTTCGAAAATTTTCAATTTTACGCCGCCTCCGAAAAGATTGTATTGTATTTAAGTTCCTGTGTATTCACATAAATTAAATGGAAATTATTTCATACTTTTTAGTGCATTTTTTCGAAGTCGGTTTAATTTTTTTTTACAAAATTTTTTCATTTCACACTTTTTAGTGGAACGAGCAGAATCTGTAGAACACCGTAGAATGGTTTTTCGGTCATATTGATTATTTTCAATAAAAACCGCAAAGAATGACAAAATGCAAAATTTGTTTTCAATGGACCAATCGGGAGATACAGTAATCGCTCCTTCGTTGTCCTGAATCGTGGGCACGATCGTTGTCCAGTGCCTACCCACTCCACTGCCTGTCAACGAGAGGATTACGCCTGCGTGGATCTGGTCGCCAGATGTGTCCCAGGACTGTCTAGACCCGCGCAGAACGGAGAACAATAGGAAAGGAATATGGCAAGGAAATAAGGAGTTTTTTAAAGCCAGACAGTTGACCGCTTTTGACTGCGAATGCTTTTCTTTGTCATTTAACTAGCCGTTTCACTAAAGACCCAGTCATAAATCAAAAATAGTGTCCGGGCACGGTCGTTGTCCGCTCAAACCCCCGGCCTTTGGACAACGAAGGAGCTTTTGCTGTATACCCTACACTGGTTGGTCCATCCATCTCGGAGTAATCGGTGGACATGCATGAAATGTAAAATCGAAGATATCTTTCGTCTCGAATCTCGATTCACGAATCTCCGTCTGAGATTTACAAAAACGTCTTTCTCTGTCAACCGTCACATTCCAAATCGTAATTTATAAATATCTGAAAGCCGCAATCGATAACGGTAACGACGTCGCGACACACTTTCGCAAATATAATCGTAAGGAATAAAGAAATGCAACATTTTCTTTCACGGGACCACCCCGGGGACATACTCTACAAGATACAAAAGGTTTCGTTCCGATTGGTCCATCCATCTCGGCGTAATCCGTGAACATACATAGAAAAAAAGTGAAAAAAAAATTTTTAAAAAAGCACATACACAGATCGAATTGAGTAACCTCCTCCTTTTTCGAAGTCGGTTAAAAATGTTTACAACTCTGAACAAATTACGCAACGACTGGAATGGCTTGCGGGCCGAACTGACATAACTCAAACACGAGGCCAACAAATATTCGATTTCGCTCTTGCAATTTAATGTGCTGTGAAGAAAATATGAGGACGTAATCGCTCGTAAGAAATGGCGGCCGAGGGCGAATGTGAGAAAGAAGATATCTTACGGATCATGGAGATAAGTCGTGCAATCTATACATATTGCTGTTTGTAGGTACTACTGTAAATAAAGGATACGTGAGGGGCGATAAAGCATCCTGCTGCATATTGAGCTTGTCGAGAGGGAGGAATGAATAATGAACAATGATATTTCCAGTTTTTATTTGTGACAGTCGCCGGGAAATATCGCTTCGAAACCCTTCAAACATAAATTCGCTATTCCTCGAGAACGCACAAAGGACGTGTAAGCTGATGCTTGTAAGCAGATCGAGGATCTTTATGCAAACTAAAAATGTTCTGCATCGAATGTATTTTGCTTCCAATAATTCGAATTTCAATTTCGATACGTCGAAAATACAGAATAACAATATTCTCAAAATTTAATATCTTTCTACAAGCTAAATTTTCTTATTCTTTTCGGTATAACAATGCTAGTACATACAAGAATAAATATTACAAAGCTACTAAAAAGCGATATAACGGTTTCGCATTATGTGAGCATCGCCCATTAAACTTAATCAAATGAAATGAAAATTACACGTGAAAATACTTTTCGATCATCCCAGTATTGCAAAACAACAAGCTGTACAAACAATATTAGCTTTATATCCCCTTTAAAATGTGTAAAATAAAACAATGTAATCTGCTTAAGAGGGGATTTGTTGTTGCTTTTAAAACATTTTAAAACCCTTCCTCTGCGTATTCGTAATAAAAATGTTATGACCATGGTTTTGACTCTTGAGATTTTTATCAATTATTATTGTATTAACAGAACGAGATTGTTTCAATTGGGTCTGGTAGTCGAGCAGCTCGAACAGAGACAGTCGAAGAGATTAGCCGCGATGCCATTCAGTTCCGAGGTAACGTCAGTTCCCGGGGAATATTGTCCGGGACCCTTCATCCTAGTTATTACACTGCGGATTTCATGGATCGGCGATCATGCCTCGATGCAAAGACACTGTCAGATTACGAAGAAATCTAGAATGGCGACGGTTGATCTGCGCAGCTGTACGAATTCCTCGGAAACGTTAAGGTAACAGTTAACCGTAGATGAGTGGAGATTGGGGAAAATGGATCGGACCAGAAGCGAACTGACTTTGTCCAAGCAAGAGTTAGAGATAGATAGGTAAGGACCAGGAAAATGGATCGAGATAAAACAGGGTTACGTAGAGACGAGGAGAGGGAGAAAGAGAGAGAGAGTGAGAGAGAGAGAGAGAGAGAGAGAGAGAGAGAGAGAGAGAGAGAGAGAGAGAGAGAGAGAGAACAGATCAGATTTGGGGATCTACGATTTTACAGATCTCGGCGACGATAATCGCTGACTTCACGGAAACCGGTGCTCCGGCTCTTCGCAAATTTTGAGAAACGTACTTTGCATAAGCACGGAGATAATCAACCGGGATCCGAAACCTTTCCGAACGAATCATTTGTCACAAGCTGTTCAAATTATATTCTTTTACTTGATGTCATTGTGCTGTACCGTAGGGTCTTGATCTAAGAAAAACCCTCGGGTCCGTGTTGTTTCTTAGATCGTGTAGTTCTACTATTTTAAATCACTAACAGTCGCATCTCTGATTTTAATCGAACATTTCCAGCCAGCTGTGCGTTATTAATAATGTTGCTCGGCGAGTTCGCGAGCGTGTACGCGTTTTACAACTCCGAGTTATAGCTCCGCGATTCATGATCTTTTTGCACGGTCAAAGTTTTAATCCCACTCTCGCTATTTACGTGCACAGGAGCCGCGTGGGGATTATTCTTCGGAGTTGTTCTCATGTGGTACAAATAACGATAATGGCGGTCGAGAAATCATGGTCGGCAGACGCGTTTCGAAAGCTGTCCTTCTCGATAACGAAGCTTTACGCAAAAAGTTGTGTAGCGCGTTTTTGCTTATTTTCCGCATGAAGAGTGGACGGGCTTTCAGTCGGATGCGGTTTCACCGCTGCCAGACCGTATACTAAACATTATGGCGAAGGGGTGGCAAAATGGAGTCGCGGGCCAATAAAGGAGTTAGTGTCTACTTCTCTATGGGAACACTTCCACATGCTCGAAAACTACGAGCTCTAAAAAAATATTCGAAGTTTACGCCCGCGATTCCGATGAGCCTGTAACGTCCCCGCAGTTTGTGACGGCCATTTTCCGTTAGTCGCAGTTGCCATTTTATCTTTTTCCATTCGTTGAAGCTTGGCAGCACTGATACCAACGTGTGAATTGTCAAACATTCACGATTAACCTCTTTTGTACTCATGGCGAGGAAAAGGAAACTTTTTGGGTTACAGTGGGGACCTCGGTTTTCCGAACACTGAATATCTGATGTCTCCAGTACTCTAACACGCTTCAAAGTTAAATAAATCAGTCTGAGAGGCGATCCATATATATGTGTATAACAATAGTTATTGCACAATTGAATAAAGATTAAGTCTAGCACTGCAGTTAAATAACTGAAATACATGTCTAAAATATTTTACGATATTTTAAAAATCGGAGTACACAGTTAAAAGGTTAAACGATTTTCCAAGCAATTTAATTTGGCGTGTCCAGAAATTGCCCGTGAACAAACAAATTTATAATCAGCCAGTTAGTCTCGATATTACATTCGCGGCGGGACGAGGTGATTTGCATAAAAAGTAATTTAAATTTTCGAGAGAAATTGCGCCCCGTTTCTAGTAAAAGAAGACCGGACCAAGAAAAATAAGAGGATACGAAAGAAAACTGTACTTCATCCGAAGCGGAATAGTCTTGAAAAGATAAGTGCGATGCTGGTGAATATATACTCCCTGTAGACATTTGATTTAAACAATATAATTTATAGAATTTAAACAGAACATGTTTTATCCTATTAGACGTACCATATATTCCCAAGAACATTTTGTTTTATCGAATAAATAAATTGGCACTCGGATGGTACAAGAAGAAGGATAAAATGGAACACCGTTGAAAAATGTTAGTACAAGTAGTGGTTAGAAAGTGTGGTGGACAGTTAAAACCCCTAACCGTAAGATCGATATGTTAGCTTTAACGGTTAAAGCTGCAGTCTCTCTCATATCGCTGTTATAGCACTCTTAAAAGCTTTCAGCATACAATTATTGCCACTGCAAACAGAAATGGTACTCAAAAACTCTACTGTTTATTCCACTGCTGTTCATTTAGACGTGATAGCGCCAACATGAAGGCCTTTACACTTTCAATTGGCCACTGGTAGTCACGCGAAAAGGAAAAACATTACGAGTATTGCGTCGATCGTTTTCGTTTCTTGGTCGTCCTCTACAATTATGCAAAAATGTCGTGGATAAATTTTATTATCGTAAACCAGAGCAGGGCAACTTTTTCTCCGCTGTCGCTGCACGACTCCCACTACCAGTGTACCGGTACTCCCGGTAGCCTCCTGCACTTCACAGCGCACAGTGGGAAATTTGGCCAGAAAACGTGGAAAAAACTATTATAGCGTTATTTATAGGCTCAAGGTTATAATATTATATTAAGTGAAGTAAAACGTTCAGAACTTTTGTGAAAAACGCTCAGAACTTTTTACTTCACCTAATATATCGCTGGATTCGTCTTAAGGTCAGCTACAATACATTTTGGCCTTTAAAAAATCAAATTCACCTCAATTTTTTGTACAAAAACTTTTTTTTTAATTTTCATATATATTGAAATTTGTAGATGTCTGAATACTGTTCCTCTTTTGTTGGAAACATTTTTTCCTCAGACTATCGAGAACCCATGAAAAACCGTGGCGATAGTGGAATATTTGCACTATTATAACTTGAAAAATATTTTATTATAGTGTATTGGAAAGCTCTCAAAACAAGCTACAGGAATATGCAATAAAAAATAGGGAGTTCTATTTAAGAAATTGAAGATGACCTTCGCGTGATTTTCAAACGACTATCCAAGGTCAAATCAATGACACCATTTTATGTCCTCCTTGGAACCATACAACTTTTGTCCGAAACATTTTTCTCCAAAATGTTTCATATCCGAGATATACGTCTGTTTCACTTTAAATGACTCACCCGGTATATTATAAGAACATTTTAAAATTATTTGTACCATTAATTTTCGTCCGAAAATACATAAGAAATTTCTTCCTCAAATTCTTCATTTGAGGTGAAGCGTAACCGAACGTACAGGCGTACGCTAAACGCTCAATACTAAAATAGCTATAAAATTTGAAAGCAGACGTAGTTGGAATCAAATTTTGTTGGCTTATAATCACAAATCTTTACCGAATTTAATGAAACCGAAAAGAGCACACAGACTCACACAGAACTATAACAAAATCGTCGATAAAGTTTTGTAATCGTAAAAAAACTTACAGAATTATTGGTAATGTTCAAATATTAATAACTATACTAATTTAGATGATGACAAAATGAAATCTGTGCGAAAGTGCTCTGTACACCTACCTGAAAAACTTTTGTCATACAAGAATTTACACAATTTTCCTTAAAACACTTGAAAATCGCCAATGAACGGACGCTGTTTTAGAGACTGTTTAAGAACACAAAGCGCGCCTTAAAATCTCTCGGCTTTCAATGAAGTTTACTACTTCACGGGTGTACAAATAGAAAAAACAACATTGAAGCCTTATTCTTCAGACCTTTGACTACGACGGACAACAAAAATTTTATGACATACGCAAAATTTAGAAATCGACTTCTTTCCACGTTTTCGGGCCTTCCCACTGTGCAGCGGTTTGGTGGGGAGGACTCGTCTGGCTCGTGAGCCGCAAATTGCTCAGGCCTGTTGTTAATACTGGTTAGCAAAATTTCATAGAAAATGTCATTTTCATAGATGATTACCACTAATAGAATCAAAAATGGAATGAAACTGTTATACATAGATAACAGTTGGCAATATCTTATTACACAAATGAAAGGTACGGGCTTTAAAAAAAAAAGTGATCTTGCCATTTACTCATTATTCCACGTTTTTAGAGAGAGACTACAATTACAGAAAAGAATAAAACAGTTCGAAATTGGCAAGACAATTGTACCCTCCGTTGTTTTATCGCTCGTGCAGTATGCTTTAGAAATACGAAGCTGTTCTTCAATTTTTTAAATGGAAATATTTGTTCTTGTTCCACGTTTTTAGAGAGAGACTACAATTACTGAAAAGAATAAAAAATCGCAGTTCGAAATTGGCCAGACAATTGTACCCTCTGTTTTCTATCGCTCGTGGCTTACGTTTTAGAAATACGAAGCTGTTCTTCAATCTTTGTACCACAATCGACACTAGCCAATATGCGTCAACGCATTTGATCGATTTCACTTTAAAATACTTGCTGGCATGGAAAATAATTTTAACATTGAAAAAATCTGAAGCTAGTCATGTATAGCTATTTACTATCTTTGTACGCTGATTATAGATTAATTGTTGCCGATGTCACAGAAAATGCGTTTCGGGGGTCGAAGTGGAACATGCTGAAGCTTCATAAACGAGAAATAACGACACTAACGGAATTGTTGCTGCTATACGTGTTTGCAATAAATGCAATGTCGACAGAATTCGCGTCTACATATATGCTCTCGCGAAACTATGATCTCGCATGAGTAACCTAACACGCGGACCGATCGGTTCAATTATCGTCATCAATATTAACACTGCGCATCTATTTCTTCAAAATTAGAACGGGCTCGTCGGTGAACCATTTGTTTGTTAATTCCTCGAGCAAAATACATCGGCTTTAAGCCGGTGTTTACACCGGACTTCTCTTTTATGGATCAATATATTCATGCAAACAACACCTATGGAATCAATTTAATCGCTTACAGATATCCCGGTAATTCATAAATATTAATGAAAATATATATGAAGTGTAATACATGTAGGTATCCCAACAAACGTAAGCCATACACGAAGGAACAGTTTGCGCGCGAATCGGATTATTTGAATACCTGATTAATCAAGCGATGAAATAAAGTTCTCGTTCAACAGTTTATGCGACCATAGAAAAGATACGAAGACGCTCGTTGATTTCGTAAACTGTTTGTCGTTGTTGCGCGCGTTTCAAGATTCGCGAAACGATATACGTTCTTCGGGGGTGTAGCTTCTTTCGAAAGGAAACATTAAGCCCGAAAGAAACTGCGGCTCTTGTTAGTATTCCGCACACAGAGCAACGATTAAACTGTTATTCACCAACATAAAATTTAAACGTGCTCTCTGTACGTAAACAGTTTATTATTAAAGCAACTTATCCCAAGATTTTGTGTACACGCTGGCTTTTGTGCACAGTAGACGCTGCGAACGTTTATCGAACAATTAAAATCGCGTTCATTGTAATCTGCATACTGCGGTTATGCCACGCTGAACGTTCACAGCTCGATGAAACATTTCTATGAACATAACGATCATTTGTAATTGGATCGCAGACCTCTATGCGAAATAAAACTGATCCGCACGGCTCGCAAGAAACAGGAGCCAGAAATTTGTTTTTTTTCTCTTATAACACTGTCCAATAAATTTCAACTTTTTTTTTTGTATTTCGATTCCCACTATGCGATTCTTGTAGAGTTTTTCGCGCTGATTCCGAATCTGTCCTTAATTTTTCTCTTATACGTACAGATTTGAGAAAATGGAGTTTTAAAAAAAGACATATTTTTCAACTTTGAGCAAATATTGTGATGTTATTATAAAAGATATTGAATTGTTATTTACAGCAAAAGATTCCTTAGACTTTCCCGAATACAGTGATATATAATATTAATGCATTATGAGTGTTTAAACATGTTTAAACAATCATTAAAGACGGGGAGACACCACTTTCGCACCAATTTTTGACGATATTTTTGAATTTTTCTAAAAAAATAGGGGTCTAGCGGAAAATCGAACTATACCACGCGATAGAGCAGATTTTTATCTTGCGAAACCACCATATTGACTTTGGAACGTCGACGTTTTTTTCGAACCAGAAAGCAAAATATCTTCGCCCTACTAGCCGCAACTCATGTCGGGCGAAGATATTTGGCTTTCTGGTTCGAAACGTCGACGTTCCAAAGTCAATAGGGTGGTTTCTCAAGATAAAAGTCTGCTCTATCGCGTGGTGTAGTTCGATTTTCCGCTGGACCCTTATTATTTTAGATAAATTCAAAAATTGGTGCGAAATTGGTGTGTCTCCGTCTTTAATGATTGTTTAAACATGTTTAAACACTCATAATGCATTAATATTATATATCACTGGATTCGGGAAAGTCTACAGAATCTTTTGCTGTAAAGAACAATTCAATATCTTCTATAATAACGTCACAATATTTGTTCAAAGTTGAAAAATATGTCTCTTTTTAAAACTCCATTTTCTCAAATCTGTACGTATAGGAGAAAAATTAAGGACAGATTCGGAATCAGCGCGAAAAACTCTATAAGAATCGCAGAGTGGGAATCGAAATACTTTTTGGCTGTTGGGCAGTGAAATTTTAAGGAGTTGAAGAGCTTTTTGTCGTACATACAGAAAATTCACAATCTATTTACAGTGCCCTGTTTAAAAGGAATGTATCCCAAGTGGGGTAATGGAAAAAGCTGAAAGTGTGATTTGTTTATACCACGGACAGAGTGATCTGATCCGGAATTACTGTAGGGATCAGAGGTTTGTCCCGGATTGTCCAACCGAGGAAACTTCCGATACATTATCACAAGTTTAACAGCATCATCTGTTTGGATTTTTCCGAGTATCATTGATAGCCGGCCATAGTGTTTTGCTGTTTCGCTCTGTTTTGCTTCCTTTCTAGTTGATTCCCCCTGAAGTTTCTCGCGCACCTTTCCGCCCGGTTCTATTAAAACGTCCCGTGAACCTCCGATACGATCCGTTCGAGTTCTCCTCTTCGAAACTTCTTTATACGTTTTCTTACCGAAAAGTTCTTAACTGTGTCGATCTCGGTTCTTCGTAGCCCGGTTGCTGTAGCCTGCAACGTTAGGGACGTTACTCGTCGTACCATCTTCCGGCGACTATCCCCGTCGCTCTTCCGCGTTTTATCAGGGACTACACGAGCTTCTAGACCATAATCTCTCATGCGGAACCGATGTTCCATCCGCATCACCAAAAACACCTGCTTTCGCTTTACAACCTCTTCAGCGAGTGCTCCGACCGAACACAATCACAGCGCGCGTGGAAAATACTGCGATTCCAGTCGGTAAAATATATTTCATACCCATATCTAACACATCCGCCCGGACTATTCCACTTCCACAGGATACAGTGTTCATTTTATGTAAAAATATTACCGCCTTCCTGAAAGCCACCGAGTTTGAAAATGTCCACGAAGTAGGTGATACCCGCTGTTTCAACCCGCTTGGCCATTTCTTTTCATAGTCGTGATCTCATCTTCATTTTTGTTTTAACGACACCGAGAAAACTGGCATTCTTAACGAGACGAGAGTTTAGTATTTATTATTTGTGGGCATGCTACAACCGCCCCGAAAGGTGCGCAGTCTAATGACAAATTTGCAGCATCCCCTATTTTAAGGGTGATTTCCTCTTCGTTTTTTGAACTCCACCTAACCTCGCATTTCCACCACATGACACGTCGAACATTCCAAGTGGGACAATTGCTTGAAGTATTCAATTTTGCAGCCAGAAAACCGGCATTCTTAACGAGACAAGTTTAGTATGTATACAGGGTGAGTCTCGTAACGTGACGACCTCAAATAACTCTCAAGTTATTTGTTGTACAAAAAAAATGTTCAAACGAATGTTGCATGGTTCCTAGGGGGACATACAGTGCTGCCATCTGAATTTTGTTACTTCGATTTTTTAACAAATTATGAAGGTCACCTTCAGTTCTTTAAATAGAATGCCCAATATTTTTTCTCGAACTCGGATGAAGCACAAAATTCTGCGTAAAAAAGTATTGACCTTCATATATCACAAATCTAATAGTTCACAAGATATTATCGAAACAATTTTCCTTCTTCTTTCGACAACATCTCGTTAACTATTAGATTTATGATATATGAAGGTCAATACTTTTTTACGCAGTATTTTGTGCTTCATCCGAGTTCGAGAAAAAATATTGGGCACTCAATTTAAAAAACTGAAGGTGACCTTCATATCTTGATAACAAATCGAAGAACTACAACCTCCTTGAAAGGTGCGCAGTCTAATGACAAGTTTGCAGCATCCCCTATTTTCAGGGTGATTTCGTCTTCGTTTCTTGAACTCCACCTAACCTCGCATTTCCACCGCATGACACGTCGAACATTTTAAGTGGGACAACTGCTTAAACTATTCAATTTTGCAGCCAGGAAACTGGCATTCTTAACGAGACGAGAGTTTAGTATTTATTATTTGTGGGCATGCTACAACCGCCCCGAAAGGTGCGCAGTCTAATGACAAGTTTGCAGCATCCCCTATTTTAAGGGTGATTTCCTCTTCGTTTTTTGAACTCCACCTAACCTCGCATTTCCACCGCATGACTTGTCGAACATTTTAAGTGGGACAACTAAACTATTCTATTTTGCAGCACATAAAACTACTATCGTCAGCCGTGACTTTTCATTTGGAGCGAGGGAAAGACATTATCCGGCGACTTGATAGGTCTGGAAAAAAATAACTGGAACACGAGTACAAAGAAAGGAAGTAAGAAGAAACTGTGCTTCGTAAGGGAAGGAACAAGGATTCTTGAAAGGAAGACCGTCACATCGCCGAGTGTATTTTCTATAGCCATTTGTTCCCAGAATCCACAAGAGGGTAAATTAGATGTTTAGAATGTCAAGGTTTGGTTTGGGCAACGTGTGTACCGGAGATAATGATGAGAACAAAGACGTTGCTTGTGTATGTAGAATGTGTACGTAGTTGAGCCAGATCTTGACCCACATGTGGACCATTATCTTCGATGATTTATTTTCTCTTATCTTTTGTGTTCACCCCCTGGGAATTTATTTTAGCCAGTGTTACTAGACAGATTCCAACGCTGCAGTTAGCGGTTCTATCTTATCAAATAAATTTCTTTGGCATATTCTGCGGGACGTACGAAACATTTCTGAACCACGAAAAAATATATGGGGACCTTCAAAATGTTTGTAGGACCTAAAAAATTGCAAGACTTAGGAAAAAGTTGAAAGACTTATAAAATAGGATGTATAAAATAGTTATAGGGTCATCGAAAAATTGGTGCGTCCGTGGAAAATGTGTAGAGCTTATCTAAATAGTCGACAGACTATAAAGAAAATTGTAAGACCTGTGCGACATACAGAAAAGCCGGGTCTGTAAAACAGTATGACGCCTACCTGAATATTGGAAAACCTTCGGACAATTTTTAGAACCCACGTACTAAATATTACGGAGGCTATACGATTTTAGTGCTTATCAAAAATTTGTAGGGTCTATAAAATAGCTGTAGAGCTCGCGAAAAAAATTGTTCCGCCTATAAAAATAGTGTGAAATGTATTTAAAAAATTGTGGGGCCTATGAAAACATCGCTTTGATGTGAAAAACGCTGATGTAACTCGGACGTAAACAAAATAGGATTGACTACCTATGGAAAAGATTGCTCGATCTTCGTATTTCCACGATAGATATGATTTCTGAGCATATTACACAGTTCGTGGTTACTATTAAGCGCAAGATGGCGACAGAATTTGTCCACGCCACTTGCCAGCACAGACTTAAAAACAATATCGCGATAAATGCTTGCCTTGGGGAGAAGCTCGCAAACTCCGGCGCGGTCAAGTTAAACATTGACCATCGTATTTGATTAATTTTCATATACGTTTCGCCCCGGAGAAGTTTCCTCGGTCGTCGTTAACTGCAGAAGCGCCGCATGTCCTCCCTATTCAGTCGTCGGCCAATGAGATTTCCGAAATTATTAAAATCCTCGACGACGAGATCGATAGTCTTCCCTCGACATTCGAGAAGCATCATCGAACAAAATTTTTCTCGTTCAATTTCAATATCGCAGGACGGAAAATCGGTCTGCTAAAGTATTAGCCGGATTTATTGAAAATCTTGAACGCTTCTTGACCGGGAAAGTCCCTCGGCAATGATAACAAAGTACCCAGATGTTAATTACTCTCGCGCAGGTATTTGCGCTACCTTTTCCGCGCAGTCCACTGCGAAAAGTAGCGTCATTCGAGCGTACTCTGTAAATAAAATTAGTAAGTCTCGCAGCTGCGTTTTTTAATAGTGAAAAATAGTTAAAACGTATTCTATTACTTTGTTATGCTATTGAAATTTCCTTATAATTCTCTCATACAGGTTTATTATTTAATATTTGGTGAAAAACAAAACAAATCATCATTTCGTTAATAGTTTTCGAAATTAGAATTACCCCCTACACGCTATTTGTTCTAATAAAGCACACTATACTGTTATTCATATTTAACCTACGTCCAAATAATTTATTCACCAATCACATTCACAATTTCGATTGAATATTTTCTGTCAGGGCTATGTAGTAGTAGAATTGGTTCCATCAAACTTCTCATTTCCCGAATTTTGCCATAATTAATTAATCATTTCAATGATTCCGAACTACTTAATGAAAAGTCGATTGAACTCGCTGGAAACTTGGTCCAGTTTTGTGTAGCGAGATAATATCTACTTTTAAACAACTGTAATTAAACCTGTTTGATGGAAAATACCCTGGAGTGACTCTTTCCGCTGTACTTCGCAGAAAAAATCGGTGGAAATGTTATTTTTCCTTCTATTGTTTATCGAGTTTAAATTTTCTACTCGAGCGAAATGAACTTTTCGCTCTGCACCATGATAAATAAAGTTTTTGAAAGTAAAAATTTAGCCGTGCAGAAATTTTCATATTACAATAGCAGATTTTAACATTTTCTCAACTGTTTCAATTGATTTGTTCAATATAGAATTTTACCGAAATCGTGTAGATAAGAGGAGGTCGAATCGTGGGTCGAAGGTGGCACTGCGTGAGCAACATAATACGGCTGATCATAATCGAATCGATCTGTTTAACGCAAAATGACTCGGCGCTGCTTTCATACGTTGTTAATGCCCACGCAATTACTTGTTCGAGGCCCGTAGCATAGTTATAATAAACGTATGAGAAATTATGGTCCATTAAACTGAAAGTCGCGCAGACGGAAATAGGGAAAGTCAGGCTGACTTAAAAAGAACGAACGGTCACAATGAAGTTTATTAGGAAAGAAATGAAATTTTCTGAGTTTAATACTCGACTCCAACGTTTACACCGCATAATTCCGCCTAAAGAAGTTTAAGTTCACATGCACCCACAGCCAGGCGCGCATTTCTTCTCGCTGCAGGAGATTTTCTCCGGTGTTGGACTGAAGAACCTCCGCTGTTGTTTTTTTCCCACTTTCACCGCCGCTAAAATTGAATTTTTCTCGTGCTAAAGTAATTACAACTTTCTTCATAAATTACAATTAGACGTCGCGAGAAACGCGATTAAAATTAAGGATGCTAATTGAAATTGGTAAAATACTAAAAATTTATAATTCTCAAACGAGCCACCAATTTTCGTTCGCCTCCGCGCCTTTCGCGCCGGATCTACCGGCAGGATTGAAAATCTATCGTCAGGTGACGTCACTTCCGACAAAAATAGTTCGACGGAGTAGCACCTAGTAAGGGACCAGTCGAGACTGACTTCGTTATTACAACAAGAAAAGGTATCGTCAGCTAAAATACTAATCTCTAAATTTTGTGGATAGAATTATCTTTCAGAGACGAGTTAACTTGCTCGAATTTTTAAAACAACCGATTTTATATACAGGATATTCCACCTAACTTGACCACCTTAAATATCTTTTTTGCTTTTAAAGATACGTCAAATGTTTGAAGACAAAGTTGATTGGTAAAATGGGGCTCATACGATACCAAAAAAATTGTTGTTTTCATGTAATTTTTTTTAGAGATATCAAGGTCACCTTCATTTTTTAAAATAGAATGGTCTATTTTTTATACCATAGATCGATAGAGTATCAAATTTTGAGTATAAAAGTGTTGACCTTCATATGTCCTAAACCTAATAACTAACGAGATATTATCCAAAGAAGAAAGAAAATTGTTTCGATAATATCTCGTTAACTATTAGATTTAGGACATATGAAGGTCAACACTTTTATAGTCAGAATTTGATACTCTATCGATTTATGATATAAAAAATAGGACATTTCATTTTAAAAAATGAAGGTGACCTTGATATCTCTAAAAAAAATTACATGAAAACAACAATTTTTTTGGTATCGTATGAGCCCCATTTTACCATTCAACTTTGTCTTCAGACATTTGACGTATCTTTAAAAACAACAAAGATATTTAAGATGGAAATACCCGGTATAAGAATTAAAATTTTTAAGGAGTTCGGAAATGATTGAATTTAATCACGGATAAAATGAGTCTGTATTAAATTTTATTTCATTTAGGTGATCGATAAGCTTGTAGATACATTTTCCATATTCCAAGCGAAGCAATTGGATTTTATAAGTAAGACTTTGATCCATCAACAGATTTTGAAATAATTAAATTTAATCATGGATAGTGAGACTGCATTAAATTTTATTTCATTTAATGATCGACAAATTTATAAATACAGCTCTGGATTTCCGCGCTCAGAACGGCACGGTATGATAAAGCAGGCCGAGTATAAATGTTGAATAAACAGATCCGTATATTTTACCAATTCTTTATTTCGTTAATTTGACAGACACGCTATTCAATATACGCGTTGCACCGCACGCATTCAGCTTTGCAATCCGAAAGATTCGATCAGAATCGCAACGTTATGGAACCGTACACTGTGTGCACAAATATCACACACCTCGGTAACTTCGAGCGAAAGCCCGAACACACGTACGAATATTTATCTCTTATTAAAGTGTTGTTAACTCGACTTTCATTGGTACATAATGTTTCCATGTGGATGATGCTGTGAGGCATCGACTGAAATACGAACGTTTTGTGCATGAAATATTGAAATGTGACCGAGCTCATTTTAATCAAGCGTTTAGAAAACTGCTATCAAAAACTCAAAATTGAAACATGAAATCCTTTTCTACTCCTCTTTTTTAAATATAGGTAATAAAGGAAGTTGATAACAAGAACATTATTTTTCATCCTTCCTATTGATGCATATACATAGGTTAAGCCATACTTAAGCGATGCCAGTAATTTATTTATAATTTATATACGGGGTGTCTCAGGACGACAAGCAACCATGTGGTGATTCTATGTGAAGAAATAATTTTAGAAAAAGGACAATTAAGTTTTTGAGGAAATTGACTTTCCCCAGCTGAGGCGTCTGATCAATGCCAACCAATTCTACTTCTTGCTAGGACCTGCGAATCCGTCAACCGAAATAAATGCTAGTAATTTGTTTAAATCATTTATGCACGTAGCTGACGCCTGGTTGTGCCATCAGTCCCCAAGACACCTTGTCTATCGAATTCATTTTCTCACAAGGAGAGTGCAAGGCCTTCGGGTCGCCGATTTAGTTGAGATTTTGTATACTTATAGATCTCGATCTCTCTTTTACGAATATATATCATTATAGGGGCAAACACTCAATAATCGTTGAGATATTCATAAACAAAGTCTCAATTAGTGCTTAAATATACAATTGTAGAAAAAGTATACAACGAATAAGGGTCGGTGGAAAATATTTTTTTTCTTATTTATTTATATTATTCATTCCCTGTGTAACATTGACTAGTTTATAAGAGATTGCACATTTATTACAAATTAAAGAATAAAAGTTTTACTAAATTATAGATAAATTAACCAAAATTAATAAAATAGTAAATTACCCTCTCATGGCCGGAAACAGAAAAAATAAAGTAAATATAGGAAGAGAAAATATGGTATACGATAAATTTAATAATATTGTACTTACATATTTTTAATTACAACAGTGGTACATGTCGTAAAAGCATACGAAACATAATACATACACGGAAACAGCTTGCACATCGAATAAGTACAGTATTATTGCATTGGCACTTGCTTCTTTGTACTTTTATGGGAAAACAGATTTGATTGACGTTTTGGAAAATTTGTCTCTCTGCTGTTAATCCGGCTGTATATGGAACGGTTAATTTATTTATAATTTATTAAAACTTTTATTCTTTAACTTGTAATAAATGTGCAATCTCTTATAAACAAGTCAATGTTACACACAGCGAATAAATAATATAAATAAATAAGAAAAAAAATATTTTTCACCGACCCTTATTCGTTGTATACTTTTTCTACAATTGTATATTTAAGCACTAATTGAGACTTTGTTGAGGAATATCTCAACAATTATTGAGTGTTTGCCCCTATAATGGTATATATTCGTAAAAGGGAGATCGAGATCTATAAGTATACAAAATCTCAACTAAATCGGCGACCCAAAGGCCTTGCACTCTCCTTGTCAGTGTAAGATTCGAAAAAAGGATATTCGCGTTACCCAAACTTCCTTGCTAGCCTTGCTCTACAAGATCGTGGCCAGCATCTGGAGGTGTATAGACGAAAGCCGCAGGTACTCCCACGGGAGAGCACACAGGATGGCTCACAGAATCGCGCTAAATAACTAGGCGAAACCCTTGGGGGTCAGAGCACCAAGGTTGGGTTAGCGGGTCCCGTGGTACCCGAGCTCTGATGGCCTGTTCCCAGGCATGTAGATTCCTAACTGGGTAATGGGAAATCAAGAAAAGTATGCCCAATATGACTCGGAGACTGATACCGTGGGAGTCCGGTTGCGCCCCGGGCTATGCTTCCCTTGCTCCTTGGTGCAACACCTTCATGTCGGATTCATGCTGGTAGTGGTTGACCCGCATGTTGGGCGGACGCCACCTAGGCTACGACAAGACGAGCTCGTGTCCTATAGAGCTCATAAGTTACCGGAGACATCAAAACAAGCGCGACGACATCAATCGATGCCGATCCTTAAAGTTTAATTTACGACTTGCCTCGTCCCGAGGCGAACCCCCCAAAGCGTTAAACTGTTGTTATTAACCTTCTGCACTTGAATGGCCCCTTAAAGGTACGTCGTTAATCTGGCCAGTAACTGAGATGTCTTTTCTAAGTAAACTGATAGGTGAAACTGTCTTGCAATTAATTGCAAGATGCAGAAGCTATCGCAAACATTTATTTCCTAATAATTCTAATCAGTCGAAAATTATGTAATAGTATTTTTAAATTCTTTAAATATATGGTATTCAACTGGAAACTG
This sequence comes from Lasioglossum calceatum, assembly GCA_963966675.1. Taxonomy (NCBI): domain Eukaryota; kingdom Metazoa; phylum Arthropoda; class Insecta; order Hymenoptera; family Halictidae; genus Lasioglossum; species Lasioglossum calceatum. The sequence continues at coordinate 20,162,464 of OZ016541.1, forward strand.
ACTGGATTCCTAAAATTTATAACGCCAAGTTCGAGACACCGTGGCACCGTAACAAGAAAACTCTCAACTGAAACAGCCGCCACCGATCTCAAAATTTAGCTCTTATCATATTTCGCATGAGTGAATAATTTTCTTTTCGAGAAGCGAGCCACCTCGCTCGAACTTTTTAAGCGGTAAAATTCGAATAAATTGTACTTTGGAATTTATGCGGATGCAAATGTCCGCATGAAGACCCACAAGTCTGGGCATGTAATAGCGAAGGCCATGAGTCAAGTTGGGTTACGAGATGGTGAGCAGCGTCGGATAGAGCTCGTCATTTTGAAGACTGCTTTTCAAAAGTGATTCCAATCGACGGGTACGACGGGTCCAGGATCCTATAGTTCCGGTCGGATCGGTAGACCAGGTTTTGGCCGAAGTTGAAGCTGATTGAACTGGCTATGGGGCTCTCGTGTGGAGGTTAAAGAGGCCTGGACACGGTGCAAGAAATCCGAACTTTGTCTCGGAGATAACTTCAACTGGCAACTCCACGTCAAGGAAAAGGTCTGGGTTAGGTTGTTCGATGGACTCATCATAGAGACGATGCAGAGGACCCGCCCCAGGGGCTACCAACTGCAGCATAGAACTTCGGAACTTTTATGTGTACCGAGAGAACGCAGAGAGTGGGTGCTTGCGAGAGACAACAGCAATCGACTCTCTAGACGGTGGCACGCGAGCGATCTTGAAATGCAAGATTTGGACCTGGTGTTGCGGGCTGAATTAGTGGAGGATCGGGTGGTAATCGGTTCTGGTAAAATGACCTATTCGAAACGGAACATTTTTTGATCCCTGCAGAGGCACGACTAGCCTGTGAATCCTAATGCAAACGAAAAATTGTTCGCACCAGTTGTAGGACATGGGAGCCACATTGCCACCCCTTCCTCTACAGCAGGGATGAGCAACCTTTTTTTACAACGGGCCAGCTACAAATTTAAAAATGTTGTGCGGGCCGCAATAATTATTATATGATCTCTTTATTAACACAATAAACCTAGTATAAAAAATTACAGAAATAAAACACTCATGAATAGAAATGCTATTAAAAAAACGGTCAAAGATATACAGTGGCTCACGAAAGTATTCGAACGCCCTTTAAAACAGAATAACTTTTTTATAATTGTACCAAACGACCTGATGTTATATAATCAATTAGAAGCATTGGTTTATGAAATGATATGCAAAAAAGATTTTCCAAAAAATTATAATTTACAAGGTTACATGCAAAAATAAAAGGCATTTTTCTAAATTTTTTATTAGGGCCCTTAAAGAGAATTTAAGAGGAAATTTTAAGTTACTTCTAACTATGATAAAAATAATTATAATGTTGATTTCTCGTTATTCTTCTACATTCCTAGCAATAAATAATGATTTATACAAAACTTGTGGTTGTTGGTTCAGTTTTGCTCCTTGCTGTACAATCTGTACATGTGTGTAACCACGTATTGTATTTATCAGAGACGAGTATAATGTGATTACGATTTCTCAAATCGAGGGAAATAAAAATGGCAACTCCGTTAATTGCGCTCGCCGTCACTAAATCCCGCAGGTGGTAAAGTATTTCGCCGGTCGGTGCATCGGCGGAGGCAGTAATACCTCTGTCGAGCTATTAAAAAGTTTCATAACGACCGGTGTTATTCGTTTTCGATGAAGGAAAGGTCAATGCGGGGGAGAAACAGCGTTATCCCGTGCAGCGGCGCGACACCGGAAGTTTCGTCGCTAACCACACGAAATTCTGCTTCGCATCGCAATTCATAAATCTCGGCTCTCGCCACATTTATTATGTTACGCGTTTGTAACCACCCCTGTTGTCTCCGTTCCCTCTCTCTCTCACTCTCTCTCTCTCTCTCTCTCTCTCTCACTCTCTGCGTATGTGTGTGTGCGTTTATTACCGTCTGAGTTCAATCTCGCGCAATAAAACAACTATTGACCATAATATCCGAACGTTGCAATTCGCATAACTGAACAACGCGCTCGAATCCACAAATCGAAATGCGTCAGTCGGAATCAGCCGTTGTTGGACCAATCAATCTACTACAATTTATGGCTTGTTACCGTGGATCAATAATTCTATGGATAAAAATATATCGAATGGTAAGCGAGAAAATCAAACAAAATGACGGAAAGTTGACACTTGCTTATTCCGATTTTTTTTAAAAATTGCAACTGGGCGAGGAATTGTGATAGAATTGCACTGACGACATATAAACCGAAAGTATATAAATAATATAAATCGCGAACAGAAAGAAACACTGAAAGTATCCATCCGACAAATTGTATGTTAAACAAAATTATTTGTTCGATTTAATAATGTAATTCTAAAGTTCCAGAACCTATAATAGTTGCTTAAACATCGTTCTATAAGCGTTTTAATTATTCACGAAGCTTCGGAATACCTACACGAAGTTTCATAAAACTTCACGCAGTTTTAGGTTAATATTATTCCAGGATATCCAAAGATAAGTATCAAGAAATATAACTTAATTTCGCTTTCTTCAAATTGAAGCTTAAAAACGTAAATTTTCATATACATTCGGTCCTATTACAATCTCGTTACATTTGTCCAGCACGTGAAAATAAATTGCTGTATATGTAGATTATCCAATATTGAATTTGACTCACATATTTCAATGTTTTCTGTTTTCCATCAAATTAGCTTTATCGTTACGAGCTTGTTGAGCCAACACCGCCGGACTTGCGAGTTTTTCCAAAATCTTGGAAACGCAAACGCGGGTCGCAAATAGATTTCATTAGCAACAAAACGCATGGCACTCGACACAATGCTGCTGCTCGCAAATTCATTCGAGCCGGAATAAGGCTGACCCGTCATACAATATCCATACTGCGACAACTGCTCATTATACCTGTTGCAAAGTTTGCGACCGACACCGAGGACTGGATGAAACAACCGCTATTCGGCCTGTTCAACTGCTGTTAATGGACGTCTTGAATTAATTTCTAATTGACGAGTTCGACGTTTGCAGTTTGTCGACGCAATCCCAGCCGCGTCGACTTCGATGACAAGCATTTTGAACTTGGAACATGGATTCTAGATACGGAACAGCCCGTGCGATGCATTTAAAAATCTTTTAACCTCCGCATTTTTTGCTGTGGAAACAAAATTTCGAATATTTACCATTCCTTGGAAAATGAAATAAACGTGCATAGGTGGACTGTGGATTTTATGCATTTATAAATGAACAGATGAAACACTGTAGTAACATTTTAAAAAATGCATAAAATCGGTAGTCTAATATCACTGTCCAACAAATTTAAACTTTTTGTATGTTCCCAAATTACTGTTGAGTCCTTCTTATAGAGTTTTTTGGGCCGATTCCGAATCTGCCCCTAATTTTTCTCCTATACGCACAGTTTTTGAGGAACATGACTTTTAAAAAAAGAACATATTTTTTTAGCTATAAACAAATATTGTGATGTTATTATAAAAGATATTGAATTGTTCTTTACAGCAAAAGATTCTGTAGACTTTCCCGAATCCAGTGATATACAATATTAATACATTATGATTGTTTAAACATGTTTAAACGATCACTAAAGACGAAGAGACACCACTTTTGCACAAATTTTTGAGGATATTTTTCAATTTATCTCAAAAAATAAGGGTCCAGAGGAAAATCGAACTATACCACGCGATAGAGCAGACTTTTATCTTGAGAAACAACCCTTTCAAGTTTGGAACGTCGACGTTTTTTTCGAACCAGAAAGCAAAATATCTTCGCTCGACATGAGTTGCCACCAGTGGCGCTCACCACTAGAACGGTCGTTCGCCGCTCCGTATCCGATATTTTGCTTTCTGGTTCGAAAAAAACGTCGACGTTCCAAACTTGAAAGGGTGGTTTCTCAAGATAAAAGTCTGCTCTATCGCGTGGTATAGTTCGATTTTCCGCTGGACCCTTATTTTTTGAGATAAATTGAAAAATATCCTCAAAAATTGGTGCAAAAGTGGTGTCTCTCCGTCTTTAGTGATTATTTAAACATGTTTAAACAATCTTTTGCTGTAAAGAACAATTCAATACCTTTTATAATAACATCACAATATTTGTTAAAAGTTGAAAAATATGTTTCTTCTCAAAGCCATGTTTCTAAAAAAACTGTGCGTCTAGGAGAAAAATTATGACCAGATTCGGAATCAGCACAAAAAATTCTATAAGAACCATCCAACAGTAATTGTTGTTGGACAGTGTAATACCCGACTTGTTATATCAACGAAACTATAAGTTAAGAAATTGAGATTTAATTTCGTATAGACATAATTATCTACAAGTAAATTGCAGGAGAAAGGGTTGAGGAGACAGTGCAGATTCACTAAAATTATTGCAAGGAATGATTGCATATCTATCGTTGCATTTTGCAAGCGGATCTGCTCGGTATAAATAATTGCGGGCGTGCTTGTTACGGAAAATTCGCTCGGAAAATCCACTTTCCGACTTTCGCGATTCGATGCGATGCAGGACCTACGGTTCTTTGGCATATCGAGAGTAATTTAGTATCAGATATTGGAGTTCAATATGTACGGAACACGGAATTGTAGTCGCTCAGGGAGTGAAATCTAATTAAACCGTCTACACCCCGATGGGTCCTACGATAACTTGTAGATATACCATAACGCAGCCGGTCGGGTTTTCTTACTGCTTCGATATTCTCATCATCGGAAGATAGTCGATTGTATTACCTCGCGCGCGCGTCCTGAAATTCTCGTTCATTATCAGCGAGCCATTAACAGTGGCCATTGTTGGAACCGACAGAAGATTTGTGGCATCGAGGGGATTTGTTTGTTGCGACCGAGTGGCAATTTCCTACAAATTTAGGTTACCCGAGGATCCTTATAGCGAACGACCAGCCTTCCAGATCATTTGGTTACATTCTCCACGCTCGGCAACCAGCCTAGGGAAACGTCGACTCATCCTGGACACAATAATGGCACCGGCACCTCCGCGGTCTAGTCCGGCTAGATTGCTTCAGATGATCCACATCTACATATACAGATATCTATGCCTAAGAAAATACCCAAGAGCAAGATTGCCTGCGGAAAAATCAAGTCTGCGATCCTTGCACCGCTCAAGCACCATGCTATCTTAATCGCGCTGGCGGTATCCACGAATGCAAGTTTCCGTCTCGGGAATTCATCGAGTAGCTGTAAACTCAATTTGTTTAATGAAACAACACCGAATGTTTGCGTGCTCAATGTTAAACTAGAACCCGCGAACAAATGAGAAATCCACCAGGCCAATTCTCAACAAATTAGGCAAGAAGAAGAATCTCTTTCGATATTAACCCTCATCCGTCCCTCATTTCACGAACTGAATCTGTCCCTCGGTGTCAAATTGACACAGTGATAATAAAAATCGATAAAATAACAAGTCAAACAGTCACCGACGTTTTTTTCATTGAAATTGATGAGTTAACAATTTACATCTTAGGTGTTTGCAGTTATATGTTTCGCAGTAAAAAAATAAATGTCACGAAATTTCGGATAAATTTACCTACAAATAACAGAACAGTGTAACTTATTTCAGGAAAACTGTGTCAAATTGACGCGAGGGACGGATGAGGGTTAAGTGTCAAATCTTTTTCGTCTTCCACTATTTTTTCATGAATCTGGCACTAACACATTCGTGACATTTTCCCGATTAAAATGAGACCAAACACGGTCCAATTTGGATCATGTGTGCATATTTGTTTAATACACAATGCAGTAGAACCTCGATTATCCGAATTGATATCTTAATACATACGCGTTTCACATATCCTTAAGTAGTTCAATCCATGTACAGTATCTGTAAATAACTATTTTACTATCCGAACAACTGCGTCCAGTTTATTAGATCCGATAATTGAGGTTCTGTGTCACGTTTGGTGTGATTCCAATCGAAAAAATGCCACGAATATGTTGCTGAAAAGTTTCGCAATAAACTAATTAGAAATAAAAAAGTTTTATCAGGTGAGAAATAGGTTTATCAAAAGCACCAGTAATTGAAGCTCGCGTATTCAACGTTAAATAATACACCCGTTCAATCATAAGTCATGTTGCATCGGGGTTTTCCTTAATTCTCCTGGCATGTTAGAGCGAAATTGCTCTGTAGGAATTTCATGTTGTTCGGGAGTTACCAGCAGCTTTAATACTCGGTTTAGGAGTATCAGAATCATGCGCCTACATAGCCCGTCGATGAACATAAGAGAAACATAATACATAACACAGAAATGTTTATTAATTTTATATAACTTCGCCGCCTACTTTAGCAGCGATAGCACTTAAAAATGGAAACGCGAATCCTTAATAGTATAATAATTGGACAGTTGGATCATTGATAAGAGGAATTCCCTTCCATCTTGCGAGAACGCTATAAATTCCAATCTCAAGCTATTCCTTCCGATATTTCCGCGGTTCCGGCCACGTTTAGGATCGCGCCCATTATACAGGGTGTCCCAAAACTCCTTCAAGTCCGGAAAATGGGAGGTTCCTTAGGTCGTTTGAAGCGACCTTTTCCTTTGCAAAAATGGCCGCAGCGGCTTTGTTTAGAAGTTATTAGCGAAAAACACAGACAGGCCCGGCGCGCCAACTGTCTATTGGCCGACTGTGGCAAGTCGTGCTCTGATTGGTCCGTGTTTTTCGTTAATAACTCCTAAACAAAGCCGCGGCGGTAATTTTTGCAAAGGAAAATGTCGCTTCAAATGACCTGAGGAACCTCCCATTTCCCGGACTTGAAGGAGTTTTGGGACACCCTGTATGACACAAGGTTCGTAGCGGAAGGTTGCATTTCTTTAAATAATGCATCGCCGGAAATATCGCTGAACCGGAGGTCGCGGCAGGTGTCCTAAATCTTATCGAGTCCCGATAAAGCGTTTGCAATCGCCATTTATAGGACCTTTTATTGTCTATCCTGAGACGTGATGCCGGGATTGACATTTCCGAGGATACGAATAGAGACTCCGATAATTAACGAGATGACCAAGTGTCCAAGAGTCCGGCCGAAACGGTTGCTCTAGAGTCGTTCAGATTTTCGTTCGAACAACAAGCACGCAAGATTTGGTCGGAATATGGAAAGCGATATTGATCTTAGTAAATTGTTACGTGACTCTAGGCAGAACATACGGTTACTGCACGGTAGTTCTTGGCACGTGCAAGGCACCGTAGGGTATGCACCCTCGTAAATTTTATTTTTCTTCCACCATGCTCCCAAAATCGCTTCATCCCTCTGAAACGCTTATACGACGGAAAAAAATCCTAGGAATCGGCGACTGCTCCCCTCACAATCCGGATATTACTTTCGCGAATGTTCCAATAGCTATGCAATTTATAATTATTAGACTACGGATTTTATGCATTTATGACAAAAATGGGCACGTACTATTCAAAGCATTGGACATGTTAAAAATATTTAAGGACATCGATGTATTAGTTTCAGCATAATAGGATAATTAAAAGAAGAATTAAATTTCTATTTGGCTCCTGTGTCCTGCAATCAATGCGAAGATTTTGTATTTTGCATAAAGATCCGCAGTCGAATAATTATCAACTCTTACGACTTCGTCGTGGAAGACTGCGAAGCTTTATGCAAAGTTAAACCGACTTCGAAAAAACGCACTAAAAGAATGCACTAAAAAGTATGAAATAATTTCCATTTAATTTATGTGAATATACACGAACTTATATACAATACCATCTTTTCGGAGGCGGCGCAGAATTGAAAATTTTCCAAATGACAGATGTTGCTGATTATGATTTCATTGGAATATGGAGGACTTGGAAATCAGTAGGTGGGAAGAGAAGATACATTAATATGTGAAAGCATGTAGAAGAATTGAAGGATTTTCGTAATTTCCAGTGTCGAATATTTTCAATTCGGCGCCGCCTCCGAAAAGATTGCATTGTATTTAAGTTCGCGTGTATTCACATAAATTAAATGGAAATTATTTCATACTTTTTAGTGCATTTTTTTAGATATTGTAGAACACCGTAGGATGGTTTTCCGAACCTATTGGTTATTTGCAATAAAAACCGCAATGAAAAAATGCAAAGTTTTCAAGAGACCAATCGGAAGACATACCCTACAAAATACAGAAGATTTCGTCCTGATTGGTCCATCCATCTCGGAGAGAGAGTAATCGGTGAAATAATTCATTTTTCGCAAATAAAATCGTAAGGAATAAAAAAATGCAAAATTTTTTCACGGGGGACCACCCCGGGAACATACTCTACAAGATACAAAAGGTTTCGTTCCGATTGGTCCATCCATCTCTGCGTAATCGGTGAACATATAGAAAAAGGAAGAGCGAAAAAAAAGGCACATCGAATTGAGTAACCTCCTTCTTTTTCGAAGTCGGTTAATAAAAAATTGTCTACATCAATTGGAGCAGAACATGTGATACGTATGGATGGAGTAAATAAATATTGTTATTATTGTACACAATTATGTATGTACAGATCACTTGATGAATAAAAGTTTGTTTGGCTTTATTTCTCCCAGCGAAGAAAATAAATTTGACTAAAACATAAAAAGGGGGCCAAATAAAAATTTTACGATACGCTACCAATCTCGATGGTATCGTACGCCAGTGAATGACATAGCATAGCACACAGACGACCATAAAGGAACAAACAACCCCCAAAATGAAATTCTCAAGGAAAATCACGGAAAAGCACGGGAAAGCACTCGTACTGGACCAGCTAAGAACGAAAAATATCAGAAATTGAGAGGCACCGTTCACAAGAAAGTAATTAAATGTAGAAATCAATAATATGAACGCTTGGCGAAAGACTGTCTGAAAGAGCAGCCAATTTGAAACTCAATGGAAAGAGAAGCATCCGTGAATCGAGAGAAAAGCTGGACGAATGCTTTTAATTTCAATTAATTAGATCAATTCGTCGAGTAACGGTCAAGTAATGTATCTGACAATATTAATATCGAAATGTTAAGATATATCATTATAAGTACTCTTTCGTCCCGTTTCTTGTGATTCTGAATCAAAATCAAAATTAATATCCTATCGCACTCGAGACATGATTTAATCTTATAATTTTTAATGCGGGTGACTTTCATTAGCTTGCGACGATAATTACTTTTAAAATCTTCTTGCAGAACGTAACCAAATTTAGCGAGCTCGTCAGGACATTAATTGATTTATTGAAATTTACAATGTTTTACTTAAAGCACGATCTGATTTTGCAATAATAGTAATAAGGCTATGCACAAATTCGATCAACTATTTTTTTATTACAGACATCGATAAAGTGTAACAATGTTCTGACGTTTTTAATAAAAGTGGACTTCCCGACTGACCCTAAGTGGTAGCGTTCGGGTCGCGTTGATTACGCACCCACAAGTCATCCGTCGAATAATTTCTTTTGCTCGAAACAATGGTTTTTATTAAGCCGTGTATTCATCTGAGAATGAGCATGCGTCGTTGGATGAGCATCAAGCGAGCAAAGGTATGACTAGCGCCGACGGCGAACCGACTGCTCGGTTCGATTGGCTCGCTGTTAGCACATCAAAGTGAACATCCGGTCAGATCAATTCGAGGCCGGTGTGGATGCACTCAAACCAGAATTCGAAACGGGTTTCCAAAATAAATGTTTCAACCCGTTGCGTGGGCAACTCTCCCTCCGAAGCAAAAATTATAGAAATCTGAAACGATTCTACAACTGTAAATGCCGAGACTTTGATTCCAGATCGAGTACACTGAAATCGAGTACTGTTTTGAAAACTCCAACTCTAAATCTACTGTACTGTACTGTATATTACAGGGTATTTCACCTGACTTGACCACCTTAAATATCTTTGTTCTTTTTAAAGATACGTCAAATGTCTGAAGAACAAAAAAATTTTTGTTCTTCTCATGTCATTTTTTTAGAGATATGAGAGTCACCTTCATTTTTTTAAATGGAATGTTTTATTTTTTATACCATAGATCGATAGAGGATCAAATTCCGAGTATAAAAGTGTTGACCGACCTTCATATGTCCTAAACCTAATAGTTGACGAGATATTATCCAAAGAAGAAAGAAAACTGTTTAGATAATATCTCGTTATCTATTAGATTTAGAACATACGGAGGTCAATACATTTTTACTCAGAATTCGATAGTCTATCGATTCATGATACAGACAGTAGGTGATACCATTTAAAAAAATCAAGGTGACCTTGAAATCTCCTCATGCCTCCACCCACGCAGAAAATGTTTATGTCACAATATGCCCCCCTCTATACCGTATAAGTTTTGCATACGGGGTGGGGCAATAACTATGTCCACCTTGAATATATCCGTCATTTGTAACAATATAGAAAAATGTTATGAACAATATTGGGACGGTACAGAGGGGGCCATACTGTGACACAAACATTTTCTGCGTGGGTGGAGGCACAGAGGAGATTTCAAGGTCACCTTGAGTTTTTTTTTTTAAATACAATGTCCTTTTTTTATACCATAGGTCGATAGAGAAACAATTTTCTTTCTTCTTTGGATAATATCTCGTTAACTATTAGGTTTAGAACATACGGAGGTCAACACTTTTGTACTCAGAATTTGATACTCTATCGATCTATGGTAGAAAAAATAGGACATTCCATTTCAAAAATTAAGGTGACTTCATATCTCCAAAACAATTACATAAAAACAAAAATTTTTTGGTATCGTATGAGCCCCATTTTAAAAACAACAAAGATATTTAAGGTGATCAAGCTAGGTGAAACACCCGGTATACAGTGGGCGATCAAATGATCACGAACACGTCGAAATTGTCGCTCATTTGATCGAGAATGGAACGTAAAATAGAATTTCTGGAACAATTCCTAAAAATTCGAGCGAAGGCTTCGAAGACCAGAACAGCTTGATTATTGATACTGAAAATTCCTCGAGGGGCTCCATATGTGATAGTTCTAATCGCCTAAAGGATCGCGCGAGGTGTCGGAAATGTTTTCCGTCGAATAGATTCGCGAGACCGTAACGTACGCGGGCGGCTTAGCGGATATTTTCCGCGAGGGTGTGAGCAAACGCATAAACCTGCTGCGTGCATTATACTGCAGCGTGCCTTCCGCCGCAAAATATTCGCCGTTGCCGCTGCGCCGCCGTCGTCAGAAATTTCGGTTCATAACATTATGTATAATAGAATATTTTAGAATTCGGGCAGGTAGGTACAGCTCGCGAAAGTGGCCACCGGCGAACTTCCTTACTGTCAAGAGGAGTCCCGCCAGATCTTCATTACACCTTAGCCCGCGTGATCTAATTAAAAGGTGACGGCGCAATTTATCTGGCTCGACCACCCCGCTGCCGTTCTCGGCGCGGTGCGGCGGTTTGCGCCGTTTTTTTATTTTGCAAACGGAAATATGAGGGAAACCTCGAGGTGCTCCAGGTGCTGCTCCGCAGCTCAAACTACGCGAAATGTACTTTTACTTTATAATTTAATAATTTTATGTTATAATGTACTTTGTAATTTGCGGAACCGAGGGAACTGTAAATTATGTGTTTCCGTGCGTTGCCTTTTAGCCAGGGGCGTCCAGAGACGTCGATATTTCGTGGATTTTAGCGAAAACACCGTGCGAAACGTCCTTTTCTGGGATAAGATTAGCTCGTGCAGGCTGGACCTGCTTTCTGATGTTGTACGCACCCTTTTTGAATATGGTAGAGGGTCAAGCAACTTGTCTGTACGCGAAATGATTTATTTTCGCAATGTTCTCTTCGAGAAATATTGCCTCTACTGGGTTGTGGGAGTAATAAATCATTTTCACAAAATATTTGACGCTCTTTATGATTTTTATTCTCCAGATAAATATATCGTCAAATACTTTCAAAATGTTTCGCGGCACATTAAAAACACACATACAGTGGGTGTACAAAGTATTCGTACACCATTTAATAACTTTTTTATAACTGCACCAAACGACCTGATTTTTTATAATCAATTAGAAGCATTGGTTTGCGAAATGATATGAAAAAAAGATTTTCAATATATTACGATTTACAAGGTTACATGCAAAAAAATAAAAAAGGCATTTTTTAAATCTTTTCTATTTGGGCCCTTAATGAAAATTTAAAATATATGTTTTGTAGATCTATGTTAGTTATACACATGCTGAAAATTTCATCGAAATCGGTTGACGCAGGAAAAAACGACACGCATCGAAAAATGTACGATTCTGTGGATTTTAAGCAGAAATTGATCAAAAGTCGTGTAAAACTACGATTTTCACCATTTTCAACCGCTTGTAGCTCGTGTGTATGTGAATCGATTTCGATGAAATTTTCAGCATGTGTCTAACTAACATAGATCTAGAAAACATATATTTTAAATTTTCATTAAGGGCCCAAATAAAAAAAGTTTTAAAGAATCCCTTTTTTATTTTTGCATGTAACCTTGTAAATTATAATTTTTGAAAAATCTTCTTTTCATATGATTTCGTAAACCAATGTTTGTAATTGAATGTAAAAAATCAGGTCGTTCGGTACAATTATAAACAAGTTATTAGTTTTTAAAATAATATTATGTACAGCCACTGTATGTACAATCAGTTAGAATAGTCTGCATGCTTGCGAACGTTGATTACTTGAAACAATAGTTGTGCAATATTTTAGTCCTCGTACTTTTGTAATCTCGGAATTGACTGTAGATTTTTACAATTTTTATTACACTCCAAAAAAGACTATTAAACTTCGTCAGATGCTGCAGTATAGTCGATTTCAGCGAACCGAAAATACCGTAATCGAATAAATCTACATTTTATTCACAAGTTTAACCAATTCGGATTTTTTAGAAATTTTCCTGTGTCAGCCACAAGAATAGAAGATGAGATCATGTGAACAAAGAGGCACAAAGGTTGTGTATCGAAAGGTTACGTTGTCACGCACGCTATTGTGCTGCTGTCTCTTCAAACACAGCAGAGAGAGGTTCCTTCAACGCAATAGCAACTCTGCGTTAGCGGACAAGAACGCATGGGTATTTGCATTTGACAGCGAGCTGAAGTACCGCTGCTAGATGTGTTTGTGCTTAATCTAGTACTGACTAAGAGGATTATCATGAAAATGTTTCAATTGCGAATTCGACTGACGTTTCTGGATTATCGAATTTCTATTTTTACCCCAACAATTCTACTAACAACTAAATTATTTCCATAGAAAACAAATGATAGAAAACTTGTGGTGGAAAGCAATTTTGCAATGAACATGTCTAAAAGTCTATTGCAAAATTGCTAGATTTACTAAGTGATCGAAACGTTAGCGCCGAAAGCATCATTAAATTAATGTTTAACATTTATGATCAATAATCGAGATTATTTTGTTCCTGATCAGTTTGTTGCTTTTCGGAATCAAATGACGAATTAACTGGCCATCCCCAGTTAAAAGATCAATCTAAATCCTGCTTGAAATTCCACCCACCTATTTTTACAATCACAATATTTGTACAACAAATGAAGAAAGTATTCCTGTATCAGGTGATGAATCTTAATTTCGAAGTACACATAATTATAAGGGAAACGGTTTCATTTTCTCATTTTTTGACAAATCGCGGTGTACATCCTAATAACACTGTCCAACAAATTTAAACTTTTTTTATGATTTCAATATACTATTGGGTCCTTCTTATAGAGTTTTTTGCGCTGATTCCGAATCTGTCCTTAATTTTTCTCCTATACGCACAGTTTTTGAAAAACATGGCTTTGAAGAAAGAAAAAATATTTTTTAAACTTTAAACAAATATTGTGATGTTATTATAAAAGATATTGAATTGTTCTTTACAGCACAAGATTCTGTAGACTTTCCCGAATCCAGTGATATATAATATTAATACAAGGAGAGAATTAAAGACGGAGAGACACCACTTTTGCACCAATTTTTGAGGATACTTTTCAATTTATCTCAAAAAATAAGGGTCCACCGGAAAATCGCACTATACCACGCGATAGAGCAGACTTTTATCTTCAGAAACCCCCCTTGGAAGTTTGCAGCATCGACGTTTTCACCGAACCAGAGAGCAAAATATCTTCGCCCGGCATACGTTGACGCCAGCGGCGCTCGGGACGGGATTCGGCGTTCTAGTGGTTAAACATCTTTAAACAATCATAATGTATTAATATTATATATATCACTGGATTCGGGAAAGTCTACAGAATCTTTTGCTGTGAAGAACAATTCAATATCTTTTATAATAACATCACAATATTTGTTTAAAGTTGAAAAGTATGTTTTTTTTTCAAAGCCATGTTTTTCAGAAACTGTGCGTATAGGAGAAAAATTAAGGACAGATTCGGAATCAGCGCAAAAAACTCTACAAGAAGTACCCAACCAACCCAAGTATATTGAAATGAAATTTGGTGTTGGACAGTGTAATGAACAGTCGTCAAAGGAAAATCTTATTGCTCCAGCAAACAGAATAGACCGGTTTGTTTCGATGGGGTTGCGCGTGTTTGCGTGGGAATTTGTCGAGCGTGACGGTTGTATACGTTTGTATGAATTAGATTCCGATTGATAATACTCGATGCCGACTTGAATTTGTGAAATTGCCGATAGGCTGAATCAGACTGATGGCCCTCTCTCATTTTGCATGCACGCTTCTGCTACACGGTGTGCACCATTGCCCCGCGAAATGGGTTAGTCACATGCAAGGAATAACTACCAGTCAAATAATTTCGTTGTCATCTGTTTAATATTATAGTGTCGTGCGCGACCTCGTGTACGGCCGCTATAAACTATCGCATAATAGGCAGGCCGTTTAGGGTACACGCATTATGCTCGATTTTCTTTCCTCCCGCCGCGCCGCGCCGCGCCGCCGCGCCGCTCTGCCGGGTTACAATTTACTTAATGCCGGAGAACTCTACCTACAATTACGAGAACTCTAGCCAGGCCCGCGAGAGATTTCGAATATTATTGTGTAATACAATTATACAGTTGTGCCGGGGATTTTAATTGTATCATTAAGTTCCGTTAATTTGCCGTGAACAATCGCGGAATGATTATCCACGCGCCGCGATACAGTGATAAATTCGTTAACCCGTTAATACGCTGACGTCATTAAAGTTTTACTATCGATTCGAACAGCCCGCGCTTCGTTAATCGTGCCGGCAAACACATTTTTAATAACAACCATTACCGAGCTAATGTTATTTTTACTGTTGCACGATTGGACTAGTGGGGGAATCCAATTAAAAGCTTTTCGTTGCTGTTATTATTGTTATTCTAATCTAGCTATATCATATATCGTTAAGTCGGAAGTGTTTGAACGCCTCCGACGGATAATTTAGATTCGTAAAATCGAGTTTCACGTCTCGATTGTTCTTTAACTGGGTAATTGTCGGCAGTGCCATAAGGATATTTATGCAAATGAGACCTTTGACGACGTCGACCGTGTAATGAAAAGGCAGCTGTTCTTTCGACTTTCAAAGGCAGCCTGGATTCGTGTTGAAAAAATCAATACTCTAATTATTCGAATCGCGAGGAACGTGTTGACAGTGGCGGAAGTTCATTTAAAATGTAAGATGCAACGTGTCAACAGTCATTTCAGAATTGGTATGGTGCGTACCCCTGTAAACTCGCTTACGTTATTTACACTCTGCAAAGGGGAGGGGGGAGGGCAGCAACACCCCCCGCTAACCCCAAACTGTGATCCGGGCTTAAATCCGAGCGAAACGTGGCGGATTTAGAGTTAATTTAACTTTTACGTATTTAACTTTTATAAAAGAATAATGTTCCTGTTTACGGTGTACACGAATTTCCTTCGGGAAAAATCGTTTAAGAGAAATTGCCTGGCGACGTACCGTTAATTATGTACTTCGCTAATTCTGTTCCGAACTATTTTTCTTCGGATTTCTACATCCAATTCTCTCTTCGGACGATTTTATCAATATTTATTTCGAAACAATAAAATCGAACGTCGTAAACTGGTACGGTAACTTGTATTATCAGAGTAATTTTACAGAAGGCTTTTGAATGCTTCTCTTAGAGGGTACTTAAAATCATAAACAATTTTAATAGTAAAGAAGTTTGCGAAATAGTAATGAATTTATATAAATGCAAAATTGAGCCAAGAGAATGAGAGTATACAGCCAGGGACAAAAATAAGTGGACAGCTGGTGGAAATAGGTAAAAATGAAGTTTAGTCGAATTAACATGACTGTTATAAACTTAAGTCATGTTAATTCGACTAAACTTCATTTTTACCTATTTCCACTAACTATCCACTTATTTCTGTCCCTGACTGTGGATCACGAATTGGGATAGGTAGATTTTGCTACAGAGTAAATGTGATACGAAAATCATTTCGATAATGGCAAAGCGAAGAACCTAAATAGACGCAAGATTGGAGCAGGAGAACGAGCGCATAGATCACGAGAAATAGGTATTAAGAATGGAGAAAGTACACACAAAAGAAGCAGCACTAAACAGCTGTACAAAAGGAAACAGTACATCTTGCACGAAAAAGCAACTGCTCACAGAAACGTATGCGAAAGCACACAGTGCGCATAGTGAGTTTTCCGCAGGTTTGTATACGCGGTTCTGAGCGAAATCTCGCAAATGCACGTGATTGTATTCACCGATAACAACGTGAAACTACGTTTCTACCCGCTGTATACATCGTACGCAACATATCACCAGCAAGACATACGAAACCACCTTCGACCATAATGATTACATTCGCAGCATCGAAACTGAACATTTCGATTTTGTAAATATCATTAATGGAAGTTTACCGGGGAACGCGTATTAAATACTGCAGTCTCTTCGCTTTCTCAACAAATCGTCTTTCATTTCTAGTTCACCACATTTTTGTTGTTTGCATGATCGCTACTCTATCTCTACACTTCCTGATATTTTCATTAAATCATAGTCTGTAATAATAAAAGTCCGTATCTTGTTGTATTTATGTGGATCTTGATAACAATAATCGTTGTACAATTTCTGTCAAAGAAATATTTATTTAATTGTATTTATGTGCACGTTTATCGTCGGAAAACCACATAATCTATCAATCTATCAATCTAAAAATATTTAGAATAGTGTCAACTAGATGGTTCATACAGTGGGTGTACAAAGTATTCGTACACCTTTCAAAAACTAATAACTTTTTTATAATTGTACCAAACGACCTGATTTTTTTATAATCAATTAGAAGCATTGGTTTACGAAATGATATGCAAAAAAGATTTTCCAAAAATTATAATTTACAAGGTTACATGCAAAAATAAAAAGACATTTTTTTGAACTTTTTATTTGGGTCCTTAATGAAAATTTAAAATATATGTGTTGTAGATCTATGTTAGTTATACACATGCTGAAAATTTCATTGAAATCGATTGAGATACACAAAAGCGGTTAAAAATGGCGAAAATCGTAGTTTTACACGACTTTTGATCAATTTCTGCTTAAAATCTACAGAATCGTACATTTTTCGATGCGTGTCGTTTTTTCCTGCGTCAATCGATTTCGATGAAATTTTCAACGTGTGCATAAATAACATAGTTGTACAAAACATATATTTAAAATTTTCATTAAAGACCCAAATAAAAAAGTTTTATTTTCACATGTAACCTTGTAAATTATAATTTTTGGAAAATCTTTTTCGCATATCATTTCGTAAACCAATGCTCCTAATTAATTACAAAAAATCAACTCGTTTGGTACAATTATAAAAATGTTATTAGGTTTCGAAAGGTGTACGAATACTTTGTACACCCACTGTATGTATACTTATCATGGCGTATGTTGCAAAATAGATTTAGATGCATGTTATTATAATCGCGTTGATGGCTACAAAATCACATAATTAATAGTGCTCATCTTTATAATCTCTATCATAACATCCAGATTGACGGTAATTGCATTACATCCACGTTTCATATCGGATAAATCCATTCAAAAGATTTTTATACATAATTAATCACATTTAGGTAGACATTGGCGATCGGAAAATCACCTAATTTACAAGTTAATGTCTCGCTTTGACGAACGAACGCGAACGTATACCGAACATTCCGTAGTTTCGCCAACTAGCTGGTAATTGTTTACGATGTAAATAATTACGTGTCGTGTAAACATGTTTCTCTGTACACAGTGAATTACATAATTTACAGCGGACCTGTTAATCCGGTTAATATATGCGTTTACTGTAGCCTGTTTTTAGGAAGCAGAGATCTGCGGTACACCGACGGTTACAATACACGTCTATCACACCCCTGTCATCCAAATGTTATAGCTCTCGAATGATCGAAGCAGGATGGACAGCTATTATGACCGCCGATGTACCCTAATCCTAGATCACATAATTCTTCGAGGGAACAGACTATAATGCATGTATGAAATCGACACTTTACCCATCAGATATACATACGTATACATTGTCCCTAATTTACTGTAAATAAACCGAACACTACAATTTTCATGAAAATATTGCCTACATACAGTGACTCCTACAAATATTCGGACACTCTTAAAAAGGCGATAACTTTTTTAATATTGTACTATACTTTTTGAACTTTTTTGGGAAGCTAGAGCTAGTTTACCACAGGATGTGAAAAAATTTTTCCAAAAATTCCAATTGATCGGAATTGTAAAAGAAATACTAAAAGTTGCATTTTACAACTTTTTTATGCGGGCATATATTGAAAATTTAAAAAATACGTTTCGTAGATCTTTGCGAATTAAACATATTTCGAACATTTCGTTAAATTCGGTCGACGTTGCACTGAGCTACAAACGTTTAAAGATAGTAAAAACTGCAGATTTTCACGATTTTCGGCCTATAACTGTAGATTCTTACATCTTTCAATGCCTGTCGCTTTTTTCCGCATCAACCGATTTCGATGAAACTTTCACAGTGCATATAATTGGCACAGATCTGCAAAACGTGTATTTTTTAAATTTTCAATATAGGCCCACATTAGAAAGTTGTAAAACGCAACTTCTGGTACCTTGTATGCAATTCCGATCAATTGCAATTTTCAAAATTCCTTTTCACATCCTGTGGTAAACTAATTACTCTAGCTTCCCGAAAAAGTTGGAATCGTACAGTCCAATTTTAAAAAAGTTATCGGCTTTTTAAGGGTGTCCGAATATTTGTGGGAGTCGCTTTATAATTTATTCTGCAGAACGTTCACCATTTTGAAAATTATTCACACTTCGAATACGCGTTTATTTTACGCGTTGTAGCTAACTTTTCATTTTTGTTTTTTATCCAATTATCCAACACTGACTTGTAAGATTACGCTTTTGCTAACTTTATGAAAAATTTACATATTATCTGATAAGTAATTAAATAGAATTTTATCAAATTTTAAACTACTGCTTTGGTGACCTATGTCCTGCAATTCGTGCAAACAAGTACTGCATAAGAATTTCCAGTGTATCGCGTATTTGAAATGTTGCGTCGATGATGTTTGAGCGATAAAGTCCTTATTTGGGACGACGAGCTTCCAGCGCATGGTTCAAAAGCACTGTAAAAGCTCTGCGTACGCCAAACGGTAAGCGCGAATTCCCGAAACGGTCAGCAACATACGAGCACCGATTTATGCAACGAACGAACATCAAATGCACAAGTCATGGCTTTAATGAATATCAACGGAATTCCACTGGAGTGTGTCTACACACGGTTTTTTCCTGGTCATATCGACGCAATCACCGTACAAACGCAATTCCCTTTTAAAAAGCCGCAGCTTGTTGGCAGATTGGCACGCGGATCCCCGAATCTGTTTTTTTTTTTCTATGTATACTTGTGGAAGCACTCAAAAACATTTCACCTGCCGCTGCAGTGATTATTATTTACCGTCAGAACGAATTAAAAAAAAGACTATCGACTCTTTTATTATTGCGCATATTCTGTGCACAGGCATTAATCCGAGCCATGCAAACGCTCGAGTGTCCGTTCTTTCCGGCCAGCAAAAGGCAAATATTATTGCTCGCCCATCGAAGCGATCAAATATTCTCCATACAATGGCGTGGGATAGTCGGGGGTGAGAGGAAACAGTTTAAGGACACATTAGAACTTGTTAAAATATGACGCGTGCCACTGGCACATGCATGTAGAGCTTGTAGCTGAAGGGTCAAATCAACGATTCCAACTTGAACCCTCGCTGAACGAGTGCGGGGTCGTTCTGGCCCCAAACGGTGGAGTTTCTGCTGCAAGAAGCAATGACTGAACCCTCGGAGAAGCAGCAAAACGCACTGTTTTAATTCAGCCATGGAATGCTTTGAATTCGGTGACTAAGAATATTAATCTAGTGCTATTAAATCAAATTATGTAGTAGGTTCCGAGTCCTTGGTGATAGAGCAAAATGCACTGTTCCGATTCAGGCGGAAGTTTCCAGTTTCGAAAATTTACCAATGACACTGTTGATGGTAACAATTCGTAGAAACTTCTGCATGTAGAAAATTCACTGCGCGCATGGACAATATGAATAATCAAGGGTCATCAGATGGAAAGATTGCTGCGGCATCGGAATTCTCAGTGAAATAGGAAAATGTTCTATGTCAATTCAATCATGTGAATTGTTCAGTTTAGAATATTCACTAGAGATTTTGTGGATTCGTGAGAATGACGAGTACATACAATTTGAAAGGATAAGGAGATTAAAAGAATTTAAAAATATGTGATTTTTGTTAAACTGTATGCGAAGACTGTTGTTCAATCTGTATCATTTTTGTAGCGGCAAAATAAATGTTCGTGTTGGCTTTCCGTTATATTAGAAACTAGTGTCAGTTGGCGTTAAGTTTTTCGAAAAGGAGGTAATTACGTTTGGTCGATAATGTTTTAAAGAGATATTTTTATAGAAAAACCTCTGGTGGGGCAGATTGATACATCTCGTTTTTGGATTCTTTTCTTCTATTCGTAGAAAAATGGTTCGAAATTATATTTTTAAAAAAAGACTGAATATCGTAGGATTAATTTGAGAAAGCGTATGCCACAACGTAAGAAGATTCACTGGCACTGAAGCAATCTAATATGTGCAAAGATATTATAATACAGATTACGTGAACATGTCCATAATAAATACATAGGAAGAATACGGCACGAAACGTGTTAGAACCTCCCAAAGAGAACATTTGAAATAAACTTGTTAAAACAGTCGTCTACTCTCCAGCACCGCTAACTCAAGGTTTAGAACGTGCACAGAGGTGCCCGCTTAGTGGTCGCTTGTCCTGGTCCATTAGTATCCTCGCGCCATCCTAGCCAGTTAGACTGGTGCTTAGCAAGCTGGGCTTTGTGAAAACTCACTTTCACTCGACATTACACACTGCATCCCTTAAACTCAAATGAAACAGGCCGACGCGTCGGAAGAAAACGGTAGCCGACTTCTGGAGGCTAAGCACGATACAAAATCCGAAAGAACCTTGGACCTCTAAGCGGGTACCACTGCTGGAGAGAGTTTGCCGCCAAGTTGACGCGTGTATTCTTGACGGAATCGTGTGTTCACCAGGTGGTTCTGAACAGAAATGATTGCGCACTCACCGGAACCGGTAGAGTTGTCGGTCCAGGCGGTCCTGGTAAACACCGAAATGAGGAACACCGTCGTCAGGAACCGCGAACGGTTCTCGATGGTCCCAAGAACACACTTCACACGTTCACTGGTCATCACGGTACCAAATCGACGACAGGATACGCGACCGGCATCCCGACTGAAGGGTTCGCCGAGCGCGAACCCCGAGAGCGTGTTTCCCTTGCCCCTACCCGCTCCTACGCGTTCCCGCCACGCGCAGACGCCTCGATGTTCACGGGTTTCTAACTCTTGAACTTACCCCTGATGTCGCGACGCCCGCAAACCCCCCTCGCCTCGTCGCGGCGACACTCTCCTAATCCTACTCACTTATCTCTTATCAATAGGTGACGATTAATTATCACCGCACCGGGCTGCGTTTCAAGCAAACGCTTTGCTTGCTTGCTTGCTAACCGGCCGAAGCACCTGTAGCACGCCGCCGAACCGGTGCCATCTTTCGCCGGCCAATCGCCGAAGGTGTACGAGAACACCAAATTTTCGGAGGTCCCGGATTTTCGAATTCTTGTGATGGGTCGGGATATTGTAGTACAATCCGGATATATTCGGGAACCCTAATATGGATCGGGCATCCCGAATATTCTCGAGGGTCCCTAATATTCTCGGAAATCCCTAATATATTCCCCGGAATCCCTAATATTCTCGGGGACCCCTCACATTATTCTTGGTGATCTCTAATAATTTTGGGAGTTTCGAAAATTTTCGGGACTCCCAAAATAGAATATTAGAGATTACCAAGAATGTGAGGGGCCTCCGAGAATATTAGGGATCCCCGAATACCAGAGCTGGGGAAAATAGTATTTTAAAAAGTAAATAGTAAATAATCCTATTTATTTTAAAGTATGTGTACAACTTTGAAAATAAAATAATCTATTTGAGGCAGTAATTTTTTTGAAAATAGTATTTTATTTGAAGAATATTGAAAATATTTGTATTTTGTTAAATATTATTGCTGAAAACAATGGTTCGAATTCAATAAATTTATGGGTGTAAATCGTCTCTTAACAATAAGATAGACTAACAGTTCTCTGAATCTCGATCGACAATTGTTTAAACTACAATTAATATTATCGGCGCACTGGTTCGATCAATTGGACAATAAGCAAATTTGCAAAAATATCACATGATTAATTCTTACAGACGCAATACTGAAATTTTCTATTCTTGAAAATGGTCTAAATTGAGACCGAAACGTTGAATTAAATTTCATGTGATAATATTAATTGTAGGATAAGATAGACTGTATGTTTATGCGGTTTCTCAGAGTATTATAACAATGCAAAAAGTAAAATATTTTATTTCGTGTCTCTGATTGTTAAAATAGAAATATTTTATTTTGGGGATCAAATTGTTGAAATAGAAATATTTTATTTAGACTACTATTTACTTTAAGCAAAATAAAATCTAAAATATTAAATAGTATTTTAAATATTTGTTTCGCCAAATAATGCCCACCTCTGCCGAATACATATATTCAGATTATACTATGTACAGCGTGGTCCCCGCAACTTGCACACCTATAATAACTTCGAAAGTATGCGTTGCACGGAAAAATTTTGTGTACAGAAGTTGCATCGTCTGAAGGGGTACATTATAGAATATTAATTGTTTTCTTGTGGGTGGAGTGGTGGAGGAGATCTGAAGGTCACCTTGATTTTTTAAAATAGAATGTCCTTTTTTATACCATAGATCGATAGAGTATCAGATTCTGAGTATAAAAGTGTTGACCTCTATATGACCTAAATCTAATAGTTAACCAGATATTATCGTAACAATTTTCTTTCTTCTTTGGATAGTATCTCGTTAACTATTAGGTTTAGGACATATGAAGGTCAACACTTTTATACTCAGAATTTGATACTCTATCGATCTATGTTATAAAAGATAGGACATTCCATTTAAAAAAAGAAAGTTGACCTTCGGATCTGCTCCACCACTCCACCCACAAGAAAACAATTAATATTACATAATGTACCCCTTCACACCATGCAACTTCTGTATACAAAACTTTTTCGTGTAACGGATACTTTGGAAGTTATTATAGGTGTGCAAGTTGCGTGGACCACCTTTACATCCCGACTCGTCCCCACCATCGGGTATACATTTTCGGGTTATCGCATACAATCAATGCCCTTGATGCGTTCGAGAGCTGCAGATCCCAGCATTTTAAGGCTACACGTTTTGCAACTGCACCGATGCACCGATCCTGACAGATTCGAGGAATGCAAGGCTCCAATGTTAGTGGACACACCCTGTATTTACCTTTAATGAGAAAAATGACGTTACCGCACATAATACACAGCAATATTGAAACAGTAATACGACTGTTACGAAAACAGAATTATAAAGGCTTTTCACAACATTTTTGAAAACATCGTCGTATATAATTAAAATTAAATGTTATATTATTGTATATTAAAATGTAATTGGAGTATTTTATATTGAAATGAAATATTAATTCTCTTGTATTAAAACAAATGTGAATCATGTTGTATTGAAACACATGTTAATTACTTTATATTCTAGAAGGGAGGGAACATGTTCGTAATATTCTGCAGTCAGCGCGCTCACGGAGGCTTCCTTGCCCGTCATTCATACTCCATCTAACAATAAGATGAGCTTGCTGTTTAGGAACCTCGGCGAATAAATTTTATTTTTCTGCTACTTTGGGTAACAAATATATAAAGTTTCGAGGTAAACAGGAAACAAAGTTAGCGAGTTTTCTTTAAAGATTGACGTGAAACCAGGTGGAGAGCTGGTCAATAGCTCGAGCTTGTCGCTTGTATCGTGGAGCGACATCATCTAAAAACTAAAAAGACATATTTCGAAGAGTATAAAGAGTTGCAGAGTTCATTCGTGTCTCAATTAAGCTGATAGCTTTTAATTATTTTTATTAGATCGATAATGCTATCACAGCTCTACAGAATTAATATTGCGAATAATATGATCAAATATTATCACAGACAGAAATAAAACTGTTTCTCCACTTTTTCCGATTCTACCTTTTCATTTTGCTTTTTATATAATGCAATTATTAACAATTACAATTTATTATACAATCTGGGCAATTTAAATTGTCCATCTGTACGCGGTAATTATAATATACATCAAAGGTAATAATAGAGATCGGTTACAAAACAATACGTCATCGGGTTAACAATCACATTTAATAATAAATTGCTCTAATAATAAATCGATAATTAATCGCTAATTAGATACAACTTCGCCTAACTTCACGCTTCCAATAAAGTCCGTCAATCCGACCTTTGGAATATTTCCGCGCAATATTCCGAATAATCATCCGCTGACAAGGAACGTCGATTATTCAATCAACGGGAACCATGGCGCACTTAATGACTAATTGTAAGATTAGGGATCATCGGGGCTGGGTCTATTGTGATTACGATAGATCGTTAAGCGATATTAATCATGTTCCTGCTGAACTGAAGAGACCTATAAATGCGAAACGGTCAGGATTATACGTGTATTGAAGGCCCCCTTTATATCGCCATAAATCTTGCACACGCCATCAAGTTAAAGTATATTGCGCGCATTATACAGTATAGAAATAAAGTTTTCGTGCACGGTGGGCAACCTAAATGCTGACGAGAATGGAAAAATGTAGGAAACAGAGTGACGAGAATGGAAAATTTAGAAAGCATTTGCAGACTGTAAAATATTTAAAAATTTTTACTTATTCAAAATATCCATTCGAAACGATGGAAAATATTCATAGTTCCCGACAGTACAATGTGTGACGTGGAATACACCTTTCAATCCACAACGTTAACAAACTTTTAATTGCGAAGCACTATCGACAAATTCGGGGCTGGAATCGTTCAAATTTTTACACATCAATTTTATTTTACACGTACAGTTTCGAATAAACGTTTCTGATATTAATGCTAATACTCTTATTGGTCGGAATGCGAGTAGCTAATAATTGAAATTAGAAGCATTATAATCCCGAGTGAAAACTACTGCCAAACAATACCTGGAGGAGTAGCTCTATTTCTGTCATCTGTTAGAGTCAAAATTTAATGCTTGGATCGGAAGCACTCGTCTGAAAAGCTAAATAAGCGGTAAATGAACTTGCAATGCGTGCCATTCACTGAAAAATTCCGAAGGAAATACTGTGGCGATAATCTGAGCCGTCGAGTGGTCGTTAATAGGTTAATTAAGCTTATCGAAGGGAGGCACGAAATCGAGATCGAAAGGCCGGCCGATGGAAGGTTGAGGGCGGTTGAACGAGCGCTGGATGGAAAAAGTTATCGGCCGTTTAGTGCACGGCGCACCTGAAAGTAACGTGTAAATACGCTTGTAATCTGTGTCTCCACGCCTACACGCGACAAAATCTCGGAGAGGGTGAGTAATGATCCTTCAGAAGGCGCGGATTACAGAATCGTGGCATATGGAGGGACGCTGCGCCGCGCCGCGCCGTGTGGAGGATAAGTTCTTGCGAATGCCCATGTTGGAAGGCGTGTCTGGGAGACTCGAAGGCGCCAGAAGACACACTGCCATTGTAGCTTCCAACTTCTGACGATGCTGGTCCTCCTTTCTCTCCTTCCCTTTCACTTCCTCTTCTCGGTACCTCCTGCCACCAACGTTCGCCTCTCTTTCTCTTTCTCTTTACTCCTCTCCTCTCCTCTCTCTGCTCTCCTCAGGGATCCTCCGCGATCCTCGCCCCTCAGATCCTCTCGCAGCTTTTGCAACCCCCCCGCTGCACGACTAACGCCTGCCAGTATCACGCTAGCCCTTGAATCCTCGAGTACGAGCGAAAATTCTCTTCTACCTTTTTCCTTTCGTCGATTCCGAAGCCAATCGACCGTGCTCCCTCGACTACTTACTCACCCTCGCCTCGCTCCATATTTTGCATTCGCTCATGAACCGTGCAATTGTTCCCTCTGATTCCTTCCATCCTCGTCGCGTATCAATCATCCTCAATTAACGCAAGACCTTTATTACAATGCCCATTATCAGCGGCAAATTATCGTCGCCGATACGAGAATTTTCAGGTCAAACGATTGTTCCCGGTCCCTGGAATCACCGCTTTTACATTTCTTATTTCGCAATTATTTCAATTGTAAAGACTGCCGATTCTATCGAATCGCGTCGGCTCCTAATGTTTTTTAGTATGTACTACGTTGGATCAACGTCTGCTAATAATTCTAAGTGGACAGGCAAATGGTATCTAGTTTTTGCACTATATTGTTGTTTCTTAAAGTTTCAATTTGCTCAGAACACGCAACAAATTTATTTGGAAAAAAATTTTATAAAAAAAATTAAACCGACTTCAAAAAAATGCATTAAAAAGTGTGAAATAATTTCCATTTAATTTATATGAATACACACGATCTTAAATACAATACAGTAATCGCTCCTTCGTTGTCCTGAATCGTGGGCACGATCGTTGTCCAGTGCCTACCCACTCCACTGCCTGTCAACGAGAGGATTAGGCCTGCGTGGATCTGGTCGCCAGATGTGTCCCAGGACTGTCTAGACCCGCGCAGAACGGAGAACAATAGGAAAGGAATATGGCAAGGAAATAAGGAGTTTTTTAAAGCCAAACAGTTGACTGTTTTTGATTGCGAATGCTTTTCTTTGTCATTTAACTAGCCGTTTCACTAAAGACGCAGTCATAAATCAAAAATAGTGTCCGGGCACGGTCGTTGTCCGCTCAAACCCCCGGCCTTTGGACAACGAAGGAGCTTTTACTGTACAAGCTTTTCGGGGGCGGCGAGAAATTGAAAATGTTCCAAATGACAGATGTTGCTGATTATGATTTCATTGGAATATGGTGGACTTGGAAATCAGTAGGTGGGAAGAGAAGATACATTAATATGTGACAGCATGTAGAAGAATGTAAGAATGTTCGTAATTTCCAGTGTCGAAAATTTTCAATTTTGCGCCGCCTCCGAGGAGATTGTATTGTATTTAAGTTCGTGTGTATTCACATCAATTAAGTGGAAATTATTTCATATTTTTTAGTGCATCTTTTTAGTGCGTTTTTTCCAAGTCGGTTCAATTTTTTTTTATTAAAATATTTTTATTTCACACTCTTTAGTGGAACGAGCAGAATTTGTAGAACACCGTAAGATGGTTTTTCGGTCGTATTGGTTATTTGCAATAAAAAGAGACATACCCTACAAAATGCAGAAGGTTTCATTCTGATCGATCTATCCATCTCGGAGAAACCGGTGAGCATACATGAAATAATTCATTTTTCGCAAATAAAACCGTAAGGAATAAAAAAATGCGAAATTTTTCACGAGGGACCACCCCGGGGACATACTTTACAAGATGCAAAAGGTTTCGTTCCGATTGGTCCATCCATCTCGGCATAATCGGTGAACATACATTTTAAAAAATCGGAAAAAAGCACGTACAGATCGAATTGAGCAACCTCCGCCTTTTTCGAAGTCGGTTAAAAATTAAGAACAACTTAAGCGGGAAGCGCAGCCTGAGTCGGCCAGTATTTACGTCGAATGTACCATGGGAAAGAAACATTCTTCTGATGATGTTGTTAAAGAAATATTCACAATATTATTATTGCTTTCAGTCAACAGTCCAATACAGACTCTGAACATAATTTAACTGTTAGATTTTCCATTGGAACAGAAATGAAATAATCAAGAGCAGCCGCAGCAGCGATTTCTTTAATCTCGTCGCGCATCCCGCGGACCCGGACAAATTTGTTTCATTTAATAACTAACGAGGAGATTTTATTTTAATAGCGCTTCAAAATTCCGTTCACGTAATCGAGTGTGACCTGGATCTCTTGCGCGAGCATTAAAATCCATTAAATTTTCATTACAATTTTTCTCGTATTCATTACAGTTCCCAAGACGTAATAGGAAAATATAGAAACGCGTATTAATCTTTCCGTGCTCCGACCGCAATGTTTAACAAATTTTGATCAAAGTTTACACAAGTCTCTTGACTGTATGATAATAAATAATTTCTTCAGTAGTCTACGCACAAGCCACCACCAATTTCCTGACCAAGCCGAATCTAGTTTTAATTCACTCCTTAAATATTTAATTATTAAGATTGCCGTGGTTCTGCTTAAATTTGTACTGATAATTATTTCATATTGCATGTATAATGTATACATATACAGGGAGGTCCCGTTTAAATTAGGACACCTAAATATCTCTTCAAGTTATTGTGATGCAAAAAATATTTGTTACATAAGATCAAGGTCATTTCAATGTCATGTTTTTATAAATATCTGAATGTATTTTTCGATCAGTTACCCGATGCAATACAAAAAAATGTAGTTATTTATCAAAAAACATCGACGATCTTGATAACTCCGAAAAAGATGACCTTCGGAAAAAAATATTCGTGCCAGATGTTTGGTCCATTGACACCATGCACATTACGTAACAAATATTTTTTGCATCATAGTGATCTGAAGAGATATTTAGGTGGCCTTATTTAAGCGGACCACCCTGTATATTGATTATATGAAGTTAATTTCCACTTAACAATTCAATAAGAATTAAACAGATTAAATGAATAACTATTTTCAACGTTCTTCTCAAGAGCTCATCATGCGCAGGTATGACAATGCAACGAAGCTTAGTCGTTCCTCATGGAATAACGACAAGTTCCAAGCAAAACGCTTCCGAAGACAATGACTTCGTGATAGTAATCAAAGACAGTGAACACGATGCAGGCATACTTTGAAAGCAACGACAGCCTATGCTCCCTTCGAGGGCGCCACACCGCGCCGGATACAACGCGCCGATGTATTTAGGAACGTGACACAAGGCGCGCGCTCCCTTCTGTCTACCTGCATGGCCACAAAGTTACATCTCGTAAATTGCGTTTGTCAACAACGGCTAATTGCCTCTGAGAATGTTGCCCAACTATGAAGAGCCTCATAATTAGGCCGATGGAACGCCGGGGAATTCAATTATTTGCCGCGCGTAAACACAAAGAAGAAATAGTCCCCGAATTCTTGAATACCGTGCACGTTGATTATCGCACATCCATTGTTGGATGACCAACACACTGTATATGTTTTAGAACATTTATTTCAGTCGTGAAAAGATTTATGTTAAACTTCGTAGGCTTGAAAAGGTTGGTTTTATCCGTCAAATCATTTAAATTAAATTAAATTAATTAAATAAAGTCAGCACATGATGAACATGTGTATAGAACACAGAGTTGTGCAGAATTACAATTGAATTACTCCAGGAATTCTAATTACAAAGTAATTGAATTACATTGCAATTTAGTTATATTGTAATTTCTAATTCAGATCTTCATTCAATTAAATTACAATGTAATTCGTAATTGCAATGGAGTACAATTATAAAATTCATTGTAACTCAGTTATATTGTAATTTATAATTCAGATCTTCGTTCAATTAAATTACAATGTAATTCGTAATTGCAATTACAGAACAATTTTTAAATACTTTGTAATTAAATTACATTAATTACGAATTTCGATGTAATTAAATTAAAATTTAAAATTGAAGAATGATAAAGTAATAGGTAAGAAGAGGTTGAAAAATCCATGTGTAGGTTTCAAACAGAAGGAATCTATTATTTATAAATTTATAACATCTGAACAGAAATAACTTCTGCGTTACACATTTTTTAAATTTCAACCATAAAGCAAACAAGCATATGAAAGAAAAACATAAAAATATATCGCACTTCTTCAAAGTTCTGGCCTATAATTTGGAGAGCTTTATATTAACTGTATTGTATTTCAATTATATTGTATTTCAATTATATTGTGTATTTCAATTATACATTGTATTTCAATTATATTGTATTTCAGTTATATTGTATTTCAATTATATTGAATTTCAATAATATTGTATTTGAATTACACATCCGATTAAAATACTTAGTAATTGAATTACATTGTATTTCAATTATAGAGTAATTCAGTTACGACGTAATTGAATTGTAGATATATAGTAATTCAGTTACGACGTAATTGAATTGTAGATATATAGTAATTCAGTTACGACGTAATTGAAAGAAAGAACACTGGCTAATTCAATTACATTGTAATTCAATTACGCAATTACGTCGTAACTGAATTATTAAGTATTAATTGTATTTGTTGTTAATTGAATTACAATGTAATTGAATTAGCACAACTCTGGTATGGAATGCCAGTGTTCTTCCTTTTTTTGATAATTTGAATAGGTTGAGGTTCCTAAATTAATTTTTGTCATAAATGCATAAAATCCGCAGTCTATTAATAAGTGTGCAGAAGGTATGAATAATTTCCGCGAGGGTTGCGAAAAACGGTTCGATTGGATTCTGCCCGACGCAGCGTAGCGCCGCGTTGGCGTAAAGAAGGCTTCCGTTGTTGGAAATGTTGTCGAACTGTGGTGGGAACTCGTGGCAAGTGCCAGCAAAATATTGACTTTGCTAGAAAACAGGCATACTTCTCGTTTTACCTCACAATTATACTTGAATTGAATTCAACCGGCTGTCCAACGCGATTGAGAAGTAAAACCGCCGGCCCATTGAGCTGCTCCGCTGCATTGGCTTTCGTCTTTTCGTTCCGTGTTAGTTCCGCTTCAACGTTTGATGTTAAAAGGGATCGCGCGCATACTTACAGTCGCGCACTGTTCTCCCCGAATAATATTTCATCTTCGACGGGAATGCTAAGAGAATAAAGAGGGAAACAACGCGAAAGAAATGAAGATATTACCTCTCGGAGATACTCCTTGACGAGTATACCCCTTGCCTTACCATTTGTTTGATGATTACGCTCGCAACAGTTGTTTCGTTCTTAATAACTGCTTGGCCGAGAAAGGAATTACATTTACCTTGTAGACGACCATTTGTTATAACTTACAACGATTAAATATTTGTAATCGCCAGATTGAATTTTCATTAAATTAGATTCAACATTTGTACCGCGATCCCATTTAAGAAATGCGTACAATGTTCTAGTACATAAATATAGTCGCAGGAATGAAATGGAAATTAGAAATTAGCAGGCAATTTTTTATCTCGTAGTACTTGATCAAATTTTACCTGAAATACTTAACTAAAATTAGTTAACCATTGAATAATAGTTATGGAGAATTATTGCGAGTGATAAGCGCTTGAGTTTCTAACTATTATTGTCTTTAACAAGATTACTATATGATCTCTCGAATTACGATAATGTGTTCATTAGCGAGGTAACTTCAGTACCGCCTCCTCTGTTTGATAATTCCTGTGCGAATCGATTTTCAATATGCCCAATTACTTTTTTAGACATTTTGCTATCTGCAGGAACGATTTGTAGTTGTAGTTTGTACATTTTATATCCGCTCATTATGATTAATTCGCTTTTCCTTGGTTTGAAAAAACAAATTGTTAATTCGCTTGCTAATGTAAATTTTAACGCAGCTCGTTTCTTCACAATTCACTGTGATAACGGGTCGATTTAACTAGTTGAAACTGAAATTCGTAGATTTGTTACACTGTATTTTCCAAGCGAGTTAAAGATGATCCATTGTACAGTCATCAATCCTCTATCAACGACGTTTTCCAGAACGTTTGCTCATCGGGCAAGATGGAGCCATTCTTGCTATACTTTATCCTGGAGTAGCGGATCCTCGTAATACTTGTTGTGTATGTGCGACGAATCGATTTTCAATATCCCCAATTACTTTTTTAGACATTTTGCTATCTGCAGGAACGATTTGTAGTTGTAGTTTGTACATTTTATATCCGCTCATTATGATTAATTCGCTTTTCCTTGGTTTGAAAAAACGAATTGTTAATTCGCTTGCTAATGTAAACTTTAACGAAGCTTGTTTCTTCACAATTCACTGTGATAACGGGTCGATTTAACTAGTTGAAACTGAAATTCGTAGATTTGTTACACTGTATTTTCCAAGCGAGTTAAAGATGATCCATTGTGCAGTCATCAATCCTCTATCAACGACGTTTTCCAGAACGTTTGCTCATCGGGCAAGATGGAGCCATTCTTGCTATACTTAATCCTGGAGTAGTGGATCCTCGTAATACTTGTTGTGTATGTGCGACGAGCAGAAGACTTGCTCGTCAACAGTAGGTCATGCTGTAAGTTCGTATAGACGCGGAAGCGGTAATCCTGATTCAGGAAAGGCATCTCATCCATAGTACATACGCGATCTAGCGGTTAAGTTGAGTGGGTGACATAACGAGGTTAGCAAGGAATGCAAGGACAAGCTTTCAAGGGAACACTGCCTATACCTCGGGACCCGGGACCCAGGACCTACATAGCTGTCCTCGTCCTTCTCCACCTCCGAGCTACTTCAACACGTCAGTGCCTCTATCCCACTTGACTCGCAGCCCTTCTAACCCTCTGTTTCCACCAGCGCTTCTGGCCGTTTTAGCCTCAGTACCTCCTACAACGTCGTTCAAACCTGCCTTTGTGGTGGGATAGCTCCCGACCTACGACACCATTCACTCGAGTTACAACTACCCTATTCTCTTAGAGCAACCGTCTGACGTACACCACCTATACGGATGTAATACGCGCACATCGCCGCTCTCATTACGAATTATTGCCCGGAAAACTTATGTTGGCTTCTCTCGTCGCGGGTCGCGGTCATGCGAACACATGCAGCGCGCGTCGACCCTGATAACACCAAAATATTCATGTAAAGTATTAGGTTGTTCGGTGAGTATAGTTCACGTATAACATACTCAGTTAACTTCACCAACGTAATTTCGTGCCTTGCAACGCTTGATAACAGTTGAAACCTTTCAAGCGTTTTACGTAAGCGTATACAAGCGATAGTAGTAATAGATACCCAACGAAAACATCCTGTAAACAGGAGCCAAGTTCCTATGGCCGTAAAAAGTTGTGAGATCAAACTAAATACGGCCGAGTTCGTTAGTTTAGAAATACCTCTTGCAATACTGAAAAAAGCGTTTGTTGAAATTAGTTTAAAAGAACGCTATTTAATTTTTAAAGAGTTACGTGGAGAGCTAAATTATCCAAACATGGCCGTTACTTTTTAAACCAATGGCCATAAAAGGTGTTAGGCAGCGGCCAAGTTTGAATAATTTAGCTCTCCATGTAACCCTTTGAAAATTAAATAGCGTTCTTTTAAACTAATGTTTACAAACGCTTTTTTCAGTATTGCTAGAAGTATTTCTAAGCTAACGAACTTGGCCGTATTTTGTTTGATCTCGCAACATTTTACGGCCATAGGAACTTGGCTCCTGTTTACAGGATGTTTCTCTTGGGATTTCATCAATTTTTGTTGAAATTTCATCAATTATCAAGTAAAATTTCAAACTTTGATAATTATTCCTTTGAGTGTTTGTTATGGTGGACCTATATGTACCAAAGAATCCCGCACTAATCATATGGAAAATCTATCCCGGTAAAATCAGTTGGATTTTTCATATGTTGCAGCTGTATGATCTACTGAACAAAAGATGTAATGGGCACAAAGCTCAATAATGGACAGTTATCGAGTTATAATCAGTGAAACATGACAAATTCGAGCTGCCGAATACTCAAATCTCTGGAAGTATTTATTTTTTGGAAAAATGTTTGAAACAAAAATAGTAGGGTTTCACAAAATCTGTTAGGTGGTGTACATTATTTTTGAATTTTGAATGACCTTGAAAAGGTCTGCGAACAGAAATCTTGCACAAAAATCTCTGCTGTGACACGCAAAGATTTCTGTTCACAGACCTTTCCAAGGTCATTCAAAATTAAAAAATAATGACACCACCTAACAGATTTTGTGAAACCCTACTATTTTTGTTTCAAACATTTTTCCAAAAAATAAATATTTCCCGAGATTTGAGTATTCGGCAGCTCGAATTTGTCATGTTTGACTGATTATAACTCGATACAAAATATTAATTATTAATTATTAATTTAAAGAATAACCCAGGTACATTTAAAGATATGACGACGACCTTGATTTTTTGTTGAAAATCGATTCTTTTTGTCATTTAACAAATTGCAATTTCTTGTCGGTTAAATACTGATTAATTTTGGTAAGAAACACTTTCCTGACTAATTTGTGCCGCACCCTGTATGTATGCGAAGAATGTTTAATTTTTCCGGGGAAAGTCGGTTAGTTCTGTTAAGGAACTCCTCGAAAACGTTAACAGGAAACTCGTAGTCTCGCAATATTTGCGATTTAAACATTTTTCGTCGAGATCGATGGACTTTCGGAACTTGAATTGAACGTATTGGTAATTATAGTTGTAAACACAGAACGAGCGAGAGTGCCATTAAATTTCGTTCGAAGCGACGACGGCGCCACTTCAGTTTTCAAGCAGACTGCGAATCATTAAAGAGGGTGCGAGGCCTCGGCTTTTGTGCGGAGAAAGTTCGTTTCAGAAATATGCCTGAATGGCTGTCAGTGGTATTTCGCAAACGAGAAGTCATTTAAACGCTTATGAGCACTTGATGCTGATAGGAAAGTCAAATGCACTGTTTCCCCTTCCAACCCCCTGCCACCCCCGCACTCCTTCGCCATTCTGCTCCGGCGCCCCGACTGCCGTTCCTTTCTCGACACGAAACGCTCCAACAAATCGCAGCACGCGCTTCTCATGGTGTCAAACTTCTTCCACTTCCTCCGACCCGCCCTCCTCCTCCCCGCTTCTACATTTCACCTTTTTAGCATTTCTATGTACCGCGGACATTAACTTAAAAATTGGTTCCCCGAATCCATAATTCGTTCTTCCATCGCTTCACCGTCCGCGAAACTTCTAAACACTCTTTTCCAGTTTCCAACTACACAAACCTTCGTGGATTCCGAACAATCATTTCGCGCTTTATACCGGCGACATAAAGGCTCGCTGTTATACACCGGTTGTCGAAACGGTTACAGTTCGATCGCGACTGTAACCCTTGGAACGTCCGCGAACGTTTCGCAAAATTACCGTGGCACTTTTAATAAAACTGAAATTGAAGAGCTCACATTTATCACAGCGATCACTCCTCCCAACATTTCAGCTCCCTCTGATGCTAATGAAATTCGGTTTACTCGAGCACGTCGTAACAAGAATTAATTTCTAAGCGTGGACGTGAAGTTTTATATCGCTCAATTATGATCGCTGCAATAGCTAATTTTGTAATGTTCCCATTTTTATTCGTTGCGATAAAACTCAAATGGGGATACCATTCACCTTTGTTAACGTTTCTTAATTGATATTGAACGGACCTGCATATCATTACAGTCTTCATGTTGCGAAATTTTTATTTCAAAGACTTTATACTATCGATAAACGTATCGACGTATTTTTCGAAATGATTAGCACAATGTATCCAATAAACAATTGACTTGAGATCTTAATATTTTATTCTCGGGTATCCTGCATTAAAACTCGCGGTATGAACTGTACTCGTAATTTTGATTCGTTTAAAGTCCTCGACAAAATAATAAGTACATGGCTAAACACTTTTCAACGGAACCCTCAATAGCAACAGCAATTTTCATTATGAACTAACAAGTCACCCTGAATGACGTCGTCTAATAGTTCCATCTAAGATTGCAATGTAAAAGAAAATTTCTATGCTTTCTTTTGATACAACACAATTATTGAAAATCCTATTAATAGACTACCGGTCTGTAATGTGTTGAAAATATGCTAAGTGTCTTATTATTTTGTCGAGGACTGTATGTATAGAAAAAAAGTTGTCGAAAATGTTGACCTTGACAACATATTTCAAGGGCAACGCGATCGGAGCTGGGTCCCCTTTTGTCGGTGTTTTGCCATTTGCAGTGTATCCCTTGACTGCTAAAGGTTAATTGTTTTTACTTGAAAAAAATCACACATGTACATACTTGAAAGCCCGGTAACTGCGTGTACAAACTCCCAATGAAAAATGTTCGATAGATTTTCGGAAGAAAATTCGTGAAAATTCGCGCGGAAACGATCTCGAAAACCAGAATATCCGCTTAATCCGAGATTTCGCAAAGAGCAGCAGCATTCCGCGATATTCGGCTAGTTTCCCGCGGCGCGGCGTTCGCTCCGCGAATATCCGGCGAAAAACAAACGGGGCTCGCCCTTCGAAAATGTTTACGCGGATAGCTGATCACAAACACATAAAATAATATGACACATCCGAGGACGCCGCAAATGCGACGCGACGCATGGCTACGTTCCGACGCCGGGAACCGCAGTTTTGTTTATTTCATTTTGTTTGGCCAACAACAAGGTGCCACCAATTTCCGGGGCCAATATCACCGTTAATATTGATTCCCGCTGTCCCCGAGTAAAATGAAACGGCGGCGCTGAGTAGCGCTCTGTACAATTACACAGAGACCTCCTCGGACGTACGCGCACGCGAGAACGATTCGTCGTTGGCGCGTGTGCACGCGCACACGGAACAACACGCATTAATCTTTATGCGTAAATCTACGGGTGATGCACGACGAGTCCCGGAATAGAACCATTATTATGTGCGGCCGTTAGGGCAATACACACGGCTGCCGAATAAGATTTATCGCGTAGATTATGACACGCGCTCGATACGAATTGTCGAATCCCGCAATGTTTGTTCTTTGAACGCGTGTGTGTGGGGCGCGCGAGACGGAGCCGTTCGAAACCAGGCGCCCACGAAAGATTACATTATCGGGGCCCGTGATTAATTACGGACACCCACCGCGTTACCGGTTTAATCGTTAAAAGGCTCCCTCAAATGTGAGCTCATTATTGTGCGATATAAATGCGCTGCAAGCGTATACCAAAACGCGACCGCCGCGTGCGCAGTGTCCCACGAAACTGATACCAGCTTAATACGTGAGCCTCCGCTATAAGATTCGTTAGAGTGTTCAATTGACTACAGGAATTTACAGTCTCGATATACAGGGTGTCCCAAAATTCCTTCAACAGCCGGAAATGAGAGGTTCCTGACGTCATTTGAAGCAACATTTTCCTTTGCAAAAATGTTATTCGCGGCTTTGTTTAGGAGTTATCAACGAAAAACACGGACCAATCAGAGCGCGACCTAGACGCGAGTTGGCACAGTCGGTCCGGCGCGCCAGCTGTCTATTGGTCGACTGTGCTAACTCGCGTCTAGGTCGCGCTCTGATTGGTCCGTGTTTTTCGTTGATAACTCCTAAACAAAGCCGCGGATAACATTTTTGCAAAGGAAAATGTTGCTTCAAATAACGTCAAGATCCTCCCATTTGCGGCTGTTGAAGGAATTTTGGGACACCTTGTATACATATGTATTAATACTTCCGGACCGACATGTCACTTAAATCGTGTACATTCTTTGATCTCTTGCTGCCGGCCCTCAGTGGCCCAAACGGCGGATTTGGAAGTGCAAAAGTCTCAACGCTACTAATAATCGATAATTCTGTGCTACATGTATTCTATACACATTAAGTAAGTATACCAGGTATGTAAATATGAAACCGGAATTTTTGTATAGAAAATACACGTTTACCTATTCGATTAATGCTTTGAAACAAAATGAAACTGATTTGGTACATACAGTGGGTGTACAAAGTATTCGTACACTTTTTAAAAACTAATAAATTTTTTATAATTGTACCAAACGACCTGATTTTCTTCGAATCAATTTGAAGCACTGGTTTACGAAATGATGCGCAGAAAAGATATTACAAAAATTATAATTTATAAGGTTACATGCAAAAATAAAAAAGGCATTTTTTAAAACTTTTTTGTTTGGGTCCTTGATAAAAATTTAAAATATATGTTTTGTTTCAAATTTTCAGTATGTATATAACTAACATATGTGTAGATTTACAAAACATATATTTTAAAGTTTCTTTAATGGCCCAAATAAAAAAGTTTTAAAAAATGCCTTCTTTATTTCTGCATGTAACCTTGTAAATTATAATTTTTGGAAAATCCTTTCGGCATATCACTTCGTAAACCAATGCCTCTAATTGATTCTAAAAAATCAAGTCGTTTTAAAGAGTGTACGAATACTTTATACACCCACTGTAAATATTTGCACCAAAGAATGAAACGTGGAACAAAATTTACCGTTCTGATACATTTCATGGAATAGTGACAATTGGAAATTTTGTTTAAGGTTTGCGAATAGCCAGAACACATTTGCAAGTCATCCGAAAGGGGTGTTGACAGATACGCGATTCGGAGTGTGAAAGAATGATATAATTAAATGAAGAGAATTGTATAGTCAGATATGGATTTGCCGTAGCCGGGTCGTAATCCATCTATTCGAACTGGCATTCAACGAATGTTAAACAAAAGGAGGGGTTATCAAAAGCTGGAAACCCGGTGAAAGAATTCCGTTCTATGGCGTTACGAAGCTTCGGCCCGTGATCCGTTACAGGCGCTTATTTCTTTCACCTGTGAAAATAATGCGCGTGACTGTATGAATATATTGCCGTCCATATCTGCCGGGCCTTTATTGTCGGGGGTGGTGGCAAGGGTCGCTACAGACGAGTAAACGTTTCTTTGTTTCCTTTGATTGATTGTTATCGGATGCACGCGAATAACAAAACTCTTCCCCAGGGATCAATAATTTTTATACGCTACGCCGCCGCGCCGTTGCGCAAGATATTTTATGATTAGTGTTTTTATTTTGCCCGCGATGCTCCGGGGCAACTTTCGCGAATATTCATGGCCGTTCTTGGTGATAGATCTGGCGTTGCCCTCGTGACGAATGCTTCCTCATCTACGCACAGATGATTTGTGTGTGCGCAAATTTTCTAAATACAGGAAAACATTTGCACTGACAATGAAAATGAAAAGAAATTTTTGTGAAACAGCCTATGTATCTGTAATTGAATTATTTGAACGACACAATAGTAAAATGAGGGCACACTATATTTGATCGTAGATTTTCTGAATTCAGGACAACATGTGCACTGACAAAAATGAAAAGAAATTTTTGTCATTTCTATGAAACAGCCATTAAATCTGCAGTTGAGTTATTTAATCGAAAACAAAGAAAATTTGTTTCCAACATTTCTAGACACGTATTAAAGACCTTAATGTGTGCTGTAAATATACAGGGTGTGGCCGGACGGGTGGTACAACCGAGCTTCTAATTGATTATAAAGAATCAGGTTGTTTGGTACAATTATAAAAAAGTTATTCTGTTTTAAAGGGCGTTCGAATACTTTCGTGAGCCACTGTAGTAATTCGAAGAGTTTGGTTAAGTAACAGGTTGATCGGGGACTTCAAAATTTATTGTAAAGTACAATTAATTCGATGGACAGTGTCGAATATTTTTCGGATGTTCATTGAATATCTTGTGGTTAACGTATACATTTGGCATCGGTGATTAAGGAAAGTAATACGTTTGCTACGAATGAAGGCAGCCAGCAGAATTGTGTACGAAGTCTATTAGACGTCTGGCGTACGGGGTAGTTGTAGCAAATGGGGTAACCGTAGAGAAGAACAGAGAAGCTGCATACTGAAGTGAATCGTAAAACTTTATACATCGCCGGGTAATATAGTCTTTGGTGGTGGGAATATTCCAGCTGTTACGTAGGCCACGGTTGCGTTCAAAACTTGCGCCCGATGTAATAGTGCGCAAAATACTGTCGCCAAATTGTTTCACCGTGATTAGGAAACCCTAAAAAGTATGTACCAATCACTTGCTTCACGAGCACTGAACCTGTCCTCTTAACAAGCCCTCTGCGGAAGAAAGACAACGTCAAATCAGTTGGTATTGCCATTGCTTTGAGAAATGCAATCGAGAAAGCAATTGCGGGTTTGTCTATCATCTACAATCTACAGAAACCA
Organism: Lasioglossum calceatum; assembly: GCA_963966675.1. Lineage (NCBI taxonomy): Eukaryota > Metazoa > Arthropoda > Insecta > Hymenoptera > Halictidae > Lasioglossum > Lasioglossum calceatum. The sequence continues at coordinate 20,202,681 of OZ016541.1, forward strand.
CAATGAATCATACCCAACTGAGATTGTCTGGCTTTATTTATTAATACTCGAAGAACATGCGAAATATTTTTTACTAATTTTATTTCGTAATTATTTGAAGAGCCCAAACTCTTTTACATCTGCGTCGAAATCTCGACGGAAAATTTTCGAAAAGATTTTTAATCCAAGGCAATTTCGGAAAGTTGTTCCTGTATTAAAAAACTTCTGTATGCTTTGCCAAGATTGGCGAACGGAGGCAGAGAGTTAGAATTCGACGGGATTGTTCGGTCTGTTTGAAAAAATGTTTGAACACTTCATCGTTTTTTGATAGTCAAAGTAGAGAGAGAGAGAGAGAGAGCCCTTAATGCAAAATCACGCCTTGCCGAACATCGTGGGTCTCCGGTGTGCGGTTGCTCGTAAAAATCGACCTTTCCCGGCGCTCTGAAGTGGCGTTTCCGTCGCGTGTTCGCCTAATGTCGACGGTACTTGGCCATTTTTGCTCGACCTTCGCAGCAGTAAGTGCGCGCGTTGTCGTACAGCTGTAAAGCCGGCCTAAGACACAGAAAACTAGACTGTTCAGAAAAGAGAGAGCCAATTGACAAAATAAAATCACATTCCTACATCAAATATACTGGGTGTGGCCGGACGGGTGGTATTTACAACCGAGCAGGGGGTGATACTACATGTAAAAATAAATCGAAAAAGTATAAAATAATTTAAATAAAATTAAATAAAATTAAATTTTTAAAAACGGACTAAAAAGTATAAAATAATTTTTCCTAGCCCCATACAGGTTCCAAACCCTATACAGACTGTGAGTTTTTAATAGCTATGAAAATACTTGTAAGATTTAAAACGAAAAACGTGGGGCGCAAGATAATAGTAAGGAGTGTAGAGAGTAGCTGCCGTTGTGAAAACTCACACAACAGTTCATATCATTTGCAGTGCAATAAAATTGTTAGTGACTTAGGTGAACTATTCATGCATCAATTATCAATTAACGCAAGCGCCCCACGTTTTTCGTTTTAAATCTTACAAGTATTTTAGGAACCTGTATGGGGCTAGGAAAAATTATTTTATACTTTTTATTCCGTTTTAAAAACGTGGTATTTTTTAAAAATTTATTTTTATTTAAATAATTATTTTCGAAAGTAATAGGCTGCAAATGATGTGAGAGCATTTTTAGATTCTTCTTACAACTTTATTGTTGTAAACCACATCTGGCCATATTTACCATGAATGCATCAAATCCGCAGCCCGTTTATCAATCTCTCAGAGGTGCAAGATTAATTAATTTCGTGCAACTCCAATCGTTGATCAAGTTATTTCGAGAAGCGTAGTATGTACACGTTTCCTCTAAGGTGATTACTGCCAAGAAACTGTAATGTTAATTAAAAAGCAGTGACACAGAATTGATTCAGGTGAAACAGAAAAACTAGCGATCGATTAACACAAAGTACCGCCGGAACCTGGTTTTTCTCGTTTTATTAATTTAAATTTGATTAATTTATTCCAAGGTCTGTCCGAAGCAATTATACGAGCTAATGGAAATTATTTTAATTAACACTAGAACTACGGGACGGACCGAAATGACCCATTTCAGATTTCCGATGTTATGTTTCTACGAGAGTCGCGTTAAATTCGAGGAAAATATTTCGGGATTTTTATAATAAATACGAATCGCGTACGTTCGATTGCGCGGTGTTTCGTCGAGTGAAAGGAATTGGTTGGGGAGCAAGAAAATATTTTCGTTGAGACGACTATATCGCGTACACAGCTTCCTAATACATACATAGACGCGGGGATGGCTTCGTATGAATAATGGAGAATAGACCTAAAGACAACTGCTTGCATACAACATCGGAAAAAGCGATAGCTGCAGGCGTCCACCTATTTCGCCCGCGTTTCTCGATGCTCACCATTGCTGTTCCTAATTGCATCTCCAGGATTCAGGAGAGCAAAAATGGTATAATGATACTCGACGTTGCTCCTCGTTTCAAGTGCATCGAGCCTCCCCGCGATTCTCTTTCATCCTCACGCACTTCTCCCGGCTCTCATCCCACTGCAGCTTTGCCTTCCGACATCGCAACCACAGAATTTGTCTCTTGGCGTCACCCCATCCAGAAATCTGATGTTCTTTTCCATTAATTTTCTGCGCAAGAAAATTGATTCGCAGAGAATCCTCCATTATTTCAACCACGGCACGGTCAGCCGTTCCGTCAGCACTCGCAAAGTCGATGGGATTCATTAAAAAATGTTCACATCATGCAACACTCGACTAATTATTTCCAATTTACAATATACTTTCTCGGAAAAGGCAGACTGTACATTAATTTCGCAGCCATTAACCAATTACCAGACCGGATCGAAAAGACATTTTTTCAGCAAACGCATTTTGCAAACATTTCAACATTTTCGCACGTTGTCTCCGAGGTACGTAAACTGGCCATACACATGAAATACAATGGGTGTACAAAGTATTCGTACACCTTTTAAAAACTAATAACTTTTTTATAATTGTACCAAACAACCTGATTCTGTATAATCAATTAGAAGCATTGGTTTACGAAATGATATGCAAAAGAGATTTTCCAAAAATTATAATTTACAAGGTTACATGCAGAAATAAAAAAGGCATTTTTTAAAACTTTTTCATTTGGGCCTTTAATGAAAATTTAAAATACATGTTTTGTAGATCTATGTTAGTTATACACATGCTGTGAAAATTTCATCGAAATTGGTTGACGCAGGAAAAAAGACACGCATCGAAAGATGTACGATTCTGTGGATTTTAAGCAAAAAATGATCAGAAGTCGTGTAAAACTACGATTTTCACAATTTTTAACCGCTGTAGCTCGTGTGTAGGTTAATCGATTTCGATATCAAAAATCAAGTCGTTTGGTACAATTATAAAAATGTTATTAGTTTTTAAAAGGTGTACGAATACTTTGTACAACCCACTGTATGTGGTTAATCACGCTTAATCGTACATTTTGGTTGCTTTTACGCCTAAATTTACCAATTTTGGGCTCAATTTAGGGCGACGCATTAGGGCGTCGAACCACAACGTTTCCCGCGAGGGGCGTTTTCGATTTAGGAAAAAATATGTTTTCGATCCGGTCTCCTAATTATTTCTCAGCAATAGAAATGCAGATTAAATTCTACTTTGTAAACGTTGTCCTTGCTGCAATTTATCAGTAATTGCACGAATTACATGGCAAAATTTATTGCAGAATTGCGGTAGTTTTTTCCATTATCTCTCAGACTTCAATTTGTCCGTCACAATGTTTATAAACGTCTCCGGTGTGAATCACTGGAGATACGCTCGGGGAAAAAACTCTTCGGGTACTCCCTGGTATACACACTTTCCCAATGATGTATAATACGAATTATCATATTCACACAGTGTATGTCGCCATGTATACGTACGTCATTGACTTTCAGTATATACTGCAGACACGATAAGAGCAGTGTCGGTATTCCCCGTTGTCAAAGACGAGCGCATATCTCCGGAGATTGTACGCAACATCTCTAAACAATTTTCCATGTGTCCGTGTCCATTCAGATGCATGAACACGAGTATATAAGACTTGCACTGTACCATCAGCGACCATTCAGTTTGTCTCTTTGGAAGCTGCAAACAGGTATGTAATTACAATATCTAGAGACGCGGTAGCGTCTCGACGCCACACAGTGGGACGAATGTACGAAAAGCCGCGACATTGACTAAAATTTGAAGTTTGTTATAAGACTTTGGTGGCATATATACTTGCTTTAGTGCATCTTGACGAGCATCATTCACATATAGCAAATCGAAAAAAAAATTTTTATGGGTTTTATGGTCGAAGAAAAAAAAATTCTGTATTTTTCCTACATTTATATTACAATAACCGTGAATGGAAAGAAAAAAAAACTTTGACGAATCTTTTTGTTCTAAGTCTATGAAGCAATAAAAAATTTTTGTTTTGTTTTTTTGTCGAAAATTTTTTTTATTTTTTGAAAATGGCCTTTTTTTCATTTTTAAAAAGACTTCCGGGATTTTCCGAAAAACGGGCTTCATGGACTTTTTCCTTTGGTATTATGTGAGAGCAATTCGTTGAGATCACACGGCCGCGGTCGGCATTTGGGTTTAAAACCAACCTATCTGTATTAACTTAAAAATTATTTTCTGAGGTTCTATAGTATGAATTGTCAACAGAACATGTCGGAAAAATTATAGGATATAAAAATTCATCCTGTTTTTAGCGAATTTTCTAAATAAATGAGTCATTTTTCCTTATTTCCAACAATTCGAAAAAAAAAAATTTTTGGGTGGCCAAAAAATTTTTGACTTCAGATTCGTATTCTATACTACTGAAAACATGGATATTTAAAATCTCAAGGCGATACAAAAACTGGAAGGGGTGCTAAACGCGATGTCCAGCATTCCGATACATTCGTCCCACTGTGCGCCAAGTACATGAAAAATTACCGAACACCCTATATCGATGCCAACTATCGCTACCACGTATCTTTTACTCGTAAACCGGGCATTCTAACCTAACCTGAAACTTCTTTCGTTAATATCTCATCACGCCTGCAATATTTTCTAAATTGAAAGGCATTTTTCTTATGTAAACCGCATATAAGCTTTAGAATAAGAACAAATTCAATAAAATCGGTACACGTACAACAAAGATATCGTAATATCATGTCATGGATCAGTCAGAAATGATAGGATTTTTCTTCTGATTCTTTTCCTTCGTCAAGAAATTTTCGTCAGCATAATACGTATACTACTCGTTACACGCACACATTCAGCCAAAAGGACTAACACACGTGTTTCCTTCGTCGACTCTCGGGATCATTCGGCAGGGCTCGGGCTCGTCGTCTGTCATAGAAAATCGAAAAAGTCGCAATCGAAATGAGATCTCTCATTTCATTCATAAACAGACAAGTGTCAACTTTCATAAACTGACAAGTGTCAACTTTCATAACCTGCCAAGTGTCAACTCTTTCATTACTAAAATACAAATAGGAGATCACTGTTATAAACTTCTGTCCCGTGATAAGATTGTTCATGGCTGTTGATGATGAACCTTTGTAATTTATAATATTAAAAATTATCTGATGTCGCTCGCTATGCAAATTATTCTTGTAAGAAGAAGTGAGATCCCAATCAAAACTTCAAAAAAGGAAAAAAATTACGCCAAGTACATGAATTGGATCACTGTTATAAACTTCTGTCCCGTAATACGATTGTTCATGGCTGTTGATGATGAACCTTTGTAATTTATAATATTAAAAATTATCTGATGTCGCTCGCTATGCAAATTATTCTTGTAAAAAGAAGTGAGATCCCAATCAAAACTTCAAAAAAGTAAAAAAATTACGCCAAGTACATGAATTGAATTGAGCCGCTAGCATAATAATTATGATCACACAAAAATAGAAGAAAATAATACATCAAAAAGAAAAAAGATAGAAGATAAAATTTGCCTAGATGTCCGCGGCCTGGAAGTCAAATACTTGGCGTGGCCAGGCAGGGTCAAGGTGTCAATGAATAAGAATTATTTAGAAACATACCTTCTCTCTCGCAAGCTTTCATACAATTTGTCAATTTAAAACTCTGACAATACCAGTACACTTTCATTATTTTGCGTTTTTAAATAATTCTAAGATCGTTTATCGACACCAATACCTTGCCTTCCGCAGGCGTACAGCTAATAATTCATCAATTTAAATAAAGCTTTGACACATTGCGTACACTTTCATTAGTTTGCGGTTTTTAAATAATTCTTATTCATCGACACCTTGACCTTGCCTGGCCACGCCAAGTATTTGACTTCCAGGCCGCGGACATCTAGCCAAATTTTATCTTCTATCTTTTTTCATTTTGATGTATTATTTTCTTCTATTTTTGTGTGATCATAATTATTATGCTAGCGGCTCAATTCAATTCATGTACTTGGCGTAATTGTTTTACTTTTTTGAAGTTCCTATTACACTTGAAATTTATTTACGAATTAATTGAAGTATTATTTTATTTCTTAACGATTTCAAATATTACTATTAGAAGAGAAAATTTTCATTGATCTCCTTGCTTACAATCGAGTTGGACAATTTTCATTTCGCACGAAGATCCGCCTACAATTGTCAATTTTAAATTTTCTGTTCGAACATTTACGTTTCCGATGATCCCAATAATTCGACAAAAATCGAATCTTTCCGTATTATTGTTAAATGAGATGTATGTACCACGACTTTACTGATCGCAACGATTTATTTTTGGTTGCAGAAAGAAAACGCCGGAAATGAAGCTGGTAATGCTCATCATGACACTGCTCGTCGCAGTTAGCGCAATATTTGCGTTCCAGCCATCTGTGCGAAGAACACGACCTGGTTCTTCCTTTCCTACTTTCCCCGGCCATGGACCCTTCAATCCAAAAATAAGATGGCCTAACCAACCTCTAAACGTAAGTATGCCAGCAGTCTCTCTTCAACAAGAAATTCTCCATCCACGGAAAATCTAATCCGTCCTCGAAGTTCCGAAGATCTTCCATGATCGAACTGCTTCTAACAAAAATGACTAGCTCTGATTTTGAACCGTAGAAAGATCGCACATTAATCCTCGTTACACATTTCAAATATGTAGTCCTCGATTTCGGATTTTTCAAGAGGATCCAATAAAATATGCAAATTATTTGTTCTGTTGCAGCCTAATTTTTAATCAATAAATGGGACGGATGACATATTGTGCAGCAAACGTAGCTCATTCAATTGAAGGAACAACGATGTACACATTATAAGAAAGCACGCGCACGCATTATAGTATACTTGTATCATGAATACGATATTAAAGAGTTGATGTTGAAATGGTGATCATGTTATTTCACAGATCTTATTCTCATCGTACCGTTTATTTTTTTCCTGGAACGTTTCTGTTCACATCAAAGGAATTCCTGGGAGTAATATAATCGATGAGCGAACAGTAGAATATACCGTTAAGACGATTTAATACCTAAATCCTCGAAATCCAATGGCGCGTTTCCATTGCGCCGTTTGTTCGCAATACATACATTTTTAATCTGCGCGGAATTCTCGCGTATACCCGGTCACGTAGAACAATCAATGATGAAAACACCACCGAGAGCATTTAACTTTATTAAACGAACCGATTCCTACCCTCGAAGCGTGTATTTGTCTTAAATCTTCAATCAACTGCGGAATTGTCGATTGATGTTTTCAAGGCGGCCTGATCCGAGTTAATGGAGGGCGACCTTTCTGCACATTTTATTTCCGACGTTGTACAAACAGCGCGACATGGCAAATCACCAGCTTTGGCATTTAATGATATTATGCCAATTGTGAGAAATTATTTTTGAATTTTTTTATTAAAATAAAGAATGAATCGATTCGACCGTTGGTGGCACATTGTCGTTCGTATTTACATGTTGTAACGCGACAAGGTGACGAGACAACCCCGAGAGGCGCCAGGCCGTCTCGGCACTACCCTGAGACGACAGAAGAATCGCGCCGTGGCCGAATGTTCTAGAAGGCCGCATGGTCGAGAACCTTCTAAAATCCTTAGTAACGCGTGTAACGCGTGTTGTTAGGGTTAGCAACGAGTTTATATAAATACCGGTAGAATATCGAGGAGCACTCACTTTAGCTGCGCCTTTGGGAGAGGACGAGGTAAGACCACGGCCGCCCAAAGGTTAGGGTGAGTACGAAGCTATGCTATCGGACGCCCGGCAGCTCAGGAGAGGACAGGGGTTGCACCTGGACGCCTCTCTGGATAAATGGGAGAGGACGGCCATGAAGGCCGGCCGCCCGCCGAGAGGAAAGAACAGGGTAGCTTCCTAGCCGCCTGAAAGTAGGACCGCCTGGTTCCCACTGATATACATACCCAGCTAACCAGGCATGCTTTGAGCAGAGCCGGCCTAGGGCAGAGATCGTCCAATCATTGTCCAACTTACGCTCGTAGGTGCTCAAGGTTGGATTGGACGAATTTTGGACGTCCTCCTGTGCGCGCATATGCCGTACCAGTGCCGTCCTAAGGACTAGGGTTTGGACATGGGCATGAGGTCGGCATGAAAACGGCCTCAGGACGCGGAATCTGCCTTTGTGGCAGCACTGTCGCACTGATGTGGCTGGCGAATATCGTTTTACAGGGCAGCACCGCCAGCGAATGGGTATTTCGAATTGTCGAGAATGAATGTGAATAAAAGGGACAAGTGCTGTATATTTGATACGAAATTTACTTCGCCGACATCTGCCACATTAGTGCGACCTACCCTCGCTGACGGTGCTGCCCTGTAAAACGATATTCGGTGCGAGGGTGCTGCCACAAATGCATGGCCACATGAGTGCGACGGTGCTTCCACAAAGGCATGTGGTGGGCATGTGCCACATCAATGCGACAGTGGTGCCACAAAGGCAGATTCAGCGTCCTGCGGACGTTTTCATGCCGACCTCATGCCCATGTCCAAACCCTAGTCCTTAGGACGGCACTGGTACGGCATATGCGCGCACAGGAGGACGTCCAAATTTGGATTTTTGGTTGCCTGGGATATATACTATGGATACGAGATCCCCATAGCCAGCCGTACAGCCGTTGAAGCCAGTAGAAGAAGGCACTTTTCGATGCCAGCGCCACGAAATGTCCATGCCGGAACACTGATATTATTTTAGTGTGCGTCTCACTGATGTATATATATATCAGTGGTGCGCCTGCGCGTGGCGAAGTGAGGCAAAGCGTAGAGCTCCACGGGTGATCGCGGGGTGCGAAGGGCAGTATAGTTCATAGTCTGCCATTTGATGGCGCCTCTTGCAAACTGGCAAAATCTCCTTCTAATGAGCTTCAGGCCAGTGATGCCAGAACCGTGGGTCTTGGGTTTTTTCCCCTGCGCTGCTTCTGTCGGCTCGGCCCCCCACTCTGACGCACCGTCGTCGCCAGAAACTCACACGGGCAGAGTAGAGATACGTTCGTGTGTAGCGCGTGCGCAGTAGAAGCAACGTGGCGACGACGGTGCGTCAGAGTGGGGGGCCGAGCCGACAGAAGCAGCGGAGGGGAAAAAACCCAAGACCCACGGTTCTGGCATCACTGCTTCAGGCCAGTGATGCCAGAATCGTGGGACGTGGTATTTTTCCCCTCCGTTCGCTCAGCCGACTCGACCCCCCACTCTGACGTACCATCGGCTTCTTACGTTGCTTCTACTGCGCACGCGCTACACACAAGCGTACTTCTAGTCTGTCCGTGTGAGCTGCCTATTCGGCTTGGTACGCTTGTGTGTAGCGCGTGCGCAGTAGAAGCAACGTAAGGAGCCGATGGTACACCAGAGTGGGGGGCCGAGTCGGCTGAGCGAACGGAGGGGAAAAATACCACGTCCCACGATTCTGGCATCACTGCTTCAGGCTTCTCCGATCCGTAGTATACATATATATCAGTGCTGGTTCCTCTGTACGTCTCGGAGAGGACGGCCATGGAGGCCGGCCGCCGAGCGGGCAGAGAAAACCAGGTGAATCCGAGTCAGCGTCATTTTCCCAGAGGGAGAGTACGGTTGAGATAAACCGGACGCCCGATGGAGAACTCTTTTATAGTCAACCTTTCTAATTTTCACGTTGCTAACCTTCTTCTAAGGTTATTGTAATAACACACAAACCTCCGTTGTACGAAGTTAATTTGAAAATATATTCTGTGTACAGACAAATTACCTAATCCTGTTTCCTGCCCAAAACCGCAACCCGTATCCTACAATGTTTAATTCACGATACAGTGGAACCCCTGTTATCCGAACTAGTTAGTGGATTTGTGGTGTATACAGGGTGCGGCCAAATAACGTGTACTATTGGGCACGAGGTGGTTCCTTATGAAAAAATAAGAACAAAATATGGAATAAAATTTTTTCATTTGAAGCTTAGTTTTCGAGAAAATCGAGTTTGCAAATCCTATTCGTACGTATGCTGTTACGGCTAAGTTACGGTTCGTCGAGCATCGTATAACGCGAATTCGCATACGTACGAATAGGATTTTCAAATTCGATTTTCTCGAAAACTAAGCTTTAAATGACAAAATTTGATTCCACATTTTGTTCTTATTTTTTCATAAGGAACCACCTCGTGCCCGCCAGAACATATTATTCGGCCGCACCCTGTATAGACCCCACTTTAGATGGAATGCATTTGCTTGGATAACGGAGAATTTAGATATCATCGGTTCGGTTAATCGAGGCTGCACCATATCGCGAATTAAACAAGTAAATACGATTCGAATGGTGTCGTGTTTGCTCTGATTTTAATAAGAAAAATGTCGTAAGCGAGCCGATAAAAGTTTCATCAAATAATAATTGGAAACGAAAATCGTGCACATCTCTTTCACATGTACCGAGGAATTACCGTACTTAATTTTGCTCACGCTGTACCGTAGCTGTGCCGATACTTGTGGACAGCGGTGTATGTTGGTAAGGCTTAATTTATTATTTATAAGCTGTTTTTTGTCCCGCGAGCAAGGAGTACCAGAAACGGCTGAAAAGGGGGAAACCACTCTAGAGAGGGTGCATTTCTTGGCCTACTAGCCTACTTACCACTGCTCCACCACTGATTGTCGCACGCACATACAGAGATACACTCCGCTGGTACACGAAATACGATTTCAAAAACTTACGGTTCCCTTACAGTCAATTCTCAAAGCTTTCCTCTCCGTTACACGCTCGTTCACAAGAACGTCTAAATCCTCTTCTACGTTCAAGTACATATTCGTTATTATTCATACTAGTTTCATGTTCTAACATGCTAACACTAATTTTATACATTTATGACAAATTGAGCGAGTGCAGTTTAGAATATTTGAAGATATCAGCGTGTCAGAGTTTCAGCTGATTGAAATCATTAAAGAATGAATGAAATTTTTATTTGGTTCCTGCTTTTGTACAATTCGTGCGGACAATTTTTATTTTGGAACATTAATTCTGAGACCAAAAAAAGTTTTAGTGTTTATTACAGCTTTATCATAGGTTTCTGTAAAATATTGGACTTCTACAAAAGTTTGGATTACATTATCTTTATCTATCCGATACAATTCACCTGTTCTAATTATTATAGTTGTACTATTTCACCACATTTCCCAGTACAATTACGAAACGTAATGAGACTATTTCAATAATATGAAACGCTTTTATCGACGGCGTCTTCTAATTGTCTATTTCCACGGGGAAGAAGACGCGCAAAGCAACCACCTCATTAAAATACGAGTTGCCTGGTTTACAAATGTGAAATAAACTGGCATAGTTCAAACGAGAAAATGGTTCATTTGCGCGTAATATTGAGACGGCAACAGCACTTGTGTGAATCATGTCGAACGAGACCATATGGAACATTTGGGCTGTTCATATAAAATAATGACGACCAGGACCGCACAGTTTACACGCATCGCTGCTATAGAATAAAACAATGGAGCAATTAGCGAGGAACGGGCAGGTTCAACATGCACAGCTTGTTCATTTTTTGTCGGTATTATACACATACTACCCGACACTGTTCGAAATCTAGTTGTTCTTCTCCTTTCTCATTGTTGCTACGTTGCTAGCAGCTAATAGAGCAGCTAATAAGCTTTACAGCGTTCGCGCGTGCAAACAACCGTTTAATTTCTGCTGCGGTATCCGATAGAAACAAACATTTATACGACAACAATCTATTCATATCCCTCATGCATTCCACACCGTGAAAATCGATTTTCTATTTTCAGATTCGCATTCTTCAATTTATCGCGTGCTAGTTTACCACAGATGAAAAGCGCTGCTCTAGTTATTCCTTATTGTTCTACTTATTTGTTTTGTTAGGTTCGGTGTAGTTGAACTTCTTGGACGCTTTGCCGGCTTACGGCAGTATAGTGTTGCCTTGGCTGGCCCCGATTCGCATTGGCATTTCCCGTAATGTCAGTTCGCGAGGTTGCCCATGTAAATTGGATATCTTCATTGGTACAGTCTCGAAGCTTCGGACAAATTTTTGGAAGTTCCTCGAAATTTTCTACGAGGACCGTGCAATTTTCTTCTACTGTACCAATTTTCTTTGTTTCCAGCTCTTCGCGCGGAAGACTGATGACTGATCCCCGTCTCGACGGAAGAAAAAAGAGAAAACCGGAAATGGAAAATGAGAAAGATGGGTGGCAAACGAAGCAGCGGACCAAGGTGAGAACGCGAGAAGACTCGGACAGAGTGGTGAAGCAATAAATCTGGAAGTACGCCGGGCTGAGCTCCGTGACGCCCTGATCTCCAAATACGCGCCATGGTCGATCATGATCAAAGGAATCGTGCGCTGCTTTCGGGGAAAAGTAAAAATTCAATATTTTTAAGTTTAATGTTTCATCCTTGCGCGAGAAATAGAGTATCCTAGTAATTTGACTTCAAAATACTGCTATTTTGTAAATGGTCAAGATTTTTCGTCTCTATTCGGATCGTAACTACATTCATACCGATTAATAAAAAATTTCATTTTTGATGGACTGGAATGGTGGCAACCATTGCATATGTTTTTTTCAAAACAAGCTTCATAAGAAATGTATAGCTCATGCAATTTTGCTTATATTTACTTGCAAATAACCACACCCGAACTTCAAACACCAATAAATATATGTGCAAAATGTTGAAACAAAAGGCCGAATAGTTTTTCTGAAAAAAATTCCTAAAAATTCGAAAGGATACCTACTTAAGAAGGTAAGCCACCTCTAAGCTTAAAATCATTGGTAAAATAGAACTTTTCTTTTTATTTGACAATTACTGAAAAAAAATGTACAGTCTTCGCGAGGACGCAAGAGATGCGAAGATTGAAAATCATTGATGATACGTTCGGGCATCATGGAATTATGGAACGCAAATAATTATTTATTATTTGAGCAAGTCTAAATGAAATATTATTTAAAATAATAAAGTTATTTCTATTGACAAATAATAAATTAAATTGTATTTTTTTATAGACAGCTGGGCCCTCCGGACGGGCCCGACCACTGGCGTATACCTGAACAGGTTGCTATACCAGACAAAAAACGCGTACGTGATCATTGTGTATACAAAATACAAGAAATAAGAGAAGACAAAAAGCTATTTATTTGATTTCCACCACAATCTAAATAATAAATAATCTTTTATTTGCAAATAAGAAATAAAATTGTATTTAAATAAATAGTTTAGTTATTATTTGCAATTAAAATCACACGTCTACTTATTATTTAATTATTTATTATTTTTAAAAAGCAGGGATGATACGTTCGGGCATCGTAAAATAACGGAACGCAAAAACGCGTACGTGTTCATTGTGTATACAAAATACAAGAATAAGAGAAGACAGAAAGCTATTACTTGATTTCCACCACAATCTAAATAATAAATAATCTTTTATTTGCAAATAAGAAATAAAATTGTATTTAAATAAAAAGTTCAGTTATTATTTGCAATTAAAATCACACGTTTATTTATTATTTAATTATGTATTATTTAAACAAGAAATTACAAAAGGCCAAAAACTATATATTTGATTTGCACCTCAATCTAAATAATAAATAATCTTTTATTTGCAAATAAGAAATAAAATTGTATTTAAATAAAAAGTTCAGTTATTATTTGCAATTAAAATCACACGTTTATTTATTATTTAATTATTTATTATTTTAAAAAAGCAGGGTTGATACGTTCGGGCATCGTCGAATTACGGAACGCAATAATAATAAACGCTATTTATCATTATTCATCCGTTACACCGCTCCTCGCCGAACGAGCACCTAAGAACTACCCCCATCCCATTACCCCAAGATACAACTTCCGTTACTAGGGGTGTGCGAGATCATTGGGAATCGGGACGGGAATTTCTCGCGGGATCGGGACGGAATCTCGAAAATATCCGGGAATCCCGAAATTTTCTCGAGAATTTTCGCGGGAATTTTCGGGATTCCCGGATATTTCCGAGATTCCGTCCCGATCCCGCGAGAAATTTCCGTCCCGACGGGAACTCGCACACCCCTATCCGTTACACATTTGTGTGGCACCCAACCGTCACGCTTTTAGTCGAACGAAACCTACAAGATTTTCAATCTTAAAATTGTAAGCTTACATGTCGCCGTACCCCCTTAAAGTACACTGGAAAAATCCTGCAACCACAGGGCGGACGAGTTTCGACCAAGCCTCGCGCACGGACCGAACCGTGTGGTAGTTATCCGAAGGGTTTATATTGGAAGACGATACGGGATAACCGACAACAAGTTAATCCGCGAGAAGCGACCGAGCAGAGCACGCAGCCATTCGTGTGCCAAGAGTCGCACACGATGGCGGAATGTAAATGGGGAATTCGGCGAGATCTTTCTTCGCAGCGAACACGCTTATACTGGAAGTTGTTGGGTGGCGTGGTGCTTTGCCTTGGTGCATTTTACGATGTTCTCGCGTTAATGCGATAAGAGAGGTTAAGAGAGACAGACAGAGAGAGAGAGAGAGAGAGAAGGAGTAAGTAGTCTCGGTCGAGCGTACCTATAATTTAAATTGTCCGCCTTCTCGTCGCTTGCTAATGCGAGGCGATACTTAAAGCAGAACAATTGTGCCGCGGTAATAACTTTTGTTTCAACTCCCGGGCCGATTCTAAAGTATGGACCTTTCGTATCGTTCATTATAGATGAACCGTGTACACGGAACTCTATTCGAGCTGGCAATTACGCCGACACTTATCTTCGACTAGTGTGTACGTTCGAAGCTGTTCCGTGCTAGTCCTCTTTATATTTTCTGCTGCGAACCTGTTATTGGCAATAATGGGCGCGTTTCAAGCGAGAACTATTGGAAACAGATATTTATGCTGGTTCCTTACACATAAAATCAAATGGTTACGCCATTTCAACGTTACAAACGCGGTACGTCGGGATTCAACACTTTGCGACGGTTTTATTCAACAACAAATCTCGGTTTTAAATCTCTCTTCTTTAAATTTCAATTCTGACTTAAATACACTGGACCTACGTATTTCTGCAAAGTAATATGCAAATCAAACAAAATACGAAATCTTTCATAAATACAAGACGTGTTGGAATACACATAACATCCTGACACGTTAGGCCAACAACACATCTACAGGGTGGTCCATTTATCTTGAGACAGTCAATTATTACGGAAACCAGCAGGAATATGAAAAAATGTTTTATATAAGATATTCTTGATATGAAGGGGAACATTTAATGGCGCTATGCACATTTTTCCATAATGGCCCTTTAAGGGTCAGATGAAGGGCAACTTCATTTTTTCAAATGGAAATCCATATTTTTTATTTTGTATTCTTATTCTACATCGAAAAATAATAATATTTCGTATAAAACATTTTCCTGTTCCTTCTTACGAAATTACGTCGACGAGTAAACACGTGTTCTTTGAATATTGTATCAAACAAATATAGTTTGTGAGTTACTCATCGTCTATATCATTCTTTCGTATTTCGATGAATTGACCGCACAGTAAAAAGATTCTTAGATTAACAAGACGAATATTGTGGGTGGACTCTGAGCTACATGATCCACTGTTCAAAAGCGTGTTCGCAAAATTGGAATTGTCGAAATTACCCGGAAAGCGATAATTAAAAAGACGCGATAATTTTTTTTTTATTATTATTTTGAGTATTGGTAAAGTCAATCGAATTTTCATTTCGGCGAAGCGTATTGTTTCCGAAGGGTATCCGGGCGTGAAGTGTACTATCGGGAAAGCTCGCAGTCGCAGAAATCGTTGAATACGCCTAGTCAGTGGAATCGGCCCTTTATAGTCGGCCACTTCTAAGCAATCTCTTTCTTTAGCAGGAAAAGTGAGACGCCGGAGTGACTTTAACGAGCCAGCGGGACGGAGAATTTGGGATCAGGAAAATACCTTGGCTCCCTAGCCAGATACTATCCAGCTTTTCCGTATCAGCGAGTAAACGACCTCGAACCAACCGTCCTCTATTTCATGTTCGAGGAAAAGTTTCTGTTCCCGTAGCAGCCGCAGTCGATACCTTCGACCACGGAAAGAAATCTTTCTGATACCGAAAGATGTATATTCTATCCCAAATTTCGTTGCCGCGTCTACTGGTCCCGTAAGAGCGCTCTCGCCCCCCAAATTATCCCGAGCAACAGAAAAATCGCGTTTTACTGGAAAACATGACTCGGAGACTTCGATATAAAAATTGTATACGAAATAGTTCTTTCCAGAATGCTTGATTTTAAGCAAAAAGTGCAACCAAATCGCAGAGCAAAAGATGAAGGAATTGTGAAACGCAAAGTAGTGTTCAAGCAGTGGATGTGTATAAAGTATAAACGAACCATAATAACGTAAACGATGTTCAATCAACGACCGACAAATTATCCCGAGCAACAGAAAAATCGCGTTTTACTGGAAAACATGACTCGGAGACTTCGATATAAAAATTGTATACGAAATAGTTCTTTCTAGGATGCTTGATTTTAAGCAAACAGTGCAACCAAATCGCAGAGCAAAAGATGAAGGAATTGTGAAACGCAAAGTAGTGTTCAAGCAGTGGATGTGTATAAAGTATAAACGAACCATAATAACGTAAACGATGTTCAATTAACGACCGACAAATTTTCCAAACCGAACGTTCTTTATTTCGTTCAACCAAATTCATTTGAAACACTTTTTACTTCTCACTCATTATGTTTCTTTCTCATTCTCAGCACGCAGGTAGAAATATGAAAAAGTCGCAGAGCAAAGGGTTAAGTCACTGCGAGACACAGAGAATTCGGGGAGAAGCTCGGAGTTTTAGAAGGTTAAGAAAATTCTGAAAGAATTGAAGAAAGTTAAAGAATCCCGTGTTCTTTATGGATCGCGATCGGAAGCGTAAAAATGTTCTTTTCCGTGGAGGAAAGTGAATCGCGTCCAAGCTCCTCCTTTGTCTCACACGTGAATGAGGAACGGAGGCTATTTGCGAGTTGCATTGTCGATTCTATTGTCGGCGGAGCAGCAGTAAGTCACTTGAGCCATCGGACGCCGTCACCATGCGCCAGATTCATTGCGTGACTCGGTTGAAGCATCCCGTTGTTGCGCATAATCGAGTGGCATTTCGGCGGGGCGCTCTGTAAATGAGAGGCTTCTTTTTGTCCCGGGGATCAGATAACGCTAATTGCGCCGGTACATTACGCGAGTCGAGGGGTCGAGGGGCGACGGGTCGAGGGAGAGGAAAGGAGAGGGCACTGAAATAACGAGTGTGCGGCGGCACCCGTTCCATGTGCGCTCGGTCACAGTTACCTCTGGCAATGCCTATCGCGCAGGTAGACATCGCTGTCCTAATTACCCTAGGGCCGACAAGACGCCTTCTTGCCTGCATGTAAACACCTTCATTATCACTCAACTGCTTCATAAAATATACCACCACCGTATTCCCATCCGAAATGGCTGCTCCGCGTACGTACCGTCTCTGATCGTCGCCGTTCTATGACCACTGATTGCTCGCGCTGCAACTTTTTCAACCACGGTCCAGGCTCCTCTCACCTGGAACGAACATTAACCCTTTGCACTCGACGCTACCTCCACCCTCGTAATGTCGAACAACGATATATATCTTTATAAATCAGAAATTATAAATTATTATTTATAAATCAATACTGGGTGTCCCAAAATTCCTCCAACAGCCGGAAATGAGAGGTACCTAACGTCATTTGAAGCAACATTTTCCTTTGCAAAAATGTTATCCGCAGCTTTGTTTAGGAGTTATTAACGAAAAACACGGACCAATCAGAGCGCGAACTAGACACGAGTTGGCACAGTCGGTCCGGCGCGCCAACTGTCTATTGGCCGACTGTGCCAACTCGTGTCTAGTTCGCACAAGATTGGTCCGTGTTTTTCGTTAATAACTCCTAAACAAAGCCGGGGATAACATTTTTGCAAAGGAAAATGTTGCTTCAAATGACGTCAGGATCCTCCCATTTCCGGCTGTTGAAGGAATTTTGGGACACCCTGTATATTCAGGGTGGTTCAACAGATAGCACCACCTCGATTTTTGTCACTATTATTATTTGTAGAATAGCGTGAAATAAAATTTGTCCATACAAAAATTCCTATGAGAAAGAGAGAGAGAGAGCATAAAGTTTGCTATAGAAACAATTTCGAATATTTCATTAATCCGGTGCTAATTAATTATTCGGCATTTTTGGAGACACCTTTTAAGTGAACGCTCGCTAAAGAGAGCTCGCCTACATAGTACATATATATTCAGGGTTTCAAAAATCCGAGGCAAATTACAGTGGACCTCAAAACAGCTTTGGAGTTCCGAGCAGGTTGTTTAATGAAAAGACTGTTCGCGTACACGCAGCACATTTCCAAGAAGCAATTCTAAGATTGCGGATGCATGAGATCCATTAATCTTTCTGAATTTCAAGATATTTCGAGGAAGAAATATCCCCGGGTAATTAACGCGAGCAACTACTTTGGTTTAAACCACTTAATTATATACATATTTCTTCGAAACTTCACCAGTATATATGTGTGTTCTATTCAACCGCTAAATAATCCCTCAAAATTGCAATACATTCGATATTAATTTTCACCAGAATTGGAAGTATGTATTCAAATGTTTATTCAAAATCAAATAATCGTCAGCATTAAGAATAGGGCTATAATTCTGGACATTGTTAAATAGAAGCAGAATGGAGCCGGATATTATTTTAAAACGGAATTTTTCGAGTTCGTCTCTTTCAATCGAACTCTTTTGTTAACGTTACACCCGGATGATTTGTTACTTTCAACAAGTTGAATGCGATGTCGATTGCTCCGCAAAGAAGGGAGAGTTTCCTTTCGATTCGAAATTATTACGCGCACTTGATCAAACAAGTTAGACCGCATGCAATGCTGTACACTGGAACTATTAAAGAAACAGCACGGTTTTATTTTCCCTTTTTAGCAATCGGTAGACTGAACCAGCTTTAAGTCTGCAGCACTCCCCCATCATCCCTCCTTGTCCTTCCACCTTTACGATTGAACGTGAGCCCAACATCAGAATAAAAATACGACGAATGCTACCTCCATCACGTTAATGTCGCTCTTCCATCTTCTATCGTAGAGACCATTTATTTCGATCTTACCAATGTCTTTTCAGGTTTCTCTTCGTATCGCAGCCGAACGATTTGAACCTCTAATAGAAATTGTGACAATTTCCATAAATGCACTCTGCCCGAGAGACTTGGTTTACGTACCTGACAAATTACTTCGCACTCGAATCTTATTGCTGGAGGATTTTCTGCACTTATAATAAAAACGATTAAATGGAATGTCGGAAGATGCTAGAAGAATTCAAAAACATTCTTACATTCTCTTCAACTTATCGAAATTATTAAATGTAAAACCACAGTATTATTTCACTTTTAGTTCTTACAATTGAATTAGGAAATTTTCATTATTATGCAAATCTCAGTGTATTTATTGTTACTTTTAATTTTACTTGAATAATTACTTATGCAGAAATACACAATATATGACAAGAGAGTTGAAATAATGACAATAATAATTCACTGTCCAACAGCCAAAAAGTATTTCGATTCCCACTATGCGATTCTTACAGAGTTTTTCGCGCTGATTCCGAATCTGTTTTTAATTTTTCTCCTATACGTACAGTTTTTGAGAAAATGGAGTTTTAAAAAAATACATATTTTTCAACTTTGAGCAAATATTGTGATGTTATTATAAAAGATATTGAATTGATCTTTACAGCAAAAGATTCCTTAGACTTTCCCGAATACAGTGATATGTAATATTAATGTATTATGAATGTTTAAACATGTTTAAACGGTCATTAAAGACGAAGAGACACCACTTTAGCACCAATTTTTGACGATATTTTTGAATTTATCTCACAAAATAAGCGTCCAGTGGAAAATCGAACTATACCACGCGATAGAGCAAAATTTTGCCTCAAAAGAGGAACAGTTTTTTTGGCGTGGCATTCACAAATTGTCAGAGAGATGGGAAAAATGTGTAGCTACCGATGGGCAATACTTCGAATAAAATATTTTGTATCATTGTCATACAATAAACGTGTATTTTCTATACAAAAATTCCGGTTCCATAATTACATACCTGGTAAAACGCACAGATTACGAAAAGAACTTTCGGGACAAACTGCTAGCCTGAGCGTGCAGTAACATTTTGTGACCGGCAGCCGGCAGCCGGCAGCCAGGCATTGTTACGGGACGGGTCGGGCGTAGAAATGTGTTCGCGGCGATAAGGATCGACGGGTGACATGAGGAAAAGGGCCTCGGATATAGCCGCGAGTAAGACAGCAGCCGAAACGGCCTCGGCTATAGCCTGGGCTGAAAGTGGCAGGCAAGCAGGAAGACGGCGAGGCGACCTGTGCAAAGGGGTTGAGCAGCTCCCTTGAGAGCTTGCTCGGCTCCCGCGTGTTACAGCGCCGTCTCCATGGCGCGATCTATCGCCCCATTGACCGCTACTCCATTATCAGGATAGTAATGCTGTACCCCCGTATCCGTAACCCTGCCCTCCGTGTCACTCCCATTCCTTATTTTCACGGCCACCCACACCCCCGTGCACGCCGGTTTATCGGGCGAACTCTTTGTTACGAGTACCCGACAATGTCGGAAAATATTTTCTACGAGGAACTGGTTTATTGTCCAGGGACAGCTTTATATAGTACACCGTTTTCGATCAGCCAGACAATTCGTTACGATCCCGCACGCCATGATACGGACCCCGAACGAACCCGGACAATGAGTATGATAGAAGTATGCCAGTACAATTTCCTCTATCTAAATTATTATTGTCGGCAGCATGTCCGAGGGTAAGCCGAAGGTTTGCATTATTCCAGAAACTGTATCAAATCTCGATGGAACTTGGCGGCACCATCTTTTCAGCCCTTCGTTACTGTCCACGCCGAACGGCGATTTCGAGAATATTAGGTGAAGTAAAAAGTTCTGAGCGTTTTTCATCGTCGAAATAAAGCGAAAAACGCTCAGAACTTTTTACTTCACCTAATATTTAACTTTTAGACACCACGAGCTGTCGGAATGTTTAAAAATCCAAGTTTGCTGTATGTACATACAAATTTCCAAATACCACCTACATACTAATCGTGTTTCGTTTTCTATCAATCGTGAGAAGTGTCATGTCCGGTGCAAGTACGTCCAAACTGGAAATCCGAGCTGCGATTCGCTTTTTGTTGGGCAAAGAACGGCAACCCCGCTGAAAATTTATCGTTGATTGTGCGATGTGTACGCGGACAATAAAATATCCTGTCAGGCAGTTTCGAAATGGTGCACTTTATTCGAGAATGGCCATACGAATGTCGAACTTGATCGTCGATAGCGGAGGCCGTCAACTTTGACAACGAATAACAATGTTGAACGTGTTAATCGATTGATTAATGCAAACAGGCGAATCTCGATTGACTAGATGGCGGATAAATTGGGTATTTCGCGTGGGAGAGTCTACCACATTTTAAGGACGCAATAGAAAGACATGATAAACGTTTCGATAATTATTACGTAGAAAAGTCGAATCAAATTTTCAATTACATACTACTCTGTCGAGTTTTAACTTCGTATTGTTTTTCTGAACTTCGGAATTGTATAGGAACGAATTTGTGATCGTTTAAGTTGTCAACACCTTGTCGACAATCTAATTTTGCAATTCGATAAGTAGTTATCAGCAGTTACTCTTTTGTTTCCATAGTCATAATGAGTCTTTGTTTTGATTTTTCCGTTGTTACAAAATCCACCAAAATGGATAAAGGTGCATATTCGTGGTCACATGGAAAAACATTTGGCAGGTGTATGGAGAAAATATTGTAAAGATATTGCTCTAAATTACGAATTTGAGTTATATTTGTTTTTGGAGGGTTGTAAACCTTGTTTTCAGACCCTCATCCCTCTCAGTTAACAGTAACTTCATTGCTAAATAGCTGAGGAGTTAACATGATTGCTCAAGATATTGACAAAAAGCAGAGTTCGGCAAAAATTTAATCAACGATTGCCGACTAAATTTCTACTTTAATCGTTAATCGTAATTAACAATTAATCTCCTAGTTTAGTCGTTAATTGCGGTTAACGATTAAATACTTATTAATCGTTAATTGTGGTTAACGATTAAATACTTATTAATCGTTAATTGCGGTTAACGATTAAATACTTATTAATCGCTAATTGCGGTTAACGATTAAATACTTAGCAATCGTTAATTGCGGTTAACGATTAAATTTTAATCGATTAATGCCCAACTGACAAAAAGTGATCGAATGAAATTTTGCATCTGTTAAATGAGATAGGTGCTCAATTAACATTGTTGAATACTCGCTCCATTAAAGTTTAACGAGAATTTTTTTGGCTGCTAAGATCTAGGACGCGCGATACTTAATTACAACTATTGTAGAATAAAAATGATTTATGTGCACCGACAAAAGGAGGAGTGTCTCAGCGCGATAATAAAACGTTCCTGATAAACTTTATAGCGAATAATAATAGCCGCAGAATGATTTTTACGTAGAATAGAGGCAAGTATGCTACCGTTGACGTAACTCAAAAGGATCGCGTTAACCGTTAAACCAATCAAATCTTCGAAACTTAGCCAGGATTATTACCTCGTTCCCAAACACTGCTGTCATAAATTCTCAGACTTTATGTGAAATTTCTGCACGCCAGCAACGCAACCGGAATTTTTATCAGCGATATTATCATAGTCGAATCGTTCTTTACGTGATTTTGTGCATCATATTCTACATGTTAGGGTGATTCCGTGGCAATTTATCGAGAGATCGTAAACCTAACATGCACAGCGCCTTTACTAAACATATCAGAACCAAACGCAATTCTCCTAACCACTTCTATTCAATGATGTTGAAACTCCTCTCACCACAAGCTAGACTTATACTTTACTGAAAAAGTATAAAAACGCTGTACATTAGGTAATATTTAATTCAATATAACCTGTACATATATTTTCAAACATTTATAAAAGATGCAGTCCTTCATTGTTCAGCCAATAGGTGAAAATTACTTAATTTCATAGCAATTTATAGCACCGTACATTCGTTCTTAAAAAGTCGGAGTTTATCCATCTAACAATAAGACACAAAACGAATTTGTAATTTCCGACACATGACAGATTTTGGTTTCCAAAAAGTTTCGAGAAAATAACGATAGCGAAAATATTTTCCAGAAAAAGTTCGATAATTCGAACGTTAAATTCGGTATTATGAGAATCGCCGTGGTGTAACGCGAGAATTTACGCTTCCACGGCAGACGCAAACAGCAAACCCAACTGAAATGAACACACACGCCACACGGTATGCAGTATGAATACTCTAAAGATAATACGTAATACTTCTGCGGGGTCCGCGAATGTTGGCCAATTTTATGTGCTGTTCTCGAGAATGCCGTAAGCTCGCAGCCACAAGGATGCTCAAATTAATTACGGACTCGCTTCTGATTCTGCAGCAAAGTAGTTCCTGATGCAGGTGTAATTAAATTATACATGGTTACTGCACCCGTTAGAAAAAAAAATCGTTGTTAACGAGGAAGGTCTACATGACAGAGTACGTTCTCCCCCGTTATATTCATAAAAATCAATTTCTACGACGGATTTAAAATATCATTTGACTCACGATCGACTGATAGCGGCTCTCGGAATGGTGCAGAGCCATTTTGACCCATGGTAAAAATTCTATTCGCGCACAGCTTCGGCCCCCGCTATAGCGAAGCCTTATTATTCCGACATTCTATTGTCCAAACTTTACATTTCGACCATTCCATGTCACATCGATCACTTTTACACTCGATGGCTGAGACTTTCCTTCAAATTGAAATACGTTGTAGCACATATGTATGCAGATATAAAGCGTATTTAATTCATCATCCTCCATGCTCTCGAAATTGTTCTAACATACACACCCTCACCGATTTTGACGAAAACTCCTTTTATTATAGCCTTTTTGCGCTCCACGACTGCTGAATCAATAGACTATGTTAATATTGAAGTAATAAAATTTCATATATATATATATATATATATATATAACTCTTCTATTTTAATCGTAAAAACTGCTCTTTTTAAACTCCAACCAATAAACGATGAAATATGATGAATATGGTTTCTACGAAAGTCGCATATATTTCTAAGATACTAGTAAAATGGAACTTTCTCATCGATTCCTATAATTTCCATGATTAACCCTTTGCACTCGAGCGGTGACTCGGAGGCGCCACTAATAATTCTTATACGATTACTCAAAATATTTGTTGCATTATTAAATTTGTATTCAATAAATTACTAAACGTATTTAGTATTTTTAATAAACTACTGAAAGTATTGTACGATTATAAATTAAGAAAATCATATAAAATGGAAATATTTCAGGCCGGAAGATAAATTCGGTTTTCGAATTAGAGTATAGCTCTCCGAGCGTAAAGGGTTAAAAGAGTTATGCTAAATAATCCTTCCCAGAAGTCACATATTTCCATAAGTCCTTACAATTCTCTTGAGCAAAACCATTCGATTAAACAAAATGTTTAGTCAGTAGAAAAATGAATAGATGAAATAAAATAAATTTTTAAAAAATACCACGGTTTTAAAACAGACTAAAAAGTATAAAATAAATTTTTAAAATAATATCATGTTCAAAAAACCGACTAAAAGGTATAATAAGAAGATTGCAGAATTTTAACGCAGAAAATTTTGATTTCGCATAGATTATCCACGGTCTAGCCATTACAATGTTTTAATTATGAATTGAAATTCTGTTCTCCAAAAATGAAGTTAAGCTAATAAGCTATCTATAGTAGAATGGTGGCCTCGGCTAGTTGCAACTTCGGATGCAGACGTTTCGCACATGAGAAGCTGTTCGCAACCGAATCACGTAGCCGGAGAAATCTCGACAGATAGAAGCAAAGTCGAGGCACCAGGCTCCTACAACGGTTGAGCAGTCCAGATGGGAATACACCTTTTCGTTTTCCGATCTAGGAAACGTTCGACAGTTCAACCTTATTGCGAGGGAGGGACTGTTGTCAGCGAATTTTTGATACTGCTCTGCCTGGATGCATCGTGCCATTTAAATTCTCGTCTTCGAGTGTTTTGCTGCACACCAACGCAATTGTGCGATTCTGCACGTATGCCAGCTATCCGAGATATCGGTCGAGATTTACCCATTCTTCAATATTCGATATTGAATTTTCCTGCGATCCGAAAACGCATTAATCATAAAGTACGATCATCCAGCTTTCATTTGAGCCCTCGGAAGACCGAACATTCCTGCGAGAACACATTTCAAAATCGAGTCGAAGTCACCCCTTAAAATCCAAAATTTGGATAAAATTCAAACAACCGACGAGAGACAAGACTGACAGCCTTATGGGAGTTTGTGTCACCCGAATATTTCGGTGTTCTCTTACGCCCTCTAGGATATATTCTGGCTCTAGCGAGAGAAACAGAAGAACACCGACGGCATTTCGTCGGTGAAGAAGACCACTGAGGAGATTCTAGTCGCGACGGATCGGTGAGAAGGAGAATTATCACGAAACCATATCGATTATTATTAAATGTTACGTTCTCCGCCATATTTCAGACGATGTTTTGGCACTATTTTGGCACTATTTAGAACTTTTAGCGATGTGGTATTTCAGATCACTGTAAGTTCCACGTTGTCCCCGCGCCCAGTCGCGCCCGGTTACCTGCCACGCTGAATAGCACAGGCGCTGGCAGTCTCGAGTATCTCGTCGGTGGTTCGGGTCCGTTCTAACTTTTATATTTTTGGACCTACTGTTTATTAATAGTATCTCGTCGGTGGTTTTGTGATGCTAATATTTTAAACCTAAAAAATAAACACTATAACATCGTCTGAAATATCAGTTTATCTCGAACACGTTCGTTGAAGAACGTAACACGAAACAGTGGTCTGCTGCACCGATGAAATGCCGTCGGTGGCCTTCTAGTTCGCACTCCAGTCAGAATCTATCCTAGAGGGCGTAAGAGAACACCGAAATATTCGTGCCACACCAACTCCCGTAAGGCTATATTTTCCGAAGAAATGCTCACGAATAAAACCACTACATACAGTCCGATTTCTATCGGGTTTAGACTTTTCTTAATCGGAAGAATGCCACGAACTGGCTCGTGTCACTTCCTTGAGGAAATTATAAGAAATAACAAGTTTAGCATTCACTTGTTAGCGGTTTCATGCCGAGATACCTGGATGGCCGAGGGTTTGTCCGGTCGTGTTTATTGCACTACTATTGTGTTCTGGGCTCAGGCCTTTTGCTCGACCCTCGGGCCTCGGTACGTGTTCATTGGAGTCTCGAGCCGGCCGAAAGTATTCGTGGATGTATTTAATATTCGAAAATTAAATACAAAAATTAAATACAATTTCTATTCGAAGCTGCGAATACATTCTCGGCGAATACAAAAGTATTTAAATATTTTTCGAATATAAGATACTTTCGTATTCGAACCTTCGAATAAAGAATACAAATATTGTATCTTATATTCGAATCCGTATTTAAATAGTTTTGTATTTAAATACTGCCCAACTCTGAATAGATAATTCAAATCATTTTCTGCCAGAGCGACGAAGGCTTCGGTCGCCGTGGCCAAGTGGTGCAATAAACACGACTGGGCCACCCGATGGCCAGCCAGGTATATCGGCAAGAAACCACTAAGTGAATTGCAGATCTTGTTTATTTTTCATAATTTTTTCATGAAAGTGATACGAGCCGATAGAATTTGGACTGTGCATATTGGTTTTATTAGTCAAATTATTCGTAGATTTATTCGACGTCTCCGAATAAAAATTGCAATTTTCCATGATTTTCGGCCTTTTTATCACTTTTGATCGTTTATAATTCCTAAATCAATTAACCAATTTCAATAAAATTTTCAGACCGCATATATTTATACGAGCTTACCAAACACACCTTTTAAACTTTCGTTATTGGCCCAGCTAAAGAAGTAGTAAAAATCAATTTTCACTATTTTTTTCGCAATTCCGACCAAATGCATTTTTTCAACATATTTTTTAGACGTCATTTACTAAACTAATTCTTCTAGCCTTACAGAGAAATTGAAGTCATTTGGTCCATTCTTAAAAAAGTTATTTTCATTTAAAGTGTGTGTGTGATTCTATTTTTATTGTGATTTTAATTGTAATTGCCATTTTAATTTTTATTATGTTTATTGTGATTTTAATTGCTATTATTATTTTTATCACAGTTTTTATGTAAATTCCGCACGCGTTCTTGTAATAAAGCTATTTATTAATATTAAATTTATTAGAATTATTACCGCATCGAATTTTAGCAATTTCCGATACATGGTTATATCGCACGAAGCATCGATTGAAGCTAGTTCTGATTTATGCCACAGGCTAGTAAAGGTTCTGTTTCATGCTAAAACGGTGTGGTCTCTGTTTCGTGGTAAAAGTGGGCTCTATCCTCGGTGTAGGAGCTGTTCCGTGCTAAGCGTGAGCGTGCCAAAAAGTGGTGGCAACTCAGACCCGGGCGTGAGCACTCTCATCTCTCATATCCTCTCTGCACATACTATACCTATGCCGGGTCTATAAGTATATATGGTCTAAGTGTAGGATAAGGACGGGGATGCATGTATGTGAGTAGGTGTGTCTGTAGCCTGTATGTGTGAGTGACCGTTGGCTCTCGCGAATGTCTGTTGACAAATTGACGATCGACCAACGCGCTGAAGAATGCATGTGTGCGTATGTGTGTGTGAATGTTCGTTAAACAAATGATTATTAAAAAAGGCGATCGGCCGAGGCTTCGTGGGCAACGCCGTACGAAGAACGCGCAGTCTTTTGCGGAACAGTTTATTGGAAAGTCGAAATAAATTATTAAAAGCTTCCTTGAGTATATTCTCTCTTACAAATCAGAAGTGGGATTGAGTCGGCGCAAATAAAGTAAAGTGTGATTAATTAGGATTATTCGGGTTTTCGAATATCGGAAATAAAATTTTACCGTAATAACTGAGTAATACGTCTAACAGTGCGTGATTCGGTAATCGGTTAATATCTTGTGAGCGAAGAAAAGTAACAAAGTGCAGAAATGCTCAGAGGAGGAGTGAGTACGTATACGGTCGCGGAGCTGAAGGAAATTTTAAGAACGAAGAATCTGAGTACGTCAGGATCGAAGAATGAATTATTGGCCAGGCTAATGGAAGCAGATCCGGAAGGACGATGGATGGAAGAGGACGAAAACGGCGTACCAAACGATAAGATGAACAACGAGCAAATCAAGTCGGAATTACAAACCGCACGTTGGGGCGAGCAATTAGCACGGCAGGAGTTGGAACTCGTACGGAGGGAACGCGAATTATTGGCCGAGAGAATCGACATCTTAGAACGGGAAAGAGAATTAACGAGACGCGAAGCAGCTGTTGGCAGTCAACCACCGGTGCAATCCACGGAAAAAGTAAGCCTCAAAACGATCGGCGAATCACTCGCCGAGTTCAGTGAAGGAACCGATTTCGTGGTATGGGAGAGACAAGTCAGACATGTAGTGAGAGTATTCAACTTGAGCGACCACATGGGTCAATTATTAATGACGACGAAACTGAAAGGCAAAGCGGCAGCGTGGTTTCATTCGAGGGCAGGACACCGCGATTTAAGCTTAGACGAATTGTTGGAAGAAATGAGGAAATTTTTTGATCATCGCCCAACGAGACTCGTACGGAAGAAAGAATTCGAGAGTCGGACATGGCAACACACTGAGACTTTCGAAAACTATTTCTACGACAAGACGATTCTGGCAAATCGTGTACCCCTGGACAACGAAGAGGAGATTTTAGAATTCGTCATCGAGGGCATCCCAGAACGGGGCTTGAGGAACCAAGCGAAGATGCTACAAATCAAAAAGAAAGCGAAATTGTTGGAAGTATTCAAAGGAATCACTCTGGAAACGGAAGGAAGAAACCAACATCGGAAGGAATACAGTGTTTCGAGTAGTATAAGTGGTGTGGGAGCGAGTTTTAGACAGGAGAGTAGAGTACGAAAGATGGACGTAAAGGAACCAGTGAAGTGTTATAATTGTAATGGTTACGGACACATATCGAGAGACTGCGAGAGACCGATACGCGAGAAAGGAGCCTGCTTCTACTGCTTCAAAACGGGACATCAGGCGAGAGATTGTCCAGAGAACCAGCAGAATAGGAAGCCGAAGGTGGAGAACGAGACGACGCAACCAGAGGTGACGAACGTCTACATGGAACCAGCGAGGAAGGAGGAATGCCGTGAGATTGTCATTTTTGAATTAGATAATGCGAAAATACGGCGGGTATTAAATTTAGACACGCAGTTAGATACAGGAAGTCCGGTTAGCATGATCAAGGAAAGATTTGTAGAAAAAGAAAAAATTCTTCCGGTTGACGTGAGTAAAGTAAGCTATGTCGGAGTAAATAAATCGCCAATTAAAATTGTAGGAACGATTGAAGCTCGGGTTAGTCTGTACGGCAAAGTTGAAGAAAACGTTCCAATACTTAATTCTTCGTACATACCAATAATGTGTACATACACACGTGTATTCTCGTATGTTTATACGGCATGAATCACATATATTACGAACAAAACGTGTCAAAATTCTAGGATAACAAAACATATAAAAAAGAGAAAAAAAAGAGACATTATGTATCACATTTTCGATGATCGTAGAAAAAAAAACACTCCAAGCTAAATAACGATCAGATTTTTCATTTCCCTTCTTATAATTTGTACTGTCGCATTAACTTTACAACTTTAGAGATACTCAGCTCAATTCATACTGGTCTCCCATGAACGCGAAATCTATACAAACACGTGTATTCGAGATGTCCGTGATTGCTATTCACTCTTAATTCCACAAACCTGTACGGAGTATTGATGGTTGTGTTCTACGAATAAAAATAGTAAACAGTTTAAACAACTTTCGAAATCGGGGAATCTTACGATATTGAAAGCGACCTTACTTGAACGGGAAAATATTGTAAATTGTCATCGGTGGCAGCAAATTCGTAGTCTCCAAACATCACCGGAAGGGGATCGTTTTCATCGACAAATCCCTGTACGAAGAACGAGTTTAACGAATGCGCGTCGTTATCGATTAAGAAGCGTAATCACTTACCCAAACGTTGAACTTTTTCGGAGCACTTTCCATCTTTCCATTCGGTAATATTAACTTAGGCGCGTGCTCGACCGTAAATCCAGTAACGTAAATGAAACTACGTAATTTAATTAATAAATATCCTGGAAATCCTTGAAATGCCCAGCAAGCACCAGGCTGAATTGGATTTCTTTGTATTACCGTTCGGGGATTGTTATTTTTATAATAAAACGTAAACACCAGCAATTTGTAAGCTCTCGTGATTATATCGTAGCTTTCCGTGCAACGCGTGCTAATAATTTGACCTCCTACGAAACGCAATGACGGTAATACTCGAGATAGCAATAACAATAATAATAACTAGAACAGCGGATCCTTATACAAAATAAAAATTTTCTACTCTCTCTCGAATTGCAACAAACTGGAATGAAATATTTCTTTTCTGTCTTAATATGTTTAATAGGTTCTAATGATGCTTCTAATATGTTTTTACTGTTTCAAATTACACCTACTACCTACATTTTTGTCATAAATGCATAAAATCCGCTGTCCAATAACATTAGAAACTATACCTGCCGATTCCAATGCGTAATCTGGACGGCCCGTTTTATCCGCGTCGTATATCCGCAAGGCATCTGTGACTATTTTGCGAAATCGTTCATCGTCCGCGACAAATGAAGATTCCACCCTCCCTGTAAATATGTTAATTCCTCTTTATGGTGTTACCGTGTAATCGATAATATTTTAAAAAGCAAACAAACCAAAGAAAAACTAACTCACCAGTATTCGTATCGGTACAGGTACCGGTTTCCACATTTATACCCATATTCCTATTCGCACCCACGCCCGATTCATGTTCCAAATCATTCTCACTGATCTGATCGAAACGAATATTACAACATAACGTTAATTCTGAATACAATTTCTTCAAAGCGTTGAACTGTACTTTCATTACTCTAATTTCCTCGTCATTCGTATCGACTATAGATCACGATATTCCATACTTTTCTCCAACGATAAGCGTAATCTATCTTATGTCATTATGTCGCTTCGAATCAAATAGAATCTCTCCGAACCATACTTGCGTACGTTCCTGGTACTTACATCGAGCCTCGACCGAACGAAATCGTTCTCCCTCAATTTCTCGATCGTTTCGTTCATATTTAAAAGACGGATTTTGCATCGACGTCACGCGTAATAATAACAAAACGGAATTTCAATTTGATTGGATGCTTAAATGAACGAATATTTATTGTAAACAACCGACATTCTTACCGCTTGTTTCGTAGTTTGATCATCTAATCGACAGATTCTACTGTGCAACTTTTCGGCGATTGTCCTGAAGTCTTCTACATTCCCACAACGTTCTGCTTTAAAAGACGATTCTCTATCGGCCAGAAAGGGTTTAGCAATGTACAGTAAACACCAGATACCTGAAAAAGTCAAATGCAACTTTTGTTAAAACTTTGTTGATTTCCATATTCGATACAGGTATCGCGAGAAGGATAGACGAAGGGGACTCGCCACTCCGATGACATCAAGATATCGATCGTGTCCACATTCCCCGTGAAGCGCGAATACTCCAATTTTACATCGCCAGTCAAGCAATCCTACTCCCTCTATCCTTCTCCCGTCTTTTAACTTATCTATTTGCCTAACCCAGATTTGTTTAAATACTCGATCAAATCAAATGTCGTGTTACACGCGTGACGCGGAGATATTGTAAAAAGTAACATATGAACAGAATAGAAACAATTTTAGCAAACGAATGCGTTCAACAATATACGAACACACTTTCTAACATCGTTCGCGACTTTGTTCCCACAGTTGATGGAACAGTCACTCGTATTCATATTCGTATTCGGTATAAGTAAAAATGCTTTTCGAAATGATGCGAGAATAGCTGCTCAAACAGCTGTTGCGAATGCTCTTTATCATTCTCGCAAGATACGTAACGCGACAGTACGTCACCACGCACGCTACAATAGTATTTATAATTCTACGTTAGTAAATGCAGACACGCGAATTCGTTATAGTAAATGAAACGATCGATTAATAAAACAGGCGACAAGAATCAAAACTTCTGCCACTGTGACACTTCCAACGTATACATACAAATACCTATGTATCAAAGAAAGCAAAATGTTAGTAAGCATTACGGAAAATAAAACATCCGAGATTACGACGAAATACAAGTTTGAAACAGGATGATAAAAGGACTGTCCTAGCGTAGTGCTTAACCGAAAGTTTACCGTGAAAAATCTCACGGAGAAAGAGTCTATATCGCGATCAATAATCAGTCTAAATTCCAACCAATGTTCGGCATCTCGGGCAAAGACACGTTCACACTGGGTAGAATATATGCTGGGAAATTTCTCAGTTTCGTTAAATATTCGACGAGAAAATCGCTTTCGAAAGTTGTTATATTAACAAAATCGTAATAGATGCGACCGCACGTCTCGGTGATATCATAGGGAATATCGTGCAGCAAATCCAGACTGATAACGTTCTGTTTTTTCACGGTGTAAACGACTGAAACAAAAAGAAAAAGAAACGCCAGAATAGCTGATATTTTATCGATCTGCTCGAGAACGCCACGTCAATTGTTTCAGTTTATTTCATTTACGTTGCCGGTGAACATTTAAGAAAATCTTAAGTTAAAATGATTTGACATTTGTCAGCAATTACCCATTAGAATAAGCAATGGTAGTAGAGTGACCCAAAGGACCATAGGACAGTTAGGACATCTTTGCTGCATCCATTTTCGAATATTCGAAACTCTACTCAGTAGCCACGAATCGAACAAAAATACTTTAACCATAAAGACATAAACATACTGCAGACAATGTTGGTCAACGTATTGCCACGCTTTGTACCATTTAGATTCTGCAATCGAAAGAAATTCACAAATATATCAATCGATTTTCTATATTATATAATTTGCTGGAATTACTGGTTTAACAATACCGTGTCTCGATGAACATTGTTCATTCGATCTGCTCGACATTGTTACCGTTTTCTCCAATTCTATATATGAGTCAGAATAGGCTGTGAAATTCAGCTTGCGAGGTGCGACGCGTCTTATCGGCGAATCGGAAACCGGTAATTGTCTAGAACAAACAAAAAGGAGCAAGTTGTACTTTTCTACAAAAGCAATAATCCGCATAATTTGTCAATATCTTTTTTCTTCATACCTTGAACGAGCATTCGTTGATTCGCTAGAATCGGTATACATCGTTTGTTTGCTGCAAAAGTGTCGTTCCACTACGTATGTCTTCGTGTAATCGATTTTGGACATTCTGTGCTCACTGACATTCGGTGTTGAGCAAGAAAGGTGTCGATAACTCTGAAATACATCATAGAACAATTTGATTTATATACGATACATACAATAGATGAATTAGTATACACATATATGTCGGAGATGTCGAAGGCCGAAGAATTTCTAACAACGCAGTTTTGTTTGTACCCGTTATAAGAAATGGGAGAATTTACCCATGGGGTGCCTTTCGTTTTGTTTTGTTTTGTTTTTTTTTTCTCGGCACGCGGCCGAGTATACCTGGGCTCCTGAGAGGGGAGCGCGGCGGGTAGATCGGTTTGCCGCGAGAGAGAGAGGGAGCGACGAGGACACACTTTGTAATTTGTAATAGACAGTCGAATACGACAAATGTACCTTCCGTTTGTCTAGTATGTATACATATATAGCTGAACTAATTTCGTTGAAATCGCGAAACAATTGCGAAACAATCGCGCAACACATAAAGATAATTCTCACATTCAATCGAAGTACATAGTTGAATCACAAGGTAAATAAAACACCATTCGAAACATTCACCAGAAAACATTACATTTCAGTATTCGTACTTAAATTATGGATATTACGAATACGTTGATAATGTAACGCAACATAATCTCGTCATTCATATTCCCGAAAAGTTTTCTATTTATATTTATAGACAACTTACCGATACTATGTGATAGAAATTCTTGATTCTTCATAAATGATTAAACGTGTCGTGCCTTTAGATGGATACGTAAATATTCAACATGTAATACAAATTGTGCAAAATTGTATTTTTCAATGTTGCTCGAAACTGTTTGACAAAATTTATATATTTGACTAAGAGTAGTTCAGCACGACAGCACCGACGAGACTGCCAGCCTTACGGGAGTCGGGAGCAGTGATGGGATTCGGGGTGCTTTTTTCGCGCATGCGCGACGATTCTAGCCTCTATCAAGTACAAGGATCGGCTAAAATGGGGTACCTTAGTCACCCCAATAATTTCGCAAAATTTGTTATGACGTGATTTTGAAATATGACTGTATAACATGTGTGTGTTGTATTAAAATTTAATATGTATGCACATATAACACATAATATATGAACTTCTGAACTCTTCCGGTACTTTCCTAGCAGTACTAATTCCTGACTAATTCCCCACTACATTCCCCACAAACTGCCACAAACTTCAGACGTAGATACGTTCCTGCCGAAACTCGTGCATGCGCGAGAAAAGCGCCCCGAATCCCATCACGTCGGGACTGTCGGGAGCAGGGAAGCCAGACGGTGCGGCTCAACGGCTCAAGTGGCCCCTTACGTCTCCGTCCCTCGCCTAGATGCATGCCTCCGCTATCCCACTCGTAGCATGCTACCGCTCTCATTCTAGCACTCGGTCGCGCCAGCGGTAGTGGTAAGAGTGGGGATAGCGGAGGCACCATCTAGGCGAGGGACGGAGACGTAAGGGGCCTGGCGAGACTCGCATCTGGCATCAGGACTCGGGAGTTGGTGTGGCACGAATATTTCGGTGTTCTCTTACGCCCTCTAGGATAGATTCTGACTGGAGTGCGAACTAGAAGGCCACCGACGGCATTTCATCGGTGCAGCAGACCACTGTTTCGTGTTACGTTCTTCAACGAACGTGTTCGAGATAAACTGATATTTCAGACGATGTTATAGTGTTTATTTTTTAGGTTTAAAATATTAGCATCACAAAACCACCGACGAGATACTATTAATAAACAGTAGGTCCAAAAATATAAAAGTTAGAACGGACCCGAACCACCGACGAGATACTCGAGACTGCCAGCGCCTGTGCTATTCAGCGTGGCAGGTAACCGGGCGAAACGGGCGCGGGGATAACGTGGAAGTTACAGTGATCTGATATACCACATCGCTAAAAGTTCCACCACCGACGAGATATTCGTCAAGTAGAAGAAGAGTGATATAGTAGAATGCTGACATTACCCATTCTGTAATTGCCTTATCACCGACGAGATATCTCTTCGGTGGCCCGGTTACCTGCCACGCTGATTACCACAGGCGCTGGCAGTCTTTAATAGTATCTCGTCGGTGCCGTAAGGCTGGCAGTCTCTCGTCGGCGATCTCGTCTGTGGCGGAACTTTTAACGATGTTGATATTTCAGATCACTGTTAGTTCCAGGTTACCCCGCGCCCACCTATGCCCACTTTCCTATGTCACTGAATAGCACAGAGGTTGGCAGTCTATTATTAATAGTATTATACCTCGTCTGCGATAGTATCTCGTCGGTGATCGAGTGATCAATTTTCTGGAAAATATTGGCTAAATCCGACTTGACCGATTTTCGGAAGTTTAGCCACTTATCTTCGGCTACTAACTTAACATCGATCGGTGCGTTACCGCACGGTTTTGTTGACAGTTGCAAGCGAAAACGAACACAAATCAAGCACAGGCTCGTGGGCTATTGAACTGTGCTAGTAGTTTGTCGTTTTCCGATCCGTGATAAATTGTGGAAATTTCAAATCTGCGTGGACGACGACATCGTTCGAATAGACGTGCGCATAGTAATCCAGAACGATCCGCGATTTGGTCCGCACGAAAGCCTCGCGTTTCTCTGCCGTTTCTAACCTAAAAATTGGGATGGCTGACTCGGAGCAGGATTTCGGAGATCGTAGCGATAATGACAACGTCAAGCCGGACAAGCTGTTTATCCTGAAGAAATGGAACGCCGTGGCCATGTGGAGTTGGGACGTGGAGTGCGACACCTGCGCGATTTGCCGCGTTCAAGTAATGGGTAAGTACCGCATTCTTTTATAGGTTAGACGAACGATAATTTCATTTTCTCATCCCTCGCAAAGAAAACAGCAAACTACACATATCATTCGGCATTTTGCTGCGTCAATCGATCGCATCGGTTCCGCGAAATCCATCGCGCGAATACGCGAACGCACGAGCGCTTCGCAGCCAGGTTATACCCGCGCGTTTTTCCTTATCTTCGTAATGTAAACAATACCGTATCCGCGTTCGATCGAACTTTCTCGAGTTCGGCGGAAACCGCGCGATTTTTGTCTTCGATTATTCGACCTCGCGAACGAGTACGAACACTCCGCGCGATCGAAAACGCGCGGTTACCGCCGTGTCTGAACGAACTCTAAAGCCGCGATAACGTTCGAAATTCTAACAAATGAAAACGGCTCTGCTTTGTGTCGATGTACTTACCGACCGGGTTCAAACACATCCGTCACCGAAACGTCAGCATAGCAACGATTAACCCTTCTCGGCCGGCCAACGAAACAATGTCATTCTATTTATGAGATCGATCGAAAACATCTCTCATTGTTAAAAGAGTAAATAAATCACGGCTCGCAAAGGTCATGTTTCAATGTGTTCTTCGCTTTGGATATCTGTAGAAAGGTGGACGGGGAGAGCAGAAAAGGGTAGATAAGAAGAACGAGGATAACTAAATAGTTCCCGCGTGGATCGTTCTATTTGAATAACTTATAAACGACATCAAACTTAACGCGCCCGTGTTATACTTTTCAAACAAATCCTTTGTCCAAGTGTGAGAAATTTGGCAAGCACCGAATAACTCTCGGACAAGAGGCACGCGCGCGCGATCGCTCGCACGCGGTACGAGTGGACGTCGCATAAACACAAAAGTGTAATACACTGATGAAAGTATAAAGTCCGACAACGTGTTTACGGTTCAAAGGGGTTAACGCGCGCATCTGACAGTGAGAATCGTTGCACATAAGGAGGTAACGACGCAGCGAGCTGGTAAACAAAGAGAACTCTGTGCAAAAACGGCTTCAACAGGTTCCGTGTGCAAAAGATTTGCGCGAAAAAAAAATATATATATATGTATACAGGGTGTCCCACGCAACTGGAACAGGCTGTACCTCCTAAACGGTTGGGAATAGAAGATGTTATAAGTAGAAGTTGAATGGTATCAGACAGTGCATAATATGCAAGCAATTGTATGCACTTTTGTGCATCGGTGCATCAGAAAAATGCAACTGCACTTTTTTAAAAATTGGAAGCCTATGTTTTCGATTGCACCGATCGATGCAGTTTCTTGTGCTCTACATAAAAGTACTAACATACGTATGTCCTAAACTTATTCGTTAGGAAGTTATTGAAGCTAAAAGTATAATGGAACATAACGTCGGTACTCCGGAACACTTGCCGAGAGACCGAAATCATTCAGA
The DNA here is from genome assembly GCA_963966675.1 of Lasioglossum calceatum. Lineage (NCBI taxonomy): Eukaryota > Metazoa > Arthropoda > Insecta > Hymenoptera > Halictidae > Lasioglossum > Lasioglossum calceatum. The sequence continues at coordinate 20,240,188 of OZ016541.1, forward strand.
GAACTTTTAGCTTCGATAACTTCCTAACCAATAAGTTTAGAGCATAAGTATGCTGTACTTTCATGTAGAGCACTGGAAACTGCATCGATTGGTGCAGTCAGAAACATAGGCTTCCATTTTTAAAAAAAGTGCAGTTGCATTTTTCTGATGCACCGATGCACAAAAGTGCATACAATTGCTTGCATATTATGCACTGTCTGATACCATTCAACTTCTACTTATAACATCTTCTACTATTCCCAACCGTTTAGGAGGTACATACAGCCTGTTCCAGTTGCGTGGGACACCCTGTATGTACATGTACAGTAGAGCCTTCAGAACTGAAAGTACGTGGCATGGAACTTGTTAACGGTATCACAATCGTTTTCATTAATCGCGGAGAAGATGCTAGAAGCTTGATGCGACAATCCGAAAGTCTGACCCCTAGGTGTTATTCTACGGTCCGGAGATCACTTCCTGAGATCTGTCCAAGCAGGCTCGACGCAGGCATGAGGAACGTTTGCCCCGGATTGCCCGCAGGGGCAGAACTGGCCTCGGAGAGAGAAGAAAGATCGATAACGCCCCACGGAGCAATCCGTGCCTGACTCGCTTGCTCGCTATCACCATTACCTCCGACTTAACAAGCGGTTTCCAAGAGAAATCTGGTGCCTGCGTCGCGTAGGTTATGGTCACGGTATCGTACGTTGAACCGTACGATAGGAATGTCTCGGATCGCTGACCCGTCCCATCGTAAAGCACAGTGAGATTCGAAATGGACGTTCTTTTGCGCTGCGAACGCCACTGGTATCGTGTCCACAGTGGTCGGGGTGGTTGGGGGACACGGCTCAGAGAAAATATGGATCCGCGCTGTCCATCTAGCCACGGATCGGTTCGGTAACTCTGCTTCGGTACCGGTTCAGACGAATCTTCCTACTGTTCAGCTAAAAGTTCGGACCTGTGTCGATATTTCTGTGGCCGTCGGGAAGAACGCCGCGCGTCACGTGCTTCCGCTTTCGAAAGCAAAGAAAATACAAATTTTCTACTTGAATTGCAACAAACTGGAGTGAAATAGAAATTTATTTTCCTTCTTAATATGGTTAATGGGTTATAAAACCAATATCACGCTGTTTTCAAATTCTTCTAATGTTTTTACTGTTTTCAATTACACCTACTCATTTCTGTCGTAAATGCATAAAATACGCTGTCTGTAGATCGCTGATGCTTCGACATAGGACATCGGTTAAACAGCATTATGTTTTTTTAGCCTTTCAAATGTTTCCTCGTTCGATTAATGCGTAAACTGAGATTTTTTGAAATTGTCGCACGCGGCGTTTTTCCTTATAATCACAGATGTGTCTGTGACGATGAGACACCCGTATCGAAACGTGTTAGACATTCCACGTTGTAATGCGATCCTAATGAGATCTTTGTCCTTCTATGGTACCGCGGTTAGGTTCCCTAAACAATTGCCAACGAAAACGCATCGAAGAACGTTTTGTCTGACCGGGTGCCGAACAACAACAACGTCTTCCCTCGCATAGTGTGACTTTCGTCTCTACGGATAGCGTTACTTTCTTATCCCCTTGGGCGGTTGGTTGTGCTATAATGTAACACAGCCGAGGTAGTAACACTATACGAGGGAAGACTCTAAGTTCCGTGTCCGCGTGGACAATGCAAGTCCGTCTCGGCCTCGGCTGAGATTCGATTAGATCCGCTCCGGTCAGATCCGATTCGATCCTATTCGATCCGATCCGACCCGACCCGAACCCGTCCGCGTCGCCCCCGGGGACAACGATCGTACGGAGGGGGGGGGGGGGGGGGATCAATACGCGTCGACGCGTACACGGAGGATCGAAAGATCGACGAGAATCTGCTCGATTGGCGTGTTGCGCGCGGTTCGGTCACGGTTGCGCCCGCTTCCGTGCTAGTTGCAACAGTAAACGACATTGGAAAAATAAACGCGTATTATTTTGATCTCTGTTTCTTAACTATGCATACCTTACAATCTAATTGGTTCGCGGCTGACGCAATCGTCCGTTGACGCATTCACCGATTACGACAAGTATGTACAGAGGTTGACGCGACGCGACGCGCGGTGACATGGGACAAGACGTGGATCACGCGTCCCGATAAAACGTTTTGGTCGCGTTCCCGTCTAGAAAAAGAAAAGAGACACGTTCTCGCGGAACGTGCAAAGAGAGAGAGAGAAAGAGAGCGGAGCCCGCCGGGCTCCCCTTGTCCACGCGCGTTCATTTAAATAATTCGCGTATCTTGATACCCTACTCGTATACCTTGCGCGCAAAAGTACTAATTTGAGGTAGACCCTGTAGAACTATCGAATAACAAAAATATAACAACTATGCGCGACCTTCCGATACGCGCAAGAAACCCCTCCTCTCCCCCTGCTGTCGTTGCTCCGTATTGTATATAATATCATTTCGTTGCTATCCAGCCTATCCGAGAAGCTGTCTTCTGAGAAGGATACGAACGGTTCCACGATACGCGAACCGTTTTCGATAGTCCCGTGGTCTGACCGCGCGATCCTCGACGATCGAGTCGTGAGAGGTAGAGAGAAGCGGGAACAGAGGGGAGGGGAGAGAAGTTAGCGTTTACAAGACGACCGCTGTCGTCCGGTCCCGCTCCCTTAGCGCACGATAATGTAAGGAACTATGGGGTACGTTCGAAAGGACACGGCCAGGCGACGATGCGCCGTCGTCGATTCTGCCGCCGGTCGTCGAACGAGTTGATATCGGCTAGTTATCGAGTCCAGACAGTGTGGCCAGATCGAGCCTTATCTCTCCCGCTCTACGGTACTCCTTCGATGGCGGCGCGTACTCTCCGTGCCTCGCAAAAAATCCCTCGAGACGGCACATGGGAAAGAGGAATCCTCGCTCGCAGCCAATGGTTAGGCCGTGACGTCCACACGCTTCATGGGAATGACCCAATGTTTGCATTCCTTTCGAATTCCTGCCAGGAGACTTCTTGCGAGGCACGGTGGGAGTATCTTCCCCGTCGCGCACGTGTCACAATGTCGCGTGACTAATCCGGTGATGACAGAGGGAGAGTATTACTCCTATCTGGCCACACCTAGTCCAGGAGGAACGGTTAGAAGCCCATCGGCATGGGTTTCATGTTAGCCACCGCGCTCATTCGCCGCACGGGACCGGTGAATCTCTTCTCGATCTCCTCGAGGGATCGTCCGCGGGTTTCCGGCACGCAGAAGATCACGAAGAATAAGCCGATCAGCACGATCGCGCCGAACAGCCAGAAGGTGCCGTACGCTCCCAGATGCGAGACGACGTCCAGGTACGCTTTGGTCACGATGAACGTGCAGGACCAGTTGAAGGCCGTCACCACGCTGGCCGCTGATCCACGGATCTTCGCCGGCAGGATCTCGCCCATCATCAGCCACGGGATTGGGCCGTAACCGAGGGAGAAACCGATCATGTACATGATCAGGCTCGCCAGAGGCAGCCAGCCGATCGTCGACACGTCCGATTTCAGCACGTTCTTCGCGTAGAAGAAGCCTCCAAGCGTGATCAAGGTCAGGATCATCGACACCGCGCTGAAGTACAGTAGTATCTTCCTGCCAAGCCTGTCGATCACGGTCGCCGCGGCGAACGCCGAGATGAAGTTCACGATCCCGACGATGATCGCTGATAGATTCGCGATGCTGCTGCCGGCGTCCTGTTGGCGAACGTGCACGCGGTTAGAACAACTGGAGCAGAGGTTGGCGACGAGTGCTCGTTTCGGCCGATTTTCGCGCAGTTCGTACGGAACTTCTTGCCGAAACGAGCACTTCTTGCCGATCTCCGAGTTAGAGCCATCGACAAACGGTCGTGGCCAATTTACGCTCTGCTGCGGACGACGGTAAACGTACCTCGAAGATCTGGACCGTGTAGAAGACGACCGCGTTAATTCCAGAGAACTGCTGGAAGAACATCAGGCCCAGAGAGATCATGAACGGCTTCAGGTTATTCTTCTTGAACAGCTCCATGAAGGCACTCTGCGAGACGTTTCTCTCGCTGTCCACGTGCAACTTTTCTACTTCCGTCAGCTCCTGGGTGATGTCAGTATCCCGACCGCGCAGCCATTGCAACGATTTACGGGCACTCTTCGTCTTCCCCTTCGAGATGTACCACCTCGGCGTCTCGGGGATCATGAACATCAGGACCATGAACGGAATCGGAATACACGCGCCGAGCAGGGCCAGGTATCTCCAGTTTATGTACATGCCCGCCACGAAACACAGTAAAATCCCTATGGAAAGGCCCGGAACAAGGATTTAGCGTTTGATCGTCGAACCCTAGGTCTCCCGCTGAGCCTCGGATAGCTACGGGGTTCTAACATTCATTTAAAGTTAAAGCTTCGTCCATACTTCTAGATCAGGGGTGGGGAGCACTTTTGTTTTAACAAATAATAAATTGTTAGGCAACAAATCGGATCATCCGAACGCGTCACAACTAAACTCAGCTTTGAATGATAAGAAATGATGTCACCCACATATGATCGCCGGTTCTGCGAATCCCACCTGCCATCCGAGGCTTGCGAAATACAAGTGTTCTTTTCATACCTGTGTTACCAAGGGCGGTGGGTAGGAGTCCCAAAGTGCCCCGCACCTCGGGCTGCAGTGTTTCGCCTAAATACACGGGTAGGGACAAGGAAGCTATACCAACGCAGAAGCCGCAGAGAGCCCTGCCAACGATGACCATCGCGAAATTCGATGACAATGCGATCAGTAGCCAAGCTGTAACCAAAACGAGGACCAATTAATACCGCATCCTCCAAGCGGAAACCTATGGTCTGTCCAAGAAGAGTCGGGGCAGATCAATGTGCTTCCTTTATTGACTATAAACGCGAAGCCGTGACCCCGGAGGGAGAACAAATATTAAAATTTGAAAAAAATAGAGATAGGTGAAAGTTTCGAAGGTGACGTGGTCAGGCAAAGGTTCGAATGCGATGCGGCAAGGACAGAGGTCGAGGATGAGGCAAAGTCTGAGGATGAGTCAACGACGAGATCATGAGTTTGTATGGTATTTTGAGTGAAAAATAGGAAGCGTGGTATCTATGTAGAACGAAACGACGTTGGTATACAGTACACAGTATACAGTATACAACATACCTGCGATGAAAGGCAACGCTGTGCCAAGTATAGTGTTCTTCCTGCCGAGGTACTCGATGCTGGGTCCACCCGCGATGCCACCGATCAGAGCAGCGAGAGGCATCACGGAGCCAATCCACGAGCCCTGCGAAACGAAAGAGCCCGCGTTCACGTTGAGTGTTCAGCGTCGGCATGTAACCGCACGTCTAATTACGCTAGCCTGATAGCGCGATCTCGCTCAAATCAATCGGTAGTACCGGGTGCCGTTCGGAGTGATCGTCCGACGTCCTTCGAATAAAAATAAGCGCGGCGCGTCGGCGGCGAGAAGAAAGGAAACGCGATGGAAGGAAGGAAATCGTTAGCTGTAGGCGCAACGGATCGAAGAGCGATCGGATCGCGCGACATGCACCGCGATCCTCGAGGAGCCGAGCCAAGGAAGAGGTCGATCGGAGGAGAGGAAGCGGGGATAGGCGAAGGGAACGCGGAAGTATCGCATTGTCGATTTAACTCGGCCGCGAGCTCATTCTCGCGCGAGCAAAACCACGACGACGCGTATCGTGCGCGAAGGTTACTACAATATATCGCATCGATCACGCAGCCAGTCAGCCAGCCAATCGCTCGTCCAGTTTCCCGAGGCTCGAGGCCCGAGGTTGGCCTGCCCACCGACGATGATGCGAGCCGCCGCGCCGCGCCGACCAACGGGGTCGTAATCGAACCATCGGCATCGTCCCACCATTGACGCACGCGAGGTTCAACTTTTAATCATCCATTGACCCGCGCCGATATCTGAGATTCACCGATGTGTACCCTCTTTCGACGCCAGCGTCGCTAAACGATCGATCGATCGATCGATCGATTGAGAACGAGCTACGATCTTCCACACGGATCTAGACAATCTCTTTCTTCACCCTTCTGTGTTTTGCTTCATGATACCAATATCGATTTAACAAATTCGAGTTCTTCAAATCCTCTGTGCAATACTCGAGTGTTGACCGAGAACAAGGATCAATCCCATTTCCGCTAGTTAATCGTTACGATGTTACGACGTTAAATACTGCAACAATGATTGGAATTCAATGGAATGCTCGTTTTTATTCCACCGTTAAGTCCACGAATGCCACAGTGGCGTCCGAGATCTTCCCGACAGATAGAGTCCCTATTTTATATTCTAGAAACGATGCTTCAAAGATTTCTAACCCGCTACAGGATAAATAACAGTCTGTCGGGTTGAATAATAGATGGTCATAGTTAGACTACTGTGGATTTTATGCGTTTATGGTAAAAATGATGAAATGCAAAATATACAAACAACACTTGAAGAATATGGAAATATTATTTTCATCCGATCGAAATTATCTGGCGTCTTACAATTATTGCTTTGAGCAAAAATCCGCAGTCTAGTCCATAGTCTTGGGTGTAATGTTAGCCCTCGACAATAATCTGCCGGGAAAGTGGTGCACGCCACTGGAGGATACAATGGTTCGTGAAGAGACCAACAACGAGTCATAGAATTTCAATCCTGTTTGTATTGTCTTTCGGATATTGATACTATTAACCCTTTGACATCGTATTTACCGTTTCATAAAACCGATGCAACTGAAATTTGAACGACACGATATCGACAACCGATGTTCTCCATCTGTTAACGGCTCGGTTCTGTCTGGTTGGAAAATGCTGATAGCTTCGAACTTCTTCCTCGGCAGCCGTACACGGTTTCCGAGAATAGAGTTCTATTTTATCCGGAAGTTTCGGCAGGTGGCGATGAACACGCGACAATAATTTACTTATTGTTAGACTGCGAAGTTTCTTGCGTCGATGCGGAAACGTTCTGGTTTGCGTAAAAATCCGTGGTACGGTTATCGCGAACGACCTCCGAAGTTTTGGGAGATCGCGTAATCGGTTCGATAATAAATCGTTACCGGTACGATTCCTGTTTTCCGCGGATGTCTGGGCAGGTGGAGATGAGGAGTTCGCGGAAATCGCCACGATCATTTGCTTATCATAACCGACGTCCGAAGTTCGAGGGGATCGCGCAATCGGTTCGAAAACAAACGTGCCTTGTTGCGGCCCGTCCGACCTTGGCTGGTTTCCCGGACTGCGAGGGAATCCGGATAAAATTATTTCTCTTTAGAGTGGAACGCGGGAGAGATTGCGCGAGCGAGATCCCCCTCGAAGCACGTTCGTTTACAAACATTCCGGACACCGCGGAACGGAGTGGCATAATCTCTAAAGCGGCAAGTGTATCTCCTCGTTTACATCGCTTTCGGCGAAAGGCGAAACGACACCGAATAATCATTAGCACTCACCATTTGATCTGTAACCTCGAACGTGGCCGTGGCATTGTCACGCATGGAAACCAGTGCGGGAGAGGTGTACGCGGTGGAGTAGCCAACCACCATCGAGCCTAGCGACACCGACAAGGCTGCTAACACCTGTGAAACAACCAAACCGATCGTTAAAGCTTCGACGTCTGCTTGGACTTTGTAACTTTGCTGTCGATCCCATAGACATCATCGAAACAGGCTATATCGATATCGATTGGGAGCAAGAGTTAAGAGCTTAAAAATTAGGAGCTTTATAGAAGGCCCTGAGTGTAAAATTTCGGGGGGGGTGGGCAGTCGAGAAACTTATAAAACTTGGTCAGCGATCTAGGTATCCCGAACTGTCTACAACTTTGGGGATGACCGTCTAGATGCACGGTGAAGCGTCTAAAAGTTTTGCTATCAACCGCATAGCTGTCCATCGTCTTCGGAATCGGCGCGACCGATCGACGTCCTCCAAATTCTAAAGCTCGCGAGCAGCAATCTCGACACGATCACACAAACCTTGCCGCATTCTCTCGTCGATACTGAAGCGATCACGCGCGCGTATCGAGAGGCCACGATGCATTCTCGATACTCGATACGGAAGGACGTTCGGTGGTCGATCGGATCGCGATAGGATCCAGCGATCGAGGAAAAGGAGCGGCGCGGCGCGGCGTGGCGTGCACGCTATTGATCGCGAAGAGGGTGGGTAGCGCGGGCGTGCGGTTCTCGCGATGGAACCGCGACTATCGGAAAAGCTGTTCGGGAAAAAATTAATTCGCGCGCGTGGTCGTATCGGATACCTGAGTGAAGGTGCACTTAGCGACTGGCACGTTGCCCGGTACTTCGATGTTCACATGGGTGTCCGCTCGCATAAGAATCTTCATGGTCGAAGGTTAGGACGCTGCCAAATCGGGACGATGGAAACAAAGAAAGTCGGCGATGCGAACGGAAACTTTCCGCGGTGCGCCACGCGCCGTTTCGTATCGATCTCGACACGATCGAACTGGAAGAACTGAAGGCAGCAGATCGCGAGGTCCACGAGGTTCGCCGACGCGATATAGAGCTTCGACCCTGTTATTGTCTTGTTCCGGTAACTTGTTGCCGTTTGTTGTTTCCCGATCGGTGTTGTTCTCTCCCCGTTGCTCGCGTTTCTGTTCCCGCGACGACGACGACGACGTCGACGTCCGTAAAATATTGACGCTCGTTATTGGCACTCGTGGACCGACGGGTGGTTCTCCGCTTATATAGGGAACGATGCTGGGGGGCCGCGAGTCTATCCCTTCCCTTTACGCGGCGAGGATCCATCGTCCGCGAATCGGACGATTATACACGTATGTACATATGCGTGTATGTATGCGCGCGATCGTCTCGGTCTCGGTCTCGGTTCGGTCTCGGTTCGGTCTCGGTTTCGCGTTTACAGGTCCTACGCGCGCGAGCCCGGCTCGTGCCATTCCGTCGATGTTGCCCGACACACCGCGTTTGTGCCTGTTCTCGTCGGCACGTGGTGGGTTCCGTTTCGAGAGCAGTCGCGGTGGTTACGTTTACGTGTAGTCACGGGTCCTGTTGGGGGACGCGAAACCGAGAGAGACACGAGGGCGGCGAGACGGACACGCGCCGAAACTCGTCAGCGCACGAGATATGTACGAACGCGTCGATGCTCGCTACGAACTTTTCCACGCGAAATTCGTACACGGATCACGGATTCAGTTTTCTAAGCGAGAACTTCTTCGTCGGCCTTCTTCGGAGCCGTTGCGTAACCGTCCTTTGTCGAACCGCTACGAGCCGCACATTTTTTTCTTTTCTTCTCTTTTCATTTCTCACGTGTAGGCGCGGAAGAGAATCGATCAGCCGTTTCTATAGCTCGGCTCGAGAGCCGGAACGACCTGTCCGAAAAGGCTTGCAGCGGTACCGGAAGCAGACGAGTCGAAGCAGACACACGGAAGTAGAATTTCCGGCTTGTGAAACGCGCGTACAGGCTTCCACTCGGATCGGATCGGTTAATATCGTTTAGAAGATGTCTCGAGAAGGAGATCTGTCTTGTTGTATACTTGGAACGTAATTAAGTCGGCTCCGGTTATTATCAAAAGTACGCAAGGTCGGCCCGCAGCAACGCCATACGGACGTGCATGCACGGAAAACCGGCCGACGCATGCATGCATGCATCGCGCGTTGCATTGCATTCGCTCGTCTTTTGTTTTCCGTAATTGTCTCTCTTTCGGAGCGGAACACGCGCGAGATCCGCAGCAGACGCACACGTGTCGCGATCCGCGCGTGCCCTCTCGTTTTCTCGCGCGTTTCTCGGTTATGCGAGCGATCATGCGCTATCTCGAGCCCGCATCCACTCGCGCGTAACACGAAACCGTAACGCAACGCAAAACCGAGAGCTTAAACGAAGTTCACAACTTCTCTTGCAATTTTGGCCAGAGATTCTTCTCGTGCCCTTGGCCCCGACCTTTCAACCCTTTTTTTTATAAGGTGGGTTCCGAACCACCTTGGGCACCACAGTTTAAGTGGCACATGGAACCTTTCAACCCTTATGCTACTTTTCTACTTGTTCGTGACCTGCGCGATCTTACGAAACATAACAGAGCGTTTATGTTGTAGAAAAGTAATCGTAATTCTAGTTCAGCATTAAAATGGGAGATTGCACAACGATCCGTAATCTAATTGTAGGAGAAGTTTAAAATTATAATTAGACTGCGGATCTTTATGCAAAATAAACAATGTTCGCATCGATTGCACGACACAGGAGCCAAATAAAAATTCTATTCTTCTTTTAATTATTCTATTAAGCTGAAACTAATACATTGATGCCCCTAAATATTTAAAACATGTCCACTGCTTTAAATTGTACGTGCCCATTTTCGTCATAAATGCATAAAATCCGCAGTCTAATTATAACTATTAGAAAGACGAAGAGTCAATCGAACTATTAGATCCAACGTCAATGTTCATTTTCCAATGCGACGAAAATCAACACTAAACTAATGAAAAGAAGCGGCATTTGTAAAATCCGCTTAAGACTGTACAGCAACGTCACTGGAGCTTGCTTAATCATGTTCGCTCGCGACATCATAAGCAGACACATTGTTTTCATTCTTTCGCTTCGTGTAATGACAAGTGCACGATGAAGATACATTATCGTTACTATCGTTAACCGGTCAACTATCGGTGCTTTTACCTGCGTACAATCTTCTATTATTGCTAAGGGTTGAATCAGTAGACTACGTTCTGGCGTGCACTAAAATTAATATAGGTCGTTTAATAACAAAAAGACCGTCTGCATCGTAATTTGAATAAGTGTCCGATGACTTATGGACGGGAGCGTGTCTCGAGCAGAGACAGTTTACGTAACGAAAGGCACAAAGAGTTACGAATGTAGATTACGTTTCCACGGTTCCCTGCCGAAATCAGAAGCGAAACGAGCAGGACCGTGCGAAAAGGCGAGGATCTCGCCGAAAAAATCTTGTGTTCTCAGAAGCGAAAGGGAAAGCAGGCCGCAGAGGTGATCGAGATCGGATCTTTGCGCGAAGATCGAGGCGGAACAAGCCTCGTGGTCGTGGCCGCTCGAGAAAAAAAGCTTTCATAACGCGGCCGATGTCGGGGCTCGTTACAACGCTAAAGCTACAGCTCGCGATGTTTATTCGTGTACGTCTATTTGCGCAATACGAAGTGCATCTGTACGCAACGCGCGCGGATGTCGTAAACGCGAAGATCACGATCCTCTCGAGTTTAGCTGCGATCGAGCGGGACGGGGGAAGTACGCGGGCATCCGCGACGGTTCGATTCGATTCGATTCGATTCGGTTCGATTCGATTCGATCTGTCCGACCGCGGAAAAAAACGAACGAGACTAGAGGGCTCTTTGCCGACTCGAACCTGAACATTCCACGGCGGCAGTGATTACTTCGAACTATTATTTATGTGGCGGGTTATGTGTTTGTTCACGCCAACGCGTAAAATGTTCGTTGAGAACCGCGTCATGTTAAAGCATGCGAAGTTTATGTTTCTTGAAAAGGATTTACATTAATAGCATCCGATTCTATTAGCCGGTTGTATTTTTGAATCGCTTCGTTTCTTGTAACACCGATTCTACTTTCGGATTTGCTTTTGGAATGACAATTTCTATAAGAATCACCCAACAGTAATTGCTGGGTAAATATCGATCCGAGAAATTCTCGCAGCGTCAAACTAATCTTCTGGTGAACAAAATCGAAGTTGCCTTATAAAAACTGTAGGTCCCGTCGCGAAATAACTCCTGAATAGGAGTTCCAAAAGCGACGTAAACTAAGGAAAATAAAATCGAAGTTGGAAGCGAGATTTGCTCGTTACTGGTCGGCAGATAATTAAGAAAATACCGAGAACCGGCTGGAGCAGATAAATAAAGATAGAGGAAGTGCAAGATTGCGGAGTACGTAGAAAACGGGAAAGATCAATTGAAATACAGATAAACGCGATCAACGGAGAGCAATGAAAACAAGTTAGTTGTACGAAGTAATAACAATGAGTAGGCTGCAGTCTATGTTCCTCGACGATTCGATCGGAAGGTACAGTTTCGAGGATGGAGATTGTAAAATATTAGCTGGCTTCGCGGAACGGTCGATCGAGTCCTTCGGGGTGGAGCGAGGCAGGTTCGCCGTTCCAGGGACACCGGAAGTCACGATTCCAAGACACGAATTCCAAGACGCTGCGACTCGGAGGGGCATTGAGCCGCGATCGAAAAGTTTCCTCGTTTCCCCGTGCCATCGGTCTCGCGTCAAGTTCGAACCTCTGCGAGGCGAGGCGAACCAACAAATGGATCAAGGTTGCCTCGGCGTAGCGCGTATCCTTGAGGCTGGTACGCGAGCAGAAACGTACCGGCAAGTCGAGAAACGTCGTAACGCGCGCGAGAAAGTTTTGCAGCCCGCGTATAAAAATCGCGGCGCGGCTCGTTTCTCGATTCAAAGCGAGCTGCGAGCGATCGCGCGTGCCCGCCGGTCGTCGAGGATCTCAAGATCAACGCGAACATATTCACGGTAGCAGCTCAGAAATTTCCGGTAGAATGTGCTGTCCTTCCTCGCTCAAGTCTCGCTTCCCTACTGTTAGCGTTGCGTTTGTATCCCCACCATTTTGTGGCGCGATCGCGAGAGAGGGTGGTGGGTCGTAGGTTCATGAAAATGTTTGATGCGTGTATCTAGCTGAACTATTAAACTGAAACCGCAAGGAAATTCGGGCTATGGAAATCCACATTCAACCGAACAGAAGCTATAAGAGAAAATGAATTACCTGCATAGCAACTCGCACGGTCGGCTGCGGCTCCCTCTGGAACTCATCGTGTAGCTTCTCGTGGCTAATCGGGTCCTTCGGCGACTTGACATCCTGAGAGCTCATCGTGGACCCTTTGACTACCGTGTACGGAGTTTGCTCGCCGACCAACAACGGCTGTAGCTGTTTGTAACCGTGGTCGAGGTCTTTGTCGAGGGGGTCGTAGATGCGAGACTCGTGCAGAGCCTTTTGGTGGGTGTTCCTCAGGTTTTGTTCATAATAATGGCTGACGGGTGTCGCTGCGGTGTTTCCTGCCGAAGGACTCTTCTTCTCCACGATCAGAGCGGTCTGGCTGTTGAACGGGCTCGCGGTTGTCGCGAGGGTGGTGTTCGACGAGCAATCGAGGCTGATGCCCGAATTGTTCGTCGACGATCTGTCGACCGTAGGCACCTTCGTGTAACTCTTTTGCGGAACGCTTAGCTCCTGAAAACAGACGAACGATCCGTCAACCCTTGCTTCCTGGGTCTTCTCGATGATCCGGCTGATCGGTAGACAGCGGATTCAACATATTATAATCACAGAAAAACAATTTCTATGTCACTCCGGTTTGTTGCGATTCGGGTAGGACATTTTTATTTTGCATAAAGATCCGCTGTCTATTGATCAGCCATGTGCAAAGATTGGTCCATGGAGAACCTCGTTGCTCTGTTCCAACCATCGGAGGGCCGGACCGTAATTTTCGAAATTTTCGTCAAGTCGATACAACTTTTCAAAAATGCCCGGCCCTCTAAAGATTCAGCGCAATACAGGTTTCTTCCCATGCCTGGTTTGGTTCTAGGCTAGCGATTCGCGACGATATTCGGAAAATGGGCGACTGTTCTCCCGAAACGGGACAATCACAACCCGAGCTTGATTCGCATCAGAGTCTTGATTCGCACTGCGGTTACCATCGGGGTATAATAAACTGTAACCACCCTTTGGAACGAGATCGATCCGGAAACGGAAAGATCAAAGAACGAGATACGTACACCGAGCACAAGACGAATGGTACCTCTAATGCGAATCAACCTTGACGGTTAACCGTACCGACGCGACGGATGAGGATCCTGTAGAGTTGGCGACGGTGGCAGGAATTCGTTTCACTGGTCCACGATCACACGGTGTATTTCGCGATGGTGGCCGTTGGGGGTTGTCGGCGATCTTGCGAAACGAGGATGGAGAAGACGACGCGCGCTTATGGTCGTGGGCCGAAAACGGTACCGCGGAACTCTTACCACCGAAGACTGCGAACCGAACTGTCTCGACAGGGGGATGAAACTTCAAACTTGCCGTATTTATACTAGATTCGTTTATCGGCGATTCGCCGGAGCGAAAGAGAAGGCAAGATGATTATCGTAACGAGCCAATGACGAAAAGCGGCGGATGCGCGGAACGTGATTCCCGTGGCATGCTCGATTAGATGACTTTTACCCCTGGTTTCGCTGATAACCTCCTGGTGAACTCCCGACGGAGACCGAGTCGTACACATTCGCGAACGCCTCCGCTCGTGGATGGCGGCCCCTCGACAACGGGGTGCTGACACTAATTAATCCTCTCCCGACTCGGAACCACCGAAATCTCTTCGCCCGGGCAAATCACGCTCCATGTAACAACGCTCGGATGATTGCACGCGTATCGCCGGCACGCTGCGACGTTCATGACCTTCTAACGGTGTCCGTTTGTTAATCGAAAATCAAGCATTCGCGTCATTCCGCATAGATTTGCAAATAATCGTTGCGCATTTCGAATAATCGCGTGCAACCGCACCGGTCAACAGTTTTCCCCTCCGACCTCTGTTCTCCCGATCGATGCGCCGCGATTTCAAGAACGAGAAAAACAGCATAGCGTGACTCCATTTATCCGAAATGATCCTGAGACGTATCACCATCCGGACGACCACGATTTTCCTATTTTATGAAAAGATGCGTTGCTTGCGTTTGTGCCCCTAATCATCAGAAAGTCTGCTCTAAGCGAAAATTTCAAAAACAAATGAGTTTATCAGTTATTACTGTGTAGGATTTATGGGGCTTCGTCAATTCAGTGAACAATGAACAACCGTTTATTTGTACAATTAACAAATGAATGGTTTCGTCAAAATGTTTGCTTCCAATAAAACTCGTAGTTTTCTATTTCTCGAAGTCGTTTATAGGTGATTCGGTTAATTTTGAAAATGATCCAAGAGTCAATTGAATGCAAAGTCATCGGTAGAAATCGAATTATGTGAATATCAGCTGCCATGCTGATTTTCGCATTATGTATCGGAGTCGTACTATGCGTGGACTATCACGCGACGATTTCCTCGACACTTTCCTCAATTTTTAATCGTCATCTGTTGCGCTACGCAAGACTCGTAATTAGCATGCGAATTTTATTGCGAATAGCGGTTTTACGCGATGCAACAACAATACAATAGAATTATGTAAGAGAAGCTCCGAGTTTTTAGAAGAGCGGATCGACAAAACAGTGGATATTTTTAACCCGTGCATTGGAGTATATTAACAATATCGAATTAATTTCAACTTGTTCAGTTTATTAAAGCAGGAACGAAACTTATTAAAGGCATTTAAAGATATAATCCGTGTCTAATCACCGATTGAAATCATTCAAGAAAGAATGAAAGAATGAATGTCCTATCTGACCCGTTGTTTCATACAATATTTCTTCGCATAAAGCTCCACGGTCCAATCATAATTTAGCCTTTGTTCTCCTCGTTGTTTATCCTGATTTTCGATCAACAGTTTTCGTCAGAGCGTGCGCGTTCGACCGACCCAGACCTAGAATCGCTATTTTCCCCACCCGAGCGGAAAACTTCGATCTCGTCGAAAAGCTAAAACTAGCTCGGGAACGCGCGGATCATCTCCTAGGGTCGTTTATTTGGTTGTTTACTAGCGCTATCGTTTCTACTTTGGACGGGACGCAGATAAGAACGTTCTCCTTGATATCCGATTGTCCTCGATCCATCGATGCCTCATCGGCGCGGCGCGGCGTTGCTCATTATTCATTGTCGCATTGCCGAGAAAACAAGTAACGCGCCGCGCGATAACACGCTTCTTCTTTCCCGCGAATTTCGCAAACGACCACGAGTCCTCGTGCTGTGGCGACTCTCTGTACTACGAGGAGCGCAGACTTTAGTTATCGGTGGACAGCGGATTTTACGCATTTATCAGAAAAATCAGTGGGTGTCATTTAAATGCTGTCGTATCATTCTCAACCTATTGCCTATTAAACATATTCAGAAAGAAAATCAATTTCTATTTCACTCCGGTTTAATGCTATTTTTCTCCGATTATCGTAGCAAAGAATTCCAAATCTATGACAGCGTTGTTCCCTTCATGTTGATCTGTACAAATTCAAGAGAATTGCAATTTGCATTTTTTTTTTATTAATAACATCTTAGGCCATTATTGACCCAAATGCAATTTTCGTTCCAAAGCTGTCGACAGTGGCGCAACCTCTGCCTTGGTTTCCGTACCGACAAGCAGCGGCGGTCGGCCAGGTGGAGATCGCGGGGAGCGAGAATAGCGCGCGCGAGATTCGCATTTGCGATTTTATCGTTCGAGCAGAGGTTGGACGTGTGGTTTCCGTTAGATCCGAAGCTCATCGAATCGCACGACCGAGCGGCAGCGGATGTTTATGCAAAATAAAAATTCTCCGGCTGAATTGCATCAAACCAGAGTGGAATAGAAATTGATTTTCTTTCGCAAACTGATGCGACAGTGTTATGAAATTCTTCTATTGCTTTCGCTGTTTGCAATTACACCTAACTACTGAGTTTTGTCGTAAACGCGTGAAGTCGGCTGTCTACCCATGAAACGCGCGTTGCGCCGAGCACGAACGCGTCATAAATTCCTCAGCTGATTTCCGGGAATCCTCGAGCGCTTGGTTTAACTGGAAACGCGATTAACAGAGACTTTCTACGAGCACATCGAACGGGATTCCCGGTGAAAGCGCCAGCTCCAACGGAAAGTACAGACACGATCCAGAGGAGACTAGGGCAACGACGAATGACGCGATCTCGTTTGGTTTCTGATCACGAACGCCTGGTTCGCGCGGCTCTGTCATTTCCAGAATACGAGACGCCCACGCGAGATATATATTTAACGTTCCGCCTGGGCGTAATTTCGATCGGCCGGCGTTTCTATTTTCGTCCTTCGAAAACTCCATGCCCCTAGAGCGCCGCCCTTGCTTCTCGAACGCGAACGCGATCGATGGATGCTCCCGGCTTCAAATATTTCGAATTCCTGCAAGAGCGGCTCGTGCTTGCGTCATTCTTATTTACATGTTGCACACGGATGATTCGGTGTTTCCGCGAATGCACTGCGAAGCGCCGCGTTTCCTTCCGTCTCTCGTCCGTGTCATTGATACCGTCGCCACGAGATTCGCGCGTGAGCCGGATATGAAAACTCGTTCGAATCTCCAGTTAGAGAGAGTGACGACTTTTGTCGGAAAGGACGGTTTTCGAACGAGTCGCGTTGTTCTCCGTGTTTCGATCCGATCGAGAGAGCCCTCGACAGAGGCTGTTCGATCAGCTGGTCCCAATGGTGTTCGAACGAGACCGGACAGGTCGCTCGAATCTCTCCCAGAATGAATGCAACGGAAAAGAACCATGACCGAACGCTACACGAAAGAGAAACACAAATATCGAACAGGCGGAAGAAAGAAAGTGACGATCAGAGGCACATAGAGCAGCGATGACTGGCGATCCGATGGGATCTCGAGCTAAGGGAAGAACCGGAGAGATAGAGGTGAGAGTGAAAGCGCGTCTATAGGGAGAGAAACAACGATAGAAATTAGGGGAAGCGGTACGCCGCGAGAAGGAAATCCTGGCGAACTGTTTTCTCGTTTTTTGAATCGCGAGCTCGCAGTTCAGACTTTTCCAGAACCGTTCTATCGTTTCCAGCTCGATAGACCATTCGATCGCGATCCAGAATATCGATCGGTCGGATCTCTTCGGCGCGGCGAAACGTTTCGGGGCCACTGCCCTTGTTCGTTTCTTGATGAACGCATCCAGAGCTAACTAGGACACGCACAGGACGTGTCTCGACCAATATCCGAGCGAAATTTTCCCGTAGACTTAGAGCAATAGTGACGTACCAGCGGCGTAGACACTCGTGGCTGACGAAGCATTTTAGCGCTGCGTCCGTGACAATTAACGTAGAGATAAGTCGACTGCAGGGCCCACATCTTGCTGGCCGAAATATATATTAGCCTACGAGAAGCGGTACAGAGATGCGGGGAAAAGAGAGAAACAGCGACTAGATAATAGTTCTTGAATCTCGGGTAACTAAGAAGCTGTCATTGCCGACGATATACGGCTCTCCTCCGCCGTCCGTTATCAGCGATGCGCGTGAAACCCGCGTTGCAGCTTACCTATTCTTTCCCATTTCTCTCGAGTATCCGGCGATTTCGCGGCAGTTGATCGCCATCGAGGACCCCGCGAACCTCGTCGGCTCTCGGAGCCGAGGTTCCGGCGAACCGGAACAGGAGGGTATCATCCTTTAACGCGCTAAATCTACCGCTGCCGACCGAACGACTTTTCATTCTTACAATCATTGAAATCTCCGTATATGTAGTAAGCTACAACGTTCGAATCGCTTTCGAAAGGTGCGCGTGTTATCAACGCGCGTAATTTCGTTTCCCCGACCACGGAGAAGTTCGTTTGCGCGATCACCGGCGGCGGCGCGCCTTTGATCCCTCTTGATGCCGCGAACACGTGGTAACGATCAGGCTAGGCGTATCCTGCGAGTGCAAAGTACGCGACCGAATCACGGAATTGCAAACAAACGCGTATCATTTTCGTTGGAGCGCGTAACTCTCCCGGTACCCGGTGGAAGAACAAAAATTACGAGAAACGGATGAAAACGGCGACGTAACTTTAACCACGCGGCGTTTTATCGCGAAGACAAGAATGACAGAGAGAGAGAGAAAGAAAGAGTGAGAGAGAGAGAGAGAGAGAGAGAGAGAGAGAGAGAGAGAGAGAGAGAGAGAGAGAGATGAACGAGGCTAGTGAAATGGTGTGGAAAGCAGGTCCGAAAATACTTAGAAACTAATTATTGTGACGTATATATAAATCGTTTATTGAACTTGTTTCTTTTTTTTCTCTTGGTATCTTGCTTTACAAAAGCGTACGCCACCTTTAGACTCGTAACACGTCGGCCGACAATTCTGGTGAACGACAAGTCCTAAAAGACAATCCAAACTTCGACAATTACATATAGGAGAAGAGTTTTTCCGTTCTCGTCTTATCTTTTTCTCCGTTTTTATTCGCGTGTCCTGGTGGCTGGCAAGTAGCGATGGCGCGCAAAATCACGAATCACTGTGAACAATCACCATGATTTGGAACGAACGTGATCGAATCACGGGTGATCCAAAAGTAGCAGTTCACGCCATCCCTACTGGCTGGCGAGGACGACGCGGCGAGACGTGTGATCCAGCGAGAGAGAGAAAGAGAGAGAGAGAGAGAGAAAGAGATAGAGGAACGAGGGACGATCGATCGATCGTTCGCTGGATCGCGGCGTCCAGCAACGACGGCCCCGCGTCTAGCCGATTTTCATTAGCGACCGTCTCTGGACGACGAAAGACAAACTGTTTAGCGGTCGACGAGGTAAGAGAATGGTAACAAAGTCGAAGATACAATACTGAGTCTTTCCTCGCATAGTGTGACTTTCGCCTCTACGGATAGTGGTACTTTCTTATCCTCCTTGGGCGGTTGGTCGTGCTACAATGTAGTAACAGGTATTTAACACGATCAGAGGTCGGATATCGGTGAGGCAATACCAATGCAAGTATTGTCTCTCTGACGTTTACGCGTTTGTCCTTCTCTATGTTCGGCAAACGTCAAAGAACGTAGTATGTACTTCTACGCTTTCCGAACCTTCATACCCAGGTAAATAGCAACACTATGCGAGGGAACACTATAATAATAAACAAACAAGGAAAACGCAACGAAAGTGAGAGAACGAGTGTTCGGAAACAGCCGGGACAAAGTTCACAGCCGCGCGCGCGCATTCCGGTCGATACGGCTGGTTGTGTGCGGGACCCGGGCAACACACGCGGGAGCATGCGGTCTTATATCTACGGTTGCCGGGCTCGATGGGAGCGTGTGCGCGCGATGTCCGTGAAGGTGCGTATGCGCGCGATGGGTGCACAGGTGAAACATGGAGGCGCGCGCGAGAGAAAGACGCAAAGAGGTGCGTAGCCTCGAGCAGAGTTGGGCATTGTTCGAATAAATTGTAATTCGTTATTCGCATAAAAAATTACAAATGAATAGAATATCAAAATTATTGTAGACTTTACGTTCTTGAATCGTCATCGTTTATTTTGCATAAAGACCCGCCGTCTAGTTATTACTTCGTTCGTTACACCGAAGTCTGCCGATTAGCCATATCGATCGACACTCGGCTGCCGGCTGCAGTCATAAATAGATTACGAATTTTATGCATTTATGAGAAATACGAGTGAAGCGCATTTCACAACAGCGGAATACAACAATATCAATGTTCCAGCTGATCGAAACCATTCGCGAAACAGTGAAATTTCTATTTGACTTCCGTTGCGTACGATTTAAGGTCGATTTATACTATCCGCAAAGTATTCGCGAGAAACGGATATGAATACCACTGTATGCGTCGGAACGGTGCCGATACGGAAGCGGTCCGTGTCTGTGCGGTTAGCATAATCGACCTTTACGCAGACTATTCTTATTTCGCACAGAGATCCGCAGTCTAGTCGTAAATCAACGGTTCCGAAGGCCGAGTAATTTCGCATCGGTCGATCGAAATAACGTTTGCCCGACTTTGCCGACGAGGAATTCGCGTGAAGCGTACCGGAAGTGGGGAAGAAGCGTCGCACACCACGAAAACAGGAACTAGGACAAAGAGACGCGGCGTACAGTAGAGAAGTCGGCCGATCGGAATGCAGCCGGCGATTTCCGGTGGTGGATGTTCTCCGCCGTGGTGCGCGCGATTTTCACGGAACCCGCGTGTCGTCACAGTGTGATCGGTGTCTGGCGGGTGTTCCGATGGGATGGATGATAAGATTTTCGGGTGCGCGGAGTGCGCGTGTATGCGTGCGCGCCACGCATCGCGGCAACAGCCGTGTAAATATGTACAAGCGTAGCGAGAGACGGCGGGGAAAAAGCTGAGCAAACACAGTGTCCGCGAGAGCGTTACCGTCGAGACGCCATTTGGCACCGGTGTCTCGAGAACGAACGAACGAGCCCGCGGTGGACCGTAATCGAAAAGGCTTGTTAGTCGAAGAACAGCGTTGCAGCTGTGTGCAGCGCGAAGAGAGGAGGAAAAAAACGGGCGTCGTTTGGCACCGGCGTCGTTCTCGGTCGTCGATAGCGGAGTCGATGCCGACCACGCGACAGCCGGTGGAACTTTCCAGAAGCTCGGCAGGGGAAGTCGGAACGAGCCGGCGAGAGCGCGGAATCGAGGAAAGAGAGGCGCCGGGGAAAGCGAGACAGAGTCAGCTGGCGAGAAGAAAGATAGAGAGAGAAACGGACAGGAGCAAGAGGCAGAGAGAGAGAGAGAGAGAGAGAGAGAGAGAGAGAGAGAGAGAGAGAGCTAGGTGGCATGGGAAGCGAAAACGCGACGGCGGAGAACGGTTGGTCGGTTGCGAACGGACGAATGCGCGGTTATATGTTACGTGAAAGATAGTAGCACAGCGTGTAATTGTCTTACCTTCGCTCTCGAAGGGGGCACTAGGCACAGAGGCCATTTCTTCATCATCTGTCTCCTCTGAGAGCCGGACATCCTGGCGGTAGTGCTGTCGGGAAGTTTCCTCTTCGAAAAAACTGGGTCCTCCAGTCGCGAGGACTCTTCTCCTCTATCCACGTTCGCAGTGTTCAAACCAGGAGGTAGACCGTTGCCGGAACGATGTTTGACGTTCAGCTGACGTTTGACAGGCGGATAATCTATCCCTCGGAATAGATCGATAAGCAAAAGCGGTTCTCACGGTGTTGTTCTCTGGATTCGCGCACAGGTGGTGCGAGGTTGCGCACGAAGAGATAGAGAGATAGATAGAGGGTGAGAGAGATAGAGAGAGAAACGCGTAAAGGTTGAGAAATACGGATGAGCCGCGCGGATGATCCAGCGCGTTTCCTATGTCCTCGATGTCCTATGTTCAGCTGCAGTGGTTCCAGCGGTACCACCGATCACCACCGCTACCCTTTATCGTATCGCGCCCCGAAGCGCCGTGCCTGGCCAGCCTTCCTTTGGTTCCTCCGTCTCGCCTCTCCTTTCTCCTCTCCTAGCCTAGCCTCGGCTCGGCTCGCCACGTCTCATCTCACTTGCTACTCCGTCGTGGCCTGCTGGTGGCCTCTTCGTGGTCTGGCTTCTCGCCTCCTCGAGAGCTACCGTTTTCGACTTCGAGTCCCGGCTGCACCTGCACCGTGTTTGCTGCTGCTGCTATCCACCTCGTGGATCGTCGTTCCGGACCGTCCCCGACCGACTTGACTCAGTTTCCACGACGACTAGGTTGCGTTTTAGTAGCTATATTTAAATGTCTCTCTCCTCTTCGTCTTCTCTGCTCCTTTTTGTTGTTCCTCGATTCTACCGATCCTCCGCACTCAACTTTTCAATCTGCCTATCAATCTATCTCTCTCTATATATATATATACTGTCTATATATACATATATGTTGTGTACGCTAGCTGCGCGCGTGCATACGCAACATACACACGTGTGAGAGCTTGAGATTGTTTGCGTTTGGATACATGCACTCCGAGCCGGCTTTTCTTCTGACAAGCTGTGTAACGACTTCACGCAGGTCCTTCGAAATATGAATGAAATGCGCTTTTACGTATGTTTTGGAACTTTGCTAATCAGATCGGGGGGTTTGTCGCTTTTATATAGAGGCTTGGTGCGGCCGTAAGCGCCGCCTCCGCCTGGTGGGGGCTCGCGCGCCGGCCCCTCGCCCCTCTGTCGCTCTCCCTCCCTCTCCCCGCCGAAGTGAACCCTGCTTGCATGCCACCCCTCTTCCCATCTCCCTTGTCCTGGCACTCCCCTCCACCCCGTCCTCGAACTCGACACACCATGTTGCGATGGGTTGCATCGGGTCGCGCCACGCGTCATTTTGCCGCTTCTCACGCAAATCTATCAGAGAACAGGATAGAGTATAGAGAACGTGCCCGCGAATCGCTTTAAACGGCTCCTCGCGTCGCCAGTGATATCGTCCCGTGTTTTGTATCTGCCTGTCCACCTACGTACCACGTCACAGTATTACGCGATGGACCATTCGAGACCGTCCCGAGCGGAAAAAACGCGCCGCGCGGAGAATGGGAAGCGCCATGACTCTCCGATCCTATCCCCCCCCCTCTCTCTCTCTCTCTCTCTCATTGTGTCTTTGTCTCGTTCCCATTCTTCCTCGCTCTGTCCGCGGCGCACAGTGGGACAAAGTGGTGAATTTTCTGTGTGAAAATCAAAGAACTTTCGATAGAGATATCTGCAGTATCATACTTTTCCTGTAGTGTTTATGCCACGATTCATTTACGTATTCTGTTTAACCGTTTGCACTCGAACGGTGACTCTGAGGCGCCAGTGAAAATTGAATTCTATTCGATTCGCTGTGTTCTATAAATTGTAAACTGCTCACCTGTTGCATGAGAAAACAGATTACACACATAGAATAAAATTGATACGGGTCGGAAGAAATCTCTTGATTTTCGAATGAAAATTGTTTAGGGGTTGAAAAAAGGGGTTAAAAAAGTATTTCGGGTTTTCGGGGCCAGAACGAAGTAGTTGAGAGGCAACGAATTCTGTCAGGAACGCCCATATAAATACATACACACATACGGGCTCGTCACACTTTACAACGTCGATGCTCGGCGTCTTTTGAGCTTCCCGCGGAAGGTTCCAGTCGTTCGACCTCGTTCGATCGCGACCGTAAGTACATACACACGTATGTACCACAGTCCCTCCCGATCCTACGGGCCGCGGATTCCCTCGCTTTCTCGTCTGCTCGCTGCCATCTCGGACATTGATCCGATCGAAAGATTCGTTCTTCGTTTGTCTCGCCTCTCGCCGCAACCGTCCGATACCTAAGAAGTCTCCCTTCGCTCGTAGAGATCGCTTTTCCACCTTCCGTTTGCATTTTCTCGGAGATCGTAAGCTGCCGAGGACCTACGAGACTCGCGGCACAGAGCTCCTTCCAAACACTCGGAGCTTTCCTTCTAAAAACAGTTCTAAGATCGCTAAAACAGTGAGGGAAATTATTATAATTGCATCAAGTTTGGGAGCGGTGCCTTTGTTTGGAAAATAGAATTCGGGCAATCTCTTTCCCACCGGGAAGCTGAGATCCCAAGGTGAGAACGAAAGCGGGAGCACGCGGCTAACGTGTTTGTATTTCGTCGTAATAACGACGTATCTCGAGCTCGCCGACTACATATTTTTCAACTTGATGCGACACACGCGGTACATGATACATAGACGAACGCGATGAAAAAAAGATGGCTTGGATAACCGGTTTGTTTTGCGTCACCCGCGATTTCATTTTTGTCGCCCTACCATTCTTCTGCTGCCGCTTGCATCGTTGCAGATTGATCCTTTTAACGCGCGCGTACCAGTCGAGTGGAAACTTTGGTCGTTTAACCCTCCGACGTCGGAAGTTTTTCAGGACCTCGGACCGACGCGTAGATGCATTCGGACACACTTTAGCTGGTCTAAACACGTAAACAACAACTGCAACAAACCGATGCTCCTTCAATTTGCCAGGAAGTATACAGGGTGACTCCGGGAGCTGAGACAAGTTACTGCTGGTTTTCCAGTAAAAACAGAAAATAGAGGAAAAGATCATACTTCATAATACGTCCTAACTTCCTACGACCTTATTTTTTCTGTGCTACCCATTTTTTATTAACCAATCGATCCGTTTTATTATCCGACCTGTAGAAGTACTAACCCAAGGTCAAACTCGAGTCGAGCACACGTCTATTTTTACTAGAAAAAGAGCAGTAACTTGGCCCAATTGCCAGAATCTTAAGCGGCGGAAAGATCTCCTCGACACCGAGTTCCTCCCTTACGCGTCCGACAACCTGTGTCGGAATTGACCTCCGCCGTTCGAGGATTAAACGTTTCCGCGTGGGTCGACCGAACCGGAAATTACTTCCCGATCGACGGAACGACGAGCCAAGAGCCAGGAATTTCGTCCGTGAAACCTGGAACAGATTCCCTACGTAGAAATTCGTATCGTTTCACGAGTTCCACGTACGATGCGCGTTACGTTACAAAGCTACGCGGCTCGCGTCGCGTCGCGCGTCGCGCGTCGTACCTTCGGCCGTGAAACGAAAACGATCTCGACCCGGTCAGAAGCGAAACTCCCTCCGAGAAACATCGATCCGTCGCGTCGTTACGAAACGGGAATGCTTCGATTTTTCTACGCCGCGATCCGTCATCTCTACCTGCTCGACGCGCAAAACACCTTTCCAGGTGACACCTCTGACGCAGAGGTCGGTCTTCTAGCGCGCGATGTTTACACAGCTAGTCGACTAAACATCGTCGGAAAATAATGTTTTTTCTTCTTTCCCCCTCTCTGAATCTGTGACCGCGCTTTCGAATATAATCTGCCGCTGGCGCGAACCGCGTCAACTTTGATCCCCGGTCTGTTTTCAGGATGATAAGATCACGGTCAATTGAAAAATGAGATGTTCCCGCACGGTTCAAGGGACTCCCATTAACATTCGGACGCTCTGAGAAAACCGATAACTCTGCAATCCTATTGCAAAAGTTCTTTCGGCGTTACGCGGCAAACCAATTATTCCAATTCCCGGAAAAAGTTCGAATCGACTGGTCCAACGTTAAAAAAAAGTTATCGTCTTTCGAGAAGTGTTCGAATGTTAATGGGAGTCACTGTAGACGCGAAGAAACACGCGTCATGGACTTTTGATAACGGGGTGTGTCTTATCGCGAAGACAATTACCGAGTTTCTGTGAACTTGACCCCGAGCTGCGTAACTGCCGATTAATTGAGATCTAAAATTTCCTTATCTGCGTGGACGCGCGCGCGTGCTCCCCGGATCCCCGTTGATCTACGATTTACGAGCGACATAATGTCGTGTCTGTACAACGTTTTTTTCACTGCCGAAATCTACTCTGAAGTTATTCGCTCGTTCACGCTGCGATAGTGCAAGTCCGAGGATATTGGTACAAGTTTTGTAGCATTTTGTTGTGCATGTGGATAATTTATCTTGTGCTGGCACAACATACCATGAAGTATGCTGATTTGTATAATGACAAGATGCCTAGCAGCGCACCGTATCGTTACAAGAAAACAAGACACATTTGCATCGCTGCTTCTTGTATAGAGACATTTTTTATAGCATGAACTCTATAGCTAGACATCGGATCGGAAACCACATGATTTAAGATTGAAATTGTGATCGAAACGGTGCAAGTCTATATTTGCTCAAGGTTTTAATCCTCGATGAATAAAATAATGGTAATTATAATTTTTAGCGTGGCTTGCATAAGGCAAACTTCCTTGTGCAAAATCCTTCGATATTATTGTAGTCTATTTAGCATAATAATCTACAGTCTAATAATAAATAGCCTGTAGAATGTATGCGTTTCCGACAATTCGAATCGATGAAATACGAGACCATGAAAGAATACGAAGAGAATTCGAGAGCACTGTTATGCTACTTTTGTCTTGGAAAAACGTTTGAAAGAGAAAGTACATCTTCAATTAATTCCTGCTGCTCGTGACTAGATAGCGTACATTCTTGATCGGTGGTATGTAATGTTTTTGTTTAGAAAAATAGGTTTTTGGCCCTGAAACGTCGCTTTCCAGACGATCGAGCAAACGAACGACCATGCTCGTCCGTGGACCGTTCCTTTCTCGCCTCTTGCTCCGGTTCTCCTCCGCTCGCGGAGTTTACCCGGCAATTGTCGCGTATCGTTACATCACGGAACACGGTCAACTACGATGATCGATAGAGGTTAATCGATGAAACGAATCGTTAGCGGAAAACTACCTGGCAGTTTCGAGACTCGGATCAAATTCTGCGGGCGCCAAGCTGACGCGTGGGGGACCCGATTACGCGAAAGTACTCCCCGATGATCACTTGCCAGCCGGGGATTCTTCCGATCAGAGAATTCCGAAACGCAAAAGACAATACGTGGCGTAGCGTCGATATCGTGCAGCATACACTCATCCGCTATTCTTCTCTTTTTTACAACTTGAAATTACACGCCGGTGTTGAGTGCGAGATTACCAAGCCGTTGATACCGTTATCAACGTCTCGACCGGCACTATGACAGACGCGCTTCATCACGACGCTGTCTGTAATCGCGTACCGTTCATGTAAATAATAAACACTATTAATTATGCGATAAAATTGCGACACGGAAACGGTCGAAATTCATTGAACAATGTCGAAGGGACTCTGTTTTCGTCCGAGGCTGTCCCGGATAACGCGAAAACGACTTTCGGGCGTGTTAAAGACGTCCAAATTAGGTCGTAAGCCGTTCAGGCCTAGAATGAACGTGTTTAAGACGTCGCGTGCTATCCGGGGTGTTGTTGAAATATTTAAATATCTTCCGAGTAGTTGCGTACTCGAGCAACCGTTGTTTAAACTTTAAACAGACACAGGTGGCACAATCAACGAAGAACGGCTCTAATCAAGAGAACAATGAGAGAATTGAGTCTGAGCTCGTTCTGCCAGGATTTACTCCGAAACGAGTTCGCAAGTGAACTGGAACGAAACTTTGAACATTGTCGTCCGATGAATTGACTTTGTGACCGTGGCCATGATACCGTAAAAGTTCCATAAACTACGGCAATGCGAAACAACGGAGTTCGGCTTGTAAAAACTTCCGACGCGTGTGCGAGACAAAGGGAAGAGCTGGCTTGCCGGCCGTTTCGCGTTAAACGGCTCGTTTAAGGCCGAAAATCGGCGATGTACGTAATGCATCGGCGCGATTACACCGCCGTGCAAACCGTAGTCGATAGCCTGGACTTGTATAACTATCGCAACATGATAGCTATCGCAATTTCATCAGCGTTCACGCAGTGGCCGACCGTAAAATTGGTGCGGTATTATCGCGATACGTTCGTCCAATAAATTATTCGCCGTACTGCAATCAACCGCGATTGACCCTACTCGAATCTATTTCTAATTACGTGATCGTCGATAAATCCTGTTTCCCGGTGAAGGATATCGGTCAATTTCGAGCAGGGAATGGTCAGGAAGCGAGAAAGAAAGTTTCCATTTTTCCGGAGCGCATCTACAGTGTAGCGCTCGCTTAACCCTTTGCACTCGG
The DNA here is from genome assembly GCA_963966675.1 of Lasioglossum calceatum. Taxonomy (NCBI): domain Eukaryota; kingdom Metazoa; phylum Arthropoda; class Insecta; order Hymenoptera; family Halictidae; genus Lasioglossum; species Lasioglossum calceatum. Next base: position 20,268,115 of record OZ016541.1, read on the forward strand.
AGAGAGAGAGAGAGAGAGAGAGAGAGAGAGAGAGAGAGAGAGAGAGACGCCACTAATAATTCTTCTACCATTATTCAAAATATTTATTGCATTATTCAATTTCTATTCGATAAATTACTATTTCGTATTTATATAAAATGGAAATATTTCGGGCCGGAAGAAAAATTCGGTTTCCGAATAGGAATAGCTCCGAGCGCAAAGGGTTAAACCCTAAATCTGTACCGCTTGAAATTTGCACGAGCCATCCCCACGCTCCTTCTCTAGCGCTTAGTGCGGCGTACTCAGCGGTATCTTGTCAGCAGACAAGAAGAAAAGATAAGAGAATAAAACTACTAGAGGAGAAAAGACGTGCTTCAAAGAAATCCCGCAATTGTAGCAGATAATCTTGGAATAGACATTTCAAGTGCAGTCCTTTTTCCCGTATATCTTTTTAAGTATATCAGTGGATTGTCGGGATTTTTCCTATGCACTTGCGATTGCTACGTGCGCAGTTTATAGAAGTAGACCGATTTACCAGTCGTGATTACATGACCCTGTTTGAGGAACTATAACTTTGCTGTTATATTATATATAATTGGAAATTTCGAGTATTTCGACTTGATGGAATGTCGTTATACAGTCTAAAGTCTAAATAATAGAAAATGCGTATGCAAAACCTCGATGCAAAGCAGTCTGATTGCGTTAAAATAATTGTCGGTGAACAGTTGTCCGATTTCGTTAGAGAAATGTTCACACGATGCGTAGAATATGTCGCTTCAGAGCCCGTTGAACGAACGCTACTGCACCGCGGAGGAAGCTGACGACGACGACGACGAATGGAAGAGGCGAAGAATGCTCTAGAACGCGGCCGCGGCCGGTTTCGAGTCCGATACAAGCTAGTTGCGAGAAGGCGCGTGCGTACGCGCGATCGACGCGTTGCGTGATGTCGCCGCGTCTCGATCGACGAATTGGCCCGGTGCCCCGTCCAATCAAGACTTGGGGGCACGGCTGACACATTTGCTCCGATCCCCCGGTAGGGGTCAAGTAGAAACAACCCCTGCGATCGACGCCGATCGTCGTCGATTAATCCGGGGAATTGTTTCTTTGCCGTTGTCTTTCGTCTTCCTCGTCTTTCTCTCTCTCTCTCTTTCTGTCTCGTTGTCATCGTCGTCGTCGTCAATCGAAACCGTGTCCTCCAACGATCTTTATGCCTCCCATCTGCCGAGATCGCCTCAATCTTCTCTCTCCCTAGCGTCTTGTTCATCGTCTCGAATTCCTCCGAATTCGAGATATTATCCGAGGGCTCCGAGTCCAATACAAATTTGATTTGTTTCATCAGGAATCTGTGAACATACCGATATATCGAGCCAGTGAATTCTTCTGTCTAGAAAACCTGTATCGCTTGTTCCAATTAGACAAAGCTGCAGGAATGTGTCCAGAAAAAGGTGTCCACCGCACAGACACGACGACGGTCACATAATGACGAGTCGAAAGCTTCCGAACGGTGTCTCGTTTCACTTGGTGACAGCATGGAAAAGTCTGCTCGGTCATCGAAAATTACGCGCGTCTAGCTGGAACGAAATGTAATAAGAATAAGATCCGCGGTAGGAATGTGATAAACGGAGGGTTTATGGGTTACAGACCTAAAGCTCAAATCAGATAATAAAGACGCGTTGTATATCGAACTTATCTAGCTTAAGAACTAACGACTAAGTAAGTGAACTGGGCTTCGGTTTACCGTCCGCTCCGTTTTTCATTTTCAGACGCGTGTCTACGGTGCCAAGCGGAGAGCAAGAAGGACTTCTACGGCCGGCAACAGGACTGCGTGGTCGTTTGGGGAGAGTGCAACCATTCTTTCCACTACTGCTGCATGTCTCTCTGGGTGAAGCAGAGTAATCGTTGCCCCTTGTGCCAGCAGGAATGGTCCATTCAACGGATGGGAAAATAATCCCGCGACGGGGACGAAACCCTGTGACCGGCTTCCTCTCCTTTTCCAAAGCATCCTCGCGGCACCCTTGGTTTCCCTTCTCACGCCCTTCTCTCCTCGTTCCTTTCCCTCCCCTCCCTTCTCTCGAGCCCGCTGTCTTTTCTTTCGCTCGCCCTAAGTAGAATTCCGGGTATTGTCCAGCCTGGCGCGTCTGTATCCTCGATCCATCTCGGTAGGCGTTCGAAGCGAGGTTCCGTTCAACCTCGATTTCGAACGGAACGCTAACGCGTGTCGCCTTCCACGATCATTACCGGCAAAAGAAAGTCCGTTTTCCTCGGAACGTACTCCATTCCCGATCGCTATCCATCAAGATTTCCCCTCGATCGTCCAGACATAGGCGTCGAGACATCGTCGACGTCACCTCCTCACGATTACGCTCGCGGTCGACTCGGTTTTCGAGGAAGCACGTCCGAAATATCGTCGTCCTATCCGTTCTGCCTCCTCACAAAGGAGTGGGACAGACATTCTATGACTGTGCGGATATTTCGGGTGTCTTCTCTCGAAACAACAGGCCGCAATCTGTACATCGATTTCAGCTCGAAATGACATTTGATTTTTCTCTTGTGAATATTTATTCGCCGCAGTGAACGCGAGACCACAATAAACAGAAATTTTCTTTGATATCTCACGGCATCGGATGAATCTGCTTTATTTCAGCCTTCCTGAGAAGACGGTCGACCTCGAATGGCAGACTACCGGTAACAATTACCCCAGAAATCGTAACTGTGGGAGAGATCGCACGGCGAGGGGCTAACCCTTTGCAGCACTAGTTGCACGTGTTTCATTTCCTCGATCTTCTCACCGCTCTCCGCTATATCTGTACCCTGGGCAACTCGGCATCTCGTTGCGAGATGCACGATCTTAGCCGGTAATCCCAAAGCGCAAAGTGCATTCCGTCCGGCTGCGATCGGCAGATCGCGAGATCACGCGATCGCCGACCGATATCGGCCAGTTCTATTTGCATTGCTAACGACGTCCGGCGACGTCGTCCGAAAATTTCTTTAAACAATGAACAATCTCGGTTTTGAGCCACAGGTGAGCCTCGCCGAGGCACGCGACGGGCACGTAATCGCGGTCCGATCGCTCGAAGGTCGCTCCTTTCTTCTTCTCTCTGTTCGCCGTCTCTCGTCTCTGTTACTCCCGCGTTGTTACCGACACAGCCTGTCTCTTTCGGTTGGTGTGTTCCTTTTTCCACGGTGCGTCGGTCGTATCCCCGCTTTTCTGTCGTGCCGGCGTTACGTGTCGTCATCGGAGGCTCGACCGGAGGCTCGACCAATCCCGTCGTAGAAGGGTACGACTTTGCCTCCGAGTATGTATTTATGACCTCGCAACTTGCCGCCGCCGCCGCCGCCGCCGCCGCCGCCGCACCTCGTCTTCCCTTCTCCCCACCCTCTTTCTCTCTGCTCTATCCACTTACCCTCCACCTTTCCGGGCCCGCGTCTAATGCCCCTCCCCACCTCTTCGCACGACTCCCCCTTGTCCCCCGCATTCCACCGGGGGCACCCTGTCTTCGGATTCTCCACCGGTACACTTCTCCTCCTCCTCCTTCCTTCTTCCTTCTCTTTGAATTTCGTCTACGTCCTGGTAACCGAGCGAATCGAGTCATCTTCCAACAGCCCGTTTGTCCTAATATCTCCCACTAGTAGTGTTCTTAAAAAGACGACCACTTTTTTAACATTCGACCGTACGATTTTGACCTTTCCGAGAAGTTAGAATAATTTGTGTGCTACGCCAACGCGAACGAAATTCTTGAGAGAAATTCCAAGTTGTCGGAATTGCAGATGAAATACTAAAAGTTGTGTTTTGCAACCTTTTCCTGTGAAATCGGCCGACTCTGCACCGAGAATAGGGCGCAAGCTTATCCGCAGCCCTTCTCGCGCAGATAACGCATCGATTGCGTTAGACGGCTGCGTTTGTTGCGAAGGTAATCAGATCGGGCCGTTATCGGGCCGCCGCGCCGCGCCGCGCCGTTTTATCGGAATGGGTGTGTTCGCTGACGAAAACTCAGCCGGCAGATCGAAATCCATTTGCGAAAGGTCGCAGACGCAGACGGTTATTAACGGGGGATTTTCTGGACGTTAACTTGTTATTGATGCCACTCGTGCGCTTGGACTTTGGATCAAATTCACAAACGGTCGATCGATCGATTACAATAAAAATCCGCGAGACTGTTCCCGACGATACCCCGTTGCGACGACGTAGCGCCGTCGGTATTTTTTCTTGTCGTAGAATCTCTTGACGTAGAGATTGCTCAACCGTTCTGATAACGATCCCCGATCATCGTCCAACCGATGCGATCACCTTCTTGTCCCAGTCCGTTGAAAAGGTGCTAAAGCATACATTGCAAAACTTCCGAGTCATAATACATGCTTACGCTGAAGCGGATTATAAGCTCCCGATGTGTTTAGCTCGTGCAGTAATGAACAATTACGGAAATTACCCAGACTCGCCTTAGATAACCGTCTCAACCTACGGATAAGACGGCGGCTAAGTCGTGTTTGCCGATTTCGAAACTCCACCTGAGTTTCCGAGTTCCATCGAGTTCGTCGACTACACGGCCATTGCGGAACATACGTTTAAGCCACATTCAAATTCGTTGGAACGCTCCTGTTGCTAAGTTTCGTGCATTTGCTGTATGCACATGCATAAATAACCGGTAATTGCCTCGTCGGTAAAACCTGGCAAGTTATTAACACGTATGCATATGCATGTACAGTCGGACACGAAAATACTGGGCCACAATGTAATTTTCGAAACTCTGTTGAATTCTGTTCAACAAGCACAGTATAAACTATGCATTCCTAAAAACCGGCTCGTTTCTTGCTAATAATTGCGTTGATATTTCCTATTAAGAAACAAGCCGTGTTTTTCGGAATACACAGTTTGTACTACACCCGAACAGAATTGAACTATAGACAGCTTAGAATCGAAAATGATATTGCGTCCGAATATTTTCGTGACCGACTGTATGCACGGGCAGCCGGAGAAAGGGAACTGGCGAACTTGTAAAAACTGCCGCGTCAGAGAAGATGAAGCAAGGTACAATACACGATTGCGTTCGTTTCTCAAATCAATACGACAGCCGCCCTGCCGCCGCGTCGGCCGAAATGGTGGGGACTCACGTGTTTCGAGACGAAAATCGTAACCGCGTGCGTGTGCGTGCGTGCGTACACGAGTAGAAACGAAAATAACAGTTAGCCGTTGATACAGAATGACGCAACCGTCATGCAAATTTATTCGTCACGCTTTTCTTGAAAGGCGAACGTGCCACGAGTCGAGGTCGACTCGAGCCGAGCCGAGCCTCCGCGTAGCCGGCTTTCCATTGGCTGTGCTGGAACACTAATCGGAGAATCTTTCTGCACACCGTATGTCCTGCATTCTCCTTGCTGCTGTACTGTTTTTATCGATTCGCCTCGCTCTATTCGTTCTATGCGAATAATCGAGTTTTTCTCTCGACCCGTTAATTGCACGTTTCTAACTCGGCACGACGTATCGATCTACGGAATTATTTCCTTCCTTGAGCTACGTGTGTCGAATTCCTACCCAACTTAAAAACTTTAAAACCTCGTTTCTTATCGTCATTGCAATTCACACCACGGTATTAGGGTCATTCCTAGTGATTTTTGTGCCGCAGTAATGAGCTCCTCCTCCACTGGAAGGTCCGTAATGCTGAGGGCTTAGAATAAAGAATGGACGATCACGCGATCAACAGTCCCTTGGTGATACAGGGCGGACTATTCATTTTTACGTATTCGAATCTCATCGATCTCAAAAATACCGCGGTAAAACGTACACTCGGAGTTATAGGTACGTTTACCCTGCGTCTTCGACACCCGTAGCCATTCGTCGCGTAATTTCTAGCCACGCAGGAATTCGTTACGTTACAAACCTACAGGAATTTATGGTGTGATGCGTGCACGCATTTCGGAACGGATACGTGCAGACGAGCAGGAACGCAGAGGCGAGTCGGCGCGGCATGCAGCTTCAACACGCATTCACGCACCCGATGTACTCGTGTGTGTGTGTGTGTGTGTGGCTGTGTATTTGAAACACCAGTACCGCTCGGTTTTTTCCTATCACCTTCGAAGCCGCATACTCGGAACAGTTGCCACTCTTTGGAAATGCGTTTCCTTTAATATTCAATCGAACGCTTCGACAGACACCACGTAATACATGCGCCAAGAAAAATTCCATCGGATGCTGCGCCGTCTTCATTCGAGACGATCCGCATTTTTTCTCTTCTTCCAAGTCAACCGCCGTGCCGTTGCGTTTGTTTCATGCATGATGCGATTAAGAAGAACACCCCGGTTAACCTGGTAAATTGTCGGGAGACGTCAGTGGCGCCGATGCTCGAGCATAATGAGAAGGTCGATTCGGTCAAACGGAGGCTCGTCACATTTTACCAATCGGATAATGGTATTGCAGCATTATTTCGATCCGAATTGTAGCCTCGAAATTCGTATCTCCGTTTGCGACATTCACGACGCGCCGCGCCGCACAGTGGGAACATTGGACCAAACTCGATTGAAAATCAAAGAACTTTCGATAGAAATGAGGGAGAGCGATGAAATTTTTTTTAAATTAAAGCTGAAACTTTGCAGAATATGAGAAAAATAGGGAGATTGTGGCTCGAACGTTTTTTAACGTTGAGAGAATTCGTTAAAAAATTTTTATTAACTTGCTATATATCATTTCCCGTAGACTTTTTCACGCCGATTTCAAATCTGGTCTCAAAACTTGTCTACGACCTCTGGGTTTTTCAATGGGGTTTTCATCGATTTTTGTGAACAAAACTAATGTAATCATTTCTTCGTTGAAATTTTGAAGGAATATTGTATTCTCATATATAAAACACATTAAAAATAATCATAATGAAGTATTTTGTTCATGTATTATTTATGCTACATAAACCATACTCGGTTTAAAGCATTAAATAAATAATAATTAATAATAATTTAAATTAGATATCTATTTTTCATAATTATATTTTCATTTACACAGGAAGTATGGTAAGTATTTCATCATTTCAACTTACTTCTCATCAACGAATTTTTTAACTACTGGTGATAAAACTAAAAACATAAGGTGTCACCAGTAGTTAAAAAATTCGTGGATGAGTAGACAAATTTTGAGAACAGATTTGAAATCGGCGTGAAGAAATCTACGGGAAATGATATATAGCATGTTAAAAAAAAATTTTTCCGCGCCTAGTAACGGAGAAACCACATTTTCTTGAAATTCTACAAGTTTAACGAATTTTCTCAACGTTAAAAAACGTTCGAATCGAGTTTGGTCCAATGTTCCCACTGTGCGCCGACTGAAACGATCTACTCGATCCTGCGCGCTAGGCTGATTACTATATAGTTTCGACTTTTGAATTTTTTTGGCGATCTTTTATCAGTGTCTAATCAATGATTTTCACGTTTAAGGGCCTCTTCGACGGCTAATTAAATTTTGAATAAAATCTTCGTCAAGAGTAAAGTGCCACCCTACTGCGCACGCGAACTTACCGGTTTTGTATCTCTTTTTTTCCCGATTGTTCAGCGTTTTGACCGATGTCGATGATTCTTGCATCATCTTGCAGGAAACACAAATATTCCGTCTGTTCCGATTCGATACGGTAACTGCTTAGCAACTAACCCCTTATTTAGCAATCTTTTGTGTACACTGGAAAGAGACGGTCACAGTCTGCTAATTTTTGTTTTTGGTTTGCATGTCTTGTGTAATAATGGTTGAAAAAACGGTTCGAATGTTCGAATTTACTTGACCAAACACGTGGGAGATATACGTTTTTCTCTTGCCGTATATATCTGTGATCGAAATGTTACTCCCATCGGAAAGAAAATAAACGAACGTCTAGTTCTATTCGCGCCTGCCCTAACAATTTCGTGCTATCTTATTAGGACTGCTATATTTTTCGGATTCGGCTGCACACGATTTTCCCGCGAACGTCGAAGCAGTTAACCCGTAATACCTCGTAAAATATTCAAACGCGCAATTCAATGAAACATTCTGTAAATGTTATGACAGTTACATATTACGAATGTCGAGGCTGATCCTTCAACGTGACTCTAACGTGATTCGAATGCAATCAGTAATTTGTAATACATTCGTCGTATGAATGTTGAATAACGAAAACACTGCTGCTTATCGATTACAAGGTTATGTAAATAATAGCAAAACAAAACGAAGTAGATATGCTGCATCTTGTATCTAGAATGCGTGATGTTGTCGTGCTGCTGCGCAGTGTAAGTATATGTACATAAGTAAGTATCTAATGTTGTGATTCTGTTAAATAACGATCTCTTCCTGTTTCCCACACGCGATTATTTGGAAATGGAAACATCTTTGTATACTTTGCATTCTTTAATGTATATTCAACTTGTATTTTAACAAATGAGTTGACAGTAACCCACTGAAAATCTCCGTTCTGAACAGTCGACGTTTTTTCAGTTGTTATTTTTCGCGACAGCGTATCGTATTAAAACTGTTTAATTCGAAACAGTCCTGGTTACCAAAACGTTCGATAGACCTGCGCAGAACCTCTCATAGATTTTCAATGGAATACTGTATCTCTTAACAAACAAGAGATTTTCATAGTAAACATTTCTTCTATTTTCCTATTATACGTTTCCATGTTATTTCTCAGTTTGACATATTCTACCGTATCCTTGCGTTTACTCGTACAGCTGCGCATTTTCGAACTGCTGTCCGCCTAAACGAAAATACAACAATTTCTTTGTACGTTGTTTCGTTCGTACAACTGACTCTGTTACTTTTATCCGTTAGAAATGAGAGTTGATTGGTCAGTTGTTTCTACATGCGTTATTACATTTACATAGCTTTCAGACGGTATTTAGTAATATCTACACTTTGTAAATATTCTATTGTTAACTGTACCTTACGTAACTGTAATTGCTTAATTGATCGATGGCTTTCGCCCGTCTTATTTTTACGTCTTCTCTTACCTGATTTAAATAAATGGCATTCTAAACGATTACGATTCGCTCTAAAACGTTCCTACGGACGAATGATTTTGTCGTATGAAATTCTGTCGCTGGATTATCGTACGATGTTTATTAAAATCGAATGCAAACCTCGACCGACCAAATTCGTAAGTTCCGCTCGGAATTCTGTAACGGCGCTCGGTTGTCTAGCATACTTTCAAACTTAACCCTTTGCACTCGGAGCTGTTTTAACTCGAAAATTATACATTTCTTCCGATCTAGAATAATTTCATTCTATATGGTCTTTTCATTTCATGGATACGAAGTTGATATTATGTAATGCCTTATACGATACTCAAATGTTTAGCAATCTAATTTTTAGTGGCGACTCCGGGTCGCCGCTCGAGTGCTAAGAGTTAACATTCTCTTTTGTTCGATAATAATAATTAGGTATATCGAATTGTTAAAAAACGAGAAAACCGTTACATTTAAAATACTTACAAGTAATATCAATCGCTTCTCTAGTCAATCGTCTCTGGAAGTCGAGCGACCCTCCGTACGCTCACAGCAATTTCCGTTTTGTAAAAGTCAAATAAATTAAACCGTTAGCACTAATTGAAAAGAAGAAAAAGCAAATGGTGGATCATCGACGCAACGCATCGCTGCCTTCACATTTATGTTTCGGTGCCCGAAATTCGCGTTGCACGCTTTCGAATTAAATATGACTATTCGATTGTTACCTTAAGTACAAGCGTAACAGCAGCGTTTGCAAAGATGTTGTCGCGGGACTGATTAAAACTAGTTGACGAATAAATGAGGAACAGTAAAAAAACTGCTATCAAGTTTAAGTAACACGCTTAAAACGAAAGGTGAAACGGTGCTCATTACGAAGGCACTTCGTGGTACAATATTATTTTTTTTTTTGTTAAATAACTCGATATAAAAATACTTCTTCGTGACGACAATGCCCATCACAGGCAACACGGACATCCGTAAATTACTAACATAACACTTTTAAGGTAAGGCCCCATTGGAATGTAAGATTATCTAACAAAAGGCCACTCAAATGTTCTTGGACACTTGCTTATTGTACGCAGCAGTGCTGTTAACGATAGTGGACACATCTCGCTCTCCTCGTGTTAGCTCCTAACAGCAAACAGCGGCAGTAAATGACAGACTTTTCGATGATAGTAGAATCGATGTCGGGACGCTTCGTGTCTCGGGCATCTTTTAATAACCAGAATAGTGTCGGGGAAGCTCGATAAACTGGCGATATAACTGGAGTAAACCTCGGTGAGCGTTATTCTACAGTTTAGTAGCTTAGTATGTAACGAAACATTGAACGCATGGCCGTCGATACGGTTACTTGCAGACCGACATCTGTATTAATAAATCAGTTACCACACTCGTGCTTCTGTCCATCGACTTGTCAACAATTTGTATGCCTGGAGCCCCTCATTAACGGAATCAAGATACTCGGACTTTGTGCTTGTCTGAGGAACGGATGTTGTAATAATTCCGTTGCCGTAGCTCTCTGCGCTGGGTCACGGACAAGCATTCTTTCGAGAAAGCCTTGAAGTCGTGGACTAACCTGTAAACAAACATCAATTTAACCGATCGTCCTCTCAGATTGTCCCTATGGGGCATTGCCCTGTCGAAATCGAGAGCCACGAAACCACGCCCACTCGGAACATAAAAAGATCGAGAGTTCCTTTCTTTCGCGTCGATCCTTATTATAGAAACCGCTGCATTATCAATCCTGGAAACGAGTTTACCCCCTTAACGAACTTCGAACTTACTTTATGAGAATTTTTTAATTTCGGCGGAGGCATGTCTCTGATACGTCGCATAGCTTGTAGGGGTGGTTCGTTGAAAAAGGGTGGCTCTCCGTCGACCATCTCGATGATCATTATACCTAATGACCAAATGTCAACCTCAGGTCCGTACGGTAACCTGAAACGTAGAATATTAGTATATAACTCCTAAATAAATGTACGAAGACGAATAAATAGTATTCGAGAACTGCGCCGCACCTAGAAATAACCTCAGGGCTCATCCAATATGGCGTTCCCACGAGGGACTTTCGCCTGGGCAATTCTTGCGACACTTGAGCGCAAAATCCGAAATCGGATAGCTTCACCCTACCATCGGCCGTAAGCAATATAGAGTCGGATTTGATGTCCCTATGAATGACACCTTGAGAGTGCAGATACGCAAGCGGTTTAAGGCACTGGGAGCATACGGTAGCTATCTGGCTTTCATCCATACGCGAATGCGTCACGATATCTGTGAGAGCTCCTCCCTCGAGGTACTCCATCACGACCCATAGTTCGTCGTCCACCAAGAAACTATCGTACATTTCGACAATATTTGGATGATGATAATCTCTCATTATAACCACTTCGTTGAACAGCAATTCTCGCCTCTGCTGTTTCCTCAAGTCCATCTTCTTCACCGCCACTTGCCGGTTCGTGTTTTTCTCTGTCGCTATGCACACCGTTCCAGTACTACCTTCGCCGATCTTCAGGAAATTTTCCAGATTCTCTCTCGGATCGCCTCGGCTTACCTAGAAATTCATTTAGCGTCTGTAGCTTAAATTCACTGTTGATCTTGAGGTACGTGTCCATCCGAGAGTTTCGATACCGCTTACACCGACGAATTTCACTCTCGGATGAACACGTATCTTTACACACTTATTTTCCTTTCGCTTACCACCATCTGCAAAGCTGCCCGAAACTGTTCGTGCGTGAGCCTCTGTTCGGCCGCTGTTTGTTTGGTGGACGCGCTCGAACTCGAACCGACCGCCAAATTACCCGAAGATATGGCGCTCTTCATGTTCTGATTTTGATCCGGGGTCGAACTGCTTCCGGAGGACGGCACGTTTGGCTTGGACAAGTTGTGCATCGATTGAGACACCTCGATGGGCTTCTTCATTTGGGATTGCAGCATCGACGTGTTGTCTTGCATACTATACGCTTGCGAATATTTATTGATGTTATGTGAACTTAATTGGCTTAGCGGCCGTTGAGAGGCTATAGATCCTACTGGCGATATCTTAGGTTGTATCTTATGCAGAATAACGTTCTGAGCTGCCTGTTGGTCCCTCGCGGATGACTCGGTACTCGACACCTATTCAACAAAAAGTTCAACTTGTAACTACGAGTTACTAGAACAACTATTCTAAAATTCTCTGAAGGTAGTCTAATATTGCTTACCGGAATGTTTCCGTTGTATTGACCAGACATCGTCATTTGAGAGTTAAGTCTATGGAAATCAGGTTCTACCAGTTGAGGAGTGCTAGGATTCGACACTGGACTCTGCGGGTTCACGATAGGACTTAAATTTTGGAAGTTCAAGGATAGATTCGGGGCGTTCAATCCAGTCTGAGTCAAATTCGGGGACGACTGCATATTCGGATTCAGATTCTGAAGATTTGGAATCATATTTTGTACATTAGGATTTAATCCAGCCGTGACGCTGGGTGAATTTTGACGTAGCTTATCGACGTAGTTATGTTGCTTCCCAAAATTAGCGTAGCCTTGTATTTGATTAGCGTTAGGCGGTACTTCTTGACCTTCCGGTACGGAAGGCGGTAGATTACTATTATGCCTGCGAAAACATTAACAGCAGCGTAATCAAAGTTAGAGCTTAATCAAACTTTTGCCATCGTCCAATATAGTTCTACGTTGAGAAAGACTTACCTGTAATCTCTCCTTAGTCTGGGTGGGCTAGAAGATCGAAGGGAATTCGATCTAGCAACCGTGCTAGTCTTGGGCAGTCCATTTTCAGTAGTTTTATCGGTAAACGATATCCTCGCTTTAAGATCATTGTGACCTCGAACAATAGTCTTTAAATCGAGAATCTCTGTGGGCGTTATTTCGCTGGGGTCCACCAAAGGTAACGGACGGTTGGTGGACTTTAAAATTTGATTGTTTCCAACGATAGAGGCCCATTGCAACGGTAGTCCGATAAACTTCCCTTCTCGCTTGTCAAACCCGGTGTGCACACGATGCTCAAAATTTGTGGGAGTGGATATCTGCGGTTTCTTTTTCTTTTTGGCGAACATCGCCCCTCCTGCTGTAAACAACGTCGATACAATACAGTAATATACCAAACAGATTACTATGTTAATTACGCGTAACGCTACTTTGTCGCAATCGTGTAGCCGATACGTTAATTGTGTGTTTTCAAGAAAAAGTAGTTCGATCGAATATGTCAGTTTTCGTAACCGTTTCAATTTCGAAGAATACTTCGAAATTATGGAACGCATACTGTGCGAACATACCGGAAACTTGGATTTGTTTGTTTCGAGGTGGGAGCTAGGCCGCGCATTGTTGTCGAAAATTTCGAGAAATTAATACAGACGGAGAGAAGCAAAATGACAGGAACGCCTACCAGTACGTGATGCGACCGCCTTAAAAGTAGTTTCTCTCAAACGTTGGTTATGTTTGTCCAGGTCTCAATCTGTTCCCGTAATCTCACACCGATTCGGAAATACGGCTGGCCGAAGATAGTAGCGAAACATATGAAAATCTCGTTGGTAAATTAGGTAAATACGACATTTAGCCTTCCGATTCCGACAGGCCGTTTACACACCGGCGCTCCGCGCGGAGAGCTTACGAATCTTTCCTGGCATTTGGCTCATGACAATTTACTTAAATGTGCGTGAGCTAGCACCTGCAATGAGATTACTACAATGAACACAACGCACGGAAAACTGTGTCGAGAGAAAGCGAATTATCGATCGTGCTTCGGGAACGGAAAGATTTAACAATTTCAGATCACTGTACCGTAGAAAATTACACTCGAACGATTACCATTATTTTTACTTGTATCGCATCGTCAACCTGAAACGCGACGATCCTTTATTCACGTCAAACGAATTGTTTCTGCAGACGACATCGACGCTCGAACCTCGAACATTAATTCCTCCGAAGCGTTATGATTGAAACAAAAGTGGCACCGAATCTTTAATTTTTAGGATTGTTTTTTATTAAGAATATATTTTATTTTTATATAGCGCTTGGTAGGTTTAGTGTTAATAGAAGAATTTTCTTGAAAATAACAAGCCCAATAGGAATGTTTCAAACACGTTATGCGAAAACAAGAAGTGGCTTCGAAAGAGAGACTACTGTAGAGGAAATACAATTCTACGATCAACTTGTTCGAAATGGGGAAAAGTATGATTGTGCTCGATCTCCTCGGTCAACCGTTCTACGAGCATATTAAATATGTACGTATACCGCAGGAGGTACGTAAACGTTTTCTCCTCGCGTTCGAAAAGTTTAATCGGCTAAACGGTTCGTAGCATTTATGTTTTATTCGTAGCCGCTCGACTCGACAGAAATGATACGGTCCAATGAAAAATTGAAAAAATGCAACCGCACACGATGTTGCAAGATGAAATATTGAACAGTATCGTTCACATTTTGTTTGCAACCCCTCGCTTTGAAGTTCTCACAGTAGAATTGAAACTTGTACTTAACAGTTTCATGAAAGAGAACGACGCGCGACGCAGCGAAGTTATACGTACATTAGTTTGAAAATGGATACTTCGAAATCGACGAAGTACGCTCGGCAAAGAGGTGCAGTTTGCATCGCACTGTTAGCAATACATATATTTCTCAGTCGAGTAGATCTCAATTATCTATTATTTTTGCCATCAGATTACGACTGGGCTGTCGGTATTAATCGCATTTGCCTAAGGCTGGTTTGCCTGTGGCCTCGAGAGTCTCACGGCAAAGGAAAATTGCTGGAGGATCTCTGCGTAATGACGATCGTATTGATACTCTGTGGTTTCGTGGTAATTCCTGGTGTGCTATTGTTGTTGAAACAAAACGAATTGAAATCGACCATAGACGATGGCGTGTACTCTCTCACAGTTCTCACATTGATACCAAAAATCCTTATCATTCACGGAAAACGGAGCGGTAAGTTCGCCGATTGAATAAACATATATGTACACTATTGGCTAAAAGTTTGGAATCACAATTTGATATTTTTCCATGCTTCTTGTAGAAGTTGCCAAAGATGTCCCTTTACAATTTTGTCTTACACTGGCTGTATAAAATATACAAGAGCTTTATGGACATAAGAAAATGCTGAAATCTGTTTAGAAATATTATTCAACTAGTTAACTTCAAATTTTTATCGATATATTCGATTTTTACAAAACTCAGCAAGTGATACCCCGTTAAGTGGTGTCACCATTTTTGAGGCATTTCCGATAGTGCGATTAAAAAATGTTTTAGACAAAAGTTTGTCAGTACTTGGCGAGCTACATGTTCGCATATTCTTAAATCTAAAAAAATGCTTTTTACGTAAAAAAGTAAAGGTCACCTTGACTTTTCTAAATGGCACCACATGTTTTGGACATCATAGGATTGTTGCAGACGCCGAGACGAACTCAACAGTGTATTATACCATGACCTTGAAATGACCTCAAACTCGAAAATTTTGTGCAAACGTCACTTTAATGAAAAAGTATTTCTTACAAAACAAAGCAAGTTACATTAGATGTTCGAACTACGATCCACCTTCTACGATACAGAGCTCCGCTCTTTAATTAGACTTTTCGTTGTCGCCATAATTAGGGCGTCTCGGTTTATAATTAGGGGATATCTTGATAACAAGTTTAGAAATCGCTGGATAGGAACGTATGGTCCAATTCGTTGGCAACAACTTTTCTTTAAAGCTAAATGCGTGTTCCCAACGTTGTTCGAGTTTTTGAATAATTCTTCCCTTTTTAGCTAGGTACATAATATCAATTCGTTTGAAAGGTGATTCAATGTTTCTTTCTTTTTGTTTTCGTTTCCAAAGTGATGTTGAAGATTCTGAACGTGATGGCGGACGACTGGGAAAAACCGAAAACGGACGAGGAGAAGAACATTATGTATCGTTACGCAAAAATGGCTCGAATCGTTGCTGTATTAGGTTTCATATTCGCAGGTATTGCGATACTAATGATAATTGTACTGCCGAAATTTGGCATATACATTCGACATACAACAGACGGAATAGACGTATTTCCATTTCCAACTTACTATGTCTACGACGTCACCCGAAGTCCCTACTACGAAATAATATACTTCGGTCAAATTTTCATGCTGGTGATAACCTTGCTGGCTTACAACGGCATCAACATATTATTTGGCACTATATTTCTTCATATTTGCGGCCAAGCAGAGAATCTTCGATCCCGAATTGCCAGCCAAAGGAAGTTCGGAGACTTTGGCCAAGCTTTGGCGTCGATCGTGTCGGATCACGTGCGACTTATCAGGTATTTTTCAACGAACAACCCGGGATATATTTTTTAAAGAACGATTACATCCTTTTCCCTTGATCTAGAACGGTGAAAATGATCGAAAGTACGTTTTCGGTGATCATGCTTACAATGTTACTAATGTTTGCAGCGATTACTTGTACGGTTATGACGAGCATATTTTCTGTAAGTAAATGCAAAATATTTCCTTTATTTGTGACGACTGTATATATAAAATTGTGCATATTTGCAATAATTACTTAAAAGGGCGAAACTTCCGTTCATCCTCAACGCCAGAATTGGATGAAATTTTGGAAATGGGTTATTTTTTGACTAAAATGATGATTGCCAGAAGGATTTTTGGCGACTCGAAAAAAAATGTTTACCATTTCAATGTCGCTCTCTACCTTACCGACTTACTGACTTTCTATCTTATGTCCGTAAAATAATTAATTTCATCCAATTCTGACGATGAGCGTAAACGGAAACACAGCCTTTTATTTCTGATTTTATATATTATTTTATTTTATTTTAATTATATATGTACTTATATTTTTACCTACAAAAGAGAGAGTCGGAAACACAGCCCTTAAAAGCCTATTGGAAGGGTTCCAGTTAGTGAAAAGCGTTAGAAATGTTCCAGAATATAATAATTAAGGCTCGCTCGAATTTTCCAGATATTCGCCGAGAAAGACGGATTCTCCCTGACGCGAGTATTATATCTGGTGTTATTGATTACCACGAATTTCATCCAAATGTTCTTTTACTTTATCACCGGGCAAACGTTGTTGAACGAAGTAAGTAAGCAGTTTGTTTTTCGGCGCGTATTCGGCTCGTCGCGCGTCGCGTCGGTGGCGATTATGAATGTTGCGTTCAAAGTCCGAAGGTATATATGACGCCACCTACGAGTGCGGATGGTTAAATTTGAAGTCGAACGAAGCGAAAAGTTTGATACTCGTTTTGGCCAGGTCGAAGAAGCCGCTTTTCGTTTCCGCGGGAAAATTGTTTCCAATGAGTTATCTGACGTTCGGTAATGTAAGTCGCTCCTTCCACCATTCTATTAATTGTTTCTCTCCCATCGTATATTTGATTTGTTCGCTGCTCATCTTTTTAGGTAATAAAGATATCCTTCAGCTACATGTCTTTCCTGCTCACGATGCTGTAATCACGATCATCTGGAGGAAAGAGACTCTTTTTCTTAAGAGTTGTTTACACTTTAGACATATGTAAAATATGTGTGCAAGTACATACTACGAACTAAGGCTATGTTCTTAAAATATGAATATCTTCATTTATACCAATGTGCCGAACTTATAATTTTTAGCAGCGCCTCGGGGTCGCCATTCGAGTGCTAAGGGTGTTCAAATGTTCCGTAACTCTTTCGAATTCTGTTTTCTATTTAGCAGAGAAACCGATAACGAAGTGCCGTATCGCTATGTAAATGCAGGAAACAAAAATAGGCGATGAACGAAAGCTCGTTACGAAACCAGAAGTTGCCCAGCAGAAGAATCCTCGCAAGTGTTTCGTTTCGATCGAAGGTCCACCGTTTATTCTAATTATAACAAGATTTCCCGTGTGCATATATGTATGTATATGTAAACACATTATTACACGTCTTCTTGCAGATAAATGAGTACTTAGTCGAACGTACAATTAGCTGCACGCCCTGTACCGCACGCTGTGAATATAAATATTACGAGTGGAACTATTTTACATACAATCCTATCTCTCGATGAGATCCATCTTAAGATCTGCGAAACATGTATCCGATAAAAAAAAGATTCACAAGCGACATAACAAATTCAACGGTTGTGCAACCTTGATAATAGAGGCTATATGGTTATTAGAGAGAAAATGATTTAATTTCTTTTATATAATTATCAGATCGTGGTTATCGATAAATGTTAACATCGGAACAGGCTCTTATTTCCGGTTACTAGATTATCTCGGATGATAAAACGACAACATCGTTGTTCGAACGAATTTGCTATCGACGATAGTGAAGTACACTTTGTTTTTTTTTTTAGGAAGTTGTATTCCTGCAGAGGTGGGCATTATTTGGCGAAATAAATATTTCAAATACTGTATTTAATATTTTAGATTTGATTTTGCTTAAAGAAAATCGTATTTTAAATAACGATATACTATTTTAACAATCTGAAACACGAAATAAAATATGTTACTTGTACACGTTCGTATATCCTGTTAAAAATTCTTTATTGTTTGGTGATAAACATACAGTATGGTGTATCTTACCGTTAGGAAACTATTTGTACTCGTAAATGTATTGAATTCGAACGAATCTTTTCAGCAATAATATCTAAAATTGAAATTGAAAATAAAGACACGAAATACAAACATCTTCGATATTCTTAAAATAAAATATACTGTTTTCAAAAATGACTGCGTCAATATAAATGGAATATTTCGTTTTTAATGATGTACGCATACTTTAAAATAAATGGGATTATTTGCTATATTTTGGCGAAATAAATATTTCAAATACTATTTAATGTATTTTAGATTTTATTTTGCTTAAAGAAAATCGTATAAATATATCTTTAATTAATATAACAGCGATATGTTAATATCGAGCAAATGTTGGAAACAATAAGTTTATAAAAAATATCTTGTGAATTTTTAACATTATCACTGCTGCGTTCCCTTGAGCTGATCGATACGATAACACACGCTATCGAGATCGGTGAAATTCATCTGGATCTTTAAATCGGGTTGGTAAACGATTTTTGATTGCTCGGTCAACGAGCATTTCGCATAAATCAGTAGTAAGTCAAAAATAAAAACAAGATCGAGAGAGGAATTTCATTGATCTCGTCAGACGAACGATCAGCCTATTCAAAAGAATACAGCTTTACACGAAGAAAGCGATCTTAACACGTTCGCAGCCATTGATGCACAAGTGCGAAAGAAACGAAAACTTGTTGCACACCGATCTAGTATTATAACTAGACTGCGGATCTTTGTGCAAAATAAAAAATGTTTGCATTGATTGCAAGACACAGGAGCCAAACAGAAAATTTTTTTTTCTTTTAATTGTCTTATTAAGCTGAAATTAATACACTGATGTCCTTAAATCTTTGTAATTCCTCCACTGCTTTAAATTGCACCTGCCCATTTTTGTCATAAATGCATAAAATCCGCGGTCTAATTATAACCTTGTATAATATGTATATACAAATGGTTTCGAAAGTAGCATATTACGCATATTTTCATGGTAAATTATTCCGAATGAATTTTCCTATGGACAAAATTAGAGAAATACCTTTGGAATTTCTTATAGAAACCGTTTACGTACATGACTTGTGCGTAAGCATGTTTATACGAATGATATTTTAAAAAATAATACTTAACGCATTAAATCACAGGGCATATATAGTTTTACGCCCACTTGCAGCAAGAATGACATAAATCAGGAATCACGATTCTAGGAAGAGCGAATGCGAATGTTCTAAATTGTTATAACTTATCAAAGAATATTAAGAAGATCCGTGCATTTGCATGCTCTTCCAATGATAAAGAAACGAAAGAAACTACAACACTTACATTACAGTAATATTGTAGTGACATGAAATCTGACACTTCCAACTTTCTGACAAAAATAGAGCTGAGATATGTCATTGTTCCAGTAAATGATCGACACGTTACTTCGCTTAATTTTTCAAAACAATTTGTTGCAAATTATATATGAACATTTACAGGAGTATACATGAATTAGCTTAACTGGTGAGCGGCTTAAAAAATGCATTTGTTAGTGACAGAAGCAGCTACATTTTTAGAGCAATTCTTGTAACCGATGTTGTTCTCTATTTTAACCCTTTGCACTCGGAGCTACTATATTTGAACTGTAAAATGAAACATTTTTCCCTAGCTGGAATAATTCCATTCTATACGAATTTTTAAATTTTGCTAATATAATGTTTAGTAATTGATTAGACACCAAGATATCTAATAACGTAAACAATATTCTGAATACATAATGCAGTGCAGGAAATTTGAATGCTAAGGGTTAATCACGTTGAACGTTGGAAATCAGCATCGAGAAGCTGAAGAAATCGCTGGCCGCAAATGTGTTAATTACACGACAGTGAGTAAAATATTCGAATCCACTGTTCAGATCACTTTCCGAGTAACTTTGAGTAACGCTAAAAAATCGAATGGAACGAGTGCTCGTTTCGTCTGTCCTTTAATATTCCTCAACAGCGCGTTCGAATGTACTATTCTCTAATTGTTTTTCCTTATCGGGCTAGATGATCGATCGTATGATTCTAGAAAAATAAACGATTCTATCGTGCGAATCGTGAAAACTACGCATTGACGACGGGAAAGGGATGAAACTCGATGATCCGCTCGCAAACGTTTACCTCTTGCTCGTCAGTGAGTCATGTAGTATTCGATGGAAACTGTATAGCATGGTAGTACAGTAGATCCTTGCTAAACCGATCGAAAAATCTCGATGTCAGGTGCAAAGTAAATGGAGAGCGATTCCTTTCAACAACTACCCTCTCGCCGCGCGCGTATACCTAAATCTCTGTGAAAATCGATAATCCCCGTATCAATAGGAAAATGACAATTTTCAATTTCCACTGAAAAAAGTTACTTTCAATGTTTGTCTCATTAACAACAAACCGAGAACAATTATCGAGTTTGTACACGAAAATCAACAAGAAAATCGAAGCTCGATGAACAAGCTCATGCGCGGCCTTGAGTAACTACCGAGACCCTCGGCAAGCATGTCTGCATTTCTGCCAATTCTTTTATTCCAGTTCTGGAAACGATTATTTTAGCTACTGATCGATTTTACGACCACACTATAGCTTTTCCACCAAGAGTACTTCGGTGCACGAAAGAAGAGTAACAACGTGTCTACGTAAATTTACGACGTAGTCGCATAATAATCACCATTGCCAACAAGTTATAAAATTTTCTGAAATCCCTTTTGTAACAACGTATGCCTATAGGCTGTGTATGCATACAGGGTGTACTCCAACAAATGTGTGTCGTGCACGCTCAGAAATCTTTTACACTTTTTTTTTACTCTTTCGTTAGGGCATTCTCCATTTTTAACCGACTTCGAAAAAAAAGGAGGTTACTCAATTCGATCTGTATGTACCTTTTCTTCGATTTTTTTTCTATCTATGTTCAGTATGTTCACCGAATACGCCGAGATGGATGGACCAATCAGAACGAAACCTTCCGCATTTTGTAGGGCATGTCTCCCGATTGGTCTTTTGAAAACAAATTTTGCATTTTTTCATTCTCTCCGGTATTTATTGCAAATAACCAATAAGATCGAAAAACCATCCTACGGTGTTCTACAGATTCTGCTCGTTCCACTAAAAAGTGTGAAATAAAAAAAAATTAAACCGACTTCGAAAAAACGCACTAAAAAGTACGAAATAATTTCCATTTAATTTATGTGAATACACACGAACTTAAATACAATACAATCTTTTCAAAATTGAAAATTTTCCAAATGACAGATGTTGCTGATTATGATTTCATTGGAATATGGTGGACTTGGAAATCAGTAGGTGGGAAGAGAAGATACATCAATATGTGAAAGCATGTAGAAGAATTTCAGGATTTTCGTAATTTCCAGTGTCGAAAATCATTAATTTTGCCCCGCCTCCGAAAAGATTGTATTGTATTTAAGTTCGTGTGTGTTCACATAAATTAAATGGAAATTATTTAATACTTTTTAGTGCATTTTTAGTGCGAAGTCGGTTTAATTTTTGTTTATGTATTTCTTGTCGAGGATGAAAATTTGACATTTCACGAAATAGAGATTCATTTCAATTGTTTTATCGATTCCTGTGAACTCTCAGGTATTTCGTAAGAGTTATCGACTGCATGGCCAAATGGTTAGCTGGATTAGGTTTCGCTTGTGTGCGATTGGTAGCGGAGAAAGTGACCTGCAACTATCAGTTATTCGATCCTGTCACAAACTTCCGAACTGTCCCATGCTCTGCGTGCACGAAACCCATTTATCAGCGTACACTCTTCATGTATATGTATATATATATATTTTTTAGTATATGCTTTCCACAGGATTAACAACTTGCGCTAAACAGCGTGGTTTCGCTACAAATCCAACAATTGCAATGGACGGTTTGCAAACAAACTCAATGGAACGATTCGAGGAACAACGACTCGCGTTCTCCTTCATTCTTCTCGTATCCCTCATCAAGCAGTTACAGACTTCAGCACTGACGTACTCGGAATTAAAGTCGACTTCTCCACGAGTTGTTCTCCGAAATGGCGGAATCGTAAGTACACCTATCTTACACGCGAGATAACAAGTCAGAAATGTAAAATAAAATTTTTTCAAGAATTCGCTTCCGAAATTGTACACAATTGCTTAAGTCTGTGCAAAAGTTCCTGTCGATTTTTTTAAGAAAATACCTGTCTGTGTTTTATTGTACGTATACTTAATTATATCATTAAAATACTTTCTCTTCGTTTCGACTAACTTCTCGCTATCTTTTAGACAAATTACGTAATCGTTCAATCCATTAACCGAAAATAGATTGTATTGGACCTTTTGTATTCAATTGACGAGATAATGTCATGGTTTTACAAGTGATGCAAAGTTTTGCATACGTCAGATAAATTTATACGCTCTCAACATCTATTATACCGTATATACCCCGTTCACGTTCGGGCTTCGAGCTCCTCCACTTTTTCGGAAATGAAGCTTCTTGTAAATAAATTTTATTTCACATTTTTGAGTCATTTTTCTTGTGAAATCATCGAACTGTATCATAAGTAGACTGGATTTTACTCGTTTATGATAAAAATTAGGTAAAACAACTGAAAGATGCTGTGTCCGTCAATTTATCGAAATAATAATCGGTACATCAGTGCTAGAAAACGTGACAGTTCGTTCCAGGCATTGCGCTACTTCGAGCCGAAACTAATTTACACTATTTTCTCGAATTTCTTACAAATCTATAACAGATAAAATCTGCGACGATACTGCTTTGACGGACCCTATCGTGAAACACAGATGAAAATGTAGCTTTCGATACAAAGAGAAAAAGCTTCGAAGGGGTCAAGGTAGCGCAACCCCTGATGGGAATTCACCGACGAAGGAATTCGTTCGAGGAATACGAGATGCGACGATTTTCTGAGCCACTAATAGCGAATCTCTACGTTCCTTGGACGATTAATATTAATTGGAAAAAAGATGTAATCTAAAGTCCTCTATGAGTAAATCCTCTTCTTTTTGTTTTTACACGGCTAAACGGCGAACCCGTTTGGACGAGCTTCGATATTTTATTACTTTAAAACGTTACTCTATTCCCGGCTCCCGTTTCTTCAATCTTTTTTCCTTCGCCCCCCGTAAACAACAACATTTACCGTGAGCTCTGTTTTCTCCGTTGAAAAAAATGCTAATTAACGAGTGATCACGCGGTTACGAGAAATATACGATTGCGTTCATATTGTATACAATCGGCACGCAAGATTGTCGGTGATTGCTGAATCACGCACGCTCGAAATTATATTGATATTGCGTTAGGTAACAACCGCGTCGCGTCGCGAGTTCCGTTTTAAACAATTACTGGCTGAAGCACCGAAGAAGTTTGCACCGGATTCCGATCACGAGTCGGGACTTTGCTAGTTCGTCTCCAAGCGAAAGAGAAGACAACACCGCAACAGTTGCATCAGCATTATTAATTGTACGATTAGATGATAAGCGGCGACGTGAGCATTCGGGTTTAAAGCCCGCGAGACATCGGACTCCGACTAGATTCCTGAAACTGTTTCTCTCAGTCTCTTCTCGAAAATAGAAATGATCGTCGAGACCCTATACAAGGTCACCACTCGAATCCCAACCGAAGATCTTGATGTTCCGATGCTAACAACGAAGAAGTATCGCAGAATCTTCGTGCTGCTACTAAATCAGCCGGGCTCAAATGAACTGGATCGTGCTGTAGTGCATCGGCCAGGCACAGTGCAAGCAACTCGCTGTACATATATAAAGCTTTCGATCTATCACAATAGGCATTGGGATTCCGAATCGTTTCCATCTTAAACTAAGCACAGCTCTTTTATTACCCTCGAAGACTTTCTTCCTAGTCGCCGTAACTTCCGTTCTTCCTCGCAGCAAAATTACCAAAATCACCGTTCACTGCTAAAATCGAGATCGGGTGTCGTTCTTTCCTTAAATTAAGCACAGCTCGTTTTGTTATATCCGAAGAATCTTCTTCATCGCGAATAGCTCCCATTGCACCGCAGATGATGCAACGAAGTGGCGAGCAGCTAACTTGATGCGAGACGTTATCCATTGGTACTCAGCACTAGCTACTTGTCGAATCAGGATCGTTCCTGGTTTAAGCGCGAAAGATCCTTCTTACCACATCGATTCTTCAACAGTGGCGAGAAGATTACTCGCTGCGAGATATTCGCTGCTGGTAACCGATAGTAGTCATCTACCAAGTGAATCGGTATATGGATCTCGTGGATCTTGGCTTGGGCAAGACTGTGAATGCGAGGCTCCGTACTCCGTTCTCGAAGAGTAGACCGCGGGGTTACTCGGGCAAGGTCGAAAACGAAGCAAAGTTCCGCAAATGCTACGTAGTCGAGGACGGCGTTTCTGGAGACATTGGCAACTGGGCCTGTCGAGCAGAAGCTCGCCTCGGCCAACGCTGAGGAGAAACCGGCGGCGTCGGCCTCGGCGTGTTGGGCGCCGATCCCGTGGTCAGCCGCCAGTTACTGCTAGAGATGCCTGATCTGCCAACGGACTGCAGGCTTGTACTGCTACTGCTGCAGGCCACTGCTCCAGACAGGTCGACCCTCGACACCGCCCTATAAAGGCATTGCAACATTAACCCATTTCGAGAAGAATTCATTAATCGGGGTTATCGAACTTAGGTAACGTCTTTAGAATTTGTCCAGACCACAGTTTGCCCACATTTCCCGCTCTCAAAGTTCCTTTTTCTAGCCCGTTTGCGTCGCTAGTGTATATTGTATATGGTACAGCGTGATTCTGGGAACTGGGAGAAGTTACTGCTCTTTTTTCAGTAAAAAAAATTTTATAAAAAAAAACATACGCGCGGCAGAAGTGAAACTTCTTGCAGTCTGATGATGTTTGGAAGTAAATTAAGATTGGAAATGGTAAATAATCCTTATGGAGCGACAACAAGATCAGGAACAACTCTCGATGCAGTATTTGCAAGACATTTAGACAAAATTGAATCGAGAATATTTATATCATATTTTAGCTATGACAAACCAATTGTTTCAATGATAGAATCATAGAAAATCATAGAAAAAATAATGAACGATCAAAACTTGCGACGCAAAGAAGGAGAGCGTATGGGAAATGCTATGAACTACGTCGCTTTCTTTTATTTGCAATAAAAACCGGAAAGAATAAAAAAATGCAAAATTTGTTTTCACGGGACCAATCGGGAGACATACCCTACAAAATGCAGGAGGTTTCGTCCTGATTGGTCCATCCATCTCGGAGTAATTGGTGAAATGATTCATTTTTCGCAAATTAAATCGTAAGGAACAAAAAAATGCAAAATTGTTTTTCACGGGACCACTCCGGGGACATACTCTACAAGATGCAAAGGTTTCGTTTCGATTGGTCCATCCATCTCGACGTAATCGGTAAACATACTGAACATACATAGAGAAAGGAAGCTCTTCCTTCTTCGAAGTCGGTTAAAAATAGAAAAGAATTATAGAGGAAGACATCTTATTTTTTATGTGGATGCACTTAACATTTTTATGTGGATGCACAAGTACTAACCCAAGGTCATCGAAATGTTCATTTCTTCCTCTATCATGTTTGTCTATTTTCACCTGAAAAGGACTCGTAACTTGTCCCAGTTCCCACAATATGGCCACTATCGCCAGAGCGTATACAGGGCGTATCAACTGAAGCGTTACAGGATGTTTTCTCAGAATCTAACGAAGCTATCGACTTCGTTGACACCGGCAAGAGATCAAAGGACCATCACGGTCACGTTGGGAAATTATGGTCCGAGCAGTCCAGAATTTCTTAATTCCTTCTTCGGAATTGAAAAATGTCTGGCATTTTTGCAGGAATGGTTTGATCGTTATCGATTTACGAAATTAGAAGAAAAGTAACATAGACAGACATTACTTTTTCGTGAAGAGTCCTGGGTTATCATTCATGCGAAATTCAGCGGTTAATGGCCATTGACATCTCGCATTGACGTCAACTGTGTTCTCACCATACCGCGACATTCTAAAATTAGTTCTCTGCTATTAGATGTTGACACGTGCTAGATTTGCTTGTTAGTACTTCTAACATCTTACTTTGTACAGATCATAGTTACTGCAATAATTTTCGAGACTGTTGATAGTAATTGTCGATTTCGAGATATAGATTGTTGAAAGGTTAACCATCAAGATCACAATATACTTTACCGTTCTTTTTCTTAATGTTGTTCGTAATGAGAATTCGAGTGTCCCATATTACAGTATACATTTCTGAAAAAACGTTCTGATTATCAGCCATTAACCCTTTCACTACCATGTACGAGATATCTCGTTTCCACGATGTCGAAGAAACGATGCTGTGGACCAGGCCTGGCCAACACGCGGCCCGCCACGTTAAATTGTGCGGCCCGCCGGCCGATTTTACATTTCTCGTTGTATGTGTACAAGAAATATTAAATAATATGCGTGTGTCATTGTTGTAATGCGCAAGTGGAATTACGAACTCCAGTTCTATATTTGATATCTTGGATATAATTGAGTTACAGTGCAACAATGAAATGAAACAAATTTCTGCGTCCACACATCAAAAGTTAATTTTTACAATACTTCTATTACATCCGAGAGATATTCCAATTTAAGGTATTTTGCACAACGAGTTGTAAGTGCTTTTGGAACCACATATGTCTGTGAAACATTTTTTTCGAAGATGAAATTTACAATGAGTTCATCACGTGCTTCATTAACTGATGCCAATTTAGAAAACCAGCTAAGATGTGCAACGTCGAACATAAACATAGATTTACAAAAATTAAGTGAAACAAAGGATAAACAAATGTCACATTAATCAAGACTCGAGAGTTAATTACTATATTGAATCCTAGTATAACAATAAAGTTTTATTCCATTTGTATTTGTATTCTTTTTTGGAAAGCATGTTTACCTAAAGTGCGGCCCACTGTAACGTTACGCGTCATTATAGTGTCCCGTGAAACCATTTGGGTTGGCCAGGCCTGCTATGGGCGGGTCCCATAGAAATCACCGACACAGATTTCCCCGACACGGTTTTCACCGACTCCAGATTTGACCGACAACGAATTTGATCGACAACGAATTTGTCTGTTACGAGCTAGGGCGAAGTGTTGTTACCCTAGGAATATGGTATCAATTTGTTAATTAAGGTACGCGGACGAACCCAATGCGGAATTGGGGAGCCGCTTGGATTATACACAGCGAGGACGAACCTGACGCGAAGTCGGGGAGCCTCTGGGAATGGAGTCAAACGCAGACGAACCCGATGCGAAACCTGGGAGCTGCTAGGAAGTTGTAGAACGACGCGGACGAACCCAATGCGAAATTGGGGAACCGCTAGGAGGTTGGATAAAAGCACAGACGAACCTGATGCGAAATCAGGGACCTGTTAGGATGCGGACGAACCCAATGCGAAATTGGGGAGCCGCTAGGATAGTATAGTTTTCGTGGACGAACCTGATGCGAAATTAGGGAAAACCGTGTCGGGGAAATCTGTGTCGGTGATTTCCATGGGACCCGCTATGGACTATGGACGAGCCATCTCGTCCATTTTAGCGAAAGGGTTAAGGAAAAAATGATTTTTGCGAGAAACGCGCAGAGAAAGTTACGCGTACCATAATTTAGACAAAAAATATAAGTGAAATGTATATTATAATATGAGACAGAGAGGGGGGGGGGGGGGGTAAATTGTCTCATGAATGTAATGATCAGGTAATGTTACCTTGAAGGAGGCGCGGAACCAGTGTAATAATGCAACCCAGCGGGGCCGCTTCTGGGCCTAACCGTCGTTGCTGACACTATGCTACTCGATCTGTGCATGGCTGGGGAAGGGGGTGCGGATGGTAGCATTCTTGGCGTCTGCGGGGGTGTTCTCGTTGACGTCAAGCTGCTGGTACTCCCCGTGGATGCTTTTCTTCTTGGACTCCTGCGCAAGCGTAACACTAACGCATCAACATTTTTACTTTGACTTTCGCCTTGTTTTTTCTATCTTCAACGATAAACTCTGTTTTCACGATTTGTTAATTGTAGAAAGCAGAAAGAGGGGGGGGGGGGCAGTTGGTAGCGACTGGAACGTTGAACGCTTCCAGCAGCTTCCGTAAAGGGATAATACTTCAAAGACAAAAATAAACTAGACGTCAAGACAGTCCGCGTCGTCCGTGTAGTCGCTCGTGTCTGTAAGTGGTCTGGAATTAGTCACAACTGTACAAAAACGTAACGAACCTTTTGGATGGTTGCCGGCACAGTCCAGTCGGACAAGGACGGCCCATGGCACATTTCCCTTCGCACACTTCTCGCGCCAGTGCCATGGTTTCGTAATTTCTTAAAGTGGTACGGCACAGTTCTGCGTCAGCCTGAGCGAGCGCCAGACTTGGAAACCGTTCCTTTATCCTACGTCGTTCCTGCATCAATGCAAAAGGAATGTCTGGGCTCAACTTCGCACACGATCAACGCAACGAGAATAAATACAGAAGCACAAACCAGATTCTTGCCAATCTGAAGTATTTGAATAACCAGAAGAAATTCTTTCGTTACTTAACAGCAGTTTTATACGAAAAAATTGCAGCTTTGTTACGTGCAGAAGAAGCTGCGTTTGTTAAAGTGCAGCCGACAAATTGCGACTCGCGCATTCTAATGAAATGGCCCGTCGCTTTTATCTCGAAATGTTGAACAAGAGGGTAGCGATGGACGAAGACGATTCAGGATCGAGCATTATCATTTATTTAAATACCTCGTGAAGTCGGCTGGATTCGAAGTCCTTAAGCTGTTGCTGGAACCCAACGTTTGGATTGGCAATGGAACGACCCACTCTGACGACTTTGAGTGCCTCTTTCCATGACAGATTGGTGATACTCATGATATAGGCCACTGCTACAGTGACGCTTCTCGACATACCGGCTAAACTGAAAGCCCGATATCGTTTCGTCGATGAGTTTGCGATGAAAATCAGACCGTTAGGCGGTCACCCAGCTTTGAATTATAAATGTTCAATTTGCATAGCTTAACGCATTGACTATGCCAGGCTGTACATATATACTTGTTTGGTTTCCAGTCTAGCTCCTGCTCCAATACGCTTGCTAGCGACCAACAAGTACAGGGTGTTTCATAACACGCGGAAATTACATTTGCAAGTTTCATTTCTCTGCCTTTCTCAGTTTTATCGGTAATAAAACAAGCATTATTCCAATGATACACTAGTCTCCCCTTTCGCTCATTCTGGGTCTATTTTTACTCTATTTTGTTCTGTCTTGTTAGCGGCGTCGGCGCTGAGCGTTTAGTATAATTAATTTAGTTTAGTGTGATTTCAATCGATGTAGCTAGAACCGGCTGCATGTATTCGTGCTTATAGCGTATGTGCAAGGGCGTTGCCGCCTTTAACGCCACCGGTCTCCGGTTAGGTTAACAGCACTGTGCTATAACTCGCTTTTATACTAACCCAGTTTCACTTTTACTTCTCATTAATTTGTCGTATTATCGCGAAACTTACAGTAAAGACGTTTCTGTTGTAAAGTTTAAACTCGTTCTACGAAATAATAATCCCGAGAGAGACTATATGTATGCATATATAAGTGACTTCTTAATTCATAATTGAAACTTGTCTTATATAAACAACATTTTTGTATAAAATATTTGTTATATGAAATTCGTTAAAATATTATCCATGAATTTTCTTTTCTTTTCTTTATTGTTAAACAGACAAACAAGAAAGCGAGCTAATAAAAACGTGGTAAAAAATAGTGTTCCCTTCCGTACAGGATGTACGGTAAACATGGCGAAGTGCTACTAACGAGGGAGAAAGCATTCCAATTACTCAATGAGCTTTACGCACAATTCCGTATTGGTTTCAGATTAGAAATGCCGTAGTCAACGCGTTAGCTATTCTCCTAATTATCGAAGTATTAGGAGAGATGTACACACCAGTGTATAAGAACGTTTCCACCCCTTAAACGGGCAGAGTGGATGAAGTCATTGCACAAGGAAAAATATTGGGACAGATTCTGATCCGGGCTGTCCGCCGCCATTATACACAAATAATGCTTATCCTACAAATAATCGATTCAATTTATTTATTATGAATTGATTCGCGCACATCTCGCCAACTCTCCCGGTTGCTTACTGAATGCAATTGCCGCGCCGTATCGTGGATCGCCAGGATGTGGGTGATTTCAAAGCGCTCCAATTGATCGGCGTCCTTGCTATCATGGTAATTCCCGACGTAGAGGCCAGGAAGGACCTGGGGGTATGAAAGTCGCCGTTTGTCGTTACTGTAACACGATCGTTATCGCGAAACGGGCAAAGTTGCTAATGAACAGGTTCACTGGTGAACTTCGAACAATCCCACAAAATTAAAGTACTCGCAACAAAACGAAGATGGACGAAAATCGTGGATAAATCATTTCGCGAATTGCATCTGGAAATCATACGAGGATCAACGAAATGTTTCTCTTTCAAATCCTTTCAGATCCTGTAAACCCTACTGAAATTCATTCCACGCAAACACGTAGGTGTGTACTGCGGCAAACATTAATTTTTAAAAATAGACATTAAACTGTGTCACTCACATATTATCGACCTGGCAATCAACGAGTTAGTGTGGTGAACTAACGCTTGACAGGGGCTTGTACAGCGCTTCCTTAATAAAATAATAAAAAGCGATTTTCTTCCTAAAGGAAGCATAACTTAGTGGCTTTCAACTTGTTCAGTTTTTTTCTTTTGATACTTCACCGCACGACACATCGTAAACGGTTATAGTCGCGAGGTTAAAGGCAAGAGACGGTCTAAAGACCGTTCAGGTATCTCTCTCGCGTGCTTCCACTTATTTTTCACTATTTTCAACGCGTAATGGGCGATACTCGAGCGTACACGAGTACGACGACGCGACGATTCACGTTTTAAATCCCGTCGATAGTTCCTATCCCAATTAAGCGTGTTGAGACCGGTCTAGTGGGTGCTCTCGAGATACGCGGTCGTCGAGATAGCATTGAGAAAAATCGATAAGGCACAGCTTTTTGATGCGGGTACTTCGCCGTTAATCATTCATCTTCGCGCGGGGATAATCATCCGAACGAGTAGAACAATCTCTGCCGGGCCTACTAATCGTTTAATCGATGCCGCATTCTTAAACGGGGGCTGTCTTTGCCTCGACAGTGGGAAGGGTAACAATGGCGCAAACCTCTTAACTTTTCATCGCGACGGATCGATTAAAATCTTCATCTATACCGGTTTCGTTCTACGCGTTGTCGCGATGACTCGGAAACAATGGCCATTAAGCTATCGACAAATGGGCCAACGAGTTCCCGGTCTCATCCAGGAAAGACCGCAATTTCGCCGTTACTTTCGAGCGCGAACACCGACCGGGTTAGAAAATTTATTTTTAAGCTGGAAATCTCGGTATTTAGGCCGAATAATTTTAGCACAACGAACCGGCCGGCCGCATGCACATATTGAAAATAATGAAACGTAGCGTTGCGGGAACACGTGCCGCGCCCAGCGTTGCAGGAACACTGGCTGCGCGAGATAAGCTCAAAGGGAAAACTCTGCTTTCATCAGCCCACCCTTTGTCTCCGATAAGAAAATTTATATTTTTTGTATGGCTACATTTACGTTAATGCTTAAATATTCATCGCGAACGAATTCAATTTTATTTCATTTGAAAAGAAAGGAGTGACTCTGAACGACTGTCACTGGTTACAATACGGCAAGGGGTTAACCCTTAAATGCATTGTGTTGCCGTTTGGCAAGATTTTGTTTTGAACAAAAACGACACATTTTCTGGCTCTACATTCACTGCAGGAACGTTTGGATGCTTTTACGCATTGTAGCCAAAAGGCAACAAACCGCTCACATGTATTTTGGCAACATATGATAATTTTGTAACAAAAAATATTTTCACAAAGATGTGATTTTTTTCCTTATTTTTCCCTTAATATACACTCTTTTTTAGTAATGTTTGATAAATGGAAACTGTAAACAAAATATCGTGCATTTAAGGGTTAATCCGTATTTATAATTTGAGGAATCTCGTTAAGGGTGAACTTGCAAAGTATGTATTTGGGTTCTTGACATGTGTCAGATTTTTTTCAGAATTTCTAAACATCATTAACTAGGGAAAATAGGCCAAAAACTGATTTTTCGATTTTACCCCACAATTACCCTCCGGATCGAGATACATGTTTTTTCTTGGTGCCCTATCGAGTGACACATCGTCGATACAATTCGGTTCAAGGGCATTTTTGACTATCTTATCCGGCGATATCCTTTTCTCTGAATCTGGTGTGGGTGAAATCATGTCGGTAAATATTACAGCACGATGCAACCCGCTTACCTTGTTCATACCATTCCCCATGACGCCAGTCCAACTATAGACAATTCCCTCCGGCAACAAGGAGAATCGTAGATCCACGATAAAAACTATCAGTCTAATCGCTCGTCACACTCGGGACGATTCCTCCATCTTCTCTTATCTTTCGTCTCTCGAGCTCGCTCCCGGATGGCCTTATTGTTGAACAACAGTTCCTTTCGTTCCCACCGATGCACCCCACACTCTGCACCATCTTCGAAGATGTTTCCCCGAAGTTCTAACTAGTTCCGATACACTTGATCGCTAATTAAATCTCGCGGAACCGATGATCGTTTCCGCAATGCACCTCGCATATTTCTGTAGCGTTCCTTTTCACCAAAATATGATCCACTGCCGTGTCCAACAACGTTTCTATACAGATCGAGCGACTAGCCATTGCCATCTGAAATAATTTGCAAACTTTATTCAGAACTCATTTATAATTATTTACCAGTGATGGTTGGTAATTATTTACCAGTGATCTGTCAATTATTTCAGATGACATTCATCATAAACTTACCCTATTATGTACTTATGTATATCGCTCTCGAAAGAGGATTCTCTCCGAGCGATTAAAACAGTCACTTCGTCGTTATTTCGCGCTCATTTTTCTGCATTCGTGCTCGTCCGAGTTTATATTCACAATTGTTGGTTATAAAAAAAAAGTAGTAAAATAGACTTTGCTCGGTGTCGCGTCGCTTTGCATTTTAATCGTTCTCCAGCGTCGGTCCGCTATTTATGAAAATGTAGGGAGAAGATAAAAACTGTGGCACGCGGGTATAAATCTTAGGCAAGCGATTGCTGATTAGACGAACTGTCACGAAACTCTTTTTTTAAGTGTGTCATAGGCATAGCATGTGCGTTCGCCACGCGTCCCTCCGTCGGGACCGATCTATGCTGTGCACTGTACAGTAACTACCACGAGTATGGGGCCATAATTTCTTTAATTCACGCTCTACTGCTTGAATCTCTTTGATTTGCTTTCAAAGCAAGATCACTGAATGGGTTGAAACCAGAGTTGTGTGCAGAATTACAATTGAATTACTCCAGGAATTATAATTACAAAGTAATTGAATTACATTGTAACTCAGTTATATTGTAATTTATAATTCAGATCTTCATTCAATTAAATTACAATGGAGTACAATTATAAAATACGTTGTAATTGAATTACATTGGAATACAGTTATATTGTAATTTATAATTCAGATCTTCATTCAATTAAATTCCAATGTAATTCGTAATTGCAATTGCGTACAATTATAAATTGTAATTAAATTACAATGTAATTCGTGATTGCAATTACAGTACAATTTTTAAATACTTTATAATTAAATTTCATTCATTACAAATTACGATGTAATTAAATTAAAATTAAAAATTAAAGAATGATGAAGTGTAATAGGTAAGAAGAGGTTGAAAAATCCATGTGTAGGTTTCAAACAGAAGGAATTTATTATTTATAAATTTATAATATCTGAACAGAAATAACTTCTGCGTTATACATTTTTTAAATTTCAACCATAAAGCAAACAAGCATATGAAAGAAAAACATAAAAATATATCGCACTTCTTCAAAGTTCTGGGCTATAATTTGGAGAGCTTTATTTTATCTATATTGTATTTCAATATTGTCTTTCAATTATATTGTATCTCAATTATACATTGTATTTCAATTATACATTATATTTCAATTATATTGTATTTCAATTATATTCTATCTCAATTATATACATTGTATTTCAATTATATTCTATTTCAATTACACATCTGATTAAAATACTTAGTAATTAAATTACAATGTAATTGAATTAGCACAACTCTGGTTGAAACAAATTGGGCAGGAATCTTTTAGTCTTTGATTTACAATTTCCCTTGCAGAATGATTTTTCCTCTATATTTCTATACTTTAGGATTAACAGAAAATTAACAGAATATATCAACCTTATTTATCAGAAGAATAAATAGCGATTATATTTTAATTGTATCCCCGCCGTTATTCGGAATGAATCGTTGCGATTTATCTGGTGCCAGGTGGATTATAACGAGTCATTAAAATGAGAAATGCTACATTAGAGTTTGTTCCCAGAAATGGAAATTATTTATGGAAACAATAAAATTGTAATAGTAAAATCATTTCTTTTGATCAATAATGAGCAGGTCTTTCTCCCTTTTCTAAAAGTTAAAAACAAAAATAATAGAAGAACATGTTACAGACTTCCTTTTGAGAATCGTGAGGTTTTATGGTACGTTTTTATATCGACATAATTAACTCTCCGAGCAGCGAATAGCGCTTGGTGCAAAAAATAGGTTGAAGGAAAAATTCTGAGAAGCCCCCATTGCTTATCGTCGACACTGTACACTGTACACGCAACCTTTGCGACGCGTTTATTCCGCCATGTTGCACCGTAAACGGGACTCGGCGAACTTTTTCAATTTTTTTCTTTTTTCCCTTTTTTCAATCGTGATAAACATCCATTTCGAGGCCGTAATCGCGTGAAATTAATATCTGAGAAATGTCGTAAAAGCAGTGGAGCGTTTCACTGAAATATTAACGTCGTTTATCGTTCGTTGGATCTCTGTCTCACATTGCTATTGTCCTATCCGTAATTCATCGAACGAGGGAGAGCCGGAACGAAACGTAGGGCTTATTACAGCGCCGAATAATCAAGTTGTTATCCGGCGAACGGGAACAGAAATGATTTGAAGGTGAATCGTTCGTGGAAAATGGGCCAGGATGGAGGGGCGGGATGGGGAAAAGGAAATAAAGACCCGTATTATTTTTTCCCCCGGGTCGATTTTTCTCTGACGTTTTAAATGCACGATGCATCCGTCGAAAGAGCCGTCATCCCTGTACGAAACCAAGAATGGAAACGCGGCCGGAATCGTTACTCGGCCCGCGGCGATAAATTAAAAAGTTTTCGCGTCTTTGGTTTCGTCGTATTAGTTGGACGGCCGCCAAATAGAAAATCGAAGCCGGTCTTGCGTGTGCTGATCCTGCCAAAAATCAAATTCGTCGGGACAACCTCGCGGCCGAAGGATCGAGTAAGAGGGCACAACGACGACGACGGACGAGGAAAGACTTATGATCGAATCAAGCGATAATTTTCAGTCCCGCAACCCGGGTGTCCACATTTGTCTGGATGTGTCGAAACTTTTCTTCCCGCTGCCATAAACTAGGGTAAACGGTTTACCCAACACGGCCAACTATCACGCTCGGTCACAGGGGTGACCGGCGCTGCAAAATTAATAAAACATTAATCGATTCTCAATAGGGGTTTACTTGATACCGAGTCGCTTTTGATCGGTCTTTGTCTTTACACGCTAAGTAAGTCTAGCGATAGTAACTCGCCGCGGACTCTACGGACGTTCTACATGTGCAAATGCTTTATTTTAGAATACGCCCGAAATGATGTTTTACATTATTATATTGAAATAGATACGGGCAGCCTCATAATTCATGGCACACAAAAAGCAAAAATTATTATTCTGATTTAAAGAGTGTGCCATCGATTATGAGACAATTATGTGAAACAGATATTAGATAGACTAATTTTCAGAGATAGAAATTCTACGTTTAATTCCTCGGTGAACTGTTGCATTAAATATCAAAGAATGCAATAGAGTCTACGAAAATCGTCACCAATGTTTTTATCCTATCTGTTTTATCTTTGTACAATTGCATGCGTTGTAAGCGCATGTAATCTGTGGATCTACTAATACCAGTTGAATAAATAAGTACTCGTGATGTGTTATCAATTTGCTTGATTCTTATGCGTGTGCACAATTTTTCATTCTTTTTTTCTGGTTAGCATCAGCATTCGTCATGGGAAATAATATCGGCTCGGTCATGTGAACACGATTCGTGTAAGTTATCGAATAACATTCAAGGCCAATGATTATTAAATGTTACACAGAGAAAGTGCTGTACTGAATAATTCCATCCCGCATTAAAAACAAGCGAACACACAGATGCGTTCCTCGTAAGTCGTACAAGCCTCTTGAATTAGTAATTGTCATTTTGTTATTAACAGGGCATTGTTCGTTACAATTAAATGCTAAAAATCGAATCCCTCGTAAGCCAAACCGATCAAATTCTACGAATACAAGCTGAACAACACAATCAACGTTTGTTCACGCTATATTTCAAAACCTATCTTTGGGACTACAACATGCGTTATGTGCTTACAATTGTTTGATAATATTACATACATGTTTTATTAATTTTTCGACGAATAACAGATGTCATGGGATGAATTACTATATGAAGAAATTTACTTTTAACAATGTAAAATACAGTGACTCACGAGATTATTCGAACGCCCTTTAAAACAGAATAACTTTTCTATAATTGTACCAAGCGACCTGATTTTTTATAATCAATTAGAAGCATTGGTTTATGAAATGATGTGCGAAAAAGATTTTCCAAAAAATTATAATTTACAAGGTTACATTCAAAAATAAAAAAGGCATTTTTAAAAATTTTTTATTAGGGCCCTGAAAGAAAATTTAAGATATATGTTTTGTAGATCAACGTTAGTTATACACATGCTGAAAATTTCATCAATATCGGTTGACGCAGGAAAAAACGACACGCATCGAAAGATGTACGATTTTGTGGATTTTAAACAGAAACTAATCAAAAGTCGCGTAAAACTACGATTTTCACAATTTTTAATCGCTTGTAGCTCGTGTGTATGTTAATCGATTTTGATGAAATTTTCAGCATGTGTATAACTAACATAGATCTACAAAACATATATTTTAAGTTTTCTTTAAGGGCCCTAATAAAAAATTTAAAAAACGCCTTTTTTATTTTTGCATGTAACTTTGTAAATTATAATTTTTTGGAAAATCTTTTTTGCGTATCATTTCATAAACCAATGCTTCTAGTTGATTATAAAAAATCAAGTCGTTTGGTACAATTATGAAAAAGTTATTCTGTTTTAAAGGTCGTTCGAATACTTTCGTGAGCCACTGTGTATACTTATCGGAGACTGTTTAGTAGATTCCACAAAAGAAAAGAAAAGCATTAACAGCTAGGCAGACAAGTAGCTCGTGTAACATGACATACCAATTTCTTTTGCAATTCTCATTTTCAAGGAAGTTTGAACACACGAATGTTCACATCTCTCGCGTTAGGTTAGTCCACAAGTTATGTATTAAAAAAGCGTGTGGTGGCCATTATATTTACACTGTTTTCGCGTTTCTTTCTGACAATCGCGATAACTCCAGAAGTCTACGTTTTCGCATATTGTGCATACGTGAAAAAGCAAACACAAGATCTCGATCCCATTTCGAAGCATCCCGTAATGCGAATCTTTTGTGCACGGTCCCGGTGCAGTCCAGATTTCCATCGACATCGCGATCACAAGAAACATAGGGAAAGCATAAGTTGATCGATTTGGTTGTTGGAACGTTGAATCGTAAGCGTGTTTTAGCAAAGCTCATTCAGGCTCGACTTTGATCGGGTTCATTCAGACTGCTCGAGAATACCGCATAAGAGTCAGTCAGGTACCGAGACTCTATTTACTTTGACCAGTGCGTGGGTAAGGGTTCGAGGTGACTGCGATTCAAAGTTACCCTCGGAATTAGGGGTTGAAACGGTGATCAGGCGGAAGGAGAGAATCGCGAGGCCAGGATAAGGGTCATGAGATGCATCAGCGGTTACGATGATTCTCGCAGGGGCGACCGATTGATCCACGGTGGGAATTCGGCTACCTGTCGAACACTGTCACGTTGAAGGCACCTTTGTTTTCGAATTAACCACCGTCTCGGCACGCACACCGCGGCGCGGCGAATCAAGCGGACACGGTTATCGCGGACCGCGTTACGCACTGCCTAACCGTGCGTACGTTCGACTCGATTGGTAGGAGGGTGCGCCGTATGAAAACTGTCCCGTTGTCTCGGTAGCAAGGAGCGTTGCCAGAATCTAGGGGCACTTGCTGGCAAGAGGGAGAACTACAGAGAGGGTGGGAGGTAGGTCTGGGCCACGGTGGGGGAAAGTAAGGCGGGCACGGGGCAGTATAACCCGTTGAATAACGAAAGCCACCCCCGAGGGAGGGTTTCGTAGTCATAGGATTCACGGAGATGATTATTTGTGATTATTCCTCGTCTGGGACACGTTCGATCGACAACGATTCTCTCGGTCTCCACAGCGATATCAGACACACGGATAAGTAGACCATCGTATTCTCTCGTAAGCGATGTTTGTCCTCTGATGTTTATTCGCGATAATCGTTTTCATTCACCAACAACATCCGCCATTTTCGTCGAACGGAAAAGAGCGGGAAACCCGTTTAAAGTACGTTCAAGTTTATTGAAGAACATGATGGATTGTGTATCGATTCGCCGTGTGACACAGCTAACAGTTCCAAAGAACGGCGGAGAATAGTGGTCGACCTGACCTGAATAACATGAACAGTGTCAACAAGTCTGGTACGGTGAGTAAGCGTATGTACAGAGACACGTGATTATAAGCCCTAAGTGACCTTGTATCTACATGTCTTATAACCGAGACGCAATAGGGCTATATCGTGTTCGGTGTTGTACGTCCTATGTTAGATTTTGTGGATAAACGGTTTGTTACGATGCGGTATTTCGAATGGCGATACTGGACGATACGAGATACGAGGATGGGAAAAAAGAGGGAAACTACTGTATCCTGAAGACTAGAGTATCACCGTCGACCAGCAGACGGCGGTGCGGAGGAAAACACAGCGGCGCAGACGCCGCTCGATAAAGCTGTCCTCCTGCTCTTTTTTCGCATTTCGCTTCTCCTCCAATACCCTCCTTCGCGACCACATGATACACCTATGAACCACAACCCTGCCCCACAAACTCACAATCAGAATCAGAACGGACAGTTCTCTACGCACACAGCTTCAGCTAAGGTACGCCAAACCACGCCAAACGCCAGTGGTGCTAGCAGCTGCTAGTTTAAGTATTATGTAGCAGCCTTGGACTAATAGTGGAATAATTTGTTTCGTTACTAACCTAGGTTAACGTGCGCACTCTTCGTGAAAGAGATGCACATAGTCGTAAAGAAGATCAAGAGATCAAATACTGGAGCTCAATCGAAGATTCGCTTCTGACGGAAGACGCAAGGGGTCGTGAAAATGAATGGTAAATTGAACGATTTTTGAAAAACGGGCGGCAATCGTTATCTTGCCTCAGGTAATAAAGTATTTCGTAATAGGTAATAAAGAATATTATTGTTTATATACGTTCCTATATAGATTGACGATGGAACTTGTTACACTTCAATAAATTAATTTGAACGTTGTTTGAGTTTTTTATGTACGTAGCAGGAGTACGTCTCGCAATTATAATTGAAGTATTATCGTGATTAATCATCTAAAGTTTAGATTCTAAACGATGCATTAGTAAAATGAAAGCGTACGAGAGAGGTCTATCAGAGGAACTTAGGGAGGATTTTGTGCTTACATCTGTAAAAAAGGATTTGAATAGACTGTGTGTCGAAGGAAATAGGGCGGAAGAATCTTCATTCTTTTTTTTCGCAGTGTCTCTTATCCGGCACTATTACAAGCACACATACGTAGATCCACTTTGCACTCTAAAACAAGTGCCACTCGAGATCTCTTTCTATGCCCGCTTCTCCGTCTTTCTTTTCGTATTTCTCGCACTCATTATACGAACGAAGAGAAATAATAATAGAGTGCATTAACGTAAATTTAGAGACGACAGAAGTTAGCAATATGAGACAATATTAAGAATTTTCGAAAGTTCATAGTTTTTTAGGTTATTGCTCGCTCAAATGTTATGTTTGAATTTTTGTATTTGTAAAGAAAAGGGAAAGATTAGAATAATTTCGGTCAAATAAATTCGATCAATGATAGTCTGTTTATTTATTTAATTCCATTTTCGTTGTAGTCAACATTAAATTGCTGCACATTTGCACAGTTTCAAGATGATGTTCCGATCTATTTTTGTTTCAATCTCTCCGTAGAATCAGTTTTCGCTGGAACACGACTGATGAAAAATAAACCTAAAATAACTAATAATATGCCGCACCACCAGATAATCGACGTGGATTCGTTAAAAATCAAGAAACCAGCTAGCGCCTTCGAACACAATAAGAAATACGAATATGAAATAAAAGTAGATTTCTTTTTTTTATTATTTCGGTGTTTTGATGGAATTACCGAACAAACGTAGCTAGTGGCGGAGCTGGCAATTGTACACGGTAAGGAAGATCCGCTTGCATTCAGCGCTTTCACGAAAAATGTACAACCAATTGTATTACTCGATATCATCAGTACCAAGAGGATGCCTTTCAGAAGTAATCCAATCTTGTTTAGAAAAAGATATAAGTAGTTACCATATATAATATTGTATCGGCAAAAAGCTGCACAATATTAAAAGTCGCAGTATTTACCACGGAATCCATTCCAATATTTCCAGCAAGTTTACCCAACAGGCTTCCAACGGTTGCAAAAACTCCAGCGACAACGGCTAAACGAACTTTCGATTCTTGTTGTTTCTCATTTGTCGATGTTGCTGCAGAAGATGCGTCAATTTCGTTCGACGACAACGAAGAAGAATCCGTTTCCAATTTACGCCGCATTATTAAAAATTATAGAAAAGAATACTCTGTGTTGATCAATACATTCTATCTAAAATAACAAATGATAACAAGGATTTTTGTCACTAAATTTTACCAATACATAATGATACATTCTTTACCGATGATACACGCTATATATATATATATAATCTACAAACTATAGTAGAAACGAAGTGTAGCAGTGTAGCATCCTATACCTTGTTCGCAATGCTACTTTGTGGCGGGAATATTGAAGTTATATTTTCATAACGAAATATATATATATGATATTCTTCGGATTTTATTATTTAGTAGTGTGATTATGAAATAATTATAATAAACAGATTTACCTTTGGTTTTTTTAGAAAAACGTGTATTTTTCTTGACTTTCGTTCAAAAAGTTTTAATAAATATATTTTACTAAAAATTTATCATATTAGCCAAATGTAATCAAAAGTATGCGAACGTGTATGCGAGATGGTACGATAAGTTGGATTTAAAGATTCGGTGATTAAATAAATTAACGCAAGTCTGCGTGCAGAAGAAAGTTAAGATAACAGTAGTAATACAAAGACAGGCAGAGATATCTGATGTTCCGGGAATGTGTGGAGTTTTAGGTATCGAGTAGACGATACTTCGGCGTGCAGAGTAAATAGACGGATAAATGTTGTGCGGAAGATAAAATTGTTGCGTGGCGCACGCTAGTGCACGGAGACAGGCCGTGTAATTTGAAAAAAGTCGAAATTAGCGCGCGGTGAAGGGCAATACGCGAATGATTTTCTCCAGGTAGTTTAAAAATGGCGACTGACAGATATGCGTTTCCTCGCGTGCACGGTGCCGCGATAAGGCCAGAAGCAATGTGATTTACGTGAATCCACAGCCGGGAGGTTCGCTCAGCCTCTTCGATCGAATTTGATTCAGTGAGGACGTTCTAACGAGGAAATCACGCAAATTATGTTACGATTTTGTCGATCAATACGGTGACTTTCTCTCGGCTACGTTGTACTCGCGAGTTTCAGCTCGACTTCACTCGACTCAACCCGACACGACTAAATTTTCAGCATTCCTCTCGGCGGTTTTCCGAGCGAACGAAAAACGAAAGAAAAATAATCGAACGAATGAACGAACGCGCGAACTACCGCATTCCATTGGGTCGTGAACGAATAAGTGACCGAACAAACGATCGCCTGCCGATGTGAGTAATTTAGATGTATTGTGATTTGACATCCACCAGTCCTAGACTACTTTTACACCTGCATTTACTCTCGAGTTACGATCATCGAGTGGCTAACATGTCCATGCTTCCGTTTCTCTATTTTACTTCTTCGCTATGATCTCACCTCCTCTCTTTCAGTTTTTATCTGTATTATTTTCCCTCTTCACATGAGAGCCCGTATCAATGTTTATTTTTTGTTCACGCATTCACAAATCAGATACAGAAAGTAAAGAATGAGCGCAAAACAGTCGTTCGGTGTAATTTGTTTGCATATGTCATCTTCTTTATGTGCACAGTTTTTTTTTTTAATTGTACAGTTCATAATAAGAAATTTATGGTATGTTACGCATTAGATCAATTAAGATTGGAATTATGCGCTATTATATCGTAACTTAGTTCTTATTGATTAGCGTAATCTTTTCTTCTTGTCGCTTCCAAAGTAATTATATAAATGTATTTACTTTTACCGTGTCTGTATATTGTAAAATTATCTTTTGCAACAAAAGATTATAAAATTTTACATTATATTATTTTGTATCTCTTCCGATAATATATTTTTGTTTAAAAAACCTATTCTTTAAATAGCTCTTTCAGAATTGTCAAGTACACGGATACGAACGTTTTTGTAATTATTTACAAGTAACAGATTATTAGAGTACATTTGCACATTTCATACGACACGATGGTTTCGAACAAGCATTTTAGAACGTTTCTGCAAATATTGTACATTTATTCGCTTAAGTACTTGATAAGTGTGATAGAGTTCTGAATAAAGGTACACGTATCGCCTCTATCGAATACACAATGAAGCAATTGCCAATTTCATACAGGTTTTCGAATCTGAAAGAGCAAATCTTGATATTACCTCAAAACGATGACTAATGTTTATCGCAAAATTTTCACATACCTTGGAATAAATTCATGGCTTTGTGAGTGTGAAGGTAAATCGTTTAGCTTCCGAATCCCTTAAATTCCGTAGTATTCCT
This sequence comes from Lasioglossum calceatum, assembly GCA_963966675.1. Taxonomy (NCBI): domain Eukaryota; kingdom Metazoa; phylum Arthropoda; class Insecta; order Hymenoptera; family Halictidae; genus Lasioglossum; species Lasioglossum calceatum. The sequence goes on from OZ016541.1 coordinate 20,311,642, forward strand.
CTTATTGTTACTTCTCCGCTGTATCGAATATACAAGTACAAGACAAAACCGAATTATGTCACTGGAATGAAGTATAATCTATTTTTTGAGTAGGTAAATACAGCAGCAAAAGTTATAAGCGTATAACCATGGAACATTCCGATTTGGTAGCAGAAATGGTGCATATAGAGAGATTAACGACGCAAGAACGGCTGCATTTGGCTCGACATAGGAGGCTACAGCAGTTGAAAGTATGGCGTCAGCGTGAAAAAGAATGGCTACGACATCAAACCAGGCATCCGAGCAACAAACGTCATATATACTTTAACGACAGTGTTATGCTTTTAGAAGCAGCGGCGAGAAATGATATCGACGAAGGTGATAATATATATTTAATTGATTTTGCAGAATATGCTACCATTCTAAGCATCTTTTACTAACAAATGTTACGCGACTTCAGTGAGGCGACTTTTAAAGAAGGGAGTCAATCCAGATTCAACGAACGAAGATGGACTTACAGCTTTACATCAGTGTTGTATAGACGATAACGAAGAAATGATGAAACTATTAATTGAATTTGGATCTAATGTTAACGCGGAAGACAGTGAAAAATGGACTCCGCTACATGCTGCTGCTACTTGTGGTCACCTCCATTTAGTTAAATACCTTATCGCTAGAGGTGCTAATCTATTAGCAGTTAACGCCGATGGTAATATGCCTTACGATATTTGCGAAGATGAAAAAACGTTGGACTGTATCGAAGGTAAAAAGATTATTTGTACAAATGTAAAAATTAGAGAGGAGGGTTTCATAAGTTATATATCTATTTGTGTAATTTAGGGGAAATGGCAAGATGGGGGGTAACTCAAGAATTGATAGATGAAACAAGAGCTTCGATAGAAGTTCAAATGTTGAGAGACTTGCAGCATGTAGCTTCTTTAGGTGGCGATCTTGAGTACAAGGATCACCAAGGTGCTACTCCAGTGAGTATTCAAGTTTAGTATAATTATCTAGACATCAAGCATCAACCTTTTGAATACAAAATCTTTTTCGAATTCTAGCTTCATATTGCAGCTGCCAATGGTTACTTAAGGGTAGTAGAATTTCTTTTGGATCAACATGTTGCGACAGACGTTGAAGATAACGACAAATGGCAACCCGTACATGCAGCTGCGTGTTGGGGACACGTAAGGAAGAAAACTATTTGACAAATTAATTTATGTGTGTGTGCTAAAATAATTCTTTTCTAAACTTATTATTCCATTTCAGCTAGAAGTTCTCGAGTTACTAGTGCAAAATGGAGCAGACTTAAATGCAAAAAATAAACACGATGAAACTCCAGCGGGTAACATTTTGATAAAGTACTCTTTATATTGAATAATGCAAAGTAAGTAACCGACTAATATATTAAATACAATTTTTGTAGATATTTGCGAAGATTCGGAGATAAGGGAGAGGATAGTAGAACTTAAAACGGAACAAGAGAGTAAACGACTGCGAGAAGCACAAGGTAGAAGAGTACGCAGATCTCAAAGTATAAATACACGTACGCAAAGCGTGAGGCGAACTTCGATTAGAGACAAGGTTTTGACGACCAAGAAAGACGCTCAAGAAGAAGCTCGGCTCAGATTACAAGCGCAACAGGCAAGAAATTTTCAATACTTATTTTGATTTCTTAGCCTGTACTAAAAATGAATAGTATCGAATAATAATGACTATGCTTTAGACATACGGTGTCAGTACGACTGCGAATGTGCCTCAAACGGAAAATGACATTATTGCACGAGAAAATTCTAGTAGCGAAATAGATTCTAATGTCCCACCAATGGCAGTACGAAAAGCTCCCGAGGGGAAAGATAACGAATCTTTTCTTCACGAAGACGTCGATAAAGAATCAGGTATATTCCAAAATATGTTACGCTCGCATCGGTTATGGTTAAGTAGAATCCTCTGGTAAATGGTAGCTTTTTGCATAAAATCTATCATGGAAGACCTAGCGTGTCATGTCTATTAACACTGTGCGTTCGTAACGCATAACTGGACCTTGGTATCGTGGCGTAATAATTGCAATTTAATCATGTAAAGCGCGCGTGTGATCTTAAAATAAAATACTCGATTATCGTTATTAGTGAAATATTAGAGAAAACAATCTAAAGAAATTCGGATGTTTTATTACTCAGGGTGATTCTGCATTACTATAGTAGCGCGTAGGCAAAGTAGTGCAGTAGTATTATTTTTCTGATAAATCGTCAAACAAAAATGTTGATCATTGATCATTTATCAGCCGTTTCTGCTTTCTGTTGTTACTGCGTCGTGCTCCTGAATAATTGCGAGGTCAGTTTTCTATGTCACATTTCTATTCCTTTGAACGTATTTTTGAATGCAGCGTTTACATTACTTTCAAACTTCACACATTATCGTATGTTTCGAGATATTGATTCATACATACATGTTGGACCATCTGTATGTTGTGTGCATACATAATGTGTTTTCCTCTTTGAGAATACTTTTTCTGATATGGAAACTTCAATATTGAGACATCGAGTTGTTTGTGCCAAGGGTTGCGTTGTACTCGCTTTTCTCTTAGCACTATTTTTTCCAAATATGTATATTGATTAGCGTTTAGCAGAGCTTATTGACTGCTACGTGTGAGGAAGCATTGCGATAAGTTTCATTAAAACGGAGTTTTTGTAACGTGGTTTTTGTACTTTACGACATTTCAGAATAATCGAACTTTAACGCACATCTACATCCACACAAATACCATTTTTCAAGTATATGAGTAGAATTAGGACAACTCTTGCATACAGTTCGAATATCTTCCCCCGCGTTAAACTTTCGAAGTAATTAAATAATTAGCAATGTAGTACTCTATGATAATGGAATTTTGAATTTTTCATTCCGGAGTCAAAAGATCGGATAAAATTTGGACTACATTGCCGTACAGTCGTAATCAATATTCAACGAGCACTTCACGTATACTTACTACATATCATAATGAAGAATGTTAATGAAATGAAAAAACTATGTCGCGTATGAAACATATCGAACAACTCTAATATTTATGTTAGGTCTGCAGAGAAGTTCTATCATTTACGAATTCATTTAAAATTCCTTTATGCTGCAGTCATTATATTTTCTATAATTCAAACGATTCTTAAGTATTCTGATCTAAATTGTATTTTAGAAAAAACATCTTGCTTCAAAATTCATTTCATTCTAAAGTTATGAATATATGGCGTATTAATTGTTACGATAACTTACATAATTAGAAAATGACAAAAGACGATACAACTCCTTCGCAGGCTTAACGTGTTTGTTGGTTGCGCTAACGACGAACTGTATTCATTCATTGTTAGTCCCTTACTCGCGCAATGTGTCTTCCTGTCTTTTAGTTTTATCTCTAAACGATAACATCGTTACGAGGTCAGTTGTGTCACCGTATTGAATAATTTCACGTTGTTAATACTTACCATATAATCATTGCATTGATACAAAGTCCACATCAAATCGATCAGATTGATTCAACGTTCAACACTTTTAATGTCAATTAAATCTTTCTTAATTGAAAACTAGAAAATAATATAATTTAAGTGATTTGTACTTAATTTTACGAGTTAGTGTGATAACAGCTGACTTAAACTTTTGTATGCTATGGACAACTAAATTTGTAAACTTTAGATAAGCAAGTTTAGTTTATTATCGTTAGAAAGTTTGATGACAAGTATAATTGTTAAAGCACATTCGTATTGAATCTGTCGTTAATTTGCCTACTTTTAAAAATGTTTTTAGTCCGTTACATTGTACTATTTATAATTCTCATTGTTATGTTTTAATAAATTTTATGTGAGTTAAATTGCTAAAATATGTGGTTGATTTGAGATGGTATTAATCTATTATAATATGAAAAGTATATTGTTTGGACATCGACACAGAATGATATTATTTTATACTTCGAGGAGACAGGTAGTAAGTGATTTCAATGTTCCAGAGAATTCGACTGTTGTGTATGCTTTATATATATATATTATATATATACAATATATACATGTATATTTTTCTACATGCAAGGAGTTCGCTACATACAAACATCAGATTCTAAATTAAATCTTCTGCTTCGACCGAGTGTGCATTTCAACTTAAAGCCCTAGAAGATTTACATTATAATCTGACGAAGGTGATAGATAGAAATGATTAATTTTTTCGGAACAAAGGGATAGACCAGATTGTTAAACATTCCTTATCCTTTCTTCCGGAAGCGAAAGAATTGAAAAAGTTGTTGGTGGGTGTAATGACTCTCTAATGGAAAATAGAAGGTGATGGTGATGTTCATGTAGGTACATGTAGTATATAGAAATACATTCATGATACTCTCTTTTGCAATGTTATTAACGCTTTTATATCGCTAAAGCATGTAACGCTTGGCGGCGCATGGCCACTAGTTAATACTAGTCGAGTTTTTGTTCAAAGTACCGTTTCAGTGTGTAAAAAGGGGGATTAGGTGGAGGGTTACACGAGGTGAAAGGTGACGAGCGAGAAGGGAAAGAAATTTCGCGCGTACCACGAAGAAGGGAAGTAGCGTTGGATTTACATGTTTGCCTCGGTAGTGACAGGATCAGACCCACCGATCGGTAATCAGCAGTCGATCTACACTCCGGACCGTGACACCAATGGCAAGATCAACATACATGTGTCGGTAGTTTTTGTCAAATCGTTGTCGGATTTGAAGAAACAAAGGGCGCAGAATAGACACATATCTACCGGTTCGATAGACGCCAATGGAAACGGTATTCCTGTATCGCCCATCGCTAATTCCGAACTCAACACTGGCGGCGACTTTCAACGCTTCACCGGGAACACCAGCGACATTGTCGGTGACAATCATTCCGAAAAAAACTGTTGCACCGTCATGTAACTATTTTCTTACTTCTGCATCCATTGTCGCTGCATCTGATTTCTTTCGTTTCCGAGTTTTTATTCTTACCAGCTATTTCGCTATTGTAAACTCGACACCGACGTGTCCTTCCCACAAGAACAAAAGATAAACAATGCTCGTTAATTGTACAAAACTGATCACGAAGTTTCTCTCGAATATGGTGCAAAATAGCACGATATCGATTTTTTAAGTATTCTCAAAATACTTACTGAAGTATTTTCTTACCTACCGATTATATTTCTACGAACTGCTCGTACGACTTATCAAACAAAAACGCGTGGATTTCGTCCGAACAATACGCTCGCGGATTCGGGATTCGATTATAGATTTTCATGTTTTTATACGTACTTAAACAAGTATTTAAGTATCAACCGCAATATGAGAATTCATTTTAATGGAATTTGAAAAGGTTCATTTTGAATTTGTACAGAGTTTTATTTATTCCCGCGTAAAATAATGTATATTTCGAATAATAATTGAAAATTGTATATTGCGCAAAATGTGTCATTGCGACTAATATGTATGATACCGTATTAAGTATTTCTCGCGTTTTTTATAAAATGTTATACATATATGATATTTTTTATATTAATTAGGTATATCTCTGTATTTCTAGGCATACCGTAATTTGTACATTTTTTCTAGTATGCCGTTACTCTGAACACCATATGTCCTATTTTCTCCCTTTCAAATATATTATAAATTATCTGGTAAATTACATAGTTAAAATTTATATCCTACATATATAGTGTGTATTAGTACACTTCAAAATATTCATTTATTGAGATTATTGTTAAAAACCACGATCAATATTGTGTTTTATATTTTTACAATTTCGTTTAGAAGAAAAGATAAACAAAGGAATTTTATCGTAAGCAAGCAAGTCGTGCTACTTCGTTCTGTTTTAATGCGTTGGCAATAAAATAATATTTAGCAACGAGACGTTTCGTTATTTGAAAATCCCAATCGATTGTTCAAAATTGACTTCGTCATTGATTGGCGCAGCGCGCAGTTGCGACACCGACCACGTGACCACAGTAGTTAAGGATAGGTCAAATTTTCGAAGGAAGCTCTAGTTTGATGTACGAGGAAAACAGTAAATAAATAAACTTTATCAATTTTTCTACAGATTAGTTATCGTTAGCGTCGACTTTATAAAAAGTGGTTTCGTATTGTACACATCACAATTTTCCATGACAAGCCCGAGAAGTATACGTTAAACGGGTGTATGATTTACGCGGTTTTCACTATATGTATATTTACACGCTGTTGATGAATGAATGAATTTCTTTTTCAGAATGTTCGTAATTGTACAAATGTTCATATCGACCATGATACGGCCAAAATTTGACCTCTTTCTACGTAGCAGCGTGATCGGGATCAGATATTACTGTACGGTACGTTACTATTACTGTTCACATTGCTAAATAGATACTAAAAAATTTGTGTCCGATTATATTCATCGCGTTACGAAATCATTTGCTTCGATTTCACCGAAAGACTACCGATACTGGAGTATTAATAATTTATGTGATCTGAACGTAATTGTATTAATAACATCGGAGTCAGAGTATCGACCGTATACACCGGATATATGTGGTGTAGAGTCTGTAGAGTGCAGAAGATGCGGGTAGTAACTAATATTTAGTAACCTCCGTACGCGACGGATGTCGCGATATGCCGCCCGCCTTTTTCGAATCGCGAATGACCGACCACTGAGCTTAGCGTCCAGAGTTGAGAGATTACATCAGTCGGTCCAATAATTGTTATCTAGTTTAACGGATACATCCTGCCTCTGGTTTCTGATGCAACATACATAGAGGATTTATCGGACTCTGTCTAAATTGACAATCAAAGCAGTTTATTTGTACACATATGCAATAGAGGTTAACACTAAAAACGTACCACCACCGGTCGAGATCACCGGTTTCAGATTTTTTATTTTACTATTATTGTCTTTGGTAGAGCATGTATTACAATTGGTAGTTTTTATAAACTTTAATTTTCAGCTTGTACACTGTGTGTACAGTCGCTCATTGTCAAAATTACACGAAGCACAACGTCAAAAATGTACAAATACTTACAGAATAAGAATTTTCGAAATTTTTGAGAACGATTGCGGATTGAGAACGTTACGTACGAAATACATGTTTGGTGATTGAACATGGGAAAATCATTGAACAAACGGGGTTGGTAGATTAAAATTTGTCGAGGGAGAATCGTCGAGTGGCTTACTCGAATATTTTCAATCGCGGAGTATAAATCGAGAATATTTTATGGAGGCATTGATCCATAACATATGTCAAGGGTCGCATAAGTATGTTTACTATAGAAAGCACGAAAATCAATTTTAAGCGGCGATATAGCCGACATGGGACAGCAGTCGACCAAATTTCCTCGCAAAGTGAGCTCGATCAATGCCACGCAGATTGCAGTAAGTTGTAAAATACCGTCATCATGTTTTTTAAACGTGCATTGTATAATTATTTTATACAATTTCGAATTTACTGTTGGCATTGATTTTACCACGTTTTTATTAGCTCGCTTTCTTGTCTGTCTGTCTGTCTGTCTGTCTGTTCGGTATAAATTTTGCAATTGATTTTAAATTAACTTCCCGATGTTTGTTTACAGTAGCAAAGAATGATATTTCATTTTTTATTCTGTTTATAGATAATGAGAGTGTATCAGAAATTATTAATACATTTCCCATCGAAATTCGTTTGATTTTGCATGTATTATTTTCACTGGAAGCGCGATTGTGCGTAGATATATATATATATATATATATGCTCATTATCTTCACCGTGTTTGCCGCAATGTCATCGGAAAGATCGTCTGAATTAACGACCTTGATACTGGCCGAAATTTCATAGGGGCACCTGTCTTGCCTTGAGAGGAAAACGTATGAGGATCGTGTAAAGTGTAAACACTAACACGCGAGCGTAACACGAGCGTAACGTTTTACCGTTATAGTGTATACTTGGTGGTGTCGCAAGCGCGTGTCCCGCTATCGGTCCATGAGCCATTATTGGGTATTGTGCGAGGTGTAAATAGAAATACTAAACCAATCGGGGCGACGAATTAAATCAAAGTTTCGCACGTGTCGGGAATAATAGAATGAAAATGATGTACGAGGAACGAGTAGTGGTGGCTGGTGCAGCGAAGTAGGGACAAACGGAGGAGGAGGGACAGAGTAGATAAAAAGTAGCCCGACTGGAACACGCGGTAGTTTCTTGTGTTGTTTCCATCACGAATCAGACGCTTTCTATTGAGTTCGAGCTTCGTTTCATTTTAATAGTTCTTTTTTCGATTGCCTTATTCTGATTTAAGGTAAACATTATTTCTGAACATCATTCAAACTTTGTTAATCGCGATCATTTCAAAATAAGCATCATCTTAAAATATGAATTTTATCATAGAGATATGTTCATTTTCACACATTAATTCATTACATACTATAATTTATTACATAAATAATAAATAAATATTACAATCAATAATACTATAATATATATATATATATATATATATATATATATACATCAGTACATACATTACATTGAACAAAGCAACTAGAACAAAGAAGTGTCGAATTTCTTCTAAAATTGTATTTTTGGTTTCTCAAGTCGACGAGAACATTAGAGTTTTACTGAAACTGAATATGAGTGTGTGAAAATATGTGTTTGGCGTGTTGTACCGCGTTTAAAAAAATTTTTTAAAGTAATACTTATAAAGTTAAAAAAAGAAATTTGATTTTTCATTTCAAGAGCTAAGAAAACTCTCAAATTTCGTGATGATGCATGCGTGGAGCATCCTGTATGCTGAGATGCTAATGCAATATAAAGAACTGGGTGAACGTTCGTTGTTCAAGTACATCGAAGTAGACGAATAGCATTTTAAACGGTTCGTAAGTTTGACAGCCTTCTAAAGAGATTTCTTTTCGAAAACTTTTCTTGTATAAGAAACATCAGATAGGGAATCAATTATTTACAAATTAGGAAGTTTTTATATTTTAATTTACAAATTCGTTTTCGAATACTTTCTTTGAGACTCGACATTAAAACGACTAAGACAGAATTCGTGAAAAATGTTTCTTTACGATATAGTATAAGAGACACGCGAAATTTTCAAAGAATTCGATCGAAAAGGAAACAATCAAGGAGATCAGGTTGTACAGTTCACTTTGAATATATCGTCTTGCTTTCTTTTGTAGGCGGATCGAACCTGAACCTTGTACATATACATCGGGTGTCCTAAAGGGACGGGAATTAAGATCATTCTTTCACAAAATTCATAAACTGCGAAGGAAAACCCATTAATCATGTTAGATTCGGTTGCTGCCAAAATCCTTGCAATTATTCCGTGCATTATCCTTATTTTGAACGTGAAAGAGGTAAACGTTGCTCATTTTCGAAAGTGTAAACATTTATAATAACACTGTCCCACAAATTTCAACTCTTTTTATGTTTCCAATATACTGTTGGGGCCTTCTTGTAGAGTTTTTTACGCTGATTCCGAATCTGTCCTTAATTTTTTTCCTATACGCACAGTTTTTGAGGAACATGGCTTTGAAAAAAAACATATTTTTCAACTTTAAACAAATATTGTGATGTTATTATAAAAGATATTGAATTGTTCTTTACAGCAAAAGATTCTGTAGACTTTCCCGAATCCAGTGATATTTAATATTAATGCATTATGATTGTTTAAACATGTTCGGAATCAGCGCAAAAAACTCTACAAGAAGGACCCAACAGTATATTGGGAACAAATTTGATGTTGGACAGTGTAATTAGATAGGTGCATTTTGATTATTTCATCCGCACTCGAATCACATATCATTTTAATATAATTCTCAATCAATAATAAATAGCAGAGTTTCCAATTGTTAAACAGAACATAATTTCAATGCTTCGAACATTATAAACGAACTTTTAAAACTGATTATATTACACTATCTGTACAAACGTTTACAAAGATTTCTTTGTTAATTTGCAAATAAAATTACCATTTAACGTTTTTGCTGCTACCGACGCGACGCACACGTTGTTGCCGAGTCATGCTTAAATCGGTAATATCACACTGCAGAGATAGTCATCTGGCGATGTCATTCATTGTCAGGCACTGATTCTTAATTGTTCAGCGGAAATAACAATAACGAAAATATTTACATAAATTTAAAGATAAAAAATACGTATGTAAAATTGCAGATAGCAAAAGCGTCGAAGAAACTCCGTGTTCTACAATGGAGAATTTAATACATTTTGTGTCGTATCGTTCTCAACGTAACCGTTACTTAACAGGTTTCCCACGCGATGTATCGGATCGAAATATCTCAATGACGCCAAAATTGCCTTAATACCATTACATACCGTTTCGTTATCGACTATCAGCTATTTCTATGACGGAGCGTTTCGTAACATTTTTCCGATAATTTTATAACGATCATCGTGTTCTAATATTTTGATTTTTTAATTAGTCGAACAAAATGCCTGGCCAGCTAGAAGAGATTCAAACGAAGCGAGCTACGTTCGGAATGGGCTGCTTCTGGGCAGGAGACTGCCTCTTTGGAGTTCTACCAGGTGTGATTAGAACCAGCGTAGGTTACGCTGGTGGACAAAAAGAATATCCAACTTATAGAAATATGTATGGTTTCATTTGGGTTTCGTTTCGAATTTTTTCTTCTGATGTTCCGATTTTATTTAACGCTTTCCGATTGCAGGGGTGACCACACAGAAGTCGTTGATATCGAGTATAATCCCGACGTGATATCATACTCACAGTTGCTCTCACTGTTTTGGAAGAATCACGAATACGGTCTTACCACAAGGATCAAGAGACAGGTAAATAGACGAATTCTTTTATGGACAAGGTCGCTAAAGAATCGCTCCCATCGCTCTGTTTTAAAATTTCAGTACATGTCGTTGATTTTGTATCACGACGAGGAGCAGAAGTCATTGGGCGAGAAGTCGCGTGAACAAGAACAACACAAACATACAGGCCAAATCCTCACCGAAGTTAGAAAGTTTGAAAAATTCTACCCTGCTGAAGAGTAAGTTCCTATTTCCTGTAAGTCAGGTCTGGGCGGCATAGGGGCCCCTCGAACGCCTGCTTCCCCCACCAACCTCTCTTTTATACTACGTTACCTCAGTGTCGCCAGAAAGGTGCCCAGACCAGCACTCGAGGGGAATACAAGTACCCCCTCTCTGATGACCAGCGTAGAGTAATATGTGACACGTTGTGCCGCACACTGTACTCTACTCTGGTCATCAGAGAGGGGGTACATGATCTCACCGTGACTCCCCTCATCTGGCGACACTGCGTTACCTTCGTAGCTGCTCGCGACCAAACGTGTTGGAGCAGTGTCGCCAGAATCCAGATCAGGGGAACTGACTCGAATTCAGGGGAATACAGTTATCCCCACTCCGCCAGTGCCGGATTAGTCATGAGACATTGTGTCGCATGCACGACAGAGACGAAACGCGTCACGTGGGCGAATACTGTTGTAGAAGGGGAAAGGTAGAGTGGGAGACGAGTTTTAATCTGGCGACCCTGCGTCAACTGTCACTTTCTTCATGGTAACGGCGCATGCTAATGCTGATGGGGATAGCGAGCGCTATGGTGCCTCAATTCAAACAAAACTAAATACCAAGGACGGTCCTGTATACTGTACAATAACAAGTCGAAAGTTCTTAAAATCGCAACTGGAAACAATTGACCTTGAGTTAGCAAGTGTGGTACAGCTATTTATACATGCACGACGTGAAATAATATTGTTTAAACGGCGGTTTCTCAATAAGTATTAATTTATTTATTTTAGCATGGTTATTAAAAAATATATTTAGCATTTAATCTTTTGTTGTTGTTTTTAGCTACCATCAAAAATATCGACTCAGACACCATTCGTGGTTAGTCGAAACGACCGGGCTCACTAACGACGACGTTCTCCGGAATTCTCCTTTGGCTGCTAAGTTGAATGGTTACATAGCCGGTGCTGGAACAATCGAACAATTTCAGAAAGAATTACCAAAGCTTGGCTTGAGCGACAAGGCGACTCAGTATTTGCAAAAATATGTAATTGAAAATCAAGGGAATGGTTTGTACTGCTAGTTTAAATCAAGGGTATATTGTTTGCGAATTCTGCATATGAAACTCGTTACGTTCTCATCTCCCATACTTGTTATCGAATATGTTCCATCAGCAGGATATTCTATATACCGTCGTTTATACATATACGTGAACACATGACGCGATTGTTTGTATACTCAATAATTTATAGATGCAGCAATATATGTATATTGAAGAGTGCTTAGATACCAGGTATCTTTCAAAGCACTGCAGTATTACAGTATTTCATTTTGGAAATCGGTCAAAAGTAAGCTTTTAGCAAGAACGCTAGAGAGGCTGTGAAAGATACGTAAGAATTCATTTTTTTAAATACGTTTTCATAAACGCCATGTATGTTCTATAAGTTTTATGAATTGATAGCAATACTCTTTATATAAACAACCGTGAAGTAGATATTTAAAAAGTGTTTTTTTAAGCAGCTTTAGTAGTCATTATCTGTGGTGTAATATATTATACATATATATATGTAGTATGATAAATACGATAATATAATTATCCACGACAATGCGTCGTCTAGTATTTATTATTCAGCATTCATTGGCCATGAGTACTAAAAACTGTATGCATTAGAGCAACAAACAGCGGATATTTATGTAATTTTCTATTTTTAAATACAAATCTCTCTCTCAAGGTCACCGCTGAATGAAAATTCATACTGAAAATAGTAGAAAAACGATGAGAAATATTTATTATTGTAATATTTATTTTATCATATAAATAAATATCCGCAGTCCAGTTGTTACAATAATTTTGTGCACTATAATTATAAGTACGCGATCTTTTAACCAAAGATTGTTAAGCGTGTTTAAACTTTTGTTTACACACTTCATCAATTCTTTCGTGCTCATCTTGAAGCTGATCTATCTAAAGAAAGTTATAGTGTATGTATGTCTATAAATATGTAATGGCATATGTAAAACATATTAAAGATTCTAACATTATTTTGCACGTTCTTTGGAGTTTTCGTATTATGTATCTTATTTCTTTGTGTATTAAAAAGTGGGAGTGTGAACGAACCCGAAAATATCGGGAACCCGCTCTCGAAGATATTTTAAAACTTAAAAATATCGGAATGGAGGATTTCGAGAAATGTGAGATAGTATATACAGGGTGAGGCGCTACGAACAGGCCACCTGAATAACTCGGCTGCTATTGCTGTTAGGAAGAAATGCATCAGATGGAACTTGCATGGTTTCGAGGGGGCATTAATCTGATGTTACTAGCTTTTTTGTAGGTGGACGCGTAAAGGACATATGAAGGTCAACTTCATTTTTTTAAATGGAATGAAGTATTTTTTCATACATCAATCGATGCAGCTGGATATTTGTTATAAAAAAGTACTAACCTATGTATGTCGAAAAGTTGGTAGTTCAGGAGATATTTCAATTTAACTCTAAAACACCATTACTGTCGTACTAAGTAAGACGTTAGCGTTTATAAACTGCATTATCCAGCTGCATCGATTGATGTATGAAAAAATATATACTTCATTCCATTTAAAAAAATGAAGTAGACCTTCATATGTCCTTTACGCGTCCACCTACAAAAAAGCTACTAACTGCTCCCTCGAAACCATGCAAGTTCCATCTGATGCATTTCTTCCTAACAGCAATAGCAGCCGAGTTATTCGGGTGGCCTGTTCGTAGCGCCTCATCCTGTATAGTAGCAGCAACGGAAATCATATACATATATCTCGCTTGCGCACTCAATGGAGAAAGAGCATAATTAGAATTTCCTAAACCTTAGAATTTCTTTCCTTGATAAACGAGTCAGATACGATCCCTAATAACGGAAATATACGCTAACGGTATTTTCACGATATTTATATAATTACATTCTCAATACTAAAAAATTCAATTATTTTCCTGTAAAATTTTACCATTTTACATATTTTTTTTGTAAGAAGCAAATATGAGTTATACAATGAATAAAATATGCTTTGATTGTAACCGCAGTTAAAAATGGCGCTGTAGAAATGACGCGCCAGCATATATACATATATATATTACGCGTTGGCATATATATATATATATGTATATATGCGCATATCGTCACTCGTTTCAAGTTTTAATTTTTTTTCTGTCGTTTTCTCTTCGAAGCGCAGTGAAATGAAGAATAAACACGTTTGGTCACCCTCTGTGATCTTATCAAAAAGGATATATATTAAAAACTGAAAATGTTAATATTTAGCATTCCAGATAAAATCTGTTAGGAGTGATAAAGTTGTGTTCATTCTGTATATATATGTATATATCTTGCTGCGAGAATTTGTGGGAAATTTAAATAATAGGACAAAAACGCATAGGTAATTTTCGATAACTTTTACAATTCAATATAATAGTGTCTGTTGAAATAGAGATATGTACCAAGGTTATCATATTGCCGTTTTCCTCCTATGCAACTGTTTATCTGTTTTGGGATTGGACAAATGCGATGTGAGTATGTAATGCAGAAATCACTTTTTTAAATTTTTAATTCTACGTGCAATTCTAGTTTGCTACATTCATAGATTATGTGTTTGTATTGCTTATGTATGTTTAATGTAAATACAAAGTAAATATATTTCAACACAATACATGTGATTTGGTATGTACATAGATCATATGCGATACCAAGGGATGCAGAACAGAAACTATTGACCTAGGCCTGGATAGATGTACAAACGAAGATATACAAACAATACCAAATAATTTTAATTTCACCACGAAAGATGGAGAATCTTCCGAGTATCCTGCTGGTAAATATCAATTTGCATGTTCTATACTTCTTATTAAATATCGTCATACTTGTTGGCACAAATCAGACATTTCTGTGATTCTATTTTTGTATATAATAATACTCTGATTTGACAATTGTTCACAGCTAGCTTAGAAATAAGCTTTATACCACCAAAAAGCGAATGCATGGCGAAGATAACTTTATTAACAAATGAATCAATTAATGAAACGGAATGCGAAACCTATGACTTTCAAAACTTGAATCGTACTGAAGTACATCTGCCTGAAAAGAGAATATGTTTTTGCGGAAATACTGCTCCCATTTTGGTAATTATTCTCAATTTTTTATAAAATTGTTGATTGCAGTTATATACATTATAATGTATATCGAACATTATACATGTCCTATATGTATTATGTTTTATTTTTGTTACAGAGTATAAGCTACAGATACATATTTACAGCATGTTATGCCATGCAATTTTTAAGTTTTAGCCATGAGAAGTATACATTTCAAAAATTCTTGAAAACAAATTATAAACGCACAGCGATTGCAATCCCACAATTGACGTGTACATATCAAAGTATGGATTTCAATAAAACAGAGTACGTTTAATTTTAATAGTTAGCAACAAGATCGAAAACATTTTAAGATAGACAAGACGACATAGTAAAGATGTTTCATTAGAAATTCTAAAGAAACAACTTGTTAAAGTTATAAGCTGCTATTATTCATATATAATATTCGTAGGGAATTCCTCTACTTTGAGGTAGATGTCACGATATCACTGGTTTCCGAATTGAATTTAGGATTAGGATTGATCGACAATTCAACCGATCAAGAGAACTGTGATATATACGGCGATGTGCATGAACTAAGAAAAAATTGGAGCTTTAATATTTCGGTATACTTTCACAATTGCAAAGCTTGTTGTTGTTCATTTGAAACATATTATTTAATTCTGATATCTTGTTTCAGGAAATATACTACGAATTTAAGGACAGTACGTCTGGTGATTCTACGTCTATGGTAATTCTATTTCCGATACGTATCGTTTATTGCATTACAAGATGATTGATTATTAAACGATTTTCTCTTAGCAAAATAGTGGAAAGTATAGGAAATTCATTGCATTTAACATTAGACCTATAAAGAATAGGCGTTACTGTTTTTATATAAATATCAATGATGAAAGATGCGAAGACAGCAGTTTATGGAAACCTTCGTACAAAAGTAAATGAACAATTATTGTTATAGTTAAGTTTGATTATTAACTTTTTAACTTGATCTGACTTTTGTAGAAATTGTTCATTCGAGTAATTTAAAAAGTTATAAATGAGGAGTTTTTCTGCAGATTGCTACCCTATGCCGACGGTGAACCATGTTATGAATATGGCAAAATTAGTAAACGGTACAAGTAACTATTTATACTGGATAATAATTGTTACTTCATTAACTGGATTGATAATATTTATGACTGTAAGCTTTGTGTACATTGTAAATACGCATATCTGGAAAAAGCACTGCATAACTGCTGGTCAAAATAATCAGACAGTTAATAAGAAGAGCGATCTATTAAATGTTTCGAAGGATAAAGATACTCTCACTATGTGCACAGACATTGTATTATTATATTCAAAAGGTTCTGAAACTTTTATGTCATTAATGGCAGAGTTTCGAGAACTACTTGGCACAGCTTGCCAGTGTTCCGTAAGTAACAAATTTTCTCTAACTTCCAAAAGATTAGACTTTTAAAAAATGAATGCATTCCCTATTTTGTAGGTTCACGATTGGTACAATGCAACAGAATGTAATTATGTTGCTGAAATGGGTGGTTGCGACTGGTTTGCTGAAATGCTCAATAAAGGATGCCGTATTATTTGGATAGATACGCCGACAAGCAGGTCGCTAATCGCTAAAAAATTTAAAAGTCGTTTTCTCGTAAAGAATTCCGATGAATATAAATTAGATGAAATTTGCGATTTTCGAGATTTGGCATTTACCGCAATATTTGATTTGGCGAAACATAATATAGAGCAATCGATACAACAGCAACATAAACATTTTATCGTAAGGTATAGTATCGGTATATATTGTAACGAAAGTTAATTAATACCGCTGAAAAATATATATCTTATATGTTTCATATTACAGATTAAAAGGATTTGAAATTTCCGATAACGAGAATGATCCATTTCTCCGTTTGTATCCAGATACACGTTACATCGTACCCCAAGATCTAAACTTACTCTGCTCAAATCTGTAAGCATTTATTTAAACTAAGATTTTCTCGAATAGAATTTTTATCTTATTATTATACATATATGTATTAATTTTTAAAAAATGGTCGATTATACTATTATGAAATATTTTAGAATTTTTCTGTATTTTCCAGATCATTATTAGAATCAAATGTGATACCATTCATCAGCGGCGAAGACAAATTCATAGAGCATCTGTGGCGTCATAGTGACAGCTTGTGACTGATTGTTAGTAACGATGGCGTGCAAAAACACTGAACGTGATTTATCACAGAAATAGAACAAATTTGCTCATTCTCCTGTCCTAATTCTTCATCTCGAATGAATTAGTTCTTTTTTCAAATACATCAATTTCTGTATATACTTAGCATAAACTTACTTCAAAATAAAAAATATTCGATTTTCTTTTCCTTACCTTATTTCAGCATTTAAAAAAAAAGAACTTCCTCTCGATTTCGAAATCGTAATATTCATGTAAATAATGCAAGTCGACAAATTTTGGAATGCGTCTAATACTCGTCAAAAGTGCGTACTGTCCATTATTTCTTACAGCAGTAAATATACAAAACAACTGTTTATATGTTTGTGTGAATACACTTGTGGAACTGTCGCCACTCGCCACGTGCATCGTTTGACAGGTGACGATCAGTCACGATCAGTTACGAGATTCCGCCGCAAGCCGCAATCTACCAGCAGTGTTTCGATATGGGGCATCTTTTCTCGTGCGATGGATGGCCGCTGGTGGCGCTTTCATCCTCAGTAAAGTAAGATTCTCGATAAAATGGGGTACCTTGAGCACCCCGCAGAATTTTAAAAAATTGGTATAATATGAGTCTGAAAAATGAATGTATAACATGTGTATTTCTGTATATTTTGTAACTCGTAGGACGTAGGACATGTCCTGGAGTCTTTTTGTCCGGAACAGATTGTTTCAGTACATTTATGCCAATATAACTGCCTCCGGGCTCTGCTAACTCATCATCCTAATATAGATACGTTACTGTTTTGGCCGCGCATACGCGAGAAAGGATGCCCCATATCGAAACACTGCATGTGTAAGACAAGGACGGTGATAGTGTGCGACAAGGACAGAAGAGGTCTCGTGCCACCACGTTCTTTGCGGCTTCGAATCCCCTGGTACTTACCAGGGCGTACTAGTAGGCGAACATGAGATTCAGGAGGTATCCGACAAGGACAGACTTATGCGATTTACGGAGAGCGACAAGGACAGACATAGACCGCTCTCACTCTCGAGTGGCACGATTGAGCCTCGCTCTGTCCTTTTCCCGCACTCAACTTCTCCTTGTCTTACACATTACGGGCATAGGGGAAACAAGTACACTTTGCAAAAATTGTTAATAACTAATTAAATACGAGTCAGATCTACAGAAAATTGCTACTGGATTGTTGTTAGAGGTCTATTCTAGTTTCTTCGATCATAAATCTTCACAAATTATGTCTGGAGAGTGAGAAAATAATTTATTATTAAGATGGTGTCAATAATTTTCAGCTCACTTCTGGACAGAGGTCCGGAAAATTGTGAATAACTATTCAACAACTAACAACATCTAATCAAAAACTATACGTGAAAGTAGCAGGAGGTCCGTCTCGTATTCTCCAATCGCTAAAGTTTATTCATTGTTGCTGTGAGCGAGTAATTAATGAATTATCGATTGATGTGATATATGAGTGTAAGCGGTCTATGTCTGTCCTTGTCGCTCTTTGTAAATAGCATAAGTCTGTCTTTGTCGGATACCTCCTTGATTTCATGTGCTCCTACTACTTACCAGGGGATTCGAAGCGCCGCGAAAAAGGAGGTGGAAACAGTGTTCCGATATGGCCCAAAATTTCTCGCGCATGCGCGGCCAAAACAGTAACGTATCTATATTAGGATGATGAAGTAGCAAACCCCAGAGCCAGTTATATTGGCGGGAATATACCGAAACAATCTGTTCCAGACAAAAAGACTCCAGGACGTGTTCTATGAGTTACAAAATATACACAAATACACATGTTATACATTCATTTTTCAGACTCAAATCATACCAATTTTTTAAAATTCTGCGGGGTGCTCAAAGTACCCCATTTTAGTTCATCATCCCGCCACACAGATGGGGCCACTATTTCTCTATCTATCCTTGTCGCACACTCAACCTCTCCTTGTCTTACACATTATGGGCATTTGGTAGATATGAGAGGATGAGAGCATGAGAGTGAGAGAGATGTGCCGAATAATACCGGTGGAAGCCTCGTTGATCTCGGTTTACTTTATCGATGAAAATATACATTCACATAATTGATACTTTTCATAAATATAATTGACCTTCGTATAAATGATTCGTATATTTATCAATGTTTATATTCCATTCATGCTTGAAATAGTTGCGGAAAGAACGTACTTCTGACCTGACAGTTTTTGTAGTTCGACACACGTTTCTCATGGTCGAGCCTTTCAAAACTTTTGAATGTAACCAACGTGTAATACCAAAAAGATGAAACGTTTGAAAAGTGAAGTGATTAACGCGTCAATCGAGTCATATTTGAAACGACGTCATTACCAGGCAGGCTGCATTCCTAATTTTATTTCAAGAAATGTATTTAATATTGAAATGCAGTAAGTAAACACAATATAACCTCTACTCATCCTTTAACCATTGCAGACTAGTGAGGTGTTTTGTAAAACTAATCAAATTCATTGTCGAACCAGTGATGAAATGACTCTGAATGCAACTGTTGCCTCTGCCACGTCTCAAGACAACTCCATTGTTTTTAGTGCTATTAGCATCGACGTTTCTGCCGCAGATCAAGCGTATCAACGGTATATTCTTTGGTTCACTCACATTTTATCCTTTGATTATAATATCTTGAACATGTCGTTTTATAAGAGAAACTGCTTGTAAATCGATTTATTTGTTTCTTGTTTTAATACAGTGCACGTATGATTTTTTTTAGATTAAAGATGTGGGTAAATATTGCACTCAACGATAAATTGAAAATGGAATTAAAGGGGCTTTTATACCCTGTGTTTTGTCACTTGTATCTAGAGATGCTACATGCTGGTAACAAACAAGCAGCCATTCAGTTTTTAAAATCACATCAAAATGAGTTTAATAGTGAAACCGAGAAAGACTTTTTAGAAGAGCTGTCTAGCGTATATTCAGTGCAAGATATTGAACTGAGACCTTTAGTCAATTCATTTAGAACTAGAAAATATAAAGTCGATATGTCTGATATTGCTCATTTGTGTCTTCAGCAGTTTCTTTCGAAGCACGGACACATTATATTAATGCAGGTAACGAAGTAGTATCGAGTTAAATATTACACGCGTATAATGTTTGTGCACGATTGTCTGTAACTTTATTAATTTCATTGTTTAGATAATAAATACACACCTGACAATAATTAAAAAAATGGATGTGCCTGAAACCGACACTGAAGGATCCGAAGAATCCAGTTTAAGATGCGACGTAGGAATAAATGGATACGTAGAGCAGCCGTCGGGTACCGGAGCTGATCGTGAAATGCGAGAATTACAAGAAGCGATAAGATTAATTCGAAATAATGCGCATCAACCTTTACGAATATTTGCAGTGAATAACGCTATCGAAAAGTAATTGCGTATAAATATAACTTTAGGATATATTCGGACAAAACTTAACATTTCTTACTATTGCAGTGCGAGTAGCGGTATAATTCCACCAAATATGGACAAATTAGCAGTAGGATTTAGCACCACAGAGATTAGGCTATGGGGTATAAATGAAACAGTATTAATTAAGCCAAAGCACGAAGAACCCTCCTTTTCGTTTGCCTCTGATAATCCATTTTTAGATAAATTTTATGAATCTGGCGACAGAACGTAAGTTTAATAATTTTTTAATTCGGTAAACCGCAGATGTCGCGCGCAGTAGACTGTTTCGTCGCATCTATACGGAATATAAGTTGTTGTGCTTTTTTTAAGGACTGAAGGAGGGGCAGTGATACTTAGAGGACACACAGATATTGTACATGATCTAAGGTTTATTCCAGAATCAGAAATATTACTTTCCGTATCTAGCGATAAAGACATGAGGGCGTGGAGACTTAACGATTATACGTGTGCCGCGATTTATAGGTATTTACGTATATTTATGTCAACGCATCCAATATGCATTTTAACAAAACTTTTAACGCAGTGAATAATAATTATTTGTTTCAGTGGTCATAGTTATCCTATATGGTGCATGGATCTTAGCGTATTCAATTTATATGTGGCGACTGGTTCTCATGACAGAACCGCCAAATTATGGTCGTTAGATAGAATATTTCCATTGCGCATATTTGCTGGTCACTTTCTAGATATAAATGTACGTGTTCTATAAAGAGAAATCACACACACACACAAGAACGCTTGAACATAGTTTTCATATATAAATATACATATGAATTAACGGTTAGCGTACTTTTTTTTTGCAGTGTGTAAAATTTCACCCAAGCGCTCGATATTTGGCGACTGGGTCTGCTGATAAGACTGTCAGATTATGGGACAAAGATGACGGGAATTTGTTGAGGGTATATATTGGAGCACAGTCGACGATTTATAGTTTAGCTTTTAGTCCGGACGGAAAGTATTTGGCAGCTGCTGGTAAAAGATATTTTCATAGTATAGACTAAATATCAGGATTACAAATGCATTGCCACAATTTGTTTCCAGAAACGAAAATATGTAGTAGAGTTTTATCATCTAATTTAATCCATTCCAATTGTGTTTTTAGGTGATGACAAATCTATCTCTGTTTGGGATTTAGCGACCAATGCGTTGTTAACCGAACTTAAAGGCCACGAAGACACGGTTATGAATTTAGACTGGAGCTTCGATGGCCAGTACATTGCCAGTGGAAGTCTGGACGGCACTATTCGTTTATGGCCTACTCGTGATCATATTAAAATTCTCAATAGGTATCTTGGTTTAGTAAAACGAAATTTTTACATTCTGTAATTCTCTGTTCGAACTTCTATATTTTCTTTTCAGTAATTCATCAAATGTAGTACCTGACATGGAACCACCACAAATATACTCAACACATTGCTCGAGTATTCTTTCCTTACGTTATTACAATAAGAATAATTCGCTCGTGTGTATCGGAACGGTGGACAGTTTGTAATATATGAAATTAAAGCTGAAAAAAATTAAATGCGATATATTTGTACATTTAGGTCTTTTATTACTTTCCCTCGTTAATATCAGTACACTCGATACAAGCTTGCACCGCTAATACTGTAACACCGTGGAAGGACAAATTACGACACGTTTGCCTTACTCTCGACAACTGACATTGTAATGTAATTTACATAAAATCCAAGGAGGAAGAATAACATGTACCAAATTCCCGGTCGCCATGTCTGAAAATTTGTTGTTATTCGTAGGGGTTCGGCTGTTCGTATACTAAAACAAAGAATTAAATACTTCTAAAAATACTAGCTCTTTATACGGTAGTATTTGATTACAGTTTGGATGTGTATAATTACCATGGCACTAATTGTTTCTCAACGATTCTAGATTCTAAAAGACACGTTGACCCCGATGATGGCCAATCTTCATCGTTTATGTTATCGACAATCTCCTGATTTACGGTGTCGATATTATCGATTTGATCGTGTCTCAAGAGATTATTATTCTCTTCACGGGAGTTCCTTCTCGATTCAGTCTGTTCGCTGATGTCCCGTAACTCGACAACGCTGTTAGAACTGCTAATAAAATTAGCAAATAAAAAAAGATTAGAAAGAAATTAAAGAGGAAAAGGTAATACTGTTCTTTGCAAGCAACGACGTAGTATTTCTTGTGTTTGCAATATTTTTTTAAGAACGAAGGTGGCCTTTGGCCTTCAATTTTTTATATGGAATACAAAATTGATAATACAAAAATACATACTCCTTTCGAGCTTGTTTGTCATTTTCCCACATCATCTCAGAGCACCAAGATGATTTCCTTATGGTGACTCTACCGGAAACAGATGAGTTACGTTGTCTGGGACAATCCTAAACATAAATTTAACGTGAACATATATCGAGTACAAAATTCAAAGAATTATTTATTAACGTTACCTTCGTTACATCCTGTGACGTTAAAGGCCGCGAAATTGTTGCGATGCTTGCTCTTCTTCTTGCCATCTGAAAATTTCTTTTCTTTAGTATTTTTCTTCGTTAATGGGAACTGATCATTCGTGTTATTATAACATAGATCTATATCACGTCGACGTGACTGGACTTTATGGGGTAATATTCGCATATTGTGTGTACGTATTAGCGTTTCACCTGCCTATGCTCACGTTATACATTATTTACAAGTATTTGTGAATAATGCGCATACGTGAACATTATGAATAGTTAAAACTAATTTGTGACCCAACACGATACGAAATTTAAATCGAGTTCCAGAAAATGATAATTTTTCCGTGGGCAGTTGCTTAAATTTGAATTATAAAAGTTATTATCGCTTCTCTCGTGCAAGTACACAAGACTCTTAGAATTATTTCCGCACCATTGTTCGGTTACTCCAAGACGATCCATTTCTGTATCGCGATGGTTGAAGAGGTACGTCGTATATCTCTCCCGAGTCTTCTTCGATCACAATGTTGTGCATCAATAAAATTCGCCTGAAAATCAAGATTTTATATCTTTATCGATATAACTCTCATTGGTTCGAACAATATGTTTCGTCGAATTTTAAAATCTTTCTCCGCAAAGGGTTAATTATCTCCCCTATAATTATGTAACGAAGATGAAAGGCTTACTTGATCTCGGCAATCTCCGTAGACAAGTTATCACACCTCGTACGCAATATCTGAAGATATCTATCGGCTACGAAAATTTCTGGGGAGATCCTCTGCTCCTGAAGAACCGCTCCAAGCGTTTCAGCGGCGGAGGAGATCTTACACGCGCACGTTTTCACTACGTCCAGCCTGTGGCGGACCCTTTCTACTCTTTCCATTGACTCTCCATCCGTGTGCAAGGAATAACGCGACAGATCCTGTACGAAAAGATACTCCACGGTCAACAAAGTATTTAGAATTTAGAATAATAGCAGGTTGTTCGAATAACATGAAATTCGAGGAACTTCCATGCTTCGAATTGCTACCTCTAGGCTTCGGTGTTCATTACTCATGTTGTAAGCCGTTATCGTTACGGAATACAATTATACATACAGGGTGGTCCGTTTAGATAAGGCCACCTAAATATCTCTTCAGGTTATTGCGATGCAAAACATATTTGTTACGTAATGTGCATGGTGTCAAAGTGTCAATGGACCAAATATCGGGCAAGAATATTTTCTTCCAAAGGTCTTATTTTTCGGAGTCATCAAGGTCATCGATGTTTTTTGATACGTAACTACATTTTTTTTTATTGCATCGGGTAACCGATCGAAAAATACATTCAGATATGTATAATACCATGACCTTGAAATGACCTTGATCTTCGAAAATTAAAGTTTCACCTTCAGATCAAGGTCAATGTCATCTTATTATACATATCTGAATGTATTTTTCGATCAGTTACCCGATGAAATACAAAAAAAATGTAGTTATTTATCAAAGAACATCGATGACCTTGATAACTCCGAAAAAGATGACCTTTGGAAAAAATATTCTTGCCAGATATTTGGTCCATTGACATCATGCGCATTACCACAATAACCTGAAGAGATGGACCACGCAAAGGAACGCCAATTTTCGAAGATCAAGGTCATTTCAAGGTCATGTTTTTATATATGTATATCTGAATGTATTTGTCGATCAGTTACACGATGCAATAAAAAAGAAATGTAGTTGATAATTCAAAAAACATCGATGACCTTGACAACTCCGAAAAAAATGATCTTTGGAAGAAAATATTCTCGCCAGATATTTGGTCCATTGACACCATGCACATTACGTAACAAATATTTTTTGCATCATGATAACCTGAAGTGATATTTAGGTGGCCTTATTTAAACGGACCACCCTGCATAGTATATGTATACCTTTATCTCCTCTTGTAATTTCTGAATTTCGTGTTCGAAGTTCTGTTCCGACAGGTCTCGTTGTCTTCGCGACATTGCCACCCTTCGTTGCAATGTGATCCTATCCGTGCCGAGCCCGATCGAAAATGCGATGTACTTCCGCTGTAATTGAAACTAAGTTTATAATCAAACAAACCGTAACTTTTATTTTTCATTTGTTCCATCGGTCGCTTACCTCCAGCTCGCTTTCCGACGAGACAAGGTTGTCCCTGAAATGAATTACGATCGATCAGGTTCTTCGTTCACAAGGTTGCCATTCCCATTTTTGATTTTTCCGATTTTTTATAACCCGATCATCGATACCATTAATTTCTCCACTCGTAACAACAGAACTCGGAAAACAGGTGCAAAAGTCGAGGTACAAAGAGAACAAGACAGTCGCGCCGATCGAGATATATTAGAATAAACGATATTTAAAAGTAAAATGTCAATGTCCTTGGTTCCTCCACTCACCTGCACAGATCACTCGTTCCATCGAAGTTCGCGAAGCCCATATTTTGCAATCGGCTATCCGCGAAGCTAGGAAAAGCTTGGAACTGGTCTTCTTCATTGACTTGCTCCTCCTGTTTGCTGCAACCGCAATGTCGTTTTGCTCGATGGTACCGTTTGCAATCGCCCTCGGACAAAGATCGTCCCCAAGCGAAGAATCTCTGCGGTTTGATAAGATTGAATGCATGCTTTTCCCGAACGCCTCCGTCCTGGTTCCTAAACTGTTCGGTTTTTCGACGATTATGCCTATAAATACCCGACTACGCGATCGGTCTTCCAGACGATAGTGTCTCCGGCGTCCGTTACTTAAAGCCCTCGCTTCCTAGTGGTATTAGGTGTGTCAATAAGTGATCTATTTTTACCCGAATTCTTGCGATTCGTTTCGGACAGAATGGATCGCCGCTTCGATCAACCCACCAACGGAACGGACGACGACACATCCTCAACATCATCAACACCTTCCCCAAATAAAAGATTCCGACTTGTGCCTTATTTTTAACCAACCTGCACCGCCATCTCATTAAGAAAATAGTCGATTATTTATTAGTACACCTAATATATCGCGGGCTGCGCGGCTTCTGGAGTAAATATTATTTTTCCTATCAGACGGTATAGATCACCGGATACAGTGTGACCGTGTGGTGCATCAATGATCCAAGCTGCATAAAATATTCGGAATTTCGAGCGATGACCGAGATTCTTGCTTATTCGCGAGATAATTCTCGTTCCCCTTCCATGCATTAATATTGAATTACATTATTTGAATGATTATTATCATTACTCTGCGCATTTGATGCATTTGTGACGAAATCGAATGGGTGACATTTCGAATGGCGAGATTCAGGAAATTTAATAATATCCATTTAAACGAGACGTTTTTAAATGAAGAAGAAATTGACGAAGCGTTGATATTCCACTTTAATTCTGTCAAGAGTAGATTTTCCCCGCGCGTTTCGGCAATCGGATCGTGAATTTATTGTCGACATCGTGTCGACGGTTCGAATGAAAATAAACAGACACGGAACAAAAAGAATCGAGTGTACATACAGATGTTTGGACTCTAGAAATGTTTTTCGACGCAATTGGACATCGAATTTTTCGGCTCGCACAGCTTGCGCAACGAAACGCAGCCGAATCGAAGCAGGAAGGAAATAGTAAACGTTTCTGCATTTGCAACGGAGACCTAACCCAAACCTAATCCCGACCTTCGGCATCGCCAGACATTCTAAACATCGTATCGCACTGCGATATTCAAATAAAAATTGTTTAACTTTTGTGTTAGTGGACGATATTAGGTAACGCCGCGCCGCGTGTATCGAGCGGCGTAATTCAATTTGTATCGATACATTATGTAGGAGAACTGGACTCAATTTATAAGCACTGGAGTGCAATTCGATTTTACCAGAAAAACAGTAGAAGTTATAAAAAAAATTAAACCGACTTCGAGAAAACGCACTGAAAAGTATGAAATAATTTCCATGTAATTTATGCGAATACACAAGAACTTAAATACAATACAATCTTTTCGGAGGCGGCGCAAAATTGAAAATTTTCGACACTGGAAATTACGAAAATCCTTTAATTCTTCTACATGCTTTCACATATTAATGTATAGACTGCGGATTTTATGCATTTATGACAAAAATGGGCACGTACAATTTATAGCACGAGTTAAGAACGCTTAAGGACATCTTTGTATTAATTTCAGCTGAATAAGACGATTAAAAGAAGAAAGAAATTCCTATTTGGTTCCTGTGTCTTGCAATCAATGCAAACATTTTTTGTTTTGCATGAAGATCCGCAGTCTATTCATGTATCTTCTCTTCCCACCTACTGATTTCCAAGTCCACCATATTCTAATGAAATCATAATCAGCAACCATCTGTCATTTGGAAAATTTTCAATTTTCGGCCGCCGCCGAAAAGATTGTATTGTATTTAAGTTCGTGTGTATTCACATAAATTAAATGGAAATTATTTCACACTTTTTAGCGGAACGAGCAGAATTTGTAGAACACCGTAGGATGGTTTTTCGATCTTATTGGTTATTTGTAATAAAAACCGCAAAGAATGAAAAAATGCAAGTTTTCAAGAGATCAATCGGGAGAAATACCCTACGAAATGCAGAAGGTTTCGTCCTGATTGGTCCATCCATCTCGGAGTAATCGGTGAAACTTCATTTCATTTTTTGAAAATAAAATCGTAAGGAATAAAAAATGCAAAATTGTTTTTCACGGGACCACCCCGGGGACATATTCCACAATCTACAAGATGCAAAAGGTTTCGTTCCGATTGGTTCATCTATCTCGGCGTAATTGGTGAACATATGTACAGGGTGTTTCAAAATTATATGTCGTGACCAGGTTTGCCATATCCACCGGCCACCAGGCCCCTTACGTTTCCGTCCCTCGCCTAGATGCTCCGTAAAGCCTGCCTTCGCTTCTCCCACTCTTACCACTACCGCTGCCGCGTACCGCGTGAAGCATGCTACCGACTCGGTCGCATAAAAAAAAAAGCGAAAAAAAACGAAAAAAGGCACTACAGACCGAATCGAGTAACCTCCTCCTTTTTCGAAGTCGGTTAAAAATTGATTTGTTCGATCAAAACATGCTGGATGAGATAATAACGTTTATCTCAAACATTTTCGTTACATTGTTTGGTTGACGGACTTCAAGGTCGTTTTTTAACGAGAGCTGTTCTGCTGATATCCAAACGAAAGAAACCATTGCACTTTCACAGCGACGATTGTCGTCTACAATATACTAGTAAATAGCAGCATAAGGATTACCAACTTGTCGCTTCTCTCGGTTCGTCTGGACAAGGTCTTCCGTTTTCTGTCCGTCGGTGATCCGAATCGAATCCGGTTCTCCTGGAAGCTCGGCGATCGAGAAGGACGATGGAGGTCGCGATCGGTCGTTCCCCGTCTCCTCGATCCTTTCCAGTCCGCCGTTTTCCTCGATTGCTTCGTCCTCGCTCTCGGATCCGGTCGAGCTATCCTCGTGATTCGACATTTCGGCGCCGACTGCTATGTATTTTCTGCGACCGGCACTCGACGCGTCCACAAACGTCGGCGGACACGCCGGATCTTTGATCTTGACCAGATCTGCGAACGAGAGTATAGGCACCCCGATAAATATACAATTATCATATTTTTAGTTTTCTAGAATTCCCCGGAAAATTTACCATCGCTCGCAGCCGCTGCTTGTTGACTCTGTTCAAACCCGAGATCCTTCTCCATCCCGTAATTTTCTATGCTTTCACTGGACGACGCGCTCTTTCTCGCCAATGGAAGACGATCGACCTCTGTGGAAGAGTTGGCGACATTTTTGTCGACGCTCTGATCGAAAATGGGAACCATTACGAGCGAGGAAATTTGCTTCGACTCTTAACGGACCGGCGTGGATCACGGTAAAGGGTAAAGCCTTGATCTAAAATCTAAGAGAAACCCTCTGGTCCGTGTTGTTTCTTAGATCGTGTGGTTCTGCATACTATCTTTTTGGGACCTCGCCGAAATGCAGCTCAAATTAGTACATCGTTTTTAGTGTCATTCTAATAAGAAAAATGCCACAAATAAGTTGGCGGAAGTCCCATAAAATAAGAAAGTTTTGTAACTGGATTAGTAGTGGTTCACACCGATATACCCGACCCCGTATCGGATTACGAGGGGATATTCGTTTCTCGTAGATCCCATGACATCGATTTTCTTACATCAAGGCTTTAAACCGGAACAAAACAGGGAAAACCTACGAGATATGAACAGCGAAACACACAGCAGTCGACGACTAATATAGATTATACAGTTCGGTATACAGTGGCTCACGAAAGTATTGGAACGCCCTTTGAAACAGAACAACTTTTTCATAATTGTACCAAACGACCTGGTTTTCTATAATCAATTAGAAGCATTGGTTTATGAAATGATGTGCAAAAAAGATTTTCCAAAAAATTATAATTTACAAGGTTACATGCAAAAATAAAAAAGACATTTTTAACACTTTTTTATTAGGGCCCTTAAAGAAAATTTAAAATATATGTTTTGTAGATCTATGTTAGTTATACACATGCTGAAAATTTCATCGAAATCGGTTGGCGCAGGAAAAAAACGACACGCATCGGAAGATGTACGATTTTGTGGATTTTAAGCAGAAACCGATCAAAAGTCGCGTGAAACTACGATTTTCAACATTTTTAATCGCTTGTAGCTCGTGTGTATGTTAATCGAGTTCGCTGAAATTTTCAGCATGTGTATAACTAACATAAATCTACGAAACATATATTTTAAGTTTTCTTTAAGGGCCCTAAAAAAAGTTCTAAAAAATGTCTTTTTTATTTTTGCATTTAACCTTGTAAATTATAATTTTTTGGAAAATCTTTTTTGCATATCATTTCATAAACCAATGCTTCTAATTGATTATAAAAGATCAGGTCGTTTGGTACAATTATAAAAAAGTTATTCTGTTTTAAAAGGCATTCGAATACTTTCGTGAGCCACTGTACATACGTATGTAGAATATGGAGATTAATGAGTGCGTGGTATAATTTTAGAAGCTAAATATGTATTTTATAACAATTTAGCGATAACTAAGAGTCGTAGGAAAGGTAAAAAATTAGATAAGCGGGTACAGCGTAGTTCTGCTGTATGTCAAATGTCAATGTCATGTTTCTTAAGTATTAGGTTAATTTGCAAGTCCTGCCGTTCATGTTCTTTTACACGTTCGCTGCCAGCATCCGTTCCTGCGAATGCATTCTTCGCTGTTAAAATCTTTTCTCAAATGCAACGTATCTCTAAAGTTACCGAGTATTCGGATATTGCGTAATTCTCTTAACAAATAAAATTAAACCGACCTCGAAAAACGCACTAAAAAATGCACTAAAAAGTTTGATATAATTTCCATTTAATTTATGTGAATACACACGAACTTGAATACAATACAATCTTTTCGGAGGCGGCGCGGAATTGAAAATTTTCCAAATGACAGATGTTGCTGATTATGATATCATTGGAATATGATGGACTTGGAAATCAGTAGACGGGAAGAGAAGATACATTAATATGTGAAAGCATGTATTTGAAGAATTTAAGGATTTTCGTAATTTCCAGTGTCGAAAACGTTTCCGAAAATTTTCCAAATGACAGATGTTGCTGATTATGATATCATTGGAATATGATGGACTTGGAAATCAGTAGGTGGGACGAGAAGATACATTAATATGTGAAAGCATGTAGAAGAATTGAAGGATTGAAGGAATTTGAAAATTTTCAATTTTGCGCCGCCTCCGAAAAGATTATATTGTATTTAAGTTCGTGTGTATTCGCATAAATTAAATGGAAATTATTTCATACATTTTAGTACATTTTTTTAGTGAGTTTTTTCGAAGTCGATTTAATTTTTTTTACATTTTCTTATTTCACACTTT
Organism: Lasioglossum calceatum; assembly: GCA_963966675.1. Taxonomy (NCBI): domain Eukaryota; kingdom Metazoa; phylum Arthropoda; class Insecta; order Hymenoptera; family Halictidae; genus Lasioglossum; species Lasioglossum calceatum. Next base: position 20,342,608 of record OZ016541.1, read on the forward strand.
TTAGTGGAACGAGCAGAATTTGTAGAACACCGTAGGATGGTTTTACGGTCTTATTGGTTATTTGCAATAAAAACCGCAAAGAATGAAAAAATGCATGTTTTCAAAGGACCAATCGGGAGACATACCCTACAAAATGCAGAAGGTTTCGTTCTGAATTGGTCCATCCATCTCGGAGTAATCGGTGAAACAATTCATTTTTTGAAAATAAAATCGTAAGGAATAAAAAAATGTAAATTTTTTTCAAGGGACCACCCCGGGAATATACTCTACAAAAATGCAAAGGTTTCGTTCCGATAATCGGTGAACGTACATAGAAAAAAAATCGGAGAAAATAAAAATAAAGGCACATACAGACCGAATTGAGTAACCTCCTCCTTTTTCGAAGTCGGTTAAAAACGTATTTTTATGATGTACGTAGTCGTAGATCCAAGAAGTGGGAAGTTCTATTATTGAATAGGAAAATAGGTATCTTTATGATCTACGTAGTCGTAGATCCAAGAAATGGGAAGTTCTATTATCGAATAGGAAAATGTACAAAATGAATACGACTGTCTCGAAGTATGTAAACCGCAAGATTGCGATCGTGACATGTCTGTGACGCGACGGTTCCCTTAATGAATGAATAATTTCGCCTACAATCTGCTGGGACTCCCGCGGATATCTAGCGGTATATGAAAGACGATTGCACCGGGTCTAAGAATTCTGAACGGAAATATTTTCGCAGCGATTGGTAACGACTAGCGACGTTTCAAGGCGAGTCATTTGATTTACCGTGAATATTTGGTTTACTGTAAAAATAAATCCTGGACCTAAATACTCTTCCGAGAGAACGCGCGGCCGTTAAGAGTCAATTCTCTCTAGATATGTGTGTGTATGCGCGCTACTTTCAACCGAATCTTACTTTCGGTCCTCCGTTTCTTAGCTTCGGTTGTTTTTCGGTGGACGTTTCGTTGATCGTCGAACGACTGTCAACGATGTTGTCACTGGCACGAAGCAGCTTCGGTTCCATCACTGGCGATCTCCTCGATGGAAAGCATCGAGGACTGCTCGGTCTCTCGCTGAGACAATCGTTCTCGCTGTTGACGAATCTACCGTTCTCGATCAACGATCGGCAACTGTTAACGAAACCTTTTCTGCAGGGACTCGTTTCACGAGAATCGTCTCTCCTCCTCGATCCTTCATCTTGCATGTCGTTCGATCCGACCGCGACCGAGGGATTGCTGGACGTCCGACGGAATTCGAGCGTGTTCTCTTGATCCCTGGCCTCGATCACGTCGAACGATCGACAGAACACCGAGAGCTTCCGCTTCGGTACCTTCAGCAGATCCGCATTGTTCGTCGACAAGCTGTTGTTCAGTTTCGAATTCTGTAGGTCGTCTGTCGACTGCAGTTTCGGCGACTGGAGCAGCTGACAGTCTGGTTTCTGAGCAGCGGATTCGTCCATTGGATGATCCACGATTTATGTAGTTGTTGGCCACTGCCTTTCCACGATACTTCGTTCGATCGGTTTGCTAAGCTTTACCTATTTCGAGATCAAACGTTATATTAGGTTGTCCGAAACGTTTCTATCGCAATGCGTACATTGAATATTGTTGCATCGCAAAAGTATATACAAACAACGTGATCATCTGTTTATTAACTTTTCATTACTTGGTAATAAAAAAATTAAACCGACTTCGAAAAAACGCACTAAAAGATATGAAATAATTTCCATTTAATTTACGTGAGTTCACACGAACTTAAATACAATACAATATTTCCGGAGGCGGGGCAAAATTGAAAATTTTCGACACTGGAAATTACGGGATCTAGGGCACTTCGTCGAAAGACATTTCGTCGAAGACATTTCGTCGAATGAACATTTCGTCGAAGTGACATTTCGTCGAAGTGACATTTCGTCGATGGGACATTTCGTCGATGGGACATTTCGTCGAAGAGACATTTCGTCGAAAATACATTTCGTCCAATTTCTTGACCCAAGTAAACCAAAACCAAAAACAAAACAAAAAATTAAAACAAAAACTTGGGTCAAGAAATTGGACGAAATGTATTTTCGACCAAATGTCCATTCAACCAACTGTCCTTTCGACGAAATGTCCATTCGACGAAATGTCCATTCGACCAAATGACTTCGACGAAATGTCCTTCGACGAAATGTCCGGGTCCCGAAATTACGAAAATCCTTCAATTCTTCTACATGCTTTCACATATTAATGTATCTTCTCTTCCCACCTACTGATTTCCAAGTCCACCAAATTCCAATGAAATCATGATCAGTAGACTGCGGATCTTTATGCATTTATGATGAAATTGGTTGCGCGGAATATAAAACAGTAGAAGATTTTAAAAATTCAAGAATGTTGTAATGTTGCTTTGAATGTAACAAAGTCGTTAAGGGATGAAATCAATTTTTATGTTACTTCTGCTTCCCACAATCAATGTAAAACATTTTTATTTTGCATAAAGATCCGCAGTCTGATTATTATCAGCAACATCTGTCATTTGAAAAATTTTCAATTCTGCGCCGCCTCCGAAAAGATTGTATCGTATTCAAGTTCGTGTGTATTCACATCAATTAAATAGAAATTATTTCATTCTTTTTAGTGCATTTTGTTAGTGCTTTTTTTGAAAGTCGGTTTAATTTTTTTTTATAAAATTTGTTTATTTCACACTTTTTAGTGGAACGAGCAGAATTTGTAGAACACCGTAGGATGGTTTTTTAAATCTTATTGGTTATTTGCAATAAAAACCGCAAAGAATGAAAAAATGGAAAATTTGTTTTCAAGGGACCAATCGGGAGACATACCCTGCAAAATGCAGTAGACTACAATTAATATTATCGGCGCACTGGTTCGATCAATTGGACAATAAGCAAATATCCAAAAAAAAATCACATGAAATTTAATTCAACATTTCGGTCTCAATTTAGACCATTTTCAAGAATAGAAAATTTCAGTATTGCGTCTGTAAGAATTAATAAAAGACATTTTGAAATGGTTAGGTAAACGTGTTTTCACTTTTCACACAAGCAGAAAGTAAAAAAGGGGGGTTTTGAACTCAAAAAGTGTATAAAAACTTACATGCTTATAAACAAAGTATTAATTTAGATTCTTATAGGTTATGGATATTATGCTTATTGTCCAATTGATCGAACCAGTGCGCCGATAATATTAATTGTAGTTTAAACAGTTGTCGATCGAGATTCAGAGAACTGTTAAAATGCAGTAGGTTTCGTTCTGATTGGTCCATCCATCTCGACGTAATCGGTGAACATACATAGAAAAAAAAGGCACATACAGATCGAATTGAGTAACCTCCTCCTTTTTCGAAGTCGGTCAATAAAACGGACTGGAAACGGACTTTTCAGATAGCCTAATACAGTAAAAGCTCCTTCGTTGTCCAAAGGCCGGGGGTTTGAGCGGACAACGACCGTGCCCGGACACTATTTTTAATTTATGACTGCGTCTTTAGTGAAACGACTAGTTAAATGTTAAATGACAAAGAAAAGCAGTCGCAGTCAAAAGCAGTCAACTGTCTGGCTTTGAAAAACTCCTTATTTTCTTGCCATATTCCTTTCCTATTGTTCTCCGTTCTATGCGAGTCTAGACAGTCCTGGGACACATCTGGCGACCAGATCCACGCAGGCCTAATCCACTCGTTGACAGGTAGTGGAGTGGGTAGACACTGGACAACGAAGGAGCGATTACGCGATTATTGAATGTACGCATTGCGAAAGAAACTTTTCGGACAACCTAATAGTTATTTGTCGTAGGGAGACGTCAAGACGTTTTTCACAGTGATTTTCAACAAAATCAAATTAAAGATCGACTGAACTTTTCTATAAAACTGTAAATTGTAGCCGGTGAAATAAAAGGACTAGATAAAAAATGTTCGTTCAGTTCATGAAAGTTCATGAAAGTGTTAAATCTGCGTCGACAGAATAAATTGAGGAATAATTGAGTGCACGAGCCTGCAGTTCCCGAGCGTCCGAGCGAGCAAGCAAGTTCACGAACCACCCACGCGGCCGTTCGACGCGGTCGGTTTGCCGTTAAAGAGATTATTATGTAACGGTGTAAGACGAGTATGCGACGATAACACGGAACGCGGACGATAACATTCGCGACTGGTCATCAAATCGGGCAGAATGTTTGAATTAACCGAATTGGTGCGCGTCGTTTCTCAGCGGCGTTTTCCTCGTCCCGATAAACAATCCGCATACATTACACCGGCCCGTTAATTAGTGCTGCCAATGTACTCAATTTAGCGCTGTGATCATATCATTGAGGCAGCAAATTGGCTTGTCCTTGCCACGGATTGTAAACGTTCACGGCAGATTAAAACAGCCCGACACATGTGTTCCCTCGGTCGTCGCGTCAATTCATTAAGATCCAACATCGTCGGTCGCCCGGTATGTCTTAATCGATTACTACATATAACGAATAATGCATTCCGCTCGCGGGTAAAAGTAAATAGCGAACACCTGTACGAACACGATAGATCACTTGTTGATGCGGCTGTCTAGGTAAACCCTCTTTGCATAAACTTGCAAATACGTCGCATTAACACCTAATCGAAATTCTTCGAATACTTTTACCCCGTGAAGCTAACCGTTTCGCGCTGCTCGATATTTACGAACTTTTAAAATTTTTTTAGTACAATTTTTCCAAAAAAGGGCTTTGAGAGGGGCTCCGAAATAACACGGAGAACATTTCAACGCAAAGAGAATTTTGGAAATATTGTACTGAAAAATTTTCTTCTATAAAAACGTACGCTATTATTGTTTATAAAGTTTCAAGAGACAAATTGCGAGAAAGGGCTTTGAGAGGGGCTCCGAAATAACACGGAGAACATTTCAACGCAAAGAGCTTTTGGAAAAATTGTACTGAAAAATTTTCTTCTATAAAAACGTACGCTATTATTGTTTATAAAGTTTCAAGAGACAAATTGCGAAAAAGGGCTTTGAGAGGGGCTCCGAAATAACACGGAGAACATTTCAACGCAAAGAGCTTTTGGAAAAATTGTACTGAAAAAATTTTCTTCTATAAACACGTACGCTATTATTGTTTATAAAGTTTCAAGAGACAAATTGCAAAAAAGGGCTTTGAGAGGGGCTCCGAAATAACACGGAGAACACTTCAACGCAAAGAGCATCCAAAAATATTGCTTCTTCGCTTCAGGAAATGGGAAACCGTTCATCGAAAATTCAAACTGCTCTGTACTCTCTGTCTTTGTCTCTCCTGCGAAAAACATATCTGCTTCTCTGTCTTCGTAGTTTACCTCGATTGGCGCTGTTAATGTTACTATTTCCGGTCCCACGCAGCCTTAACACCTAATCGAAATTTTTCGAATACTTTTACCCCGTGAAGCTAACCGTTTCGCGCTGCTCGATATTTACGAACTTTTAATACGGGGAATTAAAATCATTTTGCCTTGACCTGTTTTACCCTGTGCATATTAGGTTTAGGACGCTTTAGGGTCTCTTTCTGCGCGATAGATTTTAACCAAAACAAACACAATTAGCGCATTCGAACAACCGAACGAATGCGCTATTGATTTTATTTTATGTATTCGTTACGTGTCAAGTGTGAAACAGCACGAAACCAGGAATGAAGGACAGCGATGATCGAGCTTCTTTTATTTTTAAAATAACACTGTCCAACTTTCAACTTTTTTTTATGTTCCCAATATACTGTTGGGTCCTTCTTATAGAGTTTTTTGCGCTGATTCCGAATCTGAAAAGATTCTTTAGACTTTCCCGAATCCAGTGATATATAATATTAATGCATTATGATTGTTTAAACAATCATTAAAAATGGAGAGACACCACTTTTGCACCAATTTTTGAGGATATTTTTCAATTTATCTCAAAAAATAAGGGTCCAGCGGAAAATCGAACTATACCACGCGATAGAGCATTAATATTATACATATATCACTGGATTCGGGAGAGTCTAGAGAATCTTTTGCTGTAAAGAACAATTCAATATCTTTTATAATAACATCACAATATTTGTTTAAAGTTGAAAAATACGTTTTTTTCAAAGCCATGTTCCTCAAAAACTGTGCGTATAGGAGAAAAATTAAGAACAGATTCGGAATCAGTAGAGAAAACTCTATAAGAAGGACCCAACAGTATATTGGGAACAAATTTGGTGTTGGACAGTGTAATCTATCGAAGGAGAACACATGGATTGTGTACAATCACAGCAAAGTAATTTATATTATTGAAGGTATCAATGATGAGAGTGAACGTAAAAAATCTTGTGAATCAATTGCATTGAACGACTTACGTTACTTTTGCGTTTCTTCTGTTTCGTCAAAATTGTACTACACCGTCGCAATGTCACAATATCAACTGACGCAATACAGAATAAATGATAGATCGACTAATTTTTTTTTATGTTTGATTCACAAATTGTTCAACTTGACAGACGATTTTCGTAATTACCGGTGTATGTAATGATACCCGCGCGTCGCGCCGCGAGATGCACGCAAGGTGTACTTGACCGCGGTGTACAAGTGCGGCAAAGAATCCGCTCAAGTGTAGCAATATTAAATTTTTCTAAGATTTCGCAGCCGCTGTGTTTCTTAACCCCAACACTATGTACTATCATAGTATTCAAAATATTGTTTACATTATTAAATATACCGGTATATCTAATCAATTACTAAGCAGTTAGGTATGGAACGAGGTATTGTACCAATTTCATATCCATAAAATTTCAAAATTTGGGTTACCCTTGGTTCGTCGACAAATGTCTTCATCGACACGATTTTACCGACAGTAACTTTCGTCGACACTGTGTAATTTTCATCGACATGGTCAAATCGTCGACAAATGTCTCCATCGACACGGTCAAATCGTAGTCATATGTTTTCATCGACAGCCCGCCTTTAGCGACAAGTTTGGGTTCATTCATTTCTACAATTTCTACCGACACCAAATTCGCGTATTTGCTAATGTAGATTAATCATTGTTATGTTCTCGACGCATTTAGCTGCTTGTACAATAAATAGTAAAGAGAATTACAAAGCATTGTTATTTAGATCAAAGTTTTTATTGCTACTTTATTCATCAGAATTTCTTCAAATAAACAAACTTCATTAATAGGTCCACACAAATGAATAAAAAATCATAATATTTCATTTAATTTCAAACATAATTCTGTAAATACATATAAAAAATGTGAATAAACAGAACGAATGCTACGAATGTACATATGTATATGTATAGACTACAAAACATAACAAAATTGTACAATAATTACACAAATATCAAGTAATGAAATTAAAGCGATATGAATAATGAACTCAAACCAGTCGTTAAACACGGACTGTCGATGAAAACATAGTGTCGACGAAAGTTACTGTCGGTCAAATCGTGTCGGTGAAATGGGTTGTCGACGAACCAAGGGTAACACCAAAAATCATAGGGAATGGAAATATTCTAGATCGGAAGAAATGTTTAATTTTCCAGTCAAACTAGCACCGAGTGCAAAGGGTTAAATAATACGATACTGATTCCGAAGGATAGTCGCTGAAGAAAATTTCGAACGATTGCTTATTCGATAGGGACAAATCCCTAGTAGCATTTATGGTTGGCGTTTCGTTGGGCAACCGTTGGAAATGTCGCTCTTTTTTGCAGTTGGGCCAACGATCACACCCAACCTAGAGCCAACGTTGCTACAAGACGAACCCACAGAGCCCACATTCTGGTTTTTTCTTTTTTATAGTATATCATAAATAATACACATATTAAAAATGTATTTTCACGGTAAAATTTTGGGGAAAAAAGGAAAAAACTAAAATAATAACCTACCCACGTCGGATTAAACCCGGACCCGCTTGCGTAGTAAATACATGCCCTATCGCTGAACCTACAGATGATTCTTGTTCGGAGATGCTATGATTAGGGCTACTAGATACGTCAACAAATTAAAATTAAAGTATCTAAAAGAGAAAGACCCATTTTGAAGAAATCCAAAAGGGTCTTCTTATACTACATGAACACCCCCCTTGCCTTTCCCTTGGAAAATGGAAAAATTAAAGAAATGAAAAAATTCCAAGTCTGCTCACAATAAAACTTTAGTGGATCAACCATCGCGCAAAAATTAAAAATTTTAAGAATATTTAGAAATACGAAAAAAAAATCAATTTGGAATATAACTTATTTTTGGTTGCAGCAACACTACTGGCGTCTGTTAGACGATATATTTAAATGTTGACAGATTTTCGTTGGGCCAATGTAGTATAATCGTTGTAAATTTCACGTCACTTAAGGATGTTCTGGAGGTAATATAAAAACGCAACAAAATTTTTGAAAATTTGACAAGATATAATTCTTACTAAATTAATGCAATTACCAAAGTTTGGGTTCGATTCACTGCACCGTTTAAGAATTATAGCAACTTAAAGTTTTCGCATTTTAACACGTCTTCTTATGGAGAATTCACAAAATTCCACTTCAAACCCTATTTAAACCTTGAAAAAAGCAACTAGAAACTCCAGTTTTTTTTATGTGTAGTAAAAATTATGTAATCAATTATGTTCTAAATTTATTAGGATTCACTAAACAGTTACAGAGCAAAAAAATTATAAACTATTAGAAAACGTCAAATTTATCGTGTTGTCTCTCACTAGTATGGAAGCGCGACAAGTGTAGACCACTGAATGTAGCTACAGAGGGTACTGTATTCGCAAAAGTTTAATGCAAAATATACTCATGAATGGCTTTCATTGCCCATATATTGATGGATTTCGAATTTCTTGTACTTTTGTCTCTCATTGTACCTCCAGAACATCCTTAACCGACTATAATATCTGTGGGCCCAACGTTGGGTATTCGTCGGCAAATTGACATAATTTTTCGTCGTTGGCCCTGCGTTGGGGATTTGTCGGCAAACCACTAACCATTCCCCAACAAACTCCCAACCGTTGGCCACCGTTGGCCAACCGTAAATGCTACCAGGGAATGGACCCAAGGTGCCGAAGATCGCGGAACCGGCGCGGCACCGGCAGAGAACCGTATCCGATCAACTTTCACCGAGCGTACCGGTCGCATACGCGAACTGTCGCGGGAATTCCGCGTTTCCTCGAAAATCTGATTCACGATGTCGAAACCGTGTCTGGCCGGGGATCACCGTTGCGAAAGAAGTAAAGCGTTCCGTTCCCTTACCCTCAGTTATGCCATCGGAAGTATGCGAAGGAGCTGCGGCGACCGGCGACCACACGCTTGGCTTAAAAGGAAAAGAAGCACATCGTTATCGGCGATCGGAGAACCGCGTCGCGGCTATAAAACGCCCCGCGTTCTTTTTCCTTTTCGTTCGGTTCATACGACTAACCCGGCGGAAAAGGACCAACTGGAAAAAAACAAAACTGTAGAAACGAAAACAATAAAAGTAACTCGAAAAGAAGAAGCGGAATACGACTGGTACGGACTACTACGAACGCCGCAGGCAGACTGAATGCGAACGCGTTATAATGCCGCTGTCTCTTTTTCTCTCTCTCTCTTCCGTCTCTCCCTCCTCTGCCTCCTGTCGGTTCTCTCTCTCTATCTCTCTTATTTTTCCTACCATCTCTTTCCCGCAACTACAACATTCTTCTCCCTCCCACGCTACCTCTACTTTGCCTTTTCTTTCGCGAGTCCCGCGCTCCTTTCGTCCGGATTGAAATGTTTTTATGTCGAAAATGTTGACGGCTACGGTGCGCATATATTAGAGCGAAACTGCTACACACAAGAGAGCCACGGGGAATCACGGGTAACGTCCGAGACTCGTTTCAACTTTCAACGATGATAATAACGACATGAGGCCGAGCGGTTCAGACACAAAGGTCTTGCATCGACTTTCCATGATTCGGCAGATTAATTGTGTCTGCCAGCGAAAGGTCATTGCCGGTTCTAATGTCTCTTCGGGATAGAGTACCGTGTTCAATTGAATACAAATTTTGTTTGCAGTGGGTGTACAAAGTATTCGTACATCTTTTGAAAATTGAACAACTTTGTCAACATTGAGTTTCCTTGAGACGTTAGAAGTAGTAAATAATGTTTTTCAAATTGTTATTGAGCGCAATTGCGACGGAAAAAGTGAAATGCACGATTTTAAAATTTTCTATCCGTGGAAATGGATTGCAGTTACATGTTTACGGTTGACCGAGCGGCGCGGCAGTCCCATTTAGCCCCGTCGCAAGTTCAACGCGAAAGAAGATAATCCTAATCGTGTTAACGAAGTTAAAAGTCCTTAGGTTAGAATGGCACGCAAGAAATTAGGTGTTATCGAGTTACGGAATATTCTACGGCGGAACGGACGCGTACGCGAACCAAAGAAATCATCAAAGTGTTTACTCGAAACTGAAACCAATTACGAGCCTTGAAGAACGCAAGCGTAAGACGATTTCCAGCGTATCCAGTGGCATCTTGGAGTGGTATCTTGGTTATTTATATTCGATTGCATTTTGAAGAAAGTATTTAGGCCAATGTCGTGCAGACATGAACCTCGATATTCTATTTTTATGGGGAACCCAGGGGCGCGATATCGAAATACAGATTTAACGAACCGGAGAATCAATGTGAACCAACTCTACTATCCTCTAAATAAAAAGTTATTCGGACGATGTAATTGAATGTTTATATATAACCGAATCATGGACGTTTATTGACCTCTTAAATAATGTTGCCATAAAGGGTCCTCCCCTCAGATTGTATAGATACCACTGAAAACAAGTTCATTTCACATCACTTAAGATGCAGAAGAAACTGAAAAATTGACGGGTGACAGGTGACACGAGCGACGAGTTGGCTCGTCACTCGTCGTACCTTCCGTTAAAAGGTTCAAATTAGTCTACAGCAGAGTTGGGCAGCATTTAAATACTTCTGTACCACTTGAAATATATTGACAACCATTCAAATTATGTAAATACCCATTTTAATAAAAAAATACATAACTTTTATTCGTTATTCGAAGGTTCGAATAAAAAAAGTATCTTTTATTCGACTTTTATTTAAATAATTTATTTAAATAATTTACTTATTTAAATAATAATACAAGATTATTTAAATAAAAGTCGAGTAAAAGATACTTTTGTATTCGAACCTTCGAATAACGAGTACAAATTAACTTTTATTCGTTATTCGAATTTTGTATTTAAATACAATTTAAAGACAATGTATGTATTTAAATACAATTTAAAGACAATGTATGTATTTAAATATAAATTTTGCCCAAATCTGGTCTACAGTGACTCGAATTAGTATCCCGACGCTCTAAAAGAGACAATAACTTTTTAAATAAATTGTACTATATGCGATTTGAACTTTTTCGGCGAGCTAGAGCAATTAGTTTACTGCAGGATGTGAAAAGAAATTTTTTTTTTAAATACTAAAAGTTGCATCTTACAACCTTTTTACGTGGGCCTGTATTGAAAATTTGAAAACTACGTTTTGAAATATTCTGAAAATTTTGACAAAATCGGTCGACGTTGCACTGAGCTACGAACGTTTAAAGATGGTAAAAATTGCAGATTTTCACGATTTTCGGCCTATAACTGCAATAAAAAGAAAAAAGTTGAAATCGTATAGTACAATATTAAAAAAGTTATTGTCTTTTATGGAACGTCCGAATATTAATTCGAGTCATCGTTACATACAGCGACTCCCACAAATATTCGGACACTCTTAAAAAGGCGATAACTTTTTTAATATTGTATTATACCATTTGAGCTTTTTTGGGAAGCTAGAGCAATTAGTTTACTACAGGATGTGAAAAGAAATTTTTTCAAAAATTGCATTTTGTCGGAATTGTAGAGGAAATACTAAAAGTTGCTTTTTTTTAACTTTTTTATGCTGGTCTATATTGAAAATTTTAAAAATACGTTCTGCAGATCTTTGTGAATTAAACATATTTTGAACATTTCGTCAAAATCGGTTGACGTAGCAATGAGCTACAAACGTTTAAAAATGGTAAAAATGGCAGATTTTCACGATTTTCGGCCTCCAACTGCAATAAATCTAAGGATTAAGGAGAAAAAAGTACAATATTAAAAAAGTTATCGTCTTTTTTGGAGCGTCCGAATATTAATTCGAGTCACTGTACATACTTATTTAACAGGATCGAATTCGAAGGATTACGCACACGAGCAAGGAACAGTTCAATCCGGTTCAATTTTTCTCGAAGAACATAATGTCCAGTTCTGATGAAGATCAGCATAACGTCTCGTTCTACGAATTGATTCGATCACGATCCTTTATACTAGGAAGCTCGGACGATGAAGCATCCAGTAACGCAAATACGTACGCCGCGCCGTTCCTTAGAAAACTACGGTTGAGTATCGCTGATCGACTAAGTTAAACAAGTTTTCCTGTCCCGCGGATCGCAGAAGGAACTTGAACGAACTCGGACCCCGTCGAAACCACTTCGACGCGTACCCAGAGCTTTTGTCAGGAAAGTATTATACTTATCGTTGACGGTCATCCGACGATGACCCGACTTCCTACTCCATTTTACAGTTACGCCTTTTTCAACACGGAATCGGAGAGGTTGAACGCTTTCGACAATTAATCAAAGCGACTTCGGGTTGCAGGGATTTGATTAATACCTTATTCTTATTCTTATTTTTATCACCAGAAGTTAAAGGATTTGTTGATGAGAAGTAAGTTAAAAAGATTAAATACTTACCTTACTTCCTGTGTAAATGAAAATATAATTATGAAAAATAGATATCTAATTTAAATTACAAATTAACTTCAAACTAGTGGGTTATCAAATCATTTCAACGAAAAAATGATTATACTAGTATTGTTTAGAAAAAGCGATTTCTTGCAAAGTCCTGAGGTCGTAGACAAATTTTGAGACCAGATTTGAAATCAGCGTGAAAAAATCTACCGGAAATAATATATAGCATGTTAAAAAAAAATTTTTCCGTGCGTGGTACTGGAGAAACCACATTTTCTTGAAATCCTACATGTTTAACGAATTTTCTCAAGGTTAAAAAACGTTCGTACCATAATCTCCCTATTTTTCCCATATTCTGCAAAGTTTCAGTTATAATTTAACAAAAATTTCATCGCTCTACCTCATTTCTATCGAAAGTTCTTTGATTTTGAATCGAGTTTGGTCCAAATTTCCCACTGTGCGGCACGCAGTGGTCCGGATCGAAGAAGTTGGTGTCATTTTGTTATAACTTTTGAACTATTAGAGATATCGCAATGAAATATTCACCAAAAATATTTAAAAAATAGTATTTCTTACCTAGAGATAATTAAATATTTTTTGCATATACTATCTTTTCGTTGATATTTTTTATTAAAAAATGAATTGTTCAAATATAGTTTTCCAACCTTTTTTTACTTGTTATGAACAATAATTTTTAGTGTTGGTACCTTAATCTTTAACGCATAAAAGAATGCTATCCTGTGCAAAAAAAAGAAATATTTTAAATACATATTGCGAATAAAATAGTACTAACATTGTATTCAGCCAATATTACCACAAACAAAAAAGTAAGTTAATAAAATAAACATACCATATAATTTGTCTTTCGTGATGATCTATGATGATCGATTGCGTTAGTTAATTAATAATTCTACTGCCTCAGGATTCAGTATTTTAGGATTTTTTTAGATGTTAATCTTAATTGTGACATGTACGGGTCAGATGTTAACAATAATCTCAAAGAGTTTTCGAACGCTGCACAAGGTTTCAACTTTCAACGATAGAAATAAATGCAGCGAGAACGCTAAGAAACTCTCATAATTCGTTTCGTTATATTTTTTAAAATAAAAGTGACTATCGAAGTTAATTTACATATATATATATATATCTTTACTCTATTATTTATCTCTTATAATGTTATTGCAAAAACGTTCGTATTTGGAAGACATTTGATCAGTCTTACGAGCCTGTTTTACGCAAGCGAAACTCGTCGCGAAGTAACATTGACAGCTTTGAACAATGATAACTTGCAAAGTAGGGGTAGGTAGGACAATATTCTTGCATGATTATATACGGGGAGAATGCTGAAAATGATCCAATTTGTTATAAAACAAGACTTTTCGGGATTCTCTAGATATTCCTTGTCAAATGTAAAAAATTTTGCCAACTTTTTGATTTCATTGAATATTAATTTTTAACATATTGTGAACAATAACTTTTAGTGTCGATGTTAATTTTGTAACACAAAAGAGTTCACTTCATCGTACACAAAAAAATATAAGAAATATTAATCAGGACACTTCGCAGAAGAGAAGCAATTTTCTTGGTGAAAAGCACTATCTCTAAATGTCTACCTTTAAGTGTTCGTCCTAATTACGATTCTTGGTAAACTGCATTAATGTTTTCATTTTCGAGGTTGATTGACATTTAGGAAGCAATACTTTGTTAGAAATCGATACGAGGAAGTTGACTTTTTAGCTAAATGACACCAACTTCTTCGATCCGGACCACTGTGGCGGCGAACCTTGAAAACGGATGAAAGTACAGATTCCTTGAACGTTAGCCACGGGACTCGGAATACACCGATCGTTGTATAAATAATCTCATATTAATATTGAAATGTTGAATCGCTATTCTACATTGTGAAGCATTTCTACTTCGGTATTTATTACTGGCATAAACGTGCAAGGTGTCGCAAGATTGGCACGTCTATTCAAGGAATGCGTTATCTTTTAAATAATAGCATTTTTATAGTCACGAGGCGTGGTACGCAGCGTCTTCTTTTACTACAATAATTTATGACACGAAAAATATATTTCAATTTCGCAACCGTGTACACATTCTGGAGCGGACAGAGTAGACAAAAAGGATGAAAAAACATAGTGAGCTAACAAGATAATAGGCATCTTGCGCCACCCTGGCTGCGATAAATCAATATTTTCTACGACGTTGTAGGGAAATCCTAATTCGTTCATGGTTATAGGTTTGAAATTTTGTTTTCCGCTTGGGAATCAACGAAACCAGAAAAAAAAATAACTTTGTTTCGTGAACAATACGCGGTATATGTTATAAGAATCTGCTTGCCTCGCGCGTCGATTGGATTGTTATTACTCGTTTCATTACGCAAGGTGTCGCGTAAAATCGATTGATGCAAACCTGCGGAACAATATTTCGTTTGTTGTTTGCGTCAAGATGCTATTCTAAGAGCCTTGTAATTTTCACTAAGCCTGCATTGTGCAAGATCTTCATCCGAGATCAACTGCTACGTGATCTGAGATTAGTGCGTCAATTATTCGAATTAACAGCATGACCACCATCGAATTAATGTCGATTACCGGCCACCATGACATTTCACCTCAAGACTGTAGTAATGAATCTCAATCGCGGTGCCGCATGCCGCCGCTACCAATTCAGGACAACGGAGCTTTTCATGCTTGCTATCCCGCTTTGAATAACAATTCAATAACATCAAATTTTCAAACAACTTTTTTCATTTCCCTTTAAACGACGGTCATTTTTCCTGGAACAGTAAATGTATGTAAACGATCAATTTACAGCTATTATGTCCGGTAAGAAACTTATCATAAAAAAGTGTTCATTGCATTTTGAATCTATAAACATATTAAATACTTCTTAATATTTACTACCTGGGTATTCAAGGTAACGAGCTTGCGGACAGTTTAGCTAAATCAGCCACAGAAGCCTGTAGTGCCTCAACATTACCAATTCCATTTACCGACTTGTATGAGGAGTTCGAGAGAAATGCACATATACTAACCAAAAAGATTATAAAAGAGCAAGGCTTGATGAAAGGGAAAATATTTTTCAACCATTATTGTACTGGAAGGTCTAAAAAATGGTTTAAACACGAACGTCTCTTACGAGAATTTATTGTAACTATTAATCGGTGCAGAGCCGATCATTATAGTCTTAATGCGTCTCTATTTCGTGTAGGAATTATTAGTGACCCGAAATGGGACTGCGGACACAGTAGTCAGGTCAGGATATCAGTCATATTGTTTGGCAATGTAGCCTCTTCGATGTACAGCGATTTAAGCTAATTCATCAAATGCGTAAAATTAAACTTCAATTACCCTTGATCTTAGAAATATTAGTTGCCCGACCCAATATTACAGCTCGTTTTCTCATTTTTAATTTCTTAAAAAACTGTAACCTACGGATCTAATTTGATTTAATATAAACTATGCGATTTATTCCACTGTAAAAAACCGAACGAACGTATTTGCCAACACAATATTGTATTTCAATTATATATTGTATTTCAATGATATTGTATTTCAATGATATTGTATTTCAATGATATTGTATTTCAATGATATTGTATTTCAATGATATTGTATTTCAATTATACTGTATTTCAATTATACATTGTATTTCAATTATATTGTATTTCAATTATACTGTATTTCAATTATAGTGTATTTCAATTATATTGTATTTCAATTATATTCTATTTTAATTATATTGTATTTGAATTATACATTGTATTTCAATTATATATTGTATTTCAATTATACATTGTATTTCAATTACACATCTGATTAAAATACTTAGTAATTGAATTACAATGTAATTGAATTAGCACAACTCTGTTATACATCAGTGTTTTCGCTAACGCGGCACATTCACATAACTTGAAATAAGCAATTAGCGTTGTAGCCGGTGGAGAAATTCGTCAAAACTCTTGAACGAATGCACTTTTTCGCAAGCTGATTTCTCATAAACCTTCCCGAAGAAACGCTGCATCTAATGGCTCAACCCCCAGCTTTCTACGTTCAGCCGTTACGGAGATGACCGATTATAAACAAACGGACATTTACATTTTATTTATATAGATAATGTATTTTTATTAATTGTTTTTATTAATTTCAAAAAAATCATCGCTCCATCGAAAGTTCTTAGACTTTGACAGAAAATTCATCGTTTACCAAACTATGAATCACGATCGGGGAACAGTCCACCTTCGACTGGTCCAGTCATCGGCGATACTCTCGATGCAACAACGTCCGTCTAAAAATTGCCGAGGGAAGGCTTTTCAGATCCGGTTCCCGCCATGCGGAAACCTCGACAAAATGAATGTTGTGGCAACGAGTTTTGCGTCGCGTCGCGTCGCGCGTCGCCTCCAACGTGTTTCTCTTCATCGACAAGATGACCGAAGCGTGAATCTTCCTGCGAGCCTCTTTCCCTCTGAGTCTGTGATTCACCGCGTCACTTAGTCCGTTCGTCGATGCCTCCGACGATCAGTTTAGTCTTGTTCGACACAGCACGCGGATTGCTTTATCGGGGACCGGCTTCTTCATCGATCGCGTCCATTGCTCGCCGTTGCCATCGCTGGTCTGCTTACCGAGATGTGCAATAATATTCTTCTGATCGTGCTGGCCCAATTGTTGATCGTTTCACTGACGATCGGATTCGACGAGGACCTGCAAGGTAAAATCCAGGTTGCAAGATTCGCGACTCCGGTTCTCCTCTCTCTGGATGAACGGAATCATCTTCTTCTTCTCGACCGGTGTTGGCGCACTCCAGAGTTCGGCATTATTTCGATGAAAAATTATTTAAATTCGTTATTCGAATAAAAAAGTATCTCGTACTCGACTCGTTATTTAAATAATTTTATTCGTCGAGAATTTATTCGACGAATAATAGATAACTTTTTTTATTCGAAACTTCGAATAAAATGTTTATCCACGTATTATTCAAAGGCTTCGAATAACCTTCGAATAATCTCTGCCAGCTCTCAGTGCACTCGAACCTTCCCCTCTAGTGTTCGGTATTTTCGACTCGTCCTCGGTGCAGAAGAGCTGTCGACACTTGTTTCTGTATTTTATAGAAGGCAGCGTGTGCACATTGGAAGATGGTGGTCCAGGTGTGTGCAAGAAGCTACCAGATTGTCCGCAGAGGTTGAAGGAAGTGACAGAAGGCAAAAGAAGCTGGCATGCCACAGGAAGATGCGGGTTCGTTGGTTTCATCGAGATCGTTTGCTGTCCCGGCAAGACTAACTTCACTGATAAGATCTCCCAGAGACCTGCCGAAGCTGGTACGTTATCATTGGAATATGGGTGTTTAAGTTTGCTCACATTTCCATAGGCAAATTATGTGAAACTCGTGTAAAATATCGATTATTTAAGAGAGGGACACAATTGCATCAGGGTTCGGTAGATTTTAAATAAGATCACAAATAGTCGTTGAAAATAATAATAATTATTATTATTATTGTCCCATATCGAATGTAAATTTTAGGTTAAGATTGTTTTTTCTTTTTTTGTTCTTATTGTATATTTTTGTTATTTTCTATTTGTTTTTATCAGTTATACAAAACGTCTGTAAACTATATAATAATAATAATTATTATTATATTTATTATATATTTATAATTATTATATATTTATATATTATATATAAAATATTATTATTATATACGGACCGTGGTCCTTTTATACATGAGTTCACAGACGTTTTGTATAATTGATAAAAACAAATAGAAAACAACAAAAATATACAATAAAAACAAAAAAAGAAAAAACAATCTCAACCTAAAATTTACATTCGATGGGACAAGCGCAAAACTCAACAAATACAGGTACGATATTAGCAAATAATCGTACGTACCATTAAAAAAATCAATATTATTGTAAAGTGTGTTTGATCTCGAAATAATCCGATTTATAGGATTCATTACTCCATATGTGGATTTGGATTTCGTTGTTTGAAATCCTGCTCTCGTTCTCAAAACTCGTCCAGGTACATAAAGATTAATTTGCCTAAGGAGAGCGGAACAATCTATATTATTATTCAACAAATTAAAAATGAAGCTAATAATGAATCATTCGAAATACTCTGTCGTTGGCGTTTAAGTCAAATGTGATCAAATAGTAAAAGTGTTGTATGTAAATGTTTGTTCATTTCGTCTATCGATATGTACTATGTGCAATATTGTATCCATGTGTTTTCGTGACGCGAGTTAAATCGATGTGTACTCATCACGTGAAAGTACACTGTCAATTATGACATAATTGCGTCGATTATGTGGCGTGAAGACACTTGCACCAATGAGTCACCACATTCAAACAGAAAACAGTTATTCTGTGTGTACATATTCTGCGTACAGTGTGCAACGCGCTCGCAATCATTCAAAAGTTCGTAATCGTTTATCAGGCTTGCATATTTATATTTCTGTGGACTAACTGAGAAACACTGGACGTTGCATCGGAATTTTAATCACTAATCATTTTTAAGAGCCACAAAAGAATAAAATTTTTGACGAAACTTTTTGACAAGGTACGGGTCAGCGGCAATATTAAGTGGACACCCTTAAAAATCGCATTACTTTTTAAAAATTGGTCGAAAGGACTTGAATTTTTTTAAGATGTTAGACCGGCTAGTTTGCTAGAGAATACGTAAACAAAAATTTATTAAGATTGCAATTAGTAGGAATCGTACTTTAAAAAAATGATGTATTGTCAACTTTTTTATCTGACCCTGTAACGATAATTTCAAAAACGCGTTTTATAGATTTCGGTAACTTATATACATATTGAAAATTCCATCGAAATCTGCGACTTTCACCCTTAGCTCTCATCTTGAAACGTATGTAGCTCATTGCAATGTTGACCGATTTCGATGAAATTTTCAGTATGCATATAAGTTACCGAAATCTATAAAACGCAGTTTTTAAATTATCGTTACAGGCCCAGATAAAAAAGTTGACAAAACATCATTTTTAAAATTTTGTATAATTCCTAACAATTGCAATCTTAATAAATGTTTGTTTACTTATTCTCTAGCGAACTAGTCGGTCTAACATCTTTAAAAAATTCAAGTCCCTTGGACCAATTTTTAAAAAGTTATGCGATTTTTAAGAGTGTCCACTTAATATTGCCGCTGACTGTAATTACAAAAGTTTGTGGTCTATTCAAAGCTCACTGAAAAGAGAACAATAGTAATTTATTTTTTCAATTTAATTCGTGGACCTTGTAGATGTCGCATAGATAGTAACCGAAACGCGTGCGCGTTTTATTTCATCTGCAGAAAAATTCTCAAGAAAGGTCAGGCATTTAAATTTTAAATGCAACATGCAAAAAACAAGCGTCATCGCGGTTTATTTCTGACTTTTGCTACCACGGTATCAAAATATTATCTGATGCCGGTTCATTTTAGATTCGGAAAAAATGTTATAATGTAACTGTAACGATTAACTTAACATTGTGCCTGTAAAACAAAGTTGTATGTACATATATAATCATTTTATACGGTCTTTTTAAATGGACGCTTCCAAAAATTACTAATGCACCGATTCTAAAATATCTATTCCACGGGAATATTTTTTGTAAAAATTCCGCGGGAACAGATGTTCTGTTGAAATTTAAAAAAACGAAAGGTATCTGTTTATTTCGAGGCCTGGTCAATTATATGTATATAAATTGTTTATTTCAATATTGTTCAGCATGCAACAAATACGACAATAGTTTGGCATACCATATATTCGATGGTATCGAGGCGAAAGCTGGCGAGTTCCCATACGTGGTTGCTCTAGGATATTTGGACGAGAACTCTGCCGAAGATGGACAGCCAATTAGATATGGCTGCGGGGGCAGTTTGATAAGCACTGAACACGTGTTGACGGCGGCGCATTGTGTGCACAACATAAATAAGATTGTCCCGATCGAGGTAAGCGACGCGAAACAATTTCACGAAATCTATATTTTTCTCCAATACATACAGTGGGTGTACAAAGTATTCGTACACCTTTCAAAAACTAATAACTTTTTTATCATTGTACCAAACAACTTGATTTGTTATAATCGATTAGGAGCATTGGTTTACAAAATGATATGCAAAAAAGATTTCCCAAAAATTATAATTATAAAAAAGTTTTTAAAAAGTGTACGAATACTTTGTACACCCACTGTGTACAGTAAAAGCTCCTTCGTTGTTCAAAGGCCGGGGGTTTGAGCGGACAACGACCGTGCCCGGACACTATTTTTGATTTATGACTGCGTCTTTAGTGAAATGGCTAGTTAAATGACAAAGAAAAGCATTCGCAGTCAAAAGCAGTCAACTGTCTGGCTTTGAAAATCTCCTTATTTCTTTGCCATATTCCTTTCCTATTGTTCTCCGTTCTGCGCGGGTCTAGACAGTCCTGGGACACATCTGGCGACCAGATCCACGCAGGACTAATCCTCTCGTTGACAGGTAGTGGAGTGGGTAGGCACTGGACAACGATCGTGCCCACGATTCAGGACAACGAAGGAGCGATTACTGTGTTCGTGCACCTTTCAAAAACTAATAACTTTTTTATCATTGTACCAAACAACTTGATTTTTTATAATCGATTAGAAGCATTGGTTTACGAAATGATATGCAAAAAAGATTTCCCAAAAATTATAATTATAAAAAAGTTTTTAAAAAGTGTACGAATACTTTGTACACCCACTGTGTATTTTGTATTTTGTATTGTAAATATTGTAATATACAGAGTGGGTTTATGAAGTATTTATTTGTCTTGCACTGTTGCAGGTAAGATTAGGTCACGAAGACGTAACCAGCACCGATGAAAGTGTGCAACGCATTCCCATCAGCGACATAATGTACCATCCGGAGTATAAAATCAGTATAAACTATTACGACGTGGCCATTCTGAAACTAAAAAGAAAAGTGAATATGACGGGCACAGTTAGGCCTATCTGCCTTCAAACTAAACCTTTGGACAGTATAAAGATCACACCAAAAACGTCTTTAATCGTGCTCGGGTGGGGTGCGACGAGTTACGAACAGGATCGATCTAATAAGCTGATGAGGACGCCCAACCTCAGGTGCGATACATATTTCGCCATCTTTACTCCGAATCACCCTTAACGCGTTATACGCCATATGTCAGTCTACTTTTCGCGCAGGCAGCGTTAGCGTATGTCGACGGACAATATAAAATTTTTAAAATTGCATTCTATTGATAGATTTCGAGATCATAAATAATACTTTGCAAAGAAAATTTGGCGAAGTTTCCGTTTATCCTCAACGCCAGAATTGGATGAAATTTTGGAAATAGGTTATTTTTTTGACTAAAATGATGATTGCCAGAAGGATTTTTGGCGACTCGGAAAAAAATTGTTTACCATTTCAATGTCACTCCATACCTTACCGACTTACCGACTCTCTCTTTTGTAGGTAAAAATAAAAGTATATAATTATAAATAAAAGGCTGTGTTTCCGTTTACGCTCATCGTCAGAATTGGATGAAATTAATTATTTTACGGACATAAGATAAAAAATTTTTTTTCGAGTCGCCAAAAATCTTTCTGGCAATCATCCTTTTAGTAAAAAAAAGAACCTATTTCCGAAATTTTATCCAATTCTGGCGTTGAGGATAAACGGAAACACAGCCGAAAATGTTAATGGGTTTTATTAAATTCGGTGAAAATTATCAATAAGACAGGCTTGGCGCTTAACGTGTGAATAAATTAAACATTTCTCCTACTTTCTTCTCATTTACAGTCTCGTGGACAAAGAAGAATGCGCCAAGTTGTACAATGGACTGCGTCAGCTGCCTCGCGGCCTTGACGACACCATCATTTGCGCGATCGACAGGAACGCTAGCAGAAGATCGGACGCCTGTCAAGGTGATAGCGGGGGTCCTTTATTAATGATCTCAGAGGACGGGGACAGCATCGTCGGAATCACAGCTTTCGGTCAATCCTGCGGCAGTTCGATACCAGGTGTTTACATTTCGGTGCATTCGTTCTTGGACTGGATCGAAGAGCATGTGTGGTCACCTCCAGCCACGACGAACAACGACAAATTAAGTTTATCTTTTACTCTGACGATAAAGAGTGCTCCTGAACCAGAAGAGTGAAAGAAGATTGACGCGAGTGCGATCGATTCGGACTCCTGCGAAATTTTTGGTACTTTCGACACAGACCTGGTCAAACCAGTGGCGGGTCAAGTCAAGCGGAGGCCCCGAGCGGTAAAAATGTTGGGGCCCTCAAACTCAAGTTAGAAATAGAAGTTGCAAGAAAACTTTCATAAACTTATTAAGAAAAAAGCGACTCGCCACTCGGGCAAATCATATTTGATATGAAAACGAGAAATAACAAGTTTCTTCAATACTGTTATATTTGGAAATGAAAATAATATTGATTCGTTCGAAATATTGTCAATTTTGAATAGTATATTATTTTGATATTTCTTCAGCCCTTATACTGGGTGTACCCGTTAAGTTATGTCACCATTTTTTGGGCATTTCCAGTAGTGCAATTAAAAAATGTTTTAGACAAAAGTTTGTCAGTACTTGGCGAGCTACGTGTTCGCATATTCTTAAATCTGAAAAAATACTTTTTACGTAAAAAAGTAAAGGTCACCTTGACTTTTTTAAATGCCACCATATGTTTTGGATGTCATAGGATTGTTGCTGACGTCGAGACGAATTCAACAGTGTATTACGCTACGACCTTGAAACGACCTCAAGCTCGGTACACCCTGTACATGGACAGGAACTTTCTATGAAATAATTTCCGATGAGCTTGCATTAGTTGACAAACGAATTTAGAGTAGCAGACACATGCCGATGATGCTAACACGATAGTGTTCAAGAGTAAACGTCCTCACTGAAACAATATCGAGCGACTAAAAATCGCTCGTTGTTGCTTCGGCGTGGACGTAGCTTAACGCCGCAAATCATTTCGGTCACGATCATTCCTTTCCACGATCCGAGCACCACGTCGCGTCGGGTGCTCGATCGCTTCCCTATCGCGAATCAATGAACGACATCCGTAAACATTAACAAAACCCTTTTTTATTTATTCACATTCTGTACAAATGTATTTTACATAAAGTCGACGATGTCCATCGTGTTTATGTAATGGACGGCGATCTATAGTTAAGCATCGATTCGTATAGTATACTTTGTTCAAGCGAAGTACAATTAAATGCATTTCTACGATAAAATTAAGTATATAATAAATGGAACACACCGTAAAGCCAATAGTCTTTCTATTATTATTAATACTCTTTTTCTCCTCGACAGCTCGTACGTGCCCTTAGAACGAGAAACGTAGTGGGTCATTCCATAATTAGTGCCATTAAATCTTCGTCTCTAGATCAAAATCATATTTTATAGAGTCAGGGTCGATTCATATCTCACCAGTAACAATAAACGGACCGAGATTCTTACCTAGGTTTTAAGTGAAACAGTTCATATCTGAGCGATAACGACTTTTCTTCGAGTCTGTGAGGTTCTAAGAACCCCTGGAGCTGCACCTCTGAAAATTCCATGTGCTATTTAAACTGTGGTGCCCAAGGTGGTTCGGAACCCACCTTATAAAAAACTGTGGGTCCCGTCGCGAAGTAACACCGAAAAAGGGAGTTCAGAGCGACGTTAAATAAGTAAAAAAAAACCCCTGGGACTAATTGTAAGATGGGAACCCATTAGGGTAGCAAATGACACGATCTTCGGCACTTGGCCTTTGTTCAAACATCTCGAACCTTTCTCAGGTTGCCGTAGAATCGGAACGATAAACTATGAACACGCAAGACCGATCCGATAATCGCTCCGCTGAGATGTGAATCGACCCTTATAGGTAACACCGTTTCTTGTCATTCTAGGGTTAAGAGGGTAGACTCGTTTTTCCGGGATTACAAGGGTGCGGGATGCTCCTTCTCATTTCTCGATAATGCAAACCCCATCTTCGTATTATCGAGAAATGAGAACGCGCGTTCCTTAATTATTCACTTGTTACACAGATCTGTCTCTGAAGAGAATAGCCACTGTCTTTGAACATTCCAAGGAGGAAGAGGAATGACACTACTTACAGAACGATCGGTATATCAGTAGGTTCAACAAGTTTCGAAATATACCTCCATCATAAGAGAACGGGTAACATATCTCTATAATAGCTTTAGAAACAATGTTCGTAACACCAATTTTCGCTGTTGTGTCATCTGTCTAAGTGATTAATTGTACGGGACTGGCATACAATGATTACGCAAGACGGTAATTTTCTAAACAGCGTGACTGCAAGAGATTAACGTTGGTCTTCTTGTTTGAATAAAATACACTTGGAATGAGCAGTCACGTTATTCGTTCTCGTATAATCGAGGAATTTCGAGATTCTCTCGAATCTATTATGGACCCTGTATAGTAATTGTAAATCCCCGAACGTAAAGGAACAACCAACACCAGAATTTATAGCAATCTCAAGTAATCCAAGTTGCTTTCCGTCAGCCGTCAGGTTTTCTCTCGGTTCTTTCACTAGGTGAAGTAGTCGCGGACCGTTTGTACACAGACGCGTCGGTACACGCGCCACGTGGAGGCAGATTATTAATTCTACACATCGAAAATCCTTATTTATTCAACAGAGGACATGTACAACGGTTATAATACAGCATATTTGTACGTAATGCAAGGTAATACTGTTGCGATCAGGTGCAGTTGCAGGCATAGACGATCTAGGACGAACGAATCCCCAAAATTCCATTTTTCACGCGTTCGCTCCGAGAAAAGAAAATGTTTGTTTCTAAACATATTTTTAACTACGGATCTGCTTTGAACGAAACACTTTGGCAAGCTCATACTGTTCATTTCAGTTGGATTCGATCAATGTTATTATTTGATGCATCGTAATTTCAGCTGCGAGCGGACGCGTTCAGCAAAATTAACTGAGAAACATGAAATCAATCCGGAATCGTTCACCAGCTCGCTACGGCCCCAACTCGATAAACCTAAATTCCAAAATTGCGTGCTTATGTATTTGAGAGATTACTAGTTCCATCGGTACAACTGCAGCGAGTAATCAAATTATTCAATGATAGCAATTGAAGGATCTACTACACGAAAACAGTAATATAATTAATAATAAGGTCCGTAAAAGAGTATTGAATGCTGGATCATCCTGGATTAGAGAAAGACGTGAAGGCCAGAAGAATTGAATGAAAAGAATCTAACATTCAATTTTGTTACTTTGACATAAATATTATCCGGATAAAATATTAATAGTAAACATTCACGTATCTTAACAATTCCCAATATTTGATACTGATCTGTATGTGGTTCTGCTTCGATCCACTTGTGGTTTTCTATATTTTTATTACTCGCTATATGAATAATACGTTACCAACACCCACGTGAACCTCTCAACATCGGGTCTTCAAATTTTCTCAGTGGATCGATTAAAAGTCACGGGAATTTGAAACAGTAAACTCCAAATAATTTAAAGAATGTACATGTACCAATAAATACGTATTATTATCGGATGAATCACACATACGGTAACGTATGCACCATGTCAGACGTTTGTGTAAAAAAGCGTGAGGAAATTGATCGAGGAAGCGTTCACGTTGACGATCGAAACCCGAGCAAAAGTTGCTAAACACTGAATTATTTCCAATACTTTCTTACCATCTGTATACCAAAAACAACAAGTAAAACATGAATCGTTCCACGTCGGAACGAAATAAATTAGGTGAACATATATTTTTATATACAATTTGTCTAAATAAACATTCCGATCAATGATCACATATTGACGTATAAATAATTTCATCGGAAGATGAATAGTAAAATAGTTCCCAAATTCCTTGCGTACAAATGAAGTAATTACTTTCGAGGGAGGCGTATTTAAATAATATTCAGATTCGTCCGAAAACATATCGAGAAATGGTTTCCGTCGAGTCGTGTCGATTCATTTGCGGATCACGTCGATACGAACCGTTCCCCAAATAGCCTGCTCAGCCTGCACGCTCTCACCCCCATTTCGTGGCTATCGTGTAAAGGGATCTGAGAAGTTCTAGCGCCCTTCCGTCGGACGCGGAGGTCTGGTCCTCCTGCAGCGAATTAATGGCTTCCGAGGTCGGCACCTTCTCCGATCGACTAACCAGATTCGCCGAGTTCTCGGTGGTTGTCCGGAACCTCCGGCTCTTTCTGCTTCGGTAGGTGGTGACAATGGGTTCGGTGACCATCGGGCTGGTGGTAACGCTCCTAGGGCTGACTGTGGCGCTCCTAGGACTGACAGTAGCACCTCTGGATTTGACGGTGGCACTTCTGGGTCCGGTAGTGGCCCTGGGAGACACGCTCAACTCGTTAATCCCAGCCACGATGTTCCTAGACTCCTCGGAGGCAAACTCGTTCACCGGTAGCTTCAGCAGCGCGTTCAACAGTTCCTCCTTCTCCCTCTGCATGGTCTTGTTCACGGGATCCTTGCAATGGCGAACGAGCAGAAGCACCAGCTGCCTGACCGTCTCGTTGTTATCTGCTTGCTTCATGACCCTCATCAAAGTGTTGCTGCTGGTAGCGTTCAGTTTGCCGAACAGGTTCTCGGCGATCTCGTTCTCGGTGGTATTCGCGTTTGGCACGCCCGTGTACGGCAGCAACGAGGTTACCAAGGTGTCCTGAGGCAGAGAATTAGTGGACGTGATCGAAGATGTTATCGTAGTGGTGATACTCGATCGTGTGGTGAACAGAGGCTTCGGTGTCACCGTGTTCTCGACGGTGGAGGTCGTAGGAAGCAAAGAGAAGCTCGTAGGGGTGTCTTTGTTCCTCGATAGCCTTTGCGGCGCGGCTGGCTGTTCCGACTCGTTGCTAGACTCCTCGGTGCTACCCGATTCGTCTCCTAGGAACAAGTTAGCGTACTCTGCGCTTTCCTGGCTGCCAGTCATCGTGTCTGTAACTGACGACACCGTTGTGCTCACGTCCGATTCCAGGCCGTGATTGATGCGCTGAGGGTCCACGAACACAGTGGTTTCCCAAAGTTGAGTAACAGCCGGGGAAGAGGTCCAATGATCGTTCTTCAGGATTTTCGGACTCTCCTTCGGTTCGGTAGTCTCGAACGAATCAGCCGATTCCGTGTGAGCGCAAGGCGTGGTCTCTACGATGGTTGTCGGGGTTGTCGCCTCTGTCGTTGACCTGGGCGTCGACGTTCTGAACTTCGTGTAGCTGGTCCGTGACATGGGGAAAGGGAGCCCTTGCTCCGATTTCGGCAAGTGGGACCTGAAAGAATAGTCGCGGGGAGTTTCGTAGTTGTTGATCGAGAAGCCGGTAGTCGTTGCGCGGACATGTTGGACGGACATAGGTGTGCTGGAGTAACTTTCAGGGTTCAGAGCTGCCCCCTCGTTCTCCTTTCGAACCGTCTCCGCGTAACTTTCGTAGAACGGAGGGGTCAATTGTTGTTCCGGTTTCCTGCTGGTGGGCTTCTTGCTCCAAGTATGGGTAACCATGTGCGACAACAAAGACGGCGGCGAAGGGGTCGGCGAAACCACGAAGTTATCGCTTATAGGAGTCGTGGCAAGCGATTTTGCTTCTCGGTACGGTTCGGTGACGATGCTGATGCTATTATTCTGGAAACCGCCGACTCGATTTTGACTTCCGGCCGCGCTGGTACAACCTGCGCAAACGTGATTGTTAACCTCGTTGTTCCGATTATTAAATTCACTCGAGCTGCTCGTATACGTTGGGCTGCTGCTCATTTCCGTGGGTACAGCAGTCTCCGTCGGAGGCAGCGAGGTCTCGTAATAATCGTTCATCCCAGGATTCGTGACGAAGTTGGTGCTCGGTTCGTAGGTCTCTTGGCTGGACGTCCTGGGAGTGGTGTAGTAGGTGCTCGGCTGGGTGCTTAAGATATCGTAGACATTATCGGGGACAGTGGTGGGCGGTTCGAAGGTAGTCGGATACACGGTAGTCAGCTTTTGTCTGATGTCGTTGCCGTCGTCGGAGTAGGCGAGAACCTCGTCCTTCTCTCTGATAGATGCGGTGTAGTCTGACATCAGCGAAAAGTCCGTCGTGGTCTTCCATTGATCAGGGTCCAGCGTCGTCTTCGGCGGCTCGGTAGGTCTGATCTCGGTGAGCACTCTCTTGAAGCTGTCCGGATTGAGAAGATACGCGGACAAGGCTTGCGTGAAGACCTGCGCGATCTCCCGAAGCCTGGTGCTGTTCGACTTCCTCAGATCGTCCAAGGATCCTCCGCTCTCCTGCGGCTCCAGGTTTTCGTTGTAATCCTCGCTGACGTTGTCCAAACGATCCTCGGTAGTCACGTTGTTCTCGAACGCGTCGTTCAGGTTAAACAAATCGGCGTAGGAGTCGATGGTGTGTCTCGTCAAGAGGCTAGGAGGCACTTGGACGGTGGTACCGTTGCTCTTCTTCGAAACAATCTTCTCCGCGTCTTCCCCGGACTCTGAGCCTACCGAGGAGTCGGTGGATTCGTCGGACTCGGAATTCTCGGTAGTCGTGGTGAAGAACAGAGCCAGCGAGTGCAAAGGAGACGGCGCGAGGGGTCCGGACCTGCCTGACAACCTTTCGTTGGGTTTAGGTGGCTCGGTGAGACTGGGGACATTGTTCTCGAGGTTCTTCAACGAGTGCAGCATGCTCAACGCGTGTTCCCTCTCGGAGAAACGAGTCGACTTCAGTTTGCTCAAAGAGGTTGGCGCAGGGTATTTCAGTTTGGGTATCAGGGTCTTCGCTGTGTGGGTGGGTATCGTAGGGGTGTACGGCGCGGGCTTTGGCGTCGATGTAACAGTGGTGGCGTAGTTCCTCGTGAAGGGCACGTAGGGACCCAAAGTGGACAACACCTTTCCTTGCTTGTACGTGAAGCTCCTGTCGTAAGGACTTAGATCCTTCTCGGTGACGGTGTTCTGTTGATAAGCTGGCGTTGTTCTGTACGGTTTCTCGGTGCTCGAACCGATCAAGTTTTGTCGATACCCTGGCGAAGCTGTGGACGGGCTTTTGCCCGGCGCTCGGCTGTATTGATTGTCGTAGTCGTTGCGTGTTGTCAGCCCTTCCGTGCTTCGCCCGAAATTGTTACCGCGAGAGAACGTGGTGGCAGCTGGTGAAAAATTGTTCGCAGGGAACGTCTGGCTGTCAAGATTGGACGTAACGGTGTTTTGACGGTAGCTATCCGTGATCGGCTGGGACCGAGTCGTCGAAGGACCGTATGCACCCTCGTTCCCGTTTCTGTTATCACCGTTGTTATAATAATTCGGATCGGAGAAGGCGCTTCTCAACTCCGAGTTCTTCAAGTTGCCCCCGAAATCATAACTAGTGTCGGCGACCTGAAGAGTCTCCGTCGTTGGCGGGAGATTAGTGGTCGCGCTTTCGGTGGTAGCTTCGTCGTTGCAAGGCGGTGACACGGTGGTCGTGAAATACGGCGTCGTCGTCTCGTAGTAAGGGGTCGACGTAGCGTCCGTGTACGAGAAGTCGTTCCTCTGCGTAGTCGCGTCGCCTCTCTCGGTTGTTGCCGCGGTGGATTCGTATTCTGGGCTTCTAGCGGTGGTCTCACGATTGTACGATTGGTAATAATATTGATGCGAGTTCCCGTTGATGTCGACGAATCGGTTTCCGCGGTTACCAACGAAAGCGGCGCTCTCCGCGACCTGTTGCGATTCTTTTATCGGACTCGGACTGCTGGCTCTGAAGGTGGTCGACTCTGTGTAAGACGGGGTGACTCTTTGTGAAATCGTCGACGCGGTACTATTCCTGGTCTGGCTTTTGAACTTCAATCTCTTCAGCGCTCCTTTCTCCTGGTTGTTCGAGTTTCGATTGGTCACGTGGTAATTCTGCGGTTTTTTAGGGGTACCGTAGAAGTCCTGACTGGTCGTCGAGTATTTGTTCACGTTCCCTTCGTCGGTGTTCCTGGTGAACTGATTTATCGGGGGTCTCGTGGTGAGAACCTGGCCGTTTTGGAAGCCGTTGTTACCGAAGAATTGGTTGCCATCCCTTTGGCCATTCTCTTGGCTGAAATTATTACCACCGTCGAAATACCTGGACGTCTTGATCCGGTCTTGTACCTGATTCTCCAGAGGCGGCTCCTCGTACGTCTTTATCCTACCGTTCTGCTTCCCGTCGTAGCTCAGATTCTGAACGTCGAAGTAGTCTTGCTGACCACCAGCCTCGATCGACTGCCGGTAATCTAACTTCGCTTTCCTCGACTCCGCTCGCCTTCGTTCCTCCTCGAGCAACTGCTCGCTGCTTTGCTCGTACAGCTCCGCGGACTTGCTGCAGTCCACCTTGAACCACCAATCGCAAATCAGCTGCGACTGCTGGAAGATGGTGCCGTTGGGACAGAGGAATGATATTTTCCGACCGTTGTCGCAGATGTGGAACACCTGGAAACGAAAATCATCGTGATTTTGCTTTGCAGACCTCTACCATCTTCGGAAAAGGTTGCAAAAATACGAGCATAGTTTCTTTCGACTGGCAGGACAATGCAAACGAGCGTTGAACCCTCCATTTGATATTCGAATTTTTGGAATCAGTGGGAAATAATACCTGAGACGAGAATGCCTCGCTAATACGGAAACGTTTGAAATGTTATATTATATTTCATCCCATTCTTTAAGACTAGGCCCGATTGTATGCAGCGCGAGCCAACGAATCGTGATTGCGCAACGGTGAATCGTGCATTTGATTAAGGTAATTACGTTGAGTAAGATATATTAAGCCGCTCATTACTTACTTGACAATTTGTCTCCAGATCCGCGTAGTAACCACCTTTCAGACCGCGACAGCTGAACGAAGTGGCGGGAATCGTCGTGAGAGCTGGAAAGTCGACACCAGGCTGTCCTGTCACGCCTATCGAAGAATGGAACAATAGATTTGGTCAATAAACTCTTACCAGGCCTCATTTATCTCGACATGAAATCATAGAACCTCTACAGAAAATCAACGGAATAGAAAAGTAAGCGTCGGCAACACAGTTCCAATGCAAATTACAAACGCGTGTTTTTCAAGTCGAGTTACAGTTTCGAAGAAAAATCGACGAAAATTCCTGTAAGCTGTGTTTGCTATTTACAAGTGACTCCCACAAATATTCGGACACTCTTAAAACGTCGATAACTTTTTTACAATTCGACTATACGATTCGAACTTTCTTGGGAAGCTAGAGCAATTAGTTTACTACAAAAGAAATTTTTTCAAAAATTGCATTTTGTCGGAATTGTAGAGAAAATACTAAAAGTTGCATTTCGTTCGGAATTACAAAGAAAATACCTATATTGAAAATTTTAGAAATACAGTTTTTTTGCTTTTGTGGCTATGAAAAAGCAGAAGCATAAGAATACATACAGTGACTCCCGCAAATACTCGGACACTCTTAAAAAGGCGATAACTTCTTTAATATTGTACTATACGATTTGAACTTTTTTTGAGAAGCTAGAGCAATTAGTTTATACTACAGGATGTGAACAAAATTTTTTCCAGAAATTGCAATTGATCGGAATTGTAGAGAAAATACTAAAAGTTGCATTTCACAACTTTTTTATGCGGGCCTATATTGAAAATTTAAAAAATACATTTTGTAGATCTCTGCGCATTAAACATATTCTGGAAATTTCGTGAAAATCGGTCGTTGCAATGAGCTACAAACGTTTAAAGATGGTAAAAGATTTTCACGATTTCCGTCCTATAACTGCAGATTCTTACATCTTTCAATGCCCGTCGCTTTTTCTTTCCACATCCTGTAGTAAACTAATTGCTCTAGCTTCCCAAAAAAGTTCACATGGTATAGTACAATATTGAAAAAGTTATCGCCTTTTTAAGAGAGTCCGATTATTTGTGGGAGTCACTGTATGCAAAATAAACATTTAGATAACAATAATTTTCACTATTTAAAAGTACATTCTGCTGTTCTGTGTTTCGCGTTGTCATTCTTCCGATACGTGCATAAAATCCGCAGTTCAGTTATTTATAATACAGGGTGGTGCATTTATCTTGAGACAGTCAATTATTACGGAAACCAGCAGGAATATGAAAAAATGTTTTATATAAGATATTCTTGATATGAAGGGGAACATTTAATGGCGCTATGCACATTTTTCCATAATGGCCCTTTAAGGGTCAGATGAAGGGCAACTTCATTTTTTCAAATGGAAACGCATATTTTTTATTTCATATTCTTATTCTACATCGAAAAATAGTAATATTCCGTATAAAACATTTTTTCCTAGCGTGCACGGTTTTATTAAACAAATTGTGGTGAATATCCCAACATTTGTAATGACAATAAATACTGAGTTTGATCTGAAGTCATAAAAATCTAGTAAGCGGTGACAGGAATCTTTGGGAATACATAAAAAACAAAGTTAAATGCGAGAACGCATTTAGAAGCATTAGACTCCTTTAGAAGAAGAATTGAAAAATGTGTCGATATGGAAGGACATCATTTTGAACATTTGTTACATTAATTGCTCACAATTTTCTGTATCTTTTGTTACGATTAATAAATTATCTGATAAAGTACGTACTTCTTATTGCCGCCTACTAGATGGAGATTCACAATACACGTTGTATGCCATTATGCAAGCTTTGCAACATTTATCATGTTATCGTTCAAAAATGGTAAGTTCAGGAAGAGAATGTTTTATACGAAATATTATTATTTTTCGATGTAGAATAAGAATACAAAATAAAAAATCTGGATTTCCATTTGAAAAAAGGAAGTTGCCCTTCTTTTAACTCTTAAAGGGCCATTATGGAAAAATGTGCATAGCGCCATTAAATTTGCCCCTTCATATGAAGAATATTTTATATAAAACATTTTTTTTCATATTCCTGCTGGTTTCCGTAATAATTGACTGTCTCAAGATAAACGGACCACTCTATATATGCGGCGAAATAAAAATCTTAGACAGTGAATGTAATAAAAAGTTCTCTAATATAACAAGTTCCTTGAACTCGATTTTCTCGTCGTTTCCACTTGTTCCCCCGGTTCCCATCGATCGATATCAATTTCCCGATCAAAGAGGATCAGTTGTCACATCGATCAGTTTCAAAAGAATGCTAACTAGATGCATGCGCTTCATTCTACTAGGTAGGAAGCTGGAAAGAGAAAGCGATGCCAGTGCTTGTACAATATTAATAATAATACCCGCTCCTTTGAGCCATTCCTTGAGAAGATCCGGGTTGCCGAAGAAGACTGAGAAAGAAAGTATTTTAGAGGCGTAACGGGGAGGGTTAATAGTTTGTTTCGGCGTTAGTCAGAGATGCATTAGGAACCTTGGTAAACTTGGTACTCGCCATTCTTCTCCGGCGCCAGCCTTTTTACGATTCTCTTCAACGATTCGTTGCTCTCTGCCGATGCATCCACGCTCGACAGGTCCACCTCGGTTAGGAACTTCGGCAAACTTGCCCTTTTGTTGCTATTTTCTGACTGAATAATGGTACAGAAATTTTTAGTGGCTTCTCAGAGTCAAATATTCTTTATTTTTCATTTATCTTTTTATAACTTATTTGTGACATTTTTCTGATTAAAATCACACTAAACGCGATGTCATTTCAACGGTATTTAGCGGTTCAATTATGGCCTGGGCAACGAGTGTGCTGAAGCCGATGACGTTGAGACGTAGAGAACACTGTCCAATACCAAATTTGTTCCACAATTACTGTTGGATGCTTCTTATAGAGTTTTTTTGCGCTGATTCCGAATCTGTCCTTAATTTTTCTCCTATGCGCACAGTTTTTGAGAAACATGGCTTTGAAAAAAAGCATATTTTTCAAATTTAAACGAATATTGTGATGTTATTATAAAAGATATTGAATTGTTCTTTACAGCAAAGGATTCCTTAGACTTTCCCGAATACAGTGATATAAACATGTTTAAACAATCATTAAAGACGGAGAGACACCACTTTTGCACCAATTTTGAGAATACTTTTCAATTTATCTCAAAAATAAGGGTCCAGCGGAAAATCGAACTATACCACGCGATAGAGCAGACTTTTATCTTGAGAAACCACCCTATTAAGTTTGGAACCTCGACGTTTTTTTCGAACCAGAAAGCAAAACGACCATTCTAGTGGTGAGCGCCACTGGTGGCAACTCATGTCGGGCGAAGATATTTTGCTTTCTGGTTCGAAAAAAACGTCGACGTTCCATACTTGAAAGGATGGTTTCTCAAGATAAAAGTCTGCTCTATCGCGTGGTATAGTTCGATTTTCCACTGGACCCTTATTTTTTTAGATAAATTGAAAAATATCCTCAAAAATTTGTGCAAAAATGGTGTCTCTCCGTCTTTAATTAGTATTACTATTGCACATCACTGAATTCGGGAAAGTCTAGAGAATCTTTTTATGTAAAGAACAATATAATATCTTTTATAATAACATCACAATCTTTGTTCACAGTCGAAAAATATGTTTTTTTTTTAACCCAAATTTCTCAAAAACTATGCGTCTAGGAGAAAAATTAAGGCCAGATTCGGAATCAGCGCGAAAAACTCTATAAGAATCGCATCGTGAGAATCGAAAGGTAAAAAAAAGTTTGAATATGTTGGACAGTGTTATTAATAATACTAATTACGCATTGGACTGAGAATTTTTATATAAAATCAACATTTTCTGTACCAATAACAAGAAATAGGAGTTGAGTACGAAATTACTTTGTCTCTTAATAATCTTAATAAACAGAACTAGCATGAAGTTCTTAAATTGCGTTTCCTCCATTCATTTTGATCGTCAATGCATAATATTCACAGTCTACTAATTATGTATTCTGCGCATCTCGTTTTATAGAAATTTGTTGCTCTGGTATGAATTGAATGATATCTATGCACATTGGTGATCATCGGTAAGATGCGCACGATTGCTTCCGTTTGTCGATTAATTACATTTCTCTATCATCGCTTTCCACGGTTATTTATAGTAACGTAAATATGTAAATGAGTAACCATCACGTAATAGTCACCTCGGTTTTGCAGTAGCTGGGAACGAAACTAATCACTGAACCTGAAAAGCAGAATAGTATACATTATACATACATATTAGAATGAAGTTTTAGGAAACGGGTTACGTTCTTATTTCCATAGAATGTACAATGACTTCTTTTCTCCGAATACCGTTTGACGAAAGAGTTACCGAACATGCGGGGAATACGTGGAGAAATTTTGTGCGTAGATATACTAATTGTTCCTGGAGATCTGATTGGGAACAGACGTGTGAATCCTACGATTTACGTAAGATCTAGAATTCCCCGATGAACAACTCTCGGCTAGGCAACGGGAGAAAAAAAATTGGATGATTCTAATACTTACACAGAAATATGAGTATCTCAAAGTAAGCCATCGTTGACAGGTTGTTGTGCATGATTCTATAATAAACAAACAAGTAGAAACTATTAATAGGAAGTTAATAGAAAGAATCTGCTCGCAAACTCTAAATCCAAAGATTTTTACATCTTACAATGCCCGTAGCTTTTTTATGCGCCGACCGATTTCAATGAAACCTTGCACATGTATACAGGGTGTCCCGAATTTAAATGGCAAAACTTCAGGAGCGTGTAGGGGACCGAAAACTAAGACAAAAAGTCTTTTAGAGATATGCTCGTTTTGGAGAAAATCGCAAAAAAAGAAACAAAACAAGTTTTCATTTTTCTACTTATTTATTTACAATTTAATTTACGTTATCATCTATTTAATGTAGATATTGTTCAAAATGTTGCCCTCTTGCAGCAATGCAAGCATTACATCTAGCACTCGCTTGATACATAAATTGCAGCTGAATTGGTGCACTGCATCTATGATTCGGTCTCTTAATTGCTCTCTTGAATTGATTGGTACCGAATAAACTTTCTGCTTCAAAGTCCCCCATACGAAGAAACCGTGGGTGTCATATCAGGTGATCGGGGTGGCCAAGGTATTATTCCTCCGCGTCCAATCCATCCGACAATATCAAAACAATCACAAATACAAGTGTATACAACAACGCAAGAGAGCAACTGACAACGAGATATTGAATTTCTGCGATTTTCTCCAAAACGAAGCAAAAACGAGCAAATCTCTAAAAGACTTTTTGTCTTAGTTTTTCAGTCCCCTACACGCTCCTGAAGTTTTGCCATTTAAATTCGGGACACCCTGTATAACTTGCTTAGGTTTACAAAACACGTGTCTGAAATTTTCATTACAGGCACAGATAAAAAATTTAAATATCATGGCGTTTACTTTTTCCTTCGAAATTGCGACCTATGATTAAAAGAAAATTATTTACACATTAGCTACTAAACCAATCCTTCTTAACGAATTAACGTTCGAAAAAAACGCAATCAGATATCTGTAGAACGTAAAAGGATCCGCGGTCTATTGATAACCCATGAATTTGAACAAAGGTGGCCAAGGAAGAAACCAGCAAGGGATCAATTGCGATAATTGGCGCGCGCGGGATCGGCACGGAGTCGGGTTACCCTATGATTACCCGCGAGAACGGTTATCCTAATCAAAATCCTGACCGTGGTAAATGGGAGTTCTATTAACGGTCCGGGGGGCACACCAAGGGAACAGTGAACAGAGACGTCCGCGTCACATTGGAAACGTGGTTCAGTGACATTCAATCGGACATCACGGCTCGCCTGGGCTCGTTGTCGGAAGAACAAATAGCATCATGTTGTCGAGGGGGATGACGCAACCGAGCGGAGGACACGGTAGGGAATATCTTGTTCATTCTCACGGTTCACCGATTTACCGGACTTTCAAAATGATTACGGTAGTCATTAACTTGCCAGTTGGCATTTGATGCGACGCGCAATTTATGGTTAATCCTTTGGGCGAACCGCGATGAGTATTATAATGTCGTACTTTCACTCTCTCTCATTCACGGCACCGTTCAGCCATCCCGTACCGATATGATCCGACGATCGTTGTCGTTGATCTCGTATATTTACTTTCAAGGATTGCGTACACCCCCTCCCCCCGGGGGGCCTCCGACCAACAGTGGGCTGGATCGAACATTTTAGTGACATTTTACCAAGAAATGAACTATCTCATATCGATGTCTAATCAATTGGTATTGTCTTTCGAATATCCACTGACCTCAAAAATGGAAGAATTAAACAAAATAAATGCAAATTATAGTTGTACGGAACATTTACAGTTGAACATTTTGGAATCTGCGATCGATACCCGGAAAATGTACTTTCTTTTTCGCGATATTTTGACGAGCCGGTTTAATCTGTCATCCCCACTTTTTTTGTATTATTCTACATTAAGGATGTTCTGGAGGTAATAAAAACGCAACAAAATTTTTGAAAATTTGACAAGATATAATTCTTACTAAATTAATGCAATTACCAAAGTTTGGGTTCGATTCACTGCACCGTTTAAGAATTATAGCAACTTAAAGTTTTCGCATTTTAACACGTCTTCTTATGGAGAATTCACAAAATTCCACTTCAAACCCTATTTAAACCTTGAAAAAAGCAACTAGAAACTCCAGTTTTTTTTATGTGTAGTAAAAATTATGTAATCAATTATGTTCTAAATTTATTAGGATTCACTAAACAGTTACGGAGCAAAAAAATTATAAACTGTTAGAAAACGTCAAATTTATCGTGTTGTCTCTCACTAGCATGGAAGCGCGACAAGTGTAGACCACTGAATGTAGCTACAGAGGGTACAGTATTCGCAAAAGTTTAATGCAAAATATACTCATGAATGGCTTTCATTGCCCATATATTGATGGATTTGGAATTTCTTGTACTTTTGTCTCCCATTGTACCTCCAGAACATCCTTAAGGAATTATAATTGCAGCTATACAGTAATCGCTCCTTCGTTGTCCAAAATCAAGGGCACGATCGTTGTCCAGTGCCTACCCATTCCACTGCCTGTCAACGCCGAGTCGCTCCGTAGGCGGCGTCGATTGATGTCGGCTCGGGTATATCGGTGTGAACACCACAACATTGACTCGAGTAAACCGAATTTTCAAACTTCTTAATTTTCATTATTTCTTTATGGGACTTTCACTAACTCATTTCTGGCATTTCTCTGATTAAAATGACACCAAACACGATATAATTTCAACTGTATTTAGTGGTTTAATCGACGGTCAAAGTTTCGAAGGCAACGAGCAACAGCAACAAAATGTGGGCCTTTAAACTGTGCCGGCGACGGCGACACGCTTCGGTCACCCGATCCGTATCTCATTCTGTCCTTCTCTATGTTCGGCTTCCTATTGAAGTCGCTCGGCGCGGTCGGCGCGATATCTAGACGCAGTCATAAATCAAAAATAGTGTCCGGGCACGCTCGTTGTCCGCTCAGCCCCCCGGCCTTTGGACAACGAAGGAGCTTTTACTGTAGTTATTATATGCAATGTATTTAAAATGTATTGTCAAATATAGGACAACATATTGTCAAAATTTTTATGATTGACAAGGAATATCTTCTGACACCCAAGGGAACACACGTTGGGACCAACCGCAATATGTTCATGACACTTTCCTTTACATAATGTATAAAAATCACGTCCACCTTCATTCACCTCTCTGAGTTATTACCGTTTAAAGTTAGTAATGTCCTGTTATTTCACATGCGTTCGGTAGCCAGTCTGCGGAATATTAAGACATTTTTCTACTGACAAGTTCTATAAAAAAAGTATTATACGTTGTTTCTTTATTATATTGATGCGTTGTTTATTT
The DNA here is from genome assembly GCA_963966675.1 of Lasioglossum calceatum. Lineage (NCBI taxonomy): Eukaryota > Metazoa > Arthropoda > Insecta > Hymenoptera > Halictidae > Lasioglossum > Lasioglossum calceatum. Next base: position 20,381,930 of record OZ016541.1, read on the forward strand.
ATTTATTGTTATGAAGTTTTGAAATGATATAAAACTGAAAATTTTAAGAACAGCAACAAAAAAAAACATTCTTTATACTTTACATTCTATTATTATCGTCTGACCCACGCTTGTCAACAATAAAATTAATATCATATAAAAAATTATTATAAGTATACGTGTACGTGTATAAATAAAGTTTTGCAGATCAAGTTATTGTACTCTAACATTTATGAAAAGAATGCTTGTTCTTTGACACTTTCAAGTGTTTTTTCACTCAAGTGTCAATGTGTTAAAACAAAGGAATAATAAAATAGCATTCAGTTGGAATAGAACCATTGTGTTGAGAATAAACTTTTGATTTATTTTCTTACATTTGTCTCAACCAATTATATTTAGAACATGACAAAAACTAATTAAATAAACATAAAGAAAATGAGTGTATTATATGATAAAAATAACTATTGTCGATGCGACGTTAAATCACACTACCGAAACAAAATTTTTTTTATTTGTTGTTAAAAAGATACAATTTTTTAATATTTTTCTGTGCAAACCGCATTCTGATATCTCTAATGATTCAGAAGTTACTAAAATCTTCGATCCAGCCCGCTGTGTGACGCCGCACAGTGCGTTGAGTCGATGGGATTTTGGGACAAAAATCATAACAGTATCATTTTCTTAGAAAAGTATGCCCTCAACGTCATCAACAGGCTCAAAAACAGTTCGAATGAAAGTAAAAACCTTAGTTTTTCTTTCTTCGTGGTTGCTTGAGAACCATATCTCGAAGATAGATTTATTAGTAATAGATCGCTCAGAATCTGCAGAAAATTTGTTTTTCATTGTCGGGCAGCTGGGGGCAGATCATTTTTGTGTAATCCTAAGAACCCTCCAGTGACGACATTGTATAATAACACGGAAGTTTATTTTTACTACGTTTTTATTAGCTCGCTTTCTTGTTTGTCTGTTTGTCTGTTTGTTCGGTACAAATCTTGTTTGATTTTTGTCCCATGACAACGCACTGTGCGCCGCACCGCGCCGCCCCGTCGCGGGACGAGATTGATTCAGCTATTAACACAGTTGTCGAGCTCGGTGATCACGACGAACGGCAAAAATGCCACGGATCTCCCCCCCGACCGCGACTGAAGGGAATGGAACTGCGAGAGGACGACGCGACGTTGAAAAACTGCAACATCTCTTAAAGTTCATTCGAGAAAAAAGAAAAAGGCAGATGTTCCTTATCTCGCGACTCCTCATTTATCCTGGCGATCTCTCGACCATCATCAAGTTGATTTCAATCAGCCTGTAACTCTGTTGTAGATCGTTGCGCCGATAGTGTTTCGTCAATCAACCGGGGACCGAGGATCCTCGTGCATTTCTGGCATTTACACGTTTGTACGAACAAACGGTTAAACTAGACTGCAGATCTTCAAGGATGTCAGAATAATCTATGAACATTGTTGCACTATTTTCGACTAGAATTATTCAAAGAAGAATATAATACATTATCATCCGGATGAGGGTTAATAATCGTTGTCGGTTTATGATAAGAAAACACTAGTTTATTAACAGAGGCGGATCTAACGGTACGCGGAGGGCCCCGGATACCAAGGGGCCCGACCTCTTAAAATATCTTAATTTAAAGATTTTGGAAATGACCGAAAATGTTCAAAAAACCCTCCATAAAATAATCGAAAAAATCTAATATAAATAGTAAATACATATTGTGCGATTATTTTTGCCACAATATTTATGTTCTTGTGAACAAAACGTAATGCCTCGTACAGACCTGAACATTTCGACGAACCGCGCACAACAACGGCGAACGGGACGGATTTGTGCAATTTCAAATAAGATATGTTTCATCCTGTAGTAACACAGTGGAAAGATTTGTAGAATTCATTCCCATAGAAAAACACACGTCTTCAGATTTAGAACAAGAGTTCTACAAACTTTAATAAAATTAGGAGTGGATATTAAAAACTGTCGAGGATTTTCATTTGATAATGCTTCTAATATGTCAGGGAAGTACTCAGGTTTACAAGCGCGTCTTAAAGAACGTAGCCCAAGTGCGGTTTTTATTCCGTGTGCTAATCATTCCTTAAATTTAGTTGGAAATTTCGCTGTCCGTTATCTAATGCGTCAGGAGAAAGATCGTTTTCTGTTTTAAAGCGTGCAAAAAATTATTTAAGCAGCACTATGGGAGAAGAAAGGCTAAATAATATGGCTATTCTGTATATGGAGCAGAAAATTTTAAGCCGAATTGATACTGCCAAAATAATTCATGAATTTGCAAGAAACAAAGCAAGACGGAAATTCATATAAAATAAAAAATGTGTAAAATGTATGTATGTTTTTTAATAAATTTATTTAATGTCTTATGGTATGGAATTTCTGTGATTACTTTTCTTTTTTGTTTATAACTTAATGAGAGTTTTCTTGAAACTTTTTGTTGGGGGGAGGGGTACCCGAAATTTTGACCGCTTAGGGCCCCCACTTGTCTTGGTCCGCCACTGTTTATTAATAAAACTCCTCAACTATAACTTCGGTCACAAAGTACGAGAAGCGCGTTACAAAGTATGATTCGTCGGAAGTCTGACAACTCGGGATAGATAGAAAGAGCGTGATCTTAGCTGCTCTGAGGTTTCCACTACAAAAAGCCTGGTTCAGTCTTTTGCGCCAACTTAAATAGAAATCCCTTAAAGGGAGAGGTAGATAACTACAATGATGTGTCATAGTGCTGATTTCTGTGTGACTAAGGGTAGTGACCGGTCGAGGTTCACTGTCGAAAACATCTATCTTACAATTAGTCACTAGTTATCATAAAGTAAATACACAGTTGGTCATACAACAGAAGTTAGTGGATTTTATGATATAAAAGTGTCTCGTGGGGCCATTTTTTCATACACGATACCATTTTCGTTACTCGTCCATGACACCGTAACGTGTTAGGCGACTGTTCGGCGCCCGTTTGGCATTCTGAAATTGATGTGGTTTTAAAAAGACGGCGCGAAGCTACATTATAGGCAATCAAAGGAACCATCACCACCCTGTAGATTATGTTCCCCACGGCAACCGATGACACATGACATACACGGCGACTGGTCACCGAGATCGTCAGTTTTAACAGCTCCGGATTTTTATTTATAGAGATATGTATATGAAAGTAAACGTTTACTTGAACAATCCTCAGATGTTGAAACGTCTAAAAGAAGATGGACTTGGTATAATATTACACGAGGCTGAAGAAGAGAGCTAGAAAATTGCCTTGGCGCTCGTCGAGGCATTTTTTACCGTTTTTTTAAATTGTTTTATTTGTTTCGAATTAAGAGTTTCTTTTCACATTACATATTATATTTTTCAAACAGGTTTCACTTTTTTAAATAATTTCTGACTGGTGTCGCGTCTTGTCTACTTTCTGTGCTTAAAATAATTTCCCGGTAAAATTTTTACGTCGTGCTGTAGCTTACTTAGCATCAAACCGATTGGAGGTAATTTTCGTTCATGATCTTAGAAAATTGAATATTTATGAGGCGTCCTATAAAACAACTATTATACTTTTGAAATGTGAAAAAGTGCACTGTTCTATGGAAAAATCGACGGCAGCAGAAAACACGAGGAACTTTCTCGTTTTCTCTGAACAGAACCATTTTTTCATGAAGTTAAAAATAAGAACAAATACAGAACTGCAGATTTTTATGCGAAATAAACATTTTCTGCCCGAATCGCAACAGACTGGAATGAACTAGAAATTTATGAGAAATTTACTAGAAACTAATGTGCTTTTTTAAATTATTCTGATCTTTTTTGTCACAGATGCATAAAATCCGCTAATAATCTGCCGGGTCGAGAAATTCGCAGAACGCGAAGGGAAGCTTGTCGAAGTTGAAGAAAAGTTATACAGCTGTCGCAAAGCAAACAACTGGCCGAACAACTTTTCGCAGTGGTCCCCTGTGCGCATTTTTGCTGGTGCAGCGGTAATAATGGGACACATTCCGAATTTTCCAGTAATATCGGAACCCGAAGAGTTTGCGAACAGGAGAAGGGAAGCTTGCCGCACCGGGCCTGGCGGATAGCGATGTTGAAACAATAGCCGGCAGATAGTGAAACAAAACTTGGCGTCTTAACGAGCGCGTACTCGCATACGTATACCGCCTTCCTCTTTTGTAATGCTAATTCAAAGGAGGCAATTATTTCAGGAGTAACCGGTAACCTTCTAGTTTCTCGAACGACACCCGACCCCGGCGCGCGGCGCGGCTCGGCGCGGCGGCGTCGTCCTTAGAAACCGAACGGATAGAACGCGAAAGTCGGCCGCAAAATTCTCCGTCCACGATCCGGATGATGCTCGAGTAAAATTTTAACGAACAGGGATAAGAGGGAGGGGGACGGAAAGAAACGCTCCAGAACACGTCGGTTACGACAGTCTAATTATACTCGGGCGGTATTCGTCTTCTCTTTAGCGATGGGACCAAGCGCATCACGAGAAATATCGAAAGTTAATGCTGCTGCCCACCAGAGGAAATGCTCGATCAAAATCGTGAACGTAATCCCCGAAACAATTACTCGACTAGGAGAGTGGCTGTTGTACATCGCTTTGCCAAAATAATGAGAACATATTTATTCAGATACAGTGACTCCCACTAATATTCGGACACTCTTAAAAACACCATAGCTTTCTTAAGATTCGAATATACGAATTGCAATTTTTGGAGAAGTTAGAACAATTGGTTTGCTACACAACGTGACAAGAATTTTTGTAAAAAACTGCAAGTTGTCGGAATTACAGAGGAAATACGAAAAGTTTGTATTGATCAACTTTTTTATGTGGGCTTATATGGAAAATTTAGAAAACACGTCTCGTAGATCTGTATCAATTAAACATATTCTGAAAATTTCATCAAAATCGGTCGACGTTGTAATAAGCTACAAACGTTTAAAGATGGTCAAAATTGCAGTTTTCACGATTTTCAGCCTCCAACTGCATTAATTCTAAGGATTCTTACATCGTTCAATGCCTGTTATTTTTTCTCGCATCAACCGATTTCTATGAAACTTTCACAGTGCATATAATTGATACAGATCTACAAAACGTATTTTTTTCAATATAGGCCCGCATAAAAAAGTTGTAAAATGCAACTTTTAGTATTTTCTCTACAATTCCGACCAAATGCAATTTTTGAAAAAATTTCTTTCCACATCCTGTAGTAAACTAATTGCTCTAGCTTCTCAAAAATGTTCAAATCGCACAGTCCAATATTAACAAAGTTATGGTGTTTTTAAGAGTGTCCGAATATTAGTGGGAGTCACTGTATCTTATTCGAAATACTATTTCCAATATCATGCTATTTTTGTATGGGACTGTCGCCAACTAAATTAATTCCATTTTTACCACGTTTTTATTGGCTCGCTTTCTTGTCTGTCTGTCTGTCTGTTTGTCTGTTCGGTACAAGTTTTGCAATTGATTTTAAACTAACTTACCGATGTGCTAGAGACTTGTTCTTATTAAAATTACACTAATTACGATATATGGTAAACAGTGTTTATTGGTCCAAATCTGGCCTGCAGATTCACATGCAATGTCATCCGATCAGAGTTGTGCTAATTCAATTACATTGTAATTCAATTACTAAGTATTTTAATCAGATGTGTAATTGAAATACAATGTAATTAAAATACAATACAATTGAAATACAATGTATAATCGAAATACAATATAATTGGAATACAATATTTTTGAAATAGAATATAATTAAAATACAATATAATTGAAATATAATATGTATAATTGAAATACAATATAATAAAAATACAATATAATTGAAATATAATATAATTAAAATACAATATAATTGAAATACACTATAATTAGAATAAAGCTCTCCAAATTATAGCCCAGAACTTTGAAGAAGTACGATATATTTTTATGTTTTTCTTTCATATACTTGTTTGCTTTATGGTTGAAATTTAAAAAATGTGTAACGCAGAAGTTACTTCTGTGTGTGTTCAGATATTATAAATTTATAAATAATAAATTCTTTCTGTTTGAAACCTACACATGGATTTTTGTCAACCTCTTCTTACCTATTACTTTATCATTGTTTAATTTTTAATTTTAATTTAATTACATCGTAATTCGTAATTAATGTAATTTAATTACAAAGTATTTTAAAATTGTACTGTAATTGCAATTACGAATTACATTGTAATTTAATTGAATGAAGGTCTGAATTATAAATTACAATATAACTGAATTACAATATAATTCAATTATTTTGTAATTATAATTCCTGGAGTAATTCAATTGTAATTCTGCACAACTCTGCATCCGATACGGGTCGGGTATATCGGTGTGAACCACTACTAATCCAATTACAATTTCCACCGCAGTCGGCGAGATCGCAAAGAAATAGTAGACCCACAGGATCTATGAAGCAGCACGGACCCGATGGTTTTTCTTATTGTTAGATCAAGGTTTTACAGTATGGACAAGTTTCTATTTACCACTTCGATATAGATGAATATTGAATATAAATATTAGGTTGTCCCAAAAGTTTCTTTCACCATGTGCATATTCCATATTGTTATACATATAACATTAGCATATACAAACACAACACAATCTTTTGTTCTTTAATGTTTTATTATTCCTTAAGCTTTCCCTTTCTTCACTACGCCATTGGTTTTCTTAAAAACTACTATGAATTTGCACTGAGCACATTAATCGAGAACGAAACGAACTTTTGGGTCAACCTAATATAATTGAATCGAGTGCAGTTTTTAAAGTACATTTCGAAAGTCCACTTAAGGGTGAAACGATAAAGACGTTGTTTTCTTAACGATAACAGTTCTCCGAATCTCGATCGATAATTGTTTAAACTACAATTAATGTTATCGGCGCACTGGTTCGATCAATTGGAAAATAAGGCAATTTGCAAAAATATCACATGAAATTGAATTCAACGTTTCGGTCTCAATTTAGACCATTTTCGAGAATAGAAAATTTCAGTATTGCGTCTGTAAGAATTAATCAAACGATAACTCGTATTTGCTTGTAGTTTGTAGTGATCGTCCCGTGGTCCGTTACATCATTTCGACGCAGGGTTCCGATCGTAGACCTCGCTGGTTAGAAATCGAATGGAACGATACCAAAGCGCCGGCGTAAGGATAACAATCCAATGAGTAAATGAATCGAGTCAGTAGATAATATCGTGGCCGTGTTGCGTGTTGGGAGAAACAAATTACTTTTCCCAATGAGGCTGAATCGGGAAAGTGGAAGCGACAAGATCGGCTGCGTGGTAGGATGGAACTCGCCGCACCGGTTAAATAGCAGTTCTCGTTGATGGAATTTCTATCGGTAAATAAAAACAAAATCCAACCCGTTATTTCGATGAAATCGAAAGACTAATTTCGTTCGTTTTATTGTAACATCGCCCGTCTCCGATTCATAAGATTGCTCTATAATCATTATCCCGGGCTAAAAACTTGCATTAGGCTAACAGTCCTGACCACGACGGTTGGGAGGCTGCGCTCGATTATCTTATCAAGATGGTGAAATCATTTAATGACTGTTCTCGCAACGAACTTGCACGAGCATTTACCGGCTCGAATTTACAGACGACTTTTCTATTCCTAATGATTTGATTAGGACACAATAAAACGTCAAACGTCGTTATTTCGGTTTTGAAACGTTCGGCGACTTTCTTCGTGCAAATTCAGATCTTTCCTAACAGAGAAACTACGGTGAATCGAAATCATTTTGACACACTTTTTGAAGGATATTTTTCGGATTTTCTTTCTTTTTTTTCGAGATGTTAGAACAATTATTAATTCACTACACAAAGAATTGCAATCGTTCGGAACTACAGAGAAAATATTAATAGTTGTTGCGTACAACTTTTTTATGGTAAAGACCAGGTATTCTGACTTTTTCCTTCGTGGAGTTTCCTTCGTTTAGTTGGATCGTTTGCAATGATAACGAGTTCGCAGCAACTTGATGAAAATATAATGGAAATTGCGTTCGGATTCGAATGATCGTGCGCCATCTTCCCCCTCTATCATTCGTTCAGCTTCATCGAGGCAAACTGCAACGAAGTTCATTACGTGAATCATCCGTGACATTTTTCAGGCGAGTTTGCCGTTATTTAGAAGAAGAAATTTCCCTTTCCATTTAAAAGCAACGAAGGTAAATGCTACCATTAACTCGAGACTCTGTCCGCCATCTCTCGTTACTTTTTGCCTCCGGATGCAGTAACTTCCACTACATTAGTTACCTTGGCTGTCTGGTTGAAAAGTTCATCGTCCGAGGAATGATTTACAGTCATCAATAGACTGCGGATCTTTATATGCAAAACAGAAAATTTTTATTTATCTTAATTTCTTTAAATGTATCTACAGTGACTCACGAAAGTATTCGAACGCCCTTTAAAACAGAATAACTTTTTTATAATTGTACCAAACGACCTGATTTTTTATAATCAATTAGAAGCGTTGGTTTATGAAATGATATGCAAAAAAGATTTTCCAAAAAATTATAATTTACAAGGTTACATGCAAAAATAAAAAAGGCATTTGTTAAAAATTTTTATTAGGATCCTTAAAGAAAATAAAAATATTATATATGTTTTGCAGATCTATGTTAGTTATACACATGCTGAACATTTCATCAAAATCGCTTAACATACACACGAGCTACAAGCGATTAAAACAAATTTACACGACTTTTTATTAGTTTCTGCTTAGAATCCACAAAATCGTACATCTTTCGATGCGTGTCGTTTTTTCTTGCGTCGACCGATTTTGAGGAAATTTTCAGCATGTGTATAACTAACATAGATCAACAAAACAAATATTTTAAATTTTCTTTAAGGGCCTTAATAAATAATTTTAACAAATGCCTTTTCTATTTTTGCATGTAACCTTGCAAATTATAATTTTTTGGAAAATCTTTTTTGCATATCATATCATAAACCAACGCTTCTAATTGATTATAAAGAATCAGGTGGTTTGGTACAATTATAAAAAAGTTATTCTGTTTTAAAGAACGTTCGAACACTTTCGTGAGCCACTGTATTTTTGCCATAAATCTATAAAACCCGTAGTCTAACGATGACAGATGTACACCAACCGAGAATTTATTGCCCGATTGAAACTTTCGTACCTTTTAAATTTGAATAAGATTTTTTTTATCCGACGTCCGCGTGTTCATCTCGCGGGATTCACGGTTATTACAAAGTTTGTCGAAGGAGCGTCATGTTTTTTGAACTTTTCCCATGTATAGGTGCCGCCTTACGTAAAGCATTGTATTCATTATGGGAGAGTTCTTGTAACTTGGTCGCCGTTCCTTTCGTGACTGAGTTTTGGTGCCATAATCCTTTCATACTGAATTATTTGGCACCATGTTTTTCTTTTTACATTTTATCTAGATAATACCTGTCACTTCCGGTGATGGGAGACTTCGTACGTGCAAGCCTAAAAATCCATAATGGATGCCGCGAATGGGTGTACATACATAATGCAATCCCTGTGTGCTGTTTATCCTTGTCCTATATTTAGTTCTAATATCCTCTTACACAGAAAATTTCTCACTATTTCACATCGCGTAATTCTTTAATTAAATCTTATCAATTTTTCAATGTTTTTATGGACGTTTCAATTTGTAACATATTGTATTAGACCGCACAAGTTATGAAAAGATAACAACGACTTCAACCATTATAAATTAGCTGGAAAATATAGTGAGTCATAAAATTATTCGCTCACTCTTAAAAAGACAACTTTTTCAATATTGTACTATACGATTTGAACTTTTTTGGGAAGCTAGAGCAAGTAGTTTCCTACAGGATGTGAAAAGAAATTTTCAAAAATTGCAATAAATCGGAATTGTAGAAAAAATACTAAAATTTGCATTTTACAACTTTTTATGTGGGCCTATATCGAAAATTTAAAAAATACGTTTTGTCGATCTGTGTTAATTATATGCACTGTGAAAATTTCATCGAAATCGGTTGATTCGGAAAAAAAACGACAGGCATTGAAAGATGTAAGAATCCTTCGATTTACTGCAGTTATAGGCCGAAAATCGTGAAAATCTGCAATTTTTACCATCTTTAAACGTTTGTAGCTCATTGTAACGTCTACCGATTTTTACGAAATTGTCAGAATATGTTTAATTGACACAGATCGACAAAACGTATTTTTTAAATTTTCGATATAGGTCCACATAAAAAGTTGTAAAATGCAAATTTTAGTATTTTTTCTACAATTCCGATTTATTGCAATTTTTGAACATTTCTTTTCACATCCTGTAGCAAACTAACTGCTCTAGCTTCCCAAAAAAGTTCAAATCGTATAGTACAATATTGAAAAAGTTTTCGTCTTTTTAAGAGTGAGCGAATAATTCTGTGACCCACTGTATGTGGTACAAAAAGTAACTGGCTACCGAGTATAATTAGCGATAAAACGTCTAGTACGCAATAACGCAATGTATTAAAACTTGCATCGGGTAGCATTTAAAATTCACATGCTCTTTTTAGCAATTATCGAAGCTTTCATACCACAACAACACATCGTCCATCACTTTTTCAACAGATGCAGAGTTTGAATTGTTACGAACTTTGCAGTGTTCGTAGTTTGTACGCGGATTATAACAGCGCTTACACCGAAGTTAAATAATTGAATTATACTTGCTCGCATGCATAAAACTCGAATTCAAACCAGTACATGCACTCTGACGTTCCATAACGAATGCTTGAGCAAAGAACCACAATTAACGAGTGGGATTCGTATACAAGTTTATTCTAACAATTACAAATTCCGGAGATATTTTATTATTACAATACTTGTGCAGAAAAATGGACAATGGTGAATAGCTATTTCTGAAACTATTTACGCGAAATAAAAAGGATAAGGTAAATTTCCTTTTTTTAAGATTTTTTAATCCTCGGTTTAAAAAAATTAAACCGACTTCGAAAAAACGCACTAAAAAATGCACTAAAAAGTATGAAATAATTTCGATTTAATTTATGTGAATACACACGAACCTAAATACGATACAATCTTTTTGGAGGAGGCGCAAAATTGAAAATTTTCGACACTGGAAATTACGAAAATCCTTAAATTCTTCTACATCTTTCACATATTAATGTATCTTCTCTTCCCACCTACTGATTTCCAAGTCCACCAAATTCCAATGAAATCATAATCAGTAGACTGCGGATCTTTATGCATTTATGAAGAAATTGGTTGCGCGGAATATAAAACAGTAGAAGATTTTAAAAATTCAAGAATGTTGTAATGTTGCTTTGAATGTAACAAAGTCGTTAAGGGATTAAATCAAATTTTTATGTTACTTCTGCTTCCCACAATCAATGTAAAACATTTTTATTTTGCATAAAAATCCGCAGTCTAATAATCAGCAACATCTGTCATTTCGAAAATTTTCAATTTTGCGCCGCCTCCGAGAAGATTGTATTGTATTTAAGTTCGCGTGTATTCACATAAATTAAATGGAAATTATTTCATACGTTTTAGTGCGTTTTTTCGAAGTCGGTTTAATCTTTTTTTATAAAATTTTTTTCTTTCACATTTTTTAGTGGAACCAGCAGAATTTGTAGAACACTGTAGGATGGTTTTTCGGTCTTATCGGTTATTTGCAATAAAAACCGCAAAGAATGAAAAAATGCAGAATTTGTTTTAAGGAACCAATCGGGAGACATACTCTACAAGATGCAAAAGGTTTCGTTCCGATTGGTCCATCCATCTCGGCGTAATCGGTGAACATACAATACATAGAAAAAAAAGATACATACAGATCGAGTTGAGAAACCTTTTTCGAAGTCGGTTAAAAACTAGAGGAAAAATGATAGTGGAAAAAAATCATGTGTCATAATGTAACTGGAGATTATTATGAACGGCGAAGGTAGTTTGTAAATAATTGTACCCTGTGCCACGATTTCGGCGACTGTATTTTCGATACAGGAAACGGAGTTCGCGCGATCGTTATGGAGCAGTGTCTTATGAAACATCCTGTTCACGAATATGCATGCATGCCCAAGGAGCGTACGGGACTCTCGAATGGTAGTCACGGGTGTACGGGAAGACGAGCTCGGCTGTTGGAGAGAAGCGGAAGTATGCAAGTATGTGTATAGCAAAGGCCTCCTACCGTGGTCGTTGGTCGCCGATACCAGCGGGCGGCGCGCGGCGCGGCGGTGGTGGTATCCTGGTATCGTGTCCGCGGTGACCCCTACCGCTAGGGAGAATCCGCCCGCGTTTACGATCCCGACTGCAGAAGAAAGGTCATTTGGGGCCACTCACCGACGCCTTTACCGGCGAACGAAGATCGTCGAGATATCTTCAGAACGAATCTGATTACCGTCTCTCCCCCACGGCAGAAGATCTTAGAAAGCGGCGAACCGACACCGGGAACCGATATTGAGTCATGTAGAGAGACGAGTCGTGAATTCCCTAGCGTCGAGTCGCGATCCCAGCCAATAAAACGCTCCTCAACGTCACACTCCGTCTTTTACCGCGTACTAACTATCGCCCAAGGGCTCGACACACACACACACACAGTGGTCCCCCTTAGTATTCGAACATGCGACTTGAGCTTTTTTGAGAAGTTGGAACAAGAAGAAATTTTGAAAAAATTCCAATCCAATTTTACCATTACCTATCATAGTGCCATAGCGTCAACACGTGTCTCATCAAAATTCATAACATGAGATATTATTTTGTATTGCACTAAGCAAGTAAGTAGCATCTGTCCTAAATCGTATTTAAGTCACATAGTTAATATAATTAAAAAATACAACCTTTATTATTATTTTATAGACGCATTTCTTAAAATTTCTTGAGAATGATCTAAAGAAAGATCGAAACGCTGAAATAGAGATTTGGTGAAAATTTGCAAATAGTGTATGTAGCATACTTGGTCGAACCAGTGCGCCGAAAGCATTTAAAGTTTAGTTCTTAACAACAATATACGATCGATATAGTCAACACATTTAAAATTCCAATCGTTCGGAATTACAAAGAAAATACCTATATTGAAAATTTTAGAAATACAGTTTTTTGTTGCCTTTGTGGCTATGAAAAAACAGAAGCATAAAAATACATACAGTGACTCCCGCAAATACTCGGACACTCTTAAAAAGGCGATAACTTCTCTAATATTGTACTATACGATTTGAACTTTTTTTGAGAAGCTAGAGCAATTAGTTTATACCACAGGATGTGAACAAAATTTTTTCCAGAAATTCCAATTGATCGGAATTGTAGAAAAAAATACTAAAAGTTGGATTTCACAACTTTTTTATGCGGGCATATATTGAAAATTTAAAAAATACATTTTGTAGATCTTTGTGAATTAAACATATTCTGAACATTTCGTCAAAATCGGTCGACGTTGCAATGAGCTACAAACGTTTAGAGATGGTAAAAATTGCAGATTTTCACGATTTTCGGACTATAACTGCAGATTCTTACATCGTCCAATGCCTGTCGCTTTTTTCCGCATCATCCGATTTCGATGAAACTTTCACAGTGCATATTATAAATATCATTATAATTAGTAAAACGCAACTTTCAGTACTTTGTACACAATTCCGACCATTTGCGAGTCCCGAAAAAATTTCTTTTCGCATCCTGCAGTAAACTAATTGCTCTAGCTTCCCAAAAAAGTTCGAATCGTATAGTCCAATTGTAAAAAAGTTATCGGCTTTTTAAGAGTGTCCGAATATTTGTGGGAGTCACTGTGTATAGATATAATAGATATGACTATATTAAGAGACTATGGGAAGTATTAATACTTTTCCGGATAGATATTACAGTCTCCATCCGTAATGGGTCTAAATATCGGATCTCGCAGAGGAACGGAACGTGAATAGTTTATGGGGATACGATTGCGAGCTCTGAAACGACGTTAAACGTCGCATTTTATTATTAATGCAACGTTTCAACCCGAAGAATCGTGTCGCGGTCGTCGACCAGCAATATTTGCCCCGAGCGAATATTTCTGGCGTGTAATTTCGCGACGAAATTGTCATCTCGGATGAGGAATGTTGAAACAGTAACGCTGTGATTACCGTTCACAATCATAGAAAAAGGCGGTTCCCCGCAACGGTCCTAATTTTCGCCGATAATAAATAGCTGGCGGTGATGGAGAGAGACTGTATTTTTTAGACGCGGTCGTTCGGGCGCACGATGCAATCCGGCGAAATTTAAACAAACGTTTTCGCAAAGACGCTGATGGAACGGATTTATATTATATTAACGACTAGCTTTCCCCCGCCACGCGTTGCTGTGGCTCAGTATTTTTTAAATGCATGTTTTTCCTTGTCACAGATGTGACATTTATATGTTTTATTTTACAATGCTTGTGGGTATACAATTTCTCATAAACCTTCCCGAAGAAACGCTGCGTCTAATGGCTCAAAACCCAGCTTTCTAAAATTCACAATTCAACTCAAAATGGACAATTTATTCACTTTGTTGTTACTGCATAACCGTTTGTCACTTCATGCTGTCAAACGACATTTGCGCACGTAGCGAAATCAATTTGAATAGAAATAAACTAACGGATGTTTATAATGTCGACAATGCAAACAGACGTTGATAATGTAAATTCCTATTGAAATATTGATTTATTGATTAAAAGCTGCGACGTTCGCTTTTTTGTTTGTTGTATTGAAATATGGTTGAAAAAGCAGTTTTATTTTTCTCCGAATTTTCCATTTTTCCGGGCAACTTTTCCAATTTTTCTTACCCTATAACCTATTTCTGACTATTGCGCACATTTAAAAAAAAAATTAGCCAAATCGGTCCAGCCGTTCTCAAGTGATGCGCTTACCAACGAACAGCACTTGATTTTTATTTATACATATGTAGATTGGCTAACTCTGCCAACAGAAGCAAAAGATTTGTAATTGAAACCGCTGGCTTTGCGTCAAATTTTCCTCGCATTCCTCTTGGTCAGGAGAAAAAATCAGATTCTGCAAATTCAAGTGGTACACTCAATTTATTGTTAGACTCTCAATTTTTGTTCAATCCATAATATTATACTCATTTTTAACCGACTTCGAAAAAGGAGGAGGTTACTCAATTCGATCTGTATGTGCCTTTTTTTTCTATGTATGTTCACCGATTACGCCGAGATGGATGGACCAATCGGAACTAAACCTTTTGCATCTTGTGGAATATGTCCCCGGGCGGTGCCGTGAAAAAAATGTTACATTTTTTTATTCCTTACGATTTTATTTGCGAAAAATGAATTATTTCACCGATTACTCCGAGATGGGTGGACCAATCAGAACGGAACTTTCTGCATTTCGTAGGGTAAATAAAATATTGATTTTCCGTCGGTCTGGATACGGGGAGCGGGTTAATTCGATTTCCATCGTGAAATATAATACGACGCCTCACGGATTAATTATCCGTTGCGGAGATTTACCCGATCGAAGAATGAGAGAGAGAGAGAGAGAGAGAGAGAGAGAGAGAGAGAGAGAGAGAGAGAGAGAGAGACGAGAACGTTGGTTTCGAGAATCAATTGAACGCATTTAATTACGTGTATTGCGCATCATTACGCGAGACGGAAGCGGAGCGACCGGCTCGTACGATTTATCGAGCAGGCGTTGATCCGGAAGACGGGCCCACTTTCGCCGCGGCGCGTTGGCGAACACACCGAGGAGTCATGAAGAGCAGAGTGGAGGAGAGGAGAGAGGAGAAGAGAGGACTCGTTGTGCCACACGTCGCGCGTCGCACTCTACCTACGACCTCACAGGACACTCGCCTAGTTTCACACATGCGGCTATGACTCCACGACCTCTCTTTCAGACCGGGTGAAACGCTGATTGTCCTCCGCGGCGACGCGGTTTTCTCGCGTGTCGAGCCGAGGCAAGACAAGAGGAGACAACGGCAACCAGCTGAAGAAGAGGAAGAGGAGGAGGAGGAGGAGGAGGAAGGCTGATCGTGTCTGGTGGCAGGAGAGGCTATGACATAAGTGAAATTAACAAGCACACGTGCTACCGGTACACACGCCAGGGACTTTCAGAAAGGACTTTTTCGCGATGGTATCGCGGCTCCCCCGCCGCGATTATCCATTACCGGGGCTTAATCATAAAGTAATGAGTATAATACGGCCGTGGGGTTTCGCTTGTGAAATATTTATGCTCACCGAAAAAAAAACAACCGGCCGGGACGACGCGACACGCGGCACAACACGGTTTTTATCTAACCCCGGTGTCAATTCTGTTTCGGCACACGTAATTATGACATTGTTCGACATCGCGCGGCGAGCACCGAGCATGAGAAGCTCACTCGTCGAGATCCTATCCTATAATTCAATATTTTGCGCAAGTTTGCTCGTTGAATATGCGCAAGCAACGTTGCTAACGTCTCTCTCCCTCTCTCTCTCTCTCTCTTTATCTCTCTTTTTTCCGTCCTCGCCTCCTTCCTTTTTGTTGTGCCGCGTAATTATCAGGAAGGGGAAAAATTTCTAGATGTTTATCATTCGAGCGACTCGGTAATGAACTGCGAGAAATTGGACGTAATGGCTGAGATCGTGTTGGTTGAAACAATGGACGTTTTTTGGTTTCGGTCCATTTGCGACGTCGCGACAATTAACCTGTTAAACCTTGCTCGGATCGAGTCAGGGTCTTGTTCGCTTCGGCAGAAATTTTGGAGTTGCTCGAGGTACTCCGCCGCGTAGAAGAAAGTATTTTATTTTAATTTTTTCACCGTGTAATTATATCGTTCTGGGTCTGGGAACATTTACCAACTGCGTATACATAAATTATTTCGGTCACTCTATAAATAACTACCCCTCGGGCAAGGTGTTTGATCGAACACTTTGAAGGTTCTGTTGTGAAAAATTCGAGTCTGTTCTAGAAAATTGTTTTTTTTCCAAAAAGGATTGAATTTTATGCACGAATAATTTTTATTAAAAAACAATACAATTTAGGTTAGATAGAAAATTTGTATTGTTCTAACATTTACTATGTGGACATTCTAAATTAGGTCATATGCTACACTGTCAAATTCTATCGAAGATGATATGTACTGTGAAGGACCGTGAATGGAGAAATTTCAAAGAAGCTCTTCTCCGCTTTTAATTTGTTCGATGTAGATAGCGGCGAAAGAAGCGCCCAGTTAATTATCATTAGTCTGCGGATCTTTATGCAAAATAAAAAATGTTTGCATGGATTGCAAGACACAGGAGCCAGAAAACAAATTCATTCTTCTTTCAATTATCTTATTAAGGTGAAACTAATACACGGGTGGCCTTAAATCTGTTTAATACCTCCACTGTTTTAAATCGTACCTACCCATTTTTGTCATAAATGCATAAAATCCGCAGTCTAATTATCATATTTCGAAATATTAAGTGTTATATAAAGTGACTCGAATGTCTAGTTGAGAGGGTAGAGGAAGAGATGCGCTGTTCACTTTCTTAGGAGTAATTAAAACGAGGCATTACAGGTATTATGTGTCTCAGGATGAAAGAACATTGGTAATTGCGTTCTAATAATTTTAGCGCCTCGTCGTTAAAATTAATGTCGCCTTCGGTAAGAGCCCATTATCCCCGACAACATTCCACTCTTTCTGTACCCTCCACCTTTTCCAACCAATTTACGATTTCTTTACAGAACACCTCGAGCAGAAGTTGAAAGAAAATCTTTCGAACGCGCGTTAGCCTAGTTTCGACCGACGATGCGAGTCTAACAACGAATCGAATTAAAATTGAATAAAGAAATGAGAAAAATACATTTTCTGTATCGTTGTACGAAGGGGAATTTTTACGGGGATCGGATTACCGGGAAGTATTTCGACCGGATTCAGCCGGAGCGTGCGGTTAACTTTAATTAGGCACATTTGAGAAGCAAGATCGGCATTCAAGGTGGTTAGTATTTTAGTTGAACGATCTCTCGTTTTCCCAACCGGGAGAGTATGACGCTTTCTACGTAATCCACGGGCAACGGATTCCTCTAATTTCTCAGGAACGTAAAATGTTACGTCTTCGAATGCTAATTCACCCTATACGCGGCGAGTACAGTAATGCATCTTACGTTATTAATCTGTAACAGCGGCGGCTTTCTCCGGCGCGAATAATGCGAGCACGGACGAGGAAAAAAAAAGGAGCACGAGGGAAGAGGCGCCTCGGCGAGAAGGAAAATAGATTTAGTTTTACGCGCGTGGAAACCGGAACTCGGAAGCGTGTGCATCGCGGATTTATAGGCTCTGACGTGTGTGACACGTTGCCGAGAGGCGGGTGAGCGAACTACGTTTCTGGCTTCGTGAGATGCAACGCAATGTCGACCATGGGAACCCCGTTTTCTTTATGTTTAATTAATCACAGTCATCATTATATTGTACGCCAGAGTCATATTGTTTTAACGCTTAAACTGCTGTTTACGACACACACCTGCTGCCTGCGCTCGCGAAAATGGGTCAACGATTTTTCGATTTGAACGAGACGTCCAACTCGAATCGCGAATTACAAATGCAAAACCGTGTTCCGCCAATAATTTTCATTGTGTTCTTCTAATTTATTGAAACAACTGTTTCTCAAACATTCAGAACGCGTATTCATCTATTATTAAGGATGTTCTGGAGATAATATAAAAACGCAACAAAATTATTGAAAATTTGACAAGATATAATTCTTACTAAATTAATGCAATTACCAAAGTTTGGGTTCGATTCACTGCACCGTTTAAGAATTATAGCAACTTAAAGTTTTCGCATTTTAACACGTCTTCTTATGGAGAATTCACAAAATTCCACTTCAAACCCTATTTAAACCTTGAAAAAACGCAATTAGAAACTCCAGTTTTTTTTATATGTAGTAAAAATTATGTAATTAATTATGTTCAAAATTTATTAGGATTCACTAAACAGTTACGGAGCAAAAAAATTATAAACTGTTAGAAAACGTCAAATTTATCGTGTTGTCTCTCACTAGCATGGAAGCGCGACAAGTGTAGACTGTAGACCACTGAATGTAGCTACAGAGGGTACAGTATTCGCAAAAGTTTAATGCAAAATATACTCATGAATGGCTTTCATTGCCCATATATTGATGGATTTCGAATTTCTTGTACTTTTGTCTCCCATTGTACCTCCAGAACATCCTTAATTCGTCTTTTGATAAATACATACCGGTAAATGGCGTTTCGGGTGTTAAAACATTTTTAAAACGAAAGAACGCAAGTACTTGCCTCTCTTTCCGAGAATAACAGAGTCTACTTGAATCTAGTCGATTGGCTTGTCGTTTGGTAGACGATTCCAGATCGAATTGCCGAAAGTACATTTGCATGCGAATACGCCTTGCGTAACCGATGGCGGTCGTAATGGATGCGTCGGATGCAATTTTCCCGTAATTATCGATGGGAAGTTGCCGAGGAGACTACAGTTTCCAGCCTTAGGAAACTTTTAATCTCTCTTTATGGAACAACGGAGTTTTTAATCCCCGCCGCGCCCTACAAGAAAACTGGCCGAGAAGAAAAAGAAAGATGACCAAGAAGAAGAGGGAGGAGGAATCGTTTGCGAGTGAATTCGAGTGGTTGTTAGTCGACGACGGATTTTTTTATACCATATATTCTTATAATTCGGAGGTACATTTGTTTGAGACTCTCTATACGTTTAATGTTCACGACGCCGATGCATTGAAATGTCAAAAGTGTCGAGTTTTCTTGTGCGCTTCGATGGACGCCGAACGTAATCAAGGAACATGCCGCACTATTCGCTACATACGTATTCGGTCGTTATCGTACATAACACTCTTATGATATATACACGATACAATTTTGCTTATCCCTGTCCTTACACTTAATTGAGATCTGTTTCATCCAAGAACGTAATAACAAGTCATCCGTGAAACGTTCGAAAATCAGTGCAACAATGTTAGGAAAAGAAAAAACATCAGATCGTTAATTCGCTGTACAGAAATTCTACGACAATCTATCCGGATTGTACGACAGTCCAATTATCATTTTCAATCAGTCGCTTGTTATCACTGGCGGAAATCGCATCACTGAGAATCCGGGTTCAACGATAAACGTAAAAACGATTGCTCGCACGATTACATATATATGTAACGAGGTTCGTGTGCTCGACAAGGTCGACCCACAGCTAAGAACTAAAAACTAAAGAAGGAGATAAAAGAAAAGAGAGGCGATCGTGTAAAGTGTAAACCGAGGGACACGCGCGTGCCTCGTTTTCTAGCCAGCAAATCCCCGTTCAATCATTCGCCGGTGTACAAACGCGCCGCGCCGCGCCGGGGCGGCATGCGGCATGGCCAATCCGCGCGACATCCATTCAAACGAGTTTCGAATTCGCTCGTTCTGTTCGGTCGCGCGTCTCGCGTCTGCCCATCGGTCGTAAATCAGCGGGCCGAGACCGACCTCGGGGGTGAAAAGCGGGGTAAAAAAATCGTAGTAGAAATACGTACGTGACGTGTGGATGGTAAACACTGGATCACAAGGTTGGACCACCACCCGGAACTTCCTCGTGTTCGTTTGGTCGGCTCTCTCAATTGTAATACGGAAAAGCACACATCACCCGTGACCGGAGGAATCTCTGGGTGCTCTAACGTATAACTGACCGCGCGAACCCGTGGCCGGCGCACGGAGGTTGTGTCGTGCAGGTGCGAGAGGAGCACAGCGTACCGGCAGGCAAGCACCGGCGCATCAGAGAGAGAGAGAGAGAGAGAGAGAGAGGAAGAGAGGGAGCCGAGCTAGGAGGAGACAAGAAAGTCGAAGGGCCGCGTGTCGTATCGTATATCGTGTCGTGTCGCGAATGAGACGTACGACGATACTGAGGAGCCGTCGCCTAGGCATGCAAACCTCATAGCCGCGCAAGGATCTCTCGATCCTCGCCTCCTCGTCTATCGGACTATCGCGGCTCCGCTGCCTTTGTCCCTCTCTCCCATTCACGGAACGATCGTCCCGTCCTTCTCCCGTTTCCCGTCCACAAACCCCGCTCTCTCGCTTCCTCCCTTCCTCGCTTTCTCGCTTCTTCGTTCTGCTCGATCCTCCCTCCGACGTTAACCCGCTCCTCTCGCCTCCTGCTCCTGGCTCTCCCGTCCCTGTCCCTGTCCCCTAACCCCTTGCGATAGCCCCTTGCCCCCTAACAGCGCGCTAGGTGCATCGTGGTGCATCGGGCGAACCTAGCGCACGCGCTTCACGCGCTGCTTACCTTTTACCATCCTCTCGCACCCACTCTCACCTTCTTCCTCCCCTTCCGCCACCCTCGGCCCCTCTCCCCGTCATTTCGCTACGTGTCCTTTCTGTTTCACCATTCCTTCCTCTTTCTATCTCCCTCGCTAAATTTTTCCGCGTAACCCTCGTGCGCTCCATCTGGTCATCTTCCTTCTATGTGACCCGATGCTATCTCCGGTGCTTTCTCTTTCTCCTTCGTTTCTCCCGAGACAGTTTCTGCTCGAAGAAATGTGTATTAGCCTTCCTAGCCAGTGCCTCTTTGGTTTTCCTCCTCGGTGAATCCTATCCCGTCTTCTTTTGTCTCCTCGTCTCCTACCTTCTCCATACACTTTTTTCCGTTTTTCTCTCTTCCCGGCAAGAGATTCATTCGTCCCTTCCCCTCCCCACCCCCAGCGTACCGTTTGTTACACTTGTTGCGAGGATGTTGGAGCCACTTTCTTTTTTCCCGACCTTTCTCGCTCGTCCCTCGAGCTCCATTCCAAAAGATTACGCCTGCCTTCCTTAATTACTTTTCTCGCGCTTTCAGCGTTTCCCGTTTCCGTCGCAACCCCCGCGCGGAAATTAACCCTCAGTTCTTACGGTTGTTCGCGCGGCTGCACTCGCCACGGTTGCATCGCTGCTAATTATTTCGTGGAAGAAAAGAAAAGCTTTCGGGACAAGGCTGCTGTCGGAAGATGAATACATGCATTGATAAGGCGGCAACCGGGATCGTTCGAGTTCCGAAAAAAGCGAAATTTCACCCTTAAATTTCTTTCTTCCCGTTACATAAATTTCAACTTCAAAATCAGTCTCCGATTGCCCACGGAAAGTGGAAAAACATGCTTCCACACGGAGGGTGAAGAAATATTGTAATGATAAGGTGACTTATCTCGCGTTTGAAGATTTCGAAAGTTTTCCCAAGAAAGTTTTCAAAGAGGATTTTATGACGGGTCGAGGGTTGAATAACCTGTTGACCGGGTAACTTTCTGAACTTTCTGAACGCTCGCATAACCGTAATTAACGTTTTACTTCAAAATTCAGGGATCGAGAGAAATGAGCGGACTGTGGAATCGTTACCGCTTGCGACAGCTGTGCGATTTCAACTGGGATGGCCAAATGTTCGGTTTTTTCCAGAATTTACGTAATTGTTATAGTTTTTGGATTAATGGCGGTTTCGATAGCTCTATTGTTTCAGACGTCAAGTTGATTCGTAGTCCCCAGTTGACAGGTTAATTGATAAATAGAAACGCTCGAGACCCCGATTAACGCAAAACGCCGGAGGCGGTCAGGCGGCGTGCCGCCGCGGTGCGGTCTAGTGTGCGCCAACCTTTATACTGATTACTAGACTGCGGATCTTTATGCAAGATAAAAATTGTCTGTATCGATCGCAGGACACAGGAGCCAAATAAAAATTGTATTCTTCTTTTAATTATCCCATTAAGCTGAAACTAATACATTGATGTCGTTAAATATTTTTAACATGTCCACTTTTTGAAAATGTGCGTGACCATTTTTGTTATAAATGCATAAAATCCGCAGTCTACTGATTACCATATACAGTATACGTAGTGACCGCTTGCGAACCTTAACAGTAACGTTTTAGTAAATGAAATAGTTAACTCAATCATGAAAATGCAAGTTAACATATAACTTGAGATACGTTTAAATATGATAAAAATATTTTTCGATAGCCGACGTGTTAAACAGAGTTCAAAAGAAAGTAAACTGGATACGTGACACAACTGTTGCGCAAGACGGTAGCTTCTCGAGTGACATACAAAAGGGGAAAGGAATTGGTAGGAAGTTGCTGGTCGAGAATAGAGTTGGGCATTGTTTGAATAAAAAAGTCTACCAAATCAGGATCGAAGAAATCATGATGGGAAATTAGAAAGATAGTTTGAACTGTCATCACCTTTCAACCCCCCCTCTTGCACGCAAAAAGTAAACGATAGCAATTGAAAGGGAATTTTCAAGTTGAACAGCAACGAACTTACCCATTGTCTTTGATATTTGAACAATCTGTTTAAAATATTCGCGTCGATTTGCAAGCCGGAGTGAGAGTTAATTCAATGGGGTATACTTAGACGATGATTTCGCTCCCTAATGTCCACTTTGGCACTCGACGGTGTTGCGCTAGAGCCTTCCATCTTGGATGGCTCCGGAGTATTCCCAAACCATGAAGAAATCAAGGGGATTGCGCACGTTAACGTTGCGAAATCGCGGCGTATCCACGCATTCGATACGAAAGAATTCCCAAAAACCCTTCGCCGGAACGGACGGCTGGCAATTAGAAATCTGAAACCTCGCACAAAGGACAATCGCTGTAACCGTTCTTATCCGCCGGGAATATGTTCACACGTCCCGCTGAAATCACGGTCGCGTTTGGCGCGCGAGAGGAGATGAGATACATGCTTAAATAACTCGATACATTTTTTTCGTGTACATAATTCCACAGTTTATGAGAACGTAATTTCCATCCATTTATAATTTATACAAGAGAAACTGTTTATTTACGTGTTTGCGTGTCGGTCTCTCTCTCTCTCTCTCTCATTCTTTCTTTCACTCTCTCATTGTCTCTCTTTCACCCTTTCTCTCGCGGTCGCCTCGTTCACTCACTCGCTCTCTTTCTGTGTGTGTACAAACGGAATAATTTTATTCATGTCCTTGTTATAAACTCTACGTTGTGGGAACGAAATTTGCTTACAGGGGTTTCGAAAGATGCGCTGTACCACGCTGAACGAGAGGATTTCTAAGCCGAAAATTATTCTTTTATCTTCGCGCGATCATTGTTCGCGAACCGTTCGCGCCACCGACGATGAAAATCGCGATACAGGCGTGCTGTATGCTCGATGAATATTCTCCGCGAACTGACACGCGAGAATCGTCCAGAAACTGACAACCGAACACGCGTGCAGAAAAATGTACAAAAACTTGTTTTAAATCTAGATTATCCAAAGAGCAGTTGCGTCTTCGGGTCGAGATGAAATACGAATCAATTGAGGTTCGTCTTGTTCCTTTATTTATTCGAAATTATATGATACTGTATAGAAAGAAGACAAATCTGACATCCATTTCTGTTCCGTCTCGATCCGAAGATATGACACTCTATTTCGATAATCCTGTATAGCTAGTGCACAATATCCCTATACATGTTTTACTACTAGTCTGTACAATCATCTTTACCGAAACATTTCTGCTATCGCGACATCGATCTTTGGCCCGGGAGCATTCTGAACTGGCCCCAGGGGCAAACGACACCAGAGAAATACGCTATATCGACCTTGCTCCTTTTACGTAGAATGCCATGCCAGCCCGAAACCGGCAATAAATCTCTTAAGGTGTAGGAACAGATGAAAATTGCTATGACTACATGGAGGATACTAAACATTTTCAAACCCTTCGATGGGATTCGAAAGTTGTGTCACTGGCCAAACTTCACGGTTGGCAAGACTTTTGATTCTAAGGTACATCAGTGTCGCCAGGTGGAGAAAATCGAGGGGAATACAAGTACCCCCTCTCTGATGACCAGTCCAGTCTACGCCACAGGCACCGTGGTCTACGGTTTTGGTGGGGGACGTTGGAGTGTGCGCATGGTGCTGGAATGGGATAGTGGAAGGGAAAAAAGAGGGGAATGTGTGAGCTCCGTTTCGAGCTCATCTGGCGACACTGGAGTACATATCGCTGAGAGCTCACAAGATGATCCCTGGCAGGAATGCGGTGACGTAGGCAAGAATGCGCGCCCGATTGGTTAGCTTGGAAGGAGCGCGCCTTCCATTGGCCGAAGCTGTCACACAAAACAATAGACCCCTCTTGCCTCTGTGTCCCCTCGGGGATCATCTTGTCAGCACTCAACAGTACACCCTCAACGATCGTAACACGGCGAGCAACTTTTGTACAGCATTGCTGCTCCGCGTACGCTGGTGCACACTTAGACGTCCGCATTCGGCCCCGGTTGCGGACGCTTAGGGTCCTTGCCCACTAGACCGTACCCTCGGCGCGGCGGAGCGGAGCGGCGCGCTGTTTTGGATTGCCTCCTCTGTATTTCAATGGGAGTGCGCCCACTATACCTGATCAGAGTACAAAGAAACAGCGCGCTGCTCCGCCCCGCCGCGCCGAGGGTACGGTCTAGTGGGCAAGGACCTTTATGGGGGGGGGGCAAGGTTGCTTCTGCGAACTGTGAATTCAACCGAAGAAAGGACAGAGATATATTTGTAACATTGGGAGGGGGACACCGGCGGACACTTAAGCGTGCACTACGTACTGTGTGTGTCTCGTTAAATGCAAAAGAATAAACAATGACACGCGAAAAAATCGCGCTAGAATCGACGGCACGGTTCTCATTTTCTGGATGACCAACCAACGCGAAAGAGATAAATGCGGTCCCCTCGTTCCGTTCGCGATAGATCCGCGTAGATCGCGGGTACGATTGGTGCAACGCGCCTCTCAGGGAACAACACTGCGGGTCTACTACTGAATATCGCTAAATTGAATAGTCAACATCGTTACGCGACTGGCCCACGTCGCACAGTGTGCAATATCGCCCGAAACGCAGACAAAATGCAAGCGAGTGCTATTTTTCAAAGTAACAGATATTGTTTATATCAGTTGTAATATCGTTAGTTAATAGTTCAAAGTATAAGAAACCATAAAAGTTAATGAAAAAAAACCGATTACAACATTATGGAATCATAGTTGTATGTCGACTTTTATTAGATCGAATGATTTGAAAGATAATGAGAAAATATTGTACCTGTCTCGAATGTGTACGCTTGGATGAGTTCTGTTCATTGAAAATGGTACTTCTGTGATTAAATAATGAGATCAGAACGTTAGTATGACATTCCTGATTCAGTACAAGAGCGTGCAGAGCTTAAACATTACGATTTTGCGTAGAGAAGTCACATTGACCAACTCTTAGTTTCATTTAATACGTGAGAAACACGAGATAACACGGCGGTTTCGCATGGAAATTATTACTGAATATGTCTATACTAATATGCGAAAAGAAAATTTTGCCGAAGTTTACCCAAATAAAAGATACTGCTGTTGGGAGAGACTTGTCCTGGATTTATTACACTAACGTTTCTACGTATATGGCATAGATGCAATAAATCCAGTCAATAAGTATACTTAAAATATTATTTAAAAATTTCTACTAACAAGAGAGTATTCTTAATCTGATCAGCAATGAAATGTATATGATATTAATAAATTATTCATGTTTGTAATGTAAACGTAATGTTATTAGATGCATCCTCTGTTACTCTGATTTATGTTGCCGTTCGAGAATCCAAGGTTTTAAACTTCGATTTATAAGCAATAGAAACCCATGTTTTTCTAACCATAAGATAAGATCGGTAAATATCGCGTGACACGGGTCCTAATTGCCTTTTTCGGTCCGGAGCAGATCACAGTCGTCAGTCGCTAGTCGCTACTGTCGCTAGTCGATCGTAGATCCGTGTATCGTGCGTTACTTTAGTCCAGGGATGAGCAACCCCCGGCCCGCCACACTTTCTCGTGCGGCCCTTCAAAGATTTTACATTTTGACTTTTAAAAATTTCTACCGCGTCCCATTGTTCTACAAAAGACACATACAGTAGCGGATAAAAGTGTAAGACCGCTCTAAAAAAGACGATAACTATTTTAGTATTGTACTATACGATTTGTACTTTTTTAGGAAGCTAGAACAATTAGTTTACTACAGGATGTGAAAAGAAATTTTTTCAAAAATTGCAATTGAACGGAATCGTTGAAGAAATGCTAAAAGTTGAATTTTTAACTTTCTTATCTGGGCCTATATTGAAAATTTAAAAAATACGTTTTGTAGATCTGTGTCAATTAAACATATTCTGAATATTTCGTCAAAATCGGTCGACGTTGCAATGAGCTACAAATGTTTACAGATGGTAAAAATTGCAGATTTTCACGATTTTCGACCTCTAACTGCAATAAGGATTCTTATATCTTTCAATGCCTGTCGTTTTGTCCCGCATCAACCGATTTCGATGAAACTTTCACAGTGCATATACTTGACACAGATCTACAAAACGTATTTTTCAAATTTTCAATATAGGCCCACATAAAATAATTAAAAATTCAACTTTCAGTATTTTTTCAACAATTCCGTTCAATTGCAATTTTTGAAAAAATTTCTTTCCACGTCCTGTAGTGAACTAATTGCTCTCGCTTCCAAAAAAAGTTCAAATCGTATAGTACAATGTTAAAATAGTTATCGTATTTTTTAGAGCGGTCTTAACCTTTTGTCCGCTACTGTATATCTTTCGCCGTTTTTTTAATAGCATTTCTATTAACGAGTGTTTTATTTCTGTAATTTTTTATACTAGGTTTATTGTGTTAATAAAGAGATAATTTCATTTCATCATTCAGTCTTTGTATTACCATAAGTTTCTTACATGCGGCCCGCACAATATTTTTAAATTTGTAGCTGGCCCGTTGTAAAAAAAGGTTGCTCATCCCTGCTTTAGGCAAAATTTTATAAAAAATACATAAACTATGTAATATATAAAAGATGTTTGTACACATAAAGGTGTTTCTTCGATATCTCTTATATCAAATGATAGTAATTCTACATATAGTTCTGCTTCAAACAAATAAACTATGAATATTACTGTTTGAATTTATTAATATCCTATCACTTGTTCTTCAATTGTCTTGTATTATGTGATAACATGATAAAATTTTAATACAGAATCCAAAACTTCATTATTTTATTAATGAAAATTAATAAACGGTTACGTTAAACATTAATCTGGTATTAGATTGTTAATCAGCAGCATAAGAAACCTTGGTATACCAAGTGAAGAGTTTCGTGAAAATCAAGCAACAATTTCATATTTTGTCCGCGTTACGGGCGATGTTGCACACAGTGCCGGATTAAGCAAGCGCGGGGCCCGTAGCAAATGTTATGGCGGGGCCCAAGGCTTTGCATCAGGGCCGCTCGTGTGTAAATGTAGCGCACCTTTGCGACAACCACAATAAATGAGCTTTTTTTAGGAACACTATCTGTGCCCTCTGGCATAGACAGGCGCTCATGTATCGGCCCTTGTTTGTATGGCGCGGGGCCCGTAGCATTTGCTACTCCTGCTACGGGGCTTAATCCGGCCCTGGTTGCACACTGTGCGTCGTTGGATAAAAACTCTGTCCTGAAATGATCGGTGACGTGTTCATAGAAACCCGTAGAAAATAAATTGTTTCCTACACCTGGCTCTGTCCGCGTGTTACAGCTGCGTCTCAGAAGCTATCGGCAGACACGGCGGTCACGTGAATAAAAAATAATGCTACTTCGCACAGAAGTATTGTCAGGAAAGACAGCGATCGATTCCGTCGGCGTGTGTCGCGGAATTTGCCGGTTCTCAAGAACAATCGGTATAGTGTTATTTTATTTTTCTATTGTTCGTCGAACGCACACTGGATCGATTATACCGCCGAAATACACACTCTGTCGTCGCATAAATCCTGCTCGAAATTTGCACCCGTACATTATACGCTTGTATACATACTGGCAATGCACGCAATTACGTCAGGCAAGGCAGTGATTATAGCATACATGTTTTTTGTTGGGTCATTTCACGTCTGATCGATCAGAATTCAGAAATTACCAATTTGCTGCACGGGAACTGGCCGATCTTTTGTTTAACCGCTATTTGTTTACGATCGATTACTCGCACTTTCGCCAACGAGATCATTTCGAACGTAATTATTGCTCGGCTGAGTCGTGACTTTTCGCACTGTGACTTTTTCCATAGAATCTTAGGAGAAGTGGGACTCTTTCTAATCTCCGTACGTTATATTTGATCTGCGGGGTCCTGATCCCGCACTTATAATGTATGTACTAGTATATCCCTAGCAATCGCGATAGCCTAACAGTTAGCATACTCTTATGTTAACATATTCTCTTATTAGTCAGGGAGGAAATGTTTGATTCCGGTTTCAGCAAGTTAGTACTATAAACAGTATACATATTTGTAGAAACGTTCGCAGTGTAGTTACAAATAATTATATCGCTCGTCTTTGGGAAAATTTCTATTCATCGTAATCCTAAATGGTAGTGAATTAGATTGACTTCGTACAGCTTTATTGTCGTACGAAGTTGACATTCTTTAGAAAAGTACAATAGAAACGTAATGATCTCAATTGTAAGTTATATAAAAATATATATAAGTTTAAAAAACAATAGACACGATATTCAGAATAAAATCATGTATAAAATGTGATCGTTGATCAAGTCTTTAAAGGAACATTAAACGAAGATTCGTGACGTCGGAAAATTGTTAGCAATTTTCGTTCGCAAAAGTGCGAATCAAAATACATATGTCCATCAGCGAAAGTGGCCATTTTCTGTGCAACAACCTGGTACGTATTATCAAAGTTGCTATACTGTCTCAGTCAAGTATACATAGATCTCTTATTCCAATCAATCTGAAACTATCAATTGATTCTTACACACATTATACCCTATCAATGATCGATGGATGGGGAACAGGGGAGGGGGCCGAAGGAGTCAAAACGAATGACCACATCAAAGGAATTCTATCTCGTGAATTCAACGTTAAATGACCCCATCGTACATTTCCCTACCTAAAAGTATTTAATATTTGTTTCTTTATTGTTAACATGATACACGTTTCTAATTCTCTGTGTCGCATAAACATTTATTATTCACGTCCACGGTATCGTTCTTTTTTTTCTTTTTTTTTACAGATAGCGTGTTTACAACGATACTAACTCATCTAATGACTTCTTTTCCCACTCTCTTTTTCTCTCTGTTTCTGCTCAACGTAATTCGGAACGGGTCGCGAGTTAATAAACTACGGAATCTACAAGAGTCTACCTTAAATAATTCGAATAATCCGATTTCGATTCGACTTCACGGCTATAGTACAATGTTACAAGCATGGTTTTCGTGGTGGATCGTCAATAATCACCGGCGGATCCATTCGGGTTTGTCCGCCTGGGCTGAGATCTAGCGATATAGATTAATAATGTCTTATGTCTTATATTATATGTAAAGTAAGATCAATCGATGAACGAGCAGTTCGGGTAATGCACGTTTCTTTCTGTTTTTTTTTTTCGTTGATTCAGAAACGTCGTTACAGATCCCGCGCCGTGTGGTTCCAATACGCTAACCCAAGTATAATTTAGTTTTTTTTTGTTTGTTTGTTTCACACGGTATACAGGACTCAGACTTTCTTAAACGTTAGTAATACATAATGCTTACTGCGTTTCTTTTTTTTCCTACCCTCGGTTAAATCAACGTGGCTTTGTCTGAAATCATATTCACGAGCTCTGAATTGTGTTCGTGCACGTTAAACATTTCGATTCATCAGGCACCCAAAAAAGGCTGGTCTCTAACACGGTTCATTCTTCTTGGGCAGTTGTTTGTCAAACGCGCAAGAAATGTATATTCGATAATGGTCCAAGGAATTTCATATTTCTCGGGATATATTTATTTGCTGAGGTGCAACTTTTAGGGGAAACGACAGCGACCCTCAATCCCCTTCGTAATTCCCAGTGTTACTCGTTAGTAGACCACAGACGTTTCTACCAATCGCTACTTTTGGAAATCAGAAATCATTTTACGAAAACCAGCGTTCACTGAATTAGAAGCACAATGACAACGGTAATGATTTACGTGTTTGTTTCGTTGTGCTCTACGAGTTTACGTTTCTTATTATTACATAATGTAGTCTGTTTATTAGACATACTATTGTATTGTCGTGTGATGTCATACATACAAGACACATTCGTCTGCACAAGAGGGTCATTTTCGAAATATTGATTCAAGGTGTTAATACGAAACAGTCAAAGTAGATTAACACATTCAGGCAGTTTAGATATTAATAGCTTGTTATAGTTAAATCGATCAATTTTGTTAAAACGTTTATCATTGAAGCAGACCCTGCAGCTTGACAAAAGATCAAGAATCACCACATGATCATGCTGTTTATAAAACATCATTCTGATATGTATAATATGTATTATTTTAGGAAAGACAGTCCGTGTTAATGAATCCCAATTTTCCCGAAAATACCCTCTACCCTCCATCTTCTTAGTTTCTCTAAATTATTTAATAAATGTATTCTTTTGTGTTATATTAAAACCATTCGTTTTTCCAAATCAAAATCTTATACAATCGATAACTCTAAGCACGTGACCATACCACCTCCTATATTTGTTAATAGCGACAACATGATCATATAATAAGTATTCACGAATCATCTGAATATGTTAAAAGGAACGACTAAATGTGATCTCAGCGAACTATCCATTCAAAGTCCTCGTCGTTAAAGAAACACCAAGAAGAAACAAACACTTTCCACTGATCAATCGGATAAAGAGGAAAATAGCTTTCTTGGGAACCCAATGAGTCGTCCGAAGTTATTAACAGAATGAAGAAATGTGATAAGAATAAGAGTGAGAGATACAAGAAAGTTTATCGACACAGTATCGACACTTCAAATCATATTCCATTATCTGTTCCGATTAGCTAGTTGGTTAGCGGGCATCGTAATCTGCTACGACCCCCAATTCGAATTCGACCGGACGCGGACGATGAGAAAAGGACATGCAGCACACATTGGTAACAAGCTCCTTGTACTTTCCTCAAGCGTAGAGTTATTTTTAAAGAAACGAGAACTAGATTATTACGTGGAGAAGAATTGGAGAATCGCAGCAGGATGAATCCTCCGGTCCTCCGGTGCACGGGTCGGGTCTACAGGATCCAGAAAGAAAACTGGGATTCAGCAGTGGCGGCCCCCAAGTTAGAAATAGAAATTGCAAGAAATCTCTCATAAACTAATTAACAAAAAAGACAAGTAATGAAAAATATCCCGGGGCCCCACGCGGCCGCTTAATCCGCTTACCGTTAAACCCGCCACTGGGATTCAGGGTTAAGTTGCTGGGAGACCCTGCGGGTACACTGTTGGAAGCGCTGTCTACCCGTGCACCAGAGGGTTGAAGAAACAGAAACACGACTGAATCGAAAAAGATGTGAAAACATGGCAGGGTTAGGAGACAGGTGCTGCGTTACTAACCTCTTCTTCGGAGGCTTGAGTAAAGGCCGCAAGTGGCTGT
This sequence comes from Lasioglossum calceatum, assembly GCA_963966675.1. NCBI lineage: Eukaryota > Metazoa > Arthropoda > Insecta > Hymenoptera > Halictidae > Lasioglossum > Lasioglossum calceatum. Next base: position 20,414,194 of record OZ016541.1, read on the forward strand.
TGGGCTTGCGGCGGAGCGGCGGATGCACTGGCAGGATGTGCCACGGCTTGTTTAACCATTTTAACAGCGTCCTGCGTCGCTTGCGCCGACTCAACCCTCCTAAGATAAGCAGCATCCTTTTTAGGTGGTACCACCGGTTTATTCGGCGGTACTGGAGGAGGAACTCCACGCGATATCGGTGGCTTTTTCGAGGACAGCATACCAGATGCTTGAACCGCCGAACCAGAGCCAACATGAAAACCAAGTTTGCCTGCAGTTTGCGTCGCCGGTATAAGTTTTACCGCGCCTCCCGGATTAACGGTAGCAGGTGCAACCACACGTTTCTCTATAGCCTGAGGAATGAATACACACGAGAACCGATTTAGCCTCAGGGCTAGCCCTTTCATATCACCTCACTATATTAGAGTGCATGTAGCGATGGGTCTTCGTGCCATTCGAGTCTCATCGATCCTCGAAAAGCTTGAGCCATTCGAACCTCTGAGCATTGAACCCCTTCCTCGCAGGCTCTTTTTTTCCTCCATTGGTTAAAAACAGCCGAACACGAACCGCTTGAACCACATACCCTACCTTCTCCACAGTTTTCAGCCCTCCAAGGGGCTGATTTTGTCGGCTGAGAATGTTACATATACAGTTGGATCACTGTTGGAACAAGGAGGTTGCAACTCGAGTTTCTCGACCGATTCGAGCTGACAATGCTTGAAGACTCATCGCTAGGTACACGTGCAACGGATAAAAAATATAGTGGCACATCCCTCTACCTTTTTCACCATAAGCTTCTTGGTTTCTGTACACTATATTTTAATGATAAGTAGACTGCGGATTTTATGGATTTATGACAAAAATGGACACGCGCAGTTTAAAGCAGTGGACGAATTACGAAGATTTAAGGACACCAGTTTATTCATTTCAGCTTAATAAGATAATTAAAAGAAGAAAGAAATTTCTGTTTGGCTCCTGTGGCTTGCAATCAATGGAAACATTTTTTATTTTGCACAAAGATCCGCAGTCTAATGATAAGTCGATATAATTTGATTGCACCACTATGTTTTCGATCCACTGGACATTTAGAGCTGGCATCTAAAGAAAACTAAAAGGAGGAATAATTACACCAAGACACCGATCCAAAGCAAAATAAAAAAAGTGAAAATAATAGGTGACTGAATTGTTTAGAGTGGTAGTAGATATTTTCAATGAAGATCATTCATATTGGTACCTAGATAAAAGTATAATGTGATTCCTGGCAACAGTAAGTAAATCATAGATACCAGCATGAATTAATATTATTGTATGTAACTTGGTATGTAATGTTATTGTAATAGGAACCATTGAAAAGTAATATAGGACCTATTCGGCGAAAGATATCGATAACAGAGTATTCGAGGAATTCGAGTCTTCTATTGTGAAAAATGTACAATAATCTACTTTCATTGTTAGGATAGTACATTATACGATTCGAGGAGAATAAAAGATATACAACCAAACCATGTAAAGTTAGCAGTAGCAAGTACAGGGTTGCAATTAGGAGGGCAAGCAGGGAGAATATGTAAATAAGGCTCAAAAGTGAGTTGCATACAGTTTTTTTAATTGAGGAAATAATCAATGTACATACTAAATAGTAATCTTATGTACAAAATAAGAATAGCATAATACAATTTAGATTTAAAATCTGCTCGTGTACTAACTTATATAAAATAATACAGTGTGGTATGGTCGGTATGAAGAAAATTTTACAAACAATGAAAACTCTATGTGTGTATGATGCAAACTAAAGAGATGCGTATTATGTAACCTATGTAGTAGAAGAAAATCTAATTTCACCTCTAACTGTACACCGTTAAATTATCACGGTCCAATAAATTTTAACTTTTTTTGGGAATTTCGATTCTCACTATGCAGTACTTATAGAGTCTTTTGCGCTTTCCGCATCTGTCTTTAATTTTTCTCCTAGACGCACAGTTTTTGAGAAATTTGAGTTTGAGCAATTGACATATTTTTCAACTTTGAACAAATATTGTGATGTTATTATAAAAGATATTGAATTGATCTTTACAGTAAAAGATTCCTTAGACTTTCCCGAATACAGTGATATATAATATTAATGCATTATGATTGTTTAAACATGTTTAAACGATCATTAAAGACGGAGGAGACACCACCTTTCGCACCAATTTTTGACGATATTTTTGAATTTATCTCAAAAAATAGGGGTCCAGCGGAAAATCGAACTATACCACGCGATAGAGCAGACTTTTATCTTGAGAAACCACCCTATTAAGTTTGGAACGTCGACGTTTTTTTCGAACCAGAAACCAAAACGACCGTTCTAGTGGTGAGCGCCACTGGCGGTAACTCATGTCAGGTGAAGAAATTTTGCTTTCTGGTTCGAAAAAAACGTCGACGTTCGAAACTTGAAAGGGTGGTTTCTCAAGATAAAAGTCTGCTCTATCGCGTGGTATAGTTCGATTTTCCGCTGGACCCCTATTTTTTGAGATAAATTCAAAAATATCGTCAAAAATTGGTGCGAAAGGTGGTGTCTCCTCCGTCTTTAATGATCGTTTAAACATGTTTAAACAATCATAATGCATTAATATTATATATCACTGTATTCGGGAAAGTCTAAGGAATCTTTTACTGTAAAGATCAATTCAATATCTTTTATAATAACATCACAATATTTGTTCAAAGCTGAAAAATATGTCTTTTTTTTAAACTCCATTTTCTCAAAAACTGTACGTATATGAGAAAAATTAAAAACAGATTCGGAATCAACGCGAAAAACTCTATAAGAATTGCATAGTGAGAATCGAAATCCTTTTTGTATGTTGGACAGTGAATTATTTGTTTCTATATGGTTCTCTATATTTTCATATGTAATAATAATAAAGTAATATTGAAAGAAATATGTATTGAATCCAAGACGTCTACATACAACGCATCTACAAGATATCCAGATGTAATCGTTATACCTAATGATGCAGTTTTTCTTTTCTACGTCACTTTATATGTATATATTTTACATTCTACTTTTGTATGTTGTATAAAAATGTAGAAAGTACGTATTGACTGTAATGTAAGTGTTATTCTAATGTATACATACATTTTTATTTTACCTAGTTCAATAATGGCACTCATTGTTTCTTTTGCATTGTAACAATAAGTACGGATCAATGACATACCCGTGTGTTAAATTAAAAGAAGAAACGAACCAGTTTTACCCCAAAGCAGTTTCTGTTTGTTACAATGTTGCATTAAAACGTTAAAACTAATAAGAAAAGTAAAAAATGCACAATCATTGTGTTCTCTAAGAAAGATGACAGAACTTATTTGTAATTATCACTGTTATCATGCAATAATTATATAAATAATGAACATATTACATAGAACATTCAGCTTTCATAAATGATAAGACTAGAACATCTTATGCATATAAGACAATATCAAGTTGCATTATTCCTAATGATTTCTCAGTTGAAGCACTCTTTTATTATAAATAATATAATATAGTTTAAAATATTACTTGTATGATCATTTCTATGCATATATTATATGTACTATATATTAAAGATATATAATATATAATATGGAAGTTTTATGTAGTTTACATACCCTTCCTGTATGCATTTCATTGATATATAGTAGCAAAATAAATTCTATTGTCGACTATAAAAATAGTAATAAAATATTCATATTGATTCAGTCATTAGTATATCAATATAGTTATATTTTTTTAAATATAGTATACAGTATGTGATTCAGAATTTGTCAGTCAATCTTGAGTCTAATCGTCTATCAAGCATCTATATTTTTGCTGAATCTTTTATATCTGATTTTACTTTGTAGTGGTCTTCGTTAATTGTTTGTATCATTTAATCAGTTTACTATTATCTAGTTTAGAATATACGTATGTACTATTAGTTATGACATTATTTATAATGCATTTTCTAAAGATCTCATACAAGTCTGGTGCATAAAAAATAATTACATATTAAAAATCAAGATAAAATGTTGCAATAAAACACATAAGACATTTTTATATCATAAAATGTATGTATTCTCATATTAAAGTAGAATGAAAAGAAAAATGAAGATAATTTACCTGTGTATCTGAAGAAGTTATAGTCTCCCCACTGGTAGACGTAATGTTGGACGCGTACGTGACCCCACGTAATGCTTGTCCAGGAGTTACCGATCTAGCAATCCCAGTAGCTATAAGAAAAATTTTGACAGGTTTTGTGTAAATTGACTTTTATAGTACCTGTACTAAAAATATAAAAATATTGTAAAAAAGTAACGCAATGAATATGTAATACAAATTTTGCATTCAACATGCAGTTGAATGAACCAGCAGTGAATAACAGATTTTGGACATTAGCATGATCTTTCTAAGAATATAAGAATGCAATTTATTCTCTTAAAGAAGATATGTCCAAAATATTTTAACTGTCTATATCTTATTTCAACTTTAGGGTAAGACGAGCTGTTCTTACTTGGACCGCTGACAGGAACACTAGATACCGTGGCAGTGGGCTGAACAACTTTGCTACTAACCATTGGCGTCCCAGTGCCCAATACTGTGCCTTTCACTGTACATAAAATATAATTTTAAAAGATCAATCATTATACAATTACTTTCTATTCGTTACAGTTATATCGAGCAGTAAAATTGAATTGTACTATGTATCATCTTGTAGTATCTATTATACGTTACATACTTGTTTGCGGAGCACTAGCAGGCCTAATCGTAGGTATAGCAACCGAGTTAACCGGTTTGGCTGGAGGAGGTGGCGGAGTCGTACCCACTCCTCTCGGAGAACCACGTGCTTGAGATTCTTTCAACACATCCATTTCGTTTCTAAGTTTTTCTAATTCTAATTCAAGATCTTTCACCCTTTTCTCTTCTTTCGCTAAAGCTTGTCTATACTGTTGCCTTTCAATATCGAACTGTGCGAGTTGTTTTTCTAACTCCGCTTCCATTTGCAAGGATTTCTTACTTTCTTCTTCGAGTCCTTCGGCCATGGAATCTATTCGCACTTTTTCCTCGCTTAGTATCTGTGCCAAATCCTCCGATCTCTTTCTTTCCTCTATATATTTCATGATTATTTTTTTACGTTCAGCCAATAGAAGAAGTACTATTTGCTTTTGTCGTGTTTTCTCTTCCTCTTGAGCATCGTTTGCTTTCTTTAAATCTAGTTCCAGTCTTTTTTTTTCTTGCTTTTCTAATTCTAATTCTTTCTTCAATCGTGTCCTCTCTTTTTCAAGTCCATATGTAATATCATCACCTTGGGCAGTATCGTGCTCGTGTTTCCGTTTCTCTTCTTCTAATTCCTTAATTACCTAAAATGAAATAAATAGAGATTGCACGGGAAAAACGTTGTTCGCAACATAACGTAACAAAAGCATTATACATCTGAAACGAATAACATACTGCTCTGTGTCTAAGTTCGGCATCTTTAAGAATTTTGGTCATCCTAGACTTCATACGTCTTTGTTGTTGAACAAGTGCTTCTAAACTAGCAACTTGTTGATGTATTTGATTTGATTCGTGTCCCATTAATCCTATGTCTCCTATTAACCCCATATCCCGAATAAGCGCAGCATGCGGATCTGTGCTTTTACTCATATATTGAGTATGTAGTAGATGTTTCAATTTCTCTGACTAAAATTTAACAAATATATTAGTTGCATTCTTAACGAGGTTTTATATTATTTCCAATTATTTTAATCGTTTGCAACATCCTCGTTAATCGATTATACAAAATAACTTTACCTTTAATACTGCTATTACAATATCCCTTGCCTGTAACTCTCCTTCAAGATGTCCTAACAATTTCAATAAATCACTTTTGCTCAGGTCCATTTTTGGATTACGCTATAAGAAAGGTCAAAAAATTACTACCGACAAAATTGTGACTTAATATATAGAGCGGCATATAATATGCGGACAATAATTTGATAGATAGTTTCTACGGAGCAAGAGAATACACAAAAATTATAATACATCCTACTTGATTTTGTCTTTGAGTTGTAGCAAGTTTTGTAACGCTAGTTACAAAGTAGTAGTTTTTCCTTTGTGAAAATACTTTGCAAAAGAATTAACTAAAAACAATTTTTGACAAAGGTAAGCGGATAGAATTCATTCCTGATGTTTTTCAAAATTTAACACAGCGAATGGGACACTCTATATATTAAATACAGAAGTGAAATCAGACTTTGGAATACATTTGAGCAATGAATGCGTAGTCCGACTTAAAAGCGTTGTAAGTAGACTGCGGATCTTTATGCAAAATAAAAATTGTCTGCATCGATTGCAAGAAATAGAATCCAAATTATTTCCTCTCTTAATAATATTAATGGATGAGAAATCATATATTGACAAGTTCAATTTCCAAAATTTTCCTACAATTTCGAATTTCCCAATTTTCCTATAAATGCATGTGTAGAGATCCGTGGTCTAGTCGTAAGTAATAAGTAAACTGCGGATCTTTATGCAAAAATAAAAATATTAAGAGAGAACATCAATTTATATTTTACTCCAGTTTGTTGCAATTCAGATAGAAAATTTGTATTTTGCATAAAGATCAGCAGGCTACATAGCAATAAGGAAGCACGTACTTTCAACGTATTTAACGAATTTTTGTCGAGTGCTTCTACATTGTTGGGTTGCAGAGTTTGTTGATGCTGTTGCTGCTGCTGTTGCATCGGGGACGGGGACGGGGACGGGGACGGTGACGGCGACAAGGACGGTGACGAATTTTGTTCGTAAGGTTGCGAGGATGGTGTAGAAGCGAGCGACTGCATCTTCGTAGTACAGACCGAGGTGGTCGTCGTCGGTCCGGATGGTCCGGATGATCCATTCGCCGGTGAATTAGTTGAACTCACGGTCGTAGCATTTTGACTTTGCGATGCCATTTTTGAAAAAAACGAATTACCGAGGAGGATCTACCCCTGAAGAATATGAACACTCTCAGGGGCAGAATACTTTGAAGGTACTCGAATGAAAGTATTCCGCAGTTAAACCCGTTTCAACCTTCGGTATTAATACTTTCATTTGAACAAGGAAGGCTCCGGCCTCAAGAGCCATCAACCTAACCCAGACCTAACTCAGAGCCAACTTTCAGGACGCTCCACATCGCTTCACGACTCCCGTATCCCTTTACGAACTTACTTAAACGATGCCGAACAACTTAATCCGGCATTTAACTTTATACGCGATTATTGATAAATCAATTACAAAACGTAATTCACAGACAGAAACTTATCTCGTGAAAGGTGCTACACACGAGATCATTCATTATCGATTATTTGTTATCGAATAACACGATTCAGAAATTCGACTTCGACCTCGAATAGCGGTAAATTTGAAATATCTGCGCAGACCAAATCGTTCTACTCACAATCAGTTCTATTTACTTGTATGAATTATTTATTATTTTCTTTCGAATTTTCTACAGATCTTCTATCTCTTTTTGCGCGATTTATTTTTAACATTTCTTGTCAACATATATTTTTAAACATATCATAATATGTTTACTAATATTTACGATGCTTGAAAATATGTTTCTTGCTTCATTTTCTTTTAGTAAGTTTGGGAATAATAAGAAGCATTTTGAGATACATTGATAAAGAACTTCTTATCTGTTAAAAATGTACGATCCCCTATTTTCTCATTTCCGTGTGGTCATCGATAACAATGAACTACTTTTGACAAATTTGGAATCTTATCAGTTTATCGATACACACGATATGTCGATGAAAATTTCGGCAGTAAAATGAATCACCGCGTGAGCGGTGAAACACCTGTGGAGAATTTAACTCTCACCATGTCAAATTTCGAAGAAACAAATAATTTAAATTCGTCGCTATTCGTCGATTTCGAAAATTACGAGGACGATTTTTCTGAATCCAAAAATGGACATACAATTTCTGAACAAACGTAAGGACATTTAAGGACTAATTATTTTCAAATTTGTATTAAAGAGTCACATTTTATTCATATTAATACTTCTAATATGTTACAATTTAAATTTGCACTTGTTTATAATTTGTATCGCTTGATTTTAGGGTCGAACGAAATGTTTTACCATGGGATATATTTAAAGAAGTCCCAACACAAAAAGAAAGCACATCGATGCAAAATAATGAATGGTTGGGTTCTGTTATGCGTATTATTAAATTTCTCATGTACAGTCTCATTTTCATCGTTATCCTTAGCTGTAGCTTAATTGCCAAATGTGCAGTCCTTTTTGCAGTTTCGCAACTCGACGAAGAACATACTACGCAACTGTGCGATTATTATTCAGGTATTTTTTAAACGTTATTTATAGATGAGTGATGTTTATAAGTATCAGTTTTCTATTTTAAAATGCTTTTTAAATTATTATTGCTGCAGATATTAAGGAAGATTTGAATGCAAAAATTTCCAGAGAGGGTAGAACAATCTGGACATGGTACATCATCTTTATGTTCCTCGTACCGGAATGTTTCAGCATTTTACAGTCTATATGGTATTCTATTTTCAAAAAAAATGAGAAGATGCCCAAGATACAAAATCTAGCAATATTTCTTGCATTGGAAACTCTTCATCCAATTGGTTTCGCGCTGTTACTTTTCTACAGTCTACCAAGGATTAACTCTGTAGAAGCTGCAGCAATATGTAGTTGTATATCTTTCGTACCTGTTCTAATAAGTAAGTCAACGTTCTTTATATTCTAGTAATTTATATTATAATTTTAAAACGCACACGTCTTTTATTACAGATTTACTCTCCCAAAATTGGAAGTATACAGGAACATCTAAAATGTTCATTTTAGTTATATCGTGCAATATTTTAGCATTACTTGCCCAAGGATCTGGATTGGTTTTACCTTTGTTTATACATCGTAATACGAATGGTACTCTGACGTGGGTTCTTCCTGTATCGCTTTTATTATCTTCTTGTCGTTGGTGGCTCAACTATGTTTCCGATCATAGTTATTGCGGTAAACAAAAAAAACCATTTTTTTATGTGATCTATTCGCATTGTATTATTCGCATACCAAGATTGTTAACTAACTATCTATTGTTTTGCGAACAGGTCTTATAAAGTTTTTAGCAGCAGTAAGAACAGATTTAGAAAATAGCCGTCATTTGTTACAAGGATACATAGCATTTTGGAGATGTTTGATATTCATTTCTAGTGCCCTTGTGATTTCAATTTTTCAAGGAATTCAGTTTCGAGAATTTTTCAAATTTCTAGGAATGAGTCGATACAATGTGGAATTAGTTCCATTTTCAAATTCTTCTTTCTTTGGAAATACGCTGAACACAGTATTCTACTTTGGAGACAACGAATTTCAACAAGAAGATCCTTACACTCTCACTGTAAATACATTAGCACCTTTATATACTTTTTTAATTCAAATTTTCTGTGGATTTCTCGTATATAGAATAGGTGAGTACAAGATTTTACAATAATTATATATGATACAACAATTCATTGCAATATCTAATTATTCTCAATATTATTATAGCAATATTTGCATATAAAACACAGATGCACAAGTTTGGTGTTGCTCTTCCGATAAGTTTAGTTACACCAGGGACGATATTCTTAATAATAACGTTTTGTATTATAAGAAATGGAGATTCATGCGTGTTTCGTGATATCCTATCGGATTATCTATTTTTTAAAGAACCCATGTATAACGATATAAAAGATTTTATCCTAAGCTGGCGCATATGGTGCTGGATAATATGGTGGTTATCTGAAATTTGGATCTCGCTACAATTATGGTACGATCAAAAAGAGAAACTTGCTCCTGTGGAAAAAATTTTCTATAATTCAACGTACGATTCTCTTATGATCGATCAGTTTATAGGATTGAATAAAAGAAAGTATCAAATTTACAATGCCGTTGAGAACGAAAAGCATTTCGATTTGACTAAGCAATTCAAGGTATTCAATGTTTCGTTCTTCTTCGATAAATCAAACCTTTTATAATCTTGATGTATTTAGAATAAAAGATGATTTCAGGCTGACCGTATACAAGAAATGGAAAGATCAAGTAATTCTGACTCAGGTTTTTCAGAAGAAAATACTAACAAGAAAAATGCCTGCGCCACTCAAATTTATGCGTGCGTTACTATGTGGCACGAAACTAAAGAAGAAATGATGGAACTGATTGGAAGTATATTACGACTAGATAAAGATCACTATGATCTGAAAGATAAAGACTACTATGAATTAGATAGTAAGTATTAAATTAATGATTAACATGATTTAAATGAAAGTAATTTAATCGTTATTTCAGCACACATATGTTTTGACGACGCATTTTGCTGTATACACGGTTGTATCAGATCCTGTAATCACTTGGAACATGAAACACAAATAAACAAGTATGTGACAACATTTTTGGAAACTATGGAAGAAGCTGTGAAAGAAGCTGTTGGCATGCATCCGATATCGCCAACCAAATATCCAACACCCTACGGTGGTCAACTAATCTGGACTTTACCTAGAAAGACACGTTTAACGGTACACCTTAAAGATAAGAATAGAATACGACACAGAAAAAGATGGAGCCAGGTATTTTAACATCGTTAACTATTCGATGAAACTTTTATCGATGTTTAAACTATTGACATCTAACGTTCGACACAGGTCATGTACATGTATTACCTTCTTGGCTATCGCTTGATGGACCCAACGATCGATGTCGATCGTAAAGAATTAATAACAGAAAATACTTACATTCTAACACTAGACGGTGATGTTAATTTTCAACCGGTAACTGTCAAGGCATTAATCGACTTAATGAAGAAAGATAAGACATTGGGTGCAGCCTGTGGACGAATTCATCCAGTTGGAAAAGGTATTTTTTACAACTAGTAGTTATTATGTACATTGAAATAAAATGAAACATTTTTGTACAGGTCCAATGATTTGGTTTCAAAAATTTGAATATGCCATAGGGCATTGGCTTCAAAAATCGACAGAACATACTACAGGTTCGGTTCTCTGTAGTCCTGGTTGTTTTTCTCTTTTCAGAGCAAAAGCTTTAATGCAACGTAGCGTCATAGCAAAGTATGCAACTAGATCGACCGAACCCAAACATTATATTCAGTACGATCAAGGAGAAGATCGATGGCTTTGCACGTTGCTTTTGCAAGCTGGTTGTAGGGTAAAATTTGCGTTATACTATATATTATTATAAAAATCTTTTTATCATGAATTTACATAAAATTTTAATTATGAACCTTTTATTATTTATTATTTCATTCCCTTAGGTAGACTATTGTGCAGCTGGAGATGCTTATACACATGCTCCAGAAACATTTAAAGAGTTTTATAGTCAACGTCGACGATGGATCCCATCCACTATGGCTAACATATTTGACTTATTAAATACATCGAAAGAAACCAGAAAATTGAATAGTAATATCTCTTGGCTCTACGTTGTATATCAATGGATATTGACAGGTAGGTTCCTAAAAATAATTAATAAAAAATAAAAGGTAATATATAAATATAAATTATATTTAAACGCTAAGCATAATTTTGTAGGTAGTACTATCATCGGACCATCTTTTATTTATTTAATGATGGCTGGTGCATTTGTCACCTCTTTCCAAATAGACAACTGGACAAGTTTTTGGTTGAATTTGATTCCGATAATTGTTTTTCTAATCATTTGTTTCTTCTGCGAAGATCGTATACAGGTAATCGGTTGAATCATTACGCGTATTAATGTGCAACATAGATTCAACTAGTTTAAAAGAAATTATAAAGCGCACAATTGAACTGCATGATCATGTTTTGCAGCTTATCGTAGCCGAGATTATTACTGTTCTATATGGCTTAGTAATGATAGTTGTATTAGTTGGAATACTACTAGAAGTAGCAGCGGAAGGAAGCTTAGCACCCAACACCCTTCTCTTTTTTATTGTGATTAGCCACTTTGTGCTAACAGGTTTTATGCATCCGCATGAAATGTCATGCCTGAATTATGGAATCATTTATTATATTACGGTACCGTCGATGTATATGTTGCTTATTATTTATTCTATTTTCAATGTACATAATGTTACATGGGGTACCAGAGAATCCAAGCAACAGATAAAGGTACATTTTTATGAAACAACATTTAATTTATTAAATAGTTTATTAATTATAATTTTACTATTACAGTCATCGGAGGAAACTAATGATACGCAACTCAGACAAAACGACAAATTTCGAAATAATTGGAGAAAATCGTTTGTCAATTCTTTCAAATATGATTTCTGTAGAAACAATTCAAAAAAACAAGAGGAATATTTACAGTCTATTTACAATGCAATAAATGAAATTAATATTCGTTTAGAGAAAATAGAAAGGTAATTAATACAATTTTAGTTTTTCATTTTTATAAATAAATTAATGATTTAATAGATTTGTTAATCTTAAATTGGTATATAGTAATTATAGGATCGGCAATATATCAAAAGATAATGCAGAAGTAAGCAGCGACAATGAAACTAGTACACACGACGATAAAAATGATCACGCTATCAAAGATGAATTATATGCGAACGCAGATTTGGAAAGTACAACTTCGATACAATCGTATAATTCTGGTTATAACGAATACGCCAATTATTTAATAAGTCCTCGTTGGCTTCAAAGTAACCACATGGAACATGGAAACGTAGATTTTCTATCTATATCGGAAGAAGAATTTTGGAAACAATTGATCGCAAAATATTTACATCCTATCGAATATGATATAGAAGAACAAGTATGATTCCTTAAAAACTTAATTATAGGATAAGAAAATGAGCAATTATAGTTTTGAAAATATCAGAATATCTGAAATTTCTTTCAGGAAAAGATTGCGAAGGGATTGATACATATACGGAACGAGTGCCTTCTGAAATTCTTCACTTTGAATACTTTGTTCGTAGTAGCAATTTTTTTGTTACAAATTAATAAGGATATTTTACACTTTCGATGGCCTTTTTCTGTTAAATACAATATAACGTTTGACGATGTCAGAGAGGAAGTAAGCTTTAGCTTTTTAATTAGCATTCTAATTTGTAACGTGATAAAAATTAATTATAATTTAACGTTACTTTTCAGATGCACATAACAAGGACGTATATGCATCTAGAACCGATAGGATGTCTCTTCATAATTGCATTTGTTATCATTTTATTTATTCAATTTTTAGCGATGCTGGTTCATAGATTCGATACGTTTACACACATTATCGCCAATGTTAAATTAAACTGTGGCAAAGTAATATAGTCTTACGTTTACTATCCTGTAATTCCATACCTTAGATTACAATCGTTTCATAGATTAAATTTTATTTTTCAGGGAAAAGATCTATCGGATGATTCGATCGCTACTAAACATATAGGAGATATAGCAGACGGACTCCAAAATGCGATAGAAAATGAAACAATACATACTATGGCAAATACTAGAATGTCATATTCAGGAACGCAGAGAACTATTCAAGGATTGATGGAAGATGTTGAAAATCCTCCAAAGACGTCTCGCAATTTTGAAGTTCTTTCCCAAGGACAATTAAAACAATCTGCCGAATCTGGTATTAACTTTAAATTATTATATTTTATCATATTTCAGACGTTTTATTTCATTTATAATATAATTATCTTAGGTTTGTCTAAAATAATATCTTCAAATGTATCAAAAAATGCGACAGAAGCACTTGAAAAGCGTCGTTCTAGAATTGTAAGAGGACGGAGGAAAAGATTCGCTCGAAATACTACAACCGATAACAGTGAAAATGATGAAAGACCAAATTATGATATAAAAGATATAGATAAAGCATTAGGAAATCATAATTATGACAATCCAGCCTATCTGAACGATAAAGAAGATTAATGTTCGTGTACTACATGTTTATTTTTAAACTCTTATATAAAATAAGTGACTAAGTCTTCTCTTACGTATTCAGACATTTAACTTTATTACTATTTTAAAAATCTGACATATAAAAGAGTATACTTTTTCGTTTTGTGTACCTTTCTGTGTCACTTTCAGTCACTTTCAGTCACTTTCTACCTTATCGGTCGGAAGTCGGAATATAAATAAAGAAAAAGTGCTAATATCACCGACGAAATGTTGGATAGACCAGCCACCTTATGCCGTTTCGTGTCGCACGATCTGCAATACCGACTCTACCCAAATAGAACAACTGAGAACAACCAACTGGTGAACTAGATTACAGCACACACCAGAGAGGATATTTCTGCACTGCACTGCACTGCACACACAACATAACTCTTGAAACGGGAATATTAGAGAGAATCATAGAAATTACTTTGACATGCTTCTAGATGTTTATTCTTGCAAGAGAAAATATTACAGCAATTTTAAAGTCTGTCAAAATAAATGTCGGGTACAGAATAATTCACAGACTCGTCTGTGCTTTTATTACGCACTGGAGACAGTAGCAGAAAGTAGTATAAATCGAGGATATTACCGAGTCAATAGCTACGAACTTGAAATAGAATATTTAAAAAGTAAATAAGTAAAGTAAGAGAAGTGTCTGTATACTATTATTTCATCGATTACAATAATTATACATATACATCTATTATATTGCGTAAAGAATATATATATACAAGGTGTATCCTTTTTACCATTATTAAAAAATATGCAAAATTCTAATTTGAGTAGACTTTAACATGTAGAGGCTTTCCAATGGTTAGTTTTTCATGTTGGATATTGGACACGATACAAAAAATTAAAATGTGATTGTAAACTTATTTGAAAATGCAAAAAATGGAAGCGAAACAATGCGAAAAAAGGCACATATAGATATATGGTCACGCGACGTCTCGTTAAAGCGGTGCGATCAAAGTTTTTTCATGATCGACGGATTAAGATGTTTGACAAAATCAAAGGTGGTTCGACTCGCAAAAAAAAATTTGACCCGCAAAGCGATTCTTAACGCGGTTCCCGCGCCACTTCCCGCACATCCTCTGGTCATTGGGGATGCTCCCCTCTGCCGTACTGCCCGTTAACGAGCAATCAAACTATGCGAGCGCGCGCGCGCGCGGTCGTGTGCAAGGTATAGAAATTAATCTCGCCAAAAGTTTCCTGTTTTATGAAAAACATTTTACAAAATATGAAAAACCTGTAATCGTATTTCCGAGTGTTCCAGAACAACCGGAGTTGAAGAGATCGAATTATACATGTTCCTCTCGGCTGATAAAAGCCTCCGGACGCTACTTCCGGTTACGCGGAAGTATAATGGAAAAATAAGTTTCCCATAACTATCTTCGAGTTTTCGAATATATCTGTATATGCTGTCGGATTGGCCCGACAACTAGTTTCTATCTATAGTATATGCTTCGGGATTTGTGTGAGTTAATGTCGATCATCCTGATGATCTATATTACAGTGTGTACCCAGAACGGATGTAGCGATAGATCGGTGTCACGTGAACCCTCCGGATATACTAGCTTCCTAGTCTTGCTCACCTACTTTAACGCGCTCTTCCATTTCGTTAGAAAGTATAGAAGTTTGGTACACGCGGAGGAGAGGCTCCGTTAACGATGTTGATGATGACGATGATCGAAATTAGGGTACGTCGATTATTTGGCAATTCTAGTGTTGACCAAGAAATTCAACTCGTTAGGTATTGTTCCACGCGGATTACAGAATTTCACTCGCGGATATATTCGATTAAACTTTCATGAATGAAAATCATCGATCAACCTCGCTATAAGTATATATTACGTTATCCCAAAAGTTTCTTTTTTAATGTGTTCCTTTAATGTTGCTAAATAAATACAAACAATGCGATAATCTTTATGTTAACGTTTTAGTAGTTCCTAACATAAATTTGCATTATGTGCATGAATCGGAATCCAACTTTTGGGACAACCTAATATTTATTTAGCGATATTAATGGAACACATTCCGAAAGAAACTTTTCGGACAAGCTAATGACCTAAGAATAATTTTTTCTCCTCTAACACGTTAACGAAGCAAAAAAAAAGGATTTAAAAGATTGATCGACTGGTGGTTTCGAAAGTACTGGTTTCGAAAAAAACTCGTTCAACCCTAATAGATAAAGATAATGTTCGTAAATACGATATTGAAATCTCGTGACAGTAATAAAAATGTCTTTTACATTCCACTTACACTATTTTTTCAGGAGGTATGTACAATAATATTTTAATTGCTAAACGAAAAGCGTTCACTTGGTAGGCTTATATACGAACGGCTATCTAAAGAAAATGCAAAAAGTCGATTTGATGAAGTTGAAAAACCAGACCACCCCCTTAATCGGGTGATTTGCGGAAGGGTCTAACTCAAACTAATTGTAAGCGCAAAAAGTAGCTATGCACCGATCTCGTGCATACACCTAACGCTCTCCGCGCAACCGTGTAAAACCGTGTAAAAAGAAAACACGTACGGGCGCGCATGTATCGGAACATTGACAATAAAGAGCACAGCAGCCAGGATAGCCGTCAACTTGATGATGATATACTGCTGCGATCTTGGTGACCCTCTTTCTCCTTGTTTTCCTCGTCCCCTCTTGATCTGCGCGCGCGCGTGTTCGCGCGAGCGTTCAGGCCGGCTGCGAGCGACCGCGCGCGGAATAAACGCGTGACACCGATGTAAACGGCAAGGGTGGACCGGGGGCAAAAAAGGAAAAGGGGGATCCCCCGATTTCGTACCCCCGATATTTCAGCTAGTTCGCCGTCGAAAGCGAACTCCCGATTCCAGTTCTGAGCGGGCCGGCCGAGCACTCGCATCGCCTTTCGAAGACGCGTCTCGAAACAGGCTTCGAAAGTTGACAGAAAACATCGAAAACAGGAAACGAGCATCCAGGAAGACGAGATAGGAGAAGAACGAAGTCCCGACCGTTTCCGACTAAGAGTAGATTCCTTGAAGGAAAAGGTGAATCGATGATCGTATCGTGGCTGCGACCATCCGGATCGAGAGAAATCAGTTCTTGATCGAAATCCTGTCGCTGAATCGGAGGATTCTACGAGTCGGAGTGCTTGCCATTTCACGTTGAAGTCGAGAGGATCAGCTTCGCTTGCCGCGAGATATGCCGCCCTTTTAACTCGATCGAGAGCTGTTGCGCGAAGGATCAAGAGTGCGCCCAGTGACAGTGCATGAAATTCTCGTCGGGAAAGTTCCAAATACACACAGCGTTTCTCTCGTGCGATTATTTTCCTGTCCACCGATTTCCCGCCAGAAACTCGCGAGGGACCAGCGAAACCGGAAGAAGCAGAAGAAGAAGAAGAAGGGAGATCGTGTGCTACCTGTAAGACAGTGTCCTCAGATCGAAGATTGTTTCGAAACAGGTTCGTATGCGATTTATAAATCTCTTCCGTACAGTAAGATAGGAAGAACTGTAACACGTGCGGTAACCGGATATCGTTGATTCCTCGAGGGTGACGATTGACCGGAGGGGATCGCCGCGCAATCGGATATGTCCACTATCTCGTGGTGAATTTCGGGGCTGCAATTAGAGCCGGTGTGCGCGCGGTGGAGGAATTCAAGATCGCAAACGATGTCGGTTACGCGGAACAACGCAACGCGTTCTCGGTTAATTAGAATATAGCTGTTTTTTATGAGCGTGGAAGAGGAAGAGGGAGCTGAGCAATAGATCGGCCGCGAAGGGGCCGGGGAAGGATGGAGCTTTGGGGGAACGGGAACGGGCTCGGGATATTCATTATAGGGTTCCCCAGCCGGACATTCGTATTTAACCGTGTCGCATCGATGCTACTTTTGCGCCTTAATTCTTTCTTATTGGTCCCGACGCGACGCGACGCGACGCCAGTGCCATGCCGGTCCTCGCGCTGTCTTCTGGTCCCCCATATCGCAGAACCGGAAGAACTGTTGCGCTCACCGTTCTTCTCAACGGGACTTCGTCAGTTATCATCTTGCTCGATCGTTTACTTACGTTCATAATTCATAATTGCGCCGATCCCAAAGGACTCGTCGCAGTGATCGTTCTCGATGGACTTGTAATACACAGCTTGTGGAAAATATTTTTTGGGGATGCTTTGGATGTTGTCTTGATGTTGAACTGCAAGGCGAATTAGAGAAAGAGATGTTGGACCGGAAGATGAAATGGTGCGCAATAGTTCTGGTGCTGCTTGTGCTGCACATTGGCGCGTTGTTTTTCTTTAATCTGTTAAGTGGGAGTAAGAGATAATTTGACATTCCCGTTTGCATCTGTCCTCGCGAAATCTAGATGGTTGATCTAGATCTACAGGTTAAGAAGTACAACTCTATTTGAATCTTGTACGACTGACACAGATTCGTGATATCTTCCGAATAGAAAGGTTATTTGCAGAATTATTTTTAAAAATACTTCTTGGATTATCAAGCAGACGCGATAAAATTTTGATGAACCATTTCTTTTCGTGTCGGAAGCAGCATACGATGAATTCTCCGTCGCGATCTCGAGTCACCTAGCATTCGTGAGTGTTTAAGGGTAATAATCTTCCGCAGATTTTCCACGTGACAAACCGTGAGTCGCATCCGGCGCGGCGCGGCGTCGGAACAAGAACTCGGTCGAATCGTTTACCAAAAATTGCATCCTTCGAGAGAACCTTGAGAAAATCCTGAACAGTGTCTCGCAGAAATCTTGAAATAGTCGAAGGAATTTTTTATTCTTTCTCTTTCTGTTGAATCGAATTTATCGAACAGCGAATAAATCTCGTATAAATTTTGTTTACAATGTACAATGTCGTAAATGTCATTCACCAGTTTAATCGAGGAAAGCTGAAAAGTTAATACCCGAAGGATTATTAGAAACTATTAGAAAGGATAGCGAAAGAGTGTTAGACTAAAATGATTTATTTTAGAAATATCAAAAAGAAAAAAAAACATCTGAAAGGAGAAAGATGAAAAGTGCAGTGTGCGGATGACCTGTATTATTGTCGACAGAAGCTCTGTTATGCATTCGCGGTAGTCGCGCGAGGTGTGGAGGAACACGCGAGAAAGGAAACCGGAAACGACGGAACTTGTTGAAGGTCAGGTGACGGAGATCTAGGAGAAAATGACGGACGCATCGAGAGAGCCCGAGCTCGGGGATCCTGAAAACCCGGACAAAACCGCGCTGAATCTGACGTCCAGCAAACAGAAGCCACTTCCAGAACGTGGCACATGGAGTACAAAATTAGATTTTATTTTGAGCGTGGTAATGTTTCAACTTTCATCGGTGTCTTTTTACTATTGTTCTTCTCGTTGATGTTCGTATAATTAATTCACTCGTTTCTGTATTACAAAAGGTTGGTTTGGCGATCGGTTTGGGTAACGTCTGGCGATTTCCGTACCTTTGTTACAAAAATGGCGGAGGCGCTTTTTTAATACCATACTTCCTAACGTTGGTGCTCGCTGGGATACCAATGTTCTTCATGGAGCTTGCCCTTGGCCAAATGCTTACCGTCGGTGGCCTCGGTGTTTTCAAGATAGCGCCACTTTTTAAAGGCATTGGCTATGCCGCCGCTGTCATGTCCTGTTGGATGAACGTCTATTACATCGTCATCCTTGCTTGGGCAATCTTCTACTTCTTCATGTCCATGCGAAGCGGTATGTCCCGTTATATTTTTCCCCAATAAGTTAAATAATATTTATAGGCGTTTTAGGTAATCATCGAATCGGCCTGGGTCGCTTGCTAAGCGAGAGAAAAATAATTGCGACGAAAGGATGACGCGCGTCTTTTTAAGTGGGTAGAATCGTTTCTCCAGGATATTGCAAGGTGCGGGATGCGCCTTCTCATTTCACGACAATGCATGCGATGGGGTTCTTCTTCCAAATAATGCAAATTACGCCTCGTAAACGTAAAAACAGGATTTTTGAGGACGATCGCGGCCTAGATTGATCTTTTATCTAGCGCTTTTGACTACTGAAAAAGCCCATCGCATGCATTATCGAGAAATGAGAAGGCGCACCCCGTTACTCTTGCAATCCTGGAAAGGAGAGTCTACCACCTTAATATTAAATCTACCTCTACACTCCGGGACAAAAAGATAGCACACTTTAAAATTAACGTAATATTTATTTATTTAACATTGTAACCAAGGTTTCATTTTTACACATTCTTGCAAAATATCTCTATAAACAGACACAAATGAAATTGAATTGGATTTCGCCAGTCTATACAATTTTCTTTAAAAAAAAAAAGAATTTTTAAGGAAACATGGTGTGACAAAATGATAGCGCATTTAACTTAAAATCATGTATAACAGTAAATCAACGAATGGTAATTAATGCTTAATATTTTGTGGCTCCTCCTTTACATTTAATAACAGCCATCATTCTCTTTGGAAAAGATTTATAGAGTTTTTTAATGGTTTTTTGCTCTAATTGCTCCCACTCATCTTGAATACATTTTTTTAATTCTGCCATTTCTATATGTACACAGCTCGGGCAAGATTTCCCCAACAATTTTCAATAATGTTGAGGTCGGGTGATCTTGCTAGCCAATCCAAAACGCGAATTTTTTCTCGAGAAAACTACTCTCTTAATACTTTTGCAGCATTATCCTGCTGAAAAGTATACTTCTCTCCAGTAATTCTAGTCGTGTACATGTTTATTTGTTCCTTAATCATTTCCAAATACATTTTGCTATTCATTTTTCCTATTATAAATTTGATTTCCATATTACCATAGTACCCGATACCGCACCAAATCATCACACCACCATCTCCCATTTGCCGACGACTCAAAAACTGTTCCTCTTTTCGCATATCGTGAAAATAGTAATTCAGACCATCCGGTCCATCTAAGTTAAACCTCTTTTCATCCGTAAATATTCTTCTTCGCCATTTTTTCCCCATATGAACATTCCTTTCCGCAAAGTGTAATCAATTGATCTTACGTTGCACAATTAACTTTTTCTTTAATTTTCTTCATTGTATGTATTTGCATTTTTGTAAAACACGTCTCACATTCTTTACATTAGTGTCTACACCAACACTTTGAGCAATTTGCCTTGCAGTCATCTTAGAATTGGATGCTGCTCTTAGTACATATTGCGCGACGTTCCCGGGCACTTAGACTTTGCGGACGTCCAGAACTCTTCCTTTTACTATAGTTTTCCGGATTTTTCAAGAAATTCATTATTACTTTTCGACTTCTATTCATAATTTTTGCTATTTTTGTCACTGAATATTGTTCTTCTTCCAATTTTATTACAGTGTTAATTTCACACGCGTTCAATCTCTTTCCGCGGCCCATTTTTTATAATATTTTGCCTTTTTTAAACAAATATACAACACGAGTTAATATCACGGACTTTATTAACTATGTTCTGAGGTTGATGTTCGCGATTCGCGAGCTTCAGTGTAACTGAGAAGCGTAGATTTACTACATGTGCTATCATTTTGTCTCACTTGCGAACCACGATATTTACGTTTTCATTTCTAGAATTCTGTTGAAGTAAATATTGTCGATGATATTCAGAACATTATACATAGAGGCATGTCAGAATATGTTGACATATTAAAATACTCATTTTCTTCAGTTTATCAGGGGTGTGCGAGATTCCCGAAAATATACGCGATCCCGCGAAGATTCGGGATATAGAATAATACAATATTTGGGATTCTCAAAAGTGTCGTTATTCTTGAAAATTTCAGCAATCCGAATGAAAGGAATATTCCTGCAAGGCAAGCCAAATACCGAACGATTATTTTCTACAGCAGGAAATGTTGTAATAGCTGCTCGAACTAAATTAGTGTCCGAAAATGTTGAGAAACTTGTTTTTCTACACGAAAATTTAAAATAGAATGTTTTAGACCCACTATTTTTATAATATGCTATTTTTATTCTACTCTCTACCGTTTACAATTCATAATCTCATAATAATTTTCCTCCGTTGAACAACTCACGAGATCCCGGTGTTTGGATTCAGTTAAAAAATTACATTGAGATGGCTCGGAACATGATGATGTGATTGTCAATCACTGATTGACTATTCTGCATCCTCCATTGTCAGAATTATCGAAATTCGCAATTACTTACTACAATATTACTAACATAACCATTCCCGACTAATAAGATATGTAATCTTCGAGAACACAATGGCTTTCAGATTCTTGTAATTATTGGAAGTATGGAGAAACTTCAAAATGTCGGGAATCACAGATATTCTCGGGAATCCCGAATGGTTTCGGGAATATCCCGAGAATTTTCGAGATTCCAAAAGACTTGGGATTCCGTTCCGATCTCGCGAGAAATTCCCGTCCCGACCGGGATCTCGCACACCCCTACAGTTTATTTTACCAAATGAGAAAAAATAGACGATGTGCTATCTTTTTGTCCGGGAATGTATGTACGTTTAACGATATGCGTGTATTTATGGCGTACAAATAGAGCTACCTTGGGGAACCTGTAACAACTACTGGAACACGAAGAACTGCGTGAACCCCTACGACAGAGACTCGTTGTCCTGCTGGTGGACCCAATCGTCCGCGATCCGATATTCCAGGGGCTTGGGCGTTGTTCAGATGTGTTCTGTCAACGGTGTTAACGTGACGATCACGGACCTCACCGATCCGGTGAAAGAGTTTTGGGAGTAAGTGCTCGGAATCGGATCCAACAAACGAAACGAAACGGAAAGATGAGTTTGAACGCGTGTGTTTCTTTCCAGACGACGAGCGCTCCAAATTAGCGACGGTGTGGAGCACATGGGTGGCATTCGTTGGGAACTAGCCGGTACCCTTCTCTTGGTCTGGATCCTCTGTTATTTCTGCATTTGGAAAGGTGTAAAGTGGACCGGAAAGGTCGTATACTTCACCTCGCTCTTCCCGTACGTCTTATTAACGATTCTTCTGATTCGTGGGATTACTTTGCCCGGTGCCATGGAGGGCATTCGATTCTACATCAGTCCGAATCTCTCGAAATTACGAGAATCGGAGGTAAATGGGGCAAACGCGTTTGAAATAGATCGCAAGCTGACTGTAGCTAAAATTGTTGTAATCTGTACGCAAGGTGAACATAACATATTTTCCAGGTGTGGATAGATGCAGTCACCCAAATCTTCTTCTCGTACGGTCTGGGCTTGGGCACGCTGGTGGCTCTTGGTAGTTACAACAAATTCACAAATAACGTCTACAAGGACGCTTTGATAGTGTGTTCGGTGAATTCATCGACCAGTATGTTCGCTGGCTTCGTGATATTCTCCGTGGTGGGTTTCATGGCCCACGAACAACAAAAACCGGTAGCAGAGGTGGCCGCTTCCGGTCCGGGATTGGCCTTCTTGGCTTATCCTTCGGCGGTTCTTCAGCTTCCCGGAGCGCCATTATGGTCTTGTTTATTCTTCTTCATGCTTCTACTTATCGGCTTGGATTCACAGTTTTGCACCATGGAAGGGTTTGTTACTGCCATGGTGAGCTACCGTTTTTAAATTTTATATATATATATGTATTTCTATCGTGTAAAAAGATTTATTTGACCGATGATGACAAGACAGCGGATCTTCATGCAAAATAAAAATGTTCTTTTCTTTCTTAATGTACAGGGTCTGTCCGGAAAGTAATGCGACCACATTTTTTAAAAAAATCTATTGAACATATAAGTACAAACCTTTACAATTCTTTAAAGTAGGACTCTTGGGCGTCGACACATTTTTTCCAGCGCGATTTCCATGCTTCGTATGGTCCCTGGAAGGCGTTATCTGGAACCTCTCATAGTAACCTCGTCGCAGCCTCGTCGAGCACTTCCAACCAAAACTTTTCCGTAAACTACGGGGAAAACAGTAAACGGTACTTTTTAGTTGGAAGTGCTCAAAAGACTCAAACAAAAGGTCAACCGCGTCAGAAAAGAGATCGCCGCCAACTGGGTGCTTCACCACGACAACGCGCTCAACCACACCTACCTGCGAGTCCGCGAATATTTGGCAAAAAATAACATAACACTTCTTCAACCCCCGTACAGTCCTGACTTGTCTCCCGCCGACTTTTTCTTGTTTCCAAAAATTAAAAATGTGCTGAAAGAATGCCATTTTGAAAGCGTGAAACGCGTCAAAGAGACTGCGACGAGGGTGCTACGAGAGGTTCCAGAAAACGCCTTCCAGGGAGCATACGGAGCATGGAAATCGCGCTGGAAAAAATGTGTCGACACCCAAGAGTCCTACTTTGAAGAATTGTAAAGGTTTGTACTCATATGTTCAATAGATTTTTTAAAAAATGTGGTCACATTACTTTCCGGACAGACCCTGTATGTATGTTGATAGGTTGAAAATAATTGTAGAACAGTGTTTTTAAATTCTTCTAATGTTATCATGCACTGTTTTAAATTACACCCACTCATTTTTATCGTAAATGCATAAAATCCGCTGTTTGACGATAACGAATGGTTACACTAATTTTTCTAAACTCGTTGATTCAAGGTTGACGAGTGGCCACAGCTGCTTCGCCGACGCAAGGAAATTTTTATAGCGATCGTCTGCGTGCTGTCTTACATTATAGGACTTTCTTGTATATCCCAAGGTGGCATGTACGTCTTCCAGATCCTCGACTCGTACGCCGTTTCCGGATTTTGTCTTTTATTCTTAATCTTCTTCGAATGCATTTCGATAAGCTGGGCTTTCGGTGTCGATCGATTTTACGACGCCATCAGAGACATGATCGGATATTATCCCCTGATGTGGTGGAAACTCTGTTGGACGTTCACCACTCCCTTGATTTGTGTTGTAAGTTGACCACAGAATTTTTATATACAGTGCTCATCCTTCAAGGCAGTCTTTCCTAGTTTTAATAATGCTAACCAGAGTAACGTAATAATACTAGACTGCGTATCTTTATGCAAAATAAAAATGTTTCGCGTTTATTGTGTGGAAAGCAGGAATAAAATAAAAATTTACTTCATCCCTTAATGACCTCGTTACATTAAAGACAATTTTATATTTCACCCAACCAACTATTCTTTATAAATGCATAAAGATCCGCAATACCTAGTGATTATGTACCATGCAATTAAACAGCCTTTAAATTCTGAAATACAGTGACGAGCAAAAGTGTAAACATACTTCGTTTGTTTTACATAAAATGTGGTAATACAAGATATTTTTCAATTGAATGATAAAGATTCGGTAATAATAATTATATGGTGAATGTGATAAACAAAACATAACAGTTTATGTTCGATAATATTAACAATATATAGAATATTTTACAAAAATAAGGATTGGTAGCAAAATGTTTACAGTTTTGCACGTATCATCAGAAACGAATAAGATTGTACACATATGCTAGGAAAATGAAATTGTCAACAAATACTGATGGCCAACTGTCGTAAGACACGTTTAGACTAGTGTTCACGTAGTTATTCTTCAGTGTGAAAGTTACTTGATTCGCGAGAGGCAAGATGAAACCACTTAGTGCAGACAAGAGGAACAGTATAATTTCATTGTGCGATAAATGCTTTTCACTACGGCAAATTGCAGTCAAATGTGGTGCAAGTCATACGATAGTTGCAAAAATTAAGAAAACCTATGGTAGTGCGTCAACTTCTTCAAGAAACGGTAGACCGCGACTGGTTTCTGACAGAGCTGCACGTGAAATTGCACATCGTCTTCGGTCTGAAAGTCATAAAACTCCAAAAATCGCGGCTCAAGACATTGGAGTAAATGCAAGTGAATGGACCATTCGCCGTTCCGTAAAGAGAATCGGGTTGAAAGCGAAAGAAAAGAAACGCGAACCAGCTCTTTCAGTCAAAAATATTAAACTACGACAAAAATTTGCTCATACATACAAAGAGTGGACAACAGAAGACTGGAAAAGGGTTATATGGTCTGACGAAACAAAAATTAATGGATTTGAATCTGATGGAAGATCCTGGTACTGGACTTCATCCGAAAATAGTAATCAAGCAAGTAGCATAATACAAACTATGAAGTTCGGGGGTAGTTCAATTATGTGTTGGGGTTGTTTTACTCATAAGGGTGTTGGTCCTTTAGTTCGGATAGAAGGTATCATGTGCAAAGAGCATTATTTAAATATTTTGCAAAATAATTTACCTTCTGTTGTTGATTCTATTGAATTTCCTGAAGATGAAGTAGTATTTGAACAAGGTGGGGATACTAAACAAATTGCAAAGATAGTAAAAACCTGGCTAGAAAATCAAAAATTTTCTGTGATGAAGTGGCCAGCACAAAGTCCGGATATGGACCCAATCGAAAATTTGTGGTCAATTGTGAAAAGAAGGCTAGCAAAATATGACAATTCACTTTCAGGTGTTTATGAATTGTGGAAAAGGACAGAACAGGAATGGTACAATATTGAGCCGGAAATTATTAAAAATTTAATAGATAGTATGCTACGCAGGCTAGAGGCAGTACAAAAAAGTAAAGAAAAAAAGTAAAGTGCAAACTGTAAACATTGCTACAAATCCTTATTTTTGTAAAATATTCTATATACAATAAACCGATATGTTTTGTTTATCACGTTCACCATATAATTATTATTACGTAATCTTTATCATTCAATTGGAAAATAGCTTGTATTGTCACGTTTTATATAAAACAAACGAATTGTGTTTACACTTTTGGGTTAATATATTAAACTTCGATGTCCAGGGGGTCTTTATCTTCAATTTGGTACAATGGACACCTGTCAAGTATTTAGATTACGAGTATCCATGGTGGTCGCACGTGCTCGGCTGGATGACAGCTTTATCATCCATGCTGTGCATACCTGGTTACATGCTCTACGCCTGGAAGACAACGCCAGGAGACGTCATAACGGTAACTTATCTATATGAATCATTTATCGTCGCTCTAGTCTAATTACCATTTCAACTGACAACTGATATCATTCTCTTATTCTATTCAAGAAATTCAAGTTATTGGTACGAATAGAAGACGACGTGGCAAGTCTACGAATGAAAATGGGCCAACCGTCGCTCGAATTAACACCCCTTTAACTGCCGCCGACTTTCCTCGATTCCAAAAGGAATCGATCGTTCCGATTTTTACTATTCCTCCCTGACTATCATTAATTTAACGAGCTAACCAACGTAACAATGTCATTTTTATTCTACTTCCCGTGTAATTTGTAGTAGGAGTATCGTTTCTCGTCGACGCAAACAGAGAGAACGTTCTTCTTATACATATATACATACATAAATATACATATGTATGTTCCATGATGCGAGAACACATCGTATTATTTCAACGGGATATTGTTCTTTCCCCTTTTGTATTATTACTAATTGACTAGGTAATTCTTAGATTGCGGTTCTCTCATTAAAGGGAGAGAAAAAAAATGGTACGATACGACTAAAGTGTTCAGAAGTCGCGTCTAGTATGTTTAACGTAAGCGTATCGTTATTAGTTGTATTTATACAATAAGTACAAGAAATTCTCGGTGTACGCGAATAGTTCGCAAACAGTTGTAATTATTATTATTATTATTTATTATTATTATTATTATTATTATTATATGCGTGCTGTAATTGCATAAAATCTGCAGTCTAAATATATATCATTATCAACGTCTTTGTTAAAAGTTCAGAAAATTTGAGAGCTGTTCGCGTAAGCCTGGTCACAAGTTTATAGCTGCTAACTTATTTTAGCGGTGTCGGACGTGTATGATAAATGAAAATAACTGCATATCATATCTTGACTTTTAGTTACGATATACACGTATCTGTGCTGCCGTAATTATGTTACTATACTGCGGATATTTATGGAAAATGAAACTTTCGTTGATCAACTTTCTGAAGCGAGCGGTGGTTCCATTCGTTTCGAAATCAAAGTACATATACAGGGTGTCCCACGCAACTGGAACAGGCTGTACCTCCTAAACGGTTGGGAATAGAGGAAAATGTTATAAGAAAAGGTTGAATGGCATCAGACGGTGCATACTACGCAACTAATTTTATGCACGTTTGTGCATCGGTGCATCAGAAAAATGCAACTGCACTTTTTTTTAAAATGGAAACCTACATTTTTGACTTCACCAATCGATGCAGTTTGTTGTGCTCTATATAAAAGAAAAGTACAACATACTTATGCCCTAAACTTATTCGTTAAGAAGTTATCGAAGCTAAAAGTTCACTGAATGATTTCGGTCTCTCGGCAAGTGTTCCGGAGTACCTACGTTATGCTCCATTATAATTCAGAGAACTTTTAGCTTCGATAACTTCGTAACGAATAAGTTTAGGGCATACGCGTGGTAGTACTTTTATGTAGAGCACAAGAAACTGCAACGATTGGTGTAGTCAAGAACATAGGCTTCCATTTTTTAAAAAAGTGCAGTTGCATTTTTCTGATGCACCGATGCACAAAAGTGCATACAATTAGTTGCATGTTATGCACTGTCTGATACCATTCAACTTTTACTTATAACATCTTCTTCTATTCCAAACCGTTTAGGAGATACAACCTGTTCCAATTGCGTGGGACACCCTGTATATACATAATTATGTATTTACGAAATTAGCGAAACACGTTTTTAAATTTTTTTATTGCGCTTTGTATATGCAAACATGTTATAAATGCATAAAATTCGTAGTCTATTTGTTACATTTTATCGTCGAATTGAACGATGGGCCGCGATACTTTTTTCGCCTTACTAGCTGTTAAAAAAAAAAAACGAAAATTGATATCGTGGCTTACGCACGATTCTACGGAAAATGTTCGTGCAAATTTTATTCTTAATAAACAGTCGTAGACTCGCTTAGGTACAATATATGGTAATACATAGATACCCATTATATTGTTAATTGTTAATAAGAAATCATTATCGACCCATATTAGATTTAGTCGATAAATATTAAAAATGTTTTCCGAACGAAACTCGACTGTACATTTAATTGAAAATTACTATAAATATATATATATTATAATTATTATAGCCGTCTGAATAGTATACGTATTAGCTGTTGTAGTTACACACGTTGGAAAAAGGGAAATAGAAAGAAGAATCTGTACGACGAAATTTTCTTTT
Organism: Lasioglossum calceatum; assembly: GCA_963966675.1. Lineage (NCBI taxonomy): Eukaryota > Metazoa > Arthropoda > Insecta > Hymenoptera > Halictidae > Lasioglossum > Lasioglossum calceatum. Next base: position 20,443,117 of record OZ016541.1, read on the forward strand.
GATAAATAAAGACGATCGTTAAAAATCTCTTCGAAGTTATTTTAAATAGAACAATCTTTTAATTTAACAATTATAAATAGTACAAAAATTGCATATATGAAACAACTGCTGGCAGATTTGCAGCATTATAAAACATATTAATTATATGTATATAATACGTAGAACAACTAGAATATAATAGCTCGAATAACGAGTTTGAATTTCGTGAACTTCAAGATGGCGGTACCGCTAATCTAACGGGTGGAATATAATTAGAAGCTGAATAGTTTTCGTACATCAGGTTTAGACTTGTGTCAAATCGTTTTCCACATGTATTTGACAAGTACTTAGCTAAACTTTGAAGAATATTGATTTTTCTGTTTTATTGTTAACAGAAGTTTAAGGTAAAACGAAGTATTCCAGTGGACACGTTAAATTAATAATATGATAGAGAAAAATGAAGATAATACCGAAAACGACAGCAATCTTGACAGAAGAAAATTAATATCTGACAAGAAAACATTTTTGGAGAAACACTTTCTTGAGGTAACATTCTTCTATTTCTATCAAATTGTTTAAATAAAACTTTAGAAAGGGATCAGTATATTTTAAGGTTAAGCTTTAATTTTCTTCTTTGCAATCAATTTTTCATTTTGAAGTGTTATCGACGAGACACGACTGTTTTGGAACACTTCTTGAATCATACAATTTGTTGCTACAATTTTAAGGTCCAAAAGGAAATCAAAGTCTCTTTTGCACAACTGGCACAGTCGTTATACGCAAGAGAGAAACAACTTTTACGTCAGTCGGAAGCACTCTACAGACAACAAATATCTTTGGCATTGTCGAATCCTGAAATTCTACCTCCGTCTATAACAATATTAGACGAAAGGAATACTCTGGAAGAACAAATCAAACAATTTGGAAGAATAGAGTTGGTAGGTTCTAATTCAACTGCGATCACCGACTTAGAACCGTATAAGATTCAGGAATATCAAGACATTAATAAAGATCATGTCAGTTTCGACAAATCCGTTAAAGGTTCAGAGGATATTTCCACCAATGGCAAGATGGAAGCGCCTTCTACGGCAGAAGATAGAAAAGTGGAAAATATTACCAATGGAATGAAAACTTTTCGCATAGAATATCTAACGGAAAATACCAGCGAGGTTTCTAATTTTCAAGACAAACAATCTGAAAGAAGCTTGAGCCTATCTCCGAAGATGAACACAGAGTTCAGGAATAACGATTTCAATTTTCAAAATGCCAATACCGAGCAACAAGACGACGGCAAAAGTTTTAGAAATTCTGGAAGAAATATTATGGAAGAGCAGCAAAATTCTCATGGACTGCCGGAGCAGGTTCAACAGTGGTTGGACCAGATAGTTTTGGAAACGGAAACAGAGCCAACTATTCACGAAGTAAAAAAACACTTGAAATAACAACAACACATTTCTGTACTAAGTTTCGGTTGGAAACTTCAAATCAATATTTAATTAAGCGTACAGTCATTCCGCTATAATATATTTTCCAACATCTATTCTTAGCTCGCAGACGGATAAACAAATTTCCCTTCTTACGATAAAATCTTCCATCGTTGATTAAATAACTAGTAATCGTCTTACCTTCTCTGCATACTCGACTGTATTTATTTATTTATATGTTAAATCAATATTATCTTCCATTACAAATAAGTTTATAATAGTATATTAATATTTGAAAATTGTTAATCAGAAACATTTCTGAACTGTTCGTTGCGAATTGAATATTCATGATACAGGGACTCTTATTTATTGATGTTGACGTGCACAAACAGTGATATTAAAATAATACAAGACAATTAAGTATACCGTAATACTGTGTATAGTACGATATTTTTTAATCCATTAATCAAAAATATAGTATTAGGTTTATAATTAATATGATTATCTTATATAATTTATTCCTTTTACTTACCACTTACCACTAATTAATGATTTCTTAGTTTCTATTCCTTTTTTTCTGGCATAGGTGTTCGTTAAAAATAAATAGTTTTTTTATCAGTTTCAAATAACAGAGGAAAACAGTAAAACAAACATCTTATTTGTTATTTCCATAGATATTCCTTAACCCCATTATTGCCTGACATAGTTTTTGTTATTAGAAATATAGATATATGTATATATACATATATATAGATATATATATATACTTAGATATGTATATATATATATATATATATATATATATATATATTTGTGTTTCTATTTATTTATTTATTTATGTGTGTATATAAAACAGTTTTTAATATTAATTATTGTTCATTAAATAATTATATATTTAATATTAATGTTCTTATAATTAAATGGTTATTATGAAATGTACTTGTGTTCCATATCCAATAAAAATTGCGTGCATCTACGGTTTTGTCCATTTATGTATCTGATATGGTTTATTTTATATTTTTACAAAGTTAATAAATAAATTAGATCGTTAAAAGGGTTAATTATAATGTAAGGGTTAATTATAATGAACGATATATATTTGTACAGTAATAAAGGTTTTGAATTACTTTCTTTGGAGTTATTCGTGTTAAATCATTGGGTGATTCACTTTGATTATTGACAGTTATTAGAAAAAATAATTGAGCACCTTTGTATAGTTTATTAGTTACTAAACAATTAAATAAGATCAGATAACCACCACCTACTTTATGTACAGACGCCAGCGTGGTAGAGTCAATTGGGATTTTATGTCCAGCATTCGGATCTTTTTTTCCACAGACCAATTCAGTAGCAAAACATCCGCAATTAGAGTTGAATATGGGTCATAAGGGAGGAAATGGGTTGTGAGCATGCCTCCCCAGGAACCTCGGGGTTATATATTTAATCCATCATTCAAACGATACTTGGTAAAAGACCCACTCCTCGAAGAAGGAAGGTATAAAAGCACTGTCTTTAGTAAAGGTTACTGGTACACAGAGCTGTGAGAGGACCTGCTCGAACATTTCTAGTGCTTCTGGACAAGATGCTCCATTAGCCTTTAAGATAAAATAGAAGTTATGTTGGTAAACTCGTCGAAAAGCCTTTTTCTCATGGATTTTCATGAAATTCAAATGTCTTGTCAAAGTCATTATTCCAAACAATAATTATCTCTGAAACTTGTAAGTTGTTCGGAACAATGACTTTCACTGTACAACATATTTCAATTTCATCGAAATCCCTGAGGGAGAGGCTCTCCGACAAGTTTACGATTATGTTCATATATAGGTCAATCGGAAAGTTCCGTCCGTTTAGCATCGAGTAGCCGTAGCACGAACTGTCGTTAACTATAACGTCTAAAGTAAGGCTAACTTTTTAGTTTGAACATCTTTCAATAAAATTCAGTACATAACAATATACGCTTACATCAATAACATCGTTTTTTCTACATTGAAGATGTCGGAATTTGAGCCGAACAAGCGTCATTTGCGCGAAGTGTTAATCTTTTGTTTCAATTGGAAGAAAACTGCAGCTGAAGCTCATCGAATGATTGTAGACGTTTATGGTGATAATGCTGTTTCCGATAAAACATGTAGAGAGTAGAGAGTGGTTTCGACACTTTAAAAATGGTGATTTTCTGTGGAGGACAAAGAGCGTTCTGGACGACCACGAGTATTCGAAGACGAAAAATTGCAGGCATTGGTGGATGAAGATCCATGTCAAACGCAAAACCAAATTGCAGAAGCGTTAAATTGTGCTCAATCTGTCATTTCCCAATTCTGTCGTTTAAAAGCCTTGGGGAAGGTCTACAAGGAAGGAAAGTAGGTCCCCATATGAACTCAAGCCAAGAGACATTGAAAGGAGGAAAACCATCTGCGAAATTCTGCTTACTAGGCAACAAAGAAAGGGGTTTCTCCATCGTCTCATCACTGGGGATAAAAAAATGGATTTATTTTGACAATCCTAACCGTGGAAAAACCATTTGTGATCGCGGCCAACCCTCAACATCGACGCCAAAGCGGAATATCCACGGAAAGAAGGCTTTACTCTGTATTTAGTGGGATCAGAAAGGTGTGGTGTACTATGGGCTGTTAAAATCTGGTCAAACAGTCACAAGGGATCTCTACTGACAACAAATTATCCGTTTGAGCCGAGCATTACACGAAAAATGACCACAATATGAAACGGGACAGCATAAGGTGATTTTGCTGCATGACAATGCTCAGCCTCACATCACAAAAGTTGTCAAAGAAACGTTAAAAGCACTTCGCTGGAAAGTACTACCCTATGCGGCTTATTCGCCAGACTGTACCCCTTCTGACTATCACTTGTTTCGGTCGATGGTACACGCACTTGTTGAGAAACAATTTAATTTTTACGAAGATGTCGAAAAATGGATCTCTGACTGGATAACCTCCAAAGATGACTCGTTCTTTCGTCACGGAATTCGCTTGCTGCCCGAAAGATGGGGAAAAGTCATGGCTAACGATGGACAATATTTTGATTAATGTACTTTTTCATTTTGTTTCTTAAATAAAGCTCCTCTTTTTGTCAAAAAACGGACGGAACTTTCCGATTGACCTAATATAATCCTGAAGTTTTAAGTAATATTACATCGCAATTACAGATATACGATTGCAGATTTTTAAGAGATAACGACCTAAGTAAATGATAGAACACCTCCAATCATTTCTATTGCTATCGTTCGAAGGAATTGTATCAACGATAAAAACTAGATTGTAATGTACTTACATGCGTCATATATTTCCCAGTCCGCTTTAGGACTTTCATCGAGTAATTTAGAATAAGTCTGGTAAAATCCCATGCATCGTCATGCGTTGAAGTACTGATTGGTATATCTGTAAGATCGCCGAAGACATAATCGAATTGTCGACCTTGTTCAATCATGTGTGCTAAGGCCTTTGCACAATCTCCAACAATAATCTAAAAATCATCATCATTTGCATAAATTGTTCATTCCACATTTCTTGATCAGAAAATATGTATAAATGGTCGACTAGTCAAACTTACTTCATAGTTTTCTCCCTTTCTTTTATCTAGACAGTCTCCGCATACGCTTCTCATATGTTGACTGCAGGCTTTTATAACAACGTCGTCAATCTGAAAATAGAAAGAAATCATCAATAATGTTACGTTGTAGAATTTTATTTGATTATTTATAAAGTTATGTAGACGTACTTCCAGCATTGTAACAAATTTTGGTTTCTCCTTAAGCAATTCCCACAGCAATCCCCCGTCACCTCCTCCTAAAATAACTATTTCTTTTCCCGCGTAATTCTCTTTTCCACGTTGCATCAAAGTTTCCGTATAAATAAGGTCTGCTTCAGAAATATCTAAAAGAAATATATTTATACATAATATAAGTTCTAATTCAATCCTTAACATTTCATTTGAAGAATATTCAATTTTGATAATTCTCACTTTGTAACTCGTCGAGGACCAACAGGTTCCCTAGTGATTTAGAATGAACAATTTGCACTTTTTGGTACGCCGAACGTGCTTCAAAGACCAGCTTGTCTATGTCATATTCAAGCAGTCTGTCATCTTAAAAGAAAAAACAATTGTTCAATAAAAAGAAGTTTAATCGTACAGATTAGTTATTGCATAAGAAAGCATTTATTTAGATGCATGCGATGCAAAGCGCAAATATGTTAAAAGAATAAATAATTTTTTCTTATATACAATAAAATGACCAACAATCAAAATATTGAGGATTCAGGAGCTTCGAGTGCATAGTACTAATCTATTGTATCGTTATTTATAGTAAATATTATATATTTCTAATGTAGCATAAAAATTAGAGGAACGTGTAACTTCATTCAATGGATAAATACAGCTGTAAAGTGGAAGGTTAGTATTAAAATTAACAATTCTTAACATTATTTAGTACTCTAAAGTCTAAAGTATGCTTGTCTTATGTCTCTTTCTGTACTTGTTGTTTTCTTGGGAAACCATTTATGTACATGGATACTGTAACGATGTTGGTATAAAGTATAAAGCAAATATATAAATATACATAGTTGAAATGGTTTCCTTTGATAGAGGATAGAAGTAAGAATAATATGTATGTATACAGGGTGTCCAAAACCAGGGGTGTTAACTTCTCAGATAAACATATTTGGTAAAAATGTTTGGAATAAAAGTTGCAGGGATTAAGGGGGTAGGACCCTCAGAAATCTAACTAGAAATGAACTAGAATCTTACTAGATTAAGGGTGGAAATAAGGGTTTGCCAATTTTCGTTGTTTGTCTTTATTCGAGCAAATTTTGGGCTGGTTGAGGGCTCAATCTAAAGAGGAAGGTTCTCCGCATGGTGCTCTGGTCATGACGCTAACGAGATTATGCTTATATATAATAATATGAGTGTCCAAAGTAGGAGAAAAGTCGAGAAAAAATACCCGCAGATTCCAATGTATTTTTCTGCCACTAAAGACTCTTTTGACTGCTGTGATGACCAGCGCACCATGCGCTGACCCTTCCTCTTTAGATTGAGCCCTCACCCAGCCCAAAATTTGCTCGAATAAAGACAAACAACGAAAATTGGCAAACCCTTATTTCCACCCTTAATCTAGTAAGATTCTAGTTCCTTTCTAGTTAGATTTCTGAGGGTCCTACCCCCTTAATGGAGGACATATGTTCACGACCTTGTATTTGACCTTCGGAACCATTTTCAAGGTTATTTGGAGGTCAGTACGTATTTTTTAAGTGGGAACTCCCAACTTTTGACTACGGATTCTGAAAGAGCTCGAAATTTCACGTTCAGATATGTACTTATGGGGGTAGGATACTGAGATTTGTAACTAGAAAGGAACTAGAATCTTACTAGAATAAGGGTGGAAATAAGGGTTTGCGGGAATCCGTTTGTTGTCTTTATTTGAGCATATTTTGGGCTGGGTGAGGGCTCAATCTAAAGAGGAAGGTTCAGCCCAAAATATGCTCAAATAAAGACAACAAACGGATTCCCGCAAACCCTTATTTCCACCCTTATTCTAGTAAGATTCTAGTTCCTTTCTAGTTACAAATCTCAGTATCCTACCCCCTTATGTCCTAGATTAAAATGACTGCTAGAGGCCATAAAAAATACGTACTGACCTCCAAATAACCTTGAAAATGGATCCGAAGGTCAAATACAAGGTCATGGACATATGTCCTCCATTAATCCCTGCAACTTTTATTGCAAACATTTTTACCGAATATGCTTATCTGAGAAGTTAAAAACACCCCTAGACGGGTGGGTTTGGACACCCTGTATTTAAAAAAGGGACATACAATTCTAATAGAGTAAGATGTATATTGTACACATATATATATTTTTTAAACAGTCAAAGCGCAAATATCGTAATTTTTGTTCTCAAGCAAAAAATAATGAAAAGAATGCTTATACAGTTGAATGAAATAGGCATAGGCCATACAATAATCGATTGAAATGATTCGAAAATAATGGATTTTTGACGACGCACGATAATGTTTACAATTATGCGGAGATAGAATTCCGCTGGTTCCGTAAACAGAATAATAAATAAAAAACTCACCGGCGGTAGGAAAGTATCTCTCAAAAGGTCCACCGCGTTTAATTGGTGTAAGCATGTGCGAACGCGTAGAGGCTGCCGCCGCCTGCAACGCCGTCTCCAATTCTCTGATCGACTAAAGGTGGCCGCGATAAGCGAACCGATGAATAAAAAAAAGAACAGAAACTATCTTGTTAAACCAATCGTAACAACTCTCCTTTTACATATGCGTCATTAAGGGTGATTTCAAATCCCTTGGCGGAAGAACCAAAAAAGAAACACTGGGGAATAAAATACCGCGCCGACGGGAAACAAATGAATCAATTGGAGCTGTTGGCGTTTTAGAGTGCAACGAAAACGATTCGCACATTCATAAGGTGCTATAGATATAAACTAAGTATGGGAACTAATTGGGGAAGCGCTTTCTACCTGATAGTGTCAGATAGAGGTCATATATGGTTCCTCGTCTTACTGGTGGCAGGCACTTACTGCGTTGGCTATTCAGAGCCATCGCAACGTCCGTTTCCAGGTATTGCCACTGCTACAAGGTCCTCTTTGTTACACGTGTTTCTTCCGCATATAGTAAAATTTCTACTTATTTCTATTGGCACTCATCAAACGATGACGATCTTTTACAACATATTTCAATGCGTAACTTTAATCTTTTTTGTATTGTCAAAGATTGGCAAATGAAAACCTCGAATGTTTTCGAGTAAACGCTTTGTTACATGGATATAAATTCAAATGCTCGAAAGCATATTGTGCGTATGGCCATTTTCATATAATTTCTTAACAAATTGAATATGTAACAAAATATACCTTGTATCGACCCCATATTTGAGAGATACCAAAAGCTGATTTCATATCTAATACCCATGAGAGGCAATTAAATATTATGAAGTTTGCAACTAGGTATTGCAAAAGAAAAACGATTATGGTAATTAATGTGAGCGACTGTACCTCAAAGTTTAAGAGTGCATCTTCATCGTCTTTTTTATAATACTCAATGTTAACAGTGATCAAGCCTTCGGTATATCCTCGAACAGTGATTAGACTACCTCTAGGACCCTCGTAAAGGACTAACAGACTTCCATCGAGACTCGGTTCGGTTAACGGCTTGAGCCCGTCGAAATGTTCCTTCAGAACATTAGCGATGGCTACTTTTAAATTCGAACGCTTCTCTATGTCTGCTATTACGTTCGATGGCACTGTGAAATCCAAGAGTACAGTATGGGCAACCATTGTGTATAAACCTGAAACAGTTAAAATATTCATTGTAGCACTTTCAAAGAAAACTTCTGATATACACGAAATATATATTATTATACAATACAAAAAATGTGGTGTCTAAGCACTTTATATGTATGTATGTATATGGAGAAGCGAAGCAGATCAAGGTTATGTTCCACTACCGTAAGAAAAGACAGGTTAAATTGACTTAACAGCTCTATGACAATAAAACAATTAACCTGTAATTTTCACTGGTCGCCGGGATCCGCACGAAATACGGACACAACTTTTTTCACACGTCGCCGGCGTCCGGGCGTCCGTTGGTCCGTACCTCTTACGGACCGCTTACACTAAATAACAAAGCCTTGTCTATCAATCGTAAACGATACAAGACATTTATATATTTTGGATCACGGGCGCGCGCTGTATCGTCTTGATGCCGTTTTTCGCACAGACTCTCGTTGTTGAGGGGTTAATCACACGAATAAGCAATGCATTAATAAAATTTAGTGTTTCCATGCAATAAATTATTCCCATAATATTTCTTCTCTGTAAATATCTTGTTGTTTTAAAGAAAATATAAAATCTTACATACGTCTTAGACACGTATCGAAATTAATAACTGCGATTTAGCTACATACATAAAAATGACATGAAATGTTCAAAAAATTAAAGAATGTGATGTTCATTAATTGAAATTTGATACGTATTATAGCATCGTAAATATTCCTGCATTTCGACAACGCAAATTAGTTCAAATGGTTATCACTATTAATGAAAACAGTAATTATACTTACAGATTAGATTGTAGCAATTTTCAATTATGAGAAGGTTGGTTCGTTATATAAAAATGTTTCCGTGACACAGGTATTCTCTGTGGTGTATCTGTGGTGCCGTGGTGTGTGCTTATCAGTGCTGCCAATTACTTGAAGTCAAAAGTTTCTAGATCATCCTAGATCTACATACAATGATACAAAGTGGTGATGCGAACATATATGTCAATATATGTATGTACATGGAACAGTATATGGAATACAAGTGAATACAAGCAAATACAAGGTAACACTGGGTAACATAAAGTGTTGGAAAAGATTTGACGGATGTTTATTGTGTTTATGTGTTTATAAAGTTTTCATAAAACACTAGTGAACGTTTGCGAGGTTAAAAATTATCAATAAATAAATCAGAAATTAATTTATTCGTTCTGTATATATAGTACAAAAACATTGAAAATTTAGTATTTTAATCGCTAGCGTTATCGCCTTGATTGTCATCTTCTCTCCCGGTTTCCGAACCACTTCCGGAATTCGATTCCTCGTCTGAATCTTTCAGAACTTTTCCTTTAATGTTTTTCTTTGGTCTGAGAGCTTCGAAATCTGAACCCTCTTCGTCCGACGAATATATATTTGATGCTAAACATGTAAAAGAACAATTATAATTCTTGAATTGTGTTCAAATTAAGTATTTTTAGAAATAATCTACATATATGTACTATTAAAAACTTGCCTTTCACAGGGGCATTCAGTCCTTTCTTGTATTTATTCTTAATCGCTGCCAAAGAAATGGCACCTTCCTCTTCCGAACCATCGTCGTGATAAGTATCACCGCCATAGCCACCAACTGATCTTGCGGTACTTCTACTACCTGTAGTACTCTTCTTAGTCTTGCTTTGAACTCTCATCGCTATACGCAATTTCTCTTCTTCTTTCTACAAATGTTATATTTTCAATTAACAAAACTCAGTCCCTGAATACTTTGATGGAATAATTGAATTGATTAAATTAAACTTACCTTAATCATTTCGTATCTATTCTGATCTGGATTGGTTCCTACTTGCGACAATACTTTTATACCAGAAGTCTTTTGCGATCTATCGGCAAGCGACATTGTCATCTTTCTATGAGTGAAGGATTCTGTAGAATGCGGCCGGAATGTCAATTTAGTTCTAAAAACTGCCTGACCTTGGAGACCAGTTCCTTGACGAATATACAGGTGATTGTGATCACCCTGAAGCGGTTGCTTGTATACATCGAAAATTTCGGAACCCAGATGCAAAGACATGCTACCGTCTGACCATTTTACAAATCTGGCGTTGCTTTCTTTAACAACTTTCCCATTTTCATCAAAGACATCTTTCCAACGAAGAGTATTCTCTACCTTTAATTTTAATCTAGCACGACCTTCTTCGTCCAAAGTTTCCTCCTCGTCGATCTCATCTTCGTATGTTTCCGTATCGAATGGTCGTGTTTCTACCGAAAGGAAGTTTGGAAGCTTTACAAAATGTATTTCACGACCTAAATCTGTTGTAATTTTTGGGATTTCTACGTCGATTCTAGTTTCTGGAGGAGGTTCGGGTTCTTCTTCCTTTTCCTTATCTACATCCTAAAAAAATGACTTCCTTTATAGAAAATAAATGTCGAGGTATTAATATCAATCGTACTTACATCCTCGATAACTCCTTGACTCGGGCCCTCGCCGCCGCTGTCGGATCGGCCACGACTCCTACTTCTACTTCTGCTTCTGCTTCTGCTTCTACTCCTACTTCTACTTTTACTTCTGCTTTTGCTTCTGCTTCTACTTCTACTTCTACTTTTACTACGACTTTTCTCCCTCTTTTCTTCTTCCTTGTCTTTTTCATCGTCCGTACTAATGTCGCTAGCATCTCCGAAAAGAGCATCCGCGGTTGGGGCTACAGCTCCTTTTTCAGCAGGTTCGCCTTCCGAATCAGAATCTATTAATGGCTTTACTCTTTTGGTAGCATCGTCTCGTTCCGACGCAGAGTCGCTGTTATCTTCTTTTTGAACTGGGCTACCTTCCCCATCACTTTCATTCGATTTCGTGCTACCTGTAATACAAGGAAAATAATAATTTTTGTTAATTTCATTTTCTCCAGTTACAAACCTCTTATTTTCAAAGACTTTTCAGATTCGTTATCCTCTTTATTGTTTTCAGGGCTATTGTGTTTCTGTTCGGAATCTGCTGGTTTACTACCTTCAGGACCAGGAGAATTCAAATTTCTGAAATTTAATATACATCAGCAATAAAGAATGGAAAAGTTGACAAAACAATGATTTACTAACTCTGCAGATTTTGGACTCTCCGATCTCCTTTCTTGCGGAGAACCCGATCTCGATCTTTGTGAGTCGCTGTTATTAGATGCAACCGATTTTGGAGAAGCACTTCTGGACCTTTGCGAACCAGACTTTTCACTCCTCACAGAGCCAACGCTTGAGTGTCTGGAATCTGACCTAGTTGGAGAGGGACTTTTGGAATTTTGTCTAGAATCAGGTTTTCCTTCTGCAGATGGGCTACTTGACCTAGAAGACCTTCCGCTAACATGCGATCCTCCTGATCTAGCATCGTTTTCATCGTCAGAATTTCTATTGTGACCAGAATTCGCTGTATTAGATGGCGAGCCGCTATGACTTGAACTAGAAGGCTCCGATTGATAATCTGATTCTGAACCTGACAGCAATTTTTATAAATCAATTTAGAATTATTTAGTATGTTGTTTCAAGGGTTCTGTATTGAATAGAAAAAATATATAGTTGAATGAAAATTATTTAATTCTTACCAGAATCGCTTAAGTCGCGTAAATATCCCCTCGTTGGTGACATTTTCTCTTCTCGTCTTGAAAAAAATAACAGTTCTAAAAATGGGTTATCCAAACCATAGTCTCAGAATGTTTTACGAAGTCAATAGATTGAAAGACAAGTTCATATATTCAACTTGCTGAACCAGCGTTCAACCACACTTCATGCACTTCATATAAAATGTACTCATGTACTCCAAAAGTAAAAGTTACTATAAGAAACATGAGTATATATGCGTATATTGTATATCAGTATATGTATATGCAGAGAGGATATGTATATGGCAGTCATAGTCATGTATGGAGTGCTCGCGCCCGCCGGGATTCGGGATTTCGCCTTAGGCCGCGCTCACAGTTCTCAAAACGGGTCCACTGTGAGCGCGGCCTTAGACCAGTGCTTCGATTCGGGGCACTATTTTTCGCGCATGCGCGGCCAAAACAGTAACGTATCTATAATGAGGTAGCAGAGCGGCCAGAGCCCTGTGGCAGTTATATTGGCGGGACGAGTGATAGTTATAGCCGAGAGACGTGATGCGGAACGAGAGGTAAGTTATTATTAATATTTTATTATACAATGGCAGTTAATAGTGGAGAAAGCGCTGCAAAGAGGAGTAATACTCGCCAAATAAAATATTTTGTTGTTTTATTATGTATTTCGCTTAGTTACTTTAGCACTCCTTCCCTTTCCCATCCTCAAAATAAAGAATAAGTTTGAATTATATTAAATTTCAATATTACTAATAAGTTTTTAAAATTCTGCGGGGTGCTCAAGGTACCCGATTTTGTACGCTACTGAGGCCGTCTGACGCTAAAATCGCCGCGCATGCGCGAAAAATAGTGCCCCGAATCGAAGCACTGCCTTAGACCACCTTAGACCTATCCTGTGCTATCATACATAATCAAATTGACTCCGAACTCCGAATACTTGGACACAAAAGATTGTCACACTAATTGCGCGGTTGTCGCGCGAATATTCATTCGACGTCTGCGAGATAAATAATCGAATTTGCATAACTTTCCACGAGGAATGGGGACGCGTTATCGGGAAGTTCGATTGACGTACTTTTGCAATGCGTATTCCCCTCATTTTTGCATTGTTTTTGATATAGCGGCGCGATTTTTCTCACAAATATAGAATAAACTGCGCGAGATCGAAACAATTCATATCCTCCGGTTTGACTGGGTTTGACGTGGCGCAATAAAACTTTATCCGTTCTCATCCGTTCTTCATAATTGTTCATAATTGTTCATAATCATTCATAATTTTATCTGCCTGTATCTGGTATCTGCCCACTGCCCATGCGTGGAAAGAAAGTTTTGTCAAATTTGGCAGCCCTGGATTTCCTGTCACCGCGTGAACGTGAACCGCACTCACTCCATTTCCTAACCTAAACTCCATATTCTATAGTGAATATAGTGATCTGTTTTTATTCAACTACAACGCGAAGTTCGAGAAATTTGCGTTATTAAAATGGCAGAAGCAATGCGCCAAACTGTAGCTGGCATGCTGAAAGGCATCGAAAGGTACGTACAACTTGTCAAATTCTTGAGCACACCTATTTACTTTTTACAATGCGTATAAATATCATAAAAAATTAGATATGGTATGTAATCAACTTATTTTCAATAAGAGTATACTTGCAGCTACTTTTTGTTATATATATAAAATATTTAAAAAGTGTTTCTCCAATTTATAAATGTTTTCTAAATTGTAAACCAATTTTGATGTTTGACATGTTTTAATTAAGTAAAACGAATACAATTTCAGGTATAATCCAGATCATTTAGCAACTCTCGAAAAATATGTTGAAACACAATCGAGAGAAAACGCATATGATTTAGAAGCTAATCTTGCAGTTTTGAAACTCTATCAATTGAATCCGCATAGATTTAATATGGATATTACTTGTCAGATATTGTTGAAGGCTCTGACAAATCTTCCGCACACCGACTTCGTTCTTTGCAAATGTCTTCTCAGCGAAAGAATTGTAAGTTATTTACGTATTAAATTTGTTTATAGCATTATATATATTTCCTATATTTATTTATAGAATATATATATGTAATGAGTGTAACCGCTATAGATAACATGCTATATTTTAAAAATTGATCGGTATCTCCTAAAAATCAGTCTGCTTTTAAAACGATTTAATATTTTAAAAAATACATTAAATAAAGTATAAAATTATATTATTTTTACAGATGCAAGAAAGTCCCATTCATGAAATTATGTATTTGGGAGATATTTTAGAACAGTGTGACTTTCAGCACTTTTGGGACCGAGTCCTTTCAATGTCTGATCGTTGCGACAGAATTGTAGGATTCCAAGATTCGATAAGGAAGTTCGTTTGCCATGTAGTGGGAATAACGTTCCAAACGATAGAAAAGAGTCTTCTGGCACAACTACTCGGCGGCGTTGACGGTAATATCTATTTTCGCAAACAAGAGAAATGACATAAATCGGTAGCTTACTTTGTATAAATTTAATTTCAGATAACACCTTGAAACATTGGGTGAAAAAATATGGATGGAAGGAAGAGAGTAAAACGATTATCTTTATCGCAAATCAAGATGAGAACATTAAGACGAAAAATATTACAGAAAATATAGATTTTGAAAACGTTGCTGGCTTAATGGCTGCTTGTCTTTAAATTCTATCATTCAAATAAACGGTTTTTGTACAAAAAATGGAATAAGCTTCCCTTTCATTTATCGTTGTATGTAAATAATTTCGATTGTATTGATCCCTGCTTCCTTTTTATAGCGCTACAATACATATATCTTGTACTATACATATAATTCCACGACACATACAAATATCATAAAAAAATATGCGTACATTATTTGAAATGATTTTGCACAATTTCAAATGTTAAATAAATTTTATCAATATTTGTAAAAAATAGTGCAGTTAAGATGAAATATTATACATATTGAAACGATACATCCAATACTATAGAGTATAGAGACATGTCTTCACGATACGAATTTACTAAAAGTATGTTCAAAAATTCTACATACGCAAACTTGCAGGTTTCATTAAAAGATTATCGTTAACTATAATTATTAATACTCGGTTCAATTATACGTATACTAAACTTGTAGTTTTTGCAATGTATTTAAACTTACTTAATCTTATGGAATGACTTACAAATTAATGCATCACGATACATTGATCTAATATTTTATCTTGCATTACTACCATTAATATCATGTAGTAAACCCAAAATAAAATAACATCGATAAAAAGTATTAATAATAAACAAAATTCATACAAAACAATGCGTTCTTTCGCTTTTTCTCTTGCTGTATACATATACATATATTACTATTTAAAAAAATTGTAGTATTACAAAAGATTGGAAAAATCAACAAAATATTCACTTCAAAACGATAAAAAAATGTCCTATATATTATATTATTTATATTTATATTTCAATGTATTATGAATTGCACCTTTCATGGATTAAATGATTAAATAATGGAAAGATTCTCGACAACTATAAGAAAATAATTATATGGCAGAGAAAGCCATAAAAAAGCAGTCATCGCTTAGAACTATGAAGAATTATTTATACGTGCGCTTAAATTTCATGATCGATCAGGTACGCATCTTTTCTGAAGGTATATTTAGGTGGGTTTTGGCATGGGAGCATCCACAAGATTGGATGACCTTTACCGCAAACCTGAGACAGTAACACAAAAGTACGCGAACTGTTTCTCTTATAATGATGACTACTTTGCACACGTTCCATTGTGTTTTCTTCTCCCAGAATACCTAAAAATTGGTCTACCAGTACTGCGATGACAAACATGCCAAACAACGCTGATTCCAACACCAATATAACACAGTGCAAGCTGTAGAAAAAATCCTCATTAAAATCAACTTGTTTCGTTTCATATTTACTATTTACTATTTATGATCGAAAAGAACTTTTTGAATTTATCGGAAACTATTTAAATACAATAATTTTTAAGTAATACTCGTATGAAACATACATGCGCGTCTGTTTGACAGCCATATCATTGCTGCAACGTGAACATTCTATAACCCATGACGTTATCACCAAGCCTAGCGCATAGATGGCCAACATCCCAACATAGACCAGAAACTGGATAAAGTATTTTTGATTTCTTTCTCCCACACAGTTGTTTATCCTTTGTGAAATATTACGAATAATCCAATGTTAATGTAATATAAGATAGATTTCAAGAAACAGAACAACTAAATACTCGAATGAAAAATATATATCATTTTTCACATACATTTGAAAAATAATTTTCTAGTAGTCACACATATTTAAGTGTCCTATTTCTCAAGAGTTACCCATTACATTACGTTATTAATGTCTAAAACTTATAGAAGTACTAAGCAATCAATGGATAATAAATATTAAAATTCAAAAATGAAAACAGTTTCTTTATTAAAGCAAATTATTAAATATCACAAAAAATCTAAAAAATAGACAGAAAATTATAAACTAAGCGACGAGCTATAAAAAGAAATATTAATATAAATAATGTTGAAATATTGAAATTAGTAGTATATATAGTTAATGGCATACCAGGGACAATGATGATCCCATCTTCTAATGCATCGTTTACAAATTCTACAATGATGGGCTTTAGGAGGTCTATAAGTTTCACACCTAGTACATACGGTCCAATTGTCTCTTTCGTCGCATTCGATCTTTGTCTCTGAATTATCTGTATGAATATCAGAAAAGTCCATAGGACTTTGCGGTAGCGGTACAACACCAGGATCGCTGCAGACTGCCTTCAAATGCGACATTATCAATAATAATACAACAGTGTTGAAAGCCACTACATGAAAGGGACCCCACAAACTGTACACAATGTATAAAAAAATATTAATTACAAATCAGTGCAAATCGTCGAAAATATGTTCTTAACGTTACGTTTAGGTATTTCAAGAGTGTAACAATAAAATAAGTATATACATATACAATGTCCTCGATCGTGTATGTTAAATGTAAAAAAGATGTTCGTGTTTCTACAATTACGATAATAAATACGTATAGGACATATAAACTGAAATTACAAGCGCTTACCTGTCTTGTAAACTATGCAGGATAACCCAACGTACAACGACGTAATCTGCATAAAAGACAGCAATGTATGTGACTATGATGCATACAATGCCGCAGGGGTCTCTTACGAACATTTTTATTTATTCCATATTCCTTAATAACAAATATATCACCTATCATGACAGACCAGAACGGTTTCATGTGATTTCGTTTTCCATTGAATTTACTTTACACGAATTCTCGATTTTTACGATTTTCATTTAATGTGAGATTTACTTATTTTAGTATCTATTTTATTTTTAGTATCTATCTAGCAGAGAAACCGTTATTTTTATTAGTAAATAATGCAAAATCATCACTGTGAATATTGAATATTTTAACCAATATCAGAGAGCATCAGAGATGATCAGAGACTGAGACTGTGAGTCAGAGAGGATACGAGAGTGGAGAGTGCTCACGCCTGGGATTTCGATGCCTCCAGCATAGTGCTGCCCCCACGCCAAAAAAGTTCCGCTACCGACGACATACCACCTTACCACCACCATACCACCACCGACGAGGTATAGAATAGACTTCAATAGACCTATCATCCAATGTATTTTGGCGGCCAACTTTCCTGAGGCCACTTGGCCACTTGGCCTCTTTTTCTTGTCATTTCCTGTATTACCAACTCGGTTTTGGAGCCTCAGGCCACAGACGAGATATAGATATCAATCACCATTCACCAGTGCAGACTGATCCAGTGTGCCTCAGGGGGAGAAAACTCTTATGTATGGCCAGAGTATTTTTTTTTTTTTATTTTTTCTCTTTCTCATCCAATGTATTTTCCTGTCACAGACGAGATTTGTGTATTTACATGTATTTATTTCATTTCTACCGCGAAACCTCTATATACTCTGCATACTCTGTGATTTATGTTTCCCTACTTACCACCTACTTACCTATCACTTACCTATCTAGTTATAGATACTTCCTAGGTATTAATATAAATGCGAATTTTATCATCTATATATTTTCTATTTATGACTCAGCAAGTAATGGCTTTTGAAATTCAAACGTTTGCGCGAAACTGTCAAAAAAGCCGTGGTACCCTTCAGTACCCTTGCTGTGGTATTTTCAAGTGACAAACGTAGAACGTAAGTAGTAATTTAATAATTGAAATAATAATAAATAATTTTATAGAGGAACTATCAAAATTTTTGGATTCAATGGCTATAAGCGCATCGTTCTATCGCAACGTTTCGTTGTTGACTGAATTAGTTCCGCCCAGCGAGGAATTTAAGCAACATTTTCGTGAGGTACATTCTATTTACTAAACAAAACATCCTGTACTTACATATGTATACAAGGTCTGCCCGAAAAGTAATACAACCACATTTTTTAAAAAAATGTATTGGACATATGGGTGTAAATTGTAAATCCTTAAAATTCTTCAAAGTAGGACCCTTGGGTGGCGATACATTTTTTTCTTTGTATGCTGCCTGGATGGCGTTTTCTGGAACCTCTCATAGTGCCATCATTGAAGTTTGAAGCCTCCTTGACGCCCTCCACGCTTCCAAACTGGCATCCTTTTAGCACATTTTTGATTTTGGGAAACAAGAAGAAGTCGCTGGGAGGCAAATCAAGACTGTACAGAGGTTGAGGAAGCATTGTAACATTATTTTTGACCAGATATTCGCTGACCCACATGCAGATGTGGCTGGATACGTTGTCGTGGTGAAGTACCCAGTTGGCGGCGATCTCTTTTCTGACGTGGTTAACCCTTTGTTTCAGTCTTTTGATACAAACTCATGGTGGTTCTTTGCTGTCAAAGAACACAATGAGCATGACTTTCACCTTTGACTTGCTTATGCCTGATTTTTTCATCTTCTACCTCCTCCTAACCCACCTTAAACATTTTTTGATATCGCAAAACTTGAGATTTTGAGAGGCACTCAACCCCAAGGGCCTATTGCGAAATGGAAAATGTCTCAGTCCCATATTTTCCAAGTCATAGACAAAGTTTGATGGCGTATCGTTGCTCAACAGAGCACTGCATTATAAGCTTATACCATGCTCTACAAACATGTCTCAGTTTTTTAAAGATGTTGACTGAACAAGAGCTTGGAGACGAGTTTTTGCATCTTTATAGTTAGCTAGGTCTTAGGACCTCCCCACACCGATTCCCCCAGGTACATGCACCCTGCAGTCAATAGAAGAGCCAGACAAAATTTGGTCGCATTACTTTCTGGACAGACCATGTACATATATCTTGTTAATTGTGTTTTTTATGTAGGGCATGTTTGACAAGCCCAACACCACAGGTTTTTTGCATACATCTCACTATTTATTAACAATATACGACTCAAAGCGCTTCAAAGAGTTATTTGAATGGCCAGTGACATGTAAAAAGACAGAAGCAAAATACCGTAATAATGTTAAGACATTTTTAACAGTCATATCCACAGAAAATCGTGACATCGAATTTCCAAATATACTTGTGTCTCACTTGTTCCATGCTAGTGGTAGCAAATTTACAATTATTATGTGGAAGTTGTCACAAGTGGTACTAAGGAAATATATTGTTTCTACAAGTAAGATGTTTACTATAAGAATCATGTTATTACTAACCATCATTTAGAATAGTTTGCAATTATTTAATTATGTGCCTATTTTTACAGATAGTTATAATGTTATGTTTGTACCTCAAATGGGAATCGTAGCAAATGTAGGGAAAAAGTTTTTGAAAAAGACATATGCAAACACATGTTGTAATATTTTTGATCGACGTCAGGCTTTATCGGAAATGGAAGAAACAGCTGAAACTTTTTTAAAGTACTATTCGCGTTCTCTACTATATATCTATACGTTGTAACGTTGCAATTATTAAGATTGTTTATTTATCTCTTTGTTTTGCAGAAAGGAAGAACAGAAATTAAACAACGTTAAAACAGAAATTTTTGAGACCGAACGAGTAATTAAAACTATTGCCAGTGATGCTCCTGTTGATTCTACAATTAAGAAACGTTTGGCGGATAAAAATGACAAAGACGTGATACAAAGTTAATATTATACTTAACATTTTATTTTGTATAATTTCTATATTCGAATCCAGTTTTTAAATGTAATGCTCACATATTAATTTCAGTCTGGAAGGCGAGTGTACACAAATGCTTGTGTTACCTACAAAATAAAAATTCAATTTTAGGAAATGTAACAGAACTTAGTCAAAGAGTGAACGATATAGTATCGAGCACCAGTAGCGATATTCAAACATTGGATGCAAATCAATACCAAAGGATAAATTACTTGGAAATGGTTGAACTGTTTCCTTACAATATGCAAGTAAGTAGCGTTCAAAAATTGTTTAACATTTATTTCATAATCTAAGGTGGCACATTAAAAGGAAATGTACTTCTCATTTCAGACACTCCTACTGCAACTATACACAAATGAGAAATTGAATTTACATAATTTTATTCTACTATTCAATTCGATATTGATTCAGTTGTATCAGCGATTGAAATTATATTCATTGGAGGACCTTTCAGTGTGTCGATTACAGACAGAATCGAGTTGCAAGGACTTAACCGAAGCTTTAAACATATATCAAATGCATTTATCCGATGTCAAAACACTGACATTGGAAACACGTCAAACATTACATCATATATTACAAAGAAATAACATTGTTCAAATTTATGATAATTTGGAAGTACCTCCTAACAATGTTCTTTTAATGTCAACACCACCTATCAAACTCGACACCAGTACAAACATAGAATTCGATCCAAACAACCGCCTACTATTTACTCCAATGGGAGGTATAACTCGTACTATTAGAACTGTTATTATTATGTACATTGTACATGATACTATATTGACAACTATTTTTTAGCTGCACACAAGTCACTATTTTCGAGATATGAACATTTGAAGCAGAATAATTCTGCACCAAGATCAAACTTCAGAGAAAATTTGTTCGCAGCTCGCATTAATTTCGATGATTCGATATCGACAATTAGTGATGATACACCAACGTTACATGTTCCTCCAGTTTCAAGTAAAAAGAATATGTTATCTTCGAAACAAGCTGAAAAATATTCTCGATTATTTTCTAGGCGTCCAAAAAGAAATAACACTGCAGGTTTGCAAACAATATTGAATCGTTGTAACTTCGATTTCCATCACAAAATGTTAAAAACATTAATTTTATTTACAGCAATTGCAAACGTAATATCTTGTACCAATACAAAAGCAAACTCGACTGCAATTGCAAATACAATTGATGCAATTGCAAATACAAGAGATATATCACAACTCGATCAGAATATGTCAGAAAAGACTATGTGTAACAAGAGTATCGAATTTACTAATCCTATAAAATATGATGAACCCGAAGACACGTCTGAGGTGAAAGATGTAGTGAATATGCTTCAGAGAACACCAAATGTTCTCAATATGTGCGGAACACCAACTACAGAAATGACAAGCAACGAAACAGAAAGAACTACACAGACTCAACACAAAAGGCGTTCAATCAGCGATTTGGTTGAACGCTATAAGAAATTACTTGATCATGTGTAGTAATCATACAAGTAATTAACCAATACATGGTAAAAAATATATTTTGTATAAAATTTGTAATAAATAATTAGCATTGTATGTATATGGCCCTCTCCGCCACCACGACCTCATCCACCTCATCACAACTGATCACGTGATCGCAACTAAATATTAGCTTCAAAACCCAGACCTAACGGCCGGGCCTCTCCCTCCCCCTCAGACGATCTAATCACAACTCACTTCAAAACATTGCGAGTGAATTGTGATTATATAGGTGGGGGGAGGAGAGCCCTCACCAGCTATCTCAGATATCTGCAGCTATCGGAGACTCCGATTCGGAGTGCGGGTGAGATAGAACCAGGGGGAGTAAAGTAAACTCCCATGTATAATATTTAGACCATGGACTTCAGCAGCGCCATCTACTTTATATCCCTCGGCCCTCAACTAAAACCTATATATATAGCTATAGCTATGGCAGCTATGCTATATATATATAGCTATACGATTCTATACCGCTTACTTTCAACTGCTTTCAACTTCAAAGTAAAAGGATATAACATGTTTTGTAACAACAGTTCATTTTAACAATATTTTATTATATAATAATACATATTTTATTACATAATAATACATATATATAATACAGAATAATATTATAATGATAATAGATAATGTTTCAATTTTTATACTTGCTGCTGCACTCCTCTGCACCTCACTATCTTAAACTTTAAAAAATTTTATGATTTATACACAAAGTAAAGTTCGAGAAATAAGCTCTAAAATAAGTTCACCGAGTGTCGCTCAATTTTGAAAAATTATTTCTACAATTGATTTGACACTCAGCAAACTTCGTTTTTTCAAGCTTATTAATCAAATTTTCAACACAATATGAAAGAATATAAAAACAATATAAAAATGTCTTCTATAAATTGAAAAATCGCAGACCGCAACAAATGGTCGAGACACTGTGATTGACAATTGACAGTGATTTTGGAGGTTATAATCAAACACATGCAGTAAGAACTTCATGATCAAATAGTAGCGACCAATAGCGCCAGGGATTCAACATCAGTCATGTCCAATCATGGTTAATCACGTGATGTGCTGTGATCGTGGTGCCATCTATCCTAATTCCCTCAACTAAATCCAAGCAGTCCAAGGTCATACATAAGAGTTTTCTCCCCCTGGGGCAAAGTGAAGTGAAGTGAGGCAAAACGATGAGCTCCGCGGGTGATCGCGGGGTGAAGGGAAGTACATAGTACATTTGAGTTTCGATCGTGGCGCTGCATGCCAAAGGCTTCTTCATGTTGTTTCAAGCATCTCCAATCCATAGTATATATATCAGTGCACTGGACTAATCAGATTCCCAGCCAACCAAAAATTTAATTTCTGACGAGCGTCTGTGCGCGCAGACGTAACATGTTCTGCTGTCCGTATGCCCATATGCCGTATGCGCAGGGCATTGGACACTGGACACAGTGTTCCGATCATGGACCTAAGGGGGTAGGATACCTAGATGTGCTCCGTTATCTTTGAATCTTTATTGTTAATCTCACGTATATGTTTACTATTACTATATATTCATTTTTGAAATAATTACTAAATAAACTTGTTACGAACTTATTTTACTTTCATACATTCAAACTATTTTTGTAGAACTAATCTGTAGAAATATGAATTTGTATAAAGCTCCCGCAGTTTAATATTTAAACTTATATATTTATCACAGAATCAATGAAATGGGGATAGTTCGATGGTTATGCTACATATAAAATCATACAAGTATAAATAGATTTTATTATTGAATTATTTCATAAAATTTTCTTTTTACAGATTGAAATAGATTAGTTTTAAATGGGTAATAAATAGAAGTAGTTTATTCGATTTCAGCGAGTTTTCAAACAAATTCAACAATTCTGGTATTTCTCGAACACGAAACTTATTGTGCGATGATGCATGTTTCGTGTATATATGTTTATATATATATACCATATGTATAAATATATAAAGATACAAATCAATACATATAAAATGTATAAACTTCGTGTAAAGTAAAAAATTTTTTACTAGTTTTTCACAATCTCGTTCACAGTATACATACATACATGTTCTACGAATTGTAATACAAATTATTTTGCGTTGTTTGTTAAAATAAAATATCAGATATTTTATATAGATGATCAATCAATATTGCTACTTGTATCCGTATATTGTTAAATACACATTGAAACTAAATATATAAGTGAGTGAAAAGTTAGTCAAGACACATATATTAAAATAATATATATTAATAAAGTAATAATTACAGAACATTATACCCAGATGATAGTAGTTTTACTCCAACGGCATAGGTAAATTATGTAAGTGGGAGTAAGATTATATATATATATATATATATGTATATATAAAAAAAAGCATTTATTCAATGTTGACACTTAATTAAATGGGACACGTTATAAAATATGTATAAATTATGAAGCAAAACATAACATTGGAATATAATGCTGCTTGAAAAAGTTCGTAAGTATTCAAAACATGAGAAAACTATGGGTGATACAATTTCAGACATATTAAAAATATAAAAATTAGGAGAGACTAGTTAAGTATCACCATTTATTATTTTCTTCCTTTTACGGTTCTTAATTTGGAAACCTTTGAGTATTTTGTTTCATTATTATTGTCAGTTAGTATATATTGTGATTACACTATTCTATGTCCGACTTTTTAACATCTGGTTTTGCGGCTATGGTCTTTGCTTTTCTTTTTGGTGGGATCGGTGCATCGGAAGTACTGGATGATGGGTTTTCAGGGACAGGTGTGTCTGTGTCGAGAGCTTGCGAAGATTTTGTACCTTTTTTGACAACTTTTACAGTCTTTTTTGGTTTACCAGCAGAATTATCTTCCGCACCATCATCCAGTCCTTCCTCTGGCTTTGCTTTAGGCTTTTTTACAACCTTTTTTACTACCTTTTTCACAACTTTCTTTCCGCTAACATCACCCTCTGTCATTTCCATAGGCTCCCCCTCCGACATCGACTTCTCCAAAGATTTCTTTGCAGTTTTTTTTGTTACTTTTTCCTTCTCCTGCGATGGAGATTCTTGAACACTTTTCGAAGGCTGACAGACTTCTTTTGCTCTTGATGGCCTAACTGGGCTTTCAGTTGACGAAGGTGGTTTAACTACTTTAGAGTCTGACGAAGGTTCACATAATTCTGTTTCTTTTGTTGTGGACGTTTCAGGTTCTTTAGTTTGTTCGACCGATTCTCTTTCTTGCTGCGAATTCTTATCAGGGCACGTTCTTGGTGTCTTTGAGTCAATTGTAATATTCGATGACGATGATGATGATGTAATCGCTTTTGTAGGTTCAGGTTGTTCTGGAGCCGTTAAAATTTGAGAAGCTTCCGTTGAGTTTTTACACAATTCACTCAATTTATCGATAGGATCAATACTTTCCGGAGTTTTATTAGCGTCTGGCTCCAATTTTGCAACGTTTTCAGTAGACTCTATTGCGGAAATTTCCGAACGGAGTAAATTAGATTCGTGAACAGGTGTTATCGTCGAAGAAAGAACTTCTTGACTCAATGTCTCCAAATCTGACATAGACTGTTTGGGTTCTACTTGAAGAACTGATTCCGCAACTTGTATCGGTACCGGGCTAACTGTAAGAACTTCAGAAGCAGTTGATAATTCATTCGCATGTTTTTCATCTGTGATATCTACTTTTATTGGTTGAGTGTCTACTGTAATTTCAAGATTGGTTACATTGCTCGGAAGTTCTTCCGTTGAAATAACAAAGTTTACATTATCTTTGTTATAGGATACTTTAACGGATTGTTCTCCTACTGGACAAGATTGAACTGGATCTTGCAGTAACAAAGATTCAGTTTCTTCTTGCGAGCCTTCTTTTAATAGTATACTTGTACCGAGTTCGTCCACATCTTTTTTAGGTAACTGTACTGTAGATTCTGTGGGAGGCACGGACACAATTGTGTCACACGATTCACTTTTTGCTGCTACTATAGATTTCTGAGAAATATCTTTTGTTGTTTCTTTCGATGCTCTTTGTTCGCTTCTACTTTTTTCATCGGAAGATGTAATATCAGTAACTTGTTCAGTCTCCTCTGATAATTTAGGTTCTGTATCATCGTTGTCTGTTATAGGAACATTGTTAAGCAGAGATTGTTGTTCTTCGGTGCGACTGGCTGTTGCTTGAGCTAGATTAAAAAAATAGCAATATTATACATATATAGATGGAACAGTTTTTAGAGATAATCGGTACATTCTTTGCTATATAACTTTACTGTACGTATATACATATTTTAGCAAGTATGTGTGATTATTATTAATGTTTATAGCAAGGTATGTATGAATAAAAATACATAATTCGGAATCGATTATCTGTTAAAGTCATATATACAGGGTGAGTCTAAGTTATTTGTTGTACGAAGAAGTTTTTCAAACAAATATCGCATGGTTCCCAGGGGGACATACAGTTCTGTAATCTGGTTTTTTCTTAGTTTGCTCTTTTATCGAGATATGAGGTTTTTAAATAGAATACCAAATATTTTTCCACAAAATCGGATAAACCACCAAATTCTGCATAAAAAAGTATTCTACCAAATATGGCTCAGAATGAATAATTACTGAGATACGTACTCTGAAACTTAGTTCATTGTTTAAACATTAAAAATGGAGTTTATCGTTAACCATTTTTAGTGCATGTGCCACAGTAACTGCAGAAACACTGGAAAAAATTCTTGGTTCACTCATAATCCGATCACGCAAGTGCATTGATTGCAATAGACCAAACTTCAAGAGCATTGCTTGAAATAAAATTTGTCTTACAAATATTTTAGAAATTATTCATTTGAAGCCTTTTTTGGTGTAATCCTTTTTTTCTGGAGAATTTGGTGCTTCATCAGAATTTGAGAGAAAATATTGGGCATTTCATTTAAAAAACTGAGGGTGACACCCATATAGCTTGATAAAAAAGAAAAGTAACAAAAAATAGATTGTATGTTCCTCTGAAAACCACGCAGCATTTGTTTGAAAAATTTATTCGTACCACAAATAATGAGACTCAATATCCATATATACAATATTGATGATATTCTATTTAGTAAATAACTCTGTCCCCTATTATGTTCTACATAGAAATACCTGAAGAAATTTTCTACATTTTGTGAGAAAACTATGATTGCGACTGAAATTATTACTGTAAAAGTGCTCTCGTTAAATTCTACTTAATATTATAATACCACTAACTAGACAAATGTACCATGAACGCTTTGTGTTAAATTAAAGCACAAACAACATATAAGTTCGTAATGTTTCTAGCTTATTTATGTAAGCGTTAAAATTATGTGTTAAAACATTGATATGGAAAAACATGTCATGCACGACGATTGTAAATGTATAGTATACGAGTATGAATACGATGTTTTAGCAACGTATTATTTGCACCCAAGCAATGAACATTTAAGCGTTTCAGTTTATTACAACATATATAAGCAAACCACACAGACGTGTAACTATATATACAGGGTATTCACGATACTAGCCAGCGTTTTCCTTGCAACTAATAAATATTAGGAAGAAATAATACAATGTTTTTTTTGCAAGTAACGTGATGGCATATGTAATTTTTTTTGTGTTTGTACAATATTATTTTTGTTTTAGAAATGAAAGCGTGTGTCAAGACGCAAATTCATTTGTATGCGACACAATAACCTTCAAGGTCATAGAAGATCACCCAGATAGCACCCGACGCCTCATAGACGTCTGTTTTACGTCGTTTTTAAGAAGTCTTTTCGGAGATGTCGTCTAAAAGGACACCTAAACTATGTCTAAAAGACGTCTCTAAGACGTACCGTTTTGTAATACAAGACATTCAGGATCCGTTCAGACGTCCGAATGTCTTGCGGCAGGCGTCTTACGTCTTACAGTTGTCTTTGAGATGTCTCGGTGGCATCTGGGCAGATACGGAAGAAATATTAAATTATTCGATTCGAGCAATGGAAAAGTAAAGGACATTTTCGAAGTAATTATTATAAATAAACTTGATACGAACCAGAGCTGGGGAAAATAGTGTTTTGAATAGTAAATAATAAATAATCCTATAATTTACTTTAAAGTATGTGTACAACTTTGAAAATCAAATATTTCATTTGATGCAGTAATTTTTGAAAATAAAATAATTTATTTGAGGTAGTAATTTTTGAAAATAGTATTTTATTTGAAGAATATTGAAGTTATTTGTATTTTGTCTTTTTTTATTTTCAATTTCAATTTTAAATATTATTGCTGAAAATAATGGTTCGAATTAAATACATTTATGAGTATATGTTTCTCAGAGTATTATAACAATGCAAAAAGTAAAATATTCTATTTTGTGTTTCAGATTGTTGAAATAGAAATATTTTATTTTCGAAATTGTATATCTATTATTTAAAATACTATTTTTTTTAAGCAAAATAAAATCTAACATACGAAATAGTATTTGAAATATTTGTTTCGCCAAGTAATGCCCACTTCTTATACGAACTTATTTTACTTTCCCCAGTAAGCAAACATGCTCGATTTTGGACAGTAGGCTGTGCCAGCAGAACAACATACTTCTGCGTCCGAATAAGTATCGTTTTATGCTGGCTCGGTGTGCCGCGCCGGCACAAGATGAGGACGGTATACATATATAAATACCAAGTATGTATCAGGCAGTACTGCACGAACATCTGCCTGCTCTTTCTGCCAACAGAAAGCGATACTTCTGCGGTCGCAGATGCCCGTCCAAAATCGAGCATTTTCTATACTGGGTAAAGACACAGAAGTATAAATAGATTTTACTATTGAATTATTTCATAAATTGTTTTCTTTTTACAGATTGAAATAAACTAGTTTCAAATGGGTAATAAATAGAAGTAGTTTACATATTTGATTTCAATGAGATTTCAAACAATAATACTTATTATTTGCAAGAAAAACGCTGGCTAATAATTGCATAAACACCCTGTATAAAAGAAGATATTAATGAATTATTTAAAGAAACGTTATTAGTTTATGCGATATCGAATATATTTCTGCTAAATTATTAAGTCTTTACGTTAGCATCAATTAAAGATAAGTTTATATGTATTAAAAATTTAGTTTAGTGATATTTTTTGTTATATTAAAACTAGATATTTATGTATTCTTTAACTTTTATAAGCATACGCAGAACCTTAGGATGGAACGAATGAGAAATGAGTATTCTGATTTATTGAATAGTAAAAATTGCAATACATTGTGTGTGCGTGTTGTTTTAGATACGCTCGATTAGCGTCTTCAAATTGTTTCGAAATTGTGATTGTAAAAGTCGCGATTGTGATGATGTGAGTTCTCAAAATATTTACCCCATTAAAGCAAAATGACAATACAAGACGTAGCAATGCTATGGCGCCAGGATCTGTTAGTTGCTGTCCTCCGTTCCTGTTTCAAACACTTAAACTTGATAAACTGTATAAAAAAGATATATTTTTCACTTTTTTTAAATTACATGTAATATTGTCCGATATATTATTAAGTAACTGCAACTTATATTCAACTTTTATAAACAAAAAAACTTGGTCTTTAAGTATCAATCTGAATACCACATGCTGTAATTCAAAAAGAAAAAGAAAAAGAGAAAAGAAAATTTTAAAGCGTATTCAAGAAAACAGTTAATCGCTTTGCACTATGAGCACTCCGATCTTCAGTTTCTTACACAATTTTCATTATTGCTCAAAAATTGACATTGGTTCGATCTGTATTTTTTACTTTCTTCCTGTGCAGTCGTAATTGCC
The DNA here is from genome assembly GCA_963966675.1 of Lasioglossum calceatum. Lineage (NCBI taxonomy): Eukaryota > Metazoa > Arthropoda > Insecta > Hymenoptera > Halictidae > Lasioglossum > Lasioglossum calceatum. Next base: position 20,472,818 of record OZ016541.1, read on the forward strand.
ACGTAAATGTACGTTTAAAAGAATTTGTAAAGACAAATTGTAAAACTAAAGTTATTTATTCAAGTGAAATTAATTTTGATCCAAATTGAACATACCTGTTCCTTTATCCACCTCATCGGTAGATTTAGTAGGCTGAGCAGGTTCAACAAGTTCGGTAGACACGGTGGATTCGGTGGACTCGGTAGATTTAGTAGTCTTATCAGTTGCAGTTTCCTCAAGTTCTTCTTCCAATTCCTGTGATTAGATTATAAACGTATTTATGTATTATGTATACAATAATGTTTCAATGATTATATTTAAAAAGTATTCATTTTATACAAACTGATATCGAACCTTGGAATGAGTACTTACAAGTGTCGAAAAGATTCTTATAAGTACCTACATACTTCGATGTTGAAAGGAATCGAATCTTTCACAAGTAGTACCCGAATCTTGGGAATCGGAACTGTATAGTGGGTTTTAAGCATGTTATTTATTAAATTGGTAACTATTTAAGAATAGTATTTCATTTACAATATGTACTTGGTTTTAGTCTATTTCTCTTTTTATCCATGATATTTCCTGCTTTTGAGAACACTCTTTCTGAAGGTACAGAAAATGGCCATTATACAAAGATATTCATGTGCAATTTTTGATAAAATGAGGTACTTAATTGAATTTTCACGCCAAAATATGTAATAACTGGTCTTCTTTGCGATTTAAATATTGTGAGGTTAGATAATTGTCCACTTCTATTTAAATAGCACAGCAGTCGAAGGAGCTATTTAAAGTAGGTATCGTTTTATCTGTAATTGCTATTTCATTGTCAAAGGATAATCAAATTGATAATTCACTATTTTGCCGATTTGCCAACATCTGTGTCTGTCAACTATATATTTCATGTTGTAGATGAAATAAATACATATATGTACTATGTAGATTAGGGATGTGCGAGATCCCGTCGGATCGGGATTTTGCACACCCCTAATGTAGATACATATGTAGATGGATCTATACTCTTTACATCCGATAGATTATGAAGTTATGGTTATACATATACATTTTGAATGAAATTATGCATTCAAGGACAGCATAATTGATTTTAAAAGTAACAAAAATAATGATTTGAAATATCAGAGAATCTCTGATACGATATTCATAAAAGTTTCGAATCTGTTCGACCAAGATTCGAATATACTAGCAAGTATTACATCCACTTACCAATCAAAGTACTTGTAAAAGTACTAAATAGTATACTTGGGAGCACTATTTCTATTTTTCAAAGTACAACTTATAGAGAGTTCGAATTCAATCCATCAAAGTTCGAATCTGTTTGCGAGATAGGTACCTAAACATATCCCTATTCCTAACTATAATTATAGTCATAATTTATTATGAAAATAATACCTTAGGAGGAGAAGGTAATCGAGGCGGTGCCAGAGAAAGTGTTTGGCAGATTTTCTTCCAAATATTGTCAAAGCTATCACGACCCATATAATCAATTTGTCCCTGCTCCCAACTTTGTTTACGCATGTGTTCCTCCAATGCAATTTGTTCAGCGCTTCTAGGTTCGCCCAATGTAATTTGAGCCAAGGCACCAGCGAGACCAGCCTATAAAATCAAAACATACTTTCCTCTTTAATATTTCTTCCTTTTTATGAAATTTATAACAATACAGTAAGATCGAAATACAAGACATACTTGTAAACATTATTTTCACGATTTACCTTATACAATACACGTATTGCAGAATACGCGTTGTCATAACAAAATATACATACAAATGCAGATATCACAAACATATAGAAAAATAACACACACAAAACTGATATGAATTAGTAAATTAATAATAACAGTCTGCGTTATGAAATCTAAGTAATAAACTTCCTTTCTACGAGTATTTAAGGAAATATTATTATTTAGTTTATTGGTATACAACTATAGGAAAATGTTGAAGGATCTAAAGTAAAACAAAAAAATAAGAAATGTATTGAAACTGCAAGTAATGTCCCAAAGACTATTAATGAATTATACATTCAATGAATTGTAATCAAACTTTAAGGACATGATATTGATATACTGTCGATAGATGATGGAGAGAATGTATAAATTTTTTCCTAATTTTAATGCAATCTACAGAAGAATGTGGGAACAATTACTTACATTTGTACTGTCTTCCGTTACGTGTGGGTCAGATTGCGTTGCTACATTGTGGGTGTCTGTACAAGGTTTGGAATTAGGAGGAGGGCTAGTAGATATCAATGGATTAGTCCGTACGTCTGTAACGTTTAGGTTATCGCCTGCTTGTTCAGCATTTTGATTGATAGACGAATCGTTATGATAAACTATAGCAGTTTCTTTAGGCTGTGCACAATCAATTTTATCGGTTACGCGTTCTTCTCTCTTATAATGACTATGATTCTCTTTCTCGTAATGTTGAGCGGGTTGCTGATTGATCGCATTATCATACGTTTGATGATGATGCTGACTTTGCTGATGATCAACAAAATGGTGATTGTGATGGTGTTGCTTTGGTTCTTCTTGGAATGCTCTGTGGCTGCCGTTAGGCGAATGATGGGGAGCATGCTGATGTTCATGCTGTTTTGTTTCTTCTGAAAATGATCTGTGATTGTCGTAAGAATGCTGATAAGTATGGCGATGGTCAACGTGTTGTCTCGTTTCTTCCGGAACTGTTGCGTTACTGCAAGAATGTCGATGATGGGTGTGATGCCAGTCGACGTTACGATGTACTTCGGATTGATTGAAATGTTGATGTTGCATATTATTTACAGGAGCATTACTTTCTACGCTATGCTGGTCTGGCCAAGAATCATTGCGAGCTTGCTTGTCGGACGCGTTGTTTCCAGAATAACAAAATGTATCCTGTTGTTTGCATTCGCTAATAAATTGATTAGATTGTTCTTGGTTGCGATGGTTTTGAGTATATGGAGCATATGGAGACGAATTATGTTCGTTGTATTGTTGCTTGTGTAAGAACACCTCCCTATTATGTTCTAGTGACGGTTCGCGATGAGACTGATGAATAGTTTGTACAGAATTAAACGTGTCGCTTAACATAGTTATAGATGAAGGTTTGTCGATTGCGGAATAATACTGTTGAGTTGCATTACTGTCTTCTTGCTTAAGGGTAACCATATCGTTCTGTGCACAATAATTTTCCCACGGATCTTTAAATTCCGAGAAGTCTGGTGGTTCTATGTAAATGTCGTTCTGTGATTTGTCTTGTATGTCCGTGCAAATAGGATTCTGCGGAACAGGGGATCGAAAGGGTTTGGGAGAAAATTCGTGCCAAATTGGTGCCAATGTGCTGGTGGCCTATGCAAGCATCATGCCAAAACAGAAAAATGCACATTCAGTTGGTTAGTAGAAAACTATAACAGTGTCCATTTTTCTTATATCAGTATTTTGTTACTTGGTAAGTGTGTGTACGTATTACGATACTCGTCGATATACACATTATTGAATGGCATGGCATATCTTAAACTCTGAATATTTCTGTACTCTGTAACTGCATATTGCTCATCATACTCTCTATCCACGTATATTATACTACTTTATCTGTCGCGAGACTTTTAAAGTATAACAAGCATATCTAAGTACTTACTAATTACTAAATAACAAGACAAGCGAATGAGAGACTAATATTAATCAGTATTAATTAAACAACATTTGCAAGTTACAAATGTAAATACTGTGAATATGATAAAATGAAAGAAAAAAATGGACACTGATCTACAAAAAAAAAGTATTACAAAAAGATTAAATTCAAAGTGTACCAATTTGAAATAGAAAATTATGAAGTATCACTTGTATATCACTTTAGCTATTTACTATTGACATCGAAGATTATAATACTACAAAGGAGAAACCAAAAAACGTACCTTAAATGCCACAAGAATACAAGTCAAGTCAGAAGATGCCATTCATAATAAGTAATGGTAAGCAGTATTATTTTCATTAATTCTCAAATACATCTTTCGATAATAATACTTTCAAATATGTACAATATATTATATACAAGTCTTAATTATTCGATCAAGCATGTTTATATCCAGGGCTTGAAAACTGTTATAGCATCGGATCTGGTTCCTAAAACAGTTTCGAAGAACCTTTATCTCCGATAACTGTTACGAAGAGCCAAAATTTCCCGCTAATATCCATTTCGATTATGATTCTTATATCAGATTCTTGTAATAAAGACAATTGTTATTAAAGATTTTGTTAGACATCGGTAACTCGTCGAGAAGAGAAAAAGTATGAAACCATTTAGAAAAAATTTGTAAACGTACGGACATAGTAATTCTATTTAAAAAAAGTAACCGTTTGAAATCGATATAAGAACTATAATCGAAACAGATATTAGCTGGAAATTTCGGTTCTTCGAAAGGAAAGTTCTTCGCAACTGTTCTAATCAAATGAACCTGCGTATAACAGTTTTAAACAGTTATTTCCAGAGCCAGTTAATAGTACACGATTGTGTTTGTGGTATACTATCTATGCTAATTCTCGAAATGTTAAGGAAAATCTTACAATGTGAATGGCACACTAACAAGAGGAATAAAAGCATTCTACCTTACCTTTATTCCTTATACTTATAATCGCTAACTTGGTGCTTTTCTCTTTATTTTGGCACTTGAAATATCTTATAGTCTAATTATAATGCATTAGAAATAAGAGAAAATGTACAAAGTTATTTTTCGATAAAACCATTATATTTACAATATTTTTTGCACTCATAATTAGTCAAAACATGATACTCATTGTCATATCGTATTTCTTTTCAAGCAATTCGTTAAACTTACCATAACGGGGGATAATTGAGGATGGACTTTTTCGCAGAATATATTCCACCACAATTGCAACAATGGTTGCAAATGTGTGGCCTCCATTGGTGGTTGAACAATACCAGTTAAAGTATCAAAATACTGTAACCAAGGCTTGGTGATACCAATGAAGTGAATTATTCTGACATCATCTCCGAACCTGATAAGTCAAAGTATCTACAATTAGCATTTTTTTCGTTCTATTGGGTTCAAACAATAAACTTTAATCAATAAAATATTTTCCATTTTGTTCGATGATCTTTTGCCATCTTTATTTCTGGTATCTTCATAATTCCGCGTTCATAAAACTTCTGCTCCTTTTCGCCGAAAAACTAATCCAATTGCGATTTCAGGTCAGCGTCATTAGCGAATCCTTTACCGTTCAAAGAGTTTTGTAAACTTCGAAGAAACATTGAAAACATTAGAGACGAATATAAAAATACTTTCGTATCATTTTCAACAACCTCTATTGATAACATATTAAGAGAGAAAATAAATTATTATCTATGTCACTCCGGTTTGTTGCAATTCAGGTGGGAAATGCATTTATGAGAAAAATTAGTAGGTGTATAGTAATTTAAGACATTAGACGAATTTAAAAATACTTTTACATCATTATCGGAGCATGGTTGGGAAGTGATGTCACATGCACCATATAGGCCAGACATTGCACCATCAGATTACCATTTATTTCGAAGTTTACAAAACCCTTTGAATAATAAAACATTCACTAACGATGATGACCTAAAATTGCACTTGGATCAATTATGAAGCTACATACCAGAAAGATGGCAAGAGATCATCGAACAAAATGGAAAATATTTTATTGATTAAAGTTCATTGCTGGAGTAGAAAAGTTCGGTTTTATTTCACCTTAAAATACCGAAATTACTTTCTTGCCAACCCAATATTGGGTGGCTGCCGCTGAGATTAAATTGCAAATAATATCTACGCTTATCTACTAGGTGTACGTATACATATGTATAATAGAAAATTCAAAGTTTCTTACTGTTTGAACGCAGGAAGATAGGAATACGCAGCAGTGGAACACATGTTATAGATGAATGGTAAATGTTTCGAAATATCTTTGTGGGCCCAGTCGCTGAAGTACATGTTCAGTAAACCCTGGTCACCTCCGTCGAACGAACCTTTAGCAGCGGCGAACGCGGTGATGGATGCGAAAGTTTGCTGAGATGGTTTGTACACGAAGACGCCAGAGTTGAAGCAGTCAGGCCAGCCCACGTCAGGGGCAGCAGACAGCTCCTCTCTTTCGAATAACTCATCACAGTTCCTGACCACCTAACATATGCATCATGTATTAACAGTTACAAACAAGAAAACAATACATATACAGTAAAGTCGCGGCACAGTAAACTCCTATCGCCTGTTCCGAGCAGGGACAGAGAGGTCGTTTATGGAAACTACCTTTGTGTATGAAAATTATGTCACGACCACCATAGCGGGATTCTAGACCTTTGGATCGGTGAAGATCTCTTTTTAAAAAAATGGACCGCAAAATTGATCTTGACCTTGAAAATCAGCGAGATTTATACCCCCCCCCTCCCCCACCCCTAGTGGAAGGGGTAGGCAAAGGGACAGCATCGTGGAGATCCTCCGGGAGCTAGATCGCGACTTTACTGTAATATACGATAGAGTATCTACTGTTAATTGTTCCAAACACTTACAAGGGTGTCTGCGTCAAGAAAGACGCATTTATCGTATTGCGTTAGTCTCCAGCAATGAAGTTTGGTAAATGTAATACCCAATTCTGGCCTAGCCAACAGTGCCAAATTAGCTTCGTCTTTGGAATCAAGTACATTTACTTCCATTACTACAGAAAACACTGATGATAATTTTTCCCTGTGTCAATGAGTACAAAGTTTCGATTATCTATATACGGTTTTTGGTTGTATTAGATGAAATTGTAAACCAGCTGTGCCCCACCTCATTACTTCCGTCACTCCGGGAGTGACCAAGACAGCCAATTCATGTTTGGTACCAACTTGGCGCAGAGAGTGTGCCAAAACTAACGCTCCCAAGGAGTAGGCATCATTGGTGGCCAATGTAACCCATGCATATCCTGAAATTAATACAAATTAATTAGTCGATCTAACACCTATAATCATATTAGTTACTACTATGAGAGAGGATATGGATATACATATACAGGATGGGGCACCATAAACAGGTCACCTGAATAACTCGCTTTCTTTTGAAGATAGAAGAAAATGCATCAGACCAAACTTACTTGATATCGAGGCGCTCGTAATCTGATGTCATTAATTTTTTTATAGGTGGAGACGTCAAGGAGATATGAAGGTCAACTTCATTTTTCGAATTCATGTCGAAAAGTTAGTAGTTCAGAAGATATTTCAATTTAAATAACTCTAAAACACCATTACTGTCGTACTAATTGTAAGACGTTACACTAGTAAGTAAACGCTAACGTCTTACAAGGGAAGTTACCCAACCGTAACACGCCGATTTTAATGAAATTTTGGTATGATATAAAACTCAAAAAAACTTTTGACACGTATTTTTTTTATAGCGGCCGACACACAAATATTCATGTTAACGGGGTGAAAATAGCTCTCAAAGTTGGGGTGAAAAATCGATTTTCTTGAATATCTCCGAGAGTATTAGGCCTAGAATTCTAGGCCTTCAAAGATGCACAAATTGGATTTTGAAATTTTTTTCTAAGCCTAATACTCTCGGAGATATTCAAGAAAATCGATTTTTCACCCCAACTTTGAGAGCTATTCTCACCCCTTTAACACGAATGTCGGTCGCTACAAAAAATACGTGTCAAATATTTTTTTGAGTTTTATATCATACCAAAATTTCATTAAAATCGACGTGTTACGGTTGGGTAACTTCCCTTGTAAGACGTTAGAGTTTACTTACTAGTGTAACGTCTTAGTACGACAGTAATGGTGTTTTAGAATTATTTAAATTGAAATATCTTCTGAACTACTAACTTTTCGACTTACATAGGTTAAGTACTTTTTTATAACGAATATCCAGCTGCGTCGATTGATGTATTAAAAAATACCTCATTCCATTTAAAAAAATGAAGTTGACCTTCATATCTCCTTGACGCCTCCACCTATAAAAAAATTAATAACATCAGATTACGAGCGCCTCGATATCATGTAAGTTTGGTCTGATGCATTTTCTTCTATCTTCAAAAGGGAGCGAGTTACGAAACCTTTTTTTCTGCCACGCATACTTAGCGGGGAACAGCGGGCCTGTCGACCCGCACGAAAAACGAGAAAAGGCCCCGGCGGCCCGGGCCGCGGAGGCCCGCCGTAAAAGCACCTTTATTCAGGTGACCTGTTCATAGTGCCCCACCTTGTATATAGATACTTTTAACACGTTAAATATGGGTATAGGTTCTGTTCTACATATAGGATCTTGTACGTCTACAATGACAAAATTGGGAACAGAAAAGACCCTGGGCACGAGCACTCTCAAATGCGTCCATAATTATGAATAGACAACGGATCTTTGAACAAAATAAAAATTTTCCAACTAATTTGCAACAAACTGAAGTGAAATAGAGATTTATTTTCTTTCTTAATACGTCTAATAAATGGAAAATAATGTAACAGCATTGTCAAATTCTTCTAATATTTGTGTGAATTGTGAGTGAACAAACTGGAGTGAAATAAAAATTTATTTTCTTCTCTATTATGTTATTGTAGTAGGTTGAGAATAATGTAACAATATTTTTAAATTCTTCTAATATTTTTACTCTCTTACATTGCACCTATTCATTTTTTTGAAGTGAACTAACTGGAGTGAAATAGAAATTTATTATCTTTCTTAATATGTTTGATATTCTTTTAATGTTTTTACTGTCTTAAACTGCACGTATTCATTTCTGTGAAGTGAACAAACCGGAGTGGAATAGAAATTTGTAATGTTTTTGCAATTTCAAATTACACCTACTCATTTTTTCTATAAATGCATAAAATCCGCTGTCTGATAATTAATTGTAATCTTCTAAAATTTTGATCGTAGTCGATTATTGCAAATATGATAAATAGACAGCGGATTTTATGCATTTTTGGCAAACACGAGTAGACGTAATTTAACCCTTCGCACTCGGAGCTATTGTAACTCAAAAATTAAACATTTGTTCGACCCAAAATATTATATTTCCTTTCTCTATGATGTTTTTAATTTCATGGGTATGAAATTGATATAATACGATAACTCATACAATATCTAAATGTTTTGTAATTGCTTAATTAATCAATTTTTAGTGGCGCCTCAGAGTGTTAAAAATTAAAACGGTAAAAAGTAAAAATATTCAAAGAATTTAAGAATACTGTTACATTATTTACTACGATCTAGTAAACATATTAAGACAACAAGTCTCTTATATCACTTCAGAGAATGTTTGCTTTACATAAAGATCCGCTGTCTAGTGATAAGTGAACGAAAAGCTGTCTAATTGATCGATATGCATATTAATTCCTCATTACTCGATATCAAAGGCATTCATCGTATCATCGTACATACGGATTGATAAGGCGTCTGCCGCGAATCGGATTCGCATGGCAGCATTCAAACTTTAAATTGATTTCTGTATTGTATTGTCATGTCTTCGATGTTACGTCACAGACATGAGTCGGACTAGGAATGCATTTTTCTCTTGATAGAAGCAGCTCCCCAAAACGATAACATCGTGAACTCTACCAGCGCCATTGACTCTGGCGCTGTCAGCTGTCGTAACGACGATTACGTAAATCCAAAGGACAATTTGACAATAATTTAACATTAAATCAGCGGTTACCAACCTGGAAGGCGCCAAAAGTTCTTAATAAAAAATTTGTAGTTCTCACTTTCTTGTAATAAAGTTTTTATCATTTAAAACGTGTCTATATTATTAATTATTATATCTATTTAAAAAATAAAAGGTAGGGAGGCGCATTTTTATCAAATTTATTACATTTATAAGTCAAATTATTATATATATAATACAACTTACATACATAAACATAAAAGAAATTGTCTACTTTTATACTATTTAAATAAATATGTATGTATTACGATTTCGAAATCGAGTGTAAGAATTAATTTTTGCCACAAATCTACAAAACGTATTTTTTAAATTTTCAATATAGGCCCACATAAACAAATTGTAAAATGCAATTTTTGGTATTTTTTTCTACACTTCCGATGAATTGCAATTTTTAAAAAAATTTCTTTTCACATCCTGTAATAAACTAATTGCTCTAGATTCCCAAAATAGTTCAAATCGTATAGTACAATATTAAAAAGGTCATTTTTTATATAGAGTGCCCGAATATTAATGCGAGTCACTGTATATTGTTTCATAAAAATGGCAAGACTAAATTCATTTAAATTTTTCACAATTTTCTTGAATAATTTCTAATGGAAACTTATATTCTTATACATACATAATTTCAATAATTAAAAAATGAAGAATGTGGAAGCAGTCATTTGACCGGTCGTGGCATGGCTAGTGTTAAATATTGATTACTAGATTACGGATCTTTATGCATTTATAGGAAAATTGAGTAGATGAAATTCAAAATTGTATATATGGATTTCTTATCTATTAAAATGATTAAGGGAAGAAATAACATTCTGTTTGGTTTCTATTCCTTGCAATCGATACAGACAATTTTTATTTTGCAGAAAGTTCCGCAGTCTATTGATTACAAACGAATCAAATTTTATTTCATCTAAAAACAAACACATAACATTCAGATTTGTTAGACATTGCTCAAATCTTCATGACGAGTCTGACTCGTTAAAATACGGCAAGGGGTTAATACCTAACAGAGTTTCCAGAACGTGAGTAATCCATTGCCTAAACGAACTTGAGCTGTTCGTTGGAGGAACGAAGAGACCGTAAGGTCACTCCAAGGTCATAAAATCCATGTGTACAAGAGCGAACGGTATTTTTGATAAAGCTAGAAGTCTGAAGTGGAATTCGAAAACGGAGAAGATATATCTTTATCTGTTTCACTCGTTTCGGATAGGAAATCTGATAAAAATAGCAACCGGATTTACTTCGAGATCAGAAAGATGCGCGCGAACCTACCTAGGTGCGTCGTTGCTCGAGGACAAAGGAATTCATAAGATTTTATTTATAAAACGCATCCTATTTCTAATTCGCACGTGCCGCGGAGAATTCGCCGCGGCCAGAACCGCGGGGATATATTGATTCTAGTTCTCCTGGACAAAATTTTATATTTAGAACATTTTATCTGTATTCACAGTTTGCTTCTACCCAGATACTGATGTAATTGTGACATAGAAAAGAACCAGAACAAACAAAAAAAGAAACAAAATAAGAAGTTAAAAATCATCCTGAAACGAGAGTGGTGGTGGGATCTGTGTAACGATAATTATGGTTATCAGCGTTGTCGAGTAGCTGGTTTTAGAGTCGTCGTCTACATACGAGTCGACAGTATTCCTCAAATTATTGGAGCACTCGTGACCCCGTTTCGTCTTCTCGTTACATTTTTTCGTAGAACTATTTTACCAATACCGCAGATAACCGCGGTACTGGCAACGTTATACACAGTATGTGTCCATAATTATCAAAGTGGTCTTAGACATATATTTTATGTTTCGAGATATTTAAAGGATTACATTTTAATAAATTAAAAAGTATCTTTATATTATGTAACATTTTAATTTAGAATTTTATCAGTTTTGATCGATGAAAATTTATTATGAAAGTGAAATTTTGTGTGAATCTTATACGAAAATGTTATTAAAGTTTGCATTGACTTGCTAGACCCTTTGTTGAATAATCTCTTATAGATACATCTTTGCGATTTGAATAATTGTAGATTATAAATATTCGAACCTGTCATTCCGGCGGGTTAGTTGACTACAAAAAAATGAATAGATGCAATTTAAGACAGTAAAAATATTAGAAGAATTTAAATATACAAAAACGAATAGGTACAGCTTAAGACAGTAACAATATTAAAAGAATTTAAAAATACAGTTATATTATTTTCAACCTGTTAAGAAAGAAAATAGTTTGTTGCAAATTAGGTAGAACATGTTTATTTTCCATGAAGATCCGCTGTCTGACAATTATGTACGTTCATTCCGTTCCATTCTATCTTCGAAATCTTACAAACACATATTACATACAGTGACTCCCACAAATATTCGGAAAAGCCGATAACTTTTTTAAAATTGGACTATACGGTTCGAACTTTTTTGGGAAGCTAGATCAATTAGTTTACTACAGGATGTGAAAAGAAATTTTTTTGAAAATTGCAATTGGTCGGAATTGTATACAAAGTACTAAAAGTTGCGTTTTACAACTTTTTAATGTGGGCCTATATTGAAAATTTAAAAAATACGTTTTGTAGATCTGTGTTAATTATATGCACTGTGAAAGTTTCATCGGAATCGGCTGATGCGGGAAAAAACGACAGGCATTGAAAGATGTCAGAATCTGCAGTTATAGGCCGAAAATCGTGAGAATCTGCAATTTTTACTATCTTTAAATGTTTGTAGCTCATTGCAACGTCGACCGATTTTAACGAAATTTTCAGAATATGTTTAATTCACATAGATCTACAAAACGTATTTTTTAAGTTTTCAATATATGCCCACATAAAAAAGTTGTAAAATGCATCTTTTACTATTTTTTCTACAATTCTGATCAATTGCAATTTTTGAAAAATTTTTTTCACATCCTGTAGTAAACTAATTGCTCTAGCTTCCCGAAAAGTTCAAATCGTATAGTACAATATTTAAAAAGTTATCGCCTTTTTAAGAGTGTCCGAATATTTGTGGGAGTCACTGTAGCAGAAAGGACATGTGCCCATAATTATTGTATCAATCATTTGAATCATATATTTCTCGTTACGAGATATTCAAAGGCAAAGGATAATAACACTAAATGAACCTCATACAATATTGAAATAACAAGCACTATCTAACGGTTCATTATTGACAATATCGTAAAATTTACATTGAATGAATTCAGTTCAAAATAATGTGATGTGAAATAACTGATAAACTCGTTTCTTGAAATTTTTACTTGGACCACTTTCATAATTATGGCCACATATATAACATTGAAACCAAGATAGGGACCAGCGGGATCCATTGTTCAATCTTCATTTGAATAATTGATAGATTAGGAAGAGTCACAGCCGCCCCTAGAGACCGCGGGGCCCGAGGCAAGCCTGGCCTTGACATAAAGATTAAGTATACCTACATATGTATATAGTATAATAATTTAAATGTCTGTTGGTATTTTCATAGCTACATGCTGCCGAATAATGCAAAGTACGCCTCGTAAACAAAAAAATATGACTTTTGAGGGCGATAGCGCCCTAGATCGATCTTTTATCTAGCGTTTTTGTCTACTGTAAACCCCCATTTTTGTATTATCGAGAAATGGGAACGCGAATCCCGCTCCCTTGCAATCCTGGAAAAAGGATTCAAATGACAAACGTTACTTCAAATGACAAGTGTTGGAATTTATTTAAGAAACAAATTGACAAAAATAATCTACTGTTATTTAGTAGGCAAATTCAGTTTGTTTGATACTCGAGTACCTATACAAATGAACATTGTATCTATGCTGTCTGCGTCATTTATTTCTTATATCGATGTTTGTTATTTTCTGGAGCGATCCTCGCTTCTGTCATATCTGTCAAGTAGTAAAGACGTGCCTCAGAACGTGCCTTCATACTTCATACATATTAATTAGAATAAATTCTATTTCATATTCAATCGTGAGTGGTTCATTGTATACCCATATTCTAACACGTTATGGGCCCAGAATACGTTGCATAACATTTTCTGAAAAATTTCGTTGTGAGATAGTTTGCCGTGTGTTAAATATCGTGCATGGACACAGTGAATTTAAGAAACTCAAATAAGACAATGTATACAAAAAAGGAATATCAAACCTTTCGACGGCGAAAAATATAGCTAACGACGGATTGGATTCGAGGGCATCGGACTATCCGATCAACAGGGAAGACCTGACTCGAAATTTCAATGTGTTGCAAACGCCAGTACGAATTTCTGTGGCGAAAAATGGGACATACATTGCAGCGACAAAACAAGGAACGCTGACTGTTACTAAATACTAACTTGGGCATCCAGGGAACCGTGGACAATGTATATTCCTGCCCAGATGTGCCGTATAATTTGCTGTCCGTTCGAAGGATCCAGCAGGCAGGCATGACAGTTGTTTTCAATGAGGAAAGCGTTAAGATAAGTAAAAGTGAAAACGTCATAATGTCAGAACGATAAAAGATCATTATGAATTATGGCATCAGCGTTTAGACCATATTGGAAAGTCAAAATTCTTAGAATTGAAGAATAGAAAAATGTTTGCAGATATAAATCGCGTAGAGAATGTTATGGTCAACGACAATCTTTGCGAAGCTTGTATAAATGGCAAACAAGCTCGATTACCACTTCGAAACTTGAAAGATAAGAAATATGTAAAACGACCGTTATTCATTGTACATGCTGATATTTGTGGTCCAATCACTCCTACTACAATTAACGAAAAAAATTATTTTCTACTATTTGTTGACGAATATACCCATTATTGTGTAACATATTTGATATCACACAGATCAGACGTATTTTCAATGTTTAAAGATTACGTTGCAAAGAGCGAAGCTCATTTTAATTCTAAATTAGTAAACTTATATTGTGATAATGGCAGGGAATACTTTTCAAACGAAATGAAAGATTATTGTGTTGAAAAAGGCATTACATACCACTTAACGGTTCCACGAACCCCACAGTTAACACATTACCGACCGGTAATTATTGCATAATTTTGAAAAATCTATGGTACATAGCTAAACATTTTTTGAGTGGACCTTCAAGTAGCAACAGCAATTTTCATTGTGAATTAACAAGTCACCCTCAATAACGTCATCTAATACTTACATTTAAGATTATAATATAAAAGAAAATTTCTTTTGGTTCAGCACAATTATTAAAAATTCTATTAATAGGCTTTCGGTAGGTAAAGTGTTAAATGGTGTATCGGTACGTATGGTGGGGACGATAACAGAAAAGGCTCGGACTTTAATTGCTGGAGCTAGTCTATATAAAGTTTTCTGGGGAGAAGCTGTCCTTACCGCTACATTTTTAATTAATTCAACCCCGACAAAAGCTTTGAAACAATTATAAACACCATACGAAATGTGGCATAGCAAAAAGCCACAATTAAAGTATTTGAAAGTGTTCGGTTCAACAGAGTATATACATAATAAAATTAGACAATCAAAATTCGAAGAAAAATCTTCGAAAGGAATTCTAGTTGGTTACGAACGTAAAAAAGTACTAACCTATGTATGTCGAAAAGTTAGTAGTTCAGGAGATATTTCAATTTAAATAACTCTAAAACACCATTACTCTCGTACTAATGTAAGACGTTACACAAGTGAGTAAACGCTAACTTTTTTTATAACGAATGTCCAGCTGCGTCGATTGATGTATTAAAAAATACCTCATTCCATTTAAAAAAATGAAGATGACCTTCATATCTCTAAAAAAAAGTTACATAAAAACAAAAATTTTTTTGGTATCGTATGAGCCCCATTTTACCATTCAACTTTGTCCTTCAGACATTTGACGTATCTTTGAAAACAACAAAGATATTTGAGGTGGCAAAATGAGGTGACTCACCCTGTATATTAAACAGAATAAATTCTATTTCATATTCAATCGTGAGTGGTTCATTGTATACCCATATTCTAACAACAAGGACATTTTTCGGACACCCTGTATTGTGCCGAATCGATGAAAAACCAAAAATACTGGAATCCGTTGTTTCTGTTTTACGTCGTTGTGGATCGTAAAACTGGCGGCGGAGATTTCATCAATTTTTCTTGAAAGATCTGTAGTACGAAACACTCGGGCTTTACGAAATGTCATGTCGTGTCTAAATCGGGTCACATATGTGACAATACTCGAGTTATCCCGTGTAGTCTCGAGCCTTGATAATATACCGTTCATGTTTCTGGAATGGTCGCGTTCTACCTATCGGCATTGAATGGGGTATTAGGTTTCGTTGCGTTAGGTGCACAGCGCGGTGCGCGCGCAAGTGATTCTTGCCGCGTGTAGCTGGTTACGGGCATGGACCGACCGGCAAGATTCATTCGAGCACCGTGTATGTACCAGCGTGCCACATGGAATCGAGACCGACTCCTTCCGCCTTCTCGCAGCCTTCTAATTGTTGCAACTCGCACATTCTTCATTTCCGTGTTTGACTCTAATATTAACTCCGTTCGACCATTTACCATAAGAACGCGAAATTATTTCATATCCATCGCAGGTTTAGAGTCATTTCAAAAGCTAAATGATCGTGACTAGACCGATTTGATGGATTCACGATCAAAATAATGGGTGGTAGATCAAACACACAAAACAGGAAATATTTAAAGCGTTTAAAGACGCTGCTGTATTATCTCCAACCGATTAAAATTGTTAACAAAAGAGATGAATCTCTACACTGCCCCTGTACCTTGCAATTCATTCAAACAAGTTTTAGTTTTGAAAAATAATGATTGAAAAATAGCTGCTATCTAATCAATTACTAAACATTTAAGTATTGTACGAGTTATTATATCAATTTGAAACACGTGGAATTTAAAAAATTATAGAGGATAGAAATATTCTAGGTAATAACTTGAATAATTGTAAGATGGCAGATCTAGAACCCGTCGTGGTAGGTTCATGGGAGTATGACACTATGGAGGTGCAGACTTTTCTTTAAAAACAGAGAAATGGACAACCTATTATGCTCTTGTCTATTTGCCGAAACGTAGCAATTGATCTACTAGCCAAACTCAGATCCTACGATTTCTTCTCGGCTTCATTTCGGAATTGCAAACACGTAGAGACCGCAATCGTCGCGCCACTATCAGCAGACAAGCTTATCAATATAGTATATTCCATGCCTGACGAAATTCTAGATTTCCGGTAGGGGATTCGAAGACTGACCCGAGCATTACTGTTACGACATGTGAAGATGTCCCCCCGCTATCGACGATGGTAAATGAAATCGAGTTGAACGAAAAATATGCGGAACAATAAATAAAGAAGACGACCAATCGATACTCAAACATTTCCACCGTAATTTTCAAGCATTTAGTAAGCGAACATTTCCACCGTAAGAGGAAAGTTTAATAATTAGACTGCGAATTTTATGCATCAATGACAAAAATGGGTACGTACAATTTAAAAGAGTGGAGGTATGTATTGAAAAGATTTGAGGTCACCAGTGTATTAGTTTCACCTTAACAAGATAATCAAAAGAAGAATGAAATTTTTATTCGGCTCCTGTGTCATGCAATCAATGCAAACGTTTTTTATTTTGCATAAAGATCCACAGTCTATTAATAATTAATTAACCCTTTGCACTCAAATACTTATAGACCTGTAGGCCTTCTCTCGGAAGAAGCGTTAAGAACGACTTGCAAAGAGATTAGGAAACCCCGATTAAATCATACTCGCAAAACAAGTACGAAATTTACTAATGAAGATTCGATGAAAAGACTACTTCTACTCAAAACAGAAAAGAGATCTTGAGGACATAAGACAGTATGTATTTATTCGAATTCGATTTTTCCGATTCAGAGTTAGGGAACGACGCGACGCGACAGTTCTCATGCGAACACAGTAATTAACGTGTTATTAAAATGTTTTATTTACATGTTTTCCATCGAACGATTTATTTATTTGTTTTCTGTACGTAATATATACGTACTATTTGTTTATATTTCATTTTTACATTGTACATAAAATATGCCTGTTATTGTTCCTTTCTAAAATAGTATTCCAAACCTTCGATCAGTGCATTCGAAACAATTCCGAAGAAAAATATGTGTATAAGTTGTTACAACGCCATACGTATTTTCTTTTTATTTTTCTCCGAAATTCCTATCTAATTCTAAGTACCGCACTGAGCGACATGACAAGAGCATTGCGCGTTATCGAATTGTTACGACGGCGGACTACGCCTGTACGCAAAACTATGCGAGCAATCCTAGTCTACCGTTTTTCCTAATCTCTCGAGTGCCCGGTGAAGTGGACAACGCGTGTACAACATTGCTATTAGGATTGTTCATCTAGTACGTACACAGGCACACACGGTTGATAAGTATGTACCCGTGAACCGTGGGACGTCGCGTTGCGTCGCGTCGTGCCACGGCGGATGCATCGAAGACGCTGGACGCTGGTAAAATTAAATGCAATGAATCCAAAGGAACGGCCGTGAGTCACGGCTATAGAAAGAAGGGAGGGACGAGAGCCTAGCAAGAGAATAGATGCGTTAGAAGCTCAGATTTCTGCTACCGGTCTTCACCGGAACACAATCCGTTCAGTCATGTCGATCCTAGACGAATTAACTTCTATCGGAAACCTAATCTGTCCGTGTGAATTTCAACATCCTCTCGCCGTGCGTTTTCTCCGGCCCGCTAAAAATAATCATGGAATCCGTGCGGCTCGATCCTAGACGGATTAGCCCTCCTCCGAGCCAGCGAAATTTATAAATAAGCTGGAAATGTTCATATTTTTATTGAACTTTCTAGGCTCTGTTGGTGGACAGTTGATCTTTCTTTTGTTAATGTTTACGAGAACATTGTAAATTGTTAAGGGAACCGTTGAGTACTCCAAACAAATATTTATTATCACTTGGGTTCTCAAGAAGAGAAACTGCTAAACGACAGAGAACCAGTGCGTTCACGGAAGATTCGATTACGAGTAGGAAAGATAGATTCGCCAAGTTCGTTACAGTTCGTATTCTAATATACATCCGAGTAGCACGATGTCCCAATGAGAAATTCACGTGTAAGTCGAATGTCTATTTCTACGATAACTCGTCGAAGATAAGCTCGGAGCCGGGAGCCGAGGATCTGTGTGCTCCCGCCAGAAAGTTGCGTCGGAATTTCATTTGTTTACTTCAAAAAGGTTTTCTGGTGGCCAGATCCCACATTGTGACCGGACACGCTCGAGATCCGCTCGAAGACGAACCTCTAGCCGCCGCACAGTGGCCCTTTTCAGCGATTTAGCTGTGGCCAAAAGTCGATTTCAAAAATTTTACCTAAAGTGTGAAATTTATGTTGCTTGCTATAGTTTAATATGTGGCAGACAATGTACTAATATTTTCTTTTTATCATTCAGGCACCCATTAAGTGCTGTACTTAGAAAAAGTTAGTGATTTTCGTAGTACGTGTCTTGCTGCTAAAATTCGATGAGACAGGTTTTCATGTTTCGAGTAATTTGTACACATTTTTTTCCAGTATGTAAGTTTTGCAAGTAAGTGTGGGCTATACTTTCAACAATTTTGTACCTTTTGATTGCACATATCGTTTAGTAATTATTTACATTTCAACATGATTACAGTATGTAAATAATATTTGTTACGATCGTAACACTTCACGAGTGATTATGTTGTACTTCTGGGTGCGTCCGGGCAGTTTTTTAAACGCGGTTGTAATTGTCAATGGTTTGGGCTTACAGTAAAACAAAAATTAGTTGCTCGAATTTGCTCGCCTTCTTTTCACAGCATTTTCTTTACCGCACCAAGCGGCCCTTGCGTTTCGATGAAACGATTACGGTCTTCTTAAGTTTTATAAACACCAGGCTAGATTTGGTTCCCTTCCGAATGCACTTTTGCCTCATTGTATCAGTCTCTTAGGAAATATCCGAAGGGAATGATCTCGAGCGAAACGTGTAGTGTGTGCTATATGTAGTAAAGCGAAATTGTATTGAAAATTGGCCTTGATCCACAATATTTTATGTGTAAGTATTTGCTTTACGCTGTTTACAGCTATTATATTTTAATCTAGTGTATAGTGTAATATAAACTAGCATAGTGAATAGTGTGATATAAGCAATAAGCATTTTCGTTTATATCGTGAGAACTATGCCCGAAAGTTCTCCAGAGAAACACGCAATTTGGACGTACTCAATAGACTATTATTGACATCCAACCTCTTTTGAGTGGAATAAGAAAAATATCCAGGAAAGAAAGACAACCGTTTTCAAGTGAAGCGGTGGACATGTTTTTACTACTAGAAAATCGCAGTACGACTCCAGATTCCGAGCAAGATTCATCTGGTTCAAAACAATCTTCAAATGAAAATTGTGACACGACAACTTCTGATTCTACTTTATAAGCTTCAAAAACAGTTGTAAGTACCGCATTATTAATATCTATTGTTTAATTCAACAATATACTGCTTCTTACTTAAAAATGTATCAAACAATATTGAAAAAGTATTAAAAAATTATTTTAAAATACTTGAACAAATAAAAAATGATGTTATATGTGATTTGAAAAGGTTACGGGATCACTAAACATGATAAATAATATTGGCCAGCTAAGTCAATGAAAAGGACCATTGTGCGCCGCGCCGACGACGACTGTGTAACAGTGTCTATCTATGTGTAAAATCGCAAAATTTTTGGCGGCGAAGAATCATTTTCGCGTTTGGGACGACGACGACGACGACGCCGACGCCGACGAAGAAGAAGACGACGGCGGCGGCGGCGACGGAACAGAGGGAGACGGAGAAAGAAGAAAAAACAACAAAACATTTATCTTGGCTATGAGAAACGCGGCGCTCGGCTTCACTCGTATATTGTAACACGCAGACGAAACCCGAGAGGCAGAGTGCCGTTGTGCCACACAGGTTTATATTTATACAAGCCGTCCAGCTTATAATAGCAACCGGGCCTAGCGTTTGTACAAAATGCATTCATACACTCTTGCCTTAGGTCAAGCACTTGTCGGCCATGCCTGGCGAGGTTCCCTTATGCCTTATGCGATCCGTGCCTACACACGTATATCGTCTGCGAATCGACACTTTCTCCGCATACTAGAGGCGTGAATAACCAACGACACCCTTGTCCACGGGATCAAGACAACAGTTAATATGTAATCCCGGCATGGAAATCCACGGATCTTGTGCCTCTAACTCACTGGTTCTGAACCGGTGTCCCGCGAGCTTGTTGCAAATGTTCCGCGAAATTCCGCGAACAATTTTCGCTTTATTTCGTAAGCGAAAAACGCTCAGAACTTTTTACTTCGCCTAATATATTAAATATATTTAATAACATGTTTTCTAAAATATATTTATTTCTACGCGGGATGTTTTTGTTTGTTTGGGGAGAGTACCATTTAGTGGCCCCTCGTTTTGAGGTTATATTTGTGTTCTTGGGGTTATTTTAAGGAAAAAATGTATATATCACATGGTGTCGAATCAGCCTGGTTTAGCCGGTTCATTTTTTTTATAAATCTGCAGATATGTCGGTACCTGTGCGAAATATGGGAAAGTATCAAGAGACCTTTTTTGTAAGAAATTAAATTTTCAACAATTTATGTCGCATGACATTTTTCTATTAGCTGCGCAGTTTCCGAGTAAATTTATATTTCGGTGAATTTGCGGAACAACTGCCTCTCCCCCGAAATAGTGGTCGGGGGAACGTAAAGGCTCCGTTCTGAAAAGATCACATTCTGGATGACATCTACAATGGGAAGATAATGTGAACAGAGTGAGTTATGGTTTGGTCGTGAGAGGGGGCGGAGAGGGCCGACCCGTCCACGCATACGAAAATGCAGGGGTAGTGTTGTAGTAATTTCAAAAAAATTATTTTATTTTTAGTTTAGTTTAGTTTTGTTTCGTTTGGATTAGTTTTGTTTAGTTTGGTTTAGTTTAGAAAAATGTCACAGGACATAAATTATTGGAAGTTTAATTTTCTACAAAAAAGGTCTGTTGATATTTTCCCATATTTCGCATAGTTTCCAAGATATTTGCAGGTTTATAAAGAACAGGAAATTTACTTTATCGGCTAAACCAGGCTGATTTGACACCATGTTATATGTACATTGTTTTCTTGAAATAAACCCAAGAACACAAATATAACCTCAAAACGAGGGGCCACGGAAATCGTACTCGTGCCGTTTGTTTTTTGGATCATTTATTTTGAAGAAGAAATTTTGGCAAAGAAAAATTTACCCTGCATCCTTTCCGTTCATAGTGTCATTTCATTCATCACTATTGTTGTAACTGGACTGCGAATTTTTATGAAAAGTAAATATTGTCTGTATTAACCATGTGCGGCTTTACTAATCTATTTAAAAGAAGAAATACGGCTGTTTTCTTTTTACGTTTCATGTGATCGTGGCATGTTCACGAATTTAATGTACAATAAATCAGTGAAATAATTAACTATTGCTACAAAAGTGATTGTCGAGTCTGGTTCGGCATTTATACATTCAAGTAAATATACGTATATAGACATACAATACATATGTATAAATACACTGCGAATTTTATTCATTTATTACAGAAATGGATGGGTGTAATTCCAGACAGTGGACGAGTTAAAACAATTTAAGAATGTCAATGCTATATTGTTGCGACATAATAACTACAGAGAAAAATAAATGCATTTTGATCCCCACGTCTTGCAATAATCGATGCAGTTTTCATTTTGCACAAAGATCTGCAGTCTACACACAACACTTTTTCTTTCTCCTCTTAAAGTACTAAATCCGCAGAAGTTTTACGCGTTCTAACGATGTAAAATCTAGACCGCAGATCTTCGTACGAAACAAAAATTGTCTGCAGCCATTGCAGAAAACAGAAGCGACAAAAAAGTTCATTTTTTCCTCATTTTAATAAATTCCATACAACATATTGATGTTCCCGAGTTCTCGTCAGATTTTCATCATTTGAAAATGCGCCAGTAGCTTATTCTTATCAGAAATGCATACAGTCCGCAGTTCAATTCTAAGACACGGGAGCTACGTAAACAACTACGAAATCAATACTGTCAATCAATCCATTTGAGAGAACAGCAAAGGATTTTTGCGCAAAGGGTGAAAACTGATCGTCGAAGACACGGTGAAGCGGAAGAAGCATCAAGAACGTATACTCTATCCAAGAAATGTTTCGAATTGAATCGACGTCACAATACGTATGTAATAAGTTAAATTTACCACTACACGGATTTGATTGGACGTGTTATTGTAAACACGCGAGCCGTTCCAATATTTACACTTCTTCTGGCAAGGTTGAAATCTATTTTCTAACGAGGCGGAAGCTGTGAGATTCAAGATTTGTCGCGTGGTACGTATTTTTTCTCGAGAATGATTTTATGAATTTTTGCCAAATTCATTTTATTCGAGGTGTCACCTTGAAGCTTTAATTTCCGGCTACGCAACTGGCAAATATTCATTTGAAAATGAAGAGGGATCGCATCTTAACCCCTTGCCGTATTTTAACGAGTCAGACTCGTCATGAAGATTTCAACCCTTTGCACTCCTTTGTCGTGTGTGAAACGGGTTTTTATATGTACATATTTGGTTCTTTCTTTAAAAATAAATACAAGTTCCACAGATAGAAATTACAACAAAGTTTGAGAGCTATATTTAACACTAACCGCACCGAGCACAAAATGCAATTGCTATACATTGGTTTATAAAAATGACTTGCAATTTTTATAACAATATGTGCTTGAGTGAAGAAATTCATTGAATAATTTCTAACGGAATTATCCGTGCAACTTCAATAATTATTAAGTAAAAAATATGACACCGGTCGTTGTTCGACCAGTCGTGGTACGTACGGTTAGTGTTAATATAATTAGTAAACAAAATTGTTTAAAATAAGTAGCAATCAAGGAATTGATCATTGAAGTAAATTTCACATAAAACACTTCAAATATTAGGGAATTGTTGGCAACAAAATTGAAAAATCCTTCGGAGTGCAAAGGGTTAACAAAGTCTAACAAATGTGAATATCACGCGTTTCTTTTTCGATGAAATTTATTAATATTTGAGCATTGAAATAAATGTAGCCATACAAAAAATATAAATTTTCTTTCCCCTTCTACGACATTTTTGGGGATAAAGACGTTTCAATCGCTGTAACCGTAAAGAAAATGGTACGGCAAGGGATTAACCCTTGTGTAGCCAACCATTTACTGCATTTCTTTTAACAATTTGTTAACGTTCCTCTAAAAGATATTACAAAATTTCTCTGAATGTCCATTCTTTGCTCGCCAATTTATTTCATTCTAGTCTTAGCAGATTGTTGACCGGCAATTTTACACAAAGGCTATATCTCGTGTCACCGGCTATTATTTCGTAATTAAAAATGTGGAATTAAAACAATTCAAGTAAACTTCAATCAACTTTATTTATATTATACATAATGAATTAAGATGAAACATATATTTTGTAGTATGTATAACTTTTAATATTTTTTTTCTGGTATGATAAACTGTACAGCAACCACCGAATGAACAAAGGTTTTGAAATATTCTACATATTTTGCCCTGGGTTTCATAAATCGAAATTGATAATACAACAAATGCAAACACGAATTAACTCGTGATCGGTCAACAACGTGTTAAAATGAGAATTTATGCAAATATTTTAAATGCAAAAGGTTTGAAATAATCTATACATTTTGGTTGGCTACATAAGGGTTAAGAGGACTTCCCATTCCCCAGCAAATGAAGATCGATTCAAGGGAACGCGATCCGCAATTAGTCTTTCAACACCTATTCTAAGACGATCGTGCCGCAGGGACAGACAACAGACGAATAAAAAGAACAGCTGCGTTCTCGCGTTTAATTAGAAATCCAAGTTCTATAAGAAGCATCGCACACCGCACCGTTGCGGTGCGGTGCGGTGCGGTCGTGTTTGTCGATCAACTAGGCGAACATCGCAAACTAGAATTCTCGAGGTCCAACCGAGGACGAAGGTCAAGACTGAACATGCATAAAAATAGTACGACCAGCTATAACGGCGTCAATCGAGGTACAATGAACTTAACAATGCAAGCTTCCGTTTAGCGTAACATTAACTCGGCTGCTCCCAAACGCTCTTTATTCGGAGAACTCGACTGTACCGGATCATACTGTTAAGGCTTCGTTTATACAGGGTAACGTTGCTTTGTCGAAACTTATTGTTTATCGGATTGAGGATTTTTGTGCGAAATATAAATTTCCTCCGTCGATTGCAAGACACTGGAAACGAACAGAAATTTTGTTCCATTCTCGCGATCTTTAAGCTGAAAATTGAAGTGACTAGACTGATTTTATGCATTCACGATCAAATGGTTAGATGAAACACAAAACGGGAAATATTTAAACCGTTCAAAGACACTGCTGTATTATCTCTCCAACCGACTAACATTGTTAACGAAAAAGAGACGGATCTCTCTACACAGCCTCTCTACCTTGAAATTCATTCAAACAATTTTTAGTTTCGATAAATAATTATTAAAAAATAGATACATATGTACTACATATGGGGGACAAACTTCCGAAAGCGACATCCCTCCGATTTGAAGTTTCATATCCATCGCAAGTTTAGAGTCATTTTAAAAGCTAAATGATCGTGACTAAACCCTATGTTCTCAGAAGTGACAAAAGTGGGGTAGACAGCAGGATAGCAGAAAATTTGAAATATGCTTTTTCCAGATCTATGGAAAAAAGCTCCCGGTCCAATTTGAAAAAAGTTATACCCATATTCAAACGTACTGTTCAAAGAAACTAAAAAAAAATCATTGATATTTTTATCCATTGAGAAATTCAAGTTCCATATCTGCAAAAAGAAGTAACCCGAAACTTCCGAACGTCGATGTACGACCTTCCGTACAATTGTCGTAAAATACGACGATTAAAATGCAATAAGAAAAAATTAAAGTAGCGAGGCGAATTATCACACGACACGTTGAATTTTTTACTTTTCCTGCGCTCCTCCTTTTCGAGATGGATTCCTCGTGGCATATCTTGCTGCTGTTACATCACCGCCTCGTATCGATCAATAAATTGTAAATTAATATATCTCAATTACGTTAATCTCTGATTGGGCAAATCTATAATTAAGTAACATCAGTTGCGGATAATTAGTTGAAACGGCGATAAGTAGACCGGCAATGTTTATGCA
Source organism: Lasioglossum calceatum (assembly GCA_963966675.1). NCBI lineage: Eukaryota > Metazoa > Arthropoda > Insecta > Hymenoptera > Halictidae > Lasioglossum > Lasioglossum calceatum. The sequence goes on from OZ016541.1 coordinate 20,498,603, forward strand.
AATTGAAATTAAACATGTTTAACAGGTTGAAAATAATATAACAGTTAAATTCTTCTCATGTTTTTACTGTTTTAAATTAAACCTACTCATTTTTGTCATAAATGCATAAAATCCACTGTGTATTAATTCGATGGATGGACACGCAATTAATAGTATTATAATTGAAATAATTTAGTCAGTACCAAGAAAGTTATTTACACTCGAGAGTTTTAAAACTAGGCGTGGGTGTAGGTTTAATTTAAAACAGTAAAAACATGAGAAGAATTTAACTGTTATATTATTTTCAACCTGTTAAACATGTTTAGAAAGAAAATGAATTTTCATTTCAGTGGAATTTGTTGCAATTTAGGTGGAAAATTTTTATGCAGAAAGAGATCTACTGTCTACTTATTAAATATACTTTATACATACTTTTCGTGTTAAAAGGCTACAGTGAAATAAATTATGGTAATTATTCGGAAAGTACCACCGTTCTCCGATTTTGATGAAATTTAAATATGTTATGCAGCAACACGTTTTGAACAACTTTTTTCCTTTTCCAATATAGAGGGGTCGTCGCTTTTAGTTTTCGAATTTTCTGTATTCTTGTACGCTCCGTGGCGACGTAAAAGCCTGTCCTGGCGCGGCGTCTGTTTACTTTTTTTTTCTAAACACGCTGTGGAGATGAGAGAGACAACTGGTCATACATATATATGGCGAGTACCCCCCTATATTGTAAAAGGAAAAAGTTGTTCAAAATGTCGAAATCTATAACATATTTAAATTTCATCAAAATCGGAGAACAGTGGTACTTTCCGAATAATGACCACTATTCTTTATCTCCATTGTAAATTATATTTGTCTTGCGAAAGAAAGATGGCGGACGAGTGCGGGAAAATTTTGACGAAGAAGCAATTTTACCGCACGTGTGAAATAAATATAGAGAAGTGGACGGGGTTTGGCAGAGAGCCGCAATTTCTCCCCCAGACGGCTAAGAATAAACTGTTGGAATACCGGCGACAGTTATCTTATTTTATGCAGAAGGAATCTCGGGTCTTAATAAGAAAAAAATGAAGAGATGCGAAATGCCTATGTATTTAGCTACGCTGTAGTCGACGTACAAAATGTTTAATTGCTTATGTTCCTGTTCATAAATGACATTTATCAAATATACATACAATGTTCTAAATCACTAATTTCAAATGTACAAAACAGGAAGAAGAGAATTTGTGAAGATATGTACTATATATACATTACTCTTCTAATTCATACGATACCCCAGAGTGTTAAAGATGGCCGCTCTGTTACGTTCATGCAAACATAATTGCCCGTTTTTAAGAGCAACTTCACCAGGAAAAAGTGACACGAAGCCCGCAAGAAAATGTTACAGAATTTTTTATTCTACAAAATCGTGGCAAGTCGCTCGAGAAAAATATATTTCACGCCGTTGCGTGGAGCATTTAAAGCGTGCGATATTAAACTGGCGCGAAAAGTTGCTTCGAAAAAAATAAAAATGGGCTCGCGCATGTGCTCTCGGGGCGCAACACGAAAGCGAGCGCGAATCGGCCCGATCCCGGCGAAATAAACTAAAACGAGGCACGTGCGTGTTCGGTGATCGATTGGGAGAAAAGAATGTTACAGTTACGAACGTGCAAATCGTTTCGCGAGCAGAATCGGAAATTGCCGGATCGGATTCGCTAAAAATCTACGCACCGAGAGGTTATTGCTCGTTGTCTATGGGAGATGTGAATCGTATGAAGGTCATTGGGTCAAGACCGGTTACCGGCAACGTTATCGCACACCCCAAATGAACTTTCAATGATCGCAAACCTTCCGGCTGAAATCTACCGGGCGGTGAGAAATAATTGTATGTATGTACGTAAGAAGGGTCCGTGTACTTACCACCCATGGTTGGAAAGAAACTTTATGTTTCTTTTTCGAAGGGACAGTTTCTACGACACACTCAACACTCGCCGATGCCCGCACAACTGACAAAAAGTCGTACGCACTTCATCAGCGCTACAACACGAGTGACGACTCGAGGCTCTCCTTCCATGTCGCGGCGCTATCCCCACCTTTCGTCCCGTGTGGACGGAGCCTGAGTTATCGACTGAAGATCCTGCAGACACTGCCACAAACAAAATATACAATAGAGTTCGTAACAAAAAAGTTTTTACACTGCCGTCCATAAATCATCGGACACTGGTTATTGAAGAATATGCTGAACATTTCATCGAAATCGATTAAGGGGGTAGACTCGTTTCCAGGATTGCAAGGGTGCGGTTTTTAGATGAAATAAAATTTGATTTGTTTGTAATCAATAGACTGCAGATTTTATGCATTTATGAGAAAAATGGGTAAGCACAATTTAAAGCAATTGACATATTAAAAAGATTTAAAGACATCAGTGTATTGGTTTCAGCTTAATCAGATAATTAAAAGAAGAAAGAAATTTTTATTTCGCTCCTGTGTCTTGTAATCAATGCAAACATTTTTTATTTTGCATAAAGATCCGCAGTCTAGTAATCAATATTTAAACATTAAAATAAATGTAGCCATGCAAAAAATATAAATTTTCTTTTCCCTTCTACGACATTTTTCGTGATAAAGACGTTTTAATCGCTGTAACTGTAAAGAAAATCGTACAGCAAGGAGTTAAATCGAATTTGTCGTGTAAAAACGTGTTCAGCACCGCATCGCTTGAAACCGAATGTAATGTCAAACCTGCGTAGAGTATCGTGTATCGAACAAGCGCAGTAGAACGCTGGCCGAATAATCCATGCGCGCGAATTTTCCAGCCGTTCGCGACACCTGCTGCGAAAACGCTGCGGCAGCCGATGCGTCGTTTCAGTTCCGGGCGTTCCTCGACCATCCTCGACGGACAAACAAAACATGCATCGTGTAGCGGGAGAGGATACAGTAGCGGGGAAAATTACGGCGACACGTTCGTTCGCGCGCTGTCGTCCGTTCGATTCCGGTCTGAACCGTTTGATTCCGTAAAGTAAAATGTAGCCAGTCGTTTTCAGCCGAAGTCAGTGCACCGGCGCTTGTAAAAACTTCGGAACTCTTCTATGAGATCATCTCTCCCGTTTCCGTCATCAGCACGTTCACATATACATCGAGGAGTGGCGCGCGAAAAAAATGGCCAGCTCACCGACAAGCATTGAGAATCAAATAGACAGTTTTCTCGAACAATTTAAACGCAGTGCCTCCCGTGCTATGGAAGAGTCCCACAGGTCCAGCTTCCATGCTTGCAGCAGTAGTATCAGTCACAGTCGAAGTGGTAACCTGGATCTTGAGATCTTGGATGCTGGTGAGTTTCCGCTTTTACCTTCTCGCAGTGTAGAGCATCCCGTTTCATTTAAAAATTCAAATCGTCTTGTCCTAACGATCGCTAGCCTAATCTCTTTATTGCACGGAAGTGCAACCGTTTTTCCGTTGTTGTCCATTGATTTTTCGGGCGTATCTTGCACATTTCGGTGCGCCCGTTTCCACACAATATAAAGTCGAACACGCACGTTAGATAACGAACACGTTCGCGTAACATCTGAACTCGTTCGATCATCAATATTAATAAGTATCAAATTTTTCTTCCTACTATGTTACATTCGAAATCTTCGATATAACATACGTTTGTGCGTGTCCGTTGTCATAAAGATTAGCATGCGTTACAACATAAAAGCCTATATGTATGTATGTATTTTGTATTTATCCGTACCAATTCGTTTTACAATTTGCTAAATTTCATCGTTAACGAATGAATAAAGTATGTATACATAATACCATGATTGACTCAGCGCGTCGAACACGTTCGAATAAAGAACACACGCTCGTTCTCGTCGGACAGAAGATTATGTAAATGATAGAACAACTGGCGATCGAGTATAAAATCAAATTTGTTTCGGTTTGACAGTGACACGCTGCTAGTCACGTGCAGCTACCCCTCTTTGGGAATCGAGTCTCCCGCGATTGGTTGTTTCTTCCTCTGTCATTACCTCCACCGTGGGAGCGGCATTATGGCGACGTAGCTCGGTTGTCCTACGATAGAGGTCGTCGCCCGTTGCCTTTTCGAGTTGTAAAACTGCAGGGTTGCAAGTTGCAAGATGCATTTATTTAGTAGCCTCGCGAAAGAAATACCGACCGTGTCGCTGTTAATCACGCTCTTGCAAACCGATTTCTATGAACGACGATCACGTCGAATTATATATGTAAACGTTGCGTCGCGCGGAGTGATCTAAAGGCGGTTAGGCAATTCACGAATCATTAGAGTCTGCGGGAGTCGTTGTTCCGGGAACGAACGTGAAACGGGCGCCGCCGGCATCACCATGAGTTTCTATTGAATTGACGTACGCGACAGAGACTGACCCGGTTCACTGCGTCAACAATTAACCAAACCGCTGCCCGTCGACCTTACTGAACGTACCGCGTTATAGAATATAACTACATTAGCTTATTTTTAACAATCGACTGTGAAATAACAACCAAAATATGATTCTTCGACGAAAGTCCGCGCACGGCTGCAATTGCCCTTGCCATCAACACTGTTCCACCAGATGTGCAGGTTTGAATTACACGCGTATAATATGTATACAATGTACAACACCTTTCTATGTATATGCATACAGTTACGCACATAACTGATCACACACACTTTAAATCAGAATAACTTTTTATGAATGGACCAAATGACTTCAACTTCTCTGTAAGGCTAGGAGGATTAGTTTAGTAAATGACGGCTAATAAATATGTTGAAAAAGTGCATCTGATCGGAATTGTGAGATGCAGTAGTAAAAATTGATTTTTACAACTATTTAGGCCAATAACGAAAATTTCAAAGATGTGTTTTGTAAACTCGTATAAATTATATACGTTCTGAAAATTTCATTGAAATTGGTTAATTGGTTTACGAATTGTAAACGATCAAAAGTGGTAAAAATGACAGTTGCAGGCCGAAAATCATGAAAAATGGCAATTTTGATCACTTTTGATCGTATGCAATTCGTAAACCAATTTTATACGATTTAAAGTGTGTGTGATCAATTACGTGCGTAACTGTATATGTGTGTATCATGTAAATTAATGCGACACGGATGAGCGTCCACCAGCGCTGAAATTAGAAACACGCCGAAAACGTTCTTCGCGGTTCTGTTTTCGTGAGTTCATTGTAACTACGAAGGGACTATTGATTTATAGATACGTGTGTTTACATACTCGTTGTCGGGCATGTTGCAGATAACCGATACCTCGATTCCAGTTTTTATAGAAACATTCATTCTATTAAAAGACCGAAGTGTTTTTATAACAGCGTATAAATAATGTCCGCGTTTACGGGTATACTTAATACTTCTACAATAACTTTTCAATCCATTTTCGTACATTACATGCTGAATCAATAATCAAACTTGCTTGGACGTTACGTACTGATGTAATTTCAGGTGTTACGATTTAAATATTTAACAGACGCGCTTCGTAACATTCGCGCTTCTTGATGAGAATTTATATGCAACATTGCTTCTGATTTGTATACAACGATGCACGGTCTTCGGATGTACAGGGTGTTCCTAAAGTAACAACTAACACTTCACCGGCGCATCCTATTAACCGTATTGACGAAAAGCTATATTAGGGAGAACCGTTCTCTGCGTCTCTAAATTGAGGGGGCTGTCTCTGTCTCACCAGTGTGCACAGTGGTGCTCAATCAAACTTACCACCTATGCAAAATTACTATAGTAAGTACGTAATCACTAGACAGTGGATCTTCATACAAGACAAAAGTTCTATTCGTATCGCAACAAACTGGAGTGAAATTGAAATTTATTTTCAACCCTATTATGTTTAGTAAGTTGAGAATAATTTAACAGTACTTTTAAACTCTTCTAATATTTTTACTGTACTAAATTGTAACAACTCATTTCTGTGGAGTGAACAGACTAGAATGAAATAGAAATTTGTTTTCTTTCTTAATACGTTTAATAGGTTGAAAATAATATAAAAATGCATTAAAATTCCTCCAATATTTTTGCTATTTTAAATTAAAAGTATTAATTTCTTTGGAGTGAACAAACTATTAATACGTTCAATAGGTTAAAAGTTTTAAATCGCATCTACTCATTTTTCTCATAAACGCATCAAATACACTGTCTATTAATTACAAACTGGAATAGACACTGAAATAACAAATATATGCTACAGTATACGCGATCGAAAAGTGGTTTTAGTGGTGCTTTACACTGCGTTAGCGTTCCGTAATATTCCGTATTCATAATGTCTAATTCGAATACGAACTACATAACATGATCGTCGTTCTTTTGTTAGTTTTCGGTTAAACCTGTTTATATTTATCATGATATCCGCACGATACGTGTATATGTTGAATATTCGAAAGTAGAAGTTAGATTATATTCAATTCTCGGATATCTAACGAATTGACAGTCGAAGTTCGTTGTCGGACGGACGGTTAATAGAATGGGCGAAGTAAAGTATAGGCACACAGTTTAGAAAGATTCCGTATCGAATAGAGTGCAACTTGAAGACCGTGTGCGCTGCACGTAACGGGAACGGGACTGGAGCTGAGCTGTTCTCCCCTCCACGCGGTATTAAGAAATATACGTTCGCCATATCATCGAGCGTGGTGCTTCATAATATTTAACCGGTGTACATGTACATACTGAGAATCACGGACGATCTGTATCACGAGACATATACAGTCAGAGATGCAGTATATTTTGAAACGTACTGTAATCGCCTACACGAAGACAATAAAAAAAGTTAAAGGAAGAAAAGGTAAGTAAACTCTTTATCTCTACCACACTCGTACCGCATAAACTATAAACTATCAAACTTGTAAATCTGTCCGTGGGAATAAGTGATTCTCAACCTTGTTGATGTCAATGCATATTTTTTTTCTTTTCGTTCCATTAGATGAAACGTAGATACACATAAATACATTCGATAACGCGTACGTTGAAATCGATTGGTTATCTATACATATATGTTCTGTAATGCTTGTAACAATGGGTTTTGTTTAAACAAAAATTTCACAGTTAGGACAGATGTGTGTGTGTGTGTGTGTGTATATAAGTGACATTGTAATCAGCTGATCGTTTGTTTACTGTACTCTGGATCAAAATTCGCGACACATTTTATTTTATTTCAGTTCTGCTTAAATGTTTCTGTTAGTATGCTCTTCCATGATCGATGTGTTGATGTTTAGCCAAATATATATGAACAGCGTTAGAAAGCACATTGTCGAGTAATAGAATTGGTGGAGCATGGATACTAATTTGTGTGAAAGGAATGAGATGGCGACGCAACCAGGGAACGCATCGCTAGACGCTTCGTGCGATAGGAATGACAAAACGCAGGTATCTCATTGTCGATACGTAGTCAATGATCAATTAACGCATGCGCAAACCAAGCAAGAGGTAAGTGATTACGTACTTTGAACTCGATGCAGAACAATTACGTATTACTTCAAAGTTTGCATTGTTTATACAAAGATTTGGCCGTTATAGATGGCGGAGCATACAGATACAACAAGTACATCTCCTAAACCAAAGAAGACGACCACCAAAATTAAAGCGAAGAAGCCTAAGACAGAAGGAGAGTTGGCTTACGATTCCACCAAGCTAGAAGACACTCCCGCGCAAGTGTTAGAACGATTTGAAAAAGGATGCGAATGTCAAGACGACCAGTGCTTCAAAGGACTGAATCCTGAAACAGTGTATAAACATAGACTAAATATTGCAGAATTAACTAAGGCTGAACATGATATGTATTTAATGGGCGTCACGATGGCGTGTTTGACGAATCCGTACGAAACAGCAAGACACACCGAACGACGCAGATTACGCGCGCAATATGTATATCAAGGTCGTAGAGTTTGTCTAGATGCTTTTTTGTATTTGGAAAACTGTACACATTATCAAATAAAAAGAATCAGGAAGCATTTGATGACTCATGGCGTGACACCGCGAGTTCATGGTAATCACGGGAAGATTCCACACAATACGTTCTCCTTAGACATTTATAAAATAGCGACGCAGTTCTTGAAAAACTTTATCGATCTGCAAGAAGCGAAGCAGAAAACTAAACTTGCGAAAAATGCCCTGTTACATTTACCATCTGATATTACACGTAAGGTAGTGTACGACACGTACATACAACATTGTAGAAAAGTATCGCCCAATATAAAAATAATGGGCTATTCTACCTTTAGTAGATTTATGAAAGTCCAATTTCCACAAATCAAATTCGCGAAGTTGGAGTTCGTAGTTAGAAATCAAAGTATTCAAAGCCAGGGATGTAATAAAATAGAATTGGAGACAGAGTTAGTTAATAAGAAACCATCTAGATCGGCAGACTTGATAACGGAAGATGGTGCCTTATTGCCAATATTAATCGCTAGCGAGGCAGGACAAAGCAATACTTACTTTTTGACACCGGTCGGCAAATTACAGGACGGTATGAATTATCAGATAACTGCAAGCGGGCTTCTAGCCAGTAAACCGGGACTGCCTATCGCGTTAACTAAAGTAAATGCTATGTAAAGAACAGAGATCTTGCTATTAAATATTTAAAAGTATATATATATGTAAAACTCATATTTATGTATATACAATTATACGATAAATATTTTATTTCATATTTTATAATGTAAAAACGTTGATGCACATAAAAGATGTATTTATACTTTTGTATTGTTTCTTTTTTTAACTCGCGTAGGGGAAAACAAGTATTTGCTCATCGCTCGATCAAACGTTCAACAATGATATTAACATTATTTTCTTTCATTGAAATATCAGTATTGGCTATAGAAAAGGAGACTATGTTTTTCTGTACAATTCAAGAACTCTTGTACTAAAATAATGAGTCTGGGTTTATGAAAATGTTGTGTACAATTTTTATTATAATACGTGCCTGAATAGATAAGCTTATTGAAAACTTCATTGCAAAAGCATCTTTGTAATTTCCATAATTATTTGTGAAATAAAGAATCTGGAACTGGTCAGTTTGATTGATTCGGTAATTGTAATGGTAAAATTAGTAACAATAATATTGTTATTCTCTGTTGTAATGATTTTTAACTTATTTTAGAAGTTTTTGTATGAATTTATATACGCTATTTATTATATGTAAAAGGTACTGATGCATACGAAGAAATAGAAATATACATAGATCAAATATTATCGCTGTTTTATAAATCTTTGTTGCAGAATATTTTATTCTATTACATAGAGTTACATGTGTAAAGTAATCGTTTTAGAATGTTAAACATACGATGTGTGATTGTGTTGTGTTGATCTTTTGTATATTACAAATATGTAACGAAAAAGTATATGCAATAAATATTCTGTATTTTTACAGCTTATAAATGTGTCTTTTTTTTTTGTTATTACGATAAGAACACAACTGTTGTACATATAAAAAGTTTACTGATCAATCTGCTATAGTCTCCATCTCCATGTATAAATCAAGTATGCGAAGAATTTTTAGTACAGTGTTTCTCGAATTGCTTATGAAATATACAATAATTAGATGGTATTGTATCTATATTAATATCATCCTAGTAAATTAGATCGTTGAAAAGTAATTTTGTCCACTACAATTAAATTTATGTACACTGTACAATGATAAAAAGCAAGAAAACATTAGTGATGTTTCTCATTGTCATATATTTTACAACTACTGCTTGTGTAGATGGTGTACACTTTTTTTTTGTACTGTTACGAAGTATGAATAATTAAATATTTAAATTGTTATTCTGATCTGAAAATAATGTGCTTCGTTATAAAGAGTAAATCTTCTTCATGAAGTGTTGATCTCAAGTTTGAGAGCCTCTTGTTTTACAGTTACAACAGAAATATTGATGGTACAGCAGGGAACTGTTTCAGTTATGTAGTTGGAATCAGCAAGGTCACTTGAGTGCACTCTGAGGTCTTACATTTATATACAGTAAATATTGCATAAGTAAATGTCAATGTAAATATTCTAATGTACATATTCGAATACAGTTTACCGTTTCAAGTGATTACTTTAAACAGTTACACACATTTAGAATACATAGTTTTTTTATTATAAGTGCTATGTTAACCGAAAGCCTCTTACAAAATGTACTAAATGCAAGATACAATAATAAAGATTAATCACATATAAGTACGCATAATTGTAGCACATAACTCTAACATGAACACTGTAAATATTATAAATATAAATGTTACAAGGTGTGGTATTTTAAGTGTTTAAATATTCTGTGAATTTATATTATAAGATCACGAGAGAGCATATATTCTAAATATACTGTGCCGTGATCGATAGATCTACATATTTAACGTAATTTAATGAGATTTCAATTTTCTAGAAGATGTAGAGAGTATGACCGGTGAAATTGAGAATGGAGATTTGGCAATTCGAGATGTTGCAGACCTTCTCCAGTCACAGTACGCTATTATAGCAGGTAATTAAAATTAGACATGGTTAAATTAGCAGTCTTTGTTCTTAAGCGTACATTTCGTATATTTATAGGAGGAAAAACTCGAGAAGGTTGTCCTATAATTACCTTTCCAGATAATGGTAATTTTCATAATTTATCAGACTTGGATTATCAACGTCTCATGCTATACCTTACTTCTGTGCCAACGTAAGTTTTCTATTTCTGTAAAATTAGCATTAGAAGTTATACAAGCATTCTTTATGTTATCGCTTTCAGTTTACAAGAAGCTGATCTTGGATTCCATTTAATTATCGATAGAAGAAACGACAAGTGGAATTCTGTGAAAACTGTTTTATTAAAAATCTCTGTGAGTATACATTGTATTAGGAAATATTGGATGATAGCAAAAGTTTGTACACAATTTACCTCGTGACCTTTTTTGAAATTGAACATGTAACTTCTATGAAAAAGGAAATCGAAACAGGAAATCGGAAAAGGAAATCGAAAAGCGAAATATTTTTTGAAATACGAAATATAATTGATTAATAAAAGCTGTTATTTCTAAATATAACAGCTCGAATTTTATTTTCAAATAGGGTACGAATTTTTGCAATCGTCTAATATAATTATTAGACTGCGGATCTTTATGCAAAATAAAAATGATCTGCATCGATTGCAAGGAGTAGAAACTAAATTGAAAGCTAAATTTTGAATTTAATCTACTCAATTTTGCTATAAATGCGTAAAGATCCGCAGTCTAATAATTATGATGCACTAAAACATGCAGTAATAAGATCAAAATTCACATAATTCTATCTTTCTAGGGTTTTTTTCCTGGCTTAGTTCACATAGCTTACGTTCTACGTCCGGCTGGATTTTTACAAAAAGCTATCTCTGAAGTTACTAATAAATTTTTTCGAGAGGACTTTAAATTCAGAGTGATATTTTTAGCAAATATTGCCGAGCTACACGAGTTTATCGAGACAGATCAGCTGACAGAGCAACTTGGCGGTACTCTACCATATTGCCATCATACTTGGATACAAAACCGAATTGTAAGCCTGCAAAATATTTGAAACCATATTATAAAACTATCCGATATTAAATGGTTACTTTAACTTGCAGAGTTTAGAAAAATTTTCATCAATGACACAAGACGTATCTCTTGCACTAGATTCTTTCACACGGCGCCTAGCCGAAATTGAATTTCCTAACAATACTGTTGCAACCACGGCTCTATTATCTCAACAACAAGTTGAGTACAATGAATTAAAAGAAGAAATTCTTAGCGCTGCAAGACACGGTGAAGCACTGTTGGACAGTGTCCGACAATTAACTGGCAAAGGTACAGCTGATCGACTAGGAAATGTTGCAGCGATAGAAAGGTTCAGTACAGTTTTATATCAATGCGATCGATACAATGTGTCCACTAGGGTGGCTCTTATTTTTGAGTTTTGAATTTCTTTTACCGCACCACCCAGAATTCTTCCAAATAATTCAAAAAGAATCTGTGCAAAGTTTGAGCTCGATCGAATAAACGGAAAGCGTCCCCCAATTGAGTTAAACATTAAAATGATTAATTTAATGCTGATAAAATCGACCCGATAAACATTAAATTAATTATTTTAATGTTTAATCCATTTGGGGCACGTTTTCCCGTTATTTGATCGAGCTCAATCTTTGCACAGATTCTTTTTGAATTATTTGAAACAACTCTGCACCCTAGTGTCCATGCTATTACTAATCTGCGTTTTGCTTGCTCAGGATAAACTATATGAAATAATAAATTGCATCCACGAATGTTAAAGGAATATTTCTTGTCTGTCTTCAGATTACTTGTTCAGTTGGAAGAAACAGAACGTACATTTGACTTGTTTTGGTCACATCATAGTTCTCGTTTGAGACACTGCCTAGCTTTGAGACAATTTGAAGTTGATTTTAGAGAGTTACAAGCAACTTTGGACCAACATTTGAAAACTATCGAAGACATGACGGAAGTAGGAGAAACTCAAGCAAGAGTAGAACAACTGCTACTGGACACAACAGCATTTCAGAGAATATGTAGAGTATGTACCTTTATTTCATTGATTTCTGCATCGACGTATTACTGCTAAATCAAATGTTCGTTCTAAATTATAATGCGAAGCAAGAAAAATACAGAAGAATAATATTTCTGTCTATTTTGATTTTTTCCGTGAAAAAAACAGACGATAATGTTCATGTTATATCTACTATATTTTCAAAATGTATCATCATCGCGTTATAGTTATCGTAACATGTACCATTTACGAATACGTGTATAATGAAAGCCGAAAGCATACAGTCAAAGAAACGAGAGTGATACCGTGTATTTAATCACTTTTAGTTCGAGAATGTTCACAATGCACTTAAAGCAGCAAGGTGTAATATTCAAACCAGATGTACAAACTACTTCTGCAGATACTGCATTTCATTGAATCAGAGCTGTACATTGTTCTACATAATAAAGTTTCGATAGAGTAGAAAATTCTGGTTTGGATACATTTATATGCAGTCACATATACATATAATGCACATCATGCACAAATGTTACTTTGCACCGCTTTCCTCATTTTGTCGATAGTCCTATTTGTCGCATACCATGTGGATTTGGGTCTTGGTAAGCAATCCACTTAACAAAATACATATATTTCCGTAATAGATATACATTTCTAAACACAGTGATAATAATTTTAGTATTTCAACCTTTATAATATTATATTCCTGTGTTTACTCTATCTTGAGATATTCAAATCGAAAACAGTATTACTTTTAGCGGTTTCTTTATGGGTTTGTGAATTAAATCTCTATACTCTATATTCTATATTACCGTTCGATTCCGTGTGTAAAGATCGATATACTTCAAATGCCGGAGATATATTTGTCTACGAAAAGAAATAGGGATTTAATTCCTCCCTTGTATTGGCATGGTGGATCTTTGAGAATGAATATCATTGTTATTTCTCACTTTGCACTGCACGTAAGACACATAGTATTTTCTTTCTTTTTTTTTCGAGAAATAATGAACGGATGAGAATAAAGTTCAATGACTGACTGTTTGTAGTTTTCTTGTTAATGTTACTTCGATATTTGTTAAACACGAATAAAATTACGTACGTTTATGTATAGGGGGATATAGAACGAGCGGAAGAAGTCATATCGGCTGGTCAACAACTGTTGTCTGGAAGGCATCAGTGCCCGACAGATGTGGTGGAACCTAAATTCGTGGAGTTACAGAGAATCTGCACGATTCTAAGTCAAAGATTGGAAAGGCGGCTACACATGTTGACTAAATGCAGAGAACTGATGGAACGGATAGACAAGGTATTATCCATGTGTTGATGCTTACAGAAAGTTATACCAAAGAATTTCTTCTACAGTTACACACATAATTGATCACGCACATAATATTCATAACTTTTTTATGAATGGACCAAACGATTTCAATTTCTCTATAACACTAATAGAAGAATTAGTTTAGTAAATGACGTTTCATAAATATCTCAGTAAGTAAAATGCTCGATTTTTGAAAAATTACATTTTTGCCACATTTGATCGTTTATAGTTCGTAAAACAATTAACCAATTTCAATGAAATTTTCAGAACGTATATAATTTATACGAGTTTACAAAACACATCTTTGAAATTTTCGTTATTGGCCCAGCTAAAAAAGTTGTAAAAATCAATTTTTACTATTGTTTTTCACAATTTCGATCAAATGCATTTTTTCAACATATTTATTAGACGTCATTTACTAAACTACCAGGTATGTAAATATGAAACCGGAATTTTTGTAATAGAAAATACACGTTTATTGTAAGACAATGATACAAAATATTTTATTCGAAGTATTGCCCATCGGTAGCTACACATTTTTCCCATCTCTCTGACAATTTGTCGATGTCACGTCAAAAAAACTGTTCCTCTTTTGAGGCAAACCAGTCATCGAGCCATTTTCGTACATTTTCGTAAGATGTGAAGCGCTGATCAGCAAGTGCGTGTCCCATTGATGCAAATAAGTAATAATTGGATGGAGCCAAGTCTGGTGAGTAAGCCGCATGCGAAAGTATTTCCCAACTAAATGTCTCAATCATTTCCATGACCGGTTTTGCTGTGTGTGATGGTGCACTATCATGAAGCAAAATCATTTTGTGTTGCTTTTTTTGATATTCCGGTCGTTTTTTACGCAATGCTTGGTTCAAATCGATCATTTGTTGTCGGTAGCGTTCAGTATTAACGGTTTTGCGAGGTTTTAGCAGCTCATAATAGATCACACCCTTCTGATCCCACCAAACACAGAGCATTGTCTTCCGTCCATAGCGATTTGGCCTTGCAGTCGATGTCGATGGTTCGCCTGGAGTTACCCATGATTTCTTACGCTTAGGATTATCGAAACATACCCACTTCTCATTGCCAGTCACAATTCGATGGAGAAATGGCTTTCTTTTGTACCTGGCGAGCAGCATTTCACAAGTGGTTTTTCGGTTTTCCTGCTGTCTTTCATTCAGTTCATGTGGAACTCATTTTCCCATCTTCTGAATCTTTCCCATGGCTTTCAAACGTATGGAGACAGCTTCTCGTGTCACATTTAATTGATCCGCGAGTTGTTGTTGCGTTTGAGCGTCATCCTCATCCAACAATGCTTGCAAATCGCTGTCTTCAAACTTTTTCGGTGGTCTTCCACGTTCCTCGTTTGTCACATAAAAATCGCCATTTTTGAATTTTTTAAACCACTCAAAGCACTGTGATTTACCAAGAGCATGCTCACCGTAAGCTTCGACAAGCATTCGATGCGATTCTGCAGCAGTTTTCTTCAAATGGAAACAGAAAATCAATACTGTCCGCATATCGCAGTTTCCAGGCACAAAATTCGACATGTTCAACGCTTTTAAAAACTATGCCTGTTGTATGAAACTTGTATGGTTGTGAGTTGAAAATCTTTACCAGATGTCAATAGAAGAAAATGGCGTAAATGACGCGGTTTGACGGTAACTACATTGACAACTAGAGCCACCTATGGGCAAATTCCGTTTTCATATTTACATACCTGGTAGTCCTTCTAGCCTTACAGAGAAATTGAAGTCGTTTGGTCCATTTTATAAATTATAAATTCATCCCTGTATATAGGCAAACACATGGTGTACACGTGGAATAGAATTACTTGCATCACAAAATAACACAACACCACCTGACCAAGCACTCCAGGAATTACAAGAGTTAATAGAAGCTGCAGAAGAGTTCCATCAACCACGATGTATCTTCCAAGATTCCATAATGCCTGAAACTAAAGCTCTGATCACTCAAGTATGTCTATTCTAGATGAAGAATTCTGCTACAAATGTCGGTACAAAATGTTTTCTATACTGAAACTATTTTATTAGGTTCTGCAAAGAATAGAAGACGTATCTTTAATGTGTGATAAACGGATAATGACATTAAAACAGCAATTGATTAAACCGGCGAGGCCAATACAAACAGTAACACCGGAGCCAGTTAAACCAATGCAACCACTGCCTCAAATTGTAAAGCCTGGACGAATTCTTAAAAAAGCTAATACAATGCCAAAGGTGAATCATTGTTTTCCTTATCTCTATTCAGGGTGTTCCGCATACAATGGACAACCGATTAGAAAGTAATTCTACACGCAGAAGTGAAACGAAACGAAAGAATAACATTTTTTTCTTTGACGTATTCTTTTCGAGAAAAATTAGTTTAAAGGTCCATCGGGTTCGTGTGCTTTAGTATAGCAAGCAGTAGAATCGGTAGGTCATGGTCAGACGCATCAGACGATTTCCGTCTAATAGCACATGTACTCGCTGAATTTTCAAACTAGATTGTATGCGTATCCTTGTATATGTAGTATGTATATAATTGACAGTTCCTCTGTCCTCTGTAAATAATCTGTAAAAACGGTAAATGATCTAAATTTTTGTAAAGTAAAAAAAATTACAAACACGAACATATATTACTAATGCATGTTTATTTAATGCGTGATTTTGTTTTTGCTAAGACATTAATTACTTCAGAAAAATTACAATTTTTTGCAATTTCTTTTTCGATGCTTAATATAGCAAGTGCATTTAAGCGTTCTGCACACATGCTTGACCGAAGATAATTTCTAATCCGCCTGTGACCCAAAAAAAGGACTTGACGGTTGGCACTTAACAGTTTCCATTAAAAGTAGATCTGTCTGGCCCAATTATCTTGAATATTTTTGGAGTGGTTACGAACTTGGCAATTACTAAATATTAGCACTTAAAAACACCCAGAGAGAAACACAAGGAATATGTATTATTTTCATTTGTTAACGCGGGCTATATGGTATTGAGATTTTTTTCTAAAAAGTCCAGTTTACGTGGGGATCCTCGGGAGTTCCCCGAATCGAATAACAAAAACTAAACACTCGCATCATCAAGAATTAGTTTGAAAATTGTTGAAATTCAGAGATCTACAATAATAATGTTTATGATAAAATGTACTTTTCGTCATACTGGCAACGATAGGAATATTGTCAAGTTTTCATGTGCAAGAGTACATTATTTTAGTTCTTGATCATGTTGGGGCCCCCTCCATCGCGGGGCCTCGGTGCATAGCATCCGCCGCACCCCCAGATAGCCGGCCCTGCCTAGAAAGCTGCAATTTGGTACACAGGCAGCCCAAAAGGGTGCACGAACATGTTTTTATCCCGGAAATCCTTCAGGATCAAGTGCTAAAAATAAATTAGTGGCATACCTCCAGAAATAAGCCAGCCGTTGACTTCTTCAACGGGAATTATGCTAGTTCTATAATAATTTACGGGTAATTAATAACTCTGATTTGTTGTAGATGGAGATGAGTCCCATAGAAGGAGAATCATCATCGCCAGAGAACGAGTCTAAAGACGTAGCTTCACGCTTGAAGCGTGGTCATGTTTTGACAGAACTAGTCGAAACTGAACGAATATATGTTGCTGAATTAGGTTCCATAATTAAAGGGTACAAAATGGAATTAACAAATAAAGCAATGGCACCCCTAATACCATCAGCATTAGTTGGTAAAGGAGATGTCTTGTTTGGTAACTTAGAAGACATTTACATATTTCACGGAGAGACGTTTTTGAGAGATTTAGAAAACTGTATTTCGAATACAGAGCTTGTTGCACTATGTTTTGTACAAAGAGTAAGTATTACATACCAGATGATTGCATAAGTTCGTGCCCGATTTGAAAATACATAAAATTCAATAGTTAATATTTAAAGAATACAGTTTTATTAATCAGTTATACATATAGTCACCATAATTTTTTTTTACACTCCGCTGTTTGCTGTTAACAGTTTGCTTAACTTTAACTTATGCAATCATCTAATAATTAGTGTAAATTTTTAATAACCCTAAGCGGTACGCGTACTTACCGAAGCATTTTCACTTTCAGCGAGAAGTATTCTTCAGACTATACAGCTACTACTGTCAGAATATTCAAAGATCGGAGAGATTACAAGAACAGATAAAAGGTTCACCGGAGTTTCTTCTAGCGTGTCAGCGGAGACTTGGCCATAAGTTGCCTCTGGCTGCGTATCTACTAAAACCTGTACAACGTATAACAAAATATCAGTTATTATTAAAAGATCTCTTAAAGTACAGTGACGAACCATCATGTTGTACCGAACTACAGGAAGCGTTGGATTGCATGCTTGTTGTGTTAAAATGTGTTAACGATAGCATGCATCAAACTGCGATTACTGGGTTCGGAGTAAGTTTAATGCTCGATATCTGAGCGTTATATTATTCAATGGTGAAATGGAACCGCTATTGTTATTTTTCAGGGTGATTTAAATGCACAAGGCGATCTCTTATTACAAGGCTCTTTCAGTGTATGGAGGAGCAGTAAGCGAGAAAGACTTCGCAGATTAAAGCCATCTCAGCGCCATATTTTCTTATACGAAAAGGCCCTTATATTTTGTAAGTTCAGAAAGCCTCAAATTTTTAATAAAGCTACGTACCATTTTAAGAGATATCTGAAGGTAAGCTTCTTGGTGTCGATATGTTTTTCCTTACGACTCACTTAAATTACCGAACTAAATATGTTTTTATTAGATGTCGCAAATTGGACTCACGGAATCGGTCAAAGGCGACGAAAGAAGATTTGAAATTTGGCTTCAGGGTAGAGCCGAAGTTCATACGATACAAGCATCTACTATCGAAGTGAAACAGACTTGGGTGCGTCAAATCAAAGGTGTTCTAATGTCTCAATTGGCTGAACTCAAGGGAAAACAAAGTTCAGCTCTTGGAAAAACCAATCATAAGTATGCGATATACATACGTGTTTCTATTAGAAGCGTGAGGGAACCCGAAAATTTCTGGATTTTCGAGAATAATCTCCGTTCCAACATTTTCGGGTTCTCGCGCATCTCTAATTTCTAAACTGCGGATTTTATGCATTTATGAGAAAAATGGGTAAGCACCATTTAACGCAGCGAACATATTAACACTTTACCTACCGGAAACCTATTAATAGGATTTTCAATAATTATGCTGTACCAAAAGAAAAACGTTATTGAGGGTGACTTGTTAGTTCACAATGAAAATTGTTGTTGCTATTGAAGATTCTACTAAAAACCATGTACAATAGATTTTTAAAAATTTTGCAATAATCACCCCGGTCGGTAATGTGTTACAAAGATTTAAAGACATCAGTGTATTGGTTTCAGTTTAATCAGATAATTAACCCTTATGCAGTCAACCTAAATGTATAGATTATTATTTAAAACCTTTCTGTATTTAACATGTTTGCACTTCGCACAAATTCTCATTATGAGTCATTCAGAGAAATTTTGTAATATTTTTAGAGGAACATTCACGAATTGTTGAAAGAAATACAGTAAATGGGTACCCGGTTTTGATTACACAAGGGATAAAAGAAAGAAACGTTTCATTTCGCTCCTGTGTCTTGCAATCAATGCAAACAATTTTTATTTTGTATAAAAATCCGCAGTCTACTAATTTTTCTGTGTATCGAACTTGAAAGCATAACATGACACGCAATTGCACTTTGCACAAAACACTTCTAGACCGCTGCGACAGACGATTTCGTGGGAAGCTCAGGGCAGCGTGTCTGGATCTCTACGTACACTCTCGGTGGACGGCAGCAGTGTCATATCACACATGACGGATGTCTCGCAATCAATAGAAGACGATGTTGCTTGGAGTTCAGAAAACAGCAACACTGACGACGAAGACGCCTTCAGTGAAAATGCTGGCCCGGCTCCCGTAAGTTTCTTCCCTCTTAAAAATCAATTCACACAAAAAGAAGCATTAATGGAGATACCTTTTACATACCTGGTAGTTCTAGACTTATGATTCAATGAAAAAAGGGTGACACGTTTCTTTACACGTCTGCAAATCAACTTTTAACGTCAACAAAATCAATTTTTAAGATTTCGAAAAATTCTTGGAGATTCGTTCATAGGTCACTAAAGACTACAACGTGTTTAAATTTGAACAAAACCGGAAATTTTACTCGAAAAAGTGTACGTTTTCGCGTGGAAAATGTTGTACAGAATTCAGAATGTTGATATATTTAAATTTTATGGAAATCGTTGAGGTGGGACCTTCTACACACAATTACCATTATTTTTTACTTTAAATTATTATTTACGAAAAGGTGCCGACAGACATATCTCCATTTACGCTTTTCATTGTAGTTTAGTCGATTAGTTAGATAAAGTTAACACCACATCCGAAACTGTATCCAATTAGGGTGGAAGATACGTAGCATTAGCTGATTATTGTGCAGTTGGGCAATCGGAAGTGACTATGCGCGAGGGAGACAGTCTAGAGCTCCTTAAGGTCGGTTGTGCTGGCTGGTGGTTTGTAAAATTGATAGGCACCGAAATAGAAGGATGGGCACCTGCGGCTTACCTGGAACCAATAAATCGAAAAACTTCACGCAGCTCTCAGTCGGTGAACAGTCAAGAAACTATATGAAACAGGCGACTAACACACTAGATTTTCCTGGTGTGTTAGGGTTTCTACGTATCTCGTTGATGAGTATCGATTGTTACAGTATTAAAAATCGCATATGGAGGCTTTTGTATCGTAGGGAGCTACGGGGAAAGGTGACTTTGAAAATTTTGCATAAAACGCAACCAATAACTTATATACACACTACATATTAAATTTCTTATACCTGTACATTACGTAACATAGCAATATGCGCTTGATTAATATAATTAATCGATAAGCGACTATATAATAATATATGTACAACCTTTTTCGGTTCAGATTACACGAAAACGAATTCAATGAAGTAGCTGCTAAGTCAGGGAATAGAGAAGTTGTATGAACTTCTGAACACATAAAGTGCGCTCCAAAAAGATTTGTTGGTGTAAGACCTTTATGCGAAAAAATATAGAATATGTATTTATGAAACGAATATACTATTTATTACATTTATTCTTGCAGAGAGAATGACATTTATAGAATTGTACAAAACGAGTTTCGATAGCGAATTAATCTAATGTACACGCATATTTGCATTTACGTGATTTACTGCAGGTATCACAGATTTTAGTATGTCCAGTTACATACTATAAAATACCACCACGAAAATGACTACGAAGAAATGCAATCATTTCTACAAATTCAGTTGTTACATTTGTAAAGATTTGCACGGGAGAATCTACTATGAAATTTGTCTCGACTTCGAAACGTACGCGAAGGTTCCGCAGTTCAAGATTTGGGATCATTTTGTTTAATGTAATTCGTTAATAAAGCTTGTAATATTTTCTTAATATCGTACAACTTTGTGTACAGTTACCAATTGAAATTGAACGTATCTTTTTATAATCGTGTAATTTAAATACGTAAGTTCCTTCGCGAACATGAATTTGCTTATCTGCACAGGTAACACAGTGCGACGTAAGATTTTGTCTGGCTATCGGAAAGAAAGAATTTAGAAACCGATGGAAGAATTTTTTAAATTGAAACATATAGATCAAATATTTATTTGGTACTTCTGTAAATGAATTGTAGAGGAGTTAGTGGAAGTACTTTGTTGTTATATTAGAATACAGAATATATTGTTGATAACTCTTTGTGACCAAACAGCTTGATATTAGCAACTATTTTAGGAAATAATGGATAACTTATTGAAAAACAAAATATTCAAACAATATGAAGAAGCAAATGATTGCGAAGAGTTAAATATAACGCATATACAAGTTTTTTTAGAAAATAAAAGATTAACACCAAGTATTGTGCAATATCTAACATTAATTGTAAGAAACCGTAGAAGAGAACATTTTAGTAAGAGAAGCAATTTCGATTTTAGCAGCGTTAATAATCTATCGATACTTTAATTAAAGGTATTTAATAATAACGACGAAACGTGTATAATACTGTAATTTATACTAAAAAAATTTATATGAATGAAGAAAGAATTAGAGAATTGTTAAGAAGCAACGTTTCCTTGTGGGTACATACAGTGCAATAATTGATTTTTGTTTTTTACAATTCAATGTCACAAATATATGTATTATTACATATATTCGTATCAGTTTTACAAGTGTTATTTAAACGTAGCTTATATTATTTATACATAGCAAAACTCTATTGTGATCATAAGATACATACATATATTGAGTACAAATAATTTATTTTAATATTAAAATAAATTCGCGTTATCGAAATTATACTTGAATATCATAATAAATGCATCTCTATAATTTAAACATATATATAATACAGACACATTTTTAATGTTTGATTCGAAGGCGATGTGAATATGCGACCAAAGAAAACTGCACTTTTCTTTGGCAAGATAGATTACTAATTTTATATTATCGATATCAGTTACTATTATGTTAACTACGATAACTTCGCAAATAATTCATCATGTTTATCCATTTCCACACCGTCCTAATATTAACTAGTTATAGGATTTAATCAGGTAAAATGCATTATTATTTTGTGTTTAATGTTTCATTTGTACATCACATAATTTGTTTTAATTAATTTCACTTGTTTGTATTGTAGAAATCCGCGGGTATTCATGTTCAGTTCACTAACAACGCACGATGATAAAAATTTAATATGGACATACATATATGGTACACGGGGTGTTGAACTGAAGTTACGAAAAAAAGTTTACAAAAATTGTTCGGTACGAAGATCATATCATATGGTGTAATTTTTTTTCGGGATCCGAATGGTGGGGGCAAAAATTTCAAAGTCAATTGAATCTTTTTCAATGGATTCTAACGTTTTGTAACAGTAATAACATAATGTGATATGTCGTTGAATTCGTCTCGGAAAATGCTATCGTGTTATGTATAACAAAAACAATACACAGGGTGGTCCGTTTAAATAAGGCCACCTAAATATCTCTTCAGGTTATTGTGATGCAAAAAATATTTGTTGCGTAAAGAGAAGAGATGGACCACGCAAAGGGACGCCAATTTTCGAAGATCAAGGTCATGTTTTTATAAATATCTGAATGTATTTTTCGATAAGTCACACGATGCAATAAAAAAAATTGTAGTTATGTACCAAAAAACATCGATGACCTTGACAACTCCGAAAAATATGACCTTCGGAAAAAAATATTCGTGCCAGATATTTGGTCCATTGACACCATGCACATTACGTAACAAATATTTTTTGCATCACAGTAACCTGAAGAGATATTTAGGTGGCCTTACTTAAACGGACCACCCTGTATATGGTTCCGTTTGAAAAAATTGATTTCACTTTGAACTTTCCCCCTCTATCATTCAAGTCCTGAAAAAATTACACCATATGATTGTTCCCATCATACCGAACAATTTTTGTAAACAAATTTTTTTCGTAATTTCAGTGCGTCACGACATATTTCCGTTTTCAGATAAACGAAACACACACCCTGTATATACATATTTCCGAAAGTGATTTTAAACTGTATTTCAATACTCACTCTTTTCGTATAAAAACAATTACAAAATACGTCACAGCATAACTAATTATTAATTTCATAACATATATAATATTTAACTTCACAGTTTAAATGATTCTGCTTTATTATTAGGCTGTCCTAAAAGTCTCATTCGTAATGCGTAGCCAGCGTATTATTATGCGAAATAAAAATGTTTTATGCGGATTATGAGAAATTGGATTTAGAAATAAAAATGTTGTTCTACCCGATTTGCAACAAACTGCAGTGAAATAGAAATTTGTTTGCTTTCTGAATACATTTAATAGGTTGAGAATAATATAACAGTATCTTTACATTTTGTTAATATTTCTACTGTTTTAGATTACGTCTACTAATTTTTACCACAAATGCATAAAATCCGCTGTCTAAAGTCTAAATAGTAATGTGTGATGTTTCCTTGATCTCGATCGACAATTTGTTAATAACTAATATTAATGTGTGCGTTCGGCATTATTAGACAACACTAGCATGTACAAACAAACAGAGCGATCATCATTTTTTATTAATATGAAACGGATTAATATGATTAATATTAATATGAAAACAAAACGGAACAAACTTTTGGGACAATCTAATATATTTTTCTCATCGAAACACATTCTCTCGCTGAGCTGAATAAAGTGGCGTTCAAGTTTTTAGGATTTTTTGTAGATAAAAATTAAATTAACGTATAGACAATAAATATACGCCCATTGTGGAAGGATTCCATTTTGAACTTATAACAAACATAGTAATAATTTTTGACATGAATGAAATGTTACTACATACTTCCTTTTAGAATATCGATAAGAAGCAAACAACTTTTACAGAGCAAACACGTTCGTTCTGTCTAACATTAATAGAGCTACTATGTAAGATAATTAGAAATCCTAGCTTTGTTCAAACTATCGAAGTATGTATAGTATATTACTTTACAACGCTGAGCAGTAGTTAGATCATTGACTACAATGTTTTAATGAAGGGTTCCTTTGGTTGTTCCTTTATAGTAAATTTAAAAAAAGATTTATTTTTACATGTATAAGAAAAACTATGAATGCTAACACATTCTTCTGTATCCGAAAACGTTTTTTATAAAATAAAGAGACAAATGAAACATTTCGAATGTAGAAAGAACAGAAATGGCAGGATATTCTTAGATATTGTAGCGTTTTCCTTTAATTCTAATTCTGTTTGACATGTTTGTGAGAAATAACATTGTGATTAGTATTACGATAATTGCGTTTACATTAAATATATTACTCGAGTCATTAGCATTTATTACTTATTGATTAAGATATTTAGGTATTTTATAAGAATTCATTGTACTTTGTTCTATATATTTCCTATGTATTTGTAAAGATCATGTAATAAGATAAAAATACATATGAATTATAGAAGTAATACATATATTAGTATAACCATCATTATTCAATGTAATTTATTTTATACTTTTCAAAAGTATTCGAGGATGACTTTTATATAAAGAATATATATATGTTATCAAACATCAGTAATATATTTTCATGAGATATTTAGTTAACATTTTATAGAATATATTCAAACGTTAACAACAAGTAATCGCGTAACTTACATACAAATTATATTTTCTAATTTCAAATTTAAATTTTTGAAGGAAAAGAGAGCTGAAAAGTATTATTTGTATAATTTAATTAATTTATTTTATTATATATTATTATATTGTATATTTATTTATAATGTAATTAACGATTACCATTTAAATATTTGCATATTAATTTGCTATTAATACTTAAATCTTTAATCCAACTGATATTCATTATCATGATCGATCAACTAATACAGTATAGTGTTTAATTGTTAATTGGATCAATAATGATTAAACTTGCCAATGTTATTAACAGTTATTTTATATATAGTTGAGTACAAGACATTATAAATATATGCGTATTTTATTGCAATATGTATGGACCTTTATAAAATTACAACAGTGGTACATGTCGTAATTAAAAATATGTAAGTACAATATTATTAAATTTATCGTATACCATATTTTCTCTTCCCATATGTACTTTATTTTTTCTGTTTTCGGACACGAGAGGGAAATTTACTATTTTATTGATTTCGGTTAATTTATTTATAATTTATTAATACTTCTATTATTTAATTAGTAATAAATGTGCAATATTTAATAAACAAGTCAATGTTCAACAGCAAATAAATAATATAAATAAATAAGAAAAAAATATTTTTCTCCCGACGAGAATCGAACCCTAGACCACCGGGTGGAAGTCTCGTACGTTGCCGCTACACCAAGCCTTATTCGTTGTATACGTACTCTACAATTGTAGATTTAAAGATGTAAGCACTACTAGAGACTTTGTTTATAAATATCTCAATAATTATTGAGTAGTTGCGCCTATAATGGGGTATATTCGTCAAAGGGAGATCGAGATCTATAAGTGTGCGCAGTTTCAACTAAATCTGAGCGACGACGACCTTGCACTCTCCTTGTCAGTGTGCCCAGACGGGACACGGGACACCTTTTTTCGCGCATGCGCGTCCAGAACAGTAACGTATCTATGATGAGGCGATGTTGTAGCAGAGCCCTGAGGCACCTATATCGGCGGGAATGCACTGGTATAATTGACGGTACGCACAGTGGTCCAAATCGACGACTTAGGAGTGCAAAAGTCAAAGAACCAAACATGGAGTAAGTTCCACGGAGATCATATTAATTTCTTAAAATTCTGCATAGCGCTCAAGGTGCCACATTTCCTCGAGAAGCGTACTTTACTGAGGCTGAAAACGCCGCGCATGCGCGAAAAAAGGTGTCCCGTCTGGGCACACTGACTTCACTGAGGCTGAAATCGTCGTGCATGCGCGAGAAAAGGTGTCCACGCTGGCATCACCGGTCGTAACACTGCGTGTTTGCCAGTGTTGGCCAGTGTCTAGTGTCTGCGTCTGCGTTGCGTGCTTACATATTAGTTACGTTACAGTGTTCCGTTTGAACCCACCGTTTTTCGCGCATACGCGGCCAGGACAGTAGCGTATCTACAATGACGCAACAGAACGGCCAGGGCCCTGACGCCTTGAGGCAGTTATATTGGCGGGAATGTACCGGTGTTATTGGCGGGACGACTGATAAGAATAAGTTTCAATTATGTTAAATTTCAATATTTCATATGTATACACTAATAATTTTTTAAAAGTCTGCGGGGTGCTCAAGCTACCCGATTTCATCGAAATGGTTACGTTACTGAGGCTGAAATTGACGCGCATGCGCGAAAAACGGTGGGTTCAATCGGAACACTGATTATGTGTTATAGTACATAGCATATTTAGCAGTTGAAGAGTTGAAAGTGGTTGAAGGGAATTAAAGGTGCTCGAAATTGCTCGTAACGGTTGATATGTACTCTTGATAGTGAACTTTGGACATAAGCATTCTCGAACAGCATTTATATTCTATATTTTCACTGAAATCAAACTTCACAAATATAAAGAATGGCACCACGAACGGAAACAGTAGCAAAGGAAACTTCAGAACTGCCGAAAGAAGTACCACATAGAGGAATTAATGCGGTATTATTGGGGCCACCTGGTAGTGGTAAGGGGACACAGGTAAAATTATATTTTTACTTTTCTCAAAAATATAATATAATATATAATATATAAATATAATAATTACTTTCCATTAAATTATCGTCGAGCTTCTTCTACATACGATTGTCCAGCTTCTTTTTCAACATTTCCCTATTACGTGTGTTTTTCAAATGAATTTTCATAATTTTTCAGGCTCCGCTATTCAAGCAACGATATTGCGTATGTCACCTTTCCACCGGTGACATGCTTAGAGCAGAGACCGCGTCTGGATCTGCTCTTGGACAAGAAATTAAAAAGGTAATGGATGAAGGTAAATTGGTTAGCGATGATCTTGTAGTTAACTTGATCGATCATAATTTGGACAAACCGGAATGCAAACGTGGTTTCTTACTGGATGGTTTCCCCAGAAGCATTCCTCAAGCTGAAAAAGTAAGTGATATAACAGAAGTTTTATATGAATAAGTCCAATCAATTTCTTTAATGTAACGCGAATCGCTTAATCGGTACATTAACAAGATTTAAATGATTCATTGTTGCTCTTAGTTATAATTATCATTATATTTATGTTTCGCTATAAGTGAAACTTGACTTAGAAATATACTTGACCTTGAGATGGCATTGAGAAAGAGAAGTAATTAGAGAAGCTCTAAAGATACATATGTATTATGTATACCGTATATTTGATGAACATGGAAATAATCACATTTAAATTTCTAAATCAATTTTTTACTAGCTCGATGCTATGCTAAAGAAGAGAGAAACTAAGCTGGACGCTGTGATAGAGTTCGGGATCACCGATAGTTTGTTGATAAAGAGAATCACAGGTCGTCTGATACATCCTGGAAGCGGTAGATCGTATCACGAAGAATTTGCTCCTCCCAAAGTTCCTATGAAAGATGACGTACGTAACGACCATGTCTAATAAGTAGGCTGTGGATGTTTATGCAATTTGCAATTTTTCGAGACGAATTTTAAGGAACTCAAATCAAAGAAAATATATTCTGATATAGGTTTTGCACTCCAAATTCAACCTTATGCAAGTCAATTTCACCTCTTTGCAAATCAATTTCACCCTTTTGCAAATCAATTTCTATCCTTTACAAATAAAGTACATATTTTTAAGTCAGTTTTCGTAAAAAAAGCGAATCAAACGTAAATTAATTGTCAAGAAATTCAAAATTTTATTTATCGCAAAGATGTACATGTAAATTGGCAATTGCCAATTCATTAAATTTGTAATGTATGAAAACTATGTGTAGATAAGAATATATTCATCGTAGCCATTTTCTGATTTTAAGTGTATTGAGTATCGAGTCTTATGTTTCCCTCGCTATACAATAATGCGACACTGTTCACAGTGTGTCTAAATAAACATACAATTGACAATTGAATCTAAATGAATAATTAATTTTAAATATTCTGAATGGTTGTAATGGGTGATTTGCGAAAGGGCGAAATTGATTTGCAATTTTTGTAGACGAATTTTAAGGAACTCGAATCAAATAAAATCTTATTATATTTCCATGGTAGTAGCCTTTTTAGATCTGAAATAAATTAAAATCGTACCAACTTCTGTCGTATTCTATATCCTAGCATCTTTTGAAAATTTTCAAAAGCCATAAATGCAGAAAAATCCACAGTCTACTAATAAATTATAATTAGACTGGGGATTTTCAACATAAAAATTGATTTCATCCCTTAACGACTTTGTTACGTTAATATGAACATTTCAACATTACAACATTCTGGAATTTTAAAAATCTTTTACTGTTTTATATTTAGCCCAACAAATTTCTTCATAAATGCATAAAGATCCACAGTCTAAGTTATAAAATAGTTCAGTAAAATTACACAAGTAACAATATTTGTTCTGAATAGATCACCGGGGAGCCATTGATTAGAAGATCCGACGACAATGTAGAAGCATTGAAGAAACGTTTAGGAGTATATCACACTCAAACTCAACCTTTAATCGATTACTATGCTTTGCAAGGAGTTCATTACTACGTTAATGCGGCTCAGTCAAGTACAAATGTTTTCAAAGATATCGATCGTATATTTTTACGAACTATTAAACAAGATGAAAAAAAGAAAACATTTCTTAGTCGATTCTTTTAAGATGTTTCATTGAAATTGTTCCAGATCATTCTTCTCTTGTAAATGAAAGGGTAAACTGTAGTTATATATAATGGGATATGATCAGTTTTAGTATTACAGTAAATTTTAAAAGAGTATTACATATTAGATGTATAATCTTCGATTTAAAAGGTAAAAGTTTACCTGTTTAAGAGTACATGGTTGATATAATATGTAGTTTCTGATTGAACAGAGTGTACAGTACGTTATAACCAACAAAAGACATAGCAAACGATGAAAGATATGCGATTGCTACTGCATTAACTTAGTTGCCAATATGAAATTGTAGGTTTTTAAAAGAAAGTATTATAAGCTAACGGGCGCGGGCGCGTGCGCGCGAGAATTGAATGCACACACATATTATATTAATATATTGAGCACAGTGATAACCTAACATAGAAATTAGTCGTTTAACTATGTGAGATAAACAATAATTTGTATATAACGAACAACGGACATTTATTTCTTTAATTAACATTATAAAAGACACTTTTTCTATTCGTTTCTACTTTGTTATTTCAATCTGTATACTTTTCTAAGACGTGTATGTACAATTTTCTTTGCACAGAATGTATGTCGGGATTATAGCATTTTCTTAATTCAGGATTATAATTATCAACATATCTTATACGCACATGTATGAACATTCATAAGGCTTTTAAGTTATAGATTATATTTTAAACGAAGATATAATTAATGTGGAGCGTCGTTTCTTTGAAGAAACCTACATATTGTCAGGAAAAAGTAATTCTACAAACGGCTATAAATTAAACGCAATTTAGATCAAAATCTCTATTTTCCATAAATGAGAATATGTAAAATCTATTCTGGTACAATGTTTCTGCCTACACATGTTGTATCATTATTCAATTGTAAATATTTTACAGTGAGAAATGAATGTAAATCTGGATAAAATAAATTTCCGATACACCAAACAATATATATGTACCTTCTTTTTTGCTTCGCATACTATTACATATCTGACGAAGATAACCTTGCCTAACTTGTACCTAACTTTTTTTCGGGTAAAGATGCTTAGAAAATTAGTAGGTCAACCTAGTTATTCTAAGTGGAACCGCATATTTTTTAATTCCTACGTTTGTATCCCTTCACGAAACAAATTCAATGATATAATCGTTCAAGGTTATTCAAGGTCATGTATACAGGGTGATTTTTATAAGCAGGTGACCGATTGAGTTTTCTTCAAAATGAATAGACATACGAAAAAATCGATTAAACGAAAAATTATGATGTATACGTCGACGTTCTAGATGGAGGGGCCTAGGAGATTTCAAAGTCAATTTAATTTTTTTATGGAACCCTATACAGGGAGGTTCGTTTAAATAAGGACACCTAAATATCTCTTCAGGTTATTGTGATGCAAAAAGTTGTTGCGTAATGTGCATGGTGTCAATGGACCAAATATCTGGCACGAATATTTTTTTCGGAGTTATCAAGGTCATCGATGTTTCTTGATACATAACTACATTTTTTTTTATTGTGAATGATTGAAAAATACATTCAGATATGTATAATAACATGACGTTGATCTTGATCTGAAGGAAAAACTTTAATTTTCGGAGATCAAGGTCATTTCAAGGTCATGTTATTGTACATATCTGAATGTATTTTTCGATCAGTTACCCGATGCAATAAAAAAAATGTATTTATGTATCAAAAAACATCGATGACCTTGATAACTCCGAAAAAAATATTCTTACCAGATATTTGGTCCATTGACACTATGCATATTACGTAACAAATATTTTTTGCATCACAATAACCTGAAGAGATGGACCACTCAAAGGAACGCCAATTTTCGAAGTTCAAGGTCATTTCAAGGTCATGTTATTATAAATATCTGAATGTATTTTTCGGTCAGTTACACGATGCAATAAAAAAAAATGTATTTACGTATCAAAAAACATCGATGACCTTGACAACTCCGAAAAAAATGATTCTCGGAAAAAAATATTCGTGCCAGATATTTGGTCCATTGACACCATGTACATTACGTAACAATTTTTTGCATCACAATAACCTGAAGAGATATTTAGGTGTACTTATTTAAACGGACCTCCCTGTATATATTGTCTGATATGTATATGTAGGTTTTGCACTCCAAATTCACCGTATATATTTTATGTTTCCCTCGCTATATAAAGCGACACCGTTCATCGTGTGTCTAAATATACAATTGAATCTAAATGAATAAGTAATTAATTTTAATTTTGATTTGCAAAATTAAGGGCGAAATCAATTTGCAAAAGAGTGAAATTGATTCATATAGTTGAATCTAAATAAATGAATAATTAATTTTAAATATTCTTAATGGGTGAATTGATTTGCAAAAATGCGAAATCAATTTGCAAACTGTTGAATTTGACTTACAAAAAGGTGAAACTGATTTGCATAATAGGTTGAATTTGATTTACGGAAGGGTGAAATTGATTTTCAAAAGGGTGAAATAACTGGTTATCACAAGGTTGAATTCGCCTTGCAAAAGGACAAATTTAGAATACAAAACCCCTATCAATTTCGAAGAAAACTGTATCAGTCGTCAAGTGGAGTATAATTAACAAAAAAACCTTTAGCATAAACAACGGATAACACATTAACGAAGCTAATAATTCAGAATCAAAGTTCTCCAGTTTATACATTCCTCGCTCGACATCAACGAAAATAATTCGCACATAAAACGTGAAAAAGGCGTAAGTACATATAAGTAAATGAAAATAAACAGTTCAAGATCCGCGGGAAGCACGCTAAGCGCGCCGGGTAAGCGCGAAACGCGTGCGCGCGGCGATCGCCAATTGTTCGCGAGAGTTTCGTCGCTCGCAGTTATATTCGTGGATAAATAAGTTTTTTTCGCTTGTTAGAACGCACGGCGCACGGGGACGAAAGTAGAACGATAGAGGGAGAATCGTGGAGAATCAGTTGTGGATTTCTCGGTGGAACGGTGTGTTTTCCGAGTGGTGAAGGCCGGCGAACCGAGTGATGCACGCATATGTCTAGGCTCGGAGGGACTCAGGTTCTGGCCTCTACAGCACAGGTGAAGAGGACAGCCACCGATCACGCAGCGCTGGTGAACGTCGGTGCTGCGAAACGCAGCAAGCTGTCCGCCGTTCCGGTCACGGGGATCGACGGGATCGAAAACATGACGGACACAGCCGCGGCCACGACAGACACGCAGAAGAGGGCTAATTTCTCGGCGTTGACCGTCGGGAACCCAAACGGAGTGATCTCGCCGAGTTTGGCAAGTGTGAAAACAGGCACTGCCAGAAAACTTGTCATCAAAAACTTCAAAAGTAAGCGACATCGCAGGGACCACCTAACCTCAAAGTCAGCTGGCGACGAATCTCGACGAGATCCGTCCTGTATAGAATTTATCTGTTTTGGCACCGTGCCACGCCGTACATTGCGATATTTCTTTTTTTTCCCTTTTTCTCAAAACCGCGAATTTACACGTGAAAACAACGTGTCTCTCCTTCATGGATTAACAATACAAAACTGACATAACCTAACCCCGGAGATCGAACAGAACTGCGAATGGAGAAATGTTCTTAACGCGCGTTATTTGCTCGTTTTTTCTACGGTTTCCAGAACTTTCGCGTTTTCTATGATTGTGTAATTGAGTTAAGATGTCCGCTTGCACGGCTTCGCGTTTCCCTCTTTTTCGTATGACTAATGCGAAAATAAATATGAACTATTTTTGTAATGATCTTTAAATGGATGAATTGATGGCTGAACAGAGATTTTAAAATTTGATTTTGATCGTGTTCCGAAGGACGGAATTATTTTCGTTCTTACTATATATTTATTTTGTAGTTTTATAAATAGATCTTGTACAGGAAATACACAGAGATACGTTGATATTGATATTTCCTATATTTTCTTTAGATAAACCGAAATTACCGGAAAATTATCAGGAACAAACATGGGAGAAGCTGCAAGAGGCTGTGATCGCCATACAAACCAGCAAAAGTATTCGGTATTCGTTGGAAGAGCTTTACCAAGCTGTTGAAAATATGTGTAATCACAAAATGGCATCTACGTTATATACCAAACTGACAGGGTTAACCGAAGCTCACGTTCAGGCTAATATAGAACAATTCTTGGCAGAATCCATGGACAGGCATATATTTTTGAAAAAGATGAACGAATGTTGGCAGTCGCATTGTAGACAAATGATTATGATTAGGAGTATTTTTCTATATCTGGATAGAACATATGTATTACAAAATCCAAGTATTTTATCCATTTGGTAAGTATTAATAAGCCCGATCGTAAATATTTACTTTAACCCTTGGCACTCGAGCGGTGACTCCGAGGCGTCGCTAAAAATTGTTGTACCATTATTCGTGTTCATTGTTAAATATGTCGGTATTGAATCGATTACTAAACATTTGAATATCGAACGAGTTATTATATCAATGTCATATCCATGAAATTTAACTTTTAGTTACTTGCACCTCAATTTGTGCAAGATTGCTTGCATAGGGTCTTGTAGGACCCCGATATAATAAATAGACAGCGGATCTTTACGCAAAATCAAATGTTCATACACCATTTGCATTGAAATCAAGCTGAATAAAGATTTATTCCTTGTGTAAATAATTTTAATTTATTGATAAATAACTTCTCCGTATTTGTACATTTATTAAATGTGTTTACTTCAAGTTTCACCTATTGATTTTTGTCAAATGCATAAAATCTGCTGTCTAATAATATTATGTTTCGATTCAAATCAAATAACTGTTTTAGGTCTCTGTTAATACTTTACCTACCCATCTAGGAAGCCCATTAATAGGATTTTCAAGAATTGTGCTGTACCAAACAAAAGCATAGAAATTTTCTTTTACATTGCAATCTTAAATGGAACTATTAGATGACGTTATCGAGGGTGACTTGTTAGTTCGCAATGAAAATTGCTGTTGCTATTGAAGGTTCCATTAAAAAGTGTTTAGCCGTATATCATAGATTTTTCAAAATTATGCAATAATCACCGGTCGGTAATGTGTTGTTAACCATGTTAGGTCTCTGTTAACATTTTTTTGACAGGAATTACGCATTTATGAAGATATCGAACGAGATACCATGACCCCATGCGAGTAACTGAAGGTTAAAAAATCATGGAGAATGGAAATATTCTAGGTCGAACAAATGTCTAATTTTCGAGTTGAGGGGATAGACTCTCGTTTCCAGGATTGCAAGGACGTGGGATATGCGCCTTCTCATTTTTCGATAATGCAAACGATGAGGTTTTTCAGTAACTAAAAGTGCCCTCAAAACAGTCAAAACTCCTATTTTTACGTTTACGAGGCGTAATTCGCATTATTCGGCAGCATGTAGCTGTCTGTTGCAGCTTTATGAAAATAGCTACATGCTAGTTGCAACTGTATGGTTCCGGATAATGCAAATTACGCCTTGTAGATTTAAATATAGTGATTGTAAGTTGAATATGAATTTCGATTTAAAATGGGGTTGCCGAGAGTAAATATAGTGATGGAAAGTTGAATTTCGATTTAAATTGTGTTGCTAAGAATTGAATTTGAATTTAGATTTAAATATAATGATTCAACGTTGAATTTCGATTTAAATTTGCATTATTCGGCAGCGTATTTGTATTATCCGGAAGCATACAGCTGCAACTAGCATGTAGCTATTTTCATAAAGCTGCGACAGACAGCTACATGCTGCCGAATAATGCAAATTACGCCTCGTAAATGTAAAAACAGAACTTTCGAGGGCAATCGCGGCCTAGATTGATCTTTTATCTAGAGCTTTTGATTACTTATTGAAAAACCCCATCGCATGCATTATCGAGAAATTAGGAGGCGCATCCCGCGCACTCTTACAATCCTAGAAACGAGTCTACCCTTTCAAAATAGCTCCGAGTGCAAAGGGGAGTGCTCCCTTGCCGTATTTTAACGAGTCACACTCGTGACAAAGATTTTAAACAAAGTCTAACAAATATGAATGTTACTATTGCCTTTCTATTTAAATGATATAAAATTTGATTCGATTGTAGTCGATATTTAAACATTAAAATAAACGTAGCCATACGAAAAATATAAATTTTCTTTTCTTCTCTTCTACGACATTTCTCGGGATA
Organism: Lasioglossum calceatum; assembly: GCA_963966675.1. NCBI lineage: Eukaryota > Metazoa > Arthropoda > Insecta > Hymenoptera > Halictidae > Lasioglossum > Lasioglossum calceatum. The sequence goes on from OZ016541.1 coordinate 20,533,787, forward strand.
AAGATGTTTCAATCGCTGTAACTGTAAAGAAAATGTTACGGCAAGGGGTTAATAATATATAGCCTGTGGATATTTATGCAAAATCAAAATTATGCAAGTGAAAATATACTTTCCATTTTAGTCATCTTAAAATGTCGGAAACATAGACATAGTAATGTCCTTTGATTCCTCTAGAGCAGAGGTCCCCAAACTTTTTTGTCTCGTAGACCACGTGCCAATTTTTTCTGTTTTGGGTAGACCCCCCGCCTTTCTAATAATGAATTGTTACAAGTTCATCAACTTCAAATGTGTTTTTGACAGCTAACACAGTGCTACTCACTTTAATAGGTTTAACTGTAGAGTGAAAAAGTTTTAAAAAAACACATGTTAAGTTTTATGCATTTATTAATTAAAACGACACAAAATGCAAATCTAGTAAAATTATAACATAAAATAGCTACACAGAAAGTTATATGCTTTTAATGGGAGGGATGAGCCTGATACTTTAATAGCCAATTTTCAATATTTGGCTTCAACTTACTTAGTTAGATTTCTTGTAATTAGTTCTTCTTGTAATATGACATCCGTTTCTTCAATGTCACTGTATGGATTGATAAACCACTGTGGTATTTCCATAGTCGAAACATCCTCAAACCTAGTTTCAAAGTCTGTGTGAAGCATATTTAAATGTTGAACATAGGTTGAAACATCATCATCCTGGCAGTTTGTGTGTGACAAATTGGGAAACTGGGAAAATTCGCGCCGTCCAATATTTTGCTTCATTAGTTTAATTCTGAAAAGAAATGAGGTGAAAATGAGCTGAAATGAGGGACTTTGTTTTTATCAAATTTAGACTGTCACCTTGTAACTGCAAGTTAACTTCATGAAATTTAGTGAAAAAATCTTTTAAATAAGCAATGTCTGGTTTCCACTTAATTAAATTTTCTTTTAAAATTGGATCTTTATCATCCAAAAACTCTAAAACTGTCTCAAAAAGTGAAAGAAATTTTGTCGAACATAAGCCATTTGACAGCTAGCGTACTTCAGTGTGAAGGAGCAATCAATGAAAGTTCTCGTCATTTTCCTCACACAGCTGCGCAAATAACCTAGTATTCAACGCGTTACTTCGAATTTTCTTTACTGCTTTAACTTTTTACTTCCAAATGGTCGCCAAATGTAGAATATGCCTTAATCTCAAAAATAGCCTTTCCGTCATGTCCGTGTCATAAACCTTGTCGATGAAGGCCCCACGTGTTTTGTTCTTTCGCTACGGACCACTTGTGGACCCCCATTTAAATTTCATGCACCCCTAATTTTTGTTTTCGCTGACATGAACCCCTTGCAGTTCGGAGTCGACCCCTAGGGGTCGATATAGATCACTTTGAGAATCATTGCTCTAGAGTCTAGAGTCTTACCAGTTTTGTCATAAACGCATAAAATCCGCAGTCTACTAATATATCGTACAAAGATCTTACTCAATCCAAATATTATTTTAGGGATATGGGATTACATTTATTTAGAGTATATATCGTTCTAAACAATTTGGTTCAGACACGTACGGTAGAAGGATTACTTATGCTTATAGAGAAAGAACGCCAAGGTGACACAGTAGACAGAACACTTCTTAAGTCATTATTACGAATGTTATCAGATCTACAAATTTACCAAGATGCCTTTGCCACTAAGTATGAGTTTCTTTATTATTAATTAACGTTTCTTTTCCAGTTTTCTTATTTGAATCTTTGTTTCTAGATTCCTGATAGCTACAGAAAGATTATATGCCGCAGAAGGACAAAGACTAATGAATGAACACGATGTCCCAGAGTACTTAGCACACGTAGACAAACGACTTCAGGAGGAAAATGAACGTTTGTTGCATTACCTTGATGCGTCTACAAAGTACGTAATAATCATTCCTACATTGGTTACTAGTAGACAGCGGATGTGTATGCAAAATAAAAACTTTCTACGAATGAATTGCAACAAACTGGAGCGAAGTGAAAGTTTATTTTCTTTCTTAACACATTACCGACCAGTGATTATTGCATCATTTTGAAAAATCTATGGTACATGGCCAAACACTTTTTAACTAACGAGTCACCCTCGATAACGTCGTCGACGAATGTAAAAGACAATTTCTACGGTTTCTTTTGGTACAGCACAATTCTTGAAAATCCTATTAATAGGCTTCCGGTAGGTGAAGTGTTAATATGTTCGATAAATTGAAAATGATGTAACAAATGCATAAAATCCGCTGTGTTTAGCTATTAGTACTTCTTGTACTATAACTATAATATTCGAAATTGAATGTTCTAGGTGGTCGTTAATTCATACTGTAGAAAAACAATTGTTGTCTGAGCATATTACCAGCATTTTACAAAAAGGATTAAGTGGTTTGTTGGATGAAAATAGGATTAGTGATTTATCTTTACTTTATAATTTATATAGTCGAGTTAAGAATGGCCTTGTAGAACTTTGTTTGAGTTTCAATTCTTATATAAAGGTACGTACCACGCTTCTATTTGATAATTGGTTTTAACGTACAGTGGATTATATCAACTGAAATTATCCATTTTTTTCGAAAATCTTCATAGAAAAAGGGTAAAACCATAGTTATAGATCCAGAAAAAGACAAGACTATGGTTCAAGAGCTTTTGGACTTCAAAGATAAAATGGATAACATAGTCAACACGTGTTTTCACAAAAATGAGAAGTTTGCAAATAGTTTAAAGGAAGCTTTCGAAGCCTTCATCAATCAACGAGCAAATAAACCAGCTGAATTAATAGGTAATGTTATCTCTGTATACAGTGACGAGCAAAAGTGTAAACACACTTCGTTTGTTTTACATAAAACGTGATAATACGAGCTACATACTTTTCAATTGGATGATAAAGATTAGGTAATAATAATTATATGGTGAATGTGATAAATAACCGTTTATGTTCGATAATATTAACAATATATAGAATATTTTACAAAAATAAGGATAGGTAGCAATGTTTACAGTTTTGCACGTATCATCAGAAACGAATAAGATACTACACAAATACTAGGGAAATGAAATTGTCAACAAACACTGATAGCCAACTGTCGTAAGACACGTTTTGACTAGTGTTTACGTAGTTATTCTTCAGTGTGATAGTTACTTGACTCGCGAGCAGTGTAGCCAGACGGTGCGGCTCAACGGCTCAAGTGGCCCCTTACGTCTCCGTCCCTCGCCTAGATGGTGCCTCCGCTATCCCCCCACTCTTCCGCCTGTGGGAGCCGGCGAGGGACGGAGACGTAAGGGGCCTGGCGAGACTCGCGGCGGCGAGACTCGCATCTGGCATCCCTGCTCGCGAGCAGTGTAGCCAGACGGTGCGGCTCAACGGCTCAAGCGGCCCCTTACGTCTCCGTCCCTCGCCTAGATGTATGCCTCCGCTATCCCCACTCTTACCGCTACCGCTGGCGCGACCGAGTGCTAGAATGAGAGCGGTAGCATGCTACCGACTCGGTCGCGCCAGCGGTAGTGGTAAGAGTGGGGATAGCGGAGGCATGCATCTAGGCGAGGGACGGAGACGTAAGGGGCCACTTGAGCCGTTGAGCCGCACCGTCTGGCTACACTGCTCGCGAGAGGCAAAATGAAACCACTTAGTGCAGACAAGAGGAACAGTATAATTTCATTGTGCGATAAACGTTTTCACTACGGCAAATTGCACTCAAATGTGGTGTAGGTCATATGATAGTTGCAAAAATTAAGAAAACCTAGGTAGTGCGTCAACTTCTCCAAGAAACGGTAGGCCGCGACTGGTTTCTGACAGAGCTGCATGTGAAATTGCACATCGCCTTCAGTCTGAAAGTCATAAAACTCCAAAAATCGCGGCTCAAGACGTTGGAGTAAATGCAAATGAATGGACCTTTCGCCGTTCCGTAAAGAGAATCGGGTTGAAAGCGAAAGAAAAGAAACGCAAACCAGCTCTTTCAGTCAAAACATTAAACTACGACAAAAATTTGCTCATACATACAAAGAGTGGACAACAGGAGACTGGAAAAGGGTTATATGGTCTGACGAAACAAAAATTAATAGATTTGAATCTGATGGAAGGTCCTGGTACTGGACTTCATCCGAAAATAGTAATCAATCAAGTAGCATAAAACAAACTATGAAGTTCGGGGGTGGTTCAATTATGTGTTGGGGTTGTTTTACTCATAAGGGTGTTGGTCCTTTAGTTCGGATAGAAGGTATCATGTGCAAAGAGCATTATTTAAATATTTTGCAAAATAATTTACCTTCTGTTGTTGATTCTATTGAACTTCCTGAAGATGAAGTAGTATTTGAACGAGACGGGGATACTAAACAAATTGCAAAGATGGTAAAAACCTGGCTAGAAAATTAAAAATTTTCTGTGATGAAGTGGCCAGCACAAAGTCCGGATATGAACCCAATCGAAAATTTGTGGTCAATTGTGAATAGAAGGCTAGCAAAATATGACAATTCACCTTCAGGTATTTATGAATTGTGGAAAAGAACAGAACAAGAGTGGTACAATATTGAGCCGGAAATTATTAAAAATTTAATAGATAGTATGCCACATAGGCTAGAGGCAGTACAAAAAAGTAAAGGAAAATGGACAAAATATTAATTTAAAGCTTTATTTCGACGTGCATAATTAAAGTGCAAAACTGTAAACATTGCTACAAATCCTTATTTTTGTAAAATATTCTATATATTAATATTATCGAGCATAAACTGTTATGTTTTGTTTATCACATTCACCATATAATTATTATTACCTAATCTTTATCATTCAATTGAAAAATAGCTTGTATTATCACGTTTTATGTAAAACAAACGAATTGTGTTTACACTTTTGCACGTCACTGTATTTAAATACGTTCCATAATGAAAGTAATAGAATGGAAACAGTCAAATATCTCAGCAACGGTAAGCTTTAGGACAAGTACTTTTATACTCGGAATACGCGAATCTATCGAAATCGAGCATAAAAAAACAAAGGTGACTTCTATATCTTCTGTACGCCTCCACTTGCAAGAATACCATTTATATCATATTATGTAGTTTCTTAAACCCTACAACTTCTGTAGGTAACATTTTCTCGTATTGTTTGAAATAACCAAGATACATTCAAGCGGACAGCGTTCGTGGGACACACTGTATATGAAATCTCAAAACACAGAAGGCATAGAAAGTTGAAATTTGGTACACAGCCCAAAACGGAATGAAACGAATATGTTTTCATCCCGGAATTCCATCAGGATTGATTGCTAAAATTAAATTAGTGACATACCTCTAGAAACAAGCGAGCCGTTGATTTTTCAACTAGAATTATCTTGATAATTCTTTACGTCAACGACTTGATACATATGTAACTTTCTTTTCCATTGCAGCCAAATTTGTCGATTGCAAATTACGAGCGGGTAACAAAGAAGCGACCGAGGAAGAACTAGAAAGATTATTAGACAAAATTATGGTACTATTTAGATTTATACATGGAAAAGACGTATTCGAAGCGTTTTATAAGAAAGATTTGGCGAAACGTTTGTTAGTGGGCAAGTCAGCTTCCGTTGACGCTGAGAAGTCCATGCTGTCGAAATTGAAACAAGAGTGCGGAGGTGGTTTCACCAGTAAATTAGAAGGAATGTTTAAAGACATGGAGCTCAGTAAAGATATCAACATTGCGTTTAAACAGGTAAGTGACGATTCGCAACAATATCTAGAAATATTATCTGTTTCTTAAATTATAAGAAACATTCTTCTCGCTTAGTACGCAGGAAATTTACAAAACGAGTTGTCGGCGAGTAATTTGGATTTGACTGTGTCAATACTTACGATGGGTTATTGGCCAACTTATCCTGTAATGGAAGTAACATTACCGCCAGAAATGGTTCAGTATCAAGATGTGTTTAACAAATTTTACTTGGGAAAACATAGCGGTAGAAAATTACAGTGGCAACCTACTCTGGGTCATTGTGTCCTAAAAGCGTGGTTTAATCAGGTATTTTTAATGTTTAATAAGTAGACAGCGGATCTTCATGCAAAATAAAAACTTTCTACCTGATTTGCAACAAACTGGAGCAAAATAGACATAGACATTTATTTACCTTCTTAATACATATGTTTAATAGAGGTTGTTAATTATATAACAGCATTTCTTAATTCTTCTACTGTTTTCACTGTTTTAAATTACACCTACTCAGTTTTGTTATAAATGCATAAAATCCGCTGTCTATTAATAAGTGACATTCGTAACACCTCGATAGTAATTATTTCGAACGCTTCGTTTCGATCTTCGAACAGGGTAACAAAGAGTTTCAAGTATCGCTGTTTCAAGCATTGGTATTAATCATGTTCAATGATTCCGATAACCTGTCCCTGGAAGACATAAAGGCTGCGACAAATATAGAAGACGGCGAACTTAGAAGAACATTGCAATCTTTAGCTTGTGGAAAGGCTAGAGTGTTAAAAAAGAATCCGAGAGGAAGAGATGTCGCAGATAACGATAGATTTGTATTCAATGCAGATTTCACGAACAAACTATTCAGGATTAAAATAAATCAAATCCAAATGAAAGAAACGGTACCGAATGTCCCCTTACAAAATATGGTTTTATAGAATTAATTCGTATTAACTAATTGATTGTTTCTTTCGTTTGTAGAACGAGGAACAGAAAGCTACGGAAGAACGAGTTTATCAGGATAGACAATATCAAATAGACGCAGCTATTGTTAGAATTATGAAAATGAGGAAAACACTTACACACAACTTGTTAATTAGTGAACTGTACAATCAATTAAAGTTCCCAGTGAAGGTATATATAAGATGATTGCATAAGTTCGTGGCCGATTTCAAAAAGAAAAATTATATTAATTCTAATTAATTCTAATTGTAGAAAAGAACGGTGACTACATAATTGATTAACAAAGCTGTATTCCATCAAATTTAACCATTGAATTTTATTTTCAAATCGGGCACGAACTTGTGCAATCATCTCATAATTAACGCTAAACGCTGTTCGAATTATGTATCGTAAATGGATATAGTGACCGACTCTCTAAAAAGAACGATAACTTTTTAGATATTTGAACGTTTTTGGGAAGCTAGAGCAATTAGTTTACCACGGGATGTGAAAAGAAATTTTTTCAAAAATTGCAATTGATCGGAATTGTAGGGAAAATACGAAAAGTTGCATTTTACAACTTTCTTATGCGAGCCTATGTTGAAAATTTAAAAAATACGTTTTGTGGCTGTTGTAGATATGTACTGTGAAGAAACGACAGGCATTGAAAGATCCTCTTCGATTTATTGTAGTTAGAGGCCGAAAATCGTGAAAATCTGCAATTTTTACCGTCTTTAAACGTTTGTAGCTCATTGCAACGTTTAATTGATACAGATCTACGAAACGTGTTTTCTAAATTTTCCACACAAAAAAGTTGCGAAATACAACTTTTCGTATTTTCTCTGCAGTTCCAACAACTTGGAATTTTTTTCAAAAATTTTGTTCTTCTGAAGAAAGTTCAAATCGTATGGTCCAATATTAAAACATTAGGTTTACGAAAAGTTAGTAGTTCAGGAGATATTTCAATTTAAATAATGCTAAAACACCATTACTGTCGTACTAACAATAAGACGTTACACTAGTAAGTAAACGCTAACGTCTTAGTATGATAGTAATGGTGTTTTAGCATTATTTAAATTGAAATATCTCCTGAACTACTAACTTTTCGACATACATAGGTTAGTACTTTTTTATAACGAATGTCCAGCTGCATCGATTGATGTATTAAAAAATACCTCTTTCCATTTAAAAAAATGAAAGTGACCTTCAAATGTCCGAAGTACCTCCACCTGCAAAAAAACTATTATCGCCACCGGATGGCCCCCTTCGTACTGTGCAATTTTATATCAGCAAATATTTCTGTGAAACTTGTAGTTTCGAAGATATCTGAGGTGCTAATAGTTATTGCCCCACCCTGTATATTATTGAAGAAATGGCCAAAAATTTGAATAGGACAAATGCTTGTAAAAAGGGAGTTCAGAGCGACGTTAAATAAGTAAAAAAAAAAATTGTTATGTTTGTAAAATAATGTGAAATAGGTATTTCTAGAGCTCCGTAAACCCAGTGTTAAAAAAGTGATCGTCTTTTCAAGAGTGTTCGAATGTTAGTGGGAATACTCTGTAATAATCCAGTAATAACAATAACATACACGTATTTTTTCAGCCTGCTGATTTGAAGAAACGAATCGAATCTCTCATAGATAGGGATTACATGGAGCGGGATAAAGATAATGCGAACGAGTACAATTACGTTGCGTAACTTGAACCAAATGCCAAAGTGATTGCGGACTGGGACGACGCGCGACGCCATGTTTTGTAGCAAAAGAAACCAACCAATACATTTCAGTGTTTGTCTATTGTGAATGTGACATACTGAAAATCGGAGAACTCGCAAACTGATTTGACTGTCAACGTAACGTTGCAGCGTGTGGTCAGTTGATTAAGAAGGAAAATATGAAATTAGAGTGGACCTCGTTGTCTTGGTTTTTGTAGTGCGTAATGGACACTGGACAATTATTGAGATATATCCCTTTTTAAACAGTGCTTTACTGTTGTTATTCTTGTGTTGTTTCTGGATTTCGCTAAAAAGGACCATGTGCAGAGGGCAGAGATGTCTTTAACGGTGTAGCATTTAATGAGAAAACATATGTACATCAACAATTTTTTATGCAAAACAGTTTTTCACAGTATATTAAAGATTTAAGACGATAATATAGTAGGACTATTCTAAGAATAAGAAACCAATGTATTTGACTGAAAGTGAACAAAAACCGCATTATTTATGGCAAACGTAAGACGAACAGTGTATTGTGAGCATTCAACTCTCAATTCGCTACAGTCTTTTCGAACGAGAAACCACATTATGTTATCCTAATCTTCTAATATATTAAAGATATTTAATTCATCGGAAAATTTAAAAAAAGAACAAACATCTCCAAAAGAACTATTGGGCTGGCAAGAAAGTAATTTCGGTGTTTTAAGGTGAAATAAAACCGAATTTTCTTATTCAAGTAATGAACTTTAATCAATAAAATATTATCCATTTTGTTCGATGATGTTTTGCCATCTTTCGACTAGCTTCGTAATTCCGCGCTCATAGAACTTCTACTTCTTATCGGCGAAAAACTGATCCAATCGCGATTGCAGGCCATCATCATTAGGAAATGTTTTACCGTTCAAAGAGTTTTGAAACTTCGAAATAAATGGTAATCCGATGGTCCAATGACCGTGCTATATCGTGGATGTGACATCACTTCCCAACCAAGCTCCAATAATGATGTGAAAGTATTTTTAAATTCGCCTGTCTTAAATTACTACACACCTACTCATTTGTCTCATAAATGCATTTCCCACCTGAATTGCAATAAACCGGAGTGACAGAAGTTTTCAGTAGGCTGTTAAAAATGATACGAAAGTATTTTTTAAGTATTTTGAAATTGAAGTTTTTTCGAAGTTTACAAAACTCTTTGAATAGTAAAACATTCGCTAATGATTAGACTGCGGATGTATATGCAATTTGAATTAAATGAAATCTTGTTTTCAGCGGTATGTAGTAGCAGATCTGAAATTAATAAAAATCGTACTAAACTCTGTCGAATTTAATATTCCAGTATTTTTGGAAAATTTTCAGGAGCCATAAATGCATAAAGATCCGCAGTGTAGACTAATGATGACGACCTGAAATCGCACTTTGATCAATTATGAAGCTACCAGGAAAATGGCAAAAGATCATCGAACAAAATGGAAAATATATTATTGAGTAAAGTTTATTGCTCGCATGAAAATATTGGGTTTGATTTCACCTGAAAATACTGAAATTACTTTCTTGCCAATCGAATATAATAATATAAAGAATGCGTGCACACTGCACAGGATGAATGCTGCAAGATTTAGACGAATCTCATTGGAAACAATATGTATTTCTGTAACAAATTTTTGTACATTACCTTATAATACAGAGTTTATAAATAAGATAATTATTGTACAAATGTCATCAATTTTTGTCAGAACAATAGCAAAGCAATATATTATAAATTTAACTTTATAAATAATATGAAGCACTTTTTAAATATCGTCTATGTTGTTTAAGACTGCTTATCTATATATTAATATTGACACTACGAGATATAGTTTTATGTATAAATAAATGATAACACTTCGTTTTAAATACACGCGCCACTAAATAGTTTACGACAAAAACTGAAATGATGTATGCCAATTTTCCTTCGATATTCTGTAATAAAATTCTATATAAAAGAAAAATTATCATGGAAGTGTTTCATATTATAGTAGTGTTAATGAAAATACTCTGCCATTAGCTATAGGATATTTCATAGAGTTAAATAAGATTAAACAAGGATAAATAAATATCACGTTTATTTGATAGATTTTTAGAATATCTATTGCGCTATTGCAAATTACTCAAAAATATCAGTTTAGAAAAACTATAAATTATCATAATACGTCTCTGAATAAAGTTGTATAATGTAAACCGGTTTGGACGGATTATGATTTTCTTTTCTGTTCTTTTCTATTACAAAATATTCGAATAAATTTAAATCATTCGTATTTTAGTCTTACATCGACTACATAGGTACATACGCGCTACGCTAATTCGAATTATAAGCTTTCTTTCTTATCGTTAGTCTTAATTATAATCTTGAACGATTAAAATCGATAAAATTATAAACTGGCTCTGTATTACAAGGTTTATACAAAAACAATTGTTAAAGAAATATCTAAGCAAAAGTAAATTCGAAATTGTCAGAAATTAGACGCGATTTCTTCGAATCATTTTTAGTGTAATCTGAAAACGGAGACAAGAGACTATTGTAAAAACATGTCCAGTGCTTTTTTGTGAATACAAAGTATCTAGTTATACGTCATGAAACATTTAAAAATAAAAGGAATTAAAACTTTAAAAAACACATAAGCGAAGAATTGCATAATGTAGAAACTGTAATGTACATGTACTATTATCTATTATAGTATAATAGTATCGATAAGATTTAGAAATGGATCAGCTATTGGCTTGTTCAGTCGTTTTATGTCAGTATAATATTATTAATAGCTTATTAACAGAATTTTATATAAAAACAAAGAAGAATGTTGTTAATGACGAACCATTAGCTAATTTTAACGGAAGCCCCGAGAGTTTTAATAGGATTAAAAACAAACCTAAACACAGTACATACACGATAAACTTCGTGCGAGAAATAATTTCGAAGATTAGCGAATAAAATAATAGTGGTATGTATCGCCACATCATATTTTGGTACTTCATTTCATTTTTGTAAAGCGTAAAAGAAAATGCATCTTTTTGCTACTCACAAATAATATATTAACGAATCGTACGAAAAACAAATTGTAACCAAGTCTTATAGAGTTTTGATTAGTCTTCTCATAAATTACCTTATTACTTGCGTTTCCTCTGTGTTACACTGAAATACTTATTTTCGCGTAAACATTCATAGATTTATTAAGATTGTAAATAGGGTAAGGTTTCCGCACTTGTAATAAAATATGACAAAACATTTCGAATTTATCTCCTGATATCATAACACGTTCTAAGTTATAACATTTGAATGCGATTTGAAACTGTTAGTTTTTAAAAAATTTATTTTTACAAACATATCTACCGTACCTTTATCAAAATTATCTATTTCCATGCGTTACATATTTTAGTTTACTTTATCTCTGACGCTTTTCACTTGTTCCGTTCTCATATCAATTTCATTGAGCAAAGATTTCGCAAAATTGTTGGCACTAGCTTCCTTATCTAGGAAATCCGACACTAATTTCGAAGACGGTTTGCCACCTCCGTGTGATAAACACTCGTTTCGATATCGATCACCTGCTGTGCGATTAAAAGGGTCCGCTTGGAAATAAGTTTGCCATATCCACGAGGCGATCGCTCGGGAAATTAAGTAAGCGTAATATTTCGCACCGTATCCAACTAAGTGAGAAAATCTCAAGTGCCATGCCTACAATAATTATCACATGTGATACAAATCTTTGTATGAATCGAATATATAACTTGAAATACATACTGTATTTTCAACATAGGGAAGCCCGTAGTATTTCCCTTGTATTTCTTTTAAAATCGTAGTGGATGCTTTTTCTAACTTTCCGCTATGATAAACTTGGTCCAGCATACTGTAGCATACTTGATTTTGTAACTCGGAAGCACAGAATATGTTCTTGGAGGCGTGCAACTTCTCCAACAAGGAATTTGGTATTTGTTCTAGAGTTTGGAAATGTCGTGCGAACGTAGAAACCACCTTGAACGCATATTTCATTATTAGGTAATCATAAAGCCTGCGCGATTCAGATATTCTTGCGATATTCTGTAATAACTACACTGCGGATCTTTATGCGTTTACGAAGAAATTGGAAGCAGTAAAGGATTAGAAAAATTTAATATCGTAATGTTGTTTGTCCGACGGGTGTGCCCGAGTCTATTAGGACAGGGAACATCCAAATTGTCATTCAAGTACTCAATTTGTGGTAATTAAACCAACTGAATAGCTGTTTCATTCAGGATATTGGAAAGACTAATGTGTCTACACGAGATAATCGTAAAAAGGAAAATTTTTAAAATTATTAATTAGATCTGTGAACGGTCCTAAGCATTGCCAATTATATAGCTATAAAAATCGTCCGTTGCCCGAGAGTTAAGGGAGGAAATCAGTTTTTATTTTATTCCTGCTTCCCACAATCAATGCAGAACATTTTTATTTTGCATAAAGATCTGCAGTCTAGTAATAACTTACTCTTGGATCGCTTGCAAAATATTCCATCAATATACTTGGAACTTCTGCGAAGTCTGTACTACATCTGGTACCAGTTACGTGTTGATATTTTGTTCTGCCTAACATGGAGTGTAACGCATGACCCATTTCATGAAATAAATTTTCTACGGAAGCGGGACTTAATAAGCATGGATTGGACCATCTAGGTGCTGGCAGTGATAACATTAACACTGCTATAGGAGTCTGGAAAGAAATATGCATATACAACTCAAAGTCCCATTAAATTAATTATTTACATTAATAAGGGACGATCCCGAAGCGACATCTTCGATACTTGATGAAATTCTAGGACTAGGAGAACGAGTTCTTGGAGAAATATTAGACACGTATTCTTTTTAGCGGCCATCGTTCATATTCAAGGGGTGAAAGCAGCCCTCAAAGTTTGGAACGGAACCATATTTGGTCGATAATAAGTAGACTGCGGATCTTTCTGCAATATAAAAATTTTCTACCTGAATTGCAACAAACCAGAGTGACAGAAATTTATTTTCTCTCTTAATACGTTCAATAGCTTGTTGAAAATGATATGAAAGTATTTTTAAATTCGTCTAATGTTTTCAGTGTCTTAAATTGATGAACGAAAGTATTTTTAAATTCGTCTAATGTTTCCAATGTCTTAAATTACACCTACTGATTTTTGTCATAAATGCATAAAATCCGCTGTCTAATAATAATTATAAGAACTACGTCCTCCTGAAGTCTCATTAAGATCTGAAGATGTCACTTCAGGATGCCCCTCGTAAGAGTATCTCGTACTGTCGTACTTGATAAGTTCCATCAGCTAGCTGTCTTCCGCCTCTAATAGTGAAATGGCAATCTTGATTAGGTTTGCCTTCCCGCTCGAAGAAATCACAATATATATAACCCAGCGCCGAATTGTTTTCATCAATTACGGTAATTTTTTGTATATTATTTGTCCAAACTTCACCCGGCGAGATCGCCGTGGACTCCAGCCGAATACCATATAATGATTGAGTCAAAATGTTTATTCCATCCATACAAGCACCAAGCGAAAAGTACGGAGTGAATTCGCTGCTTGACATTTTCAACCAAGACCTTTTCGCTTTCGCCGTGAAATAAGCAGTGTCCCACTGCATTATTTCCTGAACAGAAAGTACAGAAATTTAGAGAAATATAGTTCGAATAGAACTTTGTAACGTCTAGATAAATTTGTGAACACCTGCTTTGTGCTGGAGTCTGTGTCTTTCATTTCTTGCATCTGTTGGAAGTCTTGCGCCGCTTTAAGCTTCAGATTATCATTTAAAATGTTCAGAAAATCGTATACCACTTCTGGCGTTTCTACTGTACTTCCCTTCACAGCTCTAAAAATTGTTCACTCAAGTATAATTCAATTATAAGGAATGATCTTTCTTCATAAGTAAATCGTTATAAATGTTAAATGATTGCAAAAGTTGCACCACTATTGTTTACAATTGTCTCCTAACATTTTACAACCTGACTTCCTTTTTGGTAGAAGTTACATGTTTATTGTCAAAAATGATTACGAGGTAAATTGGGTACGAACTTTTGCAATCGTCCAATATATTTTAGATATCTACCTATGAGCGTACGATGGAAATCCGCATAATCTAGCCAAGTCGTGTCTAGAGTTCAGAAGTTCCTGCAGAAGATATTCCTGTCCTTTATCTGGATATAAAAATACACGATACGCCGCCTCTCTGATCAAGTTGTTAGAGGAGTCTACGTAAAGCCCTTGTACTATTATTTGATTATCTTTCATCGCAAAACTGTGAAACAAGTTCGATCAAACTCGATGCCACACAAATTCTGTTATCTCAAATATTTTATCGTACGACTTACTGCTCCCTTGCGCCCGGTGGAAGAATATTAGCATCCACTGCTCGTGGATTGCCCGCACCCGCCATGAACTTCTGACCTACCTATATCAAGAAAATCCAATCCACTTAAACGTTTCGCCTAAAGATCTTCTAGACATACTTAGCACATATGAAAATCATTTACATACTTGTAATATATAGTCGTTTAATCGTACGACCGTTTCTCTCTCCGCTTCGGGCAAATGTATGCCGCACTGTTCGAAATCGAAAAGAAACAGTTTGGCTACATGGTTGTCCAAGATAGATGTATCTTGAACATCTCCGTTATGTACAACTTGTTTTAAAGCATTGTACAGATCGCGATGAGTATTCAACCTGACGAAATATTCAAATGTTTACAGTGTCTCCCAACGTATTGTACATATCGCTAGAAGAAAGGTTTTCAGTTTCTACCAAGTCAAAATTGATCTTTCGGACATTACAGCAGTATTTACTTTTCTACTATACCACTAATAAATATACAAGCGTCTTCCGCAGCCTTAACGTATTGTTCCTCCGGATGCGCGATTCTAATGAACTCCGCTAAATCTGCAACTTTGCACAGTGTGTCAGACATGTCGTCAAAAATTTCTACCATCTTACGTTTCCTGTTCGGACTGGTAGCTTCTTCTATTAACATATCCGTTTCGGACATGGCTCGATGCTTTAGAATACTGAATCCTTGTGCTGTTTTTAACTCGGGTATTCCGAATAGACCCTGCAAGAGATGTTTAGAACTGTTGAATAGTCGGCTCGATCAACATTTAACGTAAAAGAAAAGAGAGAACTTACAGACTCCTTCTTGGATAACTCAAAACCATATTTATCTTTGGTAATAGAGTTAAATGCTGTTGCGAGCGGAGACCACGTATTGACACCTCTATGTTTAATATGCTTTATAAATTGTTTCTTCCAAAAGTTCATCATTTTTTACACACCATTAAATTGACTTTACTAACAAAAATGACGATATTAATTCTGAAAAAAATAGAGTGATTCCACTGTGTTCGAATAGTTGCACATTTCGTCGAATATTTTTTTGAGAACTGTTTTCTTTTTAATTATTTCAATGATCGTCGATATATTCGGACACTATTTCAAGTATTTACTTTTATCTGTACGAATTACGTATAATTCCGTTAAAGTGATATTACAAAACGTTTGCGAGAAAAAGATGTTTTTGAAATTTGATGAACTTGTATCATAGTTTAGTTATAATAGAAACTATGTAAATGATATTTATTGTTTGAAAATTGCATTTCGTGGAGGCCAGTGGAGGCCGAAACACCACACGTATTTACCACATGTTTTTTCGTTCACCAAGTGTATACTGGTGTATACTGATATCTTTATTATCTTTGCAATATACTCTCCGTGGCGTCACGTTTCGCGACCTCGTTAGTGTCGTGTATTCTATTCCCACTGATTCCCACTGTTTTATTGTGTTGAAAACTATTGAATCGGTATAATATAGCAGAATCTCTTAGACCATATACATATTTTGATTTTGATATCTGATATCACAGGCATCACAACCTACCAGTGCTTCGATTGTGCACAACTTTTCTCGCGCATGCGCGGCGATTCCAGCCTCAGTAACGTAAGCTTCTCGATAAAATGGGGTTCCTTGAGCACCCCGCAGAATTTTAAAAAATTTATATGATTTGATTCTGAAAAATGAATGTATAACAAGTGTATTTGTGTGTATTTTGTAACTCGTAGGTGCTCGTAGGACACGTCCTGGAGTCTTTTTGTCCGGTAAGATTATTTCGGTACATTTCCGCCAATATAAGTTCCTCAGGGTTCTGGACGCTCTGCTACCCAATAGTAGCTGCAGCCTGCAGCCTCGCAGTGCTAAGTGCTAAACAGCCCAGTCAACCAGGCCGTCTCTGGCTGAACACGAGCCCGGCGGGCCGAGGGCAGGTAGCGAGACGGGCACTGTGTTGAAGGTCCCTCGAAGCGGCTCTAAGCCCACTGGGCCAAGGTTCTGACCAGGGACTATCCGCGCGGGAGGGCTCGTAACTTGGACCACGGCCGAATTTTGGCCGAACCGGCCCTCGGCCGAATTTTGGCCGAATTTTGGCCGATTTCGGGCCGCTGTAAGATGGCAGCACGGTGGTTCAGCCAAAATTCAGCCAAAATTCGGCCAAAAATCGGCCAAAAATCGGCCGAGGGTCGGTTCGGCCAAAATTCGGCCAAAATTCGGCCGAGGGCAGGTTCGGCCAAAATTCGGCCGTGGTCCAAGTTACGAGCCCTGCCGCGCGGATAGTCCCTGGTCAGAAACAGGGATTTTTGCTTACGGGGAGTGTTCCGATTGAACCCACCGTTTTTCGCGCATACGCGGCCAGGACAGTAGCGTATCTACAATGACGCAACAGAGCGGCCAGAGCCCTGACGCCTTTGGCGGGAATGTACCGGTGTTATTGGCGGGACGACTGATAAGAATAAGTTTCAATTATGTTAAATTTCAATATTTCATATGTATACACTAATAGTTTTTTAAACGGTTACGTTACTGAGGCTGAAATTGACGCGCATGCGCGAAAAACGGTGGGTTCAATCGGAACACTGGTGCTAAGTGCTAAGTGCTAAATACGAATATACGACAATATACAATATACGACATACGACATACGATGATACGATCAGATACGATGATCAAACTTTGATACTTTGATCATCAAAATCAAAGTGCCAGTGCCACAGTGCCACTTAGCAAGTGGAGGCAGTGGAGCGGAGTGGAGCTAAGGTTGGCTAAGATACAAACAAACTCCTAAATAAGACCCGAGCTCCCGAGCAGTGCAAGCACCATTTATAAATTTTGTTTGTTTTTGTTAGAAAATGGGACGTAAATGCAACATTTCCAATTGCCGGAGTGAATTTTATGAGAATGGTAAACGTGTATCGCTATTTAAAGCTCCGGGTAATATTGAGGTTTATAAAAAGTGGGAAGAAGCTATACAAAGTTCAGGTAACACATTCACTAAGAATACCTATGTTTGTGAAAAACATTTCCTAAAAGAAAATATCAGAAAAGAATTAATTGTGAAAGACAAATCAGGAAATGTAGTGCTACAGGTAAGTAAAATTATTAAATTCAAATTCCTTATATGTACAATCATATTTTCTAGTGATGATAATTTCAATTTGTAGAGTCCTCTCAAGAAACCAAGGCTTTTACCCACAGCTATTCCTACGATCTTTAATAACTATGATGAAAATAAAGAAAATAGCTATGGTAAATATCTTGCAGTTATCAATTTAAACTAATTTAAGGCAGTCAACTCGTTTCTGGAATTGGAGGGTGCGGGATGCGTGTTCTCATTTCTCAATTGTAATACAGAGATGGGATTTTTTAGTAGTCAAAAGCGCTAGATAAAACATCAATCTAGGCCGCGATTGCCCTCGAAAGTCCTATTTTTACGTTTACCAGGCGTAATTGGCATTATTCGGCAGCATGTGGCTGTTGCAGCTTTATGCTTCTGTGTAATGTAAATTACGCTGCCGAATAATGCAAATTTAAATCGAAATTCAAATTTCAATCATTATATGTACATCTAAATTCGAATTCAACTCTCAGCAACCCAATTTAAATTGAAATTCAACTTGCAATCACTATATTTAAATCTACGAAGCGTAATTTGCATTATTCAGAAGCATAATGCTGCGAATGTAGCTATTTTCATAAAGCTGCGACAGCTACATACGGCCGGATAATACAAATTACGCCTGGTAAACTTAATAGGGCTTTCGAGGGCAACTGCCGTCTAGATCGATCTTTTATCTAGCGTTTCTGACTACTGAAAAACCCCATTTTTGTATTCTCGAGAAATGAGAACGCACATACCGCAATCCTGGAAAAACGAGGCTGTTATATATTCCTCTTTTATATATTCAAGCATCTTTTGAATGCATATAAATTTCAAGATTTCAACATTCACATTTTAAATTCTTTTTATATAGATGACTCAACAACAAAACTTGAATCTCAGCTTGCAATTAAACAGGTAAATGCTGGTGATCAAGAAATAAAATTATTATTTGTTATATATTATCTATATATGTGTATATGTATTGGCTTGGAAAAAAGTTTGTAGCATTTTCAAATTAAGATCTGATGTGAGAAATGACACGAGAAGTGACCTCAAAAATGGCAAAAAGTAGTAGAACAGAATTGAATAAATCTATGAATAAATATCTGAATTTTAGACTTCAATTTCAATTTACAAACGCTACGAACTTTCGTTCCAACCCAATATACATATTGTATATATGTGCTTCTATCACATGTAATATGATTTCACATAACAGTTCTTCTACTTATAGGAACCACTAAGTGACCCATCATCTAGTGATTTATCTACAACACTCGTCAATGACAATCACAGTGACAATTATACAAATTCACTAGAATTGAATGCTGCAGCATTTGACAATAAATTGATTGATCACAGTTATTTACCAATTTTACCATGTGACAATCCAATACCAGTAAATGAATTCAATTGTGTTTCGGTGATTGATGACAAAACAGAGAATATTTCTTCAATTAATAGCAATACATGTACAAATAGCTATGTTGGAAGAGAATTTTTTAAAATTGTTTCTAATTGTCACTATATTACATCATGGGCAATTCACAAAGTGGAGGAACCAAGGAAAATGTTAATAGCTGCTAAAATAACACCAGTATTTACTAAAGAATCGATAATAGCACCAATAATAGAAAGACAAGTTTGTATAAAGAATATATAGATATATGTATGTTTTGTTCATGAAATATTTTTGAATAGACACCAATTAAAAAACACTTTTTTAGGTTGTTTTGGAAGAAAATGGAAAATGCCAAACATTTATTTTGAACAAATTAATAGATTTAGGTGATAATTATGTTAACAGTTTGGAGGAGTTCCAATTGTTGATAAGAAAAGTAGATAGTTGGCACGTATGTGTAGGAGGTCCAAGTATCTCTCAATATAAGAATGTGAATAGTATTTCCGCATACAAAGATATAACTAATAAATGGCGGCACAATCTATGTAAGTTAGTGTTAGAAAGGGGCATCATATGCAAAGAATGTTTAAAAGTAGAGACTACACTAAGGAGGCACTTAGCTGAACTTACTAAAGGGAAATGTCCCACTAAAATAAACCTAACTTTGTCGCCAACAACACGGACACATATCAAAGCTATGAAAGAAGCAGCACGTGTCACAAAACAAGCTTTAAAGAGATCTAAAATAAGGTGCAAAGCAATGAAAGACGAAATACGGAACGCAAGAAATGAGATTGCAAAAATTTCAGAAACTAGTTTAGAAGAGAGTTTAACAAAACATAAAGAAAAATATGGCATTCCTCATAATCAGGTGAAATAGATTATTCTTTCTTTCTATATTTATATTCTATTATTATTATTACTATTATATTATTATTATTATTATTATATGTATATTATTATGTAAATACAATTTCTCGAATGTTTAATTTACTGTTTTATTTGGATTTACAGGAACTAATAATTAAAGAATGTTTGCGTGCATCTAAATATAAGTCGCCTAAAGGCAATAGATACAATAATGAGTGGCTACTATTATGTTTACTTTTATATAAAAAAAGTCCTGCAACTTACAACTTTTTACGGAATAATAAAATACTGCCATTACCCGCTCACAGTACTGTTACAAAGTATGTACATGTCCATGATTGATGTTGGTTGATGAAGGCTTTGATAAGGATTTTTTTTCAATTACAGAATAAATTGAAAATAGTCCCTGAAAGGGCCAAACATGGAATCGTAGTGTTCGATGAAATGCCGAAAATTACACAAAATAAAAAAAGATTATCAAAATTTTATAATTCTTAAATATTGTTTTTGTATGTATGTGGCGACTGTAGCGACACTCACCAATGTGAAGTTAGCGTTGTGAAGTTGGCGTTATAATTTAAAAAGCGTTATTTTATTGTCTTTGACAAAATACTATTTGTTTAATCAATAGTCTGTCATCGAGGAAGAAAATATATTGTGATCAATGAATTTAATTCTATTAAAGTTTTGTTAATAAACTTCAGCCTAATTTACTTATTGGAATCTCTAATATAAATTCCCTAGAGATTTACCAAATGTATATCGTTGAAATAAAACTTATAATATTTACACAAAAATGTTTTTCTTTATATAGATTAGTGTAGTTTTAGTTTTTCTTTATATATTGTTATATATATATATATATATATATATATATATATATATATATATATACATGCAATAGTATTGTTTAAAATTTTGTCAAGTCAAGTCAGTGAAATTTTTATTGAAATCGATTGTGTAACATCGACCGATTTTGACGAAATTTTCAGGATACGTTTAATTAATATACAGATCTACAAAACTTTTAGTATTTTTTAAATTTTCAATATAGGCCCACATAAAAAAGATGTAAAATGCAATTTTTAGTATTTTCTCTACAATTCCGACCAATTGCAATTTTCGAAAAAATTTCTCTTCACCTCTTGTAGTAAACTAATTGCTCTAGTTTCCCAAAAAGTTTGAATCGTATAGTCCAACATTTATATAAAAAAGTTATCGCTTTTTTAGAGCGTCCGCGAGTATTTGTATCACGGTTTTGTCGTTCCTTACAATCTTTTAAGCAAAAAGTTTGCACTGTTTTTCCAAATGTATACGAGATAATGCATAAATATACTATTATTGTATACCTCGCTTTTGTATTGCTATCCATCATTTTGAATTATCCTGTGACGTGACTTGTGGGCACCAGATACTCCGTTATCTTGGAGCACTGCGTATAGATATAAACTCTACTCATATCATATATGAGTATGCTAAGGTCCTATGCATATCCCTTCTTATATATGTATATATAAGTATATATTACTTCATGGGTCTATACATATACTATTTTCTCGTTGCTATTTACTCAAACATTATTAAATTGTCAGCCAATGAGGGCGGGAAGAAGTTTTTTCCCGCTCGCTCCAGTGTCGCATTATGTCATCGAAATCGTGCGACGCCACGGAGGGAATGTTGCATTGTAATGAAGTCTCATCTCAATTTCATCCATTGCATCTCATCGTGATTCTATTTTTGACGGTGCGATGTGCGATGGCATTACTGTGATTTTAGCCGCAGTCTACTGCTACAGCAATTGTCAATCTTTTGTTGCAATGGATTAAAGAAGAAAATTAGAAGTGCAAAATGAATAAGACCACCGATACAATTCTATTCCTGTAACGAAGACGAAATTCTAATGGATAGGAGCTTTTGCTTGTCTTTCTGAATTTGAAAGTATACCCGACCTAGCATGATTCGTCTGTAAAAGTCATTCGTTGTAGGGTTGAATGGAATAAAAAAATTTCGAGGTTATTCATGAAATGCCAATGGTGAGGATCTGATCTACAGAGAACAATTTAACTTCGCTCGATATCGGCGTGATTATGCTAAGAGAATTCTTGTTTTCGTCGAGCTTACGCGCGACAATAAATTATGGAGTGGAAGGGGTACCGATATCTATACATGGATATGTCTCGTACCGTCACCCACATAACGCTTGTCAACATTTCGTATTATCTGCGATGAACGACGTAATTTAAGTGCGATGCAAAAATTATTATCTAATTACATTATCCGATCGAACTAAACGAAAGTATAGAAGTTCAATTTTTCTATCAAGGATTTTAATAAAAAGTGCGATAAAAACTTTCGAATACTCCGAAACAAAAATTTGTTCTTCTGCTGTGTCCTGTATATTTTCGTATGCCGCGAAGACAAAAGATAAATAATTACACTTCTATATCTCTTACAGTCTGATTCTGTGATTAGCGGTAATCTATTCGCTGCTGTTAAACAGTTAGCAGACAGTGAAATCCAGCTCCTAAAAGTTATAGAAAATTCAAAGAGACCTAACAAAAAAAGTAGTACAAGTACAATGTCGTCTAGGAAAGTTGCCAAAAAGTCTGGGAAAACATCTAATGTAAGTAGAAATTTCGATGTTTATGACTAAGAACTAAGGAGATAGACTCGTTTTTCCAAAATTGCAAGGGTGCGGGATATGCCTTCTTATTTCTCGATAATGCAAACGATAGGCTTTTTCAGTAGTCAAAAGCACTAGGTAAAGATCAATCTACTCAACTGTCAATCATTGTATTTAAATCGAAATTCAAAAATTCACCTTTCAAACATTATACATTTAAATCTAAATTCAAATTCAACTCTCAGCAACCCAATTTAAATCGAAATTCAACTTGCAATCACTATATTTAAATCTACGAAGCGTAATTTGCATTATTCGGAAGCATAAAGCTGCGACAGCTACATACTGCAGAATAATAAGAATTACACCTTGTAAACATAAAAATAGGACTTTTAAGGGCGATCACGGCTTAGATTGATCTTTCACCTAGCGCTTTTGACTACTGAAAAACCCCATCTTTGGAAAAAAACCCAATCCTGAGAATGCAAGTTTACCACCTTAAATAATATATGATATTATTCAAGTTAATTGTTTCTGTCTTAATTAGGTTTGCCCATCTACAGCTTTGATAGCAGCCAAAAAGCAGGCAGCGCAAAGGCAAATGTTACAAGGGAAGAAATCTAATAATATTTTTGTACGCGATGTATATCAGAAAGCTATGGACGCTTATACTTTAAAGAGAAAGGAAACTGGATTGGTATTTGATCAGTCTATGGTAGAGCACAAGTGTCTTTGGGATCCGAATTATCCAGAATGTCCTGCTAGATTAATTAGAATTTTACAAAGATGCGAAGAATTAGGCTTAATAAATAGATGCAAACTCATTGAGCCACGGGAAGCTACGGAAAATGAAATACTTACGAAGCACAGTAAAAAAGCCCTTGATATTTTAAAGGCTACTGATGGATCTACAGATGCACATAATCTAGAGTTATTATCGTCGAAATACGATGCAATTTATGTACATCCCGTACGTGAATATTTCTAGAACGAGAAATAGTTTCTTTCATGCATTCATTTTAATACCAAACTGTTTAACACTGTTTTAGTCTACCTACAAGTTGTCCCTGTTAGCCGCGGGTTCAACCATAAACTTAGTGGAGAGTATTTGCAAAGGGGAAGTTCAAAATGGAATGGCTATTATTAGGTACATAACTGTATTAACTGTATTTTGATATTCTTGTTGAAACAACAAAATTAATTGTTACTCTTTTTAGACCGCCTGGTCACCATGCAATGAAGTCAGAATATTGTGGATATTGCTTCTTTAACAATGTTGCAGTTGCCACTGAAAAAGCTTTAAGTAATAATTGGGCCAGTAAAATTTTAATCGTCGATTGGGATGTGCACCACGGTCAAGCGACTCAGCAAATGTTTTACAATGACCCACGGTCTGGTATCCCTTTTATAAGTAGTTTATATTGATATTTTAGATTTTTTCACATATAAATTTCTTTACAGAGTTGTCTACTTCTCCATTCATCGTTACGAGAATGGCGAATTCTGGCCAAACCTCAGAGAGTCTGATTTTCACTTTGTCGGAGATGATTTAGGTCAAGGATATAATTTTAATGTACCGCTTAATAAAGTTGGTATGACTAATGCTGATTACTTGGCCATATTTCAGCAAGTCTTATTACCAATGGCTTACGACGTAAGTAGCACTTTATAGTGACACTTTCTTTCGAATACATACTACTTACTTCGTTAACGAGGGAAGGGCCCGAGGTGGTCGTCTTCGATTTTAATATGCTTCTATAGATACTTAACCCTTTGCACTCTAATGGTGACTCTGAGGCGCCAGTAAAAATTGTCATATTATTCAGAATAGTTTTAATATCGGATGATTGCATAAGTTCGTGCCCGAATTGAAAATAAAATTCAATAGTTAAATTTTAACCATGAACCGTGACCAGTATAGATTACATACTCTGTTATTAGCTGTCCGATCAAAAATGTGTTTATCAGGTATAGCATGGTTTCAAGAGAGCTTTCACGTGATTATAGCTTTTTCATCCACTCTTTTTTTCCCTGATTTTTCAAGATCACCTTCAATTTTTTGCAAATATGTACACCTATAATTTTTTGCGCCTATTTGTTAGAGGATTTCAAGGAGAATTCGGTAAGCGGTATCATAAAATAAAAAAAATTGCAAAAAATTGCTTTCTTTACTCTTTTTTACAAAAGAAAGAAGCACCCAGCCATATTTAATAGAAAAGCGTAAAAAATCAAGTAAGAACACAGTAAGTTTTGAAAAAGGATTCCGCTGTTTAATTGAATAGTTCTGAGAATATGTGTGTGTGTGTGTGTGTGTGTTATTGCGGATTTAATACTAATACTTTAAATGCAATAAATCAATCATTGTACATAGAATACAATTTCTACATAAGTGGCTACAGAAAAGTACATTAAAATCGAAGACGACCACCTCGGGTCCTTTGCTTGCAAGCTAGAGTAGAGACTTCTCTGTAAATTGAATATAAAATGTATAAATTTAATCATTGTAGTTTCAACCAGATCTCATAATAGTGTCAGCTGGTTATGATGCAGCCTTGGGCTGTCCAGAGGTAAATGAACAGAAATTATTAAATTTTTCTTTCTATCCTAGTTTAATCCAGATTTTGTCATTGTTTCGGCTGGGTTTGATTCTGCAATTGGAGACGAAAAGGTTAACCATTTTGTTTTACTCTTGTGCACTTTCTGTTTTGATTTTTGTTTATATGTTCTTGATAGATCGCACACATTTAATATTCAAATTTATTTGCTATTGTATTAAGGGCGAGATGTTGGTGACACCTGCATTCTATGCTCACTTAGTGTCATCCCTAATGAGTTTGGCTTCTGGAAAAGTTGCTGTTGTATTAGAGGTATAAAAAGACTTTTAAATATTGTACGCTTAATGGTTTAAATATTGCGTCTGACGCATTGTTCTCTTTTAGGGCGGTTATTGTTTAAAGTCGCTAGCTGAAAGCGCAACATTGACTTTGCGCGCCCTATTAGGTGATCCGTGTCCTTTGATAGAAAACCTTGAATTGCCTTCGTTGAGGTAAGAATTTAATATTTATTTATATTTTTGCGATAACAGCGAATAAATTGATTTATATATTATTATTTCAGTATACGTAATTCCATTTTGAATACAATTTATGCACATAAACCATATTGGAAATGTTATCAATATCAAGATACATTCAGTATTAATAACACAACAAATAATAAGGAACAAAGTATTAATCAGCATTTACCTGTAGTTACATTTAAGTAAGAAGTTTAAAGATTTTTCATAGTAATTTTATTATTATACATTGTATGCAGTTACATGCAACGTTTCTATTATAGTGGGACTGAAGAGAGACAAGATATATACGAAACTTCTGAATGTTACCCGGTTCAAAGCAAAGAAGCTCTTGAGACGTTTGATTTGAAACTAAATGCTCTTATACTACGTACGCATCTATATTTAATACTATCAATTATGATTCGTAATCCATACAGAAAAGAAAGAAAGAAAGAAAGAAATAGCTGAAATCATAATAATTGTCCATTCCACTTCTATGACGCAAATTTGAAGTAACATGTTGTTGGAGTGTAGTGGACACTCCAACTCTAGATTCTACTCTACTCCCACTCTATATTCACTAGACTGCAGATGTTTATGTATTTAATTTAAGGCACGTGAAAATTTCATTCAAAAAATGTTAGAATATAAAAGTCGATAGAATTTAGTAGAATTTTTATTTATTTTGGATCTACAAGGGCTGTTTCCACTATAACAGAGTTTTCAATTTCTTATAATTTGATTATAAAAATTGGAAATTCCATAAACATCCGCAGTCTAGTCATAACTGTAACTATCACCTTTCGAAAAACAGATAATAATTGTTCTCTTTTAGATACCAATTTATCTAAAGCTCCAAACAAAGTGTGCATTGTTTACGACGAAAGAATGCTGAAGCATTGCGATATAAGCGATGACACCCACCCGGAGAAACCAAATCGTATTAGCGGTATTTACAAGTGGTTTCAAGAACGCAACATTCTTGATCGATGCTACGTGCAACAGGTATGTTAGTACTAAATTGCAGATCTTTATGCATTTATAGCAAAATCGAGTAGAAGAAATTCAAAATTGAAGATGTCAATATATGATTTTTCCTCTATTATAATTAGACAGCGGATTTTATGCATTTATGGCAAAAGTGAGTGGGTGTCATTTAAAATAGTAAAAACATTAGAAGAATTGAAAGTACTGTTACATTATTTTCAACGTATTAATCATATTAAGAAAGAAAATAAATTTCACTCCAGTTTGTCGCAATTCAGGTAGAAAATTTTTATTTTGCATAAACATCCGAAGTCTAGTGATAACAAATTAATTGATTAATTTATTTTTTATGCAATGTCGGTACCACAATAAAATCATTATTCTATTATTCTCTGGTGTATCATAGTTTCTTAGCATTTTTTATAATCGGAAATGAAAAATTGCGTTGTCTCGGAGAATAAGGTTTTGTATAACTTAAACAAAAATTATTGTAATACTTTTGATTTATAAACGAAGGGGAAACTTCAATTTTATTTTTAAAATAAAGTAATACTTAGGCACTTCGTGTTATTATTATTAATTTCGTTAAAGTTTGTTTTGTGTCCGATAACCGGATGGGGCACGGTAACTGGTACCTTTATCTTATTCACGATTAATGATTTCACTATTCTAATATCTAATAATTTACTACTAATAAATGATATCGCTACTAATGATTTTTCAAAAGGGACGAAGTGCAACGATGGAAGAACTATTATTGGCACATTCGAAAGAGCATATCGACAAGATAAAGGGAACTGCGAGTATAAAAGCGAAAGAATTAAAGAAGTTAGAGTCGTCTTTCAATTCAGTCTATTTGCATCCTGAAACTTGGATAAGTGCCAGCGTATCTACAGGATCGTTGTTACAAGTCGTTAGTAGTGTGTTGAACGGGGAGAGTCAGTCTGGTGTTGCTGTTGTAAGGCCACCGGGACATCATGCGGAAGATGACATGCCATGTGGTTTCTGCATTTTTAATAATATTGCTGTAGCAGCTAAATATGCCATAGAATGTCATCAATTAAAAAAGTACTTATCATTTCATTCATATGTATTCTGTTAATATATTCTTTGTCAGAAAGTAAATGTTAAATTATCATTCTCAGAGTACTAATAGTGGATTGGGATGTACACCACGGCAACGGGACTCAATCTATTTTTGAGGAAGATCCAAAAGTTCTCTACATATCTGTTCATAGATACGACAACGGTAGTTTCTTCCCAAATTCGAAAAATGCTAATTATACCAGTGTCGGCTGTGGAGCAGGAAAGGGTTTTAACGTCAATATACCTTGGAACAAGGTCAGTGTCGTATTTTCTATGTGCCAATCTAATTCAAACTTACAGTGGAATTATTATAATATGTACAGAGTGCGTCGCCAAAATCCGAACAAATTAAACCTTTTTTTAAACATAATTTTTATTGCAAAAATTGCGAAGTTTATACATTTCTCTTTCTGCAAATTGTTTGTTAGGTCATAAAGAATACATTCACTCAATATAGCTCCCTTCTGCTTGAATGACCGCCTCCATTCTCGATCTGAAGCGTTCGCAGGCCTGTTTTAATGCGTCACGGTCCATATCGGCGAATGCCGATCAATAGCGGCTTTTAACGATGCGACGTTTGGATCAAAGAGGATGTCTGGACACTCCGGACTTGTTGGAGACCTTTTCAACAATGCTGCATACATAATAGTCCAAAGGATTTAAATCCGGGCTGTTGGGAGGCCAAAATTCTTTGGATCAGAACATTTTGACGTTGTCCGACAACCAATTTTGCACCAAATGACTTGTATGCGCGGGCGTACCGTCCTGCTGGAAAACATACGGCTTTCCAGACGATTTCCAGAGATAGTTTTTTCACTCACACCGACAACCGACCAACCGACGACAATTTTCGGATCGACTGCCCTGGATCCTCAAAAATCAGCTCCTGAACCCGTTGAATGATTTCGGACGTCCTGACAACGCGCTCCTTAGAGTGTGTTTTCCTTGCCGGTGTTGCAGAACCTTCGTTGGACATCTTCGACTCATTATACTTCGCGACAACATCATAGTATGATGTATGATGATCATACACAGTCGATTTTGGGTATCGGAAGAATCGAATGATTTCTGTCGCTGTTTGAACATTGCGACTGTGTTGACTAAGGCCGCGCTTACAGTGGACCCGTTTTCGTCCGATTTGGCCGATGTTCGACGCATCTGTCCCTTTTTCCAAGCGTGCGAAAAAGAGACACAACGTCGGACGTCGGCCGAAACGGGTCCACTGTAAGCGCGGCCTTACATGCGTCAGCTATTTGGATGACCAAGGGCGACCTCTGTAAGTGGTATAGAACGGCAGGAAATTCAAATTGAATTTTGTCCGGATTTTGGCGACGCACCCTGTATATGTTTGATTAGAGGTGTGCGACCCGAAAATGTCGGGTATTATTGGTAGCTGAGAAGATCGTTCGGTTGCTTATGAACAGAGTGCGGAATTTATGCATTTATGACAAAAATCGGTGGATGTAATTTAAATCAGTAAAAACATTAAGACAATTTCAGAACGCCCATATGTTATTCCAGATTTATTAAAATTGTTGAAAATAGAACGGAAGTTTTATATGGCTTCTGTGTCTTGCAATTGATGAAGATAATTTTTATTTTGCATAAAGATCCGCAGTCTACTTACGAAGGAGGAGGTGAAAAATATCAGAAAGGCACTGTTTGGTAACTTTTTTCAAAACTCGAATCAAAGTTCATAAACATTTAACCTCGGAGAAATTGTTGATATTTCTAAAGAATTTTCGTTGGGTTTGGAAGGCGTATGCATAATTTGTAAAAATCAAATTAATCGAATACACAATTGGCAAATATAATAGCATGTGTTTCAGAAAATGTATCGAGTCTCGTTTTAACAATACATTCATATATTCAGTAAAAATTGTGGGTAGTATAACAAACTACATTATCCCACTGTTTTGGCAGTGGCTTTATGCAAAATAAATATGTTCTACCTGATTTGCAACAAACTGGAGTGAAATCGAAATTTGTTTGCTTTCTTAATATGTTTAATAGGTTGAAAATAATATAACAGTATTTATAAATTCTTCTAATGTTTTCACTGTTTTAACCCATTGCGTTCGTTCGAGTGGTGACTCGGACGCGCCACTAATAATTCTTTACCATTATTCGAAATATTTGTTGTATTCTTAAATTTATATTCAATAAATTACTAAACGTATTTAATATTTTAATAAACTATTGAAAGTATTGTACGAGGTATAGCATATATCAGTTTTATATCGATAAAATTAAGAAAATCATATAAAATGGAAATGTTTCCGGCTGGAAGAAAAATTCGGTTTTCGAATTAGAATAGCTCCGAGTGTAAAGAGTTAAATTACACTTATTCATTTTTGTCATGAATGCATAAAATTCGCTGTTTACTAATGTGTTATGACAGAAATTTGTTTAGATTTCATACTACCAAAGTTAGATTTTCCAGCTCTCAATAATATCCGACATTTTCGGGTTCTCGCATACCTCTGACGTTTATATATGTTTGTGTCGATATCATACAGAAAGGAATGGGAGACGCTGAATACATAGCAGCCTTTCAACAAGTGGTAATGCCAATCGCGTGTCAGTTTAATCCGGAACTAATTTTAGTTTCTGCGGGCTTCGATGCTTGCATCGGTGATCCTCTTGGAGGTATACAAACCGATTTATAAACATCAACTTAAATCATGTTTCCTATTATTCGAAAAAAATGATTGATTTATATATTTTCTTTTTCCCAGGGTGTCTTGTAAGTCCAGAGATGTACGGCCATTTGGTACATTGGTTATCATCGTTAGCTAACGGCCGCGTAATTCTTAGTCTCGAAGGAGGGTACAATATCAATTCAATTTCGCATGCAATGGCACTTTGTACTAAAACGTTACTCGGGGATCCTTTACCGATGCTAGAAAGTGGTCTAATCCCATGTTCTAGCGCCATCAATTCCATAAACAATGTTTTAAAAACGCAGAAACAATATTGGTCGAATCTAATATTTAATGTTTCTCTGCCAAGAGAAAACGTACTACCCAAAGCTAAATTGAAACAACAAATGAAAGCTGAGGACGAGCCTTGTAAACAGTCTGAATCGAAGATAGCGTTGGAGGAAATAGAAAGTGAAAAGTTGACGCTGAAACTTTCGATCGATAAGAATTCCGTGACAGACGAGGAGATAGTCAAATTACAGAACGAAGTTGAAAACATCAAAATACAAAATTCGTCTCACGACGATATGCAGACTTTTAATATGTGTGAAGATAAAGGTAATAACGAGTTAGAAATATATACAGAGAGGATACAAAGTATTCGTACACCTTCTAGAAACGAATAACTTTTTCAAAATTGGACCCTTCAGCTTGTTTATTTTAGAATTTTTTTTAGGATTGATACAGATTTACGAAATGTGTTTTCTAAATTTTCCATATGAGCCCATATAAAAAAAGTTGCAAAATACAACTTTTAGTATTTTCTCTGCTATTCCGATAATTTGCAATTCTTTTGAAAAATTTTTTTCACGTTGTGTAACAAACCAATTGTCTATCTAACTTCCCAAAAAATTTCAAATCGTATCGTCTTTTTAAGAGTGTCCTTCTAAATTCCAAAGGCACCTTCGAAATTTTCGTTCCAGACATTTAAATTAGAATTTAATTATTGAAATAAAATTATTTACACACTAGCTAGTAAACTAATTTTTCTAGGGTAAAGTTACCGTGCCCCATCCAGTTATCGGACACAAAACAAACTTTTTTGAAATTAATAAAAATAACATTGGTATGTACCTAGTATTACTTTATTTTTAAAAATAAAAAATTAATGTTCTCCCTTTGTATATAAATCAAAAGTATTACAATAGTTTTTGTTTAAGACAACGCAATTTTTTGTTTCCGATTATAGAAAATGCTAAGAAACTATGATACACCAGAGGATAATAAAATAATGATTTTATTGTGCTACGGCATAAAAACAAATTAATTATTGTAATTCATCACAAATTTCTTGTGTCCGATAAATAAGACCAAACCTTCGGATTAAAACTTCATTGATATTTCTTTTGCTTTTTAACAAAATCGTCCAGAAAAATTTGACGATACAGAAGGAAGGTTGATGATCGATCGTTTATCACAAATAATGCAAAATAAATTACAGAATACCTTCGAATTAATAAAAAACTACCAAGTCGTCACTAAATATTCGGGCGGTAACTGGTACCTTTACCTTAACGTCTTAAAAAAGCTTAAGCTGTTGGATCGAATTTTAAAAAAGTTATTCGATTTTAAAAGGTGTACGAACACTTTGTACACCCACTGTAAATATAGAAGAAGTATATGTATATCATGCATCTTTTTTAGTTCTTCAATGTGAAAGGCAGCGCGTCAATCATCCTGAAGAAGGATCGTTTTCTGACAAAACTCTTGATAATTCTAATCCAGGTAGCAGTAGCGAACATAACGAAGGAGCTGTTAGTCAAACTGGTGACGCTACATATTTATGTGATTACTTATCTCAGAATATGAAAGTAAGTAGCGCAATCAATGTAATTTATAAACATTAAGTCGATATATTGAGAAATATAAATGCATTTATCTATTCTTAATTTGACAGGCGTTAATTGCTGGCGACATGTTCGCTATAGTGCCCTTAAAGGACTGTCCACATTTGGACAGTGTCAGGGATGTACCAGCTTCAGGAATAGATATACAGTCGCCTTGCAGAGAATGTGGTAGCACTGCTGAAAATTGGATTTGTTTGCAATGTTACACTGTACATTGTGCACGTATTATTAATCAGCACGGTGTTTTACATGGCGAGGAGTTGGACCATCCGTTGGCTTTAAGTTTTAGTGATTTGTCAGTGTGGTGTTACAAGTGCGAAGCATACATAGACAATCCGGTAAGTTGTCGGATTTCAACGTTCGTTAACACTGAACAAATTTAGAATTGTACAATGAATAATCGTAATTTATAATTCTGAAATGATATTTTAGCGATTATTTGCTGCCCGCAATGCTGTACATCAAAGTAAATTTAACGAGGAATTACCGTGGACATACAATGAGAACTGAAGTGCAATGAAGCTTTTGATAAATAAGTCACCAGAACTATATATATATATATATATATATATATGAATTTTCTAGCATTTATAAATATTACAAAATAGAAATATTCACAGTTTCTCTATTTGTTATTTACTTATTTTACGTTCGAACTAGCTTACGTTTCGTCGAGTTTTAATTATAGTATCATTTGTGTTTAGGAATTCATCGAGGCGAGCGGTAATAGGATTGGTTCATAAAATCATTAAAGTAAGAACAGTTCTGTACTAATATCTTCCGCTTCTCTACGAGTAAATAACAAATAGTAAATGTGTAAACTTTAATTTTCAAGTAATCAAACTACTTGTAATCTAGTTATTAAGCTTCCTAAGAGTTCTATTTGCTAAAAGCGTATTTTACTAAAGTAAAATAGAACATTGCGTTAACTTTATATTCTATTTTTCTATGTAGGATAACGATCGTTAGGCCAATAATAATCAAATTGTAGATCGAAAGACAGTAAATCATTTAACTTTACGCAGTTGTATGCGGTCCCTTGATAACTTGAAACTATTAATTTTGTAATTTTGTACATAGGCTAGCTTTCCTCATTAGAAAATTTATTTTCTTTTTTTACAGATTTTAAATTAGTGATCTCAGAAAGCTCATAATTTATAAGAGTATTTATTAAGGATAGAAATATTCTACTACCTTCTCCGCTTTATACTCTGTTGTTGTAACGAATAATTTCGTAGCGAATGTGTGAAAATTAATTTTATTTTATATAAATGAATAACCAAATTAAAAATGTATACTTTTTTGTTTATTATGCATTACATATTCTATTCGTACTAAAATTAATTGCAACTGTTGAAACGCATTAAATATGTTATTCATAATTTCACTAAACATCTTGGTCGAAACTGTGTTTATATTTGTTAAATGTATAATAACATTAAAAATTCTTGAGAGTGGTAATTTCTCGACTGTAACATGCGGTTGAAATTTCTTTACAACATGATAACTGAACAGGTTCGTGTTATTTTGAATAGAAATGAATTCTTCCATGTCGGTGGCAGGGAGAGCATAATATAATCTATAAGGTATCCTCTTTCCAACATATTTCTGTTCGCAATCACGGATCTTCAAGGCAATAGTATTACACACATCGTTTATAGACTTTGATCCTTGTTCGTAAAGATGAAAATCTTTGACTAGTTTGTACTTATGATTTCCGCTACTTACATAAGTTCTCTTAGTATTTCTCAAATGTAAAAGCGCAGTTGGTAAAGAATAAGTATGCGATGTAAATAGATGTATATGAGTCAGCTCCGGTTTGGCTTTCAATTCGTTAGCTAAATGAGATGTCAGTGGTAGAACACCGCCTTGATGAGCAAACCCATAAAAGAATGCTAACGCAATATTACCCATAAACCAACACAGTTGCAATTTCGTGAGTTTCTTTTCCATCGGGAAGTTACTGTTCTGTGCATCATTTTTAGCAACTCTTGCGACAGTATCAACGCCCGAGATTTCATTCAAATCTGGTGCGTACAAGAAAACCAGAGGTAGCACTGTTGGTATTATAAATCGAGGTTCTTGATGCGGGAAAATAGACAGCATTACGATAGGTACGATAAAAGACGCAGTCATCAAACCGACAACGCTTTGTATGCGTGGTAAATCCAACCAGCGAGCTTTCAAGCCACTGTAAGTAATTTTCGTTAATAATTTCACATATTAACAATCAAGGTAACGTAGGTAATATTGATAAATCGTTCATTCACCTGCGTAACATTTTCGCAAATGTAAAGAGACCAATCACTCCGAGAACATTGAACAAAAGAGGAACGTTCACTACGAAATGCACATAATACGGATGCAATCCATGATTTTGTAGGTTTTTGTTGTTTGCATTGTACTTGAAGAAATTAAGCGGTGTAACTACAAAGTTGCTCATACTAATACTAAGTCTGCCTATCTCCGCCATAGTTAAGTAACCGAAATAAAAGCTGTCGACTAGAATAAAGAAGATAGCCACAGGTACTCCGCAAGCTACGAAACTGAATATTCGAATGTGAAAATCTCCGAAACCTATGCTCCTTGATCCTAGACCTCTTTGCAACCAGAAAAATATAGGAGCGAAGGCAAACGCGATGAACGTTGGTCTATTAAATATACCGACTACCGTGATTGTTGCGATTTTAAAGCAATGATTCAAAGAATGCGGGGGTAGCGAAGCTTTAAGCTTATAATATTTGACTCTCTCCACTCCGGTCTGCGCTTTGCTATATTTCTCTGAAAGATAGTCGCTTTGAACAACTACCTGAAATGATAAATACAGTTTGTATTACATTTCTTTCTTGTAACTGCGTAGAAGGCGTGTCGCTGTGTCTTAATTTTCAGTGAATAGGGTACGATAATTAGATGCATTCTAACGATTATAAATTAGAATACCTAATGGTTTATCTGTACCTGTAAAACTAGATATGTAACTATATTTGATTACATATTTAAAGCAGAATGTTTGTACCTTTTCCGAATATACCATACAGTATGATGCATAGTACAGTAACAAAGCTGTCAATACCAACTCAACGGTGTTCGATAATGTCCGAGTCGCGTAAACAAGCATAACATAGGAGCTGGCATAAGCGATCAGTCTTATTTTATAATTTTGTCCGTACATGTAGCATATTTTATATAGACAATAATCTGATATAAAGGATAAGCCGCACATCAATAGACGTGGAAGTAATAGAAGAAAGTACGGTGTCTTTAACGACACGCCGAAGTAGAAAAGTGTATATTGCGAAACTCTTGTTAAGATCGAATACGGTATGCCAACAGTGATTTGCGGTATTAAAGCAGTTCTTATGGGAAATGTGGAATTGAATTCCCATGGTTTGTGAACATCGATATCAAAATAATCCCCTGAAAGATTTAAATAGTTCTATGTCATACATCGACTTCGTTATAACGAAAATGAGATTTTATGAGACCGATGTGTGTATAATTTCAATTATATCGTTTATAAAATGTACTTGAAAGATATAAGGATACAGATAATAATAATTTTTATGAATAGTTTATAATAGAACTCACCGGATACAACTTCGATGGATTGAAAATATTCGTCAGGATGGATGTATCCCGTTTGCGGAATTAATGTCAAAATAATTCGTAAAATAGCCAGGAACCAGTATGGGCCGATCTTCCTTCTTATTGGAACAGCAGGCTTATACTCGTCTATCGACCTGCGATATTCATTTTTCGAGCTCATTTTCACGCGCGAGTAATCTGAATAAACAATAAGGCTTTCTACCCCCTTCGATTTTATGTCAAATCTGTTTAAGTTAGGTTATTAAAACTGACAGAGGAATATTCGCATATAATTTGACCTTTTATCAGTTTTAACCGAACAGTGTGTTCAACCATATTGTGGTTGTTTCATTATAATATTTCATCTCACGTAAAATATAATACAGACTAACTACTTTCGCTGACATCGATAACAAATCCTCTAAATATGCGCGGTGTGCGGGTGTGCGCAGTGCGCAGGTGTGCGCGGGAGCGAACCTATGTAAATATATCACCGATGATGATGATCAAATGATCACCAACGAGAACGTTCAATAATATTGTCAATACGCCCATCAATAATATTGACGAGGCGCATTGAAAGGGCATATTGACCGTTTAGAAGGGGTTCGAAGATTGAAGCGCATTGACGGAAGCAATATTGATGTGTGCATTGACGTTTAGGAGTTAGGAGCAGTTAGGAGGTTTATTGTCAATATTTCGTCAGTCCGTCTGTCTCACTTGGTCTCACTCTACCAGTGTTCCGATATCGTCGAGCATTTTTCGTGCGATGGATGGCCGCTGGTGGCGCTTTCAGCCTCAGTAAAGTAAGATTCTCGAAAAAATGGGTTACCTTGAGCACCCCACAGAATTTTAAAATATTTATATGATTTGAATTTGAAAAATGAATGTATAACTAGTGTATTTGTGTATATTTTGTAACTCGTAGGACACGTCCTGAAGTCATTTTGTCCGGTAAGATTATTTCGGTACATTCCCGCCAATATAACTGCCGCAGGACTCTGGCCGCTCTGCTACCCAATAGTAGATACGTTACTGTTTTGGCTGCACAGCGCCACCAGCGGCCATCCATCGCACGAAAAATGCTCGACGATATCGGAACACTGCTACTACCTTTTCGCCGCATGCGCGAGAAAACTGCCAATACCTGCTCATTGAGCGCATACGCGAGAAACCCGTGCAATATCCCAGCCAATCCCAGCTACGGCTGCGAACCAATCAGATCGGCGAGAAACTTTTTCTATTTTCTAGGACGTCTCGTTGCGTCGCCCAAATTGTGCGACATCACGGAGGGAATACTGTAGTACATACTGTGATTATATATATATATATATAGTTCTAGGTTACGAAGTGCCCCCACTATTTAGCAGAAAACCCGCGCAGCGACACAAGCTGCGCGCCGCAAGTGGACGCAAGTGCAATATATGTGTACGTACTACGACGTATGTGCATGCACAAGCACAAGGTGTATACCAGTACCAATATCAACCAGTATACAATACAGTATATATAATATATAGTGCAGTATAGCCAGTATGGTCGTTTATGTAGGTTTTCTTCTGTGAGTAGCAGTCAGTGAGTAGCGAGGTAGAGTGAGGTAGAGCGCGCGGTGTTCTCGGTTCAAGAATATAAAACGCAAAATAATGATTTGTCATAAGTGAGGTGAACCGTATACGGTGTAATGATCAAAGATATGGCTGATCATGAGGCCATACAGGCCACAAACGACGATGCGAGTGAGTGCAAAAGATACGCGGTGCAACTTGGTTACTGGTCCGATCCATTTATCAACTTTTTCGTGAAACAAGCCGGACGAAAAGCGCCCGAAATCAATCGCGGTTATTACGCGAGAGTGAAAGGGATCGAAGTGTTTGTCGACAAATTTCTCAAGGTACGTGCGTATACGGTAGATTCTATGCGGTAATTTCGTTCGTTCCGCGAATCGAGATTCGCATAACCTAGAAACATATAGAAACAATCCGGGATACAGCTGATTCGAGTAACGAAGGATGTGTGCGGTGCCGGAAACCTTGACCTGACCGAGGCCCTGTCCTAATTTCCGAGGTCCCCCTCTTTTATCGCGAAGCAACAATATAGGTTGATCTCGTACACTGTCGAACTTTCTTTTTTTTTATTAAAACAATACGAATATGTATATAGGAAATTGTAATGCTGATATTCTTGGAATTTGTTTAACAAACGTCGTCGTAGAACGATGGTTACCCGTTAATTAGCTGTTATGAAAATATATGATAATAAGAAAAATGAATTATT
Organism: Lasioglossum calceatum; assembly: GCA_963966675.1. NCBI lineage: Eukaryota > Metazoa > Arthropoda > Insecta > Hymenoptera > Halictidae > Lasioglossum > Lasioglossum calceatum. The sequence continues at coordinate 20,571,998 of OZ016541.1, forward strand.
AGAATAGCAAGTATATTGTTGAAATCGTTTAATGGAACAAACGGATTGTAAATAGTAACACAGTTACACGTATTACACTTGATTAACGACTAAATAATAAATGTATTGTCCAAAGATAGAAGAAAAATTAATTATTAGAATAGCAATATATTATTGAAGTCGTTTAATGGAATAAACGGATATAAATAGTAAGCAGTGTATACATATTAGTTACATGCATTACAATTGATTAATGACTAAATAATAAATTCATTGTCCAAAAATAGAAGAAAAATATATTCTGTTATGTTACACTGTATTCAGTGATTATATTAATATTAATATATACGTAGACGCAGATTTTTATGCGAAATAAAAATCGATTGCAAGAAATAGAAACTAAATTGAATGTTATTTCTTCCCTTAATGATTTTAATGAAGGAGAAATCATATATTCACATCTTTAATTTCTCAAATTTTCCAACAATTTTGAATTTCATCTACTCAATTTTTCTACATATAAATGCATAAAAATCTGCAGTTTAGTAATTAATCGTCATTGAATAAAAATTAAATTTTAAAGCAGATGTTACATTTAACCTTTAGTTACTCGCATGGGGTCATGGTAATTTCAATGTCTTTATAACCGATAATTCCTGTCTATCTTCCTGTCGAAAAATGTTAATAGAGACCTAACTAATGTAAATAGACAATTAATTAGAACTAAAATATGTAGTTGTTTGATTTGAATTGAAACATTATTATTAGACTGCAGATCTTTATGCATTTACAGCAAAATTGAGTAGATGCAATTCAAAATTATTGAAAAATCAATATATTACTTCTCCTCTATTAAAATCATTAAGGGAAGAAACAACATTCGATATAACTTCTGTTTCTTGCAATCGATGCAGATAATTTTTATTTTGCATAAAGATCCGCAGTGTAATTATTATATTGAAGTTTTATACACTACCTTGCCATGCAAGCAATTTTGCACAAATCGAGGTGCGCAAGTAACTAAAGGTTAATAATCAAATAGGTCGTAGAAATATACATTTGAGCGATTTAAATATTGGGTTTTGGCAAGAAAGTAATTTCAGTATTTTAAGGTGAAATTGAGCCCACTTTTTTTTATTCAAGCAATTAATTTGAATGAATAAGATATTTACCCTTTTGTTCAATGATCTTTTGCCAAAAAGAATAAACAAGAAAATATTTTATTGATTAAAGTTAAAGTTCATCGCTTGAATAAAGAAATTCGGTTTATCATTTTACCTTAAAATACCAAAATTACTTATCTTGCCAACCCAATACATGATATTTATAGAGATAATTAATTCATTTCATTGGTACACAGTTGTCTGGTGAGAAGAGCCAAATCATAAACTTGGGCGCTGGTTTCGATACGCTTTATTGGAGACTTAAAGAAACAGGGAAATGTCCGTCGAATTTTATAGAGCTTGATTTTCCAAGCATCACTGCTAGGAAATGCTATCACATCAAGAAGCACAAACAGTTGATAGATATGTTGAATACAGAAGGTTACGTTTCTCCTCCAAAATGTTGTATTTTCATTTTTGTAAACGATCAACTATTATTATTAATTAAATTAATTTCTTTTTGCAGATGGAGAAATTAGGTTTTCAACAACAGATCTACACGCCGCCAATTATCACGTGATGGGAACTGATCTGCGGCACATATCTCATTTTACCAATAAATTAACACAAGCAGAAGTTAATTTTAATTTACCGACTATGTTCCTTACAGAGTGTGTTTTAGTGTATGTAGACCCAAGTGCAGCTGCTGCACTATTACAATGGCTCGCAAGCAAATTTCCAAACAGTATTTTTGTTAATTACGAACAAGTGAACATGAAAGATAAATTCGGGCAAGTTATGTTGTCTAATTTACGTAGTCGTGGATGCCTGCTAGCAGGTGTGGAAGACTGCGAGTCATTGGAAACTCAACAAAAACGGTATACATTTCTATTTGTTGTACTTAAAGATTCAGAGTGAGTCTCGTAACATGACGATCTCAAATAACTCGTATATTATGTGTCGTACGAACAAATATTTCTAACAAAAGTTGCACAGTCTCCCGAGAGGGACATATAGTCAACTTTAGTCTTTTAAATGGAATGTGTAAAAGTAGTACATAGTAGTATTTTTTTATTTATTTCGGCCTCGCGGCCAAGAAATTGGACTTAGTTTACAGTTTTTTTTCTTTATGTCACCCATCCATCCATATCCTATGTCCTATGTCTTATTGTCTATAATCGATGTTAATCTATCCTAATGCCTTACATCTCGCATTGCCTCTCCCTTTTGGTTATTTCTTTCCTTTCTCTCTCGATACTCCTAAGCCAGTCTACTATTTCTCGCACTCTTTTATCTTGTACTAGATAGTACAAGTATTCTATATGGAATGTCTAATATTTTTTCTCAAATTCGGATAAATTATGAAATTCTGTGTATAAAAGCATTGCACAAAGTGGGACTTAAAATGAATAATTTATACTGGGTGCTTCTTTCTTTTGCACAGTAGCGTATTTGACATCGTCTCGTTACGAGACTCGCCTTGTATATTAATCTATATGCTTTACTTGAAGAGTAACGTGCAATGATCGTTTTTCAGATTTACGCTAAATAATTGGGAAGGCTCTAATGCGTGGACCATGGTAGAGGTCTACGATTCGCTGCCTCAATCCGAGCGTAGTCGAATCGAGCATATAGAAATGTTGGATGAACGAGAACTTTTAACTCAGTTGTTACAACATTACTGTATTTCGATTGCTTGGAATGGACAAACACTTAAAAATTTGTCTATAGCACAGGGTTAGCTTTCCTAACTCTTTATAAGTTACTCCAGGTAGTAATACTGCATCATTAAACAAAAAAAAACTCTATAAGCTTGTAACTATGTGTGGCAACTAGTGATGCAAAGCTATTATTTGTTCATGGGACGAATAAGTTAAAAATTTGTTTGTCAAATTCAATGTGTTCTTCTTCTCTTCGAAAACATAAAATTTCACGAATTAGTTTGTGGATGAACATCTATAAAAAGTTTATATATATATATATATTTGGGAGACTTTGTATGCATTTTCTTTTTTCTGCAAAACGAACATATAGGTTTCTACATCTGTTAGAGTACACAACACTTTTTCAAAGATATTCAATCATTGTAAGTAGAGTTTTATGGAAAAGATGCTTTGGCATTCGAGTATCTAAAATCTGGTTTGAAAGTTACAATCTGTATTTCCATTGTGATCATAATTGTGAGTTATAAATGTTATAATGCGTCGTATACTGTATACTGTGAAAATAATATTGATGGAGTTTAAAGTTTATTCGTATCTTTGCAATTTGCTAGATATAAAAAAGAAAAAATTAGATATTTTTCACTTGTGCAACGTTCGATTAAGTTTCACAAATTCTATTTATTTTCTGTAAAGTAAATCTAAATACAGCCTACGATATAGACATCAAAGACCGAGGTATACAGATTAGAAAAATTGATATTACAAACATCTGTGTGGATGCGTTATTTTCTTATACGAAACTTACTGCTTTGTACTTGAAAATCTTATCTTTATAGAATCTACTATCGTATAATAACGTTTTTAAATATGCTTTCAGTATATTCGTATATTTCTTACTACATACATCGTTATAAGTCAAATTAGTACTACAGATTATTAATGAATTGCATTTGTAGTTTTTGTTTGTGTGCGCGATCATATAAAATACTAACATGCAACGAGATTTCACGGAAATGCAAAATCAGTATTTCAACGTATTATTTGCAAACGTTTTAGCTTGTTTTGGTTCGATCGATTTTATGCACAGAAAGGATTAATTGAAATACAGCTGATGTTCTTACTGCATTTGTACTGCAATTTCTGCTACCGATAGAGAGTGTAATAATAATTCAATTATTTCTGTGAATTAGGGAAGAATAAAATGTATATACAGGAAATTGTATTTTCACCATTGTCATTACATATTGTATAAGTAAGTCTGTAATAACGTATGTAGGTGGATCGTAAAACGATAACGAAGAGATTCTCAGAAAGCGAGTTGTTGGCAGGTTAACGAGATTATACTTATACGTATTATATTCATTTCTTTCTCCAAAGGACTATACATATATAAATCGACTCATTAAGTTGCCTACAGCTTGATTGCTGAATTTAAAAAAAAATTAATTTTCTTAAAAAAGGAACATCAGGGTTACGGTATACAGAAACTAAGATACTATTTCTATAAATAGTATGAGAATTTTCACAGAACTTCCGTTTATTAGTAACAACACAACTAATTCTTACTTGCCTCATCTTTTAATGTATTAACACAATTAACACTCTGAAAGCGATTGCAACTGTATTTTTCTCATTATTCGCGATGATATTATATTCGCAATAAGCCAATATTCTCGTAATGGCTTATTAGACCGTAAGATGTAACATTATATATAGAAAAAGCATATAAATTATAAATACAATATATTTAAAAGAAAAAAAAGAATTGTGAATTCGTATTATTGAAACTTGTATGTTTTTGAACATAGGATTGCATACCTGGAGTAACGAGCACTAAAAAAGAAATAAAAACAAATAATCCAATGTTCTATTTTTCTGGAAAGTTATCACGGTTATTATCTATCTATCAGCGACAGTAGATCAGCGATTCTTTCCAATTTCGTGTTTCAAATATTCGATAATAAAAATTATACTTTATCAGAATAGTTTTCATACAATCTCACTTTATTTACTTGAAACGATATCTATCGAGTATACATGTTAAGTATTTTAAACAGCTTCAAGTTTGAGAATCAAATTGTTCGTGTAGTTTTCTTTTTCTATTAAAAATTGGAACAAAACACTGCCAATACATCACTCAAAACGATAGTTTTTACAAAATTGAAGGTTTTCAATCGAACCGGAGGTGTCGATATTATCGGTGTTTTTTTCGTTTGTTCATTTTTATTCAAATATATAAATACATCGAATCTATTTTCTAATTTTTCGTAGAGTTGAAATAATAGTTTGAATCTCAAACTTAAGAAGTACTTTTACCTTTAAGAAACGCGAATTTCACAATTCTATGTTTTTGCATGTAATTTATTCTACACTTAATGTTATTACTGTCTTTTATGGATGCTGTAAAAGTTCAATGATACAATGGCTATACAAGTATTCTGTGTGCTTCCATGTTATAGACGGATGTGAAACGATCAGAAAGTATGTCCTTACTTTGCGTAACGTTGTGATATTGTTAAATTATGGCATTTATACAGTGACGACTCCCATTAATATTCGGACGCTCTCGAGAACACGACAACTTTTTTAATATTGGATTAAATATACTTGATTTGAACTTTTTTCAGCAGTTAGAGAAAAAGTTCAAATCGTATGGTTCAATATTTAAAAAGTCGTCGCCTTTTTAAGACTGTCTGAATATTAATGGGAGTCACTGTATATTGCAATTCGAAGAAAGTAACTGAAAATTAACATTAATTAGAACTTAAAGATATTTATGACACTTGTTTTCTTGTATTTTATAGCAAAATTTTATCTTATTCGTGGATCTGGCTACGTCGCAGCGAGAGTTTTGTCGCAGTGATATTTTTAAATGTGTGATAAAGTGAAATGTATAAGTGAACACGATTCTTTAACTTACAATTAGACTTAATTTAATTTATTACATAAAAAAAAGGCATGAATATCATGTGTACTCCTCTTCTTAAAACTGGTTTGATTATTCTGTGAGGATTAACGAAAAATAAACAGCATCTATCTTCATGTGTATAGTACTATTTATAACAATTTTATTTATAATAATTTTCTTATGTAAAAATATGAAAAATATACTACGAGTACAATTATAAAGTTATATAATATAATTTCTCAATGTTATATTAAATATTGCATTGCTCGTTGCTTTTAAAAATATTGAAAAAGAAACTACGACTTCGAGTTTCTTATTAGCGATTGGCTAATTACACATCGTACTTATATGTAGATTATCATATGGAGGGATAATTTCAAGCACCAACAGTTTTCTGATTATTAGAAACCTAGAGGATTTGATTGAACGCATCCTCCGTGATCGCACACGTTCCTCGAAATTTTACTTAATTTGCTAAACACGTCCAATTGTTTGCCAGAAGAAATTGTGCTCAAGTTTTGTTTCACGCGATCGGACGCCTGCAATTCAATCGACAATTATATTAGTATTACAAGAATGCACCACAATGTAAATAACAGTAAAATTCTAACTTAAGGGGTAGACTCTCTCGTTTCCAGGATTGCAAGGGTACGGGATGCACCTTCTCATTTCTAGATAATGCAAACGATGGAGTTTTTCAGTAGTCAAAAGCGCTAGACAAAAGATCAATCTAAAAGTAAAAGTAAAAGTCCTATTTTTACGTTTACGAGGTGTAATTTGCATTATTCGACAACATGTAGCTGTCGCAGGTTTATGAAATTAGGTACATGCGCGGCGTTATGATTCCGAATGATGCAAATTACGCCTCGTAGATTTAAAGATAACGATTGAAAGTTGAATTCGATTTAAATTGGGTCGCTGAGAGTTGAATTCGAATTTAGATGTAAATTTGCATTATTCGGCAGCGTAATTTACATTACACAGAAGCATAAAGCTGCAACAGCCGCATGCTGCCGACTAATGCAAATTACGTGTTCGTAAACGTAAAAATAGGACTTCTGAGGGCGATTGCGCCTAGATTAATTTTTTATCTAGCGCTTTTGACTACTGAAGAAACCCATTTTGCATTTTTGCATTATCCGGAAAATGGATCCCGCGCCCTTGCAATTCTAGAAACGCAATTCTATCCCTTTAACAAAAAATGTTCTTACTTCGGTACACCATGTCAGGGCCATAGTAATCTCATGTTCTGCGCTTGGAAGATTTTTATTAGCAGCCATTGTTGCTCTGCTCAATACAACAGCCATAGTATATGTATCGAAAGCTACTTGTGTGATTCTGTGGAGTATAAATTGTTCGTCCACGATTCCATGTCCATATTTCCTGAAACAATCTTCTATTCCTTGACCGAACAGTTCTATACCCTATAAATGAATTATTCGTTACTGACTCAAATCGCTGATAACCGAGATAACAATAGGTACACTTCTGTCCATAAGTCACCGGACACTTATTCAAATTTGGTCCTACATTATGGAATAAAAATGACACTTACTAATTTTTTCGAATGTAGAAAACGTATAAATCAAATCTGACCAAAATATCTGGCACCCCCAGGATTGTTCCAATTAATAAAAAAAAAAACTGACGGTTCATGTTAGAGAATTTTTCTAAACGCAGTTCTCTTTGTAAGACCTTGACCCTCGAGAAAGTGGAACTCAAACATTTTTAAGACTTAAAAACAAAAGAAATATATGCAATTAAAAAAATTTAAGTTCCGCAAGTTCCAAGAAGAAAAGAAACACATTTTTCGCTAATGTTTATCGATAAAAGATAATGAAATCACACTTCAAATTTCAGAAAAAATTGTTGGATTTTGGTCCGTCGTTTTCCTGAATTTTTTCGAAAACTGTTTGTTTTACGAAAAAAAGTAATAGGACATAAAAGGCGCAGCCTGTCCAGATCTATAGGTTTCGTTTCACATATTTTTCGATGCGGTAAATAATTTACAAGATATTCGAAAAAAAACGATTTCATGAGCGTTTAATTATTATTTTAGTGTTTAAGGGCCTTGGGCGTTTTCTCGTTATCCGATCGAGCTCAAATTTAGCATAGATTTTCTTTTTATTAATTGGAACAATCCTGGGGGGTGGGGTATTGTAAAAGAAATTCAAAAGTCACCTTAATGTACATGCATATTAGAGTGAAAAATCCAAATAAAACAATAAAATCAAGCTGGAAGCTTATATTCTTCAATTGCCATTTTGTTGAAGATAAGTGTCCGGTGATTTATGGACGGGATTGTATATTAATGATATAAATATAAATTAATACAAACCTTAGTACACATCGCGGCGCTTTCTTCCAATTTTGGATGAACCAAGTGCGTAAGACTAGGCGCAGATCCTAAACCAATAGCTCGTGTTGCTCGCTTAGTTGCTTCTTCGAAAATTAATCCTAGATTAGCAGTGGGATTTTTAAAGGCTCTCAGTAATTCTGTCAAATGACTGCCTGCATACTGAATTCCAGTGAGTGCGACGAAGAGACGGAGGATATCATTAGTTCCTTCGAAAATTCTGAAGATACGCAAATCTCGCATAACACGTTCGAGACAAGCGTCTCTCATATACCCCATTCCGCCCAATATTTGAATAGCTTCGTCGCAAACCCACCAGGCAGACTCCGATGCGAAACACTGCGAAAAGATTTTAAAGATATATTAAATACTACAAAATTGCCAGTATAGCAAATGAATATAATCGACTTATTTTAGTCAACAAATTATACTTTAGAGATTGCAGCTTCCAAATGGTAGTCTTGACTCCCGCTATCCATATTACCAGAAATTGTGTATGCGAGAGATTCAGTTACATAATGCAATATTGCCATGCGGCCCAATTTCTCTTGAATAGTTCCATAATTGTCAATTGTGCGTCCAAATTGTACACGCTGCGTTGCGTGTTCAGCTGCTTTTTTAATACAATAACGCATAGTACCAGAAAGAGCAGACGCCATCCCAAATCTACCATTATTTAGGATGGTCATTGCAACCTAAAACATCGTATAATTTTTTATTATTGATTTAGACTAGAGAAACTGCGAGAAACTTGAAAGTTACAATCTGTATTTCTGTTGTGATCATAATTGTGTGTTATAAATATAATGCGTATACTGTATACTGTGAAAATAATATTGATGGAGTTTAAAGTTTATTCGTATCTTTTCAATTGCTAGATACAAAAGAAAAAATTGAATTCTAAAAATACAAATTAAATAATGTTCAGTTGTGCAACGTTCAATTAAGTTTCAACCTGAAATTGAGCCAACCAATACCTTAAAACCTTGACCTTCTTCGCTTAGAACATTTCCTGCTGGTATTTTAACATCTTCGAAATATATTTCAGTTGTATTGCTACACTTGATACCCATCTTCTTTTCCGGTGGTCCGCTTGTTACACCGCCAAATGATCTTTCAACAATAAATGCTGTAACTTTCTCCGTTGTTTCACCTGTTTTTGGATCCTTCGTTGGGACTTTTGCAAACACAGTCAGTATTTCTGCTAGACCACCGTTTGATATCCAAATTTTGCTACCGTTTAATACGTAATGCGATCCGTCGGCAGATTTAACTGCTCGAGAACGAATCGATCCAGCGTCTGAACCACAACTTGGTTCGGTCAAACAGAACGCTGCCATATCTCCGTTACAGACCTTCGGAAGATATTTCTTTTTCTGCTCTGGCGTACCGAACAGAAGTATACCCTGTGTTTCAAGATTAAATCATGAAATATTGTTTAACCATTTTTGTTATTGGTTGTTGCATATGAAATGTCCGATTTTAGAATGCAACTCATAGAAAACGTTTCGATCAAGAAGTGCTATTACAGTCTATATAGTATTATACAGGGTGTCCCACGCAACTGGAACAGACTGTACCTCCTAAACGGTTGGAATAGAGGAAAACGTTATAAGAAAAAGTTGAATGGTATCAAACGGTGCATACTACACAACTAATTTTATGCACTTTTGTGCATCGGTACATCAAAAAAATGCAACTGCACTTTTTTTTAAAAATGGAAACCTACATTTTTTACTGCACCAATCGATGCAGTTTGTTGTGCTCTACATAAAAGTACTAACATACTTATGCCCTAAACTTATTCGTTAAGAAATTATCGATGCTAAAAGTTCACTGAATGATTTCGGTCTCTCTGCATGTGTTCCGGAGTACCTATGTTATGTTCCATTATAATTCGAGTACCTTTTAGCTTCGATAACTTCGTAATGAATAAGTTTAGGGCATAAGTATGTTAGTACTTTTATGTAGAGCACAACAAACTGCATCGATTGGTGCAGTAAAAAATGTAGGTTTCCATTTTTAAAAAAAAGTGCAGTTGCATTTTTTTTATGTACCGATGCACAAAAGTGCATAAAATTAGTTGTGTAGTATGCACCGTCTGATGCCATTCAACTTTTTCTTATAACATTTTCCTCTATTCCCAATCGTTTAGGAGGTACAACCTGTTCCAGTTGCGTGGGACACCCTGTATATTGTAAAATAATATATAATATAGTTTATTATTATAGTATAAAACTTTGAGAGGTACAAAGCAATCCTTAACAGTAAATGTACCACGACTGGTCAAATGACTGGATCTAAATTTTTTATTTCACAATTAATGAAAATATAAAGATGCTTTCATAAGAAATGATATTTAACACTAAACCTACCACTGCAGGTCAAATGACCGGTTTTATATTTTTTATCTTACAATTATTGAAATTGATTCGATAAACTTCTTTATCCAAGCACATATTGTAATAAAAATTGCACAAAATCTAAATAAATATTAATCGCTTTTAGTGTTCGGTAGGTTTTGTGTTAATGAATATCTTTATTAGAGCACTATTATAATAAGAATCGCGCAAAGTCTAAATGAATTAATTCTTGTCATTTTTTTGTAAGGCAACCACGTGCCTGTTACTTCTATAGTTTTATATTTATTATATAATTTTATTTTTAGATAACGTTTATTTCAACATCAACCAACGCGACTGTCGTGTGTTCGTTTTATATGTCTGGAGAAATAACTTATTAACGATAGCATTATGTGATTTTTTGTGAAAATGTGGTGATTAATTAACGTACTAGTCGTTGATGGTAAATAGAACTACAAAATCAAGATAACAATCATGGAAATGAAAAACGTGAATGACCATACCATCTTAGTTTTACCATAATACAATCAAGAAACTTAAAATTTCTAGATAGAATACATTTGGTACACAAAATTGCGTTTGTTTAATGTCACTGCTAAAAATTGGACATTTCATATGCAACAACCTAATATGATATAAAACGTAGGAGCGGCATGAATTTGCTCCGTTACTTGGCACAGACCTTAAAACCTATACTTTGATGTGCTCCCAAGGTAATGCCAACACCTAAATCATGATATCCACAAACTTCAACGCATCTGCAGTACTGAGTATTATTTAATCCCAAACCTCCGTATTCTTGCGGGACCTGAAGAGAAAATGCTCCTGTGTCCCACATCGTATCCATGGTCTTTTTATCTATACACGCATTTTCATCGTTCTTCATCGGATCGTTGACTTCCTAAAGACATAATATAAATTAATTAATTGCTGAAATAGTAGAATATTTCGTTTATTTGTAGTCATTAATACCTCGAAAAATTTTTCGAAAGGATCAATTAAAAGTTTCAATGTATCGTGTTGGTCTTCGTTCAATATTTCTGGGAACGGAAATACTTGACTAGGTTGTAAATGGCCTCGGAAAATGTTCATAGCAAAGGATTGCGATTCCTTCGTCGATGTACTCTTTTCTGGCTTCGCTTTCGGCGCATCTTTTACAGCTGCTTGAGCTGCTAAACATCTGAAAAAAAATTAATGAATTATTTAAATTTATGCAAACATTTCTGCTTTAACAATCATTTATAAAAATAGAATCTGTATAGGAATCTATTACCTGCACAAATCATTTCGTTCAACTGATAAAATACAAATATATCCAGAGTTCATTAATAATTGATTCAAATTTATTCACACACTGATTAGAATCTAGAATTGATATTCTATTTTCAATCGTAGACTGTATTGTTTGCAACAGAAAAAAAATGTTTATCCTGTCTAAAGAAAGTCATTTCTGTTTATATATACTGTATACAATTAACATATCGATTTCTTTTAGTAAATTTAGTAAGTCCTACACCTTTTCAGCAAGAACATAAATACAAACTTATATAGGTTTTGCAAGTCAAATTCACCCTCTTGCAAATCAATTTTACCCTTTTGCAAGTCAAATTTAACCTTTTGCAAATCAATTTCACCCATTAAGGGGTATTCTCCTTTCTAGGATTGCAAGGGTGTGGGATGTGCCTTCTCATTCCTCAATAATGCAAAGATGGGGTTTTTCAGTAGCCAAAGCACTAGATAAAAGATCAATCTAGACTGCTTCTACTTCTAGGATCTAGAAGTCCTACTTTCACGTTTACGAGGTGTTCCGCAGTATGTAGCTGTTGCAGCTTTATAAAAATAGCTACAAGTGCAGCTTTAAGTAAATAGCTACATGCGCAGCGTTATGATAGCTACATGCCGCCGAATGATGCAAATTACGCCTCATGAATGTAAGAGTAGGACTCTCAAAGGAGACAGCGGTATAGACTGATCTTTTATCTAGCGCTTTTGACTATTGAAGGCATTCTCATTAGAAGACGCATCCCACACCCTTGTAATCCTGGAAAGGAAAACACAGTGTACAAGATATCTCGAGTTCTACCTTAGCAATAACATTAAAATTTTACAGTTATCTTCATTATAATATCTATCAGACATTGGCGATCGATTTTTTTTCATTTCCCATTATTCTGTTAAATATAAATAAAAAATTGACAAATTTTCTACAAAAATTCAGTCATTACATTTAAAATATCTGCCATTTTGTTAATTTTCACAAAAATTGGAATGTGGGATCGTCAATGCCTAGAGAATATATCACAGTTTATGACATTTTTAGGATTTTTGATGTAGGAATCCTGTAATTCCTGTACACCAATTGGCCATCTGGAAGAAAAGATATTCCGAGCAAAGACGACGAAAGGCATAAGAACAAATTATTTTTTAAATATTACAAGCATTTTTTTATAGTTCATAATACAGTACACTGAAATTCAAAATCTTATTAATATAAGATTAATATCAATCATTCACTTTTTTCTGTACTGTTGTTTAAAAATCTTATATTTTCGCTACTTGTTACAAACAAAAATATATGCGTGTGTATATAAATCGTAGAAGGAAATAAAAAATGTGAAGTTTACTGCTACACGTCATTGGATCAAAGTCCGTTTAACCGATGGATTTGATGTCAACATAACTATTAGATATTCGAACTGACAAATATCTGTAAACATTAGAGCTGATAATGTTTTTCGATCACTTTGAAGTTTAAATGAGTATCGGTCAACAATCGTGTATACATCGAGCACTCATTTATTTTTTGACAGGTATCGTTAACAATTAAATAAATACACTGCAATAGATCGTATTTTCGATGATATTCGAAATGTGAATTTTTTATATCGAAATAACTTACCGCAGATTCGAATCAATAATCTTTATAAAATTTTTAGGTTTCTGAGTGACAACACCCGCAATTCGAAGCATTTTGTCGTTGAAGAGAGAGAGCAGAAAACCGTTCAAAGTATTAGTCTCGAACTCGCGCAGCTAACTGATTAAATCATAGTGTACCTAAACTCACAGAAGTAAGGCAAGTCAAGGTTCTCGTGTCACTGTGTTTATTATAGATATGCAAGATTGCGAAAAATTAAACAATTTTATAAATTGCGTCTATTATATAACTATAAATATGTGTGTATACGTATATCTATGACCTATGACAAATGACAACATAAATAACTTATGGAGAGTACAACATATAACAACACATGTACTGTATAGGTATATAATACATATATATATACTGAACGCATACAAAACACATGTACCGAGCTCACAATTGCTCACAACTACTCACAAGAGCAGTGCTTCGATTCGGGGCACTATTTTTCGCGCATGCGCGGCCAAAACAGTAACGTATCTATAATGAGGTAGCAAAGCGGCCAGAGCCCTGTGGCAATTATATTGGCGGGACGAGTGATAATGATAGACGAGAGACGTGACGCGGAACGAGAGGTAAGTTATTATTAATGTTTTATTATACAATGGCAGTTAATAGTGGAGAAAGAGCTGCAAAGAGGAGTAATACTAGTCAAATAAAATATTTTGTTGTTTTATTATGTATTTTGCTTAGTTATTTTAGCACTTCTTCCCTTTCCCATCCTCAAAATAAAGAATAAGTTTGAATTATATTAAATTTCAATATTTCGTATGTATTCTGCGGGGTGCACAAGGTACCCGATTTTGTACGCTACTGAGGCCGTCTGTGGCTAAAATCGCCACGCATGCGCGAAAAATAGTGCCCCGAATCGAAGCACTGCACAAGAGTCACAATCACAAGCAGTGTCGCCAGTCGCCAGGTGGAGAAAATCGAGGGGAATACAGGGGAATACAAGTACATACCCCCTCTCTGATGACCAGTCACTATATACCAGAGGGCAGAGAGGATATGAGAGTATGAGACTCCGCCACCATCAGTGTGAGCGTGCTGCCTGGTGCTGCCCTCAACAAAGGCAGATTCAGGTATTCAGGTGGATTTAGGGTCCAGCCGCCAGCGCCAGCATTCTGACTTCGTTCTGCCCATGCCCAAAGTCCTGCGCCAACGGACGGCAGAACAAGTTACAGCTGCGCGTACAGACGCTCGTCCAAAATTGAGCCAATCCTGCCTTGAGCAGATCGGAGCCAGTCGGAGCGTAGCTGGATAAACAGCAATCAGCAATAAACAGTGATAAATCGCGGTGATTTTGCGATTTTACCCAGATTTTACCTATCATTCTAGGGAATCCTTACTAGGAATTTATGCATAGGGCATTACTGTGTATGTAAAACATTGCAGCTAACTTCAATCTGCTGCATTTACAGTTCATGGTTCATTTTAGTTCATATGATCAGTTCATACTGGTTCATACATCATACATGTGTAAATAACATTCTGTATATATCGAATAAATGAATAAAAATGTTACCTTACACAAAAATCTTTATAAATCATTTAAAAACGCAATCAGCAACACTATTGTCTAATCAATTTGATGTATTAGCACAACAAACTCGGGTAACGTTCTATTTTTATTCAAATAGTACCAATTCAAAAATGAATTTTATATATTTTTAGTGTACACAAATATATGAAATGCATGAAAATATAAACAATTTTCTATCATTTTGAGAGTATACATGAAAATTCACAATTGATAGATAAACGTTAATACAAAATATAAAATTATTTCAATGATTGACTTTTTTTCATATAAATTTTAATAATTTCCTTTTTCTCTTCTGTAGAATACGTACATTCTAAAAAGACGATATCCAGTACCGCTGCATAAGAAAAATCAAAAACCACCACCGCTAAAAAATAAGTATTTTATTTATGATCTTGTAGAAAACACAGTTAACAAAAAACAATTGAGCGTTAACTTAATTTTAGTAGAGAATGTAGAAGGTGTAGGTGTGAAAGGACAACAAATTTCAATGGTCTCCGACAAAGCTTACGAGAACCTGTTACTGCCAAAATTAGCTGTATATGCAACTCCTGAAAACATTGAAAAGTATTTGGTTAATCTGTCGAATAAGAAGACGAATCTAAAAGGTTTGGGGATTCTTACAAGAACAAAAAATCTACTATCTCAATTCTACTTACGAATGCAGATGTCAATGCATACACCATGGACAATAGAAAAATGGCATGTCAGAACAAGTTTTCGTAAATGTGGCATTATCGTTCCTGAAGATGCAATAACCATGCCGGAGAAAGAAATATCTGGACCAGACTTGTCCATTGAAAATAAAGAATTTTATGTCACTGTTAAAATTAACGGTCAAGAGGATATAAAAGTTAGATGTAAAATTGATCATTGGACTGCTAATCCAACAGAGAAAGTTTCACCTGGTTCACATATATGGGAATTGCCTAATACAGCGATTTTCCCAGAAGATCAACCAGTCTTAGATTCTCTTCCGAAGCACCGTTTATATAAAAACGAAAACAATGTTGAACAATAAGTATGCTACTTTAAATAAAATTTGACTTGAAAGTAATTAGCGTCTTGAGAGTATTATTGCATTATAAAAAACAATCCCAACGTGTAGATCATACATCTACGTAAATAATAAGAATTTTAATGATAAACTGTTTGTGTATGTTTTGTTTTTGTTGTGAGGTATAACTTTGTATTTATAATACATCAATTTGCACACGGCTTGAAAACCACAGATATATTAAAATAATACGTATATTAAAATCATATATCTGTGATTTTTAGCCTGTGTGCAAATTGATGTATTGAAAAGCCCAAAATTCGACTTAGAATATAAAAATTTTATGAATGAGCATCAAGAAAATTTTAAACCCCATTGAACTATATACATAAACATTATAAAAAAGCGGAAGCCGCAGCCTTTTGACTTGAAAGTATGTAATTAACATTTTGAGAGTATTAATTGCCTTGGAAAAAATAATTCTAAATATATACTTGCTGTTTCTTGCTACGTAAATAATAAGAATTTTAATGATAAATTGTTCGTGTTAGATATAACACAAAATAAATTGATGTATTGAAAGTTGAAAGGCCCAAAATTCGATATTAACGTTTGAAGAATATATAAAAATTTTATGAAGAAGCATAAACAAAATTTTAAACCCCATTAAACTATATACACAAACATATTATAGAAAAAACCGCAGCCGAAAGAAATTTTGTTAAGGAATTATTAATTCTTTTAGCATTATATCACGTAAAATATTACAAAGAATGAATCTTGTATATGTAAACAGATTTTTCATTTGAAAAATAATACATCCGTATTATTTTAAGCTCGCTTCTAGTGCAGCTACATATATATACTTATTCAATGTCTATTGTAAACACGGATTTACAATGGGCAATTAATAAATGAAATCTATATATAGTAAACTACTAAATAGGACTATTTACTCGATTTGGTTAACCTGATCTTTTCGATAATTTTCAATGATTTACACATAAATATTCTGTATAATGTTCCACTGCTGCAGTATTTAAATATGGACGATAAACATTTTGCATGGGATGAAATTTCTGATGCGCTAATTCTAGTAGAGTAATGAATAATTGAAATTTTACCTTAAAATTTTTATCAGTTCGGAAATTCAATTAACTCAATATTCCATTAAATCCTTTTTCATATTTCCATATAAGTGTGCAACAAAAAGAGGATGAACAAATTAAAAGGCATAAAGGACCATCCGTTCCTGTTCCGCGTTCATACGTTTATTGTCCACATGCATATTTAATTTTAAATTTTCGTGAAAGTCTAAATCAACGTGAAAAGGTAAACAATAAAAAGAAATAAGTAAGCAGAAGAGTAGCAATAAAATATTTCTTCTATTTTAGATAAAGTTTAGAAGACAATTCTTAAGGAAAATATCTCCGACCGAACCGAATGTTGTTATATTACAAGATATAAAAGATCTTGTACTATTTTTATTAGCAACTCCTGTTAGTCCACAGTTTATCAATTTCTTTCATTTGCCGATTGTGGACCGATTCTTAAGAGCTGCGATCATTTATTTCGGTTACTATGCGATGATATGGGAAGAACTAATGAAAGAACGTGCAGCTACTATGAAGAAAGCGCCGAATCCTTTAGCCCGAGGCTATAGATCTAGATATGCAAGCGATATACAAAATCTCCGTTGCATTGTAGGTAGAGAATACGCTGATTTAATAGTAGGTTGTCAAGACAGTATGCAGTATCACCATATGACTAGCGGAAAAAAGGGAACAACATCTTTAACTCAATCTCAAGGAGAAAAAGATTTGAGAATGTTCGAAGTATTAATTGGTATGACACAGCGTGTAATCTGGATAGCTTTACAACGTAAATATTTTAACTTGATTGGTAAGTTGATCTAGCAAGAAAGATTTTAATAAAATCTATTTATTCATCGAACATTTTAATAGAATAAAAATATTCATGTCAGAAATAGAATTACACAGATTATTTAGGAGCGAAGCGTACAACATAGCTATGAGACGGACTCCTAGTCATCTCGTTCCAAATATGTTGGAGGACGATACTGCAGTTTTACAAGGGACTAAAATACAAGAAAAGCGAAAGTTATTGAGAAACTCTCCGGTAATAGAAGAACTAACATACTCAAATTGTGATTTTCGTCTCCTGTCTTTAGGTATGTTGTTTTCCAATGTTCAGCTTTGTTTCTTTACGCTAAGCATCTTTAAATATGTACATTGTACAATGTAAGTACACTTCGTGAGAAGTAATCGTTTTTCAAAATCATATAGAACGTTACTGAAATGTTTTACCAGGTGTATCGGACCCTCATCTTTAAATATATTTCATTGAACAGGTATGGGAGGCGATGTTGCCGAAGAACGAATTCTATATTTACAAAATGCTTTGTTAACTAGAGAAGATAAATTATACGAATTAGATATTAAAATAGGGATTTTAGGAGACAACAGAGACAATTATGATCTAATGTTGATACCACTCGAAGAAGAAGAAACTTCTGACATTCAACTATCTGATAAAGGAACGTACGAAGTAGCAAAAAGTTTAAAGGATTCAGTACCATCAGATTCGGTAGGCTCTTTCGATAAATTTCCAGCCACTCTTTTAGGTAATGAAAAAGCCTAGAATGTTAGTGGTTCGTTGATACATTGCTTCATCTTTGGGCTGCCTGGGACCATTATTAGAAGCATAAAATTTTCGGATCAATCAGAGTGATAAGTTGACTGCGGAAGTTTATGCAATTTGCAATTTTTCGAGACGATTTTTAAGAAGGGAAAGGGGGAACCAAATAAAATATTATTTTATTTTCAGTGGTAATTTTCGGTGGCCTTTGTAGATCTGAAATATATCAAAATTTGACTAAAGTCTGTCGAAGGATATATTCTGACTTTTTTGAAAATTTTCAGAAGCCATATACATACTAAAATGCATAAAGATCCGCAATCTAGTGATAAGCCATAGAGTGCAACATACTTGTTAGCGGACTGCGGGTCTTTATGCGTTTATGGCTTCTAAAAATGTTCAAAATATGCTAGAATATAGAATTCCACAGAATTGAATACGATTTTTATTTATTTCAACTCTATAGAGGTTACTACCACCTAAAATAAGATTCTATTTGTTCCCACTTGCTTGAAATTTGCCTGCAAAAATTAAAAATTGCATAAACGCCCACAGTCTACTTATTAACTTTACCCTTAACGTAACAAAAAACTTGAAACAAGCATTTTTCTAATCCTTAGATATGTTTCTATAATCCCTACCTGAAATATCAGACAATTGAAATCCGTAATACAATTTTTTCTGTAAATTTTGTAACTTTTAAATGCCAAAGCAATACAAAATTTGAAAATAGGAAAAAAACAATCGGTCTATTACGTTTTAAGAATATCGTGGAACAAATATTGGAAAACTTATTTTCTAGAACAACGCGTTTACAATAATACTTTACATTTTGTATGGCTCCAAACATTCAAACTTTTACAATTCCGAGAACTAATCCAATTTCGAAACATTCTCTGAACTATAGGTATTGAGAAATATATGAGGAAAAGAAACTATATTCTTCTCTCAGCCTTCTTAATCTATGCAGATTGTAAAATATTGATGTTCTATATTTGTTTTTTAAATTGCAGGAAAAAACTATAGAAAGACGGAAACTACCATCAGTTCAAACTGAATACAAAGTAACTTCTGATTTCCCGATTAAGACAGGTGTTATTTCAACGGAAGGGTATGAAGCCAATCGTAAAGAAGCAAGAAAGAAATGGTACATAAGAGAAATTAAACGTCATCATACGCAAAGCGTTGACACATATTCTACAGCAACAGCATAAGTTATTGCACGAAAAGAGAGAAAAAAATCTCTTATTCAGTTGTTTAAATTTTATGATAAATCAAGTGGAACGAATATAATCTATCCATAATTATGCATTATATGTACATATATTAGGTATAGCTATATTTTCATAAAGCTGCGACAGCTACATGCTGCTGAATAATGCAAATTACGCCTCGTAAACGTAAAAATAGAATTTTTGAGGGCGATTGCGCCTTGCGGCCTAGATTGATATTTTATCTAGCGCTGGAAGACTACTGAAAAACACCATCGTTTGCATTATCGAGAAATGAGAAGGCGCATCCATCCCGCACCCTTGCAATCCTGCAGAAACGAGTCCACCCCCTTAAATAAATATACATACTACTGTAGTATTTGGGATAGAGTAAATTATTATGAGTCCTGTAACGTTACCCATAATTTTTATTATAAAAAAATATATGAGTATAAACAGAATAGAATACTGATGAGAATTTTTCAATTTTACGATATATTGTTAAATATAGACAGCACATGCATTCAAGAGAGAAGCGACACTTTGAAGGACTCGTGATTTGGGTGGATAAACTGAGTACAGTAAGACAATGTAAAAAATATGCTTATTATAATTGGTAATGCCTAATAATGAGTACTAATGCTGATATTTTACAAGGAGATACACATATAGGTACATTTGAAGCAATGCATTTTCATTTGACGATTAAATTCTGCATTGTTGTTTTTTTTATAAATAATCACTATGTCTACTTATTACCATTATTATCTATATCATAACAATATATGTGTACATTCATTTAATCCCAATATGGGTTAAATTGTAAATTATATTGTTTTTTGTTTTTCATTTACAAGGTGGCAAATTTACTGTTCATTTGCAATGGTTTACATTTAGCTAAAACATTCATTATTCAATGTATACTTCATTGCGACCTATTTATCATTGAATAAGTGACACGCGTGTATAATGAGGTACAAAAGTTAAAAGTACCTCGTCGCTTGTTGTATTTGGCACAGATACTTTGACAATAAAAACTAGATCTCACACGAATCTGTACAATATCTTGGTGTTACATATGAAATGCATTTCTTCTTTTACTTCTTTATCAGTTACTTATTTTATATACCCTATAAAGTGATTCAATGTATCTTTTATTTGATCTCCATTACGATATGTATTAAAATTATGATAATTTGAAATATATTGTGTACATTTTGCAGCGGTACGTTTACACAGACAACACTAGTATGTATCAAGTATCAACACTATAGCTATATCGCAATATTTTAAATGTCAAATGGCAGTAAGTCGTCCATACGAACGATCGACAAAGAGCAATCTAGTTTTACTCTCAGAATCTGTGCCTCATCAATTTTTGTTCTTAATCAATCTTATTGTTACTTACTAGAATTTCAGATACTAAAATAATGCACGGCGTGTCATCTTTTCTCATAGGCTGCAAGAGTTTCAAATGTGTTACAGTTACTAAAAATATCAAAAAATGAAACTATTTCGGCACTTCTTATTAATTTAAGGTTTTTTTAATCGTATATTACAGCTACCTATCACTGAACATTTACCTACATGATTATAATACAAAATGAAGAAAAATTATGAGATGGTGACGATGATTATGCGTATGTCAGTAAGATTATTTGCGATTATTTGCAGATTATTACAGCAGATAGATGATGAGAAAATGAATGACTATTTATATGTACATGTAGTTTCTTAAATTCAGTCATGTGCCCGTGCAACTGTATTTTATGCATACAATTTCTCTCAATGAAACGCAACTTATCAAAACAGTTTTAACGAACATTTTAATGTTCAAACGAAAAACTAAGTCACAGTTTTATCAAAACATGCATCAAATATAGCGTACTTGTACTTAATTCTTGGCTGAGATTATAAATAAATGTTCGTATTTCGTATCAACTTTTGTATCAACTGTAGCTTTCTCAGATTTCAAAACAATTGTTACCGACACTTGAAAATAAAAATTACATTTCTAATGATTATCGATCGTAAAGAAACTATAAATCGAATGTTAATGTGCAACATATGAACATCCACTAATTTGTTTATATTCGAATGTTTTGAAAATATTTACCAATATATCAATATGTCTTGCAAATGTGCCAGGGTGTTCGAAAATAAAATAAGTGCATTTTCTCAATGCAAATCATATAAGTTTAAACAAACTTATATGCCTAACTTAAATAATAAAACAATAAATAAAGAC
This sequence comes from Lasioglossum calceatum, assembly GCA_963966675.1. Lineage (NCBI taxonomy): Eukaryota > Metazoa > Arthropoda > Insecta > Hymenoptera > Halictidae > Lasioglossum > Lasioglossum calceatum. The sequence goes on from OZ016541.1 coordinate 20,593,951, forward strand.
GAATGTATGTACCCTGAAAAATTCAAGTATGTTACAACATAATAATGACTTTGCAAGGCTAATATATTCCTTTAAATTGTCATTAATTTCAGAATTAAAAGAAGATAGCCCAATAAATTGAATGAGACCGTGATTATTTGTTAGAAAATAAGAAAAATGGAATTTTCAGAACATATTAGGGAACATGCTATGCATTGGTATTGATGTATTTAATAAATGTTTATACTAAATTAATAACTTTACTATCTTTTTTCAGTTTCTGCATGTCAATCCCTGTCATTATGTCGAATTTATATAGCTACGTAATGAAAGTCAATAACACAATCTTACATATAGCGGCACAGACACAAACAGTATTTCTCTCTATAGTATAAGGAACACACGCGAACTCATTTTCAAAGAATTATATTATTAAAATAGACGACGCTACGAAGCAATATCTGACATAAGTTGTGCCAACAAAGCTGGCTCTAAAAGTCCATGTGTTTGCCCCATTCTTTCCAAATTTCGTACATCCTTATCTACCGCCTCCAGTGCCCGTTCCAATTCCTCTTCTTCTTCCCTTGATGGTTCGTACTCTCCATTTCTACTTTCTGTGAACACCATAAGAATTGTTACATTATCATTTACGAACAAAGCCATCGACAACAATTTATCCAAACTCTATTAATTACCAATGAACAAATCATTAAAAGCGTCAGCAGGTAAGTTGTTGAGCACATTGCCGAAGTCATGCTCTGCAGAATCCAAAGACGGAAATACTTCGTGATCCGCCAGGTCCACTTTAAGTCCACCTCCGAGACCGAGTCCTAATCCTAGATTTAAGTTAGAAGAATGCGAACTTCCTTGAGCTATCGAGTTCAAATTGTTCAAAGTGTTTGTTTGATTTTCACTAGAGTTGATTTGACTCAAGTACTGGTTCTCTTCGTGCATCAAACTGGAACTTTTGGTGTCGAGTTTGGTCGTCGGAGGCCGTTTTCGTTTCTTCGGCCTGGATTTCGGTTTAGGCCTAGGAATTGTCGGAGAGGATGGTTTCTTGCGAGCTTTCTTTGGTTTAGACTCTTGGGCTTTACGATGGTAGTTATCTCTTTTCCTTGCGTGTTCCGGGCATAAAGGTAATTCATGTGCAACATCAAACACAGGAATACAACACTGTGTATTATCACTAAACTTGGCAGTGCAATGTTCAAATAAGAGTTGATCTCCGTTCAGCATAATGTGACGAGAACAATAACGAGTGCAGGGCAAAGATATCTGTTGACATCCTTCGGCTCCACAGAGTCCACCGGCTAATAGCGGCCCATCCACCACTTTGCTCGTACTCGGAGAGTCGCTCAAAACTCTAGCGGTAGATGCAGGATCTTTGTAAGCAGCTTCCAGTAAACACCTAGTTTTATCACGCAACAGGCTCTCCGAATCGGTCCCACTTCTATGCAACTGAATCAATCGTCGTCTTAGCTGAGAACGCAGTTGAGAAAGACGCGCAGAACGATTTAACGACGTACTGGTTTCGCCGGAAAACCAATAGCGTTGATAGACTGTCATTTCGTCTCCACTAGAATCACTATCCGATATCTCATCCCCAGCTTTAGGATAATACAATAGGGTATGGTCCCGACTTTGTCTTCTAGATTTTAATCTTTGTAGGTTGTCAATATGACGCTGCTTCTGCTGAATCGCTTTAGCAAATTTATAATCTATATTTTCACCGTCACCACTGCCGCTGCCGCCACCACCACCAACACTATTCTCGATGTCTAATTCTACAGTACGATCGTGTATAGTTTTGTACTCTCCGTCGGCTATGGGTGTTATTCTTATTCTCTGTTTCATACATTTCCCTTTCGATGTAAGATTTTTACAACTTTGCATTACTTTCGGAGTCTTGGGTGAAATTATCGTAACATTTCTCCCAGTTGTTGTAAATGGCTCCGGTTCACTGAAAATGTAGGGATCGACATCCTGACGAGCCTCCGTTTTCAGTAAAGCCTTTAAGCGATCCGAAAACTTCAGTTTATTGTCCATGTTTGAGTTTTCGAATATAGGGACCTTCATTGATTACCGCTTCGCTCGGCTCCTGTTCCACCTGCATTCTCAAACCCTCCCAATCAACTTTCTTCCTATCTAGATAAAACTTAGTTCACGCCATGTGCCAAGATCCAAGTCCAGAGATAGTACTATTTTTCGAATTCATAATACTGAGAATACAAAAATAAAAAATTATTTTTATTGTATTATATCACAGCTCGGTAGTTTTGTATTCGAATCGGAAACATTGATACTTATTATACACGCGTCCAAGCGATGTAACTGATAAAAAGAATCTTTGCACAAAGTATATAATAAATTCTAAAATAGTTGCGTGCACTTATTTCTATAATATGCGAAAATATCGATATAACGTGCACTCGGCTATTTCTTTCATTTACACTTACACGCGTATATATACAAAAAAGAAAAACTCGGTTTTGTCATGGACTCTTGTTTCGATACAAAGATTAAAATTTGCTATGCTTTCATCTAGTGTCAAATCGTACGACGCTGCGCCTTACAAAACAGAAGAAGAAAAAGGTAGATTTGAATGTTGGACGATAAAATGTATTGTACGCTCTAAAAAGTGGAAATAATACTTTTAACAGTTAATAATATCCGTACGGATTAAAGCTATGTATCACTCGATGTTTCTATATTCATATACTTCCTATACATAATATATTGTGTATGAGATAATTACTAAAGGTCTCCTGGTTCAAGCAATAAGCGTAAACTTAGTCCATGGCTAGATCAGGGTAAAAACAATCCTTGCCTCGCATAGCAATTCGCATCAGACATATCCTATGCATGTTGTACGAGACACAGAAGCGTTGAACATTAACTCTAGGAGTTCTATCAATCCTTGACAAGTCGAAGCCATATTATAATATGCGTTTTATCTCTCAGTGTTGACATCAATACACGATGCTGGCTATCAACACTTTTTGGTTATGTTGACTCCTCATATAGACAATAAGACACTGTGCAAAATACTGTAATCAAGTTTGAATAATACAGTCATGAAAACTCGTCGGACGAGTCTTCTCGCATATTTCTACCCGTTAACAAGGGTAAACTTTCAATGAATACGCTCGCGAAGTTTTCTTTATGTACCCCAATGTTTCGTTTAGTTTAACCGAGGTTGGGACAATGCAGATTACTTCCAATAGTAATGGAGGTTGTTGTCCAATCAGGTGCAATCCGACCCTTTTCTTGGAAGATACACTCCAACAAGATTGAAGATTCACGCACAAATTCCAGCATTCATCGATAATAACATTAGAAAGACATGTCAGATGTAAGGGAAGCAAAATGGCGGACACTGCACACACGAACAGTTTCGGATGCGAAAAATCTTTGAATTCACTGTATTAACACTTTGAATTCGATGTACAAACATTTCACCTCCATTCTAAGCATCGACCAATTTCATATGATATTATATTAAACGAAATACTACTACGATTTCGGACATTATTCCCGTTAACGATTAGATTGATCCTCGACATTCACTTTGACATAACCTTTAGCTGTTTTACGTATGTCGCGAATTTCATTCACTTTGTTCTTGGTTTCTTCGTTATAAAATACTAAAAATGCGATCGGAAACATTATAAGCAAGTATTATTTAATTTCATCCTTCCAATGTTCATGTTAAATCGTTCATATATGGCAGAAGTTCACGATGTTGCATTGTATTCACAACTATATACATTTTATACTTAATTTCATAATTCTTTTATGTAAGAAATTAGACAATTTTACATCATATATAGAGAGACATGTATCGCATTATTTCAGAAAATTAACTGGTATGAAACATACATCATTTTTATTATTTACTATTATAATAAGAACTATATAGTATAATATATTATATTATATATATATATATATATATATATAAAAACTACCTATACCTACATATAATACGTATCCACTCTGTATATACGTAATGATTATAATTATATAGTATAAAAATAATATTGTAAATAGTAACTTTTTTATACAATAATTATAGCAAATATATATAATAGATTTTTAGCAAAAACAGTTTATCTTCTGTTCATTATTGGTGAAAGTTTTTTGTCCGTGAAACAAAATTCATAAATATAACACGCAGTTGTATATATACATAAAATAACATATCATTATCAAAAATGTAGCAAATATATATATATATATATATATATATATATATAGTGACATATCAAATAAAGGAGATAATTCATAACAAATTATAAAATAAATTATGTGTAAATAAAATATTTTTGGTATTATCTATACATATAAGGTAATACAATATAACACATACGACATATATACATGCAAAAATGATCTAAAACTGCAGATAATTTTAATGTTTTACAACCCTTCACAATTGTTGTTCTTTATATACATATTATTATTTTAAAATTTACTTTATATATGTCATTATTCAACCAATTAATTAATAAATTGTTGAATTAAATTTTGTGTTCGTATTGCAATGTGAACGACATTTAAATAATATACTGAAGTCTATATATATATATATATATATATTGAAAGATTGTTACCACCAATCAGCTGATTTTGACATTTAAAAGACTATAACCAGAGAGGATATGAGAGTGCTCACGCCCGGGTTTTCGATGCCACCGGTATAGTGCTGCCCCCACACAAAATCTTAGCCTGGATCAGATCCTACACCGATAGTAGAGCGGATTTCCTCCTCCCACTCTTAGCCTGGATCAGATCCTACACCGATAGTAGAGCGAACGGTTAGCCTGGTTCAGATCCTACACCGATAGTAGAGCGGATTTCCCCCTCCCACCACAGACGAGATATAGGAATAGACCGGACACCCAATGCATTTTGGTGTCCGTCGGTATCGGTGAACTAACGCCCCGGTACCGTCGGTATCGGTGCGCAAACGCCCCGTTACCATTCAGTGTCAACACCCAACGTTACCGATAAATCACATGTTTTGAGCATTTATTAGCAAGAAGAAAAAATTGTATACTCCATTCGCATTACGTGTATTCAATGCCTGTCGTTTTTTCCCGCATCTACCGATTTCGATGAAACTTTCACAGTGCATGTAATTGACACAGATCTACAAAATTTGTTTTTTAAATTTTCGATATAGGCCCACATAAAAAAGTTGAAAATGCGACTTTTAGTATTTTTTCAACAATTCCGATCAACTGCAATTTTTGAAAAAATTTCTTTTCGCATCCTGTAATAAACTAATTGCTCTAGCTTCCCAAAAAAGTTTAAATCGTATAGTACAATATTAAAATAGTTATCGTCTTCTTTAGAGTGCCTTTAAATTTTTGTCCACTACTGGAATGTGCATATTGCATCAGGACGTACACCGTACGCCATACGTCGTTCTTCCGCATACGATAGATCGTGAGGACCTACACCGTACGCCCTTCGGGTCGGAAGGGTTAATATTGTTGCGTATGCAAAATTCTCTCGTTTATCTTACAATTAGTACATACACAAGTTCTCGGCATAACGTAAGGAGATTTCTTTCTTATTAGCGTATTCTCTCTCTTTACGGCGAGCGGGCAGAAGAGAGCCTCTTCGCGATTGCACTCTCCGATGATCTTCGTATGTGTTGAAAACTCGTAATCGGACAACGTTGCGTACTTTAGACTTGACGACGCTGTAGACATACCGTTCGCAGATATTTTTGCTACAAAAAAGGTCATTCATTGGGTTTTATTATATTATCGTGCAAACCATAGGGCCTCCTGGCTACATTTGCTACGGGCCCCGCGCTGGATTAATCCGGCACTGGCTGTAGAAGTTTTACCAGTCGAACCCGAGTCGGATTGGTTCTAGTTCTCGAATTCACCGTTCTCAATGCGTAGAGGACGCTGAAATCACTGGCATTTTAAGGTGCCGGTACTACAGATTCCTATGGACACCAAGTCCCATAAGGTGCCAGGTCTATTCCTATATCTCGTCTGTGGTTATATCGCACGAAGCCATCTCGTCGGTGAAGAAGCATTTATTGAAGCTAGTTCTGATTTATGCCACAGGCTAGTAAAGGTTCTGCTTCATGCTAAAACGGTGTGGTCTCTGTTTCGTGGTAAAAGTGGGCTCTATCCTCGGTGTAGGAGCTGTTCCGTGCTAAGCGTGAGCGTGCCAAAAAGTGGTGGCAAGTCAGACCCGGGCGTGAGCCATATCCTCTCTGCTATAACCTATTCGCGTCGAAGTATATTGTGAAGACCACCTGTTGCTGTGTACATTTCGTTTGTTCTGCATAGTTTTAACTATTATTATTATTAAAATTAATTGTAACAATTGTAAAATTACTTTAGTATTTACGTAACAGTATATCATGTTTTATTGCATGATTAGGATAATTGGAAAGAAAGAATAATAGATATATTATATATACGGAAAAGTGTATTTTTTCTGTATATATTATGATATTACACATTTAATATACTTACCATATGTTACATATTAAATATATTGTGACTTGACATTATATTGTGTCGAAAATTGTAATGTTTAATATATATATATATATATATTACTGACACGATTATCATTTTCTCAATTTTATACAGAAGGTATACAGTATACAATAACGTATTTAACAATAAATCGTACAACGTTCATTCAATTATATTTTTCTCTTATTCTTTTTATAATTAAATATACACAATGACTATGTACACAACTACTTTGTGCACTTAACATTGCTTCAGCTATAATTCTGTAATTGCGTATGAACACATACATCCATTAAAATTAGTAACTGTGTGTCACGTAATATACACATCAATAGTAAAAAACGTACTTCGTAGAATCAATACTATAAATGTATACATATACAATCAAAATGAACATATAAAATAAAATATATTATTTTTCAAGAAAACTAAATGAGCAATAAACGATTAAATATCGTAAGCAAGAAAAGATATACATTTAAAATTACATCAATTTGCTTTTTACATTCTCAAGTTCTTTATACAGAAAATGAAAGTAAACGTTTGAATAATATACTTGCACAAGTATATATATATATATGTTTTTTAAATGACAAGACTCTTATTGTAAATGTTCAACAAGTACCATACAATAAACTGTGTATACATAACACATTTTCAATCCCTTTGACCTCGCTAGCTAAATATTTAATAAATGTTCCTTTTCATTTTGACTGGTGAACTTTACTTGAAGCTTATTATGTGTTACACGAATATTAACTAAAGTTTGATCATGTATCTTTTTTAATAACTGTATGTAAGTACTTGTAAAGTATTTATGGCGACAACGATTGACACAGAAGTAAATGAAGCTGCAAATAATTGTTAAGTACACCGAAATTTCAGATGTAACAGGAAAGATATAACTGGCTAAGGTCATAAATAATGTCATGTATTGTGATATAGAGAAATTATGCCTATTTTTTTACAAACGATATGCAAGATAATTGTGTAATAGTTAATATTTAGAAATCCTGAAAATTCAACAACAAATAAGCATAGTTTTGGTAAGAAAAAAATCAAAGGTATGATCCCTTTCTTCTTATATTATTGTTTACAAAAAAACAATCTTTCCAATTGTTTTGAATGTTGGAAATTCTTTCTTTTTTAATTCTATTTTTTCGATCGATTCGATTTGTAATGATAACAAATTCTTAGTTTGAGGTATAGTTTGTGGTAGATCCAAGGGACGGTAATTCTTTTTTTTTATTACAAAAGTTGTATTTGAAAACTGTTATGAATTAGATAATAAATGTTTGTTACGTAGTTCTTCGTTGAAGTTTCTGTCCTTTAATAATAGTCGGCCGGCCTTTTATGTAACCTTTCTTGCGACGTGGTGTCTGAAACATTAATATCCAACCCCACACAACTTCAACTACGTTTCAAGGTCACGCAATGTTTTATTTTATAAAATGTAAAACGATACGATTCACATTCCGAAACACAAAACCTTATGCTATCTTTGCTTTACATCATAGGAACTAAGGAACTCACCTTTTTGCTGATGTATGAATTGGTGTTACGTGCAACAACTCGCTTAGATACTGGAATACTAGGTCTATTAAACTCGTTCGGTTTTTTCACCCTGAAAATTATACTTCAATAATGCGTGCACATAATTGATATAATTAGACTGCGGATGTTTATGCAATCTTCAATTTTTATAGATAAATCTCGAGGAAGTGGAATCAAATAAAATACGATTTCTAGTGAAATCCAAAATAAATAGAAATTAGTTTCTAACTAAATTCTATTGACTTTTATATTCTAGCATTTTTTGAAAATTTAATTTATATAACCTTCAGTTACTCGCACACCACTTTCTAAATAGTACATAATTGGTTACATTTCACCTCACTGAAATGAGAATGCATTAATGCACGTGTATTTAAATGCATAAAGATCCGCAGTTTATTGATAATATACGGCTATTGGGGTGGTGTTAAGTGTAACGGACGTCCCGATTTTGCAGGCATTTCTGCCAGTATAATAAGAAAGTGCTTCGAATAAAAAATCATGAGTATTCAGTTTGTCAAGAAACTGCAAAGATAAAGAAAGCAAAATTTCGATTTCTACCATAAAAGAATAGAGCTTATACCTTCAGTTTCTTAAATGATACCGTATTACTATTTCCATGTAGTATTTTAGGAGACGAATTAAATGATATACAATAACGGTATCGTATATTCAACAGATTCGTCTGAATCGCGTGTAACTTCATATAAATAACGAAGGTGACATAAAAAAAAGTAATATTTTCAGAATTTTCTTACGCTACTAGAAGTATTTAAAATATTCGAAAACATCATGACGACCATTATGTTGCCGAACACCCTGCAACACCCTGTATAAATCTTACTCTTATCGTCATACTATTACCTGTAAATCCTAACAAGCCAGTGTTCAGTGGTATAAGCTTCTTCCAGATACGTTAATTGGAAATTCTTATACCCTATTTCTGCATTACGTGTACGATCATATCCATAAGGAGACCGATAATCGATCTTAACTTCTCCAAATCGGTAATAACATAACTTGTACATTAATGAATTCAAAAGGGTTGGCGATCCCTCAGAATTTACACGAAACTCTCCTTTCTCAGTGAAATAATCACTTTCCCGAATGTCCTGCGGGTATTCACCTTCAGCAATTCGTACCATCCAAAGGAACTTATTGACATCATCACCAGAATATCCAATCATTCCTCCAAAAATAACTAATACATAATCTACATCTAGAGAGGTCATAATTTCATAGGCAGCACTTTCATTTGAGCTCATTGCTTTTCCGACCAGAGCTATATGAGAGTTATTCCAAGTATTATTGTCCACAAGTGTAGTTCTGAAACAACATAAAAAGGAATGTTACTGCAACAGCATGTTCTGCAAAGATACAGTAATCCTGCGATCTAATTCTAAGCCAATTCTCGGTTCTCTCCTGTGACAGAGATCGTGAAGGAATAATAGTTCTTTGTGGCCGTGCCTAGTGCAATAATGAAACTTCATTATCTTTTATATATTTTTCATGAAATTTTACCAATATATTTGCGACATTTTTCTGATTAAAATGACACCAAACAAGATGCAATTCTTCGACCCATATTTACTGTACATGTGAAGCATAATTTATAATTGACAGCGGATTTTATGCGTTCATGACAAAAATAAGTAAGCGTAATTTAAAACAGTGAAAACATTAGAAGAATTTATAAATACTGTTATATTATTTTCAACCTATTGAACGTATTAAAAGAGCAAACAAATTTCTATTTCGTTCCAGTTTGTTGCCACTTGGGTTGAAAATGTTTATTTTGCATAGAGATCCACTGTCTATTTATAATTTATCATATACAGAAAAGAAGAAAATTGAAAATTAAAAAGTCGGCGACCGAGACAGCTTGAGCTTCTTGGCCCCTCGTGAAGTATACCCCACACCCAGTAGAAGGGGTAGGCGAACTGACTTACATTAGATCGCAAAGCTCCGTCGCGCTTAGATCGCGGGATTACTGTATACGTAATAACTAGACTGCGGATCTTTATGCAAAATAAAAATTGTCTTCATCAATTGCAGGACACAGAAGCTATTTACGGGCGTTCTTAAATTGTCTTAATGTTTGTACTGTTTTAAATTACATCCACAGATTTTTGTTATAATTGCATAAATTCCGTAGTCTAGTAATAACAACGTTCTTTTGTTATTTTGTTAGTACCTATTAGCCATTCCAGCAATTTGATAACCATAATCCCACCAACTCATAACTCTGGCATCAATAGGTGTATTTTGTGCCAACCAGTAGTAAGCTTCTCTGAAATCATCCAATATGGCTCTTCCGCCATCATTGCTGTACGTTGCCAAAACAATTGAAGGACTCGAATATGCATTATTTGTAACCCAAGTACAATGTAACGTAAACATCATCATCAATATAAATGCGCCAAAGACAACTCCGTTTCGTAGATTAATACCTAATCCATCACCATTTCCTCTAGGTCGTTCATGTTTCATTCTACGAAGTTTACCAGCCTTGTCGTACAATGCTCTACCAGGGCTTCTCTCTCTTTCTTCCTCGCTTTCTTCTTCGCTTGCATTGCTGCTTCGATCAGTTCTTTCGCTATCTTCCTCTTTAAAGAATAATTCAAGAAGATCGCTGAATGCTACACCAGCCAGCATGCATACTATGGGTGTCAAAGTGAGCATAAGCCTCACCATCACTCCAGCAAAGTATACAGCGCTTATAGCATATAAAACAACTGTAAAAGAATGATCAGTATTGAAATTAGTTTACACGTGACAAAAGCAGTGGCGTGACTAGGGGAGTGCTAGCGGTCTGCATCGTAGAAACATAAAAATTACATTTCTTTCAATTTTAGAGCAGTATGTCCTTATTAGAATGACCATTTCTTGTTAGTTGAGAAACTTGAGATGGGTGCTCTACGTGGATCCTAATTTGTCGATTCATATAATAGTAATTATGTAGTTGTTATATTTTGTAATATTAAAAATTGTTGGAAAATTGTAAAAATTGAAGATGTCAATATATGTATGATTTCTCCTTTATTAAAATTATTAAGGGAAGAAACAACATTCAACTTAGTTTCTAGTTGTTGCAATCGATGCAAACAACTTTTATTTTGCATAAAGATGTGCAGTCTAGTGTATATTGAGGGAAAACGGGTGACACCGATACTAGAAACGCCACTTACAGAAGTATTGTATCATAAAAACTTACCAAAAACACGCTCATCGTTAATATGCTTAATGCAGTACCAAAGCCCAACAGGGAATGTGGTAACGAGAATATGCAAGTCAAAGAGGAAGCTAAACCATGTTGTAGGTTGATGTTCAGATACAGATGCTATTATTGGAATGTGTATTTTTGCATAGCCAGTATCCCACAATGAATAAAATCTTCCGCTCCAGGGTGCAACAATACCAGCGTAAGTTAAACAGACCAGAATCACAAGAAGAAGACCAGCCGTTACCGCAACTATTCCTCCAAAGTACTTCATTTCAGATTTAGTAAGTACAGTTCTCAAATATCTATAAATGATCGGAGAAAAAATGTGAATATAGTTAATATATTTCTCGTGTTACTGTTATAGAACAAATGAAATGTACCTGAGAGTTGCTACGAATATTAATAAACCAAACACACCCCCTGCAGCCATATGCTCTGATGTTCTTATAGGTTGAAAACCGACGAATGGTATTTGCATACTTAACAGAAGTCCCAGTACATAAAATGTAGTGTAACTAGTGAATAGACGACTACTAAATCGGTTCATAACTAATAGTGCGAAAACATGGAATGGAATTAAATTAATGATAAAAACATAGCCACCCCATGCGGATACCATATAAAAGTAGGATAGAGCAGTCATCGAAGCCCAGAAAATCGAACCAGTTTTAACTGACTTAACCCACAGATAATATGTAATTTGCAATGCGAAAATAGCTATGCCTTCATTGTCGTAGCTTCCAGCTACAGATCTGGAAATGTAGCCGGGTACAATTGCAATGAAGCATGCCGCGAATAAACCAGCCCCTGCGCTCCATATTTCTTTCGTTAATAAGTACGTAGAAATGGCAGTAAGGCCACTAAAAATTGGAGCTAGGAATACACAAATGTCTCGTATATGCACCGGAATATTTAACGAATGTAATAGATAATGGATCGATCCGGAAGTGATCATTAATCCAGGGTAGACGGTTCCGCCGACAATACGACCCAGCGGGTACCATGCTCTCTCATCGAACCAGTTCAAGAAATTATAAAATCCATGTTGCACCATATACGCCGTTGCTCTGTAGTTAAACCTGGATTAACAAAAATGTTTTAGAACTATACAGATTAACCATTACGCTATGTAGTACGATATGATTTAACACGTTTCGTGCCAAACCGTTTATGCTCAACTTACAAACAAACTTATGTGCTTTGTTAACGTCTCATTCTTTCAGTGGAAACATATTCTACACAGTCTATAAACTTGCTATAAAATACATGTTTTTAGCATATTAAATAAATGAATGGAAAATTTTAACATGTACCATCGGTGGTGCATGTGGCACGGAACATGTTAAATTGCAACTGTTTTATTAAAATAACAATGATATTACAACGGTCTCGTGGTGAAAGATCAAACGAGGATCGTTAAATGAAATTATGGTAAAATATGCGATAATATACATACCAAGGATCGAATTCGTGTATGATACTTTCGAAACGTATTACTGCGAAGAGCCGAGAGGCGAATCCTGAGATCCATGCTAGCAGCAAAACAGTGAATGTAATGAGGGAACTAAGTACTGCGGCATTCGATAACGTAGAAGTTTTCATTTGCTTCGATGTGGTTTTCTTATCGGGGAACATATCTTTTCTGGTATTTGTCGTGGACGATCTATTTGGCAACATATTTTCTTGAAATTTACGAACGTAATGAGAAATATTTCCGTCAGCTTTTACCAAATATTCGCCAGAAACATATTTACGTTTGTTTCCATCCGGCACGTTGCAAATCAAGCAGCCAGCAACAAATTACCAAATTGCTAAGCCTAGGCTAGGAGGCTAAGACACGTCAAACGCCGGCTACGTGTTAACTATGACTTCAACACCGACCGCCGACCAGTCGTTCTCACTCGCATAAGAAATTCGACAGAGGAACGGTACGTTCAAATATGTGCTTACGCTCGATACGGAGTGTACCAAGGCACCGATTGGTTTCGTTAACAAAACATCAAACGAGAAATAGTTTGTCTGCCAATGAGATTTAATTCCGTGACAATTTCATTTCCATCATCGAGTGTATGATCTATATACATCTATATAGATAGAGACGTATAACCCGACGTGAAAACAGAGCGAGTTTTCATGCAAACGTCATATCCGGATAAATTGACTTATTATTTATTATATATATATAGTCCCTAAAGGGGCCTGGGCCTATTCACCAATTCACCCATCACCATCACCATCCAGCCATCCATCATGTTGCGCAACAATGCCTATTATTGAAAACAAACAGTTTTGGCTGGAATTTATTGAAGCGTATCGCGAATTACCAGCACTGTGGAAAGTAAAAAGTGACTCCTACAGAAACCGTAATTTGAAAACTAAGGGCTACAATGTTCTGATAGAAAAACTTAGAAGTATTCTACCTGAAGCAAATAGGGAAGTTGTAAAGAAGAAAATAAATGCTTTACGGACTAACTACCGAAGAGAGCTGAAAAAAATTAAAGACTCTAGTCGGTCTGGTACCGGAACTGATGAGATCTATGTGCCCACACTATGGTACTTCAACGACATTGATTTTTTAAGAGACCAAGAAACAGCTGTTGCAGAAACTTCCACTTTAAACTACAATAATTCTGAAGATGAGGATAGTGACAATAATGAAACAACATCCCCACAAGTGGGTACATTTTTATTATTTTTGTATTATTAGAATATGCAATCTAGGTCTAGTAGGTTACAAAATTCAAAATATGTTAATTTAATAAGAGATCGCGCACATGTGTAAACAAACAATTGATGATGAATGATGAAAATTCCACTTTCGCGAAAACTCTAAAGATATTTGTTTCCAGCCATGTACGTCCTGAGGAATCTGTAACAAAAATGTTTTGTTTGTTTAGTTATCTTTAATCTATTGTAAATGTAATGTATAGTATTTATTTTCTATTTAGGAAGACACTCCATCTCGTAAAAGGCGAGCTGTATTAGATGATACTCTACAACAAAAAATTGTCAGGAAAACTAAAATAGTGCAAGATGAACAAAATGAACTTCTTTCTCTCGCCTGCAACCGATTGCGATCAAGCAATGATGATGCAGATATTCTGGGTAAAGCTTGGGCATTGGACTATAAGCAACTGAAACCTGATCAGCAACTTTTTGCTAAGAAGGCTATTAATGACATACTATTTGAAGGTCGTTTGGGCACATTGCATCGATATTCAGTAGTCATTAATGACCCCCAGACTTCAAGATCAATTCAACCACATTTAAATATTAAGTGCGAGTAATTAAAAAAGTTAAAGAAGATATGCAATTTCGAAAATGAAATATTTTTCTTTTAACAATCTGAAACACGAAATGAAATATTTTACTTTTTGTGTTGTTATTAATACTCTGAGAGACCGCATTACTTTATGGGTGATTTAATATTTCTTATTTTAGTAATAATTTGAAGAAATGGTACTTGATGTAAGAAACTATATCATTTGTCACATTTTCGTTTTATATTTTGTTTGACTGCAGCTATTTGCATACAATAACAAAGTGCAACGTTCCAAATTTGCATCTGTTAGGGGTGCTCCTTCGAGGAAACAGAATCAGTCCAGCAAAGCTAAAAAGCTGTATTGTTTACTTGTATACAAAAATGTTGTATTGTAAAAATTATGTTCTCATATACATATTTGTATTTTGTAATACTTTCACCATCGCACGAATATTGAAATATAATTCTGATTCTGTAATGTTTGTATGACTACTATCATTTGTTTCTTTTTCCATAAAGGAAAAAAAGTCATCTACTTCTCTGTTTTGTGAAAATGAAAGTATAATCGAAACAGTGACTTTGAATTTGGATTTGCCATTTGTTTCTTTGATAAAAGTATATCTGAATCCATTATAATTTTCATTTTGGGTGGCTAACAGTGACACGTATATATATAATCGCTTGCATGTTCACAAAAATCGAATACATGATGAAATCGAGATTTCAAACTTGATAGTACCTAAATGAAGTCTCAAAGGTTCGCAATATTTGATGGTACACTCCCGTTCATAAATCACCGAACACTTATTCAAATTTGGATGCAGACGATTTATGAAATAAAAATGGTACTTACTAATTTTTTCTAATGTAGAGAATGTGTAAATCAAATCTGACTATTTTTAAATAAATAATATTATTTAAAATACTATTTTACCCAGCTCTGGATGTAAGGAAAATGTAAGATTAAATATAAAAATTCGATCGATCTTTTTAAACTTACGCATTTTTGTTTATCCTTTTCGTATAATGCATGATTTTCTAAAAATTTGACATACCCTGTAAGCAAAAATCCGGTTTTTTTGGACGGCTGCTGCGTCTGCATTGGTCCGCGGTCCGCATACTTATATACTTATGCCGGCAGCACGATCTGCACGATGGCACCGTCGGTGCCGCACCGAAAGCGGGCACGCTGCCCCGGTTCAGGGGGCAGCACGGTCGCATTAACACAAACATAACATTTACATGTGTGCACTAATGTGGCAGATGTCGGTAAAGTAAATTTTTATTGTACGAACGTGTAGCAGTCTACCTTTTTACCGACATCTGCCACATTAGTGCACACATTTAAATGTTGTGTCTGTGTTAGTGCGACCTGTCGTGTGTATATATAGGCATTCGCCACATTAGTGCGACCGTGCTGCCCCCTGAACCGGGGCAGCGTGCCCGCTTTCGGTATTTTTATTTTGAAAATAAAATCGTTTCGATGTATTTATTTCTTTCAAGAATATGAATTATGTCTTTCAGACATCGGCTAAGGCACGAGCTAAAATTTTTCAAAAATCATCGATTTATGTACGTAGTTTCTTTATTATAGCGTAACAATCACTAATATATTAGTGGTAACAATACAAGTCATATATATGTAGATTAAAAATATTCGTGTGTCGTGTATGCTGGTGCTGGTGTATGCTGAATGATGCTGAATACTGAATAGGAACATTAGGAACGGTCAAGGCGAAATATTTGATATACCCTAATATAAAGTACAAAATTTCTAATGTTCACTACTAAGGAGCGACTTATAAAACGTACTGGAAAGAATGCTATTGGTCGTTACGAATTTTTGAAACTGTTAGCTACGGAATTTAAAACGACTAAATCTAAAGGTAAAGTGTGTATAAAACAAGGTTATACGACGGTTCATGATCACAATATTATTGGTTTTACAGAAGCTAAAGAACAAGTATTGGCAAATCTTGCGAATTTTGCTTATGATCCCATTAACTATGGATATATAAGACAACTTCAAATAATTGATTTATTCCTTTATGCCTTATCAGAAGACAATGTAAAGTTAGTATGTTTCGCAGCAGGAGGTATTTGTAATTTGTGTGTTGGTAAGTATTTATTTATTTATTTATAAAAGTAATACTAATAATGGTAAATGATTAATAGAAAGTTGTTTTCTAGATCCAATAAATAAGTTGTATATTTTGCGTAATCGAGGCATTCAATTATTAACATCCCTTCTTTCTTCGGAAGACGAAGATATCTTGCTTTCGATAATTGCTTGTTTAATATATTTAAATACACCCGAAGCAAAAGATCAAATAACGAGAGATATAATTGACAATATATCCGAATTGTCTTTGAATCATCAAAGTAATCGTGTGAAAAACTTGGCAATTGTGTTTCTGAACGATCATTCGAAAACAATAATCGAACCTAAAGATACATGAAATATATTTTTCATTGTACACATAATAGAAATTGTAGCAATCTGAAAATGAAGCTGACAAAGACAGTTTTAGAGTTTTTAAAAAAATATTGTACAGGGACTGATTTAGCCAACTCGATGAAAGGTTTGAGAGATGTGAAAACTGCGAATGAAATATCAGTTTTCAGAACAATTACAAACGACGATATACTAAATTTCTCAAAATTAACTAACGATTACAATACGGTACATGCTGGCTCTGCGAATAATCTCGTACACGGTGCCTTTCTTAATGGCTTAGTATCCGGTGTACTCGGTACAAAAATACCAGGCCCAGGAACAATAGTAGTACAACAAAATATCGCATACCCAAACCCATGTTACGCAGAAGATAAAGTAGAAATCAAAGTGCAGATACTTTTTAGGAGGAAGATCATTAAATGCGAGTATGTTTGTATTGCAAATGGAGAGAAGATAGTTTTGAAAGGAGATGCGAAACTCATAAAAAAATCATGAAACGTTAGTGCACTCATGGTCATTGTACATACATACAACATTTTGGATTAATGTTCTTTTCGCTTCAATCCTGTGAATCGTTTCCTCTGTGCAACTTTTAAATAAACAATAATAGAGTTGGTCATTAATTCATTAAAATGTTTGATTAGTTGTCACGATTACTGTTTGTGAATATCAATCATTAATTACTTACGATCATTAATTTTTAATTAATTTAATCGAGATGGAATCAAAACTCTATTTGATATGTTTTACAATGAAGAAATAACATCGATGAATAAATATCCAGTAACAAGTGTTACAACAATTTGTACTACATAGTACGATCTCGATCATTGTTATTAAAAAAATAAAACGATCTTCTTTGTTCTATTTATTTACATTTCTAGATTGTACGTCTGTTTATAAATAAAGAGCCAATTATTTTGTGTAAAGAATGATTGCAAGACACCCACAAAATATTGCTGATATATGCATACGAGGTTTGACCCATTTTAATTGCTGACACAACGAAACATGTACCTTTAATATCAACTGCAGTCGCTGGTTAACTTTCATTTAGTATTCGCAAGTGCTTTCTCTAATTCTGCTGCATTAACATAAAAATCAAATAAAAAGTTCAGCACTGTGAACAAATATTTTCTTAAAAACAAAAAATGTATTACACGCATATACTACTGGTAGTTTGCCTTGGATCTGTACTGGCAAATGATCAAAGAAAATCAGATGTTTTAAACAACACTCTTAAAGTGGAAACTACTGAATCTCCTTTCGGTTGTGTTTGTGGAATTTTCTTAAGCAGTCAATTTAAGAAGGGTAGTAAGAATCAACCTAATGGAAATCCTGCTCTTATCCATGATCAACCTGGAATATTTCCCTGTACTCCAGGAGGAAATAGACAATGCACAAATAAATGTTTAGACACTGTAAGTAAACTTATAGAAACATATTTATTCTTTATTTCGTTGTGCAAATGATTGCATCTCGTTACAGATTATTAAGTACCTTCCGAATAGTCCTACAATATTGTGCGGTTCACTAGAACGTGACTGCCATAAAGAGAGAGTAAGTATTATATACATATTACATATATATGTATATATAGATACGTTATTTTCAGAATAAAAAATAATTAAATATGCTTCTATAACAGGCTCATTTATTTATTAAAAACTGTAAACATGAGTGGATTAATACGAACTTGTCTGCTGGAAGAGAATATTGCTGTAAAAATGGAGCACCATACAAATGTCCGATATATTAAAATATGTGTAACGGATTTTGTAACTTTTTTATTTTTATATGTTAGTGAATATGAAACTCTTTTTATTCAATAAATTATATTTTTGCTTGCCCTCAAATTGTCCACTTGAACGTCCCGCTTCTTGTCCAAAAATAGCTTCAAGATCGTCACCTACACTCCACATAGAATCAAAGGAATCCCGGATAAATATCTGAAATGGTCATTCTATAATTAGACTTTCAGAGATGTGAAACTGTTTTCTACTTTGTGCATCACAAAACAGAAATATTTTTCATCGTCAAGGATTACCATTTATTAATTGACATGTCGTGCAGAAGTTTGTTCTTTGATTTTGATCGGTGCTAATAGGTCAAGTTCAAGCATAACCCTAATAACAATATAGATGACAATGTTAAATTTAAATTGATCAGTTTAATCTCATGCCTTGTAAACTTGAATCGATAGTTACTACCTAGTCTTTAGAATCATTTGACTTTTATTGACGCAAAATGAGAAAGAGCCATTGTTATTTTGAATGATCACAAAATAATTTTAAATTGCAACATCTAGCAAGAATGAAGCACAATAAAGTCTTACTCTGACAAATAGTGAATAGTTTGTGTTAAACATTTTGTAATCAAGGAATTAGAAAAAATATGTGTGCACGACTATTAGCGTGTCCTTTATGCTCTCAACCAGGATTCTTAACATTGGATGCACTGCGAACAGGATTAATAAGTGTAGCAACTCGACCTCTCTCATGCCCAGTATGTAATGAAATATTGCTTGGTATCGATAAACTGACCATTCATTTGTTTAGTCACACTATCAATTTACATGGCAACAATACAGTGGAACCTTTGAAACATACAAATGTTTTTCTGAACAATAACAATTCAGGAACAGTACATAATTTACAAAATATAAGTTTTCACGATTGGAATGTATGCAAGGCACAAACTGCAGATTTAAAATCCTCTAAAAATGTACAAACTACAGAAAATGAAATTCCAATTTTGAATTCAAGAGTTTCTATGCAAGAACAAAGTTTGCCTCAAAATAATACATCTCAAGTTGCATTTCTACCGAATTCGATTTGCAAAAGTGAAGGAATAAATGCGATTCACAAACCACATGAAAATGATAAAATAATGCCAAAAGTGAACAAAGAAATAATACAAGAAACGATGGGAGTAAATTACGCCACACAGAATTATGTTACAAACAATATTAAACACGCGAACGCTGTTCAAGATCATGCTCAAAGAGAAGATATACAAAATTTCAAGCAATGGACTGGGAATCAACATTGCGAGGAACAAACCTCTATAAATGAGAATATAAGAACAGAAATTAAAGAACCTTGTAGAACTAAACAAAACTACAATGAGCAAATAACATCGGTGAATAAATATCCAGTAACAAGTGTTACAACAATTTGTACTAATACTGCGGTGGAAAGGTATAACAATGAAAAGAATGAACAAGACAATTCGTTAATTACATGTAACGAAAACCAGTCTGAAATTTTGGAGAACGGGCAAATATTGTCCGAACTGAAACAAATTAAACCGTCGCCAACAAAGGAAAAGATCGAACGTTGTAATATATGTGGCTTTCACTTTCCTGACTATAACATTTTACTTTTACACAAACAGTTAGTGCACATGATCAATGAGAAAAATTTGAACGTCATTCCTGAAAATTTTCTTAAAAGTTATTCGTGCCATTTGTGTTCTAAAATATTTAAAATGCGTGGTAGTTTAATGGTTCATATGAGGGTAGCGCATATGGGATATAATTTAGGTACATTGTTGATATTATATACATATCGTATTTGTTGCGTATTAACTAGAAATATTTTTAGGTTCCTTAGCTAAAGGTGGACAAGTGGAACTCATATTTAATGAGAATAAATACAATTGTCCGACGTGCGGAAAAGTATTTAAAAAGGTACGACAATTATTTTACGCAATTCTTGAAAGTAAAGATACGCTTATTGTTCTAGGAGCAACATGTAATACAGCATTTAAAAACTCACGAAGCAAAGCAATGGGAATGCGATGTATGCAGTAAAATGTTCACAACGAAATATTTTTTGAAAAAGCACAAAAGATTGCATTCGGGAGAAATGCCTTATAAATGTAATATATGTAACAAGACATTCACTTTCCAGCAATCGTACCACAAACACAGATTATATCACAAAGATGATAAACCACATACGTGCGCAACTTGTGGCAGGTCATTTAAAGAGCTATCTACTTTGCATAATCATGAAAGAATTCATACCGGGGAAAAACCTTTT
This sequence comes from Lasioglossum calceatum, assembly GCA_963966675.1. Classification (NCBI taxonomy): domain Eukaryota; kingdom Metazoa; phylum Arthropoda; class Insecta; order Hymenoptera; family Halictidae; genus Lasioglossum; species Lasioglossum calceatum. The sequence continues at coordinate 20,614,985 of OZ016541.1, forward strand.
GCATGCGAAACTTGTGGTATGTGACTATTTTTAGAAAGATTTTCTTCGATAAATGCTACCAGAGTCTTGGAATAAAGCATGTTTTGTTTTCAGTTATTACTAACGATTTAACACGGAGTGTTCTGTTTCTACAATGTGTGCATAACAAAGTTTTCTGACCGTTGACGCTGCTATAAGTGTAGCTTACACATGAAAGTTGAAATTAATAACAAATATCAACACGAGACAATTCAAAACGTTATTGCTGTGTAATGTTTATTTTAAGAACGCTAATTATAGTCATACGTAACATTAAGTATGACAAATCCTTATTTCTTGTAGGAAAGTGCTTCCGACAACGTGTATCGTATCTAGTTCATCGGAGGATTCACACAGGCGTTATGCCTTACAAGTGTACGATATGTGGAAAAAATTTTAGATACAAGGTACGTTATGAGCAACCCAGATGCAATACAACAAAGCGAGAGTGTGAGATATAACTGGGAGATAAAAAGGGGGGCAGTCAAGGGTTAATAGCAACAGCTAGATGTAGAAACTTAGAAGAAGGAAACTGGTACTTTGAAAAATGCTCTCGGCGCGCAGCTTCGATCAGTAAAACACAAGCAAATTTGCAATAATTAATTGCTCAACGTTTCGATCCCGGTTGGGATCATTTTCAAGAGTAATTGCGTCTGAAAATATATCGGTAATGAATAAGATAACTTTTAACTATAGACAATGCAGAAACTGGTACTGGCTGGAAGAGGAAAAAAGGAAATTTTGTTATGCACAGACAGCGGATTTTATGCATTTATGACAAAAATGAGTAGGTGTAATTTAAAACAGTGAAAACATTAGAAGAATTTCAAAATACTGTTATATTGTTTTCAACTTGTTAAACATATTAGAAAAGAACATAAATGTCTATTTCACTCCAGATTGTTGCAATTCAAGTAGAAAATTTTTATTTTGCATAAAGATCCGCTGTCTAGTTATGTATGTCACAGATAGGTACAATAAGGCGTCTATTAGAACAATGATAAGCAACCCGTGGACTGCAGTGTGCAGTGGGCCAAAAGTGGAAACCTAATATGTACTATGCGCAAGCTGCAACGAATGCAATATTAAATACTTTGTTGCGTAGCCAGCTCCAATTCCAGTCTGTGTTTACGCTACGGTCTTCTAATGCCTCTTTAAGGATTTTATTGCTTTAAGACCCAGGTATAACTGGAAAGTGTTAGCGGATTTTCGGTTTGGTGGCTTTAAATTTAAATTCACTTGTAGTTGATCCGCCATGTCCTTGCAAATTATTCGATTTTAAAGAATGTTTACTTTCGATCCAAGCTTGTGGCAAAATACGAAAATACTCGATCGTATTCGTAATAATTCGTATACGAAGAATGGCTAGAAAAAATAGGAAGTAACAACAATGTATCGAAAATCGTGGACGAAGGCCTGCGAGCTGACCAGTTGCTCATCACTGTGTTAGAAGACTGCTATAAAGTAGAGGGCAGCGAACTAAGAGAGGAGGAAGTAGTAGAGGGTAGATCAGGAGGCAACCACGGAAGGTTGTGTAACTTAATGAATGAAATAAAAATTAATACAGAGGAGAAATGGGAGTATTGCGAGCAGTAGTTAAAGCGTAGTCAAGCGTGTGTATGTGTGCGGTATGGAAATGAACGAGTGAGAAAGTAGAAATATGTTATAGTTGTAAAAATTAAATATTTTATAATTCCACTACCTATTTGTTCTAACAGGTAAGCCAGAGAACTCATAAATGTCCAGCGCAACAGATGGGAATCATGCAACAAACGAATAGTATCGATCTCCAGGCAACACAATTATCAAATACTCAAAATTTGAATAGTAATTCGTGTAAACTTCAGAAGAGTTGTATAGAAGAGAGTCAACCGATTTTAAACGTTATAAATGACGAAGAAAATAAATATGTCCTAATAATAGATACTCAAGGACAACATCTGCTGACGAAGGAATTAAATATTAGTAATACACAAGTAATCCAAGAAAAAGAGCAAAAATTGGACGAGTGCATGGGTGCGAACGATAAAAACGAGGAGATGAGAAACATTTGGAAGAATAACATTCCTGACAATTCTATATTTAAGGAATCAGATGAAATATCTACAAAGTTGTATACAGAAACTGAGAAACCGCTTCAAGAGGATACGAATGACTTATTCTCGATGATAATATCTCCACTGGAAAATGGATTATCTTCTCCCACAGCTGAAATGGAACATTTGAGACTATCGTCGCCGGCACAAAAAGAAGATGGTTTAAAACCTTACAGTAGCTTTAGAAATACAATGCACAAAGCAAACGTAGACAATACAAGAATGGAGGAAACGTTTAATGGTAAAGATAATGTAACAAACACTTTACAAACTATAAATGAAGAGTCTTTAAAGCAACTTCTATATGGTATTAATGATAAGTGACTAGAAAATTAGTTATTAATGAGTAGACTGCGGATCTTTATGCAAAATGATAGAGGAGAAGTCATATATGGACATCTTCAATCTATAAAATTTTTCAACAATTTTGAATTTTATCTACTCAATTTTGCAATAAACGCATAAAGATCTGCAGCCTATTAACGGGTACATAGAAAATAAATGATTAGTCTCTGTTGTCTAAAATAAATAGACAGGATTTATAAACATTATATGTATGTTACTCTTAAAACGTAAAGTAAAATCTACCAAATATTTTAAGGATATGAATAGTGTGATTATTTATTTAAAGATAAATTAATGTGATTTAAATTTATAGAAATGATAAATAACTGTACATACATACAACATTTCCGACTAATGTTCTTTTCGCTTTAATCCTATGAATCGTTTCCTCTGTGCAACTCTTAAGCAAACAAAGATAGAACAGAGTTGGGCATTAATTCATTAAAATGGTTAATTCAATCGATTATTAAAATTAGTTGTCACGATTACTGTTTGTGAATATTGATAATTAATTATAAATATAATTCAGTAATTACGAAATATAAATATTTAATCGAGATTGAATTGAAACTCTATTTGATACATATATGCTTCTTAGTAAATGACTTACATTATTTAGAATTAGTTTTGTTATCATTTTTCTAATGATTAGAAACATATATATTCATTTATTTTATAACGATGCTGTTACACTTACAGTGACTTACATGTTCGTTCACTGGAAACCATTGCACGTGTGTACAAAATTTCAAATTTTATGCTAATTAAGATTAATAAAGAAACAACAATTGCACAATTTATTTTTATTTAACAACTATGTGAACAAATAAATGTATGAATTATTATATTCGATAGTTCTGTATCAGAATATATATTTATGTTTAAACGAAGAGAATTTAAATATAAATAGTTAATCATTAATTCAATTAACGATTGAAACCTATTGATGAATAAAAACAACTAAATAGACAGGGGATTTTATGGATTTACGACAAAAATGAATAACAAATATTGGAAGAATTTAGAACTATTTTTATATCATTTTCAACCTAGTGAATGTACATATTAAGAAAGAAAAGAAATTTCCATTTCACTCCAGTTTGTTGCCATTTAGGTTGAAAATGTTTATTTCGCATAAAGGTCCGCTATCTATATACTAAATAATATCGACGAAACGTCAGTTGGATTAGAAAAAGTTATTTCTTATTATGTCAATCGAATCTTATGAACGAAATAAATGATTTGATAGTTTAGCTTACTTGACGATGCTCTGCCTTTGAATTGCTCTGAATCACTTTGAAAACTTTGAATTGCGGTCTGTTGTGGTTTGTGGTCCCAATATTTGTTTATATAGAAAAGCACGTTGCACTGGAATCATCCACATTTTTATGAAACGAAGCCATAAGATTACTCTAATCATTGATTGGTTAACAAGGAAGACGAATAGCGAGCGTCGACCAATCACCGCATAGAAGCTCTTCATTTTGCTGTATAAAGGAACACACGTGTTTCTGTTCGAGTCGACCGAAACTAAACCACATCTGCGTCGCGTATAATCTATGGTCGAGATATCGTAGCAGACGACGCTCCAATCGACTTGACAGCATAGTCCGTATTTTCACGTGTCTTCTCGTACATCGCATTGCGTAACTGGAGTCCGACTTTCAGGGAGGAGCTCCCTTTTTCGGTAAGTAGATGTCCATAAATAAAATGAAAAATCAACTAGCATTCGACGATTGTTACGCGTTCAACCGAGTCGATGAAAATCTGATCAATTTATCAACTAGCATATATATCGTTTATCACAAGCTGTTTTGACGCAGCCTACGAAATATTTCACATTATCGGCCAATTGGCCGCTACCAAACCAGATTTTCGACCAATCGTTGCCAGTGTATACACACTTGTCGCGATTAAAAGAATAATACTGGAACCTAATGTCTTTTCGAACATCGCAATCGTAAAGGTTCGTCTATTTTCGTGGCACGTTCGAACGCGATAGAATATTTAGAAATCTTTTACAACTGTTCAACGACTATTTATCGAATACACGAAGATATGTCACGCGATATTATCGTCTTATGCATCATTGTAGACACATGTAAACACCGTCTCACACATGCACGATGACTACGATGTTTTAAAAGCGTGTAACGATAAATCGAGGTTAACAAAATCAATTCTTTGAAAATTCTATCGGAACAGTGACATTTTCGCGTACATAGTCGATATTCCCGTTTAAACTGAAACCGATACGTTCGACGTAAAAACGTACATATTTATTTATCGAAATATTAATCAGAGTCTTCTCTGTCACTATCATTTGTTGACAGATCATTTCGAGTTACGTCAGTACGCGAGTGTTGTATTCATTTCCAGAATCGTTTACGATATCTACGCATGTTGTACCATTGCATGACGTTGAACAGAATGCGTACGATATCTTGTGTCACATCAAGTTAGATATTTTCAGGGATACATCGAGCGAATCGGATATCAAAATCCTGTAACGGTGTAGTTAAATTTTTTCTGATTAACTGTCAAGGAGCAACTGTTTCGTGGCTAATTCGATATTGTAGACGACACGGTGGCGACGGAGGAGGAGAGAAAGTAAAAGTGTGCAAGTTTGAAAAAAAAGGTACAGCAAGATGGCTATTCGCGCCGGTTTCGCGTCTGCTGCTGCTGTGCTGGCGCGGCGATATGAGTCGTGATTTCACTCCACGCGGGCATCGAATTTTCGAACGCACCGACGACGACGTTGACTCTGCGTGTGACGTTTCCCGATGGGGGCGGAGCATCCTCCAGCTTCCCAATTCTAACCAACCCGATCCCCATAGCCGTTGCATTCTACTGATTTGCTTCAGTGTGCCTCGGCAGTGCGTTCGGTGCGTTTTTTGGTGTGTGCCGTCTGTGCGCATAGCCGCTCACCACCAACGTACGTTCGTGCTCGCTCGCATCCATTTCTCTGTCGTATGTAACGAGAAATTGTTGTGCTCGTCAAAATCGTTCAGCGAGAAGACATACTCCTCGCAATGCCCTGGGCATGCTTTACCGACATTCAGGTAATCTTATCGATAATTTCTGTTTTTCTAACTTTTCTCTCTCTATATACATATATTCTCTTTCTGTCTCTCTTGCTCGCTCGCTCGCTCGCTCTCGATTTCTCGATCTCTGTCTCTGTCTCCCCCCTCCTCGAAAAACCCGCATACCCGAGTGGGATTCTCTTTTTCGAGGACCTCAACCTGAGGTCACACGATGACGAGGAACGGAGAGGCAAAAGAGAGAAAGAGATGGAGAAAGAACTCGTCCTCCATTACTTGTTCCCAAGCAAATGGTGGCTTGCTCACTTACGAGTCTCTTTGTTATAATTATTTACGCCTTCCGTTGTATCCTTACGGTATACCGTGACTCTATTCGTGGCTTTGTTGCAATCGAGCAATTATAACATTGGTGGAAGGGACTGTATGATGTCAACGGCACGATTTTCCATTGCCTACGATATTAGAAACGGACACCAGTTGTAGTGTTTGTTATGATTCTTGGGTTCGTTACTATCTCTTTCACCTAAGAGGAAAAACATTTAATTGCGCATTGACTTCGTTGTATTATTTCGTTGTGTTACGTGTATCCGAGCGCGCAATCATCTATGTAACGTATTTAACCATAATAATCCAGTTTGTCAGAATCGAAGTGTATATGTAGAAGTGTACAGTTTCTTACCTTTTTCTTTTTTTTTTATTTTACTTCCAATGCGCTGCTCGAAAACGGTGGCACAACATTTCCTTTGTTAGAATCGGTAAAAGTGTTCGGGCTTTTATGAACGTTGATTATGCGCCTTTATATAACGAACGTATTTTTGTTAAACATTTGATATTTCGTCGGCCTTGTAAGTGTATTAATTCAGCTCGACGACGTTTACAACAATATTGTTTCTTGTTGATATGGAGAAAATGTTGCATCGGATCGTTTTAAACGTTTTATTTGTACCAACTTTATTTTTTCACTTTGACTTTCGTTAAACTGTTGCATAATTCAATGTTCGACACGCTTTAAACTTGAAAATTATTTATTCATTTCAATTTACGTTTTCGATCGTAATTATCATTGTAGCTGTATTATTATATAATAGGTAGACGGATTAGACAGTAACTTTGTTTCGATGCACGGTTCTCGAACCGATACACCTGTAATTGTTTGCAAGAAAGCTGGTTGATTGTTTTCGTCAGTGTTGTACCAGATGATAATGGAGATATTTATTTTGCTTTTGTTTGCAGACAGCATAGTGGCATGAGTCGATTAATCTATGGCAGATCAACAAGATCAGTTGTCATCAGGGGGGTCTGTAGAGACGGCAGATGCTTCAGCAGGCACCTCTAAGCCTAGAGGAAACAGCTCTAGCAACAGTAGCAGTGGTTATAGAAAACGACAGAGCACTGGTTCTATTTCAGACACTGTAGAAGGAAAAAGGCGTAGAGAAACTATCGATAACTCGCAAACATCTGAAGTTTTTAATAATACTTCGTATGAAAAAACGACTGATACTTTCAAAACAGTAGGTAAAGCAAAAGGTGATAACAAGAGTCATGGCAGTGGCTTAGAATCATATCTAGGTAATTATATATCTATCGAGAATAATAGAAAATTATTCTTATACCGTTAACTCTTTGGACTCGATACAATCTTAATTCCAAAATTAAGATATTTCGTTCGACTCAGATCATTTTTAATTTATGCAATCTTGTTTTACATTATGTTATTTATGAGCCATTTACAATTTTACTAATATTGAAACTGTTTTAGAGTCACCGTTCAAGTGCAAATGGGTTAATATAATATACTAGACTGCAGATGTTTATGCAATTTTTAAGTTTTGCAGGAAAATTTCAAGAAAGTGGAATAAAATAGAGTCTTATTTTTGGTGGTAGCAGCATTTATAAATCTGAAATAAATAAAAATCGAATTAAGTCCTATGGAATTTTATATTCTAGCATTCTTTGAACATTTTTGGAAGCCATAAATGCATAAAGATCCGCAGTCTACACATGACTATACATTATGTTCTATCAGATCGCGTCATATTGTGATTAAACTGCAAATTTTATGCATTTATATAAAATTAAAAAAGATTGATCCTTTGGAATTTGATGTGGTAAAACAGTACTTTATGTACTGTTAAAATTTTTAAAAATTGTAAAATTTAATGAGATTTTTATCTGTTACATCCAATGCGTTTACTCCAATCCGTCAACTCCAATTCCTATAAGTTAGTCTGTAAATATTTATAGTTTATTATTATCATTAAGTTATCCTCCATATATTTTTTAATTTCTTCCAGCTACATAACACATTTATCGTATCATCGCTAGACAGCGGATCTTTTTTCAAAATTAAAATTTTCTATGCGAATCGCAACAAACTGGAGTGAAATAGAAATTTCTAATCTTTCTTAATATGTTCACTAGGTTGAATATAATGTAACAGTATTTTTACATTCTTCTAATGTATTTACTGTTTTAAATTACATTTTTCCCATAAATGCATAAAATTTGCTGTCTAATTGTCACTAGAACTTGATCACGCTATTTCTAAACAGTGTTTCTACATACATTTGTTATTTTCCTTAGGTAATACTTGGAGGCCTCAGCACAAGGTTCAACAATCAAATTATAATATCAGTGGGAGTAGTACAAGAGTTCGTAGTACGACAAGAACAAGTTTACCAGAGTTAAATTTGAAAGCTATTGACTGTATCGCTGCAAGGACACGTTCTCGAACACCACAAAATTCACAAGCCATATCGCAAGGACATAATAGTTTCGATTTATCGCTAACCAGTGGCTACAATAACAGCGAAGGGTTAACATATAACAACTTGGTACCGGCATCAAGTGCTACACAACTTACTAGTCATCCATCCACATCCAGAGGAAGAGGTTAGTTAATACATTTATTTATTTGAAAAGTGTTGGTTGCAATGAGATGCGATGTGTGATTTGAGTGATCAGCTGATATAATTGAAAAATTGGTCAAAACCAATATATTTACCTAATGTGTTAATATATTTATCTTAATTCGTATCATTGAAAAGAGCTTATACATATTTATTATATATAAATGCATAAATCCTCAAACGATAACAATTAGCAAGCGACTGGTTAATATAATTTATAAACACCGAATTACTTTCATAATCATTTCTTTCGAAAAGCTAACGCGAAATTAGCAGTTTAAGTTTTGAGAACTTAATCAATTTTATTCTATCGTATCATCAAACATCAATGCTTATCGCAATATTGATTTACTAAATGTTATTATCCGCAATGATTTATGCTTGTTATAATTGAGAAGCAATTTTAATTTATTTAACGCAGTGATGTATAAACTCATACTTGGACAAATTTTCATTTGCAACTTTTTTTTTTTGCCGCAGCCTATTTATTTTAATTGTCACGAAAAAGAAAACATTTTAATCTTCCAATATTGAAAAAGTACTTATTTATCGAATACCGAAAGTGAAATTATTTTTATTATTCACCATTAGATTTTTCTTTGTATAAATTATTTGAATATTTTGAGATGAACCAAATCAGATGAAACAAATGTTCCTACTCATACATAATTATCTATGATAATTTTATAAACGGATTCAATAACACTGTTAATTGTCTCTACACAATTCGTCATGAAATCAGACAAAGAAATTTACTGGTACTAGGCATATATACATTCCATACATGAATATCACATGAATTTAGTATTATATTACATGTAGTGCTGTAATCAGTGTACAGGGTGAGTCCATAAAAAATTCCATCTGAAATAACTTGTTATTAATTCATTCCATTCAAGAATGCTTCATACAAAATATATTCTACTCAATCAAGACAATTCAATCTTTATCGGATGAATGAACTTTGATTATTTTGTGTTACGTACTTTCCCAGACGTGTGACATAGTTTTGAAATAACATCACCTTTCTCGGTGTAGAATTGTGGTCACTACATTAGACAAATTCTTTGATTATATTGTGTTACATATTTTACAAGACATGACATTACAGTTTTGAAATAACATCATATTTTTGGGTGTAATATTTTTGGGTGGCCACTGCATTAGACAAATTCAATGACTTACAATAGCTTGATCTCGAGTGGGCCTTGAATCTAAAAACTAAACAAAAATAGATCGAACGTAACTGTATCATTTGCTCAATGTTTTTACACGAAGTAGCAAACATTAGTAGCGATTGATCTCTTATTTGAATGTTCACCAATCTATTGAATTTTTTTTGTTAGAAACACTAAGGGATGTAATTTATCGGATTTTACCAAATACTTCGGAAGATATACAGTCGAGTAAGTACACGTGTAGTTTGAACAGAAACATTGAACAAGTGATATAGTTACACTTAATTCGTGTTTGTATGATTTTGACAAAAGAAAATGTGATTCGATCATTAAACTGCGGATCTTTATGCATTTATGGCTTACAAAAATGTTCAGAAAACGCTGGAGTATCAAATTCGACAGAATTTAGTACGATTTTTATTTATTAGATGATTTCATAAGTTAATGCCCGATTTGAAAATAAAATTCAATGCCTAAATTTTAAAGAATACAGCTTTATAAATCAATTATGTAGTCACCATTTTATTCTACAATTAGAAAACAGTAATGACTATAATTTTTGTTTACACTCCGCCGTGCAGTACAGTTTGCGACTTCTATGAAAATCGGGCACGAATTTATACAGTCGTCTGAAATTTTGGATCTACAAATGCTATTACTAGACAACGAATCTTTATGCAAAATAAAAATTTTCTACCTGAATTGCAACGAACTGGAATAACATAGAGATGGTAGAATTGATAGAAAATAATGCAAAAATATTTTCAAATTCTTCTGATGTTTTTACTGTCTTAAATTACAGCTACTCATTTTTGTCATAAATACATAAAATCCGCTGTCTATTTTATTATTATGTGGTGCCGCTTTCTTAAAATTTGTCTACAAAACTTGAAAATTGCATAAACAACATGCAATTTAAAATAATGAAAATAATTTTTCGAATTTTTGGAGCTCATTCTCAGGGATCCCGAATATTCTTCGGGAATTCGGAAATTCTCGAGAACCCTGATCCCGAATAAAATTCTTGGCTCACCTGTAGAAAATACAATACACGAAAAGATAATTTTCTTAAATAGAATATATTTTCTATAAAACTTTTGTCATACAACTGAATTAGTAAAGAGTTATCCAAGGTAGAAGTTGTTATCGATTTGTCCTGTATTAAAAAAAATCCATGCCGGTGTGTTGTAACAGTATGTTTTGCAACCTTCATTTATTGAAATAGTAGGCGATGAAAGAATAGGGTAGTTAAAATTAGGTTTTTCATTGACAAGTATCTTAAAATTAAAGAAACAAAGTATTACCAAAATAAGAGTCATAGATCAGACTGTATCATTAGGCCTGAGGATGAGCGAATGTCTGGAAGGATTTGTGTCTGCTGTCAAAGCACTTTTTCCAATATCAACACAAACGTATCATCAAGAAGGTAAGCCTAAAGGAGTACACACTTCGTACTACATTTACTTCCCCTTATTTTTCTCTCAAGTCCACGAGTAGATGTCTTCGAATAAATACAGTTTTGCTATAAATCTGTTCACTATATTGATTCCCTTGTATTTATATGCAAGTATTATAATTCAATATATATATATACCAGATCAAATTGTATGTGTCAAATTTAATTTATGCATGACATTTCTCCAGGCATAGTAAATACGATTCTAATGCAATCACACGACACGTTTGTGTCATTCAAAGTTTCATGGTAAAAGTACAACAAACACTTTGTGATCACTTTGATTGCAACTCGAAAATTCTGTATTCCGATTTGACAATAATTCATGAGGTATGAAGATGTATGACAATACCGATGTACAATAATATTCGATAAAAAAGAAAAAGTTAGAGAATGGATGTACTTTATATCCTTTACAGGTATCGCAAGTAACTTCAATGTGTACCAGATATTTTGTAACGCGATCATTTTATAGAGATTCATTGTTTAATCTTTCTCAGTACAAACATTTATCGATATATCGTTTAGATTCTACGAGTGAACTATCATTTTCACATACGCTTTACTTGTCATTTACAATACGTATAATGTTCATACATACGATGAATGTAAATTATACATGACAAACTATACTGTTCTTGTTCGAACGAACTGTAATTATAATACATCCATGTTTGGTACATACACTTGTTACGATTAAAGAAACACTGCTGAATAGTTTATGAAGGTATATACAAATTTATGTACGAATATGAACAATTTGTAGAAATGCAAATATATTAACACAGTACTGATCAAGTTATGTTTCAAAGAATCATTCATTAAATAACGCACTGTATTATCTGTTTAATGAATCGTAGGGTGTTTACAAAGTTAAAAGAATCTTAATGTCTCACATGTTTGTGTGTTTTTCATTTAGGATATCTGAACTTACATACGCCTTTTAAAAAACCATATTAACAATGATGTTAATCGTTCCGACTGTTGGTACTTTCATTGTAATTATAAGCTACATTTTTTTTTGTAATTATAATTGTAAAGACAATGTTATTATCAATTTCCAATGCTAGACATACTTTTTCATATCTCTGTAATATACATGAATCTATGAAATAATTTAGAAAGAATTCAAAGCACGTACAGTACTTTATTATACAGCAGAGGAACATATGTTTCTGCAAATATGTTTAACAAACATTTGAATGCAGTAAATATATCTAACAAAAATATTTAAGAAGATACATGCTCGAATAGGTTGTAGATCGCACTGTGAAAACAATGTAAATATTGTATTATAAAGTTATGATACCGAACTACAATTTCGAAGAATGTTTGGTTCTTACGATCATGCACAACGAAACAGATGATAGAACATATATATATATATATACATATATAAAAAGTTTATTTAGCGTGCACTAGAAGCATTTCACGTGTATGTTAGCGTCTCTTCTTTTCTTTGTTGTATACAGTGATAAATGAACTTTGACGATGCTAAAGTTTTAAGGAAGTCCAGAAAGACCATTGCAAATATTATACTTGGTTTTCGTTCAACACTCGTAACGATGACACACGATGTTTCACTATTTTAGGATCAAAGTCTCACGGTGGTGCAACCTGCGCGAGTAGCAGTGCGAGTAGCAGCGCGAGTAATCAAGTTTTGAGTGTGAAGTCCAGCATCAGAGTGGGTAACGCAGCCAGTAATTCTGTGGAGAGCGGTGGGGGGGCTTTGGCACATGACGGGGCAGGCACTAGTGGCATCGCAACAACAGCCACTGCCAATCCACCTGTGTCTGCCACCGCCGCTGCCAATCTTACACACCCTTATTCTACGCACAAGCATATATTACGTTCTCGCGCAAAATTCTCCGGTGAGCAACCTAAAGAACTGCCAACTAGTAACAAAACTTCAGGAAAGCATCACAAGAAAGACACTACAACGGGTACTTGTTCAAGCTCCAGGTAAGCAACCAGTTACATATGTAATATATTAGGTCAATCAAAAGGTCCGTCCGTTTTTTGACAAAAAGTAGAGCTTTATTTAAGAAACAAAATGAAAAAGTACATTGATCCAAATATTGTTCATCGTTAGCGATGACTTTTCTCCATTTTTCGGACAGCAAGCGAATTTCGTGACGAAAGAACGAGTCATCTTTGGAGGTTATCCAGTCAGAGATCCATTTTTCGACATCTTCATAAGAATTAAATCGTTTCCGAGCAAGTGCGTGCGCCATCGACCGAAACAAGTGATAGTCAGAAGGGGCACAGTCTGACGAATAAGCCGCATAGGGTTGCACTACCCAGCGAAGTGCTTCTAACGTTTCTTCGACAACTTTTGTGACATGAGGCTGAGCATTGTCATACAGCAAAATTACCTTACGCTGTCTCGTTTCATATTGTGGTCGTTTTTCGTGCAATGCTCGGCTCGGCTCGGCCCGCTAATTTGTTGTCGGTGGAGATTCCCTGTGACTGTTTGACCAGATTTTAACAGCTCATAGTACACCACACCTTTCTGATCCCACCAAATACAGAATAAAGCCTTCTTTCCGTGGATATTCTGCTTTGGCGTCGATGTTGAGGGTTGGCCGGGATCACAAATGGTTTTTCCACGTTTAGAATTATCAAAATAAATCCATTTTTCATCCCCAGTAATGAGACGATGGAGAAACCCCTTTCTTTGTTGCCTAGTAAGCAGAATTTCGCAGATGGTTTTCCGCCTTTCAATGTCTCTTGGCTTGAGTTCATATGGGACCCACTTTCCTTCCTTGTCGACCTTCCCCAAGGCTTTTAAACGATCGGAAATGACAGATTGAGCACAATTCAACGCTTCTGCAATTTGTTTTTGCGTTGGACATGGATCTTCATCCACCCATGCCTGCAATTCTTCGTCTTCGAATACTCGTGGCCGTCCAGAATGCTCTTTGTCCTCCACAGTAAAATCACCATTTTTAAAGCGTCGAAACCACTCTCTACACTCTACATGTTTTATCGGAAACAGCATTATCGCCATAAACGTCTACAATCATTCGATGAGCTTCAGCTGCAGTTTTCTTCCAATTGAAACAAAAGATTAACACTTCGCGCAAATGACGCTTGTTCGGCTCAAATTCCGACATCTTCAATGTAGAAAAAACGATGTTATTGATGTAAGCGTATATTGTTATGTACTGAATTTTATTGAAAGATGTTCAAACTAAAAAGTTAACTTTACTTTAGACGTTATAGTTAACGACAGTTCGAGCGACGGCTAGTCTATGCTAAACGGACGGAATTTTCTGATTGACCTTATAATATAATAGACTGTGGTCTTTATGCAAGATATTAGGTTGTTGCATATGAAATGTCCGATTTTAATTTTAAGTTTCTTGATCGTATTGGGTTGGCAAGAAAGTAATTTCGGTATTTTAACCCTTTGGGGGTCACGAATTATTTATTCCTGGAAAAAAAATCATGGCTTTGCTAAGCATTTCTTTTAATTAAATTACACTAGACCTGGGCGACGCTGGCTCGCGGTACAGATGTTGCTGCTACTCCTCTTCGGGAGGGAGAGAAGCAGCCACATCTGTTCCGCAAGCCAGCGTCGCTCAGGCCTGAATTACACCAAGCATTTATTTAGTATGTCCTCATATGAGGACGCCATGACCGAAAGGGCTAAGGTGAAATAGAGCCCAATTTTTTTAATCCAAGCAATGAATTCTAATGAATAAGATATTTTCGCTTTTGTTCGATGATCTTCTGCCAAAAAGAATAAAAAGCTTTGCACCTCAAAGTTCTGTATGTATAATAAACATATAGACTGTAATATCATTTCTTGATTGAAACGTTTTCTAAGAGTTGCATTCTAAAATCGGACATTTCATATGCAACAACCAATTAAAAATGTTTTGCATTGTGGCAAGCAGGAATAACAAACATTGATTTCATCCCTTAACGACTTCATTACATTCAAAGCAACATTAAGACATTCTTGAATTCTTAAAATCTTTTATGCAAATAAAAACTTAAATCTTTTCATAAATGCGTAAAGATTTGCAATTTAGTAATATAACATATTGAGATCGCTACTGTAGGCTTTTGTAATCATTAGGGGTGTGCGAGAACTCGAAATATCCGTAACCCGATGGTCGGGACAAAGTCGAAATGTCGACTCGACATTTTCGTGTTCTCGCGCAGCTTTACTAACTAGGAATGTTTTCCAGTAAGCTCCCTTTAACTATCTTTTTCGAATTCCACAGGTTGTCCCAAAGATGTCGCACTTCCTTTAAAAGGGCTGATTTCCAAGGCCTTTTGAAGTCACTTCTCGCCACGGACCAATCCGAGCGCCGCGGCTACCTGGGACGGTTTCGGGCTCAGTGTCAGGCCCCACTGGCCCACTGAGCGCGGCCTCAGTCGTGGTCGTGGTCGAGCTTGAGTCCGTGTACCTTCGCAAAGGAAAACGTTTCTTCAATTGACCTCGGGAATCGCCATATTTAAGGAAGTACGACATTTCTCGGACAGCCCGTATGCGATGTGGGAATAACTTTAAGTGAAGTGTAAGGGATAACAAACCTTCCAAGTATTAGGTTGTCCCAAAAGTTTCTTTCGGAATGTGTTCCTTTATAAATACAAACAATGCGATAATCTTTATGTTAATGTTTTAGTACTTGCTAACATGAATTTGTGTAATGTGCATGAATCGAAAATCAACTTTTCGGACAACCTAATATTTATTTACCAATATTAAAGTAACATATTCCGAAAGACTTCTGGGACAACCTAATATAAGATAAGGCAATGTGTAGATCAAACCTGCTCCTCTTCGCCTGCTCGACGAGTCAGTTTCTACCACGTCCATTTTGACTTTCTTCAGTTCCACGATGCTGTACCGGCAAGTTATTCGCCACTATTACGTATACATGTGCAGAGTGTAAAGAAATGTTTGGTCTTGGCTGCCATAGGCGTGTTCTATACATCTTCTGATCGATGAAGATCTGTAAAAAAAGTTATCGCAAAATGGTCATCGGCCTAGACTTTTACGGTCAAATTTCTGTTTTTGATTATACTCTAAGCGCCATGCAACTAAACAAAAATTTGACCTAGAAATTCATGGTCAAGGACAATTTTGCAATTCCACCAGACACCCTCGGTTTGGTGGAAATCGATGTAAAAAAGATACCGCAAGATTAAGTTTTATCTTGAATTTCAAGGTGAAAAGGAAAGAAATTGTTTTGTTGCATCGTATTCGAAGTATCGTACAATAAAAAATATTTGACCGTAAACATTAAGGTTAAAAAGAATTTCGCGGCAACTTTTTTTTGCAGATCTTTATCGATCCGAAGATGTATTGGATTGGAAAGAAAGTTCGTAGCGTTTTCGAATTAAGAATCGAAGATAAAATTAAGGTATTTATTCATATGTTTATTCAATAACTCGAGAAGTTACCTCGAAAATACCAACAAGTAATAGAACAGAACAGAATGGAAAATACGTTATCGAATAAATCTATGAATAAATATCTGAATTTTAGCTTCTAATTTTAATTTATAAACGTTACGAACTTTCGTTACAACCCAATAGAATACGCCTATGGCATCCAAGAGCAAAAGACATTTCGTTACATCATGTACATAAGATCCTTGTACGAATTTACACCGAACGATATTTACCAATTCCTGTAACTGTTATGATAGGGACGATTAAGGTCACAGGTATAGAATTCGCAGAGCCGAAACAATCGTTCCTATCATAAAATTGAAAGAAATTGGTAAACGTAGTTGACGTGCCAGCTCAAGCAAGGGTCTTATGTACTTACATGTACCGTTGAGTGCTGACAAGAAGCTCCTCCGGGGGCACAGAGGCAAGGGGGGTCTATCGTTCTGCATAGCAGTAGTAGTGTGTGCGTGACCGCCTCGGCCAATAGAAGGCGCGCCCCTTCCAAGCCAACCAATCGGGCGCGCATTCTTGCCTACGTCACCGCATTCCTGCCAGGGAGCTTCTTGTCAGCACTCAACAGTACCTAACCCAGATCAAACATTTTGTTACACCATGTATATAAGATCCTTGTACGAATTTACACCGAACGACATTTATCAATTCCTTTAACTTTTATGGCAAGCCTGATGGTAGGGACGATTCAGGTCACAGGTATAGAATTCGCAGAGTCGAAACAATCATCCCTATCATAAAATTGAAATGAATTGGTAAACGTAGTTGATGTGCCAGCTCAAGCAAGGGTCTTATGTACCTAGATGTACATGTATACATAGTAGTGGTGAGTAACCTGCTGGTATAGCATTGTGGGGCTCGTGTTGAAGGAAGAGTCGGAATATGTAGTGGTGCAGGTGAAGAGGAGAAGCAGCCATAATTGTTCTGTGAACCAGCGTTGCCCAGGCCTGGTGTAGATAATAGCAAAAGGAACAGTAAATGTCTCTGCAATAGTACATTTCATTACAAGCTTATTCAATTCGGACTACCTAGCTCAGCCAAGAAGCTCGAGCAGAGAGGATATGAGAGTGCTCACGCCCGGGTTTTCGATGCCTCCGAATCCTAGCCTGGATCAGATCCTAGACCGACGGTAGAGTGGTTTCCCCTGGTTCGCCTCTCCCACTCTTAGGCTGGATCAGATCCTAGTCCCAACTGTCCCAAGGTAGAGCGGACGCTTAGTCTGGTCCTGTCTCATGCTAAAACGTGCTGCTGCATGGTGTGGTCTCTGTTTCGTGGTAAAAGTGTAGGAGCTGTTCCGTGCTAAGCGCGAGCGTGCCAAAAAGTGGTGGCGAGTTAGACCCGGGCGTGAGCACTCTCATATCCTCTCTGGCTCGAGCTGCCTCGGTCGCCGCGCGGTCCGTGTTTATATGCTGTCCTTTTCTACGTTCGGCATCCTTTCTATATACTTTCGGCGGATTTAGATTGGGAGCTAGATCGCGATTTCACTGTATATGCATCCAAGTAATATAACTTCGTTGTCTTTTTTAGACACCGCTCTTCGTCACGTGCACGAAAAGCAGTGTTTGAGAGCGGGTCTGGAGGAGTGGGAAGTGTAATGTCCGGATCTGAATCCGTAACCAATAGCGCTACTCCAACATCAGTCTCGTCAACTGTTCCGGTTAATCAACTGGTTACAACAACGGGCGAAGACGAATCAGCATCTACGGCTACATCTGCAACTGGTACGTTCACATTGAAATATTCTTTTCATGACGGTATTAATCTGACATGGTTCTATCATAAGTTTTTTTCGATTTATTTCATTAGCAAGTGGTGGACCATCTGGAATGTCGGCTACTACAGGGGACAGTGAAAGCGATGATGGCGAAGTTGGAAGGCTTCAAGCGTTACTCGAAGCAAGAGGATTGCCTCCTCATGTATTCGGCGCATTTGGTCCACGAGTGCAACATCTATTGAACAGAAGCATGGGCGCAAGTTCTGGTAAGCAAATAATAATTAAGTTTGGATTAAGGGTGCGCGGGAGCGAAAATAGTAACATTAACAGGGCCAATCGAGGTGAACTACGAAGGCAGACAAGCAGATATGTTTCTCGCAGGAAAGACACTGACAGAGAATATGAAACGGCTTGATTTTTCAAAAACCTAGTCGGCCTGCATTAAGCGAAGAAGCAATATTTTTTTATGCTTTCTGTGCTTTCTTTCCTGCGAGAAACATATCTGCTTCTCTGTCGCCGATTGGCGAACGGAAATAGTGATATTTTCACTCCGGCGCAGCCTTGAAGCTGTAACTTTTGCGTAGACAACGGATTTGATGCATTTATGACAAAATGAATAGGTGCAATTGAAGACAGGAAAAATAT